>JAVTVJ010000066.1:0-4800000 GCA_034509425.1 Eopsaltria australis
CCCTCCCATCTTTTATTGCCAAGCACTATATGATATGGTGTGGAATGTGGTCAGCTGGTGCCAGCTGTCTCAGCTGTGTCCCCTCCCAGTTCCTTGTGCACCTCCAGATCCTTCATTGGTAGAGTGGCGTGAGGAGCAGAAATGTCCTTTTCGCTGCCTAAGTGCTTCTCAGCAGTGACTAAAACATCCCTGTGATTTCAATGTTGTTTTCATCACAAATCTAAAATATTTCCCCATACAACCTACTATGAAGAAAACTACATCTAGCACAGCTAAACCAGTACAAAAAGACTAATTTCCTAGGTTCTTGCCTTATAGGAAAGAAACAAACTTTTGCCTACAAAAGATAGTAAAGTGGAGAGAAAGAACTGAATACAAAATATAAATGCAAGGAATTTATATTCTATCTTCCCCTTTAATTACTGCCATCTTAAGCATTTACACAAAAGCTCAAGCTCTCTCCCTCTCTTTGCTGATAATACAGGCCATGAAAAGACTGTCTTTATATGTCTCCAACTAAATTTCCAGCACAAGAATGTAAGGACATAGCAATGACTAAGACCAAAGTAGTTGACATGGCAACAGCAAATAGCCAGAAGATCTTGTGCAGTCTCTCAAGATGGAAAAGTTTGATTTTGCTTAGTAGGGGAAGAAGGAAAAAATATCTCTAGATATATTGTTACATTCTAATACAAAAAATTAAATTGTCCCATGGCCTGTTTTAGAATTAGCAGGAAATTACAATGAAGAGTAGCATTAGCATTGTAAATGAGAAATTATTTACTTAGAGGGCTATGTTCATTACCATGGTTTGCTGTTGACTTTGGTATTATATTGAGATATTAGATTTGCCTTAATCTCTAAGGATATATGGAAAGGCTATGACAGGTGAAGGTATTAGTGTTCTGTACAGCCTCAAAACAACACTTTCTAGACCACTACATATTGTGCATTTTACTTTCAGTAGTGCATTAAGGATTAAAAAATACCTTGCAAATATGAAAAAATGCTGTTTGACTCCGTTCCTATCTGTGTGTAAAATTTGAAAGCCTACTCCTGAATAATATGTACCAATTTCACTGTATTAAAACAAACTTCCTTTGACAGAAATAAAAGAGTAATCTTAGAATGCACTTAGAATGAACTCAATTGTCATCTTATCATGGCTGAAAAGTTTTAATTCATACAATACCTCCCTTTTTATTTAATTAATCTAGAAACTAAAATACAACTAAAATAGTATTTTAGTATCCCAAGGAAAATCATTACCTACTCCAGGTTCTGAGGCTCACATTGTGCAGTACTTTGCTTTCAGCTTGATCCAAGTCCCACTGAAAGTAGTGGGATAGAGTGCAGTAAGTGTTTGCTAAATAGTTCTATCAATTTCTGAAAGGTTGAAGTTCATCATTAGTGAAAATAGTATCTTAGGCAGACTCCGGAATTTAAATAACATTATGATGGGTAAAAAGCCAGCAAGTGACATATAAATGTATTTATCTTCCTGGTTTTGTAGTACCGTTTAGCTATTTTAGTTATATTTTTAAACTGCTGAATGAAACTAAGTCCTTGCCTGTTCTGCCTTTTTCTACTATTTGGTGCACAAGTCACTTTGGAAAGGGAACAGCTACTCACTGCCAATTCTTCTTCCACATGAGTATAAACCATGCTTGGCTTGAACCAAAAATTCTCTGTACCTTTCTCTCCTGTCTTGTCCTCCTCTCCTTTCCTCCCCTCTCCTCCCTTTCTACCTCCTTCCCTTTTCTTCTTGTTGATAAATTAATACTTCATTCTTCCCTGAGAAGCTAGTTTTATTAAAACAGGTATTTTGAAATTCAAGATAAAGTAAATCTGTGTAGTTCATTTAGATATGACATCTAAACAGAAAAATTATTAAAAAATGCTTTTAGAAATGGCCTAAAGAATTCTTAGTAATATCTAATGCTAGTATTGATACAAAAAGAAATTGATACAAAATAGAACAAAAATCACTAAAAGTAAGAATTTAAAAGGAACACCTGTCCATGGAGGTCTTTTTTGGTCCTCCAATGACATGCTGTGATGTAGGAAATTTTTAGTTCATCATGAATATACCAGTGATTCACCACTTCTTCAGAAACCTCTTGAAAGAAACTACTGTCTTATGAATTTGGCAAGCTCCAGCTCTTATCTGAAAGAGGATGTCTAACATCAGAGCTTGATGTTGTTACCTTTTACTTCTTACTAAGGATTAAAGGGTCAGCTTCACTCAGCTTCAGTTACAGCAGTCACTGGCACCTGAAGTCTCAGAGCTGCTACTGGCATTAAAAAGATATCATGGTAGCTTACTATTTTTAAAATTAAACAGATGAGATAATAATTTTTATCTTCATAATTGTTCATTACCTAGGGTTTGCAGAAAGTTCACACAAAAATTAAGATCTTGATATCTTTTACACGGTCTTTGGAGAACAAGTTGATTCTTACCAGGGTTATAATTATACATCTAGGGAAAATTGCACTTTTGTGCAACATCTTCATTCCTATGTAACTTGCTTCAATTCAAAGTCCTCCCTGTAAGGAGATACACAGGAATGCATCATAACTGTGTGAGTACATGGTATATATAAAGACATCCTGAGCACTGGGAAATGCTATGTGCTTCTGTGGCAACATGAAACAAATTGAAGCAGCCTTTATATAGTCCTGATTGCAACTGCTTGAAAATGAGAGTGAAAAGTAATTCTATGGAAGAAGAACATCTTATAAGATCTTGATGGGCCACCACCATGATAAGGTACCACCTTCCAATTTGATAAAATGATTTTAAGCCACATTTTCTGGCTGGTCCCTTAGAAACTATGACTCTGACACCACCTGTGCGATCTCTTCCTTTCCTGTCTCTTCAAGGCAGCTTCACTCCTTTCCTCTCACAAGAAAACTCAGTCAGAGTGAAGCTGTTTAAGACTCTAATGAGTAGCTTCCATAGACCATCATTAACAATGTTAAAGAAGGAGCAAATGACAGCTGCAAACAAGTCTGTGTTTTCCAGTAGGCCTGGCTAGCAAGTGGTGCTGAGATTGAACAGCTCAAAAACTGTCCTTCTGTAGACTGTTCTTCTTACTTCTTTGTATTTCATTCAGAACATTTTATATGTTAAGAATAATGTACTTGCAAAAGTATTCCCTTAGGACTCTCAGAGAATGGAGTCACTCATCGAAATCTACTACAAGGCTCTGTGTACAGACTGAAGTGAAAAAATTAAGATGTAATTCATCTTACAGATTCCTTGCTGTCATAATTTACATTTTAATTTTCCTTCCCCTTTTGGATTATGGGGGCTTCATTCTTCTCCCTGTCCCTGTCTTCCAGCTCAGGTCCTGGGTACCTTGGGGAAAACTGGTCTTACTGTTAAAGACTGAGGCAAAGAAGGGCTTATGCCCTTCTTTCTCCCTATGTAACATCACTACACACTTTTAGTCCTCCTGAGTTGCCAGTTGCTTCTTCTAATGGCCATAAACTCTCAATCTTTTCTCCTTATCTCCAGTCACAGGCCTTGGTACAGCCTGGCTGATCTTCTTTCGTGCTGACATGTCTTTCAGCACATGTGAGCACCCAGCTCTCTCATCTTCAAGATTTCTTTCCTGAGGAATGTCTCGGTTTTCTGGACTCCTCTGCCACTCAAGTCTGCCTTCCAAGGGACTCTGCCAGCCGGTCTCCTAAGCTTAAGGCCAAAGACTTCCCTCCAGAAGTCCAGGGTAGCAAATCTACTGACTCCTCTCCTTATTCCTCTGAGAATCAAAAGCTCTAGCATTTATCACTGAGTCCAAGATTGTCTCTGACCCTCACATCATCCACAAGTCCTTCTCTGTTCACAGAAACAGGTGCAGTGGGCCATGTCCCCTGGCTGGCTCATTCAGCAGCTTCATCAGGAAGTTATCTCCCATACACCCCAGGAGCCTCCTATGCAGTTTCATCTCTGTTGTGCTGTGTTTACAGCAAACATCCTGTAACTTAAGTCTTCTACAAGACTTCTCCCACATACTTATAGAAAATTTGGTCTACCTCTTTATTTTGATTGGGTGATATATAACAGACTCCCACTTTGTTGGTCTTCTCCCTGATTCTTACCCATAAATCCTCAACCCTGTCAACACAATCATTAAGCTCTAGACAATTAAATCACTCCCTAACACACAGGCATAACCACCACCTCTCCATCACCTTGCCATGATCCATGCAGGAAGAAAACAGGTTATATATGAACTCCATCTCTGTACTCCCCTTGTTTAATAATACAAGCAAGCAATTGACTTTCACCTCTTAACACACTGCTTTGCATTTGATGGAAGTCAGCTCCTCTGAATACCGTAACTGAATCCCTCTGGTGTATTTGTGTCCATTTGTCTACACAACAGCCTTTGGCAGACTAAAAAGTTTTAGCTCAGTGGTTTTCCTGCTGGGTTGCATGACATATTTCCAGATGATTTGCCACACAGCTTCCTGTACTGTGATGAGGCATCATCTGTTACTCTTCAAGCAATTGTACTTCATGCTGCTTGAAACTTCCTGCTGGGTTTTTTGACCAACAAAATTTTGAAGATTCTGAAAAAAACCCATTTGTGTTGTCTGACTGTTATTGCTTTATATCAGATTAAGTTAACTATGATTTGTGGGTTATCTAGGTGTACTCACAATGGTAGATGAGCTACCAGAGGATAAAACAGCAGCAACATACAAAATATCCTGGTAATATTAGAACAGAGAGAAGTAGACCAAGAAGAGATTCTTTTATCATAATGAATGCAGAGTTTTTCCCAGTGACTGAATAAACAAAAACTAGGATTTGAAATCTGCAATTCAGAATGAGGTAGTGCCTCCAAGGAGCAGTTGTAAATACAGCATTAAAATGACTCATTGACTCCTGTGTATTGACCTAACATTGACTTTACTAAAGATTAAGCTTCCATAAATTGGCTGGGGAAAGAAACAGAAGCATAAATGTTCTAACTGGAATATTTCTGTGTATGCACCAATTCAGCAAAACACTGAATGTTGTTTACCTTTATGCAAAGTTTCTCTGTATCAGTGTCTCAGCCGTTGATGAACTGAAAGTGATTGTTTCTGAGCAGATGAGTTCATTTTGCTTTGTTGGTGTATATTCAGAAGGGAAATCATTTGAAAGAGAATCCTTATTTTGAGAGATTATCTACACTAACATCCTCATTTAAATGACATGCTGGGGATTTTCAACAGTTCCTTAAATTATTTGAATGAGAATCCTTAAATAATTTACAACATCATGAATACTTAAATTGATGAAAATTTAGGTTGATTTTTATTATTTTATTTATTTGAGGATGAGGAACACAAAATCCCTTATAAGACTCTTGCTGCATGAGGAGTATACACACAGAGAATGAGAAACACAGCAATCTTGCTTCCAACAAAACAGTTATTTAAATAAATTCATTGGCAAACCACTTAGAAATCATTCTTTAAATGTGGTAGGCAAACTGTTAACTCAGTATGAAATGACTTTATATATTTTGTGGTTATAACACTACTGCAAGCTAGATATTCAAAACATGTAGTAACTGCAGCAGTGTCCTGGTTCTGGCCCACATCAGCAGGAGTGAGCGTGGGAAGATGTGTTATTCGATACTGCATTATGTCACTGCCAGAAGCAGGGAAGAGGGACTCTATCTCTCTTTTCTGGGGAGGGAGAATGTCCCTTTGTGGTGGAATAAAAGCATGATGGGGTGAGAAACCTGTTGACCATTGTTCATTGTGTTGGGTTCTGTGGTGAACATTTTTGCATGTAAAACATTCTCTTTTTTTGTACATTCTTGCTATTAATGTTGTTGTTGTTGTTAGTGTCAATTTTCTTATCTCATTGATGTTTCCAGGAAATTTTTCATATCTCAATCTGTGATCTTTGTCTTTTGTGCCAAGAATTCTCTCTGGTTACCCTCCTGGTGGGGGAAAGGGGGAAGGGGAGATAGAAGAGGAAGTGAGCGAGTGGCAGTGTAGTTGGGAAAGTCTAAGTGGGAGAACTAAATTGGGGAGTAGCACTCCTAAATCACTGCACGCAGTAACTGTTACTTTGAGTAAATTTTACCATTTAAGTTAAGCTAACCTTTATTTATTTTATGCTTTTCCCCGCTACCAGAGATTTCTTCATTTTTCTCAGGATGGCACATTTCATATTTTGAAAATCAAACCTATAAAAAATACTGAATGGACTAAGAAACAGTAGTCACTGCTCCATAGTGGGAGAGAGCTGCAGTGATCAGTGAGTTTGCAATCTATTATTCAGTTTGTTTTAGGTGGGAATTTTTAACTAATGAGAGATTTGAATGAAGGCAAACGGAGAATAAAGAGTGTTTTATTCCAAAGGTCAATGTGAAAGCAACCTTAAAACACAGAAGTGTTTTAAGAGAAAAAGGAAAGTGAAAAGCTCAATCAGCACAAGGGATTTGAAATTAAAGTGTTTGAATGGAAATTAGTTTCATTCATAGCAGAGAAAGCAGTTTTATTTTTAGGCGAGACATAAGAAAAGGCATCGGAAGAAAATAATTTGGATCAGGGTGCAAAGAGGTGATTGTATCAGAGCTATTGTTTACAATAGACATGGCAGTAGGCCATGAACACATTAGCAAATGAGCATCATGCAGGAAAAAGTCAAAACTATAGAACAGGTTGCACATTACTGTGATTATCTGCAGACTTTTCCACTTCATAAAGCTGCTGTTATAATGTACTGTTCAATAATATCTCTACCATAAACTTAACTGGGGTTGCAAAGACAGGTTTTTTCCCTACATTTGTGACGTTTGTTGTTTACTTCTCTGTTCCTCTGCTAGGATTTTGGTAATGATTTGTGCTTTACACCTTTTTTTTCCACTCATATATGATGAACATTACCACAAATAACAATGGCTGTTGGTATTTTTAGCATGCTTCCTCTTCAGAAGACATTTCTCTCAAGGCCATTTCTGATTACTTTTGGAAAAGTGTTTGACCACCCAAAGTTGCATATGAAGACTATTAAATAATCCAGCATGAAGTTAGCACCTTTGCTAGGATCTGCTTTTCAAAGACTTCTATATTTATTTATAAGGTGACAAAAAAATAATGCTTTTATTCAGCTTCCTTTCTTTTTTTTTTTAATGCCTAATTAATTCATGAAAGGATGGTTTGGACTTTACAATAACAGTAGCATCAAAATACCTAAAATTTTACCAGTTGCGTCCACTAATTGAAATTCAACTATTGTCTGTCCAGAAGAATGTGCTTTAATACCCCAGCAGAGACAAAACAGATGCAACAGCATAATGCATCCCTGTTCAATGCCATTGCTGTCCAGCAATTTTGTCTCTTGACTGAGAATATGATGCACAGGAACTGTTGAACTGTACATTACCAACAAATATTAACAAGAGCACAGCTGTTTTATTCTAGACCCATAAAGCTGAATTCCTAGTAAAAATATCTCATCTATATTTCATCAATATCACAAGCAATCAAAAACTAATCATATCTAAAGGAACAGGATGACATTTTACTCAGTGTCTTCAGATCATTAATTCACTCTATCCTTTTCAGTTTAAAAAATCCTGAAATAATTTTTTGCAGGTTCTCAGCTACTTAGCAATATGGTATTCAGGAGGAAACTGAAAATATCAGTGTGTGTGTCAGCACCCATCATTAAGAATTAAGGAATTTTTAAGCATTTAGGATCTTTTGTGCTTTGCTAAAATTATCGGAATGGCTAAATATTGTTCATATCTGATTGTAACTATGTAAAAAAGGGAACCCTATAGCAGAAAATAACAAAAATGACAACCAGTTCTCTCCATCTTGTACATGTAACCAGGCTGAATTTGGAAAAAAATACTGTGTCCACTTATAATGAGAAAAACCCAAACTGATGAAATGGTGAGCTGTATCTGGCAAAACTGAGCTTAACCATTAGTTCATGTAAACTGATAAGAAAGGAAGAGTTCTGTTGAGGAGTCATAGAATACCTGGTATTTGGAATGCAGTGTCAATTTGATCTTCAGACATGTACACATAGATGAACTAAACTATAAAAGGATATTCCTTCAAGAAATCTTTTGACATACCATTAGGCTAACATAATTCAATTAATTTCCTGACTTTTGAACTTTTGACATCAGGTATTACTCACTGCAAGAAACCAAGTCAGTCACAGAGATGATAAAACATGGGAGTGTTTTGTCTTTAAAGGAGTTCAATCCTTCTGACACTACTGCAAACATCCTTTCTTGCTGCCAAAACACTGCTTTGATTCTTAATTGACCTTTCCACAGGTATAGTGTCTGTATTCTTGTGAGCTTTGTGTGGTTTGCTTCTATGTACCAACATGCAATTTTAAGTTAGGATGTCAACTTGTTCATTTCTTTCCTTTTCTGATGTATGTCACTGAGCTGTTCACAGAATAAAATTCCATTGTGAAACATCCTACTAAAATCCTAGAGATGATTTTGAGGCAGAAACTTATGATTTTTATTATGTAACCAGTGTCATTCTCAACAAAACCATGACCACAATTATAAAAGGACCTTGCTTTTCAATTGTGTTTTTTCTTTATAACCTACATACTGCATTTGGGGTTGAAATGAAGCATGCTGTAAATGATGTATGAAATAAAACATGAAATTGTGCTAGAAAATGAGTTTTAGATTAAAAAAAAAAATCCCTGATTACTAGCTTTCTTTAAAAAAAAAAACAAAGAAACTTATTTCTAGGATTTATAATGTGAATAAAATGATGGTACTGGCAATATAAATGAGAATTGATTAAGTAAATGACAAAGATACTTAAACCAACTTCTGATGAAAAATATTGGAATAGATGACTTATTTGAATAGAGACATCTATAACAGGCATCAAAATAGAAATCACTCTACTAAGCATTATCATTCTTTATTATTTAGGTACACTGTAGAAACAATCCCAGTGTGATGTAGATATTATTAAAAAACGTACCTTCTAGTGTTATACAACAGAAGTATTGCTTTCTCCTTTCTAGAAATGCTTTTGATATGCTGTTTCAAAGGAATTGTGAAATTATTAGAAATTATTATCAAATTATAATTGTTACTAGAATTAATTATTACTAATATACACATTCTTATTCATCCTATATTACTACTACAAGTAAAATTATAAGAAACTTCTAAATCATTTGCATTTTTAGAAAAACACAGAGGTTTTTTTATTTACCTTTACAGGTAAATATTCGATTTGATGGGAGAAACCTATTTATTACCTCTTAATGAATACCTGAAGGAGCAAAATTTCTCTTTCCTAAATATTAGTCTATAAAATGTGTTTGGATCAACTGAGCATGGTGAGCATAGGCTGTCATGAAAGCTAAAGTGACTGGTGGTTGAAATTTTGATTGCTAGGTGAAAATTTGCCAGCTAAATGTTTACTCTTTATACCATCTACCATATGACATATGTATATGTCAAACTTACAGCTCATTACTTTGGCAGGAAAAAGGTAACAGATTCTTTTCCAAAAAACTGGATACACAGACTGAATTTTGTTTTCATTCCCATATTTTAAATAAATGGTATAACGTGTGTCACGCAATGTACTAGAAACTCTTTCTATCAAGTTAAATAACATTTACAAACCTAAGAGCTAGTGGCATGAAAGTGGCATTAATTCCTCTTTCCAAGTATCAGAAAATTTTTATCAACACATCTCAAGCTCAAAAATGGCTTAAAAAGACACAGTCAAGTAAGTTTATTTACCTCCTCTGCAAATTAATTGAACAAATTAACATTATAAGATTTATCACTTAGTGATACCATTAAATGAAAAGTTTTTTATTCTATATTTAAAGCAGTATCTTAAACTTATTTCTGTTCTGAAATAGCAAAGTATTTAATTATATAAGCTTTCCAATACTTTTATAGTTTTCTGTATATGTAAGTTAATATTATTACTGTCAGGTAAAAGTGTATATATATATATATGTCTATCATTTATATAATGTGATAAAATATTATTTGAAATATAATATTCATAGAGTTATTCTTGAAATGCCCAGGAACAATATTTGATGTCCATTTATGTCATATGGCATAATCTACCTCTACAAAAATTTAAAAATTACACTGAATATTCTAACTTTAATTCAAGTGTTGATGTGATAAATTGTTGACTGTTGTCATTTGGAATACCACAAAATATCTGAAGCACTTCACCCCATCTGTACTCAAATTTCTTGATTTCATCAAGATATGACGAGTTAGCAAATTTCAGTTTATGTTGTTTAGACACAAGATGCTGACTTGTAGTTAAGCAAAGTGGCTTAAGACAAGTTCACATACATGAAGATAAATTAACAGGGAATTCATGTTGAAGGAAAATTAAAAACAAGAATTGGGTGAGAAGGTAAGGCGAGAGAGAGGAGGGAGATGCTGTTACTGCTGACTGGAGCATGACCAAATCAAGGGCAGGTTCTGCATGCTACAGTCACTGACTTGGATATATCTTACAGCAGCACTGTTGGGGTCTGCAGGTGCAAGATCATGGGAGTAACAACACAAAGGCATGAGAAAGCAGGGTAAAAACTCCTCTTGGTGAAGAGGAAGCTTGGGTGAAGAGTTCTGGAGCTGCACCTGGACAGCAGCCCATGGGTGGGCAGATAGACGACCCTTACAAGACAAAAGGCAAAGCCTAAGGCAATGTACAGCGCATCTCAAGCCAGTGAGGACTAGTTGTGAATGAAGCTAAAGCTGTTCCTGAAATAATTCCAGCTATTTTGTCTGCATGTGATTCCTGGCCAGTTTATGAGCATGTACAGGGTACAGTCATTATAGTCAGTGAGGTTGGCTTGGAAGCTGTGGAGGAGGATGGAGAGGGGCAGCAGGTCTCACCCTTTCCCCACAGACCCATCTCCTCAGCTGTGCCAGAGCTCTGGCCCCTCTCTTCTGGGAAAGTGATTCTCATGTCTGTTACATCTAAGAAGCTTTCACATGTGTGGAGGAAAGGTGACTGATTCTGTCATTACATTCGCTGTCAATAGATATGGTATAGAATATCTGATTTCACAAAAAAAAACCTGTCCAGAAAAAATTATATATACAAAAAAAACATGTTAGAAGTAAGTGGCTCAGCTACATAATCATATCCTAGTTATAAAACTGACAGTGTTTTCCAATGAGTTTTTACAAGATTTATTTGTTTTCTTTTTTAAAGCAAAGTTTTAGGGCAACTTTCTGTAAGGAGCTGTTGAAAGCAAATTCATTCTAGTGGTCTTCTGGGAAAAATGCACAAAGACTGTTTAAGCATGACATTATTCTGTTATTTTCGGTGATGATACATACATAAAAGAAAATCATCAAAATGCTTATGGGTCTATTTTCTTTAAAACACTCAAATCCTAGTTTCTAAGAAAAATAAATATGTCTTTACAGCTACAGAGATACCTGAAAACAGCAAGTCCTGTTATGTGATTTGTGACAAGTTTCAAAAGAGATGGTCATGTACATTTTCTGTCTAAGTCACTGAAATGAATGACTTACTATTTTAGTAAATGAAAAAGTGTGAAATAGATTTTGAATGATCAATTCATAGGAATCAAGACATATGTTAGAATGAAACCTTCTGAATGCCTAGAAAGAATATTTTGCTAGTGGGTATAGTCTTAACTCATCATTTGGAGTAGAAGTGGGAGGGGACAAGTGACACTGGAAACTTCTCCACCCCGTCAAAACCATGGCTTTCTGAAGCTGTTCTTCTGCCTGCCAGGAGGTGACCACTCAGAATTCCTCCCTTCCTCAAGCAAACATAACCAAAATGAGGTGCAAAATCTGTACCCAGCCTAGTGCTGTGCCCTGAGAGGGCCTCCTTCACGGTGCTCATGAGACCTATGGGGAAGGAAGGAAAAGGATCAATCTCAGGTTCCTGAGATCTGAACAAGGCTTTGGGTTGTCTGGGATTTTGTGGAGGCTATTTCTGACCCAGGACTGCAGAAACCCTTTTCTCTCATCGTATCACATTCAAAGTTGTATGGGGCAGGTCAGGCTGGCAGGAGTGCTTGTGTCTATCTGCAGCAGACCACCTACTCGAGCTGTGGGCCTATGCACTGGAGCTACCCTAAAATTTTCAATTTCATACATCATTGTTCGGTGCTGGTCCACCAGAAAACAGCTGCTCAGATGTCCTCTGGGCAATCAATCCACTTGTAAAGAAACCTGAGGCCTGTGTTGTGCTTATATCAGTGATGGATGAAAACACTGAGTATATGATAAGGACTATTCCTCGGAATGATTAACTGTTCTTTTCTATCCTGTGAATGGGCAGTGTGAGAGAGCAGAGCCTGCTGCAAATCATGGTGACACTCATCTCCATGATGTCTGTACTGCCAAGGTTCCAGCAGCCACCCATTTCCCTGCATCTGAACTTCCCCACTCCAGGAACTCCTTGGTTGCTTTTTCTTGGAGAATGGAATAAGCTGTACATATTGGGGAACTGTGGTAACAGAGAAGAGCAGCAGAGAATTTCCTAAAAACAAGAATTCAAATAGACCTTAGTCTTAATTCATTGAAGCACCTTCTCAAAAGCAAAATTGTAAAACTAATACATTGTACTCTTGTTCCATGCTGCTTGTAAATAGATGATATTTATTCTTTAAAGAGTAAGAAGGAAGACAATTAATTTATTAACAACTTTTTAAACATTTAACATATATCATTATATTCATATTGAAATGTGATGTTGTCTTAGGTTACAATAGTATGTATTCTATCACCATCTTTATGGGATGTTGGGGCTGGGCGTGACAATGTTCCTGATGGCTGCAGAATGGTGTGCTAATGGGCCAGTCGTTGGGGCCGGATAGAGCACTTTACTCACCCCCAACATTACAGATAGTAGCTCATCATCCCATTGTGAGATGCCCTGCCCAGGGGGAGGAACCAATGTATCCCGATCTGCATATAAACTGAAATTTGAAACACCACAGGCAGCTTTTTCCACTAGATTCCCAGAAGAAGACCAGATCCTTCTACACCACCACTAGACCATCAGAGGAGAACTACACCTTTCACAGGATCATTGCTTCAACAGAATCACATTTATCACTCCCAGAGAACTGCAACCACCTTCTAAGTAGACTATTACCAACACCCTGACCGAAAGGGTGTCAGGTTGTATTCTGACTCTGTCAGTGTTTTTTGTATTATTACATTTTTCCTATTAAATTGTAGTTCTGACTTTGAGCCTCTCACCGATTTGCTTTAAAACTACCACAGATGTGCAATTGATACTAACAGATAATTAGGACATATATATATGGCATCTTTAATTCACTTTACAGGTCACTTGGATTAAAATTATATCTTGGATTAGACAATTATATTTCAATATCCATTTTTGGACAAGAGAAATTCTCTTTTTTGGCAATGCTGCTCTTCATTTTAAAGAAACTTGCTTTGTTCTAACATGGCAAGTTGGAAGTTATATATTAACAAATTCTGTTTGGCAGAAACTTCATGCATATATCTTAACTCATATCCTAATGTTTTCCTTTCACCTCTATGTATAGAAAGCAACACAGAAAACTGATTTCTTATAACTCCCTGAATTAGTATCAGATAAAAACTTTTAGCTGTTTTCAATTCTTCAGAATAGACTAGTTTTCATTTTAAATTTAGGGATTATTGTGCTCATGACGGTCTATAATTTGACTTCTATAAGATCAGAATATCAATTTGTGCAGTATGTCAGAAACTTTCTGTCATAAGTATCTTCTCACTATCATAAATCCATATTTAATGGATGTGACTTAATTTGAGTGTGAAATGTTTTGGCCTAGCTGAAACCCACTAGTACAGCTGAGAATAAGAATAAAAATCACTACACTGCTTGGTACTTTTTAATAGCATCTTTCACCCTGTGAAGAGCCTAACAATCTTTAATTCCCTTGTCCTTCTGACCTATTCTGAATGACTTCGCTCCTTATTTGCTCCTTTAGTCCTGTACTTGTTACGTGCAATTTTATCATTTACCAAGGATTTACGTACCCATACTAAAAAAAATGAAGGTCATGCATCACAAAGAAAATAGGTTTAGATTAGATATTCAGAGTAAATTCTTCACTATGAGGGTGGTGAGGCACTGGAACAGGTTGCCCAGAGAGGCTGTGGATGTCCCATCCCTGAAAGAATTCAAGGCCAGGTTGGATGGGCCTCTGAACAACCTGATCTAGTGGAAGGTGTCCCCGCACATGGCAGGGGTGTGCAATTGATGCTTTTTGAGATCCCTTCCAACCCAAACCATTCTATGGCTCAACTATTATCAACAATTCTTTTCAAAGTGGACATAACTCAGAAGTGGATCTACATTTTTCAGTTTTAATGCTTTTTTGAAATTGGTAGAAGTTGCAATGGCAAAAAGTATTTTCCATTGTGCCATCTTGCTTGCCGTATAATTTATTTCATTTGGTATGTAAAACAATGCTTAGTTTTTCAATTATGACTGTCTGAAAGAAAATGTTAAATTTTTGCCAATTAGTCTAGTAGCAAGAGGCATTTAAATTATACTTTGTGATAATATTTGTGATTGACAATATCACAAAATAGAAACACAGTAGCTGGGAAGACAATCTTGTTTCTCTCCTCTTCATTTTTCAATTATGGATTGTGACAATTGGTTAATACTTTTTCTAACAGATTTTTAACTTTACTTTCAGAGTTTAAAAGGAGTGGAAATAATTTTTTTGTCTGTTTGTTCTTTGATTTCAGATATAAAAGATGTTATATTTCATTTCAAGACCCTCACAAAAGGAATGCAGATAGATATACCAAATGATTATGTAAATACCATTAGAAAGAGTAAATCCACCGATATGAAAGGATTCGGTGAGTTCTTGAAATCATGGGAGATAGCAGCTTTTCATGTCCTTACCAGCTAAAGTTATTCAAATGTCCAATTAGCATTATGAAATACTATTTTTCTTTTACTTAAAAGAACAGTTTTTAAGATTTTCTTGTCTGACAATGAGATATTCATAGAAAAACAATGCAGTGTCGGTGAAACAAATCATGTGAGGTAAGATGTTAAAAGCAGTGAAAAGAAAATTTTCTTCAAAGACGTGGAAATAAGTTTTCTAGCAATGTCCTTCACAATGTAAATACTCAAAATTATGGGGAAGGTAAATGATCCTTCATTTTGGGAAATTTTTATAGGCATTATTTTTCCACTTGCTGTGAATATGTGCTGAACCTGTTACTCTGTGCTCACTCTGTGCTTACTCTGTGCTAAATGAGACTTGCAGGAATCCGAGATATATGCCCCATGAAGCTTCCTTTAGAGCTGTTGTCGCATCACTTCATCTTTTTATGAACCAGTTTTCTGCCTCCATAGAGCCAAGAAAGAGCTCATACAGACAAGAGAAGATGTCTCTTAGGACTAGAGTTATTTTCAAGACTCAAAGCTCTTGAGTAAATATAATGTGTTTTAGAGACACCTCTGCTAAGCCATTTTTCCACTTACAGAGTGTAGAACGGAGGGGAAGATTCTTATGCAGCTGGAAAAAAACTCCTCTTTAATACAGCTGACAGGGACTCTGAAGGAAAATATCTTCCTAATGAATCTTTAAAGAAATGTGGACTTGCTGTGTGAACCTGCATTGACATGTTTGCGGTATGTTTTAGTTAGCTGCTTTCTGTGATTTGTGATAAGCAATTGATCATCAAGTTAATGCATATATCTGAACCTTAGAACACACCTTTGAGAGCTCGATGCCAATGATCATTTTATGAATTTCAAATTTTCGTAGTGGGAATAGAGACAAGAGAAGCAGATCCTGTCTAGAAATCCATCTCTACATTAGCACAGAATGTGTGTTTTGGTTAATTAATAAAAATAAGCCTATACTTTCAAAGTAAAAGGAAGAACTGAAATTGCATATATAATCTGTTATTTCCTGAAAAAGGAGGGGAAGCAATTTTGTTGTCCAAATTTCATTCTTTAAACCCTAAATTTAGCTATTTCAGAAGTAAAATAGCAATTAGGTTCTTCAGTTATTTTCCTAAAAATAAAATGGAAATATCAATATGTAATGATATGAGATGGAATAGCAGAAAGAAGTGGAGCAAAATAAATAGTAATACTAGAAATATTGTCTTATTTTTGTACCGCTACCTGAAATATCTGTCAGCAAGTAAAATGAATGTTCTTAATCAGAATCAAGACAAAATTCAATTAATTTTCTGTTCTTGCTGTCAAACTGTGAGAACAATATTGCCGCGGTATAAGTGATGTCTGTTTGAGTATCTCACATAATTTGTTTACTTAAATGTTCTTGAATGAAGAGAAATAGAATCAAAGTTATTAAAGTTGTATAATATTTTCTTCATGCAATAATGACCGTATAATTACAACAGTCAGTTATGTAATTATATTTGTACTTGAGCTTAGATTTCATGTAAGTGTATGCAGTAATTCAATTTCTTCTGCATGATTATGCAGTGTCATAAAAATTTAAATAAATATGCTACAAAGCAAAATGTGAATAATATAAGTTATTAGAAAGAGAACTTGTTCAGTCCAAAGTTGCTTAATCATCATATGCTTATTTTATTGCTGCACTTTTCCCTTTTATTACTCTCAAGAAATTAGAATAAACTTTATGGGCTCTTAAACCTGTGATTTATTTTATTATGTAAACTATGCTACATTTCCATATTCTGTAGGCTTTCATTATTAAACAACTAATTCTTGGACTTAATAATTTCTTGGGAATATCTTCATCAGCTCTGCTGTTGATTATGCAATTGTGTTCATCAGCATATTGCAAGAAGGTGTGAAGTAAAGAGAGATGATGAGGAAGTCACACTTTCATAAGACAAGTGTAAAAAGCTGTGGGGTATTTATTCCTATATAAACCACAGCATTAAAAAAAAAAAAAAAAAAAAAAAGAAGAAGAAGAAGAAATAGCTAAGTTCTGTATAAGTTCTGTAGACAACATTGGAAAAATATCTCTGTTTCAAATTATTTTCATTTGGAAGCAAGGTTCAGAGATTGCCTCTGAAGAGGAATGTTATATTGGAGGCTCCATGAACAAAGTAAATTCAGAGGTGAGTAGAGTTCAAGGCATTCTAAAAAAAGCCAACAGGGTTTTTGGAGATCATGCTTTTGGACATGACAGCTAAAGTTAGAAGAAGTCCAGCGTGGTTCAGATGTACCAGTAGGAGGAAATACTTTTTCTTATTCCCTTTCTTCTTGTTTAACAAGAAATTAGTTGAAAGCACATTACAATTTAAAAAAAAAAAAAATCTTTAGAAAACAAGAGTGACCAGAAACAGAGTTTGTAGATTCTATAAAAAGATCAGAAAAGGGAATGTAAAAATCCTTTGTCCTTGAAGTACTTTATCTAGAAACTGATATAAGTGAAGTATGGTCAGCATGTTTCACTGTTCTACCAAATCTCTATAGATTCCTTAGGAGATATTTTGCCACTATAATGGAAACATTACTGGAAAAAAGCCTGAAGCATAATGCTTCTCTTTTATATATTTTTTTCTCTCTGCTATGATTTTGGAAAAGATTTTAATTGACTTTGCCCTAGTTTTGCTCACTGCAAAGACTGATCACATTCAAGTACAGATTCAAGGCACTGAGCTGACTTCTTCTGATTGAGTGTAACTATTACTTAGAGGGAATTTTTATTTCATGTTATGATAGACTTTTAAAAATGCTAGGTAATAGCCATAAGGAAATGGAATTCCTCCCATAAGAAGAATAGTGAAATGGATCAAGTCATGGTCATTGTATTAGAAAATGCCAAAAATACTTTGTTATTTTCTTTATTTAAGTCTTTATCATTACTTTAATATTTCGAATGTATTATCTAATGCTTTTGTTATCATATGGTCATTTTTGTGTGTTTGGCTTTGCAATTTGAATTAATATGCTTTGAAGATTCTTGTTTCTGTGTTATTTCCCATATTTTAGGAAAAGCTGCCACAGATTGGCATCGAACTACCTTCCATCAAAACCATGTCATTTTCTAGGAGCATCCACCCTTGCTACTGTGCAAACTAAGCTGTTACCTGACTTTTGGACCACTGCTGAAGACATGTAAGAAACTCTGATTATGGGAAAAGTGTTTGGTTCATGCAGCTTAAAAGAATTAGAAGTGTTTTATTGATTTCTTAATGATGCATAATTAACCTACAGCCAGTGGTTGAGGATCAACATTAACTTAGCAACAGAGAAACCACGGTCCTATGGACTTGCAAAGGGTTAATAAATACCCACAAGTTTGCTAAGTGTTCTTCCATAATTATTCTCAAAAATTCTAATCTCACACACATGCAGAATGATGGTAAATCACTGATGGTAAACCTCACAGGCGAGGTTTAGTTCTTCTCTTCTGGGACTGTGGTTTTGCTACTTGCAGATGCCTCCTGTGGGAGACATCAATAGTCTCATTTGTGTCAACCTGTGTAACCTAAGCACCACATTTATGTGTTTTTGAACACCGCTGCTCCTGTGTGTGTGTGTGTGTGTGTGTGTGTGAATGGTATGAGTTTTGTAATCATGAATCTGAAATTAAGTCACTGTTATAGCAAATCTTATTGAATCACATTATAAATAGCAAAATGGTCAATGATTAAGTGCTACTAAACCCTTTTGCACGCTCATCTTTTTGTATCTGTGTCCTCTGCACCCTTACCCTTTTGCATCTCTGGTCTCCATGTAAATCATTCTAAATTGATTCTAATCTGATTATCCAAGTGGTAATTAGTAGGGTGAACCTTGCCATCGAGCTCTGTCACAAAGTCACACTTTTGCAAATTCATATTAAAACACGTTTTTTCGTCAATACCTGTGATGATGATTCTTTAAGGAGCCTAACCCTTCCATCATGACATACCCATGCTGGACTCTGCATCACCTCCCAACCCCTCCCTTCTTGGTCCTGTCCTGACCACACCCTGCTCTAAGGTTTAGACTTGGTGCAATTTTGGATTAGGCTGAGCCAGTTAGAATATCAGGGACCATTTATTTTGTTTTATTAACTATTTTTTTGTTCTAACTCTTGCTATGCCTTTCAAGGATTGAGGCAGGGGCAGAAGCCATCCTCCGTGACGCTGCTTAAAATGCTTTTACTTACAATTAAATAAAATTAGGATTCCCTTTGCACTAATTTTCTTTCCATTTTTGTAGTCCCTAATTGCAAGCACAGCAACAGATTTTTTTGTTTATTTTTTTTCTTTTGTGCCAGAATGTACCACTCATTTTAGGAAGTACCTTCTGCCACTTTTGCGACTGTCACAGATTGAGAAACACTGACTCACCTGAAGTATCTGGCTTCTGGTTAATTGGGAACACTGATCTGATGTTCAGAACTTGCTGGGTTTCCTCTCAGAGCAGAGACTTGAGGGAAATGTTTTCCTGCTGTCACCTCATAGAGCAGTAGAGAACATTGGACTGTTTGGAGATTTTAGCACAGTGAATTAAGAAATCTCTTATGGGGTCAGTATGGTCACAACAGTCCAATATTTAAGGTCCAGGAAGACATTCAGAATGGTGATCTGTTTATCATTGCAAATTTGATTAATGATGATGGTGCTTTAAGAAGGTTAGCAAAAGTTGCAAAGGCCAGCTGCTGGCAGGGTTTCAAGTCTCTCTTTGGACTGCAATGGTACGTGGAAAAAGACAGTACTTTCACAATAAGAGAACAATTTTTTGTACACTTAGTCTTAAAGCTGCAAACCATTTTGGCTACACTGGAAAGCATTTCACAGCATTATTTGCAGGCACTGTTATCCACCATGTATAATCACATATATAGTGTCTTCACTCTGTTCATCTCTTTCTGGTGTATTAACACCTCTAATTGGCAAACCACGTAATTTTCTAACTTCAGCTGTATGAGCTGAGGAAGAAACATTGTTAGTGAACAATTTAAGACCCTCTGTCAATAATTGGGACTGTTAAAGCCAATTAAAGGTCAACATTTCAGCCTTATAAAATCACCAGCAAAATTGCCAAAATAAAAAGATTGAGCACTCTGTCATTTCAAAGGGTTGTTGAAAATAATGCATTATAAAGGACCTCCCTGCTTCAGAAAGCACAGTCTCACACTTTATGAAAAAGATTCATCAGAGAATTTCTGTGATAAATTTTAAGTAACTCTGAAAATGCTCATCCATCTTTGTACTGGTAGTGAAAATGTAACTACATTTCTTTTAATTAAACTTAATACTAAAATGCTACATGAAACAATGTATAATTTTTGGTTTTAATTTTTGAGTCATTAACATAATTTGAAAATGAAGAATTTTAAAGAGCCTGACTTTTACTTTAGGGTTGTGTTGCTAAAGAAAAGTGATTTTCCATATGATTTTTTACTCCCATTTTACAGCTCATTTACTCACATTCACCTTATATAAGGAAGTACAAAGCATAAATGTTCAAACATCAATGATTGTAATACAGACATTTCGCATATATCAGGGACAATAAATTCCTTTTATCCCCATGTAGAATATTTTAAGACAAGCACACTTTTTACCACACTTTCTGTTTCAAATATTCATATTTAAATTCTATTTGGGATTATAATCTTGCAATCAGTTGGAGATAATATATAAAACTTATATATTGGGGCAATACTGTACTAAAAAGAAAATTTAAAAGGAAATAATACCATAAGAATGAGGAATGTTTGCAATTTTGGCCTGATTGTTAAAAATATCTACCAGCAATAAATCAGGACTAGTTGAAGCTTGTGAATGTAAATGGAATACTTCTGTTGCATAATTGGTATTTAATAATTTAATTTTTTCAAATACGTGAAAATGGCTGATGAAAAGGACATGAAGTATGGTGTAAAAACTTATTATTATTCCCTGTTTGCATTCAAAAGCAGCATCTGAATAGAGGAGCATGCTTGCAGTGCTTTTTCTCTGGGTTTAAAATTGCAAAATCAATTAAGTTTATTTGCTAGCATGCTCAGATCTACTTCACCGTTCCAAAGGATAGTAATTAAAATATAGATCAACTGATTACTTCTCATATATAAACATAGTTCAAATCTTAATGGAAATCGCAGGTAAAAGTATACATACAGTTACTCTGCCTTTTTAAATTCTCTTAAGATTAGGTTTTATTGGCACAATGCTCTCTTTAGAAACAAGAAGATAGACAACTTGGTTTCATTGTTTTCCAAGATTTTTTCATATATCATGTAATAGTTATTTGTGGTCTACTTTTTTGTTTAAATCATATCAATATTTCCTACCTCAGAAAATATACAATCCAAACAACAACAACAACAACATAAAAAAAAACAAAAACAAAAACAACAACAACAAAAAACCCAAACAAAAAAACAACAAAAAAACCAAACAAAAAACCCAAACATTTTTATTTGTTATGGTAGGTCCATGAAATCAAAGTATTCAGGACTGAGAATTCAGTTCTGAATGGGACAACGCTTCAAGACACACATGACTGTTTTCTGACTTAATGCTTTCTTCAGGTAGGAGAACAATGTGACAAAAGCACACTGCTCTTCCCATTCCAAATATACACAATACCGAGGGATACCAAGATTACCAGATACTACACTGGCATGCAACTGTATAAGTTTCCTTTTACCTTCTAGAATTAATGTCCATCGATCACAAAGGCATTTGTTACTATGTGACCAATGTAGGTCTGTAGGTCCTCTATCCCTCTCCTTCCCAATATCCTCTAACCTTATAGGGTAGCACAAAAGCAAACAAAAGAGATAGGCAGACAGAGATGTATTCAGCACTGAAATTGAAGTGATATTAACTCTGTGTTACTTGAGATTAACTTAGTTGTGAGTTGTCTTCTGAATTCAGTTGAGTCAAAGGACTTTTTTTCCTGCTATTATTTTTACATGATGAGTCAAAAAGTTGCAAGTACCATCTCTAAATTAAGAGAAAATATTTAGTTACACACCATGTGTATTTTCTACATACGGAAATGAAAACAGACATCAGCAAAAGGATAAGTAAATTAGACATCCTTCAGGTGTTGAGTTTTCTTTGGGTTTTTTTTCCACTTCTGTACACCGCCACAGAATTTATTTTTTTTTTTTATAACTCAATCTACATTTAAAGGTTCTATGTGATGGAAAGAAAAATCACCAAGCCTGTAGGTAGATGCACAAAACTCCAGGAATGGAAATGATTCTTCTTAAGAGATAAGAATTTCTTTTAATAAATGCCACAGCTGTCTGTCAGTTATGGATGAGAACAGAGATGAAAAAAAATTCAGAGAAAAATAATAAACAAGCTGCAGCAGATGAAAACATTTTGGCTCACCAGCATCTTGCTGTTATGGTGATTACTAAATACTCACCATTATATTACATTTATTGAGTCCTTATCCACTCTTCAAAAAAAACCTTAAAATCTGAGCACAGCAGAGAATTGATTTTAAGGCGCTGCGTTAAAATTTTAAATCAGAAAACTGCCACATGCATGTAGAAGTGCTTAGAGTTTTACTGGCAAGTAGGTGGTTGCTCACGAAATTGCTGAAAAACATAAATAAAGGCAGCTATGGCAAATTAATGTAATTCTTAGTGATTTTAGCTTACACATTTTCCTGGTTTTGGTATTGGCAGTGCTCAAAAAAAGAAGTACAATAGAAGACTGCCTGTGACAAGGACTGTAGTAACAGAAAAGTAGATTACTGCTAAGAGGAGAATATGTGTACATCACATTTTGGGAGTGTAATAGAATTTTAAGTAGCAAACATACAAATGTCTAGCCACACTATAAGAAACTTGCTTTATTGCTATGTTTAAAAGTTAGAGGAAGAGAAATTCTGAAGATGCTTTCGTTTATATAATGTAATAAATAAGTTTCTAGCAAAGTATAAAAGATTAAAATGAGGCTGAAGATTTAAAAGAAAACTGATTGTGGAGTGGCACACTTTGCACCTGGAAGAAAATACTAATAGAAAGGAAACTGAAATTAAAGAGAGAAAGACAAAAATATTTAATTCAGAGCTATGGTCTCAAAGCTTTAATTTTTGAAAGGCATATAGTTCAACAGACTGTAATAGAACTCTGCTGACTTCTATCCAATAAAGATTTGGTACATAAAGTTAAATACCAGGTTGCCATAGAAAAAAGAAAAATGCTCATCTGTTCCTTTCGTCTTGCTTTTACAGGCATTTGATGTTTGATATTGAGCCTTATGCAAAGTACAACAAATAAATATTACAACTGGTTCCTTCTAAACAAAGATAAAAATTGCTACTCTTTCTGGGTTATGTGCCTTTTGAAACATATGCTTCAGGAATTCAGGAGTTTTAGCACGCCTACTTGCTTGAAGGGTACCAGCAAGGGTAAATCCAGGGGGATGTACATGGGTCAGTTGTTGAAGACAGTGTTCAATAACCAGTTTTATGATGGCAAATATGTCATATGTTTGGTTTTTTTCTAATTTACAGTTCTGGGGTTTCTTTCCTAAGTGATTTCAATATATAATGTCAATGAGTCATAAACAGACCACTGAGAGCAAACACATGACCAGAGCACGGTATTGTATGTTCTCTTTGAATTCTGTCCTGAAACCATACACATGTAACAGAGAAGCAAAGGGAAGCACGAGCATTACCTGTGACCTTGATTTTTTAAGCCAAAAGATACTGGGGTTTAGTTTTCATTTAATATATTAATGATTCTTCTGTGCCCCAGGTAAAGCCCCAACATATGCAATAAAGGACCTGTGCGGTATTTTTAAGTATTTCTCAGAGATATACAATTTCCCTTAAAACAGCATGTTTTGTTCTTCTTTTACTATTCATTACTGACCACATCTCAACAAGCTTGATGAGTGGGTCCATGGGAATCTCATGAGGTTTAACAAGACCAAGTGCAAGGTGCTGCACCTGGGTTGGCAAAACCCTCGGTATCAAAAGGGGCTGGGGGAGTAACAAACCAAGAATATCCCTGCTGAGAAGGACTTGGGGGTGCTGGTGGATGAGAGGCTGGACATGATCCAACAATGTGCACTCACAGCCCAGAAAGCCAAACATGTCCTGGGCTGCATCCAAAGCAGTGTGGGCAGCAGGGAGAGGGAGGGGATTCTGCCCCTCTGCTCTGCTCTGGTGAGACCCCACCTGCAGTGCTGCATCCAGCTCTGGGGTCCTCAGCACAGGAAGGACAGGGAGTGAGTCCAGAGGAAGCCACTGAGATGGTCAGAGAGATGGAGCGCTTCTCCTGTCAGTACAGGCTGTGAGAGCTGGGGTTGCTGAACCCCATGAATTCCACATAGGCCTATTTCTCAAAGCTTACCAAGGTCTCCCTGGATGGCATCCAGTCCCTCAGGTGTGTCAACTGTGCTACTCAGCTTGATGTCACCTCCAGACTTGCTGAGGGTGCACTTGATCCCATTGCCTATGTCACTGATGAAGATATTAAACAGGACTGGTCCCAATACAGCTCTTTGAGGGAAAGCACATGTGAGTGATCTCCATCTGGACACTGATGCATTATATTCTTCTATTTCATTAGTTCTTCTCTGGTATTGGAGGCCCCAGACACACCATTTCCATCCAAAATTTAATTTTCTGAGCTGCAGGAGAAGGTAACATTTCTCTGACAAAACACTTTCCATCAATTACTCATCAAATAATCTCACAAAACACTACTTAATTTGAAATCATGATCAGATGATCTATATGAAAAACTAAGACTAATTTCACAGTATAATAGTTCTTTTAGTAAGATCCCTTCTGTTAATCTTGTGAGTTGTTGCAGGGTTTTTAATCATTTCTTAGCAACAACACATTTTTTTTCCCTTCTGGTAATCATTTCATTTTTGCTCTCTTTCTACCTGACCACAATCAACTGAGAAATGTCTGTAAGTACTGATACTTTTAAAGCACTGTAGTAGTTATAACTGTATCCCTCTTAATTAATGAAAAAAGTAGTCTAAATCCTCAATCCTTTTCTTTTTTTTTTTTTTTTAATGATACCTGAATTTAGATAATTATTTTGAAATGAGACATAATTTTCATTAATAATAACTGGAGTGCTTATATTTGCAATTCTGTAGGTTAACCATTCTAGAAGCATTTTTCAAATATATTATTTTGCATTTATCTGCAAAGCAATTTGATGCAGTATTGTTGCAGCACAATAGAACATGCTGATGGATTCGGATGGGTTTATTTTTTGTATTTTTTCTTTTTCATAAAAATATGTTCTTTCAACTGAATTCAACATTGAGAACAAAATACAGCCAGTAGTTATTGTAACTCCTTTTCTAAAAATGTTTAATTGATTTAGGCCTGCATTTTCATACTAAAAATAAAAGATGTAAAACTTGGGATTTCAGGAGTAAAAGTGAACAAGACACTTTCATTCTGCAGTAGAAACAAGTAATCTGGAAGATAACTCCACAATACATGCAGAAAATTATACATAATTTTAACAGTAATTTGGATATCTTGAAAAACATCACAAATTTCCTGCAGTATAATTTAGTGTGTGCAGTTTATCACAGAAAAGGGAACAGGCAGATCTAATAATCAGTGTCATCACAATTGAATAGCCCTCAGCAGGACTGAACAATGTAATTCTACAATTTTCTGTTTGGGTACAGTTCTCAGACTAAATCTGTCAACTTTTAATAACAATAATATCCCTTTAAAGCAATTCCCAGCAGAGATAATTCAAACCTGTATTTTTTGTGGACTTCAAGTCAATAAATTCTGATAGCATGACTTGCAGTTATCTTTGGTGAACCAAAAAATGTTTCCCCCTGAGAACAAAGTATCTTTCCACTTTATTAACCAACATCACTATTTTTCCCAAATGATTAAAAAAGAACAGAAGCCATGGCATTCCATATATTTGTGAATATCAGAAAATCTAAAGTGGCACTAAACATGTGCAATTTGAAATTAAATCGTTGACATTTTACAAAAGATTTGCCATTGATTTATAGACCATCAGGTCTCAACATTCTTCCATTTGACTAATGAAAGCCCATAAGTTCAAATATTACATAGGAAGGTTTGTTTTGACACAATCACATAATTCTAGTTGATAAATTTCAGCATCAGGACTGTTATCTTTACACCTACATAATCAATTTTCAAAAGAAACTTAGGAAAACATAAATTCCTTTGCTCATGAAACAAGGATACAAATCTAGTATTACTATTTTGCCTGGTTCTTGGAGTAATTCTTGTCACCACTCAGGGTAATTCCACACTCAGACATTATTGACCCTTAAATTGTCACATAATGTAAGTCTGGGTTTTGCTTCAAGGTTTCATGATTTTCTTGGATTTGCTGGTTTCCTGTTTTTCCAGGAACAGATAGTGTTCATTGCTATAGTGAAACAAGCAAGTAATTTAAGATCCATACAAACAATAAAGAATTGTTTATTTCACAGTAACTTACAATGGTAAGTTGAATAAAGTGACCCAAGTAGGAAAAGGAATATTACTTTTCATATGAAAATCAGTTGGAAAGTTCAAACCCATTGTGATATCTCAAAAACCTCAAAACTCTTCTGTTGCATTTCAACAAGAATTGCCAACAGCCTAATTAAATTTTTAAAAAATATTACATTGCTTCTTGAGGGTGGAAATCATTGTTGCTCTTCTCTTATTTTCTTTCTGGTGTAAATATGCAGCTTTTCTCTTTGCTAAGGAATTGAAGAAGCTTTGCTGGAAACATCAAACTTACAGACATAGCTTAGAGTGTTGACATTTTCAATTTTATTTCTCTTTTTATTCCAAAATTTAGTCTTTTGCCATTAAAATACAAACGATGATGCTAAAGCTTTCTTCTGTATTATGAGATACAACTATAAAAGCCATGTTTCAAGAGGTTAGCATTAGAACGAAAACTTGTTATAAAATGGCATGGTGAAAAGTATGCAGTTTGAAACTGAGATCCCTCCAGGTCTCTTTTTTCCTATCCTTTTACAGGAAAACTATTATTGATTAGGAAACTAACGAGCAAGTAATGCGGAAATGACATGAAATAGTACTGTGAAATCACAGTCTTACATCTCCAAATGTAATCCAACAAAATTTGCTGTTGTCAGACAAAGATATTTGCTTGAGGATTTCCAAGAAAATATAGAATTTACTGTGAGAATAACCAGGTAAATACATGAACCATTAAAAAAACAGCTAATCATATGATGAATATATTCCATAAGCAAGAACTTCCACAAGTCTTCTTACACCTTATAGGTCCTATTAACTTATCAATATGAGAATCGCCTGTTGTTTCAAATTAACAGAAGATTTAACTGGCTGTAACAGTACTAAGCTAAAACAATGTTGAAACAAACAATAATAAACTTGTATTATATTTGAAATTCATTTACACAGGAATCAATTTAATTCATTCAATATAGATAAAATATGAAATATTCAAACAGAAGATACCTATTCATAAAAAGAAATGCCTGTCGCAAATCAAAGGATTATAAAACAATAAATACGGAAATGAAAATTGATTGCTGTGGGAAATCTTGATGCAGTGGACAATAGTACAGTAGAATAAGAAACTAAAAGAACTTTGAAACACATATAATTTACACCAGAAGTTCTGATTCTTATCTTTCACTTGAAAGAACAGTATGAAATTTAAAAGATTAGTACAGCACTAGGTTGAAGTAGGTTAAATTTTAAGAGTACATAATATTGCATTTTTAATTTTATATGGGTAAGGATTGTAAGATAAGGGTATGAGCACACTTGTAAGACTCTTCTATCATCCTCATATTAATAAAATTAAATATTCTTCTTCAGAGACACAAAGTAAACAAAGCTTAATAAATGTGAATTTCATGCTGAACTGAAAGAGACAGCCATAGATCACAAAAAGACACAGAAAAAGAAAACAATGGGATTTGAAGCACTTCAGCTTCATAGAGCAGCTTAGTATTCACCCTGATGAGCCAAAGCTGGTTGAACTTTTAAAATATCACCTCCAGAGTGCGCAAAACACTGCAGTCAGGGAGGTAAAGTTCTGTCTCCACCCTGAGTGGGAACCCAGTCAGCTCTTTCAGAGTCCTTCCTTGTAGAAGAAGTACAAGCAACTGTCCTGGAAGGAAGTGCCTTGTTTTTCTTCAACTTTCTCCTGAGTATATTAATTGGAGTTTATGTAAGTACGGACAAATACGTCTTGTGCGGTTCTGCCTCTAGAGATTCACTTAGGAGCCATTTAATCTTCTACCTCTCTAAAACAGTAGGATTCTATTTTATCAGGCTTTCACACTATTTACTCTGAGAATTCACTGAATTTCTATTTATAATTCAGATAGTGCAACATCCTTCTTTTCAAACCAAGTTCCAACTAGAAACAAACTGGTCTTTTACCAAACAAAATGAAAAGAAGAAGCAAAGTCTTGTCTTGGGTAATTGCATTCCAAGAAAATACAGAGAACACAGTAAGCCTGTGAATTGTGTTCAATTCTACAACTGAAGAGCATCTAGAATGAGAATATGAGAGTGTCTATGAATTCAGCAGAACGTGAATAAATACCACCTACTAGAAAACCTTGTAATACTGAGTGATGTACATTGACAGGAGATATGTTGGTGTAAGAGGATCTGAAAAGCTAAAAAAGATTTTTTCTTTAAACAATAAGGAAGAAAAACTGTATTATAAAACTTGTGGTTTAAAACTTGGTACATTGTTTTAGTTGGGGTTTCAAGATTTTTTTCCTAATTTAAATTTATATTACCTTTATGCAGGATTACAATTGTCCAGAATAAAATGCACCTTTCTCTCTAAAACGTAGGGTACTTCTTAAACTATGATATTTCCACTTGTTTTCATGGAAATTGAAGCAGCAAATGCAATAGTGTTAAACTGATGCCTGTAGCTCAAAAAGCGCCACCAGAAGTGAGAAACTCAGGCTACAGGGTAACAGAATATGAGCAATTATATAGACAACAGTTATATCTTAATTTTAAATGCTAAAATGTTCTCCTGCTTTTGAGGAGTATCTGAGAAGCAAAATTAATTTCTGAACATCTGTTCTCTACAGGACAGAACACGAGTTTTGGTCAGAATATATTTCATTTTAATATTTATTATGTGTTATTTAGTACAAGCTGACTCTTTAGGAAATGAGTTGTGCTACAGCATTGATTTTAAGGTAGATGTTTTATTTCTTTATTCTATGCTATGTGAATAAATGAAAACTATGATCTTAATCAAAATGAGAAGAACTGAAAATGTAGTAGTATGCTTCTCAAGTCAGGTAGCACTTTAAATACCTCAGGCTGCTTTAAATTAAGTTCTTCATCAAAGTACACAGGTATCTAAACATCTAGTCAGTCTGAAAAAAAAAAAAAAAAACCAAACTTACTAGACGTATGCCAAGCCTAAGACTGGTGTTCAACAGGATTTAGTTCTTCTGAAGAAAAATTTAACTTGGTTGATTGTTGTAGATGCATAAAGACTTAAAAGTTAAAGAACTTTGATACAATACCACTAAATCGCAGTTAACTTTGTAAGACAACACTGGAAGGTATATATTTTCTTAGATCTGTCAGTGTGAACTAATGAATTTCTGTTATGGCTTCCATTAGTCCATTAGAAAAAGATAATTTAATAGTCCATGGAAACAAAATGGATTGATTCAAACTTTCCCTGAAAATAAATTATTCCTTTGTCATTAAGCAGTGTCAACAGATTCTTTTGAACAGGAGTCAGTACTGATATGAATTCACCCAGATAAACTAATTTTGTAACTTTCTGAACAGAGAATGCCAGCATGAAATTAACCATGTAATTAACATACATACCACTTTACAGAATCAAACAGCTTTTTAAGAGGATCTATTATTTTATTTGTCTACTTGTTTGTACCTTCACAATCAGAAAATTAACATGATTATACCAAAAGCACAGCCTCATTATTTCCCTCAGGGAATTAATAAACCTGTTTTATCTAGGAAACAGCAATAACCCTCATAAGTTATGAGTTTCTGTGTTTAATATTGCCATGCAAGTCCAAAAAATGTAATGAATGATTAAGTCTTGGAAAATGAAGTAACACATTTATCTTCTGTCTAAATGAAAGGAGAGACTACAGAAGTAAAAATTGTTTCCTTTCAAAGGATGAGATGCATGAAGGTATATATCCTTTACCATATATTATGAAGAGTTTAACAGAATTTTATTACTTAACTCCAGCTCTTGTCACTTTCATAAATCAGTAATCTAAATTCATGGAAAGAAAACTGGTTTATCCCTGATTTAAAAGCTTTGGAGTACAACTGAAAAGCTAATAATTTTGCAATATCAATTTTGTGTTCTTCCCAGAATGTCTGACCTCACTGAAGGCAGAGCTTAGGTAGGTAACAAAGTGTGAGCAAACATTCCCCACAGAACTATACTTTGGCCAGTGCAACCTACTACAGAATCCCTCTTTTTTCCTGGGTAAAATAAATTATGATAAGGCAGTGTTATTTAGAAATAGTTGGGGTAAGCTTACCAGCAGATAAATGAATGGTAAATCTTTAGTTTCTTGAAGTGTGGAGAAGTCAAAATTATGAAACCTCAAACCAGAAGCAAAACAGTCACAGCAGCATAAAGAGGTACCTACTAGTATCTAGTATGAGTAACCTCCTGGCAATGATGTCCTGTGCCAGAGTGCCTTGCTTGGCACCACCTCAGATGTCATCACTCTGTGCTTCTCCTTGGTACTGTAGAGGAGTGACCAAAAAGCAGCACGACTTGCTCTGACTGACAGCACAGATGCTGAAAGAGGTGTGGATCAAAAATAAAACCGAGAAAAGAAGAACTGAGACAGAAGACTTTGCTAGCTTGTGAGCAAATGGTTGTGGAGGGGAAAATGCGTGTAGAGAAGCAATGAAAAGGTTTCCAAGCAGCAAGCTGCACAGTTATACTCCCAATTCAAAAATCAAATTTTAGCCAAGAGCTCATTACAGCCAAGATGTCTACTGGGAGCTGTCACCCCTTTGACAACTGATGATGAGAGCACAGTTATTAAGTCAGTTGGCATACATAAAGCTCCAGGAACTTCTACTGGCTTATCAGGTCCATGCTACAGGGAGCTGTTACTGTCTTCTTTACAACAGTTCTATGAAATAATGAACTCAGTTTCATTTTGATGCTTTCACAGCAATTTTTGGTGTCCATTTCTAAAGGAAGATCCAATGCACATAAATATTCTATGACTGATTTCAAGGTGAAGAACTGTGACTCCTGGCTCAGGATAACACAAATATCATCTATGTACAGGGAATTCATAATCACCCATCAAAAATCTCAATCCCTTTTTTCCAAGATTTATTAGTATGGCATCATACAGACACGTCTGTAAAACCTTATACTGTACCTGACATCATATGCTCATAGTACAAGCAAATTGTGATGTAAAATTCTTCCACTCTGAGGCTGGATTTTTTTAATACCTTTTCAAATATTTAATCCTGTACCTCCATTAAATTTAGCCAACCACAGGAAATCAAACACTAAGAGTTAAAATGGTGTTTAGATATATTTACATACAATTTCACTCAGTCTAGACAAAATTTGAACCTCTTTAATTCTTCTTAAAAGCATCCATTCATGAGTTGTTTAGCTAATCTACTTGAAATTCATACACAAATAATTTGAGTTAAAACTCTTTATACTATTTAATTTTATATACAAATAGTTTTCTTTATTTCTTTCATGAATCTAAAAAAAAAAGATAATTAACCACCACTTGATAACTGTATTTCATAAGCGCATATTTACATCAAACTTCATTTTTCTTCTTCTAAGAAAAAAATCTCATGAAATAAAATATCACTTCTTCAATACAAATGAATGGTACTTACCACAGTAACTTTATATATGAATAAATCTCATGGACTAATAGAACTGATATATTACCTGTAAAATTACTTTTAGTGTTCTGAATTCAGCTTTAATAATTTTTTCAGGATTGCAGATATCTGAAAGAAATTAGGTATTCGGTTTAATTTCGGGAGTTACTGTGCTTCAGTGCTGCAGCCACAAAGCTCAGTTCTGATCCCCAAATTAGTCTGGGTTTCTGGAGATAAATTTTCACAGAGAAGAATCCAGCAGTAATGGGGCAGAGATAGCTATTTACAATGGAGAAATGAGCCCAAAATAGTGCTAGCAATTAAAACTCCCTTAGCTGGAAACTTGTTCTGCCATCATCATCAGAGTTTATAAAAACAGTAAAGAAAATTCTGTGACTCAGAGCCCCATTTGGCTTTGCAAAGTAGCCTGAGGTAACACTTGCTCAGACACAATCCTTTCCTGCAATGAACAGAAAGTGCAATAACCTCCCAAAAAGAGTGATGACCTCTTTGAGAGTAGACTCATTTGTTCATCATAAGGATGGCAAAAATTGCCCCATTTTTTGTGAGGGCCCTACTTTGTACTCTTGCAGAAAGTTGTCATTTTAGTCAAAGCAACTGCAGCAGCAATCACAAGCTCATGTAAATTGCATTTATTTGAGTTATCTGCTAAATGACATATTAGATTATCTAATAAGCTATTTACATTAAAAAGCAAATAAAAAGTAGATATGCATGTAAAAAATCAAGTATCAAACATTAAAAAAATAATGTTCTTATGAATAACTATAATTGCTATCTCTTCCAATAGAAACTTTAAGGGAAAATTGACAGAATTTGTCTTTGAGTAGCAGGTTTGCTGGTAATAAGATATATTAAGGAGAATAATAAAAAAATATGTTGGGAGTTTGGATTTAGTTTTTTTGTTTTTTTTTTTTTTTCCCTCAGGAATTTTTCTCCCATGTGTTGCTGATGACTGGGCTAATAGTTGAGTACTTAAGAGAACAAAGCACAAGGCTAGAGCCTTTCTCCTTGGCAGGGTGGGGTAGAATTGCCCCTCATGGAAGCAGAGCCTGGTAACGCGAGATTTGGAGAGACTGAAAAGCAAGGGCAGGGGGGAGGTCACGCTCTCTTGCTCGGGACCCTCGGAGCTGGACGGTCGGAGCTGCTGTCTGCTGAACCCACGGCCCCTGAGAAGGCAGCACGGAGCTGCCGGTCTGTCTGCTGTGAGTCTCTGCCCTCTGCCCCATCCGGAGCCGACCTGTCTGCCACCAGCCTGTCTCTGCCCCGCTCCTCCTCGCCGCTCCGAGTTTATTCGCTGCATTGTAGCGGGGCTTCCCCTGCACGTCGGGACCTCTTACCGTTCCAGCTCCCTGTGTCCGGGGATCCTGCTGTGGCACCGACACCAGTTGCCCCTCCCGAGGGTGTGTGGAGCAAGGGCTCTCCTCCATCCCTCCCTGCCTCGGGCAGTCGCCATTGCCGTGTGCTACCTGAGCTCACGCCGGAGCGCCCCCTGCAGGCACCGGGGAATCACCGCACCCAGAGCGCCCCTGCAGGCTGTGACTGGAACTGCACCGAAGGGAAAGGTGCCTGAAGCCGAGCAGGCTGACACTGGGTTTCTGGTTCTGTTTGTTGGTCAACGTTATAGTTGTTGTTATTTGTTATCCTTTGTTTTAGATAGTAGTAAAGAACTGTTATTCCTATTCCCATATCTTTGCCTGAGAGCCTCTTGATTTCAAATTTATAATAATTCGGAGGGAGAGGGGTTACAGTTTCCCATTCCAAGGGAGGCTCCTGCCTTCCTTAATAGACACCTGTCCTTCAAACCAGGACAAAATAAAACCAAAGGGAAGCCTTTCTTAAACCTTCCCTAGTGAGGACTCTGCCTCAGAAACTCATTCATGCTGCTCTACATTGTTGTTTTCTCCTATTACAACTCTGTTGGGAGACTGTTTAGCATGAGAGTGGGTAATGATACACAGAACATTTCTCTTTTTGATTCCCTTAAGTCTAGGGAAAACTTAGAGTCTCTTTGATCAGTCTTGATTCATGTCCAGATGACTACCCTCTATCATTCAGAATTCATTCATTCGTATCACATCTTCGTCTTCCCTCTGACATTAATATCTGCACATTAACGTTCAAGAAAACTAACCTAATAAAGGCTTTGTGTATGCCACATTAGAAATTTGACAAATGTTAAATTCACTTACATAAAACTGCCAAGGACTTTCTAAAGAAAAACTCAATTAAATTAATATGAATTCCAGTTACTGATCCCGCAAACCCTTGAACCTTTCAGTGGGTCAATGTGTTGCAGCAAGTGATGCATCCACTCAAAAGACGTCTGTACCGATTCTGAGATGCAAGGAGTTCCTGGAAGTGCAGAAGATAATGATCATAAATAATAATGATTCACTAATCTCCACTATGAATAGCAAGTAGTTTCAACAAAAAGAAAAAGGACATCAGTAGAATTCCAATGGAATATGACTCTTCACAGTGACATAGGCTGCTGAGAGAGACTCTGAACTCTCTACCCAGGAGGATTTTCAAAGCTCAACTGGATGACACCTTGCATGATTGATCTAACTATGAAGCTAGCCCTGGTTTGAGAAGGGGTTTGGTAAAGATGACCTGCTGAGATCTCATTCAACTTTTTTCTTACTTTGAGTCCTATGATCTACTTTTCTAGTGAAAAATACTGAACAGGTTTTAAAATAAAACAGTAAATTGAAGAAATGGATTGTATGTGGAGAAGTAGGTATGTGTGCAAAGCAAAAATTTTCATTCTTCATTTCCAATGGAAATAGCATGCTTAAATACCAAAAATAACCCCACTGATAATAGCTGTGTCTGAGACAGAAGTTTGAATAGCTACAAACAGAAAAGAATTGTATGTACTGCTGCAAAAGTTGAAATGGTAAGCATGAAAAAGCAAGAATTCAGAAATCCATTCCTATTCAATGTATGAAGAAAGAAAGTAAGTCTAGCTGAATAGATATTTCTGCAATAGGTGAATGGAGGAATATGCACATGTTGCAAACTGCTTCACAGAACTGAGTTTGTGAATGAAAACTTGGAACTTGTATGAATATATGTGATAAAAACATCAACAGAATTAAGGTCAAAGGCAACACTTCACTAAAAAGTTACATTTCACTGAAGTGGTGAATAATGGAAAGAATATCATGGACTATGTCAAACTGGGAAAAATTTTAAATTTAAATAAATTGTGGGAGGCAAATGAAGAATTATATAAGAAAAAAACCACTCAGACTTTCTGTTTTCTCTATTACTCACAGATTTCCTTTTCACAAACATTTTTCCAAAAGGGTCAGAGCATTTGCTGAAAGAACAGTGCCAATCTTCTCTTCCTAACTCACTGGGATGTTGAGCATCAACTGATACAAGTGCCAGAGCCTGACCAGAAGAGGACTATATGAATTGTTTAGAAAATAAACAGAATGGAAAAAGAGATAGATATCAACATCAGTCAATAACAGTATGGATGAATACCTGTTCTTGAAGTTCACTAGAACTTATTCTAACTGCAGATTAGGATATTTCTCTGTCTCTCAATAGGTGTAGCATTTACCTTTGCTTGAACTATATGTGTAATCCAGCCCTGACCCCCTCAGTATGCACCAGCACCTTCCTCCCTACACCCTTGCTTTCCTAAACTATCCAGAACTAGCTGGAGACAGAGACTGAAAAGGTATGTAGGCCAACTTGGTGTGTGTGGCTTGTGTTATTTAATTCATCTGATATATGCTCAGGGCAATGGCATAAATTTTTATATATACTTAGCTTTGGCCTACAGTTTCAGCAAAATTTTATGCTGTATGTGGAAAAGAAATCCAATCAAGTGCATCCACTTCTTAAATGTGCATAGCCTTATTAAGGCTTTATTGCCAGCTCCAGGTTATTGTCAATAATCTTGAACATTCCTAAGACATTCATGACTAAACACCTCTTAAGACATCAGTTGATTGCTACCAATCAGCAAAGTTGCAAGGGTCATGATTTCAAAATTTGGAATAGGAATATTAAACTCTTTCATGAGATTCATAATTACAGAGGTAAAGTAAGCCTCCTACCCAAATGGCTTTTCATTAGAACTTTTTAAAAACCCTCACAACCCAGTAGTAAGATTATCATGTGTTTCTTTTACTGATAATAACCCCCACACTGAGGAAATAATTAGGTGATGTTCTGCTCTTTTGAAGTATCTGTCATTATATGTACTGAATACTGCACTAAATGTAAGGGGAGTGATTTTATTTTGGGGTTTGTGGGGCTTGGGTGTTTTTTTTTTTTCCTTTTACCATACCTTTAATGCATATCTGTGTTAAGGAATTATTCTTTGGAATTTTTTATTTTCCACCTCCAAAGTACAGACAAGCAAAACTCATAAACAATTCACAAAACGAGAACAAAGAGTAGATATTTTAGGCTAGTGTTTGCAGAACAAGTATCTCCCTTAGGTGATTGCCAGGATGAAGAGTTAGGCCTTGATATTTTGCTCTTTCTCTGTTTTCTGTATGTCTTATTTTCACTGGCTGTATATTTGATTACAATTTCAGGCATTCAGTTCAGCCAGTATAGCTGCATCTTACTCATATAATAAATCTGATCCAAACAGGACCATTAGCTACAGAAAAATTAGGAATAAATCCTGTTCTTCCAGACAGCACATGGCCCTTTCTCTCTCTAAAACCTTGTGCTTTACATGACATGTACATTTCAATTTTAGCAAAGAAAGAAAGCAGGAGTCTTCTTGCACATTATAGGGTCTTATCTTCAAAGCTGATCTAATTTATCCATTATAAGTGAAGCAGAAAAACATGACATCTGATGGTCTAATTAATATAATCACTTCCTAATAACATGGTTTTGCAAGTTCAGAGTTTACTTTCATCATCCTTTGTGCAAATAAATTTGATAGATCAAATGATTACATGAATCCACAGAAATGGTGATATAACCAAAGCCTTTTTAGCAAGTCATGGATTTTCTGCTTGAAATCTAATATTACAGGAAAAAAATCTGCATTTTTTCCCTTTTACAGGCTGTGAGCTGAAAGCAAAATGAAGCAAACATATAAAGGGCTGTAGTTCTTTACGTTCAGCTGTTATTTTTCACCACTTGGTGCTGTGCATTAAGTGAAAACCTACGAAATAGCCTCTTACAAAACACAGGAACTGTGTTATTATTCGTTTCAAGAGTCTTTAATGGAAAAAGTTGTATTCAAATTCTAGTATGGTAATGTAACCAGCCTTTCAAATTATATTGGACATAAACTTTACATGTTACATGCATCTTGGATACCTAGTCATCATCTAAAACTTTGCTACACCACATTTTCAACTCTGCCCAGGCTTATACAAGCAAAGTATTTTGCATAAAAATATTCCAGTAACTGAGGGAATTCTGAGGAGAACATTTACTTTGTTTTCCATGTATTCCTTTGACTGTCCAAACTCATCATCTTGACTCCAAACGATACACATGGTGTTCAAGCAGTCACTGTCATGAAATTACACTTTCATGAAACTAACACTAAATAATTTTATTCCAAGCAAGGAAATATGTTTATTCTAACTAACCCTCTGTCATTGTTTAGCCTTAGTGCGCAACTAAGTCCCACAGATCCACTTGTTCACTCCCCAAGCCCAACATCCACTGATTATGTATTCATAAGATTGTCCATGTAAGGTCCATGCCTTATAATATTATAATAACAAGATTTGCAGTTAGTGAACACTGCCTACCTTTAAGCTGTTATTATGGTAGTCTCAAATTACTGTGAAATAATACACAGTGCCAAGAAGAGATGAGGCTGGGCAGACCATGTTTTGTCAATGATGCCTCCTATTCTGAAAATCACTGCCTCAATTCTTAATTTTTTTCTTTATTCCAGGACTACAAATGAGCATTACAAGGCAGGTTTTTGCAAACAGCTCCTTAAAATAGTTGTTATTAAGTCCAGATTACCAGGGAGAAAAAGTAAGGTAACATGACTCTCTACAGTCCACCCACTTTCTCTGAAACATACCCTGGAGCTTACTCTAGATGGCGGTTCTGCCTGCACTCTCAGGACACATCCATTTGAAATATCTTCATCATTTTGGCAATGAGTTACACAGAGCTGTAGTCCAAAAACATGTGGAGACAGTTCCTCACCTACAAAAACCTATTTCTCAAATGTTGATGCTTCATACTCCTTCTTTTTCTGCAATGGTTTTCATTGCCACAAGCAGTTAAACACAGATTCTCCAACTTTTCTCAAGCCTGAAATTCTGTGTTTACAATTCTTCTCAAGACTTATGATTGCATGCTTTATACAAACTTTTTATGAATATAAACTACACATAGATTCTTCTATTCTTAATCTCTACAGGAATGTCAGATTCTGCAAGAAGCTACATGCAGTTCTTTTGATTCTACATATAATGCACATCATAGCACAAAGAACAAGTCCCTTTGTTGAGAGAGACTGAATTCTGATGTATCTTGGGCACTCCTCTTTTTAACTATTGTCATATGAAAATACACACTGTTCATCCTTGAGGAGAGGTGACTGAGAGGGATCCTCATAATTTATATAAATATCTAAAGGGAGGGTGTCAAGAGGATGAATCCAGGCTCTTCTGTGTTGCTGACCAATAGGACAAGAGTCAGTGGGCAGAAACATGTACGGGAAGCTCCACCTGAACATGAGGAAGAACTTCTTTACTGTGAGGGTGACTGAGCACTGGAGCAGATTGCACAGAGAGGTTGTGGAGTCTCCCTCACTGGGGATATTCAAGAACCACCTGGATGTATTTCAGTGCTATGTGCCCTAAGATGACCGTGCTTGAGCAGGCAGGCTAGACCAGAGGGCCCACTGTAGTCCCTCCCAACCACAAGCAGGAAGGTTGACCAATTTTGTATTTCTGTGACTTTCCCTACAGTGTGTCCATTCACAAGAGCAATCACTTACAAGTATTAATACTTTATTTGCACGAGAAAAATAGATTTTGTACAGCACTGTGTTGCTAATATGCTAATTTTCTTAACTTTGGACAGCAACACATGCACCTACCTCTTGAGCAGTGAACAATCCTACTTTATACCAGTAACCTGGATGGCAATAAAAAGTATTCCCGATAGATGTTTTGTTGTGCATCTGTGAGGATGATTGCCTTAGGGACAGCCTGTAGGAAAATCAGAGCAACCTTCTTTATTCCAACAAAGAGCAGTTTAAAACAAAGAATTCTCATATCATGCTATTATTGGGGTTTTTTTTTATTTTAATGTATCTGATGAAACTCTGGTTTCTCTTTCTTTTTCAAATTACTCTTTTTTTAAATCTCACCCACATAGTCTGGCTTTCCTGTTGTCATGCTGGTCTCATCTATATAACTTACTTTTCTGAAGCATGAAATTCTTCCCTTCATTCCTATGGGCTTCAAAATTTTGATTTTGCCACTTTGTTGTTTAGGAAACTCACATCCCTCCATTACACTTAGTTTTGTCTCAAGACAGACACAAAGACCAGAAGAATATTTTTTCACTTTTCTATACAGTCTTTTACTCAGTAGCATTCCATTGCACTAATGCTGTTGCTACTATATGCTCAATATTGATTTTATATAAAGTAATAGCACTATTTTATTGCTAGATAACATAGGTAAACAGCTGTGCAGTGTCTGATTACCTAAAGCAGAAAAAGAAGAACATTTCTCCTAACAAGTAGGATAGTCAGACTAATGGGAAAGAATGACGGCTAAAAAAAGTCTAAAAGTAAATATTTTTAAGGAAACAACTGATGAAGTAGTAAAGTAAAAGAACAGTCAAAGATGCTGATACATAGATGCAATCTGCTCTGTTCTTCAAGCAGACATTCTCAAGTATGGTAGACAAGTATTTTCAGTCTATGAGGTTGTCTTGCACAGAAAACACATTCAGAGAGACAAGAAAGCATTTACTCTCGTTTTCAAGAGAGCAAATATTTCAGTTATTTATGCAACATCTGACATTTCTACAAGGTTGCTTGCTTTTAGCCTGATGATCAGAACTACACCTGGGCACTTATAAATAAATTTTATAAAAACAAATAAAACAACCTAGCTTTAAATGTTTTATTTAATGCGTTCTCTATTCCTATAGTAAGGGTATACACATATTATTTTAAAAAACCAAAACAACAAACCAAGCAACATTGTGGTATTTGTATTGCCTAAGTTCCCTAAATTTATGAACTATTAAAATGTCCAGTTCCAGCCTTTGATTACAAAAATATTACAAAAATATTGATTATTAAACAATTTTCATTCTAGGAATAACTTGGGATGTAGAGTTAGACTTTTCTATGTTCTACATAATATTAAAAGAAAAAAAAAGCTTAGAAATCTTTTTACAGAAATTACCAGTGAAATTATCACTGAAAAAAATATTGTACCTAAATCTCTGAACTTCAGACTAATATGAACAACATGTACTAAGCAGAATTTCTGCTTGTTTCAAAATTCCACTAAGTGCTGCATCACTGACAGGTTGCATTTGTTAATCTGATCTGTAACGTGATCTGGATATAGGTGAAGCAATTGAGTCAGAGCATCCCACAGTTCTACTTTTCAGTTGCAAGAAATAATATCTCAAAGGGGAAAGGAATTTTCCCAACATTATCATTTACATCTTTGGCTACACTATACATATAATATGTTAGTCAATAGTTAGATTATAATCATGTTGAAGTTCTTTAGCGTAGAAACTGTGACCATAATGCTTTTAGATTATTTGAATAATACTGTCAGTAGCACAAATAAAATTTGTTTTCAAAACACTTGCATAAAAACCCAGAAAGCCATACAGTAACTTTGGTCTGCATATATAAGGCAACTTAAAAATATTTATGCCTTTTTCTTTTAATATTAGTTTTGTTCCACAATAATATTTCATGAAAGGGAACTAATGGAGAAAACTCTGTCAAATAAGCTGTTACTTATTGACAATATTGATTGCAAGTCAGACTTATTTGCCCAGTCAAAAGCTGAATTTCAAACTATAAAAGCTACAGTATTCTGCAATTGAACTGAGGGAAAATATGTACTCAAGCAAAATGTAATTGACAAGGATCATTTAGCAACAGAGTTCCAGCACTTCAGTTTGCAGAAAGGAAAGGGACCTTGATCCTCAACACAGCAATGCACTGAAAGAGCTTTACTTTCTTAGGGGTCAGGAGGCAGAGAGGTCCTTGACAGTTCAAGTGATTTTTTTAATTTTTTTTTAATCCCTAATTCTGCTGGTCAATTCATCTAGAAAATGCTTTTTTCTCCCCACATCTCCAATAATGGAAAGAAAACACATTGCTCTCAGAACAAAAACTGTAGCCAGGAAGTTTGAATACATAAGAGTGACCAGAAAAGGCTTAGTAATTAACACAGGTGTGCTGATGGTTCATGGCATGAGAATCTACTAGTAAACACAAAATGACAGAAACTAATGGCACAAGTCATGTCTTGACAGTATAAATGAGAAAATCCAGAATCTCTACTGTCTTCTATCACTGATAGTACAAGAAAATGGACTAATTACCTGTTCTTTAGAAAGAAAAGAATAACTGCAAAATTTGTGGAGCCCATTAAATGCTAGTTGATCCCCAGGAAGCCTTGACTGGTTTATAAAAGTTTGGAATTCCTTGAATATGCCTACAGCAAGGAAGAGAAAGCAAACTAAGACTGGATAGATAAATTCAGGTCTATTTTTTTCTCTTGATGATTATTAGGGGGAGGGATAGGGAAGAGGATTTTATTTTATTTTATTTTATTTTATTTTATTTTATTTTATTTTATTTTATTTTATTTTATTTCATTTCATTTTATTTCATTTTATTTTATTTCATTTCATTTTATTTCATTTTATTTCATTTTATTTCATTTTATTTTTAAGTTAGGGATAGAGTTTAAGAACATAGGACAGACTACAGTGATCGTGAACAGAGTTCAGACAAAAACACATGGCAACCAGCAAGCAAGTGGGACTGAGTTCTTTTGTCCTCCTTATTTCCATTTTCCATTGTTCCTCCTCCAACCCACCTCAATCTCTCCTTTTCCGTGCCTTTGGCTTCACCCCTAACATCAATGAATAATTTTGTACATCCCCACATTGCCCCTATAACCTCCTGCTACAAATTTCACATAATCCCACAGGCCTTCTCAAGTATCTCAGATATAAACTTCCCCCACTTATCATTTACAAAATATTCATCTCCAAGACTTTGAGTTGTTCCCTCATCTGAGATATGCTCTTTGGTCTCCCTTATCTCCTGTGCCTTAGTGTTTGTGTATCTAGGTGGGACTTATTACTCCGTCTCTGGTCTTTTGTTTTTATCTTGGATGCCTATTAACCATATATGCCCATAAACCAGATGTCCTTGCATTCCAAGTATCTACATATCCCTTATATTCTGCAAATCCATAAGTTTTCTACTGTCACCTGAAAAAGGAACTTAACAACACTAAGCAACCTTTGGCAACATGTCTCACCCTGGTGACATCTCAAGTTTGGCACATAATCTTTAAGTACACATTCCAGGTTTGTTGTCAGATGCCATGAAGTTTTTCCTAGGCCTTTGTGAACTCAAAGTCTGTGACTTAATATGGCACAGTGACTTACAATGCTGTAAAGTCTTTTCTACAGGCATCTTGTACACTAGAACAGTGTTTTGTACAAGGATGTGAAACAAGACATGGAGATAGTACAAAGCAGTGAGGTTTGCTTTAAGCAAGGGCAAGCAACTATTACACATGCCAAAACAGAGGAAAGTAGTTATAACAAGCTGGGTTGAATGCTAGACAAAGCCATGAATTAGGTCTAATCAAAACAGACTCAGAGCTGTACAGTGGGTTACAGGGCTGTACTATTATCGCTGCCATTAGAGACTCTCAGACTGTAACCAGTCTTGTGATTCACTGTCTGTACCACTTACTGTAGAGATGGTTGCTGTAGCATTTCATTAATCAGAAATTACCTGACTCAGAACACTCTATCTTTCATAGAAGAAATGTGACTAACCCAAGCTCATGTCCAATTTGCAAGCAGGTAAAGGAGAGTTTTAAGCAACTAAACATGAAATCGCTGATTATGATCCCATTTCCAGAAAACTCTGATTTCTGTAGCATAACCTTACCCATCTTCTACTTCCTCAGCTGAGCCCACTAACCAAAATGACTGTATTTTCCTTTGCTGTTTCCCAGCTATTGATTTCAGTCTCATGCTACTCAATGCAATACTTCAGCCTCAGTATGAGAAAAGTTGCTACAGCACTTTAATGTCTTTCAATCACAATACATTCCTAGCACAACAAAAATACCCTGTGACTGTCAGTATTTCAATCTTGGGGATCCTGCAGCACTCCAAAATGCTATTGTTACAGATCATATCTTGCTGCATTACACATAAGACAGCAGGCATCTAAGCACAGCTGGAAGCAACACATCTCCATCAACACCAAAGGCAGTATTGGCACCCAAACAGAGGACTCGTTTTCAGGTAACACTGAGTCCAAATTTTGTCTGACCATTAACTAAAGGGGCATTGGTTCTGGATTTGCCAACGCCTCATATGAGAGGGTAGTTCTGAATAAGGTGTTGATAAAAATGGGCTAATCTGCAGGTGCCTTTAACCCTCTGTGGTCCAGCTACAATTATGGATCTATATATAATGTATTTCATATTTCACAAAGGCCAGTGTATAAACTGAGTGCTGGCTATCTCCAGGTTGTGCCAATTTATTCCTAATCAGATGCATGTTTTGCTATGTCTGTTTCAAGGGCACAGTCATCAGCATGCATGATTACCTTAATGATTCTGTGGAGCCCTGTAGTCCATCAGGAATCACATCCATATTCTAGAGTGCACTCCTGCACTATAGAAATATTCTTCAGAACATTTAAGAAAAAAAGAACAGTGCTGTATCCATCAAACACCCTGATTCAAAAACTGGAAGAAGATCAAACACCACACACTTTAACCTTGAATATCAGGGGATGGAAGAGATTTATTTTATCATAAAAATTCTGTCATGGAACTCTAAAACACTGAAGAAAAGCTATGCTATAAAAAATCCTTTGTTTTGCAAATCACCCCAACATGACCACAAACTGGAGATCTTTATGCCAAAAAATATATTGGCAGCTATCAGAAGGGAGTAGCAGGAGTGGGTTGCTCAGTAAAGAGAGGCGACCTGGCATTTGAGTGTGACAGTAAGCCTGAAAGAACAGTAAGCTCACTGACATGGGCACAGACTCATGGTACCCACAAACGCTGAGCAGAGTGAGCCTGAGGATGGTGACAAATGGTCATCCTGACAGGATCGTCTTCCACTGAAGACCAGTGATCCCCAGAGAAGCCCATGGTGGTGAGACAAGTCTAAAGTCAGCCAGGAAACCAAGGTGCAGCAAGACACATGGCCAGGCAAAGGCATGGCTGCAGCTTTGGTCAGACAGATCCCAGTGGGGAGAGCCTGAGTTTGAAAGCATCACCCAAGTGAAGGGGACACACACTTATCAAGGCTTTGGAAACCTCTTGCTCAGATGTGTAGCTAACTCAAGGCCAGACAGATGCCACAACAAATTATTTTCTGTAGATCTGGCAGTCAGAACAGAAGGATGTGGAAGAAGGATATTCACTGTCCTGACAGGTACAGCCAAGGGAAACATAGTGCCATTACATTCCCAGCTGTCTCTTAAGCTAAACAGACTATAACAATAGTCTAAAAACTACAGTACACTATCCATTAAAAATATCTTTGTCTTTCATAAACTGCTTTTGCTATAGGGCAGAAGTAACAACAATGCATTTCCATCACCCTGGTCTTTCTTAGAAACCCCTAGATACCTGCTGAGAAACACATGCTGTATCTGGCTCAGATTTGGCAGGACACAGTATTTTCTTGTCATCCCAGTGACTGTTTACCTAACAGAAACAAGAAACATCTTCTGCAGTTGATAACAGGCTTCAGTTGATTCAAATGTTCTATTCAGCACTTCAAGACACTAGAAAGCGAGACCAGCGAGACCAGTGGTTTCTCAGCTGTTCCTCAGACCAGCACTACTAATAGTCAATATTAGCATGCAATTAACATAAAAACAAACAGTAGAAATTACCATAGAAATCACTCTCTTAAGCTCATACACATCACAAGATAGCAAGATGACAAAACACATTCATTCTTCTTCTTCTGCCATTGGAATTGATGCCTTAGAGTGGCTACCTAGCACAGAGGCTAGACAAGATTAAGAGATTAAAAGAGGGTATTTATTAAAGGCCTTCAGTAGATACACCTTGAGCAATCAAAAGCCTCCCAGAGGTTACATCCAAGATGTTTTCCATACAGATATAAGTTTGGTCCATTTACATATCAGGGGTTAATCCTCTAATTACAGCTTCAGGTAATGAAGTCATATTCCTCCAGTTCCCTGCTCTCTTTTGTTTATACTTTTTGGGGCCTGAGGCTGTAGGGTGTCCTTGAGTTTCAGGCCTAGAGGAGTTGTTTTGTCTGACCAAAATGTGAAGACAGTAACTAACAGTTTATATGGAGTTTAGAGTTATGCACTAATTCAGTACAGGATTTGAAAAATATAAAGGCTAAAATCTTAAGGCATCAGAGTCAATATTAAGGTTGTCCCATGAGTAGGGATTCAGTTAAACTAAGAAGCTCCTCACAAGCAGTAGTTTCCACTGTCTTTTTATTACCTACACAGTATAAATTGTCCAGAGTGGTCCAGGTAATCTGTTCACTCACACTGCTTGCAGCTCTTTGACCTTCTCATAGCAACTGGTTAGGCTGGTATACTTTAAAATTTTGCCATCATTGAACTGCAGCCTTAGATTTCCTCCAGCATTCATATTGCACTTAGTGATTTTCATGGATTCAGAGTTATACAGCTGAAACCAGCTATCAAGGATTTCATTTATTCAATCTTTACAGTCTGAATAGACCTTTTTTTTTCCTGGGTTTAAATTTGTGCCACAGTAGAAACCTCAATGCCATGTAAACTTTTATAAACATTACCAATGATGAACTGAAATAGGATGCAAATATTGTCTCTAAATGAACCTAGAAATGAAGCTACCCCATCAAACAACAAGCAGAAATACAAAACCAGCCCATAATGAATTTAACATAGAAGATGTCATACCACTAACCATCAGAGCACTCAGGCACCAGAACAAACTTGCAGGAGAAGAGGCAATACCAAAATAACCCATAGCTTTTGAGAAGATCATCAATTACTTTATTTAAACAAACATATAAAACATTATGACTGCATAATAAATACTGGACTTAACTGACAGGTGAAATTTTTGAGTTCTATCTGACTAAAATATCACACAACACATTTCCAAATTTCTGACAATTGTACTGGAAGTTTAAGTCCTAAGAAAATTCCAGGCAGGGAGTGAGGGGTCTTGTCCTCTAAATATTTCATCCAAGTGGCTAATGTTGACCCTTCCTCTTGCAGGCATTAGAATACTTTTAATAGCCTCATTTTAAAATTTCTAAAGTAATAAACAAATGGCTGAAAGCTGCAGGTCAGTGTGAAAGCAGCTGTGAATTACACGAGTCTCACGCTATCAAAACACCACCTCATCACAGTACTATTGGTTTTAAAGTATGACAGCAACTCTGAAATAATGAAAATTTCAGGCCAGTTTCCTAACCCAGGCTGTACGTAATAACCTTCCTCCAAAACACCAGTTGCTCAAATGAGATAACCAATGTGTCTGTTGCAGTCTATTTCCATAAAAATATACATTTTTACAAAACTCATATGAACATTTCTGCTTAGCTATATCTCCATTCCTCCATTGAACTTTCTGTTTCTTTTGCCAAGAATAGATTATGAAGTTCAAAAATTATGGTCCTAAACAATGCAGTATTTTCCCCCTCTATGTATGCAGGTTGCATATAAATATTCAAAATATTTAGGGTTTGCCTACATCTGTCAACAATTTTAAACACTATCAATATGTCAAAATATTTAGACCACATATATTGGAAGCTGAGGAAGCAGAAGAGAAAAAAGTAAGAACAGTTTAACATTTCACACAAGAGCTAAAAGTATTTCTAGTCACATAAGGCTAAAACCTAGTAAAAAGGTAATAAGACTAGTTATTATTGATGCATTGGACCACAACTTCAAAATTTCCATTTGTGATCTTATTCCTCACAACTGAACTACTAGAAACTAAAACCATGGAGATGTCATGAAGGGACAGAAAAACAATCAAAGCCTACATATCTAAAAATAATAGTACTTTAAAATCACAGGAATCCAGAACCTAAGTAGAGTTGGAGCATAAACTAAGGTTTTGCAATTTTAATTAAGGATGGAAAGGCAGAGAGAGTCCTTGTTCACGTTCCAAACATTCATGTCAAGCTCTTGTGAAGCAGCACTGCATCTGCCAGACAAGTTCACCAGCACTTAGCTGGCACGAGACTTAGGGGAGCAATAGGCTGTTGGATCTTCATTATGTTGTCCACAGTGAAATGCTAACATCAGACAGCTATATGCTGCCATAAAAAGTTTGAGAGCCAACAAGTGCTGAACAAAGCAGTGGGGACACAAAGTCATATTGCAGTGTGCATGTCACAGGATTCTGAGGCATTGTGCACCTGCAATATTGGAAAACAGTACAGGATGGAATAATTACATCATGAGCAAACCATGCGATGCGAGACAGCCACAAAGGAGCATCTCCTCTCCTTCCCCATACTTCTTCTTCCCTCTCTTCCCCTGGGAAAATTTACCATTATCTTTTGCATAAAACTCCAACTGTTTTATGCAATATACAGCAAGAAAACAAGTTCCTTCTCTCATCAGAATATATGGGCTTCAGCTGGTATGTAAAGAGAAGATAAAAACTCCATTTCTAACTGAAGTATCTGCATTTACTGGAGCAGAACCAGCCACAGGGCAAAGTTTATAACCAATCCACAAGAAGAAAGCCACATTTATTGCAAGCCCAGCTGCTCTCTATTAGTGGCATTGCCTCTATCTAGCCCTACTTTAATCAGAGGGGTTCACAAAAGTTGCTCTTGAAACCAAATCATTAACATTTGACACAAATTATGAGGCTTATTTTTTCAGAACATTTCCCAGAAGACATTAGGCAAAGCCACATTTATAATCTTCCTTTTAAATTGCAATGCCGTATCAGTCAATTCAGCAAGCAATTAAGTCTGACACTTGATCAAAGTAAATGAAAATGCAAACTCGCTTTCTTTACCTTGGCTATTGAGAGAACATTTAAAATTAACATTTAAGTAAGCAAATACACTTTTTAATTATTTTAAAAACAAGAAGTAAGAGACAAAAATCTCTGTGACTTGTAGTTCTTTAGAAGCTGATATTTGAGTGGGATTTTTAAGGCTTCTTTTTTCTTTGGAGTAGCACATAGCATTTTTGCTTGGGTAATTCTTGTTTGCCAGGAAGTAAACAAGATATCTGGCAAAATAGAGAAGCTGGAATAAGTGCTGAGATTTTTCAATAGAACAAAAATCTAGTGTCTTATAACAAGATTTAGCAAGTCTTTTTGTAAGTAATAAAGAAAAAGAATTATGTTTATGTCTCTCTACTGAGGTTCTGGAAAGTTCTTTTTCTGATCTGATGTAGAAGCCATTGGATAAAACCAGCATGTGTTCAAATATATAATCTGCGCAGACATCAAGGTCGGGACAACTGCTTACAGTTTTTGTTGTTATGATGTTCCCAGAATCATCATGTTTAACAACAGGACTCTCTGAAAGCATCCAATTCCATACCTAAACCCCTTAAACACCAATTACTTCCTAGATGTATGAGGACCTCTGCCTCTTAAGTCAGAGTTTAACACATGGCAACAGTTATACAAATATAGAAGGGAATCACTGCTCTGAACAGAGACAACAAAGTTGACACAGATCATAGAATTATTTAGGTTGGAAGGAACCTCTAAGATCACCAAGTCCCACCACAAACCTAATATTGCCAAGTCTAACACTAAACTATGACTCTAATTTATCTACACATCTTTTAAATACCTCCAGTACCTACTCAGGTACTTCCTGAGCAGTCTCTTCCGAATATGTTATAAAAGAGCCATTGGTAGAGCCAGCAAACAGAATAATATACTGTGCTCTAATGTCTGCAGCATAATACTTGGGAATTTGGGTCTGTGAACATGGCAGAGGAGTTCATTACAATCTCAAAGCCTGTGCATCCTGTTATTTCCATGTCATCTACTGAGATATTCATTCAAATTCCCCTCTATGACAGGTTTCAACATGAGATCATCAGGTAATTACATTCCCTCTCTAGTGTCATCTTTGTATCTATTATTCTTTTCTGGCAATGAGTAGGATATACTTAGTTTCTTTTTAAATTTTTAGTCTCCAAATATGGTTTATTAAAATTCACAGTTTTCTATACTGTTACTCTGTAGTTTCATGTGTTGTTTTTTCTGCCAGAATATTAGTGTCATCAGTTTGAATTTCTATGTTTTAAACTGAGATTTTACATGAAAAGTGAGGCAGACAAAATATAGTACTACTGCTAAAATGATATTTTTTCATTTTGAAAACAAAACTCAATTTATGTTGATTTAGCTAGGGAAGAAAATGAAATGAAAATGCTGCTTAGTAGTATGATTAACTTCAGGAAATGTAATTTCTTAAGTTTCACTGTTGAGGAAAAATCGTCATGTATCAACACAGATAACTGCGTTGATTGATCCACATTAAATTAACAACTTATGAGTACTGCAACAGCAAAACACTGAGAAAAAAACAAACATAATTTGTGGATTAATCAAAAGAAATATATGCTGAAAGTTATTGTCATCAAAAAAGGTCAGGAGAAAGGCTCTACATGGAGGTGTTGTCTCACGGGACAATTAAACCAATCTAGCAGGCAGCCGCTGTGTGTGGTTTAGTGGTCCTGCCGCCTCACTGTCCCACACTCCCACCAGGAGATCACCCCATTTTTTTCATATTTGCATAGGTATCAAGTTGATTGTATGGCAAGACAATCCTGGGAGATAAATGATGAAAAACTAACCTTAAAGAGAAAAAAAATCAATCAATCAATCAAACAAACAAACAACAAAGAAACAATCTGAAAAACATTCTCTTCTGAAAATAATGGTTACATTCTACATATTGCCTTTGTATCTACTGGAAAGATTGTTCCAGGTGATCACGTGATTTTTCAAAGGGCTTAGGAGTATGAACAGGTCCCAGTTGACTGAAAGCTGGCAAATGTTGCCCATTTTTCAAGAAGAACAAGAAAGATGACCCTGGAAAATACAAGCCTGCGTCAGTCTCACTTCAGTACCTGGTAAGACTGTGGAGAAGGCTATTCTAGGAGTCATTGAAAAACACCAGAAGGTAAACACAGCAATTGGTCTCAATGCAAAGTTTGCCAGCAATACAAGTTTGGGAGGAGCTGTTGACTCCCTTGCAGGCAGAGAAGCCCTGCAGAGAGACCTCAGCAAAACAGAGAGATGGGCAATCGCCAACCATAAGTTTAACAAAGTGCCAGATTCCGCACGTGGCATGGGACAGCCCTGGATCTATGGACAGACTGGAGAACAAGCTGGTGAGCAGTGCCTCAGAAAGGGACCTGGGGACCTGGTCAATGGCAAGGTGACCATGAGTCATCTCTGCCCTGGCAGCCAGGAGGACGAAGGGAGGGGATTGTCCTGCTCTGCTCTGCACTGAAGCAGCCTCACCTCGAGTGCTGGGGGCAGTTTTGGGTGCCACGATATAAAATTTACAATAAGTTCTTAGAGAGCATCCGAAGGAGGGAAACAAAGATGGTGAAGGACCTTGAGGGGAAGTCATATGAGGAATGTCTGAGGGCACTTGGTCTATTCAACCCAGAAGAGACTGAGGGGAGACATCATTGCAGTTACAACTTCCTCATGAGGGGAAGAGGAGGGGCGGGCAGTGATCTCTTCCCTGTGGTGACAGTGACAGGACCTGAGGGAACAGCATGAAGCTGTGTTGGGGGAGATTTAAGTTGAGCATTAGGAAAAGAGTCTTCTCCCAGAGGGTGGTTTGGCACTAGAACAGGCTTGCCAGGGCAGTGGTCACAGCACCAAGCCTGACAGAGTTCAAGTAGAATTTGGACAATGCTCTCAGGCACATGGTGTAATGCTTGGGGATGTCCTGTGCAGGGCCACAAGTTGAATACAACAATCCTTGTAAGTCTGTTCCAATCTAAGATATTCTGTGACTCTAATAGAGATTTTCAGCCCAACAACAGAAATTGAAGCTGACACCCACTGCTCTGACTGATGCTGAGGTTCAAGATCTAGGGCAAAAAGCTATTAATTTATCTAAAAAGTGAATAGCAGGCTCCAGATAAACCAAGAATAAATACTTTTATTGTTTTCAGGAAAGAACTTGCACAAAGATTTTCAGACACCAAGTGCAGCAAGCTGTCTTTATTAGAGTATGATGGAGGAGTTCGCTGAAAAGATTTGGAATTACAATGAGGAACATTTTAACTCATAACCTTTTCTTGACATTCTGTTTGCTCTTAATCACCTGTACTTCATTTAATATCAGAACTATGCTTTCTTAAATATCATCCTGCATAATCTGTGGGGGAAGGGGGAAAGGGAATGTACATTCTGAAGTGAACTCAAACAGACACACTGGCATTTGCACATAATGTCAGATGTTAGGAGAAATCAAACACTACATTTCATCTTTAGCTGTCAGCTTGGTACTGGTACTGTTTCTGCTGCAAAGATATTTCTAGGAAGTCTACAATTCAAAAGGAAGGGAAAGGGTGAAACCATCTTAAAACATGGGAAGACAGTGATAATCAGATATTGGTTAGTCTAAATGGTCTCACGCTGATTTTAGCATGGCATTAAAAGTCATAGGGCTCTCATTGACTGTCACAAGCATGATTCTGCTGGTGCAGAGTGCGGGGCAACAGAGAAATCAGCTGCTGCTTAGCCCACATCCCTGCACAATAGCTGCTGATGGAGATTCTCTTGGCAGATGTTTATCTTCATGTTTGTTGTACCTGAGCATTAGTCAGATTGTCAAAGCAACTGGCTGCATTTAGGCTGCCGTGATAGAGGAGGTTTCTGTTCAGCCACTGAGACAGAATAGTAAATGAGAAAAACAAGAGAAACATGGAACAGGCTTGCACAGATTACCACAGCACACACAGCCTGTCAGACACGGCATGATTTGCCTTATTAAGTATTCATTAAAGTATGTGGGGGGACTTGGTGGAAGGAAACTCAGTTTGACAGACAATCTGCACTACCCGAAAAAAATGCCACCTGAATCCTGAGTAGGATACAGAACTTGGAATAAAAAAAGTGTTGCTTATATGTAATTTCTTGTATTAGTGGTCCTAATGCCTGACAGTCCACATCCATTTATACGTTCACAGAATGAAAGGTGCCTCAGTACTTTTGTATGCTATAAACATTTGTGTGCAATTTAAATCAGTGGAAGACAATGGGGCAATTCAAAGGATGTCACTATTTTATCTCTTTTCGTATTTAATTGCAAGAGTGTGTTTGAATCTCACGTGTTTGAAGCTGCCAAATAAATTACTCTAAACTCAAGTAGTTAAAGAATTTTTTTATTCTTCTTTCAATAATTTGGAGGTTAAAAAATGGCTGCCAAGGAAAGCTTATAAAGCCAGTGTTTATGGATATATTAGTACAAGTTAGTATAATTCTTAACTGCTACTGACACAGATGACCAGAGGCAAGGAAGCCAGCTTCTTTCTATTCATCCAATATTGAAATTTGAATATTCAATATTGATTCTTGACTAACTTTCACAAGGAACAACTGTTCTTCCCTGAGGCCTCCAGCAGATTTGCCTAAGTTCTATACCAGACATCTCAGCTCTAGTTCCTAACTCCTCAAGGAATTACAGCTTAAATGAGCTGAAAAGCTTCAAAGAAAACTATAGATATGTAACACCATTTCTGTTGCAGACCCCTACAGCTATTATTCCATATGGTCGCTTGTTCCATAATCAGACATGCATGCACTAAAACTACTGTTAAAACTGTTTTCAGTGTCTCAGCAAATTTTTGCAATAAAGTTTTCTGTTCAGTTCTATAAATGGCTAGTTGACCAGATGCAAAGGACTTGCATTTCCTGTGCAATAACCTAAAGGATTCATTCTAATAAACATTCACACACACCCCAAAATCTTTATCTATCAACACAAAACTAATATTCGGTAATTTAGCTATAAGACTTGGAAGAGTTGCAGAAAGCGATATCCTGCCATAAGAATGTTTAATTGTATCTTCAAAACAATTAAGATGCCATCTGTCTCCTACAGAAATGGTTTCTTTATTACTTCCTCTATTTTTCCCAACCTTTAAGTTGGTGGATAGGGGGAGCAGGGGCTGGAATGGTTTTTTTGATTAATTTTATACCAGCATGTCTTAGGGCATGCCCTGCTCTATTGAGTTCCTTCCTTTTATGATTTTAGCTTTGCTCTTGCAAATCATTCCTACACTTTCCACCAGTAGAACAGTAACCTTTAGCTTTTATAGAGTAATGCCGTACAGAATCAAAGTACAGGCAGCAGTCAAACACTGCACTGACATTTAGGAAGCAGATGATGCCACCAGGGAGCAAAGGGCCTCACAGCAAGAGTAATGCTGCTGAAGTATCTCTGGAAAGCTACCTTCCAGCCGCTTTAAACTAAATGGATAATCCTGCCCAAGGGCACAGTTGTCTGAACTGTGGCTACAGCAAATCTGTGTTAAACTATTATCACCCTGGCTATCTCTCCACAACCCTGGTAGTGGCTGCTCCATCATATCATTTTCACCATTCTCTTGACAGAGGGCTCTGCTATGATTTGTTTTATTTTTCTTAAAATCCTTTTATTTCAGAGAAATGAAATGGAAAACTGGTAGACAAAGGTTAAAGATGGGAAAACCAAAATATTGAAAGGATATTGTTTCCAGTGTAGTACAGAGAAAAACAGGAGGACATGGGAAAAGATAGAACAGAAATTACTTTAACTATTTCTGTCTTAGGCAGAATAATCCATGCAACCAAAGAACTAAATCTCATCTGTGAAATTGTACTTAATATTCCTCACACTTCAGGGAAACTACTTTGTAATACATAACCCCATATATTTTCCTAAAAGAAATTATTTTTAAATGTCAGTATTTTTGCAATATACTGAGATATAAACATTATAATGTTATTGACTATGGTTCATGTCTGAGTCATTAAAGAACTACAGCACTATTACTGAAAAACAATTTCCTGTGAAAATACACCCTTCTGCCAATTGAAGGAACATGCCTGCCTCCATATCATAAGCTGTATCTTTACATGTCAATGACTTCTAGAACAATAACAAAAGAAGTCCTTAGTGAGAAGACCAAAATTAAACATTTAGTTATCTTCTAGACTGCCACTATAAATTTTACAATAGGATGGCACAAGCATCCAAGAAAGCAAGAAACAAATGAAAAACCCCAGCCCTCTACTAGTATCAAAATATGCATAAAGGGCATACACAATCCCCTGGTATTAGAATGTCACCTCTGATATTCCACCACTTTGGAATATTAGGACACTTTGCCCAGTTTAGTATTCACTCTAAGCAGAGAGGCAAAGGTTTTCATCTACAAACTTCCTTGGGAACCACTAGAATAAAATCTGAGTGAAGATTACCAGTCTACCATTTAGTCCTGGGCAATTAAAGAGTTCCTGTCAAAATCTGTTCATTCAAAAGCTTTGTAGTTATGAAGCAGCCTTGCAATATTTATATTACTCCAAGGCTATTAGTCAAGTGGAAAAAAAAGAGTTAAAAACAGGTTTGTCAGTAGAGGAACAAAAATTGAGAATGACTATGCATCTTTAAGAAATACCTTTTCATTATATGTAAGTTTCTCCATGTATGTACATGTGAAGGAAATCCAGGATGATTTGCAACTGCATTTACAAATCAGTTGTCTGCACTTTTCTTTTTCTCTTCCTTTTCTTTTCTCTTTTCTTTTCTTTTCTTTTCTTTTCTTTTCTTTTCTTTTCTTTTCTTTTCTTTTCTTTTCTTTTCTTTTCTTTTTTTTCTTTCTTTTACAGAAGGTGACAAAAGAGCAAACAGTGTATAAGAAGATTCATCTAACAAGCAGATGTGTGTGAATTTATTTCAAAGATGGAAGAAGTTAAGAGAAACCTCTCCCTGGCAAAACCTTTTTTGACACCAAATCTACCAAATGAAGTAATTTCCAGTCAGACACATGCACAAAGCTTTTGAGTTTTGCAGATTACTAGAACTGTTAGAAACAAGGAACATTTTTGAGAAAAAAGTCTTTTCAAGTGAGCCCTTCTGGATATGCAGTGATATGTGATTATCCATATACACTGTATTTTTCTGGTGTTTCTATGAAATTCTTGGGAAATTAAAATCTCAAATGGGACAAGTATCCTTTTACTATTTATGTATTAGACAGTCCTTTCACATACCATTTTCAGGTTTACCTTAAAACTTTCCCTCACAAAAACAACAGGCTTCTCCATACACACACAAAATCACCTTCATAAAGTCACATACAGAAAAGTCACCAACTCAAAAGACAGAAAGTCTTCACCTGTCCTCTAAAAAACACTCCAGTGTAAAATTTATAGTGTTATTTTAAGAGACAACTAATTCCCATTAGAATACATCTTAAAAATTACCTTTTACCATCCTAAAGGGAATATCCACAGTCACAAACATTAAGTTTTCAGGAGTCAACAAATGCCTCTTGCTGTAACTTCCAGGTGCACAGACAGTGCACAGAAATAGTGCAACTCTTCTTCTAACTTCCATCCATTGCCTCATCAACACTTCATAGAGGAAGTGCAGGCTTATCCCTCTGAATTAAGAGGATCAGAGTATTGTCTCTAGTTTTTTGCCTACCATACTTCCTTGATTCCTTCCTGCATTCTGAAAGAAGGCTTCCACCTTTCAAGTGGATGAATCATTCATGCAACAGCAAGTTGAAGTTTTTATTCACTGTTTCCCACCCAGAGTCACCAAAGTCAAAGCAATACACGTGCATGGCCTACACAGGGCATGATTTCTCAAGGACAATGAGTTCCCAAATCTCTGCATACAAGAGATTCAATAGTGTGTCAAATTACATCATATTAAAAAAACAAACAAACACACACACACCCAAAAAAACCCAAAAAACCACACACACACACAAAAAAACAAGCAAAAAAACCCCAGCAAAATGAAAAACACTAAACTCCTTCTAAGATATTCTGCTTGTTTTTGTAAAAAGCAAGGAGTGTTACTGCATAAGATGTGACAGCTGTGTTTGCGCCTTGTGAAAAATGAAAAATGGCATTCAGCCTTCCCTAGATGTTGATAGATTAAAAAGCAGCATTTCACATCAAAATGGTTAATTTCAGTGACCTTTCCACATTTAGAAAGAAAGATGAAAAAGCCTACATGAATTACTCTTGTGGGCAACTGACAAAACCAGGGTGCTCATTTTATACAACTTCAGTAGTTTTCTTAACGTGCAATCCCCTCAGTAAGGACATGAAATTCAGGACATTTGTTGCAATTTCAGGAATGAAATGACAGCAGCTGTAGAGAGAATATCTGTTTCTGTACCTTATTAAGGTCCAAATCTAAAGCTGACACAGTGCAGTAAGCTCTTGACAAGAGATGAAATTGCAAGGTTGTACCAGCCAAGGAGCCACGTCTGCTTGCTTCATTTTTCCAGGGATGACTGCTGTCATGAGTAGATCACTTTGTCCTCCTATCAAACTGAGTGGCAGTGGGATGCCAGGTTCCATTTCTGGAAGATGTTCACACTGGGATCATCAGCAAGTCAAGCCAAGAAAATATTAGGTGGTACAAAGATTACAAAGAAGTATGGGGGAAAAAATGTCTTTGTATCACTGTTATACTTGTAATAGCTACCTCCTATCAGCCATAGAGGAAATTCCAGGTTAGTGCTGTATTGCACTATGTAACAAGACAGGTTTGTTACTTAGGAAAAAAAATGAAATAGAGTCCAAAATGATTGTGTCCCACTCCTTCACTAAAAAAAAAAAAAGCTCATTTGTGTATCTCAATCCTGAAATCATCTTAACAATTATGAAGTGCAGTGTGAATGCAGAACTATCAACAAAGCAAGGAAAAGCCTAAGACTAGAAAACAGTTTGTCACACACACACATGCACTCACATATACCTATATATGTAAATGAATACCCTGTTAACTTTGCTTTGACTAATGTAAAAACCCTGTGTCATTAATGAATGACACAGAGTACAAGAACTGCTATGAATGAGAGATTCAGCACCATTAGTAAATCAACAGGTCATATACTCTGCATCAGAGAGGGCCTGTCCTGTACAAATTTCAGCAGTAATTGTAACTGAACTCTACAAGTCCATGCATTCGCCCAGTTCAGGTTCAACTTCTGTGACTAAGCTCCCCAGGAAAGATAACCATGTCTGTAAAAGCAATATGAGATCAATATATAGTAGAAAGCCAGAAGTCATTCAGGAAAGAGAAAGAGATATCTCCTCTGTTCAAGAGAAAAGGATCAATAGTGAGAGAACAAAAAGAAGCGCATAACTGTTTCTCTTTCCCCGACACAAAATTATGACTTTTATAAATATGCCCTTAGTGAACTTCTATGTGAACCTTTTTTCTAAACATTTGTTTGAAACTGTAATCAAAAATTGTATTTTTTCCACTCTCCTATAAATTATTTCTAAAATCAGGCAGGAACAATGCCAAAGTTAATTTGCATGTCATGGTAGAAGTATCTTCCAATTTTTTATATTTTTTATTTTTCATTGCCAGCAAAGCAAGCATTAGCAACACTGTGAAAGCCTGTTTTAAAATATTAGCTAGCTGGTACTTTTTTCCTTCCTTCTTTCTTTCTATTTTTTTCTTTTTACTCAGAAAGGAAGATTTTAGTCATTGAAATCTGACCTCTGCTGCTCCCATCTCAAGTAGACATGGATCAACTGCTACCTGGCTGCTTATAGTGATAGAGCCAAAGATTTTTTTTTAAAATGCAGCATACTTTGACTGTGAAAAAATACGGAAAAATAGAGCAATAATTGACATTTGCTTTCCCTCCTACTGATCGGACAAATAATTATTCCAGCAGAAGTACTGGAAGCAAGCATAAAACTGTTTTACCATCCATTCAATCCCCCTGTGACTGGTAACATGTTTAATTAGGCAATTTTGATCACAGATGAAAAATCTAGTCATTGTGTTGAGATTGCATAAAACTCAGAAAAGTACTTGTATCCTGCATGTTCTGTATAAGCGTTATGTCTCTGGAAGGAATGTAACCAGCATCACCATTAGGCTTCTGAAGTGAGGCATTCTCGGAAACACTTCAACACAAGGAGGAAAAAAAAAGGTCAAAATGGTTAATATACGTAATTTAAAGAAAAAGGAAGGAGGTAGATGAGCTATTCAAAGATATAATGTGCAGAGTATATATCATGCAAAACCTCATTAAAGGTATAATCGCTAACTAAACTCAGTTTTATAACATTCTGATAACTTTTGATAAGCACTATCATGAGTGCTGACTGTACCTATTCCTCTGGAATGCCCACTCAAATTATGTGATCTGTAATAAATGGATTCTACAGATGTTTTAAATTTACTAGCTATGATCTTGCACAGCCTTCCTCCCCTATATAGTCACCCATACAACTGGAACATTGCAGTTCCACAGTAGTCCCCTCCCTAACTACACAGATAAATAGGAAATGTGTGACTTTTCTCCTTCAAAGACTTCATTCAAGTCCTTTAATAGTCACTGCCATAGCACTCCTCTGCATTTTGCAAAATCATAGCTTTCATTTTCTTGTGGACAGTGTTTGCAGTTTCACATTAAGAGCTGGAGATACCAAAAGAGAACAGGTGGTGTATCATTGAAATAACAGAAAAATGGTTCTACCTTTGAGATAATCCATCTTTTATCATCTTTTAGGTTGTATTTAATGGCGTTATAGATTGTTTTTAAAGTACTTAGTATGAGCAAGAAATAACATATGTGGGAAATGCACTTCCAATTCCCTCACTAAGCAAGTATATTCCAAACCAGACAAAGCTGCTATGGAAGAAAATTAATGTACTACAATGCATTTTTCTGAAGAGACTGATTTCAGCAACATGCAAGGAACCCCTACAGCAACAGTAGTTCTGGGGTTAGGGTTGGGATGGAGGAATAGGAAGCATCTTCACCATTCAGCAAATCTGTTTGTGTTGCAAGGAATTGCAGCTGTACCTTAAACTCACTCTCAACATGAGGGATGTTTTCAGTTTGGGATACATCAATATAAGAAGGACATCAAAATATTAGAGTGTGTCCAGGGCAGTAGAGACAAGGTGGAGAAAAGTCTCAAGGACAAGACTTATGAGAGGTGTCTGAGGTCTCTCAGCTTCCTCAGCCTAGAGAAGAGAAGGCTAATGGTGTCCTCATCACAGCACACTCTTTCCTCTGTGTGTGTCTGTGTGAGCATTAGCTCATGTCCAGTTGGACAACAGGGAAGTACAGTGAGAGCTTTGAGTACCATCAAAGTGCCTTCAAAAGCTGGATCATGAGTCTGAGGGATTTGAGGGTCTAGGGAAGAACAACTCTAGGACACCAGGGTGTAGATGCCAGCCACTGGTTTGGCTGTGTCTAACACCAGCTACCTGAGAGTACATGTATGACATGTATGTGTGTGCATGTTGCAGCTGGCAAACTCCAGTCTTGCTCAGCTGAGACTGAAAAGCAGAACAAAGTCATCTAACATGGATACATGTCTATGTGAGTCCCATGTTTATGAAGGTGCAGATAAAAACACTGTTCTCTGTCCATTTCAGTCTGTGTGCCTGGTCATAGGTACAGTTTATGGTGGGGGAGGGTGTGTGTGTCTGCACCTGCTGTGCCCAGCCTCACTACAGTCTGGGGAGACCAAACTGCACCAGCCTTATCCATACAGGAGAAATTCCCCAAGCCCAGACCCTTGTGGGCATAGTTACCTCTAACAGAATATAAGGCACATGAGAAAGAAGGCAGAATATAGAGATGAATGGAGTCATGATTAAATATATTCTATAGAACAGCCAGAGCAGTTCTGTGACAACATTGCTAAAATCTGGAAATGCAAAGTGCAGCCAAGCAGCTTCATCTTGCAGTGAGAAAATCTTTGTTTACCCAAAACAACTGCATAACAATGTCATTTGCTTATTCCTTACAGGATATTAGCAACTTGCAGCTTGAAAAAGCCTCTGAAATGTGGTTAGGAACAGGAGTCTGAAAGAGATTGGACTGGGTGTGTGCACCGGAAGTCATCCTGAGGCATATATTAACATGTAGAAAATCAATGCTCAAGTACTCAGGCAAGTATATAGAAAAACACAGTCTGTTTCTAAGTACATGGGGTTTTTGCAGTCACTTTAAAATGTGTGTATGTTTTGTTTCATCTAATCCTTTCTGTATTCCCAAATATGAATAATTAATACTTTTTCCAAAACTTCCGAATGTTGATTGAGGAATATAATATAAAATGGCATTAAATATTGAGTATGGAGTATAGATTTGCCACATTTAGCCATTTTTAAAAGTGTGAGAAGTAAATTGAGTGCCTAAGTATTCTGTTCTGGAGTGAAAATTTTAGGTCTTAAAAATCTGTTTTGAACAGAACAGCTCATTCATAATGACTTAAATCTTTCTTGCTATATAGAAAAGTTGATGTTAGTGGAAAAAAGAGGTAAGAGCAGATGGAAGCATTTCTAGGTCTTAGGCATGTTTCTTAGGCATGAGTAATGTATGAGACAGCTGAAGTAAACATTTTGATGGATTTTCCTTTTGTACTCTTACTGTGTCTTGTCACTTTTGATATTAATATAAGTCTGCTATACAAAAAGTGAAGGCAACAGCATGGACTTTTTTGTACCTCTGTGACTTGTGAGGAGCCCCTGCCTTCAGGATGAGTTGAAGAGACATTATTTAGCATTAATGCATCTTTACAGAACTATATTTATAAAGTAAACAAAATGGTGCTTGATAAAACAAAGCAGCTGAAGCTGAGGACTGGAAACCCACAATTGTATGCATTATGGGGACTTAATCTAGACTAACTAGTCTGTTCTTCAGCCCAGATTGGACTGAATCTTCTGGTTCAGCCCCACCAGAAAGAAATGCTGCTCCACAGTGTGATCCAAGGCACAGAAAGTGGGGACAATCGAAAGATTTGTTTCAACTGCACAATTGTGAATTGATCTGAAATGATGAAGTAAACAAGATCTGCCTTTGAAATGCTTTATCTAATGTCAATATCAAGAGCTTTTTTCTACGCTGTGGAGAGCCAGCCTGTTTTCCACTGAAATGATAACATTTCCTGTCTTGTCCTAAATGATAACAGCTTCAAGTTGTCATTTAGATGGGATTCATTTTACCTACTTTTAGTTGAGTGAGATTAATTTTCTAATATCAGTTATCCAGACTCCACTGTCTGATAGAAAGAAACACACCTCCAAATGAAGATTAATTTTAGGATGGAATAGATCACTGTGAAAGTGCTGCTTTCTCCACAGGATAGAGTGGGACTCTAAACCTGAAGATTTCTAAATTTAGAAGGGTAGGTTGTGATGAAAACATTTTCACAATAAGTCATCAGAGCCAGTTTTGAAATCCTTCCTTATTATGATGGTTTAACATTAACTTGCAAGGTAATCTTTTCTTAAATTAATTTGAATTAGTTATTGGTTAGAGTAATAAATTCATAGAATAGTGCAAGTTGGAAGGGACACACAGATCATTAGGTACAACTCCCTGCTTCTTGCAGACCATCTAACAATAAACCATATGACCAAGAACATCATCCAGACACTCCTTGAATTCCGGCGACTTTGGTGCCATGACCACTTCCCTGGCAAACCTGTTCCAGTGACCAACCACCCTTCCAGTGAAGAACGTGAAGAACATTTTCTTAATGTCCTGTCTGAACTTTTCCTGACACAACTTTATTTCATTTCTTTGTGTCCTGATGCTTGTCACCATAAAGAAGAGATCAGCTCTTCCCCCTTCACTGCTCTCCTTGAGAAAGCCACAGAACACAGAATTAGGATTTAATGAGAGCATAGGACAAACTGCAGTTCAAGCACAAGAGCTGTAACACAAGTTTACTGAGCAGCAAGCTGTTCAAACATAACCAGACCTATTTAGCTCTTGCCCCTCTCTTTCTCCATGCCAATTCATCCCAACCCACCTGGATGCTTCCTTTTCCAAGCCTTTGCTCTTTTCTCTAAGCCTCCCATAATACACTGCCTTCCATGAAATCCCCAAATTTATGACTGACCCATTGCAAATTGCTCTTTCCCCTGCATCACATAGCAAATCCTATTTGTCTCTAAGATGTCAGTTTAAATGATTCTCTAGGGAGTGCATTTCTGTCCTTATATTATCCTGGGGGGTTTCACACCTTTTGCTCTCTTTGGCTGGCTGTAGGAGGAGCCAACTGAGCATTTTTTTTTCTCTCTAGTGACATGATACTGTGCCTTTGATACTTCCCATGTGTTTGTGTTTAATTTGCTTAGTAAATGGCCAAATAACTTAAAATATCCTACTGCCACTAAACTGCACAGTTTTTTCCACACAATCACAAGCTTTAAATACAGCTATGTCAACCTTACAACTTGTGGACCAGCTGGCTGTAGACTGGGACGCAGCTCTTTGTTCTTAATGTGCCGGTGTTACAGTGGGTGTAAATTACTCTATAGATTTTTTTTATTTTCCAGGCTCCTTAATTCTAATGATCAGATATTGAGCAGAAAAAATCCTCAAACCAATCCATAGGACTCCTCTAGCATAGGCTTCTCACCTCTCACATACCTGATACACCACAGCATTTTCTCTTCAACTCTGGGAGGAGCTTACAAAGGCTGTCAGTGCTGGCTGCAGCCTTTCAGAATCACAACATTAAGTACCATTAAACTTCAGGAGATCCTTTGAGTGTAACCTTTCTAGTCTGACTGACCATGACTATTTATTTAACATTAGAAATAAAATTTGTTCAACAGAAGCTAATCTTGGCATTTTTATTTTTAGTATTTTGAGGTTTTGTATAAAAGCACGATCAAACAAGTGAAATACCAACACCCAATTCACTGTCCTACCCAGCATATTCCTCTTACACTCTGCCTTTTATTCCTAATTTACTTTATTGATCAGGATAATTATTTCATTGCTGAGGAGTCTGACTCATTGACAGAACATATATCACCAAACTACACAAGTTTATGGTTTATGATCAACTAAGGGACTTTATGTAACTTATTCCAAGGTTGAAAAAGACATTGTGAAATGTCTTTTACATTTATTTCCATTAACACATCCTGGAATAAATTACTGCTGTATCTATCTAGTGCAGAGAGGGATTCTGGCTTGAAAATAGTTCTTCAAAATGAATCTGCAAAAGCAAATTAACTATTTATTTTACATAGTTTTATTTCATGATGGATTTTTAAAAATTAGTGTTATGAAAAAGAGATTAAGTGCTATAAATTAGGGTTTCAGTATTTATTATCTCCATGAAAAAAAATTAAAGAACCGTGGTTAGAATTACATATAAAACTTATTATTCATTCGAGTAAAATCCTGGGTAAATCACTTGATATAGCATTGTACAGACATTCAGAATTTTTTTTTCAAAATACAATGGTATCTTAATAATAATTTTAAGATCATAAAATTTCCCAGTTTAGTGGGGGGGGAAAGGAGAGGAGAAGAAAGAAAAAGGGAAAAGTAAAGCCCTAAAAGACACTTATTTAAAAGTCTAGTTTTGTATTTAGATCTGTGTTATAAATACAGGTAGCTCAAAACCTCTTTTTCCAAACAAACCAGCCACCACATTTTGTTCACAGCTATTTTGCCTATAAAATAATAATAGTATAAATGGTCATTCTGCATGGGAATAATACTTGAGTTGGCATATACAGCTACACTTTTCAAAAATAGTTGTTTGAATTTGCATGTAATTAGGAATTAAAAATTAATCTATGTACTTACTCTTTTCAAATGTTTCTTTTAGAGAGTCCTTTTTCTTGTACATCTGTAGCAGTTTTCCTTACCAAAAATAAAATGCATGTATGTAAAAAGGAGAGAGACCTTGATTTACAGTACACATTTCACTAATGCAGTTGAAGACACACTTGCAAAACTGTAGGGAATTTTATTCCTCCCTGTAAAAACAGAAACAGTACTATAATTTAGAAATGAACATTGAAAATAAATATTCCATCCAACATTTAAGTAATCAGCCAACTGAAAATTTTTATCATACTTGTTTCAATGTTTTAGCTACTACGATGTTTTCACTACAAAAAGGGAAAACTTCTGAGATGTGATTTGGGAAAACATCAATCAAACTATTCTGACTACAGACTTCAACAAACGCACATTCTCATGGTATTCAATCTTCTTGCCTCTCTCCCAAAAAATGTAAAAATTACTGATAACATTGAAATATGCCTGCAGGCAGATTGTTTAACACAGGGTCATGCTTCAAGCACCAAGCACACAGACAGAGTTTCATCTAGGGTCTGCCAATTATTTTATAATGGTGACAGTGAAAATCACCAAGAGTTCGAGACCTCCACCAGGAAATTGGTGATACAGCAGGACGTTGTAAAAATGCTCACATAGGGCAGTTCAGATGCAGTATTTGACCAACTTTAAGGATGCCCAAGAACAGCAGAAGCATAGAAGGCAGCTTTGTGTTGGAAGGAAGACTACAGTCAAGAGGGCATTTCGGAACAAACTGTCTGTGCTGCCATTATTGCATAGCACTCTGCTAGCAACTGCAGTCATGAATTTGCACATGTTGAGATTCCACTGCAGCAAGATACATTTAAGCTTTTATAGCCAGCTAACAGCTGGTGCAGCTGAGAGTGTGAGTCATTTCTCAGCTACACAAACACAGGGTGTAACATGCAAAAATTCACCCAGTTTAGCCTTCTGCTAAGAGCTCTCAGGTAAACTGGGTAGTAGAACAAAAACTGAGTAAATGACATATGTGTGGGCTTCCAGGAGCCAAGTTTAAAATGAAGTGGGTGATACCACCTGAGGATGGTCAGGCCAAGAGGCTGAGTACAAGTTGCTTCTACAAATCCTCTGAAAAACCATTATAACTTCCCCAGAGGCACAATTTCAAAGTGCAGTTTTTCCTGCAACCAGCCAGGGGCAAGAGGTCATTTTACACACCATGTTGCCACTTTGGTGAGTGAACCAGCCTTAAGGCTAGTCCTCCCATACAAAACATTAAAAATTCATGAAAGCATTAAATATGAGATCAGACCAGCAGTAACAGAATCCAGAAAAACTTTCATTCATTCATTCATTTCAGTCTACCTAGTTCCCTAGTAACTGTTGTACATGTGGTTGTATAATATATATGTTTTGAGATTTTTCTAATTTCCCTATAAATATCTTTGGTTTTAATTTTTTAATTCTGTTCTGCTTCTTTCAACATCATAACTAAATTAGTAGAGACTAATAATTAAAAGGAACACACAAAATTTTCAGCTTTGATTATAGATTTTCCTACAAATATCCAGTGGGAAAGAAATCACTTAGTAACTCTGCGTCTTAGTTTTCATGTAATTATATTATTGTTTGCAATTTTGCTCAGAAATCACTAATAATAGGGCACACCTATTATATCTCATCGTTTGAACCACAGATTCATTCAAACAGTCCCCCCTTCTCATGCTCCCACACAATCAACAGCCCATCACAACTTGCACATTTTTTCAATCCTGCACAAACTGTGCAGCTAAAAATCACAGCAGTAACCTACATCTAATTACTAGCTTTTCATGGCTAGGATTTGACTAAAACAAATACAAACAACCCTAAACTCAGTGAGCTCTGTAACATATGTCTCAAAAGAGCTATTAGTATGTGAGAATATGTGTGAGAATAGCCCTTGCACTGGAGTCATGGGTACTGTATACTTCTAGGGCAGTGAACAGCCTCATCTCAGGCTGAGACACACAGGAATAACAATTATGCAACTATACTAATTACAGTAATTTTAACTGCACTGCCACCAGTGCCAAGAGTAATGGACAAAATAGCAGCTGCAAAACATCTTCCCTATGGTAAGTGCACCTTTTTTTTTGCAAATTTTCTTGTAGACTGATTTCTTAATGTTAGGTTATTTTAGTTGGTATTTGGATGGTATTTCACATTCTTGACAGATACAAGACTTAAGTTCATTTATTAGAACACATTTATGACTTGAATTTTATCCAATAATACTGTTATTCATCTAAGATTCTTGGATATAACAGTCATCTATAATTCATGAAGTCCTCACTACTTCACTGACTATAACTGCTGCAACAGTAAAAAGTATGCATTGAATACTGCACACATAATCCAAAAATAAAATGAAAAAAAAGTTCAAGACACATGAAGAAGAAAAGCCCCACAGAAAGAGAAAGGAAGAATGTATCCTTCACTGCCAAATCTATAGCAGCTAACAGAAACCTTTATTTTTTGGGAGGTGTGACTGGGTAGAAATTTAACACATGCAAAACTCTAAAATACTTGCAATGCTACCTAGCAATTATTACTTTTGCCAAGTAATAGGCTCAAAATCCTTTTTATGGGTCAAAGGAAGACTGTCAATAATGACCACCAATTATAAAGCAGGGTGAGCTTATCTCAAAACAAGGGGGAACTGGAGGGTCACCTTTGTTTTGGATATTTCGCTGCCCCAATGAGTCATCAGTTTCTATAAACAGCCTCCCCTGAGATAAGAAGTAGAGAACAAGGTCTTTCTGGTGTGTGACCAACCTGGTATGTGCAGAGGAAAGTGTATATGTGGCTCAGCCCAGCATAAATTATAAAACTGGACAACCAATAAAGCAATCTTTGAAAAAAACAGATTTGTGCTGACTTCAACCATGTACTCCTTGTCTGTGACTGGAGATGTTCAGCATTAGGACTCAGAGACTGATAATAGGATTCACATTCCTATCATCATTTAATTATTTATTGCAATTGCTACATTATAGAGTGCATTGCTGTATGTCTCTACTAAAGAAAATTCCATGTCATGCAAAATAGATCACATTAGTAAATTCGACAGTAAACATTCAAACCTCCTTGTAGGACATCTAAAAGAACCAAATTAGAGAAAATTGCCTGTTTGGCAACAGCTCACCCCTCACCAGGAAAAAACTGGATGAAGAAGAGGCAGGGAGTCCCAGCAAATGAAGAACAAACAAGGGTCAATGGAAGAGAGAACCAGGCCAGCAACTCCTGCTCAGCAGGGCAAAATCCAGAAAAAAGCCAGAGTCTTGGGCCCAGGTCCCTGCTGGGGTTCCCCATGACAGAAGGACATTACCAAGCAGCAATGTGTGCCCAGCTACATGGGCTGGTGGAGCACAGAACCCATGGGGAGACACCTATAGAGCTGGTTTAGACCAATCTGGAGAAGGAAGACCAAGGAGGCTGGCTCAGCTACCTGCTCTCTTCAGCTACTCTGGGAAGTGCAGGAGAGGGGACAGTCAGGATCTTGTTGCAGCTACACATTGAAAGCACAAGAGATCTCAGCTGCACCAAGGGCAGGACTGTGCTTCTCATCGTTTTCCCAGGAGAAGGATTTCATATTATTTTACAGTTTTCTAGAAATTGCTGTCATATCAGAGAAGATGCAAAATAAAATCATGGAAGTGTTTTATTCTCTGAAACTTAGAACCAAAAAACTCACTCCCTTAATTTGAAAAACTGGAGATTAAATAGTCAAGTAAAAACACACATCATTAGCCACTTTGGGGTTCATTTCTAAAGTTTTTTCTGTGCTTCATTTAGCTACGAGCTGACAAGAGAGATTCTGTGTTTCTTAAATCTGAAGTCTCATTCATCAGAAAGTATACATCCCCCTGGAACTGCTTCCCAGACTGCAATATCTTACTTGAAGGATCTTTGCTGGAATTCTGCTTCATGTGAATTTATCCTTCTACATTTCCTATAATCCAGAGTACCCTTGATCAATGTGATCAGGATATCAACTCATGAATCCCCTGCTATGTAAGGTCACCTGACAAAATACTGGTGACCTGCAGAAACATTTTTGAGTTAGCTTGCCAGGGCACTTATGGAGATTCCTTCTGGACAACCTGGTGAGAAAAGGAGACATTAATCACCTCTGAGTTTATGAGTCTCAGTACATACATTTTTCATGTCATAAAACTCTAGAAATACTTATACAAACACATCAGTGATATGAAACTCAGGTAATTGCTAGTTTCATAGTGAGACTAGATTTAATGGGATGCAAGTGATCTATGGGGTGACTGAATGATGGACATAGCTGCTCAGGACCCTCCAACTCATTAAAGAGACATTTCTTTGGGAACCTGAGCAGGCTGAAGAGAAAGCTGCCTAGAAGTCAGGGACTGGATCACTGTGTAGTTAGGTTCAAACAGAAACAGAGAGCTTTGGCAGGACCCTCCTGCTCCCCTGACAGCACAAGGGAGCAGCATGGCATGAAAACAGAGAAACAAGCAGGCTGGCCAGTATCTCCTGGGAGCAGAGAAAAAATCGATACGTTCCCATCAAAACATTTCCTCAGAATCAGGAAGTGGTTTTTTTATGGAAGGTTTTCACTGGTTCTTCCTACCATGCCAGCCATTAAATTTGCCATATACCCCCTCAATGTTTTCACAAAAAAAAAAAAAAAAAAAAAAAAAAAAAAAAAAAAAAAAAAAAAAAAAAAAAAAAAATCCAAAAGGCTTTTATTGTAGTTATTCCCTTTTCTCTTGTTTTTACCTTCCCTTCCTGGATCTTGAAGCTGAACACTACTCTGCATAAAATTATTCATAAATATTAATCAGAGGAAATACGTGGGGAAGGAGAGCAGAGTTAATGACTGCTTAGAGAAGGATCTATTTTATGGGAAATTAAATTATTTCATTACATGATTATTATAAGTTGCTAAAATTATAATTAATTTTCATAAGTATTGTAGCAATAATAAATGAATGTCAAAATCTGTTGTCTTTGCAGTTTTTTAATACAGAATAAAAACTTATACCAGGAAGAATGGTCCTTCAATATCAAGATGTGTTTTTTTGCTCAGAGAATCAAAATTTTTACATAGATGCTCATGAAAACACAATGATGTCTAATAGTTAGGAAAATACCAAAAGTGTATTTGGCAGGGACCACCACACATTTCCATTATAAAAACTATTAAATAGTGGATTTATACCTCTTTCTACACAGTCAATCATAAGAAAATCTTTACCAATATTCTGGAAAAGCAAAACAGTATCAGAAAGCTTACAGAATAAAGCAGAGGAAGAAATGCAATATTCTATTTTCATTACTTTATTATTATATTTAATACTTTATTAATAGTGTTATTTTGTAAATATTCAGTAGTAAAGGAAAATAACTAAACCACAAGAAACTTCTTTTTTTACTCATTAAACACTACTCTCACTCAAATTCTGATCCATCAAGCCAGATCATAGCTACAGTTAGCAAGTGCTCACTTTCCTCATCCTCAGAAAAATACTTCAGTCCTGTTGAGGAGTCATCTTTTTTGTTACTGTACATAGAAGATTATGCTCATTTACATTGGCACACAGAACAACCTTGTTTGCATTGGGAAATTAATTTACAGAGAATACATGTTATGATGCACAGCTAGAGAAGAAAGAGCATGGCACATCAGAGACAGTCATCCTGAAAGACGGCTCTTCCTACAGTTTGTCTCAGTAGTGAGTAAAGAACAACTTGGGAAAATCTTCCATTTATAGGTGGAATGATATTAATTTCTAGACCATAAGGTATGAAGTATTTCTGGTAGCAATATCCACCCAAGATTTACAATGTCCTTGTTTGCTGCCAGAAAATACTGAAAGAAAGGGAAGGGTGAAGAAGATACAATATTAGGATACACGGCAGAAAGGAAAAAAACCAAGAACACAGAGGCAAAGAGAAAGAAAGAAATGCATGGATGATTTTAAGGAAAAAAATAACAGAAGGACAACTGGCAGCTTGTTATGCTACTGTAAACAGACAACTCTCAAGCACTCAGGCTGAAAATCCAGCTGTTCTGCAACAGCACATGCTATCTACGCTCATAGTTTGCATTTCCACTGAGACCAGGCTCCATTTTTTCTCTCCTAAACTACACATTCAAAGCTCAAATGTAACTCCTACATGATTTTCCAGAGAAAACAGGGGATACTATTGGAAAGACTCGCACTTGCATAGTTGGTATGTTTGCTTGTTAGTTTTTCGAATTTAATAACTGAAAATTATCCTCCAGCAATTTCAGTATTGCAAAGTCATCTTAAAAAAACCATTTTCATCTGCTAAAATCTGATACATGGTGAGAGTACAAATGCAGTCAGTTCAAATAAGGTTATCTCAACTCAAATCAGTTAATTCAAGTTCACAAACTGCTAATCTGACCTTAGAATAGGATGACAGAATAGGGATGACCTTGAGATAGGACATTTTTTCATGGTTACTTCAGGCTTCAGAAGTTCTATGTATTTCAAAATATAACAGCTTGGACATAGCATGCAAGGATTATTTACATTTTGCATGTAGTCCTTCTTATTGCCCAGAGAAGAAACTGGAATTAAGCACACAAATTTAGGAATAATTAGTCCTCAGTGTTAATGTGCTTATGTCAGCAACTACAAAGACTTTTGTTCCTAGCACCTTGCCTTCCATGACTTTTATGACCCCAAGTGTATCAAGGATTTTTAATATTTAGCGAAATTCAAACTGACTCCCAAAAGTTCCCACTCCAGGTCGATGTCAAAATCTCTCTGTTCCCAGGCAATGCTGATGTTGACCTTTGAAATGTGCATTGGGAGAGAAAACACCTTGAGATAGAAGTGTAATTTTTCCATCTTATTCTCACAAGATATAATAGGAAACAAATGCACTAACAATATAATTTTATGATGACAGTTCCAGTTCCATCTCATCTGGGATACTTAACACCTATCCACCTCATTAATGCAACAGGTTAAGGGAATAAACAAAAACATGGGGGAAAAAAGCATATTTGCAGTGGATATCTTTCTGTGTTTAAGACAACCTACACAAAAGGTAAGAACGCAAACTTCATTCAGTATTCTGAGCATAAGAACTGATAATTTAATTTTCTTAGAATTTGGAATTTGAGGAAAATACAGTCCCATATTATAGAAACAATGGTAACGAATTTTATGCAGATTTTTTTTTCCTGTATTGAATGCAGTGTGAAGCATTGAAACTATCAAGTTATTCAGGCCGTCTTAATCGACAAGAATTTCAGGGAGTAAGCTCTTGGTTCCAATTTCCTTCTGCCAAGTCTCACAAGAGCTGAATTCTTTGTCCATAAGCTGACCAGTAGAATTGTTAGCTAAGCTGAACATATCCTCTTTATGCTTGAAAATATGCCAGAAGAACTAGAAATTAATGTAAAAAAACCAACCAAACAAAAAACAAACAAAACAAACAAACAACAACACAAAAAAAAACCACCAAAAAAAAAAATAAAAACCAAAAAAACCCCCAAAAAACCACCAAAAAACCCAACCAATTTTACAGAAGAAATCACTTCAAGCAAAAAGCTTCCACCATAATTTTAGGTTTAGCTTTAGAATCACTCTGAACCAGTAAAATTTTGGAGCACTCCATGCATCTTTGAGTTCCACTGCTACAAAAACTTTCTATTGCAGTATCTTCATAGTTACCTTTCACTCAAATGTAGCAATCCAAGAGAAAAAAATCACTGTAAAGTGCACATTGACTCTATGATCACAATACATTGATACTGCAACAAGGCAATGCCATACTCCGTTTTCCTTTTTCAATCCATGGCCTTGCAATGTATTTTTTGTAAAGAATGGAGTATTAAAAAAAAGAGTCCTTGCATTGCAAAGGGCATTTTCATTATGTCAACATTTTCCTGTCTGACTCAAAAGTAAAAAAACATTTTACATCCCACTGGAATGGGTTTTCTAATACCCATATATATCTGTAGCCATACCACAGAAGAATATCCTGCAGTGCTTAGAACAACTAATAACTTCTGATACTTTTAAAGAAGTTTAAAACCTTTGTAACCAGAAAGCAAATAGAGCCAATTTTTTTGCATCTTATTTACTGGAAGCAATATTTTGATACATAGCCCTGCTTAAAAAGTTTTTATTCACATTATCAAGTTGAAACCAAGATATCTAGGACTGATTCTGCTAATAATGGCAAACACTGCGACATCTGCTATTGAAGCAGCAGAAAATAACAGACCAGAACGTGGAGTTCTCAGAAACATGACCAGTTTCCCAGTAATTTTACTTTTATTACCAAGTGCTTTGATATACCTGCTCTTCAGGGAAAGATTGGTGTGATAGTTAACGATTTTAGCCTTTTAGTGGTGATTTAGCATTGGACCACACTCATCCTGCAGAAAGTGTGCAGAAGTTTATCTGTCATTAATTTGAAAGGCAAATGGCCTTGTAGTTACTGTATGGTAAAAAAAAAAAAAATCCATAAGGGCAGTGCTACACTATAGCTAAGGGACAGAGCACAATGTTGATACCTCACCTTGTTTCTAGTTTATTTTTTATTACAAACTTTGTTCATTGTCTTTTTCACTCTCATATTCTCTGGAAACTATATGTTCCTTTGCAAGGTTCATACCTAGGAATTCATTCAAGAAGGGATAAGCCTCAAAATACTGAATTCCAGCTGGAGGAACATTTAAACAATAGGGGAACATCTCATTCTAGTAACAAACAGAGATTGTTTAAGACATTACTTGAGAATATGTCTAACTCGGTGATAAATTTTAAATAAATAAGACTTGTTTGTCAAATAATAGAAGACGTAGGAAGTTCTATCTCAAGAGGCCTCAATGGCATAGACCAATGTACAGTAATTTTCCTACTGCAGGGAGGAAGTCCACCTAAAAATAATGACGATTTACTTAAAAAAATCCCAAACAACAAACATATCCCTCTAGCTTCAGTCAAAGACTAAAGAAGAAGCCAGAAGAGATTCACTATTGAGTATGGTAGTCACTGATATCTATTTTGTCAGCAGCAGAGTGAATATAAGGCAAGTATGTGTTTGATTTAGGCAGAAGAGAAGGTTCTGAGACAAGCCAACAGCTGGTCTGTGCAATTCCTCTCCAAATAAAAAGTGTGTATTTTGGCTAGGAATTAGGTGCACTCGAGTGCTGTGAGCTTGAAGTCCTCAGAATTATTTCTTTTCACTAGATCAGTATTCCCAGAGGCATTTCCCCCTCTTTCTTCTTTCAAGCTCTCACCACTCATGTCCTGAGTAGAATACATGAAGCAGTTCAAGAAAACTTACTTGGTAATTGAAAACAGAATGGCAAATATATCCCTCCAAATTGAACAGAGCCATGACAGATTTTAAGCTGTTAAAGCATCATGTTCTTCATAGGATGGGACTTGAAATAAATGTTCCCTTTAGTGAGGAGTTTTACTTATCTCCAATAGCTGTATCATGACCACTTTGAAAGAGAGCAAGGGAATGGGGGAATAGCAATACAACTGATTTGAAAAGATTACTTTCAACAAAGGGCAGCAAATTTATTGGTGCACTACACCTTTTGATTTTGAGGGATGTTGTGGGGAGACACTATTGAGAAATAAAAATTAAATTCTGAAAATTAAATGGTGGATAAACATAATGTAAAATTTGCAATTTAGGGGTTTTTACTGCAAATAGTCCAGACATTCAGGGAGTTAGTCAAGTTGAAACTCAGAAAATTAAGTCTCTTTTCTGGACACACAAACTGCAACACAGGGCACAAAAGTAGGGAGTGACATGGCTCAACTACTAAACAGTCAAAGTACTGAAAGTTGCCCACTATCAACTATTTGGTGCATAAAGATTTTCTTTCCCACCATCAACTTAGATTACAGAAATATAAATACCTTGTCCCTTCATCAACACCAGCCACAAGAGCAGATTTATAATTCTGATATCAACAGACCTATGTTTTTCTTCTCTCAAATCACCTTGCTAATTCCCTTAAAATATGAGCTAAAATATGAGCTAAAATATGCAATTATGTTTCATTCATCTGCAAGATTCTTCATAGCCACCACAGAGTGGATCTAATGTCACAGATCTGACTCTGTTTGTCAGCAGCTCCTGCACAGCACCCCAGCTGCTGTTCTCAGCTCCTGTGTGAGCCTCTTCACACATTGAAGTCAATATTCACATAATGCAAATATGTATTAACATACTTCCCACACTACAGAACTCCTCCATAAACTGTTTCAGTTTCTCAAATGTCTCAAGACCTCAGAACAACATTGTAGTAAGACGTATGTTATTAATAGTCCTGGAAGGTCACTGACTTGGGCACGTATTGCAAATTCTGAGACCACTGTATCAAAAAATTCTTTGAACTAATTTTCATACATTCTATCATGTAAAAAAAAATAGGAAAGAATCAGCTTTGTTATGGTCTATCCATTAATTCCATAACACTTATTCAAATTATTCATCTAAGCATGCTTTTTTCAAGTAAATCAGTTTACTGGATACTGGGTTCCAAATTCAAATGAACAAACTGCAGGTCCCAACCACTTGGTAAGTTTATAATTCGTTCATTTCCTGATGCACAGGTCTACTGATTCACTCACCCAAGATCTTCTGTGCTAACAGAGTGGCATCACAGTTGCACCAGCTCATGCAATACAAATACTGCCCACCTCAACAAGCTCTTGAAGAATAAGTAAATTTTGCTTTTTTACTTTTCCCATCAAATGCCAGGAAACATAAAACATGACAAAAAACACCACATGCATCTCCACATACCAACTTTTCATCCAGAGTCTGAACTGCTGTATTTTGCTTTGAATCACTCATTTGATAATGTTTTATTGTTACATTTTGGATTTACTTTACGAATGGAAAAACCATCTATTAGCAATTTCACCTATTTTGTCACTGATTAATTATGGTATTTTCAGTGTCCTCAGAACTTTATAAAAGAGGCTAAAATAACTTGAACTCCAGTTGGCATCCACGCTGTTAAAACCCGTCAGTTTTCCCTCTTTTAATATATATGACATTATTTTTTATATTAATTTTACAAACATGGTATCCATGTTACATTTCTGCAAAATCTGTAACAATTACCTTCAGTTCAGTAATAGCTTCTCTTACTGAGCTATGTGGACATTATTCTAACTCAAATGCTTCAATCCTAATTCTTGTCACTACTTCACATTTTGGCTATTTTCCTTCCCACTGGCGCCAGTTGGTTCTAAACCCTACATCAGTTTTAGTTCGCATTTAAAGAGAATTAATGCTCCTGTGGGACTTTAAAAAATTATATTCTTTTGCTTAAGCTATTTACTTCATTTATTTTATTATTGATGGTACATTCTGTTGAGAAATAATTCAGAGACAAGAAATCTGACAAATCTTCTATGCTGTCTGGATTTGACTGATCATTTTGAGCCTCTGCACAACAGAATCTTCCTACAAGCTGCCTTTATAGATAAAATGCTCAATTACTATGTTTTTTTTTTTACATTATCAAACATAAACATTAGTGATGATAGGCCTTCACAGAAGAGGAAAAAGCAAATGTTTCTGTATTCCATTGCCCAGGAGGAAATAATGTGAGTAAGATTGCTGATGCTGTGAAGAAAATTAGTTAGAAATAGGCTGCATGCACAGCATGTACCAGCGCAGGACAGGTGCTTTTGCTATATTGAATCTGAAGAACTGCATTTATTCACAAGTGGCTCAGAAGAAAGGCAGTGGGTCACACAAGCTGCCTCCATGGAGAACAAACACAAATTTAATGCTATTTCCCTATCCATATACATTTTAGAGATAAAATTTTGAAAATTAATTCACTGACCAATTAAAAAAAAATGTGTCTGATACCTTTGTCTGGAAATTGGACTTTCTTACTGTCTGAAATCTAACTTTACAATCCTGAAGGGAAAAATTGGACATTAGGACTAGCACAGTAGAAAGTTCTAAATACTAGTCAGAGTAGGTTTATATAGGAATGCCACCAAGATTTTGAGTTATTATAAAGAAATTGCCAAATTCTTTCACATAAGTGTTCCTAGATCACAGTTCCCTAGCTCTAAAGTGTCCCTATTGATGCAGCAGGATTCAATAGCCCCCATCCTGCTTTTGTGCCACACTGTAATCAGGAAAAAAATACTATATTCAGAGGAGAAAAAATATAGTTTCTCCTGAAAGAACTTTTTGTTGAGAAGTACCTCTTTAGACATTCAGGCCATACCTAACTGTACTCTAATGGAGACTGATTTAAAAGCGGAGTACAGAAAAGTAGCCAGACGGACCAAAATATATATTAAATACTTCCCAGGTTTGTCATAGATCTGTTAAAATCATACATACTTGGAGACAGAATGTATGACCTATCTTTGTAAATATTATTTTAAAAATCAATGATAACATTTAATAGACATACATTACTATTTCTCTATCAGAGTCTGGTCCCAAGTGCCACAGCATGAAATTTAGACAACTTTGGAAAGGGAGCTCTTGTAAACATACACAGACTGAGAATGTAGTTTCCCTGGCAACGAAAAGATCTGAAAACTCATTCCTTCAGGTTGCTATTCTGTTTATGAGCTTCCACATCTGCTTGCATACGAATGAGACACCTGGGATTACATTTCTAGAGTGATGAGTGAGAAATTAGAGAACAATAGACATTATATAGCTACTTTTGTGCAGTGATGAAAATGAGTCTTCTGATGTTCATTGTCACAGACCACCCAGAATATCTGAGGACACCAGTATGCACACCATGATTAAGCATCCAGCCTTTTCCCTGCTTACCTTGGCAGGAGCCAACACCTGTAAGAAAACCAATGCAGCTGCTCTCCTGCTTTGCACTAACATGAGTTAATGAACTATTTCGTTAAACAGATTGTAAGCATTCTTTTCTGTTAAAGCAGAGGATAAGCCAGAGAAGGGAGGAAATATTGCACATTAGATGGTGATCAGGAAAGAATAGGCACTTCTGTTGGCTATTTCCAAGAACAGCAGGTGCAAAAAAAAGTTATTTTTTGTAAAAATTTTATTTAACTCTCAACATGAACAAAGGTACATGTATTCAGCTGGCTTAGATTGAGGGAATTGCTGCAGCAGGATACTTTTATTCCTTAATGTCTTCCCTGTAAATACTCAGTGTTTGTTATATGTAAATGACTTTGCATGGAGGCTGTCACACCAACAGGGTAATTTTGTTCAGCCCAACATCAACCGGCAAACTACCTCAACTAGGCTGTGAATAGTATGTCTGAGGAGTAAGTGAATTTTCAACACCTGTATTCCATTCCACTTAATTCATTCAGACAGTCCTACATTAGATCAGCTGAAATTATTGGATTTGTTATCATTATTAAGTTTATTATAATTAATGACTTTTGAGAACAAAATTTTTGAAAGGGTTGGTTGGTTGCTCCAAGGTCGTTTAAAATTCTTTCACAAAGTGAAATGAATCGAAAAATTTCATCAGTATTACTCTTTTCCCTACAAAATATGTTCTGTTTCTGTCTGAGCACCTTTTTGCTGTAAATTTCTGATGTTCAGAAATGTGCAGTAAGTTTTTGTACATATAACCAGAATTATCCAAAGAAACTGTCTTATGAAGATTAATATCCCTAATAACCATTAAGGTCTGCTTTTTAATTTCTTTGACCTCTATTAGTCCAATTTATAGCATTTCACTAAGAGTTTTTGAAAACTGAGCCTAAAAAATATCCATGATAGCACCTGTGCATTTTCTGCAGCAACTTTTCTAATATACACAGCCTTCAATGCACTCTAACAAAACCAAAGGATGAACACCACCCACCCCACACCTATCCCCCAAAATTCCTTACAGTTTTACAGCCTGATTTAAGGTTGCTTTGAATTTGACCCAAGTAAAAGCATACCCTCAAGTTTTCACCTACTTTCATGCTCAGACTGACTGAAAATTTCAGAATTTTCAGAGTGAGAAATGCATTCAAACTTTAACCATCAGCACTGGGTAAATTACCACTTACCACTCTACTTGATGCCACACTTTGAAACTGAAAATTGAGCTTCTCTTCCTGCAGCAGATACAAGTGGAGCCTTGCACACAAGGCCCAAAGTTTATCCACCTGAAGGTGAATTTGAAGTAGTTTTTCTTTCTGTGGCCATAAATGCAAATGAAAGACTTATAGTGAGAAATACAGCTTCCCAATATACAGAGTACTCATCAGTGCTAACAGAACCAAAAAAAAAAATTTTTACAACAGAACAAATATTTTGAAAATACTACTGTTCCACCTTATGCACCAAGCTTTGCTGTACATTCTTGAGATTTGAATCTCCAGAATTTGTTTCATAGAGTAGTGTAACTCATACCAATGCTAAATCCAAAATTTTTAGGCAAGCCTGAGCCAAAAAGTTTGTAGTCTCTCACACTGAGCCCTCTTATCTGTATGTCCCTTACATAACACTTCATGAGCTATGAAAACACAAATTCAATCAACAGCAAATATTTAACATCTCTGTTCTTCATTTGCCATCTTTGTAAATCCCAGTTCTCAACTATACTGCCCAAAAGTGTAGGCAAATTTGAAAGGAGGAAAAAAAAAGATTCTTAATAGAATTCCTTTAAGGAACAGGAAGACTGTTATGTTGTCTTAACATATTAAGCAATTTAAAAGGAAGAAGAAAGTTCACTCTCCACATTTCAGCTGGAATGAAGCTAATTTTTTCCCTGGTAGCCGGTATAGTGCTGTATTTTGGATTTGATATGAGAACAATCTTGAAAACACACTGATGTTTCAGTTGTTGCTGAGCAGTGCTCACCCTAAGTCAGGGACTTTTCAATTTCCTGTGCTCTGCCAGTGAGCAGGTGCACAAGAAGCCAGGAGGGACCATGGCCAGGACAGCTGAGCTGAACTGACCAAAGGGATATTCCACACCAGAGAACGTCATGGCCAGTGTATAAACTGGGAAGGCTCAATCACTGCTCAGGAACAGACTGGGTATCGCTCAGTAGGTGGTGAGCAGTGATTCTGAGTATCACTCATCTTTCTGCAGTTTTGTTACTCTCTATTTTTGTTACACCTTTTTTCATTACACGGTTGTTGTTGTTAATGTTGCTAATATTATTATCGTTAATAAATATAATTTTATGTATATATTATATTGGTGGCAGTAATTGTGACCAAGCAGCTGCAGAGTGCATATTTTCCGGTTGGGTTTAAACCACAAAAAGATCCATCAGCTTGGGCTGAGTATGTGAATAGTTCAAATATTATGTCTAAATCAGGATATGTGTCTCAAGAAACATGAAAAGAGTAAGACCAAAAAAAATTTTTAAAGATTGCTCTTCAATGCACAAACTCTTTAGAAAGTCTCAAATAAAACCAGAGACATCTAACGCTGAATATATTAATACATATATTTTATATTATATTTATATATTATTATACTATATAAAGTAAAATTTTGTCATTATAACATTTATTTCTATATTATTATAGTGTAATTTTTTTATCTTCTATATATACAAATATATCAATATATACATTGCAAAGAACTGCTCAGAGCTTAATTTGATTATTTTAATTAAGCTGAGAGAAAAGATTATTTGTAACAGCGGGAAAGCGAAAGAGGAGTACTAGTAAGGGAAAATATAAAATTCTTAGCACATTAGACAGATGGGCACATATTTGCCTGGGGAACACTGAAGTCTAAGCAGAAGTTTGGGAAAACAACAAGGTACTATAAAATGGAAAAGTGTTAGGATGGCAAAAAATACTCTCTAGATGTTCCCTTGCCAGCACTGGGGAAAGCATCCCAGGCCCCTCCAACCTTGGAAGTAAGCCATACACAAGTGTGGTTGGAAAAAAAATTGATGTATTGTTCTGCTCCAGAATACATTTATCAGATACAGGACTTTCAACAAGGGACTCTTAAACCACCCTTATCAAAATGTTTGTTTAACTCTATATTACTTTTTATCCCTCCTCTCAAATAATTTCACCGTATCACCTCTATCCCTTCCCAAATACAGAACATGCCCATTTCTCCTTTTGCAAGTGGCACTAGTTTGGTTGATTTTCTAGCATGATCTGGTATTTATGATATGGATACCCCATTAATTTCTGTGTTGGTTATTAATTCTGCTTAGATAACTCCCCCCCCCCCCCCCACCCCTGCATTTTTTTTTCTCTCTAAGGTATCCTGACATTTTTGTCTCACCATCTTGTTAGTGATGCCACAGGTCAAGGTGGGTCATCTGCACAAACATCAGTCTGCCTTTGTATTCTGCAGCAACCTGGAACTCCTCATGTTGTTACCTTGTTAGTGGTGCCACAGGTCAGGGTTAGCCATCTGCATGCAAACCCTAATCCATAAGTCAAACAAGTTCCTGAATTTTAGAAACAAATAAAGACAAGTCCCCTGAAAATTGGGACTTTAGGGTTAGCAATGGATGAAGTGCTAGTGACAAATGCTTACTTTTTGATGACTTTTCTGATAATTAGTGGCCTTATGCAGGCAATATCAAAATATTTAAAACCTCAGTATTATCATTCTTACAATTGTTTGTCTTCCAGATTTATCTTACTTGGTCTTGCAAAAAACTGCTTTCCAGTATCCTGCTTAAACACAACTTCTTTTAGTTATACCAAGTGCAAGGATCAATCTAATGCAAAAATCCATTCCCATCATGCTGAGCATGGAACATGCCAAAAAAGCAATGCTGTTTTTTAGCCTTTGGATTTAAATTCAGAGGTGATTTCTAATGTTTTTTTGTCTGCAAGCTGCCTGCTTTAGATTTTTGTCAACTCATTTCATTGAACTGCTAACATTTTTTCTTACAAGCTGAGAAAGTCTTCTCATGATTTAGAGAGCAGAGTTTAAATACAGTTTTGATTTTCATAGCTGCTTTTTAATCCCCATTTTAATAATCTATCCTCAGTCTCTACCAACATGTGAACAAATACCTCAACCTGAAGTTAGAACTAACGCCTTCAATAAATTTGGTAACAAACAACCAAAATAAAATCAATGGACATGGCAGGAGGTGTCAGTCAGCTGCTGTTGTCACTCTGGGCAAGAAGACGAGGAATTATCTGCATATGTACACCATACCTGTCAAATCCCAGCACTTACTGTTGCAGGGACTCAATAGGTTAACTTCTTCTTTTGAAGTGTACTTTTAGTTCCTCTAATATACATTTTGTTTAACTTTCAAGGTCTGAGACACAGGATAACACAAGGTGCTCAACTTTGGCAAATCACTCCAGTCCTTCATATTCAGGAAGATTGAAGGTGAAGCAAGTGAAGTCCACCAAATAGATGTCCACAAAGAACATTGGTGTTATAGACATGTAGTTAAATCATTAAGTTCTTGAATTCTCAAAGGGACAGTATCTGATGTCTTAGTCACCAAAAATGCCAAGTCTAGAACATTCACATTATTGCATACAGTTTTTCAAAACACACATGCATAAAAGGCGGAAAATATCCACTTATTTATTCATGTTGGAAAAGTACAGGCTGCTAAGTGGCTCTTCTAATAGGCTTTTTTTTGTTGGACATTTTTGTATAGCTTTATTAGAAGCCTTTCCTTCTACCCTCACTTATCATCTTAGTCCAATTTTCTCTGATCAGATTCTTTTAGATAATTAGATATTTTTAGATATACCCCCAGGATTCAGTTGGTCACACATCATGCACATATTTCTGGTACCTAAGCTTACTTTGATAGACATTTTTAATTTTGCTAATGTGATAATATGAATTATACAAACATTTGCATTGTTTCAGTGTACTGTATCATCGTATCTTGGCAGCAGGAGAGAAGCTGCCTCTTACCTTTGCTCTAGCTGCAGTGCTCTGAATTGGGTTCAAACTTCTGTCAAAAGAGGAGATGGCAACTTGCTTGGGACGGCTGAGCACAGGTAATTGCAAGGTGTTTTGAGAGAACAGATTGAGGAAGCAGGGAGAGAAGAAAGCACAGATGTGTTAGCCCAAGTGAGGAAGGTTACATAGCACACACAGAGGTTTATACGTTACACTTACAATTATTACAGACTTGCTTGTTCAGTTGCTGTAACTTTCCCTCCATACTACTTTAGTATACAAGAACCTAACCATTTGCTTCCAGTTTCCACAGAAAGTTATTCCAAAGATGCTAGAGTGACTAAGTAGGCAACTCGTTCATTTTTCCACTGTAATGGTATAAGATCTTTGACTTAGCAGCATGCCTGGTCCTTGACAAAGGGCTAGATTAATTCTGGAAAATTCTATCAAAGCTCATGAGTACCTAAAAGGAAGCCTACAATTTCATTCTGGGCACTCAGACAATCACCCATAGTGTCTGTGGAGTTTTCTCTTGTGCCTACCTTTTAAAATTTTTATGTTCGAGGTCTACATGGAAAGCTTCTCAAGGTTTTTCATCTTGGAAAATCATGCTGGGTGGAGTTTTGCCTTATAGCTTCAAAAAAAGGAATGGAGGCATGTCTGGTAACTACCAGCTTGTATAAATTCTTGGGTTCTTCTAGCTCATAATGACATTGCTTATGGTTCAGTGAAGATCCATAACCACTGCAAGCATTTCTGAGCTAGTAAGCCTCACCACATCATTCACAAAAATACAGCCTCTGACATTGCAATCAACTCTAAATACTTTGTATGAAATCTAATATTTACATTGTTTTGCACAAATTCATATTCTGCCACCACAGAAGAAAGTCATGTTAATTCACCTGCTTTGTTTATCCTCATTTCCCAAATCTTATAGAGACAAACTAGCTTTGATTATGCATTTCAGATTTTGAATATAATTAATAGAATATTTCAAAAGAACCTACATACTTCCATCCTATAAGCCTGAAGTGTAATCTTTTTTTTTAAGAACGCAGATGGTAAATTTATAAATTGCTCCATTATGACTAGAGTTTACTATCTGGCCAAATTGTTGCTGTCAAGGTTATTAATCAAGGTAGAAAGAACTGCACTGTACAATTACACGAGGGTCAGTACAGGTGAATTCTTTCTCTCTGTTATTACTTTTGCCTCAAATACTGCAAATGACAACCACATAAAGGTATCACTGTCTAATTAAGTGATTTTTGGGGCTCAGTAGCATCCCATCCCTAGGGAAGGGAATTAGATGACCAAGTGATTTATTTTGTGGTTCATCACTGTGCATGCTGATTTCAGTGCATCCCTGTAAAAAAATGCAAAATACAAAGATAATGAAACAGCGTGTTTTTTCATTGAAATAAACAAAAGATATTTTTCATAGAACAATGGGCTCTAAGTGCCATCTGATGAGGGAGGAAAGGGACTACAAGCTTCAATCCAGTTGCACACAACCCTGAAAAGAAGACAGGAACTATATTAGAAAGCCAAGAGTATGCTTTTTTTTATCATTTTAATAAAGCTCCATCTGTACAATAGCTTCAACAGTTGCAGAGATAATTTCTAAAGGGACAAGAATACCACCTACACTAGCAGAAGCAAAACATGAAATAACATCTGAAACCTTAAATCCCTCTCCGGTACCTAGTTAGAAGCAGTCCAATAGTCATCCTCCCCAAAAAGAGAGGCAATAAAACTACTAGGAAAAAATTAAAATATGCAGTGAAACAAAACAAAAAAAAGAAAAAAAATACAGCTGCATTTTGCTACTTCCACGATAAAAACTGTGAATTCCTGCAGGCTTTTGTTCTAAAACATGCTTCAGTAATGAAGAATAACTTGAAAGAACCAACACAAAGAAACAGAAAGCAAGAAGTTAATGGAGCAATTCAAAGAAACTTGTTGTATCTAAAATTCTTTGAAGTTTACATCAGAAAACAGTATCTGATCCCTTATTGATACCCAAGTGATCTTTCTTCTCTAAATTAGAAGTCACAAAAAGGGGCTTGTCCTTCTTTTCCTTTGTGAAACACTACACCTGGCCATTTACTGACTCTAATATAAATATGCATATTTCAGTTTCCGCCTTCTAGGCTAGATAGAAAGCAGTCTAAAAATGGTTTCAGAAGTAAAACACAGACTGTTTTCCAAATAAACTAGGGGATCTATTTGCATAGATATCCAAATGTTTATATCAGCTGATCAAAATATTTTTTTGCTGTTAAAGATATTAATGCCTGTATTGTTTTCTAGTACATCGAATTGTTTTATTTATTAACCACTATTTCATTCAGAATTATTTCAAGGATAACATAGAACAAAAGTTCTATAAATTATGTCTTCCATAAATAATTTATAAATAGGTATATTACATATATAGATATACCCCAGAGCTAAATAATTTACCATGTTAACAAACCCGTCTAGGAAGAAAGGACTTTCATTAGGCAAAAAGATGAGTGGGACCATAAACTCTGACATCTCAACCACTTTAACTCATGACAAATAAACTAGACCTTCTCTCCCATGTTGCTTTTACGAGGATTTGCCTATTAATTCTTTCTGGGAAAAGAATTTCAATGACTTTTTCATACTAATTTGATTTTTTAGTGTCACTGATATAGCAAGCAAACTTGAAATCTGAATATTCAACTGAATTGGAGGAATGAGTAAATGAATACATGAGTACTCTATACAGCAAAGCTGTTCAAACATTTATTCATTTGTCTTATTCACAGTCTCTCTGTCTTACACCATGAACCAAATCTTTTGTCATGCCAGATATTAAAGACTTAGTTTTACATCTGTATGAATGCGAGTAATTTTTATTTAAATTAATTTTTCCTGATAACATTTTCATAGCATTAAGAACTATTTTATGGTTCTATAAATACTTTACACATTTTACGACAGTATTTCCTAATGGCTGGTATTGTATGTGCTCTCCATTTTTCCACAAAGCTTTTAAGGCCTTTGTGTGTATGGGTAACTTACAATTTATTTGTTTCCTCAGGTCAGTAGCTAGTTTAGTGGAAGTATTACACTAAATGACAGAATAGGACATATTGATGTCAAATTATTAGACTGGAAACAAGCCTGAAGATGCTTAGAGAGAATCTGCAGCACTACATCTGAATAATTGCTCTTTTGAGAAGAGTTGTTTGACAACCCTTTGATAGAATGGTATCTGAAAACAGATCAAAGTTATTAAGCAGAACAAACACTGGCCAACCCTCCATGGGACAGGGCTCTTTGTTTGTTGTTTTCCTCTACTCTGCAGACACGGCAAAAGAAGCTACAACTATCCGGGTGGGAATACATGGCATGCAGAAAAGATCTACTTGATAAAGATTTTGTATATCTATACAAGTTAGGTATCTATCTTGGCACAAGCATGGTTAATTTTTTACACATAATAAGATTTTGTAGGATTGAGGTAGAATGGACTCTGACCCATTTTACACATACTAACAAGTATCAGCTTCACAGAAAGTTAGATTAGATTCAAAAAGCATGCAAATCAGGATTAAGAACTCCTCTCTCTATAGCAAGAACATCCTTAACTTCCCTGATGGATCTGGATTTATTTTAATTTTGCTCCAGTTCTCTAGAAAATAGGTTGGAAGTAAAGAAAAAGTCTGCTGATTTTTTTTATATTTTGGGTTTTCAACATTTTTTTTTAAAAAGGTAGTGTAAGGTTGATTCACATAAAAGCTTGATAGCACAGGGTCAATAAAACACACACATGATTCACACTGGTTTCTTCCACTGCCAAAAATTATTAGAATCTTCATTTTCTTCCTCTCGGGAAACTGTTCTCATCTTTCCTATTGGTATGGTTCCATTTTCTATGAGTGCCTAATCAATATGTAACTGGATATCCAAATTTCCCACTTTCTCTAGATGATCCCCTAGCCATGAAACTAGATCATACTAATTTTTACTGTCCAGAAAAAAACACTTTATGAGATGAGGCAGAAATCTAATGGCACAGGCTGAGAGAATTCCATTGGACAGCCAACAGATACAAAGTCAAGAAAAACTGGGATACTCTTTAAAGTGAGGTATACTACCTAAAAAAGAGAATGACAGTTATACAGAAACTCCTGTATCCTGAAGTTAATGCTAAAAATTCTGAGAATTTAAGTGAGAAGTAGCACAACATCTTTAAAAACTCCAATTCTTTGGAAAATTCAGTCTTAGCTTACATTTAGTTTCAGGATGACAGAAAACTTGTGTCCTAGCAGCACTATCATTTACTTTGTATTACACTGTGGTTAGTGTGGTTGGTCATGTCCAATCATGTCATCACTTACAACAGTGATGATCATACAACAGACCACTGGGACAACTGACATTCAACATCTTTAACAGGACATGTTCTAAGCAACTTTTCAACTCACATGATTGTTTCCAGCCATGAAGGTCTACCAAGCTGTCGGCCTAAATGGCAAATAAAGTACTTGAAAAAAAACCACTTTCTTTCTCTGCTTTATAGCACACAAATATGAAAAAGTCATAGCTAAAGTCAATCAGAAGACAGGAGGAATATAACAATTTCAAAATTCTCTTTGTAGGTTTCATTTCCTCCTGTGTTTAAGGAAGCTCAACCCATAATTTTTCAAAGGTTTCAAGAGATTTAAGTCAATCAGAAAAATAAGCAAAATTAACCACAGTATTCATGAAACACCTGTTCCTATTGCAAATCTGTATTTTCACCTCTTTTTCTCATATGAGTAACCACCTTGGGCATGGCATAACTGAATGGAATTAACATAATGAAGAACAACTGTGAAAAAATCAAGATAAGCTATTATGAAGAAAAAATATTTGGATTACTAAGATTTTGAAGAAATGTTTTATTGCTATTCCCCACTACTGACCACCCTCACCTCTAAACAGCAGTGTACAAAACATGACAAGAACCAAAATAATATTTTATTTCCACCAAAGTAGCTAATTCTAGTTAACTCTGTTTAGTGATGAGAAAGGATTTAAAGTGGAAATAATGGTTTTGAAGATTAGATTTTTCCTTTTTGGAAATTACTGTTAAATGGGGATATTTGGCCATCACTATTTAATGCATTTTTTCTGCATTCTGCCCATACCCATTCTGAAATGAGGTTAAGATATGAATGAACTGTCTCTGTGAAGTATGAATGCAAAAAGACGGTTTCTGAAAATGAAAATGATGTCATAAGAATCATCACCTGAATTTTAGAAGCTACCGGGGCTTGAAGAAAACAGAAAATTGAAATGAAGAAAATACCATACTCATGGGAAAATTATGACACATTTTGTAACTGTGTTATGCAGTGAAAAGTAATTAACAATCAGTGTTGGACAGGAAGCGTACAATAGTTGTACTCTGTGTATTCTCATATTACTTGACAATTTCCACATGCAGAAAGATACCTTAAGGCTTTCCAAAGATCTCTGCTATATCCTCCAGTGGCTGACCACAAAAAAGCGGTGATTACAGCTCAGAAAGACTTTTCAAATGCATTCTGAAACCTGTTTACAATTGATTGTCATTAATATTACATTGAGTGCTTGCAATACATTTTAATATTGTATTGATGGAAGTAGTCTGAGCTGATCGATACTGCAGCTCACTTATTATCATAGGTGTTATGATTGACACAAAGAGTAAAGCAGTTGTTTTTTCAGCACATAGTCTTTCCAAGCTATCCAGGAACAAATAGCTCTTACTTTCACATGCTCTGCACATTAGAGTAAGAAAGCGGTTATCAAGTTCCAAAGGTGTCACTCCATTCTTCTACTGACTGACCAGAAGGAGGTTCATTGAAAAACTTTGATACAGAGAAAATAGCATAGCAGCAATGAAATTTCATTTGGACTAGCAGGGGCCTCACTCTACTCTGAAGAAATGTCCTAGGGAACAGCTTTAGTCCAGCTATAGTCTTGTCTCAGTAAACTCTACTGTTTGGGAGCCAGGCAAAGCATGTGCTGTACCCTGATCAGCAATGGTAGAGATCAATGCGAGAATTTTTACATTGCCCTAGGATCTAACACTGTCACCTAGCTCTCCACCTTTCTCCCTCATGCATTGAAACTTCCCTAAAGCAGTCTGCAAGATTTTGTTTTCTTTTTTTTTCTCTTTTTGTTTCATTGGACATGTAGGGTGAAATCACCTCTATTCATGTGGAATGACTGTATTGTATCTGTTTTTAACATTTCATTCTCTGAATCAAACTTTCAGTTAAACACATGCAACCTTTTAAATGTTTACTTTTTTACCTTTTTTTCATATGTTGAGGAGCTTCTGCCAAAATTATGGCATTAGTAAGTGTTTCAGATTTAACGTCACCTAAAACTGACAGAGGTAGAAGGAGGGAGAAAAGGTAAAATGAGGAGGGATTCCACTGATTTCAGCTGCAGAACTATGTTCTACTAACAGCAACTCTGGTTTTGAAAAAGTCTTTAAAAATATAACTGATGTAAGAGATCTCAAATCATAACTATGATCAATGTTTCTAGACTTCTTCATTTGATGAATCAACAGCACATTAACAGAGACAGCTTTGCCTAGCAATACTGTGGGCAGAATTATCACTGATCATAAAATTTTAAAACATTTTTTGTCATTGAGAGAATTAGTAGCAATGGAAATAAAATTTCTGTAATCATAAAAGTGTAATTTCAGAGGCACCTTTAGTCCATTCTCCTGCTCAACAATTCAAATCAACTGGTTCTATATATATTGAAGTCTTGAAAAGCTCTAGGATCAAGATACCACTACCTGTTCCACTGCAGCACTAGTCTACTATGCAAATTTTTTCTCCTGATGACCAACAGGAGCCTCCCAAGACACAGCCTGAGAGTATTGTCTCTTTATTATTATCTGCCACTGAAGAGGAGAATTTATGTCCACCACCTTTGTCACACTTTCAAGCAGTTATAGGCCACCCTTGTAGGCTCCTTTTCAGTGGAATAAACAAGCCCACTTTCCTAAACTTCTTGTGGGATGTGTGTACCCCAAATCACAGTAGTAGCTCTCCACTGGACCCTCTCCAGATACTCAACACTGAGCACAGGAGCCACCCCTGGACAGCAGCAGTCCCTGTGTGTCTTCATCAGTGCCAAGCAGAAATTTCCTTCAAAGGCACTCACCATGCTCATCCTAAGGAGCTCTAGTGCATGGCTTGCCTTCTTTAGGATGAGAATACCTTGCTGATTCAAGTTCAGCTTGAAACCTACAAGGATATCTAGTTCCTTTCCAACAGCCCCGTTTCTCCAACAGTCAGTTATCAGCCCACAATGCATGGATTATTCTACTGCAGGTACAGGCTTTTGAATTTCTTTTGTGCTGAAATTAATATATTTCTGTCTTCCCAAGACTCAAGTTTCCCAAGTTCTCTCTCGACTGAAGTTTCAGAGCTTAGTATGTCAGTCATGTCACCCCATTTGCTGTCATCAAAAGATCTGATAAAAGTGCAGTCTGCATCATGACACAGGCCAGTGATAAAGGTATTCAATTATCTGGACTTCAGTACTGACTCCAAGAGCACTCTGCTTCTTACCAGGAACCAAATAGATGTTCAACCAATGACTACTACATTTTGTATATGAAGATCCAGCCAATATTTAGTCCACTTAATTATCCTTATTTCCAGTACATACTTCATGAGCTTCCAAGTGAAAATACTGTGGCAGATGGCATAAGAAATCTAACTAAAATTAAGGTATATTGCATGCACCACTGTTTCTGCTTCCTCTTCCTCATTTCTGTGTAGAAAGTAATTACGTCAAGCATGATTTAGCCTTCATAAGTACATGCTGGCTACTCCTTACTATCTGTTTGCCCAGACAGCCAATATTTAGACAGATATAACAGGATGCAAAACTACTTCATGCAGAAACTTACTAAAACTTGGACAAATTTGCCACTCATTGCCAAAGAATGGACAAATCCAGACGGGTTCTCAACACTGAGAAGAGATAATTAAACCATGAAATGTGTAATGGACTTGTGGGATGTGACTATTAATACAGGATTGTTAAAATGTATATCACCTGAGAGAATACTTTAATGCTAATTAAGTTTTACAGCACACCATAATTCTAATGACTCATGGCTCAGTTACAAGAAAGAAGAGCATTTGCTAACACAGGCACTTACTCATGCTAACTCCATCACTCAGCTTAGAATCAGAACCATTTACTGCTACCATTAATTATAAGCTCAAATGATTCTTTTCAACCTAGAACTCTCTTTTAAAACCAAGTTTCACACATACAGGTGAATGGAATTTTTTTTCAAATGCCTTAGCTGCCATTCCCAGATAAAGTTATTTCATATGATTGTATTCATATTCTTCTCCATGAAAAGCTATTTTCATCTTAAATCAGGTGGTCTACCTGGTAAGACTACCATTTCTCCTACAGTAGTGGATTTAATGAGCAACAATCAGAAAACAAGTGTTCAAGTACAGCTTTACTAAACTTCCTGACTATGAACATAAAACTTGCTCACTTATGCAGCTTCATAGACCGTTCCAGAGATTTTACTTTGATTTCACAGTGAAGCACTTTGCCTGACTTCACCTGAAGCATCTTCATTTTTTGCAGTGCTCCATAAGTAAGACTGCATATGGCCAGGATTGTACCATAGAACAAGGCAATCTCCCTCATTGCTGCAGTTATAAGTTATTTTACCAACAGCTTGGCTATTATTCTGGTTATGCGTGCATGTCTCTACACGCCATTGGTATAACTCTCTGGCACCTCAAAGAGGAGATAATATCCAGTTAGGTGGCAGAGCTGGGCAAAATTTGGGCTGATCACTTTGAAATAAAGGCAGCAGCTTTCAGAACAGAAACATGAAGCAAAGTGAGCGAATAGAACAAAGGACTGTAGTGCAGGAGAAGTACATTAATACAAAACTGACACCCACCTTTCCTACAGGAAAACAAAATTATTGAAACAAAAGATATATTTTTCTCATTAGAGAATAACAAGACATCTACCACACTGTGAGTAGATGTGGAAGAGAACAATTGTGCATTAACCCTTTAGAGGAGTTAAAATCTCTAAATCTTCAGGTATGAGCAATATGAGTTTAAGTGACTACATGACAAGGTCAACCAGGGTGAAACACACAGAATGGCAGCAGAACAGCACCATGCTGAGTGTCAGAGGGAGATTTTGTAACACTTAGACAATAAAGGCCTTATGCAAGACCCTTGGTTTTGCTGGTATTTTTCCTGAACAATTTTAAGGATTACAGGAGAGAAATCCTGAGAATATTTTTGATGAAAGAAATTCCTAGCATAAAGGAAAACTTTGCAAAATAGATACTCTGAGATTAGGGAAGCAGGAAAATATTGTATTTCAGAAGAATTTGTACATTTTACTTTCTAAAATGTATGAAAATTTACCACTGCATAATATTTAGCTTCCAGGGTTATACTCATTTAAGAGGAAAGTTCTACATGTCAAAATGTGATAGTTTGGGGTGGAGTTTTTTTAAGAAATCAAGAAGTTAATTAATTTTCCTAATCACCATCTCTAAGTATTTAAACATATAGTTTACTGAACAAATCTTTGGCATTTCAGTCACATTGATGCTACAAGATATTCCTGTGAACAAACTGGCAGAGAAAGAAAAAAAATAAGAGGTGTAAAAGGAACAGGGGGATGAAGAATAATAAATAAAAATCAAGTAAGATGTGATAAAAAGGTTTGAGAAAAAAAAATGGTCCAGAGTTGGAAAAAACATTTCAAATATTTGTCTTCTTTTCAAAGACAAGGAAATAAATAAAAGTCTAAGTGAAAGAGTAGAGGGGGAATAGGAAAGTAAAAGGAAATAGGAATAGTAAAAGGAAAAGTCTCCAGTAAAGAGCTGTATGCTGCAGTTCCCTTTGAAGAAGAGCAACACATGAAGTTATGTACATTCTACCACCTGACTAAAGTAATGATCAGTCAAGAATAAAACACATTTTATCAGTTGCTAGTCTGACAAGCGTTAGACATTTAAATTTACATTTGTTACCTTTAGCAGAGACTCCAAATTACACTGGGAAATCAGAAAGATAACAGAAATTACCACAAAAAATTCAATTATGGGGATAACAATGTTTACAAATTTAGACAATAATAATGCAATCAGTTGCTTTACTGATTCTAGAACACATATTTAATGTAATTGCCGCCATTTACATGACTTGTCAGCAGAAGTCTACTAAATTTTCTAGCAATCAAATATAAAAATGACACTATTCAAATAAGTACTTCTAATTCAGCTTTTCAAATGCAGAAGGAAATGGATGGCTTGTCTGAACCAGATTCTCAAATTTAAAGTGCGCCTTTGGACATTTTTTCCCCCAAATGATTGCAACAAGATCCTCCCTCCACATCTAAATCTCTTCTCTCCTTAAAACCTTCTCTAAAAAAAAAAAAAAAAAAAGAAATAATAAAGAGCAGAAATATATGTACATTTCATAAAGATTTTCCTCTGTTTTTAATGAGATAGGTGTATTCCATTGTAGGAAACTTTGGAAAAAGGGACTTACTATGAGTTTTCTGGAAGAGAAATGAACATTATTTCCTAGATGCCATCACACAAATTAGCATTCCTTCCACCACATTGTTCTACCCTGCTCTCCCACAATTTACACGTGATCATGACACACAAGAAGCTACATCTTTGTATCACCATCCTTTAAATTAATTTGAACAAATTCCTACAATAACCATGGAATGATTCAAAGAATGGCTTGAGTTGGAAAGAACCACAGTTATTGTCTGGTTCCAAATTCCCTACTGTGGGGTCGGAACTCAGATACACTTGTCAGGAGAAATTCCTTTACCTTATAGTTAGAAGAACTATTGCCATTCCATCAATACTTTGGACTGACTGCAAGGTGTACCTGCACAGGCGTGTGACTTCCATCTCAGAAATATGTGTTCTAATCATACTAACCTTTTTTGTACTTCATTGAGGTACAAAGGGCTTGTGCATTCATTTGAAAACATTACTTTCCAATCACAGGTTAAGGATTTCCGAGGCTTTCAATTTCATGAGAAGTATGAATGACATAAGACGCTGGATGGTTTACTCCTCTATTCTTATACTAGGCCATCATGAAAAAACATTACTGCTTAAGCTACCAAAATCCACATGCCTACTCCTACATAGAGACTACAGTCATCAGGTAGACTAGCACAAGATATTTTTATTACTCAATAATTAGAACGCTTTTAATTTTACATATAGGTTCTTAATTCTCATTTCTACTTTTCTTTGACAAGACTTTCTTTCTCCTAGTAACTAAACAGCCCCAATTCTCAAAACACATAGAATAGAAACTTTTGAAAAGTGGTTTGTTTTTTTTAAACACTGAACTGTCTAATTTTTAAACAGAACATTTCCATTTAAGACACTTTAAAGATGGTTTTCCCTTAGATAAATATATTTGAAACCTATACAGAGTACTATATTTTTCCTTCAATGAGAAAAAACTACAGATGGAGAGTATGATTGCTTCAATTCTTGCATTATCTTCCATGTTGCTTACTATTGGTAAGTTTCTAGCTGAAGTACTGTGTTTAGCTCTGTGCATTATATGGAAAACATTGGCATGTAAGAAAAAATTCAGAATTTTTAAAATATCAGAAAAAGCCAAAAATTATGCAAGTATCTTCTTTACTCAAGAAGACAGAGGAAAGTCAGGATTAGATGTTAGTTCTTCAGGATTTTGCATAAAATTATATATATATATATATATACACTAACAACTCTAAGGTATATGAAACACTGAAAGACGTTCTTGGGTATCAGATATTAATTTTTCCAAATGCTACAGTTTTTTAAACATGATAGATAAATTCTGACATGTCTTTAATATCCTACTGCATAGGGGTTTTTAGTATTCCATTTTTTGTTTTGTTAGCTGCATGAAAGTACAAGAAACTTTCTTTTATGTGGTTTTCACTTTCGCAGGGTCAATTGATCTCTCAGTTCCCCTCAGAGATTGCTTTGTAACTCCAAAACCATCTAAATCAAAAAATAAATTAAAAATAAATAGTTTTAAAACCCCACAGAATCATTTTATCTGGATTTAAAAAGTTCAGTTCTCCTGAGGTGACCAATTTAAAGTGTTAGGACATAGTAGAAAGACTATCATCAAAATCAACAAATGATCCCTCATTTTTGAAAAACCAGCTAAGTAACACTCTAAGCACTTCTATCTCAGTCCCCTGTGATGCCAGGTGAGCAGATCAAAGAATCACCTTCACAAACTAATCAAACACCACTATAGGATTTAATATTACACCTATAGTTCAATTCATTTATCTTATTAAAAACTGATGAGCTTCCACACTTGGTAGTGGGCATCATAAGAGCTCAAACTTTACTTTTTATGCTGTTCAGTTCCACTCTTTCTATTATTCCAATACTCCATAAAATCTACTTCCTTTTCTATGAAATTCTAGTTTATTAATATAGCCTCTTTTTTTCCAAGAGATGAAATGATTCCCAAAATCATAAACAAATTTTACTTTCAGTCTCCTCACAACCTGTTATCTCCATTGTAGTGAATTCAGGGATCACTTTAAGGCCAAAGCTAGGAAACATGATATTCAAGCAGCAATTTGGAAGTTTCAGAGCCACCTGTGAGACCCTTTGATGTTGTAACATTCATGTCTGAATGTTTAAAGACAAGTCTAAAAATTAATTGTGCATAGATTACCATATTTTACTACAATGTATGCCACATGTTTTTTTTCTGTGTTCTGTATCAAAAAAAATAAAAGGAAGCATTATTGGATGGGTGGATCTCCTTTAAAGAGCTTCACAATACATTTATGATCAGTTGAGGGAACTCTAGTTCTTGTGCTGATAACAGTGGATCAAACCCTTTGAGGGAGCAGCAAGTAATACAGAACCCATAAGCAGTTGGGAAGATGACAAATGGACAAATTTAAATCTGAATAATTTGTTTTCAAACATATTTACTAAATTCTACACACACTGCACAAAAAAAAAATAATTCAAAAATTTTTAGAAAATAATTTTGGCAGCTCAAGTTCATAGTGAGCAAAAATCTGCTACACCTTAAGATTAGTTGCAAAATGGCATATAAGTGGCTTATTGATTGCAAGGTCATTTCACTGCTGGAGCAGATGATTTGGTTTATTCTCATTCTAAATTTCTGATACATTCTACAGTCATCTTAATCCGACAATATTAAAAACTTGATTATTTCAAATGACCCATCACCATTCTGAAGGTAACAATACTCAAAGTAATTTTAACTTTTATGTATTATTACAAAACCTTTCAAAATAAAAAACCTTCAGGTTCATCAGAGAAAATGCAAGAATTGATAATTGCTTGCTTTTCTATATTTTTGAGACACACAAAAACCACAAAAGCCAGTATATTGATGATATTAAAAGATTGACTCTTCATTCCTTATTTGTGTTTGTTATTTTCCATACACAATGAAGGAGGAAGATTGATTGTATTCGCTTCCATTTTGTTCTGATGGAAGCAAACAATTTTGAGACAGAAAAGTTGACTCTCTTAACAAGTATTTCAGCTATGATGAAACATTTCTATATTTATACAACATGCAGCATTTACTTCCCAAACATTTTTTTAAAATTTTAAATCTATGAATGGATCATTAGATTGATTAGAATATTATTTTTTCATGTCTTTCTGAACAATTTCCTTGTTAAAGTAAATTTTAGATTAACAGTCTTAGTCTGAAGAGACCAATATTATCTCCTATTTTCCTATTCAGCCTTTTACAATTTTAGTGATTTTACTTTACTTTAAAGAAGTCATAAGCTAGAAAAAAGAGTAAATAAAGTGACTGTCTAGCAACCTCCACATTGCACCAAAACAACTACAAAATTTGATGTCAAAGCATCTGTTTCCCTTCCTTTATCAGGAGAGCACTAAAGCTGCCACCCATACACTTATTTCCATTAAATCTATTAATTCATACTTCTACTAGATGGTATTTACGACTCTGTATAGTGGTGTTTACATCATTCCATCGATTTCCACTAGTTTCAGGAAAGTAAAATTATGTTAACCTTTATATGTGCAATATTTTGATTTTTAAAATGAAACCTTTCAGCCAAGACTCAAGAAAACAGTACTAATATATAAAAAACAGTTTCAGGAGACTTCCTACCTTCACCAAAAAAAAAAAAAAACCAAAAAAAAACAACCGAAAACAAATGAAGAAAGAAACTGAAGGAAGTTGCACCAGCAGAAACAACAGATTAATAATGAAACTGAAGGGAAAGTTTCACAGCCTTCTTCAATGGCCTGGCCTGCTGACCAAGGAATGACTTCAGCAAGGCATGCAGTACTCTCTCTTATCAAGTGCTTGCTAAAAAAATGATGAGATTCAAATTAGATTAGTGAATGGTTAGGTGGGTTGGAAACTGGTTGAGATGAATGTCAGAAGTTGATGATCAGTGACACAAAGTCCAGCTGGAGGCCAGCACCAGTTATGTGCTCCAGGAATCCTTAACGGGGTCAGCACGGTTTGACCTCCTCATTAGTGACCCAGAGGAGGAGAAGAGACTGCACCCACAGCACCTTTGCAGATGACACAGAATTGGGAGAAGTTGCCAACACACCAAATTATTTTGCAGCCATTCAGGGGACCTCAAGAGGTTAGAGAAAAGAAGCACTTGAAGTTCAATGGAGAAAAACAATGCCTTGCTCCTGCAGGCTCCCAGTGCTACCAAAACCTTGGCACCTGCACCTAGCAGTGGTATATGAGCTGCTTGACAGCTGCTACTTCTTTCTCAAAGGCCTTGAAAAGCAGGTCTCCAAGGAGTAACCTGCCCACTCAAGACCCAACATCCCTAGGGATTTGTTACAACATGGAAAAGAGTAAATTTACGACAGAATATTGTCAAAACCAATCTACTTTTTAGTGAAAAAAGTGATTACCTGTCATTTCAGAATACATGCCATAGAGTCATGTAATCAGCTTTTCTAATCCATAGCACTGTATTGTGAGTGCTGAACTTCTAAGTAGTGCTTTACATTTCATAATGGTAGATTAGACTTCCAAGACATTTTGATCTTGGAATAAAGTTGACTCCTTTTCATTCATAAACCTTTGTTAACTGAACACACACACCTTCACGGACATTTCTATTTAAAATCTGCATAAAGTGTATTCTACTTCAGCCACCTAAGGTAAATTTATGTTATTTTGATTTTTGCTTTCTTCCCTCAGCAGGTAGTAAAATTCAAATTACCAAAAATATACAAATAAATTTTATCTAAATGCTATATGGTTTTCACCTAATATATAAAATTAAATGTGTTTTAAATATTTATAGTGTTAAGAAAAGCATCTAGGCCTGTAATACTTTAAAAGATAAGCATCAACTGTTATTTATTGTCTAATTTTAAATTCAATATAAATGTGTAGTCAAATATTTACACATAATTGAAGAGGGATTGCTTCAATGCAGTAGTAAAAAGCATTCAAGAAAATGCAATATTTTTCCTAGAGAAGATTAGAAACATGCATACAGAAATATTTTGGAGTACTAACAATGTTTAATTATATTCACACTGCACTGCAGCTGAGTCTCTTTTATCACCTCTCATTTGGATGCCCTCTAACTTGAGGGCATCATATTTATTTCATTAGCATCAAAACAGAAATGCTGCCATGGAAACTCAAACCTACAAATGGGTGACTAGCGAGTGATCTTCAGTATATTTTATTTGTGTGTTCAAATTTATTATTTGAGTCTGATACCAGCACTACAGTTTATTATTACTACTTTATGTAAAACATGAGTTATATTTATTAACATGGTATTTTATATGTAGTAATATGTTCATGTTTACATATGCATAAAGAAGCTTGAGCAATAAATGTCCTCAGGTTTTCTAGAAAACCAATTTAATTGTATAATTATATTTCAGAAAAATATACATTTAAATACCCTAGTGGCAGGGGGGATAAGAGTCTATATTTTCTCAGATACTCTCAGATATTTTTTTTCAGAAACTCTCAGATAGTTTCAAAACCATGCAAAATAATAATGTAAAAACTCTCTGCAGAGGAAAATTATAAATTAATGTATGACATTACAAAATATAATGGCTATAATTGAACAGGACTCAAAAGTTGTAATCGTTTTTCTGGGGTTAAAATCAATTGTAATTTTTAGATAAGAATTTTTGGTAAATTCTGATAAGAAAATTTTCTTATGTCACTTTCATTTAATCGAACCTTTCAAAAGAAAATATCTAGGTACATCTTTACTGTTGTCAACATCAAAATAAAGCAACCAATCAACCTACAGTTTCTTCCTGGACTTTATATTGTGCAACAGGAAATGCAGCAATCAAGTCAAATGTAAAGAGAATTACTGCAGTCACAAATATAATGTGCAAAATCCCATAACTTTTAATGGCTATCATAAAGCCTTGTACATACTCACCTTCTGTCTCACTACATATGCTTAGAAATAGTTAAGTCTATCATGGTGTCCTAACTGTAAAACAGTGACATAAAAGTAATCCACCATTACACTAGTCCCAGATAAGTCAATTTATAACTGCCATTACTTCCAGTAATTGTCCTGGCCTTGCTTGATTTATGAGTCTATAAAACACATCAACTCCAGCTCTAAATGAAAATAAAAATTTTAAGTACTATAAATCAACTTTTGTTGTCTGGAATGAGGTGAAGGAAGCTCAGAAAAGCAAACTTTTGAGAAAAGTCTCTTCAGAGGAATACTGATCAGATTGGTCAGCAGGCTGCTTCACTTCCTCTCTAATAACATATCCCTCCTGCTAAATAGACTTGTTTTTTCTCTCAGTCATTAATACTCCAGAATAAAGTCTCAGGAGTAGATGTCAAGATCTTGGGACTCTTTCCAAGGTAGATGAGGAAGACATGGAAGAAAACTAAGGTTGTCTTTAAGGTAGAAATCAAGATACCAAGTTCTACATTGATTGGTACCAGTAATTGAGATAAAAATTTACCATATAGTATTAAAATTAAAATAAACCCTTAACTGAGCAAAACCAGACAGAAACAATCTAGTAGTGGCTGGTGATGTTTTCCTTGAAACTCTCATTCCAGCTGGGTCTCGAGCAAAAGAATGCTAAACATTCCAGAGACAGTGCATGTGTGCATGTTACATGGAAAAAAAAATAATATTAATTCTAAAAATCTAATAGCCATTAAGTTCTATTGTCCTTCATTGATTTCAGGATCAAATGGATGAGTTCATGAATGGAAAGACAAAACTGAAAAACTGAACATGCATTTGAGTCAATCACCTAGGCCCCTGACAAGAAGAAGAACTTTTGGAGTCCTATTTCCAGAAAAGAAGTCATCACTACACACTGAAAGATATTATTGGGAAACTGAAGGTACTGTCTTGTGAGGCACAGAACCACAAGATTTTAAGTGAGAACATGAAGTGCTAGCAGATCCAGTAGACCAAAAAAACCAGACAAATTCAACAGTGTCGGATTCAACAGTGAGAACTTGCAATCTATGGAAAACATGAAAAACCTTTACTTTTAATTTACCACACGGGAGTCAAAGAAAGACTGCATTGTGAATCACACCACAGATTCATAAATTTTAATTGTGCTTGAACATCAAGTTCTCACAGACAGTATGGGTTTTGAAATTATATCTCATGACCTGAATAAAGAAACAAGAGCTCATATTACATACTCTAAATTTTGAAAAAGATGCTTTTTTTTCAAGTGATTAAAGTGCTCTTGCTTTTCTTACAAGATACAGGTTCAATAAGAACATAATGTTAATATTCAAAGTCATAACCAGACCATGATAAACTTTTTAAAAAAGTATTGGAATGCTAATAAAGTATTTTCCAGGAATAAGCAACAGTATTTCATTTACAGTCTTATTTCTCTCACAGTTTAACTGAGCCCAGAACATGTCATCTAATCCAAGGACATTGACATATGCCCCCTGAGAGGACAATTTTCTTGTCCAGAAAGAGTCCTACCTAGTCGTCATTAGTTTTCCAAGCAAAGAGAAAGTGCTGAATATTTGAAATAATTGGCAGAAGCAAATAAAGCAAACGGGTATTGTCAGGTACAAGTACTAAACAGTGAAAAACATTTGTGAACTCAGCCAAAAACAGTGCCAAGAGTCTTATGTGGTAAATTTTTGCAAGTCCTTCTACTGTTTTTTTAAAATGGTTTTTGGTTAAATTATACCTTACAAACAAGAGTTCTACAAATACATTGCTTCACATAACAATATATTAAAACCAAAACAAGTATTGATGCTTAAAAACATAATAATTTTAACAAAATGACTGAGCAGGCCATCAAAATCAATTGATAGGTGAAAAGAGGCAGAATTCTATACCCCATAATAAAATCATTTTTTGTTTCAAATATGTTTCAAAATGGTTCTGACATATCATGTAGATCGTGACCAATACTCTCCCAAATAAATTAAGATTTTATTGCCATGGTGCCAAGTGAGGTACCAAGTTGTTTTTCTTTTTTTTACTCCCAAAAATTAAATGATGAAATGGAACATGAAGTCAAAGGACATTTAATGTATCTAAAGCCTTGATTTCTAGTAGATACTCTAAAAATCTCTAATAAAAGTTCAATTTTTAAACATGATGGCTAGGACACAAGAGGAGGAAGTAAGAATCAAATCTAATCTGTTCAAGGCTTTTATTCTTTCACAAGTGTTAGATAAATTTTAAAAAGAAATTAAATCATCAACAAATGTCAGATGTATATAATGACAGAGCAAAATCTTGTTCTACTGTACATTATTCATAGCAGAAAGTCCCCTTTAAATATCTGTCTTCAGTTATTGAAAAAAGGAAACAATTAAGTTTAAAGTGAATTGCTATACAAATTGTAAGTGTACAGTATGGACAATTTAGGCTAACTACCCATGCTGAAAACCCTGCATCTCATCTGAAGAGACGGAAAGATGAAGAAAAGCAACATGTAGCATATTCTGTTAGGAATACTGTCTGACCTATTGTGTTGTGAGGACAGGGGTTCATTTAACCCATGGTAAGCAACCTTAAAAGTTATATATATGCTTTATTTTAATGCAACTGTGAACAAATTCCAAAAAAATACATCTTTCTGATTGCCATCATATTAGCTTAGCATTGTGAAGTGCAAAAACAGTTTAGAAATGAAAATATGTCCTATTCTTTACTACACTAGACTATATACTACTACTTTCTCTCCCTTCAATCCCATTTAAGAAACCCATCCCCAAAACCTGTGGGATGCATTTTAATTTAAAGTTTGCACAAAATCTGTTTTGCTGTTTAAGCAAAAAGCAGGATCCACTCCCATTCCCTCCCACTGAGTCTGTAATTTCAATGTCTTCTCTAGGCCAGAAAATTCACAAAATATCTGACTATACAACCATAACTACTGACCTATCTGAATTTTTCTCTTGTTACAGCACACCTAATTTACTTTCAGAAGAATGGCCGTGCATTTCAGTTTTGGCACAAAATTACTCAATAGCAAAGTTTTTGAAGCATCATATATTCCATTTCCTTTCTTATGAAGATGCCAAAATAATAAGCATAATTAACTGGAAAGCAAAGTTAAATATATGGAAAGTGAACTGTTAGTGTGATTTTGTAGTGTAAATATTATACAGTGTTTAGGGGCACTCACAGAGTTAATCAACACTGTCAGGCTTCCTGTTTCTTAATATAGCGGCTTTCTACAATGACTGAAAGAGTGAGTAGCAATCAAGGCTTTGATTTTTGTTTTGTTTATTTATTTATTTACCTCCTACCATTCTTTATGACAGAGTGAGGAAAAAACTTTTTAAAAAAGACATTATTTCACACTAAGTGTTGCTTCCGTAGAATAAATCAGGTTACTTCTTTTCAATCCATGTAACTTGTAGGAGTAGAAGATATCTAGCCAAAAACCGTGAATGTCTTCGCTATTTTCTATAACTGATAAAGACCTAGTTTCTTAAAATAAAAAAAATAAGGAAGATTTTAGAGTTCTTCAAAATTTAGAAGACAACAGTTATGTTCATTGTCACAACTTATGACATTACTGATAGGCCCGAATAACTATGCTAGTTTAAAGCAAGTACTAGCAACTATGCTAGTAAAAGCAAGATAGGACTTACTCCTAGCAAAATGCACTTAAATGCTTATATTTGAAGAAAAGACAATATTGTGCATTTTTTATGTAAATGGTATTTATGTTCGCTCTCATTTTATTATTGACATTTTCAAACTGAACAGAATATCCTGGACGCACAGAAAATTATTTATCCTGGCTTATTCTTTAACTCAAGAAAAATACACCAGTGTCATTAAGCTTGTTTCAATTAGATGGCCAAAACTACTGACATGAGAACTGAGGAGCATTTTTGCATTCTTTCGCTAAGAATTGACCTCCCCATTTTTCAGTATTATTCACCTTGAACATAAAATGTGCTCTAGATGTGACTTGCAGACAAACATTCTTCTCAAAGACTAGAAGCACATTTTAGAAATTTTGGAATAGTTTTTTTTTTTTACTTTCATAGCTGAAAAAAAAACTGAAGTGCACTCTAGCATATTGAACTTATATTATATATTATATTTACACAGTTCATCGTTTTTACAAGCATTTTTCATCTTTTGAAAATGTCAAATTTTCACAAGAACATTGGTGTCATTTCAGACTAGATAAAAGGAAGAAATCTTTTATGTTTATGGAAAATGTTGCCCAGGATACTGGTGGATTTCCCATCCCTGGAAACATTTAAGGTCAGGTTGGACTGGTCTCTGAACAACCTGATGCAGTTGAAGATGTTTCTGCTCCTTGCAGGGGGGTTGGACTAGAGAATCTTTGCAGGTACCTTCCAAAGCAAAATATTCTATGATTCTGTGATTTCTTCTAAGAAATGCTTGTATAGAGATCTCATGTACGTGTAGACTTCTCACTCATTCAAAATTACTTCTGTAGTCAAAAAGACAAATTAATCAACATTCTCAGTACACAGCTGCATGGTTTTTGACTTGAAGATTAACAAGGCAGGTCATGTCTATCCTATACTCTTCCATTTATTATACATTATTGTTTGTTGAAATATGCTCCTACTTTCTCTAGGAATATAATGCAACAGTAAATTAAAACATTACTACTGCCACAGTATGAGTATCAGTTCGGATCATTTGGAAGTGGGAATGTAATTTTGTGCACATCTGCAACATGTGAAACTTGTGACACAGGCATATGTCTGTGTCTCATCTCTTGGAGAGCATGTTCAACAGATGTGTATCTACCCTTACAGTTTTTTATTGGACCTGATTAACTTCAGAATTTCCTCACTTGACACATGATACATCACTCCTTGGCACAAAGCTGAAATTTTAAAAAAAAATCCATTGTAGATAAAGTTTTCTTATAGAATATAAGAAATTTCACTCCAAGATTTCCCCAGACAGGAGGAAAGAGCAGACTGGAACAATCCATTGCCTTCCAATCCTACCTGAATTCACTGACCCTGTTGTACCAGACAGAAGCCCTCTCATCCTTATCTAGTGTGAAAGGAAACTAACAGAACTCTCAAGACTCATGAGATTCAGTGGCATGTTTCCAAGCCCAAGCCTCATATACCTCTTTCTGCTGTTCCATTTCATTTTTTGCCATGTTACTGGCTAATTGTCATTTTTACCTTTTCAGATCTTTCTCCTCTTCAGGTGCTTCTTTCATTTACTGCTTTCTCTTATTTTTGTGTGTCCTTTGTCTCCTCAACATTTTCTTTCCTCATTCTCCCTTCTCCTCTGGAACATCAGGTGTGCTTGGCCCTGGCCCTGAGCACTGCAACAAGCTCTTGTACAGGTCAGACTGTGCTCAGTTGGAGGACCCTGTTTTGCACCTGGGTAAATTATGTAGTAGACAACACCACAAAGTAACCACCCACATCTTGCACTGCAAGCCTTGAAAGACTTCACATTTAAGACAATGAAATCTAGCACTAGGCAAAACACCAAAGCAAGGTTTTTTCAGACATGTTCAGGCCTTTTCTTGTTCCTTAGCTTCCCCATACTTCTTGAGTAATTACCCCACCAGCACCACCAGGAAAAGAATTGTGTCTGCAATCACCTGGGTGAAGGGTCTCCTTTCCAGCCTTTGTCCTGGACAAGTCTCTGGCCTCTAACTACAAGATTTTACTGCAAAACCCTCTCTACTGTGACACATAGCTGAAGATTAGTGTGTGCATGCTACAGAGCACATGCCTGCACTTGACACATCTTGAACAAGCCCCTCTACATACACATTTTTGTGCTTTCTTCTCTGGGTCAGCCCCTGAAGGCAGATCTTTGCCACAGATTAAGTGAGGGACAAGCAATACTGGAAATCTTCCTCTTTTCCACCCGTAAGCCTCATCCAGATCTGCTTGAAGAAGCTTTTTTTCAAAGTAAGAATTGTAAGGATATTTCTAAGTCAGCATCTGATACATGCCAGGGGTTCACATTCCACCTCCTGAAAAACGTATGATCCGCTGTATGGGGTATCATGGTACTGTGATTCATAGAATAGAAAGAGAGAGAGCCAAATATAACACCAGCACAGCTTCCTAACCCTGACAGAAGTGGTAATTAATGGCAGAGTGAATTGCTTTAATATCACTCTTCTGGCCCAGTCACTGGTATGGTGACCTCATCTTTGTAAGACAGGTAGAAGAAAACACAGCTTTTGCACACATCATGTAGCAGCTTGTGAGATCCCTTTCAAACCACTGATATATGGACAGCTTGCAGACAGCACTGTGAACTAACACCAACCCACTGTAATACCCAGTGGGATATGAGCAGTTAGGCAGTAATTGTTCCCCACTCAGTGATTCAACTCATAATGAAAAAGAAATGTATACAGTAGGTATATCCAAGAACATTATAGTTGCCACCAAAGCAGTGAACAGCCTTGAGAAACATCTGCGTTTAAATCCTGAAAGAGTTATTAATTTGTCAGCAGGCAGCACATGTGACAGAGTGAGATATGTCTGTGCTGAGTTACAGTTTCTATTTGCATTCTGCTGAATACCAGTCTGACCTTGTCCAAAGAATCTGCATTACTGCATTGCGGTCACCGCGCCTGGAAATTCATTGAAGGAGTATTATTGAGAGGCTTCTGGGACTGCCAGCTTCACTACTGGCCTACCTCCAAGAAACATTTTTTTTTTATCATCAGGAGAAGTCAGTGGGGGAAAAAGAGAAATTACAATTAGTGGAGCTGCTCTTTCTTAGACTCAGTGTGAAACATCAAGAGGGTATCATATCTAAAAACACAGCTCGTCTGCAACACGGGCAACCAATGCAAAAGTAAAAAATACATGAAGGAAAGAGGACAGGGGAACCAGCTCAAAGTCCCAGTCAGAAGTGAGTCATGCTAGAGGACAATCTCCTCAAAGATTTTAATAGTTTTCAAGTGCACACATGAACATTCAAATTCAGACAGAACTCTCAATGAGTAGGAGACTTATATCTAAGCTTTAAATTACGTCAAGTGTGTCACACATTGTCAAAATAGAATACATTAGAAATTCAAACTACCAACAGGCTGAGTGAAACAGCCTTAGAGGATGCAAAGACAGATTAGTTTGAGGTTGGTTTCAAAATCCAGAGGCAGATATCAACACAAAAAAGTGCAAAACTTGGGTGTGTGCTAGAAGGTCCCAAAGCTATCAACAGTGACTGCACTTTACTGAAAGAATGAAAAAGCTGACAGGCTGTACAAATAGAAAAACGGAAGGTAGAAAACATGTCTGACATCAAGAGCCTGAAGCATCCAGCTATGCACTTTCTGATGTATCAAGGGAGGAGAAGGAAAAACTGCAGGTTGACAGCCTGAGCTCTTGAAACAGTGGATTGGATGGAGTTGTAGGGCTGGCTCTCTCAGTAGGTGGGACTGAGCTATGGAATTTAGATGAGTAGTGGTGGAAATACAGGTCTGGGGGGCCTTGTCACAGAAAATCAGGAACTCAGAGGCACAAATACCCACGTCTTAGAAACCACTGCATTTCATCTTATCACACAGTCTCTGAGATTCTGAATTTTTTTGACCAGCTTTAATCCCCATGCATAATTTCATTTCACCTTAATCAACACTCTCTTCCATAATTCCCCAGTTACTGCACTCTCCAATGTCTGATTGCAGACTCACATAAGTCAGTAGTTCTGTGTCTCACTAATACATTTTTGTTATTTAAGCCTATAGGATTTATTCAGATTGTCTTTATAGCATTGACTCTGGAATCATCCAAAATATACATCCGGCTGACACCCTTCACTGAGTGGATAATGTTCATGCACAACAAGGTTTTTGACCAAGGTAAATAACATCTAAATTCATCCTGAATGCAGAATAAGATTCATGGAAACTATCCATAACCAAAATAAAATATTTATTTTATAAAATTAAAAGGGTTTCTTTTTTTTCACCTCATATACAAACAGAATAAAGACAAAAGGAAAGTCACATTAATATTTATGTTAATTGGTTAAAGAAACTATAACTGACTAATAATAACTTCATCAGCTGTAGCAATCTCTGACATATTTCCTCAACCAAGATTCTGAACAAATTCTAAAGAAGGGCTGAAGTACTGTGGTGAGAAATACTACACAAATATGCATCCCTTTTTTTTGTCATAATGTGCACTGTTCTGATGATTTTTACATTGCATTGTACAATACCACTTTAGACACTCAGTCCAAAAAAAATAAGAGTAGATGTCAAGGTGAGTCTATTCCACATTTATGCTAGAGTTGACCTGCTTCATCTAATACATGATTTTAGCATATAAACAGAGGCGAACACATGAAAAACTTAAGTGTTTTGAAAAATTATTGTTACTACCTTGCCATAGATAGCTTGAGTGCTTATAGCAGCAATGTAAAGAAAAATAAATGTTCTTTTAAAAGCAGTGACTACACAGAGAAAATGTTTCATTTTATTTTAAGGATTAAAGACATTTTGTTCTCCACTGCACAAGTTACCATTTGTACAAGCAGAGGGCTGGAGAGATGTTAATCAGAATTTCAAGGATTAATATAATGCTACTTCTGCATGCTGCTGGCATTTCAATAAGTGTCTTCTCTTTTGAATAACAAGATTGCTTTTGCCATATTTCAAAGAGCTGCAAATTCCTATACCTAAATCCCCCAATTTTTCATGTAACGACTTGGAGAAAGAATTCGTTAGAAAGTAGACTTTACATCCTGAGCCTAAGACGTTGTATTCTAAGGCTTTTTCTTTCTACACTCAAAGACATAAATAGGCACCTATGTTAATTTTTTTCCACCCTTGTCTAAAAATTGCTGTAAGAAGGTATTTTTGGACATTGCACTTCTAACTCTTTACTACTCTGTTAATTCAGTGAGTCCCAGAACCAGGAGCAGAGTTAGTTCCAGTATCTGGCGTAATTTTTGTTCTCCATCTGTCCTAGAAGACAAATGAATTCTAAGTTGATAATATTCTTTCCCGTTTGTCTTATCAATTAACTCAGATACCAATACACTCTGTTCAAACACATTTTCAGTACAAAAGTTAACTTCCCAGTTTCTGTGGAAGCCAAATATAACTTCACCCTCATCTTTTTTTTTATGGCCAAGAGCCATAAACATTTTTCTTCCAGTTTTGAAAAAGAAAAAAAAGTCCAAACAAAAAAGCACAAGATCCAGTCAGCGTCACTTGACAGTAGTTAATTTCTCCTTGTACATGTGTGATCCCAGGTATCTTAAATAATTTGCTTTTACACCATCATGCTTTACCTACATGTGCTAAATTTCAGCATAGTAAAAAAATACAAAAAAAACCCCAAAACAAAACAAAAAAAAAAAAAAATTCAAAGGGAACCAGTTCTCCCAAGGAAGCTGGGAGCGTGGAGAGAAAATAAAAATAGAAATGTTTCATACAGCATCTGAAATACTTGCGACATTGGATGTTTCTGCCATATCACAGCTGTTCTTATATAGGGTAATGTACAATTTTTCTGGAGGAGGATTGTCAAGGCTGACTGAATTAACCTTGAAGTATTGTTCCCTTAGGTTATAAATTTCTGCAAATCTAAAGCATGAAGCTGTTTGGAAGAAAGGGAAAAATCCCAGAACTGTAAGCTGTGTTGGTAGCCAGGGAGACTGCTGTTTGATACTATCCTTGAACAAACCAGACAGACAGAAATAGGATGGAGACAGACAGAATAGTCTGGAGAACTGAACACAGAGAAACTTAATGAAGTTCAACAGGAGAGTGCAGGGTCCTGCACCTGGGGAGGAATAACCCCAAGTACCATCACGGGCTGAGGGCTGACCTACTGGAGAGCAGCTCTGTGGAGAAGGACCTGAGGGTCCTGGTGGATAGCGAACTGGCCATGAGCTAGCAGTGCCCTTGTAGCCAGGAAGACCAATTGTATCCTGGGGTGCATTGGGAAAAGTGTGACCAGCAGGTGGAGGGAGGTGATCCTGACCCTCTGCTCAGCCCTGGTGAGGCCACTTCAGGAGTGCTGTGTGCAGTTCTGGGCTCCTCAGGACAAGAAAGACAAGGAGTTACTGAAGAGGGTCCAGCAGAGGCCACAAAGATGGCTTGGGGCTTGGACCATCTCTCTTGTGAGGGCTTAGGGAGCTGGGCCTGTTTAGTCTGCAGAAGAGAAGTCTGAGAGAGGATCCCACTAATACATATGAATATCCCAAAAGCTGGTGCCAAGATAATGTTTCCAGACTCTTTTTGGTGCTGCCCAGCTACAGGACAAGGAAAAATGGCCATAAATTAAAATACAAGAAGTTCCATCTTAACATGAGGAACACTTCCTTTACATTGAAGGTGGAAAAACACTGGAACAGGCTGTCCAGGGAAGTCATGGACTCTCACTCTCTGGAGACATTCAATACCCACCTTTATACGTTCCTGTGTAACCCACTCTAGGTAACCTTGCTTTGGCAGGGGAGTTGGGCAAGATGATCCCCAGAAGTCCCTTCAAACCATACCAATTCTCTGCTTCAATGAAATACAGCCTGGAATTACACAGCTCCATTAGATTCTTGACAGTTAAGTCATACACTTAGCATTAATAATCTCCAGGTATCAAAGTCAATGTCGATTAATGCTACTCTCATGATTCACCATCTTAAACAGGAAACAAACAAACATAAAAATGAAAGGGCTCTCCAAAAATCAGAAATCAGAGAAGTGCTGTAAAAAAAATCTCTCCTCAAAAAGAACTTTGTAATCACCCAACATAAGAGGACATTGAAGCAAGAACAGTCCTTATCTGACACCTTCCCAGTTTTTCTGTAGCTTCATGATTCATGTAGGAGCAGCCCTGGAGAGTATGACATCTCAGGAGTCATTTTGCTCTTTACAAACTAAATACAAATGGATCTACTCAATTTCCTTGAAGCCACATAGAGATTTTTAACCTGCTCATTGGTAGGTTTACTGAGTAGGTTACATGAGAAGTAACCTCTGGAGGACTACAGTAATCTAATAGAGTTTTTAACTGGTCATTTGGTTGGGATTTGGGAGAGTGAGGGGGGTTCTGGGGTGTGAAAAAATGCTGCTGTACAAAGGCTTTATGACTATCAGAGACTAAAGTAAATCTGCTGTCTGATAAGCCACATAACTTCTGGCAAATCTTATAAACTGCTATTTTCTCATTTATTCCCCACTAAATAGTGTTATTCTTTGACACCTATCTTTTCTGATCAAAAGAACAAGGAAAAATTGCAAACCACAAGCTCAGGCTCAGAGTATTCACTCACCACCTCTCCTCATATCACCCTAGGATTTTCCAGTTTGTGTATCAGAACAGCTGAATCAACCTCTCTGGGGACAATTCCATATCGAATTGTTTGTTGATGTTTATTTTCATGTTTTTCTTCCCTGTGTACCAACCCGTAACACCTATTAACAAAACTTTTAGTCCACAGCATATTGTAGTCCACCATAATGCTAGTTTTAAGCATGCCAGAAGTGAAGTTGGCATTAAATAACTAAAGCCAGGTTTTAGATGCAGACATAAAAACCTGAAAATTGGTATTTGGCTAAGGACTTTAATAAGGATTGTTCTTCAGAGACAGTTAATTTTGTCTTTGATCAGTTCCCTGTGCATAAACTCTTATTCCAAATGTGTTCATTACACTTCAAAAGATAGATTAACTTAAATCACAAAAAAAGGATATGACAAAGAAAGGGTCCTGCAACAAGGTCGACAGACAATAATCTTGAAAAATGAAGAGGGAGAAAAAGGGAACAGAATTGAGTGGGATCCAAAAGCAAGTTAAAAATAGATCAGAAAGGGTTTTCCACAGAAATGGCAAGAGACAGGTGGAAAAAAATAAATGTACAATGAATAAGGAATACTATTACTTCAGCAAAGAGGATAACCTCTGAGATTTCCTAGAAAAGTGACTTGATTTGGACAAAGAATTCAGTGCAAAAGAGAGAAACAAGCCACAAGATAGTGGCATGAGAGTGATAGTGACAGAACTTGCTTCTTACCAAAAGCCCTATTTCCTCAGCTGTGGAAGGCTGGCCAGTCATCCTGACAGAGAGGTATATTTGAGGAATAAACAAACTTTTTACAGTAAACAGTGCAGTCAGGATTTGGGTGTTCTGACTTTTCCCATCAAGACCTTAATTAGGCCTTCCACAGATGACTGGCAGCTGGTCTGGGTGCTTGTTAGAGAGCTGTAGTCTGCAGAAGGGCATTGGGGATGTACTTTCAATGTGAAGTGTCACAGAACACTAAATACTTTCCCAAATCAGGTTCCAGACACTTCTGCTGAGTATTCCAAGAAACTACAATAATTTTAACTTAATGTCTCAGTAAATTGGGAAGGGTAAAAATTAGATGTCACCTCACAAAGTGAGGTGCTTCAAATATAAGTTTGTTGACATTTCTGAAGCATTGGTTACTATTAGAATTAGTGCCATAGAAAAGCCAATTAAAATTTCAGTCTTTAAAGCAAAATTTATAAATATTACACTGCAAACAAACTTAAAAATGGGCAGGAAAATCCTCTATATAACTTATCCAGTGCACTGTAACTGTCCACAAAGTCAAGGAGGAGTAACTAAGAGTAATGATTTAGACTTCAATGATTTTTTTCAGCACATTTAGGCTTCAGAAGTGGATTCCAGATGCACAGATCATCAATTAAAAGAGATTTCTAATCTTATTCTGATTTATACAAACTTTTTCTAAAGGTACATTCAGTTATATCATTCTAATTCCCTGCAAGAAAAAAAATCATTTTTCATTTCTACCATTCTACCCCTTGACTAACGTATAACTTCTTATTCTTTGCTTTTCTTCACTAGAAATTGTATTTAATTCCCCCCCCTCTTTTCAACAGTCACAAATGCTTATTAATAGTACATAAAGGGTAAAATCCAGTTGTCATTCTCTTTCCAAGCACATAAATGACCAATAGTTTGTAGCTGTAAGACAACACAATAAAGTCACTCAGATAATTTTTTCTACCCGGTAATGATCATTACAATATCATTTCTGAGAGGAAACAAGAATTAAGGCAAATCATCAGCAAAGCTCACTTCTGCTGACTTTGCAGGGCCACTAATAATTAAAGAATAATGCCGTAACTCCTAGGTATCAGTCAGCCACCACATTTCTGCTCCGAAGTAAAACTCTGTTATAGCCACTAGATTATTCAGCCTTAGGGAAAAAAGAGTGCAAAAGGTGGCAATTCAATGAAAATTATCTGTGTTATTAAGGAAGAATGCTGACACTTTTGCCCAATATTAATTGGTAGAGTTCTGCACGGACAGTTCAGTCATACATTGGTTATATCCTCTCACCGAGAACCACACACAAAAATTCTCTCTAAACCAGTAACTTCTTCCCCTGTGCCCTGGTTTCAGCTGGGATGGAGTTAATTTTCTTCCTAGTAGCTGCTACAGTGCTGTATTTTGGATTGGATATGAGAATAATGTTGATAACACACTGATGTTTCAGATGTTGCTGAGCAGCACTCATCCTAAGTCAAGGGCTTTTCAGTTACCCATGCTCTGCCAGTGAGAAGATGCTCAAGAAGCTGTGAGGGAAGCATGGCCAGGACAGCTGAGCTGAACTGGCCAAAGGGATATTTCCCACCACAGAACATCATTCCCAGTATATAAACTGGGGTGTTGGCCAAGAGGGATCAATCACTACTTAGGGACAGGCTGGGCATCAGTCAGTGGGTGGTGAGCAATGGTTTTGTGCATCACTCGTCTTTTTGGGGTTTTATTACTCCCTCTTTTTGTTATCTCCCTTTTCATTGTAATTACATTGCTGCTGCTGCTGTTGTTAGTAGTAGTATTTATTTTATTGCAATTATTATTAAACTGTTTTTATCTCAACCCATGAGTGTTGCCTGGTTCTGACTTGATTCTACTTCACATACAATCCTCCAGGAGGCAGGGGAGTGAGCTAAAGTCAGTATGGTACTTAGTTGCTGGGTGAGGTGAAATCATGACACCCTGGCTGTTTATCTGAACCTTAAAAGAGAAAAGTAATTTCTTTATCTTTCTCACATAAGTGAAGAACCACTTTCCTCATCAGCTAGTGTTAGATGGCTTAAACATTTGGCAGATATTGCACAGACACTTAAAATTGGTTTAGTGCATTTCTCAGTTCATTAAATGAAAATGCAAAAGTTTAACATTTAATGTTTGAAGCAGAAATCTGATCAGGGCAGAGATGTGTAACCACCCATGGAAAAGTTTGACAAGTATTGTGAAAGGACAATCCATGTATTAAACTTCCCTTTTAAAAAAATAAACATCTCAGGAAACATAAGTATCTTAGAGGACACACTTGTAAGATAAACCTTGATTTTAAAAAGTTTCTCCTCTAAAAATTAAATGTTTAAACAATGTTGAAGCTGTTACAAATATACCTTCCTTACTGTAACCTGAACGTGCCATGTTGAAACCCCTGGCTGAGATCCTCTTAGCCATGTTATATGGAGGATCCACAAATCAGTTCAAAAAGAGACATAAAAACGTCTGTAAATTGTTAGGACTTCCTAATCAACACTAGGATGCCTACATACCAGCTAGTCTAGCCTGATGCTCACCATGGACACACCCACACACAGAGTATATGCCCTCTTCTCTCCCTTCTTGCTGCACAGACCCATGAGCCCTTCATGAGCCCATGGAGAACTCACACCAGGATGCAGGAAAAAGGTGTCAGAGAAGGAGCAGTAGAGAGAAACCTCTGTGCACTGAATGTGACGCCCATCGCCGCCTCGCTCAAGACGCAGAGTGTGATCTGTGGCAAAAACAAGGAATTCTATCCTTAATAAGTCTCTATTAATGTTTCAGATTAAATTTATGGAACTTACTAGCTACAAGCTATTAAATTTTTGTCATAAAACCCTGAGTCAGCACTACAGGAACAAAGCCCACCTTTCAGGCCTTGGATGCCAAGTGGACATCACTGAAGTACTTGGAAGGCTTTAAAATAATTTCTTAGTTACAAATAGTTAATTAAATTGATCATTTCCCTTTTCTAATTATAAACTGACTATTCATGAACCATTTGATATCACACAAAGAATTAAAGAAGCAAATTAAAACACTGGGTTATACCAAAACATCCTATTGTTCTTCACTGCAACTAAGTACTTACCCACAGGGTTTTTTCAACCAAAGGCCTAAAAAATAGTTGCAACCAGATGCATCTTATGTAGAGCAGATGATGGGTTTTGTATATTGCACTATACAGACATATTTACAGATTAGATGCATTTTTAATTTTTATGAATTTATACAATATGTGGTTTTAAGCCTGTAGAAAATACTCTTTTTTTGCATACAATAGGACTGGACTGTGCATTTATTGAACTTAAAAATATTAAAACTTACAAGATAGTAATCTACTATTTTTTTGTATAACTTCATTCAAAGGCAACCCAAAGTTAGATTGATTATTCTGAAAAACCTACTCCTATTTTCAAACAATCATAAAATGCTGTTATTAAGTAAATGTGGAGAACCATAAAGCTCTTGATTCAGGGAGTCTTGCCTTCTTTTTGACCACGCAAATGAGTTTCTTTTCTCCTTTCTCTGCTATTTCTGTATATTGAAGGGAATTTCATTAAAACCCTGTTGTTCTGTTGGAAGTCAAAGAGCTCTGTGTTGATGTATACAGTGCCTGGACATCTTGCAGATGAATGCCTAGAATTCGATCTTATGCAATATAAAAGTAAAATGACATTTCTGCAATGTAAAACCTTGTGAGACAATTAGCAGATAATAAAGGTTTTCCACACTTTTTATCTCAGCAGGCCCAGTGAATAATGATCACTAATAAATCCCTTTCACTGTCAACACTTGTAAAAAGTCTTCTTCATCTTTTCTTTTTTTGCAAAACAATTACCTATTTCCCCCTACACACCCCACAGTTTGAAATGTAGTTGAGGACACCATCCCTAGGAATCTCATTTACAAAGTACTTAAAAATTCATCTGAGATCAAATACTGTTAGGAATACAATTGAGGTAGCAGCAATTCAGCTTTCTTTCATGCTGGAGAAAGCCATTTCAGAGCCAGAAAAATAACTTTCCCATATAGTTTGCTTTTCAAAGTGAGGTTTAAATAGCAGGGGAAAAAAAGATTTTAAAATAAAAAAAGAGAATGACTTCTTCAAAGAATGGCTCCAAAAAAGAATGACCCCAAATTTAAAAAAAAATGGTCCTGAAGTTTTAAAATCAAACTAGTTTCAGCTGCTGTAATGTCTTTAATCTTCTTCTATGAAATGACATTAACTTATAATACTGAATGCTCAATAAAAAGATAATACATTCACCTGAAATGCACTGCAGGACTCATAACAGAGGCATCATCCATAAATGTATCAATTATAAGAAGATATTATTGTAAGTATTTGTCACAATTTCTCCTAATTTTTAATTTGAAACTGCTGTTAGCAATTGCAATTCATTGTATCAATTAATCTCTTAACTTTTATTAAAACACACCACACATCAGACACAAAGTCAACTATCACTGTAGAATTATGTAAAACACAAATAATTACAGTAATAAGAAGGAAAAGGCTTATGAGCTGTTACATTTAGGAAATAGGGAAGCAATATTATTTTTTTCAGCCAGCCAGAGCATAACAATAAACAATACCCAGACAAAACTGACCAGAGACACAGATGTAGGACCAGAACCAGAACTAATTTATGCATGGCAATGTGAACATGTTTCCTTCAGTCTTAAAAGAACCTGTGTCTCCAGGTTGCCAGAGTGCTGTGAAAAACACCTCCAACTCTGATTTTCAGATAATTGGGTAAAAAATGAAGGCATTCAGGAAGCAAGTCTTTCAAAGTCTTTCTCTCTGCCTCACAGACATTTCCAGAAAACAATTCTAACTGATGTATTATTAGTGGACACAGTATTACCAAGTAGTCTTTATGTTAACATGATAATAATTCTTAGAAAAGGACAGTAGCTTCTCTAGGAAGCCTCTGGCTGCTCTTTCAGCCCCTACATCCTGCACAGTTAGAATGAAAACAACTGTGGAAAATTAGCAGTGTCATCTTTCATAAGAATATTGGCTTCATCATAAGAGGGATCAGTACCTGAATGTTCTTTGTCTGAATTTTTTTTTTTTTGCAACTATAGTTATGGAGAGAAAAATTGAAAGGTCAAAACGGCTCTAACTAAGGAAGTTATTATTTCCAGTCAACTCCTCAGACAAGGTGACCTTTCCTAACAAACATTCTGTTAGGTATATCTCATTGTAGGTCATTGATTTAATAATTTATAAGTAGGTACTTAGTCATTTACTGCGTCACAAGTGAAGAAAAAAATGTGCTGCAGACAGTGAAATTAAAACCAGCAGCAATATGCAGCATCTTCTGTATGTCAGAATGCCCTTACCATGTGTTTGCTCTTTGATCTCTGATGTATGATCACTGATCTCCTCTTTGGTGATAAAGATTGATTTATCTGTGGAAAGTCTCCCTCCCACCTCCACAAAGATAGAAGTCTACTTCTCAGGAACAATAAAGCGTTTGAGGAAGCATTTGGGAACAACTTAGAGATGCCAGTTGGTGAGCTTGAGCTGTATAGTTAACTACATTTTTAGATAGACTACAGATCAAATACAGTGCAGAATCTCATAACACTTTGCTCACAATCGAAATATGGTATTATTAAGACAGGTATCAGTTTTGACAAACTTGCACTGATAAACTTTAAAGACACACACTCCAAAATGTCTGTCTGAATTAGACAAATTTTAGCAGGTTACCTGGCCCTCTCAACAGTGCACTGCTGAAGCCAAAATAACACATACAAAGCTTCCCTAAGAAACAGAAAGTGCTAAACCTCTGTGAAAAGTTCAAGGGAGTTGGTGAGCATGAATACAGAAGGAATATCCATGAATCTGAAGGTGACAGGGATGAGGGAAAATGGGGTTTCCATTGTGAGTTAAGCCAACTGTAAATTAGTGGGACAAGAAAATAGATAAGAAGAGAGATATAACTTACCAGGGCCTCCTGAGTCACAGCCTCCTCTTCAATCTCACCATTTTGCTTGTGCCAAGAAACTTCAGTGAAACCTACCAGTTTTTTCCACTCTGTGGGAACTTTGATACTACTAACATTTATTACAATATTTCTGAAGACATTTTAGCTGTATTTAAGAGAAAAAAAGAGTGAGAAGAAAAAACACTTCTTGATTCTTCTGATTCTTTATCCAGTATAAGATACTGTGTGATGACATCATCATAATTGAGAGTTTGAGTGGTTCCTAGAAAAAGATCCAAAGATCCTGTGTATTTGTCAAAAATATGTTCTGCCACTGTATATTGTGAAGTGGTGATTGATAAAAGTTTGCTATGATTTTTTAATAACACTGTCATTTCGACAAATCTTTGCAATGTTCAAATGAAAGGACCTTTTTTTTTTTTATCAACATTGTGGAAGTATACAATTATAATTTTGTGATTCAAACTGACAAGATTAATAAAAATGTCAAGGAGTTACTAATATACCTGTACCCTCACCCTGGCTGCTCAGTTTTTCTCCTTTTTGTGTTTTGTTCTTTATCCAGCATTATATTCTCAGAAGCTGCATTTTGCTGTTACCATGGAAAATAAAACTGTTTTCAGTAGATTATTTACCTACCCACTCCTTTTATTAGTTTAAGTCTAACTAAATGTGCCCTCAGCCTCACATGTCTTTAAGAGTATAGAATCTACTTTGTGAATGTGGCTACTTTAGTTCATTTTGTTGACCCTCTTCTTTCCACCAAAGGAAGGTGAAGATGAGAATTTGATGTTGGAGTTCAAATTTTTGAAGTCGATTGACTGAAGATAAAGCCAGCATAAATCATTGCTTTAGTGATAGAGTCTGTGTAGATCTTTTTCAGCTATGACAGGACTGACTGACAATCAAAACTTAAAAGCTGACAATTAAACAGTTTTAATACAGTAGCACCTGAAGATGCTCGTGATATCTCAAAATAAAGGGTACTCTTCAATGCATATACATAACAGCCTCTCTGCCAAATGTAGCCTTATCCTTCTTTCTTTATGCAAAAGTACATTATGTATTTCAGAAACAGTGGAATAGTATTTGGAGTTCGTTTCTGCTTTTAGTAACCTTAGAAGGATTCTTTTGTAGTTCATCATTGTATTGGTTAAATACTGCAATGATTACAAAATTACTATGAAAAATATCCCACTGAAGATTATGTAAGATATTCTATTGCTGTATTTTTACGCGAAACTTTGAGATTTCCTTACCAGGTAAGGTAATTTGAATGTCTGGCAAAGGCATTCTTAAAATTATTTGCTTTCAGAGACTGGCATTTCAATCCTTAAAACTAAAGATTGGGGATTTGACCAAAAATCAAAGGAATTAATTCAAATTGTCAAGATTTTTGAGGTAGGAGTTTGGCATTTGTTTTTCTAAGCTAATAAAAATAAATTATTATGAATAAACTTTAGGCCATGCTGCAATTAGCATATGCAAAAAATATTTACAATGGCTTCATAACTAATGCATATCCTAATATTACACATAGGGAATATGAGAAACTCCTTCATATGGATTTACCCTGAAGACCAAAATTTGTGTAATGCACTTCATGGCACAATATGCTGTTCTCAATATCTTATGCAAAAACTAAGAGCAGAAATTTCTAAATCTGCATCACTGACTACTGCATATACCCAGGTCATGCAAATAGGTGACTTCATTTCTTATTCATATTCACATCACACATTCTATCTTCAGTGATAACAAGGCCTAAAGACAAGCAATAATAAAAAGTTCCAGCCATGCTTCATGAGGCACATCAGCAAGGCAGGTTAAAAGCATAAAAAACTTAACCATGGTGTAATGGTATAAATCCTTAAGAATATGCCTCATATTCACTTATCTGAAGCAGGTTTCAGTTGCACTTATAATGAGTTGCTTGCAATTAACCCATGAAATAATGATGCAGTTAAGACCATGACAAAAGCAGGCGCCTGGCTCAATATTCAGAATGTCTGGGAAACTTCATATATAGGATAGATGTGAGATTCCTCCCTTCTTCCCAAGCCTTCTGGTAAATGAAAGCTCTATGAAAGTTCTGTGCCACATTAGTCCAGACAACATTATCATATATAACTTTGATGTGTTCTCAAATTGTTTATATGTAGTCATGTATACGAATTTAAACAAGCAGTGTTTGAGACACACAAACTGGAACTACAGCTTGAAGCAAAGGAATGTCAGGGTATTACAGAAGGTTTGATTTTCACTGTCAATTGTAAAGATTAATCTGTATGCCTCTCCCTTTTTTCTCTTCCTTTGTGCCCATTTCACACTTTAAATGTGAGCAAAAGGTATCAAGACTTTTTTTCCACTGAAGCAAAGATACCTCTCTTTGGACCACTGAGAAGGAGACAAGTGCTTTGAGTCAGTTTACCTCCTTGACACATGAAAAAAAAGGGTTTAGAAGCAGTTCACACAGCTCCAGGGCCTGTTTCAAGTTTTTCTAACTTTACTCTAATACCAAGGTCAGCATTGTCTTTTTCATTCCACAAATTCCATTCCCAGCCTGAATGAACACTGAAGGGTTTTATTTGCTGCAGTATCACTATGATTTATCCACCACAGACTTCTTTTCTCACTTCTCTGGACTCAACCTGGCAACATGACTAAGCACTGTCTTTACAAATTTGCATAAATATGCAAGGCTTTTTGTCTCTAGGGTTTGTGGTGAGTGTCCATGAAGGCACTGAGGCTCTTGACAGCCAAGGTCTGATGATTTAGTCAGGTTTGAAGTAACCACCCCCATCCTAGAAACTGAGGATGTACAGCAGAGCTCCAGCTGATGCTGTCTTGTCTGCTGCTATTCTGCCTCTGCTGATCAGTTTGGGGTCTGTACTGTTAATTAGAGATTGCTTTAGCACAGTATCATATGACTAGTACATTCTGAATGGCAAAGGTTTGTAGGAATTATACCTGTAGAAATTATGGCATGACCAGGGGCAAAGGTAATTTATATTGTGTTCATTTTTCACAGGGATTAGAGACTGAAACCTGCAGATTTTGAATTTACCCCTAAGTGGCTAAAACTAGCTTGCTGTACTGCATGAGATGCATGAGCAGCTTTTCATTTGGGGTTAATAGAAGATATGAAAAAAGGATAATGTTAAGTTTATACACAGGATATAAGAAGTTTTGAAAATTGAGTAAAATTATATAGCTATAAAATTTTGGTTTGGTAGTTTGGCTACAACATTCCCTTTCCATTGACAAGGCAGACTGGGATGTGAAATAAATGTTGAACCTCTTTGTGGGATAATACAAGTACAAAGGTCCTAATGCTGCTGTTGAAAGGAAATACCAAAGCCATGTAAATAGTGATTTGAAGACTCCCAAGACTTGAGTCAAAATTGGAACAAGGTCAGATACAATATTATGTTGGGTCCATTTTCCAAAAATCAGCTTTTGGCAAGTATGACATAATGCAAATAAATCTACAAGCAAATAAATTGGAAACAAACAATCATTAATTTGAAGGGCAGAGAACTACTGCCCTTATTGTCAAAAGATCAACTCTCCCTTTTATAATTATATTTCTAAAACTAAAAAGACATTGCTGTCATAGTCACAGAATCACAGAATGGGTCAGGTTGGAAGGGACCACAGTGGGTCATCTGGTCCAACCTCCCTGCTCAAGCAGGGTCATCCTAGAGTACGTGGCACAGGGTTGCATCCAGACCGTTCTTTAATATCTCTAGTGAGGGGGATACCACAACCTCTCTGGGCAATCTGATCCAGTGCTTGGTCACCTGCACAGTAAAGAAGTTCTTCCTCATATTCAGGTGGAATTTTTGTTAATCACTTTCTGCCCGTTATCTCTTTTCTTATTGCTTGGCACCACCAAGAGCCCGGCTGCATCCTCTTGACATCGTCTCTTCAAATACTTACATGACTCTCACTCTTCTTGAGTTTAAGCAGGCAAAACCTTTCCAGCTTGTCCTCTTAAAAGAGATGCTCCAGTTTCTTAACCATGTTTGTCACCCTCTGCTGAATATTCAACTTTTGCATGGCTAAGAACAGGAACTAGCAAGGGAGAGCAGAGGGACAAATCTAACAGGGTGAATCCTGCCTCAAAACTCCTTAGTCTTGAGAGTGGATGACCAATAATGACCTAACAACACTAGTTGATATCAAATTACTCTTCATTCATCAGAAAAAATTACTCACTTTGGTGACCATTAAGAAAATACAACATACATGGATTTTCACTGGGTGTTCATTAGGAGAGAAAAGTGATACTACAAAAAACTGAGTTGCACAACTTCCAGATGTCTTTTTTTTCTTTATGTTGTTCATATACTAATTTCTTATTTCCTGTTCTGAACAACCTACTAATTTACTTCCCAGCAAATTTCATCAGTGATTTCTTTTAAGTACTAACACTCTCACATGCTGGATATACATCTTTTATTACATGAAGAATTTTATGCCCCACTTTAAATTGATACTTCCAACCCAACAGCACTGTTTACTTATGACCAGAAATGCATTAACTTATTTTCCATCAAATGAAGGGTCTCTATAGCCAGGTAAGAATATATGGAGGATCCAGTGAAAGAAATAGAGGAAAGACACTCTGATGGCAGGCAGCTGCTAATTATTAAGAGCAGTACCACATACAGTAATAAATGTGCATACATTACTTTCCTAAGTAACATGGATGCCAGGAAAGACAAAGTTGCTGGAACCTTCATAGCCAGCAGCATAGAGGCCAAGCACCTTTTTATGTATCAGCCAGCACATCCATTGATAGCAAGTTTGACACTGCACTGTTTCAATAGGCTCTTATGTCACAGATAAATATTCCATGTTTATAATATGAGGTACCCTATAAAGAGAGACTTATTTCCTCTTTTAGTGAAAAATGGGTAAGTAAAGCCTATTATTCACCACCTAAATGGCCACCAGCCAGTGACTAACAGCTACCCTATTTGATCATGAAGTTGTAGCTTACTGATATGAAGTCATATTTCATGGCAGCTCCTGACTGGGAAAGAGAAAGAAAATGCAGGGCACACAGGAGGGATTCTGACAGTTGCTGCCATGAAATGTTTTCATTTGTCACTGTGACAGTGAACAACAAGATCCTGACTGAAGGAGAGGGCATGAGGACACAGCTGTCTTCAGCTAACTTTCACTGAGCCTTGACACACAGACACATAAACACACCAGGAGTTACTTAAATTTTCCTGATTTTCCTTAATAACCCTATTAACCATTTGCATTTTAGGCAAAATATACAACTAACTGTGTGTTCCTGATGCTGCAGTCATGCGTAACAACAATTGATGCAGTCCAAATGTCATTAAAAACTGTCTAAATCTAAAGCATTGGGGACTTTAATGACAACTTTTATTATGACTTTCGGCTTCATTGTTTCCCATGATCAAAAAAGTTTTCCACACTCTTTCCCTGGGTTTTCCTTAGTATTCTGAGACACCTCAAAAGCTTCTGCTTTTTTTTTTAACTAAAAAAGAGGAAATTAATTTTGCACTTCTACAGAAACATCTTTCCCATTCAAGTTTAACAATGTTTGTTTTCCTGCACCTGAAGTAATCCCTAAAACAATTTATTGTCCAGATAATGCTTAAATCAATGAAATAATCAAGAAAGCAGTAATCTTAACCAGATATAAAAGTCTATGAACCTGAACATGAAGAAAACAGACCTATTATCTCTTGAATATTGTTAGCATCATGCCAACAGCAGCACAATATTTAAAAGTTGTCTTACATGTTCCTTCCACTACACTTGGGATTAGGCAAAACACAAAGCTAATGTAACCCTTACATTTCAGTAATACTTCCCACTCAAAAAATCAGTTAAGGTAGGAATAGTCAAGTTTTAACTCAGGAAAAAAAAAAAATAAAGCAATTGATAAGCCATTCTTGTGCTGTAAAATTGCAAAGAATTTATTTTATTTCCATAAGGACAAAAGCCAGTGTCTGATGTCTTTTTGTTCAGCCTTATTTCTAAAATATCTTTTACATTCATTAACCTACTGCTAAAAGCAAGCCCTTGCCTACCTCCTTATTTTTTGTTTTTCTTTTTAAACATTTTCCTCCCCCAGTAGGATATGCTCCTGTTCTAAAAGTGGTGATCGTACCTTATAAACATCTATTGCTAGCTCACTAGTCTTCTTAAAAGTTAGAAACAACCTTATTTTTTTCCTGAAAAACATTAAAAAATGTCATTTATAAGCCTGTTAACAGAGGCCAAGAAGAGAAAAAGAAGTCCTGTACAGAATCCTGTACAGGGAAGAAAATCAATGGAGGTGGTCATAATCTCATGAAAGGGAAAGGAACAAGACTAATGAGCAGATCTGAAACATGCAATTAGAGTTTTGTTTACAGTTTGAGGGAATTTCAGTTCTAACAGCTTAAATCGAAAGGAAATTGTCACTAACCTTTATAATTGTAAAGCTACATGAACATCTGAGCCAATTAAGTATGCCCAAATATGTCTAGGATTAATATTTGCCCTAATCTACAATATTTGTGGCAGATATGGAAGACAAAAACTCAAACTGAAAAGCAGCCTGTTTAAAGAGACATAATGTGGAGGAACTGAGGCTTCTTTCAGGTAGGGTTTTCTTTGGTAGGGGCATATTGTTTTGATATTGTAACTTACAGCAGATGTCACAAAAACAGTTTAACTGAAGAGCAGGGCTGTGAAGGCTGTCCAGGCAGGTAGCTGGGCTTGGCCACAGCCAGATGGTGATAAACAGAGCTTAAAGAGCAGAAGTGAGATGAGCATGAGTGACCAGCTGCCTCTTGGTGCAAGTGATACCTTGGATGAAAGGTAGGGCCTGTCAGAGGACATGGGGCATGACAGACACAAAGTTTGAGCGAGAGCTTGCCTGCAGATGAGCCATGGAGAAGAATTTTAGACATACTTTGGAAACAGAATATTCACTACTTTCTTTATCTTCTTGTATTGGGAAGAAATAAAAAGGAAAAAAGGAGCTATCTATTGAGTTATTTGATTTTCTTTTTGGAGGTGGAGATGAGAGGAGATTATCTCACCAGTGTCTCGCAATATTTCAGCTTTCTCAGGATGTTGAGTAGGAGTGCAAAATGGTATTTATTAATAAAGACCACCAAAATCTGTACTTATTCTTTGCTGCTCTTAGTTAAGTCTTGCAGAAAGGTAGTACAAAGAAATCCCCAAGATTATAATGTTCCTGACCCTACAATTCTTTCTTATTTGAAGTACTCCATAAGGAGGAGATGAACCTTTACCCAAGGACAAATATTGTGGATAGAAAAGATATTGAGTAGAGCATAGTCTTTGGGTACAACCTCCACTACTGTCCTGCACATCAGCAATTCCAGGAGACCTTGCTCACCTAGTCACAGTCTCAACTTCAAAGCTGGAATCTGAAAGTTAATGGAATCTCACATAGGACTGAGTATTTTCCGTAATAAAGAAGATATCTGAAAATTGCACAAATCTCAAAATATTCCATTAATAATATGTTATTCATAAATTCTCCTGAACTCATCCAGCAGAATTTAAGTCTCACTCACCTACCATTAAGCTTCTCAAGAAGTGGAGGAACCTGATACTCTTTCCAAGAAGTTGATCCACAAAAAGGTCAACACAAAAGTGCCTAAAGCATGGCGTGGCACTTGCCCAAATAACTTTTAAATTGTCATCATTACTCTGCCAATGAAAAATGTGGTCATCACCATCTCTTCACGCACTTGCACTTCATGTACCCATTTCCCCAAACGATTTTACTGTCTGCTTCCTGAGCCTGTCTCTCCCACACTTTCATCAAAAACTCTTTTACTCTGCACTCTTCATTTCCTTGGATCATTCACTGTATTAGAGTAGCTTTCCATTCCAAATGGAGAGAATATGGGGAATAATTTCTCCATTTCAATAAACACTTCAGAGAAAGCCATTTTAGAATAGCAAATTGCTCCCAGGAGCACAGACCACTTTTCCTTCAAATAAAATCTGGTTTAGTAAAGGGGCTGGAATTATCTTTAATAACTTTATTTAGAAGCTGATATAGGGGGGGGGGAAAGGAGAAAAAAAAGCTATATGATCAAATAAATATATCTCTACCTTGATTTTCATTTATCTTACCTCCATAAAGAAACTGGGCATGGTGCCAGCATTACTATGTGAAATTACTTTTCTTCACATTCAGCAAAATCTTTCTTGATACAGAGTCTCAGAGGAATATAATATGGATTCAGTCTTCCTCAGCCTTGTTACTCATAACCTGCAGGCATTTCCTTTTAAATAGTGTCAAAATCCAATAACGCTAATAAAAGGTGTAAATTCCTGGTACAAAGTAATGCAAAGTCTAAAACATACATTGACAAAGCCAGCCCACAACACTATAGGGCAAGTTAAGATTAATTACCCTGAGTCTGTGATTAGCTGATATCTGCATGTGATTATGGTGGTGTCCTCAGTTATGGTTATGCAATCAAAAGCATGCTTTGAAGTTTCCCATCCTCAGATTAAATGCATGTCAGTCTCAACAGAGGATTGGGACCTGCCTTACTGAGTTATCCATGTTGGGAAAAAAAAGTCAGAATTCAAAATCAAAGGGCTTGGTGCTGCTAAAGCTACAGAACAACCACTTAAATCTACTGAACAGATGCAGATCTTCCTGATGCAGAAGCTCCAGAAGATGCTCCGAGCAGCTTGAACTCCATGCCATTGCCTTCCTGGTCAAGGGTTCACCTATGCTAGCCAAGGCTTATCCTAAGCTTCCCAGTGCTAAGGCACTGCAGAGTTTGTGGCTCCCTGGGACTAGGAATGCCAGGGATTTGCCAAGGTGGATCATGACAGGGTCTGGTAGCTAGGATTATAAACCCACTGGGATGTTTTAAACATTGACAATTCATTAATGCTCTTCCAGTTTCCCAGCAAGAGAAACTTTTTCAAAGTTCAATGAGAAAAATTGTAAGGTAGCAAACTACCTTTTGCAGCACAGAGCCACAGAAAATACTTTAAATGTTCCACTAATAAGCATGATTTCAAAACAGATTCAAGATCTTCTATCATGCTGTCCATGTTTAAGGCAAATTTTAGGAGGAAACCTCCAAGGGAGTCTCCTCTAGAAAAGCCAATTTCAGCCACCTCTCCCCCAACCAGTTCGGGAAAAGATTTCCTTAGAGAAAAGTGGAAAAAACTGTTTATTTAACAAGCAAAGTATCCAATTCAAAGCATGAAAAAAAATGAATAATATTAAACAATGAAACCTCTCGTTGTTCTGAAGAGCCAGCAGTCAAAAGTCATTCTGTGGGTGTGGTTCTGTCAGTCTCAGTCTCTACCAGGCTCAGGCTGGTGCCCAGGCCTGGCTGCAGAGTTGGGGTCCCCCGGGGAATTGTCCTGATGTCCTGGGCTGAGAGATGCTGAACAGTCCCAGGGGGAAAGCCACTCTTCAGGTGAAGTTCTTCTTGCTTCAACTAACGAGGAAAACAAGCAAAAAAAACAGTCTCTCTGTCTGCAAAAGCCGAGAGAACTCCGAGAGAGCACACACTGAGAGTCTTATCTCTCTCTCTCTCGCTGTCCCAGCTCGGAGCACAGCCTCAGAAGGAATTCCAGGAGAGTAAAGTGAAGCTCCTACAGACAAACTGCACGCGTCTTCTCCCCCCTCCGTCACTGTCTCTCTGGGCCTAGCTTAAAGCTACAGAACTTCATATCCAGCATAAGCAGAACAGATGATTGGGGTTATGAGCATCATAAAGTCACCCTAGGACATTCTACCCCTTATCCCCATATCGTGTACACACACATACATTATGCACACACACATAGATACAAATATACAGTAGACAGCTATATGTAGAGAATGGCAGAGGCATTCAGCAAACAGTGATATTTACACATGGTTCTCACCTAACAATCAGATCTCTCTGAGGTACAAATTGTGTCTCTCCAGCTCTCTGCATTACCCACCATGTGCAACCTGGTCCCTGAGCAAAGACAGCCCCATGGATGGGTTTGTCTGTACTTGAGGCAGAATTGATCCGAACAGTCTTCCCTAAGAAATCTCTGACATGTACCACTGGGACCTTGTCTCCATCTACTGTATGCAGGGGTTCAGATTGGGCAGGTCCTACTCAGCTGGTGGAACCTCAGGTGTTAATTAACCAGGTAGCCTTTGCTAAATGCTGCACCCAGTTTTTGAAAGATCCCCCACCCAATGCTTTCAAGACGGTTTTTAACAGTCCATTGCACCTCTCCACTTTGTCTGCAGCTGGTGCATGGTAGGGGACACGGTACACTCATTCAGTGACATCTTCCTTAGTCCAGGTGTTAGTAAGGCTGTTCTTAAAATGAGTCCTGCTGTCTGACTCAATCCTCTCAGGGGTACCATGCTTCCAAAGGACTTACTTTTCAAGACCTAGAATGGTGTTATGGACAGCAGTGTAAAGCACAGGGTAAATCTCCAACCATCCCATGGTAGCTGCTACCATTGTGAGCATGTAGCGCTTACCTTGGCATGTCTGAGGCAGTGTTACGTAAACAATTTGCCAAGGCACAGTAGTCCACAGTCCATCTCCATTCTCCTTCAGATTTGAGCACAGGTCAAATGGGACTGTTGAAGGATGAGTGGGGTTTGCTGACCACCCCTTGGCTCTCCGGCTCACGGGTCATCTTGTGGATGGGAATCACAGCATTTCAAGTTGCTCTGTACAGTCAGCAGTGCACTGTCAAAGTGGCAATTGGCACTCATTTCTCTTCTCCCTTCAGAAGTCCTGCTGCAGATGGGTTCTCTGATAGTCTAGACAAGGTGTTCAACTGCTTACCACCCTTCGTCTCCACAGCAGCATCCCAAAAGCCCACCTGAGTCCCTTTGGGTCTTTGAAATACCCACTTCGGAGGAAGTCTATGCCCAAAATGCATGGGGCCTCTGGGTCAGTCACAATAGGATGTTTCTTCCACTCATTCCTAGCCAGGCTCACCTCAGCTTCCACCCAAGTAAAATCCTGTGATCCCCCTGTCACGCCAGCAGTAGAAACAGATTCTGCCCCCACAAGTCTTGATGGGATTAATGTGCAGTGTGCACCAGTATCAACCAAGGTCTCATATTTTTGTGGTTCTGATGTGCCAGGCCAACAAATCCACATAGTCCAAAAAACACAATTTTCCCGTGCCTCCACCTGGCTAGAGGCAGGGCCTCTCTAATGGGCAACTGGAGCTGCTTCCTTTCTGGTGGAACTTCCTCTCTGAGTCTTGCCCTCCTTCAATTCACACATTGGTTGTGCCAGAGCAGGAGTGGGTTTTCCATCCCACCTGCTCATGTTTTTCCCACAATCACACAGGAAAAAACACAGCTCACGTTGTGAGGGGTACCTTCTCTCCCTGTGTGGGGGACATCTGCGTTTGGTATCAGAACCTCTGATATGTATTGCCAGGATTTGGAGAAGGTCCTCTTTAATCTCATTTCTGAGTTTCTTGTGATTCTCCTCTATCTTATCTTCTAATTTCTGCAGAAGTGTTTCTCCAGCTGCAATTCTTGCATGTGTTGGGCCACACACAGCATCTCCATATGCCTGGAGCTTCTTTACCATATCAAGAACGGTCTCATTCCCATCATCCCACTTCATTATTGCTAAAGCAGAAGCATATTCTTGTGGCCCAAGTCGTACAAGTTTTCGCCACATTATGGGTGTACATATTACCAAGTTTGGATTCCTAGGCATATTTGGATCCTCTGAGAAAACAATTTCTGCCACTGCCATTTCTCTCAAGCATTGAATCCCTTGTTCTATTGTTTTCCACTGGGTTTGCTGCATATAGAGATCGTCTGCACACAGGTATCTTTGTGCCACACCTCCCATGATCCGTGCCCAGAGACTGTGAGGGCCAGCCCCCCTTACCATTGCCTGGTCAATAACTGAATCATGTGACAGGGATTCCAAATGCCTTGCTTCAGTACCATCCAGAATTATAACCTCGGCTGCAGTGTCCCAAAGACGGACTAACCAACTAATTATAGATTCATCAGATTGTCGAGTGTAATCCTCCCTTAGGTCATGAAGGTCCTCAAGAGAAAAGGACTCAGTAGTGTCTTTTAATTTTGAGTCAGTTGCAGGCCTTGAGGGTCCTTCCCCCCCATCACCATCATCCTTCACTGGCCGATTGGTTTTGGTTTTGGGCTTCTGTTCCACAGTAGTGACTGCCAGTGGCTTAGGCTCACTGTCTGGTTTAACTGCTGGCTTAGGCTCACTGTCTGGTTTAGCTGCAACCTGGATGACTGGGGTATCTACTGCAGCCTGAGTGACTGGAGTGTCTGCTGATTTATATTCCTGCCCCCCTGCCTCTATCTGCTGCCCTACAGTACCTAGCAGTGTGCGATAAGCATATGCCAGGGCCCAGCTTATTGCAATGAGCTTTTTCTCATTAGAATCACCATGGCACTTCTCTTCCAAATATTTCCCCACCTCCTCTGGGTCCTGAATTTTTTCACTGGGAAACTCCCAGGCTAGGGGATCAGAGAATTCCTTCAGGGTTCGGCCTATTCTTTTCCATTTCCCACACCACTCAGGATTTTCCATGACTGGGTCCATTACTGGGTCAGGTGTCTCCTCAGTCCCTCTGGACATACCAACTCTGATTCTAGAAAAGTTGTAAACTGTATAGAGGAAACCCACCAGCTGAAATATCAGAAAGGTGGTATCTTTGGCATCCAGGGGAAACTGAACATTCTCAAAAAGTGATGTAACAAATTTAAAGGAGAAAAAAGAAAGGAAAGGCTGGGAAGCCCCACCCCCTGCTCCTCCTCTCACGAACTGGGTGCAATTACTAACAAACCCCCAAAACATGCTACTGAAACAAGGATGCAGGATAGAACGAAGAAACAACAAAACATATATATTTAGAACAAATCCCAGTACCTTTGTTAACTCCCTATAAATCATTATCACCATGCCCAGCAAAACAACAACTTTAATCCATGCCCCTCCACTGTAAAAGCACAGTACCAAGGACAATACTGGAGCTATCTCTGGATAAGAAAACAAACCTAGGGACCAGAAAGATATAAACACCTCAAAAAAGCCTGGGGACCAGAGAGACATAGCTGACTCCACCCAGAGAGACATTATGAACTCAAGCAACATGGCTACTGACTGCTTTACCCCAATACAGAGCAAGTACAACCAACATGCAATCAGTACAGGCTTTTCCTGTTTCTCGAGCCCCACCTTGGGTGCCAAAATAGTTTTCCTGGTTTAGAGCAAATTTTAGGAGGAAACCTCCAAGGGGGTTGCCTCTAGAAAAGCCAACTTAAGCTGCTCCTCCCCCAACAGGTTTGGGAAAAGACTTCCTTAGAGAAGAGTGGAAAAAACTCTTTAAGTTAACAAGAAAAGTATTCACAAGCATGAAAAAAATGAGTAACATTAAACAATTGAACCTCTCGCTGTTTTGAAGAGCCGGCAAAGGCAGAGAGTCCGTCTGTGGATTGCTCAGTCTCTGTATCTCCAGGTGCCCAGGCCTGGCTGCAGAGTTGGGGGGTCCCCGGGGGATTGTCCTGATGTCCTGGACCACAGAGATGCTGAACAGTCCCAGAAGAAAAAAACCACAGTTCAGGTGAAGCTCTTCTTGCTTCAGCTAACAAGAAAAACCAGAAAAAACAAAGCCCCTCTCTCTCTGCAAAAGCCGAGAGAACTCCAAGAGCACTGCTGTGAACTCTGAGAGAGCACAGAGAGTCTTATCTCTCTCTCGCTGTCCGAGCTCAGAGCACAGTCCCAGGAGGAATTCCGGGGGAGTAAGGTGGAACTCCTGCAGACAAACTGCATGCATCTTCTCCCCCCGCCCATCGCTCTGTCTCTCTGGGCATAGCTTTAAGCTACAGAACTTAATATCTGGCAAAAGCAGAACAGATGACTGGGTATACGAGCATCATAAAGTCACTCTAGGACATATGCAAAAGCTGCATATCTGAATCACAGTGCCAGTTCATGATACCTCAGCACAGAACCCTATACTTGGATACTGTGAGTGGCAGCTTCTGCTTGAGGCCAGGCAAGAGTCAAGTTTTTTTTGCTGTTAGCACACTGTAAGTCAAACTCCTTGAACTTTGCCCTCAGAAAATTTAGCAATAGTCATTATCCATCTATATCTGCCTGGCTTCAGTTTATATACTTTTCCTTTTTATCCATTTTAAACATTTGCCTCATTATTGGTATCATTGTCAATGGCAGTGCATTGGGTCTGACTGGGGTAAAGCTCACAGCCCTTACACTGCTGTCCTTTGCTTTGGTAGTTGGTGTTGATAACAGAGCAGTGTTTTGGCTACTGCCAAGCTGTGCTGTCCCTGTGACATTCCTTCCCCCACTGAAGGGGATGGGGGTGGGCAAGATCCTGGGAGGGGACACCAGCAGGCCAACTGACCCCAGTCAGCCAAAGAGATATTCCATACCATATGACATCAGATCAGATATGTAAGGGAAGGAAGAGAGGAGGAGGGGGAGGCACTCAGGGCTGGTCCATGTTTTCCTCCTGGAACAACCGTCACGCGTGCTGAAGCCCTGCTTCCCAGAAAGCGTCCGGACATCGCTGCTGATGGGAAGTAGAGATTGATTGTTTTCCCTTCTGCTCTTGCGCGCGCAACTCTCAGCTTGCTTGTTCTGTTTTTTTTTTCCCCGCTGTAATAAAACTGCCTTTTCTTACCCTGGTAGTTTTTCCATATTATCCTCTCCCCTCTCGCAGTGGGAGAGGGAGTGATAGAGTGACTGAGTGGGCACCTGGCCCCTGGCCGGGGTCAACCCACAACAGGCAGTAAAAGAATTTAAGCAAGCTCTTCATCCTCAGAAACAACCTACATTCATGTAAGCAGTGGTCATCCAGACAGCAGCAAACTAGAATTGCTTCACTAACATAACATTTATCCAGTCAATGTACTCTTTGTGTTGGACACATGTTCTGAGACACCCACATCTGCATATGAATAAAAACACTTTCACAAAAGACTGAAGAGCTAATACAACTGCAAGAAATAGTGCAAAGCACAGACCTTTTTCCTTACCTGTTTATTGCTGGCTACATAATTTTAAAATATTTATTACTGTCCATTTCTTTTCTGTTTATAGACAGCCTATTAGAGAATTATAACTTCCTTTTATTTTTAACTCTGATGTTTGGATTTCATTTTAAAATATATATGCCTCATTCTTACTGTTACATGAGAAGTGCAAAGAGTCAGTGTGCCATTTTTTAAAAGGTCTAGCAAAACATATACTCTGAGGGAAGGAAAGAATTTTGCTTAAGCCTCAGCTAAAGCTACTTTTCTTCTGCAACAGTGTGTAGAAGCAATACAAGAGGATAATCTCCAACACATTCAAAAGCATGACACCCTTAACACTGACAAAAGTACTTTTCTTTAGCTTCTACAACACAACTAAATGACAGAGGCAGATTTTCTTAACTTCTGATTTAAAGATAGGCTATTTAAAGCAGCCTGGGTGTTCTGGATGTGTGAACATGCACCTGTGCTATGAGCAGAAATGTTAAATCAGGAGCTTAATGCTTATAGAGGGATTTCACCCACTTAGATTAGCTTGTTGAACTAGATATATGTAAGCTCTGAGGTTAATGAATCTTGAAATGGAGCTCCACATGACTCAGCAGACAATACCGTGCCTGTTAAAGCCATGTATGCAATTTCTTCAAAACATAACATGCTTTTCCTTTTAGTATGTTTTATTACTACCGAATGCAGATACTCATTCTCCATTGTTGGCTTCTCTTCCCAAATGTAGCTGACTATATCTCTGCCCATCTGAAGTGCTGGTGCAGCTCTCAGAACCACTTGAGCCTCCATACTTTGTCTCTAAATCTGCGTAGCACAAATCATCAGAAATTCAGTCCCCTGCCCTTCTTCTGGGGTAACAACAGGAGCCCTGATAACACTCAAGCATATATATATATATACCATCCATATATAAATGCTCCTTCTTGATGCAGTAAGCTTGCATAATACACTTGTTTCTCTTCTTCACAATCTCTATCATGCAAATGTCTGTCTTAGAAATAAATACAAACCATCTGCTTTTACCCCAGTCATGCTGATTTCTTCATAATGCACTGATGCTGAAAAGCAAAAAGATGAAACCTACAAAACACAAGTAAATAGAGGCCAGCTCTGATGAAATCAAAGCATCAATATGTGAGGAATAGCATTAGGCTACTGAAGAGTAAAGTCAGCTTGCAAGGACTATTTCTGCCTTGATTTAAAGTGCACATAATTTTTCAGTCTTTTCCCCACCCTTCACTTGCTTTCTTCTGCATCACAGAAATTTAAGCAATATTAAGCCTTTTCTTTTTGCTGCTGTTCCTATAAAGGTTGGTCTGTTATTAGTCTACAAGAATGTATGTTTTCACCTAGCTTATACTAAAAAAGGAATTTGCATAGCTATTTTCAATTTTTTGATATAACCACTCACTTAGCCTTTCACATACATGGCACCTAATCAACCACTACATTTGATACTCAATTACAGCAATAATCACCAAATTTTTAAAATCCCTGTCTCACTCCTGATTTAATAATTAGTGATGTACATGATAACTTAATGCACGTTATAAAACATATGTAATGCACATGTTATAAAGAGCAATGCAACTGTACCAAACCTTCCCTTCCTTCTTGTGGCAATCAAGGCCATCATTTCAAATAAGCACTCAACATCAGTATCAATGTTCAGTGGCACAAACAGCAAGAGGTATTATGTCAGCAGCATCTGATTTTCATTACTGCATGCACCATTACTCACTCAGTTTGTTGCTCTTGCATCTAAGCCTTTAAATTTGCAAACTTGCCTTTTCCACTGTGCATTCATTGCCTTTTGCTGTCACTTCAGCCTTGTTTGGTAACCCTCAGCACTAGATAATTGATTACTCTCTTCACTATCTCTTTGTGCAAAGAGTTATACTAAATCGAAACTGTCACCTTTAAATTATTGTGCAGCCTTCACACTTAGGTATTGGTATGTTAAAGTGCTATCTCCAATCTATACTATAAAGTTTATTGTTTTAATTAAAATGCTCCCTATACTCTCCAAAGGAGATGATCCTTGCATTCCCCTTGCTGCTTATTTATGAGTCATAAAATTTTTCTAATTATCCTGTATGAATTTTTTAATTAATTCACCTAATTTGACTTACTCTGTGTTACGATGACTTCATGTATGTACAGATGTACAGATGGTTCCATTTCATTAGTGAAACATTGCTGTGATTTAACCCCAGCCAGCAGCCACAGCCCAGGCAACCACCACTGGCCCAGTCCCCCACCTGCAGGATTAGGAAGAGAGTTGAAAGGGCAAAAGATAGGAAAGCCGTGAGTTGAGATAAAGACAGATTAATGGGAAAAGCAAAATCCATGCACACAAATAAAGCAAAACAAGGAATTAATTCACTACTTCCCATGATCAGACTGGTATTCAGCCATCTGCAAGACAGCAGAGGCCCATGAGGTTTAACAGTGACTTGGAAAGACAAATGCCATCACTCCAAAATTATATCATATGGTCTGGAATATCCCTTTGGTCAGTTGGAATCACCTGTCCTGGCTGTGTCTCCTCCCAGCTTCCCATGCACTCCCAGCCCCCTCACCAGCAGGGTAGTACAGAAAGCAGAAAAGACCTTGGCTCTGTGCAAGTCCTGCTCAGCAATAACAAAAACATCTCTATTACAATCACTGTGTTCAGCACAAATCTAAAACACAGCCCTACATTAGCCACTCTGAAGAAAATTGACTGTACCCCAGCCAAAATCAGTAGAAACTTTAGTGGAATATGCCATAATTTACTTTTCCAGATGAGATAGCAACAGAATTTGCCACCAGCATGTGCTAGCATTACAGTGACTATGATTTTTCACCTTGCCTTTTGTTTGGTGCTGAGGTTTGATTCTTCCTGAAACTCACAGGCTGAATAAGTTAAATGAAGAAAATAATATTGCGTCTGTAATCTGAAACATACAAGCATTTTTAAAAATAAAATAAAATTAAAAATGATTATTCCATTCTTTCTTATGTTTAATAGCAACACTAGTGTAAAGCCTGGAAATTTATGAAGCCTCACAAAAAGTAAGGCTGCTGTTACTGTGCAGATACAAAACTGTTTCCACAGTGTTTGGAAGTAACGGGCAGTCAGAAGCTGCTGCATTTTACAAGTGCTTCAAGATATTTTTTCTCCCTTAAGGGCACTTAACAGTGCTGAAAAAGGATTCCAGCCCTCAAGAACAATGAAAGTGAATTTTAGCAGTTATCTTCACAGAGACATTCAAAGGTGAAAGAGCAGTCAGTTACAGCACTGAAGAATTTACAGTAGAAAAGATAATAGCTCCAAAATGTAGAGCAAAAGGAATTTTTACCCCTATATGTAGAATCCTGTTCAAACCAAACCCTTCTTGAGGAATAGAGTTGCTTGTTTCCTTCATGCTGGTTTTTCCTCCCATCAGTTTGCCGAACCAAATCAGACTTATGTAATCAGTGTGCCACGCAATGAAATACAATAACACACTCTCATAACTTCAGAAATCACTTGATTGAGACAGTTACACACACACCCCCTACAGTTTCCACTCTTCCTAGTTTTATGCTTACCCTTTCACTGCTTCTCTGGGTTCTAAATTCGGACACTTCAGTCTGATGGGGCTTGGGGACTGTATGGCAAGATGTCAACATCTGGTACACTTCACAGGTAGTAATACCATTTTGATCTCTTACGCAAATATGATTACTTATTCCTTACCTAGAATCCATTTAGAGTCACTTCTATGTGTTTATTAATACTTTTTTTACATCTTTTCCTTTACTGATCTGCAATTCCATGTTACAGTCATAATAAATACATTTTACATTTTTTAGGTTCTATTGCTTTGTTTTCTCTTTCACCCTTCAGAGATGTTTTGTCCCACCATAGGTGTTTTAGCTGACCACTGGTGACTTGGTTGTAGCCACAAGCAGTTCCAGCCTACGCCCTTTGTCTTGTCATCACCGAGCTTGGTTGCCTCCCTTCTTAAGGTCTCTGCTATCATGGCAGGCCTGTATATTTCTAAACTATACCATTACTACAGACATAAATGTCTTATTCTACAGTTATTGCTACTATCTCTATAATTTTTTCAGTGTAATTTGTGTTATATGTGTTTCTGTTTTGCAATAAATCTCCAAAAAGAGATATGGCCGAAAGATTACTGTGAAGATGGGGAGCCCTGTGAAGTGTTAATATCATGCATGTGGTTGATAGCAGCAAGATATGGAGACAAGAATAAGTGCCTATTCTGGAGAAGCTTTTAAATCCAGGCTTATTGGAGTAACAAGCCAATGCTCAACCTCTTACTTTATTTCCCCAGGCTTACAGCTGTGAAACCTTTGACTGAGTGAACTAAACTATCCTGCTATTATGACTCTGTAAGGAACTGCTTTTGTTGTGCAGTATGCAACCAAAATTAAATCATCACAACCCACTCCAATTAAACCCTTTCTAGATATTATCAGCATCACAGTTCTGATTAAAACCTTGTGCTTTGAAACACTGCACTGTTTCTGTCAGCATTTATTTACTAAACCAGGAGAAGCCCTCAAGTGAGATGAATTACTTATTTACAGATAGTCTAAACAATGCACCAGTAGGATCCAAAGTTGTTATTACCTAATCAATCTGAAATTCTAGGTGATGAATTAATACAGCAACTTCATGTTTTTCAAGGACAAGTGGAAATGAAGAAAAAGAATCAGCATCAGCTTGAAATTTATCAGTTTAGAGAACTTTTTGTCAAATTGCTTTCATATTCATCACATTTTAATCTTCTCTACTTTTGTTGAAATATATCTCTTTCAAGCAGTTATGTTTAGCATTTTTTTGATAATGGAAATATTTTCTAAAGAAAAGGATAATAATTAATTCCCTTCCATAGAAAACATTGCTTGAACGGATTTATGAAGCATCGTATCTGTGTTAACTAAATGATAGGACATTTTTCTTCAGATAAGTAAGCACTTTGTTTGAATAAATGAAAAAAGTCATAATAAGGAAGTAGTACACAAAGTTTTCTAACTTTGAGCTTGACGTTCTGAGGATAATTCCTTCTGAACGACAACTTCTGCATCTTTGAGTTTAGTTAAAAAGAAGTTAAACTTTCTTAAATTTAAGATAATATTTCTTAAAGTCTTTGCTTTATTTGCTCCTTTCCTCTGTGCTATCAACAGTCCCTCACTGCAAGAGGAATCATTTGGGTGAGAAACAGCCCTAAATACTGAAATCTCTTACTTCATGGTCTATGCAGGTTCTTTGTTTGCATAGTACTCCAACTGACTTCCAAAACTCCTATCACTCCCACAGTTTTCTTTCATAATACAAAATACTTTAGCTAAGCCATTTGATAAAACAGGACTGTTACTGACATCCCAATAACTGGGATAAATCCTCTCATCTGTCATTACTTTCCCTTCCAGACCCTCAAATATGTCTGATTTGAAATCTGTCAGACTGCCTATGTTTCCTCTTGCCCACTCACAGTGGGCATTTTGTTCATTAGATCATTCTGCTTGATTAGAATTTGGACTTGATTGTTCCTGTTGCACAACTGTTGCAAGACATGCAGCAAAGGACTTTTAGGGTTTGTATCCAAACCTTATCCTGTCTACTTCTATTGCTATAATTAATGTATCAATGTATATTAATAGGGTGCCTCTTCTCTACCTTTCATCCCACTTTGAAAGAGCTCAAACAATGGAGAAAAATTTGTATATTTGTAATATTAAAATATATAGATATAAACAGACAGACAAGTACAAACATCTTGGGTTTTTTTTTTAATAAGCCATAGTATGACACTTTATCTGGTAAAACTGTAGCCAGCATGACTTTGCACAATAGTCTAAGTATATTGCATGGCAACTCAGATCTTGGGTCATACACCATCCTAATCATGCTTTTACTGCAGAGACATGGATATGTCATCTTCAGTGTTCCCTTGTTTCCTCCTGTATTTCATGTTAATGCCTTATTACTTCACATGGGCTTTGGAAGGATAAAGGCAGTTACCAAGAAAACATTTGTGGTGCAGAAAGAAGCAGCTTTCAGTACATAACATGCTTTTGATATATTCTGGCACAGACCTAGGGAAGTAACATCTACTTCCTAAAATATCGACTCTTTTCCTGTTGCCAAACTATTTATGTATGCATATGAAATAACATTATCAGAAACTTACAGGAGAAAGAAACTAACAGTTAAGAAGGCTGAAGGAGTCCTGTTTCCAGGCTCTTGTCCTCACACATTATGCCACAACCTGATTGTGTCATTTTATATTCTTTTGGCACAGGTTCTGTGCATCTGTCAGCAGAGGATTAGGGCTTGGAAGTCAACAGCACACTGTTGAGGAAGCTGAGAAAATGGGGTGACAGAGTGTTGCATTCTTCTGCAGCTGGATAGGTTGAACACAAAAGATGTACTACACCCTTTTTCCAGAAAGCTCCTTAGAAGATGGTTCCACATGTTTAATGTCTGCTTATCAACAAAGGAATTTCTTGAAGCTGTTAAATACATAGTCCTCTGAAGGAGGAGTAGAAGCTGTAGAAATTTAAATAGATTGAATAACTAGTGACACAATAAATTTTTATCTTCACTCCAGTGTTAAACTTCGCTGCAGGCCATAAACAAAGCTTTTTACTCTGATAACTAACTAGCATATCCCAATTCAAACTGAATTTGGGCACCAGTTAACTTTATAAGAGCGCAAATTTACAAATACTACAAGGTAACACTGCCAGCAGCCCTCACACAGAAGGATGACTTCACCAGACACTGGGACCTGATCCTCAAACCCCTTCTCCCCCAGAAATGCACAGTGCTTGTTCACTGTTCCTGTCAGCCTAGACATTTTCATTTTGGACACTGCATTTTCCCAAAGGACAAAATATCCATATACAAGTTTCTAGCAGCCTGGAACACATATACACATTACTAAGACTTCTGCACTTCCCATATAATCCTGGAAAACCCAACCCAGCAGCTAATATTAAAATGTCATAATCTAAGAAATGTTTCCCTCAGTAAGTCATGAACCATCAAAATCTAACCATAAAGGAGTGTATCTTCTAAGCAAAGACAATGGTGTGTAGAGATTAAATATTGCAGTTCACCATAAAGCAAACCCCCTGTACTGATTTTCTCAAAGAAAGCTTGATTTCAAACTTACAGTCATATCCATATTTTGCTTTATACAGTCCAAGGCTACCTGAAAAACAACTGAAATTTACCTCAGTAATACTGATTGCTCTGCATGACTTCCCACGGCCAGATGGTTTATCTTTTAGAGCAAAACAAACCAAAAAGAAACTTGGCAAAAGAAATGTCAATCCTACAACTCATATTTTAAGGTACTTATGAAAACTGTATTGGTAAGCATTATTTTCATTATCTGTATTTTAAAAATCTCTATTATTTTTGACTTGACCTGTAAGTTTACATAAATTTTTAACCTAAACTTTCAGTAAAAACATACATCTCTTGGATTTGTTAGATAAAACACATTCAAGTAGAATAGAAGCTGGCCTTATTGTTTTTCCTTCCTCACCCTGCTTCATCCCATATGTTGTCCATAAATATTCATTGCATTGTTTTCCATCAATACTCAAAGATCTAAAGAATGAATCTCTAAACTGTTGAAAACAAACCTATAGGCAGATGAATGATATGGTTGCTATGGCTTTACAGGATGCAAGCACAGTTCAGGACAATTCCATAATACTTTCACCAGCCCCTTCAGAAAACAAGAATAAGTAGTCTACTACCTGTCAAAGCTGTTATCAGACTTCATGGTAATGTAATTAGCATTTTTGTCTACCAATGATGCATTAGGGTGACCACAGGCGATCCCATTTTCAAATGATAAAAGCTGAATGGGATTCCAAGTAATATACATCTGGACATACTTGTTCTTTGTTATGTTGCAGGAAGTTTCCTAACATTTCAATTCCTGCTACCATACTCAAGACAGTGGGGCACCTTCTAAGAGAGAAACATCTTTGTCTCCAGAGCTTTCAAATAGCTTCACAAATTGTTAGCAAAATAAAACAGAGAAGAACATTACTCCCTGTCTGTAAGGAAATACACAACAGTGATATGCTGAAAGCCTTTACACAGAACATCAACACTATAAACCTGTAGACCCTCTGGCTATCAGTGCAACCATCACGATTTCTCCATCTTCCAGATGGCTAGGGAAGGGAAGAATGCTGGGAAGGGAGATATTTCTTAGCTGCGAAGTAATAATATAGATAGGATAAGTGGATAGGGACCCAACAGATATTTTCTTTCATGCTCATTGCTGAAGTTTCAGGAAGTTAAAAATTCCCATATTATCCCTAGTCCTTGCTAAAATGTCTACATTGTCTGCGATGGAAAAGAAATGTTAATATTCCTTAAGTACTCTGAATTGGAAAAAAAATTATACTAAAAGTCATCTGGTGTGCTTTAAGAAAGAATCCATGCTTTTTTTCACACTGTTACATTTCCAAAAAATAGACACGTCCACGGCAAAAAATTCCCCAGCTGTATTTTTCAAATATCCCAAAAGAATTGAAGGCGGGTAGGGAGGAATATTATACACTGATAGTTTCACTGTGTAATGCTAAAGTGCAGCATTACAACATTAACTTTCCCTACACACTTCACTCCTTGTGACATTTTAAGGCATAAAGAATAAAATGTACTCACAATGTCTTTATTGTCTTTATCTCAAGTAACTGCATACCTCTTGCCTTCAAATTGCACAAGGGCTTCATAAAGAAAAGTTTTCAGGAACATCAAACAATGTGCTTCTGATTCCTCAGGCACAACTTCTCTCTGGTAAGTCTTCCTAATGTAAATAAATGAAAATTTTATGTTAAATGAGACGGTGCAGTTTCAGAAGCAGAGTCACATTATGCACCTTTTGCCCTGTCTCTCTTGCTTTGTATTTCAGTGAGAGAGGTTAAATAAAAGAGAACATCCGTAAACTTGCAGGATCAGTTAAAATTAAAACATCATTTGCTTACAGCCTTGGCATTCAGGTGTCTTTCTAGTGATTAGGAATATGTGCATCTTAGTTCAGATAAGAGGATGTACTAGCCATACATCTACCCAAAAGCTGAATTCATTGCGCAGCTTCCCTCCTTGCTGTCATTTCTTAGTCATAACCCTACTTCTGCAGTAGCAGTCTTGTCAAAATATGCCTTCAACTTGTTTCCATTACGAAGGTTTTCACAAGACAACTTATCTGTCTTGTTCTGACCCTGAACAGAGAGCAAAATAATCTGATTATTTAAGTATTTTTAGGTTTAAATTTGTATCAGCTTAATCTTCAGCTACTATAATTTTAACTCTGTAAAACCTAGGTAAGGGCAGACTCAAGGGATATTAGTTTTGAGAAACATTTGCTACCAAACATTGTCCCTAGCAACAGTTTAGGAATTCTCTGTGTTTCTTAAAGTTGATGTTGTCAAACTGATCATATGACTGTACTGAATCTTCAACTCACAGCAGGTCCTTTACTTTTCTGTCTCTCAACTCAAAGGTGAAAATTTTATTAATCCAAATGAACCAATTGCTTACCTAATTTTAATCTTTCTTTGTCCAGCAGCTTTCTATCGTTCATCATCTTACCATGAAACATCATCAGTGATGTCTTTGATCACATTCACAACATAAAGATATATCAGCAAGAAGACTAAATGTCTGTGAAAGTGAAATTTGATGCTGATTTTCTTTCCCTTAAAAGCTGCTTCTAATGATCACTCCATGCCAGTTTCTTTGTGCAATTTTTCGTTCTATTTTCCATTCAAAAGAGAAATTTTAATGAAGACAAGACTTTCTACCAGTGTTCAGGTGATCTCAGAAATCTGTTTGCATTAGGTGGACATGAATTATCCATACTTCACAGAGGAGAAGTGGGAGTAGTATCCCATCAGCAGGCAAGGACACAGTAAGTATGAAATAACATGTAGCAAGTGAAGTCAAGCATTATGATACCTAGTGACATTTTGGGGGAAAATAGAGCAAAAAATCCATGTTCAGTACAAAATCAGTAATGGTGGTATTGTCAGCAAAATGCATTACTGAAGTAAACTCTACCAAACACAGTCTCATGAACCAAGCTTATGAAGGCTGGCTGTCTCAACCATGAGCAGAGATATTGTGTAAAGTAAATAATCATTTTGCCATCAAGAACAGCATATGAGGCTCCATTTTAATTGCCTTCACTCTGACAAAAGATACATCAATCTGCCATTTTCACACGTGCCAGGACACTGCTGTGTCCAAAAGGTAACATTATCGGTAACAGTAGGAGGCTTTTGCTGGCCTAACTGTAGCTTTTGTATTGTCTGTTCAGGATTCCTTCCATGGCTTGGGCATTTCTATTCTTTTCAAGTATTTCCTGAAGCCCACTTCATCAAAGAATGATTGAGCTTTGACAGTGGTTTCAGTTATTCTGATTAATGCTGAGGTGCCTTCATGGTTAGTGTATATACACTTCTTTTCCCAGTGTGTCCAATTATTCCTGTTATAAAATACAGTGAGGGTCTCACTTCAAAAAGAATTTCAGTTAAGCTGTATATCACAGATTTTTCTAACTTTCTAAACAATTATTTTCCTTCTCCTGGTTTATGTGAGCTAGGAACTCTGTGTGTTAACTGGGTCTGTAAAACTATAGCACATCCTTAAACCTGCTTTTGGCAACACATTTTTTAACACGCATCATAACAAGCTTGTCCGTACTACAGTTTCTTCCAAGCATAGAACTCATTTGAGAAAAACTATCAAAATATGGAAGCTATGTAGCAAATTATACCACTCAAAATTTTAAAGGTCACATTGTAGCTTTTTAATGAGCTTCTAAGCCTAAAGCAAATGACATATAATAAGCAGTGGATATGGAGCATTCACAGTTTAATAAGGATCCTCAGATGCCCATGATCTTGGTACTGTGGGGCCACTGTGTTGCCAGAAGTTCATTATACATTTGGCACAGCATGGCATACTGGCAAGGTTGGCAGTGAGCATTTGTTTCAGCTCCTTTGCTGATATTCCTCAACCCTGTTATTCCTAGTTGATCATGCACAATCATTTCTTTTGTAAAACTTTGACTTTGTGCAAACAGCTGAGTTTTCTTCCTGCTGTATAACTGGAACAATCTCGGCTACAAGCACTCTTCTCAGACATGCTTTCAAAGCTCTATTTCCTGCGCTACATTTTTATTTTATGCCTTCTCTTCAGAGATGATGATGTCTTGTAATTCAGAGGCAAATCTGTTTACACAGAAGCCTTCATTAAAATAAACTCTGGAAGTGTGAATTTTTTATGCTGGCAGGAAATTCTTGGCACGCGTGAGGTTTCTTTGGGCTGAAACTGTGCCTGGGCAGGGATCAGAATTCAGCCACAATGGCACTTGGTGGTGCAAATCAACTCCTCTCACCTCTGAGCTGCTTTGTGTCTATACTATATTCTATCTTGGTTCCAATAGGAATTTTCTGGAGTAATTTCTTCCATCAACATGATATTTGAGATGACAAGATCCTGTTTCCTGTTGAAGCATTCCAAACTGCTGGGCTGTGGGATCTGACTGATTTGGAAATTCCGCAGCCTGTGAACGAAAAAAGAGAGAAGCACAATTTTGTGATTTTCTTAGTTTCTAAATTACATTCAGCATTTCTTAGAAAAATAAAAGGCAACACATGGCCAAAATTCAGTAGTCAAATATACACACAGAAAGTGGGCCAAGAAGATATAATGTGCCAGTTTTTGCTGGTGGTGCATTCTTCATTTCGCTTTCTCTCAACTCTTTGAGAAACAGCCCATTAACTGTTAAAATTTTCATTACTCAAAACATTTCTCAAAAGTTTGCTGTCGGGCATCTGCATGCCTTTTAGGTGAAAGTGCATCCAACTGAGTGCACCCATGAGAACACAGACTGAAAAGGGGCTCTTTTCATCAAGTTTAGTGAGCTATGGCAGGTAGTTACTTAACCTGTCTGACTGTATAATACTGATTAAAATAATTAGAGGATCACTGCTCCATTGCACAAGAGACTTTAGATTAATATGCATAAATGCACACTTAGTAGCAGCAAAGTTCAGGATACCACAATATCAAATATTGTTTAGATTTACTTCCATCCATTTTTATTGGCCTTTTTTTTGCCAATATAAAGGTTGCTACCTGATCACAATTAACCATGGCTTGTTTAGCTAATTACTCATGATTATGTCATTGCAAGGGAAATTTAAATATTATAGGGATTTTTCTGTCTCAGTAATCTGTTTCTAAAATACCTCCTCTAATCAAGCAGCAATTATGTTACTCCCCACTAAAACCATGAGCATGTTGACCCAGCTAGTCATGTCTGGCAAACACAAAGAAAAAATACATAGCAACAGTGACTCCTCCATAGAAACAAGAGGAACAAAGGGAATCCACAGAAACATTTTAAATGCCAACATTTGGTCATTTCATTGCCATGGGTTTCATGACTTCAGCAAAAGAGATTCTAGAAAAAGAAAAGAAACAGTTCAGTTTTGACTGAAAGAATAAATACATTTTTTTGTATAAAAATGTTTAAAACTATTTATTTTTTTAGAAAGCTTAACACTGGTAACAGATTGGGAAACTGGCCAGGGATGGATTGTCTGAAAGAAACAAAGAGGCACAGAGCTCATTACTGGCTCCCAATTGAGACTACAGAACAGCAGCAAACACTTCAGGGTAATTAACTGCCCAGAAATTATCTGCAGGGAATTCCACAGTAATGCCAACATATGGGAGAATATACTTATAACTGCTAAGTTTCAGTTCCACTCTTCTTCCAATAAATTCTCATCAAGATACAGGACTCATTGGTGCAAAGACATGCTTTGCAAAAGAACCCTACAGCTGTTGCAAAAGGCTGTTCTTGTTCCTAGGCTCCTATGCTGACTTTGTTACTTCACTTCTCACCCTGCTTCATCTGTTAGTTACCTTCTTCTCTGTTTTCAAGTCTTAAATTTTTATGTTCCCCAACCAGCTCCTATCTCTTCCTTCTTCCCCTACTCCCACCTGCTTTTTTTTTTTTATATCCTGGGTTTTCCTTATGTTGTCCCCTCCCTCTTCCATATGCCAATCTTGGCTTTATTCCCCAATCCTTTGTTCTTCTCTTTCTTGACATTCTCAGCTGTTCCCCTCTCAGCTAATACATTTGTCCTTCTGCACATGGTCATGGCAGCCTGCAAGGAAGCAGGACCCCAAGGAAGTATTTCTTCCCCTCAAGAAGTCACAAGAAACCATTTTGGATAAAGACTCTCCAGTCAGCATCCTGGAAAAGTCAGAGGAAACCTGAAGACTAAATTATCTGCAAATGCTAATAATAGCCCTGACAACCTTGCACTACATATGTAAACCACAGTTACATCCCAACAGTCAAAATCTGGCCAAGATATCCCTAATTGTAAAAATAGTAATCTGCATGAAGTATCAAATAAATTTCACAATCAGGTATCACTTTTGTTCCCCTTATAAATGGGACCAGCTGGAAGGAAATGTGTTTAATTGCTACATTGCTTTCTCAGGCAACATAGTTCCAAGAACTTCTACCAAGCTCAATACTTGCTGTGTAGATTGCATACACACAAATAACCACTTTCTACTCAAACATTTCCCCTGCCTTGTGTGGTCAGCTGCACTCAATTTCTTTACTCCCTTACCGTGTGTTATCATGTTAGGAAGTGCTTCTTAAGGAACCTGTACATCTTCTTTTAATAAAATACAAATTTCCTGCTGTTAATTGTAGTTTTCGGCACAAAACATTCAGCACGCTATGGCTTAAACAATAAAGCTTCTAGCTTTAGATATTTATTATATCCATTCCAGATATAACAACTTTAAGTACTGCACTAACTGCTTTACATTTTTTAACATTGCTTTTAATTTTCATTAAAAATAGTCAAAGGATAATTCTGTATTGCAGATTTTCTATAGTTAAATTGCCAGTGTCTAGAAGATTTCCTATTAGCCAGTACAGCAGCATTATATGCTTCTCAAAGATAAGCTGAAACTACACTGTAGTAGACTGATTTGAAAACCAAATATATTTTATTTATTAAAGTACATATCACTTGGTTAGAGACTACAAGACAGAGATTGGCCTTGTTTTTATGTATCTCCAGAAAATACAGGATGCATGCTTCCATGCAGTCTCACTATAAAAATTATCCTTTTTCAAACATATCACAATTAAATACTCCCATTTTTATAAACACTTCAGCATGTACCTTAAAGCACACATTCAAGAGAGGTTATATCAAGGGGGTTGTACTTTTTCTTTTTTTTTTTTCACATAGCAGCCATGAAACCATTCCAAATTTCTCTGTTGCTGTTACTATATTTCTTGTCACACTCTTGCATGTTTTTGTCACCAAAAGAAAGGAAAATGATAGAAACATGGAACTCTGACACTTTGGTTTAAAATTCAGATTTCATTCTCAAAGGAATACTAAGTAAGTTTGCCAATGATACTAAGCTTGGAGCAGTTATTGACTTCCTCAAAGGCAGAGAAGCCCCACAGAGAGACCTCAACAAATTAGAGAGATGGGCTGTATAAAGTTCAACAAGGGAAAGTGACAGATTCTGCACCTGAAGCAGGGCAGCCCTGGTTGTGTGTATAGACCAGGGAATGAGAGGCTGGAGAGCAGCACTGTGCAAAGGGACCTGGGGGTCCTGGTCAATGGCAAGGTGACCATGAGTCAGCAGTGCCCTGGCAGCCAGGAGGGTCAAGTGTGTCCTGGGGGGCATCAGGCACAGCATCACCAGCTGGACAAGGGAGGGGATTGTCCCGCTGTGCTCTGCACTGGGGCAGCCTCACCTCCAGTGCTGGGGGCAGTTCTGGGTGGACAATATAAAAAAAGACATTGAGCTGTTAGAGACCATCCAAAGGAGGTCTCTAATTAAGATGGTGAAGGGCCTTGAGGGGAAGCTGTATGAGGAGCAGCTGAGGTCATTTTGTCTGTTCAGCCTGGAGGAGACTGAGGGGAGGCCTCACAACTTCCTCATGAGTGGAAGAGGAGGGGCAGGCACTGATCTCTCCTCTGTGGTGACCAGTGACTGGACCAGACGGTATGGCCTGAAGTTGTGTCGGGGGAAGTTTAGGTTGGATATTAGGAAAAGGTTCTTCACCCATAGGGTGGTTGGGCACTGGAACAGGCTCCCCAGGGAAGTGGTTACAGCCCCAAGCCTGACAGAGTTCAAGAAGTGTTTGGGCACCGCTCTCAGGCACACGGTGTGGTTCTCGGGGTGTCCTGTGCAGGGCTAGGAGCTGGATTTCAATGATCCTTGTGGATCCCTTCCAACTCAGGATACTAAACAAACTATAGGCAAAATAACAGTGTACCCAGAGATTTTAAAAACCAAGAGGTTCAAAAAGAAAACATTTGGCAATGAACTGAACCTGTGGGTCCCCAGAAACTTCCCTAGCTCGGTATGCCTGATCTCAGTGACAGCTGCTCTCTTGCTTGGGAACCCCTGCACCTTCTCCATAATTAATGATATTATCTCTGACACCACAGTGTTTCTAAGCATTGACAGCCAAAGAGACATCACGTAGCAGTCATGATACACCTGCAATCTGTTGGGGTTTTTTCCATTTGCCAGCAAAATCGATTTCAGACCTCTACAATAAGCCCTAGAATACTTGTTACAATATTAGAAACTATTTCATACGGTGTTCCATATGATCATTTGGTGTTCCAAAGCTAACTATGGAAAGATAAAGCATTTGCACTGTCACTGCTATTATTCAGGGTGCTTACATCAATGCCAGATTTTAAAATAATCCCTTTGCTATAAAATAACCAGTGTCAATATGATTTGAAATCTAACTCATACAGCCAAACCCTACTATAGGCCACAAGAAACATTGTGGTATATACAGCACTTGAGAGATTTACAAACAAGACTGATAATGATCTTCATCTCTAGCACAACTCGTTAAAAACTCATGGAGAATAATTTGAGGGATCCTGAAGGTATTTATTGTATTGATTTACATGCTGTGCAGGATCCACTACTCAGAATGCAACATGCTATATGGAGCTACTTGATCTTACTCCTTAAATTTAAAGCAGAGAGTGACCATACACTAATGCCCTATCTGAGAAAATAATTAACTTTATCAAAAGCTAGCATAACATGAAAATGTACCTCTTCTTAGCATAAGTTTCTGAACAAGCAAGCAAGGATGCAGTCAGTTATGGTAGCTTTCAGGATATTTAAATACTATTCTTGAAAAACATACAGGTGGAAGATTATTATTATCATTGTTGTTATTATTTTATTGTTGTTATTATTACTACTATTATTCCTGTATTGTTATGCACATCTAAAGCCAGGCTTTTAGAAGAATTGCTTTAGTTCTTTCTCATGCACTTATTCATTCACAGTTCAAGACACAGAAGATTCCCTCTCTTGTACTATCAACAGTGATGCTCACACCATTTTTCACATTCTAAAAAATTACATTCACTAATTTTTCATACTATGTTGATTATTTTTAGTATGGATATTATTTTTGCTGAAATAAATAATAAACTTTTTTCCTCATGTTAAAAAAAAGAAAAAAGTTTAAATCATTATAAACTTCTGTCAACAGAAAACTCCTAATGCTTTTTTACTGAATTACCATTGAAGTAATTTTTGGGTCTTGGGTTTCTTTTGTTTCTGAGCAAATGTTCCAGATACGGCAAAGGCAAAAGACACTTGTTCTTTGTCCTGTGGACCTTATTCCACTAACAAAATAGTCTAAAAAGAAAAAAAAAAGCTATGTGATCCATAGCTTTTAAATAGGGCTCTTCCCTCTAACACAGAAGTTAAATGCTGCAGTAGTCTTGTTGAGCACTATCTTTAAAGCCATAAATTCCAGGAAATATATAAAGGTAAAAATAATTATGTTCAATGCTTTACTTCTTTAGAAGATGCATCCTCATGAACATTTGCAGTAGCTAAATATTAACTAGCAGTTTCACACATTTAATACTGCATAGCCTTAAATTTGGCCAACTTTCATTGATATTCTTCCTTGAGCCTCAGAGGTCATTATTTCTTGCCTTGTAGCATCACTCATCTCCAACTCACCAAGACAGAGAGGATGAACCTTTCAGCCTCCTCAATAAGCCAATACCTGTGCTTTCCTGCTTAGAGGCTGAATCAGTTCCATAAATAAATACAGAAATGTTTCACTTTCCACAGGCAGTTCCTTAAGACACTTAGCAATTGCTTCTACATGGATATCAAACATCCAGTGTGAGAAATAAAGAAAAAAAAGCTATTCAAGGGAGCATCTTACACCAAGTATTTTAAAAACTTATAATGCCACACTTTTCATATCCATATAAATGTGTATATATTGAAATGTATACAATTATGCACCCTATGTGTGGATTGTATCAGTTCCATTTTATTGCATATCATGAAGTAGAAGCTGTTTGTCCTCCAGGAGCACGCTATGGTTACTGTGACAGAAGTTCCAGGTAGAGCTAATTTTTGATTATAAAAAGGCTTTTCTGAGCTGTTTGGTTCCACACTGCTTGAGAGGCAAGGCAAGCCTTTGCAAGCCACTCTAAGAGTAAGCCAAAATGTTTAAAAGGCAGTGGGAAAGGAAGGCAAGGTTCTGAGGAAGGCTGATCTCTCAGCTAGTGTTTGTCAAAGAATAAAACGAACTCGCACCGTCGAGCCCAGCATTAGCCAGAACAAAGTGTGCCAGTGGAAGATGACATCTGAATGGCTGGCAAGCATCACTCCCTTGAGTGAGAAGGCAGATGCTATCTTCTGTGTCGGACCTAGCTGAAAGCCAGAGAAAAGACATAAATTTTTATCAACTACTAGAAGAATAAAAATAATAATTTCAAAATTTAAGAATTCCTGCATGTCTTCAGAATAAACAAGAGAACAGGGTAACATACAGGAAATGGAAGAAGTTATTCATGAGAGCCTGCAGACCTCATGTCTGAGCAGATTGGGTATTTTGAAAAGTTCACCGAGCAATCATTTTTCTAGCTTACAGACTTTCTCACTTACTGCCTGAAATGCAGCACGTAGTCACTATTCCCTAGACACACAATGAGACTTTGTACATATGAAAAGCAGTTTGACAATGAAATAAAACAGAGCTGATGGCATGGGAAGCACAATAACACTGGTTTTCTAGGTTAGGTTAACATGAACTAAAACAACCACCTAATACGCTTTAAAATTTCTGCTACACGCATGAACTTTTAACTGTTACCTGCTACTTTCTTTATTAATTCTCAGGGGGAAGAAAGCTTTTTTTTCTGGACTACTCTGCTGACACCTAGCGAGTCTCAGCTCCAACAGCTTCAAAAAAAGAGAGGCGGTATCAGAGCAGCTGTTCTTTTCATTCCACTCACAGTAAAATGTTTTATATGGCCATTTCTATGATTCAGCAGAATGCTGAATCATATATCAACTCAGAGAACACTGTAATACTAATGAGAGGAAAATGTAGAAAGATGGCAAAGAGGAGAAAGGGAAAGAAGCATAAAGAAAAGTAGTGATGGTCAAAATCTTTCTCTCACAGAATAAACACCTTTAACAGGGATGAATAAAATTTGCCACTAGTTGTGACTTCCATCTTTTGCTTTCTGTGCTTCACGTTTAACTGGGATATCTCAGTGTCTCTAATTTCAAGTTAATGACTACTTTGTTGTTTGTTTTTAATGCAAAATGTAAACTACAAGCAACTCTTTATTGTTGTCTTTAAATTAATTGCAATATAATCCTACCATTACTATGACAAAACATGCTCTTTTATCCTTGGATTTTTTTGAGAGAGTGGCAATTTCACATGAAATTCTCAGCTTCATTAAAGTGGCTTAATATTGCCTGGGAAACAGCCATCAGTTAGGTGATATAGCATTTTCTTATGTCAAGGAATTCTGCAACTTAAAAAGGACACAAAAGCAGTTTAAAAATAAAAATCAAACTTCGTCTTTTCAATAGAAATTTTAAAAATGAATGTAAGTGCTGACCTCTGACAACAAAGTTTAATAAGATCACATTTTACTTCCCTGTAAAATGGCTCCAAGAAGTTGCAGTCATTACTCCTGCATAAAAAATGTGAGAACACATATTGCCACCAATTGTCATCAAGTTGGTGTCTTGAAGAGCTGCTGGCCAGGAATTTTTAAGTTTCTCTATGAGAATTTCCTATCTGTCTTTCTAAAATGGTTTATCTAACTAAAATCTTACAAAATGTACAGGTGTTTTGGATGCTTAAAAAACATCTACACAGAGAGAGTTAGTTTTCTCCAAACTTGCAGTGTAACAAATTTAGGGTAACTAAACTTCACTTCAGCAATATAAAAAAAGCCACTAAAACAAACACTGTGTAGTTCTTTGCATCATAAACACAACCAAGATACTAAAGATTGCACAAGCTGAAAATTATCAGAAAACAAGAGACAATACACAATTCTGTTAGTGACAGAAATTAGCTAGTGCCTGCTTGGATGTGCTTTTCTTATAATGCTGCTTATCACAGTGGCTGGGCTTCTCCTCTCAAACGTCGCCCAAGCTCTTGACTGTGGCACCAAAAGTACTGCAACACTCTTTCCTCTTCAACCTGTTTTCTTGGCTTAGACACTCCAGTCAGTCAGAACTTAATCCTGCATTTAAATAGGAAGTTCAGTCACTTTTATTTCTTTTTCCACAGCACAATAATCAATTAATATTTCCAGATAGACCAGAGGATATCTCACTTAAGAACGCTCTGGGATTATCATCTTAACTCTCATATTCTGGGTGCTGAATCTCTTGAGACTAAAAAGCTGATTATGTCCAAAATACTTATATGTCTATAATTTTTTATGCATGTATGATTACCAGTTACCAGGGGATGATAAGATTGTTCAGATGAAACATCAGGGGTTTACATATTTTTGCCTTGCAACTATATTAGGAGTAGTGTAATTAAGCATTCAGACACAGACCTTAATCAGTCTCAGTGTTTAAGCATCTTTCTGATAACTGCAATTAACTGCCTATAAGTGTAAGAGATTTTATTATATAACTATGTGTGTGATTAACTGAACTTTTTGATATATAGGTCAAAGACTGCCACTTGATATATTTTGCCTCTATCTATGATAAATTTCTGACTCAAACTATTACACAACTTCATAAAAACTTTAAAGTTCTTAAGTGGGTTTTTTCTGCTTCTAAAGTTCAAATAAATTCTCTGTCATCAAAAGTAAATCAAAATTTTCATCTTGTAAAAAAGAAAATTCTTATTACTAAAAGCATGCTTTTACCCTATAGTCATTTAGTATTTTTCATATCTTATTTGATTTGGCCTGACATACTCAAGGTGATTGTATTAGTTAATAAAAAACGTGAATAATTTACTGTCTTTTACTAGACCTGTATTAATTGTAATTGATATATCAAAAATTATTACTTCTGCATTTACCATTTGTAACAATAATTATGGAGTTTAAATAATAATCAAGGAAATAATATATTCCCACTGGAAAAAAAAAAAAAAAGTGAGAAGAGAAACAAATCAAACAAGATCATTTTATCCAACAACTTCAGGAACAGAGCTGCTTTTATTTCCAAAGCTTTCACTCCTTAGCCTTAACCTTGTTTAGATGAATGGCAGAAACATCTTTGTTCTCATTTCAATTGTCTTGATCCCTTCTCAGATCTCTCTTATCTCCACTTAATGCAGGGAGCAATTTCTTCTTGAGAAAAAACAGGAAGACTATTTTTATTGTCTGTCTTACTGCCATAGCTTGGCTTGTGAACCCGTCAGGTACAAGATACAGTAGCTGCAACAAAGCCCTGACCTGCTAAAAATAAAGACATTTGTAGTGTTTCTGTGCTTTTAACTGTCAGAGCCTTTTGCAAATACCGGCAATATAATCCTTGGAACATACCTGATTACCATATATCCAATGCACTGATACATGAAAAAGGAAAAAACCTGGTGTGACTTCTTTCACTGACAACATCCAAATTCCAGGCAGGTCTAATTCCTCAACACAAACTGTCAAATACTGATGCTTTCAGTACAGTCATAGGCAATGTGAAACTACCATGCAATCAAGCTATCAGGACAATTTGGAATGGTAACAGAATTCTCAAAGCTTTGCGACAATAATTGGAATCACAGTGTATTCCTGAAATTTTCCTATCCAGCGTGAGAAAAGCAGAAGTACATTATACATGTCTAATTCCCAACATATTGCCAGTCTCTGTAACTGTCTTGTAGTTCAATACACAGGTGACATTACAGATAAAGTAATGTATTTTAGTTTTATATCAAAGTAAGACATTTAAAAAATTACCAGTTTTCATTACAAAGCATCCAACCAACAGCACATTAACCAGACTAAAGAGGCAGGCACATCACTTCTTTATAGAGGATATGTTTTTTGATTCATTTGAATAAATGCTTCTGGTAAAAGCACAATAGTACAAAACTGGGAATAACAAACCAGTTATCCTATTGTACTTAAAACAGCTGCTCCTATAACACATGCATTGTTAGGAACCAGACATACGTCAACTCTTGTAAAAGAAATCTGCCATAAAATCCACAGAGATACAGGAGAGACTCCAGTTACAGGCCACTAGTATAATAAAGAGATTGGAGCATCACTCCCACAAGGTAAGCTTGAGAGGGCAGGACCATTCTTTCAGCTCTTTTCAGTGGCACCCAGTGATAGGACAAAAAGCAAAGAGCACAAACTGAAACACAGGAGGTACTGCATGAAGATCAGGAAACACTTCTTTTCACTATGAGGGTGACTGAGCACTGGCAGAGGTTCTCCAGAGCAGCTGTGGAGTTTCCACCCCTTTGAGAAATTCAAAATCTACCAGGACACAGTCCTAGGCAGCCAGCTCTAGGAGACCCCACTTGAGCAGGGGGTTGGATGCAATGACCTCCAGAGCTCCCTGCCAAACTCAACAATTCTGTGATACCACAACATCCCTTACAAGTAATAAACCCAAAGAGCATTTTCCTTAAAACTTTCAACAAGTAGGCAATTCAGTAAAATATTGAAGTGATTCTGATTCATCCCAGTTTTCACACACGGTCCTCCCCCTTCTCTTTTGCCCCTGGTTTTTCCTTCTTTTCAAAGTCAAGGACCCATTCAACACAGTGCAAAAGAGTGTCCTATTCATGAAGTAGTATTCTGAGATCTCTGGCTGTATATAACTTCATTCACTGAACACATGGGCTGGATATTTACAGAGCCTGGTTTCCCATCTGACCATTTTCGTAAAGCGAAGACCAGAAACTACTGCTCATCCAGTGAATACAGCTAGCTCCAGTAGGATTATTATTGCCTTTTTAATTTTTAAAAGGATAAAATAAGAAAAGACTCACTGAAATCTGCCTAAAAACAAAGGTCAACTCAGTATAAATTTCTCATTTAGTATGTTGGGCTCAAGCAGAACTTACTGTGCTGAGATGACACAGTCTAACACTAACGCCTACTGACTAAATTTCTGTGATCCAAAGATTACCAACCAGCATGTCTCTTCATAAGGATTTCACTCCCATTATGTTCTGACATACCTCCTCCCACTGTAAAATTTCTTCTCTTTGGCATAGGCCATGCCTTTCTTAATTGTCTTCTTCTTTTATCCAAGTAACAAACTTATTGTTTGTCAAATGTAACTCACCTGAAACAGCTTGCTTTGAAAGACTAAAGGACACCTTTGTTTGGGAAGTAAGGATTATTATGCAGAATTTGGACACCAAAACGCAAAAAGGGAATCAGACTACAAGCATTTTTGAGCTTTACTACACCACAATGCAATGTCAAGAAGAAATACAAAGCAACTTATTCCATGGGTAAAATGAAGTAAACATTTTATCTTGGAAGGCACATATACAGCTTTGGTTGTAATTATTATTTTGTCTCATCTGCACATTTTATACGAAGTATTTTTTTTGAAACAATACTGATCTATGCAAGTAATAAAATTGTAGAATGGCTTGGTTGGAAGGGACCTTTAAAGGTCATTTAGTCCAACTTCTCTGCAATCTCAAACTAGATGAGGTTGCCCAGAGCTGCATCCAACCTGGCCTTGAATGTTTCCAGGGATAAGGCATCTACCACCTACCTGAGCAACCTGCTTTAGTGCTTCACCATTTTTATTATAAAAAAATTTCTTCCTTGTATCTAGTCTAAGTCTACTCTTTCCTAGTTTCAAACCATTATCCCTTCTCTTACCACAACAAGCCCTACTAACATGTTTTCCTCCAACTTTCTAATAAGCCCATTTTAAGTACTGAAAGTTAACACAAAGGAATTGATTTGTGAAAATGATTGCCCACAGAAGGGGCTTGTATTGAGCACATCTTACTTCACAATGCATTTGCAGATATTCTTTGCACACATGCTCTTGTCACAGTCTTCTGCAACGCTTATGAACTTCATCATCAGTTAACATTTCCTTTCTAAGCATATATTAATCAGATTAGAAAAGACACTGAAAGAAAAGATGAACCACTTACAGGCCTCCTCCCAAACTAAGCTACTATTATTTTGCTGGAATTGCAGTTCACTCAGAGCAAGAGATAGAACTAATTCAGCTTAAAGAGAGGAAAGCATAATGTGACATATAATATAGTAAGTTAAATAGGTCAGTTAACAAGAGATTCCAGATTACGTTTTTCTGCAAAAATTACACCTTTTATACTCAAGGAATGGAAGGTGGTGGGGGAGACACTTTGCAGGAGGAGGTATATATAAATTGGCTGCCATTCTTGTGGCAGTTTAACAGGGAAAATGAAAACTTTGTTATTTGCAGGCAACTCATGTAAAAACAGTGTCTTAACAAGTTACTCTGCCTTCTGTTCAATCATGTTAACCTCTTTTCACAGACGGTTCACAGAGCTCCCTAAGTCTCTTTTTTCTGTGTGTAGATTTTCTTGTTCTAAGATAACACCTATGGAAAAAAATATCATGTTTTTACATCAGCAAACATCTGTTGTTTTTCTTACCAAAATAGGATAGCTCATAGCCTCTGACAGCAAAAACTAAAATAACTTCTTCAGTTCTCAGAGATTGCAATGCAAATAATAATTCTACTAAAAAGTTAAAGGCCAGTATCCATTTTAAATAACAGCTGTAGCTAAAAAATATTTCAACCATGCCCTTCTTCCCTCTTTTTCTTCTGCCAACCTTTCCATTTTTGGTTCAATAGCTCTTTGTTTTGGATATTTGTTTAAAAGATTGAATATGCAAGTAAACACCAAGAAATTTCTAATTTTATGTGTAGACTTCAGAAGCAAAGTGAGATTGGTAACATATATTTGCTCTTCAGTTTTAAAAGCTCAGATTTTAATTACATTTTCCTATATTAATATACAGACTCATAATACATGATCACTTTCACTGGATGTTTTAATTCTATCATAAGAACAAAAGCTATAGACTAGTATAGTCCTTGGAAAAGCTGCATAGAGCAAATTAAATGCCAGAAGCTCCAGTAAATGGTACATCTTGAGATCCACAAATATGTCAAGAACTCTCTTTTCATTTCATGTTTAATAGACTTCTAGTTTTACACAACTGATAAGCAACTTTTTTCACATGCAACCACCTCTGCAGCATTGTTTTTTTAAGTGTTCTATGTGTTCCAAAAGCCTTCAGATATTTGCATAGACCTGTAACGTCTGTGCAATGTGAATGTGAAAGCTAAACATTAAAATGTGGCAATAGGAACACTAGTAAAGCTTTATTTCAAGATTCATTGGGAAGCCACTTAGTACATCCAGTTCTGGGTAATTACAATAGCATAACTGTCCAAGCAAGGAATGAATAAAAGAACCCCACATAACAAAGAAAAACTGAATTTTCTTCAATATTGATTTAATTATGAAAACAATTTAATGAAGGGTATTTCAGAATAAAAAGCAATTTCTTATTAATCCAATTTTTGTACATATACTATAGCAATGCACTTTTGGTTAAAAAAATCCTTTTCAATGATAAAAACCAAACTTACTGCTAGTTTGGAATTGCATTGCCTAGTGTGGCATAAATTCGAATTTTTCTTTTTCCTTATAATCTTGGAAGTGCAAAAAATCAAAACTGTGAGAAAAGTGAACTAAGAGGTATGAATGTAGGCACAGAGCTCAAGAAAAAAGCTTTCCTCAAGAGAAGCTAACAGAGTAGTAGTATAGCCTACACAGCACAACACATTTGAAAGATTAGGTTGCTTATTTTAAATACTCTAAAATTAAGACTTCAAAGCACTGTGATGAAACACTAATATCTGCACCTTTTTCAGAACATTATTTTATTATTAATTTACAAGATAAGTTTGTCTTACTTTTGTTTTTAAATATTCTCCAAAATACGTGTGTTTATCATGTCCAATATGAGAAATTCATATGGAGAATACCTTCTGTAATCCTGAACTCCTCCAGACTCTCAAATTTATAGTGCTGCATGCTTAATAGCAGCATAATTGAAGTCTGTGAATGGTATTTCTTGACTAATCCATTCAGTACCAACAGCAGAACCAAAGGGTTCTAGACATCTACAACACATCAGGTTTGGTTATTTTATTGATATTCCTTTCCACTGAAGGATGTTATTACCCATTTCTGCTATGAAGATGAACAAGAGACAGTTAATTTTTTCCCCTTCATTTTAAGGCATATGTCAGGGAACAGCAAAGGCAGGCTGCTTGGAAAGGACAGTGGAGCTGGAAGCCAAGAGCCACAGCAGGGTGGGCAGGGCAAAGCTCTCTCTGACAAGGACATGGTCCCATGGCACCCAAACAAAAAAAGACAGCAACCAGGGCCAGCTAACACATCTATGACTGCCAGATGAGGCTGTAATAACAGGGCAGATCTGAGGTCAATCCAGAAAGATGGGTCAGCAAGGCAGGGCTTGAAGAGATGAGGTTAAGCAGACACTGCCCCACAAATCAAGGCAAGGCCATAGTAAATGAGTTAGGTCTGATTTGAGCTGCACCAAGTGTTCTCCCAGCCGAGGCAGCAAAACCTCTGGGAGAGCAGGTTATGCACTCTGGCCCCTGACATAGTACTACATTTCAAAAGTGCTCATTGAACTTTCCCATGCCCCGTTTTTCCATCCCTGATGGTGCTTTTGCAGACACCTAAAGAGCCAATGCCAAACCTTTTAGAAAAAGAAAGCTAAACCAAGAAATAACAGTGATGGCCAGTATTAATTTTTTCTCAGAGCTAACAGCCTTTGAAACAACTAGGATCACCAGTGTGGAGAACTGTCCTTTTCCCTACTATTCCAATAGAAAATCACACTGAAAAAAATGTGCACAGTCCCCTCACTGAGAATTACTCTTGGGTTTGATGTGTCCACTGCATCTACAGCAATGACGGTAGAACAAATGCCCTCTTTGAAAGGTGGTATTTGAAGTGCATATGGCTTGTAAATTCTCAGTATGAATGACTTGCACAAGGCTGAAATCTTCTTCAGAGAAGAAGGTCTTGGTGAAAGACATGAGTCCACAGCAACTAAGAACTCCAACGAGTATCCAGGGATCTCCTGGAATTTGGAACATGGTGCTTCAAGGTTCAATAAAGAACACTTCAACCCTTCTAACTTTATTTATTTATTGCTGTGCCTAAATTAAAAGTATTTCCTATAAAAGATTTTCACATATTTCATTTGTTTCACTGTGAGTTATTTAAAAGAAAAAAAAATAGTAATTCCAAGATGGAAAGACCTCTACAACCAGAATTTTTTGACAGAATCTATGTTCCACACCTAAGTTTTAGAATTGGTTTGACTGTGGAAATGAATGTTAAAGTCTCCCTGCATTGATTTGACATAAAATTGAAAACAGTTTCTCCATTGCAGCATTTATGAATGACAGATGCACCAGGAATACTGATTCTCTCTGTTTCCTCTTCTGAAGTAGCCATTTTTGGGAATGATTAGTGGACCACTAAGATACAAGACCTACTGAACTAAGCAACAAAAATACACTGGTTTTTTGATGACTAAATAAGTGTCCTGGACGTGGGAGGCCAATAGTGTCCAACTAAATGGAGCTGTTAACATTTTTCTTTTAAGAAGCATTCCTCCATGACAACTTTTCTGTCTAGCTGAGGCACCAGAACAGCTGCAGCACATAAGCAAAAAAAGAAGAAAGTAAGAAAAGAAAAGAAAAAAAAAAAGGGAAGGGAAGGGAAGGGAAGGGAAGGGAAGGGAAGGGAAGGGAAGGGAAGGGAAGGGAAGGGAAGGGAAGGGGACAGACCCCATCCACTAATAACACTGATGAAGAGAGACTCAAATCTGGTACACTAGCACACAAAAAAGTATCCATTCATTCTTATGGAGCTATTTGTTCCCATTCATTACATATTTATAAGTCTTGAGCCAGATAGTAAGGAATTTTGGCGGCTGTCAGATGCTTGTTTTCCTATGTAACACAATGAATTTTTTCTCCAAGTAGTGAAAAAAGTGTGATATTTTTCCACCCTTACCTTCTTTATTTAGACAGCAAGCAAACCATTGGCTAGGAAATAAATCTTCAAACATCATCTTGAGGAATTTTAACTGATAAGAATGAGGAACAGGGCTTAGTTTTCCATAGATACACAAAAAATACCAGCTTTGCATTTAGCAAGGTAAGTCCTGATACAAGAATATTTACTACCAAAAAGTAACAATGTTCAAATCAATAATCTTTATTCAAGGTACAATTAAGCACACAGAAGGAGTGCTTATGCACATATAAGTCATGGGAGCACTAAACATTTGTCATGATTTTTTCAAAGATGCCAAAGTTAATGTCACTGTAACACGTAGCAGTTATAAGCCTATTGAACAGGTTTATTGTGAACAATTTTATGAAAATATCACAATGGAGTCTATGACTTAGAAATATTATTTTTAGAAGTGTTCCACTGTGTGTCTAACCACATATTAATGTTTACATTCAAAATCAGAAAAGAACTCCTGGAAACTGTTTTTTCTCAACATTACTTGACATCACACAGAAGTGCTACTCCACGGAGTACCCAGTGCTCTGGAGGCTGACGGGTTTTAAGATCCATAGCAGCAATGTAATTCAGATCTGTTCGACTGCTCTTCTTGTAGACTGGACATGAATACAGACGTGGATCTTTTGCAGCTGAAAAGACAGAAGAGACATAAAGAGCAACCAAACTAAGATGAAAAAATGGGGCCCTAAGGGACTGATCATAAGGCAAATGAAAAACAATCCAAGTTCAATAGTACACTGCTCTCTATCTATTATTGCCAGCTGAAGGACATATATGCTGTGAAATTTCTGTAGGTTTAAGATTTAACATGAGCACCTAGGAACTGGTGTAAATCAAGATAGGTAAATAGACACTAGAGTAATTAGTGTTCTTATTAGTTCAATCTGCCCACTGAACATTACTTCTTATCAATGTATTATGTCAAAACAAAATTGCCCTACTTTGAACAACCTGGTTTGAAATGCATTTAGCATTTGAGAGTACAAGTCATCAACTACTTCACTGCAGAATTAGAACAGTAGTCTAGTCATGCTCAACACTTCAGTGTTCATTATTTGTATCTTGGCTGCTGATCATGCCTTTTATAAAATATTAGCTAAGCAAAATAACATGTTAGCAAGCTTTGCTTTTTTTCAACAGATTTTTAAAATTTTATGTTCTGCAGTGGATTGTTCTTTTCTGCTTTACATCCCTATTCAACAGCATTTCCCATTCTATATGCAAAAACCCACCACATTAACACAAATTACACATTTTCACAGCACTGTCCTTAAGCCCCATAAGTTTCCTTTCCATTCCTAGTTTCCTTTTCTGCCTCAAAGACAAAATATCTCCCACTGCCTCACTCTACCTCTTGCTTGCTTCCATGAGCTCAAAATCTGACTTGTCCAGGAAAAAAAATACATTTTTATAAATATATACATTTTATGTATAGATATATAACATGTTATCTAGAAAACCAATATATATGTATACGTGTGTGTATATATATCTATAATCCATGTATATCTTATATGTTGTACATATATACTTATACGTTTTATATATATATATATATATATAAATTATATTCATTTTTGGCATGTGTGAAAGGGATTATTTAGGTTTAGGTTACAGAGGCTGCAGAGATCATAGAGTTTATGTATAAGAACTTTATGTACATGTATGGTGCTTTCCATCTTGGATACATATAGTCAATATGTACATTTACAACCTGTAAATGGGTTAAAAAGTTCTTAACACCATTATGACCATGGGTAGAGACCTATCTAAATATTAGGAAAAGTGCCTACTATCAATTATGAAGCAAGTCTGAAAGCACATTTTCAATGGAAGACTCTCCCATTGAAAAAGATTTGGTATGTATACAATGATTAGCAACAGCCCAAAAGATTTAGCTGCAGTTAAATAAAAAGTTACATTGAATTCTATGGAAATAACACCCTTTACAACACTGTTACTTACCATTATTCTCTGCATATATCCTTATAACCGGCATCAGCTCGAAGAGCACCTTGGGCTTAGATTCTGTCAGTCTCACATTTCTTCTGTCCCAACCAGCTCCTTCCAAATACAGCCCATACACGTAGACACCCTCTGAAGGAGGGCTTGTGATATCATCCTTCATCCATTTAGTGACTTCATTGCACAGCACTACACTGTCAAGAGCCCATCCTTTGTTAGCTCTTGTTATTTCCTGCCCAAACCAGGCAAAAGTTAGATTACATTTTCACATGAGCACAGAACCATTTTTTCCAGCAGTTATTAGAAATAAACCTGTATGGTTGTAACATATCCTCTTCAGTACAAAAAAAAAAAAAACCCTAATTCTTTATTATATCCATGTTTATAGCAGTTTGACTTCTCACTAAGGGAGTGATGACATGGAAGTACAAGAAAGCTTTCAGTACTTTATCCACAACATTTGATTTTCAATCTATTATATACAATATCTAAAGACCATACCAAGTAACACAACCACTGAATGCCGAAGGTAGCCAGCTCTTGTGAACACAAAAATGTCACAGATTTGATGAGATGATAAAATATTTCCTGCATGTGGTAAGTGAAACATATTTTGTGGGGTTACCTTCCTTTTTCTGTACCTCTAATTTTCAGTAACTGTATTCTTATTGAGTAAGAACTCACTCAGCTCTAAAGCTATGTAAAGAGACTGCAAAAAATCTGCTAGTTAACACACTGGACAACACTCAATTCTCAGTTGCCCAGTTCTTTACTATCCCATGCAAATAAGTTATGGCAAACCAAAATTTTATCCAGGTCTTGCAATGGCTTTCAAAGATCTTTGTTTGAAGTAATTGGAATGAATGATTGCCCCATATTGCAGTTATTTAGATAATCTAAAAGAACTCAAAGTTTGTAGATCAGTGATCATTCTGGCTCTTTCTCATTTCTATTTGTTTTACCACACAGCAAAGCCCAGAAACTCACTTTGGTATCTACTTGGGAAATTAGGTTGTTTTGTATCCACAGTCCCTTTTTACGGAACCAGAAAGATCTGTAGTTTCCAACTGTTTTGGATCCTGCTAGTAAACCTTTCTCACTAGCTTGGATGCAAAAGATGGTGCCAGTTTAGTACTGCTAACTCAAAAGAAATATTTTGTTACATAATTCCAAGGCTATATGCCTGAAATTTTAGATTACACTACCCAGACCACAGAGTAAGAGGGGACATTCTTCCTTCATTCTCTTCTCCAAAAGTTTGGGCTTTTCTTCCTGAGGTCCCATTGTATTTTCACCCAAGTATTCTTCTTTAATTTTACACATTCCAGACACTTACTGTCTCCAGTATGTCCCTTTATGCTGACCAACATAGGCATTTATTGCTTCCCTTTAAAGTAAAAAAGTTGCTGAGCAGCCAACACAATCACCAAGTCAACATACATACGTTAGCAAATACATCCAATATCATACTTATATGTGTTAATAAAGGAAAGTCTTTCCCACATCATGAAGAAAGCCTTAATCAGCTACTGAACAGCAGAATTGAAATGTAAGACTTATTCTGAATAGCTTTTCTGCCCAGTCTCCAGTTGGGCAAGTACTGAACACAGAACAAAAGAGAGGGGGGAAAAGAAAAACTCGTGGGCTTAATGACCATTCTCAGAGATATCTCAATGGAAACATGAGACAATATTTTTATAGTCTACCTTAATAAGGTTGTGAGTTAGCCTCTACTTATTTGGGTCTTGGTCAACACAGGAAATATATTTTAACACATTAGTGGTCAATATACTGAAAAAGTATGTGTGAAGGAAGAACAGTTCACTTGGGAAATGTTAGACAGTCATGTATCTTCCCATGATTATAAACTTGTCCTTCATCAGAAAATGTATTTTATTTTTAAAAGCATGTCAAAAAATAAGCAGAGTAAGACTTCAAACACAATTTACCTGTCTCACTGCAGTTAAAAATCCTTGAGGATTAAAAAACCCGGTCATCCAGAAACAGTTTGGTCGACTTTCAAAAATCCACTTGTAAAGCTGGTGGTTTCTTTCTAGAAGCTCAGTAAACCAGAAACCAAGTGTACTGGAAGGCCAAGATGCCTAAAAATAGTAAATATGTTTTAAAATAGCATACTGCTGTCAAGAAAAGCTAACTCCTCCCATGGTAATTAACAATATAATATTAGCAAAGCATATTTGAAGAGCATCTATCATAACTTCAATCTGATGCTTAAACTTTGCATCACTGAAACCTGAAGCAAATTCATTCCCTGTTCAAATTCATGTCTACTATTCCATTTACACATGTTTAATGCTCTCTGTGGTAATTGTCCACTTTATTGTCCACTCATTTTTGCAAGGCTAGACAGCTGTATAAACTAAGAAAAATTGTATACATGTCTTTCAAATTCCAAGGTCAATACATCAAGATAATATGATTTCTGTAAAACTGTTCTGCATTTTTATTCTTTTGAATAAAACCTGAGGAAAACTGAACTTGGACTGTGTGGAGATATAGTTGGTGTTGTAAAGCATCTGTTTACATCTAGCTTTTGTACCATGAAAGCACCTTGTCAGTAGAAACAAAACAAGCAACCAACAAAAAAACCTCCCCATTTTTCTGTCCACCAGTTGCCATTAACAGCTCTAATTGTCCCTGAAAACAATTTCTATGGGGAGAGACTGAGACCTGGGATTGTTTAACCTGGAGAAGAGAAGGCTCAATGGAGACAGCATGTTTATACCTCATCTGTAGAGAATGGAAGATGATGGAGCCTGGTCCTTGTCAGCAATAGGACAGAAGGCAATGGGAACAAGATGAAATATCAGAAATTGTTTCAACTTAAGGGGTTTTGGTTTGTTTGGCTGGTGGTTGGTTCATTGGTTGGTTTTTAATGTGAAGGTGATCAAACAGTGGAATGGGTTGCACCTCTCTGATTCTTGAGACTCCTGGGAAACCTGCTTTAACTGATCCTGCTTTCAGGAGTGTGATTAAAACTAGACTGTCTCCATAGGTCCTTTCCAGCATCTACTATTCTGTAATTATGTGGCTATTAATCAAACTCAAAGAACACTGACTTTAGCCAAGCTGGACAGGCCACTTCTACTTAACCCAGAAAAGGAACATACATAAATTATATATATTCAATTAATAGTACCAGTGTAGTTCACTAATGTGGGTGTTATTTTTTAAAATCCATCATCACATTTTGAATTACTCTTCTCTCTCTAGCTTTTTTATCCTGCCAATATGCAACAGGCTGTTAAAATGGGAAATACCTGCATCGCCCACATTCACTTCAACTTTTATAAATGAAAGAAGGCTTGTTTTGACTATGTTTATTTTAGCATAAAATCTATTCCAGCAGTTGCACAGCTCTGGCTAGCACTTCTGAAACACAGTTTGGAAAAAAAGTGTTTACTATAAGTCTAGCACTTCGGTCTCTTCAGAAATAGGTATTTTATTTCTTTCCAGAACAAGTGATGTACACCTACTTTTTTCCAGCTAGCAGGAATTCTTGCATCATACATGCAGTCTAAAGCATCCCTCAGATTTTCACTCATAACTATTGTCCCATCAATGGCAAGTTTTAGATCAGTCAGAGTGCTTCTCACTAAAGAAATAACTCTCTGCATTTGTTCAATCTCCTGTCGCAAAAATATGTGCATAGGTTGAAAGGGTCCCATGTCCTTCAGCTTTTCTTTTACCTGTTGGCAGAAAACCAAAGATCCTTCAAAAGAAGTGAAAAAAACCTTAGTTCAAGGGATTCAGCTTCAATTTCAACATGCAGTTCCAAGGTTCTCTTTGCACAAACCAATCAAGAGCAATTGTCCCAGCTACTTTGCTTCAACATAATAGCAATGCCTGGGAACTAGCACAATACCAGACTGTCTTGTATTCTAACCAAACTTACAGATTCATTTTTAATCAAAAGTGTAAAATTAACAAACAGCTGCATATACATAACTGGAAATTTTATAGTGTTAACAACCTCAGCTAAAAGCTGATGATCCTACCTCTCCCATAGTGCAAATGACAAATTCAGCATTAAGGGGTTTAATATTTTTGAAAAAGCTCTTACAAAGGCACTTCAGCACACATTTAATGATTTCATTATAAAATTAATAGTTTGGTCACACTTCTTTAAAATACAAAGTATTGCCTGTATGAATGAATTCAAACATGCTTTTAGAAAAGCTGTTATGTTTTTTTAATCCATAAATGGCAAAATGGATGCAAATGTTTTTGCCAGAATTTCACTAACTCACTTCAAATGGTACATAATCAGCAGGAAGTTTTTCCAGCATATCATCAGCCAGTCTGGCTACAACCGCCTCTCGAGTTTCACCTCCTCCACCAGAGCTATCTTTAGGCTGAATACTGAGGATGGTGTCCAATACATCTTTGGAAACTTTACTTTGGTAGGTGATATCTGCATTGGGGTGCAAACCAAACACCTCTGGTGTGTCATAAGCAGGAAGGCTCTACATAGTGAAATAGAAAAAGAGTACAAGTGGAGATTTAGAAGCTAATCCTTAAGGAAGAAAAAACCCACAAAAAATCCACAAACAACAAACATAAAACCCAACACACAACAAAACCAAATAAAAAACAGAAAAGTCCATCTAATAGTGTAAAGTAAGAAGCTAGATTTCTTCAAATAGTCTTACGCCAAATGACTTGCTGTGGTCTGTTTGTCATGTTCAAATTGAGTTTTAATATCTGTGTTGTTATTTTAATAGTAAACTTGTACTCTCATATATGACTTTTATTTCCAAGAGATTTTACCCAGTGTCTGGACTCCATTCTTTGTCCCCTTTAATAGCTTTGTGCCTTTAGGTATGTAAGCAAACCGCCTTTCATGAAGATGCCATAACAAGAATTAGTTGTCACTAATAGATATGCAGACTGCTAGAAATCAGTTTAAAAATCTTGAGTTTTAATATCTGTGTTGTTATTTTAATAGTAAACTTGTACTCTCATATACACAGACTTTTATTTCCAAGAGATTTTACCCAGTGTCTGGACTCCATTCTTTGTCCCCTTTAATAGCTTTGTGCCTTTAGGTATGTCACATAAGCAAACCGCATAAAAAGGAAATATATATGGCTTTCATGAAGATGATAACATTCATAACAAGAATTAGTTGTCACTAATAGATATGCAGACTGCTAGAAATCAGTTTAAAAATCTGTGAGTGACAGACAAAATACAGGTACTCAGAAAAAAAGAAAAATTATAGGGAATCAGGAACTTATGAGAAACAAGTGATTAGCTTTCATTTACCAACCTGTATATACTGAAGGTATTGATCCACCATAGTACATTTGGGTATGCTGTATCCTTTGTAGAAGCTGAATTCCTGACTGAATGTATTTTCACTGAACCAAACCTTTACAAAGGTGTTCATGAGTCTTTTGTCAAAGTCATCTGTCACACGACCACCATACTGGATCTCACCTATCATGTAACAAATAGTACTCCAGGAGATCCCCTAAAACCAAAAAGAAAGCACAGACTTCACCTAATCCTCTTCTCATTTACTTAGATCTGCCTTAGTAAAAACAGCTGATGTACCATGTCTGTCCCAACTGGAAAAAAGTTATTTTCCTACTGCTCTTTTTTTATTATAGTCTTCCATTCCCAGAACACCTGCAAGGATTTCTCAAAATATAATTAATTGACAATAAATTCGAGAGCATCTTGAAGATAGCAGGAAGGTTACAGATATATTTGAATCCTCCTTTCACTTAAAATGCCAACTGCAAATTGCTTTGCCACAGATCTCTTTATGACAACTGACCATATGGAAGTGAGAAACATAGGAGAAATTCTTGCATGATTATTTAAAACCACTTTCAATTTCTTTATGCTGCAAAGATATGTGGAGGGGAGCAAACCTTATTTTTACTTGAAATAGATTTAAACAAAAGAGTATTTTAAATACCCATTTTTAACTAATTGACTTAATTAGAATTGAAAAGAAGGTCTGTATTTCTAAGGTTTATATTTCTGAGATGGCTGGGAAGGCTCTTTAATTTATAAGTTAATACAGAAATAAAACATGTATTGGATTAGGGGTGTAGTTTAAGTCTGCTGCTGTAGAGACAGGTATACTTGAAATATTGAATATTTGTGGAAAAACAATAAGTTAAAATCAATCTTGTAGCTCAGTTATTAGGAAGCTGTCATGATCCAACAGAAGCATTTGCATACATTCCACTACTAGAAAGATCCATCATCTTAATCCATGTTTCCCACAACAACATGAATTACCTTCTTGATATCCATGCGATTCAAGTGGTTTTGGATGAACTGCACAGTAGCGTTGAAATCAGCTTGATTAAACTCATAGGGGATATTCCAACCCAGAGACCCAAACTTGCGTCTCTCTTGAACAGTGGAGTGCAGAAAGGCTACAGCATACAACAGTGGTTTCCATTGCACCATTTTACTGGCATCTAATAAATCCTGGCTGACACCTATTGATTGCAAATGGGCTTTATGAGAATCACAGTAATCGTCTTGTTCAAAACTACTTCAAATCAGTGTTAAAATATCACTCTAGAGATATTCACTTGGCTCTCTGCCTCTTCCAAGGGTAAATTATTGTCCCACAAAGTGTTCTGCGCTGGAGACAGTTTATAGCATGTTATTAAGTTGCTCATATTAAAGGAGTAAACTTCAGGGGGAAAAAAACCCACAATCTACTAATGGCTGAATTCACATCAAGTTGCTTTCTGCACAGAATCTTTGTCCTTTATTTTATGTAGGGTAAAGAGCACTTGATAGCCAACAAAGATTATCATTTTTTTGCCAAAAGACAGAAGATTAAAAACTTGAACACTTTGAACTGACGCACTAGAAACCAACATGTGAGAAAAGAAAAGGCATTTCCAGTTTTGCTGTCCAATTAGTTCTGGCAACTAAAATCTTCTTAAATCTTCTCTTCTTTTTAATTTTCAAATCAAGAACTAAGATGTGTTCTGGCGTCATTGTGATCAGTTTCTCATACTACTTACACCTACTACCATTTTAGTATGATGACACAATAGCATCACAGTCCAAAATTAAATTTTAAATCATTACCATTCTAGCACTCACCACTGTATGTTCTCTTTAGTCCAGCTCTGAGCCCTTGTGGTGGCTCATTGGTAAACTTAATTGACATTTGAAGAAGGGTGATGGGGAACTGTTTGTGAATGTCAGTTGTCATCCACAGTCGAAAGCTTTTATGAACAGTCTCTGTCTCTATTACAGTGTCCATTAACTCATCCAGAAAGTCAAGTCCAAGGTGGCAGTTTTGCAGAAGCACCCAACCTCCCTAGTTTGAAACAATAGAATATAAAAAGTTAACAACATTTTCCGCAAACTGAAATTATTCCTTGAGCTGTGGGCTGTTTCTTCTGAAGGTGGTGTCAGCTTGCTTGGTTTTTTTCACCAGAAGAAGTGGTCCTTACTTTTCTTATTTGGTTTCTTCTAACAGTCTCTACCTGTTCCATTTGAATACATTTAAAACATACTTTGTCATGATTACAGTGCTGGTAGAAACTGATAAATTTTGACTTACATAAGGGAGCTCAGGAGTAGCTCCATAGAGCAAGTTGCTATACCTTGTTCCTCACAAGGGAAGGGTTATTTTCCAGGCTTGGAGAATAACCAAATAAACATACTTAATAATCTATTGCTATCAATCAATAGATCTCAAACTTTCTTATATGAATTAGCATATTTCATTACAAGCATCTCATATACCTCTTCACTAAGAGGGCTTGTGAAACAGTGAAGGAAAGTAACTGCATTTATCTTAACTAAACAAAAGGTGCTCCTCTCCCCTATTTTTGAGTTTCTTCTCATTTGATCTGCTAATTAGCTCCTTATGAGATGCTACCAAACAAGAATCTGAAGTAGAAATCAGAGTAAAACAGGTTATAAAAAGAAGCTCATAACACAGGAGAGTAAGAAGCCCAATCTTTTCACATCAGCAGGCATAGCAGTAGTATCACCTGCGCAAAGCATGCCAAATTGGAACACCTCACCTTTCTCATACAGATAGTTTTGTTCTTTAATTCCCCCTCCTGTAAAATGCCTGTGCTACCAGATTGTCCCTCCCAAGTTCAAATTCAGACTACAGCAATACAGAATATTCTGCTATACCACTTTATTTTTCTCTAGTTTATGTAATTATCAGTAGCATAGTTGGAATTCATTTTCTTCATTTAACAAAAAACATCCGTATTACTAAAAATAAAAAACTCAAAAAAATAATCTCAAATGCTTACAGAAGAATATTTACTGGTGATGTAACAAAAAAACCCAAAAAATCAATTCAGCTATGTTCATAAGACTGCAATCGACTATAAAAACTCCATTTTATATGAAAAGCACTCTATTTTCAATGAAAAACATCTGCACAGTACCAAAAAGCTTGTTTTGGTAAATTGAAGGACTGTGAAAAGACAGATCTCATGCTTAGGACACTTACATAAATAAATGTAGTGGTTTGCATCAGCATTAACTACCCAGCAAACAATACTATCTCATGACAGGATTTTTATTTCTAAATGTTTAATACAGAAAAAAAATTCAGATTTTTTTCTTACATGAGCCATTGTCTGCTTTAGAAGTTTGCGAGCATGGATTCCTTGCCCCTGGCCCATGGAAACACAACACGTTTCTGTCTTCAGTCTTTTTCCCAAAGCAATAATGGAGTCCGTAGGATCAGAGCCCATGGAAAGAAAGCATATGAGGGGAGTACGTGGATCTGACTCTTCCCACGTTTTCTCCAAGTCCAAGACGACTCCCTCTGCATATTTTTCCCCCATAGTGTCAGTGATATATTTTCTTGCCTATATTAAAAAGGATAAATTTCACTTGTGACCAAACCATTTAACATTGTTTTCCTCTCAGTGTAAATACTACCAGTCACCTGAAGACCAAAGGCTGCTAAAAATTCATATCAAAAATACAAATACACAAGTTTATTTTTACATGTCAACACATCATACTATCTTTGCAGGTGTTACTTCCCATAGCCTTATGCAACCAGTTAAAATTTTTAAAATAATTATTATATTACATATATCTGTATGTATTGTTGTATACAATAACTGTAATTAAAGTATAATAAAAATAATAATCTCTATAAAACTTTAGAAAAGTTTTAATCATTTAATAATTATTATATTACATATATCTGTATGTATTGCTATATACAATAACTATAATTAGAGTATAATAAAAATAATAATTTCTATAAAACTTTAGAAAAGTTTTAATGATTTAAGGATATCTCCATTAGATAGTGTAACTCCTAGCCTTAAAATCTAAAAAAATAGGAGGAAAGGATTAAAGATGGGCTTGAAAGCTCTTAGGCCTTACCCACCTCACGGTTCAACAAGCAATGAATTAACAATAGTAATGATTAAAATAACTATCACTAAGTAGACAATGCAGAGGAACAGGTGAAAACCATCTCTTATCCCTTTTTTATTTATCTTTACAAATTCTAGATTATTGTTCTTTTTCACAAAGAAGCAGAAAAGCGTCTTTCAAACAGTCTGAGGTGTTCTTTCTTGTATTCTTTCCCACCACATGGCTTTTGTCTTAGATAAATCTTCCCCTTAATACCTCTGGGTTACTTCTCATAGACAAAAGACACTTTGTGTTAAATATTTGATAAATGATCAGTTTTCATAAAACCATCGAAAGATGGAAGTTTACACTGCCCCATTAAGAGTAGGGAGGAACTAACCTTGCATGATCTGTTTCAGACACACAGCAGACATCAGTGAGATATTCTTCATACAGTACTGCTTAACCTATTGGCTGCAGTTAAACCAATAATTGCTGAGATTTTCTCTGAATCCAATCACGATGTCTAAAGATGTGCATCAATAAAATTAATACCACACTTCAAGTGATGCATTCCAATTTCAGTAAATTGTCATCAATTGCTCTGAATTGACAGCAATTTTATAATTTTTTGTTCTTTTGTAGAGGAGAAGAACATAAAGGTTAAAAATAGGCTCCTTGAACTTGATTTTTCTTTTAAAAAGGTCTATTTAAAAAACTTCAATTTTATACTTTTTTAATAAATGGTTTCAAATTGAGCACTTTGAGTAGACTTTAATAAAGATTTTTCTAAAGTGAGTCAAATTCTTCCATGCAAGAAATAGTTCCTCAATTAAATTGTTTTCAGTTTTCTTTCAGCCAGTGGTGTTCGTTAAAATATTTTACTTCAGCCTAACATGGGTACACTTCTAAAACTCCAGTGAGTAAACAAGGATAGACAAATGTACCATCTGAACTAATAAAGCAGATCTGCATAAACACATATGATTCCAGCAGAAATCACCACAGTGCAATCATTGTACAATATTTGTTCAATATATTGGAATAATTGTGTTATCACTGCCCTTGTAACAAATATATAAATGGCCAGAAAATACAACATACAGGTCCATTACAAAAAGGTTTTTAGCACTACATAAAACAGTACTAAACTGCAATCTGAAAACTATTATTCTAGTGATACCTAAATAGACCATGGAGGCTATATAAACATACCTGAGCTATGGTCCTGTCAGGACACCAAGATCTGATAAGAAGAAGTTGTCTGAAGCAGTCCAGAGATTGACCATAGCCACTAGGAACCAGTTCTTCTTCGGGATTCTTACTATCGAACCAGATTTTCCACTGTTTCTCTTCTCTGGAAATCTGCAATTATACCATCAAAGAAGCAAATATCACTAAACAGACAAGTCATATTTGCACTACCACTAGGTCACAAACTTTTAATGGGAGTCAGAGACATAATCCACACACATTTGTTTAGAAATACTAGTCCACAGATTTAATAAGGCTATTAAAAACGATAGGATAAAAATTCAGATTTTAAGCATGCGATTGCAGAATGCAACACCCTTGAGTATTAATATTCTGAAAACAGGAGCCACTAATCAGTATTTTCTATTACGATAAAATACCATTGCTATGTCAGAATATGGATGGCTAGGCACAGACACAGTTTTGAGAACAGCAAGTACCTAATTGCTCCCCGCATGAATGTACAGAAAAGTTGTCTTCACCCATACCAAAAGCTACTTATCATTAGCTACAATATACACTTAGTGTCCAATAAGACTATTCATAAAAGTATTGAATTTCCTGAACACCTTCTCCCTAATTTTTACTCCATGTAACCAGAGAAATACTGGAACAAGCATGATAAAACATGGCGTAAGATGGAAGAAAGGGATGAAAGATAGCTAACAATCTGACTAACAATAAAGTTGCAATGTATGAACTGGATCATTGCAAGTTGAATCCCAATCTGAAAATATTATAACAAATGTGAACAGTCTTCACTGTTCTTATCTTTTTGGGAGTGGTTGAGTCTTCATACCAATAGGTTGCTAAGCAGTCAGGGCCACAACTGTGGCTGTCTGCTGTCAGTTTTGTTTCTCCTCTATAAAATAAACCAGTTCCCACCATATGGCTTGATTGCTACCCAACAATCACTTATTAAACAAGAGATCAATTTTTGAAAGCTCTTACGTACCTGATCAAGAATATCTGAAAACTGTTCAAGCTTACTGAGCTCCACCAAGTTCAACCAAGTCATATCCAGAATCCATTTAGCCGGCTTTGGAGGGCAAGCTTTTAGATCTAGGGAAGCACCACCTGCAAGAAATTGAAGTTAGTTATAATTAGTACTGTTGGAGAAACAAAGAAAAATAAACAAAATGAAAGAGAAAAAACAAATACAAGAATCCAGTTTTTAAATCATGATGCTACAGTTTTCTACCTTACAAAACCATGCCATATTTGATTAAGCTGAGTTTGCAATTTGGTTACTTCATGCTTTTTTTTATATCGTGTACCTTAAACAGAAGTCTTAACCTTTCTATTTTGAGGTTTTACTGGCTTTTTGTGCAACATGCCTGGAAATAAATGCGTTTTGAGAAAAGATATTCTGAAGATTCAACATGGAAAAATTCACAGATATATTCCATAAAATTGCCTGGCAAATTAAGCCTCTTGGAAAGGCAATACAAAATGTATCAAAACTTTCAAGTGAACTCAGCACTTGTATGCAGTCAAGAGCAAAACCATGACCTTGTCACATGCAACCAAAACTCTAATGTTCTTTTAAACTGTTAGCACCATTTTCTGTTCCTATTTGCTGCAGTAACTATAATATGTTTATTACAATAATAATTTTTCTAAGTTAAACACATACCTGATGTTTTGTGAGCAGCAGACACAAAGGATACTTATCAACATTCCTTTTAAATTCTCACAATTCCAAAGATATATTCATCAATATTCAGTGTGCTACTATAAATTAGAACTACCATACAATGTTGTCTGTCACCATATCAGAATGATAAACACATATTCTTACAATTGACTGGTTTCTCATGTGCAAAAGGAAGGAGCATACTGGCTAGGAGATACAAATACATAAATTTTCTATAATAATATTGTGCTCTCCTTAAAATTTATTCAGAGTTCCAACCTTTAATAAGTGTCAGAAATTCCTCGTGCTTCACTCTGTTTCTTTGTATATCAATCTTCAAAGTAAGCAGTAACGTGAAAAGAAATTTGTGCTCCTCATAGAGCCCTCGGGCAGTATATTTGAATACTTCATATGTCATATGTTCAATAATATTAGTAACCCTCTTGCTGGTTATAGGGCTCTTGGTAGACCTGTCAGAAGAAAGGTCTGCAGTTGAATGTTGATTTGTTTAGGCTTTATAAGAGGGAATACTATCCAAAAGACAAAAAAACATAGTTCATTTTTTTCAAAACATGAAAAATGATAGATCACAAACACAGAATATCAGAGAGCAAACTAGCACAACTTCTAGATTAAAGGTGCAACAACAACAAAAGAAATCTTTTCTAATCAAGTCTTTTTGCCCAGCTTAAAATCAATGCAGTATAATAGTTATTAATTATCTAATGACAAATTTTGAAAGACTGTAAGTACATTAGAAGGTTCTTTACCTTGCTAACTGACGAAGTGTTATGAGTATTTAAGATGACAATTTGTGGTCAAGATGGCAAGAACCAACAGTCTTCTTTCTGATCCTAGTTTACAATAAATCTTTACTGTACTACAAGCACCTCCTGGTCTGGGTAAATACTGATTATACTTATTGTTAGCTAAATTACCTGGCTAGGGAGCGGTCAAAAAGCCCCAAAAACTGCCAAAGTGATGTCTGATACATGACATTGACCATGCTCATCTCAGTGATAAGGAAGTACAAGATGCTACCTCGAGTTGCAACTGAAGAATGGGAAAGAAAAATGTGTTCAAAGTAGAAATGCACAGCAGGAAACTTTAGCTCTCCAGAACATGTAGAGTGAGTTTAACACTAATGATAACCGAAGATCCTCGAGTTTCCCTATTCTTTATTGCCAGAAAAATAATAAAAACATTCATTTAGTCATCATTTATACATCATAAAAAAAAGGATATTTGTTGTAATTAATGCATACTATGTAAAGCCCAGTTTTGAAATAGGAGCATATCTGGAGAACAGCTTGATAGTACACTGCAATATTGAGAATATCAGTAGAACATATAAAAATTATGGCTGTTTGAAATACTGTTTAAGTATCCGAACAAATTTCTTTTTACAGACTTTTACAAGAGTCATATAAAAGTCAAATGAACTATATTGATTTAACTTACCCAGCAGCGATTTAACTTCTTTTCAGTAGTCATTCAGTTTTAAATGCAAAGGCTTTACAATATCTGCAATGTTTCTGGTACACTAACTGTACCATTTTACACATTTCCTAGAATGCAGGCAATTAAGAGAACTATTTTTTTCCCCTGTTTTTTTTTATTACCTGTCAGTTGAAAGTCAAAAGACTCATGAAATGTGCTGACTATAATAACCTAAGGATAAATGATGAAGCATTCATCAGAACAGACATAAAAAGTACTTAACATTACATAAGCCCTGTAAAAGAATGTCAACATGTAGAACTCAAACATATACTTGCCTAAACACTCTAATGACAAATACACTTGTTTATAGAGCAATGGGAAGTCTACAAAGAGAACAATTCACTCAATTTTATAAATTCCACATAAGACATTATGTTGACTATTTTCTCCACTATAGCTCAATATGACATCTCCTAGATTCATTTTACTTATAGGAAAACACAAATCTCTCCCTCCAATTTTGGTTTTCCTGATCTCATCCTACAGTTTCTCCTCCTCTAAGTATTGATGATTTAAATATATGGTCTAGCCATTTGTCTTCTATCACTACCTTCACTCACCAGGTCTGTACTCCTCACGAGCTGAATTGATCTGTACTTCAGTTTCAGCGGAAGTTTGCAGTTTCTGTGTTACTTCTTCAGCAGTCTTCTTAGTGTTACTCAATACAATTAGTAGACTCTCATCATCTGCCAGAGAACTCTTAGTGCTTGTAAGTCGAAACAAAAGGTTATCTTCTAGGTCCTTAATCCTCCTTTTGTTCATAGTGACATCTTCTATAAGATCAGTCCTTTCTTTCTCTAATTCCTATTGGATTACATGGTAATATTTGGGAAACAGAAGAGCAACCAAAAATAAAACATTTAGCTTAAAAAATATTGATCCTACTTAAACAGTGTAGGTCAAGACTAGCTGCATTAATCTGGGGAAAGAATTCCAGTGGTATTTCTGACACAAGGTCTATTGCCAGGTTCAGAACCTGCTACATACATAGGCATTAAAAAATAATTTCTACAAATATTATGAAAGATGCTTGTATCATGCCTAAAAGAATAATAAGTTCACAACAGTAATTGTTTGTCTTCTCCTTCTGTTTCAGAAAAGACAAATGCAAACATCATCCCAGACACAGGATTTTATTCCCATCCATGTAATCTTATCCTCATTTATGTCTTGCTTTACAATTGCCATATTGAAAATTTAGGCTCAATAGCCATCCTTTGTCCTCAAATCAACCACCAGATATTTCAAGAAGTGTCAATACTCCTCCATCAAACAGGGATAATTTCAGCCTGTCACTAAAATGCTTCATTGATTAAGAAAGTATTTAGAACTTGAGTTACTTCACTATACGTATTTATTTTATACTTTTACTAATACAATCTGGGTGGTTTATGTATCTAGTTTTTTTTCCAGTGTCCAAATATAGAAGATGGATAACTGTTAATCAAGAGTTTTAAATTAAAAAACAACTATTTAAAATCTCTAGAAAAATACTTTTCAGCAATAATAGTCCTGTCAGTTCACTCTTAAAATTAGACTTTAAAAACTTGATACAAATTAGTCCCTCAGAGACAAAAATCCTCTACTGAAATATTACAAAATGTTTCACTACAGTGAAGTAAAAAAAGAAAGAAAGGGGAGAGGATGGGTTAAGAGTTTTTCATAAGATAAAGTTAATATTAATCTTAGGAATGAACAGTAGGTGAGCCAGTTTGTAGAAATATTTGCTGTGTCTAGAGAAGTACTTCACAAAGTTTACAAAGGTCTGGTGAATAATTTTAACAAACTTGGAAGTTCCATGTTCACTTCATCATTGACAAGTTCATTTCTGTGTTGCTTACTGGCTACTCATATTCCAAAGAAACAGGAACAACACTAAGAAATACAGGATCTCTCATATAGCACTGGAGACAGAATGGACCTGAGCCCTTAGCAAGGCTTAAGAAAAGGTTTTACTCTCCCATTTGTGCAGTCTTCATTTCTACAGCTTTGAAAAACTATTACAACTTTTGAATTTTTTTTTTCCCCCCACATTCTAAACTTTTGGTCTTCTCACCCTACATTCTCCTCCTACATTCCTAATTGAAGTGTTTACTTTTTTTTTTAATAATGCCATTTACCTTAAAAAGGAAATAAGGAAAAATCATATTATTATTATCAGATTTAGTTTTTTCTTTCATTATCATCAGCAGGTAGAAAATATTTAGTGGGACAATCATTGTAGAATAATGCAAATACAACATAGATTATGTGCTTACTTTTTCAGAAGATTTTGACAAAAACTGATGAAAATAGACAAGAAAACTAGTTATCTGCATTTTAATCAACTGACGCTTCATGAAACTAAAGAAAAACAGGCAACAGTTTCATGAAGCATTATTTTCATGCAAGTTTGATGAAGTAGAAAACATTTTTTTTAAGAATAGCATTAAAAGAAAGTTAGCAACCAATCAAATATGATCATTAACATACTGAGCCAAACTGCACTTCATGTTTTGCTAAATTCAGTTTAAAAAGTTAAATGTACTTTAGAATTCAATGCTTTATAAAAACAGAAAGCTATTCTCTTCACAAGAAGTGCCTGAGAAACAAGTTGGAAACAGAGATACCAAACTAAAGTGAAGTAACCTTAGTGAAAAAAAAAATCCATCTATTAAGCTCTTAAAATGCTTTTTGTAGATCAGAAATTTTAAACAGTTGAAACCTTCCTTCATATCTTCAAAATTTTTCAGTCATAACACCAAGGACACAGAAAAAATAAGCCAAGTTACCATGTACATAAATTCAAGGAACTTGCACCAAAGAGGCTATTTGAAATCCAGTTTTATGGAATTCCTTTCACAAGCAGATGACATTTTACCGACTGTAACAAAGAATGCTATTTCTTGTTAATATTCATAAAATATGAAAGCTGCTACATAGCTTGTATCATTCTGTCACAAAATGATTCACAAGTACAAGAATTTTCATCAACTGTTCCTTACAAAATTTGAGCCTTTTTGCAGCAAAAATCTTGATATATGGATGTGACAATTCAAAAAGCCACAAAGAGTTCTTGCATATTATAACTCCATTGCTAATCTGACTTATCTATGACACTAAATAAACAAGTTTTTTCAAATTACTTAATAGCCAATGTATCAAAATAATGATATCATCAAAGTATCAAAAGTTATTCTACATTCAGACATATATCAAATCTCTCAAATCCTATTATTCCAGGAAATATAGTAGAATCAAATTTATACAGATATACCAGCTGCCTGTTGACCTTATGCTTCACTTGTATCTTGCAATTGGTTTAACATTCTGGTGGAAAATAAGAAATCAGTACCAGCATTCCTATCAGTAAACAATTAAACCTGTGAGATGTGACAGAGATTCTACTAATGGGCATACCAGACCACAGAGAGTCAGACTTTGCAGAAACTTTAAATTACGTGGTGTAAACACTCCTTTTCCTTGTTGCAGGTCTAAGTCTCATTAATTCTAAGACCCGAACCACATAAGAGATGGTAGACTGGGAAGAAGGATAGAAATGTGCATAAAAATCTTGAAAAACACAGATTTCAAATAAATAATCTCTTTTCTTTTTGGGACAGAAGTTTTGCATGTAAATTGTAACACTGGATATCACCAAGCAGTCATACTGCTCAAATCATTTGGCAAACTATCTCACAGTAAAATAATTCCACCACCTTCCTGTCAAAGGCTACAAAAAGTAGTAAGAATCCAGACACTTAAGAGGGACATCCCCAAATTCCCAAAGAAGCATAATTAGACATCATTAAGAAATATTTGGATGGTGGGATATGTTCAAATTGACACCTCAGGAAATCATGAACCACAACGTGTATAAACAGAGGCCAAGAAAACTGCAACATAGTAAGTATATTCTGTAGAAGTCCTCCTGCCTGTCAAGTGATACACTTGTCATTTATCCAAAGGGAATATCCCCAGGTGGTCTCAAACAAAACAGTAATGAATACAACACTCTGAGAAGCTGGTAGAGAGAGCACTGTATGTCTACTCATTAGACATTCCCACTTAGTGACAAAGAGGCCACTGAATTTTAATTTGGAAGGCACCTACAGAAATTAACTAGTTCAACCCCTGCTCAGATTTAAATAGCTCAGTTGCTCAGGGCAATGTCCAGGTGAATCTTGAACCCTTCCAAGAACTGAAATTCCACAAAATCCTGGGGTAATCTGTTCCTGGGTTTGACCACTCTCGATGTAATTCTTTTTTCCTAATATCTAATCAGAATTCCCCGCGTTCCAACCTGAGTCAGTTACTTCTCCATCTATTTCTTGGCTGAGCTAAGGAAAGTCAAACTCCTCCCTTTTCTGTGTCCTCCAAGCAAGCAATGACTGGAGGCATTTGATAAACTGTGTCCTGGAGGAATGTACTGTATTTCAAGGCCCAAGAATTGAAGTCTGGCATAAGGCTTTGTGAGCACACACATCACAGCGTGTTTTAGATACACAGTGATAATTTCATTACATAGTGGGTTGATAAGCTGTCAGCGGTTGAAGAGGAACTGATGGTGCAATGAAGCTGTCTGACAAAAGACAGACCTTAACAGATTGAGTGTGATTTCTCTCATGAGATCCATGCACTGTTTGGGAATGAAATGCAACTACTCAACGTGAATAAGATGACTGAGGCTATTAACAAGACAATCTTACATTGGTGGGGCAGAGGAAGGTGTTGGAAGGACAGGAAGACCCCAAGAGATGCCACAATAAGGAAACAATGATATTCCTGTCATTCCTTTCTGGTGAAGGTAAACTGCAACTATTGCCAAAACCTTAGTAAATACGGAGTCACAGCTGCACAGTGTCTCTTATGACATCAACATTGCCTGACCTTAGAGTTACAGGTATTAGCTGTCCAATGGTTAAAAAGATACCAACCAGCCTCCCTCCAGAACTGCTGGTGGCATGGTGATTGGGACTGGCATCCTGAACCTGGACTTCCTCAACTAACATATCTGCAATGTCAAAATGAGTAGGTAGCCCATTTTCCCTTGGAGCAAGGAAATAACCAAGTCTGAATTCTTCGCACTAGGTTATGTTGCCATGAGCTCCAGGGTGTGCAGACAGAAGAATATCAGTTTTGATTTCAGGTCCTTTTGCTTTTCACAGGCCATTCTCATGAGGTTATAACTCATTGAGGCAGGAAAAATAAGGTGAATATGGTACAGTTGCAATAATAAAGAGACAGAGAAACTTCCACATGAATGAATCAATTGCTTCTGTGCCACTTTTTAAACCATTACAAATAGATTATATTAAGAATAATCACAATAGAGTCAGAAAGTTACCATGCAATATGGGAATAGAGGGTAATAAATTAAAATTAAAGTAAAACATTCTACAGGTAAATATAAGAAGGAAAGCCAGGAAAATAGATGCAATCAATTCTTTTACCTGTTTCTCTGTGAGAATGACTCTGCCTAAGAGTTGATTTTCAAGACCTTTCATGGTTACAGTAAAGTCAATGATGGAGGTTTGAGCACTAATTTCAGGAGAGTAACACGGATTTGACAGTTTTGTAGTAATGTAAAGTCTGAAGCCACTCATAACATCTACTTCCTTATCACCAACTTTAACCTTAAGAAAAATATTAAAAAGAAGTCTTGAAATATCAAGAGCCAATGCACACTTTTTCAGATACTGCATATAGGGAAAAAGGGTACTTTTTTCTTCTTAAAGGCATAAAAATAGAGTTTTAAATCATATATCTGATGCAAGCAATTTGTAGAGAATACAAGGAACGCTTTAAATGGCCCATTCACAAAATATTTCAACTTCTAGAAATTGTCATAAGCAAAGGAATAAAGAACTCTACACATTAAATACATTAACTATTTGTGAACTAAAACCCCACCTTTATTTTCTTGTATTCACATTAAGTTTAAATGAGTTTAATTTTTTATAGTCCTATATTTATTAGGAGTTCTTTTGCTAAAGAGAGGATGTGGGGAGGGGAAGGGAGGAAAGGGGAATTTCCACATGTTTACTCATTAGGTTTTTTTTACCTTGTTGGCTGAACCTGTTTTAATGATGTTTCTCTCCAAAACATTATCAAGAGCTGGGTCAAGCTCTTCTCCAACATCTTCTACTAAAAGAGGTCTTCCCAAAGAAAGGCTGTCTTCTAAGTGGTTTCTAAAATATTTGTGATTCAAAGAAGTGATCTAAAAACATAGATGCAATATCTTATGCCCATTTATCAAGATTTTTGTTAGTTTTATATTTATAAGTTATTTCATTTTCTTTAAAGTACTGCCAAAACCGATGATCCTGTGAGTAGACTAGTATTAAGGCAAAGACTGTAATGACAAGAAAAGGTAACATCAGCACCCCCTATTGCCAGATCTCATGGAATGCAAAGTTCTATTTTTCAGCTGCAAAGGTAGAAGAAAAGCAGCACTGAGACCTTGCAGTTTGATATCCTATGAGTGCAACTACTCAAGAATTTCACAGGAAAAATTCACAGGAACCTTTTAGCACCTTCAATTTTATCTTGGATAACATCTCCAAGTCAAACTACAGCAGGGTCAATTCCAAGATAAATCTTCTGGGGTTTTTTTTTACCCTTGAAAATCAGAGATTTACATAGAACAGGACCTTAAATACTCTTTGATATAAAAAGTAGTCCCCAGTTCAACTGTGATTTTCAACATGTTCAAAAAGCACATTCAGCTAAAACAAAGCTATAAACAAACAAATAATCATTTTTAACATAACTAAGCAACCATTAAAGGTTTCCACACCTAGATAACAATCAGCATGAAAATGGTAGTAATATTCTCAGAGCCACACTATTATCACACCTCAAACGACTTTTTATGGCTTTCAGGAAAATTTTTTTAAAGCTGGTTTATTGGTGCAATCATAATTGCATCCAGTAAGAACTATCTTCTTCATATTTTTTTGTTTGAATTCAATTTGTGTATCTTGCCTCAGACTGTACATTGTAGCGGTACATCTTCCCTGTGTATTCACAGAGCAGCTGACATCCATACTAAGACAACAGAAATTAACAATAATTTCTGATTAAAAGATGAAAAAATATCTTGCTGTGAATCTTCTTTTATAAACACTTACATAAAATTGTATGAATCAACTAGTTGGCGGTTTTTTTCCTAACACTTATATTATTCTGAAAACATTTATTATCAGACACTGCCCATCCAGCCTATTTTCCAAAGTTTGTTTCATTAGAATAAATTCATTAAACAAATTGAGTCATTGTTTGAGTCATTGCTAAAGGATACACTTCCACATCTAGCCAAATCTCAAATCTACTAAAATATATCTGAGATATTCTTTATATTCAAGCCAGACCTTTAATATAAATGGCATTTCCAAAGCATTATGTGAATCACTGAATTGTAATGCTTTGTAAGCTAAGAGTTTTTAGGGATCATGAAAGCATAAGCATTTCTATTACCTGAAGGTCGTTTCTGCCTTCCTTATTTTTAATCCAAATTTTACCCTGTGCTTGTGGATCAATTAATAAAGGATAACGAGATGCTTTAGTGACAATGATTCCATTCTGTATGGATAAGTCGTCATTTGGCAATCCTTGCAGGTTCCATTCACTGATAGTTGGAGCATCAGTCAACATTTCTATGAGGTTCAAGTTGTTACAAAAAGGAATTTTCCGGCTCTTCATTTCCTTTTGCCAGTCGTTTAACAGCAGACTGCGGAACTCTTGGTTAAAGGGACCAGAATAGGACAGAAAAGCTGTAGCCAAGAGTACATCACCTCAAAGAGAAAAAGGAGGAAGAAAAACCAACAAAACAAACCAAAGCATTAGAACTTTGCCAATTCTATTAATGAACCAGCTGCTTCCTTCACTAGTTGCTACATGTTTTGGCTGGTAACTGAAGAGCACACTTTGACCCATAAAGAAGGCACATCAATCTTTTTTCCAAGGTTCATTGCATGGCATGACAATGGTGCATTTCAGTAGAGACCACATTTACTTTGTTCTTACCATGCAATTGTAGGAATCAAGAGATCAGCATCTGGCAACTTGCAAAGGTCAACTCAACACATGTGTAACACTATTCCAATCACCAGATCCTGCTCAAGCAGGACGTGGCAGAGAGGACTTACTCGGACATTTAATTCCATCATTTCCTTATGCATTCATAAGTACAGGCTTAAACAATGGGGTATGTGTGTGTTTGGGGGGTAGGGGGAGAACCCCTTTTAAGTACTAATTCAATTAAATTATTGTAAATTGGTTATGAGTACTAGTAATAAAAACCGTCACAGACATCATTATGGAGGTATTAAGTGTGCCAACTTTTAATCATCTGTTCAGTTTCCAAATTTTCCCCCTAAATTTCATGACACCATAGTTTGAGGGGGTTTCGTACCTCTGAAATAAGAATGCAAGATTTAAACTGGAGAAGTTATCATACATCTCCAGTTATCATGCTTTTATACTGAGGCCTAATACTTTTTGGACATTTTAAAGTTATCTGTAAAATAAATAGGATGAATCTGTGGGGAAGGTATCCTGCATTTTTAATAAGTTAATACACATGTATATATTATACCAGCAAATAAAATACAACCTAGTTTCTATAATACAACTTATACTTTGTTGCAGGATGTTTTTGCATCCTTTCAAGATATAAGTCAGAGCAGAAATTTCAGCCCCCAGTAAAAGATGAGATAAATTTCATTTATTGATCTAACTGATGAACCAATTATTTACTACAAAGTACTTTAGTTCACAAGTGCAAATTTAAAAAATAATAATGACCTTCTAAGAAGCAAATTTTTATGAACATTAGTAACTGCAGTTAAAAATATTGATTTCTACATATAAATGTCAGTGCCTGAGTATCAGTCTTCCTTTCCTTTATATATATTCTCAGTTACACGCATTTTATTGGTACTTGCTAACACATCACTCACTTTGGACTGTTGCCTACAAAAATCAGTCAAGATAAAATTTTAGTGTCCCAAATATGTCCCAATCACATTTATAGCATTCATTATCTTTCCTTTTTAAATATGAACTTTAGCCTTATATTTATTTTTCACCTAACAGTGCTTCAGCAAGGGAATTAAAATATTTTTGAGGCAGGGATCTAAGATCTAAGATACAAAGGAGAAGGTTTGACATTTCAAATGTATTCACTTTTGCTACCCATTACAACCCAGGCAACTTGCTTAAAAGTTCAAAGGTTTGGATAAAAACTCACCAACTAGCCTCTTGGTTTGCATGGCAAATTCTTTACTCTGTTCTGTCCACCTCTCTTTTTCACCTGCTAAACCACTTATAAGACTCGAGGCAGTTTGCATTTTATGTCGGCAACGCTCAGCATCTTCCAGCAGAGTCTAGAGAAAACCATACATCAAGAGAAAATGTTCACAGTCATGCATCTGGTAGGTCAGAAAAATATCTACATCTCATTAAACCAGTAGATAAACAACAGCTTAGAAATATATTCTCAAATATCTCTATTACCATGCAGAGGAGGGAATGTGAGATGGAAAAAATATATCAGGACAAACTATCAACATCTATCAGAAACATGATTCAATATTTCTTTTTAATGTTTCTGTTCTTTAGTTTTATTTTAGTGCAGTTGCTGAATAGTATGCAAAATTCCTGATACTTATTAATTCTGGCGAATTCTACTCAAAATTTCAAATACATTATACATACATAGTATACATGAAACTTGAAGTTACAGTAGTAGGCACTGAACAAAGAATACAAATAAAACGGTTTTTGAAGGGGTGGAAGATAAGAAGAGAATCAGAGGCAAAGGAGAGAGGTGGAAACCAAAGAGGCAGTATTCAAATACTTTCTATCTCTTATCCACTGTTCATCAACATCCTTTTCAAGGAATAATAGTGAAATTGAAAGAACGTGTTAAGTGTTCCTAAAAATAAGGGTAGAAACTTGTTTTCTCTGAAGACCAGTTCACCTGTTTCTCTTTCATTGCATTTTCATACTCCTGCTGCACAATAACTAATTCTTCTTGCTTGGCTCCCAGTTCTTCTTGAGCTTTCTGCAGATCCAGCATAGCGCTGGTCAGGCGTTTCTCCTGAATTGCTAAATTAGCCTACAGACCATAAAAACATAAAAGTATATTCATATGCAGAGAACTTCAAAACTTTTGCTGTCATATATTTCAGAAAGTTTTCCTGTACTACATTTCCAAATCAAACTCTTCAGTAGAGATTTCACCACTCAGTAAAACCTTTTATTTGAATTTTACAACAAACTAAATTCTTATTGTAGATAGCTGCACTTAACCAGCTGGTTTAAAAATAATTAGAAAAAAAACCCTAAAAAATGACTGGGAATGCCAGTCATTCTTCATCTGACACAAAAGTTAGTCTGACATGACTTGGAGAAGAGAATGATGCCTCTAGAAACCTCCTTGATTTGTCCAACCAATATGCTCTGTATAAATCTTGCTCCCCTCTCAGTCATTCCTATAATAATACAAACTGTTAAACATGTTGGACCATGTTCTTCCTGACTTTCATTCTAACTACTTGGGCCTGTTTTTTTCTCTACATAACACTGAAGAGTCTCTGTACAATCCTTTTATGAACTGAGATCTGGAATATTAAAAGAACCTCAAATCTCAAGGCTTTATTTCTACTTAATTCAAAATCAAGGTAGAGCAATTGCAGTAGCGTGTTTAACTAGATGACAGATGCATTAACTACTTTCAGTAAGAGTCCAGAGGCATAAAACCACATGATCACTTTCATAATTTTGACAACTTACAAGTGGAAGTACATTTGAAATATATTTTATTGTAGAATTAGAGTGCTCAAGAAAATAAATTTCTGGAGAGGGAAGCACCAGTTCACATAGGGCAGATGAAGTTTCCCGCAGATTAAATCCTCAAGTGCAAACAGGTGAGGATGAGAAGGAGCAAAGGGTGTCTGTGACTCACTAACAGACATACCTTTAAAGGTAATACTTCTTTGTTGATGGAAAAAAATACAGCCATAGCTTTGGTCCAAGAGCAAAGGCCAGCAACATTCCCACATACTCTCTTAGCTGTCTCAATGTTGTAGTCAGCCATTTCAAAATAAGGGCTCAAAAGTTCTACCACTTCTTCATTAATTGTGTCTTTCTGAAATTGCTGAAAAAAATTTTAGAAGTGCAAGATACATGACATAAGTGCAAATTACATGTATTTCAGAACACACAGAACACTATAAAGATCACAAGTGTTACTTACAAACAACTAATATGAAGCTATTTCTCTTATGCATCTTTGAGACCTTTACAAAGTCATTCCACTGTTATATACACTTACAAAATGGAAAAAAGTTTGCCTTCATTTATGATCTTTGCTATCTTATGCTCATTATTACTGTTACACAGCTACTCCCTGATTCAAAACATCACTGGTCCTGCTTGAAATTTCATTTTGCTTAAGACAGAATAAGTTTTAGCAAACTTCAAAAAGAAAAAGAAGAGTTTAACTCTGGTTCACAAATGTACATTCTACAACAGTCCTTTCAAAGGGCAAGCCAGCTATCTTACCCTTAAATTACCTTGTCTAATTAGTGGAATGTATTTAATTTTCAGAGAATTTATTTTTACTCTTTTCCCTAAAAGCATATTTTTCCTTTTTCCTCCTGAAAAGCTCTCAATTTTCTCCCTCAAATTTATTTACAAAATATAATGACTCTATCCCAGACAAACTTGAAAAACAGCTGTTCCCTGAAGCACAAATAGGTTCAATTAAGCACAAGCAAAATGAAATGTTGAAGTCTTTAGTAAATTAAAAACCTTTATAAGTAGGCGCAATGTGAATACTACATAAATAACATCCATGCCACTACCAACCATACAAAGCTGGTCAAGCCTCCTACTAGACCAGTGACAAATTAAGTAAACTCAAAATGCAGAAATAACACTGATGATAACACTCAGTGGAGCAGGAAAATGTATCATTTATTCCAACTAGATAAATCGTAATATTATTAGTTTTAGTTATGAAAAGGGATTTTTTTGCCAGTTAGTTGGTCTTTCCATTTCCCTAGACAAATGCTAAGAACCAAAAAATCCCAAATTTTAAAAAGCTCTGATTGTGTTCATCCTAATAACCATCTATGCTTTTGCAAGCCAGTGCACAAGCTGCAATGTTGAAAATTAATGAGAAGTTAAATACCAGAAAAAAAGATGTTGTTATCAGCTTTAATGAAACAGATAAATACTGGTTATCCAGAGCAAAACCTTAAAGCTTTGAGTCATTTGTCACCTGAAACAATTTCATTTCCTTACTTAAGAAAAATTCTAAATTATTTATGACATGACTTTGCAAGAAGGATTCAACCTTATTTCATTCTGATATATTTATTCTTAAGCCCTTTACATTTCAGGTCTATTGCGTGATTCCCCTTGCACATTTGCTCTCCTCTGAACACCAGAGAAAACGCTGTCCCTTATTTTCTTACATTATTAACGAACAAAAAAAACAAATTTTAAAAAAAGGTTACACAAGCACCTGTAGGCTCTGTAAGAAGTTCCCTGTTGTCATCAGCTTCAGAGATTCTTGCCACGATGGGATGGTACAGCGTTTTTCCTGATCAATTTTCACGTGGTTGACTTTCCTCTGGAAGAGCAGCAACACACAGTCCATGATGCGCATGATGAGGTGAGGAGGTCGGCCCAGCGTGCGGACAGTGGCAATGTCTGCAGGTTTTATTGTCTAGGAATTTAAAACAAAGGGCAAAGCAATTACTGTTACTGTTTAGTTAATAAAACATGGAGCATAGGCTCACCAACAGTAATAATGAATGGGAGGAAAAAAAATTATGTTATTTTTACCTGTAAAAAGCATGAAGCTAGAAAGACCCCTCCAATCAGATTTTCACTACTAATTCCTATCAACTCTAGGAAACCTCAGCACAGCACCTCCAAAGCAGCACCTTAAAACTTAAAACTATGATGAACAGTTTTAACAAAAAAACCAGAGCAAACCAGAAGTATCTTGGAATTCTACTTGTTTTTTTAAATACAAACATATTGACCAGAAACTGGATCTAAAAAGGAAATACTTTCCATTGACACCCGGCAAATCAAGGTAAATTAAGGAAACCAGTGAGAAGGCCTGATGCACATATATGTTTGTACCTTCTAATACATCTTACCAGGAATATTCCTGGTGTAGAGGCAGGCCTGGGAAAAAAATAAATTATAATAACGTAGGAAACCTAGGCCCTATTAAGTATGGCCAAGCAAGCCTAGGGTGCAAGCCTAACACTGCAACTCATAATTCTACATAATGAATCAGAAAAAACTTATTAGAAAAGTCTGCTGAAGATGTCTCCTTAGATAAGAATTGATTTGAGAAATAGTGCTTACTGCACCACATGCAGAGCAAAAAAAAGCACTGAACAATGGGAACAGCTGAAGGGCAGACCCACTCCTACAACGCACACAGCTCTGAGCAGAAGCTTTGCTTATTCACAGGCAATTTAATCAGTCCAAGTACATGACAGCCCAAACAGTAAGCAACAGATTACTGCAAGTGTTATGACACCTTGCTTCTAGCCTAGCACACACCTCTCTGGGAGTTCATGAAGGCAGATTTTAATTACTTGTGTCTATACTTCAATAAAGGGACTGCAAAGTACTGCAGACTATCCAGATCGTCTTCACTCTGCCAGCCCTTTGTTTCCCTTTAATATTTTGCTGCTTGTTGGGTTCAGTGTGCACCAAATAATTCACCAGAGTTTTTCCAGATATCTGTGTGAAAACTTGAACCATTGTTTCTTAGTGACTGTTAGGTAATTCAGCTCAGCGGTTTTTTTGCTAACATACAAATTGTGGTAAAATTGTTACATTTAGTTTTTATTTATTTATTTACTTGTTTATAGTTGTGCATTTAGTGTGTTGTTTTTATCACAGGGCAAAGTAAAACAAAGTTTTACTGAACTTTGACAATTCTTACTCCAACTTTAAAAAACTAATATCACTGTATGTTTAGAAATACTTAAAAGATGCTTTGTACCTGCCTTTCTCTTAATATAGCATTTATCATTCCTAAAATATGTAAAAAACAGAATGAAATAGCTAATCACATTTTTTTTTATCTGAGTAATGACATTTCTATTTATCAAATATTTTAATAGGCATTTATCTACTCTCCAAGCAGAATTCTACTATAAGAACCCCTAGGTAGAATTTGCAAATCTGCAATGATTATGAGACTCATTTTTTGGAAAGATGCAGACCCATACAGAGAAGATTCTTGCTTAAGGGAATTAATGAATGAATGAATTAATTAATTAATACATGCTGAGAATATATATACACATGTTGATAGGTTTCTTTCTATTATAGTTTGCCTTTCCGTTTTAGACATAGGCAAAGCAATTTAATATAGAAAATTCAAGAATTTTCTATAAGATTAAGCCCAAATACTTTACCCCATTGTGACGTCTTACAATAATGCTAGCATTGCTTTTTCTTGAAATCAGTTTTTCATTTATCAGTACCCTACATTTCAAGAACAGCATATTGTTTTGGTTCAGCCATTTTAGTCAAAAGCAGAAAGTAAGCCTTAATAAGACACAGGTCCAGACACAGGATACTGGTGCCCTCTTTATGCTGACTAGTTAACATTGCTTATTTTTTCACTTGTCAGAATGCTTGCCCACCACTGGGTTTGTTGTTTTGTTGCTGCTAGTTCTTTAACCTTTTTCCTGTGGCTATAGATCAGGGTCTTATAATACAAACCTTCTCCCTTATTTCACTCTTCCCAGCTGTCAGGTCATCAACCTTCATTCAGACTTTAGCACTCTGTCCTTTAAGAATCATGGCAGTCAGAGACTGTTAAACATCTCTCACTCAAAGTGAAGTCTTACAGTCAAAAGATCCATGAAAATTTTTCTATACTAGATTTCAAAGATAATCATGGCATTCCTTCAAATCAGTCTTTAACCATCACAACTGCTGGCAGCCTCTAAAACGGAAAGGCAAATTTTCCAGTAAATCTACATAAAATTCTTGTATGTTTAATTATCCTCCAGGTTTTTTCTTTGTACTTTTCTGTTTCTTGAGACATGAGCTCCCTGCTAGCATCTAACAGGTATATTTCAGATTCCACTACTAAAGCTCACAGCAAAATGTCTTGAGGTACATCCTCCTATGAAGTCACCTGAGCAGACATAAAGATAAATATTATGCAAGATCAACTAATATTAATCTTTTTTAATCTTAAATACACGGGAAAAGGATTATCATTCTATTAAAAAACTTTACAAGAAAATTATAGTGAAGGAAATTAAGTCTTGGTAATGCCACAACTTCTATGGAAAGATTTTTTTTTTAAGAAGACAGATAATAGCAGACCAGAAAACTTATTGAAAATGCGATTTCTTTGTGAAAACTTAAAACAGGACGTTTGGATTTGGATGGAATTACAGCTGATTCTACATGGAAAGCACTTCACTCATTGCACACAAGCTGTTTAATAGCAGCATCAATATTCAGTTACGAGTCTAACATCAACCTGCAGCACATGATATATCAATTACAGTTTCAAAGAAACCTTTTCTGAAAGCTGACTATTTAGGGTTTGGTACTCGTGTGAAAAAAGAAAAACAAAACTGGACCTAAAAAGCCTCAAAATACGTATAATTATTTTCTGTCAAGTGAAGAGTTATGCAATGCACATGCAATTTTATATTTCAGAGACATCCACCTTCTAGTGGTAATGTTAGACATGGTCCAAGTACTAACCTGTAAGGCTGCTTCTGCCTCTTCCAAAGCAGGCTTGGCAGCTTCCAGCTTCTCTTCAGCAATGGCTTTATCAATTGTGATACTGTCTACAATAGCTTGGGCTTTGTCTTTTACCTTCTGAACATCACCCTTCACATTCTCTGCAGCCTGTGCTTTTACTGTAACTTCTTTCAATACCTAGAATGTAAGAAAACCCACACGCCATAGTTAAAAGAATTTTTGTTGTAAAATCATGTCTGTCCAATTCCAGAAAACTAATAAGATCCTTTTCTCCAAGATCCTTTCTTTCCAACATTTAATCAATCATTTTAATTGATTAATCTTTTTAAAATAGAAAGGATAAAGGGAGAAAAAAAATCAAACAGCAGTACCCTTTGAAGGCTATACATACCATGTCAGCTTTTTCATTGGCAATTTGAAGTTCCTTTTCTTTTATCTCCAGTTCTCTGCTTAGGGCAGCCACTGACTCAGAGGCCTCTTTCAATTTTTCCAGACCAGAATTTATTCTGAAGTTGAAAAGCAAAATAAAAAAGCATCTCATTCACTATGCAATTTACACTCTACTTTCCATCTATAGAATGAATCACATCAATCAGAATGAACAATTGCAGAAGATGTTTTACACCAAATATAAAGCTTGGACAAGAACTTTCACCCAAGAGTCTGATGTCTTCAGAATCAATAAAATGGACAATAAAGCACATGATTAAAGTTTGTGGCTTGAAATTTTACCCACTTCTAATCAAACAACATGTGTTTATCACTGCATAAAAATCCTGCATGTTGGCTCCATTAGTCACTGTCCCTCTTGAGCCAATACCCAAAGAACAGAGTTCTATAAAAAGCAGAAAGCATTTTCTGATTACCAAAATTCTGAGAATTATAACCAATCAATATCTCTTATTTCAAGTGGACACTGAAAAGAAACCAAGACTAAACAAAACAGAGTAACAGAAAAAAAGTTTTAAGGCAAGACTTCTTTGATTCAGCATTAAAATGCCCCTACAACAGTGCTTTTTTTCTATCAAAAAGTCTTCTCTTTGAACTTTTCAGACAAGTTTAAATGGCCTCTACAGAGGCTGCTATTGCAAAGGCTATGCAGTACTTGGACAGCTGAAGAAATACAGGAGACACACAAAGTATAACCCCAACAAAGCAATTCAGGCAGTGCAACTAAGTTACTAATTTAAGTGGTAGAAATTGGACTTCCTGAACTAACTTGGTAAACATGAAGGTAGAAAACACGGAAACACCCTTCTGTTTTACAAGCCTTCCCCCCTAACGTAACTACAGAATTCAATGCAATTTGACTTTGAAGACAAATAACGTTTCAAAGTGAAATACACTAGTTTAATTTTTTCTTAAACTTTTCCAGCTCTTTTTGACAATGTTTCAAAACGGAGAAGGCAGTTTTTCTTAACAGTGATACCAATTGATACACTAATTGCTAATTTTATATTATAGATGAGTGTTCCTGACATCAAGACATATCTGCAAATAGATATCATTAGTTTAATAAAGCATCTGAAATCAGGAATAAGTATATCAAAACTACTTTAATAATCTACAAGTAAAAAGGTCAGGAGTCTGAGTGAGGCTCTGTGTTCACAAAACCACTAAGGATACTTCTTAAATGTTCATAGCAGGAGGTTGCAAGTGTTCAGCAAGAAAACAAAAGTTGCTGCCTGTCAAATTAAATGCTATTATCAATATTTTGTGAAATTACATGTAGATGTTTTCTTTTACTCTTTAAAAACACATGGGTATCATATGTTCACCTCATATTTCCCTCTACCTCAATTTTGCATGCACCACTACTCTTTTTCTCCCCCCCAAATACATATAGTCTTTAGCTTATATGACAAGAGTAAATACAATATTTAAATAAGTTACCCCTTTACATAATTCTAGGAATTAAAAATACCTTTTTTTGCTGTGCAAGGAGACATGCATTGAAGTGTACCAGAATATACCTACCTGGGGAAGAAAGCTACAGAAAAACTCAAGGAACCTGAGTAGTTTACCTGTTTGATAATGTTTGTACTTCAGCATGCTTTTCTTTGTATGTGGTTTTATATCCCTGAATAAAGGTCAGGTAGGATTTGGGAGTCACATGTGTAGAACGTCTGTATCTTTGAAAGTAATCAGAACACTTTTCTGCCACTCCATCCTGGAATGAGCCCATACACTGCACAATTTCCCTCTTTGTATCAGCAGTGCAGTCCATATCAAATGACGACAGGAAGTGTTCAGATACTTAGGAAAGAAAGAAAGCCTAAATGTAAGTAAATATTTAGGAAAACAGCTTACAAACAAGTCACTATAAAACAAATCATGTATTATCTTGGCTTTCACCCAGCTTCTGAAACCCCACTCTTCTTTACTCTTCACCATCACATTCTGAATATTATTCCACACTTGTCAGTAGAAAGTATAGCCAAGGATCTGGCATTCTTTCATCTCCAAAGTGTGCAACTGCTTTTTCACTCTGGACCTAGCTGCCACCTACCAGGGACTGGGTAATCACAGACTTCCTCTGTATGCCCTATCACAGACACATTCAAAATAATCTTTTTCTTTAGTAGTATCTTTGCCTTCTTACTAATGCTTTGAAGACATCGTCACAGGGAATTTTTCTGTAAACTGTGTTAAAAACCTTTCCTCTGTTAGAAATATTTCAACAGCTTAATACAGGCAAGCTTTAAAGAAGAAAATATCTACATCAAATTTTAGAATCAAGTTAAGTTTCTTCTGGCAAAATTCAACACAATTAAAACAGCTCCAGAACCACTGATCAGAAAATTATGTCTCTGCAAAGACAAAATCTACACGTACCTGCCACCAGAGCATCCTTAGGCCATCGGCTGAACCAATCTATAGTGCACCCAGAAATGAGAGCAGGGAATTTCAGGGCCCTGTTTCGAAATTTTTCACCTACTGGTGAAAAGCAAAGAACTACGTGAAGGTTCTGATGGACTCTGGTCATGAAGTAGTCATACAGAGCCTCACTGGTTGCAGGTCTTCGTGGGTGTTCCCTTCTGAAGGAGGGAATGAGGTCACTAATGAGCTCATCTACTTCATCACGTGCAAATAAGTTTGACACCTTTGGGAAAAAGGAAGATTTTTCATGCTTTCTGAGATGATCCAAAATACAGGATATAGCACAAGGTTCTTTCAATACACAGTAGTGCAGGAAGGGACATACATCTTGGACACTGAAGTCATTAGGACCCATCAACACCTTTAAACAAGAAGTTTTACTGAATTGATTCCATTAAACAGATGGAAATCTAACTTGCTGTAAAAATTTAAACCCCACCCTCCAATGGCTTTGATTCCTTTTCTTTATGTTCCAATAACTAGTAGCAATTACTCTGAAACATAACTCTGAAATAATAAATAAGTAAATAAAATCAATAAAATCGATCCCATCAATTCTGGACATAAATTTACTATACAAAAACCAACCGTACACTAATAGTCAATTTACCAGACAACTTTTTAAAGCTATAACGATATTTCCCAAGTCTCAATGTAATTTTTTAAAGCTATTCTCATGTCCCTTGAGATAACTTCTCTCACTCTAACCTAGGATTTTGTAGATTTTGTAGACTGTATTCATTTTTAATAATACTCTAATGACAAAAAGCACTTGAGGTTTAGTTTTTGAAAGTGTACCCTTTGACTTATAACAAAATATTCAAATTCTGTTATTTTACTTCATAATTATAAATTTTAAAAAGCAGAAAATGGATCATGAGGAGGCATATTACCTCTCCTGATGACAAAACATTGTTCAAGTATTCCAAGAAAGACTCATCTTTGATCTCATTGTCTGTAAAAAGAAAACAGGTGCCTTTGCCTTGCAGTCCTGATGTTCTGTATAACAGTTTCAGATCTTCTATCAAGTTTGAAGTGTTGTATGATCTACAAAAAAAAAAAAAAAAAAAAAAAGTTAGTTGAACAAATAGTCATCTCTTTTTAAGGTAAGTCTCCTGACCAAAAGGGTAAAAATCCAAGCAAATTTAAGTTAGAAGCAATGTCTTGCAACTTAAGGCAAAAAGGTGCTTATTTCAGATAGATCCTCTGATGAGACCCCCACCAAGGGAAATCCCCACTTGTGAATCTGCAATTTCTTTGGCAGCCAAAACACCTGCAGAAGATTTAAAATAATTTCACTTCTCTAAAATGACGTCTTATTTGAGTGCCAAAATTGACCTGTCCTACAGACAGTTTGGGAGGCATTCATTCAGAGGCATTCAGAGAAGGATTTATATTTTATTTTTTATCTTTTGTGAGTTATTTCAAAAGAAACCACATTGGGTTGAACAATAAGAAATAAGGCAAAATGTACTTGGAAAAGGTTATCAAAATACTGATATATACATAAGATCTACCAAATTAGAGGGCAGGGATAAAGATTCAACGTCCTCAGACGACAGCATTTCAAATATTACAAGATAACTTCATAAAGGCATTTTGGATAGATAACCACTTAAAAATATTTTCAGTACCATTTAATGTACTGTGTAAAGACTCAAAGATAACTTGACGCCACCGCTACTGTCATAGGGTAATTGCTGTTAAAAATTCCCGGTGTAGGAAGAGGAGGTGGACTCAGAAATGAGGTAGCCAGCATTAAACTCCGCCTACCTAAAAAATTCATAAAACCAGGAAAGCACCTGAAGATGCTCTCTTTTAGGGTTGCGGTTCACAGAGGAAAGATGCTGCTCTCCTCCCCTCCGCACCAACTGGGTAAGGTCTCTCCCACACCACATGGTCTGGGGCTGCCAAGCCGCATGGTGTGGGAGGAGGGGGAGGAAATAGAGAGAGAACTCAAGCTGCTTCATCTTGCTGTCTTTGGCTAAAGAACTTTGCCAACTCTGTTTGCCTAGCCTGGGCCAGGCCAGTTTCCCCCCTCTGCGGCACGGCCCAGCAGGAAGAGAGTTTGGGGTCGGGCCCCGTGGACCTCGGGAGCGTCCCGCCTGGTTAGCCCCGCAGCAAACTCAGCACGGGAGAGAGACAGACAGAGCTCAGACTGAGCCCCTCCCGCAGCTCGGGTGCGGCTTCGTTTACTCCTTGCAACTCTGCGCGGGAGGGAGAAAGGACTTGAATTAAGCCCCTCCCGCAGCTCAGGTGCAGCTCCATTTACTCCTTGCAACTCTGCGCTGAGCCCCTCCCGCAGCTCGGGTGCAGCTCCCACCGGGCAGCCCACACACACACTTCAGCATGGAAAGGGGCTTGAACCAGCCCCCTGCAGCACGGACGCGGTCCCGCCGGGCCCCTGCGATTTCAAACGCAGCTTGGATGGGAGCCGGCATAGACGAGCTCCTTTTCTTTCGGTTCAGGCACGGACTTACAACACTCAAACCACGCGGGCGAAAGCCACGTGACCATTGCCTAGCCGAAAGACAAATTAACTGTTCCTTTTCTAATATTAAAATGAGACTTTGAGGGCATGCATTTCCCCCTCCCACACAGAAAGAGCACAAGAATGAAGGCACCTACGAAAGGTACAACATAGAGAATTTAAGTTAATAAATATAACTAAGCTTATTTTCAAAGAAGGGAGAGATGAGGAGTGCTTTAATGCTGAAAGTTCTTCTATAAAAACATGTTGATAAAATTAGCTGTAATATACCCTGTAATATATGAATAATAGTCTAAAAGAGGTGAGAAAAAGGGAATGCAATGTTCTAAGTTATAAGCAGTAGACAGACTTTTATGTATAAGATTTTCTTTTTCCTCGCCCCAGGAAACAGTAGAAGAAGACTTGTGTTGCTGATGATGAAGTAAGGGGATGTTGTTGTCACTGTAATAAAAACATTTACTCTCAAAAAGAACACCTCAATGACCATCATATGTCCATTGGTAGTAGCCTTGGGAAAGCTGCTGAAATGGGAAGGGGCATAGAAAAGCAAATGCCTCCCTTCAAAGAGAAGATTGCTTACTAGAAAGCTAATAACCATAGAAACTGTGTTTCCTATGGGAGTCAACATGATAAAACAAAAGAAAGCTTCTCTCTCTACATAAATTAAGAAAACTGTTTTGTTCCAGAGGTGGTGGATTAACTATAAGTTGAAGTGTTACCATTTGTATGGTCAACAGGAAAAAAAATAGAAAAAGTGGGGAAGGGAAAAGAAAGTTCTAAAGGGTTTGGTGTTGATGCCTGATTATTATTTCTATTTTAAGTCTGTTAATAAAATTCCTTTTTGTATTTCTTAAAGTATAAGCCTGCTTTGCCTACTATTAATCCTTATCTCACAACAAAATCAAATAATCTTAACTAATTTTGATCCCCAAACCTCAAAACCGCAACAGCTATTTTTTCTCATTTTGTGAAACAAAATAATTTACTATTCCAAAGATGGTAAAAATTCACAATTATTGTAGAAAACCAAGCAAATCTAGTAAGTCTCAAAGGATTTTCATGTCCTTCCACTCTATGTGAGGGTGATCAGAAGCAGAGAATGTGAGCCTGTTTTATTTCTAGGAAGAGTTAAGCACAAAGTACTTATTTAGATAAATTTTAGCTAATGCTCACCTTGTCAACATTATCTGGAACGTGTCATATCCAGCTATGAAGGATGCCAGTCTTGTCAAGCTCTGCTTTCCTGAGCCTCCAACTCCAACTAAGAGAGCATTTCCACGAGGAGTGCGAATCACACGAGAAATCTGTGTAATATACCAGTCATTTATTGCTACAATGTGCAAAAGTCACACTTCCAAAAAGTTTATGCTACCACATTAATAAAGTTATATTAGAAATGAAGAACAAATGAAAATGTTAAGGTTTAATTAAGGGATTCTATATTACTATTAATATAATCTCTGGACATTTGTACTTTGCAATATTTACAGTTGATCTGTCAAATAGTATAGCAACAATTTGATCCCATCACTGTGTATGTTCTGTCATCAGTAGAATTACTTCTCCCACAAAGTAAAAATAAATCTCAGCTGTGGTTTCTTAGTGATGTGCTATCACAACATGACAGATTATCCAAATTGGGAAGGCAATAATAATTTCTGCAATACCATGACCTCTGGACAACTTTGGTAATATTCATCTCACCAGATCCTTTCATTGTGACCAGAAAGACAGGATGTCCCAGGCCTGTTAAATTCGGGACAAAGAGTCTTCAGTATTCTTTGCAGCAGGTAATAATACTGCCTTTATAATGAAACTTGCTAAGCTTCTCATTTACTTGACTGTAAAAATACACAGTATCAAGTATGAATATTTGATCACAGTGAAACATCTCCCAATTAGATCTACATTTCTTTCCCGCTTCATTATTTATCTTTTAAATCAAAAGGCAGCAGCTTCCTACTGCTCCACATTTCCCTTCAATTTAGTACAGTGCAAAGTAAACAAACGCACCCTCAAGAATTCAGAGCAAAACTATTTCAGTGTTAACTGTGAACTGCACACAGTACTTGTCCCACTGCCCACAGCCAAAAACCAATACCATGAACTATGCATGCAGGTAGAAGATGTTACCTGATGCTGAAAAACATGTCTGTAAGTACAAGAGACAAACTTGCTCCACAGCCCATCGGTTGCAAGTGGACAGACCCCCACAGTACCCAGAAAAGCCTACATTAATACCCAGAGCAGCACAGAGCCAACTCGCTCTCAAAGACACGACAATACCAGCTGGCTGGTCAGCAGCTGGTCTCCTCCAAACAAGCAGTGATGCACAGTATTGGCTTCTGTTCTCTTGAACATTTCTTTGATGACCCTAGAATTCCATCATGTCAAGAAGCCACCTGGGATACTTATTTATTTGCCTTTCCTCCAAATTACTTCTTTCCAAGCTATTAAAAATAGTCATGCCAATTTCCTCTAATTTTAAACCTATTTTACATATTGAGTATAATGTAATTGTTATTTTCCATAGGTTAATGTTACATAAGAAAGATAAAATCAAGTATGAAGGCTTACTCTAAGCTTCTTTATTATTTAACCAGAGGAAAAAAATTTAATTTGCACACCACCCTTGGAATATCACTGATCATTTCAATAATGGCCATTAGATCCTTTCCATGCAGAGGCACACAAGCTGTTAAATGGAAACTTTTTCTGTTTAAGATATCTCTCAGCTTTAACTCATTCAAGTTATACTATATCAGCTCAGATTAGGCATTATCTCAGCTGTGCCTGCCTGTCTCGCTTTCTCTTAGAAGCTGTCTCAGGTCTACACAGTTCTTCCTGTTTTCAAGAATTTAGAATCACAGAAGCACTACCTATTCATTTTATCCAAGCAAAGACAAATAAAGTATTTCAGGTATTTACTATCTAGCTACCCAAAGATATTCCTGATGACAGGTGGCTGTTCAGTGAAAAAAAATTTACTAGATCCTGAATTTACATAAGTTTTTTACTAGGAATAAATGAGAAACTTGTTAGCAAGTGTGATGATGATTTGCAGTTGCCCTAAAGAAATCCAAAGCAGACCATCATCCATTTTGCAGAGAGAGCCTTAGAAAGAAAGGGACTAGTTTAGTGAAATGAAAAATAATTAACACAAAAATTTTGAAAACTGCAGATGCAATGTATTTATTAACTGTAGTTAAATTTAAATTGTCTTGATATTTACTATGTTATCTTGGGGGATGGTGCAATTCTATATTCTGTTCTTATAAATTTATTATAAGAAATACTGAAAACCTCAGTATTCAACTGAGACAATAGGGGTTCTAGTGTAAAGTACAGAAAAGGCTCTCTTTGTATGAGGCCTATTCTGTGTGAACAATCATATCAAGCTGTGCTGTGCTAAAAGTTATGGTCAGTTCCAATCCATATTCAAAAGAACTTTAAAAATAGTGAGCATACTGTGGATCTACAAAAGAATTTTGGACTACATTAATTCCTACTCTGCTGCACATACTCCTTCAGAAGCAACCAATTACGTCTTAACCTGAATTTCATTTGTCTCATTCCAAAGGCAGAAAGGGCTCTCAGAAGAATTAAGAAGACGGATGGTTGAAGTAGAGTTAGAATAGCTAGCACCATGATCCCACCTAACATAAAAGATAGGTATAAAAGAATAGTTCCATCTGGTGCATTTTCTGAAGAGTTTTTAGTAAGTTTTAATACCTAGTCACAGAGTGACAGATCAAATATTTTCTAGGAATAAATTAGTTGCTGCAGTTTTAGAAGTAATTTACCCTGATTCATGCATACCTCTACTCAAAGGAGATGTGGGCAAGTGAACAACAACAAATGGCAATGCAGCAAGACTGTACCTTGACTAAATGAACCATAGCATCCTCAAAGAAAACCATGTCCATTCCAGTACCACGAACATTTTCATTGTATGTTTGTAAAAACTTATTTAAACGATTCCGTAGCTGATGAAATGAGGAGATTGGTTCATAGATTTTGGGAATATCTAAATTAACTTCCTCTGGTTTTTCATCTAGAACAAAAAGCAAGTAATAAAGCCTTAGCAGCTTAAATAATTGCCGAAGGTTCAATGAGGGGATAAGTAAGTGAAGATAACTAGAAGTTTTACCACCCAGAAACAGGCTTATTATACATAGTATTATATATTAGATGTACATATGAGAGTGCTGAGTACACCCTGCCTGCAAGAAATGGTAGTTTCAGCTACTTAATTTTTGAAGACAAAATGAGAAGAAAACTAACCAGCCTTCTTTCTCTATATCTGAAACCTGAATGCTGAAAAATGATACTTATTTAGGTGCTAGAAACAAAAGTTGATGCTTGAGCTATTTCATCTCAAGTCATCATGTATTTCTTTCACGGACAAACATATTATGATTCTACAAACCAGAGACAAAAAGAGTATATAGTACTAGTAAACATATTATTAATCTGAGCATAGGGCTCTTTGAAGTTGATGTCACACATAATGTTTTATGTATTTAAGAGCTCAGAAATCAAGGTCCTGCTCTTACACTTCCACCATAATGGGGAGCACTAAATGCCATTATAGGGAAAAATAAAACGAAATTAAGCTTGTTATTCTTTTCATTTAAAGCCAGAAACAGGAAAGGGGTTCTCAAGGCTCAGACAAATCTATTGAAGACAAAACACAACCTTTCCATATAAGAGTCTCCCACTTTGTATTAGATGAAGTTTCATCCTAAAAGGTGCATTACAGGGCCGGTACATTTAACCTGGGAGGCAAATAATTTTGAGAAAGACAGTCATCATTTTGCATTTATTTTTCAGTTCAACGTGATGGTTTCTAGTGTGGACTTAAATTTTCACATTAAAGGTCACTCTTCACCCTCTCAGTATGTATTCTGACATATATTTCAGTCCTCTCCACACTGATGAAGTTTAGCAAGTTATTTAAGGATGTAATTATTTCCTTCCTTACTTTACTTTTACTTCTATTTGATTCCTTGCAATCCAGTATGTCCTATCCTTTATTTTCCTTTTGTCACTGTCTTCTGTCTACTTCAACTGTTCAAGGAAAGGTTCAAATAACACTGGTCATTCACGCCAGTCTCTTATTGCCTCCACTCTTCATCACTGCAGTGATACCAACACAGATAATTGAATCACCCAGTGACCCTCCCCTAAACAAAAACCAATGTTTGCTGTTCTTTTGCATCAAATGAAAAATATTCCTAGGTCATTTAGTGAGGTCAGTGACACCATGTTTTTGTTTGAAAGACATAAAGGGATTGCTATAAGCCATATGGGTTTTTAAGAGGTTTAACTAGCATTCAGGAAAATTTGAATTAATAGTCATTTATTATGAAATCTTGTAACAGTTATTTCCTAAGGAGTATTGGATCAGCCCAGAGACAGTATATTTTTTATCAGGTTTCTAGGACATGTTACCTATCTTGCTATCCTTTATCTATTACTGCAACCCCACCATTTCAAGTCATTCATAACATGCTTCCTTCATAATTTTGGAATAATAAAGACTCATACTCCCTATTTGGCAGTTTTGTCTATCTGCCACACCAATTTACATGAAAGCAAGGTTCTCCTATACAGACAATCTGGATATAAATTCAGACTTAGAAATCCCATTAAGATAAAAATGTGCCACAACTGGTAACATAGACTACCTTCACAGTTACTGGACAAAACAGATACTTTTGATGCATAAACTTACTATGATTTTTGCTAGATATTTTTCTTAGTACCTATGACTATCATACCCCCTTCCTATTCTTGTCATTCCCATGATTATTAGAGTCAATCTTTACCAGTCCTTGCAGGTGCATCCCTTAAGAAGTCAACAAAGTATGCATCTGTTTCGTGATTCAGCAAAGCTTTTGTATCTTCAAATTCCTCCTCAATGAGTTTTGCCACAACTGTGTGAAACCAATTGACATCTTCTGGAGTTGTGAAACGATCAGCAATAACACACTTACATTCATGCTTCCACAGTTTTATCAGCACCTACATATAAAAAGAAAACAAAAACAAAAACAAACAAACAAAAAAAACCCAAAACCAAAACCAAAAAACCCAAACAAAAACAAAACAAAAAACCAACCAACCAAACAAAAAAAAAACAAAAAAAAAAGGAAAAAACAACAAAAAAAGGGCATTTCACAGAATCAGGAAAGGAGAATGATCAGGTTGGAAGGGACCAGAGTTGGTCACCTGATCCGAACTCCCTACTTGAGCAGGTTCATCCTGAAGAACATGTCACAGAACTGCATCCAGATGCTTCTTGGATATCTCCAGGAAGGGAGACTCCACAACCTATCTGGACAACCAGTTCCAGTGCTCGATCACCTGCACAGTCAAGAAGTTCTTCCACATGTTCAGGTGAAACTTCCTGTGCATCAGTTTCTGCCTCTTGTCTCATTGCTTGGTACCACTGAGTAGGCCCTGGCTCTGTTCTCCTGACACTTTCTCTTCAGATGCTGGCAAACATTCATGAGGTCTCCTCTCAGTCTTCTCATATTGAGGCTGAACAGGCCTAGCTACCTCAGCCTCCCCTCCTAAAAAAAGGTGCTCCAGTCCCTTAGCCATCTTTGTAGCTCTCTGCCAGACATACTCCAGGAGCTCAATGTGTCTCTTGTACTGAGAAACTCATTTGGCTTGAGAAGAAACTATACCAACTTTGCTGTTATTTCTTTATTTAAAAATAACATTAACATTAGAAAAGAAATAGTAGTTGGGGGGTTCTTCAGAAGAGATACCTTGAGCTTCTTATTCTCCCCATAGCAATTTAAGATTATATTCAGATAATGATGGAAGAAGCCTTAACCTAGTGTTCCAAAGTGAGGTGCATGAAGATTTTATTTCCCTAGCCCTAAAACCATATCCATACCAATCAACATGTTTATGTATTGATAAACCACTTTTCTAACTGATCATAAAGTAGAAGATGGCACAAATAATTCCATGCCAAACACAGACGTCACTTCCAATGCTACAGCTAAAGTAGTTAAAGAATAACAGCAAAGAAAAATGTTTAAGTGTTTATATTATTCCTTCTTCAAATCCAATATACCTTTAAAGCCCCTCAGTTTGGTCGAAGAATGGAGAAGGAAAATCTGCCAGGCTGTAAATGCTAGCAGCACTGGTTTTAATCCTACACTGTTACTACAGTAGTAGTAAAAATTCCAAGTATTCCATGAAGACCTTTTGTTTCAACCTACAGTATTTTGTACAAATAACATACACTATGTCGAGTCTCAGAACTAATATGTAAATTTATATTAAAATATTTTTACCAATTCAAAAGACATTAATTTTGTGTATACATATAAAATAATCTAAGTGCTCGATATTTTTAGCCATAGAAATTATAATCCATTCTGAAGTTTAAATTTTAGATGTGATAGAATTCAGGAGCTTATTCAATAAACAGAGATGCACATTGTATGTTAAGTTATTATATAACCCAAATATTTAACAAATTTTCTATGTTTACCATAAATATTGCTTTTCCAGCACTACATCTTTCAGAGCTTAAAACTCTAAATGAGTTAAAACAATTAGAAGAGAAATTATGTTTTACTGGAAAAAAGATGGATTATGGAAAAAAATTACTAATACTTGTTACTTCTTCCTTTTAAACCATAAGCCAGAAACTATTTGTTAGACAGAAATTAGGTAGTGACTGAAAGTCTCAAGACAGCAGTGGAGAGGAGGAACTATTCAATTTTTTAATCAATACATGAACATTTTTATTGGGTTAAAGTAAGTTCATTGCTTCTCACTTCTTTTCTCACTTCTTTCAGGTAAACAGGCAGCTGTCAGTAATGGAAAAAGCAGAAGCAAACTCTTGTGGCAAAAGAAGTGGGTTTTGTTATCATTTTGAAACAAATTTGTCATTTCAGTTGGTACTATAAAAGCTGGACTAAAACACCTTTGCCTCCAAATAAAACCACTACAGTAGCATTTTTTAAAGCACACTCAAATGCCAAGATAGTCTCTTCATCCTGTTTCCTACACTAACTAGAACAAGGTCACTGATGTGCTGCACTTACCTGTGGTTCATTGATCACCTCTGATGTAGTGTTCAGCATTCCTTGCCAAATCCTGGAGAGGTCTCGAAGGTTGAAGACATAATGAAACTTGGCTGGTGTGGGCAACATTTTTAGCTTGGTAATCTGCCACAGTCTGCGTGTCAATGGAACCAATTTGGCTACTGCTTTCTTCACATCATCTGAAAATCCCCGCTCACTACAGTAGTGCCCTTCTCCAATTACACCTGTGGAAAAAAAGGTTGCCAAATCAAAGATGTGTTAGCGCAACACCAAGAGCAATGATCATCTAAAGTTTCTGGTTTTTTTTTTATTTAACCCCCAAAACATTTTCCAGTTTGCTGAAATGGCTTTCCAGTCTTTATTCAAATCTTGATTCAGCCATTCTTAACACCATTCTGCCATCAGCTCAGTGGTTATTTAGCTTTTAATTAACTGCCCATTAAAATGTTCTTTTTCCTCACAAAATACCTTCCACAAGCTTTGAGCAACTAATCTCCTGTCTGAAATCAGTATGAGCCCATCCTTTGTGAAAGTCTTGTCTTTAGTCATTCTTAGCAGCAGTGGCACCTGAGCAACTGTCCAGCATTGCCACTAAAACGATACCTTCACGTCCTGCTTACTAAATCTGAGCATACCAAGAGTTTCAGAGATGTGACTGGACCTGGAAAACTTACAGATCGATGACATTGCAGGTGGGGAGTGATTACTGAGGGAAAGCGTGCTGGTAAACAAATCAGAAGATAATTAACCCTCAATTTTAACAATAATGTGTAAAAATAGAAGGATAAGGAAAAATCAACTATTATTTTTGAAAACGGGATGGAGAAAAACCTGCTTTTCCTTTACCAAAAATTTTGTCAATGGAAGAATTAGAAGGCAGAGTACAGTTGAACACAGAAAATTGTCTCTTCAGCCTCTGTGGAATGTCATTGCGACCTCCCCCAGGGTGGATCATGGCAGCCAAAAACTGAATGTCCACAATGTTGGTAAATTCACCCGGTTTTTCCAGGTTATACAGTCCTTTCTGTTCCATCAGTTGCCTAACTATCTCATTAGTGACCTGTAAAATAACCAGGTTTTATATAACAGAATCTTATACATACAAGTGAATAAAATACAAAACATATATTTGAAAGACCTAACAAAGAGTGCAACATTGTTTTGTCCCCTAACCCTCTGCTTATTTGCTTCAGGATAAAAAAGCACTGCTAGGAATAAGTACATTAGGTATCTATGGATAAAAGTCATGGGAGTAGACCCTAGTTTAAAACTACTCATTCATACGACAACTTATTCTCACTTGAATGCTGCATGATTTCCATTGCTGTTAGAAATACTTCTCCCTTTCAACACAAAATTTCCAGTTTGTTCCAATTAAGCCCAAGCTAATGTATCTTTGCACGTTGCAAATGATACAAAATATTTGTATTAAGGTCCTTTGTAATAATCACAAGCATGACTTTCAAGCTGAAAGCATAGAATTACTTCCATACAAAAGAATGCAAGATCCTTTTCTTTAGCCGTAAATCGATACTCTACATTTCTGTTTGACAAGCTAAAAATACCACCCAGAAAATATATCCCACAGCTATACTTCTACAGGAATTCTAACATTAGTTTCCAAAGCAATATACTTCAGAACAACCTTGTCAATATACATAAAGATTACTTCCATTTTGTCTAAAGCAGAGAAGACACTTCTTACCTCTCAGGTGTCACAGTATTTTGGTTATTGCCCACAATGTCAGTTTGCTATCACAGTTTGTGTGCCAAAGATTTCTTATTTTTAATATGAATTGAATGTTTTTAAAAAACATTATTCAAATTATACAGGCGTGCTTTAAGGAGTACTCAAACTGCTTCTTGCAGTCAGCATATTTATTTTCAATTAATTCCTGACAAAGCAATGTAGATGGATTCTTTAAAAAGACTGTTTAAAACTAAAATACCACATATCAAATCTACCCTCTTCTGAATGATCGAGAAGCCAATTTTACAGTGCAGCAAGAAAAGAAAGAAAACCTTTTGTCTTCTTTTCTCTTCTTTTACCAACTCACCTGATCTCCCCATTCATTGATTATGGGCATGTTCACATCATCAATGAAGACTGTCATCTTTTTGCCTGCAGGTGGGCCATAAGTTGTGCCCATGCGCTTATCCACGTAACTTTCTATTGTACGCTGTTAAAAATCAATTAGCAGCATAGTTACAAAGAGCACTTCATTTCATACATGGTTCAATCGCTTAAACATACTGACGGTTCTGTTACACAGAATTTTACTAAGTGAGGTTTAGACAAGGCATTTGCTGGAGGTAATTGCACTAGTTCAACTAGAATGTCTGAAATCCCATGCTGTACAGCACTAGACTGGTGTTCATGGCAGACAACCATGCCTAAGAGTTTCATAAATCTGAATATGTTTCAAACTTTTCTTTCATTTTGTTCATTTATCAGCAAAACTGATGATTGCTAGCAATAAAGATTAAATTAAAGATGTAATTCTGGAAGACCTTTCCAGCAGGTATCAATGAGCTTCATAAAAGCACACAATGATAATTAAATTCATATATATAAATACACTTGATGGGAAAATTTTGCCTAATGGTAGACTTACCACTACTGTTCTTCTTATCACCTTTTCATTTGTCTGTTCTTCTTAAAGCCCAGTTTTTATTTACTCTACACCAAGTGAAAGCTCATTTAAACATACATAATTATTCTTCAACATAAACCTAAATATCTGCATTCTTACACTATGTCTAGGCTCCTGTCTTCTTAAAAAAGTGGCATCAGTTAGACCAAGATTTTAAGAAGTTAGAGTAATTTTAAAGCATGTGTCATAACAGAATGTTTTGATCTAGATTGTTAACACAGAATTCACTTAGTCTTGCACATCTATTTCAGACGTCCTGATCATCAGACTCTCACCTATCACCAATTAAATTTACATATATTTTATAAATATATTTTTAATAAAAAATAAAGTAAAAATACTTTTTATTATAGCCCAATAAATAGAATGAAAAATCTTAAGGAAATTTAGACCAAAATTACATGTTTGTATATTATACAACATGTTTGTAGTGTCTACCATGCTATAGACACAGATGATAGGTGATTCATCAAACTTATAGACAGCACCTACAGCCCAGACAGTGCTTTGGCCTGGCATATCATACTGTATTAAAAACATTCCCAAAATCTATTGCCAATACACTTGAAATAATTCAAATTATCTTGGTAGAAATTTGGACAGGCAGTACTGTTTGGGATTTAAGCATTCATAATTGTATGCAGAGCAGCTACACTGCATGTGTTACTTTTTTAATGAGTAATTGGAATGACTGAAACTTAAATTGCAGACAGCACACTTTTAATGACAGATTGTTGTGGGTAGCACTTATTTTACCCATGGTGTTTAGTGAAATCTAACAGCTCTTCCCAGTTAGTGAGAACTGATATTTTTGACACAAAAACATAACATTTGATGAAGAAAATAATAGGCATGGAATTGTAGAAGTCCAAGAACAGCTCAATAGCTACTGAAAAAGTTGAAAGGAGCAATTTTTTTTACACAAGTCTTAAATCATGCGTTAGGACACTTGGACCATTTGAATAGGTACTTTTTTATTGTTCAGAATCACTTTCAGAAGCATGCTCCTGACAAATCATCAGAACATTCTCTGAATCCAGCCATCTTGTATTAGAAGATTAATCACTACTATACCTGGAAAATTAATGGGGTGGTTGCAGATGAAAAATTCAAACTCTTAGTCATGTGGCTTTCAGGGTTATATTTTGACATAAAACCTTTGATTATAACAGTCTTTGCAGTTCCTTGCTCACCAATTAGTAGGACAGCCTAGACAAAGACAACATTGAAATAAGATGAAAGAGCTGTGTGTCTGGCAAAAGCTCAACAATCCCATTTAGCTTTTAATCAGAGAAGAAACTAGAAAAGTTACGTCAAGTGAACTCTTAACAAGAGACCTGTAGAAGTAAAATAGTTAATGTCTCATAGATTTTTGCAGGCCTGACAAATTAAAAATATTTGCAGTTAATGGTCATGTCAGTCAGCACAATCAGACTAATAAGGAAAGGAGTTAATTATTTGTAAAAGGGTTTAATCTTCCAGAGACTCAGTATCTGTAAAATTTCAATTGCTTATGTGACACACTTTTGGTGAAGAATAGGGTTGTGTAACCTAAAGCTACAAAAATTTTATAACTGCCCCATGCTGGCAGAGCTCAATCAGCAGACTCAGATTTGAGTCACCTTGCCTATGTGCTTCTTCCTCTCCCATCAGTACATGAAAATGTTGAGTCTGTTCTGACCTGATCTCAGCTGTAATTACTGCTATTTCCACTACAGAAAGAAAGGGTGAGGGGAAGGAAAAAAGGTCTGGAAGGAGTGACTTCTCAAGAGTTCAAGCATATTTGCATGAAAGTGGCTTCTGGAAGCACCATCTTATATCTAAAAAAATTAAGTTCTTCCTTTTCAATAACATAATATTTCATTGCAATTCCAAAACTTTTATCGCCTGTGCTCTTGGCACTGCTTTGATATGAAAAGTAGAAAAAGTACCTTGCCCTGTTTTGCTATGGTTTCAATAAGGAAATCCATTCTCACATTGTCAACATTAGGCACAAGGATTGAGCTGTACTCTGGTGTACCACTACTGGGATATACATACTCTTCCACCTGTGTATTCCAGTGCATCCATGTACCTAATAAGAAAGAAATGAAGTTAATGTTTTAGAAATAATAGGCATCATCGCTTCCTTTATTTTCCATTCTGTTCACTCATCTATCTGTGCTTCTGACTCACGTACAGCAATCCCTGTGTATTCAGACTAAAATTTATAGAATCATATAATCATAGAATCCATCAAGTTGTATCTAAGAGGCTTACTCCTCTTTCCTACATAAATTATGACAAAGACAAGGATTATCTGTTTTTCTTCACTTGACAATTCATCACCACAAAGTCCATGCAGTTTTTTGCAGCAATATATCCACATTCTGACTTCTCACTGGAAACAGGGAAAAAGCAAAATACAACACCAAAAAAAAAAATATAGCCATAAAACATAACTTGCTAAGGGACAAAATAAGGTAAGCTACAAAATACTTCTGAATCTTTAAACAAAGCACAATTTAAAAATGTATTTTAAATTTTATGCTGTATCACCCTGCTGAGTTACAAACCATCAGATGCCACGTAATAATCAAACATTGTATCTTCACTGCCTTCTGGGATACAGGGAAGATCAAGCTTTACTGCTGCATGGTTTCGAAGCCAGTATTCCATTTTGCATCTGTCCTCCAGCTCTAGCAATGCTCCTACGCTCCACATGAGAGAGAAGACGTACAGCTTTTCCAAGTATTTTGGAGTCAGTTCCCCACCTTGCTCCTGAAGGATTGAGTTAGGTTTTAGTTTTCAACAGCCTGAAAACTCTACATGATAATCATTAGTAACATGAGGTAAGAAGTCTTCAGTCATATATAAATTTAGAGATGTCTTCTATGATGTTATCAGTATAAACCGATAACAAATCATCCAAAAATAAAAAAAGGAAAACTGCCAATGCATGCTCCATGTGCTTAACATAAACCAGTGCTTAACATCACATCCAAATGTGAGATTGTGAGAGAAGTCACATCCCAGCTATTACTTTCTAAAGAAATAAAAGGTATTGCTTACTAATCTGCATCTCCGTTGACATTCCAAGTCATCAAAGAATCTCTCTCTACAAAACTTCATTACTTAAAATTATCTCCAATAGGTTAAGTACATGTAAAAACATTCACACCACTACTTACCTTAGGTGGAATAAGACCCTGGAGCATATTAATGCTCTGCATAATCACAAAGGCTTCCAGCATCTCAGTCTTGCAATGCAGAGACTGAACGCTGAAGCGGTACAAGTCTGGGAAGGATGAAGAATACAGATGACGTAGAATCTCAGCCTCTTGGAAGGAACACCTTTTCAAAAATCCCTGTTGCAAAGCATGTCAAGAAAACAAATTTAGTTCCCAGTACAAGTCTCAGTAAATTCAAGTATAGTAATTCAAAATATTCAGGAAGCATGGAATATTGATTTTTTGGGGGCATAATGGAGGGGGGAATAATATGGGGAAAGGGGGTGTGTGCAGTTAAGGTTCCCTGCCCATTGGGCAGGGTTAAATTAGCAGAAGGTCAAATTTTACCCAAATATGCACAATTCTACTGGATCTTAAAGGTGAAGAGAACTGAAAAGAAAAAAACTGTGTTCAACAGCACAAAAATCATTATTTTCAAATATTTTTTAATCCCAACAGCTGTGAAAGGTATTCAAGAACTCTGCAAAGAAACCATATAATACGTACTGAACACAAATTTGATTTATTCTACACGGTATTTCTAACAGGGATAGAAGGCAACACCAAAGATTTGGCAGATGTACAAAAAAGGTCACGGTGTCACAGGGGATGTCTGCTGGTGTGTGTAGTGTTTTTATGGTGTATCTCGGTATCTGTAATGATGCATAAACAAAACCTAAGACTATCATTTCTTAAGATCACAGAACAGAATTCTTTCTTTGATGTCTTTAATTCAAAGTAATAACTTGATTCTTGGAGTTACCATGAAGTTTTCTCTCATCTGCATGGCAGAATGCAAATTTACATCCCATAAATTTATTTCCTACATAAAATACAATCACCAGCAAAAAACACTTGCAGATTCTTCCCCAAAACTCAGAACAAAATTTGGAACAAATTGAAATCAAATAAATTTGCTTTAAACATAGGATGCTTTCCTCTTGTGAGAGCAGTTAAAACTGGAACAGGCTTCTCAGTGAGCTCCTGGAGTCTCCATCTCAGAACTCAACACAAGACAGATCTCAGCAACCTCTAGGTTGACTTGATTAATATTGTATTCAACACCTTTATCTCTAGAGGTACCTTCCAAGCTCAGCTATACTGTGCTTCTATGATTCTTTCTACTACTTTCATAATATTTTGAAATTCTGCTTTTACTTCTCAAAGTAAATAAACTTTGGGATCAATTACAAATATAAATTAAAAACCTTTCTAGGAATGGATAGGCGAAAAACAAAGCAATAAAAATAAAATGGCAGAAGTACTTAAAATAGATATCCAAAAATTCAGTGATTGTTCAAAAATATTAGGGGTAAGTAGAAAAGATGCTTTGGAGAAGGTTGATGAGTAATGAATGGACCAAATGCCTTTGATCACTTTGCAAAATCTGCTTAAGAAGCATATTACACAAGAACAGCAACACGAAAATTTTGAGAATTCTTTCACTGAACTTGGAAGTTGCGTATGTCATAATAATGCGACCCAGTAGGCATCTATATTTAATTGTTTGCAAAGGGTAAGGATTAAAAATATAAACATATACAACAACTTCCTGAGTTATCCATATTTGTCTTTAATTATGTTTTAAAGTTCTTCTGAAATATCAACAAATACTGTTTCATTCAGCATCTCAGAATTAGCAAGGTTAACATCTACCCTGACCTGTTGTAATGTGCAGCATACTGCATTACAAAATAGATTTAAAGGGAAGTATACCGAAAAAGACATCAAGATATTTTTTATCAAGGGGGAAAGGAAGGAAAGCTGGAAAGGTTAATTCATGGTGAAATGAACATAATTTGGTTTATGTAATCCAAAATTAGAAAAAAAAAAAAAGGTTTCTTTTCTTTAGTCTGTTTCTATCACCAAAATATACTAAAATAGTAAGGTTATGGATTAAGGAAAACTAGCTTCATACAATCCTTCAACACAACTAAATTTAGCCTGAATCTCACTTTAAAGTGAGGAGGTAAATCATGAGTGATAATGCAAAATAAAATGCTTTTATTTCAGCTGTCTTTGCAGCTGAATCTTTAGCACCATTTTAACATCCAAGAAGTGGCTGTCTGCAAACTAAGCAATGCAAGGAGGCAGAGCTGTGAGAACCTAACATCAGTAGGTCCTATACAGTGCTGTAAGCACAGAAAGGAACAACACAAGTGGAATCTCATGGGAGCCACTGTCCTGGATACATAACTTACACTTTCACAAGTATCCATATTAGCTTAAAAAATAAAATTTAAAAAAAGTAAATCTTGTCAGTAACATACATAAGGCACTTGTGTTGACTGCATGTATTTGCATTGCTAAAACTGAAGTTTTACCAGCCAATTTTTTAGGAGACTTGTTAAGCACTTTTTTCATAATAAGACTACAAATATTTTGGACTTGGCAAAGGAACTCAGCAAATGAATTAGCAATGATTCACAAGTGTTGCAGAGACCTGTGACTGAACTGACAGTTCCATGTGATTAAATACCATTTTAAAAAGAAAAAGCTTCAGACACTACTAGAAAAACATAGTATAAGCCCTCTGCAGCAACCCTCAGTTCTTCACAAGCAGCAAACCTCCAAGTTTGCAACAAGTCCACAGGACATGAGTGCTTCCAACACAGGAAGGAGTACATGATGACAACTCCACTCCTTTTCCGCTTAATGGGTTAAGGCTAAGCACAATTCTGGTGCCTCCCTAGTCAGTCTTGCTGCTCCTCACCTATTTTCAGGGTGTTATACCTGACCTGCCATTTCAGACCCATAGGTGGAAAAGAAACCTTGTGTCTGTTGCCAGAAATCACAAGTTTACAGCCTTCCTGTTCTTGGTAATTTCTGTTCACCAAAACACATTGCCTGGCTTCACTTTTCCCAGAGGGACTCTACTGTCTCCAGTCCCAAAGAGAGGCACCAGGCACTGCCTGGCACTCAGGGCTTGGACCACAGTGTCCTGCCTGCTTTGATTTCTGTCTGAGTTGAAACCTCTAATTTGCTAAGGGCAGCGGTTCTAGGCAGTGCCACAAGCCAATTTCCCTCCACTGCCAGACAAATCAGGGATTTATGGACAAGGAATCTGGTTATAAACAAGCAAGCTATATAAAACTTACAAGCACGAGAACCTTTACGGGTTAAAAAAATAAGAAAGCCGAGAATAAAACAGAGTAATCACTACAAAAGGCTGACATCTGAAAGTTAAAGTGAGGCCAACTGTATTTTCATAGGACTAGTTAAGCAACACTTACTAGGTGAGGATTAGTTGCATTTTCCACTGGTATCCTATTTGTTTTGGAAAATGAAATGACTGAATGAGACTGTGAAACATTAATACTAAAAATATTTTTAAAAACTTGTTCATGTGATATATTCTGCCAAGGAGGACAGAAAAATTTAGTCTGTTAGCTCATAGTAACCTATAAAGTTTTGTTCTTTTGAGTCTGAAATACAGGGGACAAATATACTACAAACACCTGGATGGTGTTCCAATTTCATAAACAGGAAATAATTCTTAGCTTAAAATTAAACTTTAAAACCCATACAAAAGAATTTAGTTCGGTATAATACTGAAATATACCAAGTATAACGTGGATTTCAGGGGAAAGTATTTATCTGTATGATCACAGCAATCAGTGTCTTAGCCACACAGGAGAAAGTTCTCATTTTCGATATTCAGGAGACAGTCCACATTTTATAAAAGCAAAATCATGTCAACCAAACACGATGGCCTAAACAAGAAGAAATGCAGAGAAAACAGACCAATACTTATTTTCTTTTTTAAAGTGTTAATCTTGAGTGATCCATTGATAAATTTCTAAGGCTATATAGGGTTTAAGAAAAAAAAAATCAGAAACCAACTTTTTTTGATTGCTATTGTCTCTTTGTTTTCTTAAAAGGGAAGAAAGCTGGAATTAAATGCTGAAAGCTTTGTTGAAATGTATTACTATGAAACATTAGGTAGATTCTTGGGAACTCTCATATTTCATCTTTACCAAGATTTCTACTACATGAAAAAAAATAGTATACACAAGTCTCAGAATTTGTCATTCACTATATTGTTATAAGCCTTCTGTCAAGATTAGGATTTATTTTTACTGGGTTTTGGAAGATGAAAGATGATATATAAAAGTAAAGACTTTATTAATCACTTTGATATTTCAATATGTTGTGTGGTGGTTTTTGACTCCAAAACACACCTGAAATATGTTCTGTTTTTCTGAATTAATCATTCCAAGCCAGGGAAACAGTAACTACTGCCTAGTTCTTCAGCTACTTTGCTTCTAGGAATGTTAAGAGAGAACCAAGTAACAACATCAACTTAAAAATTACATGCTTTGATGTTGCACTGATTTTATTTCTGGTTCGAACCCCCAACTGCAATAAATTTTAAGAAATATCAAGAGAATTTCTATTTTCTTGAGGATTTCAAGTTCCCTGAATCAACTTGTTTACTCTTTTTATCCCCCTTGGTCTGGAGCTGTACTACAGGCTGCCAGGTAGTTGGTGTTTTAAAAACTGAGTTGTCCTTCAATTGCATAAAATACTTTTAATTACAAATTTTCCCCAAAGTAAAATAGCCATGTTTTTTAAAGTGCAATATGTTAACTATGTTCCTATACTATGTTCCTTGTATGAACTACCAGAAACATTGCTATTTTAAGTACTGACCTAGAAGTTTATACAGAGTAAAAGGTGTTTCATAGCAAAAGGCATAAAAATAGGTCCTAAAGAGGCAAGAGTGAAGTGTTGAAGAAGTAATCAGTAAAACTTTCAAAATAGACACTTAGCTGTTGTACCTCAAGGATAGGACTCCAGCTGAGAACTGATGAGCTCATGAACACCATCCCATTTCTTGAAACTGTTGCTGGAGAAGCATTATCGATATTATGAGGCTCAAAGACTATTTTACAATTAGGTGCCATAGGTATCCGATCACCATTTGCTAGTGTTAGAGTTCTGTTGTCATCCAGGACAGAATTAAGGTTCTCAATCCAAATAGCATCAACTGGACCATCCAGAACTATCCAGATGTGGTCACCTATAATCCAACATAACAGATAAAAAGGCCCAAAGATGAAGTGCTAGTTTCTTTCAAGGACAAGTTTCTTATGTCTGCAAACAAATTTTTAACTAATTCTGAATTCATGCACACAGCTACAATCTCAGCTTGTAATACAATTACCATTTCCATCACTCAATTTCAGTTGGGTACTTCATAATAATTATCCATTCTTCAGTATATTAAGTGCCACCAGCACGAGTCACCAGTTTTTAATACTCTGAAAGAGTTTTATGGATCCAGTCTTCAAGACAGTAATAAATTAGGTTTATTTCAAGTTACATAAAACAACATAAAGAAGATAACAACTAGAGATATATTTAAACACCATTCATTTGTTTCCATTGAGTTTTATACATTTAGAGAAATTAAATGTAAAGAACGTTTGAAAAATCACTCTTTCAAATAGCATGAGCACTGTCATAAGAGATCCATTAAGAGCTCTCTTGTCATTTGTTCTGTCCCTAAACTTGACCCAGCTTCCTTTTAAGTTTTTCCATTGCTTTCCATTTACTAACAGAAATGTACTTTACAGCCTATCTCTGTTTCCTAGGAGGGTCTGGGTCTGTTCTGCTTGCCTCACTTGGGTACTGAGCAACAGATCCTGGCTGGAAAGAGATCCCACTTGGCTTCTGGCTACCCACCCCTTAGGGAGCAGACAGCCCCACTGAGCATTTCTAGACAGCCCTTTAGTCAGAGATGTTCCATCTGCCTCCAGAATCAGTCCTTGTTATGAAGGCCTAGGTGGCTTGGAGCATTGCTAGCACTGAATGAAGGAGATAAACTTTTTATATGTGGAAGGATTTTATAGCCACAGTTCAGGCATCTCAAGCATGAGATGGTCTGGAGTCTGACTCACAAAGAGATATTACAGAACTCTTATGGAGTAAATCTGAGGAAGTCATACGAGTGTGCTAATATATATTTCATCTTGAAGGAAAAGATAAAAAAAGCAACAGTTGATGCTGTTGCATTCTCAAGAGTGCTACATTTCTAGATTTGAAACAAGCCTACCAAAATTCAATTGAAAAACATTTTGTATTTTAAAAGTATCTTTATTTCTGAAGACAAAGAATTTTTTGTATGAAAATAGTGCAACAAGTGTTAGGATTTTCTTTTATTTTTTCTTTTAAGGAGTAATGATAAGATCGCTTACTAATTTTCAGACACAAAAAGGAAGAAATCATCTAGCACCAAACTATCAAGGCAACTCTTTTATTTAATACAGCAGTCTAAGAATATGTCATCATCATTTTAGGCAGAAATTGGCTGCCTAAATGGAATTATCTTGTGCCATTTGAGATGGACTATGACATGTGCAGGGCTAGCTGGTGACACAACTGATGAGCTTTATTTCCTTTTAATATGGTAGCTGGAGAAAAGGTAGAAATCCTGACTGCACCAAAATTTTTTATAGGATACCAGAACTGAGGGAACTGAGCTTTACCTTCCACTTTTCTCCCATAGGGCCTAATATTCGAAAGAGAGAATTCAGTAAATCCAGTGAAATAGTATTTGCTACACTACATAGCTTGACCACAAAGCATTTAGACTAGAGACTATAAAAGGGACAGAAGTTCTTCCAGCAATTTCCCAATGCTTCTGTGTAAGAAAAAAAAAATACCCTGCTAATGTGCTTTATAAAGATGTCCTGAAGCTTGAAGTTTTATCTTGTTTTATTTTGAATGGAAGTCTTTCTCAATATACTGGTATTGGGTCTGGCTGAGCTGGAGTTCATTTCCCCATAGCATCCCTCACAGTGCTGTGCTCTGCACTGGTGGCTGGAAAGCTGCTGCTAACACACCAGAGTTCTGGCTACTGCTGAGCAGCATTGGTGCAGTCTCTCAGCATTCCCCACACCAAGGGGCTGGGGGTGAGCAAGATCCTGGGAGGGGGACACAACCAGGCGAGCTGATCCAAACTGACCAAAGGGAAATTCCATATCATATGACATCTCCTCAGATGTAAAAGTTAAGAAAAGGAGGAGGAAGGTGTGGCACTTGTTATTTACAGTTTGCCTTCCAGGGCAACCACTACACGTGCTGAAGCTCTGCTTCCTGGGAAGTGGCTGAACATCCCTTGCTGAATGGAAGTAGAGAACAAACATTTTCTCTTTGCTTGTGCTCATGCAAACTTTCACTTTTACTTTAGTAAACTGCCTTATCTCAACCTACAAGTTGTTTTCCATTTATTTTCTCTCCCCCATCCAGCTGGGAAAAGGAGTGTTAGTGCAACTTGATGGGCACCCAGAGTCCAGCCAAGGTCAAACCACCACAATACCTTTCTTGGCTCTTAAAGTTTTTCTCCAGAGCGTTGAAAATATTCCATCTGTCCAATCATTTGTTGCCACATCAAGGCGTCCAAACATTTGTGGAGCAGTTATAGCTTTAGGATTCATTCTCATTTCACGATGTGGCTGTCCACAATCTGTGAAGGCAGATAAACAGTTAGTTTTTGCATTTCTTTTCAGCAGTAAGAGAACTCTGACAAATTCAAAATCATTACACCCAAATGTACGCTTTAATATGCATTCATAATTATAAGAACTTGTGTATTTACTTGAAAAACTTCTCTTGCTATACAAAATCTATTAATTGGGGACATCAAAAAAAGCAGAACAAAGTTCTGAAACTTTTGAACATTCAATTCACATTTCATAGCTTCACCGGGAACAGAAAAGCAGCAAGATTAAATTTATTCAAGGTTTAGTTTAATATTTTGAAGGTGTATCAAACAATAGAGCTCTAAAACATTTGGTTTGCATGCATATTTTTAAAGCCCAATGACTAAATACCAGACAGATGAACAATTATTTTGCCCTTCTGTACACTTGCATGCATCTTAGAACAGGTGAAGTATATGATATCGGCATATTCCTGTGAATTCTCTAAGACAAATAAATTCTATCTAGGCATACCGTGATCCTATAACCTTTACTTTCATCTCATTAGCAACAGCTTAAAAACTACTATGCCAGACATCTTTAGAAAACCCAATTTTAAAACTTAACCAGGAGCCAAGAAAGGGCTGAAAAAATTATTTATTTTAAAATATCTTAATTATAATCAGATTTCACTAACATGTAAGATAGAAGCCTGACAGATTGTGTAGTTTAACATTTCATGAGGTTATGTGAGAAGATCAGCTTTGTAAAAAGTAATGAGGTGGCTTTATCTCAGTAGTAGTTCACATCTCAGTGCTAGAAAAAAGAATAGGAAAATAGTCCAATGCAACTTTGTTCTTTCTGCCTTTTTTTCCTAAATGGAACAGTCATTTCCACTGCAACGTAGAGCTTACAGTGTTTCTTAAGCACAGCGCAGTACTGCATGTGTGAGAGACTTGCTGAACTAATTTTCACAGAAATTATTCACTTCTGGAAAATCATATAAGCAACTTGTGAAATAGAGTAACACAAGCTTACCTCAAAAGAGATGTTTTTCTCCCCAAGCTATGACCATTTATTTTAATAAGATCAAACAGACATTCTTCAACTAATTTCTTTTCGTTTAGAAATACAGATGGCAAAAAAAACCACACACAGTCTTCAAGCCTCCATCCAGGACACAAAATTAATACCCTTGAAGACTTTGTCACTGCCTAAACCAGGAATTTATGGTTATAAAACCAGTCATTTTATATTGCAAAGACCCTGTCTTGTGCATTGCGTTCAAAAATACCTAAATATATATGACTAGCAAAAGGTTTCAGCATTACCTCAGCAAAACCCAGGAGATGCTTTAATCACTTCTCTGAGCTGCCTACCTAGACTGTATTCCTGTTTCTTAATCCATCTAGAATTAGAACTTCTGATAAAAGTACGATAATATGGGAAAAAGGACATGAAGCATATGGCTTTGAATGCCAGACATGTTTAAGCTTTTAAAATATACTACTAGAGTAATTAGTTTCTTAACACACAAACTCATTCTTCCAGTAATATATTCTCACAGTGAAGCAATTTGAGGTTTTCTGAGAAGAAACAATGGGTTTTAAGCTTTACAGTGTAACAGTTCAGTAACAGTTTACAATATAAGTACTAACATACCTGTCATTGCTTTCATTAAGGTGTGGATACAAGTAGTTTTTCCTGCCCCACTAGGTCCTAGGGTCATCAATCCATGCCTTACTCTCTGGGTTTCAAAAAGCTGGATAACTTTCAGTTTCCAAGGAGGATGACAAACAAGGCCAGATTCCTCCACCTAAGAGACAGTGACAGAAAACCAAATTACTATTATTTTAGAGCACAAAATATATTTTGATGCCTTTAGATACAGATAGATAAATAGACAGATGTAGATATATCATCAACAGATTACTACATTCTTTGTAAAGGGTTTGTGTATATTTAAAAAAACTGTTGGAAAAAGAAAATATATTTGATATTCAAATATGTATTCAGAACAATAAGGTAAACCAGCCTCTATATACATTATAATCTATCTGTTAGATACCTCTATAATATATCTACTATATATATATATACATGATATCCTTAAATTGGCCCTACTGAAATATTACAAACATCTAATGGGGAATTAAATAAAAGAAATTCCATTGTAGGTAAATCTTTTGTCAAGTTCATATTCCAATTGTTAAGACTTTAGACAAATATTAAATCCTGGGTCACATCAGGCAAGCTCATATACATGCATTTTTCAAACTGGACCCCAGTAACCATGACTCAGGAAAACCACAGGACACTATAATCACAGTTCAGTGACCTCCTGAAGAGTAAGCGAAATAATAATATGCCAGTAGTAAAGATTTATGAAAAAGCTTACACTTCCTCTAAACAGTAAAATATAATAGTGCCAGCTGGATAGAATCAACAACAAGAATTTTTTTAGATGCCACTTCATGACATTTACACCACAGCATCACAGATCACAAGAAACATTACCTGTTTGTCAATGGCTGCTTCAAGTTCAGGATAGCCAGCTTTATCAAGCTGGATATCTGGAAACAGATCTTCGATTAGACTCAGAAATAAGGGTTCATCTTCATCAATCTAGTGGAAATCAGGGAAAACAAAAATCCACACAGATTAAAACCTGTTCTACTTATTTTATCAACTTTGAAAATAACCATTTTTAAGTCCGGAAGACCTAAAGAAATGCTTGAGAACATAAGGAATCATCTATGGTAATCCTGTAGGTGTTAAACATTGGAAGGACACAGCAGGAACAGATCATGTGATGCTTCTGTTATTCAAAATAAGCCTCTAACATGCAGACTGAATTTCTTATAATAGATTTTAGCAATAACATTTAGAAAACTATTTGTCTATTTTATTTGGTGTAAAATTTTAAAAAATTACGTATCACGGCAACAGAAGAGTTGTTAGTTATTTAGACAGGGGAGATGGTACTCTTTACTATGAATAACATTCTTCCAAAAGAGTGACTAAATACTTGAAGGACAGAGTTTCTAAAGAAGTTACTGCATAGACATCTATTTTGCCACTTACTTCTAAAAGTAGCAGGGAAAATATGGAAAAAAATTCTGAACAATTCAAGGTTCAACCCAGGTAGAAACTCAAGCAATAGACAGCCCATGCTCACTCCTTCCTCAGTCCCACACAGGGCACTACGAGAAATTTATCCCAGCCAAAATGTTCCACTTAAAGAATGAAACATTTCCAAGCTAATTTCAGTGTAAAGGTCACATACAATCTTCTAGTGATCACGTAGCTCCAAAGTGCAGTTTAAATTATTTATCAGACCTTCAGAACTTACTAGTTTAGACAGGTTCATATCTCTCAGCACACGCATGACAATGGTAGATTCAGTGTCTGTGGGATTTGCTCTTTTTGCTGCTCCCAGGGTACGCAGCACAGACAGTATATTCCGCAAGCCAAAATCATAATGCACCTAGAAGACATGTGAAGTTTGGGAAAATTTTCCCCAAGTTAACAGGTATGAAACAATCATTTGCTATTTAAGACATGGATGGATACGTAAGAGAAGTTGCACATGTGTTTAAAATGTCCAAACATCCACACGTGTCCCAACATTCATCAGCTATTCTTTGGCTCTATGACTACGGGTGACTTCACTCTCTAAATCTGCTACCATTTATTAATAGTGTGACAGAAAAAAAATGTACTCATAAATCATTGAATGAAGACAGAGTTCCCAAGAACTACTGAGAAATACTTTATCAGTATTATTTTGAATTTTCTGTGCCCCTTGGAAACTGAGAAACATCTGTATAAGCACAGGCAGTACCAACAAAATGCCTTTTAACCCACTCTGTAAAACAAACAAAGGCTATCATAAAGCCTTTATTTGTCTCAATCATCACCATTCATTAAAACTAAATCTTAATCCTAAGCAGTGTTCTGAATGAAAGCCCCATCCTTGCACTCACAACCTGCTGCAGGAGCTAATCTTCCAGCAGAGGGCTGCATTACTAAAATGAAGTCTCTCTTAGGTTAAAAGTGAATGTCAACCTTTCCTTATTCTTCACATGAACGTTTTGTGACTTCATATATAGTCTTTTCCTAAAATAATCAGGTTGCATGATATGAATATAATCACCTGCTTTGACAGTTGTTCTTCACACAGCTTATACAGTGTAAAGAATTTTCTGGCCAACACAACATTAGCAATGAAACCACAACTAGCCAATTTAACACGAATTATGATCTGACGATCAGGAACCATCATAGCCACTGAACGGAAATTGATCTTCAAGTTTTCAGGAAGCTCTTGCCGTCCAGCATATCCTGGATTCTGGAGAGCAGAAACAGGTGTTGAAGTTGAGTGTACCTTGCACAAACAGAAGAATCAGCAAAGAAGTATGCCATCTTGGCAGGTAAAAATAATTCACTGGCTTTAAGTCACATGTCAGAATGAATTGGCATGCAGATTTACCACCAGGCCTCTACAGATTTTTTGCCTTTTTTACATCCATGATATAAAAAATATTTTACCTACACACTTCAAATCTGAGTTTGTCTTATAGGTCCTATTTTTACTGGCTACTTCTGCCTATACCTCTGTAGCAATTTTTCTGTAATTCTAGCAAAAAGCATACTTTTGGAGCCAGAATTTGGCATTCAGAAGCAATCTGAAATTGAGATAACTTGTATTTATGGTGCTGCCTGCATTTATTAGTTGCATGTGCTTGATGCTACTGAAACAAGACCCTGTAAACTGTCTTTGCAGCAATGCTCAATGTTCTCAAAATATCAGTGAGTTAGTTCTAAGAACTGAATGACATAAGAGTTAGCAAGTACATTTAATATACCAAGTTAGTCTCAGTTATTGTACAATCATGACCGGTATATTAGAAACTTACTGAATACTCACCATAGTAAGAAATATGCCAAATTCTGGGTTCATTTCTACATTGTCTCCATCAGTAAAAACAAACCTTTTTTTACGTTTCTTCTTACATGTCAACACAATTGCTATTTGCTGTGCAGCTACTGATAGCACTGGTAAATCAATACGATTGAATTCATCAAAGCAACCCCAGGAGCCAGACTGAGCAAGACCTTCAAAGAGAAAAGCAACTAAGCATATCACCATTATGTTTTTAATCCTTTTTTGGTGGAATTCACAAGCCAAAACTTAGGTTAATCTACTTCAGGGAGAAAAAAAAAAAGTGTTCATTTTTGAGGGTTGGGAAAGGGAAGAGGAAAAGGAGAAGAATTTTAATTCCTTTTCAAGTAAGCATATACACGTTGCCAAAGTCCTTAAGATTTTCTAGGATACTATATTCTTTGATTTCTTCTTCTTTTCTCATATCTTGAATGTTTTCCTGTCTTTGCCCCCCAAGAAAAATTTCTCCAGTAATTCTATGAAAATGTGACAGGTTGTCAATAGCTTATTCCACATATTACAACGAACAATACAGTTGTGTTCACGGGGAAAGAAGTTGGAGGTCAGTCTATGCCAGAACTGCATTTTTTCTAAGATTTTTTGGGGAAAACAAAACAAAATCATAGGTAGTCACTTGGCACAATACAATAGCCAAGAACCTCCATTTGATCTCTAATTTGATATCTGCCATGACTGACAGGTATCAGTTTCAGATGCCTAAAACATGTCAGTGAACTTCAGTGAGCTCTGCCAATTGTTTTTAACATATATAGCACTATCCATGTATTTCCTTCTACTGATAGAAACTTCAGTATTTGAACAAGCCAAAATACTGAAATCAAAATTCAGCAATAAATTTAACAGCATTTTCTCTTCATAGCGGAAGTTCTCCTTGTGACTTTAAGTGATTTTAAGTGACTTTATGTATCCTTTCATAAACTGTGTAATGTTTTCAGATATTTCTATTTCCTGGAGACAGTGTTGCAACTGTATTTTCTACTCATAACAAGATATTAATTACTTTCATTTATTAAAAGGCTGAAACCAGCTGCCAGTTATGTCTTAACCTTGTTTCACAGAGATGTCCTCTTATCATTTGAAACTTTCACGTAGTTCATAAAATCATATGATCTCAGAATATACAGGACTGACTTTTAAAGGATTAAAAAGGACTCATGAGGATCAACAAATAAAACTCCTGACTCCACAAATGTGTATCTAAAAGTTAAACCATATATGAAAGATAGTTGTCTAAGCACTATTTGGACACTAACAAGCTTGAGACCTCAATGACTTCCTCGGCAAGTTTGTTCCAGTGCATGACCACACTCTCAGTGAATATTATAGCTTGAATTTCACCCGATGCAGCTTCAAGCCATTCCCTCATGTCCTACTACCAGACACCAGAGAGATCAGCACCTCCATCTCCACTCTCCCTCATGAGGAAGCTGTAAACAGCAATGAGGGCACCCCCAGTCTCCCTTTTGCAAAGCAAAACAAACATAGTATATTCAGCTGCTCCTCTTAAGTCATGTCCTCTAGCTCTTTCACCATCTTTTTTGCTCTCATTTAGATACTGTCCAATATTTTTATATGTTGTTATATTGTTGACTCCAGAACTGCAAAGAGTACTTGCAATGAGGCCACTCCAAAGCTGAGTATAGCAGAAAAATCACTTTCTCTGCTCAGTTAGTTATACTGTGCATAGTGCACCCCAGAAAACAGGTGACTGTTTGGCCAATAGCTTACCTTTGGTCCCCATCTTACCTTTGAAGATCCTCCCAAGTCCTCGGAAATCCATCTGGTCTGAGCAGTTGAAGACCACTACATATTTTCCAAGGCACCGTCCCATATCTTTCACGGTTTCAGTTTTTCCAGTTCCTGCAGGTCCCACAGGTGCTCCACCCATGTTCATGCCCAAAGCTTGAGCCAAAGTGATGTAACATCTAAAAGGCAACAATCAGGCTGCAGCGGACAGTTTCCTGTATAGTGCCAGAGGAACTTACACAAGGTCTGATTTAAGGAGAAAAGGGAAGTGCTGAAATTATATTCCACTAATTACAATTTAGACCAGTAAGGACAAAACCCCTCCACTCAGTCTCTGATGCAGGGAATATTAAGGTTCATTTCATCATATATAAAGTGAAAGAACAAACAATCCTCAATTTCCAGCAACCTGAAAGACCACAAGAAGGAAAGAAAATAGATACTGAGATGATGCCTAATCTTAGTTTGATTAGCTTGGATACTGAGTTATTTTATCTAGAATAGTTTTGAAATACATTGTGCTGTGGAGTACAATAAAGAAAGACAGCTAACCTTTCCTTTCTCATCCATCTTTAAAATTTGATCACACAGTGCATTCTATTTTCATAAATGAAACATCTATGTATAATGCAGCAAAACAACAGCTAAAAGTTATATATCAAGACTAACTCTAGAATTATTTGTATGGAATAGTCAAAAAAAACCAACTAAGCAAAACCAAACAAATAATGCCCTTATTTTGCCAGTGATAGGTTTTAAAGCATTCTTTGTGCTATTTGAATTAGACAGATAGATCTGTCTGTTAATAGGATTGCGATTCTTTCAACATCCTTTTAGATCAAAGATCTCCAGAATAGTGCAGCTGAATGAAACTGTTTTTCCTGTCTATTCTTCCTTAGCTTGTCTGTAAACATCTGCTTTTGCCCTGTATCTCTACATATTTTGTCTGTTGGATATATCTGATCCTCAGGTATATTGGCTTCACATATATAAGAATGAAGGTCACATACATCATATATGTGGGGATCAATGCAAGTATTTGGCAGAAAATAGGTTGGAAATTATTCACATTTTAGGGCACAGAAACAAAAATATTGAAGCATTCCATTTGAAATTACTGAAAATTACTGACTGACAAAACTGTGAAGGATAAACTCTGCAGAGATCAATGTGGCATCCAACAGGAAAGACTAAATTTCTCTTGTAAAAGCCGAGGTTTGGCAGCAAAGAATTAAGGAATAAAATTAGTCTTTTTCACCTGTCTGTAAGAGGTGTTATGACAAGCCTGTCAGTACAGCCCAAGAATTCGTTCTGGTATGTGAAGCTCACATCAGTGATCTTAATCACCATCTTATCAGAGTCTTCATTAAAATAAAATCTACATTGTTTCAGCCACTCAAAGTCCGTAGGGCTCTTGATATGCATGCAGCACTAAGAAGAGAGTGAAGACAAGGATGTGGCATTCACGGTTAACATTTACTTTCACCTTTATTATGGCACCTAAGCAGTAGATTCAAAGGCAGAACTGCAAACATAATGAAAGGCAAAAAGGACAGCTAGTAACAAAAGAATAGTGGAGAACCTATCTGGATTTTTACCACAAAAATTGCTAATGTATTATTGTTCAATCACATACTTAGGCAGACAAACTTCAGCTTTTGGAAAAATGTCAAAATTCTAAATACAAATGAACAGTCCACAAGCCTCAAACAAGAGTAATTTCAGTTAAACCTTAAAATTGCCATTCTTTTTAGCCATCTCTACCACTTTTGTTTTTCATAAGTAGGAAGAATAATGTGATATTTGATTTTATAAACTGCTATAATAATTGCATGAAACTTCATGTGTGTCAGGAAAAAATTTCAAGGCAGTGTCATGGTGCTATCTAAGAAATTTAACAGAGCTGAGAATAAGTCAAAGTTGCTCTATTGAATATTAAAACAAGATTTTTAAAATATCCTGTCATTCAGTTTGTATCTAAAAATCACACTTTACATCAAATGATTGTAACTACAAACAAATTATTCTACAATTAAAAGATAAATGCCTGCCTATCACTAATGGGCCAAAATTCAATAATTCTTTTCTTGGACAGCCTAATTTCAGAATCAGGTCCAGGGCCTCCTGTAGGTAAAAGGGTATACCACCTTTAAGTCTGATTAAGTTAAACACTTTCATTTTCCTTATTTTAGCATCCTGTCTCAGCATGAGAAGGTGTAAAGTGAATAAAGAAATCCCTAAGTAATAATTAGGTATGTTATTGAAACTAGAACAGAGAGGATACCAGCTTCAGCCAGCTTCAAACTTTTTCCTGTACTATAACTCTGTATTCATTTTATTTACTTGTAGAAATTCATAATGCACTCCAGAAAAAGGACAATTACTTGCAACAAAATGTGTGAGGAAAAAGAAGTCCCTAATTGATCATGAAACAGGTGTTTAACTTTAGTGGACCAACATGACACATTACAAAATTCTGTTATTGTTCGGGGAGAGGAAAATCCATTGAATTGCTTAAAAGGAAACTAAGACGTGGTTGAAGCAATATCAGCATTTTTATAATATTCCAGGACACATAATCATTACAGTCATGAAATTAAATGTTTATCTTGTGAGGCAGGAGTTCATAGGTATCATAGTATTTTCTTATAATTTCACATTGTTTATATGAAAAACCCTTCATAATTCATTGTAACTTTTTAATACTTACAAGACCATCAAAAATGTCCCTCTGATGCACATGAATAGTGATTAATGTCTCATATTTAACTCGCTCAACTGGACTAAGGTCTTTTGTTGTCATATCTATCAACATGTTCAGAAGATCCAGGAAAAACCGGTTCGTCTTACGCATAACTTTTTTATCCTGCTTGGCAAGAGTCAAAGCTTCTTCTGAGTCTCTTGTCCAAATCATTTGGATCCCCAATAACCCGACCTTAGGAAAAATAGATGTATATGCTTCATAATCTTTTCTCTTTCTCCTAAAATGTACATTCACAGGCACAGAAAAACTGAAGAAATTATTCTCCTAATATATGTATAAAATTACTTTTCATGCATTCATACAGAGGTTATTCAACCCATGCATTTGTTTTGTGTGTCCCAACTCCATTCATAAACACATAGTTAAGCCTGTACTTCAGTCTTGTAGATACTGCCTACAGTGCATTGCTTATACAACTGCTCAATATCATTTACAGTATATATAAAAATACTATATGTAACAAATATGCTTTATATAAATACTAACTAACCAGTGAATAATTACTGCTTCAATTTGAAGTATTTCTTCTGGTAATTCACAAAGTATTTATTCCATCTCCATTAATATTCCTGAATTTAAGTGAAGCATCTGCTAAAAAATAATTTTCCCTCAACACTACCCTCAGTTTCAAATCTTTAGCAATACATTGTATTATCCTGAATATATGAACAAACATACAATTTTACTGCTTTTCCTCCAGTAGTGAAGTATGAAGCTGGTAAAGAAATAGTGTTAACTTTACTACATTAATTTATTGCACTCAGCATCCTTTTTAAACTTACCTTCTTTAAAAAGAAGGTAAGTTACCTTCTTTTGATTTCAGCTATATGAAGCTGAAACTTGAAAGACTGAGATGATTCAAATAAAATTAAATGCTAGTTTTGCATTTAACACTGGCTGCAACTTTGAATGCAACGACAAGAAAAAAAATCCTGAAAAATACCTATGAATAATTCTACATTTATTTAACAATGACATTACCTGGGCTGGATAAGTAGAAAGAAATTCAGTAATCTGAAAACTCGTTTCCTGGATGTCCATAGCTGCCTGGCGAATAACTTGATGCAGCGATAGCTGGGATTCCTTCAACAGAGAGCTGAGCCAAACTTCCACATTGCCTTCAGCCATTACAGGTCTAGTCAGCTCTACAGTCTCACCCTCTCTTGAACTAATTGACAATATGCGATCATATATCTAATAAAAGCAAAAACATCTTGTGTTTATAGAAACATTGTTTATCTTTACAATAATTCGTATTTTTCTGCAATCACTCCATCACACTGATTTAAGTAACTAATAAATTATAACAACTTGTTCAATGAAATGCAAAGATTATTAAATCATTACTTTGCTATGCAGAAAGGCTTTAAACAAAACCCTGCCATGAACACGGAGACAAACCCTAATATATTGACAATTCCTGAATCTCACTAAAGTTTCAATGGCAATCATGTGCCATATGCTCTAGGATGACTCTGCTTGAGACGGGATATTCGACCAGATAAACCCATTGTGGTCCCTTCCAACCTGATCCATTCAGTGATTCTGTGACCACATCCCCTATCCAGTCAATAAAGAATGGGAATAAATTCCCCCATTACTGGTGGGTTAATAACAAAATTTACAGCCTTAGAAACAAAAATAATGGAAACAGAAAAGTTAAGGAACGTGGACCATGAAAGCAATTTCAAAAGCGCTGGAGGTAATTAGTTTCTAAGAAAATGCATACATAAGGAAAAAACGTTCTTGTAAAAGGTATAGAAAAGTGTCTTTCAAATGCTATGTCTGAAGGTATGGTAAGGACAGCTCAGAAACAGGAGATACAGTGGAAACACTTTCTCTTACAATCAAAAAATGAATGGAAAAATACAAATACAGGCAATGTAAAGATACAAATAAGCTCATAAAGACTCAAAAGCTTGTATGCAAGGAAGCCACAGAAAAAAGATCAGTACATGGGTGGATTTTTCTGAAATTTAAGCACTGGTGCAGATTTTTGTCCTGCTATTCTACGTGAAGTTTTACTATGACATAAATGAGGATATGAAACTAAATCTTAAATTAGGAAAGCCTACTCAGCATCAAATAGTTGGTGAACATGGTAAAACAGTAGAATGCCTTAAGTAATCAAGTAGCTCTCTAATCTAGCAAGTATCACACATTTGTTAATGCAAAAGGAATGTAACACTGAGGTGTGGGCAGTACCTACCTTTTCATGGAACCTGACGGTTTTAATGTTGTCAAACACATTCAGCAGATGTGCCTGTATATTGTGAGGGTTGGATGCCTGGCCAAGAATTTCTAAGAGAGCAGGATCTGACACAAAGAAGAATCGTGGAAATAGCAGACGCTTTTTCTCCAGGTACCTGCATTTTAAAAAAATAGGTATAGAAGCCGGGAGGGGGTAGATGGATAGTGATTTGGGATAATTTACATATCCTTTCCTTTATAAAAGTGGTATTTCTCACAATTTATTATTCCAATTTTTAGCTGGAGCAATGACAATTTTTATCCATAATACATTAATGTTAAGCACCTTCTTTAAAGCTACTCTCTTAGTATCAGAAATCATCTCACACAAAGCTTTTATTATTTGCTATAATCTAAACACCAGTAAAAGAAAAGAAACTAAACTGAAATAAAATGTTTTTACATGAATTCTTTTACTTGCTATTTACATCTCTCATGCTGAATGCCTCCCAGATCTGTGAAAAGTGTGAATGGGACACACAAATCTAGACTGCCTTCTGGATTGAAACTAGGCTAAAAACAGCTTTGGTTTCAACAGAGAGTGAACGTAACACAGTGAGCGACACCTTAGCCACAAATCAAATACTTATCCACGAGTTCGTAGAAATTTCTATGGAGGTGTTTATTTTCCTGCTAACTTGTTTGCTCAGTTCAACTGAACTGATAGTAGAATAAGAAAATGATCTTTTTAAAATCCATGGGACAGTACTTGAGCAATTGCTCTTTTCCTAATTACACAGTGCACAACCATCTGGCCAAGAATGTGGTCTCATAGTAACCTTACCCTGTGAGGGATTTCTGACAGATTTCAAGCTGTTCCAGTAAATGTGGCAACAACTGTCCCATTATTTCATCTCCAACACAGCACTGAACAACATTGGGCATTTCATGAGCTCGGGTCATGATCCTTACCCAGGATTTATCAATGTTAGAGAAACGCTTTGCTTCCTGTTGAAACATGACAATGAATGTGGAATGGAAGAAAGGGAGGAAGGAAGAGAGAAGAGGGAAAAGGCACCTGCTTGCAGAACCAGCATCCAGTGATCTCAACAGCAATCTTCTCACCAGTAATCACATGTCTTCTAGAAATGTTTTAGCTTACAAACAATTCTTTCTGCTTACACAATAGAGCTTATTTTATACTTGGCTGTCAAGGCTGCTATGTACTTTCTCTTACATTACTAGAGAAAAAGACAGAAAACTCATTATACTTGAATTGAAGCTTAAATCTTAAGATTTTTTTTCTAAAACTAAAGTTCTTTTTTAATTTGAAAAGCCATGCAGGAAAGTTTAAGATAAGGATTCCAAGGTACTACTATTCCTAGTATCTACTATGGTAGGTACTACTAGGCAGTGCTACCACCAAGCACATTGCTTAAATACATATAAGTTAACAGCTTTACAATCTAGAAATCAAAGGATCAAACAGATCACACGATTTTATTATTCTTTCTCACACCATACCTTCCATTGGCACTGCTTACCTAATTTCCTAGCAAGACCAGTTTTTTTAAATACTAAAAGAAATGCAGTTTATGCTACTGCATCAATTATGACATCACAGTTCAGTTTCATTCTTAAAATGTTGATAAGCAAACTGAAAAAAAGGCATGTCTAGAAACCTTTGGAAGCTGCTTTGCTATATCACCACCAATAAAAACAGCTTCTAAATAAATCCACAAGTTCTGCACAGTCAGCCAGTTCTCAATGATATCCGTTGTGCTGGAAAGATAGTGCACCCACTTCTGAATCTGTGTCTTGAAGGGTGTATTGTATCTATAATTTTAAAAAAAAAGAGAGAGACTTTTACTTATTTCAAGAAGAAAATAGGACTCTTGAAAAGCAGCATACAAGTCATAGGATGAGGAATAATTTTTCTGCGTAAAATTTCTCAAGTATAAAAACCTATACTCAATTCAGCTAGTAGGCAGCTCTTAAATCAGCTCCAACATGCTGCTGTGTACACAAGGTGCACAGCACAGCTCTGATCCAACAGAAGTGGGATGGGGGCAAGATTCCAATTGCACTCTAAGGTAAAGTTGTTTCAAAAAGCGACTACGCAACATCTTGAAATCTGTAAACTCACTGAGTTCCTGAACTCTCCTAAACTCCTGCTTTTGTGCATCTGCCGGATTATCAGGTTCTGTGTTCCTTATTTTATCTGTGTCTTTTGGCATGTGAAACCAGACGAAATGAAGATTACTTTAACTGGGATTTTCATCACCTTTGGCATGAGGCAATGACCTATCCCAGGGGCAGAGTAGCAATGCCTGTAATGCCCATACTATGCTTGCCATAGCCAGGCAATGTTCTCTTGTATGTCCCCACTTCCTTGCATCAATGAAAACTTTCCAGTTGTCTATTCAGGAAATCTCAGCTGCATCTACATGTTTTCTAAAGAACTTACTGGGGGGGGGGGGGGGTGGGGAGAATACACTAGATACAGTAAGAACTAGCCCATGGACACTTCAAGGACAAACAAGATACTAGATTTTATCTAGATGTTTATTTACCTTCTTTTCTGTGATAGACTTGTTCACTAAAACAAAACCTTTCGCTAATATTTTTATCTCTTCCCCCCCATTCCCATTACCTGTTATTCATGAGAGAACCAAGAATCATCAAGCTGTCCTCCAGGGTAGTAATTGTTTCTGATGTGCTGTCACCTCTTAAAAGAAGTTCCCCACGAGTTTTAAAGTTTGCAAAGATAAACGTCTTGTTATCCCATTCAGCTATCACTTGTTTTAACTTCTGCTCAATGTCTCTCTCCTTCACAGCACTTATGCAGATCTCCTTTTAAATAAACAGGATGTCAAAACAAGCTATGAATCCTCCAAGTCCCTGGTATACAAATATAGCTCTTATTTCCTTTAACACCAGGTAAGGCTCATGAACAACTATTTAGTGGAAAGGTCTACAGATATACAAACACCATAGCTGATAATCTGTATACCACATCACAATTCAATCAACTCTTGGGGGAATAAAATAATAACATAGTGATTACTTTTCATATCTTTAATGTCACAAAGCAAGGTACCCTCACAAATTAACTCCTCAGCATAACTACATGATTTTAAAAAAAAGAAGTTGACACCACAATATATTGTCATCATTTTATACAAAAACCTGAAGTGATAGTCCATTTCTCTGTTCTTTCTACAGAAATGTTTTGATTTCCTTCTTGCTACTGTTACTCCTATACTATACAACCAGATTGTTTGGTTCATGTATCTATTTTTCTTCCTTCACAATACCTCTATTTCCTCTTTATATCTTAATAGTGGAGCCTCCATTATATTCCTCAGTTTGAATGTTTCACTCTCCACATCAAATCTGTGTTCAGTGAGGTCTGTAATCTGCTTCCAGTGCCGAGGCATCATTGCTTCACTTGACATGTGCTCAAGCAATGGGCAACATTCACTGAAGTCCTCTATGGTCTTATTTAAGTCAAAAAAAGGCTGCCATTCCTTCACAGCACGAGGGAGCTTACGGCACCTACATTGAGATAAAGCAAGCTTTTACAAAAAGTTTCAAATATTCTTTCTTTAAAATCACAGTATATGGTTTTAACAGCAGTACACAAAACTTCCAAATTCAGGTTACCTGTAATTTGAAGCTTCTGCATGTGATTCTCCATGTGAGAAAACCTGTTTCCTTCTATTTCAATGACTTATAGCTGGATAGGCACCTACATCCTCCTGTTAAGGAGTGTAGCTGCATAATGCTAATAACCAGTAGCAATGTTCTATATCTTGATTTCATCTTTTGATGAGACTGATGCTCTGCGCTGCTCTGAGCTCTAGAAAAACCGTGTTCCTCAGGGTTTAATTATTTAAATTTTTTGATTCTTGGTTTGATGAAAAGTTCAGCTTCTATGCATGCAGTATAACCTATTTTGTAGAAAAACTATCCAGCAATTCACTAACTTGCCTTTGACATCTAGGGTAAATCTGTCTCTCATTAACAACAATACTACAACAAAAAGGTGAAACTTTCCTTCATGGACAAAATAAATAACAATTTTAACATATATTCCAAGCTTATTTAAAAATATAGCCAAGAATCTGCCTAAGGAATAATAATGCTCAACATTTAGAATCTAAGTTTTTCTTAATTTTATGACATTGGTAATGTATGTATTTTTCACTTTAAATTCACATTTTTCACGCCTCAATAAGGAAATACATGCTCATACATGATTATTGGAGCTAACCAATTATAATCATATTCAAGAAGTACTTTAGGCAACTTTAACACAGCAGTTTCTCACCTGTTCTGAAATTCCAGAAGTTCACTGTTAATTTTTTCAATGTCTAATTCCGACCAAAGAATATCATAGTAGCCACTGATTGTGTCAATGACACTGTTATATAGATTATACAGTTTCTGCAACAGATTCAATTGCTTCTTTATTTCAAGTAGTTGAGGACACCGAGTATGTGGCAAACCAAAAAGTTCTTCCCCACCTGTACAAGTAATATATTTCCTAAAGAGATTATCACATCGATTCTAAGAAAGAAAAAGAAGAAAACATTAAATAAAATTAAATAACTAAATATCCAAGAACCTAAATGATGATCAGAGCTGCATGAGGCTAAAATCTAGGAAATAACAGAAAGATATAGAGAGATAGTAACAGCTTACACTGTCAACAGTTTTGTCAACAATTTTCTTGAGAAAAGTAACTTTTAGCTAGCTTGGAGGCACATCTTTAGAAGCTGACAGGAAAGCCATTTACTTCATGTGGCGCAGTGACAGAACAATAAATGCTAAGATTGCACTTGAAAGAGGTGAAGAATGACACACAAAGCAAAAAAAGGTGGATAGACAAATTCTACCTCTCCAAGTATGCTGCACAAATCTTTTATTGAATGTTGAAGAATTACTACCATTAAAGGAGCAAAGAAAAACATAATTTAATTGTCAATTGCAATATAACTCAGGGAACATTGTAGGAAGTCAAATGAATAGCAGTATGGGAAAAGGAAAAGTATTAGAAATCATCATTGCAGGAATAGATATTAATCATTGTACAAAGATAGATTTCAACAGAGAAAATTTTAAGTGGAAACCTTAAATTCTACTGGGAGAAGAAAAAAAAAAAAAGATCAGAAAATAAACACAATCATGAATGCAAGAATAACCTATAGCCAAATAAACCAAACTTCTGGGAAGGGCCACACCAGGATATTTGTATCTAGTAATCATTACCCATTACCTGTGCAGCCTTTCTGCTAACTCCTAAAAAACTTAAATGGTATTCCTTACAAATTCACAGAAAAATTCCAACTTAGCTCTCACCAAATTAAAACAGACTTTGCCAAATCAGTAACCCTATCAATGAAAATTTGTTCAACTACTGAGATTCCTTCTCAGAACCTTTAGGTGTTAGCTCACTTGTAGTAAGTATTAGGTTATGTCTTAGAATTAACAGTACCTGGAATATAGTAAGCCTGTCACTGGCTTCCTGAGGCATTAAACCAACCACCATTGGCCCATTCTAAAAGAAAAAAAAATAAATAAAACAAAACCAACAACAAAAACCAACAAAGACATTAATTTAGGGGGTGGGAATAACCACAACTTATTTCTAATCAGCATTTTCGAAATGCTAACCTCAAACACTTTTTCAGCCTCCAGATCCACTCCCACATCAGATAACAATTGAACAAAGAGATGATAGTTAATCTACTAGAACAAGTACTTTTTTAAAAACTATTAAAAAAAACCAAAGGCAACTAATTTTCTTCTAAATGCAGAGATTTTTCATTACACTGTAAAAGTTAGGTAATCATAGCTCCCTTTTTCAGTAAAAGTCAGCATTACCTAAAAGATGATACAAGACTAGTTCAGCTTCATTCACTTATACTCTAATGAAAAAGTATATAAGAGCTTAAGTCACTTGTACATATATCCAGCATCAGAAAACTCTTCTTTTTATCATAATTTCCCATTAATCCTAGTCTTTACATTTGCTCAAGCTAACTAGATGTGTTTCATAAACCTTAAATATCTCAATTCTTAATTTTTAAGAACTGAGTACCAGGAGTACTTACTTCAGTCACATATAAAACGTTAACCAAGCTTGTCCTGCACTGAAACTCAAACACCATCTTAACAAGAATAAACCTACCTAACAGTACAGGGCCCCATTAATTAGTCAAATCCAAAAGTCTTTCCAGGCTCCCACTGCTCCTTAAAAATTTCTCTAATACAATAAAATAGAAACACTTGCCTGATCATAATCTGAGTAGAACTGTGCACAGTCTTCAGTAAAAGTCTTCACAGCACTAATAAGCTCTCCTCTGAAGTTTGGCTGCAAGCAATGAGCTCATTCTGCACTTCATTTGCACGGATTAGCAGTTTTTCCCAAGTGTAGCGCAAAGTGTCTACCTTCTCTGTCTCTTCCTTGGCAACAAGTAGATCATATTTGTTCAACATAGCATAGGATTCCTGCCAGAAAGTTGGATCAAAATAGATAAAAGGGTAACTTCAGTTAACTTCGTATACATATATGTACGCAAACATTTTAAATTTTTAAGAATAGAGGATGATTTGTTAGAAAAAGAAACTCTGTTCTTTTTGCATAGCTGTTACCAAAATCTGGCAAACCAATGCCAAACAGGAAGAAGCATCAGAATTTTTTTTTCTCAGACCATTGATTTCCAGTTGCACCAGCAACATATGAACAGTCCAGATACTGAAAATCCTTAGTGAATTTTCACAAAAACACAACTGAAATTCACAAATTCACTTTCTAAATTAGAACAGGGTAGGGTAGCAATGAACCCGTGGCATAACAGTTTCATTTGAAAATTTTTGTATGAGGTGGAATTATTTACATCCATGCTTTCCAGTTTGATCAAATTGTAGGCAAATTGCAAAAATGGAAATGTACCTATCTGTCTACTACAGCACTATGTGGAAAATATGGCAACCTCCCTTTCAAAAACCTGAAGCATCACTTCTCGTGCCTAGGGACACAAGGCTCCTGCTTGAAGAATTGGAAGTTTATAATGAAATTATGGGCAATCAGGAATCATGAACACATCTTAGAAAAAAGAATTCTATTGAAAAATCAATGGTGCATTTTGCCAAACTGTAGCATTCTTAAATAAATACTCTGGTCAGGAATGCAGAGAAACAGCCACCATCTGTTTTTGATTCTGCCATTTGTCAGATGTTCAGTAAATGCATTCTATCAGATTAACTTCTTCAAGGAAGTCAGTTGCTTTTGTTTATTTTAACCTATGGTATAGCTGATTAAAGCAATCAATCTCATATAGTCTGCCTAATATTAGCTTTTTACTTGTGTCTAGGCTTAGCTAAAAAAAACAAACTAGGAATCTCATTCCTTTTCATATACAGACTTCTTCCACAAAGTATGAAAAGATTTCTTACACTAAATATCTGTATTCTCATCTTCCTCTTACCTACATCACTCAATTTCTGCACTGTTCACTAAACCACTTCTTACCTCAGCAAGTTTACATTTGCCCAAATCAGAATTTCACACAAAAAGGTTTACGGGAACACAACAGGCCTGTCGCTCAACATTCAACACACATTAAATCACACATTTTCAAAGTTCACTGTTAAGTCTTAATAAGAAAAATAACTGTTCTCTTGAAACAGTACCCACACATGCAACATTCCCACTAACTACCTCAATGGGGCCAATTTGAGAGTCAACAGAGATCTGTAATTCTCTGATCTCTTTTAAAGCTGACATGGCTATTCTGATATCATCCAGGTCCATGATGCTGCGATTTAACTTCTTGCCAGTTTCCTCTATAAAAGTCAAAATTGCTTCCATCTGTGTTCTGTACTTCTTATTGCAATGACACCCCAGCAAAGTCATCCAGGCTTTGGTTTCTGATCTCAGTGCTCGCTTCAGATCAGCTAAAAATATTGAATAATTAATAGATATTAGATACCACAGATATTTTTAGGATATACCTACTGGAAAGATGAGGCTGGATTCCATACTTGTCATCTTGTTTGTTTACCATTATACAAACTTCTCTCCTATACATCACTTATGAACTGGCTAATATTCTCATCTAAGTCTAAAATCTTTTCAAAAGTTAATCTTCAAAACAATAATGTAGGGAGGAAATTAGGAGTCTAATTATGAAAGCTGAGGAAACAAATTTTGATCATAGCATCAGCGGAATTGTCCATCTGTCTCACTGCATGCAGCCAGGCAAGGAGAAAAGCAACATAAACTTACCACCTTACTTCCATGAAATATATACCCCTGGGAATCAGTGACAGAAAGATAGGCAGACATCTACCATCCACCCCATAAGTAAGCAGACGTATCCAGGTGGGGTAATAAACTCCAGCCCAGCCTCACAGATTTTCTTGTACTAGTGTTTTGTTCACATGCATTTACAGTCAAAACAGCAAACAGCCCTTCGCTCTCCCTCTCTCCTTTCCATTTTAATCTAGTTCACCCATCCAAAACTGTGACATCTCTCCTTCCTACTGGAGTCAGAAAGTACACGTCTCTGGAGAGAAGCTGAACTCTACCAGTGTACAGTGCAATAGCTCCCACGCAGATGTATTCAGGCTCAGACTTGATTTTCAGGTCCAGCTCTTGGAAATGCAGAATTTCAGATTCAAATTCAGAGAGTAATGGGTTTCCCAACATTAATTTATCAATGGTTTCCTCCTTGTCCCTCTGCCATATATGGTGGTAACAACTAAAACTCTCCAAAGCTGTAAGAACTTCCTGAAAGACATTTACAAGTTCAAAGAAAGATTGTCAGCATCATGTATATAGCATAAATGTTATTTCTTAGCAGCTGCTCATTAGAGTACACTACAAACTCTATAGTGGAGCAGGTTGAATCACCTCACTAAACAAAAGGTTGCTGATAATTTTATGCTAAAGCAAGTCCCATTACTGATCACACATCGTGCCAGAAACCCTACAGTAATCATATCCAATTTGTCAGGTTAGTTTAAACATTTTCCAATTAAGTGAATCTTCAGTCAATAAAATCATTGAAATCAGTGGGAAGTAAAGTTTAAAACTAGGATACAGTACACTTGTCCTTCCCTGTCATTTCTTGGGCTAGAAACTGAAATCTGAGCTCTAGGGCCCAACATAACAAGAAAAATTAATTCTCAAATAATGAAGTTACGAGACAACCTTTTTAAACTAGCTAGCTTCCACCAGTGAGCTCTTTAAGTGTAAAGTCTGAGAATCTTTTATACAGAGCTCCTGTTATAAAACCAAGACAATTAATTTTTACACTCACTTCCTGTCTCTGATTTGAATAGCATTTAATGAGTGTGCAAGAGAATTATTTTTTTGGTTCTCAGGAGTTCAGAAGAATGTGAGAAAGTTAAATCACCGCTGCATCTAACTAAACAAGCAAATGAGAGATGACTGCTGCGAGAGACAATCTACATCATGACTTACGATAAAGATAGTACATGCAGGCATTCAAACCTGGCTAGATGACAATATTGCAAAATACCAAATATCAAAATACCATGAGAACTATCCACCATTATCAACTACTCAGCACCAGCCTGGTAGTTATGCTTTAGCACCACTGAAGTCACAAGGCCTTGAGTCAAACATTTTCACATGGCAAAACTCTTAAAAGGTTGGACTAGCCTCAGAAGAAACTGATGCAGAGTTCCCTAAAGAAATAACAGTTCCATACCTACAGCTTACTCAAGAGTGCACAGAATAAGAACAAGGCAAAGAAGTTATGCATATCCTTTAAGATAAATCCTAACCTACACTAGCAAATCCTATGCAGCACTTCACAAATGCCAATCTGACAGACATTTTTTTTTAAACTTTCATAACCTCTTTGTAATGTGGCAGAAATCATGCTGGCTTCATTAGCTACAGACAACACAACTACACTTAGAGTTTTTAATGATGTTTTAATTTATGCAATATTCAAAGCCTCAGCTCTTGGAACAGAGTGCACTTAATCCATGTTACACTTTTAAAGCATATTTGCAAATTTTCAGCCACATGTTTTCCATCCACCGTCCTAAACGTTTTCATTACTACATTTAATCACAGCTTTAAATGCCTACCCTTATTACCCAAAGATATTAAAAGTAATACATTAATATCCCTCAGACAGGGATATTAAATTAACATCTCATACCCGTTTTGTAGAATTGATGGCACTGCTGAGTAAAGATACTAATTTAATAATTTCTTTATTCTCTGAAACATTCTTGAAGTAGTTCTGGCTTTCCAGTGGATCAGATGAACTGAGTGATGCTGCATCTGATACACTATCTATAAAAGCAGATGCAAATACAAAAGCAGGTTTAAGACAGACATAACTGCTTAGGACAAGTAAATTTTTGTAGAAAAAAATTAATGACATTTTTTCAATAAGATTGCATTTTAAAATTAGGTCTTCTTATTAATCAAAAAGGGAACTAGAAATCAAGGAGGCCAACATAAATTTATAAACATCTCCGTTTTAGTAAAATAACTCCATCTAGTTACCCTGTCAAATTTGGAACAAGTTCCACTCCAATCTTTCCAACATAATCTTTCCTTTTCTCTCCCCCTCCACAAGGTTTATACTGTATACTTCACCTGAATTATTTACTTATATATCCACTTTTGCTTACTTATACATCAGCACTAAACATTTTTATTTTCTGAAATACCCCACAATTAACAATTTGAAATACAAATTAACATTAACTCTGAGAAGATGGCCACAGCCAGTCCCCAAAAAGGAATAAAAGATTACAATAAAGTCCATCAGTTAAAAAATATCCACAAGTTTGACTTTACTGTCATTTTTTAATTTCATCCCTTGTAAGCAAAATTCTTAGTTCTGAAAGACTAATTTCACTTCTTAACCAGTTCAAGTATTACTGTCCTACTTTTTAGCTGCATAAGAGAAAGCTAACCTAAAAAGACTCAAATGTATTGCTTACGTATCTCAGGTACAATGTAGAGCAATTTACTTAGATTGATTTTAAACCATTTCAGGGAAGAAAAACTCAGCAATCAAAGACACCATCTTAAATCTCCTTGAACTAATAATTTAAATAACACAATGTCTAATCACAGAATAAAACAGAAACAGAATAATGAAAATCCTTTTAGAAATTCTAGTATATTCAATCTCCTACACAATCCTCTCTACACCAATATTGCAATTTATATAGATATTTCTAATTAATATTGTGCAAGTTCAACTCATTCTCCTTAAAGGGTAAGCACAAGTTTTAAGATGGCATTTGAATATGCCAAATTACAAACCACATTGGCAAATCATGAAAAATTATTGTGCGGGAAAAGTGAGTATAATTGTAACCAATATATATGCTATAACCCAGCACAGTACAACTCTTCAAGAAGCACAAAAAAAATCCTGTTACTGAAATCCACAGAAGGACAAGTGGAAAACCTGGTTTCTAGTGAGAGATTCCTTCTCTGGGGCAATTTAAAACCTATCAGGTAGTTTAAAATCTAACAAGTCTTCTGTTTTTGATGTATTTTGTAATTAATATCTTCTAACACATTCTGTATAAATCACTATTACCTAACATTCAAATTTAAGGATGTCAGATTTCATCATTACCATGGATGCTTTTCTTTCCAGCCTCTTTCATTCCATCATCAGAATCGCTGCCTCTGCTTCCCCACTGCAACAGAACATCTTTTCTCTCTAACACTTTCTCCTGAAGAGAGAATAATGTTTACTTTTTATTTACAGAAGTTTTGCACCATTACTTCTAAGTAAGGCTGTTAAAGACACCAACCTTGGTTATTCTCTCCTTACTCCACTGTCGAACTCCTTTCATTACTTTCACAATACTATCTACAGCTTTATTAAGCATCTGCTGTACCTCATCCAAAGAGGGTGTCACGATGATATTAGGGATAGATAGGATAATATTAGTCCTAATTATAGGATGAGCACCTTTTTTCTGCTTAGAAGTACTGTGATTTTCTAAATAAAAGACAAAAAGAGAAGAACAAAACAAAAAGGTTGTTCATATTTTTTTCAAGACATCAAACTAGGCATTGTTTTGATATAAGCCAAAAAATATGTCTCCTAGTGTAGAGTATTGACTGTAATTTCTGAAGGGAAAAAGAATTCCTGAGTAATTTATAAGATGTACTGCTAAACTCTGCAGCAGCACAAATGAAAAGTTAGTGCAAAGCTATTTTTCTCCATGAAGCTCCTTTTCAACTCGTTCTGTGCAGCTAAACTCTGTTTAGCAGACAATTTTGTTATCTGGCTGGTACTCCCAGTCAGCATATTACATTGGGCACAGAAACTCCTTAGATTCTCATAGAATTGTATGTCTTATAAATTTTAAACACCAAAGACAACTGCCCTTATTTTCATTTCTTAAAGGCATGCAACAATAAAACATTTCAAAACAGTGTTCCATCACCATTTATGGAAATATCTGAAGCCAATTAGTAAGAGGAAAAACACACCTCTATTTTTTTTCTACGGTTTTATGTAAAAGCCAGGGTCAAACAGGTCTTGTCAAGTTATCAAGGTCCTAACTTGTCAAGTTAATAATTGATAACTTTTAACTTAAGTGATAACTTATCAAATTTTCAAGGTCTTATCAGAAATTTATCTCTCAAGTCTAGCTCCAAAGATAATATTGGCTTCAGAACAGTAGAGTAAGTCCTAAGAGCAAGAGCACTGTAATGACACTTTCCTACTGTCACAGGAAAAAAAAACCTTTGGAAATACACGACATTATCAACTGTAACTTAACAAGACAGCTTAATCAAAATCCCTTTGTTTTCCCCTCTTTTACACTTGTGACTCAGTTATACAGTCATGGGATATTACAACTATATTTTTCTTTACATAGCCAAAGAGAGCAATGTACTGCAATGCAGCCACCTAAGAAGTTGCTGGTGGAAGATGCATGAATGCGCTTGCGGATGGTCTCCAGACTGTTCCGAGTGACTTTCAAAAGGGCGTCAATGTTACGATCATTGAAGTAAGAAAGCAGTTCTTTGGCTTCTTCCTCTAACTTTTCTAATTCCATTCTTTTTCTCTTTGCTGTAGGAGACAGGCCAGCCCACATGTCACTGAAATTTTGTGAGGAAGTCAAGCTTTTTGATCTTCTTTCCTCTTCTGCTGTTAAAACATCATAAATACAGTTAGTTACATTTACTTAAAGAACTTGAAAATACCATAAAGCAACATCTTCACAGGTGTCTGAAATAATTTTAAGGAAGTCCAGAATTACTCATTTGTAATGTGCACCTCAATTTAACAGGCCTTTTATTGCTATCTGCCTTCTTATTCAGTACAAACTGAAGTAATTAACATCAAAATGTAGATATTATTTCTTATTCTCTTTCTCTAGTAAGTCCAGCAATTAACCAAGGCTACTCAGTAGCTCTACGGCAGCAACTTTTCGATGTGCAAGTTAGATAAATAATATTGACCTATTTTGTAGATGACAAATGACAGTTAGATTATTCATTATTCAGGCAAATTCAAAGAAAACATTTAGACATCAGAAAACATTCAGTACTTAAGTCGCCTGTCCCCCAACACAAATTATCAGCATGAAAAAGAAACATACACCAAGCAATATAATACAATCTCCTTACCTGTATTTTTGTCCCTTTTTTCACCACTGGGTACAGTTGACTTCTCATCTTCTTTACTGACCTGCTCCTCAGTGTCAAGTAACATGTTAATCACATCATTAGCAGCAGCTTCCACCAGTGAGCTCTTTAAGTGTAAAGTCTGAGAACCTTTTATACAGAGCTCCTGTTGTCAAAACAAAATAACAATAAGCTCTTATTGTCACAATTCTTGTGTCAATTTCACAGTCATAGCAGTCTTTACTAACACAAATGTTGAGGCCTCAGATTTGTGAAAAACCAGATCTACATACAACATTAATTTTAAATTGGTTTGTTCCAAAATATTAAGCATTGAAAAGATGTCATAAATGTCTTTCAACATTGCTTTGGCTTCTTTCTCAAATCACATGATTAATCCATAGTTAACATCATGAATTGATGTTTATAAAGCCTAGTTCCACTAAAACGCACCCAAAAGCAAGTGCTTCTTAATTTTCTTAACTTCCCAGTGTGGATATGGGAGATTCAACACTTCTTTTAATCATTGCCATTTTACATAAATTGGCTGTGCCATAATATGAGCTAATCATATTTCCCATTTATAGTGAAATAGAAGATTAAATCTATACAAGTTGCATTTATTATTAGAATAAACAAGAAAATTATCAACTGGAGAGAGAAGAAATCAATGAGATTAAATAAAATTCAGAAATCTATTAAAGTATTGTGCATTTTTTTTCTCTATTATTTATGATAAAATCAATCAAGTATGCTTCAGCTAACTTTAATTTTTACCTATAATGGCCTTTTAATTTTTTCTTCTTTGTTGTCTTATATTTCATTCAGTCTAATCAAACATGGCTACCTATGTTTAATTAAAAATCAATAATGGGAAATATTCAGCCATTTCCAAATTTTAAGACAATCTTTGGCCTTCCTAATGAATCTGTTGAGTTGAGAGAGAAGGCAGTTCTGATTTGCAGTATCACAGCAACCACTAAACAAAGTACTCTGGGATTTTCCCACTGGAGAATTATTTTTGTTGCAGCAATTTCTTTAGAAACTTAAAGACGCCTGTTAGGTGACAGAAGTTATTTCTACTCCCCTCTAATTAAAAATTACAATAAGCTTACAAACTGTTACTATTTTCATTGTACCCATAACTGGGGTCCGCACACCTCTTACTCTCCTAACTCAAACCAATTGGCTGTCGTTATATTTTTACTTTAGTGAATACAGATTTTAGTACCTGCCCAATCAGGAAGGGAGCAGAAGGATCAACAAAAACAACTATGGATTGTGGGGCTTAGAAACTACCACTCATTCCATATAATATTATTTTAAATTTTACTCTGTATTTAACAACAAGGTAAGGGGCTACAATGGCCAAAAGAGAAAAGGCCAAAGAGTTAAATACACTAAGATAATCAAAACTTTCATTGTAATATTTATTGCTACAAAAGAAAAGGAAAGGGGATTATCTACTTGATTCTCTACAGTTTTTATCAAAACGAAGTTAATTTCAGGAGAAAACACATTAGACATTATAACCTAAAATGCAGTACCTTACTATTGCCTCACAAAATTATTCTGACATTCAATTTAATTATGACCTTAATCAGCTTTCTAACCAACAATTTACATGTTTATGGTTAACTACACTCAACATGAAAGTATTTTGATGGGTGAAGGAAGAACACCTTCACCCAGGTACTTCTGCATATATTTTCCATTACCAACTCAGAAGAGCTTGAAATACTCATTACACAATCCCTTCCATAGTATTTACTCTCCTCAGGCAACTGCTGGAGAATTCCCTTATTTAAACAGGAATAATGACAAAAAAGATACTCTCATAGAGGTAAAATTTTTGAGTGATATGAAAGCATAAAAGGAATATCACACATTATCTAGCTTGACATTAATAATGAAAAGAAAAGAACATCTCAGCTCAGATCTCTTTGCATTTGGTACTTTTGTTCCTTTTTCAAGTCCCAGCTAAGCAAGTGGGGATTTCCATACGTATCCCATGCATGCTTCACTAATTCTGCATTCAGAATTTTTTATCTCATAAAAAAGAAAAATATCTAAACTCAAAGTCCTCAATCTCTTCTTCATGAAATTTTTATCTACTAACCTTAGTCTTCTGAAGAAATTCCTCACAGCTCTGTGGTTCATCTTCTGGCAACATACAGAGTGGAACTCTATTCATTTCTTGAAGGACAGCATCAATACGAAATTCAACCAAGTCATTCACTCGATCAAGCAATAATTCCAGCCCAGCTTTTCAAGAAAACAGAAGATTCAAGACAAGCTTAAAAGTTTGAATCAATAGCCTTTTCAGAGTTTCATTTAAATTTTTACCTTAACAAACTACCATATTCAATTGTATATGGATTCTGCACCTCAACCAATTTACTTCAAACATCTAAAATTTTATGGCAAGTTTCATCACAAGCATCATAATTAAGTTTTTGCATAACAGATACTTACCTATCATATGCTATCTACATGCTAAAAGATAACTATATTATATTAATCTATTGTACAAATATATATCATATAACTTTTTATATAATAAATAGTATCTATTATAAATATATATAAGATTAACTTAAAGGATACATATTTCAAACATAAAGACATTAACATTTAATTGAAGGCACACAATTTTTCATCTTCTCCTATAGCTTGAACGAGTTACAACTTGGAGAACCTAGTAGCAACAGAAACTTTCAGCAAATAAAATCTTTATGCTTCAAACAAATGTTAGAAGCCAAACAATAGTTAACAGAAAACAATCACTAGAGTTTTCAAAGTTTAATAGCAATCTTCTCTCAATGTTGAAGCTGAAATAGCAGCAAGGTGCCTGATCCAGACTCAAATTAATTGTATTATTCAAAATTAAATTAAGCATAATGTCAGGCTAGCATCCAAAATGTACTTTAATTTGTCTTTTCAACTGAAGAAAATTTCCACTATAACTACTTATGCAATTTCAAGAAACAAAATCTGTTTGCTGTATTAATTAAGCTGAATAAAAAGGAATTTGGTATCTTCAGAAAAAAAACACATCTCAGTGCAACCTTGTGATAATCTTTTGAAAACACAACAAGCTCATCTGTTTTCTAAAGCTGTTGTCCAAGATGTGTGTGCACTTTAAAGAGATTGATGTTAAAAAATATGAAATGCTATTGAGCAATGACAGTGCCAACTGAGTCAGTGTATTATTCCTTGAGAAGCTGTTTTGTACATTATGGTAACAAAAAAGCAGGACTAGGAGAAGTCTGAAACCTAGGAGCTCTTTAAAAAGTAGCTATCATTCTTTAAATTCAGAATACACTGAGCTTTTTGCACCATACTTTATGTTTGGTGTAATCCCAAGTGCCTAACATATACATCAGTAAAAATTTGATGAACGTACAAGACAAAAAGAAGGTGGTGTCATAAAACAAATGTTTCATTAAATATAAGACAGGTGAAAATTCTGATATCTTTCATGTACAAATCAACTAAGTGCAAATCATGTAAAGAACTGTTATCTCATAAGATAAATTGCATTTGTATAGAAAAAAATAACCAGAAGTTAATGGCAGAAGGCAAGTAACCTACCTAGCTTAGAAAAAACTGTATTAATATATCTCTCAATATTCAAGGATGTCCAGTTCAGTAACACTAGACCTGGCTGGATAGCATCATCTACATTTACTAATCGAGGAGCCATCAGTTGTTCAAAAGGGGGCTGTATTTTCAGTTTAATTCTTTTGTATTCTGCCAACATCGCCTGAAATAAATAGAGAATGAAAACATTAGTTATACACTCATTTGAACCTCTTCATGTACACATATTTATGATCACTTAAACTAAGAAAATTCATCTGTAAGTACATTACTGAAATTCTTGAGAAATTATAATTAATTGCTCAGGAAATTTTTCATTATTTTTGGCAGAAGTTCACTATTTGTTGCTCTTTATATCTCTATATATATTTGTTGCTCTGTGTCACATACTACTTCACACAGAAATCAATCTTTGATTGCACTGGTGCTGTGATGGAGTTAATTTCTTTCTCCATGGCTCACATGATGCCACGTTTTAGATTTGTGACCACAACTGTGTTGCTAACACACTGATATTGTGGGTATTACTGAACAGCGCTCGTACAGCACTGAGTCCTTTTCTGCTTCTCACGCTACTCTGCTGGTGACTGGGGACACACGAAGCTGGGAAGGAATGCAGCCAGGACCCCAACTGATTAATGGGATCTCACATCTATGACATCATGCTTAAAAATGAAAGCTGGGAGAAGAAGGAGGGAGGGGGACACTCAGAACCTATGGTGTTTGTCTTCCCAAGTAGCAGTGATTACTGCCTAGCTTTCCCAGATTAATTCCTTTTATTTTTTCCTTGTGCATGCAGGTTTTGCCTTCCCTATTAAACTGTCTTTATCTCAACTCACATGTTTTATATTTTAACCTTCAGATTCTCTCCCCCATTCCAAGGCGGAGCATAAGGGAGCAACTGTGTGATGCTTGGCTGCCTACTGGGTTTAAACTACATGACAGAAAAATCTTGCAAATTTCAGTCTGTAAATGAGTGTTACAGAAGACAAAAAGCCCAAGGAAAAAAATACATCTAAGTGAACTTTCCAGCAATTCTAATAAGATTCACCTTACCAGAACTTTATACAATTTTCTTTCTAATGCCTCTTTAACCCGCTGATCTAGTTTCACACATTTGGCAATAGCATTATGACTTAAAGTCATAAAGACTTTATGACTTATGTTTGTTTGGGTTTTTTCATTTCAGAATCAAGTAGTCCTTTAAAGCTATAGGTTTCTGAACACCTATTTTTGAATCCCCATCTTGAGTCATTGAGAATCTTGTCTGTTCATAGGCAGATAAAATGGTCCAAAGGACTTAAAAGACAAGAGAAAGGAAAGTTTCAGTTTCTCTTTTTAAACTATTCCACAGACATCTGTGTAAAACACCAGTGCCAGAAAAAAAAAGCTGCTACTCGCTGCATGTGTTACACTTCTTTAAAGCAGACCACCTGTTTCTCCCTCCCAGCTATCCTTTCAAAACAAATGCTGTCCAATGTTGACTTCATTATTGGATGAGAGATAAATTGCTTATCATTTAGAAAGCAAGCAACAGCAAAAGGCATTTAGTAAACTTCCTTTCCTCCCCATCCTCATCTCTGCCCCAGACTCTGCAGAGCTTCCCCAAAACCATGCATCTGCAAAGTAACTTCACAGAAAACATAAAGCCAAGAAATTTTTTTAAAGTGCCTCAAGACAGTCATACAAATAAAAGAATAGATTTGCAAATGTTTTCTCAGTGCATAATTGTTGATCTTCATTTATCCTCTTCCATATGTTTAGAACCCAGGCATCTTAATGTACAGTACACATACATAAAATAAGTAAACTCACATGCAAATTGTTGGCAATCTTCTTGTACCAGTCTTTCTGCTGTTGAATAAAACTTGCAAATGGTGGAATTTCAAGGCACATGTGAGCCATGCAATGTGTTTCTCTGATTAAAGTTAATATTTGAGGGTCAAAATTCACGAACAATTCTCCTGTTTCTGGAGCTTTTACCAAAAGAGTTGCTTGAAGTCCTCTTTTAGTTAATTCAACCTGCAGGAAATGAAGTCATCATTCCTGATCAGACAAGCCACTACAACAAAATACTTTGGTTTGCATATAAATATCACTTTGGCAGATACTAAAATGAAGTACTATTGACAAAGATTGATATGGTATATGAATCCAAAAGAAAAATTTATTAACACACTGTGTATGGACCCAATTGCTTAATAATCAAACTGCTATTTATCTGACAGATATTTTTCTGTTGGGTTTTGGATGATAAAAGCTGCATTCCACAGTCCAAAATCAAATCAGAGCCATAGATTTTCTTGCTTCAACCATCTTAAATCTTAACCCTCATCTCCTTAGAACTTATTGCATATTCTGCAATAAGGCTGCACACAACCTCCTCAATGAATTAAAGTATTCTTGGATAACCTCTTCAAATATCTTTTGAATAAACTTATCCCCTTTTCTCTTTTTGCTTGTTTTGCCATAGCTAACAGATACACCAAGTACCAATCTTAAAGGCACTGCCAATTATATCCAACATCTGGGCAAGTTTTTAAAATACTAAATCTAATGTTTATTATATATTTTATTTTTTTAAATTCTTCGAAGGAAAGCCTAAACACACAATTGGCTTAACCGCCTTATTTAAATATTAGAAGACCATTTGTTCTCTGTGTGATTAGAAAGGAGAGCATTCCTTAGACCACCACACATTGAAAACTTGGCTGACACCAAGAAGCAATCCTGCCTTAGGCAGGCAAATTTTTTCCTACATTAAAAATTTGCTGCTATTCCTATTTTCTAGTTGTCCTTTTGTTGACATAACTTAGTGTTCTTTATTCACTCTTCAAATTTCATGTATCACATTACACTGAGATGGAGCTTATTTCTAGGCCATAGTTTCAGAACCAATTGATATCTTTCAGTGCACTTTTGTCTTCTTTTATGGAACACAGAGAAAATGTGTACCACCTTTCAATGTCTAAAATATAGTGGAGTATAGTGCTTGCTTCAGCAATATCACGTACTATCAAGACATTTTACACAGCATTTTTCAATAAATCATCTAATCAAGTTTTGTCAATGAAGTTGTCATGCTCTATCCACTATCATCAATCTTCAAAAAAAAAAAAGCTTGTCTGCCTTAAGTAGAAACTGATTTTTTTCCTGTAAAGTTCAACAGCAAATCTTACTGTACTCATTTTTGAGCTTCATACTCACTAGTCCCACTACCACGTCTTCTCCTGTTTATGTTTTCTTCTCATGCAGTTTTCATTGTTAAGGAAACAAACTGGTAATGGAAATAAGGGGCACAAAGGCACAAATCTTACACTGCCAAATAATTATAGTAACTTTTACACTTCCAAGTAATTTATTATTTTAATATGTCCAAGTTGAACATCATTTGCTACAGCAAAAAAAACAGACTTAAATCTTCTGCTATTAAAAAAATAAATAACTGGATTAATAAGATGGCAACCATCCTGTAATAAATAGAAAAAAGAGGGGCAAAAATGTTCGGAGATCTCAGAAAGTGACACCAAGCTTAACATTTACACTGTACAGAAGAATAAAAAGTAGTAGGAGCTACAGCCCTATTTGTGCTCCATTTGTATTTCCCACAAGACACTTGCCCCCCTCGCATTCTTCTTTTGTTCAGGAGTAGAGCAGCAGCTCCACCTTGTGTTCTGCGACACTCACGTCCACACCCGTGTGCACTCTTCTTGCCTCGAGAGAAGAGACTACTGAGCAGTAGTCACAATTTTTTGCCATACCTGGTAGACAAGTACATGTATGCTAAAGTGGATATACTTTTATTGTATTTTCAAGGCATCTGTGGATGTTTCAAACTTGAAATTTTGTTCAAATACACCTCCCTTTCTTCCCACCTATTGAGTACAGAGTTGGAGCAGGCTCAGTAAGTTTATACAGCTGTCAAGTGTGATTTGACTGCTATAGGAGAAATCAGACAAGTTATTTTAGTACAGATCAGAATCAGAACACAGATAAGTCAGACCTTATAAAGGAAGGCACCACTTCAGGGGAGATGCCTGGGATGTTACAGTTATTTTACAAAAGATGAAAGCTGAATGTACTTGACTGCTCCATCAAGGCATGGTACATGTCAGAAAATCCATCACTGGATCATCCAGCCAAAGGGGACAGATGTAGCCCTCAAGAATCACACATTCTCCTTAGTCTTTATAGATGAGACAATGAAAACTATCATCAATATACTGTGAATGATGCAGGTATCCAGCTCAGCACTAGAATCAAAAATGAAACTGAGTCCAAGATAGAAACACTAAACAAATGTAGAAGGCTTCCTGAAGCATTACAATTTGTCCCATAAAATATGAGGAACACGCACCAGCTCTCTTTGAAGAGCACATGAAAACAAATATGAACTTCCCAAGTTAGCAGAAAAAGCATTTAAAGTTAAAGCCCTTTCTAAGTACAATAGCAGTTTTCATTACTTCCTGGAAGCAGGACCAACTATACACAGGCTAATGGTGCCAAATTTGGATATGATGGACCTGAAACATAATGTATAATGAAACAACAACTGAGGTTCTACTCTTCAGGTTCCTTGATTCCCAACTTGCACTCAACTCCAGATTAATCATCAATAATATATATTCAGCACTAAGCCTCAATACAGCATATTTTAGGTACTCCAATATTGCAATCATTTCTCCATTCAACTTCGCAAACTCTAAGCCCACTTGATTTTAAGTTACTCAAAAAATTCCAAGAAGAAGGAATGAGAAGAAGAAAGACAAAGGAAGACAGAAAAGATAAAGAATAGCACACACATAGCTATCAGCTCCTGAGTTCCAGCAGTATTCAGATAGAAATTCCAAGAGGAGGTAGGGTCAAGACATGTGGTAGCCTCATGTTCAGCCTTAAATATTCCTCGACCTTCCTAGGCCCTTCCTCCAATTGGGACTTCTGGTCATTTGGTCACTCAGGAGCTGTATTAGGGGCTCCAGAGGTGGATGTGGATCAGTGCCTCTAATATGCCAGGGATTGGCAGCCACTGCAGGGCTGGGATACAGGCTCCAGGTGTGGGGTGTGGGACAGTGCACTGTCTCAGCAGGGCAAAGCCCAACCTGCTTCTTCCCCCACACCCATGCATCCCAAAAAGGTCAGCAGACAATTAAATTACTCTCCTGGTTCTGACTGGGTTAATGTTCTCTGACTGCATTTAATTTTCTTCATAGCAGCTTGTATGGTGTCATCAGATTTGTTATCAAAACAAAGCTGATAACACACTAATGTTTTGGTTGAACAGTTTGCACAGCATCAAGGCCTTCTCTTGTTCTCACTCTGTCCGTGCAGTGAATAGTTTGGGGGTTGGGAGTGGGGATGAAGGGTGTAAAACAGGCTGTGAGGGAACAAAACCAGGCAGATATTGTGAAATAACAAAAGGATGTCACACAATAAGCAAAGGGACATTCCTTGCCATATAACATCATGCTCAGCAATAAAAAGGGAAAGGCAGGGGTTGAAGGTGTTAGCCACCCTCTGCTCTGGAATTGATTAGATGTTGTTTGACCCATGGGAGATGGTGAGAAATTGCCTCTGCAGCACTGTGTTTTCTCTTTCTTTCTCCACTTCTCCTTCACTAACTAAACAATTTATCTTGACCCACAAGTTTTCTTGCTTTTGCTTTTCCTTTCCTCTTCCCTGTCTCACTGGGGGTGCATGAGGGGAAGTGAATGAGCATTTCTGTGGTGCTTAGCTGTCCATCAGGGTTAACCCACAACAGCCTCAAAGCCCACTTGTGCACTGAGTATGTTATTATCTATTCAGATTGGATGCTTTTTACATGTATATTTACTGAGTGTACCCATGGATTATCACTCAAAATAAAATTCATATTGTCCAGAGTAGAGGAACCCTCTGTGTCTGCTTTCACCTTAAGCCAACCAGCTGACAAAACTGTTCTCCCCACACACTGTGATCTTGCACCAGAGCCAGAATACGGCAGAGACAGAGGCGCAGCTAAGCCTACCACTGGCTATTCATTATACATTTTCTTTTTAACTTCTTAGTTATAATGAAGGTCTTTCAGTTGCTCCTAAATTCAGCTACAGGTACTACAGGTCCTATTTTTTTAACAGGGACCTTTTCTTATTCCATCCCGCACTTGAGAGTCATCGTAAGTCTATAGTTAAGCATACTTGACTACTGCTACTAACCAAGTATTCCACTATTTTTTAATTTTTTTTCTCTATGGAATATCTTAATCAAAATCAGCCAGCTTACCTGCTGAAGCCATTCCCTGTGGTAGATCACCTCAAATTTCATAAGAACTTTTGCTACTTTGTTGTAATTGCGAATTATGCTCTTCCCATCTGGTGTTTGCAGAACTGCTGGGTGTCTCTGGAAAGTCTCCATGGGCTCCTTGATCCTGTGGAATAGGTGGCGTGCCCACAAGATCTTGCCAGCTATTGGAGGCAGATAACGAGCCAGTGGAGGGTCCTTCTTGTGCCTAGTGTAGATCTTACAGATGGTTTCTATGTCATGGCCATAGCTTTGAAATATTTTCTGATACTTTTCATCAATGCCAAGGTTTGGGATTTGCAATCTGCTTAGAAAAATAATAATAATAAAAAAATTCCTTCAACACTTCCGAAATCCTTCTAATGCATTGTTGGAAAATACCACCGTTCGAGATTCCCTTGCATGTCTTAGAAAAGAACTACTTTAGCAGCAGAGTTTCCAGCTTGAACAAATGCTGTCACAACCTGATTCCAAGCAACAAAGATTTAGACCAGATGATAAAAATTTCCAAGCAAGCCTACACATTTTCTGTTTTGTCACTGTTTTCAAACACCAGGCTGAAATTATGTGCAGCAAACTGTAACCAATTCACCACTAGCTGTCTATTCTATTAAACAGATTATAAGACAAAAACTGGTAGAATAAAGAGTGAGGCTGTTTTGCCACCATGTTAATTTGTAAAGACAAATTTCACTGTTTCTTAATAAAAGCATTTTACTCTTTTCTAACTGTATTGTGGTAACAAATTAATGTCACTGTTCAAGCACAAAGCTAAGGCAAATACACTAAAAGACAAAGTATTCCTGTACTTAAGTTAATTTTGAAAGATGAAGTTCAAAGTCCACTTAGATTTTGCATTTTCTTATACAAGAAAATATGGCTTTTATCCATTCAAGCTACCGAGAAGACAGGGCTGAACAGTTGAGAGTAAAGAGGTTGAGTTGGTTTTGGTTGTATTTAAGAAAATGCCTCCTGCTCTGCTCCTCTGTCCCTCCACCCTGCTCTTTCCACAATCCTCAATGTCTTATTTCCGTTGCCTGGCAGAGTTTTAGCAATCTAAATAGGACATATTACCTTTCAAATCTCTGCAACACATTCAGTGCCCTTTCAGTGTTCAGAATACTTTCAAAGGTGATGTCCATGAAACTCCTTAATTGATCCTGAAGAAGAGTAAATAATTCTACATCAAAAAAGTCTGTAAGGAACACACCTCAAATATGCCAGGTGTTATTTGACAGGATTTAACATGCAATATATTAGAATATAATTTGTTTATGTGAAACTAATCTCAGTAAGTATTATTTTTCCCTTTCTTCCTTCCCACAATAATTAAACAAAACACAGCCAACTTTCAAGGCATTTTCTTTCCAAGTTCCCTCTGTAGCTGTGCAACCAACAAAAGCTTCTGTACTCTCCAATGTTTCACCATGCTGAGAGGCCTCAAAGAATGATTGCTTACCTCTTTGGCAGCCAAATCAAGACAAGCATTTATTTTAATTTTTTTTCTTCTGCAGATACCCTTTCTTTTTACCAATTTTTGATTTCAGAACTATTGGAAAATTAATTGTCTGACTTATTTGTGCTACGCTCCCATTCACTCAATGAAATCACCCATTTTTGTTATTCTTGCCAGCATACAGTAATGAAAAATCCTTTTGTTGAAAGCCCTCAATGGCCTATTCCATTAAACTAGTCTGAAAGAAAACAAATGGAAGCTTTAAAGTGGAAATATATTAGAATAATTTTCCAATTTCAGAATACAAACTTTGCGATTTGTCTAATTTTTTTGGTGGTAACTCAGAGAGGATAATCAGGATTCGTCAGTAAATTAAATTCTTATTTGTATCACAAAACCTACATGAAGATCATTTATGTCTCTGCAAAACTCTTCATAGTCTTGGTCAAAATCAGTCTTCCGTTGATCCAAGAAATCATAATGCTTATTCTTCATGTTGTCAACAATGCTCTAAATTTCACAGAAAAAGAAAACTATTACCAAAGAAAGTCTTGTCAAAAGGACTTACCACACCAAATATTTAGGACAACAGGCTGTGCATGTTCACGTTTTACCTTTGCTAACAGTTCCCAGTACCTGTTGAGTAATATAAGCAAACCATTTAAGTGAAATATTTGCAGGAACCAAGTTGGTGTAATGGCCATTTGAATTTCGTTTCCATTATTTATTTCTGTTTTAGTCAATTAGAACTGACATAAAATTCAGATTTGCTTTTCATCAAAGACATTTGTTACTCATTAAACATTGTCATGGAGACGTTCATTTCTATTCAAAACTTAAAGTTCAGCAGAGAAAAATATTTTCTCATTATTATTTTCCATGGCCTTTAAACAACTGATTCCATATATAAATAGACTGTCCAAAAGGCACAGTAAGATGCAGCACATCACCAGCTCACAACTTAGTATTCCTGGCTTCTCTTACACAGCTGCTGTCCACACACATGAAAGTATATCTTAATCAGCATCTCCCTTGAGATGTACACACAGATAAAAGATGCCTAATAATAAACTACTGATCAACATCCTGGTAGTTTACCACAGTATAACTTTTAAACTCAGCATATTTTCAGCTCAGCTGACTTGCAGCAATTTTATTGTAAGTCAACTGAAATTCAGTTTCATTGCATTGCTGTAAATAAAAATTCCATTTTTCTCCTCTAACAACAAGCAAATCCTAGATTGGCACTAAGTGTTAAAACATAAAGAACAGCAAAATAGTAAATTTCCATTGTAAACAATATTCAAGACATATAATCAGTCACATACTAACTATAGCTATGGTCTGTGTCAAATACTTCAGTACCTCAATTCTGTCACTCTTAAAAAGAAATGCACTTTTCTACCCTTTATACAAACTCTCCAGAACCTTCCATGTAGCATTTTTTACCTAAACACTCCTCATCCACAAATGCAATTGACTTTGCAGCTGCTGGGTCTCACAAAGTTCTCATTTAAGGACATGGGTGCTGCAATGGACAATGAATCACATCTCTATGGAGTTTACATCACAGCCTGGGCTGATGGTCACATCAGCTTTTCAAACACAAATGCCTCAAACAAATGAGATTCCTGTGTTCCAATCTACGAAAATAGAACCATCATTGCATGATCTGAAAATTCTCAGCAACCTGTGTTGCTGAGAAGCCTGGTGGCACAGCTTTGGTGAGCAGCCCTTGAAAGCAAAATTTAGAGCAGTCCACACCTGTCCTGCCCACATGGAAACGTCTTGGACCAAGCTATCCTTCCAGCTGTTCCCTGGCTAACTCTCAGAACACTACAGAACAGAACAAGTAGAGAACTGGCTACTGTGAAGGATGTATTCAAGGAATCAAAACCCCAGACTACAGAAGGGAGTAAATCAAACCAGGAAGGACCACAGAACAGTCACATTTTGCACTACAGTTATTTCACTAAAGCAAAGTGATTGACTCCTGACCATAAGGAAAAAGCAAAGGACACAATAAAGCAAACTAGAATGCCATATTTGCCTGTACAGCCACTGTATCATAAGTGATCTCAAAAAGCTGTCTACAAAGTCCACACATTGAATGCTTTGGATTTATTTTAATATTTACAGGTGCCATAATTATGATACTGCATTAATAAAGTTACACAAGAAAAGTAAACTAACTCAGGCTCAGTAAAAGTGGGGAAGACTTTGGTAGAAAAGAAAGCTATCTGAGAAAAAAGGAAGGAAAGGAACATGACTTAACATACTTATATTCTTAGAAGATCTCCTTGTTGTTCAAGTCACACTTCTCTTAAAAAAAAATGAGGGAGGAAAACTGCACAGTAACACTAACGAGCAAAGGGGCACTCATAGCTAGCCCAACATTAGTAAAGACAGAAATGTAGCACTTTGCACTTTTTGTCCTGATCATAGCACAAAACCATGCCCAATTACTCCTGTTAGAGTCCCCCCACTTTGTTCCTTTTTTCAATCAGCTCTGATTTTAGCATACGTCTTTCATATGTCCACTTGCACCTTTTCTTTCAATTTGTCTGCTCATTTCCCTAGTAATCACCTATTTACATTGCTATTACCCAGTAATTTTAGCACAATTAAAGAGTTCATTTTTCTCTCAATAAACACTTCTCTACTTTTCATCATTTTCTTTTTAAGGTTCAAGTTAGACTGACACAATATACAAAATTTAATGTGTACCTGATATTTTGTGGTAATTTCTTCCAGTCCTTCTATCTTAGATTCCTGTAGAACTGAGTAGGTTTTCATAGTATTGAAAACATCTATTATCTTTATCAGACGACGATGAAAGGCTTCAAATTTTCCAAATATATACATCTCACTAAAATCAAATTGTCTTTCAGCTGGATTTTGTTTCAGATTCTCTTTTATCTTGTGGAAGCAATTTTGATACTCCTTAAAACAAAGAATTTAGAAGAGTATCAAGCATACTCTCTTTATCAAGTAACAAGGTACTGTATTTAGCTAGAACAAAATTTACAGACAGGTGTTATCCTAACCTGATAACAAGTAGAAGCTTCATCAATAAACTATCATGAACACCATAAAGAGAGTAACAGAAGTTGCTTCTGACAACTAACCCAGCAATGTCATTACAGGATTACACATTTCATCAACTGGATGAACTGCACATATATGTATTTGTACACAACCTTAGCTAGCATGAAATTCTGTTCCCTCCATTTCTTAGCAGGGCTTGATGTGTTTATTGAATAACCAAGATAACAACGCAGATTTCAGTTTCCAGAGACTGGAAATGTTTGAATGCTGAGGAGTTTTACTGATTAATCAAGGTTCAAAAATCACTTTCAAGGACAAAATCCTTTCTGAAGTTTTAATGCTGCTCCATAGCAGCTTCCACTTTCCATTCTGCATTCACAACACGGCACAAACCTTGCTCCAAGCAGGTTAAATTCTTCCCAAAGTCAAAGTACATAGTCAACCAATTTGCTTGAAATGGCTTCTTTCAATAGTAGTTTTCTTTATAATAAAACATTCATTCTTTTTATCACCTTTATTTATGAATAACCCAAGTTGGAGATATCACTACAAAGGGTCCAGATTTTCCCAATTCCACTTGGAGATATCAATAAAAAGGGTCCAGATTTTGCTAAGTTTTAATTTCTTGAATTTCTGAAAGCTTCTGGAACTAATAAGACTCAAATAAAAACCTAATCTTTCAACATATTTTCATGCAGCAACTGGACATTTGGATATATCTCTATAGAAAAATACAAATTTAGTGTTCATTGCTGATGGTTATGTCATACAAATTTACACTAATTTGTGCTGGAACTATGCAAGACCTGTTGCTTTAGGAGGTGTTAGGATAAAGTTCTAGTCTTCCAAGCACATATGAGGAATGAAAAAAAAATGGAGAAAGCCTATATGAAGCTCCCAATATGTACAGGGAGGCTACCAAAGACAGAGCCAGGCACTTCTTCACAGTAACTCATGGACTGAAGCCAAGCGACAAAGTACATAAATTGAAATGAATGAGGTTCTGACTGGATGTAAAGAGAGAATCTTTCATCCCAACGACAGCTGAACAGTGGAAGAGGCTGCCCAAAAAGACTCTCCAGTCTCTCCATCCTTGGAGAACTTGAAGACAGGACTGGATACAGGATTGGGAAACTAAGTTTGTTCTCCTACTGCCCTTGCTTTGGCTTTGAACAGAAAGTGTAACTAGATACCCGCTGAGGACCCTTTCAAGCCAAATTATCCTATAATACTATTCTTTAAGGGAAAAAAAAAGAACAAAGAAAAACAACATTTAAAAATTATCACAGGAGTGCATTCAAAAAAACAGACTATCTTCCTAACAAATCTAGGAAAACTGAACAGCTGAATTTTTCTCAATTCACTAAATAGCTCTTTCTAAATGTATAGCTTGTCCACATATCTTTGGAGTATATTCAGTTCAGTAACTCTCCTTGCTTTAATTTCTATTGCATATCCCTTCACATCATGTGAGAAGAAACTACCTAGAGAAACACAGGCATGAAAATCCAAGCAATTCTCTTATAAGCATAGTTAAGATAGACTAAGCATCAAAATTCTGTTTCCAGGAGATCAAAGACAACAGACTAAATTCCTTGTTAGCTCTAGTGTAAACATTCCAGTTCCAATGGATATTTTTCAGTTAACTCATTTTTCTTCATTATAACAGTGCTTTCTCATAAAAAATGAAGTTTTCTTATTCCAACCCTCCTAAATATCACCTTATCATTTCTTTTCTATATGTTCTTCCCACCTACCTGTTTAAGTCTAATAGCTGCTTGTAGCTTTTCCATAACTTTCTCCTGCGGTTGGTTCCAGATGGTGGCTGTGTCCTTGTTTGAAATGTAGGATTTACACGCTGTGATCATCTGATTGGTCACCTAAAAGCAGTTTTAACTTTGTGAAAAAAACAGCATTTCAAGACAAAGCAGGTCTTGCCAGTCTCTCAATCTCATCCCATTCCTCTGACTCCACTGGCCCAAAGGCTGACAAACAGCAATACCAAGTACCAGCCTGTCCTCCTTGCAACATCCAGCCTCCAGAAAATGGCATAACAAAAATATTGTTAATTAACTATGCTCATCCTAAACCTACACATCTTGTACCAACCTTGAAGTAGCACTGAGGGCTACAAAATCATGAGACTTTGTCTCTTCTAAAGACAAAGATAAAATTAAGAGCCCATAAAAGTACAAATGTCAAATAGGTTGTCCTTCCAACTCCATTTCCTTCTTTATGAAAACATGTGAAAGTTTAAGGGCAATATGAATTTAATGTACTTGATTCTACAAAAAAACCCATTCATAACAGGCAAAACTTGTAATGAAAAGTTACTCTATTCACATCCAGGTGAGATTTAACTCAGAAAAAGTTCTTACTACTTCAAATTAGAGGCAGTAAAATAAGTCCTAATTTGAAGTAGTTTATCACTATTTCCAATACATTCAAAAAGTAGCATTAAAGTGACCAAAGTGCTGCCTCTCCAATTGCTTGGTTCCTTTGTGTTTCCTCTTGCACTCAAGGAACAAAATAGAAAACCATCTGGGAATATTTCCTTTCCCGCTGAGCACCAACCTTGACAAACAGTGAGGAGATCTTTTCAGAGGTGTTGTAATACTGAGAGATACTCTGAATCATTTTAATTGCATTTATGAGTCCTGGAATAGCATCCAGCATGGACACCTGGAAAGAAACACAGTCTGAACTCTGCCCAGTACCTCTGCTACCACACATTAGCACAACACCTAATTAGTGAATGCAGGAGCATTATGAACATGGTCTTTGGAATTGTTCTGTCCCTGTCTACATGGGCTCTCCTGTAGAGCTGCTTGTCCTACATAATTACCCAAACTCAACAATTTAATTCTGGGGGAAAATTTTCACTAGAGTCTTGGCTGGAAGAATTCAAATCAGTGAGTGAAATTTAGTAGAAGTAAAGGTCTATTCAAAAGAACTCCTTTTTTCACAAAAAGTATGTTTATATGTTTAGCTGCTAAACCTGATGTAAGCTTGCATGTAAAGCAACCCCCTTCACCACTTGGAGAGAGGAGGAAAAGAAAGGGAAATTCAGTCTGTTTTGCCCATGATTATAATAAGTAAGTGATGTTTCTGTCATGGAAAAATACATGAGCCTTTTCATACTATATTCTCATCCCATCCTGTTGAGGATGGGGATTGAGAGAACACTTGATGCATAGCCAAGGTCACACCATCACACACATTTTAATTCTCCATATCCCTTATGGTCTTAAGTAAGTTTGGTGTACAAGAGAAAGACCTTTTTTCTAAATACTTTTAAGAAAAGTATCATTTCAAGAGTGTAGCAGTCCTGTTTTCAATCCATACGTGGACCATGCAAGATTTTGCAGACAGCTCTTCATCGTATCTGAATTTCCAAAGCAATGACAATTTCACTCCATTGCCAAACTCATTCTCAAAATTGTATATGGAGATATCGATAAGGGAAAGGCTTCACACTCCATGCCTCTATGGCTTTCATCCCAAGTGCTGCACCATCTCAAAACTAAGTATATCCAAAGCAGGCACCACTTCTTCCTTGGTGAAAAGCCTCATAGGAAGCACAAAGTAGTTCACCAGACCCTGCACAGTGCCAGTAGCAAGCATAGTCACTTTTACTCTGTTTTGTGGGTATCATGCCAGCCTTTTAATAGAGAGGCTAAAATAGCAGATTGGAAATACTGAAAGAACACACTGTTCTAATATCACCCAGTAAACAGAAACAAACATGGTTGCCCAGAGTACTGTTTGGAAGCAGTTTGGTTTCGGGAAAAGTTTTGGGGAAGAGAAAAGAAGCTAGGATGGGTCAAAGTTTTGAGATTTCATGGCTACTAGTCATATTTCTTTGACTAGCAAGACACATACAGTCAGTTGCAAAACCAGTTTTAATAAAAGTAATGATTTGCCACGTATTTTACCAAATAATGGGAGAGGGATACTCTTTCCTCCAATCCCATACTTTAGGGTGGCTGGTTTTGTTTGTTACTTGTTATGCTTGCATCATCCTACGCATTCTCATACCATAGTATGAGAAGGTGATTTATAATTACCTCTTAATATTTACATAGTCCTATTTATCTTTTCCCAACCCAAGAAGCTGAAAATTGCCCTAGAAATGTTAGTCAAACCATGACCTGGACACCTACACAAAGACAAAAGATCAAACTTTGTCTGTAGTACAGCATTAGTTACTTCTCTTTTTCTTTTTTTTAAATCTTAAAGAATTCACTTTCTCCCATAGCACACAGTTCAGTCTCTTCATCAGAACAAAAGCTTTACAGATACTATGGTATGAAAATAACAAGTAATTTATTTTGTGGCCAGAAATTCCCATTAAGCCACTTTTACCTCAACTGCACAAAATCTCAAACTGGATTTACATATGTAAAATTTTCTGTTTCATTTCCAAACCCATCCTACAGAATATATTCACATTGCTTGTCTTAAGACATTTATGTTGATAATTTAAAAATTCTGCTTACGGGATCACTATTGTATAATGGGTTGTAATATTTTTCCAGAGAATACAGATACTTCACATTATCTTTAGCTTCATTTGCTGCGTCTGTGATGCGAATATCCAATGCTCGCCACTTCTAAGAACAGAAAGTTGAAAAAACAAATAAAACCATGCATTTCAGAAAAGAAATGTTTTTAAATCATTCTGGTTTGTCATTAGCTTCTAAACACATTTGAAAGCACAGATCTTTTACTTCAGAATTATACTTGTTCACCCAAGATGAGGTCCTTGTGTTGTTTCAGTAACTTGACTGTGAACACAGAGTTAGTTTAGAGCACTCAGCTAAACAGTCAGTGGTAGTGTGTAGTCAAGCTGCTGTAAAATATATGAATGATGGATACTTAACAGCGTATTTGTTCCATATCTCATTTTGATGAGACAAGATTTTTTATTTTATTTACTTATTTTTCTGTTGGTGATGCGACTTTAAACTTGTTACATCAATGTAAGAAGTTATGATCCCACAAACAATTTTGACAAGCACTGTAACAACATAAAAAAGAGGCTTTAAAAATGGAGGATTGACTTTTGTCATTCAATACCCAGTTCATTAATTCCATATTCTGATTTAATAATCAACTTTTCAAATATTTTTAAGTATTTATGTCTCTTGAGACATGTGGATGCAGTACATTATCATCCTTAAACTGAGGGGATTCCAAATCTTTTTAAATAAATTGAACTAGATTTAGACTTCATCTATTCAAGCTAAGGAATAGAGAAGGGAAAAGAAAATAAAAGTCAAAGATGTTTCAATGTTTTCCCCACCAGCATTGTTGCATACATTATCAAAATGAGCTAGGGTATACAGAGCATTTCTATTCTTTATATCTGTCATAACTTAAAATAAAAACCTTCAGCAGTTTGGATTTAGCAGTTGTGAGTACTCCAAGCACTGCCTTCACGTCTGGGCTCTTCAGCTGCTCCATAAGGTAGTTGAATTTTGACAATTTTTTTTTCCAATAATCAAGCTCTACTCGTGGTCCAAGGTCATCTGCTTCTTTTCTCAACTGGTCATTTTCTGCAAGAACCTTTTGTCATACAGTAACATAAGTGAGTGATGCTCATTTTTTTTATCTGCAGAGGTAGCATGGATTAATTTTACATTTAACACAGTATTAACCTTGCCTGATAAATTACCTAACTCAGCCTCCACCTCATATAAGAAACTTGCTTTTGCTTTTATTTCCAAGTTAAAGAAAAGATTCTGGTCCTCCTGTTCCAAGAGCACTGTTACAGACAGTTATGTTTTCTGCAAATAACCTGCAAAGCATGTTTCAAAGTACAAATGTGACCACTGAGAATAGTGTTCACTCAATTACTGTGTTCTTTTTGTTTTCATTAAATCCACTGGGAACCACTAAGTGTTTTGTACTTTAACAACAGGTGATTATCGAAGACAGGGGACTAAGCTTCCCAAACTATATATCCTATATTTATTAGTAGATGAAAATAGCTCTCAATAATATTCCATTGAGAAGTAAAAGCTCAAAAAATATACCAACAGTACTTTAAAATAAAGAGATTGAACTCTTTATTCATCTAACTTTATAGAAAGGTAGCTATAACACCAACAGGATTAAACTCATCTGCCAAGATGCTGAAGTTGTCATATTTCACATTTGTCCTGTGTATCACCTGTTCAATTTGTTTGGTCCATTCTTTCATGCAGACTTCTATTTTTTCAAGAGCATCCACGGTGTTAGCAACCATCAAGTAATCTGAAGGTCCTCTTAGAGTTTTCAGGTCATATGTTTCACATTTCTTCAAACTGATCTAAAATGTAAGTTTAAAAAAAATGAAATGTTGAATGTTCATGACAAATAATCTAGGAACTTTAAAGAGTAACTCATTACTCTGCTTGGGGTATCTCACTTCCTATTCCCAGTTCAGTCTAAAGTAAACCAGTTTGAGCCAGAACTGGACTCCAGAATCTGGAGATGTCACCAGCCTGGCAGATGTGCTCTCATGTGCTTTCCTTCACAAAAGCTGCGTAGAAACCAACCAGTTAAAGCAACAGTTTGTCAGAAATTAATCATTCAATATTTAAGAGTGACCACAGCCATTGAAGAGTCAAGAAGTTAATAGCTCTAAAGAACAGGCCCCAGAATAAACAAGAACAGAAGAACCTACAGGACTATTAAAACCACAGATCAAAGTAGAACAAGTTACTTACGACTAAAACCAGAAGTGTTGGGTTATTCTCCAGTTTAACAAAAGCAATTATTTATGAGTAATCTATGACAGCAGTTAATTCAAAAGCTCCAGAGCTAGAGACATTCTACAGCTAGCTCACTTTTTATTTGCCACATGAACATACTACCTTTTCCAACAGACTTTGCTGAGTTCCTGATAGGACACTAACAAATGCTTCAAGGGCACGAATGAAGTCCTGCTTAATATTGGGAACTTGTTGAGGTTCAACCCAGCCACGGTCCATAGTCTGCAAGGCTGGAATGAGTATTTCTGATATCAACTGCTCAACACTTTTGAATAAGCCATCTCGACCTATATCCATCATATTAAAATTTACTTCCTGTAAAAGAGACAATACAATGGGTCTTTTGCCGGTAAATATTTAGTTATATACAATTTACATATACACTCAAAAGTAAAATAATTTTTGCTTTTCTAATGAATCTGCTAGAATTTATTGAAATGTAACACCTTAGTATTTAGGTATTGACTAATTACTCTGTCATTATGGATTGCCTTTAATTTTCTTCCTTAGCATCATTTTTTCATATCAATGATATACTTCAAGTTGCTGTCACAAGATAATGCCTGCTTTTCCATTCCCCTCCCTTTTTGTCCTGTTTCATTTAATCCATCTGTGTTCTTTTACTCATTAATCCATGTCAAGAGCTGTCAAATTATATGCTGAGAGCAAATACCCTGTGGTAAAAACAAATTTTAAACAAGATTATGTACAGAGATGAGCAGTCACTGACTTACCTGATAGATATTCTCAGTTGTGATGGGTTTAGAAAAACTAGATCTAATGAAGAAAATGCATATACCAGTTAAAGCAACTTCTTTTCCCTCTGTCACAAATACTTTAAGTTTCTTCTTCTTGGTCAAATGAGAGTTTGTTCCTATTCCTGGAGGGCCAAAGTACTCTACAGATTCAAATAAAGAAACAGTTAAGACCCATTGATTATTTATTCAAAGAAAAGTTTTCTACATAAACAGTTCAGTCATTATTTGTGCCTCTCTGAGTCCCAGTCTCCAGGAGGCACCTCATGGAACTACCCACAGAAGGTATGCAGCATTCAGAGAATCTTCATGGCACAGCAAGAAATACTTCATCTAGTTTTGCCATTCTTGCATCAAAAGCCTTTCATTTCTATTCATTTACTTGTTTTTCTGTTATTCTAAATAATGGTTCAGACTCAAGGTCCCTTTATACGGCTCTATCATGCAGTTGCAGATAATGCCCTATTGCTTGAAGAAGAAAAATCAGAAAATGTAGTGATGCATTTTACCTTAGAGGAGCTATTATCAACTGTCTTTCCCTATGCAGTGGTTTCAATTCGCCTATTCGAGTTTCTGGTCAAATACCAGCACACTTACCAAAATTTACCTGATTTTGATGTGAGATAAGGATTAGGAACTGGCAAAGCAGGCTTAAACTTTAAGAATATAAGGCAAGTTTATTAATAAACCTAAGACAAAGAAAAAAAAAAACCAAGAACAACCAGAACAAAACCTTCAGACCACCCCTCCTCCCCCCACCTCTCCATTTCCTTCCCCCTGACAACACACAAAAGACAACACTTCGACCTCCAGTCAGTTTACCACCTCTGAAATAGTCTTTGTCTCAGTTCATTTAGGGAGAGAAGTCTCTTTTGTTTATACCATGGATTCTCTGTAAGAAAATACAGTTGTTTTTTATGGATCTTCAGCCTCACCACCAGCCACTGCCTGGGAGGAAAGATCTGCTGGTGATGGATTCCTCCCACCCCAATAGCCTTCCCACAGCCACTAGGGTGCGTCATGAACAGTCCATGGGGTACCTTTTTAAGGATGAGAAGCTCAATTGCAGCAACAAAGAAAATCCCTTCTTCTGTGTTGAGCAACAGAGATTCTCCTGACAACTCAGGTTCTCTAGCATTCTCCCCGGGACCAGGGCTCTGGGTCACAGCCTCTCCTCTGTCTTTGTTCAAGTTTCTCATTAAGCTGTACTTATTTCAACACCTACTTGTCTTTGCCCAGGTGTTTTGGTTCACAGGCTGCAATTAGAACCTCACATCCCCCCTCTGGACTATTTCTTCACATATTACAGGGAATTTACTAGCTCAGTCCCAACCCTGGTTCTACAAAAGAATTTTCAGCTTCACTCTCGAAGCACTTCTCATGCACCTCCCTCTAGGCATCAGTTCTGTTTCCTTCACTGACTTAAAGTCTCTACACTGCATTTATGCAGATGTCCTCACTCGTTCCTCTCTCTGTGCAGAGAAGAATGGGTGTCTGGAAGTGTAGTCCAGATATAGAGAGGTTTAATATCTTTCTCTCTCTCTCTTTCGGGTATTGTGACGATCACATGGTCTGTGCCAGGGTGTTTGGAAAGGTCCGAGCCGGATGGTAGAAACACTCAGAGTCTCGGTAGCCTTGCTCTGCGAAGCTGGCTTGGCCTGGTGGGGCCGGCCCAGAGCAGGAGGGCCCGACGCTGCCCATTGTAGCAGACATATCAGCTTGGGTGAACTGTATCTGCAGAGAGCCCAGGCCGGTTCCTCCCCCACGCCCGGCTGCAGCTGCACTGCTGCTCTAAACCTCCATTCCCCCTCCGCTCCCTTTTGCAGGGGGCAGGGAAAGAAGGCCCAGTCTTACTGGGGAGAGAACATGGAGCTGCTTCTCTCTGAACAGCAGCAGGCTAAAGAGAAAGAGGCCCACAGGTCCTCTGCTTATATATGATTTGTGCCTCAAAGGTGGATCAGCTTTTAATTGGTTTACCTACATATCAATCCTTAAAACTACCTGGTTATTGGCTCTCTCTCTCAGGAAGGAAGTTGTACTACTAAGATTAACAGCTCCTTGGCCAACCCAGAACATAAGGAAAAATAAAAAGAAATAGGGTGCTTCTGAAAACAAGGAGAAAGAGGCCACAGCCGATTCTTTGGGGGGGGGAGAGCAAACAAACAAGGAAAAAAAACAGTAAGGGCCCTACAAGGGACTTCCTCATCCTTTCTTCTTACCCAAGCACAAATATACTTCTCCTATGTTCAGGCTGCCGGCAACACTCATAAAGGGTCACTAAGAAGGAGTGTCTTTGCAGGGAAAAATACTTCTCTTAAATATGTTTTTGGTCAGATTGCTTCTTTGTTACTAGCTTTTTAGTATTACCTCAGAGTAAAATTGCATGCATACACATCACAGTGAGACACTACAACAATAACAAGATGAAAAACTGAATTATTGATACCAGCAGTTAAAAGCACAACATCCAAAAAGTGAAAGACCCCTCTGCACATTTTTTCCTTTCAGGTGCATGACCATCTGCCCCAGGGATCCCTATTTTGGATCAGGTGGCCACCATAAGTTCCCTCCCCACCCTTCTGTTCACATCATCTTTCCCCCTCTCCTTTTTCACTACAGTTCTAAAGAAGTCTCCTTTCATATACCTCAGAAGTACAACAAGGGCTCTGTCAGCAGCGAAAGACCTGACCCTGTAAATGTTATTAATTTGATTTACTGCATGCTAATAAACTTGCACTATCTTTGCACTGCAGTAATGTTTCAGTTCCTCGTGGCCTGGTTCTTGGTAGTGAGGGGGGCACAGAGGTGGTTTCAGTGAGAAGCTGCTGCAGGCTTCCACCATGTCCAGCAGAGACAATCCCTGATGTCTCTGAAGATGGACATGTCACTGGCCAAAACTGGACCAATTAGAGATGGTGGTAATGCCTCTGTGCTAACAGATTTGAGAAGAAAATAAAAAAAAAGTCTGGGGCACAATTTTAAATCCAGCCAGAGAAAAGGAGGAGGTGAGAACATGGGGAGGTGCCCCTGCTGGAGCAGGTGGATGACTAGATGAGGATGTAGTCCAGTGGGAGACCTGGTGGAGAGAGGGAAGCCCTTGCTTCCACGCTGGAGCAGCCTGTCCTTGGAGGACTGCACCCTGTGGAAGGAGAGACCCATGGCTCCAGCAGTTTTGGGAGGAATACTGCTTGTGAGATTGGACCCACGATGAAGGATTTCACAAAGAACTGTCTTCCATGGGAAGGACTTCACAGTCTCACAGGGGAAGAACTCCTCTCCTCTCCTGGAGCAGTGGAAGAAAACGTCAGGTGATTAACTGACCAAAACCCCCATGCCCTGTCTCCCTGTGCTGTTGGTGGGAAGGAGGGAAGGGTTAGGGGAAGAAAAGGTGTTTTTAAGGGCTTATTTTACTTTCCATTACCCTCCTCTGATTTCATTGGTAATAAATTCACTTAATATCTTTGAGTCGAGCCTATTTTGCGTTTGGAGTGCTTTCTCCCAGTCTTTATCTCAACTCATGAAACTTCTATTAAATCTTCTCTCCTCTGTCCAGCTGAAGCAGGGAGCAGCTTTTGTGGATGCCTGGCATCCAGCCAGGGTCAAAGTGCTACAAGTAATTACAGAGGCAAGACCAGCAAAAGTCATCAGTTTTCCCACAATCTGTGGAGGTGAAGTAGGTAGTAAAACCTGCAGTCTCTTAAGAAAACATGTACTTTTACTGAAAAGGGTGCCAGAAGTTTTTAAAATGCACATGAACTGTGATCTTCAAAACTCTGCAAGAAATCAAAAGTTTAAATGACCCCTTAGGACTCTGAAGTACATCTTCCTCAACTCACAGATAGAGTCTCTTGCTCTGCAGAGACACAAAATTTCTTGTAGGCTCCCTTCATGGGATCATCTTCTGCCCTGACAGAAGATTTTGTTGATCCACATTAGGGTCAGAAAACCAGTTTGTGTATGAGGTGGCCATAGTAAGTGTCCCTGTCAAGAAGATGCATGTAATGCCACAAACATTCACTTAGCTTTACCTATTAGTAGCCACCACCATAACTGAGATTTTTGCTTTAACAGCCTGTGAACCACAGCCCTAAGCAATCAACACAGATAATTCATTTACAAACTCTGCTCCACTTACAAAGGGAAAATGTACAGCAGAAGTTATACACTCCAATAGTATAAGAAGTGACTACACTTACAGCTGTGGGCAAAGTCAGTCTCCAGCCCACTCACTTAATCCCCACTGTCTTCTCCATCACCACTGATACTTGATTTGTTTTTTTTTTTTTTACTTTTATTTTTCCTCAAGTGTATGATGTTTTAGGGACTTTTGCTTATTCACCCAATGCTGTGAATTCATTTGGGTTTTGTTTGTGTTTTTTTCTACTGCTTTCCATATTGCCTACATTTAGCACCACACTCCGAAAGACTACCATAATCATACCATGCTGTAGGGTGATCTGATTGGTTTGGGGGTAGGCAAGGGCAACTCTCATTAGATACCTAGGCTTTGATTTTTGCCTTACACTTTCTTTGTCACACTTTCACCACTTTGTCTCAGGCATGTTAAAACTTGCTCATCAGATTTCTCAATTAGTGTCTGGGTTGTGTTTTCATTTAACTGTATTTCTATGTGCATTGAGACTTTTTTTTATCAAAGTTGCTTATATCATATTAAATAGTCTTTTCATCTCTTTAAGGTATATACAGATATACTGAAGAAAACACATACATACATACATGTATACTGAAAATACGTGAAATATAAATACATATTAGTACATTCATCTAGGTATATGTTTACCTATGTATAAACATATTTATTCAAATATACCTAGATATGTTTATAGGGTTGTTCATGTATATCCAGGGTAACCAAGAGGGGTGAACTCCCCCCAGCCAGTCAGAGGCTCTGAGAGGTCACAGAGCACCTGGCTACTCCCAACAGCGGCAGCACTGGAGGCTTTGGGAGAGAAGCCATGGGCGAAGGGAGGATGTCCTTGTCACAGGGGTCCTGAGCTACCTCCAGGATAAAGGAGAAGGAGGTTTCAAAGTGGACATGGGGGCACTGGGTAAAGGGGTATGCACAGAAGGGATTTCTGGGGTAACACCCCTTCTACCCATAATGTGGGCCTCATGAAGGCATTTGTCATGTAACACGACCACCTAGATGAATGGTCATGTACCAAGAAATGCGGATGGCTTCTTGGACCAGCTGGTGATGTGGTTGGAGCAGAGGGGGAAGGGCACCTGTCACTGCTTACCTTGCATAAAAATCACCTTTTAATTATCAAAAAAGCAATTCCCAGCCCCAAAGGCAAGAGCTGCTGAGCTCAAAAGGAAGTACCTTGCTGCTTCATAGTAGCAATTTGCAGAAATGCACTAATAAGCTTCGGTAATTTCATCAATCCTCATTTTATGATTGGATCCCTGACCATTTTATGATCAGGGATCAAAGCCTCAGTATGATCAAACCTGACTTGCTTTAAGTCCCGGTTTATAACAACTTTTTCCTTGCACATTTGCTCAGCTCAACTGTAACACATTGCAAGAGAATCTAAGTTGCTTTACCTGTATCCATTACCTCCACGTCTTGATAGCAGAACATCAGATGACGCAGACCTCCAGGGGCCAGGAATCTGTTAATGTGCTCTATCTGTTTGAAATCATGTTGAGATCATAATACATCACTGATTTGATTGATATCATAGCAACAGAGGAAGCCTTTGTTTATTTATTTATTTATAAACATCAGGACAATTTCACAGCTCTCCATTAATTCAAGGCTGCCATCAAGCATCAGTGAAGCATGTATTGGTAGTGCAGTCCACAAATCTCATGTATAGGCTGTACAGGTTGAGGAAGAAACTGAATTGCTTTATGCTAATATGCTGATCCATGTCTCAGCACTTCAAAGTCTGGCCTCATCCATAATCTTTCTAGATCTGAATCACTCTTCTATGTAGCCCCTAACCACATAGCTATCTTAAGCAGAAAAGGCTCCTTCAAGTTCATCTTCAGAAACATTAGCTGGTACCATTTGTGCTTCCAAGTGCAGAAAAAAGGCTAAAAGATCACCAGAAGCAGGAAGAAAGCCACTATTATCTCTCTTCCATTAATAACAAGCCTCAGTTACACCAAGATAACGAACTGCTATTCCAGAAAATCTTGGCTGAGCCCTCCAAGATGAGGTCAAAACAACTATTGCACTTTCCTCTTTCCAAGTGTAGCAACTGCCAATATTTTCCTCATCTGACAGCTATTCTCATGCAGTATAGTTTGCCAGGAAACCCATTTAGAGATAGAATGCACAAAGGCTGAAACAAATTCCGCTTTTTAGTGTGCATAACAGTGTTCTGCATAGCTTATTTGCTATCACATGAAGTCACAGAAATGTTGGAAGGGACCTCTGGCAGGTCTTGAGGCCAGCCTCCTGTAAAACAGCTCAAAACCCACAAGGACAAGATATTCTACAACTGAATTGAAGTAACCTATTCCCATGCTGCATTACCCTCAGGTGAAGAAGGGTCTCTTGGTGGCCATTTTGCAAGATGTGGCTTTGTCTTTGGAGTTACCATCTTGAAACACTGAGAATACTTCAACTCTGTCATCTTTGCAACCACTCTTCAAGCAGCTGCAGGCTACTACTTGGCTGCCATTCAACCTCTTTTTCTCCCTCATCTCATACTTCATGTGCCCTGTGGCCCTCTCTTTCTTACTGGTCTTCCACTGGACTTTCCTCAGTTTCTCAACGATATTAGCACTGGAATGGGAATGCATAAATTGAAGGCATGCAGATGGAAAGAGAATATGAGAACAAACAAACCAAAAGCCCTAAAAGTGGCCATGTTTACTTTAGTGTCAGGAAGTAAAAGGTCTACTTCTTTCTACCTAGGTTTTTTAAAGTGATATTTTTCAACGTCTCAACTATCTCACCAAGAATTTAATGGCAATATTAGGTCCAAAGTATACTATGAGCTTCACTTTCAAATTCATCAGATTACCTGGTTGCCATCAAGAATAGCATCTTCTACTTCTGCTTTGTCCAGATTCACACAAGAGGCAACAATATCCAGTAAGTAATCGTGCCTGCCATCCAGACAAGCACGTTTAGCTTCCCTCTCTTCCTTGAGCTTTTGCTGTTATAAAACACAAAGTGGACAATGAAAAATTCACGATCTAATTTGAAGACAAAAATAAAGAAAGCTTTAAAATTTACTTTAAAAAGTAAAGGTTATTACATTCTTCCACACTTGTGATTTATGTTTTTATGGTGCTCAAATGAAAATTTTAGAAGCAGCTTTTGTTATAATTTTACAGGTTGTTTCTTGTGTTCTATTTTCAGATTTATCCCATTTCTATCATAAATAATGTTGTATAGAAGGCTAATTTGTTGAAAGGCTTTGTAGAAAAAAAAAAAAAGAGTATTTTATATGTACAGCTCCATTATACAAGTTGTCTTCAACACCCTAAGTCCTTCATCTCAGCTTTTCAGTCTAGTCACGTATGACCATCAAGCCAAGACAGGGTTCTGACTGATCTTTGTTATTCATGGAAGACATTGTAAGCATTCTCTAATAAAGACAGATGCTGCTGGAGGAAGCTAGGGTTTTATACATTATCTCTTTAATATAATGAGAAGTAAAACAAACCACAAGCCTCAAGGTACACAAGTGTTTACAAATGTGCTTAACTATAGCTATTATACCATTCTTCAAGCAGTAAGCCTACTCTTCTAATTAAATTGAAATCCCATATGTAACACACCTCATTACATTATAGACAAAATAGCCTTCTGGAATAGTTACTGGTATTATTGTGCTTGTGGGTTACAAGATTCAATATCATTTCATTTTCAAAAGAAATTTAGAATTATGTTTCATTGGTGGTAAATCAATTTTTATTTCCCTGGTGATTAGGAGAAAACTAGTAACTTTATAAAGTATGCATAAGTGATTTATCCACAAGCTTTTGCAGAGCCAAAAGGACCTGCATAATATACTTTATACCCTTATGTAAATATCTTTCCTACTTTCTGAAGGAATTTTCAAATATTCAGTAAACTTGTAACTATTACCATGCCTTCATAAATGCAGAATGCATTAGAAATATTTTTCCATATAAAAGACAAAAATACAAATCCTATTCTTTACACAGATGTGTCTGAATAACACAGTAGCAGATTAATTTGTACATGTACTTTACGCTATTTTACCTCTCTTATACTCTAACATGGTCTCTAGTTTCCTGAAAGTGGTCTCATCACAGGATTGGTTTTTCTTACATGTTTTTAAACATGAGTAGAAATTTTCCTCTTCCTGAGACATGCAAAAAGGAACCATTTTGTCTGAATCAGCTCCATTCACACTAGATTATAACAACAGAATCCTCAAAACTATTGTTCCAGTAATTTGAACACAACTGACAGGGCATATTTAACAAAAAATGTACCAGCAATACTCTACCAATTAGTTTCTATTTAATACAGCAAGAAGCCTTTTGTTTTACCTAAACTACAGAGACTACATTTGTACTCTGCTTGTGTCTCCAACATAAAGCTCCAGATATTTTGCTATACAAGACTACATCTTACACTGGTTTTTAAGTCACCAGCTCCACCTATACAGATGTTCTCGACATGTTCATAGCCTCCATTTCTTCTACAAGTTGCTGTTTGTGTAGACTGAAATCATATTCAGTCAGAAGCACATTCTTCTCAAACTGAGCAATCATGCCCCAATGTTTGTTTCTGGTTTTTAAAAAAAATTTAATTGCTGTGTCTCAAGCCCTATAACAAACATACAAGCTACTGTGAATAGCTGTTCACAGAGCATTGGGCAATATTTGATGTCTAACTCCAGTAACAAGAGTATTCATTAAGACATCACAAAACTTCGAAAGTGTCATTAACTTAAATTACTTAATGAACCATACCTAGAGAAACAGGAAACTATTAACTAAATGGTAAAGCTATAGTTTTATGAAGATTAAGACACTGACTTGTATTTATCACATGTCACTACGGGAAGGTATTTGGATTGATATGTTGGATATTTCTATAACTAATGCAAGTTTTTTCCTGATAGTTGCTGCAATGCAATTCAAGAACACTCATTACAATTCAAGCTGTCATGCTTCTATATTTTGATGAGTTACCACTTCTACAAATTTCCTCCCCAAATGAAGTTTTGCTCAATCACAAACTCACACATTAGTTGTTGCAGTCATTTGAAGAGACTTCTGCCTCACTTTTAGGATCAGATTGTAGGCAGAAAAGTAGAGGAAACCTAACTTCAGTGCTTCCAATAGCAAGCCACTAATTTATGTATTTAAAAACACTAAGAGGCTACACTGGAAACTGTCTTCCAGTCTAGCTTCTGAGCTTCCCTTTGTGTACTAGAAGAATAAATTTTTAAGATATTCTTTACTTAGGATTAGGAATCTCAGAGAATTAATTACAAGAAAATGCTGAGCTTTCTACCCCTCATTCTTCCCTTTCACCTTTAGCTACCCTCCCATCTCACTTCAAACCAGCATTGTGGTCATGGCCTAAGAGTTTTCATAATTTTATATCCTGCAGGATTCACTACAGAAGGATGTCTATAGGTCTAAACAGAATCCCTACAAAAAATTACCCAAGAATAGGCAGCTCTATGTAATTCAAAATTTCAGAGAACACTGACAGACTAAGATTTGAAGATGGAAGGATGCTGAAAACACACACAGTATAATTTATGTAGGTAAGAGAGAAATTGCTGTTGCATGCTGTAACGCCAACATGCAAATCCTGAAGAGTCTCAGCAGCAACTCTGGTCAAGGTCATACATCAAAGCCTCTTCCTAATGTCCCATGATGTAGGAGGATGCAGTATTTACAAGAGATAAGCACTGTCTCACTTAGATATCTGGAAAGATTGTCCAAGTTTTTATGGTACACCTTTAGCTCAGTTTTTAATGTAAACAACAACAGATGTAACACAGCCAAGTTTAGTTTTGGGTTTCTTTTACCACTCTTGATTATGAAGGTAAGAAAGGGTATATGACACAGTCCCACAACAGATGAAGGTCCAAAGCTAAACTAATTAACTGAAAAGCCCTTTTCTGATGGTTAGTCCAGTTATAACATGTAGCTTGTTTTATGTTACATAAAACCTTAAATTTCCTAATACCTAAGTACTAACAATTTGGCACAGGAAACTAATTTCAATACACATCTTCCCCTGAAGCAAGAAAAGGGAGAGATTCCTAAATCTATCTTCACATATACCTAAACCCGTAAACATCTCACCATCAGTCTGAAGAAACAACTGAAGATTAAATCTAAAATTTTAAAAAGTTTCCTCACTGCTACAAAAGTATATATATTTAAGCAGCAGGTAACTAAAAGAGCACAAGTCAGAGATTCTAGGGACTCTTTTTTTGAAACAACAGGCTCAGGAACCAGCTCTTGACTACTGCCAGCTTCTCCATTACAGACTGTAGCTGCTGATGCAGACACCCTGAATAGAGTTAGCAAGAATGTTATTTAGTATGCAAGTCATATGTACACAAGATAAAACTTGTTCTGAACACTCTTTATCCAGCAAATGACACATTTTTTTGTCAGAATACTGTGCATCACTGAATTTAGACATGCTGAAATCAGTCTTATGGATGAGCAACACTTTACTTGGAAGTTCAATAGTGAAAAAGTCAAAAAGTAAAAATGTTTTATTGTTAATTTACTCTCTTATCCAAAGTTTATTTAGCCAGCATGGAATTCCTTTGTCTCTCTTTTAACTTGTTAAGATGTTTTATATTACATAGGCCTTGCTCATTAATTTCCCTTCAAAAAGTACCATTTTACACATTTTCAAGCACCCTGAGTTTTCAATTTTCAAGTTTCAGTGTTTTTATTTCCTCTTTCAAAAAAAATACAAACTCTAAAAAATTAGGGCAGTTCTCTTAGCTAACTCTTAAATCTCAAAAATCAGAGCTCTTCACATGTGTCATCACATTGCATTAACTCAGGAACAGTTTGCTTAAATAACCGGCTTTTAAAATCAGTCTAAGTATCTTAATGACTTCTATATTCTATTCTGGTATCTCAATGCTAAGTATTGCCTTCAAAATTCTGTTCCCATCTTAGAAGCATGGGGAAAGTGAAGTTACATTTCTGTTTTCCTTCTGTGGCAGAGTCAACCCGTTTTGTTGCCAGATCTAACATCAAACTCTTTAATGTACTAATATAGCACTTGTGAAATTATACCATTACCAGACCATTGCAACAATCTGTGCAAGATACAAGTACCACTAGCCAAATGCATAAATACCTCCCTGTGCAAATTTGCCCTTCAAAACAAATTGTGCAACTAACATCATCCACTTACACTTATTTTAGAGCACACATTTTTCCATGCCTACCCCCCTGAATACACACCTTCATTCAAATTATATAGTTATAAGTCTAAACCTAGTTCAAAATTCAGTTTTCCTTACCTGTATCACTCTGCCAATGCTCCGTTTCCAAAGTTGCTTTCTTCCTGCTCTAAACATTGTACTATTCAATATAAGCATGAAGTACTTTTTTCAGGAACAAGCCCTAAATCATGAAGAAAGCTTCTACATTCATCATTTTGCACTCTCCCCAAAATGTTTTGTTTGCACTTGTTTCATTCCTTTTCACTAGGAACACCAAAATAACTCTTGAAAATAGAGAAAGGACCTAAAAAAACCAGCACTTATTAACCTTATCTCTGTATTTAAAATTCAGTTCTAGTGTGCATACAAATTGCTGGAAAATTAAATTGCACTACCACAGAAACGAGAGGTCTCTAGCCACCAGAATTTACTGCCTATAGATTAGGCCTTGAAAGTTCCTGCTACCAGACACGGTGTTGTCAGGGTGATACTGTTTACATACAAACACGGTTGGATACAATTCATCATACTCAAGGGCACCATAACTATTTGCAGAAGTCAATTTTATAACTGCTTCTCTGATTTGTGCTTAGCCTTCTGAAGCAATCCTTGTGTCAACAGGCATCTTTGTTTCCTTGTCACAGGTGACTGTTTAAACACACAGCAACAACAGTCAAGCAACTTTCAAATATCTTTTACCTACAGACTTGTAAATTACTGAGTTTTTTATTAATATTTTTATACAAGTACTTTCAGTCACACTTATTTTACAGTTGTATTGCTTAATACAGCAATTTTTCTTCAGCAAGAAACGTTAGGTTTTTTCTTCCTAAAAGAGCCTTTATTTTTTCCACTTCAGTGATTGAATATAATCCAATGTCCTCTTGAAAATGCCAAGAAAAACAATCTAATTATCCAGTATTAGGAACAAGAAAATAGACATTTTTACAGCTATTTCTGGCTTAAAATGTCCCTAAATATTTTCTGCTTCCACTCATATCAATGTGAGTAATGTCTAAAAGCACTTGACAACCTTAATGCTGATAAAAATCGCATGAGTGAAAACCATTTCCCCCCATTATCTACATTTTCCCCACCTACTATAGTCAAATCCAGTTGTGCATATACATTTGAAAGAGAAAGACTGAAAAATTGCATTTAGGTTAAAAGTAAACATCCATAGATTTCTCTCAACCTTTTACAGAATTATCGGTTAAAATTAAACATGCTATTAAATATTACATATACAGTTAATTCCTATGGATATATTCAAACCACTGAGAAATTAATTATTTACATTCTGTTGGAAGGAGTCCAGAGGAGAGCCACTAAGTTGATCACAGGGCTGGAGCAGCTCTCTTGTGAAGACAGGCTGAGTGGGTTGGAGCTGTTCTGCCTGGACAAGAGCAGGCACTGGGGAGACCTTTCAGCACTTAGCATTTACTAAAGGGGGCCTGAAAGAAGGCTGGAGGGACTTTTCACAAGGGCATGTAGTGACAGGACAAGGGGGAATGGCCTTAAGCTGCAGCAGGGCAGGCTCTTCACTGTGAGGGTGGTGAGGCACTGGCACAGGTTGTCCAAGGGAGCTGTGGATGCCCCAATCCTGGATGTGTTGAAGGCCAGCTGGATGTGGCTCTGAACAATCTGGTCTAGTGGAAGGCATCTCTGCCAATGGCAGAGGGGTTGGAACCAGCTGATCTTTAAGGTTCCTTCCAACCAAAACCATTCTGTTATTCTATACTTCTTTGCCTGATGTATGTGTTCTCTAATGTAAAAGCGCAACGCAACAGGCGTAACACTGCCATGCAGCAATAAAAGTCCTTTTTTTAAAAAATAAGGGGAGAAACCCCTTTATTAAAGTCTCTTGAAAAAACAGCTAGAAATAATGGATCTTTTTCCTAACATTCTATAAAGTCATAGCAAATAACTTACAGAATCACAAAATTACGAGAATTTTAAAAAACCTCCAAAAGTCATCTAGACCAGTCTTTTGCTCAGAGCAGGTCCAATTAGAGTGGGTTGTTTGCAGTTTGAATATCTCAAACAATGGAGATTCTGCAACCTCTGGGGCTACATAACAGTGCCCAACATAACTTGACCATCCACCATAAAGACTGTTCCCATCTAGCTGAAATCTTAGCTCTATCTCTGGGAACTCAGGCATTGTGTCTGTATCCTTCTTGAGTGGCCCATCCCTGATTCCACTTCATCCCAAGCTTCTAACGAAGCTTGCATGTTTGAATTCACACCCTCTGTGTTCATCCATGCTGGCCTCCTACAAGGTCTTCTCCTCCTTCTGCACATTGGCCTGTCTGTGTGTTCCAATGATGTTATATTTGCAGTGCACAAAGTCTCCTTCAGCCCTGTTTCCCACTAGGGAAGTCCTTTCATGGGTTCCCACCAAAAAGATTCTCAGAAGAAGTAAAAAATCTGGTGTTCTAAAGTCTAAGGTTCTTTCAGTGTTTTAAGCTCCACAATCTCATGATCACTGCAGTTAAATCTTATCTCAAGTTCTCCATCTTCAACTAGTTTTCTTGTTTGTAAATGGCAAGCCTAACAGAGCCTTTCCATCAGCTCATTTATCATTTGCAAAAAGAAACAGTCTTCTAACTCCAGAAATCTCAGTCATTTAAGTAACTTGGAATGTGACATTTTTAGAATTAAAATGACTGTCACCCATGACAAGGATTAATCTAACCCATGAAGGGAACCCATATAAATGTTTAAATCAAATAATCTCAAATCATTGACCTTACACAGAAACTCTCCTTGCAGCTGTAATACATCCTCAGAACCTTTGAGGTAGACTGCATTTACAGTACTAGATAATACACTGATATTGGTTAGAGTCATTCAAAATCATTGATGTTTATGGAATTCAGCTTCCTGTGATCTTCCACCTCATTAAGTTACAAAAAAGAAAACAGAAAATAATTAAGTGGTTGAGACAGTGCTTAACTGCCATCATCAGGTCACTGCAGTCCTCTGGTCAAAAGTCAGACTTCCAACAGAGACAGTTTACCACAACATTAATGCCACCAACCCAGAAAGCTGAGAAGCAACCTTTTGGTCAACAACTATATGCCAGACTCTTATAACCTGAACTTCCTCTTTGCCTTATAAGCCACAAAAACAAATAATGCTCAGCCTTAAACATAGTTTAGCTGATTTTGACTTAAATTGCTATAAAAACACTGCTTTAGGAATTTGCTTAACATCCACTAGAGTATTAGATTGAATAGTGTATAATAGTTATGTAAAAGGGTCAAAGATTCCAGGTTGATTTTTTTTTATTTTTTACCAGAACAATTCTTGCTGAGGCAGACCTTAACAAGGACTCCTTGTTCTACCTCAGTACCAGATCTGACTTACATAAACATTTTTATATTTTGGGGACAAAAAAAGTTTTCTTTCAGATTTTAACCAACTTTTAAAAAAACCTCCTCTTTTACCCTTTATTTTATTGGTGATCCACCATCAGATCTGTGATTTGAAGAATACATTTCCTCCCCAGATACTTCATGGTGAAGTCAGATTATTTTTAATAATTTAATTTATACATTAATGAGAACATATAATCTTGTATTATAACTGAGAATTCCAAGAATAATTTTAGTCCGTCATATGTCCCTGGCTAGCCTTGGCTCTCCTCAGCACCCAGCAAAGCATTAAGTCAGTTTTGGGGTAAATTACCACTGTGCAGATGAATAAAACTATGAAGCACACAATCAACTGTGTCAGAGAAACATTTTTTAAACTAAAATATTGAGTTGTCATACTATTTTAGGAATTATGAAGGTTCATTTCACAATGTCAAAAGACTTTGTTCATTTTCCAGTATCAGAATTAGTAAATGGGGTAACATCAGGCTGGAGACCAGTCACTGGTGGGGTTCTGCAGGGCTCCATCCCCACTGCAGCCTAGAATTTCAGCATGATGGGAAGAGGAGGGGCAGACACTTCTCCCTTCTCTGTAGTGACAAGTGACAGCACCCAAGGGAATGGCCTGAAGCTAAGAGGAAGATTAGGCTGGATATCAGGAAAGAATTTTTCACCCAGAGGGTGACAAAACACTGGAACAGGCTCCCCAGGGAAGCGGTCACAGCATAAGCCTGACAGAGCTCAAGTAGAGTTTGGACAAGGCTCTCAGGCACATGGTGTGACTCCAGAGGTGTCCTGAGCAGGGCCGGGAGTTGGATTCGATTATCCTGATGGGTCCCTTCAACTCAGTATATTGTGTGTTTCTATGATTATTTTTTTTTTGGTTAGGGTTACATTGCAGTTTTGGCAAGGAGGGTTGCTTTATTGTGGGCAATTAGGAGCAGTGTATAGTAGGAAGCTACCATCTAGTGGTTAAAAGCTGAAAGCGTATATGACTTCCACATTTTTTCACAAGACTACAAAATAGTCTATATAAAATTTGGCAACTGAAATTATTCTTTACAGAGATGATAATTTACAAATCACAGATGAAAATCTACACTGAATATAACTGGAGGAACTTAAAGAAAAGGATATTCTACTCTGCTGCATTCTCTTGATACAGCTACAATGCAAATAACCAGAGCTAAAGGTAGACATTACCCTGAGCTGCTTTCAAAGGCAAATAATTCTGGGGCTTCAATGCTTTGAAGGCAAGGATTTTTAACTTGTAAAGGTTGTGCCTTTGAACAAGGTGGAAGAAAATAGAAAACTAAAACAAGTACATAACTGTTTTTGCCTAAGCAGGAAAAGTCATAGGAACAAAGTTGGGGGATCTGGGATGCTATCTTCAAACTAAGAAATGGCTGTAACAATAGCACTAGAAACTACCAGAATAGCAGAAGGAAGGTACCCATTGGTACCTTGTGCCATACATCAAGGTACTTACTACACAGGAAACGTGGAAAAGTGCACACTGGGTTAAAAGAGGTCAGTGTTCAAACAAGTTAGCGAGTCAACCAGAGCCCAGCAGCATCAAGTTTCAGTCACAAACAAGATAGACACAACGTGATATTACTGTCTGCCTAAATAGCCTGGAAGTATTGACTGTGACATGCTGACAGTGATGAGGAGGAGCCCCATGGCAGGGAACAGAATCAGCAAGTAACTTCAGCTGTCTTCATATACACTTGGGAAATACCATTTCAGATTGTGATGCTGATACTAATTTTTTTAGACATCGATAATAGAAGGTTCATAATTCAAAGATACATGAGGCCTAGTAACTTCTGCCTCAGCCTCTAAAAAGGCACAATATCAGATTCTAAATATCCATATTCAAATAAAATACAAAATTTAATTACCTCACAGCTGTAGAGGCCCAGAGAAGCTGACTGGTCATGGGATGGATTGTGGTGATGCATCCCCACACTCCACCCAGGATGCCCGACAACCTGAGTGGTGCTCATTTGTGGTATTAACACATCATGAGAAAGAACAAGACTTTACTGGAGAAGGAAGGCCAGGCTGGAGATAGAGCAGCACTCTTTCTTGAGGAAGAGCCACAACGCAGTACAGCACAAGTGTAGGAATGAGTGGCAGGAAGTGGGCATGAACTCAACGTGGGCATGAACTCAACGTGGGGTTGAGACACCAATGATCCCCAAAGCCCTCCAACCCCTTTTCAAAAAAGCCTGCACATGATGACTAATTTACATAGAGAGAAATCTGTCCATAAGAAGGTACTTTCCCAGGCCAGGGAAGTGCCTGCCAGGACCCTGGATGTCTCACTGGCTGGACTAACACATCTAGATCAATGTTTATCAGTTGGATCAATGTTGGAACCAGAAATGATGATAATTTTCTCTCTTTTTCTCTGTTCCTTTCTTCCTGTAATTCATCTCTCTCTCTTTAATTTCTCCTGCTTTTTCTCTTTCTTTTCCTTGATTTTCTCTCTTTCTTTCTTTAATTAATATCTCTCTCTTTAAATTCTTCCTTCCCCTCCACCCCACTCCTTTATCCAAACCCCACTGCTGGGTGTTTATATAGTAGGTCACACCAATTTCCATGCCAATAGTGTAACTCACTAATAAAACTTTCTAATTGTTTTCAAACACCCTTACTTTTTCTTGTGCCTGTTAACCAAAGAGCATTTAAAAATCTTAGGTGCTTCCTTCCCCTTAGGGGGTGGGTCATCACAACAGCAGTAACAGAAGCTCTAGAAAAGCCAATGTTTCTTCAAACTGAGGAATGACTAAAAGAAGGAAGATAGAAATAACCAGTCAAAAGAATTAAGTCTTTGCAGACAACATGCAAACTATTTAAGAACACCATACTGAAAACACAGTTTTCTACCTTGAAAAACTTGAGAAAAAGCAAAAGCCAGTCAGCATAGCTAAAAAGTAGAGCAAAAACCAGCAGGCATCCTTCAAAATGCTGGAAAAAGAATGACATGGAAAAAATCCAGATGAATTAAAACCTGACAGTTTAGACAAAAATGCAATAAGGCAAGGTGAAGCAGACTGAATAACAGCTAATAAGAAATACAAAATACTGATAATGAGGTCCCTTCCACAGTAAAAGTAAACTTCCCACAATGTGTTCAAAAAAAACATAGCATTTCAAGACTTGAGGTTGCTGGTGGATGAGAGGCTGGATATGATCCAGCCATGGGCACTCACAGCCCAGAAACCAAACATGTCCTGGGCTGCATCCAAAGCAGTGTGGGCAGCAGGATGAAGGAAGGGATTCTGCCCCTTTGCTCTGCTCTTGTGAGACCCCACCTGCAGTGCTGCATCCAGCACAGGAAAGACATGGACCTGTTGGACTGAGTCCAGAGGAGGGTCAACAAGATGATTAGAAGGATGGAGCACCCATCCCATGGGGAAAGGCTGAGAGAGTTGTATTTGTTCAGCCTGGAAAAGAAAATGCTTTGGGGTGACCTAAATTGTGGCCTTCCAGCACCTGAAGGGAGTCCACAAGAAAGAGGGAGAGGTACTTTTTATAAGAGCACGTAGGGACAGAACAAGGGGAAATTGAATCAAACTGAAAGAGAGCAGGTTTATGTCAGATATTAGGATGAAATTCTTTACTGTGAGGATGGTGAGACAACAGAACAGGTTGTCCAGAGAGGCTGTCGGTGCCCCAGCCCTGAAAGTGTTCAAGGCCATACTGGATGGGGCTTTGAGCAGCCTGGTCTAGTTGAAGGTGTCCCTGCCCATGGAGGGGAGGTTGGAACTAGAAGCTCTTTAAAATCCCTTCCAATTCAAACTATTCTATGATTCTATAAGAAAGCAAGAGAAGAGTACTAAATTTGTATATATTTTTGCTGCAGAATTCAATATTGTCTTCACAGAAACCTCCCATGAAGGAGGCAACATATGAGGGCCAGATGATGAGATTATAAGCTGAAAAGAAAAAAAGTTGGGGGTTTTTTTTTGGGTTTTGTTTTGTTTTGATTTTTGTTGTTGTAATGAATGGAAAGTAATGCCTCAGATGGCTAGATGCCCAAAAATTGCAAAGGAACTCAAAGAGAAAAGAGCAAAACTTCTAATGTGACATGTACTCTGTATCAGTATCAGAGGACTGAGAAGTGGCTAATAAAATAAATGCTCACCTTTAGGGCTAGTTGAATGAGAAATACCTGATGAGGAAGCCTTGGTAGGTAAAATAACATGCATTATATTAAAGCATATAATTAAGAGGCAGCTCGCATTATTTAATTTTCAAAGGAAAACTCAAAAATACTTTTGTGAAAGGGAGAAACACTCATCATGCTGGGGGTCACTAAAGAGGTTAATAAGCATTAGTGTAAAGAACATTGATCTACATTATATGGATTTGCAAATAAAGCTTTCAAAAAGATCAATTGTCAAGTGCTTTTAGGAAAAGCATAAGGGATATGACCTTCAAAGATAGAGACTTGATTAAATGTTGAGATGAAGAGGATAGGAATAAAGTGAATACTTACATCTTGCAGCAACAGTTTTAAGGTATAAGTGGAGGGCTCCAGGCATCTGCGGAGTCAGGTGAAAAAGGAAAAGCTACAAGAGTGACATCTGCAGACAAAACTATGTTATTCAAGGTAATAAGGATGAGCACAACGAACTACACAAACTTCTAAGACTGAGCAACTATGACAGCAAATGAAAATTCAGTTTAAGCAAATGGGAAAAGAACAAATATAAACCTTAATCCACATCAGAATTATGATCACTGAACTGATCATTACTACCATGAAGCCTATTTCTACCTTTGTGAGCAACTGGCTAACATACAGAAATTAGTAATCATCCTAATTTTAAGGGGTCATGATCACTACTAGTTAAAATTTCCCCCTTTCATTAAGCCTAAGACAAATGCACAGTCTAAAAAATGTAAAAGATTACTGGCGACAAGTTTTTAACAACATTTCCGTTTTAGGCATATCAATGATGAAATAGAAATTTGTGAAAAATGCAACTTCTTTGAAGTTATCACTATAAAGGTCAAAAAATTTATTTGTACTTTTTCTAGATCGGCATGGGAAGCTGGGCAAACTGATTATTTATGTCATTTATCAGCTTTTAAGGTAGTAAATATTTTCACAAATATTAACTACTTTCTACAGGCTGTTTTGCAACCCTTTAAAGTAAAGGCAGTGATGTAGTGGTTCATATTTTCTGTTCTACTGCCCTTTATTAACTTTAGCTGGAAGGGGATTCAGCAGCACAAGCCTTAAAAACTCATACCTGATTTTTTTCTGATATGCAAACCACAGAAGATAAGTAAATCAATATCTAAAACTTGTTTGTACTAACCTGGGATGTTTCTGTGGAGCTTACCACTAATAACCAAATGTCCATTTGGATTATCTGTTTTCCATGGAATAACCAACAAAAACATCAATTAAAAGCTCACATTTTTGTCTGGCTATCAATGGATATCAGACAAGGCCATTTGATTCAGGCCCTGCAAGTAGTTCCATGTCCCAAAACTGTCTTAAGCTTAGTTGCCAGCACCAAAAGCATACCTGGATCCACACAGAAGCAACTAAACACATGGCATCTTTTCTTCCCTTTTAGTAAGTAATATTAATATTTCGGGGGGTCGATTGCTGTGCTGAATTCAGGCTTTTTCACCACACTTATTTAGCAGTACTTTTGTACTGCAATCTACAGTTTATTAGACTTGTTCAAACACAGCTGAACTAAACTGCTCCAAAGCTTTTAAAATCTCCACTCACAGGTGCACAGAGCTCACAGGAGTAACTCCTCTGACCTACAGGTCACAAGAAAAGCACTTCTTATGCTCCAGAGACAGAAGCCAGCTCTGCAGCTGAGACATGATGCACTCCTATTAGGTAATGTAAGGAATCATTTGGGGTAGAAAAGACTTTAAGGTAGAGTCCAACCATAAATCTTGAAAGTTTGACCATATAGCAAACAGGATGTAAATAACTTGTGCACTGCATATCTGTCGTTACAGATTTTAATAAAAAGATATTTCCAGTGTACTGTACTCCGCTATGTACAACATATTCATTAAAACAGTTCAGTGGCTATGCTGAGCTTGTTGGTTTTTTTTCCAGTCACTTAGAAGTTATTTAAACCTCCAGCTGCTCTTTGGAGCATTCCTACCAATCTTAGTTTGAGGTGTGCCTACCAGACCATCTCTGAAAAGACCTAGATGCATTAGCTAAAAATAGAAGTTGTGTGGCACTTCTTCCACAGTAACTCAGGAAGAGGTGTTTGTTCAGCTGTGTTACTAGCTCATATGAGAAGTCTTCAGTTTGAAAACATTGAAAGTAAAATGTCTTCCTTGTTTTCTCTCCCTCCTCTCATTTATTAATACATGCACAACTAAAGGAAATTAAATCCTTCAACACATAAATTTCAAAATATAGAAAGTGATGGGGAAAGTGTTTTTATTTTGTGAAGTTATGACATTTTAAATTAATATTTACTTCCAAGTAGTCTTTAAGAATGCCTTACTCATTTTTCAGTCTATTGGGCTTATTTACCACCAAACAAGATTCCATTTGATGTAACTTTTACCTACTCATTTCCTTAAAATTTAGGTTTTATAAAAATTTAATTAAACAGAATTGCAGCAACTAAGTATATTTAATCCATGCTACCCAATTCTTTGACTAATAACAAAAAACACCACTTGGCAATTTTTAATAGTAGCAGCTATGGCATGAAAAACATAATGCTTGCCAGCCAGCCAATGTAGTAGTGTTGTCTTTCATGCCGGTTCTTTTTCTCTGGAGAAATAAAAAGGTAAGAAGCACAGGCCATAGATTTCTATTTCTTTTCTGCACTATAATTCTTTTTCCTCCTCTCTTCTTAGTAAAGTTTTAGTCTTTCATTCTTTCTGAAACCAGTCATCTTCTAGTAAGGCACTGCTCTATGCTCTAAGCATTTAGAGACTTTTTTATTTATTGATTAACCTAAGATTTAGATTACTACCTCTGCTGGATCTCTAGAGGCTCTCCCCTTACAAGCCATCGTATCAAGCCTCCTCTTTTACTTAGTGCTTCCAGTGCCTTTTTCTCCAACCGTGATCCTAGGACTGCAGTAGAGCAAGCCAGAGCAGGGGGAAGTTAATACCCAAACCCCTTTAATTCACATTCTTCTTAAGATTTAAAATGACTTTTAATTGAATACTGTTGTAACAGTGCTCCTGAGAAAACAGAGTAAGATTCTAAAAGCTTTTCCCCAAAGTTACTGCTTTGTCAGCATGTGGCTAAACCAACACTCTTGAAAACTCTGCTTCTCAGCGTTTAGCAGGAATTCCCTCTCCACTAAACTTAAATAATTGTCCAGAGGCCTGCTCATATCATCTGGGAGGGATACAGAATAACCCCACCACAGGTGAAGGTTAAGCTCACCGCTTTGTTGAGACTGTTACAGTCCCTTGATGTATTTCCATATATTTGAACTTCAGCTTTTAAATTCCAACAAATCTGAAAACATCTTATGGCATGGCACTTTCAGGTGTTTTCACCTCAATAATGTTGAAGGCTTACAGCTCTGTAGTCTTGCACCCAAACTGTTCTCCAGAGCCTCTGTGGGCAGGTTTTTTTCCCTTCGCTGTTCTGGCGCTAATACTCTTGTGCTGTTATTCCCTATGGCCTGCGCCTGCAAACCCCTAAAGTGCTGTTGCCATGCTTATAGAGAGCCATTCCCTCTGGAAAAAGGATCACCCTTCCTCACTTCCTCCTTTCTTTGCGTTTTGTCTTTGAAGATTTTAGTTTACATTATAGAAAATCAAACATAATGCACAACAAAGTAGAAAATAGTCAAAGACATGCTTGATAACTATTGCTGGATAACATATGGGCAAAGAGATTTAAAAACCAGTAAGCAACATTTACATTTGATTGGCTTACTCCAATAGGCAGTGATAACGGGGAGTATGGACAAGTTCCAAGGAAAAGACAGGGCAGAGTACTATCCCTGATCCTTATCACTGCCCCATGCTGCACTGGAGGCATAGACAGACCAATTTAAGAGGGTGCTCAGCAGGGATCCATCACCGGGCCACACTGGGAAGAGCACCCTCACTCTCTCCCCCATCCTTTTGCTGTTTTTCTTTTCCCTCAAAAAATAAATCTTCCATCTTTACAGCCAATGAATGCCATCAGCTAAAAATCCTGCCAATAAATCCTGGTAGACAGATCTTACTTATACATCCTTGGTACACACTCAAAATTTAATAGAAAAGGAATAGGAAAATATGTTTTGGTACACAGGTTAGAAGACACACCTCCAAATTCAGCAACATGAAGCATTTATTGCTCCATTAATCTGAAGTTTCTAATATTCCTCATACAACATACCAATATTTCTTTTTTTTGTCATGATACTTCAGTGGTGTCTTCAGCTTTTCTAGGAGTCCTGAATGCTACCAACATCCTCACAGAGGGCACCTCCTTTCTGTTTCCTCAGCCAAGCAGGAGAGACATTTTATTTGAGCACAAATAGAATAGATACTTGAGGACAAACTGTATTCAAAATGTTAAGTGAAGAGGGTTGAGGGTTTTTGTCCTGCAATAGCCTCCAAGAAGTCTTCTGTAACTCAGCCTGCCCTTCCTTAATCCTAGGAAATATAAGGAATGTCAAAGTTCCACTCTCTGCATTTAGGCTCTTTGTTCACTTTTAATCCAGCTCCCCTAATACCCTGCATGCTGGGTTTGGCTGAGGTAAATTTCTCCCTAGTAACTGGTACGGGGCCATGTGTTGGATTTGTGCAGGAAACAGCGTTGATAATTCAGGGATGTTTCAGTCACTGCTGAGCAGTGCTTACCCAGCACCAAGGCTCTCCCACCCCACCAACAAATGGCTGGGGGAGCACAAGAAGCTGGGAGGGAGCACAGCCACAACAAGGAGTATTCCAGACTGCATGGCATCATCCTCAGTATATAAAGCAGGGGGAGAAGGAGAAAGGGGGAGCATTCAGAGAAATGGTGTTGGCCCTCCTGAGTCACAATAGCTGCGATGGAGCCTGTATGAAGTGGTGAATGCATTCCTTAACCTTTGCTTGCATGCAGGACTTTATTTTCCTTATTAAACTGTTTTGATCTCAACCCACTTCACTTCCCTTCTTCACTTTAATTGTCTCCCACATCCCAGTGCAGGAAGAGGAGAAGGTGAACTGCTGTTTGGGTCTTCTTTGCCAGCTGGGTAAAATCACGACACCCTACAATCTACTGAGTATCATAGGGACACAACAGCATGTGAGGCATGCTGTTATTTCCCAGAACTATTGGTGTTATGTCCATTTCAGCTGTGCAGTTAAACTGGACCAGCTGCAGCCTTTCATCAGTAGCAGTTCCACTGCACAGAGGCAGAAGGTGTTCAATGCTATCTCTTCCCCTTGTGGTTCAACCCCAAGTCCTCACCCCAACATCCCCTTCAGGTATTTTAAATGTCTGCTCAGAAACCTAAAAGCAAAACCAGTTATTTGCCAATGACCAAGCACTTCCCTTTACATAACTTTAGCAGTACAGGAAGTATAGATTGCAAATTTCAATATTATATAAACAAATGCCAAAACCTATTAAATTCCACAAAAGCAGCAATAATGCAAAGTTATACAGTTATCCTGGGCTTTCTGGGCTATACATGAGCAGCCTATGCCTTCCAACCACATCAGAGAGGAATTTGCTCCTTGGTGCTAAATCAAACCTTTCTGGAAAAAGCACGACTGCTACTGCCTGCTTAACACACACTCACAGTAGAAAGCTGCAGTTGTTGCTGAGCAACCAGAGCTCTGCTACTGCTGTGTCCCCAGCTTACCATCTCTCCCTGCACATTCAGAGGGAGGGGGGTGGACACGATGCCCTATAGCTGCTGGCTATTAAACCTCTTTCTGTTTCTGTGGCACATGATTGTTATTTGTCATGAAGTGTTATCATTCTTGATGTGTTTGGAGCACAACACATTGTCTGATCTAGGTTAAGCGACAGAGGTCTTCCTTATCTGTATGTCTTCTGAATATTAATTGTAATGATTAAATATTCCTTCATTACCAGTCACAGTTCCTTGGAAATGTTCCCTGTTTGTCTGTTAAGCAGTTTCAAGTATTATTTGGCTACTGAAAACTGAAACCAGTACAGACTTGTGATATTTCTTTAAACGGTCACAGTCTGATTGTGCCTAAGAAAAACTCTTCTTTCCCATCTAAACGTATTATGTCATGTTTTACCGAAATATATTTGGCAAATGCAATCCGTATCAATTTATTGCTCATTCATCCCTGTATTTCAAATGAAACTACATCATTTGGCTTCTTTTTTCTTTTGATTAGAAAGGCCTGCTAGAGCATTCATTAACTCTACACATAGTTCTCATGCTACTGCATCAATTCCTCTCTCCATTGCTGCAAATTCTTTAATTTCTGGTCGCATCCTACTGGTGATGAAAACGAAAGGCAGTATTTTCCATCTTCCAGCAGGTTAGACATCATCCTTTGCTAAGCTTCAGCCACCTTACACTACTGTAACACCCTACTTCATGCAATTTCCTGCATGCTGTGATATTCAGAATCAGTATTCAGTGGTTTGTCTGCCACCAGCAAGCAAGTGGGTACTTTTAAATCTGGTTAAATATGGCAAATCATTGCTTAAAAAATTACAGGCCCAAAAGCCAGAAAATTTGTCTCTTCATTGGACATTGAAGAAGCAGTTCCATCTTTTCATCCACGTTTTCTTTCCAGTTCCCACACCTTAGCCATCTCTCCTTGCAACTTTTCATGCATCCTCAGAAAAGTACACATCCCGTAGCTTCCTGCCCCTATTCATTCTGATGCATGTTGCTGAGTGCAGCAATTTTCTTAGTAATGACTTGCTGGGTTATAGCTGCTGCAGTGTGTGTTCATGAATTCAGCCACTTATAACAACCTGCCTTTGGCAGATGCTGAACACACAGCCTCTTCTCTATATTGTTTCAGAAAAGAAACACTAATAAAATTGAAGAATTGTTTCTTATCAGGACAATACCAAAATCATGGCATATAGAATTAGGCCGAAATTTTATCTTTTATTGGCAAGAAAAGCATTTTATTTCTTTCAATAAAGTTATTGCCGAACAGCAGTCACAGTCTTAAACCTTTTCACATCTTTTCACCGACACATCAACTGTTTTTCCCTGTTCACACCTCTGGTAAACTGCCAATACCTTGGAGATGTTTGTTACATCCTTCCCATTATTATTTTAAAAATGCACTGGGGAGGCAGTGGAAAGGGAATCTTCCTAACCACATGGGCTACTGCACCTGAACATCCCAAGATTTAAGGTAGAAGTTTAAAGGTTAACAATTATAATGGTCTGTTTATTAAAAACTTCCATTAAGGCAAGTTACACTGCACAAGAGTAACACAGCTACTTTCTTGCCCTTAGTGGTAGAACTGTGAATTTCTCAAGTATGGAACAAATTCTCTTTCATCTCTATCTTTCCCTGCAAAACAGAGGCTGCTAAAATGTAGGAGGACATTTGGACATTTTTGGTTATTGAGAAGGTACATCATTAAGCCCCATTCTAGAAAAGAGAGAAAACAAGACACACATGCTCACTAATACAGATTTCATTCCCAAGCTGCACAAAAGTTTCTAGCCCATGAAGGTGTGAAATGATAAATGTAATCAAACTATATATTCTTTTAAATTTCTGTATACATCATCTGATACCCATGAAAGTTAAAGTAGCAGTCAGATTCTCAACTGAATAATACTATGATCAAAACTCAAATGAATCCTAAAAAGAGAGAGTGGCTTCATTTATATCCTTAGCTTCGCATATCAAATACATAATGAATTACATTTTTAATTAAATTATTGTAAACCAAGCATCTTTTTATGAAAGTTTAATGTATTCTAGACTACATTACCACAGCATTAGGCCGACTCTGCTTGAAAATTAAAAGTTTTGGTAGGACAGCCGTCCTGGTAAACAAGTTCCTCTTGTAAGAGATAATCACAATTACTTTTTGCATATGCAATTGTACAGAAATATCAGCCCAAATGGGCTTGGAACATGTCCTGGTAACTACTGCAAAATTTAAGAGGGAGGGGCATTTGTCTTTTTTTAACGTTATAGGAATCTATAGGGAAACCAACCATACCTAGGATCTATCAACTACATACCCCTTACAGGAAAAGGGAATCAAGTTAGCTCCTGTTAATAGTGAAAGACCATACTGGAAAGTTCTCTGCTAGTAGATATAGTGGGGACTCAGCCAAAACAAAGGGAAAACAAATAGTTTACAAAAAACAGTTTTATTAACTGTGTTAATCCTTGAAATAATGTTGTATGTTTCAACTCAATAAAGCTGGTAATAAAATAACTATCAGAGTGGAGCTGAAAGCAACAGACCTCCAGTGTGAGGCAGGAAACGGGAATTTGCACGATTCCTTTTCTTAACTAGAGAACTCAAGAGCACCCTATCATACTGGTACTCGTGAAAGCACACTCCTTTAGTGTTTTCATACGTGAAGTCTTGCCACAAGACAAGTTATTGCCATTAGAAACAGCTGCCCTCTTCAAGATACAACAACGCGTAGCTTGTTTATAAGCAGCAAAAGTTTTAGTTTCACCACAGACAAAAATGCGTTCTCCGAGGAGGCAGACTACGCCTGGTTATCCCGCGATGAGTGCACCGCTCCCTGGAGCGGAGAGCGCACACGCCGGGTCCATGCCCTCCCGGGGCAACTTCTCCCCCTTCCTCGCACACCTGCGGAACAAAAGCTGCCGGCGCAGCCGCTCCACAGCTCCCTTTCCCACGCAGGCTGCGAACGCGGGACATTCCGCCTGCCCCGGGGCTCCCGGTGGCGGCCGCGCTCCCTCCATCCCTCCCTCGCTCCCTGCGGGCTCCCTCCCGTCCCCGTGCGTTGTTCCCGCACCTGCAGCGTGTCCGCGCCGCGCTCCGGCGGGGCCGGGGGCTCGGGGGGCTCTGGGGGCTGTGCCCGGGCCCCCGGGCGGGCGGCAGCGGCCACGGCCGGGCCCTGCGGCTGCCCCACCGCCGCCTCCATCGCCCGCCGTGGTTGCCACGGCGAGGGGCTCCCGCCACCGCCCCCCGCCGTCCGGTGGGCGCTTTGTGAACTTCCCCTTCCAGCCCGAGGTCAGCCCCGGCTTCCCATGGAAACGGGCTGCCGGCGGCCGGGAGATTCCGCGCACAGCGGGACCGACGCCAAAGCCCTCAGCGACGCTGAATTCCCCGCTCCGGCGGCCGCCCCCGGCGACAGCTCTCTCCGACTGCCCGAGGATGCACACCTTCTTACCGCCCTAAAAGCTTAAAAGTTGCATCAGGTACAGCATTAGTACGTCAGACACAGTGAAATGATCTCACCTTTAGCATCTCGTCCTCAGGAGCTCCCAAACGTTTGCTTTTATGCGGCCCTCACACCTGGCATGACTAGGGGAGTCAGGAGAGTTAAAAGCTTCGAACGCCGCTGTATTAACTGCATGAAAAAAGTGCAATGAAATTTAATACAGCAGGATGCTACAGGTGCATATCTTTCCACTAATTAGATAACGCAGTGAGGGTTGCCCTCTTAAATGACCAAAGAAACTCCTTGTTATCAGGTTTCCTGCACTCCTCGCTCCCAGAAGGTAGCAGTGAAAATAAAGAGCTTGCTTTATCATTCATGCATCAATAAAATTCCAAATATGTTCATAAACAAATCTGTCCCCAAGAAAAATCTCTTCCTCCTTAACTTCTGACAGAAGATAGATACAAGTCAGGGTGGTAATTGCACTACAGGCAATGGCTACAATGCATCACTAAAGTACTGAAAGCTGTCTAAGATTAAATATACATGAAGGACAGACTAAATATGTACAACCTGACACTGAGCATCAGCAGCTTTTGTTCACCCACAATCTATGGCAACATATCTTCGGGAATATGAAAGCTAAATACTAGGAGTAAAATACAGATAATTCAGGAGCAGAAAACCTGAAATTCTTTACAGAAATGTATAAGAAACCAAATGCCCAGATTTGAGATGGGTATTTCACCTTGGAATGCGTTTCTCTTCTGGTCCTTTTGATGTAATTTGAACTCTTGATGAGGGAGTCCCCCACTAGTCTTTTATGGAAACAAACATATACAGGGCTGCAAAAAACCCTGCAGAAACCCCATGTCTCAGCCCAAGAATTCCTAATCATCCCCCTAACAGGATTTTCCACCTATTTTTAAAACTCTCTAGAAGGCAAAGACTACACAAACCTCCCAAGGGGCATGGTCCAGTTCTCATTTGCCCATTTCGTTATTTTTTTTACTAATATCAATTATTACTTCAAAGTACACTTTTTTCTCATCTATCCTTCAGAGACTAAGCAGAAAAAGTGACCTTTATAATAATAGTTTTTAATGTGTTTGTTGTGGATTAACTCTAGTAGACAGCTAAAGCCCACACAGCCTCTTGCTCACTGCCCCCCAGTGGGAAATGTTTTCTCAGTCAATTTTTTCTCTCCAAGAAGTAAGCTAATTGTGTCAGATAAAAGCTGTTTATTTCATCATTCCCTTGGAATTCATAGGTCCTGTTCGTTATGATTTCCAGTTTGTTGATGCTGTTGCCAAATTTTGACACACAAAACTGAACATAAAACTCTTCCAGTGGCCTTAGAAACCACAGAGCAGGAAAGGAAGTTTTCCACTGATGGTTTGAACAGAAATTTTTAAAATTTTCCACTGCTTAAACACCATCAAGATAATTCTTTTTTTGCTATGCTTTAGTAGAATTTCCTGTGTTACAGATTGTGCCCAACCTGACAAGCTGGTTAAGCACAACTTCCCCTTCTTAAATCCATACTGAAAAATGACAAAGAAACAAAATTTTCAGATTTTCAGAACTGATAGTCATGCCATTAGGTAACCATTTGTCAGCAATGCAATCAGTGCTTTCACTTGGTGTATGAAGGGCTATATAGGTATGTCAAAACATGTCTCAGAAAGCCTCAGTCTGCATCACACCTGAGTCACTATAGTCACCTTGGTCCCTAAATTCTCGTGTCACTTTTGCCTTCAGTCACATCAGTTATTTATTTGACACTAATTTGATACTACTCACCTCAGTCACTCATCCAAGCCTGCCTGTCACTCCATCAGCTCCTCTCAGCTCCTTTTATCAGCCACTTCCCTCCTGACAACTCCAAGTTAGTCAGCTCCTTCAGGTGGATCTGCTGGGCAGTCACCTACTGCCCCCAGCATCTCCCTCAGCTCCACTAATGGCAAAATGCATGACAGAACTGTTGTCCAAAATTATTTGTACAAAAATTTCTTTTGAATTTCAGATTGTTAAAAAACATTGATACTTATAAAAATAGAAAGCCATTTCACTGAACTAGTCATGAATACAAGTTTCCATAACTGAATATTAATGTACATTTTTACAGGTAATAGCTATACGATTGTTTAATCATGGAAGTGTTTTCTGTTTCCAACTTAAGTTACAGCAAAAACAACATTCCAGCTGTTGCTTGACTAATTCAGTGTGGAATTAAGGGATTATTCACATATTATGCTCTTCTTTGTGTGTCTAAACAAATTCAGGAGAATGCTTTTGGGAATATTTCCAGAGCTTGATATTCTGGTTCCAAAAGCGGTCACAAGACACCTTGAGAGAGAAAAGAAGAAACCAAGCTGATGTGATATTTTTGCATAATATTTTCCCAGGCTCTGACCATCTTCAGTTTAGACAATTTTTAGAGCCTATTGCCGTGGTGCCACCATGACACATCAGCCAGGGCACCAGGGGCCCTGTGGGTGGGTGGGTAACAGCAGTTCCTGGCAGCCAGACCCCATCCTGCTGCTTCAGCCAGGAGCTTGGCAGCCAAGGAGCACTGAGGCAGCCCCAGTCCTGGCATTGGGCACCTCTCTGGGGACAGGGATAGGCGAAGAGCAGGTTTTGTCTGCTTAGGAAATCACAGTGGAAGCTCTTCCAGATCCTTCTCTAGCCTCCCACTAACCCCATGCAAAGCTGTTGAATCCACAGCGTTGCTCAGCAGAGGAATCTACAGGTTTTCTGCCTGTTGCATGAAGGTTATCTTTCAACTATTTGTTTTGAACCTGGTTCCCACTATCATCCTCTATTTGCATTTGAAAAATATGGTGAGCATTCAGTGTCTATCCATTTTCTCCATGCCACTCATATTTTTGTAGCCAGTCTTCTGACATATCTTGCCCTGCAGAAACACCTCTTCTCCAGCCACCTCAATCATTCTCCTTATGGAAGCCATTCTAGTCCTTTAGTCACCCTGCTGCCCTTCTCTTCCTTTTTCTAGTTTTTATGTGTCTTTTTTGAGATGGAAGAACTGTAGCTGCACAGGATATTCAAGCTGTGGGCAAACAATTTATACAGTGGCATAGTTACATTTTCCATTTTGCTCTCTATTTCCTTCCTGAAAATTCGTAGTGTATTCTTTGTTTTGGTTACTGCTACTGATTACTAAGTGGAGGTTTTTGTGTAGCTCTGTATCATAACTTCAGGATCAGTGGTAATGTTTTAGGACCAGTTTCATTTTAAATGTTTTTATGAACTTATTTTGGAGAGCAGATAAAGTCTTCTGACATGATAACAAAAAGTACAGTAACAGATACTGCCTTACTTGGCAGTAGTGAAATCCATTCAGCTTCCCCCTAGCAATACCACCAGCAGTAATAATTGTTCACCCAGCATGAATAAAATCACAGCAACATCTACCATGAAATTGTAAAGCATTGAAGATAAATTTTGAGCAGCACCAAATAAAAAAGTATAAGATCACAGTAGGACAAAAGAAATACATTATTGTACACATCCAAATCCAAAACTTCATAGTTTTATGGGTTGGCCTGTGACATATTGAATTCAAACATTGGAATCAATTATCTCAGAGGTCTTTTTCAACCTAATTGATTCTGTGATTCTGTGATATCCAAATCACTGTCAAGGTTTTAAGAAAATCAAGAATTTCAAATCTTATTCTGGTTTACGTTAACACACTTTTACTCAAATGCAGCACTGTAAAAATAAACAGTCCACTTTGGTCACTTCTATCTGACCTAAACGTTTCTATGAACCCTCCAAAAATTACACTGTATCTAGATAATCCCAGTTCTCATATTTTTGCATAAAACAGCCACTAGAGGGGGAGATAATCCCAAACACTCGAGTACATCTAATCCTAGCTGGCACAATTTACACATTTGAATCTACTTTCCATCACTATAACCGCAAAACCTATTTTTTTTACAGTACAAGCACTCAGCTACAATGAATCATATTGAATTATTTGTTGTTATGTTATTGTTTGTTATTAGGCCCAGCAGATGAATCAGGAGTACCTTGCCAGAGCAAAGGTCTTTCCTTAGAAGGCTCTGTTTATTTTGTAATTAACATATCATTTTTAAATTACAATTTCTCTGTCAGGGTGATTTAATTTTGGAACTCTAGGGTTCAGCAATCTTTATTTAAGGAACCTTAAATTCATTGTAACTTCAGCAATCTTTGACTCACTAATTATAACAGATCACAAAACTCTGGCATGTTGTGCTAAAACACAAATACCCTTATTTGGACAGTAAGAATATATGTTACGTATTCAAGCAGTTAGGTTATGACACTTAGAACAAATGTCAATTTATTAACCGAACAGAAAATCTATCTGTACTATCTAATGTGAGCATAAAAAATTCCCAGTGATTTGTTAAGGTTATAGTGACAGTCCTGACTGCTCCACCTCCACTCAGATCAGTGTCTCTACAGCTGCTAGGAGCCCATGGAGTCGAGGTAAGGAAGACTTAAACTGTGTTGTATCACAAAGCGATCAAGACCAATGGTTCTCCATAGGAGAGGAACGTAGTAATTATCCACATCCATGATGTAATAAACATTGTCAAACATTGTCAAACACAATACAGCTATGATACAATCTTTGTCTGTGGCAGCCACGGTCACACTTGATTATGGGAGGAATTGCTTTGTGTTTTATTGTGACTTGTTAGGCAAATTTGTGAGGCTGATGTGAGACAGTATGTTATTATAGTTCTGAAAAGGTAATCTGTCAAGCAAAACCAAGGCAGATATGTCCCAGCAAAGACTGCCACATCCATGTAACAGCTCCAGGAATTCCCTGATCTCACTTGCTTCTTTCGTCAGTCACAGAGGGGAATCAGAGGGGAAGGCCTGCAGAGACTGATTATCCACCACAACAGCAATTATAACCAGTGAGAAGAAATAAAAGAATGTTTTGTTTCTTTTAGCATCCCACTTGAGTGGTCAGGCAGAACCACAAACTGAGTTGTACTTGGTTTTCTGTGACTTTTTCCTGGGTGATGTAAGCACCTGAAACTACTCTATGTTCTCTCTGGTTATAAACCAATAATTTATAGAGGGATTGATATTATTAAATAATACATACATATAGATATAAAGGTGCATTATAAAAAATATTCCCTTGGGTGTGCATTCATTTCTCAGAAGAGCAAAAATCAATACTGAGAAAAATGGTACACCAAGACAGGAGATCTAAGCAGTAATCAAAAAGAAATATTATAATTGTGATACAGATCAAAAGGTCAAGAATTGGCAACTGAAAATAAAGGTGTAATGGTCAACCACAAAGCATGAATTTTTCTGAGAAGGCAATTTGTCTCACAGGGAGATAAGTAACTCATGGAACATACTTTAGGGAAGAGAAAGGGAAACTAAGTTGTTGTTGTAGTTATCAATCTGACCTCTTTTTAAAAAGCAACAAATGAAAACTTTATCCAGTTTTCTGTAGGCAGGAGACCAAGTGTCTGGTTTTCCCATACCCTTCGGTAGTGGTGTGGGTATGTTGAGTAAATGTGATGTTGTAGGAGTGCAAAGCATTCATAAAAATGTTGAGAAGTAGCAGTGCTGTGAGAACACATTCTCCTGTCCCTCTTCACATGTTCTCTGCAAAGGAGGTACGAACAGATGAGGAAAGGAGATGCAGTAGAGCAATGGGAACAGCAGAGGAGGACTGATCCAGAATTGTCTGTGCTGAGAAAGATGAGAGGAAGCCCTGAAATCAAACAGTATTGTTCATGAGGGGTGGAGATCCTTTTAATTGGGAAAAATGGCAGTTGGAATGGCTACAGTTATATAATATAAGGGTTTGCATGCAAATGCTTTCCAGCTGCTAAAGAAAACCTTTTTAAAAACGAAGCATCAAATTTTAACAGAGGGAAAGTATTATTTAAGCATTTACATGGCTGTGACCATGCAATCAAAACCCTGAAACGTCATGAAAATCTCAGTTCTTCATTGCCAAGGAAGGTCATATGAGAATGAGAGGAAGAAAAAGTACTGGTCAGAGTGAAACTCAACAAACCCCAAGAAAGTAAGAGCTAAATGGAGATAATTCACAGAAAGGAGTTCAGCTTTGACAAATCAGACTGCTTTTGAAAAATATAGCTGAGCAACTTGCTCCTTTTTTGCCCGGTCTTTTAGAGGCCTTTTGCCTTACAACACCTTTAAAAATCTCGTTAAAGATTTCTTTACAAAGTAGATAATTAAATATTGTAAGGAAAAATTAATTGCACAGATAAAGGACTAGCTTGGATAGCAAAAGCAGAGAGCATGAGTGTAAAATAAGAATTTGGGCTAGAGAACTATGAAGAGCTGTATGCCACAGAGACCAGTAGTTGCTGGGAGTGACTTCATTCCTTACATGCAGATCTCTGGTGAGGAAATATGGCTGTAAGGGAGCAGAGGCTGCTCATGACCCATAACTGGACAGAGATTCAGCACAAGGGAAAAGAGTCATAAACATCAGAAGGTCTTGGACAGAGCAAGGGTGACAGGGTATGAGTTAGTGTGCTTGAACTGGGAGAAATACTGTTATTAGAGACCAGACAAATGAAAATGTTGTAGCACTGCCCTGACACTGTTCTTCTTACTGACTTTTTACTGACCAAGTACAGTGAGAGAGGACGACTACTGGTACTGAAGCAGGATGTTTTCTAGTGTTTAACACTAGGCAGAACTCATGGCAGATACAGTCATCTTCAGCAGCACTTCCAACTTTTTGAACAATATTACAAATGTAAGCCTGATTTTTTTTCACTAGCAAAGGCCAGACCAAAAGAGAACATTACGTAGGAGTAAGTGGATGCTTTGCAATAATATTTATTTTTAATACATCTAATACATTACACAGATGAGGCCACACCAAAACTGAGCAAGATGTTAAACTGAAAATTTAATATTAAGGACGCTACATTGAGGCTGAAGATTTTATAGCTTTGCCTATTTAAAACTAATTTTATTTAGCAATTTACTAACTTCACTACCTAACAACTGTACGTAGAACATGTGCTGCAGACTTTTTAAGGTTCATTGTTTGCCACAGAGGCATCTTTGTTCATATTTTTAGATCTTTCAAATATTTGTTTACACATTTCCTGGGGAGGACATACCTTCTGTAATACAGCTTGTGCATCAGCCCACTCCCGATTTATTTTAGTATCCCCCAGCTGATGGGGGACAGATGGGTGAGGGCTGGAAGCAGAGGAATGCTGCCCTGCCTCTGACGGCCCTGGAAGGTATGCAGCTCGCCTCCCCCAGACAGCTCTCAAGAGCCTTTGGGAAAGGGGCTAACATAACTTTTGGTCACCACAAACATTAGAAATCTATAAAAGACTCAAGAGAAATTAGCTTTTTGTCTTGCGCAGCAGGATAGAGGTCACCAAGATGCTGTTGCTGAAGATTCCTATCCCAGGGAGGTTGTGTAATATTGAGGGAACTGGGACACTTCACTACAAAGTATGCAGCATTAATTTCAATAGCAATGTGTAGTCTGTGATGTTCATAAACTTTTCCTACAGTTCCCATCTTCGCTTGTCTAGCTATGGAATTGAAATTCAATTATTGTCTCAGCAGACTGGGAATCACAGTTTGGATTAACATATTTTGGATTAACACATTGTAAAATTAACAGAGTCTAATCTGCACGAATGGCTGCAATGTTTTTTGTGTGCAATGCAAGCCGGTTTGTACGATGCTCCTTTTTTCTGACTACCATGACATGAAATCCCTCTGAGCTAAGAAATGCTTCTCTGCACCTCCTGATTCAGAAGTCGTATCCTCACTGGTCCCTCAGGAAGACATAGCCACCATCAGAGAGTGCCAGCCACAGAGACCATGGCATGCAGATGGCACTGGCTGGACATCAAGTGCCCATCAAAGCCACACTATCACTCCCCTCCTCAGCTGGACAGGGGAGGAAAAATAACAACTGAAGGCTTGTTAGTCAAGATAAGGACAGGGAGAAATCACTCACAAGTTACTATCACAGGCAAAATGTGTCGCCCTGAATTTTTAGTGTGCTGTATTGATACTTAGTAGCAAAGGTTCTCATAGATTTTATGTAAACAGAGTCAATGTTTTGCTAGCTGGCCAAGGATTGTTTTGTACCTTTGGTATTGTTTGTCATTCCTTTCCCAAGCGTGGAGAAGGTTGATGGACTGTCTCTCTCACCTATGGAATTGGAGAGGTGGTAACCTCATTGTCCAATCCATGATTGTATATGAAAAAGTATAAATGTAAGAATAAAGAGAGGCTGGCTTTTTTTGGCTGGTCTTCTCTCCGGCCAGCCTTGGTGACTCGGACCTGAGTGAGTGCCTGGTTCTTTCGCGTCCATCCGTGCGACAAAAATGGACTTGACTGGAGGGAATTAATTTGTTACCAATAAAATAATAAGAAATAAAACCAAATTAAAAACACCTCCCCCCCACCACCACCACCATCTTCCCAGGTTTAACTTTGCTCCTCATTTCTCTGCCTCCTCTCATCATTGGCACAAGGGGACAGGGAATGGGGCTGAGGTCACTTCATCACACATTGTCTCTGCTGTTCCTTTCTCTTCAGGGCTAGGACTGCTCACACTCCTCCACTGCTCTGGAATGGGTCCTTTGCACAGGAGACAGTCCTCTGTGAACTTTGCCAATGGGAGTTCTTCCCATCCACTGCAGCTCTTCAGGAAATGCTCCAGTGTGGACTTCTCATGGGCTCACACCCTCCCTCGGGCACCCACTTACTCTAGTGTGGGATCCTCTGTTGGCTGCAGGTGAATCTCTGCTCCACCATGGACCTCCATGGGCTGCAGGGCACTGCTGCCTCACCATGGTCTGCATCACAGGGTGCTAGTAATTCTCTGTTCCAGTGCCTGGAGCACCTCCTTCCTCTCCTTCTGCACTGATCTGGATGTCTGCAGGGCTGTTTCTCTCACATGTTCTCACTTCTCTCTCCAGCTGCTGCTGCACAGCAGCTTTTGTCTCTTTTTAGGTATGTTATCCCAGAGGTGCTTCCATCATCACTGGTGTGCTCCACCTTGGCCAGTGGCAGTCCATCCTGGAGCCAGCTGGCATTGGCTCTGTCGGACATGGTGGAAGTCTGTGACAACTTCTCAAAGAAGCCACCCCTGTAGCCCTCCCCCACTACCAAAATCCTGGCACACGAACTGAATACAATGCCATAGGCAGGGCAGTGAGCAGAAGAGACATTTCTGAAAGCTTCACTCAACACAGATCATTTAAATGTGGGCCATTGAATTCCCTCAGTGTAACAGAGTCAACACAAAGGGAAAAGACTCCAACCCCACAGCTTTCTTTGGGAAATGTGGATGATCTCAAATATGAAGTTGTGGGTTTGGGAAACAATGTTTTAATGTAGAAATTTTTCTAAAACATTGTTTGCAAACTTGTTTCATATTCAGTGATTCATGCACTGTATTATGCTTACCAGCAAGTTTTTCACCTATAATGAGTGTAACATATTACTGTATTTTTGAATAGAAGGATGGGATAATCCTCTAGAGAAGAACCCTAATATGAATGCAGGCAGCTGTTAGCTCCCCGTATGCAGAATGCACATCATGCCTGCCTCTGTTGCAGGTATGGTAATTGGTATAAACCCAGGCTACAATTAGGCCAGGTCCGCTGGGAGTGTCTCATAATTCTGAACTTTCAGACCCCTCAATAAATCTGTTTAGGACTTGGACAAACTCCTGCTTGACACCTTCCCTGTTTCTGCTGTTTCTTCTGGAAAACCAGCCAAAGGCAGCTGTTTCCCCTGCTAAGGTGGCTTTGTCCCTCAACAAATGACTCAAGTTTCTTACTGTCTTCTCCCCTTGGGTACAAAATTTTAGGTCTCAAACAGAAACCCCTACCGGCTGGTTGTGCAGTTCCACGTGTTGTTCAGGACTATGCAGGGAGTGGAAAATCCCCATTTTCCCTCCCAGCTTCTCCCTTTAGTGAGTGTATAGAGACAGCAGTGGAATGACCTGGGCAGAAGAGGCTGCAAACTCCAGCAGAGAGGAAAAGCTGATGGGCACATGACAGCAGATTCTCTGCCACATGTCTAGTGGGAAAGGATATTTATAGAAAATGTTTTGTGAGAAACAGGAGGAAGTCATTTGGGAAGGACTCAAAACCAGAAACAAAAATGGAGAAGGAAAGATTTCTTTCCTCACATCTTTCAAGATTTCCGCTGAGAAGAAACATTATGGAGGCTCCATACACACTGGAAATCAAGCACTTCCTGATATGTAGTTCCCACACTCATAACACCTTTTCCCTATAACAAGAACATAGAAACACTGCCTCAAAAGCTAAAATTGTGTATTAATCTTTTTACAGGTTGTATTTCTAAAAAAATTTTGTACTAGGAAGCTGGGTAAATGTGAAGCTGTACTGTTAATGTGTACATTTCACCACTCTCAAGTACTCAGGATTGCTGATACAAAGTACATAACCATAACAAAGCAAAGCTTACATGAATATGTGATTCTCTTTGCTATTTTGTCTGTTAATTTGTTCCTTCAATTTGTCTTATAGTTGCTGCTATTAACATCACTTCTGTTTTTCTACTTGAATAATTTGTTACTCCCTAGACTAAGACAGCTTTGAAAATAAAAATTGAGTCTTAGTGAGTTTAATATTAATTCCTTATTATTAACCAACTAAGATCTTCTTTATATGTCTGGAATACAAATGCATATTAATAATGCCAGCATACCTTTAGGAAATTACTATCATCATAATAAAACACTCCACTAATTATAACAGTATGTTTGCAGGGTAGTACCTGGGGGAAAAGTGTAGATGTTTGATTATATTAACATTTAATATAAAATGTTTAGAGGCCATAATTCATTGTATAAATGTTCTTGAATATTAATGAAGTATTGAAGGATTGACAAGCAACTCACATGAAACCCAAATGCAGGACTGAAATCCATGAGCAAATCCTTTTCATAATTCTCTTTGATTTTCCAGGAGCAGACCTATGAAACTATTCACTAAACAGCAATATCTCAGACTGAGGGCAACACAGGCTTCGCATACAAAAAACACCTAGGGTTTACCTGTATGTAAAAAACAATACATACTATATTTATAAAGCTGGCAGTGCATGTATTGGCCATACAGTTTAAAATCTGATTCCAGTGTTTGTGACTGACAGAAATATAGTGTAAACCAGAAGCCTGTCTTGAAGCCTGACATCTGGCACATGGCTCTGTGTGTCGGTCTGACCAGAAGCATTATGCTAGAAATCCCCTCAGTACGTAAAACTCCACCCAGTGATCTGAAGTGTTCTGAGAATATGTAACATGCAAGATAAGGAAAGAAGGGCAGTGACTAATAAAGTTATTTTGCCTGAGTTGGTGTAAGTTATACTATGTTAATACTTTTGTTTTGCTGCAGCAGAAGGATAAAGCAGTCCAAAATTTGCTAGGTTTCTGTTAAGCTTTTCTTATTGTTCTTAGCTGGGACAGGAAGCAAAAACTAGTAAGTTATCGTCTCAAATTGCGCAAGCAATTACATTCTTTGAAAACCATTATCTGCATGAAATCTCTTATGGCAGGAAATCACAAACAGAAAAAAAATCCTTCACAAAGAGAGAAAACTCCAGACTACTTTCAATACTTGTTCTGAAGTACAAAAGTTGCCACAAAAATTGATTCACTAATCACTATGATTCCAGATACCTGTCTTGATAGTAGACTGATTCCATTAGAAAGAGCCTAAGGGTATGAGGTAAGGAAAAAGAGAATTGCCTGAAATACTAACAATTAAATTTTCTGTCATTCTGTAACTGATCACTGAAGAGAAATACAGAGAACACTGAACTGGTGATCATACATGCATTTGAAGTTCATCCTTTAAAACACTGTTGTGATTCAGTGAGAAAAAATGCCTGGCCAATCATATCAGCATTTATGTCTTTTTTGGCAACGTTTGCCTAAGAATGATGTTGGAGTAGAAACTTCAGTTTACACTGACATTAGGATACAAATCAAGCAACCAATGGATATTATGCTGTGACTCACAGCAAAATATGTTAAGCTGCAAAATACAATTTAGAAAACATAATGGCCTAGATTCTAAAAGTTACCTTTTCTCCAGCAGACTTTTTAAAGCCACACACTTAAAATTATTTCTCTGTAGGTTGATGAATCATGTTGAGAGACTGATTTTTGTGAAAAAGAAATAAAGTAACTGATATTTTACTGTCTTGATAGGACATGGAGCAGACACACCTGAGAGGAGCAATACAGGAAAGAAATCACTGGCTGCTTACATGCTGAGCCAGACCATTTACAGCCTGTTTACACTAACTGGCAGGATAATAAAGAGTCACATCTTTTTTCCTTTTTGCTTTTCATTGCAATGTTCACATGTCATTATACCAGTTCTGGAAGCTGCTGAAATCCCTCAGTAGCTCCTCATTTTATAACGGAATTATATGTTAGACGAATATAGTGTACTTAGCTCAGTGAATTTAGTAAAAGGCAAAAAAACACCCCAAAAATTATCAAAATAACAGTTCATAAGGGTCTCTAGATGAGCCCTCCCCAAAATACATGCTTTGTAGCTCTATTCAAAATGATTAGAGAAGACTGAAGGGAGAGGAGAGGTGAGGAGCTCAGACTGCTACAGATAGTCAAAGGCTCTCTGAACTCCCTGAGCTCCAGCGGGATATCCCAAGGGAACTCCACATTCCTGAAGAAAAGAAACTTTGTGGTCTTCAGAGCTGAATGGCATCCTCATCTGCCATGCTGCAAAGACAGCTACTCAAACAATACTTTTAAAATAATAACAACAAACAGTAAGAATGCCTCACATAAAAATACATATATCATCTCATACCATATATATCACTGTGGGGGTTTTTCTCCAAAGTTGAAACAATCCTTGCTGTATCAAAGAAATCTGCACGTTTCTGCTTTTTTCTTTAAATTGACTCTCTAAAGATGATAAAATGAAGAAGGCACCTCAGTTTACATTTTTCCTTGGTATGCTGCTTTTACATAGCAACAACCTCCCTTCCTGGCTGTAATAATCTCACCCTGCCCTTTCTAACCCTGTCTGCCAGTACCAGCTATTACCTTTTTTAATAGCACTGCGGATTACTAGTAGTCATAAATTGCAGGTTTTACACTTAATCATGACTTCTTTGATTCATTTCTGTCAATGTCATAACTTAGATCATCCTTTTTATCAGCACAAGGGTTGTCTCAATGTCTAAAGGAACAGATATTTTGTCAGGCTTATTTCTTATCCAATTATCAAGCTAGGATAAAAATGAGAAAATGGTGATTTTCTCTGCCACCTTTTTTCTTTTCTGCTGACTTTCAGTAACCTTCATGCCTGTTGCACTGCATAGCAATTCTTCTTAATCATTTATGTTGTTAAAATTCGAAGTGTGTCAACAACTTGTAGGGAAGGTGACAAAGCTAATTCTGGAGGAATGCATTCGATCTACTGTCAGACTCTGACAGCAAGAAATGCCTTTTTCACACCTGTATTAATGATAGTTTAGACATGTGTGCTCTGCCCTCATATATCAGCAGAAGCTCACCTTTCCATGGGTGTAATTAACTCGGCCTTGCCTGTGGCAAAGAACACAGCAGGTATGTCAGTCTCTGCGTGGCTGAGCTGGCTAGTTCTTGTCTTTTCATGATGCTGCTAGACTTGGGAGTGCACACTCAGAAAATACTGTGTTTTCAGGTTATGCTTCTGGGCTTTCTTGAAGACAGTGACTTCTGAATTGACACCAAGGCAGTGCAGATGACAGAATTTAAAGGCTAGGAGTACTTATGTTCTGAATGTACAAGTTATATCTTTTGTCTCATACAAGCTTTCAGGAACATATTGAATTAGAAGTTTGTACTTGTTTTACATTTAGAACCATTTTGCATAAACAAAAAATTACCCCGCTATTTGAGAGATAAGGCAGTAAATAAAGTCCTGAACTTTATGATACACAGATATTCATGCTATTAGGTTGTCTTCTACAACTGGTATCCCCAGTCTATGTCTATACTGTTCTCCTTACTCACAAGAAAAACACCAGTGCAGACATGGCAATGTGAAGCCTAAAGATTGTCATTTGTTCATTCATTCAGTCTTTCATTCTTCCACCCATCCATCCATCCATCCACCCATCCATCCATGGCAGTGTGTGGCTCCAGACAGCTGGCACAGCCCAGGGAACTCAACAGGGAACAGAAGTCAGTGGTTACAGGGTGGGAACTGGCACCATTTCCAAGGGGAACAAACCTCCCAAAACAAATACTCTCACTACAAAAGCTTAAACAAAATATCACATTCAACCCAGTAGTGAGGGAGTAAATATATCTGATTGTGATGAATGTTGGTACTCAGTTGATATGGGAAAGCTTAAGAAAATTGTTTTACTTCAAAAAGAAAAAAAAGCCCAGTTTGAATAATTAAAAGCTTTTATTCTGGGCTCAAAAATACAGACAGTTCTCTTAAAGGCAAGAGTAAGAGGTTTCCAGAAGGACATAACTCGGTTCTCTGGCTCTGTCTTTTGAAGGGCTTCAGAGAAATGGAGGAGATTTTAAACTCTATATTGAGATGCTAAAACTTCAGTGGGGATACACAGGTACAAAGACACTTCTTATCCCATCTTTTCTCTACCTTAAGCAAAGCTAAACTGGTTATTTAATTTGCATACTTAGGAAATTATTGTGTCCTTCTACAACTACAAATATTTCATTTATATAAAAGAAGACCTTCATTTTAACATCCAGAGAAAAATTCCTGTGGGACAGTAATTCCACAGACTGTGGAATACTGTTAACAGGGTTAAGCACAGCTTAGAAATCTTACTTATTTCTTTAAGCTGATAAATTTGATGGACACGAATCACATAATGTATATAATGTAATATAATTTAAACAAAAAAGGGGAAACTGGACAAAGGCCTATATATTTGATGCACATTTTTTTTTCAGAAAGGTTTCCTTGGCCAAAGGATAATACAAAAATAAAATAAAAATTTAAGTGCAGCAGTGCTCATTTATTTAAACAACCACCTTATTTTGTAACTGTACTTCAATTCATAATTAATGAGTTTAATATATTTATCATTCAGAGAATCACAAATCAAATATTATGATCACATACTTTTATATGTTATGTAGCAAATATCACTCTTATTCGCTGCTTGCACAAATGAAAGATACAAAACTAAAACTGAGATAGACAATAGATAGATAGCTAGATGGAGAGATAGAGAGATAGATACATAGTTTTTGAGATCTATCAAACAACAGGTTCTTTCTAAAAGAGGCACACACCTTTTTTCCTAAGATGTCATTGTTTTGTAGATCGTGTATTTGGGAAAAAGAAAGAGGAAGCTATGTAATTCTGATGGTTCATGCATGGACTTATGCCAATAAATGTAGAGCTGAGCTGATTTGCAATCTCTTTTTTCTGGGTTAAGAAGGACCCAGTTCATCACCCAACCGGTAAGGGCTTCACTAATTCCTAACTCCTGGGGAGTAAAGGAATGCTCTAGAGGCCCTGCATGGTTAGGGGGGCAGGATGAGGATGTTTTGGTATCAACTCAGCTGAGGATGAATATTTTTGCTCCAGACCTGTAGCAAATGGATGACCACACAGTAAATCCATTGCTTAGGATGAAGATGGAGTTGAGATGTTTCGTATGGCAGCTGTGTCAGCCTGGGCCTTGCAAAACCCCTGTGTCCTCTAGATCACTAGAGCTGAGAGTATAAGTGGTAACGCAAAGGTGTGAACTGGACTCCAGAGTTTACCTGGGTTTTGACTATGCGTTGAATTTGTGGTCAAATTTGCACCCTGCCAAATCAATACCATACTGTTTCTGTTATTCCTCTGGCTATAGGCAGAGTTGGTGTTGTTAAATTCAGTATCTACTGAAGTTTTATGCTGAATGCTTGTTCTTCCCTATTTTCTTAAATTTCTTTGTTCATTTCCTCAGACTGCTGGCCCTCTTATGGCATGAATCAGCAAAACAATCAAGCACCAACCCTGACTGAATTCACGGAAAATTAACATTTGTTTAATGTCAGCTCCATCAGAACAGTTCAGTCCAACAGCAAACTCTGACCAGAAGTCCACTGACTATGTCAAAGAAGAGTCAATGCCCCTGTGGTGTGAATCACAGAATTTTATATTTCCACTTTCTATCACACTAAGCCCACAAAGAACTTCATTCTGCAGTGTTTTTATAACAAAGAACCCTGCCTGTCTTTTACTAGAACCGGAATTTGTATCAGTCTGGTCTCAGAACTAAATGTGTATTTTCAAATGTACTTAGTTCAAAGAGTTTGTTCATGAATAACAAAAACTTCTGTCTGTTTGGTACTGCATTCCAATACAAATTGTAAGCAAACAGACAAATTAAAGTGAATTGGAGCTTTCAGTCCCTTCTCCTGTGTAGCTATCCCTGGTGAATTTAACTGAATCAATGAATAAACCTCTTCTTTTAAAAGAATGTTGGAAAGGAGAAAAATTTTTAAATAGTACTGGTGACCAACTGCCATTCTCCTCTATTCAGAAGTAGCCCCTAATGAACCCTGAAGGTATAAATGGAGCTCTATGTGTTTCAAAAAGGACTCTTTAAAACAATAAGAAATTCACACAATTCTATGAGGTCTAACCATGAATACAAAGAAAGATATATGGGATGGGTTTTCATTTATTCTGTTGCTCTTTTACGTTTTCCAACATTTAATAGTGCTTGGGGAACTCTGTACATCCGTTATATGGAGTGGTGTACAGACCCCTTTACCTAGTCAGATTGTTACAAAGGGAATCTAGAGTAATAAAGAATAATAAAAAATTTGACCATATGACAGAGGCACAGTGTGTTTCATGGTTGTAGGTGTTGTGGCAGATCTTCAGTTATGACATCCAGATAATTGCTGATGACAAACTGTATATTCTGAAGCTGCTGCACTCCCACAAAGGGACCTCTGTTTGGCTCCGTGGATGTATGCAAGACCTCCTGCTGCTCTGCCGACAGCACACTGCCATCACTGAGCCCACATTTCCAGTGAACACTAACCCACCCTCCCACAGAGCCAGAAGTCAGAGGACCTCACACTGAGAGTGCACAGAGAGCAGCTGTACACAAAACTCTGAAGAGAAAGTTTGCTGGAACTTCACAGTCCATTATTTGAAAAAGACAGCGTGAATCAGCCTGGGTGCTCCTGAAGTGATGCACCAGAAGCAATTCTGCAGCAAGTAAATGCCACACTCTCCACAGGCATTGGTGCATTGCCTGACTGCACTCAGGAAACTGAGCCTGTTTCTTCAAACTCTCACTTCCATATGGCATTGTCTTATCCAGAGCAGTACCAGAAATAACCAACAAAAGCATGAGGCTAAAGGAGAGCCTCTTGCTAAAAAAAACCCATGCTGGATGTCTCTCAAGTCCATATTTGCAAGTGGTTTGATTTTTAGAAGGTGTGAGTGTGTGTCAGTTTTCATACAGGGGATTGACTGCAGGGTGTTCTGCTCTTTGAAAAACAGGATACACACACATATATATGTGTGTATATATATATATGTATATATATATGTCTTTACACAGACATACATACATAGGAGTCTAATTTTATGCTTCCAGGTGCAAATATTTTGACTCATGTCTTTTGTATTCACATATCCCATGACACATATCTACATAACCCACGTAGGCTAAATAAACATATGGTGCTGCAATAGCCCAAAGATGTTATTTCCCATATAATAGACATTATTTGCCACTCTGTATAGAATGCCTGCCCTAAACCCAATGCTTGCTTTGTTACTGTGCTGCAGCAAATCTATCTCACAAGGCTGAGGATGGGCACCATGCCATCCTGACAGATGGGTCTGACAGCCAGGAGACCATGTATGTGCATCCAGTGTGGGTGAGACTGAGGAGAGCCTTTGCCAGGGAGTTTTAAACAGCTTTCTGTTTTGGCTGTACCTACTGCAAGGAGAAGGGTGTGGGCTTACATTACATGAGGTCTACGCAAGTGCAGAGATTGGAGAGGGAGCATCACGTGTGTAAGGAAAATCCATTCAAATAGCTACAAATCAAAGACATCCACTGAGAAAAAGTGAGGTGGTGTTATGGAACTCCACACCCCTCTAGCTCCCTTTGGGAAGACCAAGCACAACTCGTCATGACAAGTTAATTCGTCTGAACACGCCGGCAAAGGTGCAGAAACCTGTTGTACTGGCTTTCTTTCTGTCCCAGAGGCACATAATATTTGGTAAAGCAAAGGCCTAACTTTCAAGTAACAAGAAGATACTGCTCTTCCATATGGTATAAAAATCTGCTCAAAGTCCTTTTGGTACAAAGAATGTTAATTTAGTTCTTATCTTTAAAAAAAAACCAAACATTAAATGCCCTGTGAACACTTTGGTAATTGCACGAGTAGAAGTTAAAATACTGCTTTCAAAAATTATCCCCTTGTAGAATTTGCATCCTCAGGTCAAGTCTGTGTGTTTGTACAGACCTGAAGAGAAACACCATGCAAGCTGTATTTATTTAGTGCTCTGAAAAGTTGAAGCACAATCAGTGTAATTTTCTTCATTGTCATGCATTTTATTCGTACCCATACCCAGAAAAATCAACATAAAAATAAAGTCTGCCATCTAAAAACAATTAAGTGGCACTTCAACTATTGTCTTGAATTACTTCTCAGTTAAAATTTAGATGATAATCTAAGATTTAGCACAGTATATGGAGTGACTACTGGGATAAGCTTATGGAAAAAACATACTTCAGTACAACATACACATTTATAAAAGCATTGAGCTGTTTAGCGATCCAAGTGAACCATAAATAGCAAAAATTGCATACAGGAAAAAAAAAGAGTGAAAGCATAGCCATATTAAGATGAATAAGATATGTGAGGAAAATGATAGAAGTTCTTCCTATACACAAGCTTAAGTGCCAGGTAGAGCAAGGGAATGGGGAAGCACCAAAAAAATTGGCATTAGGTGTTCTTGGCAGTTTAAAAAATATCCATTAGGTTTTCATCTAAATTAGAAAGTCACATTCCTGTCCTTACAGTCATTAAAGGCAATTTTATTATCACGTTTCCTAGGACAGGTGTTTTCCTCCACCCACAATGATCACCCAAAAAGATGATATATTCAAAGGAGCATCCTCTCACAATGAGTGGATCAGCAATGAAACTCTTCTGGCCTCCTCCTCCTCCCACTACAAGGGCTCATGCTTTTAGGACTGATGTGCTAAATCTTAATTACTTAGTAATAATAATAATTATAAAAATAACAAAAGAAAGCTAAATTCTAAGCCAGCTGCAGCCACAGTGTTGAAAATGGCAATTTATTACACTGGCAGCATGGGAAACCAAGGAGCAGTAAGTCAGCTTCCTTCCTGCTCCAGATTTTTCAGTAGTTTTTATTGTGTTTTGTTTATTGAATTAACCCTTGAGAACAGTGAAAAAAGGGGTGTTTTTGGAATGCGCTCAATATTAAAGAACTCAGCCACAATGCAAACATGTCATAGCAACAAATTTAGACTTGTGCTTAGCCTGAAGGTGTAAGAAAAGGGCAAAGGTGATGTGGAGAAACTTTATGCCTCCTTATTTGGTGTATTGATGTAGCCACAAACACAAGCTACCCAATGCCTCAAGGGCTGTTCTGGCATCTGTGGACAGCTGAGATGTTTACACATATTTTGCATTGTTGCTTCCTGCACAGTGAGGTACGGAGCTACCATGAGAGTGCTCCAGACCCACTTATTCCTTGTAGAGGAAATTCTGCCAGAAGAGAGATGATCCTTATGGATGAATTCTGCAGCTTCATCAGAGCAATGCAGCCACAAGTGTGTGTGTGCACCTATGATCTACTCCTAAGTACACCTTTTAAAATCTAAATGTACTTCATAACTTTTTGATACCTGAAAAACATAGTCATTTTAGTTCTCAGAGTTTCTGAAAACCTCTGAGTTCAGGAACATACTGTATTATTATCCAGATGATATCAATACATTAATATCCTGCCTTCTGCCATCTCAGATATTTTTTATTTGGTCTTTGGAGCCATTTTATTATAAACCCAATTCATCAAATAAAAAGCGATCCTCTCCATGTACCCTTCCAAATTCTTAGCGTTCTTGTAAAAGAAGGAAATGCACAACCTAAAAAGTGTTGCATTTTAAAGTACATTGAATTAAGTGTAGTAAACCAAGTGTAGTGCCTTATGTATAATCAGAGAACCTGCTGTCTGATATAGACATTGCAGATACGTAAAAATTATTTGAAATGTTTATGTTTGGTGACATATTATCACTCAAATTATAAATTAATGGTTACATTGGGAGATGTAAATGAGAAGATATTTCCAATCAAAATCAACCACACAGGCTAAATGGTTGTGCCATTTAGAGATTCACGTAAATTGCTTTTCTCTTTACCTGAACATGTTCTACAGATTGTAAAGCACACATGTTAAGAACAAGCCAGTGGTGTAATTCTTTGATGTTTAATTTAAGCCTTCATATGTAATTCCTAGAATACATTGCATTATTCAGTAAATTCTACTTTAAGGTAATGGTTTTTACAACGGAATTTAAAAAAAAAAAGAAAAAAAACCACTGATTTTTTAAAAATTTCTGTGTGAGTTCAGTACATTCTAGCTGTCAAGAAGAACTTCATTAGTGAAGTGCATTCTTGGACTTTCACAGGCCTCAAGATACTCTGATTTAAAGGACAGGCAAATTGGCAAACTGTGAAATAAAAAGTTACAAAAATGCCTGGTAGAATAAAAATCATTTGCAAGCTATAGAGGGGTCTACCACATTGCCTTTGGCAGTCTTTCTTGCTCCTACCAAAAAAGCAACCTTGCAGTTCCTTTATGCTGTTCTCCAGAATCTTTGTTTTAATTTTTGTTTTTATCTGTAGGCAAATAAGCCCCTTATGGAAAATGTTTTAAGGCTGCATATTGAACAAGTAATGCTCTCATTGCTAGTTGAATTTCAGTGGAAGCCTCCAAAATATAACCAGAATTAGACCGTGGTCATGGGTGCATCAGCACCTTCCCCCTCTCCTGTCTTGGGGATATGCTTGGGGAAACTCTGCAAATCAGATTAGAACAGCTCCGAGGATTGGTTTTTTTTTTGCTTTGTTTTGTTTTGAGCAATAAAATAGACTTCATCTCCTGAACTGATTCTAATAGATAAAAAAATTAATAATTTTTTAAGGAAATCTTTCATATGTTTGCAAATCTGGATTTTTAAAAAAATCTTTCTCACTGTGCTGCCTGAAAACTAAATTGAACAAAATACTAGAAGAGAAAAACGTGTCAGAAATGGGAACTGAGTGATACATTGTAGTATAACTGTATAAATTAAGGAAAATAAGAATAGTAACTGTGTGCATTTCAAGTTTAACTGAGTTTCAAAAAACTTAATTTATTTTCTGGACAAAAATTGGTTCTTCTTTACATTCAAAAATTGGTTCTTCTTTTACACCTTTATTCTTCTTCTCTTCCCAGCAGTAAAAGAAACTTTTTAGAAGATATTCTGTTATATAAAACAAAGAGAGGAACAAAACTGGAGTCAGAATAAAAGTGAACATTATAGCTTAGAGGAGAATTTGTAGAAACAGAAGTATTTATTTTCATGTTTTGTTTTGAAAATATCCCATGTGTTCCTATTAATAAAAGGTGAACTCATCAATTGAATTGTTCATAATTTTTATTCTGCCACTCATTTAATTATCTCCAGTTGCCACTTCCTGAAAAGACATTGCATGTCAATTAAGAATGGTAGTAATTTCTGATAGAGTGGAGTAATTTGTAACAGGAGCAAAATTTTAAATACCATACTAAAAGTTTCAAAACTCATGAGGTACCAGATGTTCATCAGTAGGCTCCCTATGTAGTAAAGCAGAACCTCACTATAAAATCAGTAAGTATGTAAATAATCCTGAAATAGTGAAAAATTTAATAAAGATATCTCATCAGCAGACTGATACGAGTGGGAGTAATGTTATGCAAATTAAGCTCAGTTCTGCTACATCAAAGGAACTATCAAAGCCAAATCAGAGAGGAAGGAACCACTACCATCTGCAATTCAGATCACCACTTCTGGTCTCATCATTAAACTTAAAAAACATTGGGAGCATCCTACTATTAATTCTTAATGTTATTGCCTATTTTGGTTCTCATGCTAGAAGTTACTGAGAACTTCTTGAGACTAGGGTCTACTTTTTTAAATGGCAAGACTATCTCGTTCTGGGACTGTAAAGGAGAATGGATGCAGGCAGCTCACTCTTCTTTCTCCTTTTTCCTTGCCAGGTAAGAACAGGTAATTCTTACAGCCTCCTTTAAGATCATGTCCAAGCATGACAGCATCCATGCAGCCATGTCCTCTGCCATGAATTCCAGCTGACCAGGAATGCTATCAAAGAGCAGAGCCTTTCTGCAAATCCTAAACTTGCAGAAAACAAGAGCTTAGTCCACATCATGGAGGTAAAGTATCCTATACTTCATAAAGCACCTGAAGAAAATCAGCTGCAGAAGGATGGGAACCTAGCTGAGAAATTAAGACTTGATCAAGTCCATGCAATTAAGATGCTTGTAGGGTTTGACACTAGCTTCCAAGTTTTGCCTCCCTGCAGTGCTGTGCTTCACAGGGACTGTGTAAAGAGAAACAGGTTTTATTTCTGGAAAGATCCCTCATGTTAGCTTTCTAGGTAGCTGTGTTGAGAAAGCAGATCTTTGCTACAAGAGGAGTAAGGATCTGCTTATCAGTGTTTCCATTTCAAAATGAGACTCTCGGAGCATTTCCCTGTTGCCATTAATTGCTTAGTGATATTGCACCCACATGGAACTAATGTAAGGAAGCCTTTATTCTGAATCCTTATGTTAATAGTGGCTCTCCTGTGGCCATGGAAGAAAGTATTGATTTATGTGTTTTGCATCAAGGTCTCAATGGTGTCAATAAAAAGGTAACTAAAAGTGCAAGATCCATCTCTGGCATCTTCAGCTATCTAGTAGAAATTGCCTCTGCCTGAAATTTTTATGTGCCCATTTGATCTATACCTTGTCAGATGTCATCTACCTCTATTATGATTCAGATATCATTAATTAAAAGCTAAGCAAGGAGCGTATTCTGACAGCTGCTAACTCAGCAATGTTCAAATATTGATAGTAATCAGCGAACAAGATCAACTCTATATGGTCCTCTTGTGAGCTAAAGAAGAGGCAGCAAATGGAGATCCTTATGTACATATTATTGTTAGATTATTTTTACATGTCTTTAGACATCCTTTAGAAGCCTGCTTTCGAATATGGCAGCTCACTAGAGAAAGACAAAAGTGTCCCTGAAGCTGCTATGATGGCTCTCAACCCATTGTCTCCTCAGTGCCTCAAGAGCAGACAACCCACAAACCCTTCTTCAGCCTCTTTTCTCTATAGATGACAAGAGTCCTTGAAGATTAATGGCTTTCAGATTCTTCAGGATCACAAATCATCAAAACATAGTCTGGGGGAAAAAAAAAGTTGAATAATAAAAATCTGAATATACTATGCATGGATTGCCAAGCAATCAGACAAGAAAATAGGATAAAAACCAGAGTATTAAAGTGACATATAAATTTTAAACTAATTTAATTTGGTTGTAAGTGAAGTCAGTATAATACCTTCATAAGCTTGCCTGTGGATTAAAAAAGCAAAACTAAACAAAACATATCAAAAAATGATCCTTCACTTTACAAAGGTCGAAGAGCCATGGGCTAGAGGACATGGATACACAACCCACACAGATGGATTTTTGGCTGTGAAGTTTATGGGCAGACTAGAAGCTTTCTTCCTTCATAGGATTTAGGCAGAGGGTCTGGTAGCACATGTACAGTTGACGGAAAACAGCTCCTCCCCAGTTAGTCAACAGTTGAGAAAGAAAAATAAATACCACAGTTCATGGTGAAACTGATCTAGAAGAGCATTAAAATTAGAAGTGGACTTTGAAAGCACCTAAATGTACACTATCTGAATTTACCTATAGCCAAAGCTTGATGCTTCAAAGCTTCATGTTAATCTCCCGTAAGGGTATCCTTGATTCTCATAAGCAATCTAAATACATAGATACTTTTTTGTTGTTGTTGCAGGCAAATACACCCACAAATGTCTACTGAAATAGTCATTTATTTGACATTAATGAAAACACATTCAGTCATATACTGGTTCTAAGGTATGACTAGCTTTCTAAGCTGGCTGATCCAAACAATTCTATAACAGAGAAGGGTTCTGTCTCTGTTGAAGTATTTGACTGTTTCCATAGGAATAGTTATATCACTGTATATTTTATAGTGATATTGTTAAATCAATACGCAGCCATTAAAATGTCATTAATCTTTCCATAGCCATGATTGTTCTAGATTAAAAGTAGTCCTTTTACTGTAGTTAAAACTCCTTACAAAGCAATGTAGTATAAAGTGAAGAAAATATTCTTCAAAAGGAATCATGCTGATATAAAAATTACTGTATAAATGGACGTGTTAGCTCATGCAGTATTATCTTCCATGCAAAAAATTTGTCAGATAAATTCCTTGAAAGAAGAGAAGAAGCAAGTCACAGAGTAAAGGGCAGTTAGAAAAGATTAAATGAGGAAAAGAAGAGAAAGAACAAGAGGAGTTATTTTTCTAATTCTGTTGCACTCATATTTGATTTGAAGGAGGAAAGGTACTATACTAAGACCATTGCTATACTCAATTTCTGTGCAATTTGAAAGGGAGATTAGTAAATTGTAAATATTCATAAGTTACTTAAACTAATGCATGTGCAGGGAGGTCTAAAGATTTTAATGATGCATTTCATTCTGTAAGATTACAGGCCTGCAAGGTACCTTCAGAGGTCATCCAATTTAGAATACACTCCCAAGGAACTAAATCCTGCTTCTACTTCTCATGCATATTTGTTCAACCTTTTTCCAAACGTTTGATGCTTTGTGTCCATACTTCTAATTAAATTAGTTCTTTTTATTGTTTTATTTATTCACATGGTTTCTTATTTTGTTGGTATTATCATATCTGAACTAAAAAAAATAATTGACCAAAAACTGAACTTACGAAAATTTAAAACTTAGTTCTTCACCAAGCTGAATGTAATAAATCCCCATTTTTGTGCAACTACAAGAAAAGGATATTATAAATTGGCAATAAATGTACTTCTGTTACATGAACTTTTTAGATAGATTGACCACAAACCACAGTTTAACACTGTACATGTAGGAATGCATGTAAAAATTTAAAACCATTTAATATACAGAGAATGATAAGTGCAACCATGGTCAAAGTTTATTGTGGTAAATGGCATGGGGAGAGTAAGAAGGACTCACACCTCTACAATTTTCTCTGATGCAAAAGGGAAAAATAACCTATTTAATTAAAAGTAGTATGTTCAGAACCAATCATGAGAAACAAAGTATGGACTGCATAATATTTTGTAGCCATGATTTTCTAAATATGTAGGAAGAAGTCAAGTTCTAATGAGAAGAAAGTCTTTTTAAGCCAACTAATATTGCTAGCAAAAAACTACTTCAGCTGGTTTGAGGAATGTGTGTGTCTAAAACCTTGTCTGGCTTTTCCAGTTGTACCAGATCATCTGATCAAAGATACCACCATTTCCTACTTAGTTTTTCAATTAACTTTTATCACATACAAACACAATAGTCACAATCTGTATATATGTTAAAGGATAGCAATATTTGTCGTTTAGGGTTTATGATAGCAGTATGAGGCCAGAATGAAACTTCCAATACAGGTAAAACTATTATTCTGTTTCTGTGTAGCATTTGGCGTCTCCTGCACTCTGAAACAAGACAGGACTACATTTCAGATCAGCATTTGCTTTATAAGGAACATGTCTTGTGTTTGGTGAAGAGAAAATAAATCTTCCATTGTAAATATACCGCTCACAATTTCACATGAAAGTCATCAGTCACAGAAAAAGCACAGACAATTCTGTCATTTATAACTGTTCATTCTACAGAAAACACAGGTATCAGTTAGTTGCATATTCATCCCATCACCGCAAACTACCCTTCCTCCCCATCCACTTCTTTTCCCATCCACTTCTTTTCCCATCCACTTCTTAAATTGTTTCAGTAAGTGTGTTATGAAAGGCCTTCCGACAGCTTTCTGAGGCAGTTCTGCATCTTTGCTGATGGTCCTCATTTTCAGCTGCCACAACAGTCGTCCACTGGCAACACTTTCGGGAGCAGTTTTGTTTTGTCTATTCATAGTGCTCTGACAGGCCTTGTTCACAAAACCTCAGTATTAATAAAAGCAAAATTTCCTTCTTGGGGATGTTTGCAGTCTTCATTTTTATCACAAATAGTTTACTATGTGGTCTAATATAATGTAAAAAGCTTATGATATGTGAAGATATTAATAGTCTCAGATGCATTGAAATACTGATATTCTTAGATACATGAAAATATTAATATTTAGGATATAACTCTTTTCTGAACATAATTTAGAAACAAAAATACTGCTGATGAATGCAAAAAAAAGTTTCTAAATGTACTACAATGAATAGATAAGCCTCATGGATGAATGATGAAGGAGTTAATCATCATATATGAAAAAAGAGAAAACTAGATTTTAGTCCTGCCAAAGCAATCGCTGTTGGAGAGTACTGATGGCTCAAAGCTAGTACTGAAAAACTGGTATAAAGGGAACAAATGCTTGATTGCCATTAGTTTACTTAAAAAACCTAAGGAATGCACTTTTTAAAAACTTCTTGTATACAAATCTTCATCAACAGAGATAGGAAATTATTTTGAATGCTTCATTGTTAGTCTTGATATCATAATTAGGGGAAGCCCATAAAAAAGCTGAACAGATATTTTGAAGGGTCACTATAAGTATTTCCAACTTTAAATGTAACATATAACTTCTCTAACAGAATAGTTGTGTTAAATAGCAGTTACTTTCATCAAATACAACACAAGATATCACAATGAAAAATGCAACCCATGGTGAAGCACAGAAATTGTGATTTAAGAATTCATAATCCATGTAGTAGATGCTAGTATAGAGTGAAATGATTTGACACACTTTTTTTTTCACGATGAAAAGATGAAGTCACATGCTTACTTACTTGCATGCTATTAAATATGACAGAAGTTAACCCATTGATTTGTAAATAAAGGAATTAATGTGTAATGTATCTAAAGTACACTGTACTGTGATTTTATCATAAAAGTTAATCTGGGTTCTAGTTAGTCTCCAAGTGACACTTGCTGGTGAAAGTAGGATCACAGTACATCTTCTCCTAAAGGTCTTGCAATCCTAGATTCTTACAGCCTGACATTATCTTCATTCATAATAAAGAAAATATTTTTATGGCATGATAGATTTGTCAGACCAGTGCACTATCTTTTGATATTCACCTTACTAAAAAGGGCAGTTTACTCAGAAATTATTAGTTCTCTGTGAACTAAAACTTTAATAAAATTAATTCTACCTACGAGATGGCTGACTGAATTGGCTTCTCTCTTGTAACACAACAATAGTTTTTATACCACATTGTTGATAGGCCTAACATTAATTATTAGAGAAACTTAGAAGTTACTCCTGGCAAACAACAGTAGAAAGAGACAATAATTCAAAATAATCAAGTTCCAACAAGAGACACAAATGGAATGCAAGAAAAGTGACTAAATGCAGTATGTATTTCAGCAGGTTCGAAAATGTTTTTTTCCTAACAAAAGGTAAGGGCAGGTTGGGATAGCAGTGGTATTCATTCATGGCTCAGCACAGACGCTAAAGTTTATGAAGAACGTTCCAAATCAGCAGACAGAGCTTGAAGCAACATGTAGGTGAAATATACCCAGGCAAGGAAATATACCCAGGCAATGAAGTAGTTGTTTGTCATGCAATGTCCATAGTGTGATGAAGATACTAAAATTTCATATTTGGCTAGAGAACAAAATATGGTCCAAATCTTCCCAATATGCTGCAAAGACAAGGCATCCCCATGAGCTGTGCTACCTGCTGTAGTTCCTATGGAAGTCCCTTCTGTAAAACCCTTGCAGTCATTACAAACCGAAACCTTCTTAAAAGCTGTGCAAATTTCCAAATTTATTGGACAACAGTTTAAGTCTAGGGGAACACCTGAGGCAGTAGACTTGGTGTGTGTCATGCAAGAAATACTTCTGTTAGGTGAAAGCAGGAAATAGGAAAGAAAATTAGGCACATCATTAGAAAAGCAGCATTTCAAGTCAGTATTTCCTGAGACCTAATATGAAATCTTTCACTAAGAAGCATTGATAATTTAAATTTTAGGACTTAAACAAAAACTTTAAACATTTGTTTAGCAAATGATCTCAAATGAGTTTCTATGGCATCCCACATCCTTCTGATCTGACTGCACTATTGCTAGAGATTTACTGTCAAAAAGTCAATTCCCACCTCTGACTGACATGAATGAGACTGTTGGTGAAGCTTGAAGTCTATACACTAATAACAATGACAGCTGGAATGACTGGATATAGTTTTCTACCTGTAAAAGTATTATTTTGGGTTATTAATTGGAACAAAAGGGGCAGATTCATTTTAGAAAAATGCAAAAATAACTTGTGTCCTACACTTATGCTAAGATCCAGAAGTTTGTAGGCATTTCCTGGGAGTCCTGCCAACTGAATACAGCTCCCATCCCACATTATCTGCTCCTCCTCTGTGAGGATTGAGAGGTAGGGATACAACATAAGCCATGCTGAGCACGTGATCTGTAAATTTGCTTCGTGTACAAACTGAACAGCCCTTTATTCCAGAATGAAAGCATGCACAGATGATGTGTTCAGTCTCGTGTACAAGTATTGGCAAAGGGGCTACGAACTGGAAAGGCTTGCAAGCTGAAGTCCTCCTACATTTCTGTCTTTAGAAACAGCAGCTGAGACCCTGGAGGGAATGTGGAACACAGAGTGTCTTCATGGGTCCTGAATGGTCTCCCAATGGCTGAACATCTGAGGAAGCAGCTGGCTCCAGCTGGGGTTAACATGCCAATAACAGTATGTGCAGGATACCTTTCAGGGTCAATATCGAAAACTTACCACTGTAGTGCCCAAAGCTTCCACTCCAAGCAGTCTATTCAATTAAATATAGAAAACAGACTGCCTGTGAAATCAGCTGCTAAATAGAAGAGGAAAAAGCAAGCACATGGAGTGAAATGCAGGCAACAGTCACTTTTTGCTCAATTAGCTTACTAGTATGATGGGAAAAAGTAGGATGAAGGGAAATAAAAAAGGACTTGTCTTATAATTGAAAATTGGAGAGGACAGAAAAAAATAAAACCAGTTTATTTACTGCCCTCTATCCATAGAGCAATGCTGCAGCTGCTGCTCTTTTGCTACTGAAAGCCAAGTGGCTTCCCAGGCGTGGCAAGGAATTTAGCTTCCTGATTATGAGCTAAGGAAACACTAGGAAACTTTGTTCCACATTGTTCAGTTCTTTCCCACTGCAGCAACTCCTGGAAGAAGGCAAGGCTGGCAATTTATGATTGTGCACCCTCACAAAATTCATTTTAAGACTGAGCAATGTCAGGAATAACATCTACTGCTACTGTCTAGCTAATAGCATAATCAACTAGGATGACAAGGTTGGACAATTGGAGTGACAAATGGGCACCTAGAATCTGACCTCCCTAAGCAGAACCTCTGACTCACTGATCAGAATAAATCACGTATTATGTATAGAGACCACAGGCAGTAGTGAAACACCTGCAGAAAGTTAAGGATAGGATAAAAAGACCGAACTGGAGACAATGCCTTGATAAAACTAAGGTAAAGGAGAAATCAATATAAATGTGTATACTTAGAGATAAACAAACATGTTTGTAAAATGTGACTTTGATAACTGAGATCACCTCTTTCAGCAGGAGGTGGTGATGGGTGAACCATGCCATGGGTTTCAAGAAGTCATCTTGGGAATCTGAAAACCATTTTTCTGAGCAAATCTGTTCTTTCCAAGTGAAAAAAAAAAAAATCTGGGGGATCCATTTGGACACTTCTGCAGTCTAGATCCATTGCAGCAGAACAGCATTTACTAGTATCCTGATTGAAACTCCTGTATCTTTTGAAAGTGTCTCTTTAGTAAGCTCTCACATAAATCTGGAAAACTCAAGGTCCAATTGTAAATAACACTTGGCTAAAAAACTTAGACTCCTCTTTCAAAGCAAAAAGTCAGCAAGAACTGAACACAGTCTTGGGGAATCATCAACCTATGAAGACTTAAGTCACATAAAAACAACAAGCTTATGAATTACATGGATTGCTGTAAAGCTAGCTCCCTAGCACTGCATGCAAAAGTATTGTAAATACTTTTTTAAATTGTCATTTTTAAATTACTCAAACTGCAATTCAGTTCTGTGTATTGAAAAGAAGCTATGCATTTCTGGTTTGTTTGTTTCATAAGCAATTACTTAAGTTTCTTCAGTCCCTGTTACAAGATATTGATTGACAGAAGTGACACAGACATAGGCATCCAAGATGCTTTCCAAACTGGGCAATTCTAAACCAGCATACGGATGAAGTTATATGTGTAAAAGTACACTTGCAGTGGAGCTGATTTAAATGCCCTCCTCTGGGAGATGAGTCTTTAAACAGGGTGCTATTTGTTTTAAGCTTCACTTCTGATTGACTTTTCACTTTGTTTAAGCTCATAAATTAAAACATTCTAATTTACATATGGCTCTTTGTGCTGCTTTATGCCAATTCTTGAACACTATTTTGACAAATAATTGCAGGCAAGCCAGTACAATTAACAGATGATTACTGTTAAGGCAGAAGGGTAATTGTCAACTGGACTTAACAGTGCTTTGATACTAAGTGAAGAGTTTTCTCATAAATCAAACACTTGGTAAAAATAAGCAACATAATGTAAGGCTGTCTGCTGATCTACTGGCAATCACTGGTGTAATAGCTTAGCTTAATTTGTGACCTTCTTTTTCAGAGTTTCCATCATGATGATACAAAACAGTGGTCGTTGTTTAAAGATACATATGGTACATTTTTTCTCTACATTTTTTTTTTCCTCTGGACATATTAGCGCTTTTTTGGCATGAAGGGCAGAGACTGTTCTGGCACAAGTTGTCTGTATATCATGATCAAATAAGGTACCACTGAGGCCTTCAATGCAAAAAACGTCCTCAAGTTTGAATACTCTCCAGTAGTAATCACATTCAAACATATTGTTGATAGCATAGTTGTTGAAACATAAGTGTGGTAAGGGCCCACCTTGCTGTTGGAAACCTTCTATTCTATTCTATTCTATCCCCTGAACAGGAGCAAGAAATGGACAGATCCATGGAGGATGTCAGGCATGATATAGCTTTATTTTGGGGCTTAATGTGGTTTGTACGCAGAGGGCTTTGGCAGTATGGCACATTCAGAACAATGGGAATAACGTGACATGGCACAAGCCACTGACTAGTTAGTAACATTCAGGTGCTGAAACTAGGGAAGTAAGAATCTGGAAGTCTAGGAAGGAAATATGTACAACATTAAGCTCTTTACATTTTCCCTAGTGTAAGCAAAAACTTTGTCACAGCTTTTGCTTTGAAGCTAGTCGTGCTAAGTCTTCATTGTTTCAGTTGATCTGGATTGTTGGAGCCCAACACAGACTTCAAACTGGATTAATGTGAGACAGTAGAAGGTGAAATTCAGCAATAAAAAGAAAATGCTGAATTTTTCTCTTGAGTTTTTTCCTAAAATACTTTTAAAGCTAAAGAAAGATGGAGAAGATGTATTCAACGACTCATCAATTACGATGAAGTCAACTCTTGTCACCAGTCTCCCTACCCAAGGAACAAAAAATCACATCCCTCTTCTTCAGTTACCTGGAACCATACCCTTATCAAAACCTAGTCTTCGAGGTTTTGCAGGGATGACAAAGTAAAATGATCAAGAATATTTAGTTAGAGCTGTTGTGGAGTGAGGAGCACACTGCAGAATGTCAAAAGGAAAGTTTTTTAAAAGCAGAATAAGAGATCATACCACCTGATGAATAACTGATTGAAAAAAAGAGGAATGAATCACCCACAGAGGCTTTAGCATGAGTTGTCCAACAGTTAGGATTTCTGTATTTGTTCCTTCTAGGCTGCAATCTTGTAATGAATGTGCACCTTGCTTTCAACCAGGCACTAACTTCAATTCTTTCAGAAAGCCTCTGAAGTACTGCACACATTTCCGCCCAGACAATTTTGGACAAAAAGGAAAGTGCTCTTTGAAAGTCCAGAATGATTGTTAATGTTAATGATAATGATAGAAAATCTGAAATTAGGATGTGCATGTGTGTGTCCATTTACATGTTTGCATACTTCCTGATGGAGAGAACAAGCATTTCTGAAAACCTGGGTAGGAGAGGCCATGGGATGACCTGTCTGAGATTCAGTCGAGTGGTTCAGCCACCATAAATTGCACAATAATGTGGAATTATGCATGCCTAAGCGTAAACAGTAAAATCACCGCTTTGTTAGGGTGAAGTTAGTGAACAGATGGCGTATAGACCACCAGTAGTTCATATAACATCAGACGTCTAGTATAATTTCTTCACGTAAGTGTCCTTGACATTGACAAGTCAGTACATGCCACATGGCAGAACTGGGAGCTGGATTTTTATAGAGATAGCACATCATTGAAATGGTGAGAATTTAAAAAAAAACAGTTTGGTTATAAATAAAATCAGGATGGTTAGTATTTTTGGTAAGTGATATGCAAAAACACACAACTTGGTCTGCAGGCTATTAAAAACCGGCTCAATTCTTTGCTTAAGATTTTACAGTCATGACCACACAAGTAGTAAAACCTTATTTGTAGTTACCATCAAATACTGTCATTTTACATCTTTTGACTTAGGTATACTAAACCTCTCCTTATAGGTGCTGAGAGTGTCTGTGAAATGTCCTGGCGTGGGCTGGCAGTGCTGCTTTAAGATTATAAGGAAATGTAAGAATCACAGAACCACAGAATGATTTGGGTTGAAAGGCAGCTTGAAGTTCCAATCCCCTGCCATGGGCAGGGACACCTTCCATTAGACCACGTTACTCAGAGCTCCACCAAGCTGACCGAAAACACTTCCAGGGATGGGGTATCCACAACTTCCATCGGCAACCTGTTACAGTGCTTCATCATCTTCACAGTAAAGGATTTCTTCCTCATATCTAATCTAAATTTATTCTTGCTGAAGTTCAAAACCATTCCACTTTGTCCTGTCACTCTGTGCTCTTGCAAAAACTCTCTCTCCCATCTTTCTTGTAGGCTCCTTTCAGGTATTGGAAGGCCCCATTTAGGTTACATGAAGCATTTTCATTTCCAGGCTGAACAAACACAACTCTCTCAGCCTTTTCTCATAGGAGAGGTGCTCCATCCCTCTAATATTCTTCGTGTCCCTCCTCTGGACTCACTCCAACAGGTCCCTGTCCTTCCTGCACTGGGACCCCAGAGCTGGATGCAGCACTGCAGGTGGGGTCTCACCAGAGCAAAGCAGAGCAGAGAGCAGAGCAGAGCAGAGGGGCAGAATCCCCTCCTTTTCCCTGCTGCCCATGCTGCTTTGGATGCAGCCCAGGACACGGTTGGATCTCTGGGCTGCAAGTGCAGCCTCTCATCCACCAGCACCCCCAAATCCTTCTCAGCAGGGCTGCTCTGGATCTGTTCATCCCCCAGCCTGTGTTGATACTGACAAGCAGCACCTTGCACGTGGTCTTGTTAAAACTCATAAGATTACAATGGGCTCACTTCTCAAGCTTGTGTGTGTCAGGTTGTAACAAGGAAAGTATGAAGGAAATATTTTCAATTAGACTGATAATACTTTACATAGGTGATAGGTACATCATCTGCCAAAAAAAAAAAAGTTTTGCAGAAAAATAGACAAAAATGACGAAGTTCCAAAAGCTGCCAGAACTCGAGAACTTCACTTTATAGGATAAGGAAGTGGAGCACATAGGCTTAATACTGTTCAAGACAACTTTTCAAAAAGACTTGGATGCTTCTGCGGAAAAGAGGGCAATAATAATGATAACGGTTGGAAAATGCCTCTGTGCCCGTCTACAGATAGAAGAGATACACCATGTGCTCGGAGAATAATTTGAAATTGACGAATGTTGCTATAACGCAAGCACCATTTAGATCAGAAACCAGATAGCAACTCCGAGGTGGTGCACATTTATAACTCTGATTACTTTCCTTAACTGCTGCAAACTTGAAAGAAGCCTTATCATCTTAAAAGCACAGTAGCACCTGATATGGTCTTCTCTATTACTTACTGTGCTTATATCTTGTTTTATAGATTCGAGTCCCCCAAAATCCTGCTGCAGAAAAATAAGGGTTGCAAGAAACAGTTCTTAGAGGCTGGCTGGGCTGAAGGCCGTGTGCATTTTCCCTTACAGTGTTTTCCATGAGGAAGTCTTATCCCCTATCATTTACGTTCAGTGTTTTTGTTTACAAAATGCATAGTGAAGCTTGTGAAACAACTACAAGAACTCCATTGTAAAAATCTAGTTGTTGGGAGTGTTTTGTAGTTGTGCATTTTTGCTTTTTTATATAATTGAAGTATCTTTTTCCATGATTCTTTTTCTAAGCAAGAAGACAACTCTGATTGATGGCCCCAGGTCAATACCAGTTGTCCAAACTAATGAGTTTCTAGTTTACTTCTCCTAAAAGCTTGTAAATATTAGTGATTTTAAAATCAAGCTTGCCCTTCTTTCATTAACATCTTATAGAAATGGGGGAATCTTCGTTCTTTGTTTTCTTGATCAAGTGGGCAGCAAATACTGCAGGAAAAGAACTCAAAAAATATCAAGTCTGCAAATTCCTTTAGGAATGAAACATGAAGTGATATGTGACACTTCTCAGCCTGGATACACAAGGCTAGGCTCTGGGCAACCTTCTTCCCTCATGAGACACCTCTTTGACAGGAATAAAGTTTTTTTGCATTTGGCATAGTGATTTTGGAGTGACCATTCAACCACAGTTAGATACAACACAAGTGAAAAAAAAGGGCATTCAAATGAAATAGCACTTCTCTTTGGGTGTTTATTTTATTAGGGTATAAATCTTTTTGAACAATGTGCTTACATAAAATTAAATGTTTATATATATACAGAAATTAAGCACAGAACTTAAACAAAACTCCTAGTAAACAATCTAAAACTCTAATTTGATTCTGCGCTTTAACACTATTGGTATTTCACAGGTCACATTACCCCTAAAGTATCTTTTACACCATGAGTATTTTTTCCTTTCCAATTCACCATTGCAATTGGTGCAAAAATACTTGCAGGCTGACAAAAACTGAGATAAGCAAAGTAGGAGGTGAGGCTTTCAAACTCACACAATTTTCCAATGTGCAACATTATCCGTATAGACAATTCATACCTGGTTTGTTTTTGTTTGAAGCCTAAAATGACCAAGAAGAACCAGACTAAGAAACTTAATTTCCTAATGTCAAAATATGAAGTCTGGTATTTGATACCTAAGGTGAATAACTGTGAATTAAATCCTTGTTTTATTAGAGAGTGTTTAGTAACTTCGTCATAATGTCATTTTTCTATCTTTCTCTCTTTCTTTTAACTTACCCTTCAGTAAATATTGCATCCTGAACATTAGCATGAACCCTACATACTGCTATAATCCTTATGAATCGTGCAAAGGATATGAGTGTTTTTGGCTCTTGAAGGATTTTCTGTAAGGGCCACCTTTGTTGCTGATGAAGAACTCAAATTATAACAAGTTCTTCTCAATCACTTGCACAGTGATGAAAGGCTCCTGTAGTGGGAGACATGGCTCAGGGCATCCACATACTAAGAAAAAAGCAAACCCAGCATCTCCTGCAATTCAGCAGATGGAGGGGACAGAGGAAGGGACAAACTTGAGTCATACAGCCTTCAAAAGTGTTCAAATTAACCTTGCCTTTTTAGCGCCCACTTACAATTTGTACAGTGTGCTGGATGAGCAACTAGCTGGAAACGGAAAGTCAGTGTGTTCAACTGATGAAAAGCCTTCTAAAGCTTTTTCCAGAGTTGCCCAGCATACTGACGCCTTTTTCGAATTTGGAAAACAAGTAGTCTCAAGTGCTTCTTGCTTGCTAGCCACTGAAAGCTGGAATGATGGATTCCTATTCTTTTCTTTACTCATTATATTAACACTTTCCATGCACTTACCCAATTTTCTCATATTCTTACATGGGTTTTTTTTTTTTTTCTAGGCAGATATACAATATCCTATTCCTACTCCTAGGTCAACTCACTGCTTGCTAAAGCAGCATTTGTCCCATTCATATTTTTTTGTTAAGTGGATGGTGCCAGTTAGAAAGAAAGTCATGTTGCAACCACTTTTGCCAGTGGGATGCTAATTTGGAACTCTTTCCTGTGCCTGCTGTCTGAAAGAAAAACATTAAAAAAAAAATCTTTTCAGTCAACCAAATCTCTTCTCTGTAAGAGAAATTAGGGCAGGCATGGTTGCACAAAAGCTTTTTTATCAAGCAATACGACTTCAGATAAATACAAACCTTGGGAGCCTTGCAGATGACTTCCTCACTGTCTGACTGTGATAACCTAACAGAACCTGTCAGGATTCCCTTAGGACCTGAGGGAAGGACATGAAGCTGTGCCAGAGGAGGTTTAGATTGGGCATCAGGAAAAGGTTCTTCACTCAGAGGCAGGTTGGGCACTGGAACAGGCTCCCCAAAGAAGTGTTCATAGCTCACAGCCTGCTAGACTTGAAGAAGTGTTTGGACAATGCTCTCAGGCACATGTGGGATTCCTGGGGTGGTTCTGTGCAAGACATGTGCAGGATCCCAGGATGATCCTTGTGAGGAACTTCCAGCTCAGGATATTCTATGATTCCATGAAACACATTTGTCTTGAACTTACCTTGCTTTTAACACTTACCAAAGGTTCAGGAGTTTAATTCCTGAATCTGTACTTCTGCATTTGAAGCGCACTAAAGATTTACTATTTACCACAAGCCATTTGAGACGCGTTAGTCAGATTCATCAATCTGCGCACGCAACTGCTACGATTCCTGCTCTGCCACCCTCTCTTCAACCTCACGTGGATGCAAACTCATACTGGCAGCTCAACATAAGGAGCAGGACGGTGGTGGGACATATCATAAGCTACATCCAATTGCACTCCCCATCGTCAGCTGTTTGCTTATTTTATATTAATTGAACCGGTCCATAGCATAAAACCTCTTGAAGAGTCGCCGTGATCACAGAAGAATAAATACCCGCAATACAGACAGCACTGTAACGGAAGCCTTTAAAAGGCACCTTTTTGAGAAATCTGCGCATCCCTTTTTCCCCTGTGCCTTCCAGTGGTAAGCCAGGCTTCTTGCGACCTCGGGCAGGGGTCTGTTCACGAGCACGGCCCCTCGGAGGCCAGCGGCGAGCGGCGGGCAGGAGCACGGGGCACGCACCGCTTCCCACGCTCCCGCCGCTCGTCCCCGCCCCCGGCGCGGACGGACTGGATTTTGTTTGTTTTGTTGGTTTTTTGTTTGTTTTTTTTTTTTTTTTTTTTGTCCTCCACTCCGACCTCCGCACACCGGCGGGCTGGCAGTAGGGCGGCAGCCAGGCGGAAGCACCTAAACAAAACCCCAACCAAACAAAAAGAAACCCCAAACCCGAACAACGAGCGCAGAGCTCGCGGCGGGCAGCCGCGCCTCCGGGAGCCGCCGGGAAGCCCCGGCCGCCGCGGCGCAGCCGGGAGGAGCGGGCCCGGCGGGAGCAATGACGTCCTGCGCCGCCCAGCCCCGCCCCATCCCGACCGGTGCCGGACGCAGCCGGAGACTGCCGAGCTCCCCCCACTCCCGGCTCCACCGCCCTTGTTCCTCGGGCGGGGACTTGCTTCCTTTCCCGACTGCCCCTTCCCACCCTCCTCCTCCTCCCAGGCAAGATGGAGGGCGGCGGTTGCTGCGGCCACTGGCACCGCGGCGGTTAGGGCAGCTGCTGCTGCTCCTCCGGATCGCTCCTTGCTCTCTAAAAAAAAAAAAAAAAAACAAAAAAAAAAAAACAAACGGGGAAAAACGGGAAAAAAAAAAGGCTGGAAACGTTCCTTCTTTCTCCGCCCACCGGCTGCTCGCTGCGCGGACCGCTGGCCCTTCCCATGCCGTCGTCGTCGTCGTCGCCCTCCTCCTCCTTCTCCTCCTCCTCCCGCGATTGTCTGTGCTCCGGCTGCCGCCCGCCCGCCCGCCCGGACTCCCTGCATGCACACGCCGCCTCCTAGGTGGCTGCGGGGGGTGGGCGCTCCTGGAGCTGCCATTCCGCACATACCTTCATGTCCCTGCGCTCGCTGCGGCCGCCCGCCGCCGCCCCGCATCGCTCAGCCGCGCCGGCTGCCGCCCTGACGGCCGCTCCCGCCCGGAGGTGAAGCCGGGATCCGCGGAGGGGGCGGCGGGGTCGGCGGCGGGTCTCGCCCGGTAGAACCACCGCCGCCGGCACACGCAGCAGCAGCAGCAGCAGCCATGAGCAGCGCCGCTACCGCCACCTCCGCCGCCACCACGGCCGGCAGCGGCGCGGGGGAAGGGGCCGAGGAGGCGGCCAAGGACTCGGCGGACATCGCGGCGTTCTTCCGATCCGGTGAGTGCGGTCCTGTTCTGGGGGAGCGCGGAGGAAGGGCCGGCGGCGAGACCGCGGCTGGAGGTAGGGGCGAGAGGTGGCCCTGGGGAAGCAACGTCTTCCCCCTGGAGCCGGGAGAGGAGGCGAGGGCAGCCGGCTTTGTCAGGTGGCCTCAGGGAAGGTTCGCCCGCCTCTCGCCGCCGGGGCCGCCTCGGTACTGCCGGTCCGTTCCTGGGGAAGGCGGCGGGGGAGAGAGCCGAGCCTCCCCGTCCCGTGCCGGGGACAGCAGGGCTTAGGCACAGCAACTCGCGGGCGGGACGCCACCCTCGCCGGCAGAACCGAGGCGTGAAAACGGGGGCGGCGGTGGCGCGGCCCGGCCGGGAGGGTGCGGGGCTGCTGCCGCCCCGGGGCGGTGTCGCCGGTGACAGGTGCGATTCTGCCGCCGATGCCGGCCCGGTAGCGGGCGCGTTATCGGGGCCGGGCGGTACCACCCAGCGCCAGGCGGACCCGAGTCCCCCGAAAATGTCCCGCCGGCTGTTGCCGGGCGGGAGGCGGGTGGAGGAGCCGCTCCGATCCGGGCAGCCCAGAGTGTCGGAGGGCCGGGAAGGGTGAGCGGGGCCGCAGGGCTGCGGGGGAGCCGCGTGCGCCGGCCGGGCCCCCCGGGGAGGCGGGCGAGCAGGCAAGGATGACACCGCTATAAAAGGCAGCGCTCCTCTGGTGCTGTGCTGCTGGGTGGTGGCCCAGGGCAGGGATGGGAGAAGCGGCATGGAAAGTGGATGTTTTAAGGAGAAGCGAAAGCGGCAGACAAAAAGCGAAGCTCGTGCTGAGGGGGTGTCGCTGCCGCGGCTGAGGCGGGGCAGCAGCGGCTCTCGGGCGCTGCCGGGCTGGGAAGCCGGGCTGGGAAGCCGGGCACGGCGGGGAGGATCGGGAGGGGAAGGGGGGGAGCCTGTTGACAGACTGCCGGAATAAAAAAAAAAAAATGGAGGCTGCCTTCTCCCTCGGTGTTTACTCGCGGCACGCAGCCGGGCGGGGAGGGCCGCTGCGCCTGCCGCCGAGACGCTGTTCCCCGGGGGATAGCGGAGGGGAAGGCAGGACTGCCCGGGCCGCTCGGACCGACAGCGGCGGGGACGGAGCCCTGCCGGCAGCCTGGGCGGCGGCGGGGACGGAGCCTCCCCCCGGTGCCTGCTGCCCTCCCCCGAGCGGCGGCGGCTCCTCCCCTCCGTCCGCTCCGCCGGCGGCTCCGAGCCCCCCAGGGCACCCCCCGGCCATCGCTCCCGGGCGGGGCGGCCGAGCTGGGCTGGGCACTTGCTCCCTTTGGATGCCTAAAAAGGAGCGGCGAGCAAGAAAAATGCAGACTCACCGCTGGAAAGATGAGGGGGTTGGCCGATTTCGTGTGTAAAAAATAATGATGGCAGTAGTAATAATAGTAGTAAAAGCTGTGTTTTTAAGGCAAGTCCGCGAGGGAAGTGGGAAACGGCGTAATCAGTGCTACTTGCGGTCGGTTGTGCTGCTCAGTGTGTTGGGTTTCATGAGGGTGAAGAAGGAGGTGTGATTTGTCGCAGGCATCCCTGAAGTAGGGCTGGGAGCTGCGTTTGCTTGGACAGAGGGTCCGAACAGGGGGCTGTGTCCCCTCTGGGGGGCTTGATGCTCCCGAGGCAGCCTGCTTCACATGACAGCCTTGAGCGTAAAGCTCCTTGTAAAGATGCTGGCCTCGGTGGGTTTTATCGTGGAAGAAGGACCGAGCTTTATCGTTCCCAGGAAAAAAATCCCATGAGAGCAAAATGACAGATTAGAACATTAGGCTTACACACAGTAGTCTGCCTAGCGTAGTTACAAATGGGTGCTTGTGTAGTAATCTTGCAGTTTTGGAAGACCCTGCCAGCTGTATTAATAGTCAACTTCCACATTTATGTGTGGGTTGAGGGATGCTGCAGCTGGTAAGCTCACAAGTGGTGCAGTGATGACTTCTGATGCTGATAACTTCTGATAACAGGGAAGTTGCACTGAGCTTAGTCTTGCAACAACTGAAAATCTTAAAGCAGTAGAAGGACACGCTTATCAAAAAAACTCTTAGAGCATATTTAACAGCTAGCATTCTCATTTCCGTATTTACATGTGGAGGTTATCTGGTTCAGCCTGGGCTCTAGCGTGCACTAGAAAACGTTCTGGCATCTCTTGTGGTTGTTTGGCATTGAGAAGAGCTCTTTGAATTCCGCCTCTGTACATGATCCACTCTTTTATAAGGAGGGGGTCTATTAAGAGATCTCCGGTGCTTCCCTTTGTTTGAACACCAGACACATTTTTTTTCAGTGAAACACAATGGGCACAGCGATCAATGAACAAGGAAAAAACTTTGTTTGGTGCACTTAGGAGCAGACAAAATATTTTTGTCTTTACAGAATTTACAATGACAAATGCTTCCTTTTTCCTGTCACTTGCAGAGAATATTAGCAAAGCTGTAGCTGTTACTTAAAAGAGAAAATGAGTAAAAATGTTGCAGTGTTTTCCAGGAGGAAAAAAAAACCCCAACAACAAAAAGCTTGCCTAAACAATCAGTTCTAATCTTGGGTTGGTTAAATTGGTCAGTTGAGCTGCCAAGTGGGGTTATTGGCTTTCCTCCTGTCCTTTTGTAAGACTGAGCTTGAAGGAAAATTAAAGTAGCGTGAAGAATGGAGTTTCATTATTTGGAAGATGTTTCGTTAGGATATTGAACAGCAGCTATGTTCACGTCACTTGAAATGTGCACATTCCCAGTTTTCACTTTGGTTATGTAAATGTAAACTCACTCTTGAGTTGCTGGGGAAATAAAGTTACAGTTGAAATGTGAGGAAAGCAGCTGAACTGGAAGTGAGGTGGTGGTAGTAGGATCACATAAAGACTGTGTGTCTTGAATGTAAATGAGGAATCCCTTTATTGGAATTGGAAGAAATTGAGGCAGCTTACTTTCTGTTACATATTTTGTATCTGAATCTCAGTATTTGAAGTTAAAAAGAAAAGAGTACCTTGTTGGGTCTGTCACCTTTGTATTAGGATTAATAGTAAAAGAAGCAGAGTTGGGTACCAGGCAAAGTGATTACATTTTGAAGGAGAAAACACAGTGATTGTAGGAAGTGCCTTTCTGTCCTATATCCAAGTTGGAGATTAGAAATGACTGTGTAAACCAACAGAAGGATAGGTTTTGAACTGTAAATGTATAGACAGACATCCCTTTTTTAATTAAAAAGTGCACTGGTGTGACTGGTAAAATATCTTGGAGTTATGAAAAAAAGACTGTTACTGTACAAAAACCCAGTAGTGCAGAGTCTAAGTGGCTGTGTAAGAGTGGTGTTAGTACATGTTTTAAGTATACAAGGTCTATTTTTTATGAAAAGCTATCAAGATAAAACTTGTCAAAATGTGTGCTAAGTTTCAACCTTAAATTCTATGTATTTGAAAGGTCTGAAAACAACTGACATGAAGAAAGTTGAATTTGAAGGAGTGCCATCAAGTCATGACTTACAGGGCAGTAACCATTCAGAGGTTTTATTTGGTTTAATCTTCATGGTTGCAGCTTTGAGTCCAATACTTTGGGAAGGAGACTCGACTGACATCTTCAGGATGCAAGAATGAGGGTTGTCTGTTAAGTTTAAATCATGTTATTATAACAGTGTTTTCTAAACCAAAGTATTTTTGCTAGCTGAAGTTAGTGAATTTTGTTTTTAGGCATAAAGAAGAAAACTTTTTTAATCTAGGTAAAAGACATGTTGATCAAACTTGTAGTAATTAAAGTTACGCTTCTAGGATTATGGAGATATCTGTGAATACTAAAGGTTGCAGAGTAAAAGGCTTGTAAGCACTTCAGTCTACTCTTGGCTAGACAGTATAGGGAGTGCCTTTTTAAATTACTCTGATAAGTCTTCATGGAAAAAAACAACCAACTGATAACTCCTCACAGTTGTGAGATGAAAGTGGATTTAGTTATTTCCGGTAAGATATATTTTTTATGCGTGGCCTCTACAAACTGCAGTGACTTCATTCGTATATGGACAAATAATACAGTTTTCAAAGCTGTTGATGAGATTAGTGTTGTCACCACCTGTTTATGTGAGCACTTGCCACATTCCTAGAAAGAACACAGTTTACATTCTGAGCAATGGGAAGGGACCCTTTAGAGGAACAAAAGTTTGAAAAACAAGGCGCCCCAAAAGTCTTTTCATTAAGGTGAATAACTGCTCAGGCTTTGCCAGGTCAAATCTGAACGTAATTGTTAATTGTACTTCATCCCTTGATATGGGAAAACAAAAACGTGGGGGATTTTCTATCGAAAACCTAATCTACTGGTGGCAGCAGTCCTTTCTCAGAAGAAGGAGTAAATCTGAGATCAGTGTGTGTCTGGAGGAAGTGGGTGTTCCAAGCAGAGAGTTCAGTGTGCCACCTTTCTTAAGGTGAAGTCAGAGAACAGGCTGGTAGCCAGAATAGCTTTAAATAGCACCTGGTTCTGATGTTGTACACCTAGTGTATCCTTCTTGTGAATGTGTTTCTTAATGTAAGCTTAATGATAAGAGAGTTTAAAACTTTGGTTTGATATATATGCATTTAGGTACCAAAATGTACATGTGAGTATTTTAGGAAAACAGAATGCTGAGATCTGTTGTGATTGAGGGCATTTGAAGACTTCTGCAAGTACTAGTAACTTGAGACTTGGGTCAGTGTGCGTTTGACTAAGTCTGCCTATAGCAACCTAGGCTGATACTTGCTTGAATAGTTGAGACCTTAGAAGAAGTATTATTGAGTGTAATGAAAACATGATTGACTTTCTTCTTTTTCTCTTAAATAATGATCTTGTTTTTTGCTTAGTTTTCATGAACATCACTTAATACTGTAAAGATAAGCACTTAGAAATGTGTTATTTCAAGTTTATGAGGAGGACTTACGTATTATTTCTTCCTGATTATATTGCTTTATATCTTGTTGCCTTGCTTGCATTGTATTAGTGTCCTGTGTGATAGTGGCTGGAGTTGTTGACTGCATGTAGTAGACAGCATTAAAAATGCTGTTACAGTAGAGAAAGTCTTCTAGGAAGAGGAAAAGGAAAGAGGGTTGGGAAGGATTATGTGGAAAAGGCAAGCATATTAAAAGGCAGCAGCTTTTTTGAAGAATACTACTGATAAAAACACTATCATTTAGATCATGGGCAAAATAGCTTTCAAGGTAGGTATCAAATATGAAAAACAAGCCAAATTTCCTTCTTAAAGCAGAACACACCGTCTATAAAGTTAAGATAGGTGAACCTTCTTAGGAGGACACTATGTCCTGGTGATGTGTAGTAGCTAACTTACAGAGAAGGTGGTCAGTGCTCTTGTTGCTTACTTGGTGTGACAGTTGGAGCAGCTACAGAGTAGTTACGAGTGTCTAACAGAAATCATTTAATAGTGAAGTTTTGCCAGGCAGCGCTGGTGGTAACTCACATGACAGCTCCATGCTGTCCTCTGCAAGTACAGCCTTTTGGCTGTGTGGCTGTCGGGAGCTGAAGTGTGTTTTGAGAAGTGGTGAGCATGCACGGGATATTAAGTATGAAATAAGTTGTCAGTTCTTTCATGTGACTCAGAGTGATGACAGCATTTGTATTAAAAAATACACACAACAAAAATTTACAGTGGTGTGTAAGCTTTTCAAGAATCTGTTACTCTGTGCTTTGAGTTGCATTAGTAAATGAGAAGGTTGCAGCAATATTGCTGTCATTAGTGCCGGTTGACCTGGGCTGAAGAAGAAGTGGGCTCTTTTGTGAAGGTTTGATCCAGTTCCAGAAGTATCCATTTTAATAAGATGGTTGAAGCAGGATGGGGTGTGTGTGTGTAAATGATACTTTGAAAAACACCATAGAAAAATGCCACAACTTGATAGTTTCTGATGAGCATATGCAGAGCAAAAATAACTGCAGTAACAATGAAGTTACGGTGGAGAAGTTAGGCTGGGAAATAGCATTGGTGAATTGACATTCCCTGGAACAATGAAGATGAGGACAGAGAGCTTCACAGTGAAATGCAGCAGCTGTTGTGCAATTTGGCTTGGTGTGAAACAGCCAAGCTTCTCTGGGGATAGCCAAGGATATAGATAAAGTTAGAGGTTAGGGTGTGTTTGAAACACTCGGAGGCAGAAGTCATGAATATTTCTAAGAGAGGACAGAGAATTACTTGTAACATCTGTGATAGCTGACACACATTGATATACTAAATGCACATTTGGAGTGGAAGGTAAATGGGAGTTAGAAAAAAGCCAGGTCCATTCTTGGAAGGAGTACATTTGAGCTGGCATGAAATGCTGATGTTCTCAGAAAGGAGCTGACAGAAGTAGGAAGAGACTTGGTGCAGCCAAGGCTTTCATCAATTGCAGAGCTCAGTCACTGTGTAGGAGATGGGTAGTGAATTGTTTCCTGTAGAAGTGGTTTGTCTCCAGTTAAACGTGTCCCACAGCAACCTAACAGAAACAGGTGTGAATTTCAACCTGAAATATCACATGACTTCCAAAAGCTTTTGCATGTGAAATCACTACCTAGGTAAATAAAATCTGAAGAAAGACTGGAAAGACCTTCCTTACCTCAGTATATAGAGAAAACATTAATGTTTCTGTACTCCTTTTCAATTGAAAATAAAAGCTAAAATAATTCTAGTGTCAACAAATGTTTAGGTGCAGACTGCTAGGTCAGTTTAATATAGTGAAACTGCATAGTGATTTTTGGTCTGCATCTTGAAGAAGGAGGTAAGATCACTGGTAGAGCTGTTCATGGTCAGCAAAAGTGTTAAAATAGTAATGACACATTGAAATTTTGGTAATACAGTGGTGGTTGAAGAAAATGGGGTGATAATTTTGAAGAGAACAAGGAAAACAATTTTTTTCTGTTTGATGTTGGTGAGAACCAGGTTTAATCTTAAAAAAAAAGGCTACAAGGTAAAAAAAAAAAACCCACGAAGGTCACAGCAGGCTATTTTAATTTAATGACTAAGATGGTTACATCTATTTGTTGTTCTCATGAAGAAATTTGCCTGATTTGGAGAAGAATCTTTGTTTAACTTAACATTTTTCTCGGTGCGGTAAAATCAAAAAGTAGACTACTGGTGAAGTAATACTGATGATCTGCAAAGCTGAGTCATATTCCTTCAGGAAGGATACTGCTGTTTTGAGAAAACAGATCACTTACCCAGTAGTGAGGAGGAGGAATTGAAATGACAGGGAACAACTCAAGTGCTTTTAGCAGTAGACACTACAGTACATTAAGGCATCTGATTTTCAGCCTCTAGAGTAGGTTATTGTACGGATACACAAAGAGGAGGGTCATAAATGAGTTGTGTCCACAAAGTTTCCCATAACAGTCTGAGTGACAAGACTGTGCTGTAATGATACAAAGCCCGTTCAGTAGTTTCTCTGCCAAATAGCTGCTCTAAATAATCTGAAATAGCCTAATTGTGCATTTGTTTAAAAAATAGGGTTGTTTTTCAAGGCTGTTGACTGGAGTCTTCTGAAATCATTTAGTCAAATTTGTTTAATCTCCTGTGTTACTGCCTTGCATAAGTGGCAGTAGCACTGTTTAATACAAACCACTGCAAATATGTAACAGGTTTTCCTACCGAGCAGTGCTGAACTGTGCCTCTTGCTGGTACTTCTGAATGTAATGCTTTGTAATCTGGACCTTACTGAAAAACTGAAATAGGCATTACTGTTTTATAATTATAATTATGGTGGGAAGAAAAGGCAATCTCTACAATCTTTACAGAGAGATCAGAATTTTTTTTTTGTCCCTCAGGGCCCAAGATGTTGGTGAAGCAAGATGTAAAGTGTAGGGAGAAAAGTATAGGCTTCCTGTGTTCAAAATATGTTAGAGATTTGCTTTATGTTTTATACTATAGGTGTAGTATAGTGTGCTTGGATAATTCCCACAAATCTGTGCAAGAGTCAGGATGATGTTACTGGCACGTGTAACAGTCTGACACAAGTCTGAGATTCAGGGAAGTTTGTTTTACTAGTGTGCATGAGGATACATGTGTGCATGTATACACTGTCAAACTAAATATTCCATGTGGCTTCGAAAACTTGGGTTTGCACGACAAACCTCTTTGTTAAAAAGTTGGAGAAAGTATTCTGGGCAGCAGGCACTGAACAGGGCTATTGTGAGTAATCCCAGTGCGTGCTAGTCATCTGTGAAACTACCCGGAGCTTAATTACTCATGTTTTCTTGTAGTCTTAGTGCGTGTATGAGCAGTAATAGTTATTCCTGAGGTGTCTGCAGACTGTGTAAACAACCAGTAGCGATTTTTGTGGTTAGATTTGTACATGACTGCTTAGCAATTAGAGACTGAGGATCCAGGGTTATAGTGAAGTGAGATTTCCTAAGTGCTAAAAATTAACAGGAAAATATACTGCAGAAAGATAGGGCTCACAGTGACATGGTAAATACCTACTTATTTTGTCTAAGCTGTACCTCACTTATTGCATAAAAGAGTGATTCAAAATTCGAAACTTCTAGGCTTTATACAGAATTTTTGCATTTTTGTGGGTAATTTTGTGGAAACATTCAGCCTTATGATGTATTTTATCAAGGCCTTTGGTCAAAGGCTTTTCGCTAAGGTTTGTGATGGTCACACAGCTTAGAGGCCATCAAACAATGAAAAATGTTGTTGGTGAAATGTAATGAAAGCAGAAGTGTTTGAAGTCTTGGGGACTGGTTGTTTTCAGAGGCCAAACATGGTAAATGTTGGGAAGAAATCAGGTGACATTTCTTAACGTGTGTCCTAGGTAGTAAGAGGAGGATACATCAGGAACATCCCAAGAAGCAAATTAGAATAAATGGAGTGCTTAAACAACAAATATTACTTGACTAACCTATGCTACCCAGTGGACTTTACCATATCCATTGTGTAGTCTTGGCTGTACAGTGTTGGATATCATTTTCTACTGGCCTTAAGGTAGTTAGTTCTTCAATTTCCAAGTGTTTATCATGCCACGAACGTCTGGGCATGTTGGGTTATGCAGCATTGAGTACAAAGATTATACTATTTTCTGAGATCATAAGGATATTCCACCCTCTTCTAAAAACTTTAAGCCAAGGTCAAAATGTCTTTGCCCTTTATAATTCTCCCATTCCTTGAATTCCAGATATATGCAGCTGAAAGCACAGAAAAAAAATGTAGAAAGCTGTCAGCAAATCAAGGTGAATTGAAATATAAATTGCTTGGATTGTCCTGTTCTGCGCACAAGTCGATAGCACATAGTACATTGAATATCAGACTTAAGAAGGTGCCAAACCCCATCTTTAGAGGCCTCTTTCTGTCTTTTACTATAGAGTAATAAAATAGGATCTGATTTCTCTGCTAAAGAAACTGAGTCGTTGTTATTTTTTTAATAAAGCTTTACTCTCAAACCTTTTATCCCTGTCTTTATTTATTTGCTTTATTAATGTTAGCGACTTCATTTTGGTTGATAACTGCACATCGAGTTGGTCCTAAAGGAATGGAAATGGAACAACTGCTGCAGTAGCTTATGCTCTTTACATTCTTAAAGTCACACTTCCTGTGCTTTAAGGACTTGTTTTCAGCACTTAAAGATAGTTGTTTGGCTTGAATTTGCCATAGTTTGCAAAGTTCAAAGGAGAAATCAGTGCTGTGCGTTGCTTAAGTGGCCAACATGTGAGCGGGGCTTCTGTAAGGACAACAAAGGCAAGCCAAACTAAAGTTTTTTAGGACAGTTGTACCTTTTCAGATGGAAAGATGATAATAGCTTATCTAATGACTTGTTGGTTGGCTGTCATGGTTTAGGAATGGTGTTCCCCTCACTCCACTTGCTCACTCCCCTTTCATATCCCCTGTGCACAAAGGGTAAAGATTATGGGTTAAGATAAGAGCAATTTACTGGTAACAGTAATGAGATGGGAAAACAGGCAGTAATTATACAAATGACAGTGTGCAAGAAAATAAATATTTTTGCTCACCCCCTGTAGAAGCCCCCCGACACTCCCTGATTGATCCCTCTGCCACACTACCCCGACTTGGGAGAGAGCTCTTCCTCTTGTTCCTGGAAAATGACATGAGATGGTACTCCGGGTCCTAACCATGTCCCCTCCAGGCCAGAACCAGGACATTGGCTTGTTAATGCTTTTTATTAAATTAGTAAAGAAATACAAAACTAAGATACCAGCTTCTCTACATGGAGTGGAAGGCTGTCTTTGGAAGAAAGACAAGGAATCATACTTGACTGAATTTCTTACCTTGGTGGCTGAGCAGAAATTTACAAAACTGAACTTTATTTCTTTCCCCGCTTCGGGAAAATTCTGCTGTTTGTCTGTTGAATTACCAAGGCAGGAGACCCAAGTCAAGCCTGCTTATGGAAGGTGATAAAACACAGTCTAGTTGTGATCCTTGTAGAGTTCAGCCATGACATGCTTTAACCTGCCGGTGCGGAAGGAGCAATATGTTTTCTAGTACAGCGTGGGGATTGGAGTCAAATTTACCTATGCTTAACTCAGGAGAAGGGTGTAATTCAGCCAACAATAACCACTCAGCGTGTGTGTGTGTGTTAACTTTTTTTTTTAAGCTTGGAATCAGATGCATCCTACCCTAGCCAAAGGGAAACATTTTAGAAGCTCTGACGCATTTACACAGATGAAGGAAGGAAATGTCCAAAAGAGTCAAAAGCTAAAAATAGATCAAGTTTACTGAGTTGAACTCTGGGTGGGAATTGACGAACTAAATATAAATCTAAATTTGAACCTTTGTGCCTTACATAACTGAGTGGTGTAACCCCTTTCGGTTATTGCTGCTTTTTCTTGCATTCAGCTTTATAGTAGACAGCTTCAGATGAAAACTTGTATCAAGCTTTGTGAGCTTGCTTTGCAGTGCTTTAAATAGGCAGCACTGAGAAGTCTGATTATCTCTTGATGGTTGTTGTTACAGCATAGTTTAACTCCCTGGAAAAGCGGATTGTGGGTTGTACTGGTTTTTTTTCTGTTTGTTTTGAAGAACTTCTCAGTGGAAATGGTATCTCCTGACTCCACTGAACAGAAGTTTTAAACCAGTAGCTGTTAGAACCAGTATCTGTGGGGTTAAAAAAGGGGTGTAATTTTTTTCCCCAACTTCTTCAAGAAGCAATAAAAAGGAATGATAACCTGAACATTTAAGAATGGATGTTTGGCTGTCCAGAAGGGTTTGCTTTCTGCTTTGCCACAAATTCAAGTTTAGAAGCTCTCAGCTTTCCTTTGAGATAAAGAAAAGTAAGCCTGAGTATGTAAAATTTACATAATGGGAAAAAATATAGGAAAAAACTGTTAATATGTGAGAATGTTGTAGATTACTATTGTTAGATGACGAAGGTAGTGCCATGAAAATGAAGATAGGAAAATTTTCTTTCTTTCCAGAGTAACAGTATACATTTTTTGGATAACTGGTGGCAGCCAACACAATACTGCTAACTACAAACCGGCCTTTTTCACTGTATTGAAGAAGGGAGAGTGCAGTTGAATCCCTGTGGTTTAGCATTTGCTGACTGCTAGTGAAGAGCAGTTCTTTCATAATGCTGTACCTAATTCTAAAGCTTTGCACTGGAGAGGTGAAATACATATGTTAATGTATTGACTTTGTCAGAAAAGCAAGCGTTACCATTTACAAATATAGTAACTGTAATAGGATATTATGGGTAAAAATGGTAACATTGATTAGATTAACTTCAAGCTGTAACTCTGCACCCATCACCCCCACAAGAACTGAGGGTTAGTTTTCTTACTCATTACCTTCCCTTTTTTTACTGTTTCATTTGCTGTAAAATGTTTGCTGGCAGATGTATAAATAGTTGTGCTCTTATTTGCTTTGTGTTTTTGTTTGGTTTTCCAGTGGAGCCTGAGAATGTTTGTTTTTGCAAGGTTGTTTTGAAAAATTTGGAGTCTTTGATTACTAAAAATAGTATTTGTTCCAAGCAGCAGCTCATCTGTTAAAGCAATGAGCAGTTTGTAGCAGAATGACCTGACTACCTACTGTCATGGTTATATACCAGCATGGCAATTTAAACCTTGTATTTATGGAAGATCTTGTAATATAGCAAAGTATGAGAACTACTGTGTTTAAAATCTCGTATTTTTCTAGAAAATGCTTTTGGAATGGATTTGTCCATGTTGCTGTCTTGACTGTGTTAACCCACTGCTAGAAAGTTAAAGCTGTAAAACCCTTTTGCAAGAGCGCTTGGTTAACTGGGTGACTACACAACCTGTGGTGTTTCTGCTTGTAGGCAAGTTCATGAGCAGGATGTGACTTGCAGTTCGTGTCCACTGAGGCAACGTGGGTGGGTTCAAAGAGCAAGAAGGTGCTGCTCTCCATAATGCTGTACATGACCTCTAGGCAGTTAAAAGGAAGTGGCAGAGCCCTGTGTTTGAGTGTGGTAAGGGAAGGATGGATATACCTTGGTGCTCAGGTGGAACACTTAAAGTGCTGTCTGTAAACTGTCTGGGCTGCCTGAGCTCGATTCCCTCTGTGCATGTGCTGAAGCTTTGTTAGGTGTTGAAATAGCTTCACGTGAGAGGAGGATTTTTATTGGTCTTGAGCAGCCAAAATAGTATCTTAGGCTTTAATTTATTTCTTTGTGGAGTCTTTTCACTGAGGGTAGGAATCTCACTCCCACTTGCCTCCTTTGCTAATACTTTGGGCTCTGACTCCTGTTCTAACTTGAGAGATGGAATACTAAATCGTCAGGTTTGAGATCTCCTAGTTTAGTGAGACAGTTTAACCACAGGAGAGATGAGTGTTAGAGGAGGGGATAGGCATCTTTTTCCAGAGTGGCTTTTCACTGTCTTAATTGTCATCTCTGCTTATGTGATCCCTTCTTTTGTTCCTTTTCTTCAATAAATAAGACAGAGGTCCAGCAGACAATAAGCTCAATCACGAGGCATCAGTGTTCATCACTGCAGGAGGTCCATTATGTGCACATGGATAAGTAGGAAGTCCTGTGGAAAAGCCCTGTTGAGTTTGAGAGTTACAGCATGTGTGCTGCACTGACAAATAAGGGTTGCACAAGCAGCCTTAATGCTGCATTACCTAGTTTTTGAGTCCTCTCTGTGGCAATTTGAATCACATCAATTAAGTCATTGTTTAGGGTTTATGTAAAAACTTCATTAAATGCCATAGCAGATGATAGTAGATGGCATTGGTTTTATTCGGTGGTACTGGTCACTGTGTTACATCAGAGGTATTTTGGGAGTAGAAATACATTAATTCATTGTGTAATATTAAAAAAGGCAGATGTATAAGCTGCTTTGTTACACAGATATATTGAGGACAAATTAAGTATTTTACTTTGGGACTTTTTTTTTTTTTTACTTTTTTTTTTTACAGACTCAAATACACTCTACTGTTCAGTTTCTTAGGGATTGGTTTTTGTCACTTGAACATCATGTTAGTTCTGCCATGGTAATAAAAGCTAAATGAAGCAAGGTGTAAAAATTACTAAATACCAAGGAGGAAAAAGGAATCAAATGATATATTTGCCTTTCACAAGCAAAAAATAATTAAAATTGAAAAGAAAAAGTATGTTCTCAGGTGAGGAAAGCTTTCCACAGCATAATAAGCTAGGATTTACATGCAGAACACCCACGGAAGAATATATGACACTGAAGGACTTAATTGGAAGTTCATAGTGATAAGTGACCTAAATTATTGCACTCTTTATTTTGCCAGTTATATGGACTAAAATTGCTGCTTTAATAAGAAGCTGTCTGAACTGAACTGTTGTGTAACGTCCAAGAAAGGACTCAAAAGGAGATAACGGGTTGCCTCTTAACATGATAGGAGAGAGTTATAATGTTGCTGTGTACAAGCTGCATTCCTCCTGCTTTGTGGAATAGAAATTGACTGAATATGTGAAATAACTGTTTCCATGTTAAGCTAAATATCATAATGGAATGAAATGTATTCGTTATTGAAAGGTGACTGGTGGAGAGCTAATGATCAAAACCAAAATAACCCTGTATCTCCCTAATGGAGTTGGATGTCAAAGGTGACAAACATCTGAAAATGTTGGAGTTATATTTGAAACGTCAATATTTATTGGTTGCCAAGTCCTGTGCTAGAGGTTGGTTCTCTTAGCTTTTGTACAGCACATAGTGTAAGGGCACATTAATACCAAGAATGAATTAAGTATATTTAAGTGGTGCATTTCTCATCCAGGAATCCATTTCTTTTGCAGAAAATTTGAGAATAAAACCAGTGTTCAAGTCAATATCTGTGTTTATGTTGCACTGTTGATACTGGGGGAAAGGGAGGGAGAAGCAAGTAAATCAGTTGCTTGTTCTGAAGACCAGTCAAGCAGTCTCTAACCAATGAGACAGATCTTCTGTGTGAATTGTTGAGCTGGTAATAGTTGAAGTACAGTTCTGGAGAATAAGCTCAGCTGTCCTTGTCTTGGTTCTGCCTGAATATATTCAGGTTTGGCACTGATATGAGATGTAATCTTTGAGAAAGCAGCAATAGCTGGCCAGGGGCAGGCAGGAGTATATGTGAGACGATGAAGGATGAAAGAGAAAATCAAAGAAGAAAGTAACTGACAGAATTAAGGATGAGGGTCAGTTTACTTCTAGAAATACTGGAGATCACCAAACTACCTACATACTGCAAAAGCTGCTGTTTCGGTTGTTGTTAAGATCTTATACGGAAACAGAACTAACAGTTCTATTAATGTACAGAGACAGATTAATAGATGCATGGGAGCCTGAATTTTCACAGGCCATTTGACAGAAAATGCACTGTTTCCCTGAAGCAACTGCCAATTTCAAGGCCAAAAGGAAACCTTTCTTGTTATGAAGCACAGCACAAGAAGGACAAGCCTAGGCAGAAGAATGGGAGGGAGATAATGGATATCTGATGCAGAAGACTTGGGATTGGAAGTGCAGTGAGGTCACAAAGAGAACTGACCCTTGAAAGGAACGTAGAGGTGGGTTGCCTTTTTATGTACCACGCTGCTCAGATGTTTGCTTTACAGGGATAATGTGCTCAAATCAGAGAGACAAGCTGTTAATAGTCTCTGCCCTAGATAGGTCTAATGTTTTTTTTGTTCCCTGAAGAGAAGAGCAAGAAAGTGGAAAGGAATTTGGATAGAATTCCTTAATTTTGTAATGCAAAGTACAACCTTGATGACATAACTCAAGAAAAAGTCACTGTTAACTGTTTTGACCTTAAAAGTACCTTTTTTTCTTACCACTCTTCCTCAAATTCCTGCCACTCCCAGTAAAAATGTATTACTTGGACTTCTGTGGAAAGAGCAGCTTAGTTGTGTGGGAAGGTCAACAACAGTCTTAGCTCCTCAAGGACCCTAGCACATAAACACGTTTGTGTCCCCTTGCTGTAGCCTCTGATCTGCCAGGTCTGCTACAGAGAGTACATGTACAAGGCCGTGCTGATCTCAAGAGATTTGTTGAACTTTATCTCTAGGTAATCGTCTTGTTGTGTTCAGATGAGGCTACTAATCACACTTTTTAATTAAAGGAATGTCATAGCTAATGGAAAATAAAGCCATGTGGAAATGGTGGTTATTTTGCTGACAGTTTTCTCTGCTTAAGGAGGCTCAATCAAATTTCCTGCACTGACAATTGTATGCTCTCAAATGAAAACAAATTGTGACTAACTTTAGGCTGACTTCTTCCCAGGGACATTTTCTTTGTGGTCAGAAGTTGTTCTTGATGAAGTAGAGATGTGAAGCATCAATTATTATAAACTTTTGTATTAAACCTTTTAAGAGAGAGCCAAATCACCCAAATTTTGATTGTTCCCTTCTAGTAAAGTATGTTGGAGGAAAAGCTGATATTATTAATGTAAAGATACTTTCCCAAAAAGGACAGTTCATATAGCTGAAAAACTGAAGCAGAGTTAAGAAAGAAACTTGAGTTTACTTCCTGGGCTACCAGCAATTTCAAAGTTAACATATTCTGAAATGTTGCTTTGACAGCAATCTTGGATTTAATTCTGCAGTATGCAATTAGAATTGTCATTCCCTGTGATATTTTAAAATGCTGCCTTGAGTTTAGCATGGAAAGTGAGTATGGTTGAGTGTTTTTTCAAATGACATCTACTTCAATAGCTGCTATGTGTGCAGTTTATCTAGCGTTAACAGCATTCAAGTGTCTAAAATTAGGAATATATATCGCCGTAAGAAATAAGCAAACCACAGCCCATGCGCTTCGCTCATTGCCTTTAATTTAAGCATGGTGTTGTTACTGAGTGTCTTGCTTTTGTGGTTGATTTGGTTGGAGTTCTGAGTCCATCGGAAGTATTTTGGCCCATGTCTCAGAGGTGAAATAAAAATTGGTACTGTGACATTTCAAGCTAGTGGAGGAAATTGTCAGCCAAATGTATGAAACTGGTAACTGGCTGATAGGTGGAAAATGGTTCTGGATTAACAGGTTAAATTTATAAAGATGGCTGTGTAGTAATAAGGTAATTTTATATTTTCCTTTAAAATTGGCCTTGCAAAGGGAGGCTTTATGATGGCATCTGATAAAGGTAGGAGTGGAAAAAAATGGGTAATGGAATGGATGTACAAGTAAAAAGAAGGTGGTGTTTATGTACAGTTGAAAAAAGTGGACTTAAAAATGATGTAATAGAACAGCTGTACTGACCAGGCTGAAGGAACAAAAGAAACTGAAGAATGAGGTTAGTAATTTGTTGCAGCTATGCAGAGTTCTAAACAGGATCAAAGAAGTCCTTAAGAGTAGGCTGTTAGGTTTAGGCAGAAAATGTGAAAATAAATACTGTTGCACCCTTGCTGTTCCCAGTGCTTCTCCCTGTCAACATGTTCTGGTCTGACTTCTACGTTGTAAATGTTTCTAGGGCTAGACATGGGTAGTCAAGTTGTACAGATGCTTGGTGCCTGATAATATTGCACTTTTTCTGTCTCTTTGGATATCTCTAGTTATTTTCTTGTTCCCTGACTTTTTAGAGCCAGTATGAACATTTTTTTCCTGGAGTAATAGCTGTATGATGGACTTCACTTTGCTTAAAACAGGGAACTTGTGGTCTGACTGTCTCCTGTGTGTTGAAGAGAGTTGAATGTAGGGTACGCAATTTGAATTCCTGAGAAAGAGGTCGTACGTGTATTCTTTAAAGCATTTTTAGATACTTGTTCTCTGCCTTACCCTCTAGCTTTCAGAGATGTACCTGAATATAGACTCAATTAAATTCCTGTCCTTTAATGAAGTCCTTTGCTTAATGCATAGCTGATACGCTTGGAACATCAGGGCATCGGTCAGGATCCAAAATTAATTGCCTCTTGAGACAGATAGTGCCATGTGGGCATCTGAAAGAACAGTGTCTCTTTCAAAAGCCTTCTGAAATGGTCAGCTTTGAAAATGAGGCACATTCTTACTATGTTAAGGAAGGTATTTGGGTCTTTAATCCTGTTTAACATTTTCACTTTGTGACAACAAAAGCAAATAAATACTTTGTCAATTGAAGATGGCACAGGTTGAAAGAAGAGAGCCATAACTTCCTTGCTTGCTGCCTTCTTGTAGTCTCCCTCCCCTCCACCAGCTCCCAGATGCAGGAGGAAAAAGCCCAAACCTGGCATAAAGGGAAGAGGGCATCTTGTTCCCAAACCCGTGACTAATGCGTCAGTCCACAGTAGAACAGTATTGTTTTAATGTGGCTAAGGCCCTGTTCTTTCCTTTGTATTGAATTCCTTCCTGTTTAAGAACATTGTCTTTAAAGTACACTTATATCAGCTTAAATGGTAGGAACTTTGTGCTTATTGCTACAGTATCTGTATTAATTAGTTGGTGCAGCTGTTTCAAGTAGGAAAAAAAAAGGACTTAAGCAGGACTTAAGCAGGCTGTGGGATAGCAAGCGTGTTTGTTAGCAGAGCTGCTAAAGCATGCTAGCTGTGTGTGGAGGTGAAAGGAGGCAGAACTAGGGAGGAGCTGAAACTCAGCTTGCATTTGTATGCCCAACAGGAGAGGAAGATCCAGCAATCGGGCAAAACCGTGTGATATGACATGGATCCAAACATGCAGCTGTCAGTGTAATATCCCAGAATCTCAAATAAGTAGCTGATGGGTGTTAAGTAACACAGTGTACCTTTCATGGCCCCTCACATTGTATCAGTTAATAGAGAAGATTAAGCTCCATTTGCTCAGTTAAAGGAAACACATAATTTTCAGTAATGTTTGAGCTAATATCCGTACATTTCTGTGACTTGGACTTCAAAAGCAAAAGTGGAGGTAGCTACACGTTCTTTCTGACTAATTCCTGTGACTTGTATTGGACTGGTTGTGGGCAAGCAGGGAAGGAGAACGCTGCGTTTTTTTCAATAATTGTGTAATTAAATTCATTGATGGTAGGCCAAGAATACTGATCACAAGGGTTGATGCTGAATCAGAAGGAATACTTTAAATGGCGCTCTGTTGAACAGAGACATAATTGCCCTCTCTTTCCCCTTCTTGGCTTATTGGATGGCTGAATTGCTCATTTCATACATGACTTTGAGTGTGACTGGAGCTGTGAATCAGTGTTTGTTGGAGTTTTGCATCTGGCTTATGTTCTGACTTCCCTTTTATGAGCTGGAGAGGCTGCCTCTGTTATTACTGTGTAGTGAAAATCCTCTTAAACTCTCCTTCTTGTGAGTGGGTGAAAATGTTTGCCAAACACACGAATCAATAATTGCTTATTTGCCTCAGTGCTCCTTTTCTAAAGCTTCACTGTCCTTTTCTGTGTTTGCACAGATAATCGATGTCTGTCCCCACATGATAATTAACAGGGATAGATAACTTTGGGGCCCTTCTTTTACAAAGTCATCCTACAACTGCACCTCTCTGAAACCTCTTATTCAATTTTTGACCTTTTGTCAAGGCTTTCATTGAAATGGCAATAGCTTATATGCAGTTAGAAAGACTTCATGATTATTTTAGTTAAAGGTGTTTGCTGGTTACCCTGCTGCTGAAATGCCTGGAGCTCTGTGTAGGACAAAAATAATAAGTAAACTGTTGGAAGGCTATTAAAAACGAGATATACATTTGTCTCAGTGTGAGGAAAAACACTGCATGTAGCTTGACCTGGTAAGTTTTCATAAACAAGAGACTGGCTTTTTAATGGCCTTGTCTAACATGTCCATTTTGTTCTGCAGTTGCTGACTGAAATTGAAAATTAAAATGAGGGAAAAATAACCTTCATGATTACAGTTTTCCCTTGGGAACTGTTTCAATTGTGGCTTTTTCATGAGAGACATTGTGGCTTCCTTTCTATTTCTGTGGCATGAAAATTCAGATTTGTGTAGCCTGTTTCTAAAGTTGAGAATATTCTAGATGCCAGTTTCGGAAGATACAAACAACTTCCAGGTGCCTGCAATTTGAGGAAGTCTCTAGCTGATTCAGATTGCCATCTTGATGTGACCTTTGTCAAAAATAACTGCAGTTAAGTAGTACATGCACAAACTGTCTATGCAGTAGAGTAAGGAAAAGACGAAGCAATCTGTTTTAATGGATGAGATTTGTTTGCTTTTTTAGATTAGCATTCTGTAGTGGGAAGGCAAGCTTTTAAAACTGTCTGTTTTACTTTGTTTGCTATTTAGGTCAGTGGCATCTTACTCCACTGGAGGACTGCAAGATAGGCTTGAGATGTTCGCACTGTTCCGAATCAGTGGGGCTCCCTGTCACTGGGTGACTTGTTTTGTTCCAGTGCTTGTCTTTGTCATCCAGTGATAAACTACTCTTGGTGCCACAGTTATGCCACTGAAAATCTGCTTTCTGGTACCACAATTAACATTAGCTGGATGATAGTACAAAACTTCAGACTGCATTGCTCTATAGCTCAAATGAACCATAGATGCAATGCCTGTACCTGCCTAAACCTTAAAATTTGTTGAGATTGTTTCTATTTCAGTGATATGATCTAATGGCAATAAAGTTGCTTCAGTGGACAAAAAGTAGGAGGAAAAGAGGACTCTGTCCCTCATTCCATAGGCCTGAAACTACACAGAATCTATTTGGTTATCTAGAGCCTCTTAATGGCTGTCCCCATTAGCAGTTTAGTTCAGATCAAAGTGTACTTTTGGAGTACATCTCGATTGTCCCATTTCACAGTCCTTTGTTCATTGTGAAGCATCTCAGGCACACAAATAGAATTCCTTTCAGGTGAAATTGAAAGGAATTACATACACCAGTTACAAATAGATACTAAGTCCACAGAACCAGACAACAGCCAGGCAAACGTAAAACTTCCTGTAAACTTCATTCAAAATACGTAGTTTGGCCATTGAGGTTTCTGCAGCAGGATTTTGCTGTATTGACTCTCTCCTGTTGCACTGTGCAGCAAGCTCAAGTGTAGACTTAACCAAAGAAGGTCAGCAGCTAAGTTCTGAAACTCAGCAGATGCTCTAATGAAGTAACAAGGACCCGATAGTGACAGAGAGTTAATTTACTGTGTGAAATGAATGATCATTCTAAAAAAGTGGATTGTGCTTCAGAAATCTTTCTCAGTATCCACATAGTCCTTGGACTGCAAGGACTTGGAGAGCTGAATGGAGGAGATGGCTGTTTGAGTTACAGGTGTGAGATGAAGGGCTGGTGTTGCATGTGGCCCAGCAGCTCTTTCATTTTTTCCTGTGGTAAGGGACTTAGGTTGCCTGTCAGCACCACCCTAATGCAGGTGCCAGTTTTGACTGGGACCTGTGTGTCTACTTTTGAAGAATTCTGTGTGTCTCAAAAGCACAAGTTCATCACTAATTCTCTAGAGAGGGACACATATTCAAGGTTCCTTTCTACCAAATGCGACTGGATGGACGGTGTTTTCTTCCTCCACACTCCTAGAAAAAAATGTGGTTGAGGTGTGATGGGGATTATAACCATACATGTTCTGCTCCTGTGTTGGAAACTACAAGTTCTTTTGATGCAGAGCTGCCTAAAGCCAAGAAACAAATAAAATGCTATAGGAAGAGGACATTCAGAAAGCGGGCGTGTGAACTGACTCTATTTTGCAGATAGGCCGGAGTAATCAGTCTCCTGCAAAAGCTTCTCAAAAGTTATTTATTCAGAAAGAAATTCAGTAACTAAGTAATCAATAATTGAGCACTGATCATACATCTTGAAAAATTTGAAATGTTGCTGTAGAATTTATCATTAGTTGAAGTACTTTGCAACAGGTTGGAAAAGTATAACTGTCCAGTGGATAATGTTATCCTTTCACTGTGCCTCTTCGGATGAACATAAATTGTTAACTCCTAATTCTTAGATAAATTTTTGAGTGCTACTAATTGGCCTACTGTAAGACCCATCAGTGTAAGGCTTAGAGCTTAAGTAGCCTTGTTCTGATAGTTAGAGTTTACTTATTTGCCCATCTGCCAGAATTTCCATCTCTGTAGTAGAGTTATCTGGAAGAATATTTTCTGAGGTTTCAATTGCTTGCTTGCAGCATTATTGCAGCTGGCTCCAAATGTTAGTGGCTTATGGGTTTGAAAGGTTGTGCTGTGGTGGAGGTGTCAGCACTCCCATTTGTCTTCTCTGTGGGTGGCATCTGGAGCAGAAATATGTCAGGATAACTGTAGAAGAGAACGTTGGAAACTGAATGTAATATGAAATTGTAGGCAACATTGATCAATTTTGACTAGAAGTCCTGGTGTGGAGCCCTTGTACTTAATGATGTACTGAAGGACTTAGTGAAGGTCAAGCTGGCAGTAAGGATTTGTTGAGATCCTGTCTCTTTAAGGGCTGCTGCCAACTTAAAGAAAACCTTCCAAGCTCTCCATTCTTTTATTGTTTTGGCTGCTGAGAGTGTTTGCATTGCCTGGGAGCAGGAACGAGAGACTGAGGCAAAAATTCGGATTTCCGAAGACCTACTGTGAGTGAGTTCATTTGCTTTTGCAGACTTATCTGGAGAGATGGTGAGCTCTGGCAGATGAGCAAGACACTTTATTTTTAAATCTGTCATGAGTTGTAAGTTGATATTATCACATGAAAATAGAAAAACTCTTTTAAAAAAAGTTTATCTAATATCTAAGGCTTGAATTGATGATTTTAAACAAGTCCTCTAGTCCCTCAAAACTCAGGGTGTAGGCTTCATATTTAGTTCTGGTGTAAAAAAACTTAGCACTGAATATGAAAAGTTGTCAAAGTCTGTGGTAATGTCAGTAAGATTACCCATCCACTCAGAATTATGTCTGTTTGGCAATACATTTGCATCTTTCAAATTTGTGTGTAGTGCATCTCTTGCTGCCTTGTGATCAGTGCCTTAATGGTGACATACTTTTGCTGGAGGATGGTGCAAACCTTGGTCCTCTAGTGACTCTTCTGGTGCCTGTACATTGATGCATCAACAACCAGCAACCATCTGTTTCCTACTGGACTTTAACCCTAGCCTGCCAGCTCTAAGGAGATCTGGTTATACAGCTTCATTTCTTGAGACGGAGCATAAAGTAATGGTGTGACTTAGTATTTGAGAAATACTTGTATTAGTAAATTAGTTTGAATTTTATATAAGTAAATACCACTAAATAGCATTTGTGAAAAGAATCTTTATTATGTTTAAGATGACAATATTACCAATGATTTTGTGGAATAAAAACTAAGTGGAATAGTTTTGTCATCCCAGAATCAGAGATGTTAAGGAACATGTACAAGGGTAGGGAGAAAATCTTGTTTTAAGAGGGGTTTCGATTTTACTTTGCTTTCCTTAGCTGCATTTTTAGATTGACTTGCTGCTTTCATAAAACTGCTTGTAGAATTCAGTCTGGACTTTGTGTATGTTGCCTAACAGCAATTTGAAGTGACAGAGAAATCCAGGTACGTCTTTGCCTCTTCCCTTCTCAGGGAAAGGAAAAGATTGTGACTGGCAGTCAGGTTGTGACCTCATGAGGCAAGTGGCTTGTATGGGCAAACGTGCCTGGATCTCCTTCAGAAGAGAACAGCTTCTCACCCCGTCTGTTGTTGCACTTCTTTGTTCAGAGAAAGTGAAATAGTATTTCTAAGGTGTGCTTCCAAATGAAAGAAATCTGTGGCCTGAAAAGGGTACCTCAGCCTGCAGTATATTCTGGCTTCCTTGTATGGCTCCTGGTGCCCTGAACTTTGGTGCATTTTTCTCTCCTCTAATGGATACTCGTAAGGAGTTGTAGTCATTTGCGTGACTCTGATAATAGACCACTTGTAAAATCAAAATTGTCAGGCGTGATTGAAAACACTCCCTGCAGAGTCAGAATTGCTGTATTTGGAGTTGTTGTGGGGTAATTTTCCTCTTTCCTAGTACAGCCTCTTTTCCACACTACCACTCCATTTTGCAGTCAGTGCTGTGAGGGCAGAGTCCCTTGGTGACAGAGCTACTGAATTCTGCAGACATGTATGACAATATGAAGCAGGAGATCTCAGAGGAGGTTTTGCTGGACTATACAGAGCTCCTATGGGAGTGTTGACTTAGGCTCAATTCTGCCTCTCCCAGGTGTAATTCCTGTTAGAGATTTTCAAGAATTCAGTGTTGTCCCTTTCGAAAGTACCCCTTATTCCCAGTTGCATATTTGACTAGCAAGTTTGTTGCATAAAAGGCCATACATTGCTTCTGTTGCTTTCATCTTAATTATGAACACTCAAATGAGAGGAACAGTTGTTCCTCTAACTAGAATATGTAGTACAATTTCCTAGGTAATAGTAAAATTACTAGAGCAGTGTTTTGGTCAGCTTTTGTTTTAGATGATAAACTGTGGACACGAGTTAGTTATCACAGAATACTAGTTATTTCATGGTATGGTGTTTGGCTGCTGTTCCAACAGGTGCTGCTGACTGTGAAACTTGTTATTAGCAGCTAAAATTCCTGTCTATAAATCTTTTTGAAATGTCTCCAGGTACAGAAACATGAAGAGCTATTGTCCCTACAGGCCAAACCAAATGTTTAGCTGTCCTGCTATCCTGCCTCTGCCAGCGACCAAACCAAATCCCCAGGGAAACACCCCACAAAGATGGGATAAACGTCTGAAGCTTCTCCACTCTCTTGCCTCAGCATACAACTGGGTCTTCCATAGCTAAATGATATTTCTGTGTTTTCGGTGACCTGTGGAGTTTTGCTTTTCTACCCATTTGTTCAGTGTCCCCTTGGGCTTGTATATGTTTTTATATCTTGAAAATCTGGTGGTACACAATTTAATCACTTTAACCACCTCATTATGTTGTTTTGAGCCTGCTACCTTCTAGATTTCTTTGAGAGCTCCATCTCTTGTGCTGAAAGACTTTGGAAACAATTTATTTGCCCTGACCAAGCCACTCATTTTATAAACCTTTCTCATGTTCCTATGCTTTTCCATGCTGAAGAGTCTTATTGTGGTTAGCCACTTGTCGTGCAGATGGATTAGAATCATCCCTCTAATCATCTTGTTGGCCCTCATCTGGACTCACTCCAGCAGGTCCATGTCCTTCCTGTGTTGCGGAGCTCAGAGCTGGATGCAGCAGTGCAGGTGGGGTCTCACCAGAGCAGAGGAGCAGAATCCCCTCCCTCGCCCTGCTGGCCACACTGCTTTGGATGCAGCCCAGAACACGTTCGGTTTCTGGGCTGCAAGTGCACATTTCTGGGTCACGTCCAGCCTCTCCAGCACCCCCAAATCCCGGGCAGGGCTGCTCTGGATCTGTTTATCCCCCAGCCTGGGTTGGTACCAGAGGCTGCTCAGACTCAGGTGCAGCACCTTGCACTTGGTCTTCTTAAACCTTGTGAGGTTCCCATGGGACCACTTCTTGAGCTTGTCCGGGTCCCTGTGGGTGGCACCCCATCCTTGAGGTTTGTCAACTGCACCACTCAGTTCAGTGTCATCTGCAAATTTGCTGAGGGTGCACTCGATCTCTTTGATTAGTTTCATTTATCCCTGTTGCTCTTTGTTGAATTCCCTTAGGCTTTTCTACCTTATTCAAGAAGGTGGAATTAAATTGTGTTGAAAAAGTAAGCACACTCCAACTTTACACAGTTGTATAATGTTTTGAGTGTCATTCTCTCTTACTTTGCAATTAATTCTGAACATTTAATCTGTTTCTTTAACACCCTTTTCTCCTTAGATGGATGCTTTTGTTTTTATCTTTATTGAGCATATCCTTGAAGAAATGGTTGCCAGAATTCTTAGTTGACATGTAAATCACGCTGATGCCACTACCACATCAGAGCCAATGTAGTTTAGGTATTAGATGCAGAGTTAAACGAGATCCCTATGTAAGGAAACTTTAGTATTGATAGGCCAGTTGTCATGAAAGTAATTGAAGGTGTTCATGACCTTGAATTGCCTGATAATGAGCAATGAGCCTCAGGTCTTGGACCATCTTGAAATTAGTTTTTAAATCTTTAAAAGTAAGATGGTTTATTTCTAGTCTCTACAAATCCTCTCTCTCTCAGTTGTTAACTTCAACTCTACATTATTGACCTTGAGAAACTTTTGGGACTCAAGTATGAGATTTTATTTGCAAAGGGTTAGTGTGGCTCCTCATCCCTTTTGCATAATACCTCTAACATAGATTGTCTTGTTTAGCATGCCTTTTATGGGGTGCAAGATGTTGCATCTGTTGGTTGAGTTGATGAAGGAGATGATGATGCTGTTAGTGATTGTAGAAATAAAGCATTATAAGGTATTTTTTCATTCTAAAATAAGCTTATTAGTTCATTGTAACGACAAAAAGAACATCCAAAATCTTATGTACAAAGACAGCTGTTGTTTAATTTGGTGTTGACCAATGCTATCATAATTTTCTCTTTGTATTTGAGTGAGCCCCTGTGCCTGGTGACACATGCATGTGACAGTGCAATTAATACTGACATTTAAGTGGACATTATATTTAAGCTGTGATTCTAGTACACAGTGTTGAAATTGTTCTGGATGGCCTCTGCTTCCAGAAAGATGTACTGTGAAATCTGTGTGTACTCATGGTATCGCAGCTCATTTGATTGCTGTGACTGAATGAAGCTTTTGTGAGTACTGGCATTTATGCATATAAATATGTGGACATATTTTGAGGAATTACTATGCATGGAAGAAGGTAGTAGTTTGGTCTACTCCATTTCAACTTGCAAGATTTTTCTGTTCTATTTAAATTTTCTTCCATTGAGGTAACTCCTTGAAGTTTGAATGCCAAACCTACATTAGGGAAACGTTTTCTCTTTTGGTGAAGCACATGAAACCAGTAGCCATGAATGGTTAGGATGTGTGTGTGGGATGGTGCAGAGGAGAGCAGCACCTGGAGGCTTGGAGCTATATTGGTTGTTCTTTGGTAGCTAGAGCCAGTTCCAGGAGAGCTTACAATTTGTTTTGTTGGAAGAACCAAGAGCTGACGTTGCACACAAATTCCACTTGTAGATAATGCTTTATACTGCAGAGATGTGAAAATAGAGTTCTGTCCAAGGGATAATAAAATGAGACAATCCTATAATCAGAGCTTTTACTGTGTCTATTATTTGTCTTAGCCAAATAAAGCTTTCTCTGAAACAGTTGAATTAACTGGTTATTATTTGAGGAACTTGGTATGTACAACAATTAATAATGTTAAATAAAAATTATCACTATTTAATAATTTTACAATTCTTGTAATAGTTTATGATAGTGTAATTTGTACTGATATCAGTAAATACAGTTTAAGATAAATTTTCCTTTAAATGCCCTTGAAATACAAGTTGTAAGAGAGAAGCAAAGGCACCTATAATCTTCTAGACTTCTCGAATTACTCTAGCCTCTAGGCAATGCAACCTGTATTCAGTTTAGTCCTGCAAAGTTATTTGTGCAGCCTAATGATGACTTAAAATACCAATGAACTGACTTTTAATAATCTTTAGACTATTACTCTTACATAGAAGAGAAGCCAAGAAATTTCTTGAAACTTCTCATCCAAATCCAAGTTTTTTTATCAATACCACCTGCATTTGGTGATAAAATGACAGTGCTTGATTAGCTGCAGATACTTAAAATTCAAAGCAAAGTTTTCAGTCTCTTTTTTTAGTCAAATATGTCACTAGCTTTAGAAAATGCTGCATCTTTACCTGTACAACACAAAGCCAGTTAGGAAAGTACACTTGTAAACTAGTAGTAATGTGGATTTAAATTGGGAGGGGGGGAGTTGTTTTTTTCACAGTAAACAAAGTGTACAGGTTACATAGAATTCCAGGATTGTAACATTGTAAAATAATTTGGAATGCATGCGTGAACCTAATACATTGGTTCATACTTTTATCCTGGATGTAGGATAATGTAACTTATGCTTTATGAGAAAGATGCAAATAGCTAGCTATTTCTATTTTTAAATACTTTTTCACAAAGAACTTTTAAAATTTCCATTATTATCCCTGATCATATTGTGGTCCTGATAAAATAAGCTTAATACCAAAGCTACTGTTCTGTTTGCAGAGGAGTATTTTTGGATTGAACTTGAGTGTGAATGCACATAACTACATAAAGGGAAATGCCATCTCTTCGCTTCTGTGCAAGCTAGGAAAGCTACTGGTTCTGTGAATGAGAGTTGTTAAGCCATAGTTTAGAACCTGTTGGGCTTGTGGCTTAATTCTTCTGAGGCTTCTTTTCTTAGGTAGTATTTGGTGCTGATACTAGTTGGACTTCCATGTTCCTCCTAGTAATAAATCGTAGGAAAACTTCTATATGCCCCTGCTGAAATGTGTATCTACCCAAACAGAAGATTTTCACTGTAATTAAAAAGCACTTAAATCCTGAATTTAAAGTAGATTAGGTGTCATTAACTAGCACAGTTACAAAGGGGCCTGTTATATTTATTCATTGGTTTTGGTATTTTTCTTAAATATTTACTTCAAGCTTGTAATAATATCTCTAGGTGAGTTGGATTTAGCAAGGGTAAACACAGTGTTGCTTTATTTCAAATCCTCTTTGCTGAAGTTTTTATAAGAAAGGGTTTAGCTAATTAGATATGTCAGATAACTCAAAATCGTGCAGGAAATGTCCAGTTAGAATAAATGGTACCAAGTATTCTGTTTAAGTGCCTAGAGTTGTTCCCTGAGCTTCCAGATTGAAGGTGCTTTTTTAAGCAGTACAGCAGTTGCTCATACAAGTCACAGTTATACATAAAGCCTGGTTTCTTTGGAGGAGCCACACACCAGCTCCAGCTTCCTGTTTTGGGAGAGGGTGTGTGTATGTTGGATTTTTTAAAAATTATTATTGCAACAGAACAGAAACAAGTATATACCTTTTCAGAGGAAGAGTGTTGTAAACAACTCAGGCATAAGGTTGAGTATAAAACTTGGTATGTGTGTAGTTCAGCATAAACTGTTATTTTGGACATTATTTCAGTATCAGAACTACTGATTAAGTCTTTATCTTCACAGCACACTGACATCCTCTCAGACAGGCTTTAGCTGTTAGTTGAAATTCTTAGTTGCCCCTAACTACTATTGTGAAAATGTAAGCAGCTTTGTTTAAATAAAATATTAAATTTTAAATACCAAATGAAGTTAGTCATTTGTTGACATATTTGAGTGTTCTCCAGAGGCAGTAGACAGTGTTGTAACGATGTATTTGCTAGTTCTAATTGGTGAAAAGAAGTCAAGTAACTAAAAGGCTGTTATTGATCAAGTGCAATGTATGTAGACCAATTTGAATGCTATTTAATTAGAATAATGTCTATACTGTTTTTAAAGCACTGGGGAGTGCCTTAAACATGCATCTGCCTTGTGTCATGACAGACACTTCTTCATGGCTGGAAGGAAAGACCATCACTTTTGAATTGCTCAGGCAAGTGAGAATGGGAGCATAGCAGAGGTCTCAGAACAAGTCCAGAGGTTGGATGGTTTAGTGAAGTGAATTAAATGCTCAGTTTTTAAATGTAGTCAGCCTTAAAATTGAGATCTGAAAGGAACAAATGCATATTGAAAATGTAGATCCCCAAAGGGGAGAGGAGCAAAACCCACTAGCATGAAGACACAGAACTGTGGAGTTGGATGTGTCCTGCTCGGTTATGTAACAGGCTTTTTAGCTTGAAAATTCTGTGGGCATACCAAAGCTTGTAAAAGTTATGATTGGATAAGAATGTAGCTTTATAGTTACTAACAAGTAATGGCCTAAACATTCTCTGAATCAAGCAGTAGTGTTACTTTTATGATCTTTTACTAGGTGTTCCATGTTAAAGGGTGAGACCCCTGAATTTGCTTTATGGATTTTAATTTTGCTTTAATCATATGAAATAAAGCCAGGCACTAATATTTTTGTAATCATATTTATATTAGTTTACATCTTCTGACACAAGTTCATGGTAGCATTGTCACATTTAAAAAGAAAAAATGTGTTGTGTGTCTTGGAATTATGAACTTGCTGTTTTTCATGTTCCCAGATGTGGAAGAACTACGACATCCTTAGTATTTGTCCTTGATCTTACTGCCTAGGATGTTAGCAGTGGATGTAACAGTTGATTGCATTAATTGCACAGTGGCTTAGTGCAGTCTTTCTGGCAATAGCCCTTCTGTAGCCAACACACAAATAACACTGCTGAGTGGATAAGATCTCATTTAATGGAAGTAATTTAATCCCCCAAGTTTGCTCTAGGGTTTGGATATGTAGCAAAAATGTTTGTTTCTTAGAGCTGTTGTAGTTGGAACAAGTACTGCTCTTACTAAAAATTCAAACTCAAAAAGTAAATGTGTTCTGTAATGAACTTTTAAAAGCATTTGATAACTTCAATGCTTCAAACATTAGAAATACTTTGTTACTTTTAAGAGAATTCTATCTTTATGTGCAACAATCAAATTATTGTCCTAAACGTGAAGATCCAAAACAGAAATTACTTTGAAGCACATGAGAGAAATTTCATCCCAGTCCAAAAAAGAAATTTACTTTCTAATTATTTCCTCTTGTTGGCTTAGCTAAAATATGTGTTCTACTAAGAAGCTTATATATACTTAACATAAATAAAAGCAAGCTGTCCATAACTAAGTAAATTGAATATAAATAAGTGTTCCAATTGCTTTTTCAAATATTCACTTTTAAGACAGACTGCACGAAGAAATGAAAATTACTTGAAAACACTGACCTAGATGTTTAGTATTGTGGGGTTAATTAATCTTCAGTGATTCCAGATGTAATAGGAAAAGCGTTAAACCCTAGCAACTGATGTTTAACCACTGTGTGATTTGACTGACAAGTAGTTAATAGACAAAAATTACTGTCTGCTGTTGTTGGAGAGTTTGTTGTTCTTTCGGAGCACTAGAAAGTTGGGGCAAGAACCAGGATACACTTAGAAGATACTGCAGTATGCCTTTCTCTTAAAACAGTAAGTACTTTTGAAACAAACAGAAGGTTAATTGCTGCACCAGGAATACCTGTTTGTGATGTTCTATGGTAAATGACTTAGTTAAAGCTTAAAAATTCTAGTTAGGAATCAAAGAACTTACTGAAAATAAGGAATTCCTTCAAAGTACAGGATGAGAGCTTCTTTGCATCATTGAAAATTCTGCAGATTTTTAATGCCTTACCTGTATTTTTGGTTGGCAGACCTAAATGTTCACACTGCAGATGTATTCCGCTGGGTGAAGTTTTAAAACATGCTTGCAAGTGCTTGAATCTTAACAGCTCTGAAAAAAATAACAACTGTGAAGAATTTTTGTAAAATCTAATCCGTACTTTAGAGAAGATTAACACAACGTAAGATTCTGAAGTGACTTCTGTTCTTGTTTTGGGGTGTTCTTTTGGTTTTGGGTTTTTCTTTTTTTTAGTAGATGTAGATTCACAGACATGTGAATTGAGATCAGTGCAGCCATGATACTGAAGTAACACATAACTGAAAGCAAGGGTGATGGATTACTATTTAAGGAAGAATTTTAGTATGTTAAATGTCAGTTTGATCAGATCCAGATGACATGGGGGAAGAAGAGTCAAACTTGTGTGTGAGAGATTTTGGTCAATCTTTGAACAAAGAATAAGAAATACATTAGAAGGATTTTTGTTATGAATTAGTAGGTGAGATTTTATAGGTAAAATGAGGGCATTTTGATGACTACTTAAAAACATCCAGCCTCTCTCAACCTGAACCATTTGGACGTCGTGGTACTAGAGTGAGGAACACCTATCACTGGCTTGTCAAGCATTGGCAGCTTTTTGGGTAGCTGCTGGGAAGGGTGAGGAAATAAGTACAAATTTGCAGCAGTCCTTGGAGGTTCATAGGCAGAGAAAAAGAACTATATACTAAAAAAAACCAAGCGTGTTACTGCAGTTCATTAGTAATGTCTTTGCATTGCTCAGTCATGGCCTGTGGTCACAGTATTAGCTATGAAATGAAAGGACTGGGAATGTCAGAGTTGCCAGACTGCTCGAGTTGAGCTGAGTCAGTCACCTGCTATTTTATGGGCTATAGAAAGCAGGTGATGAGGTACTTCAAAGAGAATACTTACTAGTGCTTATAGGGATATTTTGGTGGCTCTGATTTCTCCATAGTAACTCTATGGCTCAGATAAAATGAAATGTTGAAGCAGCAGGTCCCCAATGATACACTCTTTCCAAGCATGCAAGCTCTTTTCCATCCGATATCACCTGGGGAAAGTACAGATCTATGTCCAGGCATTCCTTGCCAAGGTGCTGTTCTTTGTCTTGTGCTAGTACAAGCATGGGATCTGTGCTCAGTGGTGGTTTTTTTTCCACTTTAGAGTCCAGTCATTTCTAGGAAACACAGAAGCTACTCAGTGGTTCAGAAAGTAATAGGTCAGGTGTTGTTGAGCTAGTAAGGACATGGGTAAGGGAAAAATGGGAGAGGAAGAGGGTTAAATTCTGCAAGAGAAATTGAGACTTACAGGTGAATGCATTCCTTGCTCACAAGGATAAGGTATACTGCCTTATATTGCCTGGATTTTCAATCTGTGCCTTAAATGTGCAGTTTTGTGGGAGATTGAATATGAAAACGTTGATGAGATAGGTGATTTGAATTGAGTCAATCTTCTTTCCTTTGGATTTAAAATCTGATTTTGAGATCTTACAGAGTGCAGATCGTGCAGAGTAATATACACAGGTGACCTACGAGTTGGTCAGACACTTGTAGAAGAGCTTCATGTTAATGTTACTGTTAAAGGATACTCTCTGTGCAGGCATGACCAATGCTGTGGAGAAGAGAGGTGATTTGACTGGAACAGTGGAGAGACAGCTCCTCATTCTCAGGAGCTGAAGAACAAAGGGAAGTCTTGAATCAAACATTAACTCATTCAAGCTGGACATGGTAATGGCTTTTGGAATTGTTACTGTGGGTACTCACTGGTGCCACAGAAGCAGCACAGACACAAGGCTTGTGAGGTGAGGATACAAGTGATCCAAGTTGTCGCTGGAGATATGAATATAATTTGACTGTCAGTATCTAGGTGTTAAGCTAAACAGTGGAAAGGAAGTAGCTAGTTTTTTAGAATCAGAAAAAAAGGCAGGAGATTGTTGGTAAGGAGCTATATTTTTATTTGTAGTCAAATAGCTAGCGTTTTGGTTTAAAAATTATGGATCCTGTATCCCTTGTCGTGAGACAGTCTTCTGCCCACCTCGGAATTCTGTTGCTTTTGATTGTGTCAACAGAAAATTGAAGATTATTGCTGGGAGCTGCTAGAGCTCTTTCTGGTAGTAAACTTGCTCATAGTTCAAATCTGCTTTTGAAATAATACAAGCTGCTGGTATTGGTAGTAATCTGCACTCAAGAGCAGTCAGTAGTATTATCAAGGCACTTATGGATGCTTTCCAAGGGGGTTTGCTATGACTGGGAGAGTTCTTATCTTACAGAGTGTTGTTAAGCATGTGCAAATTGCATTATGGCCCACCCTACTGGGAGTAGTGTACACCCAGGTTCTGTCTGATAGAAGACATTGGAGCTGAAGATGCTGAGTGCTGTAGTCACAGCTAGTGCCTTCATAGAAAGGAGGGAGAATTGTGTGGATTGTGTTGTGAAATACATGGCCAACTCATTGCTTTACTATGTTACATAGTCCAATGCTTGTGGAATCAAATGGTACTAGGTAGCCAGTTTTGATTAATGATATTCCCGATATTCTAACCTTGATCTTTTTTTCACCTGCATCTTCCCCCTGTAGTAGTCTGGTCATGAAACTAAAGTATATGCCAGAGTAACCCTCTAGAAGGGCTTGGCAGGGTATGAAGTAACCCCTATAAAATTAAGGTTTAGGTGGGAGGAGTATGGTGCTTACACAACACAGCAGCTATTTTACATCTAGCAGAATTTTATTTGTTCTTATTTATAAAATTTCTCAGCAACCGCAGATATAGGGGGGTACTGTGGCACTTGGAAACGCGTTGAGATATCAACAGAGTTGAGGTTGAGACTGTACTAATTTCTAATATTGCAGTTGAAATTGTAACAGAGCAGAAAAACTGCTAGCAAATGGGTTAAATGGTTTAAATTTTTAGCCTTTATTCTTGGAAAAGGGTAGCAGATCCTTGGAAAAGGGTAAACGGTTTCATCTCCTAGTTTAAAAGTGTATAGGAAGCAGGTACATCGTCTTCCTGATGTAGATGGTGGGGCTAATTGGAGGTGCTTGGGATTCACTAGCAGCCTTCCTTGTTCAAGTGGAACTAAGGATTTGGCAGTGTAATTGAGAGAACTTCTTCAGGGCTTTGAGAAGCCTTCCCCTCTTAAATGACTTAAGAGTACAGACAGCTATAAGAAGTAGTTAGCCATGTATCAGTTCTTCATTGCTAGGATAAGGTAACTTTATATCACCCTTTCAGCTATTTGGAGCATACAATGGAGTGATTTGCTTTGTTTATTTGCTGAATGCCCTTAGAAAAGACTCCTCAAGGCACGATTCCTTAAGTGAGTTGCCTCCATTTGTCATTTCAATGCATTACTGTTCCTATTGCTGTTCTTATGGGGGAACTTGCAGGGTTTCGGCTGAAGATGTTTGTAGGTGGGCTTCCTCCTTATCCCCTGCTGTCTGGATTTGTTTTAAACTTTCTGTTCTTGCTGTTATCCTTGAATCAGGATGGTGTTTTTTACTGTGACAAATTAAGTGTTTTTTGGTTTTTGGGTTGGGTTGTTTTTTTGTGGTGTTTTTTTTTTTGGGGGTTTTTTTTTTTGGGTTTTTTTTTTTTTTTGCATTGTACAGGGCAGGACACTAAAGTTCTTACAAAGAAAGACTTTGTTTAAACAGATACACTAGCAAGGACAAAATGAGAGTTGTTGAATTGTAGCGTAGGGTTGTCTCATTCCTTGTAGAATGATGAAACAGCAGAAGAAATAAGCACAAGTTAAGTTTTATATTTCTCATAAATGAAGCCCCAAACGAACAACCATTGTCACTCGAATTTCTGGCTTTACATTATGTTCCTAGAATACACAACTGAAGTGGAAATTTGTGAATTAAATTAAGACCAGAACTATAGTTTATTGTAATGGAAAGGAAATTTGAATATGTTATGCAAAGAGTATTTTTAGAATTGGTTAATTCTAAAAAGCTTTTTCTACATTAAGATTATTTTAATTTGAAGAAGAAAGTAGTGTGATTTATTAGTAGAACAAGCCTGGTATGCAATTCAGATTATTCCTCTTAAAAGTATTTTTTCTGGTTGCACCAAGGTATGTTCTTTCCTCCAGTAGGGAGGTCTTCTAACAGACTTACTGTAAGGCATGTAAGAAATTTTAGTTTCGATGTAAATAAGAAGATATTATGAAATGTTTCTACTCAGCCCTTCTGAAATAAGAAATTGTACATGTGAAGCAGAAGAGTACAAGTCTGAGATCAAGTATTATCTTGCACACTGTAAATACTGGCAAACTGGAGAAATATGGTAGTGCCTGTCAAATACTGAAAATACTAGTTTGTGAGCCTAAGGCTAGCTAAAAAATGTGACAGAAACAAACCACAATCAGAAATACCCAAAATTATCACCTCTTTACAACCTAGCTCTCTCTGGCATAAGGCAAGATATTGCTGAGCAGCAAGAATTCTGTCAAGGCTTAACTCAACATTTGCCATCTGCTCTCACCCCAACACCTTCAGTTTCTATGTATCCCCTTCATGCTTGACCTCTTCTGCCTCTCCTCATGTACTTCAACTGCCCTGCCCCACACACCCACTGCTTCCACAGCACTTTATTTTCTTGCCTGGATGGACCTGCAGTCCTTGCCCCGGCTGCTGCTGATTGTCTTCCTGGTGCTGCACAGGAGTGCAGCAACAGGAGGCGGCTGCACTGGTCCCAGAGGTGAACCATCATCCAGTGCTGCATTCTTCTCCCATCACGTACTCCTGGCTCTCTTTCCATGCTGTGCCTTTCCTCTCAGCGTGACAAAGCACTCAGCACTGGGTGGCCCCACTGTGGCACAGGGGATCCGTGTGTAGGTAAAAGGATTGTAAGGATCTGCTAATGGCAAGCTGGTGTGTGGACTCTGAGGCACTCCAGGGATGTGGCCTTGTGATGTGCAGGCTTGGTATAATTCTGGAAAGAAATAGGGAAAGCATGTGGCCCTAGATTTTATGCTTTTTCTGCTCTTTCCATAGATCTTGAAAGATTCTTCTCTACACTTTGTTGTTTTAAGTTTCTTACAACGTGTTGAAAACTTATTCTCAAATCTTCCCAATACTTCCTGGTATTAATTGTGGTGTCCTAAAATTGTACAGTGCTCGACTCTTGGGGGACTGCCTGTAGATACTGTTTCTGTGATATTTCCCTAGCCTCTGGTCGTCTACTCTTACCTTTCATAGCGCTTTTTTCATGCTTGCAGGAATAAAAAGAATCTTTGCAATTTTTCCTTGCTACTAGAGGAATAAATGGCTTAAATAAAAACTATAAAGATTTCTGCTGACTAGTAATTATTATATCTTTGTGCCAGCAATACATAGTTCCAGAAATTAAGCTATAAATATCATAAGTTGAATACTTGCAGTCATTTGCCAGGGAGAGCTGTAAGTGAATTTTAAGCATTGTTTTTGGATTATTGTTAAGCATCCTAGCTGAAGTCACCTGCAGGGAAAAGCATTCCAAAAGCCTTCTTTTGTGACACTGGTAGGAAAGCTATAGGAAGGATTTGGTTAGCATAGGAGACAAGAATGTGGCCTCAACTAAACCAGCTCTCCTAATTTAGGGTGGCAAGAAGTCTTAAAGCTGATTTGGCACTCAGCAGAAAGAGCCTGCTGAGAAAGAGGATAAAAAGGATCTTCACCTTAGGCTGTAATTCAGTTTGCAATTCGGAAACAGTGCCAGATTGAGCTTCCTGGCTACGCATGCTGGTTCATACGCATGCTGGATTTGAACAAAACTGAGTCAGTATAAGACCTTCCCCTCACACCCCCATCTTTTCAGCAGATTACTCTTTGGCTGGATCAGTTCCCTGCTGCTTTTCATCACACAGCTGCACAAATACTTCTGTTGGCACAACAGTGAGAGCAGTGTAGGGGCAGGACTGAGCAGTTGGGAACATGGACCCTTTGGATAAGCTTAGGGGTCCACCAGCTATAGTCTGCATCTCTGTTTAAGCAGAGGAAAAGTGTCATGATGAAGCTTATGTGAAAGCTTGACTTCAAGGTCTGCTTGGCTGTGTGAGTAGTCAAGGGTTTTAGCTTGCACAGGCTTGTAAAATATCCATGTATTTCAGTTGAATCTTATTTTAGGTGGAGGAGTCTGGACATCTGAAAATGCCATACTGTGTTGATGACTTCACTGTGACTTGATAATAGGTTGAGATGCCCTCTGTAAGCATTGCTGCAGCCCTTGAATAAAACTGTGTGGCATGCAGAAGGTATTTCTGATTCAGCCTTGACTGACTGCTGCAAAATGTCCACAGGTGCTCTTAGTTCCTCTGTAGATGGAGGAGCTGGAGATAGAACACTGGCTTTGTTTGGGTGCTTCCGTTCTGCTTATGTAGTGAAAACTGATTTGTTTAATTGTGTGGAAAGCTTAGCTTGCCTGAGCATTGAGGGGAGTAGAGGCTGTGGGATTGGAGCACTGTTCAGTGGGTCAGACAGAAGGTATCTGATTTCTTCTTGCTGTAAAAGTCCTTGTAAGCCATGCTTGGTACACGGAATCCATTACTCTATCAAATGATGCATTTGGATAAGATTCCTTGATAAATGATGTCTCCAGTAACAGTGACAATTGGCTCTAAGTTGTTTCCGCACTGTTGGTGTTCAAGTGTGTTCCCATTTTGTTCCTTCAACACCGGTAGGGCATTAGGGGCTTTGCACTTTCTCTGTTAGCATATTCTTTCTTATTTCAGTAAGTAATGAGTGGAGATACTTAAAGGGATGAAGCAAACGTCAAAACACATGGGTTGTCAGTGGCCTGAATATGGTGAAAGTAACGTGAGAGGACAAGACTGAGATATGGAAAGTAGTGCTAGGGCATCTGGCAGCTCAGTATCATCAGGTCGAGTGAAAGTAATATGTAACATGCAATTGGCAGGAATATGGCTGGTCAGGTACCCAGTGAAGAGGCATCTTGCAAAAAACTGCTTCCAAAAAGTCACTTGTGATCTTCAGGTTGGCTCTTTTAATTGCCTGTTGACGACTGGATTGTTGCACCTCTTTAGCTGATGCTTAGGAGCTCCTTGAGAGCCGGTAGCTTCTACTTGCTTTGCTCTCAAAGGGCATTAACTTTCTGGAAATAGATTTTAGAAAGAATGTTCCATGTAAATTTTAAGTGGACTCTTGAATGGTATCCCTACAGTGATGCAAGATGTATTTTAAGAGACTGACTCACTTGTGAAATTCTGCCAACATTCTGCAAAGAGGAAGATCTAAGTAATATTATCAGTTAGAAAATATGTGTACAGGGACAGGTAATAGCGGAGAAAATTTTTCCCTATATAATGTATCTCCAAAGTTGGGTGTTGTCTGGTGCTGAAGCTCTATCTACCAATGTATTTAGCATAGTAAAAGAAGAAAACAAAGGTTTTTTTCTAGGAAGTTTTTTTTCCGAAGAGATTTCAGGATTTTTTGAAATTAAGTTATTATTGAAAAAGTGTGGAAAAGTGAGAAAAAAAATCTCTTTTACTTGAGAAATCCCACCTGTAAATACAGTCTAAGCAGACTAAAGAGTTTCAGATTAAAACTAATATAAAAGCTGTTCTTAGGAAGCTGTGACAAGATCTACCTGCACACAAGAAGATTGGATTCCTTAGCAATGCTGGAAGCTACTCAAGCCAGTGCACGAAACAAAAAGTAAAGCAATGTCAGTTAAGCTAAATTGTGAAATTTAGCTCATATTTTGTATTTCTGCCAGGCCGAAGTGGAAATGGAAAACAGGTTTGTTTTTTTTTTTTTGTTTTTTGTATTAAAGCAGAAGCATAACTAATACTACTGCTGCCAGCTACTGCCAACATAGCTGCCACTGTGTGCGGTTTTGGATGTGCATCCTGTCCAAGTACTGGCCTGCTTCATTTTCCTGAGCTCTAGGCTAAAGCAGTTGGGAGCTCCCATGTTGTTGAATGCTATGGGAGAGAAATACACAGTTTTGGCTTTGTGACCTATCCAGTGTATGGTTCATGGACAGTTCTTTTGGCTGTGAAACCTTTTTTTCAATTCAGAATTAGTAAGGGAGAAGACTTTGGTGCTGTGCTCCGTGACCCAGAACTGTACCCTAGTTGTTATTAATAAAAAGGAGAGCTGGGACAGCCTTATCCCTCTGATAAGATTTTCATGTCTTCCTCATTTCATTTTATGTTAAAACCAGTTTAAGCATCACTTTAAAATGAGTAAGCTTTCTCAGGCTGTATATCAAAGAAAAATTGTTAATAGCTATTTATAATAATCACACTGGTTAGACAGCAGATGATTCCTGCTGATAATTAGTTATGTATTATTCAAGACAATGAAAATTAGGGTGTGGGGAGAGGTGAGGAGGGGCTAAGGAGTATTTCTTGTTTTCCCTACCCATTTGTTACACCTCCAGTTCATGGCTTCTTTAAATTCCTCAAAATGAGAATAGTCTTCATGGAGTTGTTGACATTTTGGCTTTGAACTTCTTGAACTCTTATGCAGTAGTGTGGAAAACTGAAAAAGTCATAGTCTGTATGTCAAGATTTGCTCCATGTACACAAAATGTGTGGGTAGGGAAGCAAGAAGAAAATTTGAACTAATGTGTGTATTGTGGTGTTTGGCTTCTGCACCAAGATTTGCTGGGTTGGCAATTTCATGTGTTTTTTTTATCAGGTGGCATATGTGTATCAGCTGCCTAAAGAAGAGTTTCCAGAATACTGGTTGTGTTTGGAAGCTTATGTCAACATTAGGTTTGAGCCTGTTACTGTGAAGGGAACTCTGATTCTGTTAAGAGCAACTCAGCTTTCTTCAACACATTAAATGATCTAGGAGCACTGTGAGAATTTGGTGAAAGCCCCAGGAACCAATGTTGTGAGTGCTTTAAATTATCTGGCGGTAGTAGAAATCCGTCTCTTCAGAGACAAATAATAGTAGAAATGTGTCTCTTGTAGGCAGTTGTAGAAGCCTAGAAGGATAATATCTAGTGTGTTCTAGTACAAATGTCCATCAATAGCCATATAGCTGTGGAGCCAACCAAGGATTGTTGAGAATGAACAGGATGTGGCTGGAGAAGGGGGCCATATGGAGGTAGGACAGTACTTTTCCAGGACAAACGCCATTGTTCTAGCTTCAGGAGATAAGCACAACAAAGTACAGTACAGGCACAGGAATGAGGTTGAGAAGTGGGCATTGACTGTAAGGAGGGATCAAGACTACCCAAGACTACCCCCTAAGCCCTTCAACCCATTTCCAGAAAGATCTAGAGGAATGTACTGTGATGATAAGTAATTTGCATAGAAAGCAAGAAACTTACCTCCAGGATGGGGAAAACTTAACTATGACAAGAGTGAAGCCTGTGCACACATGCTCCTCAGGACCCTAGACATCCCAGCTAGGTTAACACTGAAGCCAGGACTGGTGATACTTTTTTTCCCTCGCTCCCTCCCTCCCTCCCTCCCATTCATCTCTCTTCCCTTTCACCCTGTCTCTTTATCCAAAGCCTACTGCCATGTGCTTATGCAGGAACTCAGGGTCTAACATGCTGATTTCCAAGCCAAGTGTGTAATTACTAATAAAGCTTTCAAAGCTTTTGTGGACCTACTGACTTTTGCCTTCCTTTCAACCACGAACATCAGTGAATCTTACATGCTTCCATCCACTTAAGGGTGGGATGTCATGGTGGGTGGACAGTTAATAAGGAAGGCTTCCAAGGAAACCAGATCTTAACTTAATTGTTTGGGTGCTTCTTTTATCACTTCAGTGCCTATGTACAGTTTGATAGGGCAGGCCTTGTTTTACTTGTTTCAGCCTAGCTTGAGCAGGTTAAATCTCTGCATGTCTAGATGGCTTGTTGGGCAAAACCCTTGACTGACTGTATCATGAGAGGAACAATAAAAAATTCTTATGATCTTTTAAATCTAAACAGAGTTATTTTAAACTGAAATAGGATGAACTAAACAGCAGCTGCTGCTAGTATACAGTTGCTGTATAAGCTAAAGCCATAGAAGATGCTTACAGTTCAGAATGCATTCAAGTGTAAAAGATACATAAAACCATAACAGGAGGAAAGGACTGAAGTCTCTGATTGGGCTTCACTGTGTCCAGTGGATTTGTGTTTGCAAGATTAACCTTAAACTTGCTGCTGGTCTTGCTGTCTGATAGGTGCATGTGTGACAAAGCTGCTGTTGAGTCAAGCTCAAGGCTGAAGGTAACCAAGATCTTGGAACTCTCTGGGGTAGTCAGTAGTAATGTTGTCAAGTAAGTAAGTGGCCAGTTCTGGAAAAATGAGGTCCCATTAAGTTTTTTGGCTTGTGTTATAGACAAACTTTTGAACAAAGAGAAGATAAATATTCAAAACCCAACTCTTTCCCTGGCAGAAATCTAGGTAGTTTATATTTATTTATTTATTTTTAATTTTACTGTTTTATACTGGAGTTCCCTGGACTATCTTGCTGCTGTGTTTCTGGACTCTAAGGTCTCTCACACAAACAGAAAAGGTGTGCACCCTCTTCCTCTGTGCTCTATATATGCCATTACTAGTAATCAGAATTCTTACTGGGGTTTAAATAGAAAAGCTTAGAATGAAGTTTGTAAACAAATGCTGTCTACCAAGTGAGTGTAAGAATGTATAAGAAGGAATGATAGGTACGGGCAAAAGGTACAAAATCCTAAGTTTATACATGGGCTTTCTACCTGCTCATAACTCATAAATTCAGTCTTAAGGAATTTAGGTTTCAAATAGGCTTTAATGTGTCCTGTAACCAGGAGCCTTTTCATTGCATACATCAGAGAATTTTGTGTGAAATCCATTGTCTTAAAAGGAATTGTTGGCTATTTAGTTGAGCTGAGGGAGTATGTAGATTATCTAATGATTATCTAGATGACTTACAGCAAAAGGTGTATTCTGGCTATAAGTGAATAAAAATGCACTTGTTTTACAAATCTTCCAGCCTTTATAGATTAATATTCCTGTAGGCCTAGTATAGTATGATTATTTTTTTCCTCTGTGGAATTTCAGAAGTTTTTCAGTTGCAATGCAATGATTGGTAAGCCAAGGAAAAGAAATCGCTAATAATTCAAATAGAAACTATTGGGGGTGGAATACATTTGGGTGAAGCTCAAAGGTAGGTGTTTGGTTTTTCCTTGTGTCCTTTTTCTCATGTGAACCCTTTGAAATGGAGTTTGTTTTTACTCAGATGTATCTTTGTGTAAGAATTTGTCATGTTGAAATAGCTTTGAGGATTGCTTTTGATCAGGTCTGACCCTCTCAGTTGGCAGGTGAAAGCTGGGATATGGAGTTGATCTCTCTCTTCCAGGAGTTAAAACATTTTTTTCAAACCTCTATTTGCCTTAAGCAGTGTTGGATTCTACAAAGTCTGGGTATGGACTAAAGAATAACCAATTTATTTATTGATAAGTGGGCATTAAAAACAAAATCAACCAGTCCAACCAGTGGCAATTAATTTGAAGAACTGTGAAGTCCTTTTTTAACTGGATAACCTTTTCCATTGAAGAAGTGGCATGAGTTGGATGCTCTAACATATGAGAAAGAAATGTAAACATCTTCAGCCCATGTCAGTCTGATTGCATTGTTGTTAGCCTGTCTAAAAAGATTTTCTCTCTATAGGCTTGCTTACAGTACATACATAATTTAATGAAATGGTGCAACTGGCACAGCTGAGAGCTGTGCTGGACATAGAGACTGGACTGACCTCTTGGCTCTTGATGTACCTGATGCCACCAGAATTTCATTTATGTTATAGGCTGTACTTTGTGCTCAATTGATGAGTTTGGAATGAGTCTACATAGTTGTCATCCATTCTGGATGACTTAAAAAGTCCTTTAAGTTGATAGTTCAGAGTAGAATCTCTGCTTGGAAAAACAGGGATCCCTTGTAAAGGTTAGGAAATTATTCCAAGAGTACATGAAAGTTCAGTATTTTACTGCCATAAAAATAGGAGAATACTGTAGATTCTGGTTCTGTGCTTAAATCTCACATCCCTCACCTCCATCATCCAAACAAATAAACAAAAACCCCAAACAAAATCGGATCTTTACTCTATGAATATTATATCTTGAACATGAGCTAATATTTGATGAGGTAGAGGATACCAAAGGCATTTTATCTTAGAAGTTTTTGTAATTTAACCTAAGATTTGGTTAAGTGCCGTGGAAAATTTCTAGGTATGTTTGCAGAGAATTTTGCATGTTTGAGACATTTTCTGTGAAAAACTGGAGAAGAATTATGTAGAACTTTCTAAGTCTACACAGAATTGTTAAGCATTTGTCATACATACTGATCAGGCACGCAGAGCTGAATGTTAGTTTGCACGTATGTTGTGGTTGGCATTTCATGCTCCAGAATTAGTCTCTAAAAGTTCATTCTAAGTGTTCTGCATGTTACGTTTTCAAGGCTTTAAAAAACTTCGTTAATGTATTTTCTACCTCTAGTCATAAATTCATTTTCTCTGAGTAGGAGTTTCACACAAAAATTGATGTTTAACTTAATCTCTGTCACAAAGCATACCTTTTGCCAAGAGGGTTTTTTTTGGGCGCAGGTTGGGGAAGAGGAGCAGTCATAAATTGTTATTATACTACACCTCTACTCTTGCCACAGGTAGCCAACTCTAAGACATTCCTGTTAGTTTATCTCCTTATCAGTTTAAAACAAACAAACAAACAAACAAACCTTTGCTAATTTCCCTGAAACACATCCAGAGACAATCTGTCATTGCAATTTGATCTGAAATCTGCAATAAAAATAGTTCAAACATTAAACAAAAGGAGCTTTAAAGGCAGACAGATCATTGAGAGATTCCACTGGAGTGTTACAAGAAGTGCTGCCATTATCACTTGGCTTTTTAAAATTCTACAGCATTATTTTAAAGCACAGTCTGGTGGCTGATTTTAATTTTCAAAGTTAAATATATGTCACCTCAGTGGGATAGAAATGAAATGGCTATATCAGCCCAATTAAAATATTTGTGATGGCTAAATAATATGTATATTTACAGAGTCATACAATACCTAAATGCAATTAACCAAAGCTTAAGCTTCAGGGCACTAGAAACATTTAATGTGAGAAACAAGGTCAGCATTTACAGCATTCTTAGAGTTGACAAACTAGTTTTAGAAAATGGGTCATTATCAACACATTTTAAAGTCAGGTCTGATATTGATGTTTGAAAATATTTTAGCTGGACAGAAATTGTATTTCCAGTTATATAACTTCTGCAGAGAGAGATGCATTTCAATGGCAGATGCAATTGATTTTTTAAGAAATAAATCAAATAAATGTTTGTGACTGACTTGGTGGACTGACCTTCTTAATGTGGATCATTGTCATTTTAATGGAAAGGAAAGGAAATGAGGTTAGTTGCAAGGGGATGAGGAAGAAAGCTAGATGGTGGAAACTTCTCTGCTGAAATAGATTTCAACTATACAGAAGTTAGAGGTGCCTAACTTGAAAGTTCGTCGTTAAAAGAAGATACTATATCTTGCAAGCAGGATTGTTATGCAGGGCTGACCCAGTAGTTAGCTGTCAGTTCTCAAGGAATGCTACTGAACTGCTTAGTCCCCCATCACCTGAGCATTATAGATGAGGATAATGTCGTCTCTTGGCTTTTTATTATACTTCTGTGGACTTGAAATGGATCAGTTTGTCTAATCAGGTAAGCAGAATGCGGATACCAGATACTGTCTCTGTTTAACTGACAGCTTACAGTGTAAAAGTCCCTGCAACAGAGCCTTTGGAGTAAGGGAGATGGGCTCCCTTCCTTTGCTTTTGGCCAGAGCCTACAGTTAGTGCATTGTAGGGATTGCCACCTGATGGAAAAAGCGTCCTTTAAAGAGCTATACTGAGAAATTTTATGCTAAGATGATCTCTTGAGCAAAAAATAGAGTAGTGAAAAGAAACATTACATTAAAATGTAATGTGAAACATGACATTTTTGTAATGTTCAGAACTGTAATGGTATCACTTCACTGACTTCCAAAAATTGAGATAAGTAGTTTTTCATGGATGGTGTTTTGAAGGGTTTTACAACTTGAAATCTGTTACTGTGTGTTCTCTGTGATAATCAAACCTGCCAGATATAAATTAGTTTGGATATTTGCTCACCTAAGGAGGAAGGATTTTCCCAGCGCTGAATTGCAGTTTTTCGAGGACTTGTTTCTCTCCTGTGTTGGCAAGAGGAATCTGAAACCACTTGAATCAAGTGCAGCTACACCTATTGCAATCATAATAGCTAAAAGTGCTATAATAAGCAGAAGCATTTGTGAAATTATGTTTTCTGTGATACCTGCACTGATTAATGCCATGTGATTAATTAGGAATGGCGGTATTAGAACAGATCCCTCTTGGGCTACTACTGCTGTTTTACATACAGGAGTAGTAGAAGTCACTGTGGTCAAAACCAAAACAAATGCTCAGTTTAGCACCTGACTTCAGTTGTCTTTAAATAAAGAAGAAAGTAGTTTCACCTATTTGGCAAAATCCCTTTTAGAAGCTGTTTTACTTTGCTTCCAGTCAGGGTAGATACATGTGTTCCTGGAAAGATGATTTATTGTGGGCTGTAGTTTGCAAGCGTAGCATTTTTCATCTAACCATCCATTATGCTTATTGTATTTCTCAGCCTCCCAAGTAGAATGCCTTATTTGTCTGAAAATTCTCTACAATTCCCCTAACAGGCTGTGACTGTATCTGTTGGATTTTTGGCTTGTTAAACTTAAATATGTAAAAAGGGCACAAACAACATTTCATGCGTGCACCTCCAGGATTGGCCAGTTTTCTTGGATAGAATGTTTGAAATTACAGAGAGCTGCCATTCTCTCTGTTAACCTTTGACAGAAGTTTACTAAAGGGAAGTGGATGTGAGTGGCTAAACTATTGAATTTCTATTGACAGGAGTAAATAATCCTATAGTAATTCATAATGTTTTACTATAACGTTACAGTTTTGAACTAGATGACTAATTAGCTCAAGATTTAATTGTTGAAAATATTGCTGTGAATTAATGGTCAATGAAAGAATTTTTAGATCTTCTTTATGTATTTACAATGCTAGTGTTTCCTCTGTCAGTTTTTTTTCAGAGATGAAATTATAGACCTGTGATACTCTTGGCATTTAACTATGTCCATCTATTGCCAGTATTGCCAGTCTCTACATCTATTTAACAACTTGCTGCAATCACCTACAGGATTTTTAACAGGAAGGTTAATAGTGTGATAAATACATGGGGTTTTCTGGGATGATTCACCATTTCCTTTAATTGTTCCCTGTTGTAAAGATAAGCTTGTTTCTGGGTGAGCAAATAAGAATATAACAATGAGAAATACATTTAGGAAATGTATTGCCAGGTGCTCAGTGGTAACTGTAGAATTCTGGTCTGCTGACTTGGACTGTTGGAACAGGTTGTGAAAACTGAACAGCAACAAGGAGTGTCTCCATGCACAATGAAATGTTCATGTTGTACTTTCCTCGCCAGGTCCAAAGATAGAACTGGACTTCAGAAGCAATCAGTTCAAGGGGAAAGCTCTTGAGACAGTGAATTAGGGGATGTCCAAGAAAGTTTGTTAACAGTTTATCTTGGCAGAAGAAATGCCAAGTAGCAATGCAAAAGAAAACAAATGTTGACATTGAGGGCCACAAGTAGTGATGCAAACTTAACAAAAGGAGAATGAAGAAGGAAAAAGTGCTGCTGCTGAGTGGGGTGGATGGGTTTAGTTTCCACTGATGCAGAGGTTGAGTTCCTCAATGCCTTCTTTTCCGCCACGAAGATCTACCAGGTCTTTGTACCTACAAAGAGGATTCAGGGAGGAGAGGATCAGCCAATAGTGGATTGATGCAATGTGGGTACTGGGTGGTTGGTAGCAGCTCTGTATGGAAGTTGCTGGCTGTCGTGTTGGGCAGTAGGCTAAAGATGAGCCAGCAGTGTGCTCTAGCAGTGAGGAAGGGTAACAGTGTCCTGGGCTGTGTCCACAGGAGGTTAGCTAGGAGATTGAGATGATCACTTTTCACACAGTATTCACTATCTGGAATATTGCGTTGAGTCCAGCTGGTGAGGCACCAACATCGTTGCATTGGATGCCTTACCATGTGAGGAGAGGCTGAAGTTCAATACGGAGACAAGGCAGCATCAGGGGGACCTAATTGTAACTTTCTGAGAAAGAGGGGGAACTGAGCAGTCAGGTTTTTTATACAAGCGGTGGGAGGAACAAGAAACAGGCATGAGCTGAAACAGGGCAGGTTTTCACTAGAAGGGTAATTGGGCTCTGGAAGAACCCACTCAGATAGGCTGTGGAATATGGCCCTGGGAGATTTCCAACTGCTCAACTCAACTGCTTTAAACCTTCTGAAACCCAGTCTGCCCTCAGAGCTGATCTGCTTTGAGCAGGAGACTGAGCTGTGAGCCTCTGACGGTTCCTTCCAATATGAGCCATTCTGTGTTTGGAGCCAGCATCCAAGTTACACAGAGCCAGTGGGAGCTGCTTTAGCTTTCAGGGTCTTAAAATATTCTGGCTACCCTTGTTACCTGAGAATTTTTGGATTACTTGTTTCAAGTCACAGGCTTCTGTCCGCTTAAAGGGTATAGAAAGAATTGGAATATTTACTGACATTTAATATTTTAAAGCAAGAATGTACTGAGAATTTGCAGAGTGAGTATTGTTTCTTTGACTAGTAAAAAGTTTATCTGTTACCCACAAATCCAAATCTCTCTTACATGCTCATGTAAACTAAAAAGAATTATCTAGAAATTTTATTGGGAAAAATGGAGTAAATTCTAACTTGATGATTTAATACTGCAGTAATGCTTCAAGAAAAAATAGAAAACTAGCATGGGGATGGGATGAGACTCCATGAAAGGATACAGAAAATGAGGACAGTGGTCAGTTTATAACTTCACCACTTGTGCTGTTGCTTTCACTAGATGTGCAAGCTGTTGCAACAGGATGTGGGTTTGTGCCTTGGAGACTTGTCTGTGTGTGCTGGGGGGTGAGTGAGCGGCTGGTGGTGGTCTCAGGGTTACAGGCAGATGCAGCTGGGCTCCTTCCTCCCTGTGCCCGTGGTGTGAGCACCCAGGCTGTGCCAGGCAGTTGCTGGGGAGAAGGGAATAGTTGCAGGCCTGGACCAAATGTGCCTGCCATTGCAAATGAAAGAGTTTGATATGTGATCCGTGTTTAGCTTGGAGTTAGGTAGTGTGTATTAGACTGTCTTTTTTCCCCAGTGGGAAAATAGTTTCTTTGATAGGTTTGCCCACATGATCTTGGCAAGGCCAACTGTAGTACTACACAGATACTTACTGGCCTGTCACAGTGAGCTGCATTCATGTTCAGCAGTAAACCCTGGCACCCTGTTCTAAGTTGAATTGCTTACATAGTTGGCATAGTCTTACTACAGTAATTGCTGATGTATGGAGCAGTGTTTCGTGGTAAAACACTCTTTCAAGTGCCTGAGTCATGTTAGAGGCATGTTGTCTGGAAACTGCTGAAAGAGATTCCTTGTTGGTTTCCTTTGTATTCTCATTTCCTGAAGAAGAATGAGGGGTTTATTAATTTTCTTTTTGCATAGACTGACATGGAATTGTGGTGGCCCTCAGCTAGGACAAGCTGAGTCCTAGGTTAGTTGGGAAAGGTATTAGTGCTGCGGATTGACACGCTGACTGTGACACAGATCAAATGCTTTCCCCTTTGTGTAGCTGACTGCCAATGACACACTTTCTGATGCGTGCATCAGAAAGCATTCTGCTACGTGATGAGCGCAGGAAAATGGTAGAAGGAGATTCTGTCTTTCTTGATTTGCTTAAAAAAGGCTTTTCTTAGTACCATTTTTTTAAAAATCACCTAATCTGCTGTTAACTGTTTTAACAAAAATCATGCTGCTTTGTTTGGAAGTCCTGGAAACCAAAGGCAGGGTTTGCAAAGTATTGGCAAATGTATGCAGGAATTATCTGGCTTGTTCCTAATTTTGCTGTATGAGTTGTTAGACAAGTCTGTGGAAGACCAGTGCTGACAGGAGGCTGGAGTCTTTGTCTGCTGAAATGCTTCTGCTGTACAGTACAGCAGTAATATTCCACAGAACAGTGTGAGAGAAAGGACTGTCTTAATTTGAGGTTGTCATCTTAAATGTCTTTGAGTTCTTTAAGCACTGAAGTGGCAGTGCCTAATTTAAAGCAAATAAGCATATTACTTTTTTCTGCAGTGTAAACTGGGTGACTTAGGTAATGCAGAGGCCAAATCAGAATTCTGCTTTTCCTGAAGCATTAAGACAGCAGCCTGTGACTAGGGCTTAAGCAGTAGTCTGATAAGATGTGGCACTTCACAAGAGCTGTCCTGGAGTAGAGAAGTGGAGTAGAGACATTGAGTCAGTTTGCCCAGAAATGCTTCAGTTACGGCCTGGATTTCTTGTGCTCTCACATGTGTTGCTCTTGGGAAATGACAGAAATTCTTACATTGTTTTTCATGTTTTGTCTTTGTCAACCCACTCAAATGAGCCAGTTCCTTTTGTCTAAGTGCAGTAATCCCTCATTCTCATAGATGGCATTAAGAAATTTAAATCCATAGGTTATATTATTCAGGTATGTTGACTTTTTGATTAGAAATGATGAAAGAATAAAACTTTATCTTTAAGGTGAAGTCAGACAGAATATTTTGTTCTTCACTGTAATTTATCTTATGTTTTATCATCTGGTGCTGTAGGCATGAGTTGTTACCCTACTAATGCTTAGTTTGTTCTTAATTAAATTGTTGATGGAAAATGTTATCTAAATCTTTGGTATGTCTTACGTTGAAATGATGAATTTATCAGCCATTTAATAATTGTGCAGATTGTTGGTTTATATCTTAGAGTAGTAATTAGACAGAATACTGGGATGTCAGTGGGGTTTTTGTAGTTTTGCTTTGGAAAGGACTTTCTTGTGTTTTAGAGATCAGGATAAACTTAAAATGTATCATTTCAATTTTCATTTTCTAAAGCAGTGTGTATGTTGACTTTAGATCATGGCAGTATCTTATTCAGGAAGATAAGCATTTCAGAAACTAGGGTAAGGATGCTCAGGGATAATTGTAGGATTGTATTTCAAGTAAATATAAGCAGAGACGAAATGATTAAGGAAATAATTCTAGATTTAGTTATATACTTAGTCAGGATCTCCTTGCTTGCAAGTTCTCATGTACATTGAAGGATTTTCAGTTACAAATCTAGCTCATATACGTAAGATAAAATTCACAATTGATCCAAATACAAAAACCCCATGCAGATCCTTGAAGCTGGCAGTTCTAAAGGTGGCGGTAGTAACTGAGAATTGTTAGTGGACATCCGGCTAGTGTTCAGATTCTACAACTGAAATAGTAGGCTTGTGTAAGATGAGATTTGAGTTTGAATTACATGGCACGTTTTGCTGTTCGTGGTGGGTGGCTTAAGTCCAGACACTCAGGTGGTGAGCTCTGTCATTCAGTTTTACTGGAGTGTCATTGACTAAAGGAAAAGCATTAGAAAGTTTAGTTTATTAAACTAAAATTTTAGATAAGGAGTAAGGAAACATATGATAAAAATATTCTTCTTGCCACAAATAAATACACAGAAGATTAATAGCTGTTATTTACGATAGTGGTCCTTTCTGTTACTGATTTTTGCAGTTACAAGATTTCTAGCACATGACTCCAGGCTTGTGTGTAGCCAGGAAGGAGACTGTGTTTTTAAACTGTCCTCCAATCTGGGAACAGTTGCATCTGGGTATTACATAGGATTAAATAGCAATCATTGTCAAAGCCTATTTGGTAGTAAATCCAGGCAGAGCAACTGTTAAGCAAACTGACAGCCAAGCAAACTGTACAGGCAGAAGATATGCACTGACAAAGATGACTTGGATTTGGAACATGTACTGTACCTTTTTTCATCTGACTGCTCAAACAAGATTGAAAAATGTTTTGACTTGGAAATAGAAGAGAGAAACATAGCATTTATGGAAACTACATCAAATTTACTGGGGTCTTGAACTAAAATCTGAGTGTTTTGAAAAAGGGATGCATTTTTCCTGATTGCGGCATAAGGGTTTAAATTGCTGTTGTTCCCAAGCACTGTTTAGCTTATCCATCCTGTTGGCCACAGACGTATTGAACCTCTGGTGGTACGAACAATGTGTTCTTTTAAATGGGATGAAAAACAAAAAACTGGTGTACTGATACTTCTGAATGGTAAGTCACTTGAGTATTTCTTGAACTTTGTGTTGTACTAGCATATTATTGTATAATACTCAAAATGAAATGGAATGTGTAGCTACAATGTGGTAAAATCATCTCTACTTCTTAGTTAATGACCTTGTAAGATGGAGACACAGAAAACTTAGCTATGGTGGGTGAATCTTGACAGTGCTTGACAATGTGTCAAAGCAATTCTGTATTTTTTTACTCTCCAAATGGATGTGGGTAACACTTCATGTTTTAGCATGATGTAAGTGATAATGGCAGCTATAGTATTAGGTGTCAATCAAAATAGTGTGCTTGTAATATTAGTCATCCAGTGAAGGGAGTATAAATGCAGATACTGAACTCATCAAGAAGGAATGCCTGTGGTGTGTTCAGGGCTAATACCACTTCCAAGCAAAGGAAGACTTAGAGATAAAGGATGTACACAGATAAGCAAATGGCTGCCTGTGTCAGAATAGCATTGCTCACCTGACAGCTATTTGTTTAAAGATGATCTTTGAGCCAGTTGTTTTCTTGCTCTAAAGCTGCTACTCTAGAGAGTGAAAAATTCAGAGGATGGCATTGTAGCCGAGTGGTGTTACACAGTAATTCTGGCCTTTGTAATTTGATCCGTAATCTCCCGTAGCTTTCCGACAAGTGCTCCTGTTTGCTATAGGTTAATATTACTGTAATGCAGGGTTTCCATGATGCTTCCCTTAAAAAGAAATATGCATATCGTCTTGGAAACAAAAAGAGCCCCTGAAGATCTTTCCCAGCTGAAGACTCTAACGGGCATATAGTTAACTTTACAGGTAGCATACTGGGCATGCCACAGTATGTTAAAATCCAAACTCAATTGAGCTGCTGATGTATGGTACCCTTGAATAGAAATATATGGGTGCAATTGGTTTATTTAACTCATTTCCCGTCTGTTTAGTGGGCTGGAATTTCAGAACTGGATTAGCTCAATGGTCAGTTACTTGAACCAGCTCTTCACTAATATGCTGCTGTCCTACTGTACTTTATCAATGTGCAGAGATACCAAGCATGTGCTGAGTAAATAGATCATATTTTCTCTTGGTTTTTTGATTGCCAGTTTAAGCAGAAGGGACTTTTTTTAAAGTCCAAATTATATGTATCTTTTACTGTGCGATCTATTATAGGCATATGTGTTAATTACAAGCAGCCACTTTGTTGATATCCCTGTGCCTTCATGTTGGATTTTCACATACGCATGTGAATGGAGTGCCCTGATGTTGACCAGTAACTCTCAGTCAGTCTTCCCTTAAGGAAGACTAAGATGAGTGCTTCAGCCTGCATTTCTTTAAACAATATAATGTGTAAAGTGAGTTACAGATATTTGACTTAACATGGTAGTAGTAGTAGTAGTAGACTACTGACGTGGTACTGATTAATCAAACTAAGAATCTCCAGCCTTTTTTTGGTAATAACTGTAAAACTCTGGTTTAAGCTGGCACTGCCACCAAAAGGGAATGTTTGCTGAATTATGCTCTTGACAGTGCAGTTGCATGGAACTTGACAGAGACCATTCCTTGGCTTTTGGTGTGTGCCAGTGCATGTGTGCACACATTTGCCCCCACAACCATTTCATGAGCTATCAATAACTGTTTGCACAGATTTCTGTACCAGAAAAATTAAAATATTTTAGTTTCATAGTGGACTTTTGAGTCAGCACTTTGGTTAAGACTTAATAATGAATGATCTCCTTTTTAGAAAACTGCAAGTAACTTTCCTCTAAATTTTTGTCCACCAGCTGCCAATATTTACTTCCTGCCTACCCTAACTGTATCATACTGCATTAATATGTTTGATAGAAGAAGTTACAACATGTGGTATAATGAAGCCTTCAGTTCAGTTGTAATCAATTGGCAGGTGCTGATAAACTACCAGCTAGCAGCACTGGGCTGAACTGGTGAAACTGAAGCAGACTGGAAAGTTTTACTTCCTATCTAGAGGCTCTGTAGCAATTCTTTCTGGCTATAACTCTAATCTAAGAGTGATTCAGTTATTTGGATATAGCAAAGCAAATATTCAGAGGAGATAAAGGGCTATTGTTCAGAGTCATAAGCCATTTCAAACAGTTCAACAGCAACAAAAACCAGGAAATCACAATAAACTTGACTGTCACATTTAATTGGAAGCCTTTATGAGAAATCAAATTTTTAAATACCAATGCCTTTTAAGGTGGAATAGTATGCTCTAAATTGGAAAGTTAAAAAAAGGTCTGATAAGGTGAGGGAGCTTATATCCATAGAAAGTCATTGAGCCAAAAACCTGAAGGAAGGCAAAAAAATGTGGATGTAAGAACAGACATCTGAAAAGTGATTTTAATGGCAGTCAATTACCCAAAGAGGTCAAAAGCAGACCTTCTGTAAGGATGGGATTATCTCACATCTGCCAGCAACCCTCACATTTGGTAGGCAGCTTAAGCTTCTGGTATTGGCCCTGTTTCAGAACTCTTTTGCACTCATTCAAGGTATTTTCTCATAAATCCAAATAAACTTCAGCTTTGTTGACTTTGAATCTTAAGTGAACTTCCTTTACAAAACAAAGCAATCAAGAAGGCAAGTGGAGATGCCGGATTGTGGTGCTGTAACTTGAATTCTTAATGTTATCATGCATATCATTATTTCAAGCATAAATGACAGAGTAAGTCCTGTTAGTTCAAAGTTTTGCATTTTATAAGTCTCAGGTATGTCATAATTGTTTTCCACAGATGTTAAGATGATGGTACAACTTCAAGTCTGCTTTGAAATCAGGGCATTTTTGTTGCTGCTGACAGTATTAGTGTTCTGACTAATATATCCTGCTGGCTCGCTTGCTGCTCCTTCTTTCAAGGGTTAGAAGCCACAGAGTTTGTACTTGATGCTCAGTTACTGAATTCAGAACTCAGTTGACATTGGAAATGTACTGATTCGAGCTAATTTGGATAAATTTGTATGCAACTGAGTTGTATGTGGTAATGGACTAAGTCTTGTTTCTGATTCTTGTGAGAATGGAAATACACTGAGTCAGAGCATCTGCTGGAGGAAAGGGTCTCCAGACATCTCATACTGCTGTACATACACTTCAGGTTCTGTTAAATAACTTCTGGACTAGTCCTCCTGATACGTGTTGTGAAGAGTAAATGGATAGTAGATAAAATGCTCCATCTACTTTTATTACCCTTACAGTCAGGTAGTGCCAATGAACTGACCTGTCATCAGCATGAGCAAGGTTGATGCAGTGGTAGTGAGGATAAAGTACATCAGGAGAGCTGCATGTAGAAAGGACTTGGGAAGAACGTTCTTAAATATCAGACGTATTACGTGATGCTGGTTGTATACACTTGTGCTGAGTTAGGGAGGCATTAAAAAGGAGACTGTTAGATGTATCAGCTGTGAAAACTTCTGGGGAAGTCTGTCACGGAGAAGTTGCAGTCCAGGTCTTGTAGTCTAACTATGCTCTGGTACATTACGTCGGACTCAATATACTTTCTCCTGTGTTGAGTCCTGAATGCATTCATTATCTGTCTATACCAAAATGGTTTGTGCTGAAAAATTATGTGATACTACTTCCTGTTCAAGCTTACAATAGCTTTTTTTGCCAGGCAGAAAAGGACTCAGTAAGCCTCTGACATGAGTTAATATCACAGGATTTTTCTTTTAAATAATAGTAGATATGAGAGTTGGCAATTTGAATGGGATGTCAGGGTACTGGAGCTCAAAAGCAAGTAAGAATGACTTGTGTAAAACAAAAGTGGCTCTATACCAAAAGCACTTTAGTAAAGAATGCTTCTTGTTTAATAATGTGCAAAAATAAAAATATTTGCCAAACTAAACAATATAGCAACTGTTGCTGTACTGATGCCATAAACCTGTGTTTTAACGTGATGAGAAAGGGTTGGGTGTATAAATAACAAGGATGAAAACAGCTTAAGAGAAATCTAATTCCCCTTTTGTTACTGTTCTACTCTACACTAGTTAATATTTCTAATTAAGCTTGCTAGGTCACTTAGAAGTACACCCATGGACTGCTAATTGGTTTTAGAGTTTAAAATCTTCAGAAACAACTTCGTGAATCTGTAATGATGTCAGGAACTGAAGACATGAAGGCCGAGGCATTGTTAAAATCTTACCTAGTGCTTTTAAAATACATTGTAGACTTCTGAAGTAATGGATTCATACACATGCCAGAGTACTTTGCTGCTTTTTAATGCAATTAAAATGTTAGCTCCTATTGTCTCAAAGAGCTTTTCCAGGAAACCATATGCATTTTGAATTTTTTGTAGAGTGAGTCAGTGTAGTAGAAGACCAACAAACCCATTTTAATTGAGCTTAAATTAGGCCAGTTTTGTGAACTTAATTAAAATTCAAACACTAACTTCCAGTGTTTGAATCATTGTCGTTATCCTGATTTGCAGATGGTATCACATGGTATCTATAGGATACTGCATAGTGTCTGCTAAGTCTCAGCATGTTCTTTAAAGGCATGGATCAGAGGTGCTTGAACATGCCCATGTGAGGAATGCCCTCTATTGAGTAAAATAATATGGAAAACATTTGCTAGTGTTGATATTTAGCAGGTAGTGTTATGGAGGTGAATGGCTGGATAGTTTGGGCATATAGCATCTTTATATTATCCATACTCTAGAAGACTGAAGGGTAAAGCTGATGGCTGAATACTTGTCTGTGCTAACAGAATAGTAATTACCTTATTTTAATGGGAGCAACCACATCAGCGTCCATAGTTATGATGCTAAAAATTCAAGTATGCAGTAGTGGATTCTCACAACTATTAGGCTGCATTTGTTGTGCTGTCAAGTAGTAGGAAGTGGTAAGTTCTAGTCAAGTTTAAATAGGTGTTTTCTAGCTTGGTCTATAAAATGAGAAATATTTCATATGTGATCTTTTTTTAAGTTGAAGAAGAACTTGATTAGCGCACTTGGGAGTATAATGCAGTGCCCCTACTTTCAAATAACTGTTTTTCCCAAAGAAATATTAATGTAATTAATTGTAAGAAACATTATTGTAATAGATACCAATTGTTTGATGATACATGTGAATATTAAAGCTGTAGAAATAGTTATCTGAATGTCTTTCGAACATTATATGTACACATTTCTGTCCTAAATAGCACTGGGAGCTGCTTGCTTTGTCGTGTCTGTCTTGGTGTTACATACGCTACGTATCCTTAATAAAAATGAGATGGAAGCTTATTTACTCATGGCTTGAGGATAGGTGAGCTGCTGAGAAATGCTGGGTTTGGGTGCTGAGTTTGGGAGTGTGCTTCTGACCAGAGTCGTGAAAGTGCACACGCTACATTTATAGTAATATGTAGCTGTTTGCAGAAATGGAAGAAAGTGAAGGCAAGATGTTAATCTATTCTCTTGGCAGTAACGTAGAAGCTGAGTAAGTTGAAGTTCACGAAGAAAACCCAGCCTTGATTTAGGTTAAATTTGTGTACTTCAGTAGCTGTGTTAAATGTAGCTCTGATGAGATTCAGGCTGCTTGCCTTTGTCATCTGAAGGAGATAAGCTGCTAGAACAAATTTGATAAATGAAGAATGAAATCTCCCTTTCTTAGTCGTGACAATCTGCAAAATCCTATCTGTTTATTCTTGTCTGAAATCCGTTCATAAAGCTAAACGTGCTAAGGGTCTTTTTCTTTCTAATGAAATTTCCCAAAGGGATCAGATGGGGAGGATTTTCGTCAGGGCGGGGAGAGGAAGGTTGACGTGACTCCAAATCGCTTCTTTTTCTGGCTGCGTGCGGTTTGGGGGATGGATGCGGGGATGCAGCTCTGGCAGCGCTCCCCCGAGCCGCGCGGTGGCTGAGCGCTGCACAAAGGCGGTGATGTAATGCGAGCTGTGCTGCGCTGCGCTGCGCGGTGCCGGGGCGGTGCGGCGGGCAGGGGAGCCGCGCTGCCGCCGCCCCCGCGCTGCCCCGCGTCCCTGCCGCCTCCCTTTTCGCCTTCTCTGCCTTCTATTGTCTTAAACCCCTTTTTTTTTTCCCCTTTTTTTTTCTTTTTAAAATTTTCTTTCTTTTTTTAATTAACGCGGCATGTGTGATGAGAACACACACCTGCTCGGAGTAATTCAGGCTAGAATTTCTAACGTAATCCTTGAGCAAACGAGACGTGTGTTGGACATCCCTTTTGGCGTTCCGTGCTAATCTGGCTCTCCCTTAAAGGGAGGGAGGGAAGGAAGACAGGTTGCTGTTAGCAACCGCTCACATACTAAAAGTGAAATACCCAAGCTTTAATTCCCCTGCGGACTCCTCATTGCTACTTTTTTTTTTTTTTTACGAATTGGTTCATTCTAACGAGTAGTGCATGTTAATCAGTGTATTAAGTAAAATCAGCTCGGTAAAGAGATAGAATAGTGAGATGCTCTCATGTAAAAGTTTATTTGCCACCTTCTAAATGCTTCTAACAGCCACACATTTGAAGTTTAAAGGTGGTATAACACAAGCTGTGGACAATGCTTTTTGACTGAATAGGAACTTGACTGTTTTTACAATGCAGGATGAAGAAAAGCATCTCCCCCTTCTTCCTCACATAGCTCTCATGTATGTGCATTGTAATGTGTTAGAGAAGCTGGGATTCATCCTACATTTCCTGTGTCTAAAGGCTTTTGGAGCTCAAGCTCCTTACAGCTGCAAACTAATAAAATGGGAATTTGAAGGAATGAGAGCTGTGCATAGATCAGGTTATTTGGCATACATATTGTTGCAAATGGCTAGTTTTTCCACAGAAGAAGTATGAAATATCCTGCAAAGAAAGGAAGGGGAGGGAGGAGGAATATTCAATAAAAATAGGTTGTTTAAGTACCAATGTCTCAAAGTATGAATTTAACTGAGTCTGATTTTTGCATATGTATTTCCATAAGGTGAGGAAAATGTTGTAGAAGTGTGTGCGTATTTGAAAAGAAAAAAGGGTGGAGAACAGGAAAAATACCATAACCAATAAATGCCTAATCTTGGGATCTATGAATGATAGAAAGCCCAGAAGTAATACTCTGTGCTATAAAAAGGTATTTTTACTGAAGAACATGCAATTTGTTTTTCAGTATTTTTGATTGATTTCAGGGCTGATGGAAATAGTTCTTCCTATTGTTGCTAAGGATAAAACAATGCAGGATGATTTTTAAGCTGTTTTAAGTTGCTTATTTTTACTGCCCTTGCTGTAGTCTTCATCAATTTCACTGTGGAAAGAGATTTCTCCAGATGGTGGTTTGGAACAAGAGCCAAAGGACATGATCTAAAATGTTATGTTCCAGCTGTTGCTGCACAGAATTTTGAAGCTACTGCCTTTCACTCGATCTGTGTTTTGAACAGAAAAGTAAGATTGCTTACAGACCTTGTTGTTAAAACATCTGCATGTTAAACCAGTCTTTTATAGGAGTCTGATAGCCCTGGGAGTGCAGACCACTAAGCCATGAGTGTCTGTAGCAACAGTGAACAGGGAAAGTGTCTGACTGCAGTGAGAGCTGTGTGCTACTGCTGGCCACCCCGACAAAAAGGTTTGCTACCTCAGCAGGGCAGTGAATTGAAGTATCACAGCACTTAGGGATGGATGAGCAGTTCCCACCAAAACAAATGAACTTCCAACAATGGAACAGCAAGAACAAATTGAACATTGCTAAGGGACAGAAAGATTTAGGAACACAACTCCTCGTGTTTAAAAGGGGAAAACTGGTCAGAATTTGATCATCTCAAGTTACAGTTTAAAAATGGATGCTTGTACTTCTGTCTTGCACCTTTCATAGGATCAAAAGGTAATTCAGGTTGGAAAGGACCATGCTACAAAATACGGGTAGCTCTAAAGTTCTTGTTACCCACTTAAAAGGAAATTGCAGATTTTTAGCAATGATTTAGCATTTGGAATTTTCTTTAACTTACATTCTTAAGACAGCTCTTCAGTAGGTTTTGCAGTATACACCTGAGGTGGCTGATTTCCTAGTAATTGCTCCTAACTGAGGAATAGCTGAGTATGCCAGCTTCTAAGAAAAGTGAGGTTATTCATTCTGTGAAGTTGATCTTGTCAGTATTTGCTATCAACTACACTAGCAGTCTTTCTTGTCCCACATCTCTCTGCATGACATTGTGCTTCTCCCATAATTTGCAGAGAGGGGAGGTGTGTCCTGCTGTCAGGACAAAGCAGAGAGCTGTTGAAAATGGTAAGAGAGAACCTCTTAACACTTAGCAAATATGCCAAAACCTGAAAGTGACTTAGAACTAGTAACCTTCTAATGAATCTCGTTTTCTTATTTCAAGACAATTTCTCAGCTGTCTGCTTCTGTGAGGTCCTGGTTGCCACTGCATGCCAGCTCGGTACAGATGTGGTGCAGTTCCCCACAGGATGTATAGAGAGTGCATAAATGCAAAACAAAATGGCAACAGAAGGGACATTTCTGTCAGCTGTTGTGATTACAGTGAGAGTTTGAAGGTATAATGGTTTTTGATGAGTGGATCTTGAGCCTGATCAGAGCTGGAGGGAGACAAAGGTGTACTCCTGGAGTTGCTTTGTATTCAGAACTAGGATCTTAACATTAAATGGTTACGTGGAATACTTTGCTTAAGCTCATGACTGTGGCTGCTGGCACAACTCAAATCATGCCACTTCGATGATATGCCCCTAAACTGTATCCTTGTTGAAGTCCCCCAGTGATTTTAGAATCGGGACTGAGAAAAAGGAATGAATAAATTATGAATGCCAAGGTTACTAACGTTGCCCAGTGATCTGTATGCCATAAAAAAACCCCTGCTGATAGTTCCTTGTTAGCTCTAGGAAGAAAGATCTGCAGTCTTGAAGATGCCATAACAGGTGTACTTAGAAGTTAGTGTTGCTGAGATGATTCTGAAACTGGTCATCTGCAAGCTCATGGAGCTTGAGAAAAGAGAAGAGAATTGTAGTCTTTGTCATAATTTTCCTGAGTTCTCCTGCTTTGTTGCAATGTGAAAGATGGTGTGAGATTGCTGAGCAGCGCTGAATGTAGGCAATGTCTATAACAGGAAGCAGTAACAGTGCAGTTGGTGAATTGACAGCTCTGATTGCTCTATGAATCCTTTACTTGCATCCAGTAGTTAAGCCTACCATAAAACTGAAATTGGCACTTCAAATGCTTGAGTTAAAATAAAGGAAAGCTATTCGTAATCCCATACATGCACTAACTTTAGTTACCTTTTGCTTGCCTTTGCCACCTCTTTGGGTATATTCTCACTTACTCATTTGCTGCTTATGAAAGTTCAGTTTTCTTTCTCACCTGTGCCTCAGTAGTCTGATTTAATTTATAAACGCAAAGACTTACGGTTTTTAAAGCCTCTTCATATTAAAATGGAGAATGGGAACCTCCTTTGTCCTCTCTTTCTGGACACCTGAAAAATGCGAGAGGTAGTGTGTGAGTTAACTTACAGCTGAGGTTTATCACATGCAGTTGTTAACTGATGAACAAAGACTTAAGGAGTTCAGCAGTCATTTTTTCTGAATCTGGATATGTAACTAGGATAGCTGTATAAATAAAGGGGGGAATAGTGTAGATTTCAGAGTCATGTCATTGATATAAGTCATGCTGTGGAATAGCAAAAATGCTAAAGACAGCAACATTTCGGATTCTTTTTGCTTAAACGTTGATTAGATTTAGTTTTGAGATTTTCTGTTTCAAGATAAGGCTTAACACAAAGGGACTGACCGGTGGATGCAAGGAGTTATGGAGAATGGTTTGCAGTTGTGGCTGCCTTGCCTGGATGAAGGACATTGGTACTTTGGTTGGGAAACTGTGTCTTTCCCACCCATGGAAGTTGTTCTATCTCTCATGTTTTAGCAGGTATTTCTTTTTTCACTTAAGACTAACCTAAATCAGTCCAGTTGTTACCTAGTAATAGGTAATTAGCAGTTCTGAGTGCAATTTCTCTGTGTGTTTTCTTTTTTCCTTCCTGTAGAGCTTAACAGAGTGTGTGGATTTTTTAGGAAAAGTCTATTGGAGTAGTTCTGTTGGAAAATACTCACTGAAAGGTGTTTCTTCAATTCAGCATGGGATTTCTGTCAAAGAAGAGGTGGGGCTTGAAGTCTGGTGCTAGAGTGAGCCGCCTGGCAGATGAGGCACTTGCTTTCTGTTGATGACATGACAGAGAAGTCATTCTGAAGAGAGCCTAAGGCATCAAAGTAATTTGGGTTGAGTCTGGCTTTTTTGTTTGTGCTTGTTCAAAGGTCTTGTTTTTATTTGCAAGGTGAAAAGCAGTTGTGTTATTAACAGTATGAGTTTTCAGGATGAGAGCGTTCCCTTTTGGCATTTGTGTTTTTCTTCAGCCTCTTTTCAGAAAAAATTCAAGTCAGTTGTGTGTGACAACAATGGATGAGTGCTTGGTCAACATCTTGGCTAAGAGATGCTGCTCTTAGCCTCAGTTTCTGAGTCTTTTCGTTGTCTTAATTTCTGTTTCCGTATTTTATGTTTATTGCCATAACAGAACAATGCACTTCACTGAAGATACCTCTGAAGTAAACACTTCAATGTCCTTGGGGTAGCAGTGCTTCTTGGGGAAGCTGTTTTCAACATTGGTTTGTATCACAGTTCTGTAATCAAATTGTTACCTTAAAGGATGTGTTTAAGGTAATTTTATCTGCTCCCCTTAATTGTGTGGCTGACTAGTTACTGATCTTTGCAGTGCAAGATGATTAGCACAGTTACCTCGTTTCCTGCCTGTGAAGGAAGTCTCAGCATTAGAGTAATCCAGCATTTGTCTGGGTTGTGTGAATTGCCACACTGAGTACCCATTTCCTGTTACCCCTCTAAAGTTTACTTTCTTGATGTATTTCAATACCTCTGGCAAGTTGCAGCAGGCTGTGTGTCTGGGGAGCAGCAGAGTTCCCGGAATGGTGTGATTTCTAGGCAGAAGGGGGCTGTGTTTCACAGGGTTACTCTCTGTCCTCCAGGGCAGATGGCCGCGCAGCTCTGCAGCCAGGTTGTCACCATGGAATTTGGAGACACTTGCAGTCCAAATGAGAAGGGGCTGTCCTGGCCGTTCAAATAAAGGGCTCTTGGAAACCTTGTAGGGTGATACCTCTATGCCAAAATGCTGTCTTTTCATGGGTCTTTTAGCTTGGATAAAATTATATATTACAACAAAATATCTTAGCTTCATACAGCATGGGAAAAAGGGTTAATACAGACAAGTCTACTAAATTTGGCTACTTGATGGTGTCTTCAGGCTCTGAAGTTGTGGGGACAAAGAGGAAATGGTGTGTTTGTGGGGAAGACTTCTTAATTTTCCAATGTATAAAATATTCAGGTGACTGTTTCTTGTTGGCATATTTTAAAGATCTTTAGTTGTGTGATACAGCATTTAAATAGCTGTTTTTTGATAAGGCTCTGTTTAGTAGGAGACTGTATATACCTCAACGGATTGTGTAATTGTGTAATTCTTCATGAGGGGTGGGGGAAGCCTCGTGTATTGAAATGGACATAATCGTGTATTACTTATTCTACTGAATATATTGAAGTTGAATATTAATTGGCATAATTTGAGCTTCTTCCCTCTTTGCTGGTAGCTAGGGAAAAGCACGTGTATGGTGTATGTTTCAACAGAAGGGCATATACTACCTATTAGAAATGCAAAACTGTAAAATGAGTATTCCTATAATAGGTATTGAAATGGTCTTTAAAATGGTCTTAAAAAGATGTAGTATTGAAAGCAACAGTTTTAAAAGAAGAGTGCCTTTTTTTTAGGCACAGGAACATCATGAATACGTGCTTTAGGTGCACACTGTGCTATCAGAGGAGAAGCTTGTGCCGTGGGAATGACAGCCGCTGGAGCCCCGAGCGTGCGGAGCTGCCCCGTGCCGGCCGCGGGGATGGCCGGCGGGGCGGGAGCTGCGGGCACTGCGGCGGCACCGCGGCGGCGGGAGCTGCAGCCGGCCGGCCCGGCAGGGATGACATCACCCCCAGGAACATGTGATGCAGCCGGCTGGCGCGGAGGATGCTGAGCTGTGGAGGGAGAGATTGGTGCAGATATTTATGGCATTTCATTTGAGTGTGGTAAATGCCTTTTAATTTTTTTTTTTTTTAATTAAATCCTCAAATGCTCGCATCCGCGAATGTTTTGTGGAGAAGAGGCTTTAAAAAGGGGGAGGGAAGACCCACCCCAAACCCTTAAGACCTGCTTGTATTGCTGGTTTTTGTTTTATTTTTGCTTCGTTGGAGATAAAAATGATACTTTCCTGCCGTATTCACCCTCTTTGCTCCCCAGCATTCTTTCATCTGTTGTAATCCCCACAGTCTTTTCAGTTAAGCTTTATCACTGCAGAACTGGAATAAAAATAGACTGTTTAGAGCAGCAGGAATATGATAATCCAAGGCAGTCAGCCTTAAGGATATGCAGATGCAGAGCATGAGCCAAGCACTAACGTATTTGCTAGGGTGTTTACCTTGAGCGGCCCCTTAATAGTCAGAGAAATGTTAGCTAAATGTTTCTCGATTCTTACATGCCACGGGCAAAGTAAAACGTGCAGCTACTGCGCATCATCATCCGAGGTGAAGTAGTTTTAAGGGCTTAGAAATCTGAGCAAGCAATTGCGGTAACATCAGTGTCTTGGGTAATTTTGAGCTAAGAGAGACAGCGAAGTACGGCACTAGTTTCTGCATGCTTTTTAGGTGAGGAGAAAGTGTTTTCTACCTTCAAATTTACTGTAAAGAAAAGGAATTGCCATGGTTGATATGAAAGCTGAGCATTCTAAATTGGCATTAAGCTTATGGTGGGTAGCTCAAAGCACATTAAAAAAAAATTTAACCCTGGAAGTGTGCCTGTATGCCTTAGCAGTCAACTGAAGCCCAAATATTTCAAGGTGGAAAAGGGTATTTGCTGTCTTCTTAGGTGATTTATTTAAGCCCAGGCTTTTTCTTAAAGATGTTTGGAGTTTTAGTCCATGACAAACAGGAATGTAGCAGGAACAAAACCGTAGGCAGTTTCAGTAAAAGGCTGATAACGCATAGCCAGTACTCTGGAGGAGTAATAATGCATGAGGTTCCTTTGGCTGTGTCTTAGACTCCTGAGAACCTAAGTGCAAACATGAAATAAACCCTGCACTGCTTTGCCAGTCTGGAGTTGCTGTGTAATTGCAAAATACTGTCCATCATGTAGAAACCCTCCGTGATGCGTGGTTACCCAAGGAACCAGTTTGCCTGGTCTAGCCTTTCTGAGAATGTGTACTGAATTTTGGGTTTGTTTTTGGTCTGTGGTGTTCATGGAAAAATAGAGAACTAGCCAGGGAACTTCCATCTGGCTGGGAGTTGATTTGTTTTGTTTTCTTTTGTTTGCATTTTGTGAGTGCTGAGACAATGCCCTGGTTGAACACTTCAGTTATGGTGAACTTGAGGGACCCACTGCTGACAGGCATTTGTCTGAACACATGTTTTAAAAATCCCCAGTCATGGATAGGCCACAGTCTTCCACAGGCAATCCTATGCGCTGTTCACAGTTCTTTCCTTTAAAAAATTTCCTGCCTTCTAGTAAGCCTTTTGCTGTAATTCCAGCAGGCTTTTGTCACCAGTAGGCTTTATGTGCTCTGAAGACTGCCACCACATCTTCCTACAGTTTTTCAGGTGAAACAGATGCATAGATGATGACATGCAAACACCTGACCATCTTTGTCCCTTGGGTGTTGTGTTTGGTGCACCCTGGGTCTGTTTTGAAGAGTAGTGCCCATAACTAGATACTGTAGTGGCACAGAAGTCTCAGTATTGCTGTCTAGAGTACAAAACCTGTGATGTAATTTACATATATGATGCCCTTAAGTATAGGTCTTATGTTACTTGATGACGCCATTTTGATACCTTCAAGTTTTAGTTTAGAAATGCACAGCTTTTTAACTTAAGCTCAGAACCTGAGACCAAAGGACATGAAGCATTTGGGTATTTTTGAGGAGGAGGAATCTTAACAGCACTTTTGTGCTTCCGTAGTTATAGAGAAGCAATGCGCTTCCCACTTACCTCAACAGAGGTACTTTCTTCAGACATGGGATTATTTTAAACAACATATGAATCCAAACAGTCGAGGAAGGGTTGTACAGATAAGTTAGTTGATGATGTGTCACCCAATTCTTGTAAGATGAACAAAATTGGCCTAAAGATGACCAATTCTGTATTGTACAAGTGAAATATAAAGTAAAAAAACACTTCCTAAATCTTCCTTGTCAAAAAAGGAAGAACTTTAGAATCTGGCCACAGAACTAGAGTAGTAGAAGTAGAAAGTAGAGAGGGAGGGACAAGCTGGAGATGTGCTGCTTTGCAGTCCTCACCGTAATCAGTCACCTTGGGCACTGTTTCATACTCCATGTATGTACAGAGTTAGTATGACAAAATGTCCTCTCAGTTGCAAAAGGTTGCTCCTGTCAGGCAACAGAAAAGAATTCTGCTTACAGAAGTGATTTAAGAAAAGTTGCATGTAAATAGTGTTGGGGGATTTTGGTGGGTCTTTCCGTGTTTTTTGGGTGGGTTGGGGTTTTTTTGGTGGGGTTTTTTGATTGGGTGTTTTTGTTTGTTTGTCTTTGTTGTAGTGGGGTTTTGGGTGGGGTTTTTGGTTTGGGATTTGGTTTTTTTTTTACTGGTAATTGTTCTAAGCATACCTACTCCTAATAGGTTAGAACAATTTTCTTCCTCCCTGCTGGAAGAAAAAAGAAAGTGGAATTTGGAATGCGTAACAGCCATGGGATCCATATATGATAGTTTTTATTAACTGATGAAAAGGGGTAATTCTGGTATCCTGATTTCTACTGAGGCTTGCTAACAGGCCATGCTATTTGTGTTAAGCTAGTTGAAGTGATGATCTGTCCGTTAATATATTTGTAAAGTTAGGGTTTTTTTTGGCAGATGTCTATTGTAATGTTATTTTAATTCCTGTAATCTTAACATTCAGAATGTATTCCAAAGGTAAATGTTTTTCAGTGCATTCATTAAATGTAGAAGCTGGGTTTGTCTGAATTTTTGACTAATCATCTTCTCTTTTTCTTTTTTTCAGGGTTTCGCAAAAATGATGAAATGAAGGCTATGGAAGTGTTGCCAATTTTAAAGGAAAAAGTTGCATACCTTTCAGGTACAGTTATTTTCTCTTGTAGAATGCCCAGCTGTGTTGTTAGCAGCATGTAAAATGGTATTTTAAATACTTCAAATATCATTACAAAATTCATGGAGAGCTAGGGCAGCACTGATTCCTGTGGAATATCCTAAACATGACATAAGCATTTTGAAAGGAGTAATAAAGAAGCTATTTGTTTTCTTGAATGTGGAACATGGCTAGTTGTTGTCTTGGTCATGTTAAGTCCTGCATTCCCCCTGGCCTGCACATCTAACCGCATTATTTAGCCACTTAGAAACCTGCTGCACCAAAGCCACATTCCTATTCTTATTTCTGGTTCTTCTCATGGGGAATTTTAAAGAGATGACTTTGTTATTGGCCCATCTGCAGCATATTCTCGAGGAACGTCTGTTGCAGAAGTGAACTTCATTGCCTTTTGAAGCACACAGTATTTTCCTGGTGAACGGAGTTAGCATGTGGTTTTAGGTAGTTCCAACATACACCCTGAATTTGGTTGGTTATTGAACAAAGAATAGCAGGAGGATTTAAAAGTGGGATTTATATGAGTTAGTGTCATAACATAGTCTATAACTTCATAAGTAACTTTTACTTGGTGGAATGGTGGGCTCAGGTGCTTATTCTTGTAAAATGTGTTTTGGTGTGACTTTCTTTTGGGATTAAGCACCATCATTCTCCTGGCCATAATCTTAGTGTCAAATGATTTAGAGGATAGTCTCATATTTGAAAGCAGTTTTGTGGATAATTTGTCAAGAATACCAAAAGAAAAACTCTTGTCTATAAATATTAAAACATGTAAAATTATTCCTGCAATCATACTCCTTAAGAGGTTTGCTGTGCGTGGATGCTGACGCTTGCAAGTACAGCATGTAGTACATAGTACTTTATCCTGTCCACTCTGCCAAGTCGAGGTGCAAAGCAAAAGATGTGTAGGTGAAGTTTTTTGTTTTCTTTTATTTATTTATTTATTTATTTTGCATGTTTTTCTTCTTAAAAGTTCCTGGTGAATGTAGTGAGTAAGATCAGTTTTCCTGGTAGCTTGGTAACTTGGGAATTGTAGTGCTGATAAGAGCTTGCTTAAAACTATTTTTAGAGAGAAAGAAGAGGAGAAAAGGGGGTTATGCACAATATTTCAATCTCTCATTAGTCTTTTTTGGACCTTGTCTTATGGCACTGGACAAAAATGAAGTCAGTTTTCACTCCAAAACCTCTGCATTTTCAAGTTGTCCAGTACTTAATTTAGACTCCTTGGAAGGGACCTGAAAAATGATGGCTTTTTCTAATGTTAATTTGTAAGCAGATGGCATTCTGAAAGGCATTAATTCAGTGAAAGTGAAATGGGCCAAATGAAAGATGAAGCTAAATTTAAGGGGAGATGATAGATTGTGAACCAGAACAGAGAAAGCGTTGGCAGAAATAAATGCCAACTTGCATGCATGAAGGTAGAAACTCCTGATGGAAGAATGGAGCAAACAGCTGTGGTCAACAAGACTGGCTAGAACTGATCTGCCAAAATCCATAGTTTCACATTTCTGTTGCAAGTGAAACTCAAATGGAATGAGATACAATAGTAGTGCAAATGAATTGAGAAACCCTTAAGTACAACAGCCTACAACAACCATCTTTAGTGTGTTCTTCCCCTTCCCCCTAGTGCCATCACCACCACTAGGACTTTAAACCATTGTGGAACTAGAATTGTCAAGCTTTATACCTGGGAACACAAAGATAAGGAAGGCGATTGGTTGACTGAACAGATTTTCACCTGAGAAGCAAACTGCTTGAGTATTGAGTGTCTTACAACATTAAATACTTACATCTCTAGGCTTTTTTATGAAATACAAAAAGAGTTTTGGATGCAGGTTTTTTTTGTTATGTTTAAACTGAAACCCGACAAAGTACAAATACTCTTAAATCTCTATGCATACACTAAGCAAAGAGAGTGTTTTCTTACAAGGTGCAGTTATCTTGGTTTCATATGAGGAAATAGCCCGTGGTAACTTGTCTTGCCATAAAAGCCAACTGCTGAGCTTTCTTTACCAGAGTACTTTATAACTGGGTAAAAAGGCATTTCTTAAAAAAGCTGCACTACTCAGCCTGTTGGATTTTAGTGCCATTTGGAGACCATTGAGAATACTGCTGTTAGTGGTGTGCACTAAACTGAAATGATGCATGTTAGGTGACTCATGTGAGTTGATCGGGTAGATGTTTGTGTGACACACTTCGGCATAAATAGAATATCTCAGTAGTGGGGTGGGGTGGTGTATCAAAGGAAATGGAATAAAATGGAAGTCTTACCGATGAGAGCAGTAGTAGCTTAATATGTTTTTGTTAAACAAAGACTAATAGGGAGTTGAGTTGGATAGAGACTATTGCAAGACAGGAAATTCCCACTGATGCCTCATGCATTATTGCTTTTAACTTTCCCGGTTTGTGTATGACACAGGAGCATCAGGAACAAAGGAAATGAGAGTTAGTTATTGTAAAAGGTCTAAGAAAGCTGTCATTAGAGATGATGAAAAAACCCCAAGTCTTAGGGACTTTTTTTTTATTTGAATTTTTGCTATCTGGTTTAAGACTGGATAGTGATGTTCTTTTCATCTAAAATCAAGGCTGTCTTAATTTCTTTATTACTCATCTAGACCTGGAGTTTCTACAACAGAGTTTGTCTCTGATGTGCAAAAGTTTCAGGATATGAGTTATCAGAAATTTAAGCACCATTTTAAAAAATGGTCTTCTTGTGACATATGAGGACCTGGAGCCAACTGAAGTGGTGTCCAGAATTATATAAAGAATAAGGATTTCTTACATATGTGGACCTGGAGCCAACTGAAGTGGCGTCCAGAATGATATAAAGAATAAGGATTTCTTTCTTTTGCCAAACTGAAAAACTGAGTGAAACAGGAGTTGCAATGTGGGAAAGGCCTGGAGGACTGGTCTGAGGTGACTGCATGTAACAAAGCATTTGCTTAAAATTTATTAAAGACAATTCAGCTTATGGTTTTGCCTGCTGGCTGCTGCTTTTTAAAGAATATCCACCCTGAGCAATTGAGTTACTTTTTCTGAAGGGCTGGAATCAGTAGCACTTACCAGTCGAAACAAATTTTTAAGATCAGAAGGTAGTGGCCTGTGGTGCAATGAGGAGAGAGAGCATTAAGGGCTGTAGCAGACTACCAACTATTCTTGGTAGCCTTGAAGCCCAGTGATGGCTCTGGAGCTCAGTGGGGGCCTGGACTCCTGGACTCTGTCTTGTCATTTATCATTCCTCTCTCTTATGGATTCTGTCTTGTTTTTCTCATGTCATTTGCTGTGTAAAAATCCTCAAAGCTCTCTGCTTGGCAACTGAGTCAGGATGGTCAAGACTTGCCTTTCTCCATTAGAATGAAACAACTCCATTTTTCATCTTATGTCCCACTTAAGAGGGTCATGGAAGATAAGGATATGCATTTCCTTTTAAGTTTTCCTTTCTGGAATTGTAGCTTGATGGAGATTCAAAGATGCTTTTGCCTCTTCTGAGTTTCATCTGGTGTCTCACAGGGAGCATGTCCAGTGTAGGCAGTCTCTAGAGACTTTGACAGCCAGGCGTAGTGTCTCTGGCACGCACACACTGACTGTGTTGGAGAGGATAGTGATGAATTTTTGAGTGACTGGTTTTATTTATTGTGTTTATATTTATTTTTATCTTCCCTTGGCCTTCCTTTCTAAGTGATTTTTTAAAAACTTTGTTTAGCAACATGGAATTACAATGAGAAGCTGATTTGAAATGAGAAATTCTGGGCTGAAGATTGTGTTTTTCTGTGTTTCCATGGGACACGAGAAAACAGTGCACACATCTGTGATTGAGAACATATATGTGAAATTTAGCTTGCACGAATCTGTCTGTGCTATTATAGATGTGTTGATAAAAGCGTCCTACTGGGCTTGAATTTGGTGTTTACTAATAGCAACTTTTTGTTGCCACTAGCAAGGGGTTGGATATAAAACTATATTTTACCATTTGACTACAGCAAGTATGTGCAATTTTATGACTGAGATTAATGCATTTAAGTGGAACCACTTAAGACAGATTTTTTCGCCTTTTTTTATATTAAGTGGATTCAGAATTTCTTGTGTTGCTAACAGGATTAAAAACTATAAATTGACAATTGGGAATCTGCAGATCAGGACAGGATAAAAATACAAATTAAATGCTTAAATAGCTTCTGTCTGCTCAATCTAATATATTGAGTGTGTAATATTATACACCTAAATTATCTTAATAATAATTTTAATCATAGAATTGCAAGATTATTTAGGTTGGAAAAGACCTTTAAGATCATTGAGTCCAGCCCTTAACTTGGCACTGCCAAATCCACCACTAACCATGTCCCCAAGTGCTGCATCTACACATCTTTTAAATGCCTCCAGGGGTGGTGACTCAACCACTTCCCCAGGCACCCAGTTGTCCAGTGCTTGACAACTCTTTTGGTGAAGAAATTTTTCCTGATATTCAATCTTAACATTCCCTAGCACAATTTGAGGTCATTTCCTCTCATCCTATCATTTGTTCCCTTGTAGAAGAGACCAGCACTTATCCCACTGCAGCCTCCTTTCAGGGAGTTGTAGAGAGCCATAAGGTGTCCCCTGAGCCTGCTTTTCTCCAGGCTAAACAATCCCAGCTCCCTCAGAGGCTCCTCATATGCCTTGTGCTCCAAACCCTTCACCAGCTCTGCCACCCTTCCCTGGACACGCTCCAGCACCTCACTGTCCTCCTTGTAGTGATTGGGCCCAGAACTGGACACAGGATTTAAGTTGTGCCCTCACCAGTGCTGAGTACAGGAGGATGATCACTGCCCTGGTCCTGCTGGCCACACTATTGCTGGTACAGGTCAGAGTGCCATTGACCTCCTTGGCCACCTGGACACTCTTCTGGATCCTGTTCAGGTGCTGTCAGTCAGCACCCTCAGGTCCTTTTCTACTAGGCAGATTTTCAGCCTCTCATACCCTAACCTGCAGTACTGCCTGGGGTTGTTGTGACCCAAGTGCAGGTCCCAGCACTTTCCCTTCTTCAACCTCATACTGCTGACCCTGGCCCATCAATCCACTCCTGCCCAACCTGGCATCACCTGCAAACTTCCTTTATTCTTACCTATAAACAGGCAACTTTATTGACACCGTCAGTAAGTTCTAGACAATCATAACACTGCTAACACAAGCTGCCTTGCTTGCTCTCCTTCCTTTCCTGTCTCTACTGAAGGCTTTACAGCCCACCATTGCAGCACCCTGGTTGTGTACATCATCCCACCATGTTTCCATGATGGCAGCTATGTCACAGTTTTTCTGCTGCCTAATGGCCTCCAGCTCCTCCTGTTTGTTATCCAAGCCTTGTTTATTGGTGTAGATGCACTTCAGTTGGGCTATTAATTCTGTCACCTTTTTTTGGGGCAGAAGCCCTAATTGCTACATGACCATTGTCAGGTGCTTCCATACTTTCTGACACATCAATACCTTTCACATCTTGGCTTCTGCATGGATCTCTGTTCCCACCTCCTGTGAGATGGCAGACTGAAGGACCTTTACTAGTTCACCATTTCTCAGACATTGGTGTGCTGTCCCCAGGCTGATCTCTAGCAAGCATGGCTTTATCAGGTTTAGTTTAAAGCTCTTTCAGTGAGCCCTGATAATTCCTGTGCAAAGACCCTTTTCCTCCTTTGAGACAGGTGTACTTTGTCCACCTGCACCAGCAGCCTCAATGTCATGTAAACCAACCCATGATCAGAAAAATCATCCAGTGACACCAGGCTCAGAGCCAGGTATCGATCTGATGGTTCTTCCCATTTCTTCCCTTAACATTCCCTGCAACAGGAAGCACAGAGAAAGCACTACCTGTGCTCCTGATCCCCCAACCAGTCATCCCAGGGCTTTCAGAGGGAGACTTCAATCACGTCTCTCTTGATTGTCCTTGGGCTTCTTATTGTGATTTCTTGCTGCCTCCCTGAAATATGGATTAATAATAATGGTTTTCCCAAGGCCATACCAGAGTAGGAAGCTTTCTCATCACATCTTTAACCTTGGGCCCAGGGAGGCAGCAGGCCTGAAGTGTGTTACGTTGGCACAGTGGGCCTTTGTTCCCTTCAGAAGGGAATCTCCTATGACAGTGATCCATCTATCTTCAACCTACTCACCTCCTCCTCGAGCTCTGTCACTGAGCGGAGGAGCTCCTCTACCTGGGCATTCCTCCCACAGCTGTGCTGCCATATCATCTAAATACTTGCCTACGAAGTAGCATTATTCTATATTTAAATTAAATCTGTACAATTGATGAGTCAAAAATACATAACAGAGTGCCATTGCTGGAGATGTCACACTACCAGTCAAACTTGAAGGTGACTGTAATGTGTAAGTGTCATGCTCTGGTTATTCTTTGTTTCAGTTTTATTGGCATTTGCTTTCTCACTGTAGGAATGGTGGCAATATGCTGATCAGTACTCCCAAAATTTAATCTTAAGTTGGTCTGAAAATGACAATGTTGGCATTTAAGTTGAAATCACTTTTTTTAAAGTAGATACTGAAGTTCTTCAAACAAGAATTATGTTATGCTGTGGGGTCTTCTAACATTTTTAATTTTTCAGGTGGCAGAGATAAGCGTGGAGGTCCCATTCTAACATTTCCAGCTCGTAGTAATCACGACAGAATACGGCAAGAAGACCTTAGAAGACTTATTTCGTATCTAGCGTGTATTCCTAGGTAAGCGATGGTCTGATAACCTTTAAGGCTGTATAAAAAAATAAGTGGATTATGTTGCTGTACTCCCACAAGCTAGCAGAGTGAATGAGTTAATAACATGAGCAAATCAATACCAAGTTTTCTCATTTGCTATTTTCAAACTGCTTTTTGGAAGAGAAATAATTACTCTGCCGTGTAAAAGGAAGGCCACTGGCAGAAGGGCTGGTGTGCTTTAACTGGAAGTAGTTTGTGTCTCAGAAATGGCACTGCTGTGCCACATTGGTGTCACTGTGTTGAAGTCTGCAAATAGAACCCAGAGGCTTCCAGTACATCAATAATTAGAAATGTGCTGGTCATCATTCACCATATGCCTTGTGTGGAGTGTGGTCAGCACGGGACTCCTAAGTGTTGTTTGTGTTAGGTAAGTCATAGTGTCCTGATACAGCATGGAAATAACTGGGAGAAGGGTATGAGAAATTGCTTGTAAAGGTCTCAGATAAACCTGTGGAGTGATCTGTGAAAGTACTGATAGCATTACATTATCAGTAATTTAACCTATGAATTGCAGTGAGGTGTTTAAATAAATTGGCAAAAGTCAAATCCAGTGTTAGTGTGTGTGCATATATATACTCCCATACATATATATAGCTATGAAGTTATATATGTATGAGATACTTGAAAAAATTTTATGTGTTTTATATGTATCTAAAAAGTGTTCCTTCATATAGAGCTTTGCTTGTATAGGAATCACGCTGGGGACAAAAATGATCCTAAGACTGTGACTTACAGGTCCATCTTCGAACCTGACAGCATGTATTGCAGGCTAGAGCAATGCTGACTGTGCTTGACTATGTTTGTCTATGACCTCAAGCAGCAGTTGTCATTACAGTTGAAAAAAATTCCTTGGATAACATCCCAGAGTGCAATATCTTCCATGTTTCTGTAATGTGCTAATTTACAGAGAATCTTTGCACTTGATATAATCAAATACCAGTTTCAGACTGAGAAAGGTGGTTTCATAAAAATAACAGCAAGGCATCTGGCTGAGAGTCTACATGGCCTCCTTTTTCTGAAGTTAACTGGGGGACTCTGGGGACTTAGAGAAAGGAGAACAGGAAGAAGGCTTGAAATTTTTACTTTCAGATTTAAATGGTGAGATGTATTCCAGCCATCTAGAGCTTCAAGTTGCTAGAGAAGTTAATAGATAAATATGCATCAAAATGTGTCCAAGAATTTTTTTACAGATAATCAGGGTAAGAAACAGTCTTCCTCTGGCAAAAGGTGTATGTTACTTCAGCATCAATAGACCTGAAATTAAAAGAAAGTTAGTGCATGTTTTATACTCTTTAAGAATGGCAAACTTTTGAGAATAAAGGGAGCTTTATCAAAAGCAAGACTTGTTTTTATACAAATCATGTTTAAGGAACTGACTGTGCAACGCCAGCTAATTAGAAGTCCCAATTGGTACAAATATCCCCAGACTTTTGGGCTGTCTTTTATTTGTTGCAGTACTGTCACTTGACGTAGCTGAAGAATCACAGGTATCAGTTGTTTGGCAAGAGATCTAAAAGCTTAAGTTGACTCAATCTCACAATTCTACTGATTTTACAATGTATCTGATTTAAAAATACAGCTAAACTTATATCATCACCACAGAGTGTGCCTGGTATTTTAGTGTAGTTCAGGTTTACCAACACATGACCATGGCTGACTAAAGCCTCCCTAGAACAAATCTTGTGATCCTTGGCCAAAAGGGGTTCAGCTTGTGTGAGATGATGGGGCTCAGTGATGGAGGGCACAGCTGCACTGTGTCACATGATGAGTGACTGCTTTGGACACCCCAGTAGATGCATGCCTTGTGAATAAGTGGCAAGCACGCCCTGTGCAATCCTCAGTTTGGTAGGATAGGGCTGGGCTGAGCAGCACTCCTACTGCTATTTGGCCTTTCAGTAATGGGTCTGTCTTTCAGACAGTAGTTGTTTTTGTTCTTGAATCCTGTGAGGATTTTAGAAAACATTTTCACCATGGTCAGAAAATTGTACATTGTAGCCTACATGTATGCCAAGCTACTTACTTTTAATATATTTTGCTTCTGCCATTACCATTTTTGGCATTCCTGTGGGCATGTAAGAAAGCCAGCATGTATCATGATAAACTCATCTTTTGAAATGTTGTGGGATGCTTATTCTCTCTTCTTTTCCCTAGCTTTAAACTCTCCAAACTTGAAAAAAATATCCCCTTCTGTAGAATCCATTTTATCAATTCTTCCAGATCTCCTGTATCAGTCATAATCCATCTTTGTGCAATGTGGCCAATAAGGCTGAGTAAAATATGCCAGTGGAGCTTCCCTGCCTCTTGGACACTCTGAAAACCTCACCACATGAACTCTAGAATGGCATTTGAATTAGTCACATCCCTGAAAGTGACTCATACTTGAACGATGGACATTTGGTCCTTTTTGATAGTCTGTTGGCTATGATGCATTGGTTTTGAAATATTTTCCTTCCTATGGTCATGCTACAAGGTCGTGTAGCAAATTCTGCTGGAAGAAAATCAGAGTTTCTGGTGGTGAGGGTGATTGTCACTTTTGATCAGTGGCAAGAACTAAATGTACAGAAGATATTGAAGAAAAGAAATTAAATCTTCCATTCTCAGGGGAGGTGCCGGAGAATTTGAGTGTAAGGTCTGTCAATTTTTGGGCAGCAAAACTGAGCTCAAATTTTGTAGAAACAGTTTGATGTGGTTTTCTTCACAACCATAAAATCCTGTGTTGTCCATTAACTATACAAAAATCAATTGTGTTACAGAATAAATTGTCAATAAATGTGTGTTTTTCCTCTGCAGACTCTAACTCTCAGATAATATGGTTCTAAATCTGAGACAGTTTGAATAAGTTGCAAGGGGGTAGGTAAGAACCATTTGCCATCTTCTCTGTCTTTTAGAGGATCCCCTCAATCATTAGAAAGACATGAATGTTATCAATCAAGTAAGTGTATGTGTGTTCTGAAGAGTCAATTGTAAATGAATTAGATTTTGCTGCTTTAGGAAATGGGATGTTTGCTGTGTGTGAAAGGTGAGGGAGAAACAAGACTGGATGATGAATCATCATGAATATAAACAGCGAAAATGAAAGTGAAGATAATGGCAGAATATCAAATCAGCAACAGATATAAAGCTATCACCCACAAGGAGTTTGGCATGGGGGTGAAAGAAGCGTCTTGAGAGGTTTGTGAGATCTGCTGTACAGCTAGTCAGCAGTGAGACCCTGAGGAGACCCCGTTCATTAGGCAGTGTGGTGCGGTAGCGTGCTGTGTTGGAAGTTGAAACCCTTGCTTGATAACCTTTCCTTCTGTTTTCTGCAGTGAGGAAGTATGTAAACGAGGATTCACCGTCATTGTAGATATGCGTGGGTCAAAATGGGACTCCATAAAGCCTCTGCTGAAGATTTTACAGGAATCCTTTCCATGTTGTATTCATGTTGCACTGATAATCAAGCCAGACAATTTCTGGCAGAAACAGAGGACTAACTTTGGCAGCTCTAAGTTTGAGTTTGAGGTAATTTCCTCTATGGTACACAGATTTATATTTATTTTGTGGTTTTAAGTGTTCTCACTAATGATCAGCACCTTGAAAACTCTCAGATAAAGGATATTCGGCCTGAAAGGAGAGGTACTTTAGACCAATGGTGCTAGAAGGAATGTGGTTTTCTTCATGTACTTAGGCTAGGTAATTGTGCATGTTGTTGTTTATATTCTTTTTGTAAGCTCAAGAAAGATTGAATTAGATTTTTCCCCCTAATGATAAGAACTTTGGTTTTGTCTCTTTGTTATCTTAGTCTGCATTATGGTTACTGTGATATCTCAAGAATCCAGAGGAAATCAGCTGAATGAACCTTGCTGTTACCCTCCTGTAGCTTTGCCATACACAAAGTCAAAACTTAATCACAACAGTAATCAAAAGAGTGGTTGCTGTTTTGTTCTTAAATGTAGTGAGGTAAGAAAGAAATGTGGGGAAATACCTGCAAGACCTCCTGTCTTCTGCTGATCAGAATTGATACTGGAAATGTGTGAGAGAAGTTGTCGTGTGGACTTCATGAGCAAAATGATCAACTCTTACAAAGAGAAAAGCAAAAACTTGAAAGGAAATTTTAAATTTGTTTCAGTAACAGCATTTTTTTCTTTCCATTTTTATTTTTTAGACAAATATGGTGTCTCTGGAAGGCCTTACCAAAGTAGTTGATCCTTCTCAGCTAACCCCAGAATTTGATGGCTGTTTGGAGTACAACCATGAGGAGTGGATAGAAATCAGAGTTGCCTTTGAGGACTATATTAGCAATGCAACCCATATGCTGTCCAGACTGGAGGAACTGCAAGATATATTGTCAAAAAAGGAAATGCCTCAGGACCTGGAAGGTGCTCGCAATATGATAGAGGAGCATTCACAATTAAAAAAGAAAGTCATTAAGGCCCCGATTGAGGACCTTGATGTGGAAGGACAAAAGCTGCTCCAGCGGATACAGAGCAGTGATAGCTTTCCCAAAAAGAACTCTGGGTCAGGGAATGCAGACTTACAGAACCTTTTACCCAAAGTGTCCACCATGCTGGACAGGCTGCACTCAACACGGCAGCATCTGCATCAGATGTGGCATGTGCGGAAATTGAAATTGGACCAATGCTTTCAACTCAGGCTCTTTGAGCAGGATGCTGAAAAGGTAAGGATGGAGCAAGGAGAGTATAAATGGCTGATATTTGATGGACTTCAAAGAAGTACCAAGGGTAACTGAAAATAGTAACTTTTGTCTTTGAAGTTAATCACCAGCCTTTTAATGAGAAATAAGGGACTGCTTGATTGAGGGGCACTCAGGGTCTTCTGGAGTAAAGGGCATGGGATAGCGCTTCTAAGCTGTAAGGAACACAGGAAGCTCTTACCAAAGAAAGTTTTAACTGCTAATGACTTAAAAGTGCTTATTTTGTTAAGCATTTGTTCCAGACAGATGCTTTTGCATGCATCAAGTAAAGAAGAATGCTATATACTTTATAAATACAGATGATTGTGGACTACACTGGTCTTCTTTTGAGTGATCTTTGGGAAGTGAGTGACAGGCGGTCGGCAAAGTCTGAAGAGGCTGACATGGGGAACTGCTTCATTGATGCAGGGTTTGAAGTCCCAGGCTAAAAACGGATGTATCTCTTCTGACAGTGCATATGTCATTATCAGGGAACTGCGTGATTTCAGAATGTTTTGGGCTAACCAGTCCCTTCAAATGAGAAAGCCCTTGATTGTCATGGAATTTGAAGAGGAAGTATGGCAGGCAGATCGCTTTTAGATGAGCTCAAATAAGGTCTATTTTCATGTAGAATGGTTTTGCAATCACTTATTATTGACTTGTTACCATGGAACAAATGGCTTTAAGGAAGGGTGGGGAGTTTTTCTCTGGGAATAGTAGTAACTAGACTATGCAGTAAGTATATTTTTTGTCAGTGTTCCTAAAGTACTCAGATTTCTTAAAGTATTTTACATAAGATTGCCTGAACTGCATGAGACCAATGGTCCATGTTAAACCAGTATTCTGTTCTCAAGCAGCTGTCACAAGCAGATGCGTGGGGAAGAGTAAAAGCAGAACAAACATGTAAAACTTAATTTCTTCCTGCTTCTTCATTTGTATTCTTCACCCATTTCTTCCGTTATAATTTCATCTCTGGGACTTTATTTACACTACTGTAATGTTTTCTGCTGTGTTTAAAAAATAATTTTTTTAGAAGTACCATTTAAAGCACATGTTTACTGGATGGACATAGCTGAAAATAATAGGGACATGTAGAGAGTTCGAAAAAAGATAAAATTATTATCTATTTCTAAAATGATTTAGAAAATAATCCAAATTGTTGTTCTAGTTGTTGCTCTTTCAGACCCAAATGCATTTTATCAACCTTGCAGCCACTTCATTATGGCATTAATTATTCTGCATTATTGCATATCTTTCAGTACCAAGTGAGCACCATCAAAATAGGCTTTGTTAATTTTCTCATATTTTATCAAATAGCTTACATAACTTGGGCTTTAAGAAACTTCTTGTGAAATACTTGAGCCTGTGGCATTGACCTCTGTCCTGCTATATGGTTGCATAAGTTCCTATCAGTGTTTTCTATGTTTCTGAATCCAAGAATAAGTCTGTATTAAATTAACACATCTTTCTTTTGAAAGGGAAATGTTAGGCACCTCAAAATGGGGTTGACAGCAGGTACCATACCTGGGACTGTTTTTCTCTCATTAGCCAGTAAAAATAGATTAAAAAGAAGGTTTGTGTAGTATCCCAACTCATTTTTGGATTAAGACCCTTGCCTTAATCTACTTGCAGCCTGTATTTTTACTGCTTGTGTCAGATTAGATTTCACAGCTCATGACTTTTTTATCAGTGTATGTCTGTGTTTTACTGAAATGTGGGAAAGGATGGGATCTTTGCTGGAAAGAAAAAGGGTATTGCATGGGGAGAAAAAAACATGTTTCTTTTGGAGGACTTGCTCAGTTCAGTGCAAGAAACTGGGACTGGCTCAGGAGAAGAGAAGGCAAAAAAGGGACAAGGTTGGAGGGAATCTGATTGGAATTGCCCTTTAAGTGTCTGAAGGCAGCAACTTTAAGTGACCTAGAGAAGGATGGTCACGAACAGTACCAGTGTCTATTTTGAATAATGTTCTAACACATTTTCACTGAGTTTTAGATAAGAAGCTTAAAATTTTAGGAGTATGTGATCAGCTGGCTCAGTTATCTAAACTTCAGAAGTTTGGTTTACAGTTCTTACCGTATTGTGATCTACTTATACTTTAGTTTGTCATGGACTTGGGACAAATACTGGATTTGACAATGTTGTTGTGTTAGCCCGCACATTTTGAAAGATCTTTAAATGAATATATACTGCTTACTGCTACCATTTTTTCCTGGGCAATCTGTTTCAGCTTATCCAGAGAGCAGGTCTGTCTCTTTTGCTGAGTTATAGCAAAGATTTCAAGACCATTGTAAACAGGTGGAGTATTAAACAGCTTCTTGCTGTGTTGGTCTTTGAAAACTTTGTCTTCCAGTGCCACTGTTAACATATCTGTGTGCCTTCATTGATGGCCATTGTCATATAAGGTCTTTCCTAAAATTTGTTGGAATATTAAAATATTCCTTTTTTTCTTTTTAAAAACAGGCATATTTAAAGATTATTCTTAAATTTCTCTAGAAGAAGACAACTCTGTGCTCACGTGTACTTTTAGTAATTAATCTAGAAATAGAATAGTTGTTTTCAAATCTGCTGTAAACTTATGAACTAAAAATATTAAACTTGCTGCTGAAGTACCTGATCAGCATGAAAGAATTTATATCTAATTTCCATGAATTGTCATTTTCATTCTAAACTGCTAAGCTGATGACATCAGTAAGTCCTGATACTAGAGAATGTATAAGCTTGGCAGGGCTGTTCTCCAAGTCTGTTTGTTTACTATGACTTCTTTGTAACAGTGAAGTTTATGATTATGATGTTACTGGAGCTTGTTGAGATAAACACCTGTAGTAAAGATAACAGTAACAGCCTCAGCTGTTTGGTCCAAAAAGACAGATTTTAGCAATGATTGGGTTAAAATGTGCAGTAACTTAAAATGGAAAGAACATCAGTGTTAATTTTCGTGGCCTTAGACTCTGTATTCTGTGTTCATAGGTATATGACATTACTTGTCCATGATTTCTGCCATAACAAATTGTTGAACTTTCTTCTTTCCTTAATATTTTCATGTAGATGTTTGACTGGATCACACACAACAAAGGTCTATTTCTGAACAACTACACAGAGATTGGAACCAGTCACCCCCATGCGATGGAACTTCAGACACAGCACAATCACTTTGCCATGAACTGTATGGTAAGAACAGGCCTCCCAGCACAGCACACCACACCACAGACGTGCTGGCTATTTGTTCTATGTTAAGGTAGAATTTGTGAGTACATAGACACAGATTCTTCCTTCTTTACAAGTAGCACAAATTCGTGTTTGAGCGGTGAAATTATAAAACGCAGTGGAGGAAAACAAAGGGTGGTCAAGTACAGAGATACTGTGATAAAGCAACAAAGTTGTTTTGACAAATGGCAGTGTTCAACACAACCTCAGCACCTCTCAAATATAAACGTCCAAGCTTCTACAACCTGGGATGTGTCTTTGAGTACTACCTTGGGCCTTGTAGAAAATATCAGAGAATCATGTGTAATACAGATTTTAGCTCTCCAGTCTCCAAGAAATCGCTCTCAGGATCTTCTGAATAGATTTCAACTCAGACAGAAAGTTCTGAGGAGTAACTGAGCCTGGTGCAAGAATTTTCCATAGTTTTAAGAAGACACTTCTCATTTTCGGCACAGTAGAATGAAGCTAAAACAAACAATTTTTTTGGTCAAATATCATCAGTAGGCTGTAGTAAAAAATTTGGATTTTAACTGGCAATGAGTGAAGGCTATTTACTTTCAGTTTGATGGATTGCTGTTTGAACATAGGGACAAAATTCTCAAGTACAAAATTCTCTTAACACATTGTAGGTGTTTAAATAACCTTGGGAGTCTGGGCCTAAATCCAGTTCCTGTTTGTTTGATCAATGAAGGAAGAACACTACCAGTCTTGTTACAAATTAACATTCTTGGCAGTCCAAGGATGGTAATTGAATTAAAGTGTGGTTGAAATAATCAACCCTTGCAAGAGGGTTTTTCTGTAGAACAGGACTACTAACTGTGGAAAGTGGCGAAATAAACTTACCTAGGTTATGTGTCTTGCAGAAGTAATGGAAGGACTCGTAAGGCAGTGTATGGCGTAGCTGGAGGTAAGACAATAAAAGATATGATTAGAGCAGGCATATTTTCTTCATTTGCAACTCAGCTCTGTTTCCAAAAGCTTTAGAAAATTAAAATCAGTATGAACTGTATGGAAAGAGTAAAGCAAATGCAGGGGAACTTTGTAATTGAGTTATGTAACATCATATATGGTTATGACCATTAGGTTTGGTTTATGGCATAGGGAATTGCTGCCTTATGGGGCACCTTATTGTTGTTCCTCACTGCTCTGCAAATGAAGTAGAGCAGAAAAAAACACAGGATGACAGTAGGTGTCATTGACATGAGATGACTTTTGGAAATTAGTCATTTTAAGTGGTCTTCCAGGCAAATCTTGGGCTTGCATTCTGAAGGTTAAATTCTTCTGTAAGCCTGTTCTGATATTAGGCACTGTTGTCCTCTTTTCTTCAAATTGGATCACTTTTTTTTTTTCTCTTCTTTTAGGCTGTTCAGATGCTATCAACAGTAGGAAGCACTTGAGTGATGCAGCATAATCCTTTCTGCTCTGTGTTTGATATTAGTCTTTTCCTGTTAATCTCTCCTTTGCCTTTAGTTGTCAACTTCATTAATTGCAGGGGACTTTTTCTCAGCCTGAAAAATGTTTTCTTTAAGCGTATAAGCTTAAATTTGGGACAAATTAAGCCATCCAAACATTCAAAAGGGTAAAAACAAGCTGCATTTTCTGTAGCATAGCCCCCACAGAAAGGGTTCTCTGCCACGGAATTGAAAAACGTAAATTCAGTATGATTGGCCCCTGGTTTTGATTTAAGCAGCATTTAGATTATCTGGGTTTTATTTGGTTAAATGGCAAAAGCCTTTCATATAGATTAGGGGCAGAGATTAAGCTGAACATGACATAAAAAATGGCGTGAAGTGATTGAATTTTGGCAGGCCTCATTTTTCATTAGCTTTTAACTGGAAAAATGTCAGGCAGTCTTAACTGCTGCAAGCATGTTCAGCTTCTCTCTGACCACTCTCCACATATGCTCTGTACGTAACAAGCTGTTTGTTCACTCTTCCTGTCAGTGTAACTCTTCAGTAATCAAAGTGGATTTAAGGTCTCATGTTTTAATAAACTAACACCAGTAGTGGAATTTAACTTTTAACCTGTCTATGACCATGTGAAGTGATTCATTTGGATGGAATAGAGGAAGGGAGGAAGACAGCTATGTATAAGCTTTATTTATTGCAGGAGATTTTGAAGGCTTTTCATTGTGGCCCTAATTGGACCTTAATAGATCTTGCTTTCTAGTCAATTTTCTTAGGCTCACTTGAGGTTGGCAAGAGCTGTTCAAAGGATAAATGCTCCCCAAGCAGCTAAATGCAACCTCTTGCACTTGCTCTCAGCTTACCTCTGATAATTAATGTTGCAGCTGCTTTCCCCAACACATTGTGGTTGCTGCAGGGCACATGCTCCCCTCCACAGCAGGTGCTACCCTCTGTCAATAGCTGGGTCTCTCATGTCCCCTTCCTTCCCAAGCAGCAGCTTGTTTCCAAGAGGTGGAGGGCAACTCCTGCAGCTGCTTATGCCAAACTTGGCTGAGGAAGAGTGACGGCCTTTGAGTGAGATGCCAAAATTTTGATCTGGTGTTCCAGTCTGACGCAAGCCACCTGGATGTAAACCATTTTGAAAGCTACTTATTTCCTGTCATGAGCATGAGTTAGTTACATCAAGGACAAAGAGGATTTGCTGATTTTTTTTGTTTATTTTCTTGTAATGGCTTTGTGCCATTTTTAGAATCTTGGTTTTCAAAATAGTTGGAAGTGTAAACCAAATGTTATAAAACAAAACGGTAAAGGATACATCTGGGGAGGAGATTTAACTTCACTTTCACCAGTTTGGTTAGCAAATGGTGTATCTAGGAGTCTTGTGTGTTTATGTGGTTGCACTTCAAGGTAACAGAAATGAGTTCATGCAATTCTTAAGCTTAATACACAGACTAGTTCTCATTGCAATGACTCTGTCCCAGAGAAAAGCTGGATAGGTGTAGTTTTGTGCATTAAAGAGGGACATGTGTTTATGTATTAGCACAGGTTGATGTGGCTAAAAGAGCTACCGACTGAAGGGTAGTTCAGAGGCACAGCCATAGGTATGTGGCTTCCTGTTACTGAATTTGAGAAGCTGTGCAGTGATAAAAGCCAAGGCTGTCTCTTTATAGGGCAAGTAGATCCCGTGTTCCATAACTATAGGAAAAACAAAATCTCAATGTTTCTGCTCTCTGAAGATGAGGATGGATTTTCAGTACAATTTTGAAGGCCTATTTCAGCCACAGTAAATTGCTGTTGTCAAGTCCTGAGATTTATTTGAGTTAAGCAATACTCAGTTTCAGCTTGACGTTCCTATTTGGGTGACTAAACCAATGCCTCACTTCTTAAAACAAGTTTTTAGTACCTTTTAAGGGAGAAACTTTCAAATAAGGCATCATAGGAGTTACAAGTACAAAAATTATGTGTTGAGTTTTTCAACTGCAAGAATAAAATACCCATGATTATACAATTAGTCTGTCTTGCATGCAGGAGTGGGAAAGACTGATTGTGTGTCTGTTCACTCTTTTCCGTGCGATTTTCTATACATCTGCTGAGACACAAGGAAGGCAAGAAGTCACGTGAAATACAGGTGATGAGGAGGAGGATGTCTGCTTCAACATTTTCTGCTCCTGTTGCTAGATCAGATGGCCTTGCTTTCATTACAGTTTAACTGTGCCTCTCCCTGCACTGGGGAGGGTTAAAATGCTTGAAGAGTGATGCAGCAGGCAAAATGAAACTTTGTTTGGATAAAGCTTACACATGCTACTATTAAAGGATGTGCTATGACTGTTCCTTGTCTCAGTTGTTGATGGGACCATGAGTAGAAGTTACATTTATTGACCATAATCCAAAAACCCCTATCTCAATTGTAGGCATATTGCTAAGTTGATTTATATTCTCGGAATAGGCTGTTTGCATACACTAAGCCATTTTATCAAGGTAGTAATCAAATACTGAATGCTATCCAAAAAGAGAGTGTCAGAGATGAGCACTGGTGAGAGCTTTGGGATGTTAAAATAAAAATATGAGCACAATGATTGAATATCCCTGGGTTTACAGAGTTAAAAGTTAAAAAGATGTCTTGCTCAAATCTAGCCACAGGGACTGGTACAAATGAAAACATGAAGAAAGGTGAGGTAAAATCACCTTAGCTTAGTGCTAGTGTAGTATTTTCTCTTCTTTTGTACTGCTCACGTATTTCACCCCTGAGATTATTTTTACTTCAAATATGTGTTTTTGTAACCATACAGATTTGTCTCTTGAGAAAGACTTTAAGCACCATGTGAATTCTAGACTGCCCTTGGTTTTCAGGATTTGGGCAAATGAGAGCAAGACCACAGGTGTGCATCCCTGAGAGAATCTTTATGGTGCAAGAGCACTTAATGCTTAGACACAATATCTGGATGCCGCCAGCCTGAGAATAGACTGAAAAGGTAAAATGAGTTCGGGCTATTTTCAGCTTCTGAGGAGCACTCCAAAGTCAGCAAGAGTAAATAGAATGGGCTAAATGTGCAATCCTTAAGAGGGAAGAAGCAAATAAACAGATTTTTAAAAGCACTCAGTTACTGAGGTGTTAATACAGCAACAAGTACATTCAAATCAATGAATTGCAAACTGAAGGAACAGACATTGGTGGTACTGAAAAGAAGCAAATCTTACTTCATTCTTGGTACTTACTAGGGTAGCTGAACTTCAGATTTGTAAAGAAAATGCTCTGATTCAGTTGGTCCTACTAGAGAACTAGGTCCAGTTTAAAGCCCCATAATGGGAAACATCTACATGGAAGTGATGTGGCTGTAGGGAGAGTTTGAAGGCATGGGCATTTAGTATGATTAAGTAAAGGTGAGTGAAGAGTAAAGGAGGAAAGAAGGTAATGTTTGTGTTGTGTATATAGTCTTGTGGTAAGATTCCTCAGGTCCACAGTGAAAAATGTAGGAAAGAGATCAGATATTTGAAGAAAGTTGGAGTGAAATTATACTGCACATGTTCCAGTGCTGATAGCAGTGGTTAAATAGTTACCTGAGAATATTTAGAGGATCCTTGTAGTTGAAGAACAGGTTGAATACTTTCCTTAATTGCAGCTTGGATGTTGCCAAGTGTATATTTTTTTTGAAGGGAATGAATCAGATTTTACCTTTAGTTGTCCTACAGCCCTCATCATTGAAGTTTGTATTCCCGAACTGAAATTTTTACTGTTGCTTCAAAAATGAGACTAGAAGAAATGTTAGAGAACATGTAAATCATTGAAGCAGGTGTTAATTCATACATTAGTACTAAACTGTCTTTTGCTAGTCATTTGTGTGTGACGTGGCAGGTGATTTGAAAATTTCATCGCTAAATTGATTCTATCACAGTAAAATAGTTCAAGCTCACTATAGTCTATATAGAGGTGCCACTTGCGATGCTTATGGACCATCTCACTGAGTTGTTGGCATTTAAAATTGAACACGTGATAGTCTCTGTGACAGAAAACTACTGTTGGAAGTCTTGGAGATAAACAAGCATTTTCTACATGGGTGTGGGAAAATCAGGAAATAAAATGGAGCCTTCAGGTCACCTGCCAGCTTTATTTTGTGTAAGTGTGATAGAAGTTCAGTTAAGCTGATAAGCCTGTATTTTTCCTGTGTCTTTGCCTTTCAGGCACGCACCAAAGCATGACTTAGTGCAGTTAGGCTACTAATGTGTTGCTTTGCTGAGGAAATAAATTTATTTTTGTTTGTATACCCCCTTTAGAAGAAAAATCTGCAATGAGGAGCTTTCCAGATATCATAAGGTGTTCTTTCAGCTTCTGGCTAAAGAGCATTTTGAGGGAAAATAATCATGCTAAGTACATTTGTATCCTTACTAAATACACCATAATGCAGTGACTTGAATTGTTATCTTTTAAGTCTTGTTACAATACTAGTGTGTAACACAGTGAAAGAAATGCAATATCACATTACCCTTTCACATTTGAGACGGTTGATACACATTTATAAGCTGCAGGTGCTTTGTGCAGATTCACGTGGCGTAAATCAGGTCACTAAATAAGACTTTATCAGTTACTACCTCCTAGCTGTTGCTTCCATAACTAAAACCAGGTTGTAAATGAATAAGATACCAGTGTCTGGTAAATCAGCGACAACTCACTTGTAACAATGTTTCTCATCTCTCAAGAAGTGTGCAAAATATGCGGTTGTCTTATAATAATGACAGTGGAATTGCCTGTCCTTGTGGGAAATGGAACAGAATTTGTTGACCTTCAAGAGTCAGTTAAAGACAGTCTAATTGTCGTGAGTTGCTATTAGAGATTCTTTTCCTCCTTAACTAAATCTGTATCATTTGAGTCATTGCATTCTAAAATACTGACACTTAAAACTTTGGTACATATACCATGTAGTAAGGTAAAAAGTTAAGATTATTGTAAGCTGGTTTTTTGATTATTTTTTTTTTAGGAAAGGAATGTGGTGTACATAGCTTGGGAAGTGTTCAACTGTCAGCATTTTAATTCATATTCATACTGCTACAGGCTGTATTCTTCCACACGTGTGAAGCCTGATTGTCATGGGAAAATGAATACATGTTAACTACAGCTCAGTGTTAATTTGTTTTACTTCATGTTTATAGTGCCAAGTCCTTCATTTTTAACTGCTTTTACAGAATTTCCAAAGTTGCTTTATTATGATACAGAAAGAGTTCAAATGGCAGTCTACTATAGCCTTTATTCTTTTTTCTTTTGGCACTTGTTTCTTCTTACAACTGTAAAGACCATCTAAAGGCTTTCTGTATTCATTTAGCAGTTTTGTATTTATGCTACATACATTTTTAATAGGCCTAAATGCTCTCCAGTCTTTTAAACTTTGTTGGAAGTAGCAGATTTGTACTCTGCCAGTTGTTCAGCTGTGCTTAAAAAGCAGAGTGTAGATGTGTGGGATAACCTAAAAAAATAAGAGGTAGTATTGTGCAGAAAGGAAAAACAGCCATCATGACACTGCTGTGCTCAGTTATTAAGTGGACCAGCTGAGTTGAAAGCTGTGTCAGGTATGCTCCTGCTTGCATACATGCATACAGTTTACAATCAATATGGACCTGTCCTAATTGCTACTCAGATCAGTCTGGACTGTGAAGCCTGGAGGAGCTGCAACACTTGCTTCAGCCAGTCAGTGTCAAGCTTTGGGCAATGGCTTGATGCCAGCAGGCAGTTCTACCTGATTTGCTCCATGTCTGGTGGTTGGACTAGGTGATCAACAGCCCTTTGATTCTAAGGACTTCATTCTAGATGTGCCCAACTGAAGGAAGTGTCAACTCCATATCATACACTTGTAGCTCTGAAAGAGTTATTCAGAAAGCTTTTCGTGGCAAAATTGTTCTTGTTTTACTTCACAGGAATCAGAAACTCTTGATTGAAAATTAGGTTGACTATGAGCTATCAGTAACTAATGCCAGTATGCCAGAGAATACTTCTGATCTTGGACCTTATTTGTCTAAATTTCAGGGCAATATAGTGGCAAGCAAATAAAATGTAAAATTATTAAACTTCTTGTAGCTCAGAGTTCTTTATTTTTGTTTCTTTAAAAGTTACTTTCAGAAGTTGATGTAAAGGTTCACAGATGTTGCACACATGCACACTGTGGATAGATCAAGCGCTTAGAATGATACTTCGATTTTCTTATATTGTGTGTGTCTGAATATCTTGAATATCTGTAAACATTTTTATTGAGGTTGCTGTAAAATACGGTTATTTCTCTCTCTTTATTGTAATAATGTGTCTTCATGTAATATAAATTGGCTTGAGCTGATTGGTAATACGAGTTTTAGACTGGTTATTTCAAGTCATCATTCTCATTTGTCAATTATGGATAGACTGCTACATACACCTAGATTCCAAAGTTTGGTATGCATAAACTCGCCAAATAAAACCAGACTATTAATCATTGTTGTAATAAAGTAGAATTTTTTAGGAATATAGTTCTGTATTTAATTGGTCTGCTAACTTGCACTAATTTTTCCCTCCCTCTTCTCCACAGAATGTGTACGTAAACATAAGCCGCATCATGTCAGTAGCAAACCGCCTGATCGAGTCTGGCCATTATGCTTCTCAGCAAATCAAACAGATCGCCAGTCAGCTGGAACAGGAGTGGAAGGCATTTGCTGCAGCCTTGGATGAACGTAGCACGTTACTGGACATGTCCTCCATCTTCCATCAAAAAGTTGAACAGGTTAGTGAATGGGGGAGGCATCAACAGAAGTTTGTGTGCTGGAATGGTGAGTTGTACAGTTTGCATTTGCTTTGGACCAAAGTGCAAGAAAGTGATTGAAAAGGCTGACAAGAAAGACAGCATATTTATTTCTGTCAATTTTGATACTCAAACAAAACCTTGTTCTCCTCTGTTTAGGCCACTGGCCTTAAATTCTCCGCAAAATACTTCACCCACATCAGTGCAAGATAAAACAATCAAATTAGCCACATGAATCAAAATGAAATGGACTGAAATGCATGACTATATAAGGCTTTTAAGTATGGATATAATGCCTTTTCTACATCTAGAAACTATCACTTCTTCTATTGTCCTCACTACTCAACTCCCATCAGTCCTCGAGTGTCAAGATCTAACTCATAATAATTGCTTATAGAAAACATAAGTTGAACTGGCCTGAAAGTTGAGAAGTTAATTAACTGCCTTCTGAATCTGAAATTGTGGTGGGAGATGTTTACTTAGTATTCCATAGGAGATTCCTCCTATGCTAAAAAAACATTTTAGCTTTAGGCCTATACCAATTATTTTAATTAAGTCATTAACCATGTGTAACTGCCAGAGAAGAGGTATATGTAGGGGAAATAGGAATAAATATCCCCAAGTTAATAATCTTAATGGTGAAAGCATGTTTTGCCCTCAAGGGAGTTCAGTTCTGAAGGAGTTGCTGTGTGTGCGCAGTTGAGTCACCCGCTGGTCTTGTAGACTGTCTGCTCTGAGCATCCCTGGTGTGTTTGGGGAGCAGAGGTTCTTGGATGGGTATGGCTGATGGAAGCTCTGGTGTGCTGTATGTAGATACTTGTCTTTCAATTTGCCTTGCTAAATTATATCCAAGGAAAAGTCTCATGTCTGATGTGACTTTAATTTAGAATGAAGGAAGGAAGCATTTGGGAACTGAAAAATTCAGAAACAGAGAGAGGCTATGATTTTAAGACATTTTTTTCCCTGATTTCTACTACAAGGATATTTAACTTGATAAATATCTAGACATTAGAATTTAGAATGTATTAAGATGCAAATACACATTGCTTTTCATTATGTTAGCGGTGACATTGGTTTAATGTCCTTAGACAGACTAAAGTAAATGTTTTAAAATGATGCCACTATAATAAGTCCTTTCAGCAAGTTTTACAGAAAAGCTACGTAAAAATGAGATGAAGGAATTGTTTTCTGACACCAGTCAGTCACCAGTCAGCTTGAAGCATTTGATAGACACAGTTCAGAGCCTTGTCAATATTGATGCTTTTCTAGTAACCTGGGTCATTTGGTTTTGCATTCAAGCACTTTCAGCCATACATGTAGGAGAGAGATAAATGAAGTGTGAACAGGTTGCTATACCCTGACTCAAATGCTGTCATTTTTCTTTATAATAATAATAATAAATTACGCTCATCAGAAGTCAGGGGACTAAATTTTGCATGATTATGCGGTGGGCAACTGTAGCAAGGGTCAGTGTTACCTTCTTTACCACTAAATATAAGTGTAAACAGGAGGAAAGATAAAAATGAGAGAAAATAGTGCAGCATCTGCTGGGATTAATTTACTTTTAATTGCTCCTTCTGCAGTTTTCATTTTATGATTAGTTGCGATGGATTGCCCTAGTTGATTTGTAAGATACCTGCCTGTGATATATTAGCTGTTTCATTAACAGTGGAGAGTGAGTTCAAGGAAGAGGGTTTGGAATGTGAGGAATGACCCCTTTAGAGACTGGTGACGCTTGACCTACATAAAAAGATTAAAAAGTAAGCAGCCCAAGAAAAAACTCACCCTTCTTGAATGCATGTGTTCTCTTGCAAGTGACAGGTAAGTGTCACTGCCGACTGTAAGGCACAGTGAAGACTGCACCAGCTATCAGTGCCTGATGCACATGGAGCTTCTATTAATGTTCAGTGCTTAACATTAGGTATTTTTTAAACTAGGCCTTAATGAGAATTAAATAAATGTTTTAGAGCTAAGTGTTACACCATCTTTCTGCCCAACTATCAAACAATAGAAGAATACCAGAAGTAATCTATTAATTCATTTTTCCTCAAAAGACTACATGTGCTCCAACAATTAAGATATGTATGATAAATGGCTTGGTCTCATAACTTTTGAGTCTTGAACGTGACATGAATAGAGGAAATTTACTTCACAGAGCTCACATGTGCTTGGCTGTACTAGATTTAACAACTATGAAAACTCATAGAAAAACAGATTCTTTTTTCCTCTTTCCCTTTCTAGCATAACAGGGGTATAAAATTCATGCCCCCTAGCTGTGAACAATAAGTTGGCAGAACCTCTGCTATGCATATAGCTGTGATGGCAGTTTCTTCTCTGTCAAGACAGCTTAAACTTCCAAGATAACTTAAATTGTCTGCAGAAGAGATTTCTGTTGCATTATCCTCAATTTCCCCTGGAAAGCTTGACTTGAGCAGCTATGCTGACATAGCTGTGAGCTCAAAGTTCAGTGCTTGTCCTAAGAGACCTCCGTTTAAGTTGTAAATCCCTTACATGCTTGCTGCTGTAGTAACTTGCCAAATGGATTTAGTGCTTCTCTGCATGTAGAAGTTAGTTCTTTGGGGACTTAGGTGTGAATTCGCTGTGCCCTGACACTGCTTTGCTTCCTTGATAACCTCTTTCCAGCAAAAGACAGCTACGGAGTGTTTCAGTGAATGCTTCACCAGTAATTCTTGTGTGCATGTGCAAAGTAACATGGTTTTCTCTGAAGATTAAAAAGAGGTGAGGTGATAAACCTCATGATACCATGAGTATCTGCACAGGCAGCTGATGGGTAAAAACCAAGGGTCTGGACTTGAAAGCTGTAGCCTGTTTTACTTCCTTGTGTAAACAAGACCTTAATTGGCTTTTGTCTTTCTGAAATGGTAGGTGCAGGATGAAAGAAACTTTTTCTTAGCTGCAAAGTCAAGAAAAGGATCAAGAGTAAACTTGAAGCCTCAATATTGCCAACAATTAAATTGATTCTGAACACTGCCAACATATAGCTAAGCCTGACTGTCTCCAAACAGCTCAAAGAGTTTCAGATACCTAAAAGCACAAGTATAGTCAGACTTGAGTATTTCTTTCTATTCTAGATATAAACTTGGTTATTTCAGAGAGAAATACTGTAAAGACTTCTTGCTTAAAAGCAGTCCTTTCAGTGTTTGTCACACACATGAATATCCTTTTGTATATTACGATCATGTGTATACTTAATGGTAGAACCAAAAACAAAGCCAAATGTTTCTTCTCTATTGCAGTACATGAGCAATGAGGACTCATGGTGTAAAGCCTGTGGTGAGGTGGAGCTTCCCTCAGAACTGCAAGATTTGGAAGATGCAATCCATCATCATCAAGGGATATATGAGCATATTACCTTGGCTTACTCTGAGGTCAGTGTCTTTGTTTCCTTAAATAAAATTGTCACGTGTTGAGTTTGGATCATGAATCTGTATCACTTGTTGCATTAAGAGTTAGTTAGAAACTCAAGTGCTGAGCATATTTTTAAATTTTATATACTGGATTTTGCTACTATTGTTCAAAAGCGAAGTGTTAAAGTCTTCCCTGTAACCTTCGGAAAGAAAAGGTGAGATTTAACCATGTGTGGTACAAACAACCCTTGGAGCACTAAAGTACTGAGTATGTTTTAATTTGCATTTGCATGTTACTACCTTTTAATAGCAGTGTGATACTATTATTTAAACATTTACTTGAAGGGAAGTTAGTTGGGCATTCTTTGGGAAGGTATTCTGTTGGCATGGATTTCCCTAAGTGTGTTTTGAAAATCCATCTCTGAAATTGCCTCACAAAAAAGGCTCAACCATCAACGGATGTCACTTGAGAAGCCAGAAGGTAATGCACTTAGTTTCATCAACCTCAAAGACAGTTAAATGAGCTAGCATGCCTATGTAGTCAGCATTTGTAGGATTAGCATATTTTATGCTGCTGCTCTAATCTTAGACTCAGCATGCACTGGAATCATAATATTTGTCACTATTTCTAGTAATTGTATTTACAACTTAAGATAAAATGCTTACTCTGAAGGTGGTCTAGAAAGTGATGACTCAACTATCTTTTTTTGTTTTCTTTCAAATTTCATGTTTTCTCTTGTGCTTTACTTAGCTGTAATCAAATTGGTGTTCACTATTATTAGCTAACAGGTATTTTCTGCATTTCCTGCTTTATTTGCCTTTCTTTCTTCTGTCAGGGTTGTTCTCATGGTGTGGTAAAACTATTTTTACTATTCAACTGGACTGATGTTGTTCTGGATTAAATACAGTAGTTTTTGTACTCTCAAAATTCCGTGTTTGCTTCAATCATGGTAAAAATGATCGGTGGACACAGGCTAGTTTAGGCCACAGCTTGCACCTGTCTTTAAAAGGTGGTCATGTGGGTTTGAATTAATTGTTGTGATTTATACATTACATTAAAGTTAAAACTACTTTCTGATGAATCAGCTTTATTATAGGAAGCTGAGTCCTAAGTCTGGTCTGTGAACTATAAAGATGGTAAGATTAGTGTTAATGATCTCTCCTATTGTTAGCATATCAAAACTGGGTTTTTTGAATACCTGCTACCTTAGGGCCTGCGTAAAGGTTGTGACCATGAGTCAGATAACCCTATTCTCTTGCTCTATGCCACCCTGCTATGTCAACTGATCTAATGACTATCACGCTAAATACTTGCAATTTTACTTACATGTAACTGTTTTAACTCGTTCTTGAAAGCATGTTTTGTAGTAAGGTTTCTTGTCTTCATTATAAAGGAGGAGGGACAGAGACATGGCACATTTATAACAGATTTATGTGAAGAGAGGCAGTCTGGGATGCATGCTTCATGATAGTGCAGCAAGGAGTAGGAAGGCAAGATCTCTAGAATAATGATGATAAAGCACTGTGGTTGAAATAGTGGCATTTTTTCTGCTTGGTTGGTCAGTTTGAGTTGGTTCTGTATGGGCTCTTTTTTTTGTCGGGGATGTGACTGGATGAGCCTGCTGTTAAGTGTAAATAAGTACCGTGGATTAGCATGTTAAATACTGTTTGCTTGCTGGTGATGCATAAAGAAAATAAAATAGATTGGTAGATTGTAGGATTACTTTGGGAAATACCTTGAAAATTTATTTATGATTTCAAAGCTGTAGCTTTTGACTTTGGGATAGCTAGATATTTTTACAAAATCTTCACTGGTACTACTTGAAGGGAAAAAAAAGCACTAAGTGCCCTTCTTCTTATTTCCGGTCATTCCTTTTTCCCGTCTGGTAAAAAATCAGTTTTGTCTTTAGCAACCAGAATTGGTGCAGAAATAATAACTGTATGTGTATGTACAAGTTGTGTTCCTCCTCTGGGCAGGTGGTTTTATTTTGCATTTTTCAAATGTGCATTCCTTTTTGAAGATTGATGGAGGCATCTTTCTGTGTCAGGATATTACAGCAGTATTGCTTATCATTATTAGGTGTATGACTTCATCTCTATTACAGTACGGAGCTCCTTTCATTTTGTGATGAATGAACAGTGGGGGAAGAGAGAGAGCAACACTATGGGAATCACCACGCTGTCATTCATTTTAGATCGCAATGTCTTGACAACACGACTTGGTTGCAAAGTAGAAGACAGTGACTTTAAGAAAGTAAATGCTTTTACGACTAGACAGCGTGATTTTAGCGAGGGTAATTACTGTATATTGCTAGTAAAGCAACTTACTAGCTTACAAGATGAGACAACTGGTATGCCTGAAAATCCGATAATGTGCCTTAAATGAAGTTATATATAAAAATAAAGTTATACATCTCACTGAAATCTTAAGGTAGTCATGCACTAGGAAGGAAGAAAACTTTAGTGTATTAACTCCAAAGGAAAATCTGTGTGCAGTCATTTATTTATAAAGCTAATAAACTAATTGGATCAAGGAGCTGTCACAACTACTTTCTTCACCTAGATTTTATGGACTCTGAATGGATAATTGAAGTCCATTATCTTGAAATATTTAAAGGACTTACTAGATAATTCTTTTGGATACAGAAAAGAAAAAAGATATCATGTAACTGTGCTATGGACTGCATTTTTTCTGCTGACTTAACTTTACAGGAACTTCTTTTAGAAGTGAGCTTCAGTCTCTGTGTTGATACTCATTACTAAAATGAAAGAGCTTGAACTAGAACTGAGAAATAAACTCCCTTGTAATCTAATTATTCGAAAAGAATTTTCATTTGTATCTGTTTGACTACTGATTAACAAATTTAAAACATGCTCAGACTTAGTAAAAAGTTGTTGAAAATAGCCAGTGGGGGAAGATGTTGACAAATTTGCTGTTTCTGACATGGTGTTGATTTGATGGATTCAGGCTATTGTTTATACTCCAGTCGTGTGGTTTCAGATAGTTTTTTTTTTTCCTGTTCCCTAGATGAGCTGTTAGAAAAGTTCTTTACAGGTAGCTGAATGATACTGAATTGTAGCAGTTTACTGAGCTTCATGCTAAAAGTGACAGAGTAAAAGCCAATGAAAAGTGCTTTTAACACTAAATGTTAATAGTGACCAGATAAGAGAGGATTCTTGCTTTTTAATTAGCATGCAAGGTAAATCTGGATATTTCTGCTGTGATTTGAATCAGAGAAGACAACAGTTAGAAATGACAAATGTTTCCCGTCAGTATCAGTAGTTACATTTTGGAAAGCAGTATCTTTCTGTGTTGCATGGAGAGGGTTGAAGTGATTTAATCAGAATTAAGTTTGCCATAACAGCAGTTTTCCCTTGGCTTACCAGTAACAGTAATAATTTAGAAGTTATAAATTGTGTCAGATTGAATCATGTACTAAGTTTTATATTTATTGGTTTAAATGTATTTGTCAAATTAATATTAACCTACAGAAAGTAACCTTCCTGTTCACCTTTAAAGCAAATGAAGAGAGAGATTGTTTTGGAAGGATAATTCTGGACAAATGCTTAATTTTAGGCATTCTCTTGTCCAGGGAAAGAGTTGTAGAATATTTATTCTAAGTTAGATTCGACTAGTTTTTAAAAAAAACTCAAACTAAACAAAAAATCCCAACACTTTGAAGGAAAATCTCTCTTAAGGTAACAAAATAATGGAAAGGCAGGCTGTTATTTAGAGGAGTGCTACTTGTTAAAATTATTTTAAATAGAGAATAATTTTTTCTTTCTATGACAGCTGCATTTAGGTAATCATTCCTGCAATAAAACCAGTCTTCATCACTGCTCCCTGAGTTCTTAGAGACATCTAAAACTGGGAGAAGGGGTGGGGTACAAAGTAGTAGCCCAACAAGCTTTTGGTAAGACAAGTAACTCTTCATCCTTTCTGGTGGTCAGGTGAGCCAAGATGGAAAGTCACTCCTTGACAAACTTCAGAGACCTTTGACTCCTGGAAGTTCCGATTCCCTGACCGCATCTGCCAACTACTCAAAAGCAGTTCATCATGTCCTGGATGTCATCCATGAAGTCTTACATCACCAGCGCCAACTGGAAAATATCTGGCAGCATCGAAAGGTCCGCTTGCACCAGCGGCTTCAGTTGTGTGTTTTTCAACAGGATGTTCAACAGGTAGGCTTTATTTCACTTTCTCTAAGTGCCTTTATATTCTGTCAGCCCATGATTTCAAGCTGATTGTGCTGATAGGTGAGTTCTGACTGCTAAAACCCGCTTTCTTTTGCGCAACAAGTGAATACTTGCATGGGATTGACTGAATGATACCACGTTCTGTGTATTATCAAAACTTGGGTATTGGCAGCTGTGGGTATTAATTGTATATGCAAGCTAGCTCTGCTTTGTTTTTTTCTGATTTTAAATTAATTTATTTACTTTAAAGACATATATGATGAAATAAATTTATTATAGACAGCTATTCTGAGTTTGTTCTGGAAGCTGACATTCCCATTCTAGGTAAAATTCTGGACTCAAAGTGTCAGAACAACTTGTTGTAACATGCAAAAAATTAATAGTGATTTTCTGTAAAATTTTTGGTTTTAAATCCTCAGTGATACTTAATTGACTTAATAGAGTTTCTTTAAAACCTGAGAGTAGTATAATAAGAAATAATAAAAATTACAGATGATATTATTTTCTGATAATAACACTGTTCTTGAATTAATGGTAATTAGCTGCTATTTTTTTATTACTATGGCAACATCCGTAGAAGTTAGTAGTTATGTACAGGCATTAGTATCTCTAACATAGCTTTGCCTTTTTAAAGTAAAACAACATAAAATTCCTTGGTTGATGGATTTTAATAAACATGAAATGTTGGCTTTGGACTGCAATTAACAGAGATATTAGTAATTTATCCTTTAAGAGCTCGTCTTCATAAAAAAGTAAAGATGGCTAGTGTTTGCTGATCATATTCTTTCATTTTGGTGTAAAACTGTTCACAAATCACAACTTCTGAATGGGGTTTTTAGATGGATAGCCATACATTCTGCTTAAACTAATATTTTTTCTTCAGAATTAGTTACACTTTAAGCTATATTCCTTGCACTTTTCTGTTTCAAGAAGGTACTGGATGTGAGCATTTGGGAGTGAAAAACTGATTTTCATCATTCACAGTAGTTGACAAAGGTAATTTAGGTGGATGGTGGGGAGACTGAGCAGTCTTGGTAACTGAACTTTCTTCTACATCTGGTGACTATCTCTTCATGTAATTAAAGAAAATTACTTAAATACTTTAGCAGTAAATTATGTAAAATCTTCAAAGCTTTATTGCTTAATTTTTTATCTAAAAAGAAGCATACATTGAAAGACAGGCTGTTTTCCAGATTCTCAACGCTGAGATGTGACAAAGGATGTAGAAAGGCGTGAAAAATATTAGCTGACAAAAAAGGAAAAGAAAGCAGAGGGAATGTTATGAATGGTCAGCAAGGGCACAGAGAACTGAAGGCTCCATTCATTATGCCATTGTATAAATCCTTGAGGCTCTCCATGAAGATTACAACGTAAGTAGTGGCTAGTAAGGAGAGTCCGGTGCTGGTACTTGCATGAGTAGTCAGTGAAGTGCAAACTCAGAATATGCTGTGATTCTGTGATGAGGCACAGCCCACAAATTAATCACCTCTTAAACTGAAAAGACTTCATAAGGAATCTTCAAAAACTGAAGTTAACACAGTGTTTGATTCTCAGGGAAAAACATAAGTCCTCTCAGTAATCTGGTGCCAACAAGTATGGATTGGATGGTGGAACTTTTCTTGTCTAGTTTGAATTCAGTTCAAGTAGGACCTACTTTGGCAATCTAGGCCAAAGGGTCTCCTGAGGTAATTTGCCAGGTGCATAATTCAAGTTTCAGGCCTGTAGGCCAGGCTTTAGGCAGTTTATTTCCTAGGGGAAGGTGTTCATTAAATGCTTCAGAGTCTTATTGTACTGCTCCTACTCTTTGCCTTTAATATCTTGGGAGTCATAAAAAGCTTGTAGGAAGTTTTCATTTTCTGCTCCATCCTAAATCATGGTTCTCAGTGTAGAGGAGTTAGCTCTCAGTCTGCTTTGTTCTTTGAAGCTGGCAAATAACCCACCATTAGACTCAAGTCATTGTGCAGTCACCACCAGGTTCTTCAGCAAGATGCTGGATTTTCCTTCTCTATAGTAGATTCATCAGCCTTTGGAACTGCTGCATTTAAGGTGAGGTAGTCACAGATTTGAAAACAACAAAGTGGGCAGCTTTACATATTTTTATAACTTCCAGTATCAGGAATGTGCTATCCAAATCATGCATGTGGATTGTGAGTACACCGGAAGTTTTCAGTAAGAACCAATTGCCTCAAGAATGTTGATCCATATTGACTTACTCAGTTCATGCCTTACCTACTGGTTGGAGAAATTTCTTTCTTCCTGTTTATGCCTGTGGTTTCTTTATATGCTTTGCAAAACAGACATTGAATTATGGTCGCAAGAGATCCTCTTGACAGTTTGAAGCTGCAGCCTTTTGTACTAATGCATATCTTTATCAGCCACATGAAATTTCAAGCTGGATCTGTACAGAGGTGCAGCTCTTGCTTGCTGTCTTCCCAAGCCTTTCCCTCAGTATCCAGTAGTTACCACTGCCAGAGATTGAGTTATCCTTGTAATAATTGCTAATTTCTGAAATGTTGCATGTGGAAGTGTAGCTCCTTAGGTTACTTTAACTTAGCTTTACAGATGCTGGGTATTTTTGGCACTGCCTTGTGAATCACAGTGTGAATTTTGGTCACTGTTCCCTTTCATAATACAACTTTTCATACGTGGATTTCAGTACAGGTCAATCTGTAGGACAATAACCATTCAACATCCATAGCAGACAGATTAATCCAGTAACCACAGCAGATGTCGTCGAGATTGTAGCTCCCGCAGCTTTGAAAATTTATCTGGGGAAAAAAGTGATCTCGAATAAGAAGGTTCTTTTTTCATGCAAAACAAAAGCAGAGCAACCTTATCAGATCATCGTAATTTATCTGAGAAACATTAGTGTTCCAATTGAATAATCATTAACATCATTCAGTGCATGAAATTACTCTGGTTTGAGGTATTAGTTAAGTTTATATCAGAGACAGTTCTGGAATGGTTTATGTAGAGCTCCAAAGCTACTTTCTAAAATACTTTAGTTTTGGTTTGTTTGCACATTCTCTCTTTGTTCAAATATTAAGGAATTCAATTAAAATTGCTTGAGAAACTAACATGAAAACATCTTTTAATTATTGTCAGTAAAGTTAAACATGGTGGGGTTTTTTTCATTTCAAGATAAGCTAAGTGTGGCTCTCTTCCACTGTTTATAGTTAATTTGCACAGTGGCAAGCAACCACTTTGTAAGTGAAGCAATTTCACAAGCATTGTAAGTGAATCTATAACTGTCCTTTAGCATGTGTCTGTGATTTCCTCTTCTTCCCTTTGCTGAATTAATGAAATAACTCAGTTCAAGGGAGCATTAAGTGAGTGACAGAGCTGAGTTGGAGGATGGAATTGGCCATGTTGAGCTGGTCCTTCACTTCATGTTTCACTTTCACCTTAGAAAGCTCATTGGGTTTTTTCTTCCGTCTTGCATGTTCTTGTATACTGGGAAACTGTTTCCAGTGGAGCTTTCCAAATCAACAAAAACATTGTGGTGATATCTGAGTACACCAAAAATCATCTGCTGACCTTTTGAAGCAAGTTGTAAGGGAAGTAGCACATGAAATAAGTGAGAAATGAATTACAGAAAATCTGAAATTTAAAATATGAAAACCTATGGCAGTCTTAAACTGAATGGAATTCTGAGTTTGACTTTAGGTAGCAGAAACATGCTGGGAGATCTAGTTCCTGGTTAGTTTGTATATTAACATCAAAAAGGAGGGGGTTTATTTTAATTTTTAAAAAAAATCTGGCTACTGGCACTCAATTGTGTATGTAGCCCTTCTGATATAAATTATGCCAGTAAAAATACAATTTTATGTTTAAGAGTTAATAAACTTACCAAGTAGATAATAGTCAGCCTTTCACCTAAGGAAAGGAGCTGACTGATTCTGGTGTGAAGCAATAAAGCAGACTTGGAACAGCAACACGGACTTTTGCTCTTCTAGACCATTAAAGGTCAAAATTGAGTGTAAATCTAATGTTTCTGGTAAAGTGATAATGCTGACACTTGTATGATCAGAGTTTGGGTGCCTGAAAAACTCTCCTGATAGCTTGCAAGCCAGAAAGCAGTGAAACATACTGGTAGGAGGTGTTTTGAGGGGTGTTTTTGGGGGGGGGGGGGTGAGAGAGGGACTAGTTGCTTTCATTGTTGTTGCTGCTGTTGTTGTTATTTGGGGGTGGTGTGTTTTGATTCGGTTTGGCTTGTGCTTTTTTTCCCCAAAAATATGTTTATTTCGTCATAGTGGGTGTCTTCTTTGTCCATTTTGGATAAATGTGCTGCTTCTTGCTTGATCTGCCTGCCTCAAGACAGGTTAGAGTCACTATTTTCAGCCTTGACTAATGAAGGGCGGGCCATGAATGCTTGCTACTTGCTAGCATCAACATGATTTCACTGTGTGATTCCCATGTGGCTTTTGAAGGCGGTTCCAGTGTAAAATGGTTCTTTTTGCGAGAGAGTATTTCCACATTTTAACTATCCGATGATCAGAAATGCAGCGATTTCCATCTTCCCCTTCTGAATGCTGTGTCAGCAGCAAGTAAGTTGTGGAGATCAGAAAAGTGAGTGTATGCAAAGTAGGTAAAGGGGTGGGGGGTGAGGAATGGGTAATAATATGTGAAAGACTGGTGAAAATGAGCATGTTGAATCTGCAAAAGATCAGATTTACTTCTACGAGCTGCATGTACCACATATTTTACAGCCATGAGCAATGATTTTGTTAAAATGAAGCTGTCTTTCCATAGTAGTTTCTTCTGTCATATATTCTTTTGGGAGCTAGAAGAGTAAGCATTTTTCTAGATCCTGTGTTGGGCATAAGGATGGTTTTGCTGAGACTGCAGTAGAACTTAATTGCATCATTAAGGCAACTTGCTGCAGTGGAGGATGATACTATTCACTCTTCCACTGAAAAGTGTTGAGCCTCTTGGACTCCTATGTGTTACTTAAGTACAGGACTGAATTCCATTTGCTATCAGTATTGGTAGAAGAGTCCTTAGTGGGTCAGTATGATGATTTCTGTAACTCTTACTTCTCTCATGAAGAGGAAGAAAGTGCATAAGTTGCTAAAAGGCTAATATTAGTGCCAACTAATGGTATTGTCCTTTGATTGAAGTGCTATGCAAAGCACTTACTGATGGCAAGAGCATACCTTCATTCTGCCTCTACCTGCTGTAAAATTCCCAAGAGTTCTTCCTCAGTTTTGTTAAGAACCAAGGTATGAAGGCTGAATGCTAATGAGACTTGTATTCATACTGATTTCACTTAGAGGCAGTAATGTTTCTCTAGTTGAATGGTTTTATGTCATAATCTGTGTACTGGATTTCTATGACAATTTCTTCCCTTGAGACATTACTCAGCATTATTTGGAGCAAAAATCATTCTCCCTGGGCTGCTTTCTGCTTTTCATCCCATGCTTTCTGGGACTGATTTTGCTGTTGATTTCATTTGTTAGCTTATTTATTCATTTGTTAGTCGTCTCCAGAGTCCAGTCTAATTATTTCATCCTAACATATCTCTTTTCAGTCTTTTTATAATAGGAAAAGTAGTCTCCTGAAACCAGTCAGAAGTATTGGTAATAATAACTGGGGCCATGTTTAGCTCCTCACTCTCCTTTCTCTGATCAATACTTATCTTGAAGGAAGAAAATGAAAACTTGAATTGACCTAAAACACAGTAATATTCTTTTGGCAATGCAAGGAAAACAAATATTGCATAAGTTAAGTATGAAGATTTAATGAAGTGTTGGTGATTAGAAGTGGCTGTATTTTGTGGTATTAGGGAGTTGTTTGTTTTGAAGATGTCCAGTAGAAGAGAGCTTGCAAATGGAAAAATACTTGCACGGTCAAGATAAATGAGAAAACCATGTTTTCTTTCTTCTGCTAAAGAAAGCATGGATGTTTTTTATGGGAATAGTGTGTGGGATTACACGTGTATTGAATGTGGTCGTGAGTGGTGTTGCAGGAATGGTACTCAAATCTGTTCGGAAGAAAGAAAAAAAAACATCTTTCTTTTTAGTTATACTCAGTTATACTTTCATTACAAGAAAACTGGGGAGAAAACCTCGCCCAACCTCAGGAATCAGAGTAAAGGACACTAGCAGATAAAAAGAGGCAAAGTACAGGCTTCTGAAAGTTATATTGAAAACCAACTAAAATACTCATGTTCTAAAGAAAGAAGAATGCTGAAGGTGAATGTTAGGTAAGGTATTCTGCACCACTGCGTGAGTGTTGTATTGGTATGGTTAGCTGACTTTAGAAAATTGCTTACCTGCTGTTGTTTTTAATTCTGTATGTCATTCTTGAACCTTTTGAGTGTCTTCCAAAAAAATGAATACCATATGCATACTTAACTAATGGATTAAGTTATGGCTAGGAAGTATTAGTTTGAAGAGAGATTAGATGTTTTTTGTTCGTTCACTCATCAGAAATTTGGTATGTGTGCAGGAATCTTTTGTGTTAACAGGCTGGAACTAATTACATGTAGAGTTTTTACTATTTATAAAGCTGTCAGGCCAGTCATTGTGGTAGAAGCATATTAAGGTCCTTAAACTGTCTTTTGTTCATCACTTTTTCGGCTGTGAAATTTACAATAAACAATTATGTCTGATATTTTGAGGGGATAGATGCTTCCTAAGAACTGGACCATATTCCTCCATATGCTCTGAATACAGACATTTATCTCATAATGATTTCAAATAATTTTTCTTGTATTAATTAAAGTTAGTTAGTTACTACTCAGTCTTTTGTCTTGACTTAATGATATGTAGAAGGCACGAGTTCTCCTCTAAAGAAGAACTTCACAGTGTTATTCACCAGCAATGTGCAAGCTTCATTAGTGTTACCTTGCAGAAAAATGTCAGTTGAAGGAGTAAACAGATTAGTGACCCTCACAAAGGATATTGCCACTTGGATCAGATTACTGTCAAATTGATGAATGTGCAGAAATGAGGTTGTCCTTGGTAGGCTTCACAATACAGATATAGTCTTGAATCATACTATTTTGCTAGTTTGAGTTAATTACTGCCTTGAGAAATGTTAAATGAAATGTAATTAATGTCCTTCAATGGCAACACTGTGTTTTAATCCAACAGTACAGTTCTTTTTAAGCAGTGCCTTTACAGCTTCTCAGTTCCTTGAATAATTCTCTTTTTGTTGTAACAGTCAATACGACCACTCAGGGTTTCTGTGTCTCTCTTCTGTACCACAGGTGTTGGATTGGATTGAAAACCATGGAGAAGCTTTTCTTAGCAAACACACTGGAGTGGGAAAATCCCTGCATCGAGCCAGAGCTTTACAGAAACGCCATGAAGATTTTGAAGAGGTTGCGCAGGTAAAAGCAATCACATGAAGGACTGTACACTTGTCATGGAAATAAATGAAAAATTCCTGCTTTTGCACTTAAGGGCTGGGCAGAGGGAGCTCCACTACAAAACATTCTGTTCCAGGAAGGGACTGTTTTGTTTCTGTTGCAAGTTTTTGTTTCATTTCTCCTTTATGCTCCAGATTTGAGAAGAAAAAGGCAAACTTCCAGTCCTAGAGGGTGTGAGCCTTTAATTACAATAGAACTTCTCTGCCACTATTATCACTATTATTATTAATAATAATAATAATAACAACAATAATAAAATAATAATTCAAAAGCATGCTTTCAAATATCAATTTACAGAAGAATGAAAGCTCTCCTTTCAAAGTAACTTAGTTCCATGGGATTCTAGGATTTAAACTTCAGTACAGCCTGTAAGAGAGGATGGAGATGAATTGAAAGTCCTCCTTTCTGAGTTTAAGCTTGGGGAGCTCCCAGATCCTCACTGCAATCTCATGGAGAGGAAGGGGAACTCCTAAGAAGCCTGGTGAGCCAGCAAACTGGCCAACCTGGCTGGAGTTTTTTTCTTTAAATACAATTGAGTTTGTGTATGCCCTCCTCTTCCGAATCACTGATACCCCTTAAGTGGAACTGATGATACAACTTCAAAACACATTTTTTGGTGAAAAAAGTCAAAACCAATAGAGATACAGAGGAATACAGGGAGTTTTAACAAGGAGCTGTTAGCCTCTAAAAGGGGATGTGAGGTGAAGAAAAACCCTGTGAAGGAAGGTGAAGGCTAGAATCTTCCACATTAGCACTGTCTGTCCAGTCTTAATGATTGGTAGGAGAAAACATCTCCAAGATTAATCAAGAAAAATCTCTGAAGGTGAGGTTGAGGGGTGCTTCAGTCAAAGAGAAGACAAGGTTATTAGATAATTCTGACATTATGTGCAGGAGCTCAGCAGTGACACCTGCTATGGGGATGCATCAGAAGTGTTGTTTACAGTTTGCCTGTTTAGTGGAAGATAAAGCTTTTGATAAAATTCTATTGTGAATACAGTCTTAGAGCATTCCAGTGACTGAGGACTTGAAATAGCATCAGAAAACTTCCTCAATATTGTTTTCCTGGAAAATTTTCAAAAGGAATAGGTGTTGTTACTTTTGTATATATACATGCTAGATTTTCTATATGCATGTCTATTACTTCATTTCTAGTAAAAAGTAATATTTTCCATGTGAAAATACTTATTTTTCTAGGTCGGACAAGGGGAGTCTGTTTCTGTAAGATACTTAACAAAGCCTGAATGATCTCATACTTAATACTGTATTATTTGGGTGAAAAAGAAGAAAACGTTTGAGTAGCCAGAAGGGGATGAAGTGCATAGAAATGTTACTGGGATGTTAAAAAAAGTATCTTGTAAATTTGTATGTACTTTAAAGCAGAAAATTGTAAAGCAAATGCTTACTAAAAACTTCCTAAAACTTTATGTTACTGGAGTTCGAAATTATCTCTTCAGGGAATGGGTGGAAGTTCTATTTTTGGAGATACTGAAAACTTAGACTGGTCAAAGAACTTAAATATGCTACAGGGGACTATCTTGCACTGACAGAAGGATGGACAAAATGATCTAATAAGTATTTTTTTCATCTCTAACTCTTGAATGTGTAGTGAGTTACTGCCAAGAGAGTCACACCCTCTGAGCTGTTCCTCTTACTTGCTGTAAAACTGAATATAAGCAGCCCAAAAGGGATTCCTGTTGTTGCTGTTACAAGGAAAATTAAGTTCAAGAATGTAATAGCAATCTGCAGTTCTTGTTAAAGCATCAGTAACTTTTGACTGACTTATTTTCTGCCTACATTTCTGGTTGGTCCAGGTCTTTGTTGTGTTTTTGATTTTGGGCTTTTGTTGTTGTTGTTGCTCTTTTTGTTGTGATTTTGGTTTTGTTTGTTTTTAATAGGACTCTAGGCATTATCAGGGGTTTTCAATCAGTTCCAGTCAGAAGTTGAGAGCAAGTAATGTTAAATGAAGTGTCACTGGCATGGCAATGTTCTGGCAAATCCAGGGAGCCAACAGTAATGTTGACATGTTCTGGTCAAAGGCTAACTCCTGATTTTGAGGGAAGTGCAAATTACTTTTTCTTTTTCCTTCCTTTCTGCTTCTTCCCACATTCTTTTTTTTTAATGTGAATGAGGTGCCATTTCCTCAGCAGCATTGAAAGAGATGTTAAAATAAGCTGTGTGTCGAATAGAAAAGACGTTCCAGTCAATGGGCTCTGGTCTCACAAATTAGTCACTTTAAAATTCATGTGAGATGAAGGTTTGTTTCTCTTTATTTAATGCTTTTTATTACCACTATAGAAGCTAGATAGTCAAAACTCAGCTAATAATCCTCCCTAAATTCTGATTACAAATTCATGCTCCACATATACACTTTGACTTGCACCCACTGTTGTAAAATTTTGTTGCTCGTATCATGTAAAACCTGTCCAGTTCAATTTCTACTTACCCATCTTTTTCTTTCTCTTTTCACCTTCTTTCCATGTTCATCTTTCTGTCCATGAGACCATTTAGTTAAAGTGTCAAGTTTCCAAAATTTGATGTAATTGATTCACTTATGGGCGTGAATTTTCAATTTACAAACATTGGATACAGGTCAATACTGTAGTTGTACTTTTCCATGCATTTTTTTATGAAATTCTAAGTCAGATTTTTGTGTTTCAAATATGATCTGTGTCTGCTTTATGACACAGATGCTCAAAAAACCACAAAAGGTATATGGCAAGATTTAATTAATGGGATCTTTTTCCACAGGTAAGTCTTATTGGTGCAAGAGATGCACAAGAAAGATTACTGCATTCTTTGTCTGAATATACCTTTCATTTCCCAATGAACACCAGTTCCTATTTTCTTTAAGGTTAGAAAAACAGGTTATAAATTGGGCTGGTTCTGAACTTTAGCCAAGAAATAGTTGCAATACATCAAATAAAAAGGACTATGTCTTATAGTATCATGTGGCTATCATCAGATGCGTAAAGAAAAGGGACTGTATGCTTAAAAAGTTACCTTTACCCTCCCAGTTATCTGAGCCTGTTAGATGTTGGAACTGAATGATGCATCAGAACCAGTATTTAATAGTCACCAATGGACTTTTCTTTCTTTAATTAGGCTAGTTTTTGAAGCCCATTATGATTTTGGAATGTATGCCAGACCCTGTGGCAATGAGTTATGCAATTTAATTGCTTCTTATGTGAAAAGTACTTTGCTTTTTCATTTTAAGTGTATTGTCTGATGCTTAAATGGGATAGTGTCCACTGCACTTAATGAGTGATCTATCTTATTTCCTATACCTTTAATGATTTGTGTACCTCTGCTGATCTCCAGCCATCCACATGTCTCTCTTCCCTTTCCGTTCCACAATAAACTCCAGATTGGATGAAGTGCAGTCCATACCTCCACTCACTTCTGTTGCTGTATTTATTGTCAGCAGTACTCATTTCTGCAATGGTGTCTGAAATTTACCCTTTGGGTTTTCTGTGATGTGTCACTTCATACGCTTTCTAAAAATATGGTGTTTGTGAAGAATATTTAGAAAACATTTCTTAACAGAAAGATCAGAAAAATGATGGAATTTGTTGTTGGGGAATGTGGTAAATTCTGTTATGGAGAATTTTTCATCATTTTGGAGAAGAATTCTTTTTAAAGACTTGCACCTTGGGGCACACAGGGATGGACTACAGGTAGTCTAGATGTTCTTATGCGGCTCCATCTTTTCCCCTGGGATTTGGGGGGAGCGTGCTAGTGGAAATGCCATGAGGAATTTTGTCATGGTGAAGGCTTCTTTGTCAGTTTAGGAAATTGGCATAAGCAGTATCACGGAAGAACTCTTCTTGCTCTTTCTGCCTAACTTTCAACCAGAGGCTGCCCCTTGGGATGAGCATTTTCAAAATTCTCATGTTACCGCTTTTTTCCCTCTGAGCATTGTTTAGAAGTGAGCAGAGAGCTGGGAAAGGCTGTCGTTAGAACATGTAGTTGATGTGATTTCTATCCAAAGGGCAATTTATATTTTATTCCAGCTCTACTTGGAAGTGAAATTTGAGCAGTAAGGCCTGTGCCTGCTGCTGGGTTTGAGAATTGCAACCCCTTTTGAAGCAGCATCCAGGCTGTGATCTTTTCTAAATGCAGGCAGTTCACCATCCCCTTTACAGAAAGAGAAGTCAGATGTGCCTGGGCCTGTGTAATGTGGAAGATACTCCTGGAATTTGTAAACAATGCTTCACATGTGAGATAAAGTTTTCATTAAAATGGGAAACTTCTGTTTCAGCCATTTGCAGCTGGGTGTGGTGCTCTGGACTGATGAAGTAGTTGTTTGAGGAGTGCCTTGAGGCTCTTCGGCCTTGCCCCTTGAACACATGTGAGCTGCAGCCATGGAAGGCAGAACACCCAAGCACAGCTTGGTGTGTTCAGGGCCAGCGTGGCCTGGGACAGTGGCCTGAGACAGTGGTCTGGGGCATGAACTAGCCTGCTTCCTGCTGAAAAGGATAAGCTCATGTTTGTCTCTGCAAGCTTTCTCAGGGAAACCAGGGAGGAGTTCTCTACCTCTCCATGCAACTAAAAAGCTGAAAGTTAAGGATGGGCTGAGAGTTGCATAGTCACAGTCAAGGAACAGCATGGATTTAATTCCTTGCATAAATAGATCATAATAAATTTAGGGGGAACTCCCCTCAGATATGTGAGAGCTTCTCTGAACCATGTAATCTGTCCTGGGCTTTTCTGGTAGTTTACCTGATACCCTGGGGGAGAGCTCTTATTTCCTGCCCTGTAGTTCAGTTTTAGGGCTGAACTTGGATTTAATTTTTGTGGATATTGTAATGTTAATTAGAGGTGTGATACTATATGGCAAAGAAAAGTGCATTTGCATAGGCTTAATTTATCTTTGCAAGGAGTGTTTTTACCTGATGTAATTGAGGTTGGGAGAACATGGAAGGGAAGGAGGGAAAGAAAAAGATGTAGTTTGTTTTCAAGAGTGCTTTCTTCTTTTTTTAGTCTGTGGTGCAAACCTATCAGAAGACCTAATGGTGTGGCATGAGCAAACTTTCTTTAGTCTAGACTTGGTTTCAATTTGTTTTCTCCAGTGGTTAACATTCTTCTAACCTTCCTTGATGAGAAGCACTCTAAAACATGAAAACCCAAGGTTGGGCTCAACAAGAGCACCCAAAGTATAACAAAAGTTTGGACTCAGTCCTGTTTTGAATGGATGAGAAAGATAGTGAGGCAGGCTGCAAATGCAGAGCTTTATGAGTTGTTAGACACCTGTCTCTTCTCTGTACCATAGCACTCCCAGCACATCAGAGACCAGACTTCTTCTGTTCTTTCTGTTTAGACCCAAATCTCTTATAGGACTTCTGATCTGCATTTGTTAATCCTAGGATGCATTGGGACAGTATTCCACTCAGACACTCAGCCACAGTTGACTTCTAAATCTTCCTATGTTGCTGCTTTTTCGAAAATTATGATACACTTGATACATGAATTTTGGATGCCTGACTTCTGTAAGGATGGAGATAAATGTTCTCCATCTCTGCTTGTTCACTTTCCACCTTTCTGCTGAATGTGTGGATTTGATGTTAAGTGTTTCTATCAGCAGTTAGAATTTTTTCAGCTCTAGTAGTACACATTTGAAAAGTCTTCTGTCCCTGACTGTAGGGATTTTTCCAATGTTGAAGTAGGCCACCTTGCAAGTAGTAACGCATTTAGGCTGATCTTTACTCTAGATGTGTATATAAAATACTAATTCCAAGTTCTGTGTCAAGATGTTTGAATAGACATAAGTAGGGAGCTAAGGAATTTATTTATTTGCAATTATGACATAGAAATATAGAAAAATCTTTAGTAGGATTATATTCTACTGCCTTTAAGAAAAGAAGAAAGGAAAGTACATTCCAAGGGTCTTTTTGTAATTTTGTTTTAGTGGAATGGCTTTAAAATATATTGACTGACTTTTCTTTCATTTAATCTTGTGAAAACTAACTTATTTCTCTCCAGAACACATATACGAATGCAGATAAGCTCCTAGAAGCAGCAGAACAGCTGGCTCAGACTGGGGAGTGTGATCCAGACGAAATCTTTCAAGCTGCCCATCAGCTCGAAGACCGGATACAGGATTTTGTCAGGCGTGTGGAGCAGCGCAAGATCCTGCTGGACATGTCTGTGTCCTTTCACACTCACGTTAAAGAGGTAAAACTTCTGCTAATTGTGGTGATAACTTCAAGCCCTAAGCTTGGTACTATACAGTGTTGCTTTCATTGTTGGAACCTTGCCACAGGACACCGTGAAAACCCCTGTTGTGTGATGAGTTTTGGTTTGCAATTCACTGTGGATTGTGGTGGCTGTGTTTAAGGTTTTTTTTAATTTGATTTTGATCTTTTACTTTTAGAAGCAGCTTTTACCTTCTTTGTTGTGCAAGTACACATGCTTGTTCAGTTACAGGGGAGGGAGAAGGGTCAGATCAGGGAACTGTACAGCTGAAAGTCAGAAATGTGGAGGGAGATACTGTTCACTTCTGGTTTTTTTATCCAGCCAGCTTTCCTGTTGTCTGAGTTACCAGACCCACGGAGAGACTGACATGGTTCTGGAGACCAAAATGTATGGCAGAAGCACAAGGGTACTTAAGGCAACCCTGTTGCCCAGAGAGCCTTTGTTTATTTCTCTGTTTTGCACATCACATTTTTATCTCATATATTGACAGTTCTTTGAAAGCTAAAGATCTTATCTGATAATGACAATGGTTTGCCTCATGTTTGCAATTTTTAGTCTTCTTGAACGGTCACCAGAAAAAAGAAAATTCAGCCACACTTTATTTTCAGCAAGATTAGCTTTTTGCTCCGATTCAAAACACAGAATATGTCAATTTGTAAGAACATGGGAGAGGGTGGAACAGGCTGCAGCAAGAATAAGGACTTCAGTGAGGTTACTTGGTTTCTGGTTTGAGCTCATGTTAAATCTCCTCACTGTTCAAACACAGTGAAAATGTGAAGAGCTTTCTGGATCACAGCACGTCCTGGTGTGCCTTCCTTCCCTTCACTGTGTATTCCAAATGGTGTGTTCAGTAGCAAAGTATAGTATTTAAAGTAGCTTCTTCAGGAAAACCCTCCTGGAGGATAAGAGTGGGAGTTTTTTGTAAGTGAAACATCTGCTTTGCACTTGAAACAAAAGCACAAGGCAGTTGGTCTTTGAAGGGAGGTCAGGGCTGAATTACTTTTTAGCTTTAGACATGAGTACATAGCTCCCCCATCAGTTTTCTGTTAGATGGTTCCTTGCCAATACTCTCACAGGACTCTCCTTGTTCAAACAAAATACAAATGCTGTTTCATAAACTGTTCTTAGGGGGCAGGTTTTTTGTTTCACTTTCTCAGGCAAACAATACTGGTTCTTACCTGTTAGGAGGCACAGGAGCAGTCAACTGCTGAAATGTGTTCATTTTTTTCTATATAGTTCTTCATTACCTATTTTTCTTAGCATCAACAGCAACAGCTGGAATGTTATTTAAATAGAATACAGTTGGTTGTAGTAGTGAAAGACCAAGAGTGTAAAAGGATTTGCTTTCAAAAAATGAAAAAAAACCTGAAAGTCAGACTGATATGTGAGTCACTGTTGAATAATTCTGGGAAGCTGATCCAGATGTGCTGGCACATTGCCACTGCTCCCCTAGATAATAATGTTTTATTGAAAAGAAAAAAAAAATAGATATTCTGTATTTTGATTTATTTCTTTGGGAAAAAGGCTGTTATTTTGAGTCTGTAAGCACACACAGCTGTTACTATGGAAGCCTCTTTGCAGTCCGGACTTTGGGGGAAAAATGCTATTGTCGCTGATGTTGATTTTTGTTTTTGGTTTTATGATGTTATTACCTTTATGCCTAGCAAAGCAAAGAAAAATTTTAAAACTACCTAATTGTGTGAGGAAGGATTTTTAAATATTTGCATTCTACTTAAAAAGTACAGATGAGATAGTGAGGCAGGTGGTTCATATTCAGTAGACTAGTCCTTGGTTCAGGTGCAAAGAAACAGCGAGCTCAAAGCTCTCCTGTGCTTTCTGTATTCTGATCTATTTTCAAGAGCATGTTGTTTGTTATCAAACATGCTTGTGGAGTGCTGAGAAGGCATCACAAAGCAGATGGAAGATAAAAATGCCCTAACCTGAAAGCCATCCATGCCTTATTGGCAGGAGAATTGTGTTTCTCCTGCAGGATGTGGGAAGTCACTGAATAAATTAGTGCATACCTGTAAGCAACATCAACATAACCTTTCTGCTGTATTGTGAAGAAATTAATGTGCACACTTAGCTAGTGAAGAGAGGAGTTCAAGTAGTAGGATAATAGGTTAGTTTTTGAACCAGAAAGAGGTGCCTTAGTTGTTAAATAAAAAAAAAAAATACATAAAAACAACACCAAAAAACCCAACCCACCAACCAGTCAACCCCCAAAACACCAAAAAACCCAAACAAAGCAGAACGCCACCAATGCATTTTGCCCTTGAAATATTCAGGGTGAATTTTGTCTCTTGTATAGTTTTTGTGTTTTCCTGATTGAAAAACACTAGATATGAGGAGTTAAACCCATGTTTGTGTGTGACAGTTTGGAGAGAGCTGCAGAGCTTAGAAAAGCTGTTTGTCTGAGTTGCTGGCTATTTGAGACTTCGTAATTTGGCTCCAGTATCTGTCCAATCCCTTGATAGGATGTTTCAGTGTGTTTTATTCTTTTCCCTAGAAATACGTGTTGAATGAACGCGTCTCATTTGGATGAGAGTATTCCAATACCACTTCTCCCCTGTAGATTTACATAACCTTTATACCTGACACAGAATTTGCCTGCAAGTTTTCCCAGCTTCCCTGAGAAGCATCAGCCCTTTGGTGACTGCACTGTACTCTCACTCTGTTCATGCTGAGTAAATCAGCACAGTTTCTGCTTTCAGCAGTGTGCTTGCCACAAAAAGCTCTTCCTGGAAGTAAGAGACTTTTGCTTTCCATATGCACAGAGCAGCTGTGTGCTCTGTAATGCAGCAGCCTGTTATGATGCACATGGAAAATACTGTCTGTATTTAACATTTCCAGAAGTTTTGTAGTGAGGTAGTTAAAAGCTGGTAGAGATCCCTGCGGCTTACTAACTACAAAAAACTAACATATAACTTCTCAGACTCCTCATAGACTAACCTCAATAAACAATATTTTTCACTGGGGGAAAAAAGGATCTATTCAGAAATTACAGAAATACAATGTTATGTAATAGTATCACTCATTTTGCTTAGTGGTGGTCTGAGAAAATCAGTTGCTTGCTATTTATGAATTATGATTACATGCTCCTGTCTTATTACTAGTTTTAAAATTGTAAGGTTGTGAATACTGGCTTTTAGCTCCCATGCATACAGTAAGAAATTTCCATCTATAAGCCAAACTCTTCAGTAATTGATGTACTGAAGATAAGCTGTGCACTGGCAAGCTTTAAAAGTGTTTGGGATCATAAATATCCCTGCAAGGATCTTTGCATTGGAAATACTCTTTCTTGACAGATTCCTGGCCTGAGGATGGGTAAGATACAACTGAACATGTGAAACAGACCATTGCAAGACAGTTGGAACCCTTACAGCTTTTGTCCCTTTGGACATTTAATAGAATGGCAAGGGATGAGGTGAGAAAAAAATTGCACAGGTGAAAGATAACAGTTAAAACTAAAGATAACAGTAATAAATAAAAAGGTACCATAAGAGGTTGGGTGCAGAACACAGGAGCAGGGGTCTCAGTAGTCTCTGCTGTTAAGTGTGTCACAGAGTAGAGATGAACAGCATTTGGTGTGAGTTCAGGTTCTTCCATACACAGAAATACACATGTGCACACACACTCTCTCTAAAATGGCTCCCTCAGCATCTGTGAGTGGGAAGACTGAAATCCTGTCCAAGCCAGGTGTTTGTTGTTGTGCCAAAGCAGAGCAACAGACATTTTCCTAACTGGAGTCAAGTGTGGGAATGCAGATCACGCTGACGGTATGTGGAAGAGAATGATCTCTTAAGAGCCTGTTGGCTTTTTGCATATAACCTTTTGTGTGTATTCTGACTAGTTGATTAAAAAATAGCTCAGAGTGCTTTTTATTTATACACAGTATGCTTAATGGTGTTACTAGAAGACATGACTCTAATTCTTTCATCTTCCTCAAACTAAACTTTGCTTCAGAACAGACTGAGGCTGAAACAAAGAGAGGGGAAGTGGAATTTGCTACGTTTTCAGATAAAAAAACCTTCATTACCAAAATAGTGAAACAGTAGTGTGTAGAACCTTTGGAAGAAAGGTGGCATCATTTGGAGGATGCCAGTGCATGGGAAAGCAGAGGAGACATTGCTCTGGCCACAGTGCTGCCCATTCATTCACATCTACCTAGAGGCATGTGCATTTGATTCAGAAAAGCTCGTTGATTATGGTCTCGCTTTGTCTCACTATTCACTACTGGAAATACACTTTCCTCTGCATTCCTCACTGTGGGAGAGTGTCCATCACACAGCCTTGCATTGACCCTGAGATGGCAGCCCTGTTCCTTTGGTGGAGTGTCCCTCCTGGGAATTTGATCTTTCTGTGCTGGGGTCTACAGGTTAAATTTGCATATCAAAGAAAGGGTGCTTTCTCCTCTGTGTGCTGTTTCCAGGTAGCAGAGCATCTTTTGGATGCCTCCATCTAACTGTAAAGGCTTTATCCATTTGGCTTGTGCATATCTAATATTTTTATTGTGTCACTGTAGCAGAGCAGTCGTCAATGTAACAGGTCTGGCAAAAGATATGAAGTGCACTCTGGTCAGTATTTTGATACGCTGCCCATCTTGTGAGAGTTGTGGAGGACACTTTTCAATTTGAAATCAGTAACACTTTGTGTCTGCACTCTCAGGTGTGTAGTGGCTTATTGCTGGTACGACTGCAATTCAGTTGCCCAGGACAGCCTTTATTCTCTCTTGAGTTTTTCAGTTCTGGTAGCTTCTTTGCTTGGAAAAAGGGATGAAATTTAAGTCCAAGTGTTACTGAAATAGCACTGAGTTCTTGACAGAAGTGAGGCAGAAGTAGGCCTTTATGCTCTATTAAGCTATGTATAGACATTTTCTTCTTGTTCAGTTAAGAAATAGGGCAAATGTTAACAGGGTAGTAGTAGTTGATGTAATTTTATGAACATGTGGGAAACTTGGTTTTGCTGCAAGGATGAATTTATTCTGAATCAGAAATTAATTCCTTTATAACCATAGAATAGATGTATAGTATTTGAAGCTTTTAAAGATAATTATATCTAATGAGAAAAAAAATAATGCAGACATTTAACATCTTAAATGCCACTGAAAGGCCCTGGAAGACAAACTCCAGGGGTTTAACATCTTAAGGTTTTTGTTTTTAAGACCACTCATTTTTTGTCCACTGCATATCTGAAAGCCAAAGCTTGCAGGCAGACATACATGCATTAGCCCCTTTCTATGCCTAGACATACTTGTTAGGAAACACCATTGCAACATTTGGCCCTGTACAAATAATAGCTCCTTCAACAACTGTCCCTGTGGTAATGCACAGACTGCAACGCTGTGCTGGGACACGGGGGCAGAAAGAGGAATTTGCAGTTTTTACATGCAGAAACCACGTGCCTTTCTTTGCCTGAGCCTACTGAAAAGGAAGACTGCATATCCAAAAGCCATTATTATAAAAATGAAAAAATAAATTGTGAAAGAGTGTGATTGATATTTTACCCTAATAAAATAACTCTGTGCTCTTGGGTAAAGTATTTACTCAAAAACAATTGTTCTCTGTTTATATTCAGGAAAATACAGTAGAGTCTTATTTAACTGCAGCCTTTCAGGAGATTGCAGAGATGGGACTTAAATGGATAGAGGCCCATGATGGAAACACTGAAACTTCCAGGATGTTGCAGACAATTGAAATAATACCATCTCAGTGACTAATGGCATGCTCCCAAGAACTTAGGAAAGAGGTAGTACAGGATGCAGGCTCATTCAAGCAGATGTTTCTTAGTCTGTGCTATATTTAGATCAAGAAAAAAAATCTGCTGAGTGAAACATTTGCCTGTCAGGGATTCAGAATTTTATTTCCCTCTCTAATTTTAATTCTGATAAGATGCAAAGAGCAGATGAAAAGAGAAGAACCTCCTTCTGTGACTGGATTGAGTTATATATGCAGCTTTTCTCACCGTATGTTAGAGCTGTCTTGCCGCTGGATAAAGTTCTTACTGAGATCACAGGACTTGATGGTTTGTTTAGGAATCTTCATGCTACTTCTTTTACAAAGAATAGAAAAAAACATGACTGGAAGTTGCTCAAAAGTTCACACTGAGAGAAAGTTAATAGTTTTTTAATGATGAGTTTGTGATTTTTTTCCCCACTGGATTTTTGTTGCCAAGCTCTCTTTTATGGAATAATGTGTTACTTCAGAAAGTCATTGCACTGTAAAATCTGTAGTTCTGCACTGCTGAACATGTATGGGTAAGCTCTAGTCTCTGTTCACCCCCTGCTGTAAACTGTTTACTTTCTTTTGGCATTGCTGTGCAACCTTCTACAGTCTTCAGCCTTAATTTTGTATCTGAAAACAAGGTAATTTATGTAATTTCCAGTGTATCCAGGGCTCATTCTGGTTTCAGAGCTGTGGAGAAGCCAGGTGGCTACTGCCACCCATTAAAAATTAAGATTCTCTCAGTGCATTGCATGAATTTCTATCCAGCTTTAATAATCTGACAGTTTTATTCTGTGGTGGCTTTATTACAACTTTTGTTTATAAAGACGTAGATTATTTTGAGGGGACAATGTTTGTCAGAAACTTACTCAGTGGAAAAATGTAAAAAGCTTATTTGGTAAAGTATTAGAGTAAGTTCTGCTGTGGAAGTGTCACAGAGCCATTTAGTCACTTCAGAAATGGCTTAAATTGTTCTTCTTTCAACAGCATATGAATCACAGCTAGGCTAGTAATGCATACTAATTACTCTCCTCTTTCTGCACTTTTCATAAAATGTTTTTGCTTCCCAAGCAGTGGACAATTCAGCTCGTGGGCTAGGCAAACACAATGTGTTTTTGAGCCCTTCGGTTCCTTTGGGGCCAGCTACCATGTTTATAGTGATGCCATGCTGACCAGGCACTAATCCAGTCAGTGCAGCACTTGGTTGTGCTGGTGCCTGTGTTCTTCTGCTGGAGGCAAGTGGTGTCACCTTGAACTGGCTGTGCAGAGTGAAACATGTCCATGTTCTCTGTTGGCTTGGTCTCCAGCATCCAGGGTGAGCTCTGAGGGAATTACTCACACGCATAGTACCTCACCTGTCCAGCATTTGTAGGGTTTGTTGCTTTTGTCAGATCTCCACCCAGTTATAGAAGTGGGTGAAGTGTATGTGAAGAATAAGAAATGAAGAGGTGAGGTGTAATCCTTGTAGACACAGCTCAGCTGCAGAAGGTGTGTTGTTAAAAATTTAAGTGGCTCTCAGACCTGTCTTGAGCTGCAGTACAGGTACTTCTGAGGGACCCAGGAGGCAAACTTGGTATAGACTGAGAGACTTGAAAGTATTTAATCCCAGTTCCTCTGTTGTAAATATCTGTGTAAATTTGACCTTTTGTAGGCAGCACAGTAAGCATAAGAGTGTATGTAAGCATGTAGAGATCTTCCAGCCAGCACCAAGCACACTGCAGAAAACAACAAGGTGTTGCTCTCAAATGTCTGTATCTGCAGTTGCAAGCTGTACTGGTTGTGTGTACACACCAGCTCACTTGGAAGGTCTCTGACTTGATGCCCTATTTTCATGGTGCAGGCATAAACTTCACAAGCAAGAGAGGGATAAATACATGTCCTCTGGGCACTGAGTAAAATTTTCAGGTTCTATTTTCAGGCTTCTTGCTCTTAAGTTTAATTCGTTTCCCAGTTAAAGTTGCATTCTGAAGTACGCATTTGGAAAAAAAAATGGATGCTACATTGGGTTATGCTGGAATGAATGTTGCCGAGTGCTTCTGACCCACTTGTTAAGTTCTATTGATTTGTGGTCCTTTTAATAAGAAAGACTGCTGAGCCTTCAGCTTGTGGTGTTGACAACTGTGGAGTTGCATTCAGGTTTGTGACAAGCATTGTCTTTGAAGCATATGAGTAGTCAGTATAACAATGTCAATGAACAGACAGTTCTGGTTTGGGGAGAAGGGGGTAGTAGATTTGTAGAAAAGAGTCTGGTTAAATCTCATTAGTTCATCCCTTGTGAAAACTTAGCCTATAGCTTGGTTTACTCCAGATGTACAGGAGGCATGTAAAGCTATGAGATACCAAAACTGGCATTTGATTATGAAACAAAGTTTCTAAGGAACTAATTAATCAAGACCTGGAATCATTCACCGAGTTTTCTATTTTAATGCAGTACTTAGGAAACCTTTATGATCGGAACATACGTATACAAACAGCAGAATAAAATGGCTATTTCTGTCGAAAATATTTAGCAAAGAAATAAAGAAAACATTCAAGTTTCTCTCTTTTGAATTTAAGCCAGTTTTGAATGCTTAGTTACGTATTTTAACGTTAACTTTTTAATTAGTCTCTACAAATTTTCAAAGGCAGAGGTTGAAATATCATCAGAAGACCTTAATACTTCTGATAGGATCAGAGTTACTCTTCTGGGATAAAAAACAAACTCTTGTTCTTGGAATTGCAGGATTCGGGATGGGATGGTAAAATAGACCGGAGGGACCAGGTTTGAATGCTTCCTGTGAGAGCAGCTGTTCCAGTGTGATGTTCCTGCTGCTCATGGGAGTGTTGCAGGACACAGTCGTGCTCCTGCTTTTTTTCAGTTCCACAATAGATTACTAATGGTTTGCTGTTGAGTGGCTTTCACACAGAGTTTAGGATGCTACAGCTTCCATCATGAAATTGTGGAAAACAACACCATAGGGTTCTTCACGTGACCAGCAGTGATACCTGTCCGGCATATACCTAGGGATTTTTGTGTAAGGCGTGGTGCATTGACATTTTTGAGCAGGGATATGTCCACCTGTGAAGCCGGGAGGAAGAATGTCAAATTAACTGGTAGAATTGCTTATGATGATTTTGTTGAAATTGAAATCAGAAGGGCAAACACCATCATGATAAAACAACTTCTCACATCTGATTTGTGTCTGTATTTTGTTTTCTGAAATGCCCTTTCTTTTTTATTTTTTTGAAAGTCACAGAAAAGTGCTATGTTGTCTGTGTGCAGTGTCAGCCCGGCAGTGCAAATTTGATGGTGGCTACAATACATCTCCCTTCCTTCCTTCCTTCCTTCCTGCCTTCTCTCGGAGAGTGTTACCATAGCATTTCTCTCCCAGGGACTCTTGCGCAGAGCTGCAGATGGGATTCTCGCTATGAACTCTGTGCTGCTCAATCGGATATGCTCAGTTCTGTAGAAGGAAAATGGGGAAGAAAGGGTGACTTAGCAACACGGATAAAGCTTTCCTGGTATTTCCAAGAAGCCAAAACCTTCTTTGAAACAAAGGCTGGTTTTCATTAATATGAGGATGGGATTTTTCTATGAAGAAAAGCAAATCCTCTTTCTCCCTGCCACCTCAGTCTGTTTTCTCTTGTCCAGGGAGATTGTTTCGGAATAGTTGACTGCCTGATCCTCAGGCTTTCGTTACTTACTTTTTCCCCTTTCCTTTAGCTGTGGACGTGGCTTGAAGAGCTGCAGAAAGAACTGCTTGATGATGTCTATGCTGAGTCTGTGGAGGCTGTCCAAGACCTGATTAAACGTTTTGGTCAACAACAACAGACCACTCTGCAGGTTACAGTCAATGTCATAAAAGAAGGCGAAGATCTCATTCAGCAACTAAGGTAAAACAAATTTTTATTTAAATCTCTCCTCGTGTTCATCTGATGTTCTGTGAGGTTCTTTCTATTTTGAGGGTAGAGATGATGGGTACAAGATACGACCTATATATAAAATTTGTAAATATTAGGACTACAGTGACCTTTCATGCTGTACTGATGCTCTCTAAACCTCTGTTTACAGGAAGCTCAGCTTATAAACACTGCTGCCACAAGAAGGAGATTTTATTGACATAAGATACATTTTGATAGAAGCAATTATGAGTTTTTATGGTCTGACGTGCAGGGCTCCACAGCATTTTGAGTTCTAAGCAGCAGTCTTTTTATAAAGAAACACTTGAATTTGTTTTTCAGACTGACAAGTAACTTCATTGTAGTAAAAGCCAAATTTGCGGTCCATTTCATTCGAAAATGATCTGAATAAATAAATTGGGTTCCCAGCTGCTCTGGTACATGTCTTCTTTGCTGCAGGGGATTAACATATCTGAATTTGCAGGGTTTATATACTCAGGTAAAAGATTAAGTAATTTTTTTTCAATTAATTAATTTTGATTTTCTTTCTTTGCCAGGAAGATTCAGTAAATAGTTACCATATGCTACTTCCTTTTCACAGTGGAAGTGTCTTTCTCTGGTTTTAAATTTTATCCTTCCTGTAAATAGAATGTCTTTACATGTTGAATTGGGCAAAAAATAAAAGTAAATAATTTCCTAGTGGTTTTTTTTCAAATACTAGAACATAGTTTGACTTTTTATTTACAAAGATGTACAGCTTTCATGCAATATGGCTTGCAGAAACCTTATCTGAAGCAGATTTATGTCTTGTGGTCATGTATAGCATCCAAATTGTATGGTTTTCTCTTTTTCAATAATACTCTCTTTTCTTCCCCCTCCCGTCTCTCTGCTTTGAATAGGGATTCTGCCATTTCTAGTAACAAGACCCCCCATAACAGCTCGATCAACCACATAGAGACTGTCTTGCAGCAGCTGGATGAGGCCCAGTCTCAGATGGAGGAGCTTTTTCAAGAACGCAAGATCAAACTTGAGCTGTTTCTGCAGCTCCGCATATTTGAAAGAGATGCAATAGATGTGAGTGTTTTTTTTCAGACTTGCACTGCATGCACTTCTCCTCTTGTGTAGGAATGTTTATGCTGAGATTGTGTAGTTGCATTGGCATGTGGCTGAAATGGCTGATAGACTTAATTCTGTATGTGAAAGTGTCAGAAGAGCTCAGTGCACAGTAGGGCTGAGCTTTTTCGTTGGCTCTAGGTGCATCTTTAAGTAAACGTTTGGTAAAATCATAATGCATCAGTTGCTTCATCTGATAAGTTAAGTTTGAATATCAAACTATCTTTATAAAACCAGTATGCCTGCAGTTAGTATGAATAGGATTTGCAAGATGGTTTCGTACAAACCCTCTAAACTGGTGCTTTGTAGTAACACCCTTCTTCTCTTTCTTTTCCAAATCAGCAGTCTTTTTTTCATTTGGCAGCTGCAAGTGGTATTCGGAATTCTGTCTTAAACACTGGGAATGTTCTATGGACTGTCATTTTTTAAAATTAAAGTTCTTTTCCACCTCTGAAAATAGCAGTTGTAGTGATGCACCTCTGCAAAACTTCAAGTTTTAAGCCTGTCCAAATTGTGAAGGAGAGCTACAGCTTATCAGCTGAAAAGTTTCTGTTTGTGTGCAGGAACACGTATAGAAACAGACATGGAACTCCAGCTTAGGTTAGCAGAATTGCATTAAAAAGCTTCAGCTAAGTTCATGTGACTTTGTAAAACTACCAATGCTGTACACAGTGACTGAAACAAGTTGGTGCCTGATAAGGTTCAGGGTTATCCATTGGTAAATGATCGTGTTTGAGTGTATAACGACTTACCTTGAGATTCTGAAAACCAGGGGTTAGAGTGATAACTTTACCCCTTTGCTTGTATGTAGTAAAAGCTGCAGCTGTTGGTTATGAATATAAGGGTAAAGAGGCAGGCTGTAGAAAGCTTCTCAGGTTTTTAGTGTTTTGGTTTGGGGGTTTTTTCCCCCCTTCTGAAAATCAGTATTTGATGCCATGGCTGAAGTCTGGTTTAGCTAAGCACACTGTTAGGTGCAATGCAGAAATAGGCACACACAATTCTTGATCCTGACACACAGAGGAAGTGAGAGTGTGCGCTCTACCGTAATAACAACTCTGGTGTAAAGGAAGACTAAGAAGGACCTTTTTCAATTTTGCAGTTCACAGTGGTCTGCAGAGAGTTTTCCGCTTTGATTATGTGAGAATAGCTGTATCACGTATACTTACGGTCTTTGCAGGAGTGATCAATAGTGCTCAATATCTGTGGAATGTTCTCAGAATACTTTTTTTTAAGGAATGGCAGCTGTGTAGGGCAATGCATACCAAGAAAATTAATGGAAAAATTAGGATGAAGGTTTGAGTGAAGCACACTATTAAGTTGATTGCTCTCTGCTGTAGGTTACATAAGCCAGGATTCTACAATAGCAAAAGGCTGGTTGCAGGAGCCCTGCTTTGCAAATGTGTTCTAGTCTTTCAGTTCATGACAGCATTTATATAGGTAGGAGTACTTCTGGTACTGTTACTTAGTGATGCCCATATGATTTTGCATCAGAAAGCTGCAAACCCTAACTTCACAGAATCATAGAATAGAATATACTGAATTGGAAGGGACCCGCAAGGATCATCAAATCCAACGCCTGACCCTGCGCGGGACATTCCAAGAGTCACATGATGTGCTTGGGAGTGCTGCCCAAATGCTTCTTGAACTCTGTCAGGCTTAGTGCTGTTACCACTTTCCTGGGGAGCCTGTTCAAACTACCCTCTGGGAGAACCTTTTCCTGATATCCAACCTGAACCTCCCCTAGCTCTGCTTCATGTTGTTTCCTCGAGTCCGGTTACTGGTCACGAGAGTGAAGATGTTGGTACCTGTCCCTCCGGTTCCCCTCATGAGACAGTTGTAGACAGCAGTCAGGTCACCCCTCAGTCTCCTCCAGGCTGAACAAACCAAGTGACCTCAGCTGCTCTTCATACGATTTCCCCTCCAAAACGTTCACCCTCTTTGTGGCCCTCCTTAGGATTCCCCCTAATAGAGTAATGTCTTTTTTGTATTGTAGTGCCCAAAACTGCACACACTTGACAGGTCTTGCTTTTTCTAAACCTGATACTTGGCATGCTTTACATTCTGCCACATACAACATAAAGCAAAGTACCAGTTACCTTGCTGAAAGGGTTGGTATAATTTGTCTATATGGCTTGGAAATAAAAATCATGCTTATTTTAGATTGATGGAGAGTCCTTCAGGGAAGAAAATGGACCTGGCTGCAGAGTGACTTCAGCAAAATGTTGATTGTTTTGTCTCTCTGTACCATGCCTTCTCTGCTTCCTCAGCAAAGCACGCTTCTCTTTTCCCTCTCCCTGAAGGCAGACATCTGTTCAGAAACTTCCAGGAAGAAAATGTGGGGACTAGTTCCAGGTCAGTTGTTTGAAAGCAGAAGCTCAGCTGAAGTAACTTGATAATGAGGAGGAGCCAGATGCCAGCTAGGAATTTGCAGACCTTGTTTTGACCGTCTCCTTCCTCCAGGATTTTGTGTGACTGGTTCAGTCAATTAAGACTTGGCTGTAGGGGCAGTTCATTCAGGGAAGCATCCTGTGAGGACAGCTTTTCTCAAAGGCAAGTAGTGTTTCTAGCTTCTCTTACTGCTTGCAAGATTACACAGGCTGAAATGGGACAAAGGGCTCCCCTAGCACTGCAGGATCATAACCATGCATCTGTGCTTCTGAGACAGTGGTGAGATTTGCAGGCAGGGTTAATTCCCTTCTGCTCCTTACTCTTCCCTTATAATTTGCTGATAAGATACTTTGTTTCTTTTATCTTACAACTTTTCAGATAGTCGGGCTCTTCTGCAATTGCTGTAAGTGCAGGAGCATCTCTGTTTTGCCCCTTGCTCTTGGCATCTAAACTTGACCTTCTCTATCCTCAGCATGATTTTTAGTGCCATTGTTGGTGAGCTATTTGAAGGACTCCTTTGTAAATGCCTGTATTAACTAAAGGTAAGAATGAGCAAAATAATGTAGGTGAAGTGTCCCTTTCCAGTGTGATGAGTAGCATGAGGAAGGTGTGTGTGAACCCAGCCAGTGGGGTGGTAGCACTGGTGGTAAAGTACGTAGTCTGAAATGTATTTGTCTCATATGTGTCTGGGCATTTTTGCCTGTCTGTAGCTTACATGCCTTGAGGCCTATGCCAGGGCTCTACACAGAGCATACCATACACTTTTCAGCTCACAGCTTTATCTCAACTCTATTTTTGGACCATACTTACAAAATGCCTGTTAAATCACACTGCTGAAAATATGAGGATGCAAAATGCTGGGGTATCACAGAGACCTAACTCTTCCCCCTTTCCCATTTTCCCTTTTTTGTTTTTTTTTGTCCCTAGCACATAATATTTTCCAGATCTTGGTGAGCACTTAGTACCATGAATGGTAATTAGACACTTCTGAGAAGAGACCTGTGTTCTTTACTTCTTTTCCGCTCAGTATGAAAGTCTGCATCCCTTCTGTATTATACCTTGTTTCCTGTTAGTGTTACCTTTACATTTAATAGAATGTAGTGATGTCAGGCAGCTCAGAATCTGTACTAGGAACTTCTTGAACACATACTATGGTAAATTGTTAGCCTGTGTTTATGCTGAGTTGTCTGTTTCCTGAAAACAGTATTGGTTTGTGATTCAGTTACTTTAGATGTTTATTAGTAATTTTTTCTGTTTGTTCAATGCTGATTGTCGTGACAGAACTTTACAAGCAAAATGGGAACCTGTTTACTCTAAAAGTGTTCTCTGTAAGGCAGAATTTTAGGGGAAGCACTGAAGACTGTGGGCAGAGACGGCTTAATGAATGCTATTTCTGTATTAACTCTGCCCTCAGATTTGTGCAATGGCTGAAATAGGCCACCTTGCAGCACCTAATTACTGCTGAAAATATATGAGGATGACTGCCTTTGTTAGGAAACTTCTCTGTGATGGTCATTGACAACTTACCTTTGAATCAGTGTGGAAACATGCTGGCATTATTTATTTGAATGTGGGCATCCTGATCTTTTGAAGGGAAAAAGAATGTATTGGCCTTGTTCAGAATGTTTCAAACTGCTTTAAACGGTGTGTGTGCCATGATCTTCATCATGGGGTTGGTTGTATGAAATAGCAGGGGAAAAGCTACAGTTCTTACTGGCTGTTGGTGCCTGCTCTTTGGAGGCACTATCAGTGAAACCTCTTGGCTGAGGCAACACATGGTTTTGACCTCTTGAAGCTAGTTGTTTTTCCTATCAAATAAAGGGAATCTTAGGAGCTAGTGACTACAATCTATTTCATTATTGTAACAATACTGACACGGCCAGTGTTGTATTGTGAGCTTACTGTGTTTTTTACTTCATTCCAACTTAAATTCCTAGTAAAAGAGATAAGGGTTTGGCATCTATTCTGAAGGGAGATGGACTGGCTTTACTCTTAAAACAATGTCATAAATGTGCCGTGTTAAATCTTAATCCTTTGTATAATGGTGTTTAGAAAGATGGGGAAACATGGTGTTTTGATATTGGAGTTTCACAACCTTTTTTAGTGCTCAGATTTCTGTTTGACAAAGTCCAACTCAGTGATCTCTTCAGGGTAACTTTTGAATGTTGTTAACTGAGCTGGATGAAAATAAGATGGTAAATCTGTTTTCCTAGAACTTCCCTAGTGTAGTGGATGAAGAAATGAACATTAGATGACCTCCACTGCTGTTAATAATAAATGAACACAGAGTTTCAGAGTAGAAGCTGGGAAGAGCAGAGGTGAGATGCACAAGAGCAGAAAAGGGGATAGCTGAAAGTAAGCAATTTCTCTGGCTGGACTGTCAGGAAAACCTGAAGTTGGTTTAAAATTTCAGATCACTTAAAAGAACATGAAGAGCAGAGGGAGGTGATGAGAGATATTGGGCATGGACCAAGTAAAAAGGAAATGAAGGGAACTTGTTAGGGATTTTGTGGGAGGTGAAGCCTGTTTGTGTGTTTAGAGGGAAAACCACTCATAATGCCTAAATAGACTGTGTGATGTTTAGCGCACATGAAAGATGAATGGAGCTTCAAGCAATGGGTAAAAAGCTTTGTCCTGTCTATCTTCTTGAACACTTTGGCAGTCAGCTTTTCTGTTTTCAGTGTTACCCCTGACCCTTGAGTTTCTGCCTGTTTTTTCTTCAGCGAAGGTAGCTGAGCAGGTTCAGGGATTGCAAATAACTACCTTAATTGTTTGGTTTCCCCCATCATGATATGGTGCAAAACTCAAATACTTTGTGAATCAAGTAAAATTTTTTGCAGAACACCTTTAAAACAAAAGTAACTCATTAGTGCCACAATTTTAATATTAATTACTTGATGTGTCCTTTTTTTATGGCATCATATGAGCAGAATGGAAAAAAGCCTTCATGAAAGATTGTAGCAAACTACAGAAGCTTTATACAGATGATTTAACTTTGCTTATCTCCCCAGTTCTGCTTTTTTTCTAGAAGGCTTGTTTTCCTGGAATTTCTCTTCTCGTTTAACAGGCTCACTGACTTTGGAGCTATTACAGCCACTTGAAAAGGGGTAGTGGCATTGTTTTTTTGCTGGCAACAAATGACTTTGGTTAAATATTTATACACTTACATATTTGATTGCTAATGCTCATTTAGTCAGATCCTCTTTTTGTTGTGCCTTGCTGCATAACTAGGTATCTTCCTCTCATTTGGAGCCATTCACATGAGTTTGTCCTACTCCTGAAATTGTAGAACACTGGAACTAAGCCATACTTGTTTCTTGATATCTGTAATTTTGCTTTCCCAATGAACTGCATTAGTTGGTGCCACAACTGTGCTAAAAATTCTGGAAAAAAGTTGATTGTTGGCTTGAGGGATAAGTGTATTAGACAGACTTTTGAAGTAACTGATGCATCAAATCTGTGCCATATTAACTCAACCCACTTTGGTAATGAGGATTGTAAGCACTATCTGCTAGCCTTAAAACCAGTTTTGTATCCTAATTAAAAGGAATATTTTACATTTCATATAGGCTTTGCAATATGATTTGGAAAATACATTTGTGTGGACAGACAAGGAGAACTTACTGTGTTAAAAAACCCCAAGACTTTTTTAGCTACCCTTCTTTGGACATCCTACAGCGAAGAATAAAATCCAGAATTAAAATGTTAAAACTGAAGTGTAGCTGAAAGATATCAGCAAGCAAATTTAGTTCTGACATTGCAGTAATATTGTAATAAAGTATGCTTTTTAGTTTTTCTGTATTCACTGGGTACCTAGCCTTTTGTGGTAAGTGCTTGAGTTGTCTGACAGAAGTTAAAGGTGCACATGGCCTGATGCTTCCTGCCCACAGAAGGGTAGAGCTGGCTTTCTTGTAAAAGGGCTTGAGATTGGCATAATTGTAAACTGAGCTGGCTCTCGATGTGTGAATTATTACTTGCTGCAGTCTGAAGAACTAAAAAGATGTTCCAGGTCCACATTTTTCTTTAAAAGTGGAGATAAAAATGTGTTAACATCATCTGTTTCACAAGTAAACTGTTGATGGAGTACCTTAAATAAGCAGGGGTACCCATAGTGTTGCAAGCACTGGTCGAAAAACTGTAGCAGTTCTCAAAGAGGTTCTTTTGGATTGTTTGCCAAAATTTAAAATCTGTGCTAATCCAGCCTGTGTCTGAACCATGTCAAACTTGATCAGTGGTGTCAATCAACAAAAAGCAACTTGAGTTCCCCACCTCGATCATCAGCTTAACATTGGAAAGAAACTGTTTTCTGTTGTGTAATGGGCAATTGAACATTGTCTCCTTCCTTTTTCCCCCAGATAATTTCAGACCTTGAGTCTTGGAATGATGAGCTCTCTCAGCAGATGAATGACTTCGACACTGAAGATCTTACAATAGCAGAACAGAGGCTCCAGCATCATGCAGACAAAGCCCTGACCATGAATAACTTGACCTTTGATGTCATCCACCAAGGGCAGGATCTGCTGCAGTATGTCAATGAAGTGCAGGCATCTGGTAAGATGGCTCCTTTGTGCTATTCTGGGCAGTGGCTTTGTAAGAATTACCCAGTTGCCTCTCCATGGGATGTGTGAAAATAACAGGGATGCTGGTTAAATGTAAACTGGAAACATGTGGACTCCTTTATACTCAAATCATTTGATGGTGTTAATGAGAACATACTGGTACTGTGGTGCATGATTTCATCAGAGTTGGAAACACCTGAAGGTGTTTAATTTTTAAAGAAAGGGATTTCACTCAGGAAGTCAGTAAAATTAGAGTAAATAAGGGAGTGTTAGTTTTATAGGTAATCAGATCAACGCAGTCAAGCAAAGATTCTCAGTTTTCAAGTAATGTCTTGCTTTTTTATTCCTTATGCCCCTTCCCTTGATATTTTTCACTGTATATGGCCACACAGGATAAGTAACAGACTTTAAAAAAACTATATTGCACTTTTTAAGAGTGCATACCACTATACTTGTATAAGCCAATGCTCCAAGGATGAGGTTGAAGTTGGAGAAGAAACTAGGAAAGTAAGCGTATAACAGTGGAAGCGGGCTGTTTGCCTTCAGAAGCTTTGTGAGCCATTCCTAACCAAGCGTGCCGCCTGCAGGTGTGGAGCTGCTGTGCGACAGGGATGTGGACATGGCCACCCGTGTGCAGGACCTGCTGGAGTTCCTGCACGAGAAGCAGCAGGAGCTGGACGTGGCGGCGGAGCAGCATCGCAAGCACCTGGAGCAGTGCGTGCAGCTGCGCCACCTGCAGGCAGAGGTCAAGCAGGTACGGCCCTCCCGGAGAGCTCCGCTCCCAAAAACACTCGCAGGAAACCACCTCCTGCTCCATGGAGTCTTCTGTTGGGAGCAGGGGAGCACTTTGATCACCTGAGAAACTGCACCCTCTGTTAACATAAAGTGCATTTTTTTAACTTACATCACCGGTCGATACTGCTGCATGGATCTAGAGCACAAATCCTGTGGGGAGAAGCTGAGAGAGCTGGGAATGTTTAGCCTGGAATGAAGGAGTTTCAGGGGGGACCTTATCATTCCCTGCAACTACCTGACAGGAGGGTGTATCAAAGTGGGGGTTGAATTCTTTACCCAGGTAACAAGTGATAGGACAAGAAGGGAAGTCCTCAAGTTGTGCCAGAGGAGGTTTAGATATTAGGAAAAATTTCTTCACTGAAGAGGTTTTTAAGCACTGGAACAGGATTGATGGAGGCGTTATCCCTGAAGACATTTCAAGGACATGTAGATGTGATGCTGAGACACGTGTTGTAGTGGTGGACTTGATTATTGTAGAGATTCTCCAACCCAGATTATTCTGATATTCTGTAGATACAAGTCAAGTATTTGCAGTATAGAGTGATTTCAGCTAATGTTAAACTTACCTGTATGGTGATGAGCAGCAATGCTCAGTCATAGTCCCTGCACACTGACCTAATACTTTCGGGTCTATTGTTTGAAACATCTACAAACAGTGATAACGTAATACCAACATAGTCTATTTTCCTTGAGGAGAAAAACAAAGTTTTGCTTCTCCTGGCAATAAAGTGGCAAGCTTTGAGGTCTTTATCTGATAAACACCTATAGCTTTGGTGAATTTGAGATGTGGGCAAAGCCACTGAAATAGGTGAAAGTTCAAAAAAGAAACAGATCACCAGAAGAGGTGAGAGTTTTTGATCTTGCTGACACTTGGCAGCATCACAGAACTCTGCTATAGTCTGTTGTATTACTATGGCCATAGTGAGACTGCATGACAACTCCCAAATTGCAAAGTAATATGAAAGGGGTCCAGCTAGGACTAGGAGAGGTGAATAGAAGGTTCCCGAAGTATTTTCAGGCAGTGGTTGGTTGCTCTACAGTAGCAGATGCAAAATTTTTGTGTGGTCTTGAATTAAAGGAATGCAAAAAACTGATAGTTGTTTGCTGTCAGTGGAATATAGGCATGAATCAAATACCTGATGTTCTGTTTCACGCTTTTGCATACTCTACTGAACTGTGCTGTATCTGCCTTAGCAAATTACAAATTCCTCCTTTCACGTGAGTAACGATTGAGGTAAAGTTGTTGCGGATTAGGATAGTTTCTGTACTCAGCTGCATGTTATCTTGAGGATGAAGGAAAGGAGTGTGCATCTGCAGTGCAAAGGAAGGAAAAAATTAAAAGAAATAATGTGATTGCCAGCTGAGGCACTCTCATCCTTTTATGGTATGTCAGTGGGTTTGGGTGGGATGAGTTAGTAAGAAAAAAAATAGTTAATTTTCATGATACTGAAACAGTATTCAGTGAAAGAACAGAATATAGCACTTTTGCAATATTTCAAAGAGACGCTATTTAAATAGTTATTTATATTGCATGCCCCCACAATAAAGTGAGTGCCTTGGTCCACCAGCTTTGTTTGTATGCAAGTTAAATGTGACAGAAGAGACACACGTATTTAAAAACTGTGTTTGAAACAGATGTTCTGTATTTTGTCAGAAATAGGCAGGTGATGAACATAATGGATTTTAGGGGAATACCCCTATTACACTTCGTATGTGATTTGTACATCATTCTATAAGAAATTTCTAACTTTTTCGAACCACTGCTAGACCTGACTGGAAATGAAGCTCAAACTTAGATTTTTAAGAAAGTACTGGAAGAGTTTATCTTATAATAAAGGTATAGGTCATACACTAACCTAGCCAAATGTCTTTTCTTGGTAGACTGGGTTTTGGAAGAAAAAAACACATTCTGTTTTGTATATCTAGAACACAACTCTGTCAAGTGGGATTTTATGTTGAATTAAATGCCATAATATATGTGAATTTTCAGACAAACATACATGAACATGTAGCTGACAGAAAGTTCATGTATTACTTTTCCAGATTTTACTGTGCAGATTCACCTGCAATACTTGCCCAGCCTGAGGCTTGAGATATGAATGAAACTCAAACTGAATGTTAATACATTGTCTCACAGGATTTCTTTTGAGCTCATTCGAATGCTTTGAGGCTAGTAACTCTTAGTTTCGTGATTTTGATTGCCTTTTCAGAAAACCGTATCTGATTTATTTTGATTTTTATTAAGTATCGGGAAGCATGATCTTCTCCTGTCTCTTCTGCACTGGGGAAAACTTTACAGGTCAGCAGGTCACAGTGGGTGCTTTACCTGAGAGTAAAATGAAGTGGTTTACCTCCTCTTCAGTCTGTTTTGTTGCCTGAAGCAGTGAACACACGGTTTTCCTGTTCAATTATTGTGATTTTCTGTTAGATTTATTGTGGATGAACTGGGTGTAAAATGGGATACTGTCTCCATAGCAAGAATTCTAACAGTATTTCCATTTAAATTCTTCCTGCCAAAGCAGCATTACTGCTGTTGTATTTTCAGACACACACACAGACATGCACACATGTATATTGATATTAAAATCCATAAAAATATGTAGCTTGTGAATATGTAAAGAGGTTAGACTGGAACACTGCAGGAATTTAGACAAATACTTACAGAGATTCTCAGTCATGAAACTTGGTGCTTAGTGAATTTTTATCAAATAAGTGCAGAAAGTAGACAAAAACATTCAGTATTGCTTCTTCCTTAACTGTTGTACCAGTTCTGCTTTGTGGCATTGAAGTTTTGAAGGTCAAGCCTCAGGACTTGGAGGAAGCAGAAGAGCTGGAAGACAGAAGTTTAAAGAAAACCTGCAAAGAACTTGCTTTTGAACTTGATGTGTAATAGGTGCACAAAGGGCAAAACCAGATAGAAAATTACAGTGTAGAAAAGCCATGGAAGGTAGGGGGAAGAGAATTCTGACTGAAATAAAAGGGACAGCTCTATGTGGGGTATACAACATAGAAAGGAAAATGTGACCACTTTTTTACAGGGTAGGGATATATGAGTAGGTGGAGGCAGAGAAATATTTATGAGAATGTCTGTCTCATCCAGAACTCCAGCTGCATGTTTGCCAGACAAACCTTCTTTATTAATCACCTAAAATACAGCTGTTGGATTACTTACTGCTACAATCACTCCCACATACTCACTTATGAATGCTTTACTGTGCTTAGGATCAAAATCCCTACCAAGCTCCAAACCCCATCCAGTTGGTTTCAGTATGCTCATTAAGCCTTTTCAGTGCAGTATTTTCTGCTGTTCTGATCATGGTGTACATTCTTGGATATGTAATTATGTATTCATATATGTATAAAGGTGTACAGATACATCTGTCCTTAAGAGTACCTTGAGCTGCTTTGTGTTTTCACTAGGAGATTTTTAGCTTGGTGCTTGAGCTCTGACTATCCCAAAATACTACTCAGGAAGGGTATCCTGGCACTCCATGTAGTGCCATATGGATATGAAGACACAGCTAAGACGACAGACTGAAGCAGGTTGTCTTGTGATCATGTTTAGTTACAGTCAAAAATCTGTCCAAGAAACTAATCCTAAGTCAAGCATTTATCTACAGATCTACCTATCTGACCTTTTCAAGCATCCCAGGTGACCCAAACTCTGTTTCTTTTCCACACCTTTGCTGATGCTCTACTGACACTTTTCTAGCCTGTTGAAGGCTGCGAAGGGAAGGATGGGTGATGTGATCCACTCAGACAGGGAGGTGGTGGAAACATGCCAACAAACCCTGAAGGCAGCACCCCTGGAAGGAGAATAGGCTCCCTATTTCCTAACGCTTATATTTTCCCTTGAGTCAGAGCAGAGGGAAGGGGAAAATATTGCTGGCAGATTTCCTCCTGTGAGTTTCACCAGCTTGTGCACTTGCACCGTGACCTGCACCAAGCAGGAGGGCAAGTCTTTGTGTTTGAAATGGCATGTTCTGTTCTAGCTGTCTCTGCTGTGTATAATGGGATGCCAAGTCAAGAGGAGCTCCCAATTGGTGCTGCTTAAGCATTCTGCATTAAAAGTCTCTGAAGAAGGCTAGATAGATAAGAACTCCAAGCAGGTGTGTTTTGTCACACTATACCTGGAAGAATTAGTTTTTAAGGTAGAAAAGGAACCTAAAATTACTTCCATAAGACAAAACAGAAATAAAAAAGGGATTTTAAAAAAACTCATCTGCCTCTGTGCTCTTGCAGACAATTTGTTTCTCCAAGTATAGTTTCTTTCTACAGTCTGTTGTACCCATCTGCTTCCCTCAGAGTCTGCCCTTTTTCTTACTTCTGAGGCTTACCCAGCCTTTCTCCCTTGAGTATTAACAATCCCCAGGTGCCTTAGCAACTTAGAAACTCCCAGCCTCTTTTGTGGTCCCTTTCGTGTGCCCCCAGGCTGTATCTGCAGGTATCTCCTTTGCAGTAGGAGAGGTTGTTCCAAAACCAGAGCCATCTTCCCCTTGCTTACAAGGCTGCACCTGACCCAGTGCTTTCTCCCCAGAGGATCAGAATGTGCACCCAGTTACACGTCTGGCATGCCCCCCCTTCTGCATTGTAGACTTACTCTTTTCTGCAGGCTTCCAGAATTTAATAGGAGAATTTAGATACATGCTATCAGGGTGGAAAAAACTTGTTAGCTCTTCATTGTGCAGACAGAAATGGCAAAAACTGCATTAATAGTAGAACAATATTGCAATCTGCATAGGTGTAGGACAGAGGGTAAAGCTGTGGTGCAGATTTGAGGGAATGGATGATATATCAGGATGGCTAGACCTCAGTTGCTTCAAGCTGTCAGACATCTTAGAGAGTACTTTGGCTGTAGACCCACATGTGCCTTTCAGTTTTTGAGGAATTGTGTTTTAATAGGTCATTTTCTTGGGCTCTGCCCATGTTTCCAGTCTGCAAGTACAGTCGTATCATCCTGATTACTGAGTAATAACCTGGCGTATTAATGCTTTAATTGGTAGTGTCGTGTGTGGATCACTAGATGAGAATATTTCGTGTTAAGAGCTAAGTGATTTGGTAGTTAATATATTTATTAGTGGTGATTAAATGTCTAAAATCAATTAGTAGGGAAAAGTTAAAAAAACTGGTGAAGTTCAAATCAACTGGGCCTAAAGAAATTCACTCTGGAATGCCTAGAAAACAGCCTGAAATAATGTCATGGACATTAGTGCTTATTGTTTCCAAACATCAGGAGACAGGATGAGATTCTGGAGGCCTGGAAATCAACATCTACTTCTCAAAAGTGGAAAAGGACTAGCTAAGGGAGGGTTATAGGTCATCTAGTTTAACACAGGTCCCAGGAAAAATATTGAAACAAGTAGATTATTTAACTTGAACAGTGACAAAAGGAGAAAAGGCTAAGAGAGGTTAAGTAATTACAGCGTGCCATTGATAACTCACCTTTTTTTTCTGACAAGGTAACAGTTCTTCTGGGAGGGGTGGAAAAGCAGTAACAAAGCTTTTAAAATAGTTTAGCTCAATCTGTCTGGCTCTAACTTACTATGAGAATGTTATATGAGACTATATTACCGAGGATGATAACTTGCTGAAAAAACAGAGTAACAACAGTTATTAAGAGACTCAATAGATTGGAAAACAGATTTTAAAATAAAAAAAAATTGTATTTGTCTATATTTAGGTACTACTGGTTTGTTCTCAGTCAAAAAATCTACATGTTAGAAATTATGCTATTAATTTTGAAGTTAAAAGCAAGAAGCTGGAAAAGAGGTTTCAGTTCATCAGAAGACACTGGATTACAGTTCAGAAATATCTTGATGTATGGGAGAATTGTGTGTTAAGAAGGATATGAATTTTAATAGTGAAAAATATAGAGCATGATGTACTGGAAAGAGTAATCAGCTGAATAAATACAGGGGTAATTACTGGCCGGGCAGCAGTTCCATAGAAGAGTTGTACAGAGGGCAGTGAATAACCTGAATTATGTCCCATTTTACTCAGTATTTGAAAAATTATGACTAAAGTCATGGTTATCAACTGGAGAGAGCTCATAAAAGAGCAGTATTCTAGAAAAATAAGGCAACTAACTTCACATGGGAGAGATTGAAGAGACTCTGGTCAACAAGATAAGATGAGTCTAAAGGAGGGAATCAGACAATGTTCCTGATGGAGAGAGGAGAGGGAAAAACAAAGCTGATACAAAGAGGGAGAAAATGTCCTTTTTTTCTTCTTCTTTTTTTTAGGAGGGTTTTAAAAAGTTGCATGTTCCTGCTGTTGATAAGTTTAAGGTGGCCTCCTGAGGCTTCGTCCCAGCCATGGATTCTTCCAGGTTCACTGGACATGTCAAAGAAGGCACATTCTGAAAAATGAAAAGGCTTTAAGTAGTTAGAAGGGCACTCAATGATCACATTTTTCTCAACACTACTGTTCAGAATTATGTGCCTACTTTTTACTAAGCTGCATATCCTCAATTTACATTACGGGCACTGGCTTTTAGGCAACTATTGCTTGTAACTTGTTCCAACTTTTCAGGTGACAGAAACAGTATTCAGAAGCACAGTGTTTTTCAGAGTATGAAGTGAAACCACAAGCACATAGTAGTTGACTGCAAGCTGTGAGTTGTTAGATTAGTGAAATTGTAGTGAATGTCATTCACTCTGCTTACTCAATATAAAATTCACAGTAGTATGTAATTAACAAATTATTTAGTTATCGATTCCAGTGCTAATGTGACCCTAAATGTTTTTTCTCCTACAGTGGTGTTTTTTTGCTGGTTGGCAATGGAATTGTATATCTCATGGTCTTGTCTTTTGTTACAGGTTTTGGGCTGGATCCGAAATGGAGAGTCAATGTTAAATGCTGGGCTTATCACTGCTAGCTCTTTGCAGGAGGCAGAACAGTTACAGAGGGAGCATGAGCAGTTTCAACATGCAATAGAGGTAAAAGCACCATTTTAGTTACCATAACCTTGCTCTCTTGGATTCATGCTACAGTATTTTCAGTTTAGGAAAAGCTGTTGAGCTCATGGCAAAGAGAATAAAACACTTACTGAGAAGGTGGGTTTTTTTGTTCTTATTCATTCTGAAGCTGCAGTTCCAGGTGAACATCTTCTCAGTGCCTTTTTGCACTGTAAAGTGATAGCTGTTCACAGCAATTTTGCTGAAAATGGTGTTTTCATTTGTTATTCCTTCCCTAGAACATAACCTGTAATGCTAAATGTAAAAAGTTAAGAATAAATGGACCAGGAAGCAACAGTTTTGTGTATTCTGACGTCATCCTTTAATGTTTCCGTTTTTGTTTGAGAGTAGGTTTCACTGAAACTTATGTGTGGTGGCGTGTCAATCCCCCTGCCATGGCTTCAAACTAAACTTATCAGCTCGGTCATATTGCTGCAAAAAATAGGCAGTGTTCTTACGATTGATTGAAGTGCAGTATTATTCATTTACATGCACTATTGACTTAGTGATAATATTAGTGATATTATGATTGTTTGGGTAGATTGTTTTCAGAAGTACTCTGCCTTGCAGTAACTTTTTAATGTTTGTTTCCTGTTTGGTAGAGTTTTATGCTTTCCCTCTCTTGATCATTTTTTAAATTACAGTTTGCACTATATGCACCCTCATTTTGAGAGCTTTAATAACCCTCAAGTATAAAAATCATGAATGAGGCCTCTAGGTGTTTGTCAATTTAAGAATAAATGATGAGGAAGTTTAAAATTCTGTATTTCCTAGGTCATTCTTTACTCAGATATAATAATACTTAGTAGAATTTACCCCCTTAATATTTTTATCTTACTTGGTTTTAGGCAAGTATTTCTCTGCACAGAGAAATGCAATTAAAAAAATTTGCTTACAGTGATAGAGAGTTGTCTTTTTTTATTGGTCTGCATGCCTGCACCTTTCTTTGCTCACTACTGATGTGCAAAAGACTGAAGTTAAAGCTGTAAAGATTGCCAAAATAAGATACAGCTTTGTCATCTTTTTTCTCACTGTGAAGGGAAAGAAAATCAAACTGGAACTCGTAATTGCAACAACACGTACTGCAGCATAGATACATGTGGCTTAATGATAGACAGTTACTGTTTGTTAGGAACTGCTATTTAGTGTTGATTTGGTGCTGAATCTCTACAGGGTTTATTGCCTTTGTATTTGCATAGAGAAGTCACACAGTAACTAATATCAGACAGTCCCTTTTAGCTGGTGGGTGTTTGTGCATGTGTCTGCAAGTGTCATTGACACACTGGAAATGTGAGCCTCTGAGGTGTTCAAGGGAATGATCTGAAGTGCTCCACTCAACTCCTGACTTTTCACCTCTTGTCAGAAAACACATCAAAGTGCCCTGCAGGTTCAGCAGAAGGCAGAGGCAATGCTGCAGGCGAATCACTACGATATGGATATGATCCGGGAGTGTGCAGAGAAGGTCGCTTCCCACTGGCAACAGCTGATGCTGAAGATGGAGGACCGTCTCAAGCTTGTGAATGCCTCTGTTGCCTTCTATAAAACTTCTGAACAGGTACAGAAATGCTACATGATCTGTGGTTAATGTCTCAGTGTGGCATAAAACGGCATTACTTGAAAAAGTGGTTGATGAGGTTCGGTTGTATTTACTCATTTGATGGCTGGTTCTGGTTTTTGTCTGGGAGTCAGAGAAAAACCGGCTTCATCTGCTGGTCCACAGAACGGTTTGGGGGAAAGTTGGCAAGGTTACTTCCTCTGCAGTCATAACTTAAGCCCATCCAGAACTATGCAGTCAGAGAGGCAGAGAAGAATGAACAATTTTAGGTACAGCCTTTGAGCAATTCCACATAAGCAGGACAGTGCTTGCAAACATACAGCCACAGTTTTTTACCTTCTCTTAAGTCCCTGTCAAAACATGTCAGAAGCTAGGGGGCATATGTAAGGGATAGATTGGTTTTCTTTTTTTGAGGCCTGACTTTTGATTTTTTGCCTTGCTGAATTGGTCTCCTTTTTCCTGAAAGGTGTGCAGTGTGCTGGAAAGCCTGGAGCAAGAATATAAGCGAGAAGAAGATTGGTGTGGGGGAGCAGACAAACTGGGTCCCAACTCTGAAACAGATCATGTTACTCCCATGATAAGCAAACACCTGGAGCAGAAGGAAGCGTTTCTTAAGGTAAGGTTGGGGATTTTTTGCAGTCTCCTGTGTCTTGGGAAGCATGCAGGCAAACAGCTCTTCCAGCGCTGACATGGCTGTGGAAAGCAACGGTGCCTGTTCGCAGCTGCACAGGTATGTCCCCAACTGCAAAGATGTGGGAAGTGGAGTGTTAACTGCTTCTGACAGTGATTAAGAGAATATTGCCAAGTGCATAAAATTGTAGCCAGTTTAATAAATACATTTCCTGTTGAACTTCAGTAGATGTCAGATCTCCCAGTGTGACGGAAGAGGAATTGGAAGTCACTGCTTTGAGCAATTCTCGCTTTAAAGAATGCTTAAAGGCTGCTGCTTTGGGAGAGAAGTGGCAGTCACACAGTGCTATTGCTGCCTCAGAGTGCATCAGAGCAGCTCTCAGATGTATTGGGACTACACTGGAGTACAGAAGAAGGAAATTGCTAGACAAGCATCTGGGGGGTTTTGTGTAATAGTCTTCAGATAAATGAAAGATTTTTGTTCCAACTAATGTTCTAGTGAAGAAGGTTATTGATCATACTGAATTAAATGTGTATTAAATGCTCTGCAAGCAGTGTAACTAACTCTGTTATCAAAGGCATTTTCCAGCATCACCATGAAAGACTACTAAGACCATAAAACTTTTTGTTAAAAACCTTTTTGTTCTCATTACACAGACTACAACGCTGAAAAAATATTAACAGAACTCAAAGTATACTGCCTAATAGATCCTTCTGCAGCTGGCATGAATTACTAATCTTTGTTTTAAAATTATTTGAGAAATGACTTTGTGTCTTTGTTACTGTATCAAACCATTCTACCTTTATCTAACCTTTTAAAGTAGCATTCCATAAGTTGCATGTTAAAAATGAGGCAGCCAGCCCATATGTAGTATTTGATGTATGTTAAGATGAAGAAGACAGCTGAACTGAGTGCTTGCAATATACTGGCAGGGGCTGAAAGCTCTCAGGGCTTTCCCTTAATATTTTAAGAGCAGGTATTACTATTTTAGAGCTTTTGGTTTCAGTTCAGCAGAGCTTTCACTTTTTGTTTAAAGTACTAATGGATGTTTTGGAATATCTAGGTGGGTACACAAGTACGTGCACTGTGTTTATGCAGTAAGCAGCTTCGGGTGGCACATGATACATAGACTAAACAAACTTCTCTGTGGGCTCTGAGTCATGCTGAAAGCCCTAGAGCAGGTCATTGCTTTGCAGGTTCTTCAGAAAAGATGAATAGCATTTTGTTTGGGGTTGTTTATCTGCTTTTTTTGCCCTGCCAGGTAAGGTGTAACTGCTCTTTGGCAGAAAAACTATTTTAATTGTTAGGTTAGCTGGCCTTACTTGTAGAAAGATGTAACATGCAACACTTTCCAAAATTGAAGAGGGTGACAAATGTACATAAAGGGAGTGTATTTGTGCATTTTCAAATAAAGTTGTACCTCTGACTCTCTAGGCCTGCACACTGGCTCGGAGGAATGCTGATGTCTTCCTGAAATACCTGCACAGGAACAGTGTCAACATGCCAGGGATGGTGACACACATCAAAGCACCTGAACAACAAGTGAAAAGTAAGGGGCTTCTTGTTCTCTTTCTTCTCACAAGAATGTGATCATCATGTGCTGTGCTATGTGTGGTGATGGTGTAGTGAAGCCTGCCCAAGTGGAAAGAGTTCTGTCAGGCTTAACAGGAAACAAATTGCTTGCCTACTTTGAAGGAGCTGACAGTCTTCTAACTCTCTTATACTCAAATGAAGTTGCTTGGAATTCTTTTATCTGCTACTTACTTAATCTTCTTTCTATTTGAGACTCAATTGTGCTGCTTTTATTGAGACAGTGAGGTAGTAAACTTCCACATGGTAATGTTTGGTCTGAAGCCAAATGGGAGCTGATCACTGTAAGCTTATTCAGTGTGTTGGTGTCGTACATTCTGAAAGTTCCCTGGGAGTGCCAGAGTGATACGAGATTATTGCTTATACGATGCCCTTGGGCCCTTCAGATAGTTTGAATCAGTGTTGAGGAACTTCATGTAGTATGGGGTAACTTACATCATGTTTAAACTAGATGTGTAGACAGGTAGTAGCTGAGATGGAGCTGGAAAGAGCTGCTACACGAGGCTTGGCTTTTGTAAGATTAATAATACGTAGTACAGCTTTAAGGTTTAATAAGCTCTCTAGGGAATGGAGAGAGAGAGACCTGTAGGGCTTTGAGGGACAAAAGTGCAACAATTAATAGGGTATGCTTAACTGATGAGTGTGGTAGCAGAGCAGAGATCAAAGTGATTCAGAAGTAAATATTACCTTTTACTAATTTAATTGCCAGTCATATTCTACTTCGCATTTTGAAGCTGTGACTGAACACTCTGGCCATGGTACAGTCTCAAACCCAGAGAAGTCTAATTTCTAATGAAATGCTGTTTGTACCTACCGAAAGGGGAGTTATGCATATAATGTAGCCAGATTCAAGAGGAGCATAACAATAATTCCAGAGAAAAAGTTGCAGTAAGGAAAACTCTGACTGGGAGAAAGTGTTACAGCAAGATGGAGTAGAACAGGTAGTAGGAGAGGTGGTAGGATCTGTAGCTCTAAGAATATTTAAAACTTCATTGAACAAGTCCCTGAGAAACTTTGAAGTTAGTCCTGCTCTGAAGAGGAGATTGAAACATATGGCCTCCAGAGGTCACTTCCGCTCTAATTTACTTGTTGACTCTATTAGAAAAGGACATGTTCACTGCTTCGCTTTAACTACAAGGGGAAAACAGTTTGTGTTAAATTTACCGAGTAAACTTATTGACAGTACTCAAGTCCAAGTCTGATGGTACTCAAGTTAAAGATTCTCCTGTACTGAACTTTTTATGTTGGAAAGAGAATAGGGTATTGGCCATACTTTTCACTCTTCAGGAAATACTGGATTGTGGCAGTTGAAATTTTGAGCGTTTAGAGATATGACAAAGGTTTGTTTTTTCTTCTGTCACCAAGACATCAACATTTATAGAACTGTACAAAATAAAATCTCAACACAAATGCCAGCAGTATCAATAACTGAAGCTGACATTTGTCACTTAGCTCTTCTCTCAGTAGTAGACTAAACAGAGCAGAAACAAGCAGGAAGTTGCAGCTACCACAGTTTTTGACCATTAGACAAAATTTTTTAAAATTCAGTTTTGAAATCTGTATAGGAACAGCCATTCTGAGAAAGGTAAATGTGCTCATGTGAGGAAAGAATAGAAAGAGATCTCTACTAATGTCCTTAAGAATAATAATTGCATGTCAGAACCATAGTGTTATGTGTGTTCTGTGTACATTTAAAATTCTGGATGAGTGATACATGTTTAAAAAGCAACAAAAAAATAGCAAAAATCCCCAAGTAGAAGAAAAAATGAGCTATTGCTCTAATACTTTTCCCCCCATAAACCATGTAATATATGCTTCTGAGAATTAAACATGAGTTAAGGTAGAACTACTGGAGACTTCTTCCTGTTAGGTCTCAATGGTATGGTGGTAGCTGACCAAATGATACAAAGCTTCACTCTGTTCTTCATGTTCAAATATGCATGTCAAGAAAAAAAAGACCTCCTTTCACCTCTTTTCTAAATAGAGAAAAAAAATGAGTGTTTATTTTAGTGAAAAAGAGGTTATATATATTCTAATACAGCATTACACACCAAGATGTATGCTTGAAACTGGGAGACTGCAATCAGTATATAGTTTATAAATTAATGCTTTAAAATCTTGAGGAACCCTTGAGTTTCTGCAGAACTGTGGAACATTTTTCAAAAACCTCATTCAGTGGCATACTTGATCCTTATTCCCAGATGCAGATTAAGTTATCTAGAAAAATGATATCTTAATCTAGGCAAAGTTTAGCTAAGCACTTGCTTCATGGAGAACAGGAATTACAGTGGTACTGAACTCGGAGAGGTGTTTTATGTCCCTGCATACCAGCATAAATAATTTCTGTGATACACAGTTAAGAGTACCCAAATATTGTCTCATTTAGGAAGGAATTGTGGCCTAAAACTGTGCTGTGGCAGTTTGTGGTTTGAGTTGGTGACAATTCCTGTAAACTCAGAAATGAGAGCATCTTCATCTTTGTTCTGGCTGCTAAGTCTGTGTTCATCTCTGTTACCTGTCTCTGCTGTACAGGCTGCAACTGAGCACAGTTCAGGAACTTGTCTAATGGTGCTTATATTTTTTGATAGGTTGGTAGAAAGGACCAGGATGCATAGAGACAGCTGAGAGCTCTTTGAGCCTGGAGAATAAGCTGAAAGTTTAGGGAACAATCCTAAAAATATTGGAATCAAAGTAAATGACAACAACAGGGACTGTGCTTCAGGTGGCTTGAGATACAGAGATGCTTTTCCAAACCTAGTATTAAATATTGATGTTCTATAATTTCCTTAGTTTATAGAATATTTTTTCTCCACTTTGTCAGTCCAAGAAATTAATGGCACTAACACTAACAGTGCCCAGCCAAATATCTCTCACTGCCTTGCCATCTGTATCATGTCCTGACAGAACAAATGCTGTTCCAGTTTGCTAAATTCACCTCGCTTGCTCTTTGTCAGAACTACTTTGCTTGCATCACTATCAAGATGTCTCTTTTTATATGGTGTGTCCAGTTGGGTGTGTTGCATTGTATAATGATAATTGTGTCCCACCCACTCCACCTCCCTGCCTCTTGAAATCTGGCATATATTTTGAGCAAGTGTTTTGGAGGTGACATAAGGCAGAAATAAAACTGAGAAAGCAGGGGAGGCTCATAACAGATCAGCTCATAGCTTGGCTAAGGGACAGATCAGCTGAGGCATATTTGAGGGGAGCCTGACCAGCAGAAAATAAAACCTTAGCCACAGTGACCACATTCTAACCAAAAGCAAGTTCTGGGTGATCTCAGCACCCTGTGACAAGTGGGAATATGGTGCTTGTAAGCAGAAGGATGTTGACAGTGATGCAGACAGGTTTGGTAATACTCAGGGAGGCTGTCACAAGTGACTGTGTTTGGACCCAGATCACTGATGAGGTAGACAAAGATGCATTTCCCCTCAGGCTTCCTGTTATTTGAGCTTCTCTGTCAAACTGTTTCTTGGAGTTGTTAGCTTTTGGGATGTAAAGCATGGTGGACCTGCACAGTGGGAGAGCAGAATGCAGAGACCTTAAGCCACCTAGCAACTGATAGCCTCCATTTGCACTTATGGAAAAATAGCTGTTCTGGGTATAAGTAGAAAAGGAAGTGAAGTGTAATGTAAAGAATGAGCCCTTTTTTTGGTATCTTCTGCTTCTGCCGGACCTCCCTTTTGGCTCTATGCAATTCCAACTGAATCACCTGTTAGAGACATTGGGTGTCACCATTCCCCTGTGCTCAGCTTGCCCTCTGGGTTTGCAATAGCTACAAAGTCAAGTGGGGCTGCTGCTCTGGAAGCAGCAGTGGGTCAAGTGAGCTTCACAGGAAACTGCTAGAATTTCTTTGTGTCATGGAAAAACCATAAGCATTAAAGAAGCAGAGTTGAGATAAGGTCCTCTGCATATTGTAAGCACAAGGTCTTTGCTAGGAAAAATTTAAAATATTGGACATGTGTGGTTTGGATGTGAGTTTTCTGATACTCAAGAATAAACTCCACAACCTGTGGAGTTAATTATTTGATTACCTGGAAGTTCTCTCAAGGTTCAGTGAACATTCTTATTTAACAAGTCAGCTTACTCAATTATATATTGTTGCGTTTGACTTTTTTTTTTTCAATAGTGGATTACAAACTTAGTAATTACCTATTTTTATTACTTGGGTTTCTGTACATGTCATGTCTGCTTATGCTGCATTTGATCTTGTGGTGACCTGAGGTTGTACATTTGTTCATCTGTATTAAATTGTTAAAATACTTCATAGGAGACTGATACATTAAAAGCTCCCTTTTTTTACTTCAATTAATATAATATGTTAAGCATGTTGTGATTACTTGTGCATGCTCATTCTTTCTAAGGAAACCCTATCAAGAGCCATCTTTATCAGCCTACATTTTCAATCCTGCTATAAGCAATGGTGATCCCCTTGAGAAAAATATTTGAGAGAAAAAAGTGTCAGTAGTAAGTTTTAATTGTATCTCTAGTTTCTTTAGCTAGCATTTCTGTAAGTGATGAAAAAGGAACACTCTGTGTTTCATGAATATCAGGAAAAAGCAAAGCAAAGACTAACAGAAAGAGTAAGTGTATAGTAAATTCTACAATGTAAGTAGTTTATTCCCCTGATTTTAGTGTGATATTTTAAATTTGGTTGTCATAAGCTCTGTTTTCATTTCTTCAGATATCTTGAATGAACTCTTCCAGAGGGAGAACCGTGTGCTGCATTATTGGACCATGCGTAAAAGACGCCTTGATCAATGCCAACAGTATGTGGTGTTTGAAAGAAGTGCCAAACAGGTGAGGGTTTCATAAGAAAATCCTCTTTGATGGGAGCCAGGGTTGACATATACTGTCTTCTCACAGTGACAAATTTGTCATTGATTACAATATTTCAAATGGCTAAAACATCAGAAGGATAAAAGTAAAAAATTGAATTATTTGCCTTCCCTTTAATACAGTACAGCTAAATTTGGTGAGACAGTGTGTCTGTAACTGTTGTAACTTAAAGGTGATGTTTAGCTTCTGCTAGCTTCATCTGGCAGAATTTAATTTCTGCAAGCTTGTGTTTGACAAATTGTTATGCTTGTTAACTTTTACACACACACCTAATTTGTCTGGGGAAATTACAGGCAGCAGCATTTTTCTCAGATGTTGGAGGAAAAATATCTAATTAAGTTGATTGGCAGTTCTAGAAATCTGACAAGTTGGATAACTCATTAAACAATAATAACTGAATTACTTTGGTTTTTCAATTCTTTGTGTATTTGGTTTCATGGTTTCCTGCATGATAGATCCACCTCTTGGTATTTTGTTGAGTTTATCAGTCTGGAAAGAACTATTAAGTAACTACCACACACACAAAAAAAATCTCCTTCACTAATCAAAACACATGCCTTAAAAATAAGTAGGGGGGTTCAAGGCTGAAGTAGTAAGTAGATTGATCTGTGATGGCTTTTTACTCTTTTTTTTTTCTTTTTTTTAACTGGTTGTAAGACAAAGAAAGGAAGCTATCTGTTCCTGTTCAGCGGAAAAGGACACAACGCCCGTGATGTAAAATATAGTCAGATCCTCTTTAAGGGGCTCAAAACCCTAATTTTTTAGTTCTTTCTGAAAGCTAATGTAGACAGGAGTTTAAATACTATTGGTCTGGTGTGCTCTCTTGAAAGAATTCTCAAGTCTGCCTTTCATGCTTTCACAAAGAAATTAATGCAAGATGAATCTTGGAGTGAATTTGAAGACTGATACCTCTTTAAAACAACACCACCATCCCTTCCCTGCCCCCCTCCCTCACTCCCCCACCCTACTTTTGAATAACCTTAATTTAAACCTCTGACAAGCACATGATCTACTTGTTTTTGTATAGAGATTACTAACTAACAGTCAAACACTGGAGATAAGGATCTGTCAGCATTTTCATTGTAAATCCCGTTTTTCAGCAATCACCAGTTCAGTCATTGAAAAGTAAAGCGAACCAAACCATATATGGGACTCCACAGTGATTAGCCGAAAAAATGGGAATGTTGCTTTCTCCATTTAGATGTCTTTTTGGAATTTGGAAGAACCTGTTCTTTGTGCTTTCAGAACTTGATGCCCTTGTGATGCAAAAGATACCATAGTAGTTTGCAAGGACAGTGGTAGATTCTCAAATCCTTTCAGAGTTAAGGGCTTACCTGATCCCTAAACTGATTTCTTCAGTTCTTGTAGTGATACCTCACGTGCAGTGAAAGCTGATCTAAACTGTAGGAATTAATATCAAGTTGAACTTTCTGTCATACTATGTCTCTAGAGAGCTGCCAGCAAGTTATGAAAAGACAACATTTCATTCTCATGGCAGGGGCATTGTAACTACATGATCTTTAAGGTCTGTTCCAACCCAAACTATCCTGTTATTCAGGAAGGGGGAGTTTTTTGTTTATCATTCATTCCAGCATTGTGTAATAAACCCACAAATAAAAGGCAGAAGTTAAGAAGTTAAAAGCAAGAAGTACTAAATGTTGTTGGTAATACCAGTGGTGGCCATGCTGCCTGGCCTCATCAGTCTTCACTTACAAAGACTGACATTAGAATAACAACAGGTGTCATAGAGGTGGTTGTTGAAATGTGGCTTTTTTGACAGAAGTCCAAGAGTTGTTGGTTTGTTTCCATCAGTAACATTTAAAAATACAGGCCCATCTCATCAGGCTTGCACCTGCACCAACATGTGACTAGCAAAATGGCATTCACATTGTGTTGAATTTTGAAGGCTTTCTACTCATGTCAGGTTTTGCACCAAGAAGGAAAAGCATTTGAATTAGAAGTAAGGGAATCAACATTGTTTCATCACGGCTTTGATCATTGGTGGAATTATAATATAGACAGTACCTTTTCTGATTCAGTCTAAGGTTATGTGTGTGAAACATACGTATCTACTGTCCACCAAGATAAATATTTTCCTGTTCATACTAATGTGGATAGATAATTCTCATAATTTCAGTTTATCCTTTTAAGGGAAGAGTGAGGACCTACCAGCAATCTACTGCTTTTTCTCTTGGGGTATTAAATTTTTGTCTGGTGTTCTGTGTATTTACAGAAGATACACATGCATTTAGTAATAAGGTGGTTCTAAGCAAGCTGTATAAAACTCTTTGAGCATCTGCTATTGGCTTTGTCAGAAACGAGAAGTTTCTAGGCTCCTGTCTCTCTGCATGCTGCGGTAGGAAGCCTGTATTGAGAGCTGCAGAACAGTTGTCTGTTAGATTTTTACTGTTATGGAGCAGTTGGAGACAACTCTTGCTTTTTTTGGGAGCCAGAGATTCCTCACGACCACTGAGTTATGCTTAAAAGGGCAGCAGGTAATGTGGGTAAAGCATAGATAATTACGTGGATCAGCGTTTTTCGTTATAGTGAGCAAATAAAGTGTCAGGATGTGGAAGGGAAACAAGTTTAGTTTGCAGTTCTTTGTTCTTGTTTTTTTCCTACTTATGCATATATGAATTGGTTTAACTAAGACACCTCACCATTCCTTCTCTGCTGCAGGTTTAATTTCTAGGAGCACAAACCACACTTTGTGAGGCTGGAATACATACCAGCAAAAGAGTGAAGTGATAGTTAAATCTTACGTGCTTGGAAATTTAGCCTACACACTTGGCGGTCTTACGTACATTTTTACCAGTTGGAAAATGTATATTTCTGAATATAGCTGTCCTATGTGGCAGTGAAAAAGTGATTTTTTTTCTTTTTCCTCAGCTGGGGAGTATACTACCAAAGCTGTGAACACAGTTAGTTAGAATCTTTCAGTAGTGGACTGCTGTAGTCCTGTAGTAGTGGAGTTCCCTGAAGTGTTAGGATTCATATGTCATTTTTAATTCTTTAGCATTGCTTCATAGACTAAGTGAATTATTTCAGAGTTACGAACTATTCAATGTTGTAGAGGTATTAGATGATTGCCACAAGTGACATGAAGTAAAATTCACCTGTGGCCAAACTGTGTGAAATACTGATTACAGATGGTTTCTACTGGCAAAAATCTATTGCCTTATCTCTTACTTTCATTCATTATTGCTTTATTTAGGCTCTAGAATGGATTCATGACAATGGAGAGTTTTATTTATCCACACATACTTCCACTGGTTCCAGTATCCAGCACACTCAAGAGTTGTTAAAAGAACATGAAGAATTTCAGATCACAGCAAAGGTAAAATAAATCTTAAAAATTATCACAAGATATTTAGAGTTGGAAGGAACCTCTGGAGATCAGTTGGTCCAGTGGCCCTGCCAAGGCAGGGCCCCCAACAGCAGGTTACACAGGAATGTGTCCAGGAGGGGTGTCTTCACTGGGGGAGACTCCATGACATCCCTGGGCAGCCTGTTCAGTGCTCTGCCACCCTCAATGCAAAGAAGTTCTTCCTCATGTTGAGATGGAACTTGTATTTTAGCTCGTGGTTGTTAGTCCTTATCTTGTCACTGGGCACCATTGAAGAGTCTGGCACCATCCTCCTGACAGCTGCCTTTGAGATATTTTATATTTTGGTGAGATCCCCTCTCACTCTTCTCCAGACTAAACTGACCCAGCTCCCTTAGTCTCTCTTTGTTAGAGAGATACTCCAGATCCCAGACCATCTTTGTGTTGCTCTGCTGGACCCTTTCCATTAGCTCCTTGTCTTTCCTCAACTGTGGAAACTGGAATTGAGCACAATGATGTGACCACAGATGTGGCTTCATTAGGGTCAAGTAGAAGATTGGGATCATCTCCCTCCAACTGCTGGCCACACTCCTCCTGATGTACCCCAGGACACCATTGGCCCTCCTGGCTGCAAGGGCACTGCTTGCTCATGGTCATCCACCAAGACTCCCAGATCCTTCTCCACAGAGCTGTTACCTAGTAGATCAGCCTCAGCCTGTACTGGTACTTGAGGCTATTCCCCCCAGGTTGCAGGACTCTGCGTTTGCTCTTGTTGAACTTCGTAAGATTTCTCTGCCCAACTCCCCAGGCTATCAAGGTCCCACTGAGTGACAGCACAGCCCATCCCCCCAGTTCCATATCACCAACAAACTTGCTGAGAGTGCATTCTATTCTTTCATTCAGATTGTAGATAAACAAGTTGAATACAAGTTGAATTATGAAAGATTTGAAACAGAATAAAGCAACTGAGTTCCCCCTGCCCATCAAAAAAATCCCCCAAGGATTTGTCTATTAAGATCTGTTTACTTACAGTGGCTTTCTCTCTGTATTTCTGCTGAGAATAGAATAAACCAGAAGATAATGGGCAGATAGTCATTGTTACTGGAGCTTCATGAGCCCTATGTGCTGTTGATTTCTCATGACAAAATCATAGTGAGGTAGTCTAAAAATGTTTTCAATACCTACAAACCTTGCAGGGCCTTTGCTTTTCACTTTCATATCTTCATGGGTTGTGGATTTAGGATATAAAATACAACAAGCTTTATTATTATTCAGCTTATTGTTATTAATTAGAAGATAGTAGAAAAATTAAAGCTTTATTTATTAGGTAACTCATTAAAGTGTTCTGTGATTCTGCTGTAAACCCTTTTGAGTCACGCACAGTGTAATTCTGCATCTCTGGAGGCCTTTACAGATATGCAGATATCACTCCTGAGGCTTACCAGTTTTCACATGTGAAAGACAGACAACCAGTGCATGACTGAAGTACCTGAGTTTGTAGTCTGGTCTGTCTCTGTTTTGTTTTGCCACCTGTTCAAACTGTCACCTGTTTCTCCCTCTGGCTCTCCAACCTTCACAGAGAAATAACAGAGCCCATGAAAGTAAGCAAGTGTTTATTTGTCTGAAGGATCACCCCAGAAGAGACTTGGATATGGAGTTGGTCAGGGGCCATGTAGGAAGGGAGGAAAGAGGATCCAGAAAGAACAGAGATCGCTTTTGATGTTCAAACCTGAATTTTCTTCTGTCTGAGCTTTGCTCCAGACTTTGATTTGCTGGATCCCTTCCAGTGTGCAGAGCACCACTGCTCCTCCTTATTTCCTCTGTCAGCCTGCAGATGACATTGGTGCCCCTTTTGAAAGGATGTTGTTTGTGTCACTCCCTTAGCATTTTGCTGCCTGTTGGGGAGGATATGTTAGCCCTTGCTAATTCCATAATGAAAAGAAATACTTGGATGAGGGACCATTAGAGATTAAAAGGAATTTTAAAAAAAGAGGACAAACTTGATTTTTTCAGTTTATGTAAGAGTCAAGTTTTTATTGACTATTTTGCTTAACTCCCTGCTAGCAAGGGCCCTGACAGTGCACTTCACTCATGATAGAGAGAGGTGAATGTATAAACTCCTCCATTGTGGATGACTTGATTTACATGAAGGAAAGTGCATAGTCTTAGGCAGCTTGTAATTTGGGAAAAGCACTTACAGATTTGGTAATAACTACTTGTTCTCTTAGTTTCTCTCAAACAACTCTGTGCCAACAAAGCATAATACAGAAAAGATTTAAAGAATTTAGTCTTAATCCATTAAAGAGTAAAGTACATAAGAAGACTTACTTCCATCTCAGCATTTCAGTGGTGTCTAAAGGAGGTAGATTCTTGAGACCATGGGCTGGGTCCAGTACCAGTGCTTCAGTGGTAATGGACCAAGTACCCTCTTTGGCATCAAAATGCCTTTGTATTGATGCAAGAGTACCCATGCTGAAAGGCTTGCCTAGCAGAATTTAATCTCTGGGCTAGATATGAAGCACATTTTTCAAAGAAAAATAAACAATCTGCTTCTAGTCATGTAAAAATAAAGCCCAAGGAAACCTACATTAACCTTGTGCTATTTTTATTAAGCAAAAGCTATCTGTTTAAAGGAGTTCTGGGAGGAGAGAGGAGGAAGGTAGCTCCTTCAGTTCCTTCTCTAATTGCACTTAGTAGCAGTTTAGCAAAATGACCCCCTGCACGACAGGTAGAGCTTGTAACTGTTCGATATTTTCCTGTTTTCATAGCAAACCAAAGAGAGGGTGAAGTTGTTGATACAGCTGGCTGATGGCTTTTGTGAAAAAGGGCATGCTCATGCAACAGAGATTAAAAAATGTGTCACAGCAGTGGATAAGAGGTACAGAGACTTTTCCCTGCGCATGGAGAAATACAGGACCTCTTTAGAGAAAGCTCTGGGTATTTCCTCCGATTCCAATAAATCGGTAAGAGAAATTTGAGTGTGATGACAGACAAACAAGCTTTACGTGCATTTGATTGAGCTACTGTTTTCTCCTGTCTCCTTCCTTAATCAATTCTTCCTTTCTTTAATAAAGAGCAAAAGCTTGCAGCTGGATATAATCCCAGCCAGTGTCCCTGGGTCAGAGGTGAAACTGCGCGATGCTGCTCATGAGCTTAACGAAGAAAAACGAAAATCTGCCCGCAGGAAAGAGTAATGCATTTATTTATTTTTAATCAATGAGAATGCATAAATCAATCCTGGTAATGAAACAACTGTCATGGCTGTCTGGCAGCTTAGAAATCATATAAATGGTTAAAAGAGAGTGATAGTACTCAGTATCTCCTCTTGCCATTTATTCACATGCTTGTTCTCAGAGATCATTCTAGCATGACAGAATCTTAAACTTTCAAAACTGTTAGACTTCTTTTAACATGCTTTTTTCCTTCATAGAAATAATGTGAAATAAATGTGTAAGGGGAGGAAGCAAGACAAAAGTTAAATTATGGTAGCAATGAAAAGTGTTAGAGAAAAAATTCCATCTCCTTCCCCATTTTTTTGTCCTGGTTAGTAACAGAGGGATGTTACCTCTTAGGTTTCCTTCATCTGTTGTCTCTCTTCACATTTCAGTTCTCAGATTTTTCTTGCTGCAGTGGAAAAGCAAAAGCTGATGAGGAGAAAGATGTATTCTGGTTATTATGCATTCATAGTGATCTAACAGACTGAGATTTGATTATTCTTTCTGTTGTCACCTAAGGTTCATTATGGCTGAGCTAATTCAGACAGAAAAGGCTTACGTAAGAGACCTCCGGGAATGCATGGATGTGAGTTTTCTTTTTTTCACTAATCTTTGAAGGCAGGATTCAATCCGTTGCTTTCTGTTTCTTTCTGATTTTAACAGCTGAGCATGATTGGTTTGGAATCATAGGACCAAATGAAGTAATTTTACTGCTGTTAAGAAGCAACTTAGAATTACATCTGATAACAGCCATTTCAGAATTCACCCTATATGTTTTGCTTTTGTCGGTACTGAGTTTCAGTATTTGTTCCTTTCCCAATTCATAATCATGTGCGGGGTTTTTGTTTTAGAGAGAGGAGGGAAAAAGGAGGGGTTTACTTTATTTGCTTTGCTAGGCATAGAGAAGAGCTTGTGCTAATTCTCTTATTATCTGTATCACATGTTCTGCTACTAGCTGACTTTTTGAATAGAAATTCTGTGAGATTCCATGGAAAAGTGCCCAGTAATTGTTATGCTGAAGCAACTAATGTTCAGTGGTAGCTGTTGCACAAAGCATGAACTTCTAGACTGCAGACGTGACCTTGATAAGGAATATCCTGAAGCATTAGAGGTTGTCAAGAATACTGTGCATTTTAAATGATGAAGTCTCAGGGACTATGTTTAATTGTCAGTTTTAGAACTTGTATTTCACTGTCAAAATCACAAGGTATATTTGACACAACAGGCACTGTCACAATTGGAGATGCTGCTGCTGTGTGATCTTTGCCTAATTTCTCTCCAGGAATACATACTTTACAGATACCTGGCTGCGTCTGTTGGGAGCTTATCATCACTTTTCACATATCTTTTTTTTTTTCTGGGCAGACATATCTATGGGAAATGACAAGTGGAGTAGAGGAGATCCCACCTGGTATTGTAAACAAAGAACACATTATCTTTGGAAACATGCAGGAAATTTATGAGTTCCACAATAAGTGAGTGACTTATCTTCCATTTCCATACTACTGCTAAATCCAAATGATGACCTGAGGGATTTCCTAATGAAAGTACTGTGTATGTCAATAATGAATGCTTTTCCATTTAAAAAAATCAAAAGATTTTCCTCTTGCATTGCTAAATTATTTCAGCTGTTGCTTTTTGCAGAGAGGTAGGTACACCATTAGAAATTGTATTTTTCAGTCTTGGGCATTTTTCAGCTCTCAAGAAATTCTTTGGATACACCAAAACTCTGTTGTAGGTTTATCAGTTGTTCTAAAGAGATGAAAACCACTGAACTCAATAAAACACACACATAGCACAAACATTAGGGCTCTGTCATTCTTTCAGAGGCCTCATTCCTGATACCCAAGTGCAGCTGTTACTGGGAAAGAGTAGGGCTGCCAGCTCTTTCTTGACTCTTCATAGCTTCTGTGGAGATGCCCCAGCATCATTACATTTGCTTGCATACGGAGCATGAAAGAGACTTGTCCACTCCTTTTCTTCTGAGTGGAGTGGTTCTTAGGGGGATCTGTATCAGATCAGACAGAAGTCTTGCTCTGAATCTTCCTTCTTTGTTATTTCCTGGTTGTGTACACATTTGTGATGGGTTATGATTCTTTAAAGTAATAAAATATATCTAGCATATTCCAGACCCCGACTTTACAGTTCTTTGTATGTTTTGTGTTAACTTGAGAACTTGAGTATCCAAAAAGCAAAGCCTGGGGTTTTTCTAAACTGAGATGAAGGCTTTTCTTGAAACTGAAAACAGTAGGGAACCTTGATAGAGAACAACAGCAATTACTAAATTATTGTGTACTCTATGTATTAACTACATGTCTGCTGGTTCAATTTCTGACCTTCTCATGAGAATTCTTATTTCATTATATTTTATATTAGTACTTTTATTACACATTTTAATCTGTTACAGTTATCTTTATTTCCTTAACTCATACATTTGAGTTTTACAGAAAGCTTTCTAATGACCTTTGCTCGCAGACAATAGATCTAAAGAAGTTGCTGTAATGAACATGTTTCATGTGTTTTGTACTATTTGTTTCTTTTCTACCCACAGTATATTTCTCAAGGAGTTGGAAAAATATGAACAGTTACCAGAAGATGTTGGACATTGCTTCGTTACTTGGGTAATGAAATCAGACTTACCTTTAGAAGTAGAAGGGGAGATAAGGAGGCATGAAGCGACAAATTCTTGCTCTCAGATGCCTTTTTGATTTGTAAAAGTATCTCTTCCTTCAAATTTAAGTAAAACGTGTATCTTTAACTGAGACAACAACAATCAGGGCACTCCTGTCAGACGCCAGTGTTTAGCTGCTCTTGAAGTGAATGCAGGTTTCCTAAACGTGTGCAGATTTGGTTTGTCTTAGCTTTGAATAACCTACTTTTATATACATTGCTGTTGTTTTCAGTCTTACTTGCCTGATGTATATTCTTCTGCTGCCTGGGTGGGAATGTAATTCTTACAGCTCAGTTTCTTGATAGGGAAGATAAACTCTCTGATAACGGTGTAAAAACCTTGAGACAGGAACGATGCTGTCTGATAACCTGTGCAAATTTGCATTTTGTTCTGCAGGCAGACAAATTCCAGATGTACGTTACCTACTGTAAAAACAAGCCAGATTCTACTCAGCTGATATTAGAACATGCAGGAGCATATTTTGATGTAAGTACATTGTGTCCATCTTAAAAGCATGCCTTGGCTGTTTCACTCTTGTATTTGCAGCTCTACTGAGTGCTTGATTTGTTAAGAAAATGCAGGTTTCCTGTTAATGACGCTGCAACTTACTAGGCTGTCAGTGTAAGAAAATCAATCCTGTATCTCACATGGTTAGATTCCATTGCTCAGTTGGTGTTACAGAGCTGTCAAATCAGATGTGAAAAGTCGCTGTCACATATCAGAGTGGTTCAGAACTGGAAGCAGGTTCTGGCAACAACAACTGAGACAAGAATCTTCAGCTCACACAAGCATATCCTGCAAATCTTAGCATTTTGATGTGCTTAGTTTGCATTGTATGTAACAGAGATAGAAATCTTGGTTGAATTTTAGAAACACTTTTAAACTGTAATTGCATGTAGTGGTAATTCAGTTGACTGCTGTTATCCAGAAGGGCTAAACCTCCTTATTCAGTCCCAGGGCTCCTTGGTCTACACATGTAATATTCTGCATTAAAAAGTAACAAAAATGTAGATGTGTTAGAGGTTTTAGGGAGGAATTTTGGCCATGGTGAATCAGTTTTGGTTGGATATGTATTAACAGATGATTCAATTAGAGTGCTCTCTTTCCATTTTTTTTTCTCCACTGTGCTGAGCCACTAGCTGTGTAATGACACCACAATTTTTTTAGAATTGTTTGTTCGAGTGAGGGAAGTAGAGGAAATCCCTGGAGCCCTTGGGGTTAATCTCAAAAGTCTAATCACTGAGGAAATGGGGTTTCTAAACATTGTAAGGGAAAGCCTTTCTGTGAAGCCTCTGTTAAGTTTCCAGTGTTTGAAGAAGAGCAGGTAAGTTACAGAAAATCAGATAGATATGACAGAAAAAAAATCTCCAATAAAAATGTAGGAAATACCATTTTAAAAAATAATACAGGGTACTGATAAAACTATTAGAAATAAATTCTTGACACTACCTCCTTTGATCCATCTGTTTCACCACTGTATCCAGAGCTCTCCGTCCTCTAATCCACCCAAAGTATATTATAAGTGTGAAGACCTAATTCTGTGCACAGAGAACTTGAGAGCTGCCACTGATGACACCACTGATCCATGTGAAAATATCATGTGTATCCCATTTTGGGAATTTCTGATACTATAATCATGGTTAGAGGACACATAGCTGTGTGGCATAACTTGCTGTTTGTAATTGCTTGGTTAAAATACATCCAGTGCTATGAATAATGGCAGAGCCTATCAGTGAAGTTCAGCCCCAATCAACACCTGAAATCTGTAATCATCCCATCTAGCGATCAGATAATTCTGGTTTCCACCTTTAGCTTCGTGGAGATCATTCTTTTTTCTATTTGTAAGTGGCTGTTTTATTTTCAAGCGCTTGATAACCGCTTTCCCTCAGTCAGAAGCTGTTACTCGGTGCTCCCTCTGGTGGGGGATGAGGCTGCCTGTGGCACTGCAATAGCAGGGGATGCTAAGAAACCTCCACCTCAGCCTTCCTGGTACTCCTGCCTCTTCCCTGGAGCACTGGAATGTGAGGGTTTTTCCTCTCTTGCAGTAGCAAAAGAAATACAGATCTAAATGTTTTTAAAAAGGGTGTTGCCACACATCCTGTGTCCCTAATTGTTGCTCTTTGTGTTTAGGTTTGTTGAAACATTTCACAGGTACTCTCAGAGTTTGTACCAAGTGAGCAGGCAGGTGCACAGCATAATGATTCACTGTGTCTGGAATATCTGGTCATCCTGGGTTTGTTTTTTTTTCTTGCTAAAGTAGAATTTGTAGTTAATGTATATTATTGCATATCCCTCAAAGCAGTTTATATGCTAAGTGTTGGTGCTCATAGTCCTCAAATGTTTGGTTTTTCCATGTAGGAGATACAACAACGACATGGACTGGCCAACTCTATCTCCTCTTACCTTATCAAACCTGTCCAAAGGATAACAAAATACCAGCTTCTTTTAAAGGTCAGTATTAATTTGGGGTTCTTCATCTGATTCTGCCGTTCTTAAGAAGGCAAAGCTCTTGCTGAAATCCAAAGGGTTGTTCTACTCTGCTCCCTGAGACTCAGCATCTTGGGCAGACTCAAATACTGCTGCAAAATTTCAGCTGAAAATGAAAGAAGGCATAAACAAGCGGCTTTTTGTCTAGAATTCTGTAAATCAAAAATGATACCTGTATATTGATATTTACTTAGAAAATATAATTTGCATTTCCAGGGTAAGAAAGTAATTCATGGCTCTGTGGATGCATTTTTGGAATGGTTTGTACATGAAATTTTGGCAAGCCGTTAGCTATGCTGATGGTATTAAGTACTGTAAAATAGATCATAGTTTAATATGTTTATTTGTATATAAAACTATAGTATAAAATATCTATAAGACAAATATATGTGTGTATCAGTAAATATATACACATAGTGACAGTACCTGTAGAGCTGTTGCACAAAGAGTTGTTATTTGTAATGTTGCATGGAAATGTCAAGTAAATAGTAGCTGTTAAAATAAGCACAACTTTTGGAACCCTGTAGTTGGAGCTTTCACTCAGTGGACAGATGTCTTCTCAAGTGAGCAGCAGTGTTCTTGGCCTGTGCTGGGTCTCTGTTAGGTAGAAATGCTTGTTTTGTTGTAGCACTACAAAAGCACTGTAACTAATCTGTGTCTCCCCTTTTTACTTGAGAACAGCCATTGCTTTTAAAATTTCTGAAAAACATTGGAGGCTATTTCAGGTCAGGTTGGATAGAAACAAATCTGTCATTTTTGACTGAAGTTTATTGTCTGTTTTCCACTTGCAAAGAGTTGCAACTTAGTCAAGTTATAATTACAGAAATATTCTGGGCTGTGCTGTTTCAGAAATTTAGAGGTATTAATGCCAACAATTATTATTATTTTTAATATTAATATGCCTTATCCTGCTACATTATGGAAGTAGTGGGATGGATTGGTTTCACCAGTGTTTGCAAAGCCAGATGTCTTTGCAGCATAGTAAAATGGATTTGTCTGGAGGTTGCTGAATTTCTGGGTTGTCTCTTTTTTTTTTTTTTTTCTTTTCTGTAAGAAGATAGATGTAAAGCATGGTAGGATTAAGAGCCTAAAACTTGAATGATAGATGAAACATTTTACAGTTCTGGAAGTTTCACTTGTTTTTTCCAAATGATATTGAAACTGCTCATCTTCTGTGCCTCTGAGAGGTGTCTAGTTACTCTCACTGTTCTGTGGAGTTGTCATGTAAAATTGAAGTGTGATCATGTAGTGTTTTGCTGTGATGGTGGTATTGGCAGTTAAATAAAAATAAGGTAATGATGATAATAGTAGAAGTCACATGACTTTCCATTTAAAAAGGGGGGAAAAGGAATTTAACCTGAGGGAATGAATTAAGTGGGCCTTTTGAGTAACAGAAGGAACATAATACGCCCTTTTGGTTATGTAACTTATATTTTATCCTGATACTGTTCAATTGCTTAAAAGCTGTAAGGAAACTTGAATATCAGCTCAGGCGCTGTTATGTTAAATCTGTGGGATGTTGAATGGGCAGAGAACTGTATGCCCTAAATTCTTCTACAACACTTCAGCATGTTCCATTCTCTAACTTCTGCCCATTAGTTAATTCTTGTTTGTATTGAAAAGTTTTGTCTGTAGGTTGCATTTAGCTGTGTGAACACAGAATAGTCATTCATGGAGCACTTAGAATAAAACAATGTAAATTCTCTTCATCAGCAGTTTTACAGTGCAGGTGTTTGGTGCAGTGGATCAATGACTGACATGGGAGGCAGGAGGGGTCCATTTGTGCTGCCCTGCTTTCCACCGTCTTCATGACTTGCCAGCTGCATTGTTCTGGGCCTCGATGTGGCAAAGTATCTGATAACTGTGTCTGTGCTTATCAGAAAAATTTTTGTTCTTAGCATAAGTTTTAAAGATTTCTTATTAAGCAGATAATCCTGTTTAAATTAGAAGTGGTTAACTGATAGCTTGGGCTGCTCCTCGAAGAACTGATCATGATAGAAACAAAGTATACTGTCACATCATTGGCAGAGTAAGAAGTTCAAAAATATTTTCAATGTCAAAAATGTTTTTTGGTTTGTTATAAGTATTTTTCAGTTGTCTGTCGTATTAGTGTAGAAATAAGTGATAGAGAGTCCTTTTGTCTGCTTGTCTTTTGCAGGAGCTGCTCACGTGCTGTGAAGAAGGTAAAGGTGAGATTAAGGATGGCCTGGAGGTGATGCTTAGTGTGCCAAAGCGAGCCAATGATGCCATGCACCTCAGCATGCTGGAAGGTAGGATTCAAGCTGCCTTTCCAGTTCATTGTGTGCTGCAGATTAACTTTGTTTTTAAACATGTTCTTTTCTCTGGGTTTTTATTTTTCATACTATTTTTGGGGGGCTATAAAAGATGCAAACTTATTTAGGAAAATTATTTGTTACAGACAGCTGGTACAGTTTTGTTAATTTTTTAAGGGTTCTTTCACCTTGATCTATAGCTGTACCACTGTAGATTTGAAAAATATCTAGCCTAATGTCCACTACTAACCCAAAATGCAATAGGTGACTGGTCAGATACGCTGACTTCGACTTCCTTTTCCAACCAGTATCCTTAGCTTCTTTGTATAAGGAACATAAGTGTATTATTGGTGATTTTGCTGATTTATGTATCAAATAATTGTCTCCAAGAAGTTTGTCTTTTTCACATCTGTTTGTTGCCTGTTCCATAACAGACTTCTGGTTGAAATGAAATCTATCTTCTGGCAGTAAAATGTCAGCATAAGCCAATTTAGCCCAAGCCTAAGCCAGAATAATCATGTTCATGGCAGACAGTGGAGGTTGGAAGTAATGCATCTATGTGCTTAGAAAAACTTTCTGCCAAAATCTGTTTTGCAATTGGCACGTTATCATGTTATAATGGTGCAATCATACATTTAGTAATAAAAGTGTTTTTCTTGGGCACTTAAATTTTTTTAAAGAAAAAAGCAGGGCCCTCTTATACTATAGCTGTTGAATAAATACTTCTAAGTGCTTCTAGTCAGAATGCCTTTCTTCCCCTCTCCCTTCTGGTAGTAGCATGCAGCTTGTCGTGGAATTTCCAGTATTGTGCTAGATACTGTAAAATTCACCTTGGTTTGACATGTGATCCTTGATTGTGGGAATGCTCCAAATCACCTCTGTTCCTTGATTTTGAACAATAGGGATGTTGGTCAGTTTACAGAATCAGTTCCAAATGCTTGTTCAGGAGGTGGCCTTAGTATAACGGCTGACCAGCTTTGGCAATAATCTTTTAGCACTGGGAATGTGGCTCTGGAGTATATCCTAATCTTTTACATAAGTTGGTTTTACAATGAATCCTGCGTGTATTGTTGAGTCATCCCATATTGGACAAATACAGCGAGTGAGTACATTTCCTCTTTATGTCTCTGGAGGATTTTGAATGAACATCCTGACGGAACTTGCCTCTGATCCTCTCCATATTGTTGCCCTGTTTAGAACATGAGAACTGGCAAGCAGTATCTATTTAAAATACGTTTTGATGCCACTCCTGAGAGCATGGTAGACAGTTTTTGTTATCTTCCAACTCTAAAGCTGCGTATTAAACTGAGATAACGTGGTACCACTAAAATGGAAGTTAAATTGTTGGTATTCTCAGTCTTCATCTTTTTTTCATTATGTCTCAATACAAATGATCCAGCTGGTAATTACTTTATTGTGGATCAATTCTGGCATGACCAATGGCAGGCTGATTGTATGCCAACAGCTCCAAGCTGCCATGTTTTTTCATCCCCGGTTGGGACGCATTTCTGTGCTCATTGCCTACATGGTAGAGAAGGTGTACCTCCAGAAAAGGTGGCATTTGAGAGCTTGCCACTCTCAGAAGAACCTGATGTGCTCTGTGTCTTTGCAAGTTGCTTACTTTCTACAGTGGCAGAAAGCTCATAAGAGAAATAATTTTCATCACAGAAGAGGTTACCAGAAGCTGACAGAGACAGATTTGTCATTTGTTGGTAAAATACTGCCAGAAGAGTAGATTAAGTTCTTAACAGTTGGATGTCTAAATTTAGGGGTACATTTGAGCTGCAGTTACATTTAGTATATTGCAGTGTTAAAATCAAGTCTTGTTTTTGATATTGTTTTCTTGGAATCCCACCTTTTGGAAGTTGTGTCAGGGAGAAAAAAATCATGTAGTTTAATGAACAGAAGCTGTGCTTTTTATGTTATTTGTATTACCAACTTTTCATGGTGAACCTTCCCTTTCACTCTGTTTTCAGGCTTTGATGAAAATATAGAATCTCAGGGAGAGCTCATCCTTCAAGAATCCTTCCAAGTGTGGGACCCAAAAACTCTGATTCGAAAGGGAAGAGAAAGGCACCTTTTCCTTTTTGAGATGTCCTTGGTTTTCAGTAAAGAAGTAAAGGACTCGAGTGGAAGGAGCAAGTACATTTACAAGAGCAAACTGTTTGTAAGTATGGGAGAATAACTGATCATATTTACAAAACTGTCTAGATTAGGCTTCATTTAAGTGTGCCTGAAAAACTTGAACAGCTATTACAGAGCACTAAAAGAACAGCTTTGGAATGTATAGGCTGAACTTTGGTGCTTTGTCTTGCTGTAGAGGCGAAAGGATGGGCTCAAAGCAACTACTGAAGGGTACATGTGTCATGTCAAATGGAAATCAATACTGGGCTGGGCTGGTTTTGTCTTAATTGTGTGTTGATTGCTGATTCTTTAATGCTTATTTATATAAAGCGGAAGGATGGAAGGAGTTGATGAGCTGCCTTCATCATTATTATTTACTATTGCTTTTAAGGGTTCATTTTAGTGAATATTCTACACATACTGATTGGAGAAGGCAAGAACTTTGTTTTGGAAAAGTTCATCCCAGAATGTTTACTGAGACCAGTAGTCTTACAATAATGTTCTGCAAATAGAATTATAGTACTTATGGTCTATTGAACGGATGTAAAGGTAGAAATGGTTTTCTTCCCATCTTAAAAAAAAAAGAAAAAAAGAAAAAAAAACCCAAATCTCCACTCTTGCTTTCCTTATCTCTACCCTGGGTGCTTTACAAAATATGACTCTGGAATTCACATTGTTACCTTTGTATCTTGTTGGATGACTTGGATGAGAGCAGTATTCACACTCCATAGATTTAGGTAGCCAAGTGGCAAGACAGTCTCCCATTGCTTGCTCTGCACCTGTTAAAGGCAAGATAAGCTTTCATACCAAGTAGTTCACTACTTTCCTTCTCAGGATCACACTGTAGAAAACCTCATTCTTGTATTGACCCTATTGGGATATATGACTAAGTCTAGATGGTATAAATAAAGAGTATTTTCTCAGTGCTTCTGCTCCTTCTCCTTCATTCATTCCCTCTTCCCACTTCTGTGTCCAAACTAGTAGAACAGGTTGGTGAAAAAAAACCCTCTTTTTTCCATATCTTTCTTTGCATATTCTGTCACTTAATTTCCAACACTTGCTTTCCTTTCTGATACAGAATAGCTAGGAGGTTAACACAGCTGCAGCTGTGTTGATCACACCTTTCTTTGGTGCTCTTAAGAACCAGAATACAAAAAAATGCTGGTGTACTGGAGAATATTAATAGCTGCCAAGGGATTATGTGGGAGAAGGGACAGAACTGAAAAATCAGTCCTGTAAACTTGTCATGTCAGTTCCTCTGACAGGAATTTAGTAGTAGCCTTAGGTCCTGGAGAAGCTGATGGAAATCTTCAAGACTCTCATTGTACCTCATTTTTAAAATACAAGGATTCTTTTTGTTGTCATATTCTGTCTAGCAAAATATCCTGTAGTGCAGCTCTTACAGTTTGATCTTTAGGAAATGCATGTGTTGAAAGCATGCACGTTGATTTGAGCTAAAAATCTTTTTTGTATGCTATCCTGTGACATAGTTCTGGAAGGCGGCTTTACAAAACTGAGGTCCTTCTCTTTGCCTGGGGCATGATAGCCATCAGGGTTTCCCCAGCACAGGATACTCAACGGCACAATTTATATATAAGTGGCACAATGTGTTAATGATTTCCTTTGACATGAGATTAAGTGTCCAAAAACAAATGCCTTAGGAGGGCTGTGGCAGCAAGGCAAGCAGGTGTTACTTTGACACAACACTCTCCCAGTCACCAGTAACTGGCTGTTTGGGAGCTTCCCCACATCAGTGTGGTTTCCATGCATCCAGTGACCCACAATAATTTCTGTTCTGTGAGCCTGTCCTGGGGCCACATGCAGACTTTTGGCATTGCCAGTGTCCTTTGCAGAGAGCTGTGTTACTCCACTGCCTGTTGGGCACAGGCAGTTGTGTGTGGAAGGGTAGATGTGTTGGATTGGGATTATTTTAGAAGAAAAAAAAACCAAAAAAGCTTTCACCCACCAAAACAAAAAAACCCACAAGTTGGCATCCAAGTGAGACAAGAAACAAAGTACCTTTACTCAGGTACTGGGTATCCAGCACCTCTCGTGTTGAACTGTGTATATGTGCTAATGATGATATGTATGAGGGGAAAAATACAGCGTCTAATCACGTGAGAATACTTAGCAGCTGTTGGGGAGTGAGGGTTCTTCTAGTTTGAGCTGTATTTCTTAGTTTGTGATTTTTTTGGAACAGAGCCTGTATGGATTGTTTTAAGTGGAAGCCAATTCACATGAGTGAGATGTTGTTCCAGTCAGAAAGTGAAAACATTTTGGCTGATAATTAGCTATTAAGGTCTGACATTAGAACATTCCCTAAGACTGATTGTTCATGGAGTTGTCTCACAAAACTCTCTAGGGAAACTGCATTTCTGAATTATTTCATCCGTTTCAGAGGGATGGAAACACACTAGGAAAGGCTCATTTGACAGAAAAGAAATCAGAGTTTTAGAAGATATCAAGAGAATTCTTAAGCCTATCTTATCTGAGAGAAAGCATAAAAATCAGTAAATAGTGAGTGTTCTCCAATAGAAATGAACAGGGAGATAAGCCAAAACTTAATTTTTGCCAAGCATCTTTAGAGTTGTAAGGCTTTTACTGTCAAGCCCGAAAGCTAAAATAAGTAATTCAGTATTCAGATCGTGTTACTGTTTATTGTCACTTTATAGAAAATAGTGTTAAGCTTGTAGTTCTTCCTTTTTTGAAGAGACTGCACCACTGTCACCAGAATAAAGGATTCTCTCTAGCATATGAGTTAGCCTTAAGCCTCTGAAAATCTCTTTCAATAGCAGTGCTCAGTTTTGTAGAATATTAGCATGCCTTTGTGGCTTCTGAGAAAAAATGCTGTGTGGTCCTAACAAATTTTTCTTAATTCCAGACTTCTGAACTGGGTGTCACAGAGCATGTAGAAGGAGATCCCTGCAAGTTTGCTTTATGGGTTGGAAGGACACCAACTTCAGACAACAAAATTGTTCTCAAGGTAATTTTAGCAGATGTGCTTTAATCTATAGCAAGTCTTGTAGTTGTTGTTGATGTTTGTTGGGAAAGCAAGAAGTGATTTCCTGCTTTGAGAGGGACAGCTGCTGACAGATAATTTGTGTTTGCAGAGGTGATGGTGTATATGTATCTAACTCATGTGACCTGAAAGCAGAGGGGAATCTTTGTAGCCTACTGAAGGATTAGACAAACCTGCTTTCACAAGTAATAGTAGGGAGAGGTTTGATCCCATGGACTTCCATAAGCTTGAAGACTCCAGTAATTAGCTGACAGGGAGCTGGTGGCACAAAGAAATGATGGCATCAGTGTTACCTTTCACACTCAAGTCATCGCTGCTTGTTGATGCTGTTTTTTGTGACCCGTATTTTTATGCAGAAAACAAACACTGCAAATAATGTCTTTCTGTGGGTTACACGTTATTCTGAAGCTGCTTGCCTTTGGATGAAAGTGCACACAATACCTATAAATTTTGTGTCTGGGCAAGTTACAGGTGTCAGTAGTGCTCTTTGCCTAACTAGGAGAACGGCTAAATCAGTTTTTCCTGTGATTATGGTATGTAACCTGGGACTCCTCAACTGAAGAACCTTTTTTGTAATACCATAAGCAGCTAATGGGTAATTTGGCATATTTTGAGGACCTCTGTTAAGCTGAAACATAGTTCATCTTCCCATTTATAGGTTAATCCACTTACTATTAAACTTGTTTGTGACTCCACGTATATTCATAGTGGATACTCAATGCCACTTAAAAATGGCCACTTCAATTTACATGTCAATACTCAAATTTATATATTTTCCTTGTGAATTACAGGCTAACAAAAGCTTACATTAGGTTTCTGGCAGCAGTCAAGGAATGCAAGGAGATTAAGTATAACATTTATAAATACCAGATTTTCTTTCAGTTTTAATGTTCCCATAACTTCGCAGACAATGCTTTGCAGCCTGAAATGATCCTCCCGGGATAGAGCAGAATAAGAGGTTTTAATTAAGGGCTCTCTACATAAGATCACTTTAAGGTGTTTCTGTTCTGTGCTTTACTTAATGCATAGGCTATTTAGAAAATTTCTATGATACATCAAGCTCTTCAACAATTTTGCAGACTTCGTTTGTTTGTTTGTTTCTGAAGGCTGGAAACAAGCACTTCTTTAGCTCATTAATATTAGAAGTAAATTCCATGGAAAACTAAATAAAAGATTCTTTTAAGTGGTCATGTTTAGCTTCTTTTCCTAAGTGTTTCTGTTTATAAAAGAAAACAAAATTCTTTTTTCTACCTGTCCATCTGTTCCTACAATTTTCTTCATTCCTTTAGAATTCCTGGTTATTATATATTTATAATATATTAAAAATTTATAATATATTTGAAGCCAGTTATTTCAGAAGACAGCAATTAAGAGAAGTAGGAAATTATATATAATAATTTCTTTAGATCTACAATAATACTTACATTTAGTAGCATTTCAGGTTCAGGGTTAAATTGGACTAAACAATCAGATTACAAGTTGGGCAGGTGGATACCAAGTAATTTCCGGAGTATTTCAATAAATAGATATTTTGCAGGCAGTAATTAAAATACAATCCCTAAATTAACTTTCTGCCTCGAGATATGTATCAAAAAGTGGGAAGAGTAATACATGAAGTGTGTTGACGAAGTACGTGTGTTGCAGTAAAAGTGAATTTTTTTGCCAGTAATAGTAGATTATTATCTCAAGTTAGAATTAACTTAAAGTGTTGGGTGAGTTTAAAATACTAGTATTCAAGGTGTTATTACTGTAATTCTTAAATTAAACCAGTCCACCCTGTCTCACATGAGATGCATCCAGGGCTTTAGTCATCAAGTTACAAAAGTAAACTCTGAATTTAGGCTAAATTTTTTAAAAAATTATCAATATTAATTATGTTGAGAGGTGTAAAGTAGTGTTGGCAATTCAAAATGAAGACAGCCAGCTAGAATTTCCTTTTCTCCATTCAGGTTTTCAAAAATTTTTCATGAAGTCCTTCTTTATGCCTTCCTCTTTGTGTTTATGAGCTGACTGTATGTGTGGATCTTCTCAACCATAATGGTCCATTGTGGGGGTTTTGTTTCTTTTGCATATCAAAGGCATCCAGTATAGAGAATAAACAGGACTGGATCAAACACATCCGGGAAGTGATACAAGAAAGGACTATTCATCTGAAAGGAGCATTGAAAGAGCCCATCCACATTCCCAAAACTGCACCAACAACAAAACAGAAAGGAAGAAGGTAACTAGTATTTCAAATAATCAGAGATCTCTACATACACAACAGTGCTCTTTCCTCTGTAGTGTTGAATTTCTAATGATTTTCAGTGAATTGGACAAAAGCAAGAGCCATTTTGTCCAGCTTTATCTTATCATTAATTTAAGTTTCCTGCAATGCTGAATTTGTTGAGATTTCTGCTCTGAACAGTCCCTGACTTGTGTGAATGAGCCATTTCAGAAGGGTTTGGAGCTGCAGTACAGGATAGCTGTATATTCTAGATTTTTGCAATTCTGCACGTGTTACTCAGGTCCTTGGTTTTCCTTTCACAAAGCTTGAAATGTGTGACCAAGTGTCCTCCTTGCTAGCTTTGGCTAAGTGACTGTGCAAGTGTGTTGCCATAGTTCTGGCTCTCTGGTTGTTGCCTTAATTCTACGTGTTGTATACCTTGCAAATGAATCTCTTCTCTTACAGCAAAGAACAGAGTATTAAGTGCTGAGTGTTTGATTCTTGCATCAGTTAATTAGGTGTCTGTTGCCACATTAGGAGTGTCTACCTTCTTTAACTAGCACATTACAAACACAGTAGTACTCTTGTAATGAAAACTGAATTCCTTGCAGAGATGGCGAGGACCTGGACAGTCAAGGAGATGGCAGCAGCCAGCCTGATACTATTTCAATTGCCTCACGAACCTCCCAGAACACGCTAGACAGTGATAAGGTAAGTTTCCTGAGCATTGCTCTGTGCTGAGAGCAGGTGATTCATCCCTTAGTGTGAATTAGCACCCAAGATTAGTCCTTAGTACCTTCAGAGAAGAAGCATGGAAATACTCAGTCTCTTAAAAACAGCTGTCTGCAATAGAGGAAATACCTTGATACCACGGGAGAGCCGGAGTGATTGTTTAAATCTAACAGGTCATGAAGAAATTATGTTTGTTCCAATTTGAAACCATTTTGGTCCCCTCTGTTCTGCAATTTGCTCAAAGATTTGACCCAGTTTAAAATGAAAGTTTTATTTTCCATAAAATTTGATAGTGATGCACAGAATTTTTCTTGATGTTAGTCTCAGCCGTCCTGAAAGCATACCATCTGCTTTTCATGTTGGCTTGAGGCTGGTGATTGCCACAGAGTTACTGTTGTGAAGGAAAAGTACTCTGCAATGTTTGTGGGTTAGAGAGTAGGTGTTCCCTTTCTGCATGAAAATGGATGGAATCGTGCAGAAGTAACCCACAAAACTGTCATTTGGTATTAGTGCTGGTATTTCCTTCATCTCTCCCTATAGATTCTGGTTGGGCTATACCATAAGGATATACAGCCAGAGTTTCCCCTGGGTGGAAGAAGGATAAGTGTCAAAAGAATAAAAATTCTTATAAAATGTCTGTGTTATTTGAAATTGAAACAAGATTTTTGGCAAGTGAGAAGTGTTAGGACCCTGGAGGGAGGTAAGGATGGGTAATTAAAGTTTATCAAACAGAAGAATGAATTAGAACACTGAAGATGCCTAGCAAATTACTTTAAAGTTTGGTTAGGGATTTCTGGTCTATTATGTCTTTGTGCAAAATTGTTCTGATGAGCCATTCAAACTACATACATAAATAACCAGTATTCTTCAGGGTAGCTAAGTGAATAGGTTCTCAGAATAATATTTTGTCCATTCCCATCATCACCTAAACTCAGTAAGTTTCCTGTATTTTCACATGTAATTCAAACTCTATAGTTTGATTTTTTCCATGTAGAGCAGCAGTCAGGAGGAGGGAAATATTAGGTGCTTAGGTTGTTCTTGTATTTGTCATAAACAGCCTATGTTTTGACCTTGTGCATTTGTACTGAGGTTGGTCTGTAGTTTTGGTAGTGGCTTCTTCTAAAGATACCTGTGAGAAAAACAGTTGGTTGGAGGAAGAAGAACTCTTTTGATGACTTTTGTTTTGCTCTCTTATTCTTACGTTCTTACTTAACTATTTACAGATTCATAAAAATAGAGTTTTGTAGCAAATGCTTCTTAAGAGTTTAGGTAACCTATGACACTCAGAAGCAAGACACGCCCTCTCTGATTTCCCTGGTTGTTGGCTCAGGCATGAAGCTGTGTGCGTGCAGGCTGGAGGTGATGCAGTCTCCCCCTGCCATGCAGAGCCATTGCCCTTCTGCTCTTGTTTGTGTTCGCTAGGGTGACTAGCACGGGTTGTCTCCTGATGCCCTTCACAGTAATATTTCAGGCATCATGTGAGAATTTCTGAGAAAGGTGGCCAAGTAAAATGCCCTCAGGATTGTTTTCCAGTCTGACATGAGGAGGAGTCTTACCAACAACCTGTTTAACAGGAGTTATAAGTTAAAAGGAGAAGAAATGGAAGGAAGGAGAAATGGAGAATACTTTCCAGTATTTTCCCGAGAAATTAAATTTTAAGTGTGATTAGTGACTGTAGTGTTGTTTTTAAAGTATTTTTGAGATCTTGTATTTGTGTATAAAATTTTTTTTAGACTTTGCTATGCCAAGAAAAACAAGCTGATGACTCCCTGGAAGTTACTTGTGCTATGTGTTTTATGTCCAAGGAAGGAATTTACTATTGTGCACTTCTAAAAGTGTGTGAATTAGCAGGGTAGCTTTGTTTAACATCTCTGTTGCATGCTTTGGGTTGCTAAATACATTGAGAAAGTCTTTAACCTGTTTTAAAATACAAAATAAAAATTATTGAGGAAGTATAACTGGAAGGTGGCCAGTGAAATCTGCAGGGTGCTGAGTCTGAAGTAATCTCTCACTTTGGATGTGGAAAATTCATTAGCTGCAGTCGACTTGGGGTTTTAAATCGACTCTGTTTTCTTAGCCTAGAAGCTTGAAGTGTGTAGTGTCTTACAGAAACAGAGTAAAACAGTTGTGCAGATTTAAAGTGCTGTTGATGTGGTTAGCCAGAGGAAGCAGTGGAACTCCTCGGTCAAATTTGGAGCAGGTACCCAACTGAGATGGGATTCCAAATCAAGAAACATTAAAAACATCAAGCAATTTAAAATATTATTAATTAAGTGGTAGAAGTGTTTAGTGCTATATTACTTATTAAGCTCTTGCTGAACATTTTTCCATTCACGCGTAGCTGTTACTGAGGTTAAGAAAAGACAACAAATATCAAACATGTCATATTAATCAACAGCCAAGTAAAAGTATTCTTTTATTTCCTCCAATTATATGTTCAGACAGTTCATTCTTTTAAAATAAATGTTTTGGTTATCAGTGCTGAACTGTTAGAAAGGGAGAATATCAAGAATGAAGTCCTTTATCCAAATGTCAATATTCTTTCTCACCTCCTCAGAGATACAGTTTGAAAGAGCTGAAAATCCTTAACCTTGATAGTAAGTGGTTGAATATTGTCCAGATAAACTTCTTTCCTTGCATTCTGTTTTCTGACATAATTTGAATTGCCATAACAACAGAGAATAACTTCATGATTAGCTTTTTTCTTCTCCACCCTTGCTTTTTAGGCTAGGATTGTAACTTCTCATTGTTGGCTCCACTGTTGCAATGCTGCTTTTCAGTAATGACTGGGATGATGCAATAGACCATATGTTTATAAAGCTGACACTGACATCCTTCCCAGCTTCATGTCATCTGAAAACAGTATTGGAAGGCAGAATTAGAATTCAGAATAATCTTGGCAATGGGAAAAATTAACTGGCAAAATACTGTGCAATTTAATAGGAACATCTTTGAGCTTATATGAAGAGATGGAAATAGTTAAATCCTAACAAAAACAGTGAGAATCTTGAACAGTTTTTGAGAGGATGATTGAGAAGCTACAGAGGCTCACAAGATGTTTATTATTTAACAGTGTGATGCAACTGGGAGGGCAAGGGAAGCAGCAATATATTGGCTTATAGAAATGGAATGTTGAGGACACAAAGTCTTCATTCTTTACTCAGGACTTACTTTACTAAGGCTTTCATTAGATACTGCATCCAGTTTTGAGTATAGAATTGTAGAAAATCAGTGGTCCATTGGAAGAATTCTGAAAGAAAGAAGAAAAAGACTGATTAGAAATCTACTAAACCTAACTTACAGGGCAAAGTAAAGAATTGAGACTAACAAATCTAAAGGGGAAAAAATGCAGGAGGACGAACTTTAGGTCTTCAAGTGTTTGAAAAGCTACCAACACAGTCTTTTACCTACATTTTAAGTGGATGGGATGAGATCAAAGGACTTATTTTTAAAAAAGACTGCAGTAATACTTTTTTGGGTATGAAAATGTGCAACCCTAGAGCAGAGTAATTGTGAAGTCTGGGGAATCTCCATAACTGGAGTTCATTGAGAGCAGTTTGGATATATGTTAAGGATTCACACAGATGTGGTTGGTCATGCTCAAGAGGAAGGGAATGAAATGGACTAGGCAGTTTAAGATCCCTTTCCAGCCTTTTTTTGTTATCATGGGGTGTGTCTTCATATGGTAAGACATGCTAAATACATCAATAGCACTGACCCATCCTGAAGTTTTGGAAGGTATAATGGAATTTGGAGTGATATACAGAATATTTGAGAGAGATTTCTACTCCATCAAAGCGTGTCAATTTTCTGTATGAGTGCTCTTGTTGTACCCTTCTCAGTAAATATTCTGCCCTTCACCTTTCACAGCATTCCTTCCATTCATATTCTGTAGATGTGTAGTCAGCGTTTTAGGTGGCTAATGGATAAAAAGGATTCTTGGACCATTCATTTGGCCTTTCATGAACCTCATCTGATTTTAGCATTGTCTTTTGAACTTGATCCAGTGCATAGGCAATTAAACAGGGAAGCTGAAGGAAACAATGTAGGTCTAATAGGTTTTTTCTTGCTTCTCTTCAGTGATCTGGTAGAAATATGAAATAATCCAAATGAGTATTTTGGTATCTGAGAAGATAAGAGGCTTTTAGAAGCAGAGCTGTCATAGATTGCTATCCTAAATGCTAGCTGCTGTGGGTGGTCAGTAGAGCATTATTTTATTTTTAAGAAATGGTCTTTCGTGCCCAGCTGGTATCACTTTGTATTACTGTCTATGTGAAGTTGTATTTCATTTTCATGCTTCTTTAAGCTTGTGTGTAGTTCTTTGAAAAACAGAAAAAGGACTGAAGCAGCAAGAGACAACCAACTATTTAGTTCTGCCAGCTGAGTCTCCGGAAGAGAAAAGGCTCCCATCAGTAGAAAAAAATGTTGGTAATAAAGCAGACATAGCTCTGAGCACACACCTCTTTTCAGAGTAAGAAACCAAGTCTGGACAGCTACCTGGCCAAAGCAAAATGCTCTTTGAGGCAGAACTTTTGTGCTGTCCCATTTCTTCTCTCCCACAGTGCACTTGTTTCCATTTTAAAAGGGGATTAAAAAATTTCATGCTTGAAATAATTGAGAAATCTTGTTAGCTTCTCTTTGCTTTCCTTTCTTCTTAACGTAAAATTACCATGGAAAATTCAATTTCGTTTGCAGTCCTGAGAGGATGTTGTATGGCCTCATGTAAAGGCTCTTGAATATCTGGTCAGTCATAATGTTTGCAGATAGTGGTGTCTCTGACTTCAGCAAACCTATGCTAAGAATGTACTCAGCCAGTGAGTGTTCCTGTGTTTGTGTCATTTGGTTTTTTCTTTCTCTACAAGCGACAGTGACTAAAAGCCCCAGAGAGGTGAACATAGATGGTTAACATTAATTTCAGCAACTGCAAGGCACTGTGTCCCATGATAAGCTGTTTAATTAAACCTTGTGCCTTTTTTAATCTGCAGTTCTGTTTCTGTCTGGCTTTTGTTTCTCATCTCGTCTCTGTCTCTCCAGTTTCCATGTTTCAGACATAGCATCATTTATTTTTATCATGCGTGATTAATGCAGTTTACATAAAGGGTTTCTTGAGATGGATGGATAAAGTATATAAAGCCTTTGTTCAGCCTAAATTTGGATTTAGACGGTTTGTAACTCTTTTCCCTACAGTGCAAGTCAGTCTCCCAGTTTCTGCTGTGCCTCTCGCTCTTCCCTTCAGCTAGCCTGGAGAGCCTTGCCAAAGCTGTCCAACAACAGCTGTTGAGCAACACGCTTAATCACAGACACTCCCTGCTGTCCAACTGCATTTAATCAGTGTGAAAGATGAAACTGCTCTCAGAAAGTGTGTTATGGAAAGAAATCGAGCAATGAAACAAAGAGGAAAGAAGTGTTTCCTAACCTAAGTGTTTCCTACTACTGTAGTAGGCAGAAAGAAGGGAAGTTAACCCAAAGGAAGGGAAAATTGGTAAATGCTTTCTTTGCTCAGCTTTCCCAAGTGCCATATGTGTGTGCTCGGTACAGAAATCATTGTTTTTGGTGTCTTAGGCGGTAGTGGAAAAGTTCTGCACTAAGTTGCATGTAACAGCATAGGTGCATCTTTGAGGATGGTGTGCATCTAACAACCCTGAGCAAGAAGTGTCTTACATACTGTACTGAACTGTGAAAGAATATGGAATTTCAGTGGAATACTGACCAGCTAGGATATCTGATTCCCACACTGTCTGAGAGACTAGGAATTTTGTGTACTTTAATACTATCTGACATGGCCACTGACAGACTTCATTTGCTTTTTCCTTTAGCTTAATATGGTATTTAGAAAACATAAAATCTGAGAGCCTACTTTTTTGTTTTATTAGGGGACGGAGAAGAAAGAAAATCTATATTAACAAAACATGTGTCCATTGCACCAGTCACAAAAAATACACTTTAATCTCTATTTGTAGGAAATGAAGGATCAGGAAAGCAAACAGAGCACCAAAGATATGTTCCTGTAGGTATTTAGGAGGAAATACAAGAATGAGATGCAGTTTCTGGAAAGTGTCAGCTTGTTTCTGTGCTTGCACAGGATGGGATATGGACTCCTGAGAAAAATTTGGTCTGCCCTGGACACCTTGTGCAGTCATACTTCATCATCTTTTTTGTTAGTCCCCATCAGGCATACAGATGGTTTCAATTGTTTCTGAGTTGGTCTGACAAAGGCTGTAACATAAATCAATACCAGAAAACAAGGGAAGGCACTCTACTTTTTCCCCTTTGCATAGCTTTACATGGACTAAAAAAAGAGTGTAAGGGAACAGGAAACATTTTAATGAGGGAGGAGGTAACACATTTTGAAGATGTAAGCCCCCCCCCCTGTGTAATTTGTATATTGGGACTGTCCAAAGAGACAGGGTAGAAGCAATGTGACTAATTTTTAGCCTGGATCTAAATGGGTACAACCTGATTTATCTTCTTTCAACACGAGATGTATGAGGGTTTTCTGCCCTTCTTGGCCCCAGCATTCCCTCAAGAAAACTTCTGCTCTTTTGTAAGCACACACAAGCAATGATAGCCGGTGAGATTAGTAGGCAGATGCCATGGGAAAGCTCTGGAGTTACTGCAGCCCATCTGCTAGGAGTTATGTTCTGTCATTTGCTGCAGACTTGAGGAAGAGATGGTTGGAATTGTCCTGTGATTCTTCCTGGGATTTTGCTGGTTTTGTCATTTGCTCTGAAATTCGTGCTTGATAACAAATAGCATTTTCCTAGAAAAGTTTCTGTCCAGTGTTTCCGTTCCAGGCTTGTAATGAAAACTAATAAATAAAAAACAATGCAGTCTCTTATCTCCTTTTTCTGAAGCTCATGGGATGTAGCTGGCAGCCATGAAACAGTCAATAGCAACGTGGCAGGTTCTGTTCAGTGTGTTGGTGTGGCACTTGCTTCTAGACTTGATGCAGCTGGAACTCTGACAGGGTATTGGTCCTCCTTTGTCAGCGTAGGGCATTGCAAGATTACTTCACTGAGCTGAAAGAGTTTACTGGCTTGATTCAAAATTACTGAATTCACAGAAGTTGAATACCAGCTGAGATCTGGTATGAATGCTGCACTGAGGCAACCAGAGCTATAGAAATGCTCACACATGAAAAACTGAAGTAGCCTGGAATGCTGTTGCTGTAAGGAAGAAGGAATTCTAGGACTGCTTGCTTAAGTTGGATGGGTGCTTTGGCACTGAGCAATCTTGGGAACTTTACAAAGTTCTGATAATAATTTTCATTTCACATCAAAGGAGATGAAACAATCAAAGAGAGGAAACTAAAGCTTAGGCAAAGTTATTCTAATGAAGCGTTTTGAAGAGGGGGAGGAAAACCCTAAGCTTGCATGCTTTTAATTCAAGTTTGTGCACTTCTATTTGGGGAAACCAACAAAAATGTGAAAGTTGTAAGTCTGTGTGAATTTTCTGTTAAGTAAGTTAAGTATTTGGGAGTGTGATGTGAAGAACTTTACGCTGACTTTTATAATTGTGTATGATTTGTCCTGGATGATTCTGTGACATGTGCATGTAAACTGTGTGAGTAGGGTGGGAACAAGGCAGTAAGTTAATTTGAAAAAACTTCCTCTTTCTCTCTTAAATTTGAAAGCTTACAAAGTTCATGAGTGACTATATTTAGTAATATCTGACCTTTTTTTTTTGCTAATTATCACATACAAAATATATTCAGAAGCGACTGCTACTTCAGCTTTTGGGATAAGGAGCAGTCTAGCAAGAAAAGCTGCTTAAATCCTCCGCCCAGCACTGTCACAACCAGTGTGCTTTGAACAATAGGCAGAGACAAGCAGAGTTAGAAATCTGTTCTAAAACGCCACAACTGCCCGATTTTGAAATGCTCTCTTCTTGATGTGGAAAGTCCCAGAAGCCTGCTATCTCATCCAAAATACAAATCCTGCCAGGAGTCCTGAATAGGTAACGGTGCGTGACGGATGGTTTGATAACGAGCTCTCATCTGGCTTCTCCTCATTTTCTCCCCTCACAGTTGTCTGGTGGGTGCGAGCTGACGGTGGTGATCCACGACTTCACCGCCTGCAACAGCAACGAGCTGACGATCCGCCGTGGGCAGACAGTGGAGGTCCTGGAGAGGCCCCATGACAAGCCCGACTGGTGTCTGGTGCGAACCACAGATCGGTCCCCAGCGGCGGAAGGCCTGGTCCCCTGCGGGTCCCTCTGCATCGCCCACTCTCGCAGTAGCATGGAGATGGAGGGCATTTTTAACCACAAAGGTAAGGAATGATGGGCACAAAATTGAGTCATCAGCAGCATGAGTTTTGGGTAATGGAGAGTACTGTGGGTATGGCTGCTTCGGTGTTCCTGCGCTGCCTTGTTTTCAGCAACCACACTGTCTGCTTCAAGAATAAGCAGTTGGCAGTTCTCAGTGTTAAGGGAAAATGTGGCTGAAGATAGGGAAGAGCTTTAAGCAAATTGTATCTTGGTGAAGAGTTACATGTCATATTAATCAAGCTGCAGTGATAGCAAAATCTGTACCTGAGAAGTGCTTAAAGTGGGGAGGAAAGAAAGTCTCTGGCATGGATTATCAATGTTTCCTGAGAAACCCTGCAGGAAAAAAGTCATGACAACGTCAGATTCAGTGATGGAAAAGGTAAATACAGTCATCCATATGGCCTGGTACAGGAATTCTTCATTTGGACTTCTGTATTTTACTTAACAGAGCTCTTCAGAGTAGCACTGGCTACACTTTTTCCCAGAGCATCTCTGAAATCTTACTTCGGTTTTTTTTTTCAGCTGCATGAAAATATATTCCCCCAAAGGGTGCAAGAAAAATCTGATTATTTTTTTAAAGGTTTTAGGTTTTTAGTGTGCTGTAATCTTTTGACTCTGTAAATTGTCCAGGCTGAAAGAGTAGATTGTTATTAGAGAAAATGCTTGCTTGCTTCATTTGCAGCAACTTGAGTATGCAGACTGTGAACAGAAAGAAATCTAAACTTACAAAAAAAAAAGGAGGGGAGAAAAACAGAAAAATAGTTCATTAGAAGGCATTGCATCACATGCTGTGGGAAAAGACGCATTTCAAAGAGTTTGTTATTGCAGGTAACAAGATTAGCAGACAAGTGATGTTGGGGAAAATTTGTCTTCCAAAACACAAAATTCTGGTTTTGAAAAGTTTTTCATAAATATAATGACAGTTTTTTCAATTCAGTCCATTCCAGCTATTACAGTTTTTCCCATTTTTTTAAAGACACTGTATAAATATGCTTGACTAAAACAGGAGTGAGTCTGTGTTTCTTTCATTAGGGGCAGGCACAGCAGGAACTTCCTGAATGCAGGGTGATTAGGGGCTGGGAGGAGAGTTTGAAGGATTGAGCTGTATAGTTGTGGTAGTCTTTTGTCATTTTGTGTCCTACAATAATTTGGACAGGGAAAGCTTGTAGATGTTCTGGTGAAAAATTGGAAAATATAGTTGAGTAACGCTAAAACTTTTCTTCTTGGACTGGGGGGTGAAATCTGGATTTTTTTTTTAACAACACTCACAAAACTGATAAATCCAATTTTCTTTGGCACTTAGGGACTTCACTTTTGAATGGAGAGAATTTTATTAAGAGAGGCAGATTGTACTGAACGATATACACATATACATATGTGTGTATATATATATATATATATATATATATATATCTCTGAAATACCTTGAACCTGTCAGAATCCCGAGGGACAGACAGAGCTGGTTTTGTGTTTGAGAAGTTACTTTTATTAATCAAACCAGTGGACATGACCTGTATTGCTTTTTTTTTTCTTTAGCATTTGTTTAGAGAAAATGGGGCAGAGCATTTCAAAGATACTTTACTTTGTTTAACATGGTGCTTTGAAGTAAAGAGCATTAATTAATTATATTAATCACGGACACTGAAGAAGAAGAGAAAGCTATTGCTAGAATGAGCATAATTTTCAGGGTTGAATGCAGCCTCAGAAGTGCCTTCTGTCCCTGCCACAGGCTTCCTGCGGGATGTTATGGTATGCCATCCTAATCCCAACTGATAAGAAGCAGCTGCTAATTGTTTATTCCCACGTTGCTGGGTGTCAGGCTTTAGGAGATGGATGTTTAATTTGTAAAGTTTCCCCTGCATGCGACTGAAGTGAGTGTGAACTGTCTTGAACATGCAAGCTGTTATATAGTGTTAAGTAGTCTGGAGGGGGGAAAAAAAGGGTAGACAAGGCACTTGAAGCTACTGGATTTGTTTCACTTTGGTCCCTACCTCATCTTTCTATTGCTTCAATGAGGTTTCAACTGAGGGATTACAAAAATTAAGCAAAACCAGTGGAGGGCTTTGATTTTATTTTTCCCCCCATGGTCAAAAGTACCTCAGACAATCCCACAAACTAATTATTCATTCTCAAGTGCTGCATTTGATTAAATAAAGCATTGGGGAATATGCTAATCAGAAGAATGGAAAAACAATTAGATGATCTTCTCAGAATTGTTCATTGTGGATATTGATTGAGGTATGAATTCCTGAAAAACAAAACAAGTCCTCTAACAAAGAACAAGTGAGTGACTTACATAATTTTAAGTCAGTCCATGTTCTTGAGTGCATAATTTTTCGTGTACTTCCTAGACTTCTAGTACTTCATTCTGTACCTTCAGTCTTATTAATACAGATTTTCTTTTTCTTTTTTGACAATAATTCCATAAAACTTTCAGAGCTTTTGAGAGATTCAACAGATTAGGATTTTGAAGTCTGAAAGAATGTGTGAGGCTCACAGTGTGAGCATCAAGTTGGAGTAATTCTGTACAGTTCATGGACTAAGACATGAGTCTCGAATTTTTGCACATCTGACATGAGAAGCTGTTGGGAGAGGCTGAGGGAAGGAGAGATCATGTCTTGCAAGGAAAAGAAGGCGGTGATCACCATCAAAAGTGGTGGGTTAGCTACTTGGATGTAGAGTGCTTAGCCTATGCAGATGGCTTGCTGAAGAATTTTGCACTCTTCTCAGTATCTATGAACCCTACAGTTTTCATCTTTTCAACAGTGTTTATCAGTAGCACCACTTGCCAATAAAACAAGTTGAAAAGCCACAGCATATCAGAGGTGAAATGAGCTTCAAAGTTTTGAAAAGGCAAAGTTCTTGTAATTGACAGCTGGTTCATAAGGTGTGTCAAACCGCATTTCATCACTTAGTACAAAAAAGTTGGGTGATACTTCATGCCTTAAATAATCTCAGATTATTATCCAAAGCGGGAAAACATGCAAGTTTATTAAAGCAGAAAATATGTTCAGTGAAGCCTAGTTCTAACAGTTGATCTTGGTCATTCCTTGTCTGTCCACACATTATCTGTCAACCATGAAAGGTAGTGTTTTACTTTCATGTTAAAAGACAGCCCTAAAAATGACCCTCATCAATTGCCTACAAGTGTAGGTATTACTTCTCCTCTAAGGATGTGTATTATCTAAAGCATCTTATGATCAGTATGACTGATTCATAATCACTATGAATGGATAAAAGAAATACGCATTTACAGTATTTCAATCTCTAAAATTTTATGGTAGTTAAGGTAATAAACACTTTCTTAAGAGTATGAGGAAAGCATTGCACGGAAAAGACATTCACTACATGAATAGTAACTTAGGGGGAGAGTTGATTGCAGATTCCTGACCCCTTGCTTGCTCTGCTGGATATCAGATCTATTTTTGCAAGTTATTTGGGTCATTTAATCAATTTGATGTGTAGTTCACAGATGAATACATTTTTTAAAGAGCTAAATTCCTTTTATAATAGGGGGGAAAGGGAAACAAGTGGGTAGTGAAGAGGCTGAATAACAGTTGGTGCACTCTACAAAAAATAAATCACTAGCTCTGGAAGAACATGTTTTTCACAAGTAATGCATAAGGCAACATTTTTTTTGCAATGATTTCCCACATGTTTTTGGGTGTGGGGGAGAAAGATTGTTCCTGTTGTTTTATTTGGTACTTCTCTCTTTTTTAACATGGGTTTCTTTTCATTCTATGGTGCATCCTTTTTTATAAGTGCAGTTCTCTTTCTTTTCTTTCCAAGGCATTTACACTGCCACAGAGCTTTGGATGAAGGGCAGGGGACAGGATTCAGTGTAATGAAATTGAGCATGCAAGCTCAGAAAAATTGGCAGCTATTTAAAATTGTCTGTGAATGTCTTGCCTGTTTAGATCACAAGTTTACTGTCTTTTCCGAATCCGTGAGTACTTTTGAGGAATTTATGCCAGTCCATCATATCCCTACTGTAGGAGCTATGGTTTGGAGAGCTACAAAGGCTGCAACAAGCCTTTGCTTATGAGGCTTACCTTCATGTCTCCTTTAAGTTACAAGATTTTGGGGGAGGCTATGTCGAATTGCCAATTCATGTCACTATCTGTTGGTTTCAAAACTTGTCCACAGAAGTCTTTTTTTTACCTGAAGGTAGAGTGTTATACCGTCACATAATCCAGGGATCTGTATAGGTTTGTTCAAATCTGAGAGGTAGGTGATGTCTTAACAACATGGTGCCAAACCACACACCATGCACATACTGAATACTGGCTTTTGATTTTGCTCTGAGGATACTGTCCTGACTGCAGCCATAAACAGAGAAATGTTATTTCAGTAGTCTTTTTTTTTTCCAAATGGAGTTACTCTCAATGAATTTTAAGATAATAAGGCAGATCAAATGGCTTTGCAAGACAAAGGTTGACAAATTTGTTCCAGTAGCTGTGTAGTAAGCCATTTTCTACACCTGCAAGTTGGTAAGGACTGATGTGGGACAGGTGTCAGAGCTCTTTTTGAATTGCTGTAGGGACCCTCTCTTCAGGAGTTACAGACAAAAATTGTGGTGACCTAGAGATATTTCCCCAGGAGAGAGACAGATTTTATAGCTGAGGCCACAAAATGGGCTAAAACAGTCTTGAATTTGTTACATTAAGTAAGCTTGCTGTCACACAACTGGATACTCTTCAGAATACTAGCTTTCAATTAAAGGAGAAGGGGAGAGAGTAAAGGTAGAAGTCTCATGTATGATTGAGAGCTTTGAAAGTTATGCTTGAGAAATGGAGTGTTTCATGTTGAGTCTAAATACTGTTCAATACAGGAAGAGGAAGCTCTATGTAGCAGCAGAAGAATTTGATCAAGTGAAATGGGAATAAGTGAAGAAGTACTCCGTGTTTGTAGTGGAAGCAAAGAAGGGTGAATTGGGCAGCAGTTGTTTTCTTGCAAGCAGAGGGAGGCTGTAGAAGGGGAGGATTTGCTGTTTGGAGACTGCAAGCAAGTGAAGCATAGGCCATGTGTGAGGAAAAAGGATCCCCACCCGTGGCTCGGAGCCAAAGCGCTGCCTGTGAGACTGCCTGACAGCGTTTGCAGCTGCAGGAAATGAGTTACAGCCCAGGCCAGAGGGGAAAGTAACTCCTGACAATGAGCTGGTGGGGTACGTGCTTTGCTGTGCTGCCTTGGGGCCAGGTGGCAGAAGGTGGGGACTGTAGTTTCCAGGGCACCAAACCAAGAGGGGTCTGCTGCTACACAGACGGATGTGATTGCATGCAGAAAGTGATATAGGGGAATATGTTAGAGTTGTACAAGACACTAAACCTTCATCTAAAAATTCTGTTTCTTGATGAATCAATTACCTTTTCATAAAACTTCCAAATAACAGGCTGCCCATCCAGATAGCCAGCTCATGGAAATCCTTGTGAGGAGCCCATGGGAGGCAAAGCTGAGCAGTCAGTCAAATTTGACACTCCACAGATTTTAATTAAGAAAAAAATTGTAAAGGCTGTGCTGCAGTGTCAGTTCAGCTTATTTACCAGGCAGACTTGAGCTTGAACAGAGATACGTGCGTTTCAATAGCTGAAGTTCAACTTCACAATTACCAGTTTTGAAAGGGTAATAAATCATAGATTTTCATTTAGTTACAAATATTTTTCCCAAAAGCACAGCTAGACTAATAGTGGCAAGGGTGGTTTGACTTTTGGTTGTATGTGTGTGCTTTTTCAAACATGTTCTCATGCTTTAGTCCAGGTAAATAAAGTAGCTGTAGTATAAAGTAAAACAGGAATTCTCTATCCTGACTTTCCCACCTTGTGGTTTTAGTTGAGTTTGCAGTTCAAAAGATCATCTGAGCTTAAGTAAACTTAAATAAAATATCAGCAGTTGACTGTGGTCCATTAGATAATAATCTTTGCATTGAGCTTTATAGCCAAACTGTGTCAGATAGGCAGAGTTAATAGCCAGATTCTAATTGAGCCTTGATAAATAGTGAAGTCTCTATGAATTGCTTCCTTGGTGTTGTGCAATCTTAAACTAGACAAGGAGGTTCCAAGAATCTCACAATTTGAATTTGTAGATGAGTTCTCTTTAAGTCAAGTTCACATGTGCTCTGAAACATCATGGGATTGATCTCTGCATAAACCTGCCTTTAATTCCTGCATTATTCTTATGTCATAATGCAGCCCAGGAAGACCTGTGAGCTACATCAGTATTTCCCATGCTGACTCTATTTGTGAGCATAAGTACGTGGTTAATTTTTCTCTGGAGTTCTTGTACATAGCTAATGAAAGGCTTTTGCCCTGTTTCTGAGCTCAGTATTACAGCTGAGAAAAAGAAATTTTTATAATACTGGCTTCAATCTACTTTTGATCCCAGACAGCTGCCAAATATATATCTCTTATATATTATAGTTGGAAAGGAAATAGGTGCACAAAAAGTATCTGCTTCAGAACAGATGTATTTGCACAGCTGATCTTTGGGAGGTAGAGGGTGGATATAAACCAGCAATTCTGATGGCTTTAGGTTTCCCAGGAGAGTTGTTACTTTGCTTGCAATTAGCCTTTCTTTGACATAAGTTTCTTTTTCTAACCAAGGTTAGAACAGAGTACAAACTCAAATAATATCTTGCAAATGTTGTTTCTGTCTTGCAACTGAAGAAAACCTTCCTGAAGTGTTCTTTGCTTTCCTTAATTTGTCCCTCTTCGAGTGCAACAAACTAAAAAATTGCTGAAGTGTTGAGAATTACTTTGTGAGGATGTCTTTGTTACCCATATTTTGCTTGCTGCTTTTTTTTTTTTTTAAGGAGCAGGCTAGAGCTGATGATCTTGTGCACCTTTTGGGACATTCTCACATTACATTACATCACATCATCTGTCATCATCACTGCCTGCAGGTGGAACCAGCAGGATTTAGGGTTCCACTCACTTCCTCCAATTCTGTTTGTGAGGAGGCTGCTGAATGTGTTCCATTGACTTCATCTCACTTTTCCTGCAAACAGTAAAATAGCATGCTAAAGTAGAAATGTTGCATCACTTTTAACATAACTATCAGAAGCTTTTTTACAGATGCCCTTGACATCTCTTAAATTGTTGGCATTATTATGCAGTGTTTCGCTTCTGGTTTGAGCGCATATTCACTGACATAGGTATAATTACAATTCAGGACATGCTTGTGTTTTCTCCTAGTTTTGAGTTGAGTACAAATAGCAAGACGTTTTCCTCTATCTGAAACTGCTATTGAACCTAAATTCATTATTGTCATTCTTGTAAGCAAAAAAGCGATGGAATTCTTAGAGCAAACTGTGTAAAAGAGGCTACTGTGATAAGTTAATAAAAACATTCAATGATTTCAGGAAAATATACTGATAATGCTTTTCAGAAATTTGCAGTCTGCATTTTCTAGGAAGGATATATATAATGGTTAACCCCTATAGCAACTACTTATGCCTGACATGCAGGCATAAATAGTAAAGGTCATTTTGGGTAAACTTGATATCAAATTATCCTTGACTGCCAAAATCTTGTAATTTTTCCCCATGGTTGTAAACCAGCTGTGGCCAACCTCTACTGTTTGTTAACCATTTACAGTGCAGCGGAAATAGTCGCTGTTACAAGAAGAGCTTAAAAATATGTCAGGTTTTCAAGAGCAGACTGGACAAACCCTAAGTATGCTGGTCTGATCTCATAACTGACCCATCCTTTTGAGCAGAAGATTGGACTGCATGGGTTTTTGAGGCCACTTGGAACTCAAATTATCATGTGATCCTATGCTAAAAGTTAGTATTGCTAGCAGGGACTTGGTATGTTCTAAGTATCTCCTGGAGTCTTGGACTCCCCATAGGGCCTTTGGGGTTATCAGAAACGCTGAAGATTTTTGCCCCTAAATACATTTATTCCATGTAAGAAATGGGAAGGAATCATTAGAAGTATTTCTCCTTGTGAAGAAGTCTAGTTGTGCTTGTTGCACCTTGCTGGATGTGGTCATAACCTAATTTGGTGTATGTTCATTTTTAATCTAAGCTTCAAAGTATCAGTGATATGGAAATGCTTTAAACACGGAGTCCAGGGAAATCTAGCTGCCTGTAAGAACCTGCAAATATACTGAAGGAAGGAAAGCTGCTAGGGTTTAAGATCATCAAGCCCACCTCTTAACCCAGCACTGCCAAATGCACCACTAACCACATCCCTCGAAGGAAGTATCACCTCCTCAGTGGTGAATTGAACTCTGGTCTCCAGCATGACAGGCGGGGACTGGTTGACGAGATTGAAGTACTCTTTAGGCAGTATTAAACAGAAAAACTTGACTGGTCACCAAGCTGTTAACCACTTACTATATCACTAGCCAATCTGTTTTAGAGAGTATATTTGTCATGGCCTGACTTAGTTGCTGGCCAGTTCTAGTGTATTTTGTGCTGATTCTCTCATTGTCTCAGGAGTAACAAAATACATGTACTTTAAATGCTGGTTGATTTAGTAAAACAGGCTTAGGTGTGTTTATCCTTTCATCCTAAAAATGTGGCAAGACTACATATAGTCATGCCAGAGTCAGTTTGGAAAGCACTGGCTCAGAGCTCTGTTTACAGTCTCAGAGTAACATCTAAAGAACTGGTGTTTACAGCAGGTGGTACCCTGGAGGTGTGTGATGTGTTCTCTTTGTGTCCTGGTTGCTTGCTTCAGTGAAAGCCCAGGCAGTGGGATCCAGTGCTCATTCACATCACCTTTGTAAGACTACGTGAAGTTACAGTCCTCAGAACTGGAGTAAATTAATAGTAGCAGCGTCTCTTGCTGTTTGTGGAATAACAAAGCTTTACTATATTATTGTTGACATTATTAGCAATCTAAAACTTCTACCATCATGGCATGCTTTGTTCAAGAGGAACTAACTGGGACAAGAGAATGTGGAAGAATTTTGTGTCAATTAAAACAATTTTCTGGCACCTGAATTTTAGTTGCTGTCCTAAAGGAGCATTGTTGTCTTAAACTGAGTGTAGTAACTTTCTGAAATATCTAAAGTATAGACTTAGAGTGGCTATTTCATAACTGCATGTTTGCAATTTTACTAAGGGGTGATGATGTAATTTGTAAGAAGGTTACCCTTTTCAATTTTGTCAGCTGTGTGATGACGTTAATTTCCTTGGTTCAGGGCTAGTTTTCTTTTAAATGGGTGTAAAACACGTTCTGTGCAACCCAAACAGAAGTGTCTTACCCTTTCCAGGACTGAGTTATGCTACATTTATAATTCAGAGTAGAAATAAAAAAATGTTAATTACAATGCCGAAACTCTCACATTTGTGCAATTGTTTGACAATACACAATTTCAAATGTTTCTGTATTTTATCATCTGATAGTCAATGTATAATAATAAGCCCCGGTCCTGTGGATTTTTTTGCTCCTCCTTTCTGTTGTGTCTATGGTAAAGCTGGCCTCCAAATACACTTAAATGTACTTAGTAACAAATCTGTGTTTATAATTTACAAAAACATGGCATTTGAAATGCAGGCTTAGAGTGAGACAGAAAATGCTGTTTTCTGGTTTGGCTCTCCCTGTTAGATGCAGTGCGGAGGAATTGAGGAGGTTGCTTCATTTTGCAAAAGTATCTTTTAATACAATAAAGGAAGCTGTGAAAGTATGTAAGGATTTTTTGTGTTAAGTGCTTCTATTTGAAATCCACTCAGGTACTTTCAGAGCCCATGTGCCTTTCCTGCTTTCTGAAGCAGCAGGGTGTTGGACTGTGGCTGCACTCCATCTGCCACACGTAGGAGGGCCATGCGACTTAACCTGATCTATTACTGGGACCTGTGGTAAGCGGGACTGAGCAGAGACAAGAGGAGAGGTGGCAGTGAAGCAAACCTTTGTAACTAACCAAATAGCATTTTACAAACTGTTAGCAGAATTAGAATAGGAGAAGTGTTTTGGTCAATAATACCAAGCAGCAGGAAGAAGTAATTCCTCCAGATGCATTTGTATGGAGCTTCAGCATCAGTTTTTCTTACAGGGAGTACATGTCCTATTTTAAAAGCTTTGCTTTTGGTGTTTTGGGTTTTTAATGACCTGGTTTGACCTGGTAGAACTGTTCATTCTCCTTTTAAGTGACTTAAAAGAAATTAATTTTAAGTCAAGAACAATTCTGTATTCTGAGCACTTCTCATGAATATATTCTTTTGTCTTTGACTGCATGCATTTTTAGTTAAGATAATTACCTAAAAGATTTATGCTAGAATGAATCCAAACCTCCTATATGCAGCTAAAACTGGTTTGGAAAATTAAACCTTGTTTTGACCAGATTTTTTTTCACGCCGAAAGGCTGTTTCCCCTTGGGGAAATAAAGAAAAAAATTAATGATGAAGGGTGACTTGTATACTAAAATAATTGTAAAAAACGGAGTGTTTCTCAATATGTCTCATTAGGACAGCAAATATTTCTCACTTGGAACACTTTCCGTGTTTTCTCCAAAGTAGAGACAGCACACGGCCTATTCCTTCTCTTCTCCCACCCCTTGCTAAGTACTGAATGTATGTGAAACAAAATTCCTTACACTCATCCAAAGATTTTGTTTGAATTATCTAAAGCTGGTTTGTTGTGGTTTTGCTGACAGTGGCTGGGATCCTTCAAGCTGGTTTGGCATGCTGCAGTGGTGACTGCTTTGAGGAGTCAGAATTTTCCCAAAGCTTTTCCAGATAAACAGAAGACCAGGGACACTGAGCATCTCATCATTTCTTTAAAAAGCCTTTTCATTCTTGGGAGTGGAGTACAGGCTCCAATCCCTTGGCTACAACCAGAAGAGTTAAAAATTCAAGTAAATAATAGCTAAATGATTAAGATGGGAGAGAATTTACTGTGTCATGTGCTTTTTGATATTCTTTCTTACTGTAGGCATGAGCAACACCTAGGGCATGTTCTGCAAAGCTGGAGACAGGAAGGACTTGTTTAGATCCTAGCCTGGGTGACTGAATAGTTGGATACATGGTTCATTTCCCAATGTTTTTAATTAAAGCCGGAGTACTTCAGTGTCTTGATATCAGTTGCTCTTGACAAACGCTTTACCCAAGATGTAGAATGGAAGGCTATAAATCACCCAGCCAAAAATACATCTCTTTGCCCTCAATCAGAAAATTCTTTTCCCAGGTTTGCCAGCTAATGAGATAGCCAGTGTGTTTTGTTGGAGGTGGCTATTGGTTGGGGTTTTTTATTTGTTTTTTTTGTTTAAGGGTTTTTGTTGTTGTTGAAAAATACCAGTATTTTGAAGGGAGTTCTTGGAAATAACAAATTAAGGATGTTCATACAATTCATTGCACAATACAATTTCTGGCTGATTGAGTTTAAAGTGTCTCTGGCAGCTGGCAGCAGGGGTAGTAAAGAACAGGAAACAGCACTCTGAATGTTAAGTCCAAAGAGCCGCTGTTGTAATGATTCCACTCCTTGCAGACTGGCAGTGTTATTTATCTGAGAGACTGAGGAGCAGCGAGCTTTTTTTTTGGGAACAGGATGATCTTTGTGTGTGGAGCTAAAGAAACCAGATCCTAGTGGTGCAGCTGTACCCCAAGCCATTAAACTGTGCACACATTGTACACTGAGGAAAAGGCAAAGTTAGGCTTCTTTCAGAATTTTCATGGTAGTGTGGGAGCTCACCTTTGAAGATTCAGCCTCAGATTTATTTATTGGCATGGTTTTGCTTTCTACAATTTCTTGATTGTGTTAGAGTATACTGGTGTGGGGCAGAGTGCCTAAGCTGCCAAAGATAGGATTTGTATGGAAAGTCTGTCTGATTTTTTTTTTTTAATGCAAAATGCATATTGTAAATAAAATTCCTATTGATCTGTGAAGTTCGAGAATTTTAATAGTTACGGAGTTATGTCTAATTTTGGCTCCTAGGTCAGGGTGGTCTTTGGTCTAGCACAGTTTTAGAAGTCTGAATCTTTTCTATCCCATATGCAGAAACGTGACTCAAAATTTTAAGAACAGTGCAATACTAAACCATGGAAGCATTTGTCTCATAGATCACTTCAAAAATTGTTTTGAAATTGTGACATTTAGAAGCTGGCAGAATAAAGAATTCACTTCTTCTGTTAATTTCAGTTATCTTGTATAAGCTTCTCCCCTCTTAAGATGAACAAGAATTTTTAAAATAACTTCGTAGTACTGATTCCAAAATCTATTAATTACTTTTTTAAATGGAATGTCAGGAATATGAGGGGCAAGATTCCGGAGAGGACAGATTTAGTTTTGCTTGAGAAAAATATTGAAGCTGTGTTTTCTCATGCTATAATCTTTCAAACACAGACACCTCCCCACCCTGCCAAGACAGATATTAAGGAAGAAAGGTTGGCTCTTTAGCTTCTTGCTCTCAGGCAACTCAGAATAGGTATTTAAATTTGAAATATCTGCATTTTATTAGCTTCCCTCTCTTGTTCTGCTTGTTTCCACCAAGATGGTGCAAAATGTAATGGGGCCTTACAAAGATTAGGTTGGAATGCTGTTTATCCTTGTTTTAATATAATTCTATTATGTAGTTCTATTATATATTTCTATTACCATGCAAGTATCATAGGAGTATGAGAAATGCAGTCAGTTTAACTCCAGTTGTCCTGTTAAAGGAAAGAAGGGATGAATGTTTCCATTCTTACATGCAAGACTATTAATAGAAGCCTCACACGAGGTAGCACTTCCATAAGCAAGTTAATACAGTGGCAAATGGTGGCCTCAGATGCTGCAGTTGAGAGCTGGTACCTGTGAGAAGCTGAAGCTGCAATGAGCTAAATTATTGACTGTCAGTGGCAGAGAATGGTGAGCTGTTACATCTGTGCTGGTGTGAGCTGGCAAAATGTTAATACCTTAAAATGTTTTTGGGGGGCTGACATTGTCCATCAGTGATCCCTGAGATTAATTGCAGGAAGTTGATCCCATTCCTTCAGTGCAGTAATAGATACGGGCATCTGGTGCTTCATTTGCGTCCATCATACAAAGTATGTGCTACCTGATCTACTTGGGATGTGCAGGGAGTGCTTTTCTAGCTGGGTTCTTTTCTCTTTTTAGTTTCATTGTTCAATCACTGGGATGTAGTCTTTCTTACAAAATGCTGTCTTTAAAATGAGTGGGCTCTTTTGCTGGGGATTCTAAAATCTGCATGAAATAGACAAAATTTTCACCTAGACATTTATTTTGTCCCTGTTCTAAGTAACTGAGAAATATCTTAAATTGCTAGGGGCCTGAAGGGCCATTAGTACTTTTCTTTCAGAAATTAAGATAACTATCTACTTTTTTTAAAGGATATTGTATAAAGTGTATAACTAAGAAAACTCATTTCTGCTTTACACAGGTAAGGAAAAAAAATGAAAAAGTTAATTTTACTTTAAAATAAAAGAAGGGCCACAACTATTTCAACTTTTGTCAACTGGCACACGTCAATAGATGAGCTTTTTTCATTGGTAGTTTCATCTGTTTTCCTGATGGCCTGTGGTCTCAAATACTGAGCAGCAGATGAAGCAGGGGCAGCTCAGTGCTGCTGTACGACAGCCCGTGCAGTCCAACCTCTTCTGCACTGAGCTTGTGCTCTGTACCCAGCTGAGTGTTTTCCTAAAGATGTTCTCCATGTAGACGTATTCCTGCCTGTGGAATTAAGATTACGTGACTGGTTTGTTATTACCAAGGATGGGTTCCTATAAAAAACTGCTGATGCAAGGAGCTGCAGGAAGAGCTGTCTAGCAGACAGGGGTAGCTAATGCAGGATATGGCTTTGGAATACAGAAAACCGGATGGAGCTGAAGGACAAAGAGAGCTTTGTGGTAGAGCCTGAAGTAAACCATGGAAAGACATTAATAGGCTGCCTGTTTGGGCATAAAATTACATGTATTGATACAGGTCTCTGTCTTGGAAACTGAGACTTGTGCTACATCTTGAGGTGTTTAAAGTCTGATCTGAGGGCATTGGTACTGCATAATGGTCCCTGCCTGTTTAATTTAAAAATGCTGGGTTTGTGATATAGAAGTCATCTGCCTTTTGCTTATACTTAGGAGAGCTTCCAAGTCTGAGCTGTCTGCCTTGGACCATAAGGAAGTTGTAGCTATTGTTTCAGTATATGCGTTGAGATGTTTTTCAACCAAATTCTTACCTAGCGTGCCCTGTGGCTCTGCACCACATTCATGTGGGGTCTGTTGTCTCCACTCCAGTGTTGCTGTGAAGCAACTGCATTTTACAAAAATGTGACATCCAAGACAACTGTGTATCCATGATACTTTCTTCTTAACTGTGTAACCTGTGAAATACGAACCTTAGACAGTCCATGCGGTCATTCTCTCCCCTTCACCACCTTGATTTGCTTGTCAGATTTTTCTCTGAGGAGTCAAAGCAAAACCTAAAAATAACAGTGTTTGCTTTCAGTAGGAACGGAAGAACTTTTTGCAAAAGCAAGCTGCAAACGATGTGGTTCCCAGAGCATTTGTAATATCTTCCTGCATATATTATTGGTTTTATAAGGGCAGTCTACATGCAGTTAAAAAGCAAAACAAAACCAACCCAAAAACAGTTTTATGTATAAATTTTGATCTCTTTTGGTCAGAAGTTTTCTTACATATGGAAATTACTACTTCAAAGCTGTATTGATAACATGTCTACCTAGATGTTGGTTAAAGGTGTGAGAGCTTTACTGCAACAAGAATGGTTGCATATTCTTGAGTGTGGCTCAGTGTGCATGGGAACAGTTGTGAGGTGAATGAAAGAGATTGTTTAATTTATTTTTTTTCTTACTCAACTAGAAATGAGAATGATTTTCAGATGTTCTACTATTTCACAAAGGGTAAACTAGCCTTAGTGGAAGTCTCACTGTAGGTGGTAAACTATAAAGATCACTTACCCTGGAGAGAGGGATTTTTTCCTCTGCCTTGCCTGCCCCCCTTCCAACACCCCCACCCTTAGGAATTTAGTGTCATTTGCAAGTTGTTTTGGGTCAAAAGAAAACTGATCAAGAATCAGAATTGATGGTTTCAGTGCAGGAGGCTATGAAGGAAAAACTGATTGAGAATTTAGATTAGCTTTCCTTAGAAAGCAAAACATCATTCTCAGGTGGAGGGTGACCATGACTCTTCAATACTGCAGACAGGATAAGGTATGTGCACCCAAATTGTACTACATGCTAATTGTAAGTTTTCTTTGACTCTTAGGACCCTACAGCCTCTCAGTTCCACATAAAATTCCTATTTATCCTTGTATTAAATGCATTTGTTTGTGCTGGTATCATTGGCAGCCCCTTCACAGCTTTATTTTCTTCTCACCCTCTCCACATGTTTGTGTACTGCATAGTATTGTTTGTTCAATCTCATTTTTGGGCTTTTTTCCCATGATCATGTAATACTAAAAAGAACTTCCTTTCTGTTTTTACAAAACTAAATTCTTGCTTTGGCTGCTCATCTATCTAGAGAATGTAGCTTTATGTAGCTCCTTTAAAATTAGCTGATAATGTGTTCAGCTTCTCTAGATTTGCATAGCAAAAGAAAAAGCAAAACCGTAATTTAATATTTCTAGACAAATGGTTTTGTGGCATGATAGGTGAAGAATGCATGTACAGAAAATAAAATACATGCAGTTTCAGTTTACTGAACAGGAAGACAGCTTAATGAACTAGAAATATATCTTGCGGAGTATGAGCTCAGAGGTGAAACTGATCTGAAATGTAGTTTAAACCAGGGCAAAATTAAATTAATTTATCAAATGGCATGGATTTTCTGATATTGTGGGGTTAGGTTGATTGATTGATTGATTGATTATCACAAACAAGGCTCAAGAGAAGGTGAAGGTTAGGACACAATCTGTTGTTTGTCAAGGCAAATTTGAAGTTCCAGGGAAAGCACTGTGTGGTTTAGCTGGCCAGAAAATGTCCGTCTTTTTTGTATTTATGCCTTTAGCTAAAGCATTAAAAACGAACTGTGCAGTGTAAAATAAAAAGAGGTGTTAGAAGTTCATTTTGTACATTCTGGTTACTATAGAGCTGTGTAGGGGTACTAGACTGCATCTTTTCTGAAGGCTGAGAGGAAAATTGCTGGATTGCTGTATTTTTTAAGATCACCCTGAGCCTCAATTAGGGTAGTTACGGTAGAGTGTAATCTGCTGCATCTGGCTATTCCCACATGTGAATTTAAAGACTGGAACTGTGTTCAGTGAGTCAGAGGAGAGCATCCCTGGGAGAGAGGAGCTGCTCTGACGGTAGGCAGGGGTCTAAGCCAGCCTGAGAAGATAGCGGCGACTTCCTCATTCTGATGGCATTGCCTGTAACTTTATCTGGGTGAACACCTCCAGGAGAAGCTGTGACCCATCCCGGGGTGAAGGCGAGTAGGTTTTTGGAAGCTGTGGGTATTGGAACAGCTGACTCCTCACCATGCCGAACAGGATTAAACAGATTGACACTCTGGGATCTCTTCACTCAGTAAATCCTACCTGCTGCAGCAACGGGCAGCCGAGTGGCTGTAAATACTGGATCCTGGATTTAGGTACAAATATGTGCACTGCAGATACAATGGGAAGGGGGAGGCAGATTGGGTGGTTGTTTGGGGGATATTTTCAAATCACAGGAGTTTAGTAGGATGGTTTTCTTTTTCCTCCTTCTCTTTCTCTGCTCTCCCCTCCTTCTGATCTGACCCCAGCCAGAAAACGCAGAGTATTACAGAAAGGACCTGTATGGGAAAGGGAGCAGTTATGGAATTAATCTTCTCTGTAAACTACTGAGATGCTGTACAGTAAGCTCTTTCAGAAAAAGCTTGTAAGAGGCATGTGCTATTTTATGGAGATTTTTTTTCTTGTACCAGGGAAATGAGAAATGGTAACTCTGGCTCTGTGAAATATTATTAATGGTAGTATTTTAAGAGATTAGCACAAATTTTCTTAGAATGTTGCTGCTAAACCCAAGAAATCATATATTATTCAGTATGTATCACTTCTGTTAAATTGTTGTTGAGAAGTAATGCTTTTGGGGAAATAGAGCTTGAAAAGAAAGAGCAGTTGGGAAATCAGTTGGTCTGTGAAATTTGTTTAGAGGCAGCATTGATTCTGAAATGTAATATGGAGCTAAGCTGTGCTCTTTCAGTCTCGACTGGAGGAGCACAGGGGTAAGGGTGTTCATGTTAAACTTACTTCTTTTTGGGTCCTCTCCCATTCCACCTTTATAATTTTTAACAGGAAACAGTATTTGTGCTTGGCATTTGATCTATTGCTGCTAAACAAGTTTGTATGATACACATTAAAATGTTGGAAATATCTCCAGGACTAAACAGTGCTATTCTTTAGTGTCTGGAGCTGATGCACCTGTTGGGATGCCTTCTTACATACCTGTTGCTGTGTGCATATACTTTTAAAAAGCAGCAAAAAGCAAGTTATAAATCAGTGTTATTTGATAATGTGCAAACTGCAGTTACGAGTGGATGAGAGGAGAGGGAGGATGACAGAAGGCTTGGAAACATGAAATCAAGGATATAATGGGAACTAATCTTATCAGAGACCTCTGAAGATAGGGTCGCGTGTCAGTGCATGGTCGCATCTCTCAGCAGTTCCTCGTAAGGTAACGGGGCGTTGGAGTTCCAGCCAGTGGGAGTTAATGTTAGCAGGCTGTCATCTCTGATCCAGCAATAGAGCTGTGTTCTCAGAAGGCTGCTCTGTAAGCCCCCAAGTGCTGCACAGTCACTTCCTTAAACAGCAGTTATTCCAGTTTTTAGAAGTAAATAAGTACAGGTTTACAGTACTTCTGCAGGAAGGTGGGAGTGAAAGGAGTCAATTATAAATAGTAGTTGATAGGCAGAATGTCCTGCAGCAAAATACTTTAGAGCAAGCGCTCACCCAGAGCTGTGGCTACCTAGTCTGCTGGAGGTCTGTTCATGGCACAGCAGCAGTCTTCTCCCCTTCCTGTTGCTTTGATTTTTCTACTCTTTGCTGTAGCTCCTATGCTTCATTTTTAAACTCTTGGTATTGCAGTGGTTAGTTTACTTCCAAATAATTTTTACAAAACACTTTTTATAAAGTGCTCGGTGTAGTCGGTTCCTATCAGTGAGATGCTTTCCGTTACGACTGTAAATTAAGATCATAGACACATAGGAAGTCTCTCTTGGCAAACATACATGGTTTCACAAACATTCTTCATTGTTCCCTTTCTGTGTCTCAAAAACAGATGTCCATGCACACAGATCATGCCCTAAGGAGGTTCAACAGCCTTTCATAATGGGGGAACAAAGCTTACTTGCATACCCCGGTATATCTGTAGCTATGCCATTTCTTGAACTGGAAAAAATAAAAATTGTATCTGTACTATCACTGGCCTCTGAAAACTTAAAACTGCTAATGTGGAATTTAGGCTTAATATTCAGAATGTATTCTAGTGCATGATTTTATTTGTAGAAGACTTTCACATTGCTTAGAGATTTTTTAAGGAATTACAAAGTTTGATACATTTTTCATTAAAATGTTAGACTGCATGTACAATTAATAATTACATATTCCTGCTTAATTAAATGATCTGAGTTTTTGCCCCACTTACGCATCAAGCCTGAAGAAAGAAAAACTCATTCAGATATAGGGAGAAAGAAAATAGGGCTTTGAGTAATGAATTGGCAAGAAACTACTAAAACTAATAAGTATTGTATTTTTGCAACCTTTATCTGACATCAGTTGGAGAAGGCAGTGGTATTGGTAGGAGGAAACCAATTCTCATGGTGATTCCACCCATTTCTGTAACTTAAAAATGCTTTGCATATGAGACAAGAGAGACAAGATAAATATTAAAGTTGTTTATGGTTATCTGGCTGGAGAGAGTGTTGAGTTGTTTCAATCTGGAACTGAATATTGAAAATAACATGTTTTTTCAGTTACCTTATGAGCTGGAAGAAACAATAGCATGTATGTGTTTTAGTCCCTAAGTGGATCTTGTGAGTCTATATCTCACTTGGGAAATTTGAGAGGCAAATCTCGTGGATAAAATCCAAGGAATAAATGTACAACCCCCAAATTTATCCTGAATTTATTAGCCATCTGGGAGCTGGGTTTCGAAGGAGGAAAGGTGGTTGTAGGAGTAGAGAAAGAATAGAGAATTAGCTTTGGAGAAATATATTTATTATATGTGCTGTAGATTGCTTAAAAGAATGTATGTGAATCAAACTATCCTTCTTTTTTTCCTCTTTCATAACATTTTATGGTATATCAAGCCTCAGAAATTATTCATCCATAAAGCACGATGCTTTTACTGTAAAGTAATTGTTAGCAAATGTTGTCCAAGAGAGGATAAGAATCTCTGAGGACTGAACTCAGAGGATGCAGTGGGAGAGTCCAGTTATTACTAATGGGTTGGTGTAATTCTTGGCATAGATTCACATATACACTTTGAAAGTCTATTCTTTTAGAATACAGATGGAAGCTGTTAAGTATGTGCTGTGTGTGCCTTTCCATCTCCACAAAGAGCATGCAACAAAAATCCTCCTGAAACTGAGCTCGTGTAGCAGCTATACAGTTACACATGCAAAGGTGCTGCTTTCCTGACCTCTGCATCCTTACTCACTTGTTCTTGGCTTTTCCAAATCATTAGGCTGCAGGACTTGCCAGAGAGTTAGCTGGAGGTGCTGTTTCATGGTTAGTAAAAAATGAGCTACGTGTCAGGTACTGCTAGTTTATTAGCACATACTATCCAGCTGCTCCTTGTGCATCAACACCAGCAGTCAGACAGCCAGACCTGGGAGTAGATCCTGCAGAAAATCCTACATCATTCCCTCCTCTCACACCTCAAGATCCCCCTAAAAAACCACAAACAACAAAAACAGTAACAACAACAGCAAAATGTTACGAGGTATAGGGATTTATGCAAGAAAAACACTGATGTCCTTTCATAAATGCCATCCCTGCTTGTGAACCTGAAGATTTGAGACAGGTTTTTTGCTCTGAGTGAGCTGTTAAGATCCATGGCTATCCACATTTTAATCTGAACTACTCCTGACTTTTTCCTCCTTTTATTTGAATATTTTGGACTGGACTTTTCAACTGGACTAGACTTTTCAGTCTATTGAAAAGGCCATTTCTGTAGCTCTCAGGTGGGTTACCTGCTCTGTGAAATAAGACAAGATTGAGCAGCAGTGTGAATGAGATGTGTGTATGGAGTTAACCCCAGGCAGCCTTCTGACTCTTAATTCTTAGAAGTCTGCTCCCTCCACTGCAGTAGTTTCCATTCAGACATTTATAAGTACTGCATGAAAACAGAGTAATTTAAAATAGTTCTTTTAGCCCCAGCTTATTCTCAAACTAGCTCAGTTCTAATTTCTTTTAAAAATTGTAAAACAAAAATATATGCTTTCCTGAAAGAAATGTAGTTAGGTTTATAATACAAACTTCATGTAATAAGGACTTGTAACTCCATTTTTGTATTAAGAAGAAAGTGTTTATATATAAGCATTTTTTTTTATTTTACTAAGATGTCTGTATTCCTGTGTTGCAACTGAATTCAGTTGCAACTGAAGTATAATCAAAATACTTAGTGAAGAATTTCTAGATTTTTCTTCAAAAACATGATGGAACAATGAGCAGTCAATATCAAGAGATTTCTGATTTCCCAGAGAAGAGACCAGAGGGAATATTGATAAAACTTTGAAAAGAAGGGTGGAGTTTGATTTCATACCAGAAATGTGTTTGCATCTTTACCTCCTTGTCAGCTGTCTCAGAAAATACCAGTTATCTAAGCATCTGATGCATATGGTTTTGTATCATGGTCAGAAATCTGCATTGAATGGGTGGGCTTAAACCTTCCAACTTAATTTCCCCCTTGCTGTGTTACAGCTCTCTTTTAAACAAAATACTTGAGCGAAGCAGCAGCGTAAGAATGGGCTATCGCCTTACATAATGAAAGTTTCCTCTAGGTGCTCATTGCAAGACTAGTAATGAACAATATGTTCATAATCTGCTTTTGAGCAGAGCTGAGCTGCAAGCAGCTGTAACAATCCTTTGAATTTGCTCATCTAGGCTTGTGCTGACTCTCCTTTAGGGGAGGTAATGAGAGGAACAGAATTTAGGTGATATAAGTATATTCCATCCTGCTTTGAAAAGACATCAGTACCACTAACAGTCCTTACCCATAAAGGTTGATTTTCCTCACAGAGAACAATCAAGTATGCTTGCTAAACCACTTAACCTATTTTTTTTTGTTTCCTTGCATTTGGACATGTGACTGGACACCTCCAGTCAGTCTTCTTGAGTGAGTGGTTACAAAACGACACCACCCAACATATAAATTATGTAGAGTAGTTTGCGCTAAGAAGACTTTCATAGAGATCAGCTGTCTAGAGGCATTGTAGGGATTTGGTGAAAAGAAGAAATGCTTTTTTCACTAGAAAAATGAATAGAAGCCAATTAAATTTCTTACTTTGTTTCCACCAGATAACTTATTTGCCCCTAAGTTTAGTCTTACAGTTGAGTCTGTAACTTTGAAAAGCAGTAATTATTGTTTTGTAGAATTATTACAGATTTTCTTCCTTTCCTCTGTTTCATGTCTAATTAAAGCAAGTAATAAGAATTCTGGTTTATTGCCTTTTAATTGCCTTTCAAAAGATGTTTATTTTTCTTTAATGTTTTTTTTCCTTTTGTTTCCTACATCCAAACATGTTTTGGACAGCTCTCCCATGATCTTATCACACCATTTTCTTGTGGCCACTTAGGTAATATTAGATGGATGGGAGCTGAGTAATGATGTGAGGAATTAGAATTTAGGTGACAGGGTGAACAAGGCAGTTCACAGCATCACCTTTCCTCCTGAGGCTTTATTGGGAAAATTCAAGGAAACAAAAACCAAAAAAAAATGGAAAAAAATGCATGACAAAATGTAGCTTTCTGTGTGCGCATGGTATGGGCTTGATCATGCCAAATAAAATTCAGCACTACATATGTTATTCCTGAAGAGACTGTAATCAAGTTAACAAACATGGCAATGATTCTGTTTTCACTATTCAGTGTATTTGAAGTGCACACTGAGATAAAATGTCACATCTTCCATTAATTTATAGTTTTAAAATACTTGTTTTAAAATATTCTATACCAAGGAGTTATTTTTCCCCTTTTAACTCAGTCTGTGTTCAAAATTGATGAATTTGTGGAGGAGTATCTTCCCCTTTCCTAATCCCTTAAAATACCCCATCCTGAAAAAGCATCTCTGCAGCAGATAGGCATTATGACTTCCAATAGCTCTCTGCTAGTCAACAATGACAGTGAGTCTGTTTAAAAAAGCCCTTGTATTTCCAGTGTGACTGACCTTTATTAAAATCACATGTGTTCTCATTGTATTGCTCAGGTTACATTTCTATCTGAAGACAAAAAATATAAAACCAGTTCAGTTTCTAATCGCTGTCATCTAAGTCTGCTCTTGATAATGTAGGTATTGAGGTGGGACTGCATTGGGAGGAAGTTGTCTGTCATCACCTGCAGTCATCTTGTTTCACAGTGGGGAGGCTGAAAGCAGTGGCATGGCCACAAGGGCTCCAGACAATGTGTGCAGCAGAAAGGTCAACATTTTACGATGCAAAGTAATGTTTGTACAATTAATTTCTATCACTAATATGATTTAATTGGGTAAAGAGCAGACGTCCTTGTATAATGAATCTCTATCACAAATATAATTAATTGGATAAGGAGGAAACATCATTTTTTATCTATAGGAATTTTAGAGGACCCATTTTTAACACTATTTTAGCCATTCCATCTTAGCTCCCAATTCCCTAAGTTACTTGCTCAATGTAGGTTTTGAGGGCTACAGCAGTATAACATTTTGGTAAGAAAAAATGACCAAAGTTACTGTAATAGCCCCAAAGCTAAACAATATGAGTATATTATTATTATTGAGCTTATGGCAGAGTTCCTAACTTGAGATTGATGTGTTTGTACAGCTGTTGCTAAAGCTGTGGCTCCAAACAATTGCCAGTTGTTCTAATGAGCTCTTCTGCTTTGAATCAAGAGGATGGGGGGAAAAGAAAAAAGACTGTAAAATTGCTGTTGGATTATTTTTTGTATTTAGGTTAATGTGTAGCCACAGTAGGTGAACAGGAAACAAGTGTTTTTTTAGTATAAGTAGTCTAATAACTTGGGGGTTTAAAATAAATGAAATTTGATAAAGACATTATTTCTTTAGTTTCTTTTGTTTTTGTAACTTAATACTAACACTGTGTACTAGTACGCTTGAAGGTACACTTAGCAATTGTTAATAGTATCTACCCTTTGTGTTTTAAAGTGTTTATTGACTCATCATATATTCTGTCAGTTTTACTAGAGAATTTTTGGGCATTTTCTCGTGTGTTGGAATTTTTCAAGGCATTTCAAGAGAATAAAATGTGTCTACTTTTATTTTCTAGTGGTCACACATTTGTATATACATGGCAGAGGTTATGCTTGCTCTAATTTTTTCAAACTTCTGGACAAAATGAAAAAAGTACTTTTGGCTCATCATTTATGCAGATTTTGGGTGGGATTAGTTTTTGCCTTCATAACTGTGGGACTTGTTTATATTGATTACATAAAGTGTTGGAAGCTAATTTCCTCCCTGTTTGTACATTCTCAATTTGAACAGTACAGCAGAACTGTGTCTTGCTATTTCCTTTTGAGATCAGACTTGCTGAAACTTGCTTTTGCAATATCTTAGCAATAAACAACCTTTTTCTTGATGTAGCGGAGGCTGTTTTAAAATCTGCATAGAATAAATTCCTTCCATTGGGATGCCCTGCATTGCTGAGCTTTTGCACAAGGAAGCATGGCATGTGTTGCTTTAAATAACATCTGAGATCATGAATCTTCCTCATGCAATTTCTGCAGACTTGCTTCTCTCCCTCCCTTCCTCCACAGCTTTCTCTGCTTTCAGCAGAGTTAAGGGCTTGTTGAATGCATCTTTTTCCACCCCGTTTTGGTTGGCTATTCTGTTATCTGTATTGATATGGACATTTTTGTTTCATATCTGTTCATAATCTTCCTCTTCTGGACTGGTGCACAAAGCATACCAGATGAGCTGCTGTGCTGCTTCAGAGCTGTGTTTCTAGGACTGGAGTTCATTTTTTTCCATTTCTGAGCAAAAATTTACTTTGCAGCAAAAATTAGAGTAGCAGATGATAAAACCCCTACAGCTCAGTAACAGATGAGCAGAATTAATTGTGCAGTTGCCCCAATTAAAATCTGAAACTGCTCATCACAGATCTTGTCAGGAGTGGTTCCCATTGGTGGTGTGTGACGTACAGCTGTCCGCCATGAGCAGGGCTGCACATTTGCTGCTGGCATCCCTAGCAAGGCTCTTGGGAGGTGGGTTGCACGTGGCAAGCACAAGGCTGAGGGATTGTCAGCAGTCAGCTAAACTCTGCTGAGTGTCTTCAGCACCAGTGCTGCCTACGAGGCCCAGGCCCAAAGCTTCTGCCTTCCTTCTTTTCCATTCTTTGCCTCAGATGTCACTTCTCTGTGCTGGGTGGCTGCTTGGTTTTGTCAAAGGCAGGGACTGGTGTGCTGTGGAGCAGTTGGAAGGGAGTGAGTGCTGCCGGCTCTCACTGCTTCAGTACCTGTCTTGTGCCCTCCTCAGCTTCCTGTGCTGAGATCTTCAACTCTTCAGCAGCAGCAGTGCTTGGGAGCAGGCGAGAGCCGAGGGCTGGACACAGCTCCTCTCGGCTCAGGGTGCTAGGGAGCAGCAGCCCCAGTACTGAACAGTCAGTCCTGCTGCATTCGTTCTTCTGGAGGGAGGAGTGGTTGGGCCTCGTCTTCATCGGATCTTCTACTTTGGTCATCCTATGGCAGTTGGATATATACCTGATACTTGGTATCTAGCTCAGATAGCATATACAGAGGGTTTAAAATATTTGTGTCTCTGTAGTAAAGCTCAAAAAATGCCCATGGTTTGAGAAACAGTAATGTAGTAGAGTCTTTGTGGAACTTTGAGAAATTTGATCTTAAAAGTTACTGTATTTAAAGCAAAATAGGGAAAATACATTGATACTGTGGGAAAACCTGCTTGCTAATACAGAAAAGCAGTATTTCTCTAATTTTTTTTCACTATTTACACTGAAGAATTTTCTCAACTATGTAATGAAAGAAGGGTGTCACCTTAATTTTCTTACATTACATGGTATGTGTCAGCCTCTATGAGGGAGTTGTTATTATGTAACTTAATTCTGTCACTGAAAATCTTGCCTATGGTAGGTCTGCAGAGCAAATAATCATCTGTGCTCCTTCACACTGATGTAAAATGATGTCGTATAAGGGGAGGCACAGGTGAAGTGCAAGGGATAATTAACTGGACAATGGCCCCAGTTGGTCTGAGGGAACTCGCTGGAGGCTGTGCACTAAAAGAAGAAACCTTCGCCTGAAAATTAGAACGTGTTTCTGTTCATTAGGTCTTGCATAAAAGCATGCAAGTGCCTGTGCAGTTAGTGATATGGGGAAATGCACCCTCCCTTCCAGTGGGAGACAATCTTACTAAAATAATCAGGCCACTTACTTTGATGTGTAAAGAGGATGGCTCAGTACACTGACAGAGAGTGAGAACTTGACTGAGAAACAGTGCTAAATTATATAAATCTTTCCTTGGCGTGTCCTGCCAGGCACATGGATGTAGCTGTCTTTAAATCTGAACAAACAGGTGGCCAAAAGAATAGAGTTGAAATCCAGACACTGCCTATTAAAATATAAGCTGCGTACAGGGAAGCTGAGATTTAATCTGTTAAAAGCTTGTGGTTTTCACAAACTGTGAAACTAAACTTCAGCAGTCTAAGTCCTAATACTTCCTACTTGTGATACAAAATGTATTTCTCCCCAGAAACAGGAGAGAATAACAAGTTATTGCAAAGAATGAAATGCCCCACAAAGTCCACTCTCCCTTTCTGTAGTGCTGCCTTATGCTTCTAGCAGCATACAAGATTTAGATTTGAGGTTTTATTTTCCCATGGTCTGAATTCCAGGGAGCACAAACAGAACTACGTTTGTTACCTGGGAAGGTTTTTTTCTGGCACGCTATCATGCCTTCTTCCTGCTTAAAAACCCCAAAACCAACAACACAAGTGTGGATGCAAAGTTGTCCAGAAATTCTAAGACGAGGGTTTTTTCCCATCTGAATTTTGATGATGTTCAGCTCACAGATAGCAGTTGTATTTGCAGCTCTCTCTGTGTTCATGCTATAAGGCATGTGAAACTGGTTAGAAGCTTAAATGTAAAACCTTAGGAAACTTTGGTTTACAAAAACTTCGTTTTAAATTTATGTAGTAGAAAGGCAGGAGCAGATAATAAGAAAAAGATAATGATAACATAATAATTTCAGTGTATTAAACCTTTGAGGCATATGTCACTAATTTTTAAATTCAAATGAGCAGTGTATTCCTTTTGCACTTACTCAGAGGTTTTCTTCACTCCTTTCTCTAGTGCAGTTGCAAATATGCCTGTTGAATGACTTTTCTCAATATTAGAAAGACCTTTGGAAGTCATTAAGATGAGTTGGGGTTTTATTTAATTGCTTGTTGGGCAGTTTAGTATCGCATTAAGAGAAGCTGAAGACTATCTGTCCTCAAGCTTAGAATTCTAGTCTATCTGATGTTAACATAATCAGCTTTTGATGACGTGGAAGACTTAATTACAGTATACATGTGAACCTAAGTGCTCTGGATTGGTGCCTGTATCAGTCAAAATTAATATAGATAATTTGTTAATCATGGAAGATGTGCTAAGGAATTGAATTCATTGTCTATTCACACACTGAAAAGATTACTGACTGATATTTCAGCATAGTGCATAACTTGAATGACAAGAATGGTTTGCTGACCAGAGACGAAGGCTCTGTTTGTTCCACTCCAGACACCGATGTGATTGAGGGATATTCTTTTATGTATTTTTTCTAAGAAACTAATTTTATGTAAGTTATATTGCTCTACCTTACAAGTGAAATTCATGCTTCCCAAAGGGCATGGTGGAAATGCCCCATTTGCAAGCCTGATAATGCTTAAGCTGCATTGTCTTTAAATGGTAACTGCTGTTATGATGGCTCTTTAAAAGCTGAAACACATCTAATGCCTTTTGATGTACATTACAGTACTGGTTTACAAAAAATAGGCAACGAGGATAATTTCAAGAGAATATTCAGCAGGAGAGAAATAAAATTCCTTGAATTTTATTACAAGAATGGTCTTGTACATGGCATATTGGTAACCTCTTGCCTCAAAAGCAGTTCCTAGGCAGAAACTGTATGTGTGTCCATGACTAAAATAATCCTTGCACTCTTTTTTTCATACCTTCCTCATCTAATAACACGTAATCACTGTGTATACAGGCAGGCTTTCATGAAGTTTTGTCATTAGATGTTTGTCAACTTCACCTTGCATATTAAACCTGAAAGTGCATCACCATAGATTGTGCCCTCTGTGTTTGTACCAACAAACAGCCCTTTTCCCCAGACACTCATTATGTACCTGCAGCAGATCTTTTTGATCAGCTGGTTGATTTTTCCTGATGAGTTTTCTTGGCTTTGGTTGGTTGGTTGATTTCTTGATTAGTTGGTGATTTTGTGGTGGGTTGGTTGAGTTTGTGTTCCCTTAAGTCCATGGTGGATGGCAGATCTGTAGTGGCAGAGTGACATGCCAGTCAGGGCTACTAAGTTTGCTTTGCTCTATTTTTCAGTCTTTGCACCATCGCTGTTTCACAGTCCAGAGACTATTTGGAGCATTTTGTGATTAGAGGTGCAAACCATCAAGCAGATTCAGTTTGATTCCCTAGGTACAAGAGTCAGGGGTTCTGTAGCCCTTTGCAGTAAAACTCGAAAAACAGCAATATGGAAATAGTTAATATGAAGCAGAGTCTTTCAAGTCATCAACTAGCTTAGCATGGCTGATTTATTTTTTAGGGAAAAAAGCAGTTTATTAATCACAGATGTGCATGTTTCTGGTGTTAAGAAAGCTGGGACTAGAATGAGAATTCCCATTTCCCTTCCAGTTTCAAAAATTTGCCTGTTTGTTGGAGGTAACTTTATCTTCTAGTTTGAGGGGGTCAGAACCCATGCTGCCTGCCCTTTAGCTTCAAAAATATATTTATGGATTCTGAGTGAACTCTCTGACCTCACCACCAGAGCAACATATGTGGTTTTTACTTTCAGGGAAATGGCAGTTAAATGCCTCCTTTTCTTATTGTGGCTATGAATTATAAAACAAAGCCCATCCATTAGGTTTTTAAAAGTTCTTTACTGAATTACAAAGCTTTCTCTACTTGAACGAGTAGTGGTTTTATTAAATTCGATGGTTTCTTGTTGGATTGGTGTTGCTGTGTGTGATCACTATATGTGTGCTGGGTTTTTCTTCTCTCCAAGATGTCCATCTGTTTCATTTATCTTTTTCTAAAAGGGAGTCTGATTCTCACTAGAAAGTTTACTGTACTTGAAACACATTGGGGGTTAGCATATCCCAAATTTATTCCATCTGTTTTGGTTTTTAAATTCCATGTTGTTCTCGGTTTAATTTCGAATACTCCTTTTTTCCTCTTAGCATGTCTTAGTGATAAAATATTCTTGAGCAACCCTAGAAAAAACATTTTCTATGTAGTCACAAAGGAAACAGAGCTGATTTAGTGTAAACAATCCCAAGCATGGTAATCAATCAAACCAAGTCTGTATCCTTAATTATATAGATAGAAGTAGTATGCAGTGATGGGATGGGGGAAAATGAGACACTCCCGTGGGGCTCTTCTCACAGTGAAGGTGAAAGGTCTTTCTGTGCTCTTGAAAATGCTTGTATTGGATCTTGATATTCCCCAATGCTCTGATCTGGCAGTACCTCTACATGAATACACGAACATGGGCACCTAGGTTTTGTACGTGACTGTGCTTTAGTATTGTTTCTGGGGTCCTGAGGAAACACGTGGAAGTAAGTAAGTGGAAAATCTGGATGCCTGTTGGCTGGGATGGGATGGGAAAATAGATGGTAAAGGGTCTCACTGGGAAAACATTGACATGGAATATTTCTAGTGAGTATTAACTCAGCTATGAGGTTTTGGAGATGTTTTCTGCAAATTTAAGGAGGGGCAAAAAGTCAGATCTGATCTCTAAAGAGGCCTAGGGTTGGTATTCTTTTCAGGTTAACACTGGTGAGTTTAAATCTCTATTTTTAATGCCCTATTTAAGAAAATTTAATGTTTAGGTTGATGCTTTTATAGCAATTAAGTATTTTTATTTATTTTGAAAGGAGGTATTATCAATCCATACAAGTACCTTGAGGGTGGGTTTCAAGAAGATGGGACCAGGTTCTTCTTGGTGTCCAGTGACAGGACAGGGGGCAATGGGCACAAACTGAAATGTAGGAAGGTCCATCTGAATATGAGGAAGAGGTGCTTTACTGTGAGGCTGGCAGAGCACTGAAACAGTCCGCCCTGAAAGGTTATGGAGTCTCTTTCTCAGAAGATACTTACAGCCTGTCTGGGTGCAACTCTGTACACCCTACAGTGGGCATGGTCTAGCTGATCTCCAGATATCCCCATGTGATTTTCCTTCTCTTTGAGTGATTTCAAGCTTTAAAGAGCAAAATGGAACAGTGCTATCATTTTGGTGTACTACTTACATTATGTCCACTTTTGTGATTCCCCGAAGCCCTAATAATACTTGAGGATTTGATATTAAGTCATGCAGAAGAGAAGATAAGAAGCAGTTACATGCCGCATGCCAAATGAAAACTAATGTTGTGTGGGAGGATATGGCTCAAGTATGTGCTGTGGAACATGTCTGGCTTACATTGTTTTGTCTCTTAGATCCTCTCCGCTTGAGCAGAGTGTACGTATTTCTTCATGCTCTTTTCCCTCCTCCTGCCCACAAACTCTTGGCTGACTTGGGTTATGAGTTAGGAGTGGTACAACTAAAGTTCAGTCAGACAAAAATACTTGTCTTCCACAGTTTCAGGGCCTTCTGTCCTTTACTTCTTGCTTTTAGAAGAAATTTGGTAGCTGCTAAGTGTAGCTTGTCAGAAGCATGTGTGAAAATCTGAGGAGGTGGAACACACTTTATAAAAATAAGGGGTTTATTAACTGCAGGCATATTACATGCTTAGGAATAGGCATGTTTATGTCGAAAGTCAATCTTATGCAATCATTTACTGCAACACCATGCTGTCTTTTTGTTAGAAAGGAGTAATTGCAAAGGAAAGAAATGTATCAGATAAAAAAATACAAAACAGTACATGGTGAACTTCTGCAAAGGCTTAGTTTTTTCTTATGTAAACAAGTGAATGTTCTCTAATTTATTTGCGTGGAAGAAACCTTGTATGAACTGTTATTGGGAGGAAAAATATATACAAATGAAAGAAAAACTTGGCTGAGTAGTTACAACATCTTCAACCCTGGGAGTTTCGGAAACAAGGCATTTATTCTGTGCTTTAAGAAACTTACAAGAACACCACCACTGTTTTCTCATGTTCTGTAGCTGACTAGCAGAGTAGCAGAAGGTTATTTATTGAAATACCCATCAGCTGATGTTTGCTGTGATTTCAGAAACAAGGCATCTGATAATAATTAAAATGCATGATACAATAAAGGTAAAGAAAGATTTGGTGAAAGAGCAGTCAAACTAAATTCTTACAGAAGTTTAATAGGAGATTGTTTGGATTCCTGTGGAGAGCTTGCAGATGGTTGTGAGTTTTGTTTGGAATTTTTTTAATAAGCAGATCAGGTTTTTTTTAATAAAGTCAAAAATCTGTTGTGATGTGGATGCTGATGGCTAGGAGACTTGCTTTTCTTGCATATGTGCTGAGAACCCTTAAGCGGTAATCCTGGTGCCTTGAAGGATACTCAGATTGCAAGTTGAAAACCATTGTTATAGATAATTAATTTCTTCCTTATGCTTTCCACTTCAGCAAGAAAATAATGTAGCAGTTCTCAGCACTGCTGTCTCAAGATTTAGAGACAAAGACAACTAGTGTTGCTCTGCATCTGCATTTTTGCTAATACCCATTACTTAAAGCTTTGAAGCCAGGTTAATGGCATCATGTGAACTCACCTGTGTGCATGGCAGCTACAGCTGTTGCTGGAAGATAATTCTGCAGATGTGACTCGGTTTAAAGAGTTAGCAGCTAGCTTGTTAGACTGACAGTATGCTTTATAAAGTTTGTTTAGCTTCAGCTTTATGGAAACATGATGAAAGTGGTGGTTAGCAGCAATTATTATGTATGTGTTCATATAGTATAAGCTACAAATGTTCTTGGCATCAGAGCTGATGTGTCTTAATGGTGACATGCTATGGGTTTTATTGGAAAAGAGAAACAGTTTCATGAACAGCATGATAGATCACATTTTGGATTCCAAGGAAAGGGTGCGCTTTGTGAAACAGCTTGAACAGTGAAGGAAAAATAAAAAGTCCTGACATTTTATATCCACATTTTATGTCTCTTTCTCCATCTCCATTCAAAAGCATCGTTTATACTTAGTGCTCTGTGGAAACAGAACCGCCTCACATACTTGTGTGTTGATCCAAGCATTTGGATGTTTATGATGAAATGTATTGCTACATCAATGTGACCATATTATTCCACAAAATTAAAACTATCGCTGGTCAGACTGGCAGTACACCTCTTAAGGAAAAGCTGCCAGAAGAGGTGACCTGAACATCTGTGTCAAGCTTCAAGAAGGAACACAAGCACCGGATTTAACTCCCAGCAGAGGAAACATTCAACAAAACATTATTTATGTCATCCTTACATAAACTATCTGTCTGCAAAGGTGCACACATGGGGGAAAAAACCCCCATATTCAACAACCTAGGATAGTCTTGCTAATACACTAGTGGTAGATAATATTTCTAGGAGCAGTATTGCATTAGTATTTCCAGGCCCCACCCCCCTTCACCCCTCCTAGAAAAGTATATTTTTAGGAATAGAGAATTACTGGGGAAATAGCATTGCGCTGCATGGGGAAAAAAAGAAATTTAGTCTCACAATAGCTAACCAAGTGGGTGTTCACCATAAGCATACAGTCCTGGTCAAGTGATAGGAACCTTGGTGGGAAAGTGCTTTTGACCTCATGCACATTTAACTACGGCTTGAGAAAAGTGTATCCTTTGTTTCATTACAGAACTTCAAGCATGTCATGCTGAGAACTACTGCTGATCCTGATAGTTCAGCAAGTGGGCTTTTAAACATTGCTTTGTGCCTTTTTAAAAAAACAAACAAATGAAGCCAAAACTCTGAGAAAATTTAAGCAAAAGACAAACATTTAACTGTCCTCTCGTTTCTTCTTCCTTCTATGCCAAGGGCAGGGGAAATATATAAATAATGAAAGTAATTGGAGCATCTATAATTAAATTTGGTGTTTGAAAAATGATTTTCTTATCTCATTGAGGCAATTATTATTACCCTTCATGTCTTTGCTCAAAGCAGTAAACACTAAAAGATAAAACAAGCATATCCTTCCATCAAGTTCCATGACATATGGAAAGTATAATTCACTATCAAATAAGTATCAGCAGTGGGAAGTATGAATTATAGTTGAGGCAGGAACAACTTAATGAAGCTTGACTGTTCTAAGAACATCAGTGGTGCTTGTGCGTGGATGGCCATGTGCAGCATGAACACTGATAGTTGCAAGTTACCTCAAAATAATCTCATTGATTTGTCCATAAATTGAATTCTATATCCATTATTACATGCTCCCATTTGCCTTGTTTGTCACTTGCCGGTGCTTCAACTGTAAAATGCTCCCCTTGTTCTTTTTTCCAGACTCCCTTTCGGTCTCCAGCAATGATGCCAGTCCTCCAGCTTCTGTAACATCACTTCAGCCCCACATGATTGGTGCTCAGAGCTCCCCGGGCCCCAAGCGCCCTGGCAACACCTTGAGGAAATGGCTCACCAGTCCTGTGAGGCGCCTTAGCAGTGGGAAAGCAGATGGGCACGTCAAAAAACTGGCCCACAAGCATAAGAAAAGCAGAGAGGTTCGTAAAAGTGCCGATGCAGGCTCTCAGAAGGACTCTGACGACAGTGCAGCAACCCCACAAGATGAAACTGTTGAAGAGGTAAGTGCTCAAGGCAGCTTCCAGAGACTTGTTTGCATGTTTTTCAAAGAACTAAATGTTGTCAGGTGAAGACTGTCTTCTCAGCTGACTGTCCTGTCCAGCAGTGGAGCAAAGCATTATGTGCCCTGTGCTCATCCTTGACTGCTGTAATCTGCATCAGTCCTGTGCCAGGGACAGTTTGTGCCCTCTGAGAGTTAGTGCAGCTCTGTGAAGTGCCTATAATTTAAAAAGAGAAATGGGAGAATAAAAAGTTGTTCTTTGGCTTTACTCTCTTGTGCTAATTAACAAAGTGGCTTTGTGAGTAAAGGTGCTTCAAGGTCTGGGAATAATCCGGTCATTTTGTATTTCCTTTGCTTTTCTTGTTGATGGATCAGGGAATGTGTAGGCAATGCTGCTTAACTGCTTAAAGCTCTAATTGCACCTTGCATAAGAGTCAGAGCACAGAAAAATTACTGGTTCTTCAATGCAAGCCAGCAGTCAAATAACACGCATGACAGTTTTCATTGGAGAGAAGGAAATTGTGAACTGTTCCAAATTTTGCCACCAAGGACATCTACTGAGGACTTCCCTTCTTCCCACAAACATGTGCCTCTCCTTCAAAGTCTGGAACTCATGTATGAACAAAGCTGGCCTCCAGTTAGGTGCAGACAAGAGCCAAAATCTCTGTTACAAACCCATCATTCAGGCTGAAACGAATGTCATGTTACTGCTTCCAAGGGCACAGCTGGGTGCATGCTATTCCCTTTTATTAGATTGACTCTGATTATTGGTCTTGGTACTTACCATACAGAAAAGCGGTCTCAGTTGCCCAATTTTTTATTTATTGCTGCCTTCTTTTTTTTTTTTTTTTTCTTTCTTCCTCCCAACATATTTTTCTACAAGCTTGGAACACTGCTGAAGTTCCACAGTAAACGTAGGGAAAGGAAGGACTAAAGACTTGGCAACATGATGTATTGAGAGATGTTGTTTGGGAATGAATACTGGCCTCTGACCTTGAATGTCAGGCTGTAGAAAGAGACCCTCTGTGCTTGCAGTTGTAACATTGTTTTGGCAGTATCTGTTTTGTGAGTGAAGGGAAAAGCCTAAGGCCAGTGCCTTAAAGTCAGGAAAAACAATAAGTATCTATGCTATCTTCCTGTAAAGGTAAATAAATTATCCTGGGAGATCAGTACATTAAAGTTGGGTACTTGAAATCATAGTTCCTTGTGAGGGACAGAAAGGATAATTGACAAAATACTTAATGTTGTAATAGGGAGTTTTTTATGTCCTCTGGAAGCCTTGTTGTGATACATAGCACGATACATCTTTCAGAGGGATACAGATTTCTCTTTATAGAATTGAACTTGGAAAGCAAGCATGGCTTTGATAACACTTTCCCGTAGTAAATTTCAGCTGAATGTCTTTTTCCTAGTATTCAAATTCTTTTGCTTTTACCAGACATTGAAAAATGTCTTTGGCATCTGCATTTTCCCCCCTCTGTTAAGGAGTGTTTGCAGGAGCATCTTGACTTGTTGGGAGAGGGCTGAAACTCCAGAACAGACTTAAAATGAGGATGTGATAACAAGCTTCATGCTGTTGAGATAACAGAGCTTGAACATCTTGATGTTATTTACAGAGGGGTCGGAACGAGGGGCTGAGCAGCGGCACTCTCTCCAAGTCATCCTCCTCAGGCATGCAGAGCTGCGGAGAGGAGGAAGGCGAAGAGGGAGCAGATGCTGTGCCGCTTCCTCCTCCCATGGCAATTCAGCAACACAGTCTTCTCCAGCCCGACTCGCAGGATGACAAGGTAGGAGCAGGACGTGGGGGAGGCTCCACATGGCAAGATAACCTCTGTTTGCAGAATTTTTCATCTGCGTCCAAAGGTCTCCAAAATATATATAATACAGCTTCATGGTAGACAGAAGTAATCACTGTTTCCCTTTAGACAACCTTAAAAGGGTGTTCTATGAAAAGAGCATGAATTAAATGCTTTTCTGTTTTAAAATTACAAGGGTAGAAATTTTTCTGCTAGCACTTTAAATGTGGGAATGGGGTGCTATGTGTGCTCACAGGATAATTTACATCACTTTGGATGATGCCATATTAATGATTAGAGTTTAATTGTTTTATAACAATATCTTTTGTTATTCTTGGTCTTTTCTTTTTGGGGGGGAATTGGGAGGGGGTGGCAGGGAGGAAAGGGGGTGATGCCTAAGAGAAAGGAATAACCAAATAAGGATAATAATTCTCATGATTTAACCCTAGCCAGCACACAGTCACTGTTCCACTGTCTCAGTGAGAATCAGAAGGGAAAGAGTGAAAAAACTCTTGGGTTGAAATAAAGACAGTTTATAGGTAAAGCAAAAGCCATGCACACAAGCAAGGCAGAACAAGGAGTTCATTCACCACTTCCCATAGGCAGGTGTTCAGCCATCCCCAGGAGAGCAGGGCTCCAATCACGTGTAGTGGTGACTTGAGAAGATAAACGCAATTGTTCCAAATGTTCCCCTCTTCCTTTTTCTTCCCCCCAGCTTTATATGCTGAGGATGATGCCAGATGGTCTGGAATATCCCTGTGGTCACTTGCGGTCAGCTGTCCTGACTGTCCCCTCCCAGCTCTTCGTGCTCCCCCATTCTTCTCACTGGTGGGGTGGGGTGAGAAACAAAAAAGGCCTTGGTGCTGTGTGAGCTCTGCTCGGCCATAGCTAAAACACCCCTGAGTTACCAACACTGCTTCCAGCACAAATACAAAACATGGCCCCATACCAGCTACTGTACAAAATTTAACTCTGTCCTAGCCAAAACCAGCACATAATCCATCTGTTTTTTATGAACAAAGGCACATTAAAATTGAAGGTAAAAATTTTGCACCAGAAATAAAATTTTGGATGTAGGTAATAACTGCATGAAGAAAATCTTACTTGCATGTGATCTCTTTTTCTTTAATGTTATGATGTTCATATATTGAGAGGGTTTATTTCAATTTTGAACCTGGATCAGACATTTAGGGGACAAGTAGCAAGTCTGGAAATACAGGGGTTTAGAATGGAAATAATCTGGACTTGTGCAGATTATATGCACATTATTGTTGCCATTTTGCTCCTTACAATTTTTAACCTTTGTAATCTACAGCACTGAATATTTTTAGTGTTCTCAGTGGTGCAAGTGTTATTCATAACTGTAGTAGATCTTACTTATTTTTTCTTTTTTTTTTTTTTCTTTTAAAAGCACTGCCTTTCAATAGGAATCTCACTCATTCCTGAAGCTGTCGTTTATAGGATCAAAATAGCTGGTTATTATGCTCTATGTGTATTCAATTTCTATATGTTTCCTGAATTGACAAATGTAGCATATGAATTGAAGATCTAATATATTGGGAAATATTCCTGTAACAAAACAAGCAAAAAACAGGCCACCCTTCAGAGCTGAGAGAATGTTTTCTTGCTAGAACAATCTCAGTTTTAGATTTAGAAATAAGATGAAAATTATGTTGGTGAAAATGTGTTTAAGCTCCTGCTGGTGAGCTGCCATATTTATGGGTTCCTTCGGTGACAGAAAACAATTAATATACAAATGTTATAAAAAGCTACTCTTTGAGTAGCTTTCAATCTCCAGTAAATTTTATTTTCACTTCTGTTGTGGTTTAACCCCAGCCAGCTACCATGTACCACACAGCTGCTTGCTTACTCCCCTGCCAGTGGGATCAGGGAGAGAATGGGTCAAGTAAAAAAAACATGCTGATGGAGATTAAGCAAAAACCATGCACGCAAGCAAAGCAAAACAAGGAATCGATTCACTGTTTCCCATGCTTGGAGAGGCCATCTTCAGGAGAGCAGGGCCCCATCAGGTGTAATGGTGACTTGGGAAGATGAATGCCATCACTCCAAATGTCCCCTGCTTCCTCCTTCCCTCCACCTTATACACTGAGCGTGATGTCACATAGTCTGGAATATCCCTTTGGTCATTTCGGGTCGCCTGTCCTGACTGTGTCTCATCCCAGCCTCCCAAGCACCCCCAACTTCCTCACCAGCTGGGCAGTGCAAAAAGCAGAAAAGGCCTTGGCTCTGTGTAAGTCCTGCTCAGCAATAACAAAAATATCTCTACATTATCAACACTTCTTTTAGCACAAATCCAAATGCTGTACTATACCAGCCGCTGTGAAGAAAATTAACTCTACCCCAGCTAAGACCAGTACAACTTCTTAAAAGGTTAACATGCACCCACTTCAGTAAAAACATGTCAGGACAACTTTTAAAGTAGCTGAACCTACATTTAGAGAAGACTTCAGAGAAGTTAAAATTTGGTAAAGTTGATATTCTGCCATAAGTTTTCAAAGCATGTAAAGGGTGATTCTTCTGTGATGTGTTGTTATTATGCAGTATTTGTCCTTCATGGTGGTAGGAAAAGGTCCCCTGATGGGGCATTGGGGGAGGTTGTGTGTGCCTCCCTCAAGTCCACACACCACCAACTTCTAGCACCTAAAGTAAATGCTTTATTGGAACACAGAAGTGAGAAGCCAGAGCAAAGTTTTACCCAGGAGAAGGTAGTTGGCTCTATTGATAGAGTTACTGATTAATAAAAGGCTCGCAAACAAGTTCCCAGTTGTCTGTTTTCTGGGTGGAGTCCTTCTTCACATTCCTGCCATGCTGGGTGGTTTCTTGAGTTGCTCAGCTACTCCGGATCCCAAGGAATGTCTCCTCCTTTCTGTGACCTCAGAGGCTTGGCGTTCATCTCTGCCTCTCTGCAAGCATTTCTTCCTCTCCAGAGCTCCTGCTCAATGCTGGAAACTCCCTGTTTGCTGGGTTTCTCCTTCCCTTCCCAGCCTGCTGTGGGCCCTTAGCAGCATCTCATACCTGTGTGAGCTCAGTTGCTCCCTCCAACTTTCCATTCTTTTCTGGTCAAAGGGTCTATTCTGCTCCCAGAGTACATCACCACAAAAGTCAGCAGGGAGTTTTATCTGTGCAGCTCCTTCTTTTTCACATAGTATGTGCTATAACCACAGGCCCTGGAAATCACAGTTCTGAAGTTTTACTTCACATCCCATATACCCCAGTGAGACAATAAAAGAGACCATTACCAGAACCTGATTCCAGCACTGACAATGTTTTGTAAGACTAACCTGAGCTCTGCATCCAAAGTGAAAACCCACATACAGGCACCGCTTTTGAAAACCTGGTCAACAGTCAGATGTCAGGTGCATATAAATTGCCTAAAAGACAGGCCAGCTGTGGGATTGCTCAGTTTTTGGTGTACATGGAAACATCATGTGCTAGGCCATGCTGATTTGTCTAATAACACTAAATAACACAACCATTTTCTCCCCTAAGAGCTCATCTGCACACTGTATGCATTCTTCCATTCAGCAGAATCATTGCACACATCATGGATTTGCATTTGGTGTCTGTTTACAAGTTGTTTGCATTTAATTTTTTGATAAGCAGTATTAAAGTTTCAAGATCAGTTGTGTTATATGAAACTAATTATTTTCGCTTTTTGTTTTCTCTTTTTGTAAACTCTGATGTAGCATTATGTTGACTTGTGTTCTGTCTCTGCTTTGGCTCAGTTCCCATATCTTTCCGTTTAAAGTTATCTGTATTTCCTCTGCTTACCCAGCCCCTGTTTTCTTTTCCAAATAAGGCAAATACAAGGCAAACTACCTAAAATCTGTATATTCTTCTTTTTTTTTTTTTTTTTTTTTTTTTGTGTGTGTTTACTTATGGGGAGTCTTGTTACACCCGTACCTGATTTGAGCTGAACCTCTTGTGTTGAGTCATTACTCGTGCCGTTTCTTTGTCCAGTTTGTTGGAAACATTTGCAGGACAGCTTGCCCTGTGCTGCATGATGTTCACTGTGCTGTTTGTAATATGAAGTACGGTTCATATTACACCCTGTTTCCACTCTCCAGTTACTAAATGATAAATGTAATATGCAAACAGCTCTGTTTGCAAATTACTGAGGCTGAATTTAATGGCCTTCTCCCAGAATCCTTTACTGTGAACACCTTTTGCCTTCAGTTGTATCTATAAACTGGCATTTTATAGCTTATGAGGCCAGAGATCTTCTGTGCTCTACACATACCATTGGGAAAAATGGATGGCACAAGGAATGGTGAGCTCAATTTCCCATCTGAATCTGGGCAATATACCCCAGCTCCTTTAGAAAAGTAAATGTCCCTGAGTTACTGGTGTCTTTTTTCTTAACATAATAATGCTTCCTCCTTTATTTTGAGTCTTCCTGATTTCGCTTACTGTTCCGCAGTTGTTGCTTTGTTTAAGCAGCAGTAAAATAGGTTAACCAACTGTTGTCCATTGGGTCAGCTCAGGCAATTCTCATAGCTATCTGCCAGGAATTATCAGCAGTTATATTTCCTTGACTTCTATTGCATGTAGGAACAGGAATTTTATCCCAGCATTTAACTTCTATGGGGTTTACTTGAAACTTCCAACTCCAGCCTAACTCTGGAATTCTCCTCCCTTTGTGTCATTGCACAGACATCTTCTCGATTGTTGGTGCGGCCAACCAGCTCCGAGACGCCCAGCGCTGCAGAACTCGTCAGTGCAATTGAAGAGCTCGTCAAAAGTAAAATGGTGAGACTGACCAGCAGGTGCATCTGTCTAAAGAAGTTGTGTCTTCAAGTCCCAGCTTGCTATTCAAAGAAAACCTGCATGGTTCACATTGACTTGCAAAATTTGCTGTCTATTTTCACTTGCTGGGTTAATGTATGGGTCATTTCTTATGCACTCTTTTGTAAAAGCATTTACTGAACAAGTAAATGGCAATCTAGAGGAGCAAAAAGCAATAATTAAGAGGAAGAGAGGAGATGATAGAAAATTTACTAAGTATGTCCTGTTAGTCAAAGGAAAATGTCCTATTAGTAGAATGAATGCAAAGACCCAGGGTCTTAGACAAACAAACCTTTATGAAAAGAATCCCTGAAACTAAATTTATTGCAAATCTTACGGGGTTAGCAGTGAAGCAGGTAACCCTTATAACAGAAATATTTATGTTATCTAGTTGCTCTTTAGGCAACATGATAATGAAGAAATAAGTAAAGAGGGATCATTTTGCATGTTAGTGCCTCCATCTTTGCGGACAAATTCAGTAGGAGGAATTTGTGTCAGCTTTTTTAGGTTTCTATGTTTTAAATTTGCCATGTTTCTGAAGATTGTCATTGACATGTTTCAAAGATTTCATGTTTCTGAAGATTCGCATTATAGGCATAATTCCAGGAAGGCCCTTTGTAATCAAAAATCCAGCTTGACCCAGTCTGGGAAAAACTTCTCTGGCTGTCCCTGTTTGAGATTGGACTACACGGTCTCAAGAGGTCCCTCAGCAATTCTGGATTTCCTCAAAACCTTTAAATACAGCTTTTGCAGCATAGCCCCTCTTGGGCTCAATAGAAGTGCCTTTGTGAAAAGTGCAAAGAATTGCAGCATGGCAGCCCAATGTTATCAGAGGTTAATGTTTTCCAGGTTCATTCTAAATTGAAGCAGCTTTGACTTTCAGAATTAGGAATTTTATTTTCTGTTTTCTCATTCAGAAAAAATTACATTATTGCATAAAATAATTACTGTGCTCTCTTGCGTATTAACTTTGCTTTTTACTTCTCTTACACCAGAAGGGTGAATAAGAAGTAATCTATGGGAAAATTCAACATACTCTTTTGTAAAGGGAAAGTTTGGTAGTCCATGTGTCTTTCAGGCTGCCCAGCAGTGGACGTAACTTAATGATCCATGCATAAAGCCCTTGGGGGAGATGTTCTCATTTCACAGCTCTAACCAAGGGTCAGCTTCCCCGGGGGTTTGGGCAAGTCATATTGTTATTGGTTTTTACTTTTTGTGGGGAAAGAAAAAATATTACAGCTGAACCCCACCCCAGTGAAGTAAATGTGTCTTGCATTAAGGCTGTATCACATGCAAGGAAAATGTGATACATAGCTGTAGCTTGATCCAAGATTATGGGCTTGAATTAAAGAAATCTGATGAATACTTCATAGAAGATGTTAGTATTATTTCCTCCTATAGCTTCCTCATCTTTTGTACAAACAGAAGCCTGTGGAGTCCATGCAAAGGAGATAGTGTGTCTGGAAGAGGATACAGGGACTCTATTCTAGGATCTGAACAAGCTCAAAAGCAACACTGGCAGTGTAGAAGTCACTATTTTCTTCACTGATATACTATTTTGGCTAGTTATTAAGATAACCAAAACATCTGACAAAGAACGCCACTTCTGTAGTATTAAAAATGTAACATCATAATCATCTCCTTCAAAGGTGTCCTATTTATTGTTGAAAGTAATTTGTATGTGCCAGAATTCAAATATGACAAATATAATTTAATCCCTGGCCATGAGGACACATTTGTGTCGCTCCCACCATAGAAGTGATTATGTCGTGAGCAGGAGAGTCCGACTTGCAGCCATTGCTGCTCAAACCAGTTCAGCTCCTTTATTTTCCTAGTGAAGGAAAGACTGTCATCTCAAATGTGCTTCTCAAATGTGCTTCAAAGGCTCAGTTATCATGGAAAGCCATGTTGTTGGCTGGTTTCCTGGAGGCTTGTGACTTCCTTTGCCAAAATACATTAAAGTAATTGATCTCCCATAGATTGCTATTTACAGCTGCTTGTAATGTGTCTTGTGAATAAAGGAGAAATAAATCACTGTTGCTGACTGTCTTGAATACCTTCTCAGGCTCTGGAGGACCGTCCAAGTTCCTTGTTGGTAGATCAAGGTGACAGCAGCAGTCCATCCTTCAACCCTTCAGATAACTCCCTTCTATCCTCCTCATCACCCATAGATGAGATGGAGGAAAGGAAATCAAGCTCCTTAAAAAGACGACAGTAAGACAAATTTTTTACAATTTTTCTTTTTTCTTTTTTATAATGCTCATTTTCAAGTGGCAGCAGAAGCTATTAGTCAGAAAGTGGGAGGACTTGTATTAGATGTCAAGCATGTGGTCACGTTTCTCTGTGACATTTAACCAGTGATTTTTAATTCTAATCATATCTGTTTTTAACTTCTGCTGCATGTCACGCTCATTTATTCGGGCAGATGCTGGTCTTTAAATGTCCAAAGGTCTATTAGGCTTCAAAAAAGCGGTCATTCCCCTCATTCTATGCCTACCCATGCTTAATTTCTCCATGTAGTAGTAAACTGTTGCCATGGTAGAATTAAAACACGCCTGGTTTCAAACTTTTTAAACTTGTGTGTAGAAATAACCATCTGTATAGCAAAAAGTCTCCAGACCAGAGACGTAATAGCATTTTATTTTAAACAATAGTTAAATGTTTAATTTTAATGTCACCTTTAAGAAAACATCTGACTTTAGATAAACAGAAGCAAGCTTTGTCCAGTTTTAAAGTCAAAGCAGTGTCTTGCTAAGAACCAATGTGCATTAATTCTTCCATTTCAGTTCTGCCTATCAAGCATATGTGCCTGCAAGTGTCTAAAAAGTTGTATTCCATTAATCCTCTTGAAAAATCTGTTTCATTTTTTAATGTGTGTTCACCTTTTCCTTCCACCGTAGCTATGTCTTACAGGAATTAGTGGAGACGGAGCGAGATTATGTGCGAGATCTGGGCTACGTAGTTGAGGTATGATGTTTTTAATTCTCTTGATTTCTTCTTTTTTTTACAAAGTGTCACTAACCAGCTGTGCAGCTTGAGCCTCACTAAGGTTTTCTAAACGAAACACAGGAAGAGATTAAAAATGGGAAAGTTTACATTCTGAGTTTTCCCTCCTGTAAGCTTTTAATGTATTAAAATACTACATCGTATTTTACTCCTTTTTTTCCTGTTACTGTGTTCACCTTGTTGTTCTTTTGAGGAGTATAGTTCTTTACCTTTTTTTTTTAAATCACTGCGTCTGGCCTAATGTTATCCTAGCTGGTTTATGTAGCACATCTACATTTTTTAAAAAAGCATTTTACCTCAGCAGACAGAGCAGCTATCCAGGATTTGAAAGTCCTCCTTCCTCTCCGACCGCTAGGCTTCTCTTAGACTTCCTAGCTTCCCCTGCTATAAAATGAGATAACATCACACATCTCCATTCAGTCTTCAGCCACCAACAAAATGCATTTGGAAGAGTAGAAAGAATGAGCATGACAGTGAATTTTAGCCTAATAATAATTCTTAAACTCTGTTTTGGAGGCAGGGAGGGAAAGAAAGGTCAGCATTGTGCTATGTTTTAACAGTATTTAAAGAGTGCATTTTGAGTCTATGCATAGATGTATTTTTGTAAATAACAACATGATTTCTGGTGAAAATGCTAGACATCAAAACATCCACTTGCCAAAACCAGACCTGACTATTTGGGAATAGAAGTACTGGGGAGAAAAAGGAAGGAATAGAGTCATATGAATATTACAAAAATTAAAAACACTCCCAATCTAATTATATGGTAGAATTGCTCAGTGAGACAACTCTTATAGTCACCAAAAATAAGATGGGATTATGGGAAAATGTAAGAGGAACTTTATTGCAGCAAGAATGCTATCTAACAGAATTGATTTGCATTTTTCTTGTGTTTGGTTTGCTCATACTGCAAGCAGTAGTCCATGCAGTGCAGTCCCATGGGCAGTTTCCTCCTCAGTGCCCTTTGGTGTGGGGTTGCTGTGAGTGTCTGAAATGAGAGACACCGAGCAAAGCAGCACAGAACCCACTTCAGTTGCTCTGACATGTACTCAGGAGCAGCCCCACTTGGCAAGGCATTGCAGCTGCTTCAGGCAGTAAGGAGAAGGGCTGTGGAAGTTTCCATCATGCTTTGAGCCCGTTCACACACGCTAAATTAGCCAGAGTGAATTCATTTTTCTAGCACTGTTGTGTAGACAGCCTCATGTCAATTTGTGGTACTTTGTGCTTTATGCTATGCTGTGTTATAGAACAGTTTTCTGGTTTGGTTTGGTTTGGTTTGGTGTCCCAAGCAAGTTGTTGCCATTGGACATCTTCTGGGAGAGGGAGGATTAAAAGACAACTCACTTTTTTTGAAGTAAGAATGTTCACAGTGAATTCACTTGGACTGTTGCAGGGTTATATGGCACTTATGAAGGAAGATGGTGTACCTGATGATATGAAAGGCAAAGACAAGATTGTATTTGGAAACATTCACCAGATTTATGACTGGCACAGAGAGTACGTATTGTACCTAAAAAATATTAGACTGACTTTAAGAAATTATTTTATTTCCTCAGATATTCAGATACAAGGTAAATGTAGTTGGTTTTGTGCTTTGAGTTGTAGAAAATGTAACTTCAGCATACAAATGTTGGTGTCAAGATTTGCTTTAAAGAAGGATGCATGTATATATATATGTATGTACATATACTGCAAGTACTTCAGCTGAGGATCTCTGATATAGACAGAACTTTGTGCATTGCTTTCTCTGTAACAATAAATTCTAAAGAATTTGTTAGGGATGGTTAGCATGGCAATATTAGCATCTCAAGCATTCAGACTAGGAAGGGGAAAGCTTTCAATCAATGTAGATGAAATTTAATAATTTTATTAGTGAATACCAGGGGTTATTTTTATCTTGGCATGGATTCAGCATGTCCTTTTAAAAAACTATATTGAAATATTACACTGTTAGCATTGTCAGTTTGAACGTAAATTAATATCCAGAGCTGCTGATAGGGGACACAAAGTGTCTTGCCTTGCAGTAAGACCACTTTGCCTTGAAATTACCTGTTGCTATAATGTGTGCTGTCAGAAAAAAAAAGTGCTTATTCTTTTTATGTTCAGCTTCTTTTTAGGAGAATTGGAGAAGTGCCTTGAAGATCCAGAAAAGCTGGGATCCCTGTTTGTTAAACATGTAAGTGCAAACTCTTTGTTCGCAAATTCTGTTGCTGCTACTGACCAACACGTTTGACTATTAAGTACAACACAGGTAAGAAGGTGTTGTACAGAGTTCTTCGCTGTAAGAGGTGGAGAGATAGCTTTTAAGAGCTTATAAAGAGAATAAGTAAACGCTCTAGCCTTTGACCCCAGTACCTTCCTGTGGAGAGGGAACATGAACATGGGCCCCATTTCTCTACTCAGTTACACTTCAGTGCAAGGGAATTGTCATTTCATCTGACACCTGTCTTCTAATCCCTGGTGTCCATGCAGTACCATGGAATATAAGAAATAAAAATAGGAAAGAGGCTCATTCTTCTTCTAGTCTGAGCATGTTCTAGTTCTGTATCCTTTCCCTTTCTGACAGTTTGTAACTGGCAAAGTGGGAAACCTGTAGGAAGTAGCTCTCCCTGTTTCTGATTGCTATTTTACTTTCTCGTGGTATTATTTGTAATTGATTTGTCTTTGAAAAGCACCTTTACCACTCCAGATGGAAAGGCAAGCTGTGATGCTATTACAGCATCCTCTAGCAAAACCCTATCAGCTAAAACACACTGATTCAGTTCCTGTTCTTAATCTGTGTCCTGTGTCCTTCCCAATTTCCATCTGACTTTTTAATTTCTTTCTTACCATTTATCTTCACTAGTCAGTACTCTGCAAGTCCCTGGGAAGCAAAGCCTCTAACAGCAAACCAATCCTAGCGAAGTGATAGGAAAGATTTTGGAGTAGTTATGTCTGTACTTCTTAACCAGCAATGTCAATAATCAGAAATTAATCTTAAAGGCGGAAGTTATTCCCTCTCTCTTTTTCTTTGTTGCTTTGGTATTAAAAGCACATGCACAAGAAAAAGGATCAGAGATAAAGAATACTAGTGCCTCCTTTTCCAGGCTTCATCACCTACATCCCCACCCAAACTCCAGTAGGACAGCTAATACTAAATAAAAGACATGAAAGTTTGCTCGTGACTGTTCTGTACATGTAAACAGGAGGAGGTCATTATTCCAATAAATTTCAATAATAATCAGATTATTAAAATAGAATAAAAATACTATATTTCAAAGGCTCCATTACAGAATTACGGAGTGGTTAAGGTTGGAAGGGATCACTGTGGGGTCATCTTGTCAAATCTTTAATGGCTCTTGGTAAAAGAAAAATATAACCATTTTCATGCTTAACTTTATTGTGGGACCTGCTGAGCTGTCATCTCTGAACACCTGTCATTCAGGAGGATTTATAGCTGTGGGAATTTTTTTCACTTGTGTTGGCTTTCTAAAGTCATAATGATGTTCCCAAATAAATGTGTTTTCAGATCTATAATCTCTGCATATGTAACTTCTCCTTTTCCTTTAAAGGGGTCTTTTTAAGTTCATACACTGGAACTGCTGTGTTTCTTAAAATAATACTCCATTTCAATCTGGCATGTGTTTTTCTTGATAATGATGTATCTATTCTGTATCTTTGTTCCTCTAGGAGAGAAGGTTGCACATGTACATAGTTTACTGCCAAAACAAACCAAAGTCTGAGCACATTGTCTCAGAATACATTGATACGTTTTTTGAGGTAAGTTCATGAGAGAGGATATGTGAGGTGAAGGATTATCAAATCTGTTGATCAAACCAGAAAAAAAAACCCAAAAAAAATGCAGCAGATATTGTTGTTAATGTTTTAAATTGCAATTTCTTGCCATTTCTGTTCCGATTTCTCAAATCAGATACAGACTCCTAGAGATGAAAACAAAAGGTCAGGTGTAAGATACTAATTAATCAGTAGAGTCTTACCCTTAGTAGCCTTAGCCCAGGCAGTTACCAGTGCATTTTATACGGAATGGCAGTTCTGGATGAGCAGAGATCACTGTTGAAAATACGCTGTATACAACCTGTGACTGAAAAATTACATTTCATTCTGAAGCCTTGTCAAAAAAAGAAAAGAAAGATGCTTGCAAAAGGGAATACCTTGCGAGCAAGGATGATAAAGGGAAGGACTCCAGCTTTTGCCTAACTGAAGATTATATTCTTCTCTGACTTTTGCCTTTTTCTGATCTGATTACAATTAATACTGATATATCCTTGTTTATGTATATATATCTATTTATCTCCATATACTGATATGAATGCTATGTTTCTAACTCAGTAAAACAAAGGTCTTTCTAACTGAACAAACAAAAATGTTTGTTTTATAACTCAGGATCTAAAGCAACGCCTGGGCCACAGACTTCAGCTCACGGACTTGCTAATAAAACCTGTGCAGAGAATTATGAAATACCAGCTGTTACTAAAGGTAAAGTGATGTTGAGATGAATGAGTTCTGTTAACAGATGTTATAGATCTGTTAATAGATAGATTTTCTTTTTTTACTTTTGCTAATATTGTTCCACCTCTTTCCCCAACAGAACCCAGATTTGTAAGCAATGCCATGTGATTATTTTCTGATCACATTCACTTAGTTATAAAAATTGCAGTAAATGGCTTGGGCAGAAATTTGGTATTTCTTTAAACAGTTAAAGACCAAATGTTTAGGCCATGGAAATGTTTAAAATTTGTACCAGTGTTGTAGGAACGGGAGAAGGAACTCCCAACTGTTTCAGATGTAAAAGTGTTATGAGTTACTGGGACTCCTCACAGCTTCTCCAGCTACGCGTGCAATCATTTTAATATCACATAAGTGTTTACTGAAGAGCAACCCTCTGTAGCACAGAGGTCATTGCCTTAGCATATGTTTTCGTATGAGCTAAATCCAAATGGTGTGACTTCTGCAGTCTGTCATATTCTGATGGAGGATATCAAATTCAGATTTTCTAAGATTTCCCTTTGGTGATTAATGAGAAATGAAATATTATGTGATTTTTTTTCTTTTTCAGGATTTCCTCAAGTATTCTAAAAAAGCTAATCTTGACACAACAGAACTAGAGGTACTTGAGACATTTTCTCTTAGTGATAAGAGTTCTTACAGCTCTGAACTTCTCTTGCTTTGACAGAGTCACTTTCCTTTTCTGATCTCCCTGAGAAAGTGATTATAAGTGTTTACGTCTTGCTTTTCCATTCTAAAGCAATCATATTAAATGAAACAAAATTTTTATGTTGCTAACTCATTTGGAAAATAAAGCTTTGACTTTCCATTTGTCTTGAACAGAAAGCTGTAGAGGTCATGTGTATAGTACCAAAACGGTGTAACGACATGATGAATGTTGGCCGCCTGCAAGGATTTGATGTAAGTTGGCTGGAGTTTTGCTTAGAGATTTTGTCAGGTTCTCTAGAAATTAACCATTAATATTGTGGGGAGAAATGTGTTCAGTGCTGCCTCACTATCTGGTTAGCTGGTGCAAAAAGCAGTAAATGAAAAACCAAGTCTTAGCCCTGCTGAGGAGTTTTTCCTGGGAAACACTACTTGCCGTGTGTCACACTATGTAAGTCCTTCTGCAAAATCTAGAAAGGGCTGGTGTTACTGCAGTTCTCTTGTTCGCTAAAGGCTTGCAAAATAGTGAAATAATCAGCAGGTGAGCAGACCTGACTTCAGTAGTGTAGACAACGGAGGAATCATTAAGGTCAATCAGGTACCTGAGGCAACTGTAGCCCTCCTTGTTTTGCTAAGTCTGGAAGAGATGTAAATTGTCTACTGAAGCAGTATGCATCAGCCAGGCCACAGTCATATGTTCTACTTGAAAAGCTCTTTATATTCTGTGATGCAGACATGAACTTGAATTCTTCCCCTGCTCAGCAACCTGGAAGAATATATGAGTAACTATTGGAGTTATTCAGAATAGAGAAATTAAAACCTTAGTGTTTCAAGCCTCAAAATGCCGTAAGAATTGAAAAGGGTGGAGTGGGTTTTTGGGGATTTGGTCTGGTTTTTTGGTTTGTTTTGTTTTTTTCTTTTTGGTGTTTGGTTTTTTTGAGAAAAAGCACAAGAATATCTTGTGTATAGGAGAAGAAGTGAATATATAATGGTCAGTGACAGTCCGTAGGTGGGAGATATACAAAGCTGTTTAGTATGAGCATGTGCTTAAAAAGGTTGAGTGGGGAAAGAAGCAAAGAACTGCACTGAATATGTTTCTGCTTGCTTCTGTGTTTAGGGTAAAATTGTAGCCCAGGGTAAGCTCCTGCTCCAGGACACATTCTTGGTTACAGACCAGGATGCGGGACTTCTGCCACGCTGCAAGGAGAGACGGGTCTTCCTGTTTGAGCAGATTGTCATTTTCAGTGAGCTGCTAGATAAAAAGAAAGGTTTCTCCATGCCCGGATTCTTGTTTAAAAACAGTATCAAGGTAACTGTTGTCTGTATCTTTTGTGTCCCCTGCACAAACTCTGCTGAGGTAACAGTTTCTCATTCTGTGGGCAGTCACTAGTGACATCTAGATGTGCAATCATAGAGTACAATGAGGTATCAGCCTGTGGCCGTCCGCCTGCCTCCTCGGTGGAGTGGAGGTGGCTGCTAGCAAAGGCGGATGCGACTTGGGTCCTCGGGGGCCAGCCTCGTTCCCAATCACCGAGCGACTCTTGCCCTTGCTCCCTGCTAGCTGCTCGGTAGGCGAACTCTCCCACACCTCAGGGGGTTCCTCCAACCCAGGAATGAAGAGACACAGACACGAGGTTCTGTACTCTGTGGCACCGGGGATCGGAGGACCCCGATTCCCCTGGGACACGATCTTTTATTGTTCCCCCGGTGACCAATCACCGGGTAGCAGAGGGGAGGAACTGGGGAGGAGCAGGGGACAGGGAGCGAACTCGGGATAGAAGGGGGATGAGCGAGGGTTACAGACAGGGGAGTGATACAATGAACAACCGAGTAACTGAGAACTCTCTGAAACTGGGGGTGACTAACTCAGATGGGCAGGTGGTGCTCCCAATGAGCCCTGGGGGTATTAACCTGTCTCGAGCCCAGCCTCTTCTGGGCTAAACTATTGTTTGCTCTACCTCGGGGGAGCCCTCCTCCTCCCCCCAGGGCTTTCTCATTGGAAATTCTTCTTCTGGGGTAACCTGCACCACTGCCACATCAGCCATTTCTTGATATTACTTTCTACCAAATTTGTTCTCTCTCCGATGTTAAGTGGAGATCTTCGGATCCCAGTACTCTTGATGCTTCCTGCGTGAAGCGTATCAAAGCAGGTGTTCTGGCACAAAGCGCTGGACAAGGATTCACAAAGAGTTTCATTTTCAGCTCTGTGCTGTGTGTACACCACATTGCAAAGTCTTTGCAAGTAGAGATAATTACTCTTTTTGTATCCTTTTTGATACCCAAATATGTCGATAACATTTGTTAGTAGTGCAACCTTCTTAGGTACGTCAGCTTTTCCTCAAATGAAAGAAGTGTTTCACCACTTCAAGCTTTTTCTGAAAAAAAACTGATAATATTAGGGCTTAGCAGCCCTCATGAAGAATTTTGCTTCCCCAAATTCTCCTTGGTGCTCTGCCTGCCACCTGAACCTGCTGTTCATAGGTTTGGCTGAACAGCCTGGTCCAAGGTATTGCTGTATCTGCAGCTGAAAGCCTTGGTGGGGGCCAGTGGTAGAGGGAGCTCCATAGCAGGCTCAGCATTTTCACTAGTCTGAAAGGAAAGTGAGGGATGGAGAACACTGGGACGTGCTGACCTGCTGGAGATTGTTCAGGCACAGTGTGTCAGTAAGCTGTACACTAATCCTTAGTTTACTGGAATACTTCATTTCATGGTATTATTTTACTGAAGGAAAGACTGGTTATCATTTGAAGAGCTGACTCTAAACTCCTAAGAAAGAGATTTTGAAAGGTATGTTTCTTATAAAATACATGCTATCTTTTTTATCAAGGTGAGTTGCCTTTCCCTGGAGGAAAATGTGGACAGTGATCCATGCAAATTTGCACTAACATCAAGAACGGGCGATGTCACAGAGACCTTCATTTTGCATTCTGCCAGTCCAGGAGTCCGCCAGTTATGGATCCACGAAATTAACCAAATTTTGGAAAACCAGCGCAACTTTTTAAATGGTAAATTATTTTCTTTCACTGAAAGTTTGTAATTGGATGACTTTTCTCTCATCTCTTTTCTTGGCTTTGAAATGTTTTGCAAGTTGCCTTTTTCCTGAGCTAATACAGAACAGTTGGGGGATATGTGCTGCGTTTCTGCTTCAGAACAGATGCTTGCATTTATTATAAGAGTGGTAGTCTGAATTTACATGGTGTTCTCTTGGTGAAATTTTCCAAATGTTTTGTAGGAGTGAATCAAGATAGGTGCCATCCGTTGAGAGCTTGTGTACCCCTTTTAAGCAACTGCAAGCCTTTAAAGGCTAAACTCAAGTGGAATTTTAAACATTTATTCAGAATATGTTTGCTTCTATTATTTTGGTGGCCGTTGTTGTCTCATCTTACTGTGGCAACAACATTCAGATTCTGCAAGAGAAAAGGTGGTGTTGTCTGCTGTGGCACTTGAAGATTCTTGCTCTATTTTTATATTTATCAGTTATTGTCCCAACCTAGATTTTTTTAAACAGTTGTAATGAGTAACAACAAGCAGAGGCTGTGGAGTCACACGTGTTTTTCCCCAACTTGGCTGCTGATTGACAGTGTGATCCTAGAGGAAAATATTTCTTCTTAGTTTCAAATTTTTAATCTTTGACGTAAGTAGATACAGCAGTTCACGAAGGTTAGATACAGAAAAGTGACCTGAAGTCTGTGGCATCTTTCCACTGCTAAGGAGTTTTATTTGAACAGCACTCCCCTTTTTGGCAGTAGATATGTCTGTTTTAAACTGTTCCTGTTCCCTTTCCTGCCCCCTCTCCCCTGACTGCCTCCCCCCTCACCCCCACTGCAGCCTTGACGTCCCCGATCGAGTACCAGAGGAACCACAGCAGTGGTGGAGGCGGCAGCGGGAGCAGCAGCGGTAACAGCGGCGGCCCCAGCAGCTGTAGTGGCATCCCCAGCTCCAGCCGTAGCCGGCCATCCCGGATCCCCCAGCCTGTCAGACACCACTCCCCAGTCCTGGTCTCCTCTGCAGCCTCGGCCCAAGCAGAGGCAGACAAGATGTCAGGTATGTCCATTCACAATCACTCCCTGCCACACTACAACACCTCCTTAGAAAGTGGCCTGAGCCAACCAGACAGGCACCCTCCCAGTGCAGAGCCGGATGGTCCTCAGAGAGAAGCTGAACAGATTCCCAAGATGAAAGTTATTGAAAGTCCCAGGAAGACAGCAGGAAACTTTTCTGGCTCAGCTGATGGAGCTCAGAAAGACTCACGTGGAATCTCAGAGGACAGTCGAACAAGAAACAGCATAGGATCACTGACGCTTGGGAAGCCAAGGCCAGGAGCCATCTCTCCAATGAACTCTCCTCTGTCCACGACTTTCCCTTCTCCTTTTGGCAAAGAAACCTTTCCACCCAGCAGCCCCCTGCAGAAGGGCTCCTTTTGGAGTTCCATCCCAGCATCCCCTGCCAGCCGCCCTGGCTCCTTCACTTTCCCTGGGGACAATGACTCCCTGCAGCGGCAGGTCCACCGCCACTCTTCACACAGCAAGGACACAGACCGCATGAGCACATGCTCCTCGACCAGCGAGCAGTCAGTTCACTCCACCCAGAGTAATGGGGTAAGAGCGGAGCACCTCTGTCCTGCGAGCTCTTCTAAAACCTTCCATGCTCCCTTTCTGTGCGTTGCCATCATTCTCCGTACTAACTTCGGGCTCTCCGGTGCTGTACTGCTCTGAAATAATCAACTGTTCCGGTATCTTCTGCGCATTAAAAAGCCAAGAGTGTCTACCTGTGTGTGTGTATACATGTGAACGTGGCTATGTATACAGACACAAAAGCAGCTGCTAACATTAGATGTGATTTCTGCCTCTGCTGAAAACATAGATCACTAGGCTGATACCTACTAACTTGCTGTCCTTGCTTTTTTCGTCTCTAATTTGAAGGCACATAATTAACATGCTGAAGCGTGGCAGCCAGAACACTTTGGGGTATGCACTGCGCCAAGCACTTAAATCTGACTTCAAGATTTTGGCAGGTTGCCTTGGGGCTTTTTTCCTTTTCACGCACAAATTTGCCACCATTGTCCTGTTGAGTTTTAACTTCGTGGAGACATCTACGTTCCCTGGGCTGCTTGATTTTTTTTTATTATTAATTTATTTTTCCCCCCTCTCCTTTCAGCCTAAATTGTTGTCCAACAATCTCTTTTTAAATCCCGTGTTTGACCAAAGAAGCTTTCTGCAATCCACTCAAAATAGGCCAACAAAACCTAGCGAGAGTAATCCTACTTCTACTACAACCAAAACAATTACCTGCTCCACTTGTCTTTTCTCCTTTGTAAGAAGAGCTGGTTTTGGGTTTCTGGAGATCAGCCTCTTAGTGTGCACTTGGTGTGTTTGTGCAGAAATCTGGGCTATCAACAGAATCTACGCTATCTCTAATAACGTCCACCAGGAAAGCAACACAGCAGTCATGGGGGCATGTGCATATATAAAGCAAAAACGTTGAGGTGTTTGCCATGAATGTGGTAGGCAGGTTATGGTGCCTTTCTTTTTAAACTCACGTTTGATTTTTCTCTCAATAAGCCTTGTGTTCATGAATGTTTGTTTTTCCACTCTCTCACAAATGGTATGCAATACCAGTTTTGCAAATCACCTAACTTGCTGGACCTTTTTTAAATGCATGCATTTCTTTATAGAACTGTTTAACACACAAAGCTTTCTTGACTTCTTACTTCTATAATAGCTTCAGAAGAAAAAATATTGTGCTTTGCATGTTTTGTATTTTTATCCTGATCTTCTTTCAGCTTTTTATTTGGTTTAGCTCTGTCTTGTGTTTATCTCCAGTCTAGCAAAATGTGATGTGATGTGATATAATGCAATATCTGGGGCTGAGTATTTTGCATGTACTGCATAGTATGTGAATCAAGATGGTAGTACTTGCATAATACTAATTCAGGTTGCATTAATAAAAGAGAAGGGGAAAGATGGGATGGCACTGAGTTTTCAAAACATTTGGATTTTGATACTATCTCAGCAAAGACACCATTGCTTGTTTTTATCTCACTGTAAAATGTAATGTTGGAACGCATGCCTTCTACTTCACAATTATATGTTCACAGCTATATAACTCTTTTATCTGGTAGTTGAGATGGGCCATAAGTCCTCATTTATAACCTCCTTTCTAGACTAATCAGCAGGATTTCACACCACACTGAACAAGTTGGAGAAAATGGGTTGTGACGGTTTATTTTAATTTAACCATTTGTGTATGTATATTCACATGCACATAGGGCTATGGTTGATTACTTAAGGAAAAGTTACTTCTAAGAAGAAAAAGGAGTAAGTTTTGCTAGTTGAGGAATATGGGAGGAATTTTTTATATTTTGTTTGTAGATCCTCCTCTAATCCCATAGTTGAGGTCAGTGATGACCAGAAGTACTTCCAGTAAGAAAACGTTAACTGTGCAAGAATAATTACTTCCTTGGAAGGCAAAAGGAAAGGCTATCTTTCCGTGGTGAGAATGAATTCTGGTATAAACACATTCTTGGGAACATTTGTCACTTAGTAGTTACCAGACAGCTGTTTATTTAACAGATTTAACTGTCCCTGTTGAACTTAAGAAATATTCAGAGTTTATTATGATCCTTCAGGACTTAAATGTCAGAAAGAAATGTTATGTTATAGAAAGGTCAGTCTTGCAGTTACACAAATCCTGCTGCATGCTAGGAAACAGTGTGTTCAGGAACTGTGTGTGGTGCAAGGTTTGAGGCCTAGGTAGATACTGCAGCTTCCCTTCATCTTTCCCTGTAAGTCTAACATGAGGAGCCAACAAAAGCTGCTTTTTCTACATAGAGTAGTTTTTCATCTAGGTTAAAGAATGTAGCAAGTTGTCATCCTAATTTAAATAGTGACTGAAAATGAGACTTAATTTGTTTGATTCGGCTGTTCCCAATTTGCCTGAATCATAGCAAGGACTTACTAATACAAAAGGCCATGCAGGCTGTCCTCCAAACTTGAGAAAATGAGTTCTCCCACTGGAAATGTAGCATCTGAAATTAATGTAAATATCCTGTGGTAGAGTTACAATCACAATGAGATCTTTCTCACTGAAGTAGCATATGCTTCATCATTCTAATATGGCAAAAAGAAGATTTGAGTCACTCAGTTGAATGTAACAATCCAGCTAGAATAAAATGTACAGAGTCACTGGCATTCCAAGCATAAGGGTGTTAAACATGATATGAATGAGTAATCTGAGACTGTTCCTTTCCAAATGTCTTGGTTTCTCAGCCAGAGTCCTCAGGGAAGCACAGGCACAGAGAGATGGAGTGATTTGTTCAAGGCCTTTAGCAGATTGCAAGAGAACACAGTGTTCAGGGCTCCCAGTGCACCATGCTGTCAACTGACCCCCACTGCATCTCCTCAATATTTCAGAAATATTTGACAGTTTGAGGAAAAAAAATGATTCTGTTTTAATCCTGTGTGCTAGGCTTTCCACTGGCTGCTAGCACAAGTGGTACTAATGTGGTTCTGCTCTATAAGCAGTAGGAGTACCCAGGACGTGGGTACTCATTTCCTTCTTCAGCTCAGCTTCTACTGAGCCACAGTGAGCACTCACTGGTACTGAGTGACCTGTAACTGCTGGAAGTAAGAACAGAGGCAAAAGACAAGCGCACACATACACACACACCTCATGCCACATCATTAACAGGCCATTCACCTTGTTTTCAACTTGTTTCAAGAAGGAAATAATTACTGAGGGAGTAGGTTGTGCAATCTGATAATAGTTTTCACACTTCCATTTATTAAACCTCATATAAAGAATAGATGTAAATGGACAAAGTAAGTATTTTAAAAAATAATAATTAGGTTCATTGTCAGGAGAAGACCTTTTGTTCCGAAAATAATATGATTTTGAATGTACACCTTCTCAGCCATAATTAGCTTTCCACAAATGCTTGCTGGGGAAATGAACAAAATCATGAACAGTAGTTGAAAGTGTATGATAAAGAGATAACAGTACTCAGCTGTCTTAGTCACTGATCAATTAGAAGGGATTCTTACAATTTAGTGGGTCTATTTTGACCATCAAATGAATAATTTCTTATTTCAGTAATTTACTTCATCCTCTGCATTTAAAGGAACAAATCCGATCATACAGATTCAACCAGAGATAAATCTTGTGGTTTTGAGAGATGCTGTCAAAACCCTGTTTTGTTCTTTTGTAGCTTGTCATGTTTAGTGTGCAGACGGCCAGTGTCTGAGATCTGGCAAATAGTGCTAGGAAAGACTACATGTATTTTTCATTGTGGGAATTTCCAGTGATTATGGGCTAATGACTATGATTTTGAAAAGGAGCTTACAAGATGGTGAAAAACTGTCTTAGATGCTTGTGCTGTAGTTTTGATGCCTGATGAAGATGCAAGGTTCAGTGTCTGAGCTTGAAAGGAAGATGAGTTGAAATTTATGTATAAACTGACTCTTAGTTAAAGGAGATGATATTGAATAACTGTATTGCGAATAAATTCGTGCAGCAACAGTACATGAAGATGTTCAAATATCAAGATATGCACAAGGTAAACAGACACAGGCAGCTTTAAAAGAGAAAACCTTGTTCTTTTCTTTGTCTACAGTTTAAACCAAGTTGATTAGGTAGGTAATGTAACAGGCCAAGAACAGCCTGTCATCTTCATGAGTTTTAAACTTGATTCTCTTTTTTTTCCCCCTGCTCTCTCTGCTTCTGATTGACACTTGCAGAGTGAAAGTAGCAGCAGTAGCAATATCTCCACCATGCTGGTGACACACGATTACACGGCAGTGAAGGAGGATGAGATAAATGTCTACCAAGGAGAGGTCGTGCAGATTCTAGCCAGCAACCAACAGAACATGTTTTTGGTGTTCAGAGCCGCCACCGATCAGTGCCCCGCAGCCGAGGGCTGGATTCCCGGCTATGTCTTGGGGCATACCAGTGCAATCATCATTGACAACCCTGATGGAACCATCAAGTGAGTGCCTTGGTGTTCATAGCAGGGGAGGAAGGAAAAAAACTTCCAATTTAGAGAAGGCTTTGAATCTTTAAGTCTAAAAGTTGATGTGATCATTGAGAAATAAATGAGCAACAAGCAGAATGCGTACCGGAGAGGTCCCTTAGCAAACTTCAAAATACAAGCTAGTAAGAAAGATCCCAGAAGCATATATTCTTTATTGAAGAGTTGCAATAGCCTAATCTTCTGGGAAAAGAAAGCCTTAATTAAGAATAGGAATAATTTGTTTTAACTTGTTTATTTAATAGAATGAGTTACCAGTCTAGACACCTTTGTCTAGGAAAACAGGGAATGTTTGTTCAAGTGAAACAAGAATTCAGAGTTCCTAGATATCTGCTTTAAGTCAAAAACCTATTGAAAATAGGTTTTTGACTGTATGCTAGGAACAACTCTCTCATATCTGCAATGGAAAAAATTGTATCAAAGTTCAAAATTTGAATTTAATGTAAAGCTTTTGTAAGGCTGTATTTGGTATGGGTTTCATACTGGTTGTTGCTCAGTTTGATTGACAGTTTCTATTTTCATATAGAAAGTTTACCATTCAAGCAATGATTTCAAGCAGTACTGAACTACAGACTACATTACTGGCTTGTTCACAGTTTTAGCCAAGGGCAGTATCCCTTATGGAATACTTAATGTATTTCATTTTACTGTACTGTGATACATGGAAATAATATTTTTACATGGTTTTCCAATGACACATGAAACTAGATAGTATAGGATATAACAGGGAGTTGAAAAGAATTGCTCAGAGTTTCATGTTCTGTGTTCAGGAAGTCAACGTCTTGGCACACAGCACTCCGATTAAGGAAGAAATCTGAGAAAAAAGATAAAGACGGCAAAAGGGAAGGCAAGCTAGAAAATGGTTATCGCAAATCCCGAGAAGGACTTGCCAACAAGGTTTCTGTAAAAGTAAGTGTTCAAAGATGTAGTGTCCAAAAGAAGTTGGGTTGGGATTTCTTTAAAAGTAGCTTCTGTCAGAACTGCACAGGAGGGAATCAAATGGAGCAGTGGCTTTAATGGACAGGTTTTGCCAAATCTGAAAACAGGAAGTTATAACCTTTGAACCTGAAATCATCGTACAACAAAAAGATACTGCAAAAAGAATAGAGGGACGCAGAAATTGTGGTATTCAGATGTTTCTTGGATTTTGTGGGTACAGCTGACTTTGATCCATCTCTGTGCTTGGCTTTCTAACATTAGGTTATTACAAGATTATGAGGACATTAATTCTTTAATTTCTCCTTTCCAGACTCAACCCCTTGTGGTATTCAGATGTTTCTTGGATTTTGTGGGTACAGCTGACTTTGATCCATCTCTGTGCTTGGCTTTCTAACATTAGGTTATTACAAGATTATCAGGACATTAATTCTTTAATTTCTCCTTTCCAGCTTCTCAACCCCAATTACATTTATGATGGTAAGTTGCTTTAATTTTTAAATGTTTCAGTCAATATAATTTGATTAAAACATGATTTTCTTGATAGGGATTATGTCAGGAACTGAGTGCTTTCCATAAAAATGTATATAGGCTCTTTTTAGATAAGGTAGAATTAAATATGTCGTATTTCTTTTTTAAGATGCAAGCAACACTTTTTTGTTCAAGAGTCCAAAACAACATAAAACACGAGGACCATATGGTGTGTTCTGTATGGAAGTGGGGCTTTGCTGATTTTGCAAAGTAAAAAGGCCAGAAGTTGGAGCTGCTTCATTTTTAATCTTGCATCCTAGGGAGCATTCAGGACCTCTCCAGTGCAGAGGCTGATCAGGACAAAGCTAGTGGCCCTTTGGAGTCAGAGACAAACTGGGATTTTAGCTTAATAGACAGAAACAAACTTTTTGAGTTTCATCTGTGGAAAAGGGAAAGCACTACAGTGCTTCAGTGGATGAAGTGTTTTGTGTTCCCTTTTGCAAAGTTGCCTGGATAGAAAGATAGCCTAGCTCAGTTCATCCTTAAATACTTTTCAGTGTAGACTTTCTTCACTTATCATAAACTGGCTGTTTGGTTCACCACGGTAGGCTTCAGGGTTACCTATGGCACAGCAGTAGTGTTGTGTCCAATTTCATGTAGAGAAAAAATTCATTAGCTCTGCAGAGCCCCAGCAAGGGGCCAAACTATGGATGTGCTCCAAGGGTAGGGGATATATACACCTTAGGAATTTAAAGTACTACTTTGTCTAATAGAAAAGTATGCAGGGACTAGAAATTAAATGTATTTGCTTCAGTTGACTTAATGCCAATCATCTCTTTTTCCAGTTCCCCCAGAGTTTATAATTCCATTGAGTGAAGTAACATGTGAGACAGGAGAGACCATCGTGCTTAGGTGTAAAGTCTGTGGTCGCCCCAAGGCTTCAGTTACTTGGAAGGGTCCTGATCATAATACACTGAGCAATGACGGTCATCACAGCATCTCATACAGGTAAATTGTGTCTTGTTCAACAGGAACTGCTGCAACTGCTACATTTTTATTAATTTGCACCTCTGGTGCAGGACAGCATTTGGCTTTGAGGCGTGAGGATAGGGTTGCTCTCAGAATTACCTCACAGCTGAGATTTTCCAGAAATGTTTTGTAGCTTCTGTATATGCCTAGGGTAACAAAATGTCATAGTTGATTTTTAAGAACAAAATAAAATTTATCTCCTATTTTTAATTAGCTATTGCAGAAGCCATTGTGGTTCTGTCACACTGACCTGGTCCTTGAAGCAGACTAGCATGTTGTGACATTCCAGTACTGTGACAGGTCCTGCCAGTCCCTTATTTCCATTAGTGGCTTTCAGATCACACTACAGCGTTCTGCAAAGAAGCCTCTGCTACTGATGTGGCAGCATCGCTCTTCATTCTTGAAGTGTGGATATTAACACTTTCGTCTGGATTTAGCTTTGCTATGATAGAGCATAACAGAATAACTGGTAACTCAAACACCTGATTAACAGGATAAATTCTTATTTTGGAATGGGAAGCTGGAGGTTAAAAATTTTTTTTTTCTGAAAAAGCATCTTTTATATACAGAAAATGTAGTTTAATGAGTAACATCAGTGTGAAGAAATATCTTATTCATGAATTATACGCTTAATTCAGAATGAAGGACTCTTCTGTAAAAACCTGATGGCATGTTATACTGTTCTTTACTTCCTGTTGCACCTGCTTTTTCTTTTCATTGGGTTTTTTGTTTGTTTTAATGGGAAGACAAAGGCAGTGTGGTGGCTTTACTACTGCATCCAGGGCTGTTGTGAGATGTGTAAGAGTTAAATTTACTAGGTTTAATTCACTGTTACTACAGAATTATACCCAGTAAATCATCTTGTCAGTGGCTGACAGATTTTTAGAAATAATCCTGCAATGTTCTTTGAGCTGGGGAAGGGTGTCATCCTTCTGTGTTCCTAAAATTTACCTTCTTTTTTTCCTCTTGAAATTGTGTGGTGAAGACCATTGCAAGTAGTTTTTGGTTCAGTCAGTAAAATTACTTGTACCAACTGAGATGAATCCAAAGGAAAGCTATATGTACAACAGAAGATCTTGAAAATATGCATTATTGTGAAAAAACAACGCAGTGTTAGGATTGGTTTGAGCCTAGAGTTGAAAAGTGTAGGGAGGACTTGCCAAGTATTCACGTTTGTAAGAGACTTGCAAATTAAAGTACCTGCTGTTCATATCCATGACAGATAGTCAAAAGAGTTCTAGAGATTTGTTGCTGTAGTGGTTCCACTTCGCCTATTTGAGTTTCTGGCCAAATGCCAGCACACTTAACAAAATTTACCTGATATTTGCTGTGAGATGAGGATTGGGAGTAGGCAAAGCAGACTCAAACTTTATAGAGTAAAAAGAAAATTTATTAATACACCTAAGACAAAGAAAAAAAAGAAGAAAAAACCAGAACAAACTCCTCAGACCACCCCTCCTTCCCCCACCTCTCCATTTCTTTCTCCCTGACAACATACAAAAGACAACACTTTGACCTCCAGTCAGTTTACCATCTCAGAAATAGCTCTTGTTTCAGTTCATTTAGGGAGAGAAGTCTCTTTTGTTTATACCATGGATTTTCTGTAAGAAAAATACAGTTTTTTATGGGTCTTCAGTCTAACCACCAGCTGCCGCCTGGGAGGAAAGATGATCTGGTGGTGGATTCCCTCCCACCCCAGTAGCCTTCCCACAGCCACTACGGTGGGTCATGAACAGTCCATGGGGTACCTTTTCAAGTATGAACAGTTCAATTGCAGCAACAAAGAAAATCCCTTCTTCTGTGTTGAGCAACACAGGTTCTCCTGACAACTCAGGTTCTTTAGCATTCCCCCCGGGACCAGGGCTCTGGGTCACAGCCTCTCCTCTCTCTTGGTTCAAGTTTCTCATCAGGCTGTACTTATTTCAACACCTACTTGTCTTTACCCAGGTATTTCAGTTCACTGGCTGCAATTAGAACCTCACATCCCCCCTTTGGACTATTTCTTCATATATTACAGGGAATTTATTAGCTCAGTCCCCAACCATGGTTCTCCAAAAGAATTTTCAGCTTCACTCCTGAAGCACTTCTCATGCACCTCCCTCTAGGCATCGGTTCTGCTTTCCTCACTGACTGTAAAGTCTCTGCGCTGCACTATGTAGGTGTCCTCACTCGTTCCTCTCTCTGTGCAAGGAGGATGGGTGTCTGTAAGTTTAGTGCAGGCATGGATAGAGTTAATCTCTCTCTCTCTCTCCGGCAGTGTGAGGATCACGTGCTCTTTGCCGGGCTGTTTGAACAGGTCCCAGCTGGATGCCAGACGCTCTCAGAGTCTCTGCCGTGCTCTGCGGAGCTGGCTCGGCCTGGTGGGGCCATCTGGGCCCGGGGTGACAGGGCAGGGCCTGGCCCGAGCTGGATGGAGTCCGGCCCGGTCCTTGCCTGGCCCGGAGCAGGGGCCTGGCCCTGTCTCGTGTAGCTGGCACACCGGCTGAGCTGGATCTGCTGAACATTCCAGCCGGTTCCTTCCCCCATTCCCAGCTGCAGCAGCACGGCTGCCATAAACCTCCCTTACCCCCTCTCCCTCCTTTGGAAGGGGGGGGCCTTACCTGGGAGAGAAGCAGGAGATGCTCCTCTCAACACAACAGCAGGCCAAAAGAGGAAGAGGCTCAGATGATTTCCCCGAAGGTGGATCAACTTTTCAATTGGTTTACCTCCATAACAATCCTTAAACCTACCTAGCTAGTCGCTCTCTCTCTCAGGAAGGAAGTTGTATCACTTCCTGCAGCATAGGTTACTTCCAAGATTTTGAGCCCTCCTGACTAACCCAGGACAGTTGCACAGAGGAAAACTTATCCAGACATTTAAAGACAAGTCATTAAACAAAAAGGATAGTTGAACAGTGAGAAAGATTAAGGAAGAGCCTGCAGAGTCTTTCTACTCTGGCATTACATAACTTAATATTGTTGCCGGCCTGGAGCAGAGAGTAAACTTAAGTCCATTTTAGTTTCCTTCCATCCTCATTCCTCCAGATTCTGAGGTCTCCAAAGTTGTGGTGAAGTCTGCCTTTTGAGTTGAAGGGTAAGCCCTCTCTTACAAGGGGTGAATGCTCTGAAAGTACAAATGATTGATCAGGTGACACTTCCTGGGAGTCAGGGATGGAAACAAACCATTCAGTAAGAACAAGAATGGCTATTTATCTCCATATGGCTTCCAAAAACTTGAAGTAGGTAAAGGAAGCAGGAAGAAACAGGGGAAGCACTTGATTTTTCCAACACGATGGAGTCTGAGACATGGTGAAACAGAGTGTCAGTCAGGACGTTTTCTAGTAATCTGTAGGACATTCCAAGATACTGAATGAGCAGAAAGTGCTCAGGTTCTGGTGGACACTTCTGATTTGGCAGGGCAGTGTTAGTAATATTAGTCCAGAAAGAGATAAGGGCTGGAGAACAAGTATAAACAATATCAACCTATCTTTGTCTGATTTCCATAGCTTGAGGTCTGTGAAGTCACTGTAGAGTTAACAGCTGCTGTTGTGTTTCGCAGTGACTTGGGAGAGGCATCGCTGAAGATCGTTGGCGTCACTGCGGAAGACGATGGTATCTACACGTGCATAGCTGCAAACGACATGGGTTCGGTTTCATCCTCTGCCAGTCTACGAGTTTTAGGTAGGCCTGTCTCTGCCTTCTTCTAAAGCCTAGTACAGTCCAAGTGTCTGGTGCCCATAGAACAGTAAAAAGAAGCTCAGATCCTGGGCACCCCTTTGTTAGAGGAGTATGGTAACAAGCTTCTTTACCTGTAATACACTGCCTGTTTTCAGAGGAATACACACAGTTTTAGGATGTAACTGATTAGAGGTTCATACACACACTTCACAGTGCTGTCAACATGCATTCACTTTGCCAGTACTAGTTTAAACTCACTGATAAAACCATATTTTATCATCAGCATACTTAGTTCAGTCTCAATGAATGTTACTATGCTAACATAATTTCTGAAGTGTACAGATAAGAAAAGAGTAGCCTTACTTTGTAATTTATTCTTCTCCTTTGCTTGAATGGTAAAGCCACAGTGTTTAGGAGAACATACAACTATTTCTTGTCTTTGCATCATTGATATACAGTTAAATTGCATTATTTCAGTACCTGAACCGAGGCAACCTGAGTGTTTGTGAGGGAATGAAAACAAAACATGCAAAGATGAAAAAATGGCAGTGTTCTGGGGGCAGACAGCTAAGGGGAAAAAAGATTTTTACTTGATGTGTGTGATGACATAGTGATAAGTTTTGGTGTGTGTTTGTACATTCACTTATTCTTCTCCTTAAGTGTTCATAATTCTCCATTTTTAGAAATGGGGAAAATATAGACAGCAGGATTGCAGGTTTTCTTACAAGGCAGTTCATAACTATAGATGAGCTAACTGGGTCTTTAGTCCATTGTGAGGTCCATATATTTTTCCATTAGTGAGAATTAATTCATAGAGTTTAGTACAATGTCTCTGTCTCAAATTGACTCACATAAAAAACCCCAAGATATGAAGTGTCTCAGCTAATATGGGGACTTTTACAGTTGTCCCAAACCACTTTGGAATATAGTGTTTCTTTCCTTTTCTTCAAAGAGCTTTGCTGTTTTCCTGGAATTTTAAACCAGACTGAAAGATGTGTCCCTTCCAAATCTCATATGAAATTTTTGGGTATTCAGTGGTGCCACTTTGATCTCTGCCTATTGATAGCTGAGTAAGTGCCTTACTGGACAACATATTGAGGTGGTGATTATTTCAGGCACTTCCTACTCACTGACCTAAGACAGTAGCTAAGCCCTAGGATGAGTGTGTTGCAATATGTAAAAGAGGCTGAAAGTGAAATTTTGGGCTTTATGCTAGTGTTCCCTGAAAAATAGCTCTCTAAGGTAGCTGCTACACCGCCTGGCCACTTTTTTTTCCAGTGGCAGGTGTATTACTGATTATGAGATATAATGTAAGATTTCTTTTCTTTTTACTGTTCCCCTCAGCTTGCTAAGGTTACTCATTCCTATACAGACAGTTCCCACTATGCCTGAATTGCTTCCACTACAGAATTTGTTCTGCTCATTGGCCAGTCTGCCTTGGTGTATAATCCAGTTTGTCCTGCTGCCATCCTGTGTGTCATATGGGGATTAACATATGGGGATGGTGTGATTCCCCTCATAGCCAAGGGATCTGAGTATATTAAATCTTGGACATACTGTCCTTCTCTTTTCTTGTTTGTTTGTGTTTAGGTCCTGGAAGTGATGGGATCATGGTAATCTGGAAAGACAACTTTGATTCCCACTATAGTGAAGTGGCTGAGCTTGGCAGGTGTGTTCTGTATGCTGATCTTCAAAGCTGTCTGTGTCAAAATACTGACTTCTCTTTCAAAAATTAAATTCTCCTTGAAAAATAATTAATGTATGAACCTAAAATGCCTGAATTTTGTTGGATTAAATAGAAGTGAGGAAGCAAAAATTTTACCAGCACTAGATGGCACTGCATAAACAGAATGCAGTTAGGATGAAGTGATATCACAAGTGAAGGGATTTATTTTTTAAGCATGTCTTACAGTGATTGACACTTCTTCTGTAGTGAAGTTCTCCTAAACCTTCTTAGTTAGAGTATGAAAATTACAGACAGAAGTCTGAAAATGGGCAAAATAAGTAATGTAGAATATACAGTTGTCCCACTTAATGATGATCTTTGAAAGCTAGGTATTCCTCTGACAAGTTATCTGAAAATGTGATATAACAGATCTCTGTCAAGTTTCTACAGACACAATTTGTAGTAGATGCATGCACTGAAAATCCTCATGCCCAGAACCTTCTCTGTAAGGGTAACTTATAAGAGATCTAAAATTAGATCTCTTGGAGTATATCTTTCAAGTAAAAGTATGTATGTCCTTATTGCATCTCTTGGTTAATTCTTCCCTTTCACTGTTCTATTGCAGGGGCAGATTTTCTGTCGTTAAGAAGTGTGACCAGAAGGGAACCAAGCGAGCAGTAGCCACTAAGTTTGTGAATAAGAAGTTGATGAAGCGAGACCAGGTTACCCATGAACTTGGAGTCATGCAGAATCTCCAGCATCCCCAGCTCATTGGCCTTCTCGATACGTTTGAGACCTCCACCAACTACATACTAGTGTTAGAAATGTGTGTGGACTCTAAATTATCTGTAAAATGCAATTTTATAGCTGACTTTCTGGGGCATTTATGGTGGTTTATGAGTAAGGAAGTCTAAGATTTCATAGAAATTTGGAAGCACCTAAGTAAAACACTGCAGTTGTCTAATGCTGTTACTAAAATGTTGAGTTTAATACTCAGAAGGAAACAAATAGAGATTTTGAACTGATATGTGGATGATTATCTTAGTCTGAAGGTTCAACAGTATTTTTGTGTCAAATGGCTGCAAAAGTGAATTAGGGATGTTGTGATCTGGTAGCTTGATGTGAAATCTCCTCTTTATACCCTAGTCCTCTGTCTTGTACGTGCTGCAGGCTACAGTTATTGCTGTAGTCTGTTAAGTCTTTTTTTCAGTTCTGATGCATGGATTAATCCAAAATACAACCCTTGTAATTCTAACAGGGCTGACCAGGGTCGCCTTCTAGACTACGTCGTGCGATGGGGAAACCTCACAGAAGGGAAGATCAGACTCTACCTGGGAGAGATTCTGGAAGCTGTGCAGTATCTTCATAACTGCAGAATAGCACATTTGGACCTAAAGGTGAGGTGTTGATGGAATGATGCACACTGCCCAGAATCCCATTATCTCCCTCATCCAGAGAACTTGCAGCTGGGAACATAGAACTGTGAAACGCTTTGAGAGTCATGAAGGATATGGCTTGGGGCTCCATTCTCAAATGCTTTAGATCACTCATAGGCAGCAAAGCAGAAACTTTCAATTCCCTATGCTTTCTCCTTATAACTCGCTTGCCCTGTGTAGCCCTTTCTGCTGGAAACAATTGCTAACAGGAAGTTTTGCCTGGTTATTTATTTATTTATTTATTTATTCATTTATTCATTTACTTTCTGATAAAACTTGCAGAAGAAATCCATTTCTTTCTCAAGAAGCATAGAGTTTATTGTGAAAGAGACTGCTTTTCCTCTTTTGCTGCAAAAATGTTTCTCATCTTTCCACTTTGAGGGCTGCGATACCTACGTGAATGGTGTTTCTTTGGGCCTTTGTTCATCCCTTTTTGTGTTACTTGAGCCACGAGGATTTGATGCATTTTAGTAAAATAAAACTATGTGAGAAGGTCTTAATGTAAATATTAATTGAAAACTTACTCTTTACCCTTTTTTTTTACCTGTGTATGAATAATAATTTTAGCATTGACAAGTCAGCTTTGTAGGCAGGGTCTCTTTGCCAAATGGGGTCATGGTGAGAAAAAGCAAAAAGAGCCTGAGTCTCTTCCCTCCATGTACTTCTGTTTTTCAAGCAGAACCAGTTTTGGGTCTTTGTACCATTAAATTATTTCTAGTGAGCTATACAAAGTTCAGTAGTACTTCTTCTCGTATCAGGGTACTTACAGATTAACTAATTAAAAACTAGTTGTAGGTAAGTTGCTGTTACTTTGCAGAGATTACAGCTACCGCAGCAGTAGCCTTAGAAATAAAACTGAAGAAATTATTCCACTTTCAGCTCACCAATAATGGGGCAGTTCTCTTGAAGTCATGTGCATCCAACAGGATCTTCTGCTGCCATAGTCTCCTAACAGGGCTTGTCTTCCATCTGTACAGTTGCAGTGTGTGAAAGAGTTGCCAAATAAAGCTGGATTCTGTTGAAAGCATCGTGCAAATATCTACAAAGTCTTCCAGTCTTTAGATGCAAGGGTTTTGTTGTCCCTGTCCTAAAACAAATTGAGTAGTTGCTTTATTCACCCTCTATTTGTAATTGCTGTTCCTTAAGTTTTGAAACACAGCTCCTGTGAAGCTTTGCAAAGCTGCTGTCATGAACAACTGAAGTATTACCTGGCAGAACTATATTTCCTGCAAAAAATATTGTGGCAGCAGCTAAAGCTCATTCATTGCATGTTGCAGTAGGCAAGAACCCACCTGCTGGTTGGTCTGGGGAAGCCTTGGTAAGATTGCTTCAGAGCTTTGCAGAGCTGGCCTTCAGCAGTAATCCCTGTAGCATGCAGCTATTTATGTTCGTAGAGCTGACCACACTGGCTGGGAAGTGGTTAAGTTGGAGCATTGAATGTGTGTTACACTGACTTGAAAAAAGACATTTTAACTTTTGCTTTTATGTTTTCTAGCCTGAAAATATTTTGGTGGACCAGAGTTCCACTAAACCAACAATAAAACTGGCTGACTTTGGAGATGCAGTCCAGCTCAATACCACGTATTATATCCACCAGTTACTTGGAAACCCAGAGTTTGCAGCTCCTGAAATTATTCTTGGAAATCCTGTTTCACTCACTTCAGATGTTTGGAGCATTGGAGTGCTCACTTATGTCCTTCTTAGTGGCGTCTCTCCTTTCCTGGATGAAAGTGTAGAGGAAACTTGCCTGAATATTTGCCGCTTAGACTTTAGTTTCCCAGATGACTACTTCAAAGGAGTTAGCCAGAAGGCCAAAGATTTTGTATGCTTCCTACTTCAGGATGACCCAACTAAGCGTCCCTCGGCTGCACTGGCCCTCCAGGAGCAATGGCTGCAGCTGGGGAATAGCAAAAGTGATGACAGCATTGATATATCCAGACTGACTTCGTTCATTGAGCGGCGAAAACACCAGAATGATGTTCGACCCATCCGTAGCATTAAAAACTTCTTACAGAGCAGGCTCTTGCCAAGAGTTTGACCTTGCTTGAAGTTCTCTCTCATTCTCTTTCACCTGCCAATCAATCAGACTGGAGATGGACTCCACCTGCCAATCAATCAGACTGGAGATAGACTCCTCCTGCCAATCAGCTGTTGACTTGAATTTTGAGGAAAGCAAACCCCAAGCCAACCAGCTGCTAGTGAATGTTCGTGTGCAAATGCATTCCACAGGGACCCGCGCAGGGCGGCGCGGGGGACTGGAGATGCAGACTTCACGGGGGTGGAGGACAATAGCACTGTACTCTGCAAAAAGCAGTCACAAGCGATACAGCAACAGTATTTTATTCAGGTTTCTGCAAAAAAAAAATAGTTTTTTTAATAAACAAGAGTTGAATTTTGCAAGTGAACTTAGCTACCGTTTTCAAGATTTATTCAAGGAAGAAATGCCTATGTTTAAAGCACTGGTGTTAAACAAAAATCAGATCATGCCTGGAGAAGACTCACCAAAATGGCTGCCCATTGGTACAGCCTCCATTTATAACATCTGGTTTTCACTTGGTCCTAGAGCTTTCCAGTTGCCTCGCCTGTATGTATCTCACGTAGCAGTGCACTGAGATCAGACTCTGCTTTTAAGTGCATCCAACCTCAAAAGATTTTGCATACAAATAGAATGAATTGTTTTGCTCTGATAAAATGTAGGCCTTACTTGTATATAGACTGTTACCTGCCTTTGGTCTGTAATTTTTTTCCCCCCTTCTCTTATCCTTTATTCCCCCCTCCTTCCTAAATGGTGGTATACCACTGTGCGGGTCTTCAGTTTGGGTCAGTACTCACTGTCCCCCTAGAAAAGAACTTTGGGTTGGTGCCCAGCTTGCTGACCCAATTGTCAAGCAGTATACAGCAGGATGAAATACTGTAAATGCACTCATTTGGGATTTTGTTTTCTTTCATATCATGTGCAATGTTGTGGCTTTAACATTTTATGCAACTATTTATGAGGACCTCTGTTGTAACTGTAATAAATATATAGAAAAAGCACATACTTAGTACGGCGAGCTTTATGGTTTTGTTTGTGTGATTGGGGGTTCTGGGTGGGCATGGGCAGGTGTGTTGTACCACACTGTCATTATTAGTTTAAGATGAGGGTTAGCATAGAATTTAGTCAAGATTAGTCAATTTTAAGAATTGTTAAAAAGAAAAAAATTGAAGAGAGAGAGAGAGATTCATATCCCAAATGTCAAACTGGTTAAGAAGTAGAGTGACACTTTTTAAAATTATTATATTTAAAATGCCAAAGTCTGACTTTCCCCAAATCAGTCTCAACACTTAACTACTTTTTAGAATTTTCAAATCTGTGTTTTTACTTCTTTCTGTGAAATGAACAAATTAATCTTGTGGTCTTTGGTGAAGAATACATTCGGAAAGTAGCAGTCAGATGAGGAGAATTGGACGTGTAATGTAATTGTCTTAGTAACTGTTTTGAAGGGTGAAGTAATATTAGCGTGAGATATTTAAAAAGACAGAGATGGTTTTCTGTGCATCACTGAGTTCATGTGGGTGTGTTGTCATCTATGTTTGTGTGAAATGCCGTGTTTAAGGAAACCAAGCCGACATCCCACAAGAGTTAGATATATGGGTGTTAAGCCATAACCTAGCTTGGGTTAGTTTTGAGCTTTGTGGCTTCCACTGTATCTTATTTATTCTTTTTCTGTTTTGTTTTTATTTTCTTTTTTTTGTTTTGTTTTGTTTTGTTTTGTTTTTGGGTTTTTGTAAAGTTGTACAGAAACTTTTTAAAAGAAAACAACTGACTTCGAAACTGGATGTGTATTCATACCAACCTCATATCATTATGTTTGTGTATTATTTTCCTTTATTGTTTTAGTTAAATTTTTTGCTTTATTTTGCATGTATATTTCTTTGTACAGTGACATTACATGTTTACACAGTATGACATGATGTAAATATTTTATTTTGCCATCAGTTATTTTGAAAAAATTAAACATATTTGACATAATTGTCTGATCTCTTGCTTTAAGGAGTTTGACAGTTTAGGTTTGGCTATATTTTAATTGGGCTCTGTATTTTAAAAGAAAAAAGTATGTTACTTTATTGCCATAATATTCATTTTAAATTGCAATGATGTATCTTTCCTTCATGCCTTACAAAATAATATTTGCCTTTGCTCTAAGTGTTGAGTGCTTTGTAGCGTCATGAATGCTTTTATATAAAACGTGTAACTCTCTAACTGTGGAAATGTATTATGGTCTTTATTAGCTAGTAAATTAAAACCAGTAGAGTTTTCTACCAGATGTTCCCAGAAAGACCAAAGGATCATATTTCAGTTTAGTATTAAGCCAGGGAACAGATTTCCCACAACTTTCAGGCATTCCAGATTCATCATGAAGAAAAGTTACTTTCAAGCATAAAGATTTGGGATTTGCAACAAAACTCATAAAGCAGAAAAGTTTCTCATTGTGTGTATTTATCTTCCTCCCTTTTCTGCTATCAGTAACCATTTACAACTCAAAATGAAGTGAAAGGTCAGGGAACAATACAGAGTGTTTATGTTTGTTGCTGCATTCTATACAGGATTATTTTCTTCCCCTGCTCATTTCTGCTGTTCTCTGTCAGGTGATGAAATGGTCCCTTTATTACTTACAGGAAGAGACAACTGATAGGGACATTTTACATATCAAGAGACAAGAGGATATTCAGGAAGGTTCTTTTCACAAGGATGAGCCACTGGAAGCTTTTTCTATGACAGGGAAGTAGATGGTCACGTGTTTGTGGAATGGTTCTTGGCTGAAGATGTACTAAGTTAGGGATGAGGTACCCAAGTGCTTTAGAGCCAAATAATGCACTTGTAGGTGTTTCACGTAGCAGAGATGGATTCTTTGGCTCACATGTAAACAGGAGTGTGCTGTTTCTGGCCCTCTCCATGAGCCCCTTACTTGGGACAGCCAACATGTTTCAACCGAGTGGAGTTTTGCACAAAAACCTGCAGTTTGGTGCAAAAGCTTCTGGCTGCACAAAGCTTGAATGATGATCTTAAGCTTCAGATCTTCTACTTGTAAATCTATTGAAATGCTTTGAAGAGATAATAAAAGGTCCTTTTTTTCCCCCAGATTGTGTAGTTGAGGCTACAAATGCCGCTTGGACTTGATTGGGTGCAGTTGTTGTTGACTGTCTTGCACACCACAAAGCAGCACTGCAGGCTGATAGAGTGGAGACCAAAAACATGGTTCAGAGCAGCTGGTGTGAGGCCCTGATGTGGGAACATTGTAGAGCATGGGGAATGGCAGTCAATGTCACAGCTGAAAGGGGGGGAAATAGCCAAGGAGATTCAAGAGAAGACTTTTTGATAGCATACCCCAGTCACTTCTTACTGATAGTTTAGGAAGAGAGGAGGTTGCCAGACTTTAAAGTCTGTGCAGGAGATAATACCTCTGAAGTTGAGTCTGGAAGTGCAGTTCTTCATTGCATGTGTAATGAGCACTGATTAACTTGAAGGCCGTTGTGCAACTGCTAAGCAGAAAACCTGACTAGTTAACATTTCCATGATCAGGGAAGCAACCTACATTATCTTCCTAATGGGCAGAGGCCTGACACACACCTGCCTATGCTCCTGTTGACTGTAAGTCATTCTCGGATGGGACTATTAATCTGTTGATGAATAGAAGAAAAAAATAATTGATTTTTTCTTACTCCAAAAGTGTGTTCAGACCAGGGCACAACAGAGATGCTCCAGAATGACGCAGCAAAAGCGTCTGGCTGCTTGAAAAGATTTCAGTAATGATGCAAACCTGACTGGTAGGAGAAGATGCCTGAAAATATAATGGGATATTCTTTGAATGGAACATACTCCATGACATTGCTGGGAAGCATTAAAACCCCACCACAGAGGGGGTAGTATAGGACTCCATTTGAAAGAGGGGCTGGTGAGTAAGAAATGAGTGTAACCAAGGATGGCTGACTTGAGGTTAAACTCCATGGTTCCCAAGATCTTAAGAGAAATGAAGATGGGAATATACTGAACTGCCAGCTGTGGGTAGTGAAATTTCTGAGTAGCTGCTATTTGGTGAAGTATTTGGACAGGCAATCTTTGCTGCGTACAGCAGTGTATCCATGTGCTAGGGATTAGTGTAGGGAGTGTTACCATGTCAGCTCCAGTCCAGAAATTGAGCTAAACTTTATACACCTTTTCCATGTATGGATAGTCTCAGTGTGGAGGTGTTACTAATGTCTCTGCTATAGGCACTCAGGTATATGTGGAGGTAGGTAGAACCAAGGAAGACTAAGTTTCTGTACTTGTTTAAATAAGCTCCAGGTATTGTGGTGCTTTTCCCAGAACCACTGCTTTATCCCTCAGGCAAACAACTTCTTAATTTATTTTTTCTTGAAAGTAAATCTCGATGAAGGTTGTATTGGAGATAACAGACAGGTTTTCCATCTGTAGAGTTTCTGCTTCCAGTATTTTTTGCACATTCTTATCAGCTCATGCTGTCAAGACAAAAGGCTCTTTCTTTGTGCACTATAATGCAGGAGCATGATGATCTCTCACTTCTGCATAGCAACTGGTGCCCACTGTTCTCTCTCCTTCCTGGCAAGCAGATACGCAGCACATCCTGCTTCACACACCTGATGGTCACCTCAGCATTTCCCAGGAAACTGCACTCAGTGGTCCTTAGTGCCACACTGTAACACTGAGCATCAACACAGGAATGGCATCTCCCATTTCACTGGCCTGCCTCAGGGACTAGGAGCCTGAAGCGTAGGAGCAGGAGAATGTACTTTGGTCATGATGTCATTGTCCTCAAAACAGGAACTCTTCTCATCTCTTAAGTCACTGCCCTTAGCCCTGTCCAGAAGTCTTTAGGGGAATGGGGGTGGAGGGGCAGTTGGGGATATTGAGTACAGCAGTCTGCTCTCCCCCTAGTTAATATCAGGAGAGCCAGCACCAGGCCTGCTAATCCTAAACTGCCATCAGCCAGTCTGTGCCTTCCAATAAAAGGAGCCATTATGAACCAACTCTAGTATGAGAGGAGAGCACAAACTTCCAGTTTTCTTCACTGGTTGTAGGTTAAAATGATGAAACAGGCTAGAGATACATCTGAGGTTTAATACACAGATTCTTTGAGCTCTCTACTGAAAAAATCCTTTCATTGTCAAATTGTCATGAGCAGTAATCTGAATGCTGCTTTTTCATGAGTTTTTATCTTAACATGCATTTTCTTGACTGCTAGAGGGACTTTTTGTCTGTTATTGAAGAAAATGTGTAGATGAGGTACTTGAGAGTGCATCAGTTGCAGCTGCTGAAGCCTCAGATTCCATCATTATGCCTGTGGTAATGTATTTGTTCTCAAGGTTCAAATTTTCTGAAGGAAAATATCTTCTATCCAAAGAGGGCAAATACATGAGCTATAGAAAGGATGAAATGTTAACACCAGAGCAACATTCAACCTCTGCAGACTGCATTTTCAGCTCCAAAAAGATACTCTGTCCATTATCATCCCAGTGTATTCTCCTCTGTCATACAGAATGGTCTTCCTACAAAATTATGCCTTTGCATCTCATGGAGGAAAAGTCCATTGAGATTTACTTAACATGTAATTATTGGTTTAGAATAGCAGTAAACCATTGGTAGCCACAACTTCGTGTAGCAACGGGTTATGAAGATGAACTATATATTCTGCCAAGAACCCACTGACATCTTCCTTTGGTATCTCTGAAGCTTTTGTGTCCTACCTTTGCTTTTATGATCTACTACTTACTTTTCCTTTGGTCATCTGTTTACCAAGCTGAAGAGTACGAGTCTCTGTATTCCTCATGGGGAGGGTGTTTTCCATCTTAATTGCCCTTCTCTGAACCTTCCCTAGTTCCAAATTGTATATTTTCTATGATGGGAGGGGGCAGGCCTCATACAATATTTATGATACAGGTGCATCTTAACTTAGCTGGAAAATGGCATTTTGTTCTCTATTCCTTTTCTAAAAATTCCAAGTGTTTGACTTCTTTTGACCTGATACATTGTAGAATAATAAATCCTGAGATCACATTGCCAAGTTGAGCTTCAGTGGTTCATTTAGAGTCCATGACTGTACATGTAAAACTTGAATCCCCCCTTCAGTACATCCTCCGTGAACAACAATTTTCTTTTGTTGAGCTGCTGTATTTCCTAGACAAAGCGGAGGTATTACAATTGCCTTAGGAAGCAGTCGTTCTGATGGAACTGAGTATGGAGATCTCTTATATTAAACCAATAGAAGCTGACTAGTGCTGGCTTTCTTTTTACTACTCTGATAGCCAGCCTAGCTCTCCTGACTTTTTCCAAGTACTCCTTTTGCAGGACTTTCCTTGCCAGCTTCTGGAGCCATTTTTTCTTGTCCTGGGAGAGGGAAGTGTAACCTGCCTTGAATTTGATTAATCTGAAACTCTGCCCTTTCACATTAAATGTCAAACTGATTTTAGTGACATTAGCACCCTCAGTTCAACGAAAGTATTCATTTGGGTCTCAAGCAGGAGGCTTGTTTCTCCAGTGTACTCACACATCAGGAGTATCTACAAATACTACTTGCAGAAATTCACATTAAGCTTCCTGAAGACTCCGCTGGCAGTAGTCAGCATCAGGAATTCACTTGGCACACCCTGAACTCAGTCTCTGTGCGGGTTTGCAATCCCAAGGGTTACTCCCAGGGCTGAGGAAGAGCTGGCAGCAGCTGAAAGCTTGCCATGTACCACTGGGAATCTGTCTAATCACTTTTGGTCAGTTTACATCACCTATCTTGTCTGTTTTTACGTGTCTTGCCTGTGTGTTGCTGAAGACCATGTGATCCCTTGAGATGGATGGTTCTCCAAGCTCTCAGACTTTCCCTTCAGTGATGCCAAGATCCACTGAGTATTTGCAGAATGATGTCATTGAATTTGCCATCTCTCAAGACTGATGGTGAAAGAGTGCTTCCTTCTTTGGTGATGGAGTGTTCTCCTGGGTCTTGCAGGGTTCTGGACTCTTTGTTTGCCAGGAAAACTCAAATCTGGGAATCTGTGCTAGTCCCAGTTAGTGCAGTTAATGCAGCCATTGCTGTATTCTGATTTTGTTGCTGTTGTTGGGAGTTTTAGACGCTAGTTGACAGCCCTGGCTGGTTCACACATGGAAAAAGAATGTCATGTTATATCATGAAACATTAAAGGGAAGCTTTTAGGATGGGGCATCCTGAAGGTAACTTGATTGCCACTAAAATGTGCCTGAATGTCAAGATGTCTCATCGCTCATGGAGTCTCATGGAGGCCTAAACTCATTTCTCCCAAGGATCCTTCACAAAGAAAGGCAGGCTGTAAATCTGGTGATGATTGCTGCTTTTACCCTGGCTGCTGATTGTGAATGACAGCTCTGATTGTACATTGCTTTACAGAGCTGCTTGCAGAGAACATAAAGCATGTTACTGTACTTCATCCCACAGCTCAGGTGGGTTATGGTTCTCCAGTCTAAAGTGAGTCTAGTCTTTATTTGTCTTTTTGGATTAAGTACTGATTTTTCTAAGGGGAGCTGATTTTTCACTTAACATTCAGCCATATGTTTCCTTTTCAAGACTTCCACCTGTTGATTAGCCTATGATTACGATTTACATTTTATAAATATGATATTCTCATTTAATGAAGTCTGGATATAGTATAAGTAAATTGATATGCGATACAGTACAAGGTTGCAGTGCAGGGGTCAGCATCTCGACAGGGGAAGTAATCTGCTTGTGGTAAGAGGCTTTGTTTTCTCTCATCCCACTCTTTAGAGCATTTTTAAGGATGAAAATCCTAGCTGAATTCCTGTTACACTGGTAGTCATGACATGGATGAGGCCATCATCTGGCCTTGTAACAGCTTCACCTTTTGATGAACTTTTTTTCTTCCACGAGCATGAGAGAGATTCTGGTCTATTAACTGTTTCTTCTAATGTTTTCTTCTTCCAGGTAACTTATTGGGGGATTTTTAAGAGCTTGTATTGGGACAATGCTGTGTATTCTTTCTGCCAGGAGTCAAGAAATTAATGTAATGGTTTTCCATCTAGCACATTTCTGTGGCCAAGGGCTTGCTTCATAATTCACACAAGATGTTATTATGCTGAAAATCAGACCTTTCAGGGCAGTCTTCATGTGTGGTGATTGCCAAAACGAAATGATCTGATGGTGTGACCCTGGGGAAGTAGTCTCACTGGTTATCTGGCAGTTCCATTGCTTGCAGCAAGACTGTCAAGGTAGATCCACAACCTTTGCTGAGAGCATTCTTTGCTGCAGCTCAGGCAACAGCAGTGAAACATGTCCCTATGCTCGTGATTTGCAAAGTCACTGTTGGGGAGTTGCATTTGCACAAAGGCACTACACTGTTCCTTGGTTCCCATGTCTGATGGGTCTGTTGCTGCTCAGTAAAAGTCCAAGATGCACATTCAGTTACTCTGTGAATGTGTGTGGTGTTGCCTGGATTTATCGCACAGCGTGGGGCAGGTATGGGAGCACCCTCAGGAGAAAAGGAAACTGGTCATTCTGTCACATGCTTTGAGACGTGTTCTCCATCGGTGGCTGTTTCTCCAGCTACCCTCCTCCTGGCAGGTCACTGTATGTGACACAAGAAAGGACATAATGGCCACAGTGCCAAAATACTTTGGCACACATGGATAATGATGTGCTGTAAGAAAGGGTAGCAGCTGCAGTAGAGTGCATGCATGCTGCAAGCACTTTAAAAAGTTGTACGTATGTGGGAAAGTGTATGGATTTCTTCAAGGTATATTGACTGCATGTACAGTTCTTGGTGTTTTTCTTTTCTTAATTTCAGGGGTTGCAAACAAATGTCATGCATAAAATGGTATTTGCCTTTTCTTTCTCTGTGAGTAGATACATAGCAGTGATGAAGAGAGGCATAGGTGGTTATTTACATGCACAAAGAAAGGAAGCCTCATTTCTTAGGGTCTGCCTCAGAGTCGAATTATGGTGTTTCATGGAAAAGAAATTAAAATTTTTTCCAAAAACTGAGTTACTCATGATAACAGCAAGACATGTGAACAGCATGAGCTTCTTCTATGTGATGTCTTGGAGAAGCCATGGGTGGTACCTCCAATTCACAACATCTGACAATTCAGAAAGGGCTCAAAGAGGCCAAGACAGATAGAGACTGGAGAGAAATAAGTGAAAGATAGTAGACAAACACAGAAAGGAGGTGAGTGCACGTGTCTTTCTAGGATGCCACCAGGAGTAGGAGTAGGCATGGACAACACTGGACCTTAACTGTGCATCTGATCCCTGCCAGTGCCTTGGAATCTGACCAAGGGAAGAAACCATGGTATGGTTGCCTGTGCACTGTCTGCTTTTTGATATGGAACTTTGCAGCAAATATTTAATTTACTTACTGTCTTTTTCCCTGCACTGATACAGTGCTGTTTGCTACCTCTTTGTACTGGCTGTAAGTTATTTGTTACTAGGTCAACACTGGCTTTAGAGAGTGCACTACCATCCAGCAGCTCAGCCACGAGCAATACATTGCAGACAACTTTCAACATCTTTGGAGCAGGATGGGAGAAATGCTGAAGAGGATGGTAAGCCCTGGAGATGGGAAAGAGGAGGGTCGGCTTGGAAACCTGTTCAAATATGCAAAATAGTAATCAATATTTTTACTCTAAAAAGTATTTCCAGTTATTTCTGATAAGCTAATGGGTCTAGTGGAGGAGAAATAAGAGTATACTGAAAATGGATGGCATCCCTTCAAAACAGCTCACTGTGCAAGTCAAAAGCATTTCCCTAGATGTGTCTGCTGCTTGTCTCGGAAGATACGATCCCAAAGAGACTGCAGAGATAAAGTTCAGAGAGAGGAAAATATCTTTATTTGGTATTTAATAGAGATACTGTAAGTATATTTGAGTAAGAAAGTTTTGGGATAGGCAGTACATGGCTGATAAGCCTATGATTCCCTTTCATCCTCCGAAGGATTTATGCTGGGTAAGGATGGCATTTGTTTGTGAAAGCCAACATCTGTTTCTGTTTGCATGCTATCACTTTCCCAGTCGTGCGTGGTTAGGTGAGTAGTGCAAGTACTTGATTAAAGTTGAATCTTCCTCTTGCGTTTGTGATGTTTGGTTTGACAAATAATCAAGAAACTTACTTCTCTCTGTTAGTCAGCTGCAAGGGTTGAGAGGAGTAGCATTTTACAAGGCCTGAACTCCATCTGTTGGTTTGAAAAAAAGCGATGAGGCAATGGTAACACTCTTTTCCATTAGTTCAGATGTCAGCTGTTTCTGTACTCAAGTGCTCCACACAAGCTTTTTATCTGCTTTACAGATCTATTTACAAATAACTTGAGTGTTTTTTCCTAACAATCTTGCTTTTCTCATTTATACTTTCCAACACACATCAGTCCCTATATTAGCAAGCAACCATTGTGATTTAAAAAAAAAGGTATCAAAACTACGTGTAGATGCTGTGGAGTCTAATAGTGTGAAAGCTGCAGCCAAAGTTGTAAATGTTTTTCAGAACCTTGGTATTACTGTGCAGTGTAAGGCAGGGTTTTATTTTCCATGGTTAAATTTGCTTGGTGTCAAACACGGACTTTCTGCCCAAGTCAGAGAAATACCAACTTCTACCATGTTACTTGAGCCTCCCCCTCTGTTATATTTTAGAGGTACAAGGGAAAAGCTTTCCCATTGGATAAAAGGGCATTAGGTGAAGAATACATCTCTGTATAAATATTGCTGGTTTTCTACAACAAAGTAGTAAGAGGGTGGATTGTCTTAAGTATCAACAGCTGTTGTACTTCTCTTTTATGCTGTAGTGCTGTCATGGGGCATCTGCCACCCTGCCTTATTGCAGCTATTTGCTGTCAACAAGGTGGTTTGTGGTTTTTTTCTGTACATTTCTGCATTTCTCCAGCCACTGGAAGTGAAAATGAAGTCATTTCATTGTAGAGAAGTGTTACTGAGAGATGTTACCTTTAGCAGGAGCTGCTGTTCTAATATTTCTGTGGGAGAACACAGTTCCCAGAACTTTGTACACTCTAGGGAGCTCTGCTCAAGCTGCTGTCCCAAGTTGTCTTGTATTTCTCCAGCTTCTTCCCTTCTGTCCATACTTATGGATTTCCTAAATCCAGCACTTCGTGAGAGGGAAGGTGAAAGGGCTCTTTGCTAATTATGGAACAGTTAAAAATGTCTTTCTGAGCTGCTCTTGGCAAGAGGGGGTGTTGAAATGCTTGTGTTGGAGGAAAACATGAAGAGGTACAAATAGCAAATCATGCAAGCTGTGTGGGAACTCCTGCTCTTCTGCTGACTTGTTATCCACAGTTGTGGTGGAGAGCATGCAGCAGACAGTAGGGGTGTATGGCCCAGAGGGGCACAGGGAAACACATGCCAGGGGGACACAGCTTTATGCCCAAAGTCCCCGTCCTAGAAACAAAGAGCTCAGGTGTAAAACAGTTTTGTTGGGAAGAATCTGTACAGATATGTATAAGGGATCAAGCACTTAATCTATCTATAAAAATTTGTATGTACCAACGTTGTTGCCTTGCAGTGTTTTGATGCACACTGTGTGTCCTGGGCTCCCTTTGAGGAGCAGGAATTATATCCTAAATCTGTCACTGTGATGGGCACACCTCAGCTTCCTGTTTCCAGCAGGACAGCTGACCCATATGAGGTATGGCATCTGTCTAGCATGTACTTGCCATTCTCTCAGCCGCACTTAGGCTGCTTTTTTAAAATGTTTTGATTTATTCCCTAAATAAGGCAAATCTGTTGTTACATTTAGGCATGGGGAGGGGAAGGAGTGGGGGAAGCTCTCAAAAACTATAGGTTCATGCATGGAGACCCAGGGCATTCAGTTTGCAAAACCTACAACCATCTGCAGCCTTAACTTTGGCATTTTAGGCTCCTACTCGTTTGGCTATACAAATGTCTTGGCTTGAGTCATACTGCTCATTTGCAGCTGACATATTGCCACTTAAAAGTCGTGGCTCAGCTCTGGCTGTGCTCCATGTTGGACTTTATAACATCTCTCTGTATTTGTTTATGCAGCACGAATTATTTTACTACTGGGTGTAGCTCTTTATGAAGCCTGTCTCCTGGAGATATTGCCAGAGGAAGGAAGTATAACTATATGGTATTTACCTTACCATGATGCTGACTCTTTGACTCATGCTAATACATTTTGTGTTAGAGTAATACTTGAAGGTCAGTGGAGGAAGAACTGTTCCTACGTTCACTTGGAAAAAAATTAATGGAGCAAAACACAAAGAATCATCTGCTTGGGGTTTTTTCACTTGTGATACACAATTGATGGCAGAATGAAGCCATTTCAGAGTTATGTTAGACCTAATTTAAAAAAACTTTAAAAAATCCCACCAACTTTAAAAAAAAAAAAAAAAAAAAAGAAGAAAGAAAGAAAAAAATCCAGCAACATTATGCTTGTATCACCTGTAGACAAATGCTCCAACACCTTCTGGAACTACTTGCAGAAGATGAAGAAAAAGGCAGAATACACTCATCTGATTCAATTTTTATCCTTAATGTGAGGTATTTTGAGGACATGAGACACCTGTTAGCTGAAGAGACCCCAAGAGCAAGGCTCTGCACTGCCTTAGAACTGGGGATCTATATTTAACAGCAGTAATGGCTGTACATTCTGTTCCTCACTGGTTTCCTGCTGTGCCCCCAACATGTCAGATTCCTTCCCGCACAGAAATGGAAGTTTAGATGGTCTCCCTTTCATTTCTCCTCCAAGGCAATTTTTCACACATTTGTGCTCTCAGTGCTAAAATAAGTTTATTAACATACGTAGACACCATTTGAGCTTTCAAACAAAACCTGTAACATAAGGATCTGATTATGGGATTGTATAGTTAATGATCCTTTTAAATGTAAAACTCCCTATAAAAATTTACTGGCAGCTTCAAGAGTCTTCAAACTGTCATCCTGAATTGCCACAGAATGTAGCTTTTTTCTGCTGTAATGTAAATCCAGATTGCTCATAGGACATGATTAAATCTAGAAGTAATTTTGAGGAAAAAAAAGCAGAATCCAAGAAACATTTTTCCTCCCGATCACAGGAGAAAGGCCTCTGCTTTGTTCTTCTGGAACTACTCAAAATCCCCACCTTCTTTGTGTAAATGGGTGCAAGAAGCTGAAATGAAGCACCAGCTCCCGACTCCTCTCACCTGTATCAGTCATGCTTGGAGTCCTACATGCCAAGCATGGATCTGACCTCCTGAACTGTGCTGTGCTGTCTGCTTAGTGCACACCCCATGGGTGGCACCTGGGATCTCTGCATGCCTGACACGCTGAGGGAACAATTCCTGCAGGGCCCTGGGGTCTACAGAAATCCTATAAACATCTAAAGCCAAACTTCACCAAGACAAAATTTCTGTGGTGGAAGGTGGGTCCAGGGAAATCTGCATGTACGTATGTATTTGAGAAGAAGCCATATGGGAACAGCTAGGAAATTTCACTCTTACATTCTTAACACAGGGAACTTTTTAAAGAAAATATATGTCATTTATTTGCCAGAAAAGTAGAAATCCTAATACTCGCTGTCTAAATAGCAAAATGTCAAAAGGGGTAAGATCCATAAAAAAATTACAGAAAGAAAAATCATTTAATCCTTCGTCAGGAAGGTACTGACATCCCTTGCAAGTAGAATTCTGTCTTTATTGTCATTACTGCAGAGGGAGATGAGAGTGCTGCTTGTTATCACAGCAGGGGCTGTAGATTCAGCTGAAGAGTCTCCATCACCATGGTATTTTCACCAGCTCTCAATTTTAACCATCAAGCTTCACTTTGCAGACAGAGAAAGCTTTTTAGTTCCCTTCCCCCTTTTTAACAGGTGGTAAAAGGATTTGCTGAAGATACGTAAGATTATGGCAACTGCAAAAATAGATGTTCATGCTCTGAATTCCTGCCCCATATCTTAATTAAAAGAAATTGATGTCATTCTTCCTTTCTTCCTTCTGTGTTGTGAAATACATAGTTAAGTACAGTCTATATTTGTTTAGCAGTAGGTTGTTTTTCTGAAAAATGAAGAAGTACATATATTCATTTCAGCTGTCAGCATGGATGGGGATTGTTGGGAGATGGGAGAAAGAAAATGGCAAATAGAACCAGGATGTTTATCTTTGCAATTCTGAATAAGCAACGAGCTGCACAAAGTGGCTTTTAGAAAGGAGCATCTACTTTGCTGTTTCTGTTAATCTCAAAGACATTTAGATCAATAAGCTGCATTATGAAAGGGGGCATAAGCATGCTCAAGCCCTTGTCTCTCCATGACTTTTCCATTGTTGTTCCTGTGTGTACAGGCTACTGCTTTCCCTTAGTTTTCATATGGGTTTTATGTGTGTTTTATTTTCCTGCTTGTTACTAAGTCTCTGTCTGAAGAAAGTTTGTTCTTTTCACTGTTGGCATTTGATGTTTTGGGTTGGAGTGACTCCTTCCTCTGAAAAGAATGAGCTCCTTTCTTCCCCTCAGTGACCCTGTTTTGCTGTTCCAGTACAAAACAAGCCATCACTGGTGATTCCTTTGGATCTTAGGGGGTAGCAGAAAGCAGCTGCTCCTTCTGCTTCAGAGGAGACCCCCAGGGAACAGGGTGCTTACATCTTTAGTCTCAGTGAGTCACTTATAGCACACAAGTCTTAAAATGCTAGCTTTGGTTTGCTGCTATGCACTTTTGGCAGTGAAACATAAATATTTAGTCACTGTTGCAAAGCCAGGGATTGACACTTGACATAAAAAAAAGGGAAAAGTGCCTACAAATAGGCTGTATGTTGTTTCTTCTGGCAGTAACATCTTTCAGCATGAAGGAGAAACAGCTGAGCCTTTGCATGTTGATTTCTAAATAAAAATAAGTCATAAAATAGACTCTTATTCCAAGTAAGAAGTATGTGATATTAAAAGAATTTTTAAAAACCAAGGTCCATCACAGATTTGGTAATAGGGATTCCTCTTCTCCAGGAAGTTGATTTTCTGTGCCCAAGCCCAGGCACTAGGAGGCAATTCTGCACTCACAGTGCATTTTGCACCTCCAAAATCCAGAATGTAGATTGTATTGATGCTGTTCCCTTTATTAGTCTTCAGAAAGAAAAGGGTACCTGTTGAACCACTAAGTAACCAACTGAGCACCTGCCTAGGACAGCATCTCTCCTGCCCCCACCTATCCAGCTGCAGCAGAAAGTTGTCAGCAATAAGGATAATTGTTCTGAAAAGGGTGATTTTTCTTCCAGGTAGCAGATGGGATGGTAGGAGCAAAAGTGACTACTTGCAACTGGAGTTTGGGGATATTTGTCCCTGTAACCTTAGTCTGCTTCCAGAGAAAGAGAGAAAGCAGGAAGGAAGAAAAGAGATAGGGCTCAGCAATGGAGATGGAAGTGCCTGCACGTCCAGGACAAACTCAGGTGGGCATCTTGTGTTTACAACTCTCAGAGAGCTGGGTGATGCTGTGCCATGTCACATTTGGGTTTCCCAGCTGCTGCTGGAGACCAAGAGCTCTCCTATCTCTGGTGAGCAGGGAAACAACCCCACTGAGCTGTGATGAAGCCAAGTGCAGAGCTCATTTGCTGCATCTCCCAGGAACACAAGGGAATGCCGTGGGTAGGAGAGGCCGTCTGATAACACCCACCGCAGGAGTGCGGGGGTGGACAAAGGAGATTTCCTTGTCAGCTTGTGAATGCGATAAAGAGTGCAAATAGGCAGGCATGCAAACAAACACTAACTATTTAGTAAAACACAGCTATTCTTAGTTTGTGGATTCTGGCAGCCCAGGTGCCTCCAGCATACCAAACTCATCATCTCCTCTTAAGGTCTGTCTTTCTCTTTTCCCCATAATCTTGCACAGACCTCTTTGCTGTTTCTAATTTAAGAAAAAGGGTGCATGGTGTATATGGGGAATTCATCTTGTAACTTAGTCCAGTTCCAAAGCTCAGCTGGGGCTTTCCTGCAAGAAATGGGTGCAAAAGGTCCTGGTTTGTCCTCTTCACCCTTCTGGAGCCTTTCTTCGCCTGTCATCTAATCCTGTTGGAGCAAAGACAGCATCACTTTCCAAAACTCACTCAAGTTCCTAGATACCTGCCACACAGAGTGTTCAGATGTCCCAGCATTTTCACCATGCCCTAGAGACGCTCACTGGGGTATGGAAGAAATGCAGATCTTGGGCAAATATTTATGCTCAAGCACAGCAGGAAAGGGAGGCCATCTATGCTTTTCCTGCTTGGATAAAGCCTCAAGAGATATTAAGGAGTTATCCAGGTGAACCAGCTATGCTTGGTTGGGAATTATGGGTTAAAGAATGTGGAAAATGCAAGAAGAAATGAAGAGTAGGAAGTGCTAAACATTCAGAACTGTTTATGGCCAGAGCAAACCAAACTACCTAACCAAAATTAAGCAAGAAATACAATGGAGGAATTTAAGGTGACTAAAAGGAATTCAATGCAGAAAAGAAAGTTCATTTTCACTGTAAAATTTAAACTAAACAGCTTGCTTTTTTTGCTTTATTAAAAAAATAAACAAACAAAAAAAACCACAAGTGAAGAAACAATGAACCAAACATCCAGTGCTGAGCAAGGAAGGCAAAAGAGGGCAGGTGCAGTGCTTCTTTCTTCTGTCCTACTAATTTTCTTTCTAGATCTTCCCCTGGAGATGCACAGATGCACTGGTCCTGTAGCCAGTCCACAGTTTTTCTGCTCTCAGAACTATCTTTGTCTGCTAACTGGAACAGAACACAGACAAAAAACATTCTGCCTATATACATATGAATGCGTGCACATGCATGTGTATGTATATATATATATACACACACACATTTAAACACTGTCTTTAAGAGTTCACTTGCTGCCTTTGGATGCTCACTGGCATGGAGCATGAATAGCATGAGAGCATTCAAGGGTAGAAAGCAAACCCTTAAGGAAAGAAAATTCTTTCTTGTTCCTCTCCTCCTTCCTCCACAGTAAATGGTGAAATGAGAAGAGTTAGCAGGCTTGCAGTCATAGGGCCCAAGCCTTGGACTGGAGCAGGGAGAGCAGATTTCACCTTCAGCTCCTGAGGTGCCAACAAACAAAAGGAATAATGTAATATAGGTAACAGTTATATTCCCAATATACCATTTCAATTTTTTTTTTTAAATAAACACTCCTGATCCTAGGGTGATAATGGAAAAATAGCATTTTAGAATTAATTTGACAAAAATGCTGTAATAAAAGTGGTAGAAAGGGAAACTGACATTTTAGTGAAAGGGAAAATATGAGTCAGTAATTGTACTGGTTTTTTTAAATGCATATGAAATGTGCAGCAACTGTTAACAGAGTAGGAATCTCTGGGAGGCAAGGGAAAGTGGCTGCTTCTCCCACTGAAACAAGAACTTGTGGGTATTCTCAGAGAGGGAGACTAGATCTAGTGAACTTGTAAGCTGTGGTATTGAGATATATCTTCCAAAAGCATAATTAAGAAGAGATTAATAGTCTTAGACTGTAAGAAACCACTTTTCTCATTTAACTTAAAACAATGGGTGAGGAGGGAAAAGGAAAGACTGTCTCGAAGGACTCCTTGCTTACTCTAATTAAAAATCCCGTGTCTGTGAAGTGATTTAATGGTATCAGGGTAACCTTTGCTTTCACATGGCATGATCCACAACTTAATAGGGAAGGGATGTTTGTGTGGACCACCTGTTTCCTCTTGACAGTCAGACTGTTGCTACAGAAGGCACCTTGATTGCATGATGAGTAATGTTAAGAGCTTAGCAATCGAACGTGACAGTGGAGCTGGAAAGGGGAGCTCTGACTCTCTGTGGACTAGCACTAAGATATGGGTGCTACATCACAGTCTGAAAAGCACCCTGCAATCTCCATCCCCACAACAACTTGGGAGATGCAGAGGGAGGTAGCAACGTGACCTTTATAAATAGCTGAGTTATGCTCAATTTTTTTCTTGTGGCTTGGATATGGAGAAGCACAGACAGCCTGCGTGACTCTGAAAACTTCAACGGAAATGAAACAGGAAGCCAGATCCTTTCACAGCTTGTTGATCTGTGAAGACGAGCTGAGTCTGTAGAGACTCATTTTCTAACCCCAGTAAAAAGCAGTCAGGGGAGAGAAATCCAATTGGGGGAGATACTCTGGAGAGGAGATGCAGAGGCAACATGACAGAAGGGCCAGCAAGAACAGAGACCACTTCACTGAACAAGAAAAGCGAAACAGAATGAGCTCAGAGAGAAGAGTTGGTAAGTTCATGCTGCTACGCTATAAATTTTGGCATGTCAAAAAGCTGGTGATCAGCTAGAGAAAAGTCCTGTGCTGCTGATTCCAGCTGCATGGGTACTGCTTTCACCTATGTGTCTGGCTACCTGACCTTGACAGTAGTAATAAGTTACGATAAACAAGGAAATGGTTCTTGACTGTTAAAAACAGGCTTGAAAAACTGAAGGAGGAAGCTGTCATCAGTTCTGCACTTAGGCTTCCTACTTATACTGGGTTGGATGCTGTTGCCTTCGTCTCAGCACTTGTTTGGAATTGTTTGCATTCTTTGTGCCATGATTATAGTCCTGCTGCTCACCTGCAGATGAGCACAGCAGTTGCTTTGGCTGCTGATTTGTAGGTTTAAACAGACACGGTTGAAACGTCTTCACACTTGCTTAGCAATGGCTTTCAGTATAAGCTTTTGCTGTAATTGCCGTGCACTCTCAGAGGGAGGTGGTCACAGTCATGGCTGCAGCTTGGATATGCCATGACCTGCACAAAAACCTGGAGGTTCTTGTTGTGGGAAAGTTCATAATACTCCCCTAAAGGAAGAAAATGTCATAAATATCCCTAAGCAGTAGAACTTTGCCATGAGCACATAGCCTTGTTTGAGTATCAGAAACATATGCAAAATGCCATGACCAGGAAGTCTGGAGGAAGAGAATCCAACGTAGGCTGCTTCCAGTCTGAGCTCCCTGGAGCTGTCCCCTTGCCCCTCTGGAGCTGCTGCCTACTCAGAGGCAAGGCAGGGAATGCATTATTTCTGCTGAAACCTACTGAATGCATGGGCTGTGCAAGGCCTTCTCTGTCTATCTACATGGGTCTGTTGGAGCAGGTCCAGAGAAGGACCATGACATTGGTAAGAGCACTGGAGCACCTCCAGGAAGACACACTGAGAAAACTGGGGTTGTTCAGCCTGGATATGAGGATATTGTGCACAGACCTCATAGCAACCTTCCAGTATCTGAAGGGGGCCTAGGGGGAAACTGGAGAGGGACTCTGTCAGGAACTACAGTGATAGGACAAGAGGTAATGGATACAAACTGAAAGAGGGGAAAATTAGGTTAGACATTAGGAAGAAATGCTTTACTGTGAGAGTGGTGAGACACTGGAGCAGGTTGCCCAGGATGCCCCATCCTGGCAGGGGGAGTGTGACTAGATAATTTTCAAAGTCCCTTCCAGCCCTTAACATTCTATGATTCTCTGAAATATTTTGGAGAAGTTGACTTTTTCTGAAGCTTTCTGAACTTTTGTAGCAGCAAGTTTCCAGTTCTGCAGAGTCTGTAAAAGAAGCTGCCTTCCAGTCAGCTGCTATTTCCCTTTCTGCTGTTGATCCCAGCTCAGACCTGGATCTTGCTCGCTCTCTCCAGGATTATCCTAACCCACATTCAGCTAACAGCTAACAGACCAGTCCAACAGTGCAGGAGGGTTGTGTATTCACCTGGCTCACTCTTGCAGTAGTGTAAGACTCCCCAAGGAAGGAGGTGGGTCGAGGTTGTCCCATCTCACTCTCAAGGTGGAGAGATAACATTTTCCTGCCAAAGCTTGCAAGTGGAAAAAGGTCTTAGAGAGCTCTTTGTGACTCTGGGAAGAGGTCCAGAAAGAGCTTAAGGTGAAAGAAAAGGCACAATAGATAAAAAAAGTCTCTCAAGAAGTTTCAAGTACGTGATCTCTGATTGACTGATTGATTGATTGTCCCAGGGCTTATTCCCACACACAGAGGTGCAAGGCCATTCTCCAGGTTGCACTGATGTGCTCAAAAAATGCACGGAGGAGAGAGCAGAGAGCCATGAAGTGGGAAGGACTCACTGATACAGGGGTTGATCTGTAGCATTTGTACTATACATTTCATCTCTCTCCCCTGATGAGTCAGCAGCCAGATAAACATTAACTTTGAAGCCTGCCTGCACAAAGAAATCACTGATTAAATCCTAAGATCTTAACAGAGGTTAAGAGAAGGCAGAAGGAGGCAAACCTGGATTTAGTTGCAATGCCAAACCATTCACTGCCACCAACACTGGCCTGGTCAAGGCAAGCAAGAAGCTGGAAAGGGAAGGTGAAGTATGTGATAACTGCAGACAAGATGTGGCTCAGAAATAAATTCCAGCCGCCTTCGAGCCTTTGCAGGTGGATGCCATGTGAGCTGTGTCCTGACAGCATCTCTCTCAGCTGCAGCTCCTGAGACACAGCTGCACTAAACACAACCTGTGAGCCCAGATGGAAAGCACCAGGTAACTGATGCTGTGGAGAGCCACAAAGCTGGTATTCAGAAATATTTTTTTTCCAAATGGATTTTTTGATGGAGCAGCACATAGTGCTACTACACAACTGACAGCTTTTGGCCTCTTCAGTCAACTATTTATTTTTGCTATTTTTAGCTGGGTTTTAAGCCTAGATTTTCTTTTATTTGGGTAAATGTGTCTATGGCTTTCTGTGAGTGCACCTAAGTGAATGCGTGGCACACCAATATTTAGCAGGTTTTGCCTATTTTGTTCCTTGCCCAGATTAACTGAGATGGAGGGAGAAACAATCTCATATTCATACCAGGCAGTACAAATCTCTTCACTGTTTCATGAAAAGTCTTTATCTTCAACAACTTTAATATCATGTGATATTTTAGGGAAAAAAACCCAAACAAACCTAAACAAAATCCAGTAACAAAAGACTGTGTAAGTTTGTATTAGCTCTGTACTGGAGCAAACTGCTTCTAAGTCCGTAAAAGATTTAAGTCTTTCTTTGGACCATCACAATTCCTTTCTGTTTTTCCTGCAAAGTCCTTAATAAGATGGAAGAAAACTGTTCTTTAATGTGTAACCAGAAAAGAAAGTACACCAGTCTGTGCAAATTCTCTACATACCTCTGAGAGAACGGACACATAAAAGTCTATTCTAAGGGAAGGTACCTGGCAAAGGGGGATTTCTTTTTGGATGAATGCACACCATCTTGTTAAAGAGTGAATTGGTGAGGAAATCATCATTTAATGATAATGAAAAAAGAAAACCAACCAGCAGCTTCAAAGTTATTAAGTTGTATTTACACTTAATGGGTAGATTTCAAACATGATGATGATGTTGATCTTCATTCAGGGAACTGGAATCCTTAGAAGTGTTTCAGGCATCCCCATCCCTAGAAGAGTTCAGTGCCAGCTGGATGGGGCTTTCAGCAACCTGGCCCACTGGGAAATGTCCCTGCCCATGGCAGAAGTTTGGAGCTAGGTGATCTTTAAGGTCCCTTTCAGGCCAAACCATTGTACGATTCTATGCTGCTGTAAAACGTGAAACAGCGTGGTGTGACACCCGAGCACAAGCTGTATCCCACTGGCGGGGCTGCTGGGGAAGTGGAGAACTCGGCTGGGAGACAGGCCGGGAGTTGGGTGGCAGGGGTTATCCCTCCTCCCCGCTTGCCGGGCACGGCCGGGCGGGCGCGGGGCGGCCCCGCGGGATCCCCGCCCCGGGCGGTGCCGGCGCTGCTTTGGAGCCGCGCTGATCCCGGCAGGCGCAGGACCGGAGCGGCGCTGCGGGTGAGGCGCGCCGGGGCTGCCGGGCGGTCCCTGGGGGTCCTGGAGTCGTGGCGAGGGTTTGGCTTTATTTGCTGTTTCTTTATGTTCCTCATTTTATTTTCCACTTGACTCTTTGGGGGCCGTTTCCCAGCGGCGGCGATTCCCGGAAAGCTGCTCCTGAGGTGATCCCGGCGGGAGCGCCCGGGAAGTGCCCCCGCCAGTGTGGTGACGGGGCCGGGGACTGCGGGCACCGCTTGGGGAGAGGCGGGCGAGAAGGGGAAATGCTGGGAGTGCCACCGGGACTGAGCTGCCCTGGGGCACTGCCGTGTCCTGAGTGCGGAATTAGCGCCGACCTGCGTGGGGATCGTGGCTGTAAAACAGCGGCGTGCGCCGCTCTCAGCCCGGGTGTTCGGCCGGGGTTTGGGTGTTTGTTTCAGGGCCGGTAATTTTTTTTTCTTACTGTGTTCAGTATGAATTTACGTGTTGGGGGCTGTCTTGTGTTTCCGTCAGAAAGGTGAAGGTTTATGAAAAAGGGGCTCATAAATGCAGGTGTGAGTCAGGAGGATCCAGGAAGGGGCCAGCTGCAGGTGGTCCTCGGTGTCAGGCATGGCTGAACATGAGCCAGCTGTGCCCAGGTGGCCAAGAAGGCCAAGGGCATCCTGGTCTGCATCAGCAATGGTGTGGCCAGCAGGACCAGGGCAGGGATTGTCCAGCTGTGCTCAGCACTGCTGAGGCCACACCTCAAATCCTGTGTTCAGTTCTGGGTCCCTCACTGCAAGAAAGACATTGAGGGGCTGGAGTGTGTCCAGGGAAGGGCAGTGGAGATGGTGCAGGGTCTGGAGCACAAGTCCCATGGGGAGCAGATGAGGCAACTGGGGTTGTTTAGCCTGCAGAAAAGGAGGGTCAGGGGTGACCTTATTGCTCTCTACAACTACCTAAAGGAGATACTTGTAACCAGGTCAGGGACAGTCTATTCTCCTAAGTAACAAGTCATACCAGGGAAGATTTAGATTAGATACCAGGAAAAATTTTTTTCACTGAAACAGCGTTCAGGCATTGGAACAGGCTGCCCAGGGAAGTGGTTGAGTCACCATCCCTGGAGATATTAGTAAGATGTGTAGATGTGGCACTTGGGGACATGATTAGTGGTGGGCTTGGCAGTGCTGGGTTAACAGATTTGGTTTTAAAGGCCTTTTTCAACCTAAATGATTTTGTGACCTCTTATGTCATTGAGAAGTGGTCTTTTAGACTGAGGATACCGTGCCCTGCCAGCTTGCTTTTCTGCTGTACATTCTGTGATCCATTTCTGCCTGATGGTTACGCACCCAGCTCTCATTTCGCACTGCCTTTCTTACTAAACCAGCTTGTTTTCTCTTTGGAGGAGCCGTACAAATTGCATGCAGCTCATACTTTCATTTTTGCAGCGGAGAAAGAACCAGATTTCTGTGGTATTTTGTGAGTGAGTTTAAGCCAGCACGGTGCTACCTGCTCCATTGCTGATACGTTCAAGTGCCGTTATTCCCACTTACGTCCTCTGGCCCGCTCCAGTTTCAGCAAGTGGTGAAACAAAGAGGCAAAATGCATGAAACAGGAAGAAATGACAGGCTCAGAAAGCTACTTTGTAGTCATTGAAGTGTGCTTCTTGAAGAATTTAATTTATTTGCTAGTGGACAAATAATTTGATTAGAAAATGAGGGGATCTTCTTATGGTAAGAGGAAAAGATGCCATTTTCCTATCCATATAAAACACTGCCAGGTGAAGGGTGTTAGAATTGATTTTGAAGGGAAGAAACAGCATGAAAATGCTGGTCAGCATTTAAATGTAAGTGCTTTTATGGATAAGTATCTGTATTTGGAATTTTTTAAAAAATAAATTTTTGTAGTAGAGATTTTTGCCGTTTTTGGATATAGCACTTTTTTCACTTTGTTTAACTGTTTGGAATGTGTTGCCTGCCTAGGTGGTGTTCATTTCCCATTCAGCGTCAAGGCTTTCTGTCCTCCTTGTTTCTTAGGTACAGTTTCCAGTTGAATCTTCACATCTTATCTACCAAGGATCAGGCAACAAACATTAAAGGGTTTTTCAAAATGTATGCAGTTTTTCTTGAGCTTAATGTTTGATCTTGCATGACTACCCAGGCAAATGAGTTTGAGATTTCAGAAATACCTCTGCTGAACCTCCTGACCCCACACAGCTGAACTGTGGGAGTCACAGTGCCAAACTGTCCTAGGGGAGATGATTATGGTTATAATTTAGTTGTTTTTAAAACACAGGGAATAACCAGTGCTCAGGAGTCAGAAGGTAATGTAATTACACCGCTTTCATTACACTTGCATAACTAAATTTGGATGTGATTGGAATGGCATAAAGTTTACCTCAATGAGCTTCTTAATCTCCTCTTGTTTTAGGCTGCAAAATTATTATTTTTTTAATTACCTTTGGGCTGCCTAAGTCGTATTCTAATGGCATTTTTATGGCAGTCTGACTTCTAAAAGAGTTATAGTGCTCTTTAAAGTGAAACACTAATCTGAGTTTCTGTCTGAGATCTGGTCCTGAACCACTTAGGATCTGTTTTCTGCTTTGATGGAATTTGGGAAGGCCAGGTGAACACAGGGCATCCTTTTCACACTCCTGGGGTGAAACAGCTGGCATGGTGCCAGCGTGTAGCAGGAACGGGGAACTTTCCCATGTGCTCCATTGCTGGGATTCCCAGCCTAGCAGATGCCAGTTCCTCAGTGCATGGTTGCAGTGCTCTGGATCAGACACAACGATGCTGTGCCTTACAGAAAGACAGAGAAACAGCTACTTCTTAGTAAAAATGTCAGAGTTTCATGATAGAAAACACGAGTTTCAGTTCTTCAGCAATGTAAAAGCAGTCACTGGCAGTTGTAAAAGGGGAGTTTGTTGCTAGGGATCTTGTACTAATTCTGAGGTGTTAAAGTTTAGTTTGCATATTACAGAATTTGGTTTCATGAAAAGTTTGGTTTTTTGTCCCACAAACAATATAACTCATGGTTGAGCTATCTGTTGCCTGATAACATAATAGCATGTGAAAATTGTGCCCCAGCATAAATGAGGACAAAAAGGAAATAAGGGTACTACTGTCCACTTCTTGAGAAGTGCCACAGTGCTCCTCATGAGAGGGCTCCAGTGAAGGCAAACATTATAAAATACTTCAAAACTTCTACAGGCTTCTTCATTCATTTTCTGAGAAATTTTGAAGTCAGCATCTTTTGGTTTCTTTTCAGCCTTGCGCCATGCTTGTCGCTTCTTCCCATTTTTTCCCTGCGCTACACACTCCATATTTTTGGCATCCTCAAGATCCAGACCCAAATGCTTGGGATTTCTCTGTAGCCTATGGGAATGTGCTGGAAGCTCCTGACAGAGAGAGGAAGAGTGTCTCTAGCTCCTGTCCCCATGTCACCAGTGAGGACAGACACCACTGCGTACTTGTGCTGATGGATGTGTCAAGCAAGGCTACTTGTACTGCCCACACTTTTCTATCAACAAACATTTTTCTGAGAATGCTGTAAACTGAGCAGAAGTCTTGTGTTGTCTTATTTGAGCCATATTCTGTAACGGTGGAGGGTACAAGGTGTGGCAAGATGTGGCTGTACATGCTCAGTCTCTGGTCCTTTTGCTGGTTCTACTCGTGGTCTTGGGCAGGACCCCATCTCAGGTGCCTTGTCCATACATAATATATTGGTGAAGTTTTCCATGTATTTTAAGTGTTTAGCATTTATGTTTCCAGGGCAGGGTAGTCATGCTGGGCAAATGATGCTATGAAAGTGTGAAATGTGTACCTTAGCATCAAACTAGTGCCTTGATATGACGTGGTGTCCGTGAGGCTTCGACCATCATCACGCCTGCCCTTGTATCTGTGCAGCAAAGCAGCATCAAGGCAAGGTGTGCTTGGCACTGCCCACAGGTCAGCTGCCACCAGGGAAACCATAGAATGGTTTGGGTTGGAAGGGATCTTACAGATCATCTGGTCCCTACCCCCTGCCATGCACAGGGACACTTTCCACTAGACCAGGTTGCTCAGAACTCCATCCAACCTGGTCTTGAACACTTTCAGGGATGGGACATCCATAGTGTCTTTGGGCAGCCTATCCCAGTGCTACACCAGCCTCACTGTGAAGAATTTCTACCTAATATCTAACCTAAGCCTGCCCTCTTTCAATCTAAAGTCATTACCCTGTGTTACCTCTCTAAATCCCTTTGTGAAGTCCTTCTCCATCTTTCTTGTAGGCACCTTTAGGCACTGGAAGGTGCTATAAGTCTTCTAGGAGCCTTCCAGGCTCAGCTCTTCTAGTCTGTTCTCATTAAGAGAGGTGCTTCATCCCCTGATCATCTTCATGGCCTCTGCTGTGGACCTTGCACCATTAGGTCCACATCCTTGTTATGCTGGGGTCTCGGAGCTGGATGCTGCACTGCAGGTGGGGTCTCACAATAGTGGAGGGCAGAATCCCCTCCCTCAAATGGTCAGCAAGGGTTTAATTGCCAAGTTTGTGCAAAATTGGTCTTTTGCAAACTTCAATACTTGGTTCAGGTGTGTCTGTACCACAAAGAGAAGCCCCACCTGTTTTCCCCAGTTTTGCTCTGACCACAGCACTACGCCACAGGCTTGTGAGCAGCTTGGAGGTATGGTTATTGTCCTTCAATTCTGGTTTCATTTTGTGTCATTTCCTGCACATGAATTTCAGCTATGACGTTCTTGCCAAAGGCCAAGCCTTAAAAATAGGGGATTTCATAGAAATGAATAACTTTAAAAATTATACTGCTGGGTTCCATGTCAGAAACTATCCAGTACCCTGTATTTCATTTTCTTACTTTACAAGTGAAAGTAAGTTATGCCTCTGGCAAGTGTCAGCCCCCAAAGAAGAACTCAATGTGCAGGGTCACACTTAACTATATTTTACAGGGCTGAATGATTTGTATTTTATTTAGTCCTTGCCACGTAACTGTCCAGGTTTTAGGCGGTCTGTGCAAATGCAGAGGTGTCAGGGAGCTGTGGTCTCCTGATCCCTGCAACTGAAGTCTGGAGTGCTTTGCTTTCAACTTGTCTTGCATTCAAATGTCTCTAAAAATACCAGCTGTGCTTTAGCAATGACAATAATATTATTATACATAATTATATTAATACTACTAATACTACTAATAATGTGCTTTTATAAGTGGAGAGCTCTCGCACAGAATGTTCTGAGTTCTTGAATCACATTTTTATGAAATGGTTCTGTTTGCTATGAATTTGGTATTACACTGAGCAGTAACTTAAATTTCAGTTACTCTCTTGTTGCAGTCAGTTTTACCTTTCAGTATGCTTTTTTTTGTATAATATTTTAGGCCAGAAGTGCCTGGGAACGCACTCTCACAAAAAGGCAGAGGACTCCTGTGTGCTTGAGCTAATTAAAATATGCCAGTTTGAAAGTGTTGCCCTTGAAATAATGAAAAGAGAGCAGGGTTTAAACACTCCAGCTGCTTCCATACAAACACTATGACCTCTGCAGAACAAAGCTGAAGTTTTGGCTTTCATCAGACTGGACACTGAGAGGCAGAGGGGAAGAGATGCAAGACCAATTTCTGCCATTTGCATTCAGAGTGATGGCTTTGATCTTTTGCTTTCTTTGGCGTTGTTTTGTGCTTCTAATCTGTCTTGAAAAGAGGGCAAGACACAAGTAAAACTCCCTAGCAAACAGTTAACACTGCTGGAATAATCTCTGCACATACCTGCTGAGGAAGCACAAGCTCTGTGATCTGGTGCACCACCAGGAGATATCAATAATTTGTGATTAATAATCATCAATTATATGTAATTACTAATTCACATGAAAAACACACAGCTCTGCACGGCCTGCTCACAGAATTGGGTACACTGAGGAGAGGGCCATGCTCTGAAGGCAGACACAAAATCTGTGTGGGGTGCAGCAGTCAGACCCTGTACAGAGATGGGAAGGAGGAGTGACATGGATGTAGTTTGGGGAGATGGGGCTGGCTTTCTCCTTGGACAGTAAATAATATCAAAAGAGTGGCTTTTAATTGTTTGTCATGCATTACTTGATCCTGCTGTTTTCCTGGAGATCAGTTGGGATAACTTTTTATCAACAGCTAGCTTAAAATTCCTTGGACTGTCCTGCATTGTGTGCTTACAAAGCATCCAGGCAGAGCCAGGGGCACTTCCTGCCCTGGGGAGCCCCAGGAGTGGGGCAACTGCCACTGGGCCTCTGCCTGGAGAGACCAGGAGGGATGCTGCCTGTGGTATCCCCAGCCTCCTGAGCACCTAATGACTGTGCATCCTTGGAGGGTGGGGTGGTAGGTGCAAGTATTGTGCTGTTCAGCAAACAAGATTTAAAAATCAGGAGGAGGAAGATTACTGTTATTGCTAAGTAAGAATTCTTTTTTCCCCCTTAACCAGGTTTCAGTTATCTAGACATATCAACATAAAAAACCCAAGGTATTTACACTTGTCAGCTAGACTTAAGATGTTCAGGAGGAAAGTATTTCCTTTATTCTGTCAGTTTGGATTCAGCATGGCAAAAGAAAAGAAAAGAAAAGCATTTTGAGAACTGTAAAACAACCATGAGTGGCATTAGGGATGACTCAACATGCAACTCTGCAGCAGGCAGACTAAGAAATCTTAGAGTGGGCTCCTTTCAAATAATAGATTTAATGCATTTACGTAAGTTCTGTTTGAAATGTACAGGCATTAAATAGCAATTCTGAATGGGAACAGATTTTTTTCCACATTAAGAAAAAAACAGTAGCAGAGATTTCAGAGGTTCCTTCTTTAAAAAGATGTTATTTTCTTTTTTTCATTTTTTTAAACTCAGGAATAAGAGTTTTAGAGAGATTCATGTTTTTTAATGGCATGAAATGGTTTTCATGTGTTTCTCATCCAGTATTCTGCACTGTAAATTCTCAGAAGGCTTCTGTCATGTTTTTTCTTACTTAAATGGAAGTGGGGCTAAGCATTATTCATCTGAAGGTCTTGGATGAAACACTCTGTGCCTTAAAAAGGAAGCTGAATAGTACAGGAAATCGAGAACTGAACTTTCCTTTTGTTCTTATAGGCATTTGTAGAGAGAAAATGGTATGTGCAGACTAAGGCATGCATTAATATCTTGGTTATATAGCTGAAATTGGTTTTGTAAAGGTAATTCTAGTAGGGTATATTTTAGATAATCACCCAGTAGGTAAGAACACATTATGGTTGTTGCTGCACAGTAGGAGTAAGTATGTGTCACAGCTGGATAGATACATTAACACCAGCAGTTCCTGTTGATGATCAGGGAATCTGAAGAAGGCTGCCAGCTCTACGTTCTCTGTATTTTTCTGAAAAAAGACTGAGGGAGCAAAGAGTGCACTTGGGACAGCCCTATGCAGAACAGCTGTGTAAATAAAACCTTTCTTGCAACTGATGGGCCAAATGTGTTACCAAAACTATTCTGTTTTCTAGGTAATTGTGTGATTCTAGTTAGAGTTTGGGGCTAGGATTCTGGTTTTTTATTTTTTGAGTAGAAGAAATCTGATCAGCAGACACGCTTGAACTTTTGATAAGTCACTGATGATTACCATCTTTGCCTGTAAATTATTTTCTTTCTTTTTTTATTATACCAAGGAAAGATCCTCATCTCTCCTGTTTGTTAGAACAGGTGAATGTTGCTTAACAAGTTGACATTGCTTTACTCTGTACAGGAAGGGGTTTGTAATGAAATAGTTGTTGAATTAAGCAGTGCTTCTCGCATATCTTGGTATGTGTTTGATCTCTTTCAGTATTTTTTATTTTTTTGGTGCGATGCTGATAATAAACAGGGAAAGTAAAGAATTTGTAATCTCTTGGCACCACTTAAAAAGGCATGTTCCGTTCTTCTGAACTCTGATGGGAGATAATCTTTTGTATGTATTGAATTTGTATAATTAATAATGTTTTTTCTGTGTCTCCCTCTTGGTTCATTCAGTTGAGATCTATGTATACATGTGCATCATGTTTGTGCCTGCTCTCCAAGGGTAAGTTTGTTTTCCCTTAAAAGAGGGACTTAGCCTTTTCTGTAAAACGCCTTGGTACTGATGGTGTATAATCTGGAAGAAAGCAATGTGCAACAATGTGAAGAGAACTCTGCATGCACACCTTGAACACAGGCAGACTTGGACCTCCATGCCAAGCCTCACATGTCTCAGTTGAGGGATCTCCCTTTCTAGCTCTGCATCCAAGAGAGGAGGGAGAAGGAGTGGTACAGCTGGGGCAGCAGAAGGGCTGAAACAGAGGGGTCCCACATTCTGCCTCCCTCTTTGAATGAGGGTATGCCTGCTTTTTGGGAACTAGAACCATAATTTTGTGTGATGGGAGTATGAAACATGACCACCTTATGGTGACAAGTCCTATGTCCTGCTTTCAGTACCAAAAGACAGTGAAGAGGAATGTCCCGAAAACAAATCATTCTGTCAGGTTTTAATTTGGGAAGACGCTCTGTTATCTTTCTGATGGCCTTGTTGATGGCATGGAGAAAACCAGTAAAGGGTGATTGCAGCATGTCTGATGGCACAATATTCCGTAATGCACACAGTGCTGTCTGCTAGTTCCCAAGCTGATCTTTGACATTTTGCATTTCATCAGGTATGTGTATTTAAGGTGGCAGCCTCCAAAACTGTTGTGAGGGAGTCAAATGTGAAAAAAATCCTTTAGAGATTCTTCCTGAGTTACTTGAGAATGAAACAGATGTTGCATATGGCTCTTACTTACCTTTTTTCTGGCCTTTTTTGTTGGTTTTCTTCCTTCTCCTGCTGACTTTGTGGGAGGTAAAAGCCTAGGGCTTGGCACTAGCAGGAAGCTGATGTGGCATGAAAAGAAAACATGGTGTACAACTTGCACTGTAAGATAAACACTGCTATCAGCTCCTACTCCAGCACTGTTCAGCCTCTGTTCTTCCAAATTTCTGCATGGCAGAAGAGGCCTCCCTGTCATGCTGATGCTCGCAGTTGCTCTTCAAGAAGATGGGAGCCCAGCAGCTGCTCACAGCACCAACTGCTCCTGTCACTGCCTCCTGAGGAACAGGATGAATTGTGCCCATATCCCAGGGAATGGATTTGGTTTAAAAATCTGTGGGTTTACTTTATTCCCCCCACTAATGTGTTATTAATTTAATTGCTCGTTGGTTTCTGAAGACTTTTGGGGGGTGCAGGGAGGGGGGTGGAAAGATCTATTTTAAGCTGCCGCCTTCTTTAATTTATGCTCATGATGTATTTTTACCAGCAGCACTTTGCAACCCAACCACTACTTCTAAATGTCATTTAGCTGAATAAAAATGTAATTAATTTCTAAGTGTGACATAAGCACTGAAAGTATTAACTGAATCACAAACTGCTGTTTGAACAGCAGCTTTCCCATGACAGGAGAGAAAGTTCATGAAGTCCAAGGTATGCTGCAATACAAGTGTAGCAAAAATACTCAAAATCACTTGTTTGCAGGTTTTCCCACTGCCCATTAGGCTTTCTGTTAGGGAAATACCCATTTATGAATCCTCCATATTAAATAAAAATGGGTGAGCACTATTTGGTTATCTCGTGTTCTCTGACACTGATTTGTGTTTCTGATGGAAATCAGTAAGCCTGTGCTTCCCAGCACTCCTTGAAGAGCAGTTGCTCAAGCACCTGTTAACCACATGCGTTGAAAGAGAGCTTGTTGAACTCCAGTAGCCTTAGGTTTATTCAGGAATACTACCATCAAAAATCTTTTCAGAAGATTGTTTCATTCAGTTTAAAAGCTGATGCAGAGCTCTCATCTTTCTGCCTGTCAAAGGGGCAAGGGAAGAAATTTTGCATTCACATGTATTTCTTGGTACTCCATAATGCAAAGTATGTCATTTTAACAGACGGACCAGCTCTTGATTTTTTTATAGACCCAATTTGTTCAAAATCAAAAGTTGGAGTGGACCATACAGACATTCTAAGTAATGAAATGAAAGTCTGCTGCAACTTCCCTTTGATGCTGTATATTTAAATTGGTGTTAATTTCAATCATCACTGGTTTGCAGACAACAGTGTAAATCCAGAATTCCCACTGATCCATGGGCTGAACATCCATGAGCCATCAGGTTCCATTCTAGTGGACAGAAGGTTCAGTTATTCACAGTCCACTGAGGTTTTTTTCAATGCTGATGCCTTTATCCTAAAGAGAGAAAAAAAAATTGTGATGGCTTGATTCTGCTGGGATTGTCATTTCTCAGTTGTTCTCCAGGTAGAAGTTTGTGTGCTTATTGAGAATGTGCCTACAGGTGTCCCTCAGCAGGAAGTGTGAGTGTGAGCTGTAAGTGGGAGTGTCTGGTTTTTCTATGAAGTTTTCCATTTCCAAACCTCACAGCTGATGTTTTGTTGTCTGTTACTTGGCATCAGTAATAAACATTTTCTGGAGCTTCAGAACTAGCACCCCAACCCCACCTCTGATTACATCTCTAAAGTTTATTGACACTGTTTTATTTACAGGTCTTAATCTGCCTTTAGTTCACAGGAGAGACAAGGTGTGGGTCTCACCACCAGATGACTTGCATGTGAGATCTTTTATTAAAACTTCTTCAAACAACAGAATATTGGGAAAGACCAAGTATCAGCAGTGCTCTGTATATATGCAACAGTGCTCATAAAAATGAGTGCATCACTGTTTATCTTGTTGCTAAGGCTGGAATTGATACGTAGCTCTTTGACTGGACTGTTGTCCACAGTGCATGGGCTTAATTTACGTGGAAAACTTAAGCCCCTCTTAAATTTCCTGTTAAAGCCAGGAGGGGCAGAAGTTCAGCTGACATAAAACTATGTGGAATGAGTAATCCCCTCTGTAGACTCCCTGGAGAAGGATCTTTTCAGCCTTCTCTGTGGATGCCTTTATAAAAAGTTGAGTTCTCTTACAGTTTAGTACTAAATCAGTAAGTTAATAACAGAGCAGCTGTTCATCATGAGCTCTGGGAATTTCCTACATTCAAATTTCTTCCAGAGGACAAATTTCTCACTTAGGGAGAAGACTGCCTTTGTCAACTATTCAGTCTCCAGGCCCTCTCTCACTTGTAGGTCTTCTTATCAACAACAGAAAACCATAACCTTCCCTAACCTTGTCTGTAATGCCAAGGAAGCGACAGAATCTTGTCCTTGTTTATGTCTGTGAAGAATAGTGAGTGTGTACTCCCTTCGTGATGATCTCCTGAGCTTTCTACCAAATCCCAGGGGAGGATCTTTCTCTGGAGCTTTTAATTGACCCTAAACTTACCCAAATTGAGGCAGGAACATTCCTTTAATTCCCCAGACAGTCATGTGGTGCTTACTCAGCTAATATTGCCTTATATGGCCCATTTGTTGACTACCAGTAAGTCCTATGAACCCCATGTCTTTAAAGCCTTAGAGACAAAATAATGACAGTACAGGTCTCTAGATCAGCACATCCGGAAGTAAAAAAATAATAATTCTGGGTTTTTTTTTGTTATTGAGCAGCAGCTTCGATACCAATCTTCCTGTGACTCCATTGTAACTATATACATAGCCTTCACTGTGTGCAGGAAAGCATGGAAATGTAAACTGTGTGCACCCAAACCCCTAGAAACTTGAGAAACTAAGTATATAAATTGTATGTATTAAGTAAAATATACTAATCTTTTGCATGTCATGTTTTGTGTTTCATTTGAAGTGGTATCATGTTTGGATGATACTTCTTTTTGTAAGAAAACAAACAGAAACAAGTACTTCAAAATAGTGATAAGATTTTCCCCTCTCTCTTTTTATCCCTATTTTAGGAAGGCATGAGGTGTGGTCCTGGAAAACAGCCAGCAAGGAATCCTTGTGTCTCATGTGGCAAAAAGTGAAAGTGCAGCTAATGTTAAGCATGTCTTTCCTCACCACTGTTTTTTGGTATTGTAGGAGGCTGTACACCTTTTTAGCACAGCTACTGAAACGGTAGGTTTTTATTATGCAGACTTGAGTCTTCCATACTGTTGCTTATTTCAGTAAAGACTGACCTTCAAGACCTCCTTGTTGACACCTGTTTTATCATTTATATTTCAGATGGAGCAACTACCTTCAGAGGAAACTCATAAGTAAGATTTTTGTTGTCACTCCACATTCAATAATCACCCTCGCAACTTCCCTTTAGATGCAGAACAGCAGAACACAGTAACTAATCTGTGAATCAATCTCAATTTAGGGAATCTCAGTGTGCTGCCTGAAGTTGATCTACTTGGTTATAGTGCAAGAGAATGGAAAGGAGAAACAAAGCAGGCCAAACAGATGAAGGAGGTAAGAGTTAAGTTTTAATCTCTGCATGAGGACAGAGGAGAACCAGCACGTGGGAAAGGAATAGCCCTCCCAATGCAAACAGCTGAAGCAGCTATCAAAGCCTGCTACACTGGCTAGTCAAATGAAAAGCGAAAGGGACAGCATGAACATGGGTCTAAATAAACAGTGCAGAAGTACAGGTAAAAATGTAGATCAGATTTTAGTCTTGTATATATTCTGAATTCCCTCTTCTAGCACCAGTGAACTACACTTTAACAGGAAAAATCCCCAGTGCTAAAGCCCAAATAATTCAGTCTTAGGGGCTGTCATTTGGCCTTTGATTTAAGGTAAAAACTCTTAATCCAGGGAGGAAAGAAGCACCACATCCATTTCTCTTCTAAGCTCTGAAGGTCCATGCTTGGCAGCCTTCCCCTCTCCAGCATCATCAGCTGCAGCTGGGCTTCCTGATGGAGGCCATCCCATGCCTTTGGGCACAGTCCATCTGCTCCAGCTCTGCACCCTGGCCCAGGTACTTCTGTGCTGGTGTCTTCCCCTGCACAGGGCGCTGCTGGCAAGACAGGCAGTGCAACTGCACCAGTGTATTTGACATGTGTTGGCTTTAGGGCATGGTATCAGAGTCATAGAGTAAATGCATACCAAGAAGGACTTAAAAGGTAAAAAGAAGCTGGTAAGGAAAAACAGTAGCATAAAGGGGTTGTAGAAAAAAGAGGGCAGTTTTCAAAAAGCTGGAGTTGCATTCAAGTGATGAACAGAGAAAAGATCCAGTTTTGCCACATTAAATGCAAGAACACAGCAGTGCCAAAAGTTCACAGAACAACACACAAGACCAAAAACAATTTGGAGGAGCGAGTAACAAAAGATACCAAAACTTCTAATAAATTTGCAAGCTCATACTGGGCAAAAAGCCTTTCAGAAAATCTGTGAGCCTTCTGGATGACCAGACCTGAAAAGGAGACTCCTGTATATGGAGCAGTCAGTGGATGTCTGGTTACATCAGGTAGAAGTTGCCATGGCAAGGAGCACATTTTAGGATGAGGTCTTGTAAGATCCTTAACCAGCATAACATGCTTGCTGTCCCCAAAAGGAACAATCCCATGTTTGTCTTGTCTCTCCCTCTTTCTCACCTTGTCCTAGCTAAGCAGTCCCTCTCCCATTTTTGTGCTGCCTCTCATATCGTATTTTTGATGTGGTCCACACAGATGGTGAGCTGATAAAGCAGGTCATCCAGAAAGAGGCTTCTCTGAGACCCTCAAGCTTGCTGAAGCAGCAGGATGCTCCCTCAGCAGAAAGATTTTAATATGCTTACTATCCCAGCTGATAAAGTAAGAGTAAGGGGACAGAGTGCAGCTGAGAATTGGTGGTGGGATGGGGTGATGAAGCAACCAAGATAAGAGAACAAGGGATTGAGGCCATCCTGCTGCCCCCTTCAGGAAGCAAACTGGAAGTGATGGAGCAGCCTGTGGGACTGTAGATTCCTTTCCCTAATCCTCTGCCAGTTTATTGCTCAGAATTGTGTCAGCAAGGGCTCAGATGGCAGCCAGAGGTAATGCAGAGTGTGTAGGTGGACCAAGGGCTGTCCACTTCAGCACAGAGCTGCCAGATCTGCTCAGCCTCATGTCAGTGCTGCATGATGGATTCCGGCCAATGTAAGGAGATGTTTTTGCTAAAAGGAGTTTTCTCCAGATACCTGTTCCTGCCCTTTTGCTGCTGCATCTCACATGTCAGTGCAAAATGTAAAGCAGTTGAGGTTAATGTCGTTATGGCACAGAAATCTGTGCTGATCTGCTGCAATTTGGTTGACCATGTGAATGTTTACAGTAGCAATAGTGCAGAGACTTAAACAAGTTGCTGGGTTTGGAAGGAATGCAGAATCACTTAAGGGACAGCGCCAGTCTAAGGCGTTTACAAAAACATGGTGTTTAACATTTCTGTGTATATAAATCTTAAAAATATACTCTCTTGTTCTCCTAGCTCCCTCTTACGAGTACTTTGGAACTGGACTTCAGACAACATGGTTTTTTCAAGATTTAATATTTTTATTGCTAATTTTTCTTGGTTTCTTTCTAGGCATATGAAGAATTGTTTAGGAGCTGTCATATCAAATACCTGAGACAAGTCAGGAAGGACAACTATAGTGTAGTAAGAGCAGTGCTTTTTCAGATATTCAGCCAAGGCATTCATTTTCCTTCGTGGATGAAAGAAAGAGATATATTGAAGGTAAAATTCATTTCCTAAATGAACATATTTCAGCTATCCATGCAAAGCAGAAGGAAGCTTTGTTCAGTGTGGAACGTGGTATGTTGGCTGTCAAAGTGGAGAATCATTATCAGAATTCAAGAAGAAGTTTTTCAAACCCACTGAACTACATTTAATTGAAAAACTGTCCTTGATCTAAATATACCAATGTGAACATAATTCTAAATGATAAAAAAAATAAAATTGGATGGGTGAATGTTACTGCCTGATGTCACTCCCTGAACACAACAGGTTATTTGAATCCTCCCCCATCCACATCCATGCAAAGTTCAGTGGCTCACTTGGGAGCTGCTGCGTTGCTGGAGCAGCAGGAATCCTGCCCTGGGCTTCAGGAGCTCTGGCAGAAGATAGTGCCAGGGAGGTGGGATCTATAGCTTCTGCCTGTAGCGATATATGTGCAGACTGGAAGGTGTCTGTAATCCTAAATACATCACTGAATTTGGAAGTATCCAGCTTTTCCAGAGTGTGGGTTATATATTTTGCTGAGAGCATATTTTCATCTTTTTTTTTGGGCTGGCCCTGTTTTAAAGGTTTCTTAAGGACTTAGCAGTTAAGTGGATCCTCCTTCATAGCATTTGAATTGTGAGGTCCATTTACTTTGTTGTTTGAACTGTCCAAACAGCAGACAGAACCACATCATAAATTGTATGTAGACAAGTTTATATAAGCTTAAATTCTACTTCTTGTTATGGTTATGATTAGCTTGCCTTTTGTTTTTTTCCCAGCTCCCTGAAAAGCTTTTGTATTCTCAAGGCTGTAACTGGATTCAGCAATACAGTTTTGGGCCAGAAAGGTACACAGGTCCCAATGCCTTTGGGAAGTTGCGCAAATGTATGGAGGCATTAAAGACAAACGTGAGTATCTGGGAAGTGGTTGGGAGGAATAAAAGCCTTGAGAAATGGGTTCAGACAGAGTTAAGGAACTGCTCCTGGTTATGTATTTGTGGGGCAGTCAGCCTCCCTCCCAGGGTCAGACTGCTGAGTTGCTGGGAAGGTCATCACCTCTCCTGCAGGGGAATCCAGCTCTGGGTGATCCACCAGGCCAAGTATTCAGGAGTCCCCTGCAAGTTAGGGAGGCCACCATCCCTACAGCTAGTCCTTGCCATCAAGTGGCACCTGCAGTATTTCATCATTTTGATTAAAAATAAACATGCTGTATGAGATGCTTCTGGATTCCCCCCGCCCCAGCTGGGAAGGAGCAAGCAAACAGTGCATTTTCTTCTAAAACTATTGTATTTTCTTTGCTTCTATCCCCATTAAATGTTTTAATTATCCATTTTTGCTATAATTTCTCTCTGTAAGCTCAAGCACTTGATTGCAAAGACCTGTTAGCCTCACCGCCCCCTCTGCTCAGCATTGCCAGATTGCTGTCATTCCCAACCTAGGACTATAATTCTTATTTACATATTTAAAACTTGGGGTGATCTAGTAGTCCCAAAGCCTTCTGAAGCAGAGATAAAGAGTTGGCCTGTCAAGACCTTGCACCTTTCCTGAGCTCCTCTGGGGTTTCTGCGCATCTGCAGTGATAGTAATTGTTAATTAAAAAAAAAACAAACAAAACCCCTCAAACAGGCTAATTTAAGCTCTAGAAACAAAGCATTAGTAAGAAAAAGAGGGAATTAAAATAGAGATCCGGTCCCTCGCCTGCACTCTTGCTGTGCCAAAGTGACAACTGCATCTTCTTGAGATGGGTCTGATAGCTGTTATGTGCAGTTAACATTTTGTTCTGGTTGCTCTTTGCATTTCCCAGTGTTGGGTTATTTGACTTTTATTTTTAGCTTGTTGATGATAGTGCACAAAGCATTTAATCTGCATTTTTAAGAAAAAAGTTTCAAGTCGATAGAATGAATAAATCCTTACAATTAACAAATTGTTTCAAAGCAACTCTGTGACGCATTATGCTATTACTGGGCATGAGGTCCAGCTCCCAATTTCATTTTATTTTTATAAAGATGGTGGTTGGCCAGTGAGATGGATTTTTGCCTATTTTTACTGACTGGGTTCTTTGCTGCCTTTCCCAGCTCCATCATCATAGAATCATAGAATCATTTAGGTTGGAAAAGACCTTTAAGATTATCAAGTCCAACCATTAACCCAGCACTAAAATGTGTCCACAAGTGCTACATTTACACTTTTAAACATCTCCAGGGACAGTGACTCAACCACTTCCCTGGACTGTCTGTTCAATGCTTGACAACACTTTTGATAAAGAATTTTCTCCTAGTATGCAATCTAAATATCTCCTGGCAGAATTTCAGGCCTTTTCTTCTTGTTCTATGACATGTTAGTTGGGAGAAAAGACTGACCTCCACCTGGTTACACCATCCTTTTAGGTAGTTGTAGAGTGGTAAGATTTCCCCTTGAGTCTTATTTTCTCCAGGCTAAACAACCCCAGCTCCTTCTACTGCTCCTCGTAAGACCTGTGCTCCAGACCCTTCACCAGCTCTGCTGCCCTTCTCTGGACTTGATCCAGGTCCTCAGTGTCCTTCCAATAGTGAGGGACACAAAACTGAACACAGGACTTCAGGTGTGCCCTCACCAGTGCCCAGTACAGGGGCACAATCACTGCCCTGGTGCTGCTGGCCACACCATTGCTGGTACAAGCCAGGATGCCACTGGCTTTCTTGGCCACCTGGGCACAGCTGGATCATGTTCAGCTGCTGTTGACCAGCACCCCCATGTTTCCACTCTTTTCCACTGAGCCACTTTCCAGCCACTCTGCCCCCAGCCTGCAGTGCTGCCTGGAGTTGTTGTCCCCCAAATGTAGGACCCGGCATTTGGCCTTGTTGAACCTCAAACCATTGGCCTTGGTCAGACTGGGGGCTGCTGCCTGCAAATGCTGTTGTGCCTGGGCTGTTTTGATTAATAGCTGCTTTACACTTAGACCAGGCTTCTGTTCCTGTTTTGCTATCTTTTGTGTTAGATAGAATTCCTTATAGTTTTATTAATGTTCTTCTTTTGTGTGCTTTTCAGTGGGCTGAAATAAGTGCTACAAGAGATCACGAAGAAAGGGGAAACATGTGCAATATACTGTTTTCTGATGAAAGCAAGGAATACAAACTATATGAGGCCATAAAATTCATCATGCTCTATGAAGTTGTCGAAGCCTATGAGCAGATAAAGAGCAGGGAAGAACCTGTGCACAACCTTTTTAGCCTTCTCTTTGCTCGTGACTCTTCATCTGACCCTCTGAGTTTCATGATGAATCATCTGAACTCCATAGGTGACTCTATTTGCCTAGACCAGGTAAGGATATAAATGAAAAACAAATCAAAAAACTTACTCCATCTTTGTAGTGATTAGGTGATTATATCATACATCATCAATGATAGCTGGCCCACTTTTTTCTCTTTGAGATGCGGGGAAGTGGCTGAAGATAACCATTTATGTTCCAGGAAAAAAAAACCTGTAGTAAGAGTGGACAAAAAAAAAAAAAAAGCTACAGGCTATCAATAAGACAATTTTAGAATAATTATAACTTTGATATGTAAAATAATTTTAGATTATACTGTTTTGACCTGTTGTTTTGCTTTTCCTATCTGTTCCAGTATGCCAAACCCTGTAACATCACTCTCTTTTCTTCCCACACTTTGGTTCTCATGAGATCTAATGTCTATTAAGAGTAGGTAATGAGAACTCTACTAATCACCTTTATATGTTAAAGGTTTTGTTTCCTATTTTATAATTAGTGAGGAGTTCAGTGCTGACATCTAAACTCCACACTGCCACTCTGCAAATGGTTTCACTTTCCAATGGCTGAAATTATATTTTATAATCAATTTCAGTTATCAAGTCAACTGTTACGTGATGCAGTCAGCAGAACTGGACAGGTTCTACTCTGTTTGGCTATGCCCAAGAATATCAACTTTTCCCAAACCTTTTTTCCTGATTAAGCAATCCATTGCAAGAAGTATCAATGAAGATGTCAGTTCTCCAGTTTCATATACACGAAGTACCAGGAAACTTTTTCCTTTTGCTGTTATGTTTTCCACATGTAGCAAGTGATCACAAGGTGGCAGGCTTCCCATTTTTTCAGGGTGTTTCAATCTTGGTAACAGCAAGTCCTTTCTTGCTCCCCAAAAAGCTGTGTGAGCCGGCTTGGGAGCAGGTTATGTATGGTGTCAGGTGGAGAAGGAATGTTTCCCTCTATGTAAAAAAGAGAAGTGGAAGGGCTGTTGGGAATATCCTCGAACTTTTAATTTTCTTACTCCACTCGCAAAAGGGCCCCTTTTATTCCTTGTCTGCTGTTTTGAATCTAAATGATTTGCTGTAACTTGGAGAGTCTTCAGTTTAGTTTTCAAAGTCTAGAAATAAATGTCTTACAGACTTGTTTCATTTTTAGGTTGAACTGTTTCTTCTTGGATACTTACTTGAAGTAAAGATACGAGTTTACAGACTGCATAGGTTTAATACTGAGGAATTTCAAGTAAACTATCCGGATGAATACCGAAGGGAATGGAATGAGATTTCCCTTCTGACTGAGGATGACCACTACTATCACATCCCCCTTTTCAGAACGTGAAGGACCAGTGACTTTTTTTCCCTTTGTATAGAATAGTGAGTGACCAATTCCAGTGAATTAGGTTTCTAATCAGCAGCAGTAAAATTTTGAGAATGCTCATTAATGATTACAAAATGATTTATGGGTTTATTGTGCAAACATTTTGCTTTCCCATCACAGCTCAGTTCACCATCAGTCAGCTATAAAAACCATAAAATATATTGCTGTACTGTCTGGAGCAAAAAAATGTGACATTTTAGGGTTTTCAGACAAAAAAAAATTGAACTGCCTGACAATGAAGGCAAAGGTTATGCTGGGTTTTGCATTGCTAGCCTAAGGGTTTACTCTGATATCCCTGGATGGGTTAAACTCAAGTGCCCAAAGCAATGACCACCTTTTCCTACTCCAGTCTGTCTCTTGTTGGGGAGGATGAATCACAGAGGAAGCAAATCGCAGGTCCCACAGTTTGTATTCCAGGCTACTTAACTTGCATTGACTTGGGATGGGAGGATATAAACTGGGGCCTCTGCATGGCTGCTTCAAATCCACTTGGCTTCCCTTGTTGCTGGAATGCCTCTCTCCAGGGATGGGCAGAGCAAGCAGCTGCAGGCTGTACTTACTTCAGACATGGGAAATGGAGCTGTCTGCACCCAGCAGTGATCCCTGAAGGTGAAGAACTGTTACACAGGGGGAAAAAAATCAACACACAAGAATACTGTGACAGATGAATAGAAGATCTCCTGTGTAAGTGAGGAAAGGATATAGCTTTCTCCAAGGTGAAAGGGCAGCGTTAACAGGTCACACGCAACAGAGTGACACCCAGTAAGCTGCGTTTGGTTTTTGTCAACTTGTAACTTCTTTAAGGTCTGATTTCAACATTACCTGCCAAGATTTCTTTTGCAATTCATCTGAGAAAGCTGTGCATGGAATACAGGAAAAAACACTGCATTTTCAGAAAATATTAATTTTCTATGGATTATGTGGATTCAGCAGTGTTGGATACATGTTCTATCCTCTGATTATGTATTAATATCCTTGCCTAAGATTGCTGATGTTAATTTAGACCTCTGTGTTTGAAGAAGTCTGTCCAGGATAAGTAGATGAGATTTACCTTCCTACATGGAACATTTTGCTCAGTTCTGTTTTTTAAAAGAATCAATGTGTTTTGATTATTTCAAAATAAGGGACCTTAACTTGAAGTATTAGATCTCGCAAAATACTTGTGAAAAGCTTACAATCCCACAGGCTAATGGTTGTACTGAAGAGCATGGGATTTATTAAGAAACAAAGCCTCTTCTTTTCTTATCTCAGAGGTATGGGGAAAGGCAGGTTTATTTTTGAAACCTGCAGGATAAAATGCAAGCCAGTAGCAAAAATGGGAACAGGGCCTGCAGGAGCTAAAGCAGTTGCATGAGGTATTTTCATGGTAAAGCTTGGAGTCGGTGGAGAGTGCTCCTTTGTTTAAAGGAAAGCTATTTTATCCCTTATGCTCCTTTTATTTGTGTGTATATGTATATATATTTATAAATACAAACACCTGAGTTCTGTATTGTAGCTGTTTTGTTTCCTGAAAGTTTGAGTTCAGTTTTGTTGAATGATTTGTAGATTTAATTAAGAAAGCTTGATAGCTGTAATAATTTCATCTCATCAAAGCCTGCATAGCAAGTACTTTTATTTATTAAAAAAAAGTTTTTTCACTGAATGAAATAGTTTTCTTATTTTAGATTTGGTTCTGCTCTGCATGGGGAAAAGTTAAAATACCTAAGTGTAGAGTATTGTTATCTATTTTGCATCAACATTTACAGTTATTAATAAATTTTCTATTTTATTCTTGTTTTGGTACAAACAGACATACACAAAAAAAGTATGCTTTTTGTAGTGGGCTTTTTAATGATTTGCATATTATTTGTGTTTAGGAATACAAAAGCATTACAGCTGAAAGTGATGAATTGTGAAAACATACATTTTTGTGATCTTGAACATATTAATAGCAGGGAATTAATAAAAATCTAAAACAGATAGTGGAATTTACCTCTCTAATTTGGATGTTTGCATCTGAACCAGGTCACCTGAGCCAGGGCTCTCTGCCTTGTCAGTGGAAGGCAGTGGCACATGGACAGCCAGAGGGATGAGTCTCTAGAAGGGGCTGGTTCTCTTCACTGACTGTAGTGGGAGCCGGCAGTAATCAGCGTAAGTCTCTGCCCTAGATATTTGAAGTTAGGTGAGATTACTGTTGTCCCAAGAATCTGGAAAGGACATACTGAAACAGATCTGCTGACTTATCAAGCGTCAGAGGTGCCAGCCAAATCATTCCAGGAACAGAAATGAGAGGTGACAACAGAGGAGCTTCAGCTGAGGATAATTACAGTCTTAGAGATAAATGCAGAGAGAATCTTAAAAGACATTGAGGTTTGAAGCAGCACTGAGTTTTAACCAGGTTCTCTGATAATATGTTTTACATATGTATAAAGCAAAAAGTACGTATCTGTTTACATATAAATAAATACATGTATATACATAAATGTGTGCGGGTGTGTGTATATAAGAAAAATGCATAAAGAAGAAAATCATCCTCAGTAAAGTGCATCTGAAACAAACTGGTACCTATGTAAGTGACAGGTGCTGCAGGATCTTTTCCAGTCAGTGGCAGAGATAAATTTTCTGTTCAAATCCAGAAGCACACAGTCATTACAAAAATTTTAAATTGCAGTGTTGTAGGCAGCCAAAGTCAGGATGTGTTTATTATTTACTATTTTTAGTTTAGCAAGAAGAAGAAACCATACTGAAGCCTCAGCATTGGGTTTGGATTTTTCCCCAAACTTGAAAATGTGTTATAAGAGTTTAACAGAGCAGCTGAAGAAATGTGTATCTTTTATAGCAATAGAGTAAAAAGTCCTGGGTTTTGAATGTCATCTTTTTAAAAACTGCATCTCAAAAAATGTATGAACCACATTCCATATTTCATTTTAACTCCAAGAGAAATACTGTCAGTCTTCATTATTCAGCTCTAACACTGAAATTGCTTCTTGTCTAGTTTGTGGCTACTAAGTTGAAGCTAATTAAAAATTGCTCAGTGTAGTTTTTTTGATGGTTGTAACTTCATTTGCTCAGGGTGTTGAGTTCAATGTCTAGTAAATAGTTTTCAAATGCACTTTTAATCTGGTGTAAAGCACAGATTTAAGGCATATGTATGATTTCAAAATAGTTCAGTTGTCCAGAATAAAGATTTGTCCAGTCAAAGCACAGAAAAGACCTACTTTTATTTATTTTTTTCTTTTTGGCTGGGATTTGGATTTCACTGTTTCTTGATACTTCATCAATGCTACAGCAATCCCACCTGTGACCCTTTTATGTTAGTGCCATTACAGCACTAATGTTTTTTTGAGGCTTCATTTTTATGAAAAGCTCCTGATTTTGAAGAAAAGGTAAAGCTGGAATTTTGGTGCCACAGAAGACCTGGTCTCTCCCTCTTCTCTTGTGAGGGTTTTAAGGTGCTTGAAGGCTTTCCTGGCAGGAGAGAAGCTTTCATTTTGGGCCTGGTTTTGTGAGAGGGCAGGCTATAACTCTGTGAGGGTCCCCTGAATTAATCTGGAGAGGAGCCTGGCCTGGCCTCTGGGCTGGAAGGGTGCTGCTGCCTCACTAAGTGACATTTGTTTGTGTTCACAGCATCCCTTGTGGTGTTAGTCCAGCCTTGATTTTGGCCAGGGATGGGAGCAGGGAGCCTTGCAGAGGCTTTTTGAGAGATTTGTCAGAAAATATCCAAGGAGACTCACATGCCTCAGAGGCAGGAGCTGATGTACCTAGGAGGGACAGGAGATAAATGCAGAAAACTTCTGTCTATGAGGCTTGGCTGATTTGCACTTCTCTTGATGAGCCAAAGAGCTTTGGGTCAGTTCTGTGTCAGCCATGGTTAGTGAGTGAGGAGAATGGCTGGAACATTGCTGGAAACTGTGCTGAACAGTGCTGCTGGGAGGGAAAAATAAAAAGCATGAAAGAAATAGAATGGGTCCCAGATGCTTTCATCTTCTGACATATCCCAGTTTTGCATAATTCTGAGGTTAAATGCCTTGGGAGGCCAATTAACCAAAACACCTTCCTCTAGTGAAACTTTTGGCCATAGTTCAATGCTCTGTTGAAATGGGGAGGCAACTAAGTTGAATACACTTGTGCAACTCAAACCATTCTGGGATTCTTTGGTCTTACAAATGATGAAAATTATCGTTTCTTGAGTTTCAGATGACAAATATAGCATTTAGTTATGAAGAAATTTTTAAGCTATTTTTTAGATGGCTTCCAGGCACGAGAAAATGCAGTTCAATAAGCTCCGTTCTCCTGGCAATTCTTAGATTGTCACACTTGCCTGCAGTGGTGGGTTTCCCCAGCCAACAGCCAAGTACCCACACAGGCGCTCACTCCCTCACTCCCACACCATTGGGATGGGGACAAAGCCAGGAAGAAGGGGACCAAGAAAGCTTTTAGGCTATGATAAAGACAGGGAAATTACTTCTCATGCACTGTCATGGGCAAAATAGACTTGAGTTGGGGAATTTCACTTTTGGCAATTAGCATTTATTGGCAATTAGCATTAATATTTAATTATGGATTTAGGTATTGTGAAACTTAAAAATACCATTAGAATGCTTAGGGAAAAAACACCCCTCCCCATTCCCAGGCTCAACTTCACTCCAGACTCCTCTCCCTTGTTGTCATCACAGGTCATGCTCAGTGCCATCAGTGAGGCAATGCACAGAGTGGGGGGTGGGGGGTGTGCCGTCAGAATCTGGTGATTTTTCTCTGCCTCTCACTGCCTTCCTGTGCTTCAGTGAGAATCCTTCATTGGCTGCAGTCTTTCCCTTGTAGGGCGTACCTGCTCCAATGCCAGCTTGGGATAAATAAGTTCTAAAACACTTGGTATGTTACATGTTAATTACCAATTTCATAAACATCTGCTCAGCTTAATATAGCTTTTATCCATGCTACTGGAAGGGCAAAAAAGAGAAAAAGTAAAATCCATGGTTTTGTTGTCTTCCCTCTTTGCTGCTTTAATGTGCTATCACACATGCCTGTATTTCTACAGGACATGGATTAGAATAGAGCAGACGGGTCTGAAGGAAGAGACTCAGAAGGTAAGGGATTAAAATCAATCCTGGAGTGATTCTGGACCTCACATGGGAGATACACGGGAGCTCAAGCAATGACCTAAGGGCAGTAGGAGGTATGGAAAAGACATGGCTGGGAGAAGTAAGCTAATTCATGGAGGAAGACTTAGCAAGTCCATGGGTATTTTTTAGTCTGAACTGCCAGTCTATGACTGGAGATGCAAACATTTTCTGGAGTAATATCCACAGAAAGTGTACCTGCAGCTCTTCTTCCCTGTGGCCTAAAACATGACACATGCATAGACCATGCCTACTGTAATTGAAACTGCTCTCAGCTGCCCCTTCAAAATAGAGGACTTCACCACTGTGAGGGCTCTCCAGAAGAGCAGAGGTGTTTCTTGCCTTTCCTGTATTGATGGCTTCACTTAAGGCTTCCTGTTGTTTGTTGGTTGTGCCCCTGCATTTGGCATTTTCAGTGCTTCTGCTGCTGCTGTAGCAGGGATGATACAGCCACAAAACACTTCAGCCACCTTCTGTTGAAGTTCTGAACGAGACGTGAGTGAAACCACATGCTTTTGTTTCACAGGCTGGGAAAAGCCCATCGTGATGAAATTGGACCAAATCTCTGTGTTCAGGGTCCCCACAGGTATATTCAGGGAAATATTTAACCCCCTCATTAGCCTTTGCAGGTTAGCTTCGAGCATGGGAGCTTGAGAGTCCTCAACGACAGACATCTGAACCACAACACATTTTCTAAGTAAGGAGAAAAGTGGGAATCAAACTTACAGGCTGAGCAACACCCAACAAGGTGACTTTCTTCACATCACAACATGTGATGTGAGCATAACTCAGGAAGGCTGCAGATAGAGATATCTGGAATTGTGACATTCCTTAGAGCTTCCACCAGAGTCATGGGAACACAAGCAAAACTGTTCAGTAGGTACTATGGGTGCTCTACCCAGTTTAGTAGCACAAGGCACCCATCAGTGTTGGACAAGAGATGTGAGCAGATCATGTTGGTTTGTTTTTTTCAAGACCTCATGCAAACTACACAAGATTTTAGTTCTGTTCTGGGCAGCTCCAGAGGTCCTGTCTTTCTACATAGAACTGCTCTTTGAATTACTCAAACGCAGGAAGAAAAAAAAGGTGTGATAGTTCAAATTGTAGAAATGTTATTACAGACATATCTGTAAAAGGGATGAAAGACATTTTTTTCAGACTGTAAGACTGGCTTAATAAATGCAATTCTCAGCAGCACTAGTCAGAAAAGATAGTTGTAACATTCGGTCCAGCAAGTGTAACTCATCTAGAGCTCCAGATGAGTAGAGCACAGAATAAGTATGATACAGTTTGGATAAAATTAGGGCTGTTTGAGTTACAGCTGCTAGTAGCCCAGCACTTTGGAAATGCAAGAAGAGGGAAAGGAAGTAAGATATATGAGTTAAATAAAAAGAAAAGAGAACACCATTTTTGTAGAAAGTCACCAGCCTATTTATCTTACTGTCCTTTTCAAAAAAAGACATAAACCTGAACGAAATTCCAGCGCAATTAAGTGCATAAAATACTGGTTTTGATGAAGAGTTTATTACATAAATGAATATCAGTATGTTGACTGTACCTTTGTGAGTCACAAATTAATATTCATGAACTATTTATAGAAAAATGCATGGATATTAACAGAGTGGTTTCATGACAGCTATATTTTTGAAGCTGTTAGAAAAAAAGGAATTACAGTAGTAGATAATTTTAGTGCCCTAGATGCATGTAATTTATTAACAAAGCAAATGTTTCCTCTGAAATGCTGCCAGCAATTAGAAATTCCCAGTTTCTTGCCAAGCATTAAAACCTGCAGCCAGTAAGTGGAGACCCTTCTCCTCCTGCACTTCTAATTTCAGTCAAGACTATAGAGTTGACCCTTTTTTTTTTTCTTTAACAGTTTTTGGGGAAACTAAGGGGGAAAGGGACTGAATTATCCATACTTTTTAAAGCATATGCCTTTTTTCATCTGTCTGGCTACTTCTACCTGTCAGTGAATCCTGATACACCTTTTTCTGTTTGACTAAAAGGGCAGATAGCAGAAGCCAGTGTAGGTTGCCAGCTGCATTCTGAAAGAAACAAGGCTTATACCATCCCCAAATCAAATTCAAGTGCCACAGCTAGCAGAGGGGTAATGGATGAGAGCTTCAGTAGCTTGGTCTTCCCCGTTGAGGAAAGCTGGTGCAAGGTCAAGCTGGAAATGGAGAGTTGCTTCTCGCCAGGGCAAAGGCAGCTGACAGGAGCTACCACCAACAAGTGGGAGTCTGAGGAGCTGGGCAGCTGGAGAGCAGCTGCACAGCAGGCATAAACACATTCCTTGTTCCAAGCAGGTATGTGCAAGGGCAACCACATCCAAGCAACCCCAAAGGCTTGTTCATTAGGTAGGCTTATGAACATCAGCTGAGACAGATTTGTTCCAAATGAATGGATTGAGTTCACTTGATTAATGAACTGAGAAGGATCTTGAGGCTGATCTGTTGACCTATTAGAGCAAAATACCAGTTCTATTCTCTTTTAGAAAAGAGTAACATGGACAAATGAATGAGCACTGTAATAAAACCCCCTTAGCTTCTTGATTTTTGATACTAAAATATAATTTTTATCATGGTGCTGGTGTACTCTGAGATGTTCTTTAGGATGTTTCATTCGTTCAGTAACCCACTGTAATGTTGCTTCTCTCAATGTCTTGACCTTAATGCCAAGCTACTTCACAAAGTTACAACAGACTGCAAAAGACACCTCTCATTAGATTTTCAGCCAGGCTATCCACCTGTATAGCTGATGAGAGTGGTCTCTCCATGCTCCTTGGTGAGTGTGCAGATGAGCTTTTATCATACAACCTGGAAAATGTGATGGATGCAGACATGTCACAGCCCCCGGGCAGAATGTGACAACTCACCACTTGACTTCACCTTGATCTCTTCTCCAGTCAGGCCATGTGGTGGGTTTGCTTCTTACAGTTCATCTTTCGTCTTCTTTGTTACTGTCAGGGGTACATTCATGACCATAAAAATGCAAGCAACTTTTGCAGATTTAATGTAAAAAATGGAGCAGTACCTCTAATTCTAAACTTTCTCTTTATGCTTAAAGAAAAATGAATATTCAATCAATCAATAAAGGAAATACATGCTTGATACCATGGGCGGAGAAGATGAGCCAACCCACATTTGTATGTTTCTTAAGTTTCTGTCTCATAAAGCTGGTAGAATTTTGCATGTAGTATCATTATTTGCCTTCTTCATACTATATATCCTCTCTTTTTTTTTTTTTTTTTTTTAAATGCAGAAACCAGAAAGGAAAAAAAAGGTATAAAATACACAAATGTTCCAGCAGGTTTAGTTAACTGATTGAGCCACTAAGGGTGTTCTTGGTCTGGGCAACAGTTAGGACATACTGCTGGCTTACTCTGACATAATAATTGCTGAGAATGTTGGCTTACTGAGAACACTCTAAAAAAACCTTTCTGTAATTCTTTTCCAATTAGAGGACATGAAGTACTCTTAATTTAATAATGAAAAAATAGCTATGTCATACTTTAACTTCTTTTAATAAATATTTTTATCAAATTCATAGGCAATTTGCCCATTTTAATAATGTATTTTCAAATGTGCAAACTAAACTTGTAAAAAAGAAGTGAAGCAGGTTTTTAAATGTGCCTTTGTTTTTTCTTTTTGTGAAAGCTTGTAGTTCTAATTGTTTAGACTGGTGCATGTGAAAAAACAATGACAGATTTTTAACTTGCAAACAGCTGTAATTTTAGCAGTGATATATAGTTTATACTGGTATGACTCACACATTCTCCATTTTCTGTTTGAGCGAATGAAAAAACTCCACTCACTGCACCAAAGCCACAACCTACATATTTTTCTCAGTCATGTAAAAAAGAAACGAAGTGTTGGAAACATCCTTCTGCTTGATGGACAGCAGCATGCTAAACTAGAGCTCACTCTAGGGACATACAAAACAGGAAACTGTAAAAGTGGAAAGCAGCATCTCTATACACCTGTCTTTATGTACCAGGGAAGAGATATATGTTCTTAGGAATGCATGTCCAAAATCCCTAATAAATTCAGGGATGCTAGAGGAAAGAAAGCATTCATGGGAAATATGTAACTGCAGACGTATATAATAGATATTGTATTGCCCATTTGACTCTTACTGGTGGGTTTTCCCCACCTATTTTTCTTCTGAACAGTATTCCCCTATAGTCACAAGAACTGATCAAAGGTTTCTAATCGTAATCCTGAAAAATGTGGAGAAATTTTCAAGTAGTGCACTGTAATTAGTTTAGCAAAGAAGATAACAACTGCTGGCAAGCACTAAGATGCATTAAATAAGGTAAAAACAATTTTCTCATAGTGTTTGATGGGTTCTTTTTGTATCAAAATCTCAGCTGCTAGTGTCTTTTACAAGAAAGCACCAATTACAGAAATATTTCAGCTTTAAAAAATATGATCTCCTGTATTGCACTGAATGTCTTTGTTGTGTATTTTCATGACTTTTGTTAGTTAGTTTAATAGTTGTACCCTACACTTAGTAAAAGATATAGGGAACTTGCAGTAGGAAGTAAGCTCAGCTGAACCCATTCCAGGTGGGATCACCAACCCAGAGATATGTTCTTGCAAAAGTATGAGTTATTCTTATAACACAGAATTGCATTAGACTAGAAGTAGTGCTTGCTGATCTCCTTCATTCAGATTTACATGATTGTGGTGTTGATCTCAGTACCTTGGTGTTGAGAACTGAAATCTCAATTTTATTTTCAGCTAGGAGGCTGAATCTCACCTCTCCTATAGGTATAGGAGCTATCCAGACACTCCACTGGAAATTATGACAACAGAAGAACTAGATTTCTAAGTGAAATAGTCTGAGTTACTAATAGAACACATACAGGACAACAGGCATGGGTTTTTGTGGCGGTGGTTCAAGTAATGCAGGAGGAATTCCCCATTGGCAGGCCCTGGGGGGAAGAAGTAGAACTCCCCCAAGTCCCTGCCCTGGAGTGGTATGACCCATCAGGGGATGGGTCTGAAGAGGTTGACACCCTCTGAGATAGATTGGCTAAACCACCCTGCCAGTTAAGTAGCCACCACTCCCCGCTCCCAGAAAGTTCTATGTTCACTGTAAGCTCATTGTATCGCCTGTTTGTCACTTACACTCTCTCCTCCCCTACTCCTCCCCTGCCCTTTCCCAGTTGGTCCCTTGCCCCCGACTCCTCCCATGTTCCTCCCATAAGGCTCTCTGTGATTGGTTACCGGGATCCAATAAAGAGCTGTGTCGCAGAGAGCCCGGGGTCTTCGGATCCCGGTTCTCCTGGAAGCAACATCTCCGCGTCAGTTGTCTTCATTCCTGGGTCCGAAGAACCCCCTTTAGCTACAGGCGTGCCTTATCGTTTGCCTCCCTCCGCGCCTCTCCCATTGCGCAAGGGATCAAGCAGGCCTGGCGACGGGGAAGACAGTTGGCCACTGTCGACCCACGCACTCTGTCGCAACCGCCTCTGGACAGAGGCCACAATATAACATCGGATAGGCGGACGGCGACAGCTGGCGCCCAACGTGGGGCCATTTTGGTCAGCGGCCAACTGACCAGTGGCCTCATTGGAGTGACCCTTCACCGAAGGAGCACCGTTGAAGCGCCTGCCACCCCATTTGACCGGCTCTCCGTTGCAGGAGACCTGTCGAGTGGGGAGACTGAAGAGCTCTTGCGTCATCGACGACAGCAGTGAGCCTCAGTCGCACGCCTGACTCAGCCCCGGGGCAGTGGTCAGCGGCTGGTGTGCCGGAGTTGGAGACTTGGCACGAAGTAGACGAGAGCTGCGCAGCGAGAGACGGTGAGACACACGTAAGTCTCTGGGTTTTCCCTGACCACCCGAACCGAAAGCCTTGCCCTGGGCTACCGCCCGGCTTTCGGTCTCCGAAGTTCCCGAGTTTGAAGTTTTCCCGGGCTGAGAGCCTGTTGGGCAAAGATGGGCAATAAGTTGTCCGCCCAACAGAAGGGGATTTATTCCCGTTTAAAGGGAATTTTAGTTGAGGGAAAAAGGGTGTTTGAAAAACCTGTTTTAAGGGACTTTGTTAAGTGGCTTTTTGTCCATTCATCCTCCGTTTCATTAGATTTGATTTATAATTTACGCTTTTGGGATCAAGTGGGTGGCGTGTTAACGAAAAGAGTTAGAGAGGGGAATTTTCAGGATTCACGTTTTTATTCAGTTTTAATTTTGATTTGTGACGCTTTAAGGGAACGAAAAAGGGGAAAAGTTGGGACCCCAGTTCTCCCTTCCCCTACCCCGTCTACCCTTGTATCCCGCTCTCCGCACCCCTCTTCCCTTCGCCGTCGGGACCCGCGTCGAGTCTCCTTCTCCCTAGATCCGTCGGCCCCCACCCGGTACAGAGAGGGCCCCTCTGTGTCGGACTCTACCCTATCCCTCTTGCCTATGCCCGATTACCCTGTTGCGCCCGTTGCGCCTCCACCCTATCCCAAGTTGAAAAAACAAAATGGCCGCGACAGCCATCAAGATGGTGCTGATGGCGCACTTAAAATTTCCACCACTCCGCGCCTTCACGCCAAAAGCGGCCGCTCACGTCATTTGTGGGACCCCTCCCCCGATAGTAGTAGGGCCTCCTCCCCAGAAACACCCCATGAAGTGCTCCGCCCCCTGGGTCACCCCACCTGTTATGCTGCGTCGAAGGGTGTCGTCGCGTCGGGCCCCTCCCCTAACACCGGGAACGCCCATCGGCCCCGTGCGTCATCCCTTCCTTCGCGGCCCGCCCCCTCGAGGCCTGGTTCCTTGGCCCTCCCTTCCGGTCTAGAACACCTAGAACCCGGAGTGGAAGATGCCAAGGCCTACCGAGGTTCTAGGCCGCAACATCTAGAACCCGGAGGCCTACAGGCCGAGGACCATGCCGAGGCCTGTGACCAGGCCGAAGCCTACCGTGGTTCTATGCAACACCTAGAACCCGGAGGCCCAATGGTAGCGGCGCCGGCAGCGGGTGGTGGCCCAGGCCTCACGGCCTTACCGGTCCATGTAGGCCGGCGGGGGCACAACCCCAAGTGGGAGCCGTTCACCTTCTCCCAATTGAGGGACATTTGCAAGATCGTGACCGATCATGGGCTGGAGTCACCCTACTGCCAGGGGATATTGAGGGCCACGTTTAAATCCAACTTACTTGTCCCCGAAGACGTGAAAACAATTATGGAAGGAATTTTACCACCCGAGAACTATTGGCTCTGGGAACGGAGTTGGAAATGACTCCTTGATGACCTTTTAGTTCATTACGAAAAGGAACCAGATACAGACCATTTGACTATAAAGTATCTGGCTGGAGAGGGTGACTACTCAAAGGGGGATGTTCAGGTGGGATTGTTACCAACTAGAGTAGTCCAGGATGTACAGCAAGCAGCCTTGAGGGCCTTGCTGATGTTACCTTCAGGGGATGCGCCATCAGATAGTTATGCTACTATCAGACAAGGGCAGTCTGAGAGCTTTGTTAAGTTCGTGGGACGGATCCGTGTTGCCCTGTCAAAGCAGGAAGAGGATCCGGTGGCCCAAATGCGTATCCTCAGGTCCATTGCCTTTTCGAACGCGAACCCCGCCTGCAAGTCAGTGCTAAGGACCTTACCCCGGAAGCCCAGGCCCACCATCGAAGAGATGGTTGAGGCTTGCGCGGAAGTCCTCCCTGAGCCCTCTCACCCAGACAGGCCTCCCAGAGCCAAAGGACATTTGACAACCTTTGCAGCCTCTAAACCGGACAATGACTTTGTCAAAAATGCAAAATGTTTTAACTGTGGTGAAGTGGGGCACTTGTCCAAGAACTGTCCAAAGCCCAGAAAACCTAACACCTCTTGCCGTGAGTCTCCTTCAGGTCCTGGAATGGCTCGCTGTCCATGCACCCGAAAGAAGACCCCGGGAAACGGACAGCAGAGCGCGGAGCGGCACCGCGCAATGATAGCAAATTAAAGGCCGACACCATCTCGAAAGCTGGAGCCATTCCCAATAGACCACCTGCATCGTCATCTGCGGGAGAGGGGGGACCGTTAGAGGCTCAAAACAAGCGCGCGCGGTTTCATGTGGTAAGTGCCCGACCACAACACGTCACCACCACAGACTTCGTCATCTACGATGTCTACTTATGCGGAGACATTTTCACAAGAACTGACCTACTTATAATTGGTGACTCTAGGAGAAGCCTGCACGGGCTCTTTGTTTTGCCACAGATCGTTGCAGCGATCCCGGGACAAACCTTTGAAATCACTGCGGCTAGTCACTCGGCTCCTTGGTTCATACCGAGAGGGCAGTGGCTAGCCCACGCTATAGTAATCCCAGAAGAGTCGACCAGGACACAGAGGTCATCCGTTGTTTTATATTCAGAGATTGTAGCCCCAGACAAACCGATTCTATCTTGCAGACTGAAAAATGGGAAGGCTGCAGTGCATCTGCAGGGGATGGTAGACACTGGGTCAGATGTCACCGTGATTTCCCAGTCCGAGTGGCCACGCGAGTGGGGGCTGAAGCCCTCCACTGATAACATCAGCGGCATCGGAGGGACCATCCTGCCACAAAGGTCGGCAAAAAATATACAGGTGGAGGGACCTGACGGCCACGTCGCGACCGTAAGACCTTATGTCGTGGCGTCAGGCTTCACCCTGTGGGGGCGAGACCTATTATCACAATGGGGGACCAGGCTGGAAATCCCGGAACCACCGAGGGATTTCTAGCCGGGGCCGCTGCGAGGCGCGCCACCCGTACCTCCATTCCACCTTTGTCCTGGAAGACAGACAAGCCGGTATGGGTGGAGCAGTGGCCCCTTGTTAAGGACAAGCTAAGCGCCCTTAGGTCCCTCGTGCAGGAGCAGTTATCCAAGGGCAACATAGTGCCATCAGATAGCCCTTGGAATTCCCCTGTCTTCGTGATCCGTAAGGCTAGCAGAGGCGGGTGGAGGCTCCTGCACGACCTCAGAAAAATTAATGAGGCCATTGTAGATATGGGTCCCCTCCAGCCAGGGCTCCCCTCCCCCACCATGCTGCCTCGGAAGTGGCCTTTAGCAGTTATAGACATTAAAGACTGTTTCTTCTCCATTCCCCTGCACCCACGAGACGCACCGCGATTCGCCTTCTCGGTTCCCTCCATCAACCGAGAGGCGCCGCAGGAGCGTTACCACTGGCGAGTACTCCCCCAGGGAATGAAAAATTCCCCAGTGCTCTGCCAGTGGTACGTCTCAAAAATCCTGACGCCTGTGAGAAAGACCTTCCCAAAGTCCATAGTCTACCATTATATGGACGACGTACTCGTCTGTGCCTGCTCTGACGACCTGTTAAACCGGACTTTACAAGCCACGATGGATGCCATCCAGCGTGCCGGGATGGTAGTGCACCCCGACAAGATCCAGTGTCTACCGCCGTGGAAGTACCTGGGCGTCCGGATTGGGGAAAGAACCGTCGCACCCCAGCAGCTCGCCATCTGCGATGAGCCCAAGACTCTGCGAGATTTACACCAGCTCTGCGGGTCCGTGAATTGGGCTCGTCCACTGCTGGGGTTGACGACGGCCAACCTCGCCCCTTTGTTCCACCTACTGAAGGGCGGTGAGGGACTTGATACCCCGAAACAGCTGACCCCGGACGCCAAGATCTCCATCGGTAAGGTGCAAAAAGCCATCTCCTCCCAGCACGCACACCGCGTGGCCCCAGACCTTCCATTTCAATTGATCACCCTAGGACACACACCACATTACCATGCACTCATCTTCCAGTGGGACGGGAGGTTGAAGGACCCCCTCTTAATCATAGAGTGGGTGTTCCTCCCTCATACACTGTCCAAAACAATAACAACGCCACAAGAGTTGGTGGCCTCGCTGATCACCAAGGCGAGGATGAGACTCCGTACCCTTGCGGGGTGCGATTTCACATGCATTCGAGTCCCGTGGAAAGACGAGGACTTGGACAAGTTAGTCCAGAATAATGAAAGCCTCCAGTTCGCCCTTGACAGCTACCCAGGCGCAATTACGGGCAAAAAATTAAGACACAACTTGTTCAACATGAATTTCAATCTGGCACCAAAAATTATGAGGTCCAAAAATCCCGTAAAAGACGTTCTGACCGTTTTCACCGATGGCTCAGGGTCCTCCCACAAGTCAGTAATGACTTGGAAGGACCCTCGGACCCAGCAGTGGGAGTCTGAGGTCCATGTGGTGGAGGGATCCCCACAAACTGCCGAACTAGCAGCCGTGGTCAGAGTGTTTGAGAGGTTCCAGGAACCCCTCAATTTGGTAACAGATTCGGCGTATGTAGCTGGTATAGCTGTCCGGGCCGAACACAGTTTATTAAAAGAGGTCCAGAATGAGAAGCTTTTCGGACTGCTCTCGAGGTTAGTCTACCTTTTGTCCCACCGAGAGCATCCGTATCACATAATGCATGTGCGGTCGCACCAAGGACTCCCTGGATACATCAGTGAGGGGAACCGCAGGGCGGACGCTCTAGCTATGGCTGCTCAGGTTTGTTCGTCCAATATCCCGGACACCTTTGCGCAAGCCAAGCTAAGCCACCAATTTTATCATCAAAATGCCCCTGCCCTCCGGAGGATGTTCCACCTCCCTCTGGAGCAGGCTCGGGCCATTGTGGCAACATGCCCGAACTGTCAGAGCTTTCAGATACCATCTCTAAACCCAGGAGTCAACCCTAGAGGTTTGGCATCCTGTGAGCTCTGGCAGATGGATGTCACCCACATTCCAGAATTCGGGTGTTTGAAGTATGTGCATGTGTCGATCGACACCTTCTCCCACGCAATGTATGCGTCCACGCATGCAGGAGAGAAGGCCTCTGATGTTCGAAAACATTTACTAATGGCGTTTTCAATTTTAGGTACTCCTAAGAAAATAAAAACTGACAACGGCCCGGCCTACACCTCGTCCCATCTGAGACAGTTTTTCCAGGAGTGGGGAATCGACCATACCACCGGGATTCCTCACTCCCCCACAGGTCAGGCGATAGTGGAGAGGGCTCACAACACCTTGAAAAGAGTCCTCTACCAGCAACAGGGAGGTGCAGAGCGATCGCCCATTGAGCGGCTCTGTAAGGCTCTGTTTACTATCAACTTTTTGAACTGCTCCGCAGAAGAGCCGCTCCCCCCTGTACACCGGCATTTCTCTAATTCGGCCAACTCTAAATTAAGGGAGCATCCGCCGGTGCTGGTGAGGGATCCAGAGACCCATAGGGTCGAAGGACCCCTCCCACTAATCGTCTGGGGACGAGGGTACGCCTGTGTATCCACAGACCAAGGGCCAAAGTGGGTCCCCACAAGATGGGTTAGACCCTACAAGGTACCTAACAAAAAGATCCAAGACTGTGTTTCAGGACCCGAAAGAAACCGTCAAAACGAGAATCAAGGCACCCAAGACAACAACGCCTGGAAGAGGCGAAAGAAGAAAACAACCACGGAACCACAAAAGCTGCCGGCGAGTCTTGACGGGGCGGCGACCCCGACCACAAGACCCTGACAGAACAACGATCAAAGCCCACCAAAACTGTGACGAGATGAAACCCTTACCTACCCCAAACTCCTACCCCATAAGTACCCTATCCCACTTACCTTTAAACTTACCTTGTGTGCCTTCCTGCCCGTTCCTAAACCTGTTAAGGTAAAAAGGGGGAGGTAGAGAGAGAGTTTGTAAGTGCACCTGTTTAGGTCTTCTCACACTTGTATGTTTGTTTCTAAACTTTCCCAGAGAAACCAACCCAGAGGGAGGACAAGAAATGAGTCCAACAATCCTGACGACATGCCTTCTCATGATAATGGCATCCGTGGAAGTCGACTTGTGGCTCGTCCAACAACCACGAGAAAACGTGTGGGTCCACCTGGCCAAGACCATCGGCCAGGAGGATTTTTGCATGAATGTTCCATCAGCAAACACCCCCCTGTCGACCTGTCTAGTCGGAATTCCTGAAACATGGCCCGAGAACAACACCTTACTCTCAGAGATCCGCCCGTCCCGTGACTGGGAGCAGTGGATGCGAGCCCTTTCACCCATGACAGCTGAACCCCAAGAATTGGACCTGCTGGGGTCGGCCCAACCGGCTTTTTGTACCATTTTCATAGAACCTAGGTCTCCCAGACACCGGAGGCAGAATTTACATAGCCCTTAATGGGACCGCAGAAAGAGCTGGGAGATCTACCGAGATTCACCAAAGAAAATTACACGCAGACCTAGAGAGACGGTAATGGTACCAAGGGCAAGCTATAGAGTAAGCTCCTTAACTGTGCCTCCGGTAATCCCAAGAACCCTCTACGTCTCTCCAAACAATTCGACCCTATACAACCGAAAGTCTTGGTGCAATCATGCTGATTTTACATGGTCCGCATCCACCAAACCCCCAAGGAAACTCCCTGATGGGTTTTTCCTCATCTGCGGTGACCGGGCTTGGGCCGGGATTCCTAGTAATCCCCGAGGAGGGCCCTGCACCATAGGCAAACTTTCCCTTCTGACACCAGGCATCAAACAACTTCTTGCCTGGAAAGACCACAGCAATTCGACCAGGAAAAAGAGAACCACCCTCGATTTGGATACAAATTGTGACAGCAATGTTGTTACGTGGTCTTTCTCCAAACGGGTCGCGGCCTCAGTTTTTCTGCCGTGGGTGGCGGCGGCCAAGGCCCTGGGTGAGCTTTCTCACCTGGAGTGTTGGTTAGGGAAACAAGCTAACCTGACATCACAAGCACTAGCAGGCCTCCTCGCAGACGAGGAGACGACTAGACAAGCGACACTCCAAAACCGAGCCGCGATAGACTTCCTTCTACTTCTACACGGACATGGATGTCAAGAATTCGAGTGCATGTGCTGTTTTAATCTATCATCTCATTCACAAGATATCAGGAAGAACATCTTAGCCCTCCAAGAACAAGTCCATCAACTCCGCAAGGAAGCAAATGACTGGTTGGACAATTTATTTAAACACCTGGGACTCTCTGGGTGGGCGATGCAGATTATCCGCCCTGTTTTATTAGTTTTGTTAGTCATCCTTGTTGTGTTGTGTTTTCTCTCCTGTATCAAACGATGTGTTGTTTCTTCCGTCATCAACTTACTTTCTTTAAATAATAAGAGCGGGGGAGATGTGGCGGTGGTTCAAGTAATGCAGGAGGAATTCCCCATTGGCAGGCCCTGGGGGGAAGAAGTAGAACTCCCCCAAGTCCCTGCCCTGGAGTGGTATGACCCATCAGGGGATGGGTCTGAAGAGGTTGACACCCTCTGAGGTAGATTGGCTAAACCACCCTGCCAGTTAAGTAGCCACCACTCCCCACTCCCAGAAAGTTCTATGTTCACTGTAAGCTCATTGTATCGCCTGGTTGTCACTTACACTCTCTCCTCCCCTACTCCTCCCCTGCCCTTTCCCAGTTGGTCCCTTGCCCCCGACTCCTCCCATGTTCCTCCCATAAGGCTCTCTGTGATTGGTTACCGGGATCCAATAAAGAGCTGTGTCGCAGAGAGCCCGGGGTCTTCGGATCCCGGTTCTCCTGGAAGCAACGTCTCCGCGTCAGTTGACTTCATTCGTGGGTCCGAAGAACCCCCTTTAGCTACAGGCGTGCCTTATCGTTTGCCTCCCTCCGCGCCTCTCCCATTGCGCAAGGGATCAAGCAGGCCCGGCGACGGGGAAGACAGTTGGCCACTGTCGACCCACGCACTCTGTCGCAACCGCCTCTGGACAGAGGCCACAATATAACATCGGATAGGCGGACGGCGACAGGTTTTGGTTTTTACTGTAGACTTCACTGCCTACTTTGAAGATGCAAGTTTGAAAACACATGTTTCAGGTGTTTTGGAAATAATAAAAATACCTTGGGCTTACTTGTCTAAATTCTGTTTAAGCATCATCGTAAAAAAAGAATCTTAAAGAGTAACATGACTATTTTAATATCTTCAAGAGAAGCAAACAGCTGCTCCATTTTTTTCTGAATAGAGAAGTCTGTCTTGCTTGATCTTAACATACAGTGACTTTTTAATGAGTAAGTCAACATTGGTCTCTCAAACTAATTTAGAAACTCAGTGGAATCCTGTGGACAATCTTCTTATGATCTGTAATTTCAGTATTTTTCTAGTTTGTTCACACACATTCATTATTTACCAATACAGAAAAGCAAGATTCAACCTCTGCCCTGGAGACTTTGAAAAGGGCAACTGGTTCGGTTGGAAAATACAGCATTGTCAATGGATATGATTGGTCATGTAGGGGCCAAGCTCTAAATTAAATATGACTAACATTCTCCACCATCCATGCAAAACACTAGAAGCAGCTGTGTGCAAAAAAAGTAAGTACTGCATACTTGTTTTATCTGATGCACGGAATAGTTTAGGTAAATCTGTTGTTCAGAAATGTTAGTTTATTTGAGCAAATGAGACTTTTTTTAAAAAATAAGCATGCCTATTAGAATATGGAACTGAGTATACAAATCACAAAGATGTCTGTTTGTTTTGAGGGGTCTGCTTGTTTAAAAACAGATCATCTCAGAAAAAAGAAGTGTTCATCACAACCACAGGCTTTAGAAAGCAAACTTCAAGACTTCATGCTGAAGTCCTTTCATCTTTTCAACTCGGTAGTACTTGTAACACACACAAAAAAAGACGTTTTGCTTTGTTTAACCTGCATTATTCTAGACATATCTGTAAAAAAACTTCACTTTCATTATCCCTGTTTCTTTTCCTTTAGTGTTAAATATTTTTAGTGTTGTTGCATGTTCTTAAACAGCTACTGCCTTCAGTCCCTAAGACACTGGTTTTTGTTTGCCAACTAAAACTATCTGTGGAATTTCTGCAGCCTGGAAGGCAATGACTAATACACAACTCTTTTGCCACACTCGATCTTGTGCAATGTGCCACAGAAATTATAAAATATTTCCAGATATCATCCATCTGGCACATCTACCACATATCAACACTACACACACAAATACCCCTTGCTGAGAAAATAAATGTCAACTATGCTTTCAATATATTTTTTACAAGAGGCAGAGAGAAACCTTATTTTTAGAAGTTTACATAAAGGCAAAACTGATTAATATTCCCTTGAATAACCTTTATCAATTCAACTATGGCATATAGCCAATTTGAAGATTATGAATTTTTTTCCAGTTTTTCTAGAGGGCAGAGCATTGGGTGGAGAGAGCCGACTTTTCTGTTAAATTTATTTGTTCAGCTGATGACACTTGGGACACTGTACTTCAGTTAACGCAAACACAAAGTTCCATCAGGAAAATATCTTCTTTGGGTATTCAGTTTTGGTCTTTTTGTGATACAAAGAGAAAAAAAATTAATCATGTGATTGACATAAGCCCCACCTGTAAGAAGCTAAATACCAAATGAGAGAGACCACACCCATTCTCTCAAGTTCACAAGGCAAGCACTACTGCAGTTCACCCTGAAATATAATATCATGGCATGGTTTTCATCCAATACTTCTTGAGAAACGAAATACATTCGCCATTCAGGAACTTTTTGTTAGAAGGGAACAGTTCCAAATAGAACACACAGAGAATTTGCAGATTTCATTTCATAATTCAGGCACATTTCAACTATTTTGCAGGGTCATTTTGCCATGCTTTATTTTGCTCATCATGATGAAGCAGGTGTAGGTGCTGCTTCACCTATTCTGCTCTGTAATTCTCTGAAGGACTGTGAAATGGTCAGCCAAAACATCTCTGCCTTAGAGCTGCTGAGAGAACAGCAAAGGCAAGTAACCAACCAATCAAGTACCTAACCTTAAAAAGGAGGCTCTCAAATACTACCAAATCTAAATTATTTAAATGATGGGAACACAGGAAACAGCTGGGTATATTTCAAGTGGACTAGCTGTTTGATAGTGAGGAATTCTGAAATGGCCAGTGGGAAACAAGGATGCATTTTGAGACAAACCTGTCAGTCAAACAGTTGTTCAAATGAGGAGATTTTTCAAAGGACACGTCCTCATCAAGAGCAATCCAACATGAATTTGACTCATGAGAAGAGGAGTGATTAAAAGAGACCTCAGGTAATAGGGCTTTATACGCTTTTCTTCAAACATTCAGGATACTTCCACACGTCTCAAGCATAAAAGAAACAGAAAAGGCTTGTTTACAAAAATGTCAATCAATTTTATATTAAATTTCATGATGTTGCAAATTACTTATCATTGCCATTTTAACCTTTTAGATGTTTTACTACCTGACCTCCACCTTTAAAATGTTCTGCCAATAACATCTGATACTCTTAATACACGTTAGTTCAAATTCCTTTGCTGACAAGTGTATTTCTAGTAGTTGTCTCCAGTCTCATCACTTTTCATACTCAAAGAAAGCACATTCTTATGAGGGAAATTTCAGGAGGAAGACAAACACTTCTTCATTTTCAGGCCCAATTTCAATGTGAAGACCCTCCGGTAAAACACCTGAACTGCAGTAGACTTTTTCTGCCACAGTACAGATTCTACTGTTCTGAGTATTAGGGGTTGTTCTTTTCTTGTTTGTTTGGGATTTGTTTTAGTTTGGTTTGTTTTGTGTGTGCTTTTTTTGTTTGTTGTTGATGTGAGGGGTTTTTTTTGTTTGGTCTTTTTTTAAACAATGAGTATCTTTCGGTAGCATATAATTTTTGAAGGCTTCTCATTTACTCTCCATGTGCGTTGCTCTCCTGCCTGGAGCTTCGCAAAGGTGTATAATAACGTGGTGATATATTCTTTCGCTCCCAGAACAGAGACCTCCAGCCTCTGACAAACTCCGCACACACGTAACTGCATCCTTAGAGCACTCCCCTTTACACGGAGCGTTTGGCTGCCGGAAAGCAACTCTTATTTCCGTCCTCCCGTCTATTTACGAGAACTTATTGTTGCCTTCCAGCTTCGGGGGGGGGTTTCACTTCACCGCTTTCGTTCCCCGCGCCCCAGGTGCCGTGTCCCTCCCGCCGCGGGCTGAGGGCCCGGCCAGGGCCGCCCTTTCCGCCGGGCCGGCCGGGGCGGGGCGAGGCGCCGGCGGGGCGGAAGCGGCTGCGGGGCCGCGCAGGAACCGGGCGGGCGGTCGGTCGGGGGTGCTGGGGCTGGAGTCGGGGTTGGCGCTGCCGGCCGTGCCCGGGCCCCCGCCGGCATGAGCGGCGAGCGGCGGCGGGCGGGCCGAGCTCCGCGCCCTCCCCTCGGGCCCGGCCCGGCGGCAGCGGCCGGGGCTCGGCGCGGGGTGCCGGCTTCGGGCGGCGGCGCGGAGCGGTGCCGGGCGGGACGGAGCGCGGCGGAAAGGTGAGGCCTCCCTCGGCTGCGCTGCGCCAAGCCTGGGCCGGCCTGCCCCGGGGAACGGGGACGGGAGAAATCGGGACGTGGAGCGCGACTCTGCGGCTAAAGCAGCGTGGGCAGCTGTGTCCAGGGAGGGGATTCTGCCACTCTGGTGAGAGGCTACCTGCAGTGCTGCATCCAGCCCTGGGGTCCCAGCACAGGAATGACAGTGACCTGTTGGAGCGAGTCCCCAGCAGGGCCGCGAAGTTGATTAGCGGGGATGGAGCACCTCCCCTATGAGGAAACACTGAGACAGTTGGGGCTGTTGAGACTGGAAAAAAAGGCTTTGGAGTGATCTGATTTTGGCCTTCCAGTACCTGAAGGGAGCCTACAAGACAAATGGAGAGGAACTTTTTACAAAAGCATGCACGTAGTGACAGGACAAGGGGGAATGACTGTAGGTTTGGATTCGATCTTAGGAAGAAGATCTTTCCTGTGAGAGTGGTGAGGCACTGGAACAGGGTTGCCGGTGAAGTTGTGAATGCTCCATCCCGGGGAGTGTTCTGGATGGGGCTCTGAGCAGCCTGGTCTAGTGGAAGGTGTCCGTGCCCACAGCAGGGGGATTGGAACCAGGTAACCTTTAAAGTCCCTTCCAGCCCAGGCCGTTCTGTGGTTCTGTGAGCTCTAGTCCTGAGCTCTGTGCTATGGGACAGCTTGATACACATCAGGGCTCAGGTACCAAAGGCCTGTAACACTAGTAAGCAAAGATATGTTGCAGGTGGGAGGCTTTTACCTAGAAATCAAAATGTGTTGTGCAGTTTTAAGGTTTATAGAGTGGCTATTAAGTCTGTGAGCTCTGGGGTGACCAGCCTGGATAGCCATTAATTGTCTAGAACATGATTGTGACAATCACCAAGCAGCCCCTAAGTTTTGGGGAGTATTATGTGTCAAGATAAATATCGCTGAAAATTTACTATATGGGCACATCCTAAACATTTGGAGAGCTTGCTAGAATGGATTGTGTACATCCTGTCTTGATACCTTGGGCATCATATTGGAACTCAGAAAGATTGGAAATTTTTGCACTAAGCAATGATCCTGGTGCAATGGATATTTCACAGAGCACCAGGTGAGTTTGTAAGAACTCTTTCCTTGCGGGACTGAAACTTGTTTCTTTAGATTTTCTGTTAATCCTTGGGGTTTTAGGTGATAATGCACCTCAAGGACAGCAGGTGTTTAATCAGGGCACTAATTCTAGTGCAGGTTGTGTTTGAGGAACTGGCACAGCCTAGCCTCGGTAAGAAATGATGGTCAGGGGAATGAGTTAGAAAATAGCTTGGGTGCTGTCTTATTTTACCAAACTGTTCTGGATTTTCTTCCTGTTTTTGAATATTTTATGTATCCTCTGAATTCTCAGAATATAGCATAACTTTTACAATATTGTAATTTTCCTAAAACATGTGCTTTGATTCTGGGTGAGAAACTTCATATATGTTTTCATTCTTCAAAGCCAGGATAATCTTCAAGGGTGGATGACAGAGCCAACCAGCCTTTCTGCAGGTGCAGAAGAGAAAAAAGAGAGTGTTCCCACACAGCTGATGAAGCATAGAAATGAAGTTGATGTTGCTTCTGAGGAACTTGGCTCAGCAAATGCAGCTGCAGACCAGAAAGAGCAAACTACATCAGAAATAAGACAAGACTATGTGTACAGAAGTAGTGGGAGACCTGGGAAGACAGATATGATTAAATCTCTTGTGATGGATCAGAGTGCATCTAGGAACAGTGAACTATATGGACCTGTGTCTAGTAATCATGCAGCAATGGAGTCATCTGAGGAGAGGTAAGGATTTATTTTTTAAATATACTTACAGTTTTCCTGTAGAAAGGGAGAGTACTTTCAGTTCATGAAGGTAAATTTCTGATTTTTTTCTCCTTGGTATTTTTGGTTCAGGAAAATCTGATTAAGTAGCTCAACAATTTAGGTATGAAATGCAACCTTTTGCACTATTTTTTTCTTTCGTGCATGCATATTTTCAGTTAATCATTCTTTTCCACCTCTTAGTTTATTTTCACTGTATTTGTCAAATATTTATCTGAACAGCAATGGGGAAAGGCTTTAGCTTCCACATTCTTGTTTCCACAGATTTACTTAACAGTTGCTGTGCTACAACAGTGTTTGGACACGCTTTCATCTCTGGAATGATAGTGCCTGTGCAGATGAATTGCATCTCTTGGCTACCTGGAGTTCAAAACAACTCTCTTGAGTTGCAGTACCTTGTTTACTGTGAATATTAATCTGTTAAGGTCTCAGTCTGTGGCTGCTTCTGTTTTGTCAACTCCCAGAAAGGTGGTGGTTAATAATGTCTGCAGAAAGGGCATGACACTGCTTCCTTTACACCAAACTTCCTCTTTCTTGAGTAATCTCACTGGTTTAGTCAGTTGAGCACTTCTTCTCTTTCTGCATCTTATGCTGAATTTATTCAAGGCTGAATAAATTTATTCAAGGTTTGCAGAGGAACAATTTCCCTGCCCTGACACAATTTCCCTCTGTGTGGGATCCCTTGTAGCAGCAGGTTTCTTCATGCTCAGAGGGGGAGGTTGTTGCTTTATATTTTAAATACTTGGCTTATAGAGAAGATAGAGATTGCTGCTCTCAGATACTGAGCTGTGTGCATTTTTTCATAGTATTTTCAAGGTTATTAAGTATTCTTGAAATTCTTCACAAACCTTAATGGACTTCAAACTCTGCTGAGAAATTAGGCTTCGTCCAGTGTCCTACTGTAACGTCAATATGGACTTGAAACAAATATTTCTATGATGTGTCTTCTCACCAGATAGTATTGTGTTTAATATCTACTATATCTGTTGTTTCTCTTTTAATTAATAATTACTTAGTGTTGTTAAAAATGAGATTTCAAGCAGCTACTTGAGCACTTGAGTAAAAACTAAAAAAGTTTTATATGACAGCCCAACAGATGATTTCCTGGTATTAACCTACATGGTTCTTTAGTATAAAGATTTTTTGTTCTCAAAACATGCAGATGGTTTGCAGAAGCAGTTTTTGATATAAAGAAAAAGAAATACAGAGCCATCATTTTTTTTCAAGTTAAATGAAAGTAATCCAATTACCATCTGGCTGTATTAAACTCTTTCTCACAGTCTTCCTAATTGCTTGTCCTCTCCTAGTGGTGTAAGATGTAGCAGGGTCACTGCCTTAAAGGCAGACTGTGGTTTGGATTTGGTGTGTACTTGAGGAGTAGATTAGAAGCTACTAATAGTAGTGGGCAGTAAATAATAACCTTGCAGCTTTTTTCTGCTTCTGTACTTTCTTGGAAAAACAGACTTTCAAAGTAAACTTCTTTTAGTGGTAAACCTAAATGATACTAACATGTCTGGTGACATGTGTTCTTTAAAGTATTTTAATTGTGAAGCTGTGATTATTTCTTAGAAGTTTATTTCCTAGATGTAGTTACCTGTCAGGAATGGAATGTGCTATTTGCAGTCAGTTTTTTGAACATTGTATGGACCTCCGTTTTCACCAGTAATGTTCACATCCAAGCTGCAGACGCTGGTCTATGCAGCGTTCTTGTAGGGCATAGTTTCCTCCCTCATGGTCATGACTTCAGAATGTTGTATATAGGCTCAGTAGCAGGTACTTGACTCTTGTGACAACCTCATATACTCTGCTCAGCAGTAGGCAGATTGGTCAGTCCCAGTGGTGTGTAGATACAAAGCCCTGTTGAGTAATGTGCTCTTAGCTGCATGCACAGGGTGCATTATTCATATATGCAGCACATAGACATGCTGGCTCATTTCTTTTCCAAATTTATACTGTAAAATTTAAAAATACGAAGGGACTGTAGTATCCATTCAACCACGGAAGAGAAATTCAGGCAATGGTGTATTACTAGCCTAGTGACAGATGCTGGAGGGGAGCAGTTGAGAGGGGTTTTTAAACTTGTCTCTGTTTTTGAGAGCTAATGTTGGTTCCATGAAAATGGGTAAGATGGAAAGCAAATTGAGTTGAAAAAAAAATGGTAGGAAGACTTAAATACTTTCCTGAGTTGTAAACAGGGGAAGAGGTTGAAAAAGAGAGTAAGGTTTGTGCTGTTACATGAGGTATGTGTTGATTTTTATTGCAGCGAGGAGGACATGTATCGTGATGAAGAAGAAATAGAGAGAGAGAAAATACTACTTTGTGAAACAAACTCATCAGGTACAATTGAACTTTGTGTGAAGTTTTACAAACGGTATTGCAACTCACTGTAGTGCTGATGTGGGATGTCCTGACTTGCTCTTCCAGGGAATTTTGTGCACAGATATTTGGGTTCAATAGCAGTTACTTAAGACTGAGTACATTGTACAGTTTGATTAAATTCTCTGTAAAATTAGTTGCTCTTAAGATATCATTCCCTGTGTTTCTGTAGTTACTTTATGAGTGAATGTGGATTCTTTGGAAAGCAGTCATACAGTCTATGTTACGAGTCTTGTGCTTGAAAATTACTCAGTAGTAGTCATCACAGCAGCATCTGTTGCTGGGATGCCTTGATAACCTCCGTAGTTCCTGGTTTTGGGATGAAGGCTGTTGGGATTTCAAGGCAAAACTGTATCTCTTCTTTCTATTATTGTCACTGAATTACTCAAAAAGGTCTGTCATCTTTCTCCCTTACAGTCTGGCTGCTGTATGTAGAAGAGAAACTTCTGTCAAGTATTTTTCTACTTGCTAAGAAAATGAAGAGTACTTTAATAATTTCTCCTTTTTGCTAATTAATTTTTGCAGAAGAGAGGAGCAGTGTTCTCTGTCTTGTTGAACTACATCATTACTTCTCTTTACGTGTAATTTTCAGAGCAAACTGATTTTATCCCCTCCCACAGCAATAATTACTTAGTAGCTACAGGTTGTGCTGCCCGTTTCATTTGGCACTAAAGTTATTTTAAAGTGATAGTGTATTTAGAAATTTGATGTGTTTTCTACCTTCTTCTGTTTTCTTCATAATGTTCTGTTTTGACAGAGTATAAACTAAGTGTTTCACCTGAAATGGACATCATGGAGTATTGCAGAAAGGAATGGAGAGGAAACACACCAGCAGCAAAAAGGATGAGAAAGGTAGCAGTTCTATTTTTGTTGAATTTCATTAGGCTGTTTGTTTTTGTTTGCTACATGATTTGCTAGGCAGTCAGTCTTTTAAGACAGGAAATGCAGTACCAGTGTTTTACATTGTGAGGTCTTATGAGTAGTTTACAATTGGCAGGTGCTTTTCTTTATGTTCATTCCAAATGTGTTTTTAGTAAAGCTACTTGCTGATAACTCAGGGGTTTGATTAATACTGTTATTCTTTACTGTTTCCAATTGAAGTTTTATATTTTGTTTATGGCTATAAAATGCTAATTTTGTGGACTGTTGAAGTGCAGAGCAGATTACCAAATTTTTGGTAGCTGAAATTGGTGAATTGCATGGGTTTTTAAAATTTTTCCTGAGGGTTTTTTTCCAGTTTTTGGACTAATTGTTTTATATTAATCTTGATCTAGAATGGTAGAAAATAAAGCAAAGTTGTTTTGTTGCTTGAAAATTTAGTGATATGTATGATTAAATACAAAAATACCCTACAAAAGTCAAAAACTCCCCATGCCACCCTCAAGAGATTACTGTAAGAAATACGGATGCTCAGGGCATTGCCATGCCAGGGTAGCTGAGCTGCAGAAGCTGCATTTCAATATTGTGGCTTCTACTACAACTGAGTACAGGAACAGCAGGGAGGGAACAAATGTGCTGAGGCAAGTGTCAGGATGTTTCAGTGTAAACACAAACTTGCCCTGAGGCAGAAACAAACTACATGTGACATGTATTGGGTAAGTAGCATCAACTAGTGCTGAAATTCCTTTTAAGCAGGATGTGTAGTCTTGTGTGTGTATGTTTGATATTTTTTGGAAGTCAAAGTGAGTTAGCTACCCATGTATCAATGATGTTTATGTTCTGTCATCAAACAAATACCTCAAACAGTTACCTGTTAGATTTCTTCAGTTTCTTGTTTGTTTTCCAGCAGAACAAAGTTGTTTTCTTTCAAAGCGTAATTTGTAACATAAAAGCATTTGAAATTTGAAAAGGGGTTGTGGGTCAAGGGCTGTTATTTTTTAAAATAGCATTAGTATTTGGACAATAATATTCCAATATCTCTTATGTTACCAGTGTGTGTGACCTTAAAATGTTTTATTAATGCTTTCATGTTCTTTGGATTTTGTGTTTTCCTAGGGGTATGAAGCAGTTGCTCAGAAGTTTGCATCTATAAGGAGAATACGAGGTGATAACTATTGTGCCTTCAGAGCAACTCTTTTCCAGGCATTAAGCCAAGCTACCCAGTTGCCAAGGTGGCTGCAGAGTGAGGATTTTACTATGGTATGTGTCAAACTGATCTTCTGACAGTAGAGTAATATTGGGTCTAACCTATTTGATAATTTTATGATCTCAAGACTCTGTTATGTGATATACATGCACACTTCTCAATAGCCCCTAAACTGAGAAGTTGTAGTGTTCAAGATTGTTGTTTATGCACAGTGATTCTTTCAACTTGGAACTGAGTCCAGGTGCCCTTGGTTTCCAGTTTATAATGGATATAAATGTTACTGTGGGGCTCACTGTAATGTCACTTGCCTGTTTTAGTCTTGTCCTCTTAGTTTCTTCTTACTGCATATTATGTGACAGTAAGAGGTTTTCCACAAGACAGCTGGCAATAACAAAAAATACAGACAATTTATTCTAGCATTTGAGAAACCCCCGGCTTTTCAAAATTATAATATCTATTCTTGTGTGCCATATGTGGTTTCTCTAGAAAATGGAATAACAAATTGGATGCTGTAGGCTTTGCAGAGTGTGTGTAATTATCTGTGTCTCAATGTTGCTTAAAATAAGCGTAAGAGCAGCTCCAACCTGACACAAAGAACAGTTCTTGTGGAGCACTGATGTATAAGAAAAGTAAGGTATTCCCCTGCAAGTAGAAGGAGAATATTCCAGAAATTTTCTTGTGTCAATGAAGTCCATGTGATGGTGTTGGTGAACATAGAAAAAACACATGAGAAGCTGCCTATACGAAAGTGAGTAGCTTGAGCAGGGTTCCAGTTGTCAGGATCCAGTTGCTGGGAATGTAAATGGTGAATGTGTGATGCAGACTCTGTGTAGGGTAGCAGTCCAGGTAGAATCACACTGCTCTCACTACTTTTCTGTATAAATTTAGAGGACATCTGAACATTTCTCATTCTGGCCACTGTCATTGTTAAGTAAACATCTAGTGATTATATTTTTATAATTACTGATAAAAATAGTTCTATGAAATGTTTCACTGCAAGTACATTGCAAATGGTTTCCTTTTTGTAAAAAACTCAGTCTTTCAGCTCTCAACCATTTCCAAATTATCAGACTAAAGAACATAGTTTCCCAGTGCTCCTTTAAAGAGCATGCAAACTTTTTAAAAATTATGTACTTTGAAGTTTTTAATGATGTTCATTTTTTTTGCTACTGATCCATAGAGGAAAATGTCATATGAGAATTAGCATTTTTTGAAAAGGGTGTACACCTACAAAACAAACTGAAATGATAAATTGTTATGCATCAAAGCAGAAGTCACATAAGAGAAATGTGTATGGTGACAGCTGGCAGTACAAATAGAACAATTTTTTTGGTTTTCTCTTGTTTTTAATTTAAAATGGTGATTACATGCACATTTCTAGTTGTAGAAGTTATTGGCATATAATTTTTGATTATTTAGTTCTATGTGTCCTTTTAGCACAGGATGCCAGGCTGGGGTGGGAGAAAGTCTGTGCCTCTCTGACACATACTTGGTTGCCACTAAAGAGAGCACATTACCAGTTTGGAGTCCTAATAAACTGAAAATGGGCTGGTGGTGGCTGATGGCAGAAGTGCTGCTCTAGCCAAGTATTGACTCCCTTCTGAGACACAAGTTGCTCTTCCAGTTCTAGCAGTAAGATGGGTTAATAGATGAGGGTACAAAACTGGACATGCAACTGCCAGGGCATCCTTCAAGGCAGGTGTAAAAGCTCTGGACTGAACAGGTGTAGCACATGAGCAGTAAAAGAGGCAGTTCTGAGGCTTAAACATGATCTGATGCATCAGCTACTTCCCAAGTTGTTTCCTTCTTTAATAAAAAATCTGTCCCAGAGTGTTTGAATTCTGTTCCCTGGAAAGGAAACAGAGTTTGTGTGTTCTGGACAAAGTAGTTTACAGCGCACCAAGACTTCTGGATGATCTGATGGATGTCATCTTCTCTTTTGTTGGTTCAGGAACACTTTCAAACACAGTCACTGTCATCTATCTGCTGGTTGGGGAGTGTTTTAATCTAAAAAAAAAATCCTCAGAATAAAACAATAAAGAAAAAAGAAGGCATGAGTAACTTGGTAATTATTTTTTCCAGTGCTTATGTGTTTCTTAGATCTGAAAATAGTAATAGACCAGCATTCTGACTGTTATCCAACAAATATTATAAATAGCCAGTTGTGTTTGGTTATGATCATCTTACTGTGACATCTGTGCAGAAGGGTATATGAGGTATTGTTTTAAGGTGCAAAACATTAGATAAAATATGCAGGTTGGTGACTTTTCCTTTCCAGATTTTTAACTTAAGCTGCCTTTTCTTCTCTCAACTTCCAGCTTCCTGAAAACTTGCTGAGCAAGTATGACTGGATCAAGCAGTGGCAGCTCAAACAGAAACCTGGCAAGAAGATGGGAGAAATAAGTGATGAAATAAAAGAGTATTTAATACTTCTAAGGAAAAAGGTTGGAAAAGTATTTGTATGTTCTTTGATCACTTGCAAATAAGAAAAGTTACAAAGATTTTTGAATGCGGAGAATTTAGCGTAAGGATGCTTTCAGTAGTGAAAGTCCCTTTTCTGCATGTATACTGCAAAAAAAACAAGTAAAGAATGTCTGTTCAGATACATGAGAGGCATCTGGTCTTGCACTACTTGCAGTAGCCTGATGCTGGAATTAATTTGCAAGCAGCTCTGTGGAAAACAATTAGATTTCAATGAAGAAATTAATGCAACAGAGTAGCTTTTTGCCTCTATTTTTTCTTGTATTTATTTGAAGGAATCATGTATACTATGGACAAATCTTTTTGCTATCTAGACAAAGTTAAGAAAAGAAAAACACAGAACAGCACTGAAATAATTTCAAAGGAGTAGCTTTTTTTCTGTTTTTAAACATTTATTCTAGATCATAGGAACATGATTGTGCCTTTAAGTGTTCATACTGTATCACCTAGCCCCATGCTTTCTCCCTCTTGGAACTCTGGAACCTATTTAAAAACTCCTCAGTTGTTCCTGTCTTACTGTGAATGCAAATTCTCTTTTTATGAAGGCTTTTAGGAGTACTTGGAATACTGCATTCAGCAGTTTGAGGGTTGGAATGAAATGTGCATGTAAAGAATATGAAGTATGTAGGCTTTATGGTGCAGGAAACGAAAAGGTTATTACCTTCATGCTTATTGTCCCACAACAATATTTGTTCTGCCACCTTGCAGCAGCTTCCAGCATCCCCTCCTTTTGCTTTGCTTATGGATCAATTTAAGCAAACTGAGACTAACTTAGCCTGACCTCGATAGGGGTACAGTTGTGGAAATACTCTTGCTTGTTTCTAAAAAGGCACAGAGCCCTTCATAAGTTAAATTCTGAGTGCCTCACAAGTGGCTTTTTGCAGCTCGTGCAGGGTGATGGCTGTTGATTTGTGTTGTGTGTGTGATGGTTTGTTTGTTGTTTGTTTTTTTAGTGGAAGAGTATAAGTGAAATAAAGGGTCCCCTTGAGAAACAAGAAGCTTGTGATAAATTGTTTAAAAATGAAGAGGAGGAGTATAGTCTCTATGAAGCACTGAAATTTTTGATGCTTAACACTGCCATCGAATTATACAACGCTGATAAAAATGGAAGGAGAGTGCCTGTCTTCTCCTGGCTCCTGTTTGCACGGGATACATCCAGCAACCCTTGTCAGTTAATGCATAATCACCTGAATCATATTGGTCACAGTGGAGGCCTTGAACAAGTAAGGAAAGACTATTCTTAAGTGTTATTTTCTATTTTGGAGGTTTTAGTTGCAAGTGGTTTAAGAAATCACCCACCTTTTGTTGGGCTGGCTGAAGTGTCTGATCATTTGTTGGGAAGAGTATGTTAGAACTGCTTGCTTGTAGTGAGAGTCTATAAAGGCCCTCCTCTGAAACACCAGGTTTTGTCTGGTATCATTCTTTGGAAAAAGGGGTTGCTATTAACAGAACACTTGCATTGATCTCTTAGTTGTTAGCTTTTTTAAAAATACCACAATAAAAGCTAATACTCAAATTATGAAGACCATACATGGATGAATTCTGATAAGCTAATGGTAGTTACTGTTTTGTACATAGCATAAATGGTACACATATTACAAAAAAGCACCAAACTAAAATTAGTAGTAGTTAATGAGCTGAATAGTCTGAAAGATTTTGGAAACATCCCTTTAAAAGAATCCCATTGAATTCATTACAACCGGGACACTGCAAGTAAGTTCACTACTTAATTGTAGATACTAGAAACATGGAAGTATTATGTTTTTGTTTTGTTTTTATCTTGAAAATCTGAGAACTGCAGTATAGATGAGACAGTTTGTTTCTGTGAAAATAGGTGCTTCATTTGTGACTTTTTTGCTGCTCAGTTTAGTCAGGAAGTTGCCTATTCTTGTGCTGAGTAGATGTATTTCAGTAAGATTCTTCATAAATTGTTATTTAGAACAGGATATGCTTGCCACCGTAGTAGATAAGCTAGAAGCTTTTTACAGCTCCTTTTTCTGAATTCCTTTTGCTATCAACAGGCTTTGTAAGGGCTTTCCATTTACTTTTTATTTGGCTGGAAAGTTCAAAGTACTGTGTGAGAATGAAAAGATCATTGCCTGAAACCTGCTCTTCCCTGGTTTTAAGTGACTTAACAGGATGAATACTGATGCAAGAGAATGGCTTTCCTACCTGCCTGTAGCAGTAGAACACTGTAAAGTAGTTTTCCTTTAGGATTATTTTCCTACTATGCCATGGCGCATCTGAAGACTTTCTTGTCAAATGCATGGTATCCTAGAGGGGTATGATGGAGATACTGAACAAGAGATCCTCGTGTAAATGCCTTCTCACTTCACTTTTTTTTTTCTTTGAAAAATTACATCTGATAGGTATTAGTTTAATATCTTTATGAGGAAAATCTTATAGAAGGTATGTTGAATTTTGCACAAATATTTGTTTTTTCCAATGTAGGTGGAAATGTTCCTTCTTGCTTATGCCCTGCAGTATACCATCCAAGTGTACCGACTCTATAAGTACAGCACTGATGAGTTCATCACACTCTACCCCAATGATCCAGAGGAGGACTGGCCTATGGTGACTCTCATAACTGAAGATGACAGACATTATAATATTCCAGTCAGAATGTGCCAAGAGACAGTGCTGTGAACAAGTGATTTTTGGCAGACAAACCTGTGCTGCTTATGGAAGTTTCCCATGCTGTTTTGAAACAGGACAGTGACAAAATCCATGTGATTAAATCAACAACTTGAAATGTGTGTTTTGGAAGTTGACATCGGAAATAAAGTATCAAATAGGTACTATCTTAAATACTAAAAGTTTGGCAAGCATGGCTTTGTTTTCCATTTTTAAAAAAAGGAAACTTCTGCAGTCCTTTTTTTGAAGGACTCACTCTGAATAGAATTGCCAAAACAGAAGGTTTATTCCTTTTATTTCTTTTAGTGAGGCTCTGTGGTAAGACATGAGCTAACTGTTTGCTCCCCAAAATAATAACAATTGAAATTTCTGGGAAAGTGGCAGTGTCTTGGCTGATGTTTGTAATAGTGCTTAGAAGCCATTTATACAAATCTTGGGTCTCGGGAAGTAATAGAATTTTTTTGCGGTTGGAATTTAATGCCTTCCAATGTTTATGCTATAAGAGAGATGTTACTTCAAGTTTTCTAATACTTTGGGTTGATTTTTCCTACATAAGTTTCTCTTATTTAGAAGCCAGTTGTATGTTACACTGAAAATGAGCTGCTCTTCCCCTTTCAACCCATGGAGAGGAGCATGGGAAATGTGATAAGGGAGTATAAAAGTTGTCTGATAGTCGGTCACAAATTCAAAGACTACACAGAATTCCCGCTTAAATTACGACAGGTGATCAGAGATGGCCACATGCCTGTTAACTTCCATGTCTGTTCATGTTATTGTTCCTGTAGTGTTAATCCTCTCTGGCAGCTGCTCTGGAGAACATGAAAGTTTTCATTTGTCCAGGGAGTGCAGTAGATGGGAATAAACTTTTGGTGGTGCAGCTTACTCCTCCCAAGAGTGGAGATGTGGGAGATTCTGTTTCTGCTTAGTTTTTCATTCTGCTTTAAACTGAAAGAATACAGAATGTATCGGATGCTGGAAGTGTTGACAAATCTTTAAAAAATAATTAAATAATGAAGCATTCAGGTTCAAGGAGAAGTATGTTCTACAGTTGTCTTTTGGAACAAGAAAATGAAAGCTGATTCCAGTGAAATGCTGGTCATACACAGGTCACTTAGAAGGCCTTTGTATGTAAATGGAGTAAGGTTATAAAAACTTTTCATTTGAATGTTCTGGAGAAAGTGGCATGCAAAGTTCTGTTCTAGTTGAAATCAATTTGTTAAGTATTATTGTGAAAGGTAATATACACAATAAAAATGTCACTATGTTCTAAAATGTCTTTTAAGCACATTAATGAGGCTTATCATGTACTCTGTTACGTTTGTCATGTTTTCGTTGCCTTCTAAATCAGTTTGTTACTGAACATTTCTGGGAGCTACAAGGGAATAAAAGTAAACTTAATAAATTAATCTGGCAGCATTTTGTTTCTTGGTTTGTATTTTTAATGTTTTGGTTTTTGGAATCCATGTTGAAGTTAGTTTGTTCATGAAAGCTGTGAAGTACAGTAACCTATGCAAAATAAGTAATTATTGTCTGCTTGCGCGTGGGCAGCAAAACCAGGTAATTCCCTGAACTGTTATTCAAGAAAAGCTGAAGAGGAGGAAAAATAAATTAACTTTTGCAACTTACAACTCTGATAAAAAAGTTATATTTATGATTTAATTAACTGAAATTATCTAATTGTGATATATTCTTGAGACTTAACACCTCTTTCTGAAAGGCATTGTCACAAGTAGAGCAGTGGTTCTGCAAAAGCTTTTAAAGCAGAGGCTTTTTAGGGGCTGAGTTTGTAGCCGCTAGGGCTGGAAACAATTCACATAATGGGCTTGTTTCTTGAACACGCTGAGACTGGGCACAAGGTGCTTAGTCACATATTGTATGTCTTTTTCACTAAACAACTTTTGCTGTTTACACAAAGCTTTTATTTCCCCTTTATTCTGTTTCCTCATAAGTTACAAAGTTAATGGACGGCTGGTGCTGCAGCAGGCAATCTATCCAAGCGCAGGCTGGGTGTGGCTCAGAGAAGCCTGATGGTGCCCTGTGGGAGCTCACCCAGACCTGGTGTGTTTGGTTCAGGACTGTGCCTTTATTCAGACACCTGAGCCGAAGCTTGGCCAGCTCTTGGCCAAGTGTATTTTTTGTGTGACAGTAACAGCCCTCTCATCCAGAACTAGTGAAGGACGCTGGAAAGCAATGTGGGAACTTGTGTCTCACCTGGATGCTGGACATGATCAGAGAGGCATGTAGATGTTGATGGAGGTGGGGAGAGGGAGCTCTTGCATCGCATATCGAGTGCAGGGCTCAACTCATCACCTTGTGTCCCTGGTATATAAATAGTGGTGGTTGTGGGGCTCCTGCATCTTGTTTTCTTCTGGGCATAATTGCCATTTGTTTTCCCACTATGCTAGCTGGCAGGACAGGACCAAGAATGTCTGAAGATGGCCAAATGTACTTCATGAATGCTCCCTTTTTTGCTTTATGCTGGGAGATGACAGGAGCCATGTTCTGAAAGCTGGCTGCAATGAATATTTGTGCTATGACATCGACTAATGTGGTCCAAGCCAGACACATTCAAAGAATATGTCCATTTATGAATTTCTTGAGGAGGAACTTCAGGCTCTCAGAAATGGAAAAGAAATGTTATTAATACCACAGAGCTGCAAGTGAAGCAGGGCAAGTTCAGCATGGTAGAAGGCAGCTCTCTAGTCCCCTTTCTCCAGAGCACTCATTTCTGGCTGAGTGCTGATGAGTTCTCTTACTTGTATTCACAACTCCTATGCAAGTCATTGGAATGGCAAAAAAACCACCCTGAGATGTACTGAGCTAGTGAAGAACTGATCAGTACTGACTAAAAATTGATTTGTCAGGGCTCCTGGGAGGGTGCTGTGGCATGCTGAGGAAGGTGGAGCACACTGAATGTGAACACGAGCTGTCTCCTCTAGGGGATTGTTTGCCTAATTAGCCCCTCTTTGGAATTGTGGGGTTTGGGATGATATTTTTAGGCACCTGCCCACCAAGTCTTTGACAGGATACGTTTCCTTTGGGCTGTTACAGCAGTCAGATGCTGCAGGGGCCGTAGTAGGTGGTCTCTGCATGTGCTCTTCCATGTCAGGCTTTCAGTCTGAGAAATACGATTTTTTAAACTGAAAAAACCCCAACCCCTCATTTTACTGAAATTATGTTTTTACGTAGGCAGAACATACGGTGGGTACTTTCCTCCCCCCCATCTCTCTTACCTTTCTAGAATCAGATGATTCTGCAACCACTTGTGGCTCGCTGGGATGGCACAGAATTCAGGCACTGCCCTTGTTAGATCTGTTGTGCACCCATATATCTTCTATTAAAAAAAAAAAAAAAAAAAAAGAAGAAAAAAGACCAGAAAAAACCCGGCTACAATAATTCTGAAACAAGTACCACAGTCTTGTGGCATTTCACAGACCATTCGCTGGAAATGTTAATTTCTGGCTCGCAGCTGTCCCCGGGCTCCGAGAGGCTTTGCAGGGGAGCGCAGGAGCCGGTCTGTCCCCTATCGGTCTGTCACCAGGTGTCCCTGCAGGCCAGGGCACAGCCCCGGCACAGCCCAAGCTCCCACACCGCCCAGCCGGTGGCACCCAGAGCCCTTCCTTGCCTTCCTTCCCGAGGCACAGCCAGGGCATCTGCTGGCTTGTGACTCCATCGCGGTGCTCCCGCAAACGCAGGGCGCGGCGATGATGCACAAATACACAAATACACAAATACCGATCGTGCTGAGGAAATACGGTACGGCCAAAATGCTTTGCCCTGTGACCTAGTGATCTACTGATCTTTGCCTTGTGATCCAGTGATCTCAAAAGACCAAGGTTTAGTAGCATCAGACTTGCATGACAGGATATATTAGTTGAAGTTCCTAGTGCATAGGTAAGTGAGAGACATTTTGAACACATATGGAACACTGTGAAATGAAGTGGTAAGAAACTTGAGATTTTTCATGCCTGTACATTTTTAGCTTTTTGAATATCAAGAAGTTCATCTGTTTTACACCTTGCATAAGAATCTGTTAGGAGGAATTGAAATTTGTAGCAAGCCCTCTCTTTGGCTGCTGAGTATCTGGTTTTGTTTATATATTCATCCAAACCTTCAGGTGGTTAATGGGAGGCATGGGAGTCTTCACAGCCAGAATCATTCTGTCAGAGTGAATCCTGAGCAGTGGTTCTGGGATAACTCATTCCCACTTCACAAACATGAGCCTATATAGTGTCAAAAATAATATATAGTGAGAAATGGTAAGGTTGGATTCTCACATTGTCCAAGAGTAAATCAAATAACTTTTAAAATGTATAAACCTGCTAGTTTCCAACTGCAGTTGAAGGTGCACAAAGCATATTTTATTTTTACTGTCCTTGTTATAAAGGGGGGAAAAAACCAGTTGTAGCTGAGATACTTATGAAGATTTAAAGTGCCTTGAAAAACAGACTATTATTGCCTGTTCTGCTGTTACTGAGATGATAAAAATTATTTCTAGCTGAAAGACATACACAGTGTAAAACTGATAGGCTATATATTTAGAGGTGGACCACTTGCTGGACTATTACAGTCCTTCTGTTTCTGAATGTCTTCTGCATCATAAGATTTTTTTTTTGTTTTGTTTTTCAAAAAAGGTAGGAGAAATAATAAATTATGTTGAGCAAGGAGGATGCACAGGATTTCACATTTGGGTGAAATGTGTCCATTTCACTCAAACTCTTTCCAGAGCCCTCTACTTTGAATATTTTTTTTCAGTATTGCATAACATTTTGGCCTTTGTTTTATACAGATGTGGGTGTTTTGCTCAAGGAGCTGAAAGTAAGAGCTTGGGTGAGAGCCTGCTTCTTGCCCCTCCTAGGCAGATTCATCTCTTGCTGCCAAACTTTGGCTTCTGTGCCAGCATGTAGCGAACTGCATCATGAGTGTACTTGCATTTTGGAGGGTTGTGTTCTTTTCAGGAAGCCAGCAAGCAGCAGTTTAGGGCAGTTTTTGTTCTCTCACCTGAGCATTTCTTTTGAATTTATAGTCAAAAGGGCAACAGAAGAATCAATAAAATTTCTTCTCAGGGGTCATTGTCGAGCTGCTTGGCTAATAGGGTTGAAAACAGAGGAAAGGGAGGGTTTACAACTAAAACAGCAAGAAACCCACCAAATTTCACTGAGTTAGTAGTTTATTTCCCTTGTTTAAAAGCACTTGCACAGTGGCAGGACAAGCTGTCTCCTTCTGTGAGTCTCAGAATTTGATCTTCCGTTCAGGCCCCCTAAGATCATCCTCAGCAAACCCACCTGGAGCATCACTGACCTCCTGCATCTCTTGCAGATATTACCACAGGGAATGGCACATGGCTCTTGTGTACTAGCTTTTAGTATCTAATTTTAACATTGCTTTTAGACAATCAAGTGGTCCCATGGTGTTCATTTACTGATGAGCACTCTTTAGAGCTCTCTTCACTCAGATGTTCTGGATTTTGTCTCATCACACCACGTTGCACACATAAAACCTCTTTTAATTACACAAAATAGTGCCTTTTTAAAGGTAGTAGGTGGCTGAAAACATTATTTAAAAAAAAGAAAGAAAAAGGAAAAATTAATTGGTGCAGTGCTTCTGGATGTTTAAAGCAAATTTGTGACAGCTTCAACAATCACCTGGTTTGTAAGGCACCTGTACAAAAGGTCGAGGTATCAATACAATCCCCCAACACCCCATCCCATGGATGTTCATTCTGATGTGTCTGCCTTCCCAAAAAGATGTAAAAAAGAGCATGAAAAATTCAAAGGAAATAACAGTGTGAAGTTTCCTTTGAGGAGCTAGGAGAGAAGGTGTAAGATCTGCAGTTGTGGAGGCATCCTGTTGCACTGCAGGGACTGTGTTAGCATCGGTGGGGCTTTGCCACAAAACCCCCTGGTTCTTTAAAGAAATGCTGCACTGGAGAGAGTGGGAATTAACTACCTGCTCACGGTAGGTGGGCTCAGCACAGTGCAATCTATTTTGGCTGTAAATTTGGGAGCATTGGCTCCAGCTGCTGGGAAAATGTTTGTGTGCTCTTGAGACACAGTTTTTATGTCACCTAGAGGAAGCAGGCCAGTTTTTCACAGCTGCAAAACAGCCAGTGTAGAGAGTTAAGAACTGCTGCTTGACTTTCTCCTGGGTAGTGAAGCAGCACTCAGGCTTTGGTTTTCCTCCCTGCGCGTCTCCATGCGTGTCGCAGGGACTGGGAGAGTGTTTGCTGTGGTCATCTAACACATCCTCATTCAGAAGTGTCATTTACAGGCAATGGTGAGGCTTCTGCTCCCTTAGTGCCATACCTCTGTTAGTGTCAGTGCTTTTTTACCCGTCTGCAGCAAGGAGCCCTTTTCCTTGGCACAGAATAGGTTTTCCCCTGGCAGCACAGATGCTGTAGACCTTCAGCAGAACTGCATTCCCCCCCTTTGTCATTGGTTTTTGGACACAAAAGCAAATGCTGTGCAGAACCACCCGCAAGTGGGAGGGTTTCTGTCTGGAGTCGGGCACTTTCTCATCTGAGGTCTGTGCATGCCCTTTAGGGGAATAAAATGGATTTTATTTCAGTATACATCATTAATGGAAGAGCTAATTGTCATCATTACCGACGGAGGGAAAGTCAGAGGAGAGGGTGCTGATGGGTGTGAGGGAGAGGAGACTTTCAAGACTACAAGCTAAGAAGGTGAAGTGTCTTGCTTTTTACCTGCTTCAGATCAGGCCCTTTCTTTCTTAGGAAGAGTGAAATAAAGCCTACAAAGTCCCTGAAAGAGAAAGCTTAGTTTGAGAAATGTCAAACTCGCCACCACATGACTCTGTTTGCACTGCTTGGCCTTGCTCAGTCTGCTCAAAGCAAAGCAGCATGGCAGTAATTATCAAACCTGTTTCCAAGCAGGCTCTGGCCTTCTGAGCCATGGGGATATTGGCTCCCTTGGCCTGGCCTCATGAGCGGGTGCAGAGACCCAGCAGGCACAAGGGCAGTATCTTTTTCTGAGCCCTATCCAAGCTCCCTTTTTTTTCCCTATATATATATTATTTTTTTTTTTGCATGGCCTCCTGCCAGGGCAGTGCTCTGGGCAGGGAGAGCTTGGGCAAGGTCAGGGACCACTCAGTGCATGGGAAAGCTGTGCCAGCAGGTGCCAGCAGCCAGCAAGTGGGAGATGCTGGAGAGAGATGGGGGAGCTGGGCATGGTGAGAGCCAGTTCAGGGCTCTCTGAAGGTCCCCTGGGCAGCTCTGCACCAAGGTCCAGGAGAAACAGAGCTATTATTCTCCGCCCTGTCTCAAGCTCCAGGGGCATGAGAGGGTGGTCACAGATCCCACAGATGCCAGGGGCATGCCAGGTGGTCATGGAGTCCCAAAGGGAGGAGACAAGAAGAAGCAGGCAGGAACTGAAGGGCTGACAAGGTGCAGGAGACACTAAGGCTGGATCTCTGCTGTGGGCCAGTGTCAGGAGAGCTGAGGCAGCAGGATCCCAAGGGGTCATAAGCAAAGTACGAGCAGTCTTACCATGGTACCTCTCCAAGACCATTTTAAAGCCAGTGGCTGCTCGAGTGTCAAAAGACTAGAAGCCAGGCTCCTCATTGGCTCTGGGTGGTTCAGATTTCATCATTTGCGAGTACTCAAGGAACATGTTCAAAATAAAAAAACATTTTTGATTAAGAATGCTTTCGCAGGTTTGTAAGAACAGCTTTGGTGACTCGCCAGATGGATGAATCTTCTGACACTTGAGTTTGCCTCGGCCTCATGGAAATAATGCTCTCCTTTTAAACACTAAGTGTCTATTTAACAGGAATGATAAAAGTATTTGATTTGGTATGGAAAAAGTATTCTGACCACGGTATTTCTATATCAACAACACTCGGAGGCTTTGTAGAAATAAAGGGCTTGTCTTGAATCATTTTATGGATACCTTTGGATTTCATTAACTTCAACTTAAGACCTTGCAGTTGGCAGCATCATGCTCATGATTCAAAAGCAATTTGAGTGTTGGATTAATTTCTCACCAGGAGGTATATTTTGCTCATTCCAAATGAGAAGAGCATTTTGGACCATGTCAGATTACCAGAATTACTAAAACAGAAGCAATCAGAATCATGAATCATATGCAAACTGTTAGAACTTTAATTAAAGTAATTAGAATATGAAAGCTATTGGACAATATTGGAGCACAGATCCCCCTCAAAGAAAGCATGGATCATTCTTTTTAACAATGCAAAAACGTACATCTCTGTTAAATACATAAACAGCACTCAATGCGACTTCTACTTTTATACTTCAGACCTTAGCAGTCATTTTAAAAATGTACAAAGTTTTAACCTTCGTTTTTGTATAAAGAAAACCCACATATTTAAAGCAAAGCGAAAGTCATTAAAAAAAACCAAACAAACCAGCAGCTTTAGAATGTGTAAAAATTACAGAAAGCAACATTTATTTTGAGATAAACGAACTGGAATTCTACAAGTATGATAGAAAATGATGCATGAGGTAACATTTCATTTAAAATCTAGGATCCCTGTACTGTAGTTACAAATAGTGCACTGGCTTGAGACCTACAGTCCTTGCAAAATTGACTTGTTTAAGTAGTTGAGGACGGCTATTAGGCACACTGCTTTGCATAAAGACAGCTTTATCCTAAGAAAGAATCTGATGTTGATGCTGAAAGATATTCTGAAAGAAATGAAAACTCACTGATATCTCTCAGGTGAAATATGCATCTCCCTAGTTCTCAGATTTACCTTCAAATTATAGGAACAAACTGGAAAATGGGGCCTTTTCTCTACAGAAATGTGTGGATAGAGAATTGACCTTAATCCCAGGGCAACTTTGGCAAAATTGTGGCTAGCTACTGCTTTTGCCTCTTCAGCACAGTTAGCCTACTGAGAACAGAACAAGTTGTTGTCCTGCAGAATAATCCATGGTCAGAGGGCTAGGCTGAGAAAAGATGAGGCTCCCAAACTTCCTAATCCCTCTTTCCTCAGGAAGAGTCTTCAGATTTTGGGTTGCCTTATTTTTAGGATGCTGCTTCCAGACACTACCTCTCACTCTCAATTCTAAAAGTATTTCTGTAAAACTAAAAACAAGTCAATTTTAGAGAACCCAAAGGCACAATTAGAGCATGCAAATATGAATTCAGTATTTTTAGGCATTTCTGTGACACTGTTCCCTGTAGTATCCAAGCATCTTTCACCAGCATTAGTGAATTCTATCCTTATAGCACCCCTCTGAGACTGAAGAACCTTCTGTCCTTGTAGTATCATGTTATAAATGGTGCAGCCTGACCTTGCATGATGTGGTCAAAGCCATCTTTGTTCAGAAACTGCATCAGAGCTGAGACTTCCTGGGAGTTACCTCTACACAGTTTGGTTCTCCTCCATGATGACTTCCTGCTGTGAAGACAAAACAGTTCTTGGCTGCTGCTCTGTGCTTTAGCTTTTGCTCAACGTTTGTAGTTTCCTTCTAGAGTGACCTTTGGGCTGGCCCTGCTCAAGTATGCAAAGATGAGAGAGCGGGCTGTGTGACAGTGGCTTCTCCACTGCAAAGGTGCAACAAAGTTTGCTCTCTGTTATGTCCCTAGCACTACAAAGTTTGTTTTTCTCTAGTAGCTAGGATATAATGAGATGCCCAGTAACCTCTAAAGGCCAGAGAACCTTTCACTAAAGATGATAAATGAAGGGCTTATTGCTCTCTTTGCCCCCCAGTAAGGTCCTTGCAGGGTAACACAGTGCAGGGTGCTTGCAAAAGACACTTCAGCTCATTCACTTGCAGCCATCTGTCCATCTCTGTCCACACACACACACATGTGCTCCTCCTCAGGCACTCTCAGAAGCTTTCTGTCCCATGTAGGTGAAACAAGTCCTTGTCAAAGGGAATGCTGCTAAGCTGTGCAGCCCAGACCCCATGAAACGCATTTCAGCCATTCCAGCAGACAGAGTCAAGTCCAGTTTGAATTTCTGTGGCCCGTGGTGGTAAAATGCCCTACCAAACAGCACCAGCAGTGCAGGGGGTTGGACATTACCCGCAGTCCCAAGTTCAAGTCTCTTACCACAAACCCTCCACAGCTGTCTGGCTTCACAAGACTAAGGCGGAGGCAGTAACACCACAAAATTATCTAAATGATCTAAAATAAGGGAGCATACAGAACAATGTTATGAAAGATCAAAACCTGACATGATTTCAGCTTGATTGCCTTTATGATGGTGGGAGCTGTTTCTGCCTTTGAAAACACAGGTTAAGCCTTGCATCCTGTGCATTTGCTTTTTAAAAATATACAAAGATATTGCAGATAATTTTACTAAACCAAGTGAAAAACTTGTTGATGGTAATAAGCAAGGAAATGTCATCTACAAAAAGAGGTATCTTTAGCTTTTTTTGAGATTTTGCTTTTGCAATTTTGTGGTTCTTGCAAACTCGGTGGATAAACTCAGTTGATCTAAGTAACCAGTTAATTTATTGCCTGTAGCCTTACAGTTGTTTCACTATAGCTTAGGAGAGGTTTTTTGTTCATCATAATAGACACAGAAGTAGAGTTACATTTGCTTTGGAGAGCAAACTGCAAAATGGAGCAATGAACATTAGTTCCAGGTTCTGCTACTTTCTGCATGTGTACATCCACTTTACTTGCCACCCGGGCTGTAGTGTCCCTAAAAGTTAATGAAATTAATTTTTTTTTTCAGTTTTGCAATTTTTTCTTTGCATTTCTGTTGTGGTTTTTTGTTCAATTGTGGATGAAGCTGCTGTTCCAATTTTTACATCCTTTCCTAAGAGGGGATTTATATGCTCCCATCAGCAGATAGGCCAAGCCATTCTATTACGTAAATGTAAGCATTTACTTTGCATTACCTTGATTACAAAGGGGAGTTATGAGAAAGGGTAGCTTTTTTAAAATGCTGAATGATGCACATGAAGAGAGGGGGGAGGAAGCAGATAATAAGTGCAATTGATTGCTGTTTCCAGGCAGTTTTGCTTAGAGGGTTAATGGGAGAAGTGCAGCATAGTACTCAAATATCTGCAGATACAATAGCTTATTTTTGCTTTGCTCTCATTGTGGGCTCCCAGAGGGTGGGAGGTATTGTAAAGCTGGCTCTGCAATTCCAAAGTTTTGTCATCAGCAAAAGAATCTGTGCAGCTCAACATTTTTGCTCACATATCTACATTGTAGACCCCTATTAGGCACTGTAGCTCAATCCTGAACCAGAAGCCTAAAAAAAGGCAAGCAATCTTAAGTCCTTTAAGATGAAGGGACCTCTCTAGGTTTCTGGTTGAACCAGAGAACATTTTAGGTTGCAAGGGGATTCCAGGCAGCTCCCTTGCTAAGTCCCCCTCTATTCAAAGCAGGGCCACCTTTGATACTGGACCACGCTGCTCATGTCCAGATGAATTTTAAACTTAATGGATTCCCCCTGTTAATCAGACTTTTCAACTCATTGTTATACATTCAGCTGTGAAATATACGAAGCCTGCATGCCTCAGACTACTCTGTTCTCCTCTGGGGATGCACTGCTAACTTTGCTGGGAAAGTCTGGGTGAAGGTCTTTCACTAGAAAGTCACAAGGTGGCTGGAGTTAAGAAATGAACTTGAATTATCTCATTTAATTCTTTATTTTAGATAACGATGCCCCCCAATTCCTTTTACTTCCTGACTCTCCTTTTCAGCTTCGCAAATGAGAAGTAAAAAACAGTCCATCAAAGAAGAGTTTTGTTGTAAGCTACTTTTTAATCACAGAGTTAGTTGACATTCAGTCAGCATGACGATTACATTTTCCTTCTCAAAATGCCAACAGACAAAATAAGCCTAGCAGGAACCTTCAGAAGAAAATGAGGAAATGTCTGAAGACATTCAACTTGGAATGACAGAAAATAATGAGGTAAAGATTTGAGCAGTGACAAGGTTTGGTAAAACTAAGGAAAAGTTTCCCCTTGGGATTACAGACAAAAGAGCACCTAGAAATATCCTGCCATTCTCCTGTTTACTGAGATAGATTGGATGTCACAGTTATGAAATGCTGAGACTGAAGCTCACTCTCTAACCCTAAAATTAACTTGCAAGAGCTGCAGCTGAAATGCCCTTCTGTGCAAGTCTGTGCTCCAAGCTGAGCCTAAAGCTTGATTTCTCTGCCCCCGTATTTTGTCTTCAGCCTTTTTGTTCAGAAGATGCCAATTACTGAGAAGTCTGGCAGTGGTTTTGCTGAGGATTGCATCTCTGCACTGACAATTGAACTTGGCTCTACAAAGCAAATCCACACAAGCTGCCTGAGCCTGAGCTCGGAGCCAGGGCTACCCTGCATCCCATACCCTCCCGCTACTCTGCAGCTTGCAGCCACGCTTGGACCTGGTTTGCTGCTAAGCTGGCAATTCTGCCTTGTTTCACAATGCTGCCAGGCTGCTATACAGTGTGTTGCAGAGCACAGAAAAAATTCAGAGCTCTTCTTCCCACCTGGGACTCTACCACAAGCCCCCACAGCCTGTTCCGCACTGCACGCCCTCCACAGGACCATACTCCCTTCAAAATAGATGGTTTGCTGTATTCTAGAAGAAAGCCAAACATGAACGAGAGAAGGGAATCCTAACATTTTAGGTGAAGCTGGTATTTGGGACATGCCAATTTGCTACCAAAGTGGTGATAATTTTGTCATGTTTAATTAACACTTCTGTGACATTTCCCCAGTGCAGCCCTGTCAGTTACTCAGAAACTGGAAGACACATAGTGCCTCCTCACTGCACACTATAAAACCTGCACGCTGATTTATTTCTGCTTGAATCATCTTCAAAGATGTTTCACACTCCTGTCTCTGAAGGCTCCTCTACTGGGATACCAACATACTTAGAAGTGGTGTCACATGGACACCCTCCTCCTCATCCTTCAGTCTCTCTCCAGGGCAGCTGAAAGGGAAATTGTGTTTTCTGCCCTACAAATTCCCTCATCTCCACACCATGCTGCTGTCTTTAGGAGGGATATACGATACCCATAAGATTTTCAGCATGTCCTCTTTCTCTCCTTTTCCAGCTTACTGATCTAAATCATGTTTTAGCTTAATGGTACGAAGTCTGCTGTTTCATTCACTCTTTTCTGTAGCTTAAATTGCAATTTTTAAAAATGGCTTACTATTAGTCCCACTATTAAGATCACATTTAGACTTGAACCCTTGTTCCAAGGAACTATATGAAGGTCATAACAAAGTTGCGTGCACAACACTCTCCTATACACACCCGAACACATATGCTTTGCTTTCCAAGGGCTGCTGCCACCATCCCCGGGTAACAACCAGCTGCACTCAAACCTGTGCCAACCATGCCACAGCCACAAGAGCTCGGTGAGAGGCGGAGCCCATCCTTCCACCTCGCCACGCCCGACACTGTCCTGCACTTCACCAGGAGAGGGGCTGGGATGCTGAAACTGCAGGATGCTCCGTTCCCCTTGCCACCTTGCAGCCCAACACACAACTATGCCCGATGCCTCTGGCTGCCCGGGCCTGAAAGCATCCTTTCTCCCTTCCTTTTAAGCACGAGGCGCCATCCCACAAAAGAAGGCGCTCCTGCCTTCAAAAGGTTTCTGTTCGTGGGCCGTGGCCTGCCCTGAATCAGCTGCATTCATCAGCCAACCCTCCGTCTGGGGCTGCTCCTCTCTGGCTGCAGATTCGGTGAAACACCGAGCAAGAGCCAGATATAAATCTTCTGCTCAAAGGAAATATTTAGCAGCAAAATTAGTAGAAAACAAAAAGACTTCTCTGTTACTTACCCAATCCTCTCACTCAGGGCGGCTCTATCTAACAAGCAGGGAATTGAGCCCTCCTGCCTGGGGGGATGGGGAGTGGGACTGCCCCATGCCTGGGAACCCGCTGCTGCACCCAAATGGCTTCAGGGACTGGCTGGGAAATGCAGAGCTTTGTCCATCGAGTCCTGTGCTTGGTGAGCATGAGAGCCTGCTTAGGGCAGTGAGGGGGAAAAAACCTGCAGTGTTTTCTCTTAATTCTGAAAAAGGAAAGCTCGAGACAAGTTAACACAACTTTATGTACTTATTGAAAGCCGAGGAACATTAATCCACAGCTTATCGGTGTTCTGCTCTTATTTCCCACTGTGTGAGCTGCTCTGCAATACAAGGTGTAAGATGCAGATCAACTTCTTTTCTCTTTTTATTGTAACTTCGATTGTGTAATTCAGTCTGGAAAGACCAAGTCTCCACATGAATTCATTGAGATGATGGTGCTCCAGCTCTCTGACACAGAAACAGGATGGTTTCTATTGCAAAATAATTACCACAGATACCAGAGATAGATAGCCATTTCATAAGCAACAGCACAAGGGAGAGACAGTAAGCCTTGTTACTAGAACTCAGGGAAGTACTTATGGAAAGGAAGAGGTGCAGGACAGGGCATGTACCAGCATCTACCTGATAGACACACTATCAGTGATGCTCTGACTGGAGCTTTGGCCACAGAGGATGTCTGCTCATCATCCCAGCCTGTAGCCCATCACACTGGCTGCTTCACCAGCCCAGCTCAATTTGCCACTTGCAGGGAGCAGCGAGGTTTCAGGAGGTTGTGGAGCTCCTGCCAACAACCTCAGAAGCAGGCCCAGTGTCTGCAAGGGACAGAGGGAGAGCTCCCTCCTTGCTGAGCACCTTGCCTGCCCACCAGCAAGCACCTGGGCCAGCACAAGGGGCTGGCTGGGACCCATTCCCTGCAGAAATGTCATCACAGCAGAGAAATGTAAAGAAATACTTGACCTGCAGGAAGCAGTAAGAGATGCAATGCACGTGTCCTTTAGTCGCTACTTTGATTCTTGCCCAAATCTCACTACTCCTGTGCTCATTCAATGTCTTGCAAAGTAAAGGACTATTAAGTATTACACACACAGCTGAAAATTTATCTTTTACAGTGCCATTAGTTTAGCTCTGTATGACCAATAATTAGCTTTTTAATATTTGTTCATCTTTTATCTAAAGTACAAGCCTCAGTGTTATCCTTTGTTTTCAGATTTTTACTTTTTGATGCAATCATTACCTTGAAACCTACATTGGTAATTCTCAAAATTCTTCAAAAATACTGCTGTTTGAATTTTAGTCATGTACCAAAAGAAATATTACACAAAAATATTTTCTTGCTTCATCTCTGCAGTTCCTGAAAAACTGCATCTTGTGGACTTGGATACAAATGTACTGGAGAAACCAAAAGTACATGAATAGAGGAGACCTCAAATGGCCACTGTGATCTGTAACAGTCTATATACACATTATATACATGACTGTTTGAGAACCTGTATTCATGAATGTGTACAGTCTACGTCCTGCACACATTAATTTGTCTGAGGGTTTTAAAAAAAATTTGTTTTAAACTACTGTCAAAAAGTATTTACCCTGTGGTGACACAGCAAACATAGTTACTGGTTTTAGTCATACCCTCCTAGTGCCACTGCTCATTAACCATAAACTGATTTGCAAATCTGTCAGTTAGCACAGTAATTTCTGTATTTTTTTCTTATTGTATTTGCACATGTAAGAAATTCGTACAAATCTTTCCAATAAAATGTAAAATTCATTGACACAATGCCTTTCATGATGGCCATAACTGGTTACTAGTCAACTTAGTAGTTTTGTAGAGACATTTTTAGCTGAACTTGGAAAAATAGGAAACATAGTTTAAAATAAATTTACATAATATACAATATATATATATTTTTACACGTGTATGTCTACATACACATACACTGATAAAACATTTAAAGTAATGTTTAGTTTTGATCAGTTCTCTGACTGCTGGGACTACCTGGCAAATAAATCTAGAAACAGAATTTGTCCACAATTAAATAATAATTTCCACAACTTAGAAAAATATACTTTTACTAAATAAGGTTTAAATTAACTGATTTATGGGTAGAGGATGGAGGTTAATACTTTCCAGACTCTGACATGATTAAATCTGAAAGGTCCCAAGCTACTACAGACCAGTAACGAGCGCTGCCCTGCAGCCAAACCCAGAAGAGCATAGAAACAAAAGCTGCTGCCACAGCAGCATCGGTGACACCCAAAACCTCCCTGCTTCCCTCACCTCTTACACAGCCTTCATTTCCACCCAGCCTCAGTCTCCCACCCAACCTCACACTGATATTTAAGGCGCACTCCAGCCACAAGCACACGGAGCACACAGCTCCACAGGGCTGATGTGGGTGGCTCCGTGCCCCCACACAGCGCTGCCTCGAGAGCCAACACATCACCAAAGTCACTAATTCTCAGCTGGAGGACCAACAGTACTTGAGCTTCACCATATGGATTTTGAGCTACTGCATAGGTAAATACATTGTAGCAAAACATACAGTTGTGTGTGTGCGTGTGCATGTGTATAGAAGTATATATACACATGCACACACACACGTGAGTATGTGTACATCTCTATATAAAAAATTTCATGGAACTACGTGTAGTAATGTTATATAGCATGGTATCCTGCATACCTTATCTGATCTTATTTGTTTTTTAATATAGAGGCACCAGAAATAATTATAGAGAACAAATCAGCCTTTAAAAATTAAAGTTAGATCAGTGGACAAGAACTTTGGTAAAGCTTGTCAATATTTATTTTTGTTTTATTCAAATACAGTCAAAGTCTATCAGTTGCCATCACCCTCTTCACAAGAGGAAAGTGCATGTTTTTTTCCTAAAGAAAATTCTATGCAAGGTGGGACTTAATGATTCAAGAAAATTCTGAATTAAATGTTTATATTTTTCAAAAGATTACTATCTTTCTGATGGAATGAAAGCTGAATAGAGTTCTTGTCCTGTGTGTATTTTATTTATCATATCCATATATATAAATATATATATGTATGTCTCTGTTCATGTACCTGTGTGTGTATATACACATCCACACACTTTCAACACGAGAGAGGAACCTGTTTTTCTCCACTTTGTATGGGGAGACTCCCACGTTCCTCCCTGTCTTGTACCCTGTGCAGTATAAGCTCTAGTGATGAGGCCAAACAAAAAGATATAGTTCACCATAGTATATTAGTTTATGTAGCAAAGTCATTTTCAAGCAAGTAAAATAAAGCTCTGTATTCCAAACTTCTTTTCCATTTCTCATAAAGAAAAGGAAGGAGAAGGAGAGAGGGGAGGGGGTGGGGTTATGGCAGTAGCGTTGAGCCAGTGGCACGTGGCGGTGTGCGTGTGCGAGCGCAGGGCCGCACACACACAGGCGCACAGGAGCAGGGCTTTGGTTGACAAATGCAGATTGTCCAGAGAAAGTGGATGCATAAGTAAGGAAGACTCTACAGTGATGCAATTGTATCTTTTATGCTTGCATGGAGTGAGAAAAAAAAATTCAATTGGAAAAAAAAAGAAAAAAAAAAAAAAGAAGCAAAGACCTCTTTTTAGGTCCCTCATCAGTGAGAGCATACTCAGTATGCTAGAGAATTTATCTGAAACCTTTTAAATCAAGGCCTCTTTATTACAAAAATAAAAACGAACAAACAAAAAGGTATGAGAGACGACAAGATGCTGAAGCGTCACTCCAATCGTCCCTGCAGAGAACAATTGCATCCCATTTATTATTCATTCTCTTCTCTCATTTCTACGATGTCTGTCATTTCCTCCGTGTGAGGCATGTCGGTCATTGCAGAGTCTTCACCTTCTGCAGCTGTCTCATTCTCATTCCTCTTCTTTTTCTAGATTGAAACAAGCATCCAGAAACCTATCAGTAAGTTGTGCATGAACACACTCCCACCAACTTCGGACACTGGGAGAAGTGAGGTGAGAATATGATTTGTTTAGAGTATGTTATTAAAAACTAGAATATTTGGGTCATTTTCATGGCTTGCCACTAACAACTTGGCTTAACTTAGAAGATTTCCATAACCTTTCTGGAGCTCAGCTTTCTCCTTTCTAACGTAAATGCAATCAGGCATTTCTTATGCTAAGCAACATCCAAAACAGGCTTTCAGCATGGCTGGAGGGAAGAGAGCATCTGGAATCTTTTACATCACGGACTTTTTATTAAAAAAAAAAAGAAGGAAAACAAAATGTGAGAGAAGAAAAGCTTCTCTAGGGAGGGAGGCGAGGTGGCAACCTAATTTCTCAAATGTCAAACTTCAGGAATTTTACAAGATGTGAGTGTTCTGGCTGTTTTTAGTGTTGCTGATCCACTGTGATCCCATGCCTCACCAAGGCCAAGTAATATTAGAGTATTTTTGGCTAGCAGGAGCAGAAGGTCATTCAAGAGTCCTGTGATTCATCCAGGATGTCCTGGATTAGTAAAGCTAAGAAGAGTTCAGCCCCCTACAAAACAAGTTGAAGCATCTGTTCCTTATTACCCATTTCTCAGCAGGCTGACGAGTTTTGCTGAAAACAATTGTACAGCTGACAAAATATCCCCCACAGGTATTATTGATTCAGCTGAGATGGGTGTATCAGAGTTCCAAAATTTCAGAGGTGTCTACATAACATTTGATCTGCAGCTCTCCAACTGCAGGGGAGAATAACCTGGTGTGTAGAGCTACTGGTTGTCTCTGCCACTGTCACATTGAATAAAGAATAAATTAGGTTGGCACAGTTATTACTCCTACTACCTGCACTCACCACTGAGAAAAATTAAGCACAGAAATTGGCCAGAAAGACTCTGTGAGCTACTATGGTAACAAACTAGCAATGAGGATGTTGTGAAACCACAGGTCAAGACAAGTCATTTCAGTGTCTAAAAGTTTTACTCTTTGGTTCTCAAGGCAAACATGACAAATTAATCATGACAGAGATCATGATTCTTCTATTGTCTTGTGAACCTTGTACACTTTGATCTCTTGCCATGGCCTGCACGTATCAAAACTGATTTAAGGTTATTCCAATATAAGGCAGTTAGATATTCCATTCTCTGTACTTTTTTTTTTTCAAAAATAGAAGTGGTGGGTATTTCCATTTGGCACTTAGTAAAAAAGTCTAATTAAAAAAAAAAGTCACCGCATAGATTATATTTTCTGTTCCTCTTCCAGAGTCCTTCTGTACTACAGAATGATGTACACACCTTGCTGGTTCTGCTTGGAGTTGGACTTAGTGCCCTACACAGTGCCTTGAACACATCACTGAAAGGGAACAACACGCAGCTACTGCAATGTACCCAGTCACTCAGCCAATACTTATCCTGTGTTTGACTTAATTCAGTGGAACCTTCTTCAAAACCCATGTATCACTACTGCTACACACATGCAGGATTGTAGTATTTAAAATATGTAAAAATGTGCCTGTTTAATTATTTATGAACTCCCATTGTCAACTGCTGCAGGAGTGTGTCTTGTTTTAAGCCACTCCTCTAGAGGGCAAAAAACCACAAGCACCGTACTTCCTGTCAATTTTCAGCAGAGCTGGTTTTATAAAGAAACAAAAGTATACATACAGATGTATATGTATTACATAGTGTATACATACAGACATAAATGTACACACTATGTAAAGCTACATAACACCTTCCATGGCAGGGAACTTGGAACTTGCTGGAACTTTAAAGTTCCTTCCAACCCAAACCATTCTACCCTTCTGTGATTCTGTGATTCTATATACACGTAGATACAGATATTGTAAGCTTGGATGACTAGTTCCTATACCTCCATAAAGTTTTTATGTTGCAGTGCAGTAGCAAATATACAGCACAAAACTGCTGGTAGTAAGGACAGGATATCACACGTTTTGAGAAGCAAGAGGCTCTCTGACTGCACACCAGCATGTCCCATGGCCTAGATTCCCACTAGCAGCTGGAGGCCACCTATTGGTTTTATTTCAACCCAAAGACTTTCCAAGCTGCAAGCTCCTAAGACTTAACAGGGAAGCAAACCAACGTGAGAATTCTGGGGAGTTACACTGCGAAAGTGTACTCTTAATCCGAACTAAAATCCCCTATATTCATCATCTGCTTTCACCAGATCTCACAGAGACCAAGTCTTACCTGTTTCCTATAGACATAACAGGCTGCTATTGCAACCATGGTGGATTCTCCTACAAAACCAGCGAGAAGGGACCCTACTCCAAGAGTGGCTCCATGAACTCTGTTGGAGGCATAGAAAGAAAGCAGTCATTGTTGTGTGAGAATGCATGATTCATAATTACATTTTCACTGGCATATAGAACAAATCTGCTGATAGAAATATTTTCTCCAAAGACATAACACACTGCTCAAGAGAATAACTGGTATTTTAAAGGACTCGTTTGTTTTTAATGGCTTCACTGTTTAGTAAAATAAGCACACTGAATCAATTTATGGACTAAGAATTTAAAGTCTTGTACAGAGTGTTGCAGAACAGATTATTTAACTTATAAACAAGATATTCTTCCATTAGCTTTCTTAACAGTGTGTTTAATAACATGGAAATAAATTCCCCTTAGGACACATTTTTGCCTCTGACATTTGTGTATTTTTTCCAATGGGACATCACTACTGTGCCTGCCTAGAGCAGTTCACGCTTGTAAATTTGTAAATGTTTCTTTTCCAGATAGTGACACTATTTAGGCTTTGTATCTTGGTTAGTATTTGGAGAAAATGTTCTGAGCCATGCAAATTCAGCTATCAAGTGACAGGGAAGAGGAATGAAGAGGAAAGCAAACCCATGGGTTCTGTGAGGAATAATGATTTACCCTAAGTAAGGCAGCACGATGAGACTGGTGATGAGGACGATAATCCGCAGCACTGAGCTGGGTGCCAACACAAATGTCTTCTTCAGAGTCATCAGCCAACCAGTCAAGTGTGCTCTGACAGTCACTGTTCATAAACAGGGAAGAAACAGAGGCAAGAATAGTAAAAAAAAAAGTCAGTCATCTCATATGCAGCTTTGTCATGCAGAGAGCACTGCTCAGAAATAACCATTGTGAAACTTATGGCTGGTAACTTTGCACCCTAAGGAAAGAGATCTTATGTTCAAATTGCTTTAATATACAGATTTGGGAAAACGAAGAAACAAAAATATCAGTTATGGACAGCACTCATTCCTAAGAGCTGCTCTCTTAAAATCAATTTATTAGATAGTTTTAATGAGGTCTCTTCTGTTTTCTTCATTAAAAAAACCCCAAACTATTCCTTTCCCTAAAGAGAAATAACACCAAGGAAAATTTGCCATCTGGCTCCTGTGTGGCACATGGTGTAACAGTCAGGCACAAAAAAAGATATCTACATGTACCTCTTCTTGTATTTGTAGTTCACCTTTACTATGAAACTCTCTTGTTGTATAAGCAGAAAACACTAAAAGATGTTGCATTTAATTACAGAGCTAAAAATCTGAAACATTGTGATTATTGCTGTTCAGTTTGTCTCGCTCTTTGATAGAAGTGTTAACTCCTATTATGTAATGCTTCTGCTCTGAAAGAGCCACTAAGGTTACAGAACTTTTATTTTCCTTTTATTTTTTTACCTGGAAGTGGAAAAAAGGAGAAGATGCGCAAAGGAACGACACACAGCTCTGCGAAAGCGAAGTCTACTCCAATTATGTCAACTAAAATCTTCTCTGACACGTTTGGCGTCCAAAACATCACAAAACAGAGCTAGAAAGAACAAAATTTAAAAATTATTATATTTCAGAAGGGAAGCACAAGAAAAGGTAGGCCCTCCTGGACTAAAATATTTGTTTACTGATGAGTAGATTACTAATGGTAAATATACATACGATATATTTATATTTAGCTTGCATTCAAATACACGTGTGCATAGGAGAGATACATTAACTTCAGAAGCGATTCTGACTCATAATTTTTGACACATACCAAGTGCATAGAGAAAGAATTTTTATGGTGTCTGCAAGGGGTTGTACTTGTATGGTCCATTGTTACATAAACAGCAAAAATCCAAATTTTTACAGCATTTGGTCTGGTTAAAACACTTCTACTCCTAAACAGGCTATCAAGTATTTTAGTAAGTAAAGATTTGAAGTCCTCCAAGACCCAGAGATCTGACCTGAATGTAAATGTAGGGGTTTAAATTTGCTGCTGAAACCAGTACTGTTGGTATGCAGTAAGTCTGATAGGAAAGCAAAGGTGTTAGCACAGTCCTGCAGACATGGTGCTCTCAGGCCACAAATCCAGTAAGTCTGGTTATTTTCTTTAAAGAGTGTGCTGTTTAGTCCATACAGGAAAGGAAGACTTCCATGAAAAACCCATGACAATTGCTACAGTGGTAGTCCATGCTGTTTAATTTTTTGGTCTGAGGCTTCCATCTGAGCTGAAGGGGCTGTTGGCAGCTTCAGGTCTGGCTTCAGTTCAAGGCACTCACTGAAGAATAGTCCTGACAGTCCTTACAGGACTTCCCCTATAAGAAAGCGTACCTTCAAGCATAACTATTTTGTTATTTAATTTGGTTTTGTGATTTAATAAATTACTTCTTATTGTTATTCTTGTAATAAAGTGAATGTTAAGGAAGTGAGCTGACTGAATGATGCAAAACTTGGGATGTTAAATGCTCTGGCACTCCTCTTGTAAGGTTACAAACCTGTGTACCCTGTAAATTATGCACATTGGCTGTACAATAGAGTCTTTAAGACTATAATCACTCTGTTATAATTTAGCCTACCATCTAGTATCATAGCAGCTAGCTCTTTTCTTTTTATCCAGTTATCACACCCTACATCTTCAGATGGCTTTTCTAACTAGTCTTTGAAGTCCTACCACCTCTAAAACAGCTGGGATTTCACTCTCATTCTTTGGTAGGGTGTCAGAAGTTGTCCTTTCTCTTTAGCCTCCAAGCACCCAGACTGCAGAAATTTCCCAAGGCCTGTCACTGTGGGAGGTCTCATGTTCTGATCCTCTGTGTGGTGAACAAAACATTTCACATTCCTGCATAAAAATCCTTCTTCAGTTTTCTTCTCCACTTCTTAGGGTAGGAACTACTATTTATTTGTTACAATTGCATGTTTTACTTGACTGATTTGATGCTGTCTTGCAGTGTATCTCCCTCACCTCTACAGAGAACAGTAAGTGGAGGAAGGTAAGAGCAGAAGACAAAAGAACTTAGCACTTCTTGTGCCAGCTTACTTGTACAGGGTACAACTGAAGCAGAGGGGGCTGTGTGGTTGAGAATTCAGTCATTAAAAAGTAACTGTACAACAACAGAGTGAATTCTTTCATTGCTGGAGACACCCTTAGGCAGACTGCAGTAATTTGTACTCTCACTGCAAATATTTTGTCAAATCTTTCTCTGAAGTCCAATAAATAAAGATACAAAGATGTCCACTCTTCATTTATAATTTGCTGTTTTCATGAAAGGACCTTCACACTGCTTACACTGCACAATGCCATTTAGTGTCCCAGTGAGCAATATAGTTGCTGCTGCTGCCAGATTCCATACATGTATGCTAAGAGCAGAGCCTGCCCACTGCCAGCAAATGGCAAAGACAGCAGTCTTTCCCTCTACAACAGCTGCTTGAAAAAGTATTGAACATGGTTAAACAGGGAACCAAATGAGTGACCAAAGGCACCGTACTTAATCCTGCTCTCGAAAGGTTTCCTTCTGGCCCTAATAAGAACAGAATCAATCTCCAGCCAGCTCCCACTGGAGTAAGGTCAGTTTGCCAATCAGAGATAATGACTTATGCCCAGGTGGCATGTGGTCATTCCTCCTCAGCTGTTGCAGACTGCAGTCTTCCCCACCCCCCTGATCAGCAGAGAGTTGTGCTGGTAAATGGCTTCAAAGAACACTTCTTACACAGCAGCTGGTGGGTAAAGACTGCTAAGCTCAAGAATAAGCAGTTTGAGGAGGTGAGGCACGGCAGCAGAAGGAGCTTCTATTTCTGTCTCAGCATCCTTCCATCTTTTTGGTTGCAATACTGATAACTAGTTTCATTTTGCTAAGAGAGCCCTCTTCATCATCTTATGAGATGATATTCTCAATGCCCACAGGGAACAAATCTTCAGGAAAATAAATTAATGCTTTGCATCATTCAAGCCCTCTAAAATTTAAATCCTAGAGTGCTTGCAACTTTACTATTTCAAAGGCAAAATGTAGTGGAAAAAACCCAGGCTCTACTTCATGCAAAGCAGGAAGGTATTTCAGCTGCTGATTTTCTTACAGATGGTATATTCTGAAAATAGGATGAAGTCAGCTTTTTTTGTAATTGAGTGGTCTTTAGGATGTTTGTCATTACGTTGGTAAAAGGTGATGCCTGACAGAAGACTGAAGAAGATGTTAACAGCAGTCCAGGAAAACTGGGACAGTGGCACAGACAATTAGAGATTGGCTCTACTGGAATAAGCAGTGTTTACTTCCTGTGACTCAGATCAGGAAAGATTTTAGGAAGTAGATTTACCAATAGGGTGTTTCGCATCTTTCTCCTAATTTAACACTGTTTTCTTCCCCTACTTGCGTTTCTGTGCACGTCCACAAGGTTAAAAATAGAATAAATGACTTGGTTAGGGTTATAGCTTTACCTTCATTTAATCTAATCAAGAGATTAAGACTAAACAGTGAAAACTTCTGCATAGGCAAGCAACATGCATGCAGAGTGGCACGGCAGCTTCAGGCTGCAATTGCAGTTGGCTGTTGAGTGTTGTACCTGACAACTCTGCTGAGGCCAAAGCATTCCAATATTTTGGGAGTAAGGAGTTATTTTGTGGAATTCTAGCAACAGACCTTATTTGATTTTCTGTTGCCTTATGGTATGAGTACAGCATGATATAAAAGGATAGTTTTGTTAAAGCTTTTGATCATTTAATCAGAACTTCAACTGACCGGCGATGAGTGCTTTAAAAATACAGGAAGAAATGAAGGTGTAAACAGCAGAGTGGAATGCAACACAGAATAAGCAGTTCTGCATAGAGACAGTAGTATGTATCAATACCAGTAACCTAAGCATTTCTGAAGGTATTTTAGTAATTTGAACTGATCTGAAGGGTTTTGGCTTTTTGGTATTGTGCCTTTAATTGTTCTACACTAGTAAAATTTGAAAAACTTTACTAAATATGTCAACAACTCACAGCACCACTAGTGCTGCTGTACTAGCTCAGATCAAAGCTCCAGCTAGATTAGTACTGTCTCCCTGTTAAAGGTCACTGGGAGTTGCCAAAGGGAAGGGCATAAAAAGCAAGGCAAGTGTAGCATAAGAGATGCCTTTCCCAGTCTGCGTGGGGGTTATGGCTTCAGAAGTTCAGTAATCGTGGTGTACCTTCACCCCATGCAGGTTATCCTCTGTTATATAATATTAGGGATTTTTTTTTCTATACAGTTCTGCATTAAAAGTAAGCAAAAAACGCTCTCACCTGTGGCTTAGACACCCTCCTCAAAGAGGTGTGCCTATTTCCATGTGGAACCTGGCTATTTTCAGCTAACAAATTCAGTGTCTAAGCATATTCAAAAGTCCAAATTAAAACCTTCTGCTGTCACCAAGCCTGAGAGAATGCACCAAATCTTTATTTCAATAGGGAACTTAAAGAACTGCTAGTGTTCAGTTCAATTTCTCTTTATTCTCTTAAGTACAATTATGGCATTTGACTTTCACAAATGATTGTGATGAAAGATTGTTCATGAGATTTTGTTTCAAAGGCTGCATGTGTGAGTCTGAATGCTTCTAGTTCTTGAAAAATAACAGTCTTTTCATAGGCCTTGCATCTCCTGGAAGCTATTTCCATTTATTCTTGTTGCTGACAGGGATTACTAAGCCTTGGAGACCCGCTACATAATGCATTATAATACATTATGCTAACAAAGGCTATTGTCATGTGTATAGTAACCTGCAGGGTGCCAGACTGATTTGCTTTTCAGCACTTGTAGAAAACTGCCTGTCTTTTGAGACATTCATTGATAAATATAAAGCACAAAATAGTATTCTAGTGAGCAATGAGCAACAGTTCAGCTTTTCTAGACCTCGTGCAGTCTTCAGTAAGAAGAAACACTGGCAGATGACAGAGACATGGTATAGCTCAATGTTCCTCAGAAAGAAATTAAGGAATCCAAAATGGATGTTTTTAAAAATAGGTTAGACATATGCCAACCTGGAATGAGTTGGAATAATAGATTTTATTGTGGAAAACAGTTAACCTGGTAAAGGTTGTTCTGTGATGAAATGCAGTTCCTATTTTTCTGCTGTAAAAAACCTCTCAGCAGATGTTTCATATCATTTGTTGAACCTGATATAATTGCAGAACTGTGGCTGTCCAAATGAGGGGTTTTACCCTAAAGATATTGTTCAATGTATGTATTGAGGATTGTAGCTTAATTTAACCCATGTCTTGCTCATTACCACCATTTATGCCACATGGTGCCCAATGAGGGCAAAGGAAACCTACTTTGCAGATTATTACACATCTCAGCTTTGAATTTGCCCTTGAGTCTTTGAGATATTATCAGCTAAGTTTATAACTTTTATTACTGTGGAAGTACATAAATCACACGGTTTAGCCTTTTGAACTGTGCAATAAACAAATCAAAAAGTAGCCTGAGTCTTACGTGGTTGGATCTCCTGATTTGCCAAACATCTCAATGATCTCCTTCTTTCTGACATAAACAGAACTTCCACAATTCTGTCTCCTTTCAGAGCTTGCATCACATAAGATGAGCTGATTTCACAGATACATTTTTGAAGTCAAGATAATATCTTGCTCTAACTAGCATCTGTGTCAAATGCTGGATTTGTCTCCTCTGTTCAATAATCTATTTCGTAAGATGTTGGAAAAAAAGTTGTTTAATTTGTTAGTGCTGATTTTATGGCTATTTCAAATCCATACCTTCATTGACCTTGAATATTCTCTAAATGATTACATAGTACTGGGGCTTTTCACTCAAAATCTCCCTCTAGCATCTTATTGTTAAAAGAAACCACACTTCTGTATTTTTATGAAGAATAAAAGTAATGACAGTTTTTAACTGTCAAGTGCTAACTAGTACTGAAACAACAGAAAAGTTAATAGTTATCCCCTTTTCAGATTCCCACTGAGGTGTGCTTCCGTGTTGAACAGAGGTGTGGCAGAGAATACAAAGTCCTGAAGCTGTCATGCTCCTCTCAGGTAGTTGAAAGACACAAAAAGCACTCAACAGGGTTCTTATGAAGGAAGGCGATGCACTTACTCATCGATTTACACAAAGAAGGGCTTTTGTGTTTTATTGTGGACCAAGAAATCATAAAGGCTAGGTTTTATCATAAAGGCATTATTCGTTGATGGGAAATTGCATGTAATTTACTGTGAAAAGAATCAAGTAAAAGCCTTGTTGTCTTTAAAGACTTAAGGTCTTGGGTTTTTTTTTCAGTTCGGTTAGTTGTCGTTTTATTTTGTTTTCTTTTTTTTGAAGCTCAGTTCTATAAACAATCATAAAGTTCTTTGAAATCTGTGGAGGAATTACTGGGTTTCATACAACACTAGAGGCTTGCATCACTGCCTTGCTACAGAAGCTTGCTGCATACCATAACCTGGTCCTTGCCAGAATGGACTTAGAGACTCATGTGCTGTCTTTGCTGTATTTCATGTCTGAGAGCAGCCTTTACAGAGCCACACCTGCAGTTTTGGCAGTTTTGAGGATATTTTGATACACAGCAAACAACCTAAACTCATCATCCCGAATTCTTTGAAACTTTGAGCCGTGAAGTCACAAATCACAGAATATTCTGAGTTGGAAGGGACCCACAAGGATTATCAAGTCCAGCTCTTAAGAGAATGGCCCACACAGGGATTGATCCCGCAACCTCGGTGTTATCAGCACCACGCTATAACCAACTGAGCAAGTCTCAGGATCAAGGCTGCTGCACTGTGATGCTCTGTTGAGATACATTATGATGTGTGTTCGTGTGCCCTGTAACTCAGAAGAGGTCAAAAATTTGGTCCTTTTCTTGTATGGGAAATGTAAAGTTTTCATGAGCAGACTGTCCAAAGCCCCAAGAGACTTGTTCTGACTTCATAGCAGACCTTGCTTTTAGCCAAAGGCCAGGCCTGATGAACTCCTGAGGCCTTTCCAACCTGAACAATTCTGTGGTCCCATGAAACAAAAAACCCTGGATCTGTGAGCAGTAAAAATGTCAGACCACAGCCATGTTTGAAGATGATTTATGATAATGATGATGACTAGAATCACAAGGACATTCTCCTACAATGATGATCCCTCAGGCACATGCAAGTCAGTAGAGATTTCTGTCACCTCCGTGTTCTGTGCAGGGGCGTAAAGCTGGAATCAGCCATCATAAAATTTGTCAAGCAGCAGGGGAACCAGAGCCTGCTTGTGGGAACATCCCCTAACTTTGTATCTCCTCCTGAAATAATTGTTCATACATATCTAAATCTCCCCCCACCTCCCCCAGCTTTCCGGAGTGACAGAGCACTACGTTTTTTAGAAAGAAAGGCAGGTCCAGCAGCTGCACAATTCACTGATGCTCTGATAGCATTAGCACAATGCCACATCTGCTTTCTCCCCAGCTGCTGCTGAAAAGTACTTAGGTGGGATTTTCCAGGCAGGGTTGGGTCACTAAGTTAAGATAGTCATTATATCTCCCCAATGAATTGCACTTTTTAATTTTTTTACAGAAAGAAGGACATTATACTTCACTTGTAAAAAGCTTCAATAAACCGAAGATGGCAGATTTCTGGTCTCTTTTTGAAAACTGTCCATGTCCCAACTTAGTAACTTCCTTCTGTCCCAAGTTTTCTGCACCCTTTGCTGCATTTCCATCTGTGAAGATGGAGTTTGAGCAGAAACATTGCTGCAGGGACAATTTTTGATGCTTCCTTTTCTGCCTGCTCCAGCCACTCCTGCAGAACAGACCCTTTGTGTGAAACCTGAACAATCATGAAGGAGACATTAATCTCCACCTCACTGGAGCAAACAAAAAACCTTTGTTCCAGGACAAAGGCTCAATGCAGTACCATGGATAGGACAAGGCCCTCGTGAGGATTTCATAAAGTCTGCCTCTGGTGGTCCAGCATCTTCCTGAGCAGGCAGGAATGCTTCCATTCATGTCTGAAATAATTTTTACTTCAGTGAGAACTAAACCTAACCTTGAAAAGGTGAAGAGCTTCTTGAGCAACTGTCTGCCAATATGCCATTTTCCAATTGCTATTTTTTGCCAGTATGCCATTTTCCAATTGTTATTTTTGTGCCAGCAGCCTGAAGGTTAAAAAAAACAATCTTGGAGTTAAGAGATGGGCAAGATCAAAGCAGTGAAAACAAATTCCTCCACTGGATGAGTGGTATTACTCTAAAAGCTGTCCTTGACCTTCATATGGTCTACAGCAAGAAAATCAAAATAAAACTGATTTAGTCTTAAAAGTTAATGCTGCTTTTTTAAAGTATGGATATTCTAGATAAGATTTGTGAGATCTTTTTAATACAATAAGGCTGTAATGACACCATTGGTGAAGTAAGATTTGAGACAGCTGGGGAAATCTGCCCATGTTTTTTATGTCCTTTCTTTGTATACTCACAAGAGATAAGGACACTGAACTCTGTCACCCAGGGAAGTTCAAATACTGGCATGGTTGGCAGCTGGGGTTGTGTCCTCTGAGAGGGACGAGATTCTTGCTGTGACATTTATTCCTGTGGATTTTACTGTCTCTCAGTCCATATTTGCCATGACTTTAGTAAAGCTGGGTTGTAACCTTTGATAATAAAGCAATGCAGAGATGCAAAACAAAGACAGCCAATAAAAAATAGGAAAAAATGAACACAAATCCAGTGGCCTCTGCAGTGGCTTAAACTTCTGACATTGAATGTCACAGGTAGATATGGTGGCAGTAATTTATGGTTCCTATATACATTTCACAGAATCACAAAATATTCTTGGTTGGAAGGGGTCCACAAGGATTATTGAGTCCAGCTCTTAAATGAATGACCCATACAGAGACTGAACCCACAACCTTGGCATTATTACCACCATGCTCTGACCAACTGAGCTAGTCTCATTTTCTTTCATTTATCTTTAAACTCAGGAGGAAGAACTACAGAGAAGGCTAAATAAAGCCATACAGTACCTCAGTTCTGAAGAAAATACAATTTGTACTGTTTCTTCAAGCCAATTGCTAGCCATGACTAAGCTCTTCCTTGTTATAAAAAGGTATTCCTGAAAGTAAGCAACAAATACCAGGAATGGAGATACACTGCAGTAGTTACTCTGAGCTGGAAGGTCTTCAGGGGTAATTGATTATTCTCACAAGCAGGAAAGGAGATATTCAGGAAAATTTCCAGTTCAGGAGAGCTGTAAGCATGACCCTGGGCAGGGGAGGATCAACTACTGCTTTAACCCAGTTTAACTTGACAATATACTATAAAGTTTGACTGCTGTAAACTATGTGGAAGGAAAGTGAGGATTGGCAGTATTAATCTGCAATTTGATATTGTGTGATGCATTGAAAAAAATCAATCATTATTCAAACTCTAAATTTCTGCAGTCAGATTTAACCTCCTAAAAAAAAAAAACCACACCACATATCCTCCTCAAAAAATTGTATCACCTTGGTCAACCTTAGAAAACAGCAAAGGCTCACCCTAGTTAATGCAGTAACACAAGCCACTTAAAGAAAGCTGGCTCTTAAGTAATCTCCCATTTGTAAATTCTTGTTCAGTGGTTGGTAACTGACCTTCTGGAACTACAACACTGCAAAACGCAGTCCCAGGCCATGTTTGTTAAAACACAAGCATTTCAAAAACTGGAAAGCATTATTGCCATCAGAAATCATGTTACCTTTCTGCTCCAGAATTAAAATTTGTGATTTCTACAGAGTAACTTAGTTTGTGCAGTGTTTTAGTTTGAGCATATGAGCAATGATAAATCCACATATTTCCTTGTTCACAGGAAAGAAATCATCACGAATCCTGTTTTTCATGGTGTGGCACAGCTGCTTCTTCTAGTAAGGCAGAAATGCTACAGTGGTCATATCCCCAAGACAGAACAGATTAATCAGGTTTCTAACTGGACACTGTATTGCATTCCTAATTTGCAGGGAAGATGTTCAGTATCTGAAATGCCAAGGAATTTAAAAGTACGGCTCCTCCTTTTCAGACCATGATGCTATTCCCTAGATCATGAGTCAAAAATTTGTGAAAAAATGAGGCTTTGTGAACTTCAGTTCATTTTGTACCTACTTGTCCAGCTGCTCTTCTGCACCATCAATGCACAAAGACTACATCTTTGGCTCTCTCTTTAGCATCAAATACACTCATATTTCACCATGCACCCCTCCAGTACCTCCCCTTTTCCGAATTCAGGGTTTGGCCCTTGTGGGCCATCTTCAGAATGCCTGCTATCTGTCTATTCCATAAGAGTTGAGACGGGCAAGTGGGGAGGTTTCAGCATTGCAATGCAGGTTAGATGTAAGCACAGAGAAGAAGACCTAAATTAAGGGTCTCAGACATCCTCGCTTTGTCCAGATTTCAGCTTGTGAACTAAGAACCAGTATTAGCAGCCTAGAATGTTTAAAGCTACCAAAGCCATACAAGATGCAATTACTGGGTGATTTTTTCTGGTAGCAACCCTCTCAATACACTGAGGAAATCTGTGGCATAACTTATAATGAAAAAGAAATAGTTATCTTTACTTTTTATTTTTTCTTGTACCCTTTTCCAGCATCTGGATCACTTGAAAGCATGGGGATGAGGTAGCAGGTACTTGGCTAAAAGGCTTGTGAGAATAGAAGAGGAATAATGGAGTTTCTTGCATGGGTCAGAATTGCAAATCACTCCTCTCTAGGCTGATCCTTACCAAACTTAATCAAATGAGCACACACAACACTTCTCCCCTGTTTGCTAAAATGCATGAAAGTGAGGGGATAAATTCAAGTATTTCTACATTTTCTTGCTACCTGACAGTCTAATACTGATTTCACAGAAGTACTGGTAACTGACCTGATTTTCTTTAGGACAGGAGAAAAAACACTGTCCACATTTTTGTGAAGACATGTTCACATGTACTGCTAGTGGCAAACCCTATTTTAAAACACTCCTCTGCACACCCTCTGGCTACAGTGAGGCTGCCTAAGGCATCTAAAAATTAATCTTGGGTCAGGCCCTGAATGCAATTTTCTGTCTCTTGGCCTTCCAGTATTTCATGTCCAAAGCTGGAAAGAAAGCAGAGCACGTGATACTTCTCTAGATGTTGCAGCTCAGGAAGTGCATTCATGGTGGCTAAATGCCACGGGACTTCTGGCACCCAGTGAGAGCTGTGCACTGCCCAGATCTGCCTGCAGAACTGGCTGCAGTTATTTCATGCTATGGACACTCCTCTTCTGCCTTCAAAAGATTTCAGTGAAATGGGAACATGTACCTTGGCATTTTTCAATGTGCAAGCCTAATTCGCATTATCCTGAGTGCAAACTAATGGTACCCAGTAGGCCAGCAGTCAGTCTTGCTATAGAGATGCAATGAATTCTTTAACTTTTCTCCTTTAACTTCTTCCCTTAACTTCTGTCAAGAGTTGCTTTATGTCTCATTATTTAGCAGACAGCATAGTTGAAAACATCAAATATATCACTCTAATGCATGTTAGAGCTTCACACAGGGTAGTTTATCAGGAGAAAAATGAACTTACTTATAAGTGCAGAAAGAGATATGAAATGGTATATTTATTACACTACAGACTGAATATTTGAGAGCAAATGGGCCTATGAAAACTGTACAGTCTTTGGTGTCCCTCATGGGAAAAATTAGCTGCCACACTGAAGGCTGGGAAATATGATTTGCTGAGTTCAACTGGAAATTAAACAACTATTGAGTATAGAGTGTTTGCACAGCATCAGGGAATAAGTCAATAAGGCAATGCTATTGCAGTAATACACTGAGTGGGTTTGAATATTCTGTCTTTACTCATTCTGACTCCAATATTATCTGCCAGTGCTACATTTCACTGTGTGGGGGAGCCTTGCTGATCAGCTGGAGAGGAGAGTCAGCAGTCAGTACCCTCTTTGCAGTTCCTAGTCTGGCAAAAGCAATTTCAAAGCAGAGAGAAAAAGCTCAGGCATCTCAAGTCGTCTTTTAAACAGACAAGGCTTTTCAGCCTGGATGAAACACAGCTGCTACTCTTCACAGTGGCTGACTCTTGCTCTCACAGAATTAAGCAAGAAGCAGCAACTACTGAGTCTTGTCTTCTGCGCTTCTCATTTTTTCATACAGGGAATTTTCCCTGTTATGCTGCCTTCCTCATTCTTGAAAAGGCTTTTGTTATCTCTTAGGTGCTTGATGATTAATTATAGAACATAACCAAGCAGTGATGACTAAGATTTAGGCAAATGATGGGATGGCTTGCAGTAAACTGTCACCAGTTTCCTCCTCCCCTCTTCACCATCACAGGGATCCAGTAAGGGAAACCCTGTGACTCTGGACCTCACCCTGCTGTTTTCAGACTGAGATGGGGTCTCTAATGAATCTTGCAAGTCTGTGGTTCTCAGCATCTGCCCCTCTTTTTTGCCCATGGTTGGGGGGAAACAAAAGATCCACAAGCAAACGTTAAATGCTGCAGTTTAAACCTTCTGATGGTTATAATATTATATAAAACCCCTCACTTAGAACGACACTGAATGTGATTACATGCTTATCAGATACATACATTATACATTAATCTATGAGATGAATACAACTGCCAAGTGATGGTAGTTCATGCTGCTGTGCTACAAGGTATAATCACTGGAGAGCTGACAAAATGTCTGTGTGCTGCTCTTCCTAAGGGACAGAGAACTACCAGCTAATGAAAGAAACAACACTTGCCAGTAGTAACTCCTCAAACTACAGGTGCTCATCAGCAGGAGTCCTTAGAAATCAGTACTTTTTATCCTCTGTCAAGAGAACAAGTTGTGAATCTAAATATTATACTCTATTTACAAAAAATGTAGCTTTTTATTTATAGAACCTAAGAGATTACCTAACAAATGAAATAGAAAATAATTTTGCTAGTATTAAGAAACATTTTAAAGTTATCATTATGATCCTCAATTATGAGCAATATAATTGAGGAGTCAGCATACCAACCCTGACTGTAAAGTAGGTGACATTTTGACACATATTCACACACAGATACTCTCAACTTTCAGGGTTAAGCATATAAGCCAGTAAACTGACCAGCTGTCTGCTCCTAAGTACATTACATTTAAACTTTCACTGAGATTTAAATCTAATGCAGGTGACCTGGAATTTTAATTTGGTTACCACAACACAATGTATATTAATCTGTTCAGATTAAGTGCCTGAATCTTCACTTTCATTGAAACTTCATGGTGATGTTCCTTTTTGTTTTAAGAGATTTAAAGTTTTCACTAGTTTGTTTGCAACAAGTAAATATGAAATTCATAAATCTTGCATAAATCCCACACACACATAAATGTGTAAATGTGAACACTTTCTCTCCTTCTCTTCTAGTCTTTTGGAAAAGAAAGGAATAAAAAAATCACAGGACAAAACTGAACATCTGGATTTTGTTTCTTAAGCAGTGTTTACTAATTAAATATAAGACAGCAGTCTATACCATTAGCTTCTCCCCTTAATCTGTCTGTTTATTCATGAAAACTGCTACCTTGTCCAATTGTCCATAACCACATGTTCATTAAAAAAAGCAAAGCAGCACTGAAATTCCTTTTAAATAGCTGGAAAGAGCTTTGAGCTGTTTCTAATGGAACACATGTTAAAACTCAGAAGTCCTGTGCAGCTCTCCTGCTGTACATTAGCTTGGTGACAGATGGATGAACATGGTGTGGTGCACATAGCATGTCCCCCTGGCACCTCGAGCCTGTCTTTTTGGGAAGGGAAAACCTCTTGCAATACACAGAACACTAGAGAATATGAAGATAACTGGCCACATGTCTTGCTGACACTTAGCTAACATGAACCATGTAGCAACAGAAGCTGGTGTTTGGAACTGCATCCCAAAAGCACTGTGGTCTGTCCCAGCTGAGGCTGCTGGAAGACAAAGCTGAACCAAATTGCACAGCTCTCAAACTACTGCTGTAAGAACTGATTGCTCCTTCCCTGGTATATATGAACAAGTAAGTACAGACTGTTCAGGCTCACTTTCAGTGACAGTGAGGTAGGGAGCTTCCATAGTGCTCTCTGGGAAGTTGCTTTCTCTGGCCAGCAGCATCCTGTGTGCTCCTCATGCAGTGATCTGATGCCAGCCACGCTGAGCTGGCCATGCTTTCTCCCCAGTGGCAGCTACTTAAACGAGGGTGTTCAGACCTTGTGTTAACTAAGACATCACTTGCCTTCCAGCATGACTCTGAGACGTGAATGCTACAATTGCCAGTGCCCTAAGAGAGCTGCCTGTCCCACTTTCCCTGCTGCTCCTGCACAATCGATGGCCCCTCTCAGCTCAGGGCACAGGGCCTCAGCAGCTCGCCAGGGTGTGCACAGACGTGCAGGAGGGCACGGCTCTGGCTACACAAACCAGGCTGCAGCAGGGGCAGCAAAGCAGTCTGAGCCTCACAAAGAAGGCCTCTCTCACTTCTGTACAGCAGCACTAACAACTAACGTGAAAGCAGCCTGCAAAGCCTTGCAGTTCGGAGGCAGATGACCAAACACGAATCACGTGGCTGCCAGCAGCTAACATTAGCCAGGGAAAAGGATCTTAACTGACTGCAACTTCTGTGGCATCACTGAAGACTTTAAAAAGAGCTCAGATGGGAAATGGAGAGAAAATTGAAAAAAAAAAAAAAAAAGAAAGAGAGAGGGAGAGAAAGGTAATTTGGCAGTATCTGTGCCCCATCACAGGCTGCCTTGGAAAAATCCCTGAATTCTGCACTCTGGTATCCAAGCTCAGAGACACTAGCACTATTCTAAGAAAGCCCCTTGCTAAAGCACAGCCTATTTGCTATTACTCCTGCTGGGTATGGCAGGGTTCCCTTGAGTAGCTTGCTCCTCACAGAGCCTGCCCCTCTACACACAGCTCATGTGTAAGGGAGTGCTCTCCCCTGACAGAGCAAATCTTTGCTGCAATGGATAAATGCAGCAAAGTAGCACCCAGACAAATTATTTTGGGATTTCTGCAGTGTACTGAGGGTGACACATCCCACAACCAAAGGGATATGGGCTACAGTTGCACTGTGTACTTTTCACTCCTGTCTTCACTTAGTTTACAACTGTGCAGCAATCTCAGGGCTGATCTGAAGGGCCATCTAAACAGGTCTAGCATTGAACCAAAATTTTTAGTTCTTCAACAGTCTGATCTGCAATGGCAGCAGCATTGGCATTTGGAGCAGTATCTCTACTTACATATGGAAAGAAGCATTTTTCCCAAAATGCCTAATGGCAGTGAAGTAACAGATAATGGCAAACAGCATTATGCACACCCTTTAAACTGCATGTAAATTACCAAAAATTACTTACTTCTAAAAATCAGAATGGTCCCTTATTTGTACAGGAAAATTCTACAGCTGAGTCCCTTCCCTCTGCTATATAAATTTTACATTCAGTTGCACAGTCACAAAACATGGCTTTGGAAGGAACCCCCTTTACAACAAAAACCACAGCAATCAAATCACAACAGCTGTCTTACCTATCAGGAGTTCAATGGCTTCTACTTCTAGCTTTTAAATAAAACAGCTTGTCTACACATTTTTCACTAAACAATACAACTAATTCCCATTTTTTGAAGAAGAAGCTTTAATACCCACCTGATGCTTCAAAGCCATGGGGCAGTACTTATGATCCTACTTGACAGAACACGTGCATGCTGCAGTTAGCCTGGAAAGGCTTAGGTGTAGCCTTTCAGAACCCATGAAGATTTAAGCAAACCATAGAGTTATGTTTCTTAACAAAACGATGCCCTTTTATTTACTCTGACCTAATACGGTCATTACCAACAACAGTGAACAGGTGTTTCTGTTGCAGTAGTGGTATTGCAGTACTTCCTGTGCAGGCATGACTGGTCTGTGGAAGGAGGTGGGAGCTTTTTCTCCCAATTCTATTGAAATAATATGTCTTTGATGGTTGAAAGTTTCCCAGGGTTCAATAATGGGAAGGTTCTTCCCTGCATGGCTGCTGCTTGTACTTAAAGCTTCACTGTTATTTTTTCAATTGGTTAATGGACTTCCTTTATTTTTACATCTTCTGGAATCCTTCTACGGATCATCCACTGGAAAATGCATTTATATGACATGTCTAAGTACTTGATTTGTTTTGTCTTATCAGCCTGGGAGCCTTTTTCTCACTTTCCCTTTGACTTGAAAGAACAAGATGTTACCAATGGTGATGCCACTAGTCTGACATTTCTTGAAGTAGAGCCCCTGAATAAAAACACAGCTATCACCAGTGGCCACGGGAGCTCACCTGGCCACCACAGAGGCAAATTGAAGTGTAGTTCGTTAGGCCTTATGGCACACATTAGTGTGAGTCAACCCAACATCTGCTGAGTTTGTGTGCTGAAGTATTTGCAGGCTCAGGCCTTTGAATCCAACTGAAACTTTAGAGCTTGTGTCTCTTTTTCTGCTCTGTCTGTTGACAAGCAATCCTAAGAATTTGTCACTAGTAGACAAAAATAGAAACAGGACAGGAAAAACTATGGACCTCAAAAGTATTTCTGGAATTTCAGCACGGGCAAATCTCTCATGAAAGAACTGCCCTTGAAAGTAAAATGGAGAACTTTTGGATACAAAATCCCAGAAAGTCACAGAACAAAAGCCTATTGAGGTGATTAAAAATTACTCTGCAGAAGATAGTGATGGTAATGTCAAAAGCTCCTAATCTATCAGAACCAGAGTAACCTGATAAATAGCATGGGGGATTAAGAACACAGTCAGTTCAGAGAAAACTCTGAGATTGAAATGGTATTCTCAGAACAATTTATGACAAGGAAGGCTTTCCCCTTCACAGGTCTGTAACAACACTGACAGACTTTGAGGGAGGCTCCAGCTGTAGAGGACATAACTTTGGCCTGGCACAGGACACAAGAGAAAACCTCAAGGCGTGTGATGGTAGACAATGTGACAGCTAGGGTCTCATGGAAAGTCTCCAGAAAATGGCCAATTCAGTGGAGGTGTATGTCTGTCTCTGTTTCATGCTATAGGAAATACGGGTTAGAGCAAAAGCTGTTGGTCTCTAAGCTACATGAAAAGAGGTCGAGTTTAAGGAAATTAAAAGACAGAGGAGATGCCACACTGGTTCATGCAATTCTGTCTTTGATGGTGGCCAGCTGTAGCTGTTTAGGGAAAAGGTATAGGAAACAAAGAGCAGAAGAAATGTAATCCTGCCATGGATGGATTGAGCTTCTTCATTTTTATCTGTGAAATAATGCAGAGTTCTGGATCCCACAATCCCAGGTTGTGGCAAGGGGGTGGGGATGGTTACAAATACTTCTGGCTTGTGTGCTGTAACATTTCCTTTGACATAAATTAGTTTCTCTTAATGCACAAGCCATTTGCAACTCAGTCAAAAAGGTTCTACACTAAAATGAAAGGGAGACAGAAGTTCTGCCATCACTCCCATACTCAATAGTAAATTTGTGAACACAGGGAGAAGAGAGTTCCAAAGCAGCCAGTTGCCCCATGGAAAGTATGCAGTGCTGAGGGTAAACAGCAAACCTGTCTGGGATATGAGTAGATTCAATTGTAGGATTTTGAGCATTGTATCCTAAAACAATTGCCACATTTCCCAAGTGCTTTTCTCGTGTGATGAAGGACTTCTTCTGTGAAAAACCTATTTTCTAGGTTCTCCTTTTCTTTTGTCCTGCTAGCGCCAGTACTGTGGAGAGACGATGTCACGGCCCTCAGAACTAATACAAATCCATCCTTTATAGAAATAACGTTGGATTTACCCTGGTCATCTGCTCCATTATTTGCTATGATCCCCACCAGCTGCAGGAATTTTCTTCCACAACTGCCTGTTTGTTGCTGAGAAGACTTTGCAGAAACAGTGTTCTTGGGGAAAATGTACTGTATTTATGTGTGCAAGTTGGTAATTTTGAAACATGGCAGGCTCAGCAAAATTTCTCCCTGAATGTCATTCCCATGCAATGCTTCCCAGCATGGATATGGCTTTAGATCCTTTAGTCAGTGTCAGCACCACCTCTGAGATTGCCCTTTTTAGTTAATTTTGAGAGTGAACAGAACAAATGTGCATCAAAGTACCCCCACATGAAAACCCAGTGCCAGGAGAGGCAGCAGGGAACAGCTACTGCAGGGTCAACCTGTACTGCCTTTCCCACCATTCACAGTAAATGAGGGATGCTCAGGGACAGGTTGCCATCCCACTGCATGTGACACAAATGCATTCTTTTGTCTTCCTGACACACTGGTTACCTGAAGTTTTGTTCATTTAAAAAAAGAAACAAAAAGAGATTAAAAGAAAAGCGGGTCTCTGATATCTTTTTGGAAGGGAGGTTGATTTGAAATGGAAAGTAGTGAAAATAAAATGAAGTAACTCCAGCCTTTTAGACATCTAGCCTGAACTAATGACAGCCAATTTTCTTGGTACTGCAACACTGTGATCACACTCCCTTCTCCAGATAAAAGCGACAGAGCTTCACAAGACAAGACGACTCACCTTTCTTGAACTGCTAGTGCTTTTAGCATTAGGTAGAGGAGACAATTTTCTGGTTGAGATGAAAACCACTGAGTTGAACAAAGGTTTCTTACCGTTAAGGACAACGCCATGCAAACAAAAGTGAACTTCTTGATATGTGTCGCAGTGACGGTGCTGTTGGTGTTCACCAGTTTATTGCTGGGGTTATTCTAGGGCAAGAGACAGAGATAGCGAGCATTAGCCTGGCTCCAGACTACCAGGAGCTGCCAGCACCAGGGTCATGTGCTGGACATGACTGTCTGTGCCTGCCTGTGTCTGACTTCGCTTGTTTGCTTTATAACCTGGAGCTTTCTGAGTACTTTGTACCACTACAGAACATTTTCCGCTTAAACTGACAGCAACTGCTGCTACGGTTGCTGAGGGCTGAGTAATCTCCCCACTTGTCCAAGGAATAAGTCCTTTTTAACAAATTCAGCTTTGAAAAAGGTTGATATATCCTTCTAAGAAAGCACCACGTATTTTTTAAACCTTAGTTTAAAGTTCGTATCGTTTTCACAGAAAAAACATAATTTTATTCCCTTTTACCTCTAATTGGTACCAAATCACCAATGCAAGCATTCTTACTGATCCAATTAGACAAGCAGGTAATATAAACAAAGCTTCTGGAACAGCTGGCTCCATTAGTGCAGTTTAATGAACGGAACATAATTAGGACTATTAGATGTTCCACCTTGAACATGGACTCTGTACTCACATGGCAGCAAAGTTTTATTTAAAACAACAAAAGCCTTCTTCCAAATGTCTAATACAGCAAATGAAGCTGAAGATTTAAAACTGCCCTTGGGAAACACATAAAACCAAACTAAATGGTCTGTGAAAGGAGAGGATGGGATATCAAAGCAGGGTACCATTAGGAGCCCTTAAGCAGGAGGCTCTTAGGTCATCTATTGCATTTACCCTGGGACTGTTTGACATACACAGGTTTGTGCACCTGCTGATGAAACCTGTACCATGATGTGCATTTATACACCCTTGATGTAACTCGGGTAGAACAGCAGTACCTGTCACACAGTCAGCCTCCTTTACTGGAGTTACTCCTTTACTGGAGCTACTTGTAGGAGAAATAGAACTATTGCAGACAAATCTTGGGAGTGGAGCACTGTGAAGAGTACATCATTCCACACACTTTCAAGTGCTTGGTGGAATTTTGCAATTTAAGGCCTTTGTTCTGATCAGTGCAGCAATTGCACCTAGATGGCCCCACGGTCCTGCCTAAATACCTGCTTGGAAGTTTGGGTGCTTGAAGATGTAGGCAACCAAAATCCTAAAGCAGGAAGCCACTCTGTCTGACCTTTTTGGGAACAGGTTGTGAAAACTCCGTAAACATTTTTTCATGCATCTCTTCCTATTAATTGTGTTTCTGAAGAAATACTTTGCTGCTGTTAGTTTTTACAGATGTGAGGATAAGCCTTGCTTACATCACTCACCATGGTTTAAACGAACTTTTTGCTGCATGGTTCAACTTTCTAACAAGCCTAAAATAACAAAAGCACACCCAAATCAAGCCATCCAAAAGGGCTGCTAAGAAAAAGCTTTCTCATTCATTCCTACATCAGTGCTGCTCTCCCTGCCTTTGCTATACTCCGCCCTCTGCTTCAACTTCTGACCACATACTCTGTAACTCTTAACACACAATTTAGTTCTCAGAACAAAACACTATGGAGATTCTGGAGCAAAAAGAGTATCCCTTCCCATCTAGTCATCAGATAAATAGCATTCACAAGTCTCACAGTTGATGTTGCTCTGAATCAGGTGGCAGGGTCGATTAGGAGTAATGGCGTTATCACCATGTAAAACAGCACACAGAGCACAGAACTACCATATGCCTGCTCTCTTCCAAAATATCAGTCACAACCCTTAACCTGAATGTAACTGCTGGGCCATTAGGTTGCTTTGGACACAAAGTCTCATAAAAGACTGAAGTAGTAGGACCCTGCACCTCTCTTACAAATGTGAAGAGAGGCAATGATTTCCCTGTGAAAACAAAAATTTGACTTTTCCAGTAGAGCCACTGAAAAGGGGCATCTCAAATCCAATCAGTCAGTGTGCTTCTGATGGCCATCAGCATTGAGTGACTGACAAAAGAAAATGGGAGTTTGCATGCAAACACACTGTTTTGGCTTCTGAAAATCACAATGGACACCTTACAGGGTCCAGAAATAAAAAAGTGTTTTTATCTGTACTTATCTGAGAAAGACTTAGCTTAAGGAAACAAAGCTTTTGAAAGGCACAGTGACACAAGGTGATGCATTACCAAGGGCAAAGCAATTCTCACAGCAATCTAAAAAAACCTGCTCTGGGTTTCAGGTTTGGCATTTATTGTCTGAAAAGTACAGTGAAGGCTTTTACACATATGGTTGCCAGGATTGAGATACCTTTAATACTGCTGCTACCTAATTTTGTACATTTTATTACAAATTGCTCTTCAAACACGGAACTAAAATTCCCATTAGTACTTTTCCAGAAGTTAGATAAACTGTACCCATCTGTGCCTTATCCTAGTGTTTTCTTCCTTCCACAAAACCCCTATGAGAGGCCTTTTAACTGAAATAAACAAAGGGACAAATCATGGTCTAATCCTGTCACCACTGCAGTTGTCAGCATATCTTTCACCAGCTAAATGAGATCTGTATTTAGGAGTCTTATTTGCTGTTACTATTGCTTGGTAATAGTGCATTTGATTGTGGCTTGTATCAAATGAGGTTAGCAGCTCCTGAGTTTCCTGTCCAAAACTATTTTTATCTTGCAGTTCATAGGGTTTGCATCTGCAGTTCCTTTTCAGCAGCATGGCCTCTGAGAAAGCATGCATGTGGTATTTTATCTGGCAGGTGAATTTAGTTGTACACAGGCAGGTTAGGAGATTATGACTGATTTGACTTTGTGTTGGTTTTAACTTTTCCTTGGAAATATAGTGGCTGATATTAAACAGGGCTTGCTCCAGTTAAATACATTCCAGAGAAAACAAACATATTTTTCGTGAGTATTTGGAACCAGAAAGTTCACTTACTAATTGGTAAATAAAGGGGAGGAGAGGATCTGGCATTTGAATTCCAGAGTCACAGGACAGGACTGTTCTTTGCATAGCATATGGACTAGTGAGTACCAGTTATAAATCAGAGCAAAGAAAAGACTAAACAAAATTATTTTTGCTCTGTGCTCAGTTCCAGGAGCAGTCCTTGCATTCTTACATAACTACATGATTTACCAACAAAAATCTCCATAGCCTTGGTCAGCTAAGTCAGTACTACTAAAAGAATGTTATCTGTGTTAGTGTCAGTCTGTGAAATACCCTTTGCTAAATATTAACATAAGCAAATGAACCCAAACCCACCTGAGAGATACCACAAAATCCAGAACAGAGACGTGAGCTTGCTCATTCAGCGATGGCACTTGGTGAGAAATCACTTCATTACCTGAGTAGCTACCTCATAGGGAGGACTTTTTTTAATCCTTAAAAATACAGCACCTATCTATTCAAAAGGCAGCTGAATACCTTGTAACACAGAGCTAAGATTAAAATCATAAATCAGATAACAGTTTGAAGCCACCAAAAGCCAATTAATTTTACCTAGATTTAAGAAAACCTATCAGTGAAACAACAAACACAGAGAACTAGGAGGAGCACACACACAAAACCCCGCAAGAGGTATTTATGACAGCCCTAACAGGGACACTCACCTTGTCAAAAGCAGGGTATACTGCTCTGATCTCTGTCAGCCAGCCATAGGGCATGTGTCCCACAGGATATGTAGCTGTTAAAATTGCCACTGCCTACGAAGAGAGACAGAGAAACATGAACTTCAAATCTTCAAACACAACAGTTAAACTAACACAGGGTGCTGCTGCCCACCAGTATCATCACATTGACCTTGACACAATGCAAAACCAAACATGGGAGTGGTAGATTTTTGTATCAGGAAGACCATCAAAATGCTGTCATTTGGCCTGGTATTTTAAGCTTATGAAATTTTTTGTGCCTAAGCCAGCTCTTTTTAGTTACCTAAGCCAGCTTTGTCATTTAACCATCACTCTGATAGTCTGAGGTAATAGTTAACTTGAGCTGTGGTGCACTCCTCGACCAGCCCTACACCTTCCTCCCATATTGCTCCTGAGTTATTTTACCTACAGATATCTGAGCAGCAGAATGCCTTGCAGCTCACCGCAGTTTTGGATCACACTGCATAATTTCAATTTATATACATTTTACTTGGTTATTCATAAATAAAATAGCATCAAGTAAGACAGACAGACTATAAATCAGCGGATCTCAGTGGCTGACTGAGTTTGGACATCAATCTGACTGCTTGGGGGCAGAAGGCACTTATGAGACAAAAAAAAATCTACCTCTCCCCGCTTTGATGCTCATCAATGACCACCAGACCAAAATAATTCCAGATGAATATTTTTATCATAAAAAACAATTCACTGCCTGAAATTTTAACACTAGGCCCTTTGACTCTCTCACAAGTACAGTCCAAGGGGTTTATCAAAGACATAAGCTCCCCCACATATTAATGTATGAAAGATTTTGGTGATGTTTCCGACAGCGAAGAAAAGGTCCAAATACATGTACTTCATATCTTCCATGTAGGAAGGGTGTTTTGGAGCTCTTCTTGTGGCTGCTTGTAAATCTATTGTCACTCCAAATTTTCTGTTCCTCAGAGCTGAAGTATGCATCTGTGCTGAAAGCTGCCTGACTCTCGTAACTCTAGAAATCAAAGTGCTTGGGTGCCTTTTGTCTGCAGGTTCAGGTCTGTTACAATCCATGCATTGCTGATTCATTTTACATCTGGCAATGGTAGTGTTAAGAAAGACCTTTTTTAACTACTGCTGTTTCTGTTTCACTCCCAAACTTTCAAAATACATTTTCTTAATTATCTGAGCCCATTTTCCCATTATAAATGTAACTGCTGTCTTTGCTTGGTTAAAAGATCTATACAAACACAGGACCATGTAGCAAGCTAATTTATTCCCTGTGCTCTTTAAAAAGAGAGCGGAACGTAGTGATATGCACAGAGAGGAAGAGAATGGTATAGATCCCTTCCTGCTAATAGTAACTTTAATAATGTTGAATGTACCTTGAAAAAGTAATTGGTTCAAATAAAACAAATTGGAATTTTAAGGTAGGACCCTTTTTAATTGCACACCCTCCCATTATTGTATTTTCATCAGAATTTCCATCTGTATGAAACCTATGTAGGTTAAATCAAGTAAGGAATATAAAAGATATTTTGCTTATTTTCATCATGAAGTCCAAAAAGACTGTGAAGATACAGCACCTATTAAAGGAAAAAGTATCTCACTACCACATTTTGTATGCTATATTCTGCTTGGATTAAAGTATTGAAGTTTTTAGCAGTAGGTTTTTTCCCCAGTATTTGTCCTCAATTTGTGTTATCCCAACATATACACATGAAAGCTTTCCTAAATGTCTAGCACCTTTGTTTGACAGCTGAAAAAGGCCTCTATGAAAGCCACCACAAAAGAGGTAGCCCAATCACCATAACTGTGCTGGCAGTCCAAACAAAGCAGTGGGAGCTGGACAGTGCAAGTGGATTTGTGGTCCTCATGAACGTGTTACAGCCTAGTCCTCCAGGGACACCCTGCCACAGCTGCTATTAATGAACAGGGGACCTGTAAATCTCCTGTGCAGACTGATGCTCCACACACTGGTGCTATCTGTGTTGCTAGCACCTCCCTTTTCAGAGGCAATTATTTCAGAAATCAGAGAAAGTTGGGATGTGACCATTACTGCTAGTGTGAAACTGCCAGCAAATCACCAGCTGTGACATGTATTTGGAGTCATCTTATAAGCAACAAAATGGAACTGGCTAGCCATGAAATGTGATGCATCTGAAATCGAAAGTCACCAAGAAATGCAAATGTTCTTTGCTAACCTCTGACTCCCCATGTACAGAGACCACTGTTAACACACAGACTGATCCCTGAATCACACATTTAAAAGCATTAAGTTCCGTAAGTTCTCTTCTCACAGCTGTTTATTTGCAGTCTCTGGCACCCCCTGAGTAAGTGAAATACACAATATCATGTATGACAAATTAGCAGCGGTTCTTTGAATTTTTCTTTTCATTTAGTGTCTTACAGCTTTGCTTATCCTATGACTTTATGCATCTGGACATCCTTGCACGAAACTGGCAGCAGAAGTCCCCCAGACTTCTTAAGAGAATGGGTCAGCTCATGGTAAGCATTGGTGAAGGCTCTGCATTACAATCAGAAATCTGTCTCCCAACAGCTGTAGGAGACTTACTGGAGTCATCTGAAATTCCTCAAGAGAAACAGGGTGCACTTCATATCCCAACCAGGAGACAGATTTTTTTTTATATGTGCTTTTTAATGCCTCTACACTGTTCTGTGTGATGCACTGACTGCTAACAGTAGCTTCACTTTAGTTTGCATAGCCATAAAATATACATGACAGGAAAGAGTAGAACATGGGACTACTGATGACTGTCTTAAAATCTCTGGGATCTGAATGCTCCAGATTATAGGTACCTATGAGTAGAGCATGAATACCTGGGAAGCAGGCGCTGTTCAGTGAAAAAATTCCACTAGTCCTGTTGAGGGTGAGGTCTCACTAGACCTGGCAGAAGGGCTCGTGGTGAGAGTCCAAGCAGTCTTCTTTACAAGCATAAAATAAGCACTAAACAGAAATGTACTTAAGACAATTCTTCCTTGTCAGCTTGGCTGAGAAGAGAGGCACAGAGGTGACGCCATGAAAATGATCATTTGCAGTAATGGAGAGCACTGCCTTTCTTACCTCTGTGGCTGCAGAACTGCCTCCTAGGTCCCGGGAGACAAAAAGGTTGACAATGGGCCTGCTTATTCGCTGAGTTGCCAAAATTAATGCCAAAGGCCACCAGAAACTCAGCATCTTTCTTATTGTAGCTTCTCCCTGCAACACAGGGTAAAAAAAATGAAATGTGTTGGGAAAAAAACATGCGGCACAGGACCAAAAACATGGAGAAATATTTTCTGCTTTTTCCACCCATTGTCAGTTTGGTACATTCATTTCAATAACTTTTGATATGAGGAGCCTAAAATATTTTCACTCATGTTAGCAATACTGATTCAAAAGAAGATGTGTCATGGATCTCAATAAATAATGCATAAGGTATCTATCTGCATAATTTGTTCTGACTACCAGACAAAGTTACATGAAAAACAATATGACATTTGAAGAAAAAGAGAAATTTTGATATCTTCTTCCATATGAACTAAGGTGTTCACTCAGTTCATGCTATGCTGTCTTACAGCTCAGTACTGAGATCATCAGTAGACACATCCATACCATGGAAGGCATTGTCTCACATGTGCTGTTGCTGGAATAGTTTCTACCATGCCTCTTTAAGTGAAAATGTTTTTTCCTGCAGGACACAGAGAAGGCCCTTTATGCACAGTGGTTTAATGCAGTATTATAACACAAAACAAACCCAAGTTTAAAATTATTGGTTTGAAAAAACACAAGCATGAAAACATACCCCCATTTCAGGCCCACTTCTGTCAGGAATAGCATCATGTATGTTCCTGTAGTATCCGAGGCATAGCGTGGTACATCGGACAAGTGCTCCCATGTATAAGGACAAGATTGGGATCAACAGAGGCTCCCTGCACTCCAAGTGACTGTGAAGCAAAATGGCTACAAAAACAACCTGCAGAGCAAACAAACAGATGATTAACAATTTGTCTGTGAGTTTCTCCAGGGCCAACACATCTGTCTGATTCCCACTAAGTCCACCTGAACCAACAACTTGCATGATTACAGGATCTATAGAAACTTTAGTAAGGACCCCCCAGTATTTGGTCATGTGTGTGAGAAGAACAAGAGTTAACTTCATATTCTATGAAACAGGACTTGAAGGTTGGGCAGGTGTCAGACTAGAACCCATAAATAGGAGAAGGTTGGCATGAAAGTCTGGCAAGGTCTGGCAGCAAGCACGTGGCTCAGTGTCATCCTTGCCAGGAGAATGTGCTATTCTGATACATGCTGAGGCTGGAGACATGCTTCTAGGGTCAGCTTCTAAGCCCTACTATTTTTTTTGGGCAGGGGGAAGGGTAGTGGCAATTAAAAAGCCAGATGTTTTAAAGTATTCACTTCAGCATTTAGGAGCAGGAAGTCTTATGTCAACCTAATTTTCAACTTTTTCAAGTGAAATTTCGCTATTTCATTATTTGCTCTTCAGCTGAGTGCTACATTAATGTAAATTAAATGGAAACTTCTGGGCTAATGAATAGCTTTTAATTCAACCTCTTAAGAATAACTGCTCAATCCATAAAATGTAAAGGAATTGATTAATATGATATTATTTTCTTTGTTAAGTACAGAGTGGATGACATGCCTGTTGAATTCCAAATTACTCTGGATGGGGGACATAACTGGAAAGACAACTGTGTTTGGTGCTGTGAAGAGCAGAACCAAGACAACCCTGCCAGGACATGCTGGCATTCAAATGAGTTACAAGAAATACAATACACATTGTTCAGGCACAGGTTCTCTCCTTCATTGCTAGAGCTGTAGAAGCAGTTAAGAAAAACCACGCTCTGCAAATGTTCCTCAGGCAGGTCACAGTGCTTATGAGGATTTGCAAAACTGCTCTTTTCAAACCTACAAAAACATTGGTTTTCAGTAAATAGAAGCAAAGTCATTCACAGAGGGTGCACATGAAGCTACCCAAGGAAAACTGCCCCCTATTCCCTGTGTAGGGCACAGATGTAGGTGTAGAGCTCTAGGCTATGACAGCCACAACTTTTTGTGCTCTGGATTTGCTTTTGCTCTGTGTAGTATTCTGTTGAGAGAAGATGACAGGTGTCTTATTCTTCACAACCCTGGCACCCCACTCACCAACCGCTGTGGAAAGGGCACGGCCAAAATAAGAATTTGTTTCTGTATTTAGCTATGCATGACCTGACATGCACCCAGGGTCAGGAAACTTTGTAGGTCACATCGGAACAAGAGCAGACCCCGAGGGCTAAGGTCATTTACAGTAATTGGTATTATCTCTGGGCATTTAGTGCAGTACTGCAGTGGGGCAGACCTGACAAATACAGAGTAGCAACTGATTGAATAGTTCAACCTGGTTTGTGGTTTCCTTATGTTTAGTGGGAGGAAAATGCTATGGAAAATTGAACTGAGTGCCACTGACTTTAATGTTGTACTGTTTTATCCCCTTTCTTATCCAGTCATTACATCATTCAGCTGGTAATGGGGCAGTACAACAACTGTTTACTGTTGCTGGGACTCTTCATTTCCTAATTTCCTAATATTTTTATATGTTTTCAAAAGGGGGCTGTATATTAGTTCTTAAATGCTACTTTCACTGTGCATGAATGTGTTTTTTTCAGTGTGCCTAATACAAAGCAACAGGACAGTTAACACCTTCCCTTTGAAAGTTCAAAAAACATTTGGTGTTCTCTGCATCACCCAGAGGTTATCGCCACAGACCCCTTCTGCTGCACTTCTGAGCCATCACCTTTTGGAACAGTAACAAGTACTCAGAAGGTGGCTTACACTGCATTTCCTTGGATTAGACACCACATGCAAAACTGACAGGTCAGCTGGAGAGTCATGCCTTCACCTCCAACTCAGGATTTCACTGGAACTGTGCAAAGTGCTGGAGAGAATGTACAGAGACAGAAAGATCTCTTTCAAAGCACTCTCTCAGCCTCAGGACCGGTAGCAGGCAGTGGTCTCCTTGCCTGACCTTTTTTTTTCCCAAATGTACATGTGTACATACAGAACTTGTTTCTCAGTCATTATGAAACAGGGCTGTGGAAGTGCTGGAGGACATGACCCTAAGCCAAACAGTCCTGGGAACTGATTTGATCCAGTCAAGTGAGGCTGTCCTAAACACCAAATAGCCTTCACATGATGAACAGTCAGAAGGCAGCACACAAGACTACTTCCTCAGGTGTCTTGCTCATGAAAGAGAGAGAAGGCACAGAGAGACTCTAAAAAAGAGTTCCTGTTTAGGAAAGCATCTGGTCCATAACACAATCTGGACAGTAACTTCCATGAGGAGCCTTTACCTGAGCTATGACATCTGAGATGGAGGCACATCCCACTAGGAAACTGTACTTGTGTTTCAGCAGAATCCCAGCATGGGTCCATGCCTGAAAAAAGCCAGAGAAAAGTTTGTAAAATGATTATGATATTGTGAATGATTGCAGGTTCAACAATGCTGGTTACTGGTTTTTACATCGTACACAAACAACCTGCAAGGCTCTTTTCTACCAGCAGTACCTGGTGTGAACCTGGGCAAACATTAAGCCATTAATGCAGAGAAAGCACTGTTGCACTGAGTTCCTCATTGCCAGGCTGGCAGGGAGAGTGGGGATAAATTTAAAGACTGAGCACATCTAGTAAGAAACCAGCCCTTCATAAATCGACGCTGCACAGGATGAATCATCATAATAAATAATCTAATAAATAATCATTCACCAGCTGGATGCATCTCTGAAGTGCAATATTCATCGGCCCACTGAGTTATACTGAGTCCTGTCTGGAAAAAAACAAACTTAACGATCCAACTTCTTTTTATGTTCAGTGACTGTTTCAAGCAGAATAAGGGGTGAGAAAGTGGTGGAGGCATTGCCATGAGAAGGTTCTCATTTACCAGTTTTACATAGAGGTAGAGGCATTAAAGAGAGTTGCCACATTTTCATGTTGTGTAGGCCCAAGTAGTGAGCCTGGTGATCCGGGAAGCAGCAGCTCACCCCATGTGTGGCTCTCTTGTCCAAGCATTTGAGATATACTGGACTTAGCTATGCTTGCAAAAGCTGATGGTAAGAAAGATCTTTTTGACAAATTTTCTATGAGAAAATATGGAGTTTATTCCTTGTGATCTCTACAGGTAATCTGGGAATGCATGGCAAATCCAAATCTTTCACTACAAATCAGAATGAGGTCACACACAGACAACCAGTGCAGCTCGCAAGATGACCAGTGCTTTCTCACATGAACATACTGTAGCTCTAACAAGGCAGCTGAGGTTTTTGACATCTGTCATGATCTCTGGATGTTTAAAATCCACCCAGATGCTTTCTTCATGTAGCAGGATATCAGTCTAGGTATATCCAGAGCTACTTCTTGCAAAGGACACACCTTACTTCTGCATACTTCAGTTTCCCATTAGGTAACAAAGTTTGTGAACTAAGGTCACAAAACCACAACATTAACATTAAATTTCAGTTCTGAATCAGGCACTCACCATGGCATCCATAAAAGGGAAGGCAGCAAGATAAAGGAAGGCCCTCCGAGTTTTACTTCCCACTGATTCATCCACATGGTGCAGCTTATTAATAATGTAATACCCCAAATCACTATATGCTGTAGAGAAACAAGAATAAGAATGAAAAACAAAGGTTGCATATGGACTTTTGGGTGAGATACTCAGAAGTACCTGAAAGACTGTGATGCCTTGGAGCTCAGACACACATCCACTTAGCAAACAGCTGCAAGGGCTTCAGATACTGCAGCCTCACCAGCTGCAGTTTATGACTAAGAAGTGCTCTCATGGTTCTTTTTAAAGTAACCTTTGGCAGAGGAGGGATAACAAATGGCTGGATGGGGAGATGGGCATAGTAAGTGCCACATCTGTTTGCTAAATGAACACACTGGTACTCCAGAAAATCTATTGCTCCTTCATTAAATCAAGGCTCTTTGTTAGAAAAGCTGTTTTCATCAGGCACTGTGTATTTCATGGGATATATTGCCCTATAAATGCTGAAACCATCTATTATCAGTGCATTCTCATGGCATTACCTGTAAAGCTGCCCAAAGCTGTAAAAGGATACTGTGATTTGGGACGGCATGCAACAAATCACCCTCATTATGCCTCTCCCTTACTGTGCCTAATGACCACCTCTACCAGGACCTGTCAGGACACAGTGTGCTTTGCTGTGCAGTCCCAGGGCAGCCTTGACCTGCCTTAGTTTCCTTCCTTATCTAGAGCCAGCACCTCTGGAGCCACAAGTCAGAAAAGGGCACCTCTGGAAATCAGGAGGTTCCTACTTCTGATCACCAGTGTGTTACTACACTGTGCTCTTTCAACCCAAGACAACTTTTAGTGTTGGACAACACTGTCTTTCCAGGTCTTTCTTTCAAAATGTTGGGTTGAAGGCCACATAGACATGGGGAGTCACCACATAGCTCTCTACAGAACTGCTTACAGTTCTGTTAGTACCTATCTTATCCGGCTGTTTTAAGAACCCCAGAGTCCTTCCCATAACCAGGAATAATAAAGGATGTGACTGGAGTCTGAACTATGGACACAAATATAATACGCAGAGTTAAACAATCCAAATCAGTTTTAACCTTTTATAAACTATGTTCTAGACCTGTACATTATTACTTGAATTCCTCAATATACTTGCAATTGCTGTTAAAGAATGATTAAGCTGTAAGACCGATCTCCCAAGGCAAATAATGGCAGAACTATTAGTGCCTGGGGAACCTTACTTCAGTTCTCTCCTACTTGTGTATTTTCTAAGTCAACTGTTTGAAATGTGAACATCTACCTGATTTTCCATTTATAACAGCTCTATTATCTTTATACAGATCTTCATATAGGGTATTTTAGGAAAATTATCTTTTTCATGCATGCAGTTCTCATAACTGGATTGACAAATGCTAACATTAGCCATCAAAATCAATCTTCTTAGCCTAAAACTGTCTCTCATAACTCATAAACAGTATTTGGAAGCAATTAAAGAGGATTTAAAGGTATCATTGTTTTGTGATGGCTTAGAGATACAGCAGTTAAATGATTAACAGAACTGAAAAGACTATTTGAGTCCAAACAAGACAGTGTAAACAAGATAGTAAAATAAAAGAAGGTGGTATGACAGCACAGTGAACAAGCACAAGCCTCATTCCAGATAACCAGCACTGCCCAAAAGATGCTAAAAATGTTAAAAACTCCCCCCTTCATTATCCTGGTCTCTATTTATATGTCTTTCACCTGAACTATGACTGTTAAACTCATAGTCTCCAAATTCACTCAGTAAATACCAAGTTGCTTAGCCATCTTCCTGAGGCACTCCCAGCTTTGTTTCCTTTAGAAGGGGGTTGGGGAAGAATTTTAAACCAGGACTCCAACCTTTCTTCAGTTTAGAGAAGGCAGTTTAGTCCCTTAAGTGTTCAGGTGCTTACTGCAGTTCAGTCAAACATCAAGCACAGCCTCTTTATATTTTTGAATGAATAGCCATGCGCCAATCTTCACTCAGTGTTTCAAAACCTCTCTGCTACAAAGGGATTTTTGTGTGGTAAGTTCTTGTGGAAAGCTGCTTTTATGGCAGGGCAGTATATGGATGTTTCTGCATCAACTTATTTCAATGGAGGAGAGAAGTCTGGAAGGTCTGTGGGGCAAGCCATGCGTGAAGGTCAGATTCACTGAGCTTTCTCTTAGGTTGAGTGTGCTGTACAGTTCTGCACAAAAACTTACGAACCAATGCAGGAAACACACCACCTTATCCTCCACATAGGGACTGAGAATCGTAGTTCAGGTGCTGAGGAACCTGCTAGAAGCACAGCAAGCTGCAGAAGTCAGTCTTCCCTGCTCTCCCTGCCCTTCATCTGTTTTAAATGAGACTTTTAAAGTGTTTAGAATGTGAGTAATAAGTAGCTTTTTTGTCTCTGAAGTCCACTGCGATTTGTTTTTTACTTAAAGTTTACTATCACAGCAAAACTCACAGAATCAGAGGGTCAGAGGCTGAACTACTCTCACTTCTAAGAAAAGGGTTGTAGTTTATTGGTAGGGCACTCTCAAGGGACTTATACCATTACAACCCATAGCACCACATTTTTAAAATTTCTAGGGATATCAGTACTGAGCTCTGTAAGCTTCAAAGATTTTTTTTTCTCTCCCCCATGAAATAAAACTTTAACTGCACTTTTTAATGTGATTTTGGTTTTAAATTCATAATGGTTAAACTTAAAACATTATTTTCAAAATAGTCAGCTATTTCATTTGTCAGTGAAAGCACACAATCACTTTTGTTGATGTCCATGAATGTTTCCATCCTCGCAAAGAAGGACTCAGCAAGCTGAGATTCACTGACAAACATGCAGGCATGTGTCACTGAGCTGTGAATCAAGCAATTGCTGATGCAATTAGAACTTAACCTTGGCCAACCTTACAAACTTATTTTGAAGAATGGTACAAAATTAATAACACAGACAACAGAGCCAGAGAGTATTACATGAATCTAAAGCAGATGGTGCTTCCCACTTCTTGCATCATTTCAACTAAAACAGAGAAGTCCAAGTCCAAGATGAGCTGCCTGTTTGCTCTTCTCTAATAACTCACTTGTTTTGCTGTGTCTAAGGATCAGTTTTGCTACAGAAGTTAAGCAGGAATTCTTGTTTTTGATTTTTCTAGTAGAGTTTTAAGACCTAGGAGGCCAATAAATGACACTGAAAACTGTACACCTGATTGGTTCTCCTGGTCCCTACACAGATTTCTCTAGCAAGCCAATTACTACCACACAAACTTCAGACACCCTTAAAACAACACTCTTAATGATGCCAGCAGTCTCAGTCAAATAGCTGCACTGTAGTTATTTTGGAGCTGACTACTACTGACAATGTCATACTTAAATCATAAAGAAAAACCTCGCAGAGGAGGTGATACCATTTGCTTCCAGACACCAAGCTACATATGTCAAAAATGGCTTTACTGGAAGAAAAAAACTCCGAAACATGATTTTGGGTTAAAGTGTGTTCTTTCTAGACACATTACATTTACATACTTTGCTGCCAGTTTTAGAAATGAACCTGGGGACTGGAGAAGTAGCAAATCTATTCTGCTGCTTGTTAGAAAGATGGTTCATATGGCCAAAACTGATGCTCATCAGAGTTTCTCAATCACAGAATATTCTGAGTTGAAACAGACACACAAGGACCATCAAGTCCAGCTCTTAAGTGAATGGCCTGTACAGGGATAAAACTCACAATCTTGGTGTTATTAGCACCATGCATAACCCACTGAGCTAATTTGTTCAGCTAAATGATTTGGGCAGATAGGAAAATACCATTGTGAAAAAATAGTTACAAATCTTCATTTGGAGATGCCACAGGGTATGTAGATTTCTTTATGTCTTTGGTTAGCCTGAATTTAAAACAGAAGAGAGAGCCTCTGTTTTCCCCTTGTGAAAAACACAGATGACAAGAGTGTTTAAGGCTTTGTGATTTTTTTCTTTGTTTATAGCAATACATGAATTGTAAAAACCCAAAACAGCTCAGGAGCATCTCAATTCAGATTGATTACTGCAATCATATTTTTCTGTGCTCAGCTCTAGTTCCAAAATTGCATTAGTTGATTTTCCCCAAATCTATCAATGACTTTTAGTATCTGAAATATCTTCATTAAGCCAGCATTTCAAAATTAGCCTGTTTTAACTGAAATCAAGTAACTGCTATCCAAAAGTGCTTTGTTCATAACCTTTCTTCCTTTGTCCTTGGTACCTTGCTGAGAAGAAACTGCCCCCGTTGTGGAAGGAGGGTTGGGGCAGCCAGGGAAGCATATTACTGCAGTAGCAATGACCATGTGAAGATACTGAAGTAGGACAAATTCTTAATGAATAACATTTTATTTTAATTTAGGGGGGGAGGGGGAAAGCAGCAAGCCTGGATTATGTTCTGATTCCTGTTCCTGTACTGTCACTTTTTTCCAGGGCAAAATGTTTAGTATACTCCAGGACAGTGGTGTTGTCAGAACAAGACTGTCATAACCCACTCAGTAACTCCTGGTCTCTGGAAAATTCCAGTAGTGTCACACTGGAATTGGTGGGATAACACCTATGTCTCACTTCTTATGGAGATTTTTAATGTACATGCAGTGATCATGCATGTGGGAAATTCAAAAGTATCAGTGGAGTTGAGAGGAGCTGCTGAAGCTTTCCCCTGTGCAATCTATGGTCAGCAGCCTGACAGCAATAAATGGGCACACACCAAATCACAAACATGTCTTGGCCATCCAATCTGCTACAGATTACTGCAAAAGTTAACCTACACTAAAGTTTACTAAAATTCCAACCTTTTTCTCCTGGTGATGACAATGATCCATCATGTAGTTTTTAATCAGGTTTAGTAAAAAGCAAAGAGGATGTTTCCTCAAAGTAACTGCTGTCTTGTCATTTCCAGAACTACTGTGAGTTCTTCAAAAGGAAATAACCTTCCTCAGTGAACTAGTGAAAAGTTGAATAATGCTGTTTTCTTGCCAAAGGAAATGTGCATACCCTTCATGACACTGATGTTAAAAGACTCACTTGGTATGGAGGGCTTACCAGCAACACTAAGAAATGCATTATGTTAGCATAATGTTATATAAATGACTTTTCTCCTCTGTCAAGCTGGCAATTTAGTAAGATGTCAAAGATAAGCAGAGACAGGCTTAGCATCTTGAATCCCTTCTCTTATAGCCACCAAAAAGCCAATCTCTGAAATAACAAGACACTTTAGATCATGGATCCATACTGAACTTCCCACTAGGAAAGTAACTGGTGGCAGTAGCTGCCCTCAAAGTAGCCCAAGGGAAGGAAGGCAGAATACTATATTCTATTTCCAGATCACACCTGAAACAGCCAATCCAGGAATTCTGTCTGACAAGGTTTACAGCAGCATTGGAAGTGGGATGAGAATATTGCTTCAAATCCCTTTGGCCAGCCTGGTTCTCAGTTGTTACTGCTACCTGTGCAGGGGAGTGACAGGAGCTGCTGGTGAGGACTTTGCAGACCTTCATAAGAATGTGGCTGAGTGATGACTTAGGGACCCAGAGCTTGCAGCTGTGAGTTCAAGTGGTTTAGCTCAGCCAGTCACTGGCACAGAGGATTGTGTGAGCCCCAGCGGGGAAGCAGCAGTGGGGAGCTGGTGCTGAAGCAATGAAGCATGAGTCAGGTGGGTGAAACAGTCTGGTTTGATATTTTCCATGAGTAGAGGCCGCTGTTTGTGACGAGTTGTGTGTGTAGACTGCAAATAGTCTCTATCACAGTTGGAAATGTGATTCATTGTGGTCACTGTGTTTCTACCACCACTTGTTTTCTTCTTTTTAACTTTTGGTACTCCTTATTTCATTGGGCTTTTTGTTTCCTGTTTCTTCCTGGGCTTTGACAGTCCATGGCAGATAGACATGTCATCTTCCTTAGCCCTGTATTTATGGCATCTGGAAAAAATTCAGTCCCCTAAGTGTTATTTGTTTCTCTTTGTCATCCAGCAAGCATCAGTAACCTGTATTTGTGTCTCTTGTAGATAGGTTGTGATAGGCTTGCAGCTGCTGGGGAGTCCTTGCAGGTCCAAGGAGGCTGCCTGTCACTGGACTCCTTCTCTTCTTCCTGCTAGGCAGGCTGTGCATCTGTGGGTCAGAGCAGAATAATCAGGACTTGAAACAGGTTCAAAGGAAACTTGGAACATAAAATTTGGCAACATCAACCAGGCAATTGGTGCTAGAATCTGACTAACTCCATTCCTTCAGGCGCTCTGCCAGTCTCTGCTGTGGCCTTTGCATATTTTCAGGCATAGACAAGTTAAAATACCAAAAAATATTTTGCAGTCTGTCACCATAAAAAGCTGAAAGATTGTGTGCAGCCCTTTAATTCTGGACTTTAAAGCATAGTAAGCACAGCCTCCTTTTTTTACCAGTATCTGCAGAGGGCATTTCAGAGGTTCTGAACTCAGCAGGGCTCTACTTCCAGGCAAAGGCAAGAAACTTAGCTGACAGGTTTTCCAACCATTGTTCCAAATAAGAAGTCCCACATGGAAAATCCAGTTATGCCTTTCACCTGGAAATCTGATAGTTATACTTTAAACTTTCTTAAAATCTATCCTAGATTAAAATAAAATACTGTATGACTAGAAAATAACTTTTTATCCAGCTGGCAAAGGCAAAAACTTTGACCAGCATTGGCAGAAAAGCAAGTGAGCAACTAGAAGAGCAGCTCTGGGGGCTGAAGAAACATTCCAAGCAAAGAAATATGAGAGCCAAATGTACAAATGGGCCAAAATTTATAACAGTGACTCAATAAAGCAGCCTCAAATGTAAACATGTTTAGGAAGTGACCAATCGAAATTAGGGAATTAAATTAACTTGACTGCATGGATTCTGCTTATAAAATTAGCAACAGCTTATCCCTGGCACAGAGTTGCCCTGGCTAGTGAGCCATTACTGTAAGAATTTTTTATGACTATGACATGGAGCTAAGCTAAATAGCACAGGGCTCACATAACAGTGGTGGAATAAGAGATATGATGGTCAAAACAAACTGAAGTGCTTGGGAGGCACATAGAGCTGGTGAATATAGCTGGCAGTCTGTTAAAGGAAAAGAGCAGGGGGCATTTGTATTTACCAGATGGATCTTGTACCTGCTCAGGCAGGAACTGAAATAGTTATATTCTATTCTATTCTATTCTATTCTATTCTATTCTATTCTATTCTATTCTATTCTATTCTAATTCCATTCCATCCCATTCCATTCCATCCCATTCAATTCCATTCCATTCCATTCCATGGGATGAACTGCAGCACGTGTTGCTCTAGAGACACTAACAGGTTAATAACGAATGCTGCCACCCTTCCAGGCCACTCTGTGGTTTCACAGCAATTCAGGATATTGCCATTGCACTTGCATTTCCCATTTTTCTGCGATGGAATGACCTCCTGCTGGTGGTGATTCAATCCAGTGCTACTGCTTGTCAACCAACACATGCTCCATAGTCTGTCACATTACCTCCTCCCTCCCACCCCTGACAATGCCCAGCTTTTTAGGATTTTACCTGCTCAATGCAGTGCACTATCTGCTTCGTCCTCCAGCATCTCCTGTTCCTCGTTGGTGAAGTCCAGAGGTTTCGGCTCTGCAGAATGATCCAGAAGGTGCAGAAAATCTGGTGCAGTTCTTGGGGAGGATGAAGTTAAAAGTCTTCCAAGTTAAATGACTTTTATTGCCGTAGCTGATGTTTGAGTTGATATCCCATTTCTCTAGGCTCTCAAAAACTGGCAAATCCTGTTGCTGCCTTATTTTTGATGTTTGGCTTGTGTCTGCTTGTGTATTTTCTTTTTTTCACAGTACACTCAGGGAGTTGGTCTCAGTTTGTTATATATTGCTCTTAGTAACCTCTTCCTCACAGATTAATTATTCAATAGAAGTGGATGATGCCTAGCAGCAGGAGAGAGTACTACCTGATATTTTAATGAGGATGCTGGCACCTGCCTGCTGAGACTTTTGTACTGGGAGGTAAGTAGCAAAGGAATACGTACAGAGGGGCCACACCAACAATGCCACCAAGAACTGGCAAACAGCCCTACCAAGCACACCTTGAAGTCCTGTCAAATCAACCCAGCAGATATTGCTAGCTGATCATCACTACCTAACAGTAACACTGAGCAATCAGCTGCAGGCAACCTGTCACCCTCGCCAAAGTTTTGCTCACACATCTGACTGAAAGAGATCAGCAGCATGTTTTGTTTCCAGGCAGGAGAGCCCTGTGCATGGAATCTGCTCCTTAACAACCTGTTTAAAAAGCAATAAAAATTGCGTGGATGGGCATGATACCAGTCCAAGAGATCTCATCTCTTTTGCATCTCCTATTATACCTACAAATGAAGTACTAAGCCTACAGCTTAAGCAGTTTGAGGAATGGGTGAGGAAAGCAAATTAAAGTCATATTAACTAGACGTGAAGTGACCTTACCTATTAAGGTATGAAATACAGCAGCTACAGCGCCAGCCACAACCATGCACAAAACTGCTTTGGTCCTGTCCCTCTTGCTGTTCACAAACACCAGACCTACATTTTTGAAGTCACTCATGGGACCTGTGAAGAACTTCATCAGGGAGTATGCCAGCCCATAGCTGGCCAGCATTTCCACAGCATCTTCCTTGACAGCAGCGATGCCCCTATTCAAGGCCTGTTGAAACACAGAAAGAGCAAATAATGTAGCACATGTGGAAGGGTAACAAAAACAACCTCCTGCATCTGGTTTCTGAAGGAACAAGCAAGTTTAGCTGTCATTGTTTTCACCCCAAGCTGGCCTTTATTTCTCTGGATTGAGCAGCAGTAACTTGTGACCTGTGACACAGGCAAAATAATTTAATATAGACTAAATTCAAGTCAAGTAGACTTGAAGATAATGTAAGTTATCTATTTTTGAAGTATATAATGGAACTTCTGCCATACCAGAAATCAGTTTCTTTCCTTTTGAGAATAATTTTATGACTTGCTAATAGTCATGGATAATACAAAACCACTGAAATACTGCTCTGAGGTTTCAGCCATGATTTCAAAACAGCACAGTACTTGCAGGTTGTCTTACAGGTAAAAGCTGACATATGCTCAAAGTTGAGGAGCTAAAAGCTTTTTCCTTGTAACAAGTTTTTCACAACATCCCATGTAATTGTTGTGAATAGCTGATAGTAGTCTGACTTTCATTATGAAATGAGGCCAAATACGCACGTGATTAAACAGAACTGATCTCCTTTCATGTAGTTGACATATATATATTTGTGTATATACAAATTTGTGTGTTTGTATTTGATACCATATTCATTTATATCCCCTTGTAGGAAATTTAAAAATAAATACAGCACATGTCTTTCAAGACATATTCAGGTACAACTAACTTACTAATTAATTCTAGGTCTGTGTTTAGGAAATGTCTGCCAATGAATCACTGAGAATTAGATGGATAATTTTTATAACTAAGGTGAACTATATAAAAGATGTGTAACATTCCTTCAGATTCCAGCTTGAACCAAAATACTTCTAAGGTATTGAATAAAAATGACAGAATGATAAATTTTATCTGCAGTGTGACAGCATCAATCATCTGGTACACCCAGCAAACTGTTAAAACAATATTAGATTCAAAAAGCACGAAGGATGAAATATGATTTGTTTTAACAAGTATTTAGTTCCTATGGGTTACAGCTGATGTGTGCTGACAGGGCCACAGCAATGAGGCCAACCAGGAACTCCTCGCCAAGTCACCACCCAAACCTCACTCTATCCACTGACGGAGCACTTTATCTGAATGAACAAACCAGCTAGAGTATCATCAGGTAATTGTGGTGAAGTCCTTCCATTTCAAATGTAAGCATAATCTTTTCGTTGCAGTTATTTGACTTTATTTTCCCTTCCAAAGATCATACAAATGAGCAACTTCTATTGACTAGAAAAGAATCTGAATCCCTGAAGTAGAAATGAGCATTTTTCCTACTGTTCCTTTCCACTCTTCCTGTAAGACATCCTTAATTTTTGAAACTAAAGTTGCACTGTCGTCACAGCAAAAAGCTGTAGAAAATACCAACTTCTCCTCCTTTGGTATCTGCCAAATCTCTCTTTTATAATGTGCTCTGACCTGAACGCCTGAGACCCCAAATATTTTCATCTGTCTTGCTCCAGTTTGTTCCTTCCTGAAAACACCATGTGTTAGATATGGAATACCTGCAGCTGCTATGTGCAACTTTTCCTGGGATATAGATAATTCCATCTATTGCGTTGATATCAGTTCAAATTATATTAAATCTGCTGATGCCAAAAGCACTAGTATATAGTGTGCACAAAACTATATTCAAACAATTTGTGGAAGACTGTGGCCTCTGAAATGAATAGTAAAGTGTACTTGTCTTTTGTGATGATACTTGTGATAGTGAAGTAATCAGTATCAAGGTGTATACAGGGTCACAATCTGCTAATTTAAACTTGCTAAAAGATGCTGAATCTCCCAATTGCTGTTGCCAGTAATAGACAAATAGCCTTAAATTTTGCCAAATAAAAGGTCCTTGATCATGGCTTTTCCCCTCTTTTTTCTTCTTTCAAGAACGAGATATTTCTGGCAGCTTCAATTTAAAGAGAAACAGCTAACCAATATCAGGCAGGCTAGTTGAAAAACTTCTCATCACATGTAAACAGCTGAATTATTTCCAACAGTTTCACAAGCACAAGTGCTTCCTTCCTGCTTTGTACAACTACAGAATACCAGAGTCTGTGGAGGATGGTAATCCACTTCTGACAAAGTCATGGGATAAGCATGGCTTTAAAAAATAACATTTTGTCAAGAGGCATGGCACTATGATCCCTCTGCAGAGAAAAAAAATCTTTGCCTAGCACAGACCTTATGCCAGTGAAAACAGCTCCATATGACTTTGGCCCCAGGGTAACTAAGTTTTTCCATCTAAGTAGGACAGACAGAAAGACTTGAGCACTCCTCTTTCTCTCCCTCTGTGGTGCTACTGATCTCTTTTGAATGAACAAATGACAGCCAAGTAGATAACTTCTGAGTAATCTTCCCTGGAGACACCCTGTGTACCAGGTAAGGTAAACTGGCAAAATCCAAAAGAGACTTTTGTATGAGGTCTGTTGCCATTAATTTTCTGTGGAACACTTGGCTGACAGGATGAAATACTCCCAAGGCTAGCCCTGGAAAGGCATTACTTCTAAATGCTTCTTTGGAAAGAGTATTAGGAAATGAACAGTCAATAGGGCTGTGTTTAGGGATGGTTTAGCTTCTGTAGCCTTTTCCTTTTTCACTTTAAGATAACAGTGTAAGACTCTTCACCCTCAACTTTCAAACTCCCTATGAAAACTTGCATAGCTTTTCTACCTTATGTATTTCCAAATATTTTTGCTGCTGAAGCTGTTGATATCGTATTTCATATCCTAAAATTCACAAGAAATACCAGATAACTGATAAAGCTGCTTTGGTGTGCAATATGAAAGACACAGACACTTGATCTTTCATGGCATGCCAGCCATGCAGTTGGCAACCTTCCAGTCTAATTTCCTGTTAGATTTCCAATTAAATCTGTCATAAAGGAAGACAATATAAACCAGGGCAAGGCCTCCATTTTTTAATCAGACTCTATTTTGAACACTTTTTGTGTGAACAGAAATCAATAAGAACAGTTCATCAGTAGCATCTGTATCACAAGAAAGGACACCTATACAAAGATCTGTATAGCTTGTTGGTGAAGCCACACAGAACTAGGTAGCAATACTACTAATGACAATATTTAGCACAGCATGTTAGCTTGATCATGCATATTTCAGATGTCATCCTACTTTGAACCAACTTATTCATACAATATTTGATGGGATAACCAGGAAATCCAGATGCTGGAAGACAGACTGCTGGTGACACCACCTTCTCCTGAGTTCTTAATGAACCACTAATCTAATACAGCAGTAGGTGAAAATCTCACAGTAGAGTGCAATTCATCTAATGTGATTAAAACAAAGCCATAGATATTGCTGACCCTTCTTCTAGAAATAACAGAAAAAACCCACAGAATGTTTCCAGCAGAGCACTAAAAGAGTCTGGTAGACACATGGATGGGTTAGCTGAAGCAAGTCATATTCCTAAAATACTTTAAAAAATGCAGGCACCTAGACACACAGTTACTGCTATGCAATGTCTTCTGTAACACATTTGTTATCACTAGAAAGATGAAATCTTTACTAGAGGACCTGCTAACAACCCTTTGAACCTTTTTTTATGAATAATTGTGTGGTGTCTTTAATGTTCCCTAATATCAGAGCTTTTTAAAATTCCTATCCAAAAGATTCAAGTCAGAGGAATATCAAATACACTTAACAACACTGCAAACCACTAACCATGTCTTTACAATTGGGTACTGCAGCTGGCTTTATTCTCTTAGAAGGAACATATGAGACTGCTATCAAATTTCTAGGACATGCATAATGGATGGATCCAACAAACTTCTGCATGCAAAGGCAGTGATTTGAAAAGCAACAGTTGTGAGAAAAATGTCAAAGGTCTAACTTGTCCTATTTTGCATGACCTTTTAGCACTATTCACTAATGTTGGCAGAAAAGGTTTGGTTCCAATCTAGAGCTACACACCTCTGTTGCCAAAAATTCAAAGGCTGTCTCTTAAGCTGGCTCGATAGAGTTTGACCATTAGTCACTTTATCCTCCTTTCCCAGAGACTACTGGATGACTGATATTTTACTTTATATTGGTTTGGAGGTATAAAACATTTATTAAAATCCACCAAAAAAGTAACATCTATTGCTCAAGTTTTCTTCTGCTTTTAAAACTGATTATTACCTACACTCTACCTACATTTCACTAAGCTGTATCTAACTATGCAACATTTTCTACTTCATTTGAAGTTAAATATTGACTGTGCAGTCATTACTTGACCCCAGAGCATGTGTTTTAAGCAGGAGAAAGCAAAATCCAAGAAATGTAATTCTTGTCAATGCAGAAAAGCAGAATGTGACATAGTGGAAGCTGGCATTTTTCTGTGGCTTGTTTGAAACTGGGATTCTGCCTGAGATATTTTCAAGTCTGTTCAGGCTAGTTATCTACTTACAGGTGACATCAAAAACCTGCTCAGTTTGGCAGTATCTTGGCCAAATGTACGTTTGGTCCAGCAAACATTTGTAATGTGTTACCCTTCCCTCCACATATCTTTTGTCCTACTTGGCATTCCCTAAGAAAACAGAAGAGAACCAAAGTATCCAGTTAAAGGATAAGCTGATGTAGGGGACAGTCTATCTCCTGTGTCAAATAATATCTCTCCTGATGACTCTAGGCTGAGTTTTCATTTACTAAATCCTGTCACACTGAAATCTTCAGCATCAAATGTACCAGCTGGTTCTGGCTGTCCTGCCTCCCGCAGTCACCGCTGCAGGAATTGTGCTGCCAGAAGGACACCTGACAGATCCAATGCTCTGAAAGCATGGCATAATTGGACCACCGTGGAGGTGCTGCCTGAGCGATATTGCAGCTGCATCTCCGCTTCTGGATGGGTTTCTCATAAATGCAGGAGCTCCCATAGGCCATTTGAGATAAGCAGGTAGTGCTCTGACACAGAACTGTGTAAGACTTCCATGGACACAGGTATAGAAGTGAGAGAAAACTGGGGAAAAATAACACACACACATTTATTTGAGCTGAAGAAGATTGCCCAAACATACTGTATGAAGACAGCCTTGCAAGGGTAGAGGGAGTCAGACCTTGTATTTTGAAAACTGTAACTGAAGAGCATTAATTGTTTTGTGTCATTCTGGGAGGAGTTGATGTTTGTTTTGTTTTATTCTGCAGTGCTTTTACCCTAATTCAGTATCTCTAATTTTGAGTCAGCATCTGCTGTAGCTCACGTGTCAGATGTCTGAAATGCCATCTGAGGTCAATTCCTATTAGCCCACTATTAAAATACTTCCCTTTCCCCCTGCTCCATTACTAAAGCTGGCTCTGGGAGAGCAGCCAGTCCACAGTGCTGTAAGTGCTGACATTGGTTCAACCCAGAGAAACGATCCCAGTCCTCAGCAAGAAACCAGAGCTCTGAACCCCTCCTGAAGGGAGACGAAATGCCTGTCCTGAGAGAGGAACACCTCAACGGCCCTGTGGTATTTGGCCTGTCTCTGGAGAGGACGTCCTTGGAAGAGCATTAGGACTGCTCTGAAAATGAGAGCTGAGATTTATCTGTTGCTTGATGCTTTTTGATTCACAATGCAGGGCAAGTGTCACATTTTATCTTTAAAAAAGTTAGTGTACACAAAAAATCAATCCAATTTACTCTGCCTGCTTAAGCAATGAGAGTATGGCCTAGAAGAAAGCCCATTTACCCTGTGAAATAAAAAAAAAAAGCCATGAAAACTAGAGTGCCATCAGGTGCAAAGGAAACTAGAATGCCATTGGTTGCAACTTTTTCCCCATTCACCTACCTGAGCAGCAAAGAAAAGCAAGAATGAACATTTTTGCAAGGTTCTTACTCTAACAGAAATGTCTGTTACTCTGTGACCAGGATCAGGATTTCAGTTTTACTTGTTGACATAAGCCAGTCCCTATCCAATGTCCAGGCTGTGTGTCCTGGAAGAAGTTTAAATAAATACCCTAAATCCAAAATAACATAAATCTAGAGCTCTTGCAGCTTTCACTTGACCTGGGATGCATCAGGGAACTGCACCTTTAAACAAGCACAGCCAGGAGGTGCAGGAATAACTAGAGCAGCAATGGCAACAGTCACATCAGTAAAAATGGAAAACCCTTCCCACTGTAAAAATTATGGCAGAGGAGGACATGTCTGGGAGCTGGAGAAGCAGCTATGGCACACTGCCCTAGGGCACCTACTGCCTGTGTGTAGATTCATGAACAACAGGTTGCAGCACAATGAGGCAGAGAATTATACACAAACCACAGATGATAGTGGTGCAGGACCACAGGAAGGAAACCAGACTCAGTGAAGCCAAAAAGTGGCTCATTTCAAATTACATTTGACAAAGTTCCAGAATATTTATGACAGGAGCAATCTTGGAGAGGTGAATCAGCTGCTGCAGATGGTTGCCTCCCTGTGGGATGTGGAGAACACTGATCCTGAAGCCAGGAGAGCTATGAGCCATGAATGTGGGAAGCCCTTCAGGGGACACACCCTGTGCAGTGTCTATGGAACAGGGATGCCTGAGACCAGTACGAAGGAGACCTAAACCACTGCCATTTCCACTCATGTCTGTGGAGAAACATGACTCCTGAGGTGAGACCATAGGCTCTGACTTTTCCTGGCCTTTTCTGGCAAGCAGTGCCTTACAGGGGAGCAGAACAAAAGTGAAATCAACCTGAGAGACATTCCCCTGCAATATGACTTTCCTGGTATCCTCTGACTGATGCTAGTCAATTGTCCAAAATGTATTTACAGTGAAGCATGCAAGGAAATGCTTTGTTCCCAAAGCAGTGTGCAAGCTTTTCATTCAGGTTTCCCCGGAGCTAATCTTCAAAGGTGAGAAGCATTTGGGATTATGTTGCATAAGCATGGAAAATTATGGGCTGATATTATTTGTCTTCTGATCTTCTTCATTTTCCTCTCAAAAGCTATTTCAGTTTGTAAGTCTTTGAGTACAGACAAGTAAAATAGAGACATAAACTGTGACATAGAAAACTAGGAGAAGGTTGGTTCCCTTTCTCTTCAGAATGCCCAGTGGAATAGCTATAATTTCTTTACCAAACTCCATTTCGATTACTTTTAAGCGCTAGAAAACACTGGGGAGGATACAAATGCATATCATATGTATCAACCCACAAAGAATATTTGCCTTAATCACAAGTGATACAGTATCTACAGCAGTGTTCCTTTTGTTTTTAATTTCCCACAGAAATAGGCTCTGTTCTCTCCCACACATTATATCCCCAAAGTAAAAAGTAAGCTGATTTACTATCAGTTGCACATTTCATAAAATCACTTTTTCTCATGTTTATAAATTAAATCTCTGCAAGGATTGTTGTAAGACTTGATCATATGCAGACAGCAAATCTCATCAATACAGGTCCTGCACCTGTCAGTCTCTCACAGCTCTGGCATATTGCCTTTTTATTAGCACTAACTCAGTCTTTGCTGAAATAGTACTCACGGCTCTCTCATCCTGAAATGGAGAGTGCCACTTTCTCCATTATTACACCTCACTGGGCTCCAAAGTGTATGGACAGGTTTAGGTTGGAAGGGGCCCTGGGGGCCAGCTTAGAGCGCTGCTCCAGGCTGAACATCTGGGTGATGCTCTGGAGATCCCACACCTTCCCTAGACAACCTCTGTGAGAGGCAAATCTCACCTTGAACTTTAACATGACATCAAAACTGGCATCTGAAGGTCCACATCTGCCTCCCTTGCACATTAAAGCTTGCTAGCATCAGCCTAACTCCACTTCCCATGTGTTCCTTTCTTTTCCTGAAAGATCTTTTGTTTCATTATTCAGTACCCCTTCTCCTCACTTTCACCAAAGATCTTGTCCTCCACATTAAATCACCTATGTTTTTACCTCATGGCAAGAAATTACTTAGTTCCACTTGTCTTCTAATTTTCACCCCTCCTGTTCAGTATTTTTCAGTAATTTAGATGTTATGTTTGTTTCTTTTGTATTTCTGCATTAATGCCTTGCATATGAAGCCACGCCTCTGCTTTCACATGTTTTTGCATAAGTAGTTCTCTTAAGTCGTATTTTTTCACATAAGATCACCAGACACTCACAATCACAAGATCCTGCATGTAGTGTAAATCCATTTTTCCCCTTAAAAAATATTCAAATAGAAAAAAAAATCCAAGCAAATACTTCAACATATCTGCAAAGGTATTTTTGCCAGCTGCAGGAATATGGAAAATTAATGAGCTTTGTCTCTGGCTTTGTAGATTTTTTAGAACATTTTTCTTAAATTTTTCAAGTTATAAAAAAATCTTGATGCATAAAGCATTTGCTGAAAATTTCTGAAGTTTGGGAGAAGCTATCAAAAATGCCTTTAAACCAGACCAAAACTTAGCCAAGCACCTGAAAAATATGAGTTGCACAGGTTGAATAAAACCTGTTAAACTACTTTAACTGCACAGAAATCTTGCCTATATTTCAGCTGTGCTGAGTGTGCTCCTGGGCATCAAGCTTAGAGTGGTGAATGTCAAACATCGCACACAGCAGAGACCAGACAGGTTCAAGTCCTTAAGGAACCAGGAGACAAGAACACCACCTATATTTACTCAAAGCAAAGGGCAAAGAATTTCTCTTTCCACAGACTGAAGCTGCAGTACCCTACTATGAATTCTTTCTCAGGAATTGTGAGGTGATTGATTCTTCAATTTTGCCTCTTTTGGAAAGGACCCTAGAGGTAAGATCAGTAAAATTTACTTTTATTGTTTCATTTTTCTTATTTCGATACACTTTCCAGTCTTTATTAATGATTCAGGGCCCATGTCCTCCAACATGGAAGACAAATAATTGATACATCCTCTCAATTCCCCTTCCACGTGGATTTTAAGGGATGTAATAATTACACCCAGCAAACTGTGAAAGCCAACAATCAAATTAAAGGCCATCAATACCACAGCAAAACCTTTTATATCACCATATGTACTATCCTAGCACTTCATGGCTCCTCTAGAGATTACCCTATTGCTGCTATTGTTCCAAATTACTGATTTTGCCAGAACTGGCAGTCAGCTGGGAGAGGTGGGTTGCTTCACTGGAGTATGGTCATGCAAACACATATTTTGGGGTTTGGTGTAAAGAAGAACAAATTTGTTACTCAGAAGTCGAAAGTGTGAGAATTAGGAGGAGCTATCTTTTTTTATCTGCTCTCTGCTTCTTCCCTCCCCTAGTGTGGTTCAAATTCATCAGTAGGCAGCAGCAGACGAAAGAAAGTGTAGCTCACAAACTGCTGTCAGTGCTGCTGTCAGTGGAGCTAGGCAAAATATGTAAATCAACTGAGTTTCTGCTATTTAATGAACACTTCTTGCACGTGATGAAAGGCTAAAGCAAACCAAAGCAAGTCTGCAGGTTTTGTTCATTCAGCTTGAGTAAATGTTCTCTCTCTCACTGCAGACGGGAGAGGTAAGGAGCCTGCTGAGCAAATGCATAAAATTATTGATTTGTCCAATGGCTGGGCTTCGGAAGAAGCCTAAATACTGCACTATGTCAAAAAAACCTGAACAATCTATGAAGTACATGTCAAAGGTACTGCGATTACAAAAAATACACATAACCATCAAACAAGGCTCCTGTGCCTGACTTTGGAAGCTGGAGCTGTCCCCAAACACATAGTACAGTCCCACCTTTACATGTACTTAGTGCACCATGCAATTATCTGCTGTCCATTAGCTTACTCTGGAAGCATTTATCTGTCCTTGTGGCCGAGCACAGGCTTGTTACTTATGTTCCAGGGTTTTGCCCATCTTCAGCCGAGCAGAACATATTTGAGGTCTGATTTTTTCCTCAGCTGTTGTGTCGGGAGCAGGGAGCACGGCTGGTTAAGGTCTGTCATTAAGCAGCTGTTCCCTCCAGCATGCTGCCGGCTGGGCAAAGCACAGTTTGGGCTACACAAAGCTGAGTTTGTTAGGTGTGAGTGCCTGTGACTGCAAGTGTAGAGCTGCCATAATAGCTCATGTTTTAATTGCTTAGAAGCGACAAATAGAGGACACCCAGATCACCAGCCCAAATACAAACTTGGTGTTTCCTCTGCTGGAAACACCCATCAACAATAAAGTCCACAACAACAGTAGGAAAACCTTTCATTTGTATGTTTGGGTTTTTTTCCCTCTTCCATTCTTATTCTTTGTAGCAGCTTTATTAGGGTGAGATTAGAGTTACTCAGCGGAGTTGAAAACAAATTGTGGATAGTGGCTATGGTTTCATTTCTCTAAAGCTAGTGCGAAACACGCTTTGAAGCATTTGCAGCATTGCCAGTACTTCAGTACCTGCAGAAAGTGACAGTCTCACTAAAACAGTAATTCTGCCTCTAGAACTTAACCTAATGCATCCATTTAAAATAAATGGAAAGCAGGTAGTAAAGACGTGGGGTGGAGGAAGACAGAAAGGACAACAGGTAGTCTTTCTCCAAAGTAAAATTTTCCCTCAGAAAATCTAACCTTCTCTGTCCTCAGCCTAAGTTTTGAGAACCTTGGACTCCTCACCCGGTTCCTGCAGGTGTTGTTGACAGGATTGGCTAACATTTCCTTTTAAAAATAGCTTGACTGGTTCTCTCAGTATCCAATGACATGAAGTCAACAAGCCAACCCACAATGAAATTATTGCACATGGGTTTTTCCAGACAGTGGCTACATGGAGCACAAGTAACAAAGAAGTTTCTCTAGAAATCATGCACTCTTTTTGACACACCCTGTCTTTCAAACAGGGAAGAACAGTAATATTCCTATACAAGCAAGGCTGAAAATACCCTTCTGACCTAGAACAGTGGGATGCCATGGGAGAACTTGATTACTGCTACTTATGTTATCTCATGGCAGCTGGGAGCCAAATTGCTGCTCTTATAATAAATGACTTTCTGTGACAATAGAAATAAAGTGAAATACCAGTTCATTTGAAATGCAATCAGGCTAGATGCCCTGTCCTTACTGGATTCAATGAAAAAGGGGAGATGTGGAAAATACATCAGTGCTTCAAACTTTTCTTCTGTACCTCTTCCTAACACATAAGCTTACAGAGGGAGACAAAAAAGCATTCTTTCTGAATACACTGGGACACAAAAACCCCAGAGACAAGGGTTCACTGGAGTGATCTTTAAATGCCTGGCAATAATTTATTGCCTAATACATTCATCAAGTCGTTGGGTAGTGCTTCTACTCAGAATTCCTTAAGCAGTACCTGGACAGTCTTCTCCACAAAGAAAGAGAGCCTTGGAAACTCCTATAGAGTTGTATCAAGTCTTGTAACTTTGATTTCTATGCATCCAGCAGTGGTGAGTCTTAACCAGAAGTGCAGTCACAAGTCAGTTTGTGAGTGTTCTTGATTATGCCAAATATGTGTTATAATTTGATGCTTAATCTAATTTCAAAGGCGTCTACACCTTTGAAATTAGATTCACAAAACACAAATTAAAAAAAAAAAATTTAAAATGTCTTCCAGCCAAAGAGGTGATCAGACATGGATGGCTTCCTCCACTGAGGAACTGCCAATGGTGCCATAGTAATTCTTAAATTGGGTTTTGCTAACAGCATTTCTACAGAGTCCTTCAGCAGCAGAATATTCACCACCGTTCACCCTGACAAACTCAATGCTCTCTTATCCTTGTGACTACACCAAACTTAACTCCAAGCTTAAAACTATCTTTACTGACATCCTTTCTCATTCTTGTAATTCCTGATGCAATGAGCCCTTCTTGCTAAAAGGATTCTTTCAGTTGCAATGAACATTTTTCCACCACCCTACTCCCTCTAAGTCCTTGACTTGAATTGCACAGGTAAAACTTACTAACTCGTTTTCATTTGTTTTATACAAGCATGAGAGCCTGACTTTTTAAGTTCAGGAAAAACACGAAGGGATTCTCAAAGCTTAAGTGAAACTGATCCTGGTGCAACAGGTAATTTTGCCTAAGAGGTTCTCTGTCTGAGTCACTGGTTTTAAATAATGGGTCTCTTTACACAGGGATTTCAAAAGTGGTAAAAAATGCAATGAGGATAGACTTATCTACCATGCTTTCACAGTACTACTCTACATTTTGCTGAGGTTTCATCAGGAGAACAGCCTCCCATTACAGCCCCCCTGGCCCCCAGACCAGCCTTGTTCATCTTTCTGAGCCATTTACCCCTCTTATTTCCAAAAAGTCAAATGAGATGCAATCTCTTTTCTATCTTCTCCATATGTGAGGTTTTTTGTTCTCTTGCTGATGAGCAGAGAAGTACAGAGGATGTAAAACATATTCTGAACAGCTATAGTTTATCTCTGTGTTGCTCTAATACAAAATACAAAATTGGCCTTGGATGGGCATCCTGCCAAGATTCTTAGGCAGGGAGAGAGAGCTGTGTCACACTATTGCCATTACAGGGATTGAAAAATTGGGCTGGCTTGCTTTGATAGCATAGCACAGCCTGTAAGATAAGTCTTACCCAGTGAATACTTCATTACGTTTCTCTGCCTGCAAGAACAACAGGTTACAATTTATCCTTTGCTGAATATTGAATACCAAAGGACAAAACACAGCTGTTGGGCTTGCTCAGTCAAGGCCTGCAAAGCAGTCAGGCAAAAGCATTAAGTGCTCCCAAAACAGCTTCTGAAATGTGATGATGCTAAAGCCACCAACTTGCACTGCAGCAGCATACACCCTAGGGGTAAATATAACGCTGAAGCTCTTGTAGGGGTGGCGAGTAATACCAGAATGCAAACCCTGCAGACAAGTGAATGAAGCCAATAGGACACACCAATCCTGACAGAATTCTGCTTTTCTACTTGCATGGTCGAAAAATTGAAATTAGGATATACATAGCCACTGGTGAAACACTTCTGGGATGTAAGTGCCAGGAAGGCACTAAGACTACCAAGTCTTTAGGCGCAGGTCAGGAACAAATTAGTCTATGCTGATCTTGACAAATAAATTCTGACATCAGGGAAATGAGGTCCTGAAACAGACCTTGTAGTCATAGTGGGAGCAAGCTTTTGAAATATTTTGAAGCAGTCAATGCTGGTTGTGTCTTACAACAAAAACTGGAAGATATGCTAGCAAAGAAAATGAAACTTTCTTTGAGATAGTGCCATGTGATGGTTTTAATTGCTACTCCCTTTGGTCATGTTCCTGCTGATAATCTATTAAGTTTGTTCTGAACAGCCTAGAAGAAATTTGCTCATACTAGCCACAGGTCCCAAAGGAAAATTTTTAACTGGAGCTTAAATGAGGTTATAGTTTGCTGGAATTCAAAAAATTATCTAGCTTAGGAACTCCAGTTTAAGAGCAGTAGAAATATGGTGGGATGATCCTCCAAAGCACTGTCACTTGACAACTGTGATCCTAAAGAGGTGGATCTCCAAAACCAGCCTACTACAACTGTAAAAGCAAAGTTTTCTATGCCAGGTATTTATAGACTTCAGTGATGCTGCACAGCATACATATTTTCTAAACTCTCTATTTGGAACTCTTTGGTCCAAAGAGTCAAAACCATGACTGTGACAAGAATAAAGTGAATGCAGGTGTCAAGACACCTCTCTTGGATAGGCTAAATTGAGGGTCAGGTGATCCAAAAATGAGCCTTTGTCTCGGATCACCCCAGACTTACTGCAGTGAATTCCCTGAAATTGGTCACTCTACCATGATGACAACGTAGAGCACGACTCTTAATCCCAAGAACATGTGTGTCTGTGCCTGTTGCTTGTTGGTTTGTCCCTTGCAGGTTGATCTAACAGCAACAGATTCAGCCTTCTTTAGGTCATCATGCACTTTATAAAGAGCAGTAGATGGCATTACAGAAAACAGGTTCGCACCACTGCTCACTGACAGATGTCTTAGCCTTTACACTTTCCTCCCTTCTCTTTCTCCATTCTCAGATGCATCCCTGGCAGCTATCTCTCAGGCACAGGACAGGTCTGTACACATCCCCTGTCCACCATCCAAACCAGAACCTGGTGGGCTTCAGTTGTCCTCACATCTTGGGTCTCATCAGAGATAGCTGAACTGGCTTTAAAAGCACAGCAAATTGCCTTCTACCCTGCCATGGGGTAGGACCAAATTGCCTTAAACATAAGGACTGCATTTTCATAAACTTAGAAGTAGATGAAATTACTGTATCTCTTTGTGCATATTTCACTGTCTATGAGGCAACTCCTTTACTACTACTGTGTTTTCTTTTTGGAAGATCTGACTTTATGTTTCAACTTCCTTTTATAAGTGTTTGATATTGGAGAAAATCCTTTGTTGAGGTTGCACTGGAGCAGAACTGCTGCCATCACTGCAAATTTAAGCAACAGCGTGACTGATTTCTCAACTCCAGGCAAGAGTGCCAAAACCTTATTTTATGGAAGGAACTGAGATGCAGTAATTCTGTAACTCAACAATCTCTTCAGCAAATACAGTTCAAATCTGGGTGAAGAATTTAATTTCATTTGTTAGCTATATGACTTGTTTCACTTCGAAAAAAGACATAATCAAACACTATAAATTTTTTTTTTTTTGGAGTGAGTAATACATCTGCTGCTGTTGATCAGAAGACTTTAAGGAAAATAAGGTATTTCTTTCTATTGAAGAGCTTTTGTGATGTCTTTCCCCCAGGAGACTATCTTTATTCATTTTAATAAAGATGCTTTTGAGGAAGCAGATGCTTGTCACAGTGGTATCTAGTGGATTAAGCCTTTTCTCCTTGAAACTGGTGGGATTTATAACCAAAGAGCCTTGAATTATAGGCATTGTAAAATTAAAAGGCAATTCTACTCTGAAGCTCTGTTGCATGCTTATCTTGAAACCCAAACAACATAGGACAAAGAATAGTTTGAAACTCTTTCAGTCACAGTATTTTTTTCACCCCCAATTTGGGGATCAACTCTTGAGCCCCAATTTGGGCTAGCACAACTGTGTTCCCCCTTGGCTCTCAGACTCTGGACAAAGATTTACAGCACTAATGGATGTACTGTCAACAGCAGTAAAACCCTGCATTTTGTGCTAAACCCCAGCCGTCTGTGGCAGGATGAAGGGACACACTCCTCATGCTCGTGTCACGAGACTTGCAATGCAAACACAGCCTGGACCAGGTCCTGGCCCTGCACAAGGCACTTCAGGAACAGAGGACCCCTCCAAAACAGAAACCTGGTGGAGTGGCAGCCTTTAATTGAAACTGGCAGTGGAGCTGGGGGTGCAGGAAGGTACACTCCAGCCTGCTGACTTACTGCAGCAGTCAGCACTAATTTCTTGGGAAAGGGAAGCACTAGGGCAGTTACTCAGCCAGGCCTGTCCCTGCTGCCTGCACTGGGAAAGCACACTTGCAGCCAGCATGGGAACAGCTGCCAACATCTCTGGGAGAGAAACAAGGGCTATAAAGTACAAAATAAAGAGAAAAGCCTCTGAAAAAGGCCATTGTGTTTTTGTTTTCTTTTTGTTTAGAATTTTGTAAGAGCCACAGGCCCTTTTAAGATGGGGCTTCAACCAGTACTTTGATAATATAAGCTTTTTTCAAACTCATGTTTCATGAATGGCAAGTAAATGTATTTAAAGTGCTATTCTATGCAAATGGTAGGACCTGATCCAGTAGACTCTAAAATCAGTGCAAATCAAAGAGTGTTTTTTCCGTGAGGAATAGCTTTCTTTGAGTGCTTCGGCTCTTCCAGGTGTATTACCAGAAGACATGGAAGGAGTCAAGACTCCTCTAATTCTGTCCACCTTCACTAACTTAAACAGGTGCATTTATACTAGCAATGGAAAGAAGGAATGGTACAGTTCTACATGAAGTGGTGCAACTATGCTTGGCTTTGTTGAACTTAATATTGCTTTTAATATTCCAAAGATAGTATCTTTTAAGGGGTGCAAACAACTCTCAACCCTGCTAGCTGTGGTCATGACAGAAGTCACAAGCCTTGTTTTGTGACATGTTTCTCTTACAGCTGTTAGGTGAAACAGTCTTGAAGTTTCAGCCAAGTAATACTCTTTGCTTTCTGTCTTGTGTTGGATATTTGAGGGCACAAACGTGCAGTAACCTTCCATGCAAGTTTACATTCCAGGGCAATGTTTATTTGCAGTATTTCACAGTTTACATTGTGCTATGATGAAATAATTGTACAAATTACATTTATTTATCTGCTTGTTTATTTGATTTTAAAAATATTGGTTATGATTAGGATTACTGCTCTTCTCTAGAGACTGGGAGAACTGAAATAGCTTGAAGTACCCATGACTTCAAAAAGGTTTTGTAATTTATGACTGTGCAACACATGAATCAAGCCAAAGTGTCACAGATGCAGTGAGGGGCTGCACAGAGGCTGGTGACTGACCCACTCTCCCTGTGACCCTGGAAGCCCTTGCCCAGGGCCTTTACAGCTTTCTGATTTCAGGCTGGGTTGTCTGCCTACAGCAAACTAATGAACTGCAAAGCAAGCCTACAGTGGACCTTGACCAAAGTACCAAAACCTCCTGCTCCTAAATAACCTGATGTTAACATCACACATTTGTTGGTTGTTTCAGTGCCAGCATTCTGTCATGCAACAGATCATGGTTTTCCATCAGGACAAAGTAGTTGGCAATAAATAGATTTTGAAAGAGGAAAGTGAAATCTAGGTCAGAGCAAGAAGAGATATTCTGTTTTGAAGCATTACATACAGTCTAAGTTCTTACGCTTTGTAACACTTAAACTATTTTTGGACACTGAGGTGTGTTCATTTGGTGATAAGTCAGTGAATTCTTTGGGATGCTCAGCACTGTGAATTTGGCATGCTTACCAAACTTGCCTGCGACAGGGAGGAGCAATTTGTTGGTAGTGGGAAGGCAGCAAACCATACAGAAAATATACAGGCAGTCGTGCCTGCAGTGGCAGATGTGGAACAGAGGGAGAGGCCAGGTTTGAAAGATGCTATGAGAAAAGGGTTGCCAGGCTTAGAGAGGAAGCATCTTGAAGATGTCAGACCAAGAAAGAGTTGCAAAGTATGGCTCAGAGACTCATCATCTTTCTCTTTTCCATTAGGACACACATCTCTAATTGTGCATCTCCTCCAAGAGTATTAACCACAGAGGAGACTGTGAAGTCACCTGGGAGAAACAAAGCTGCAAGCCTATTGCAAATGTTCTTTTGATAAGCCTATTTGGCTGTACAAACACATTTTATTTTCAAGGCGATGGTGGATCTCATGGTGGAATGTTACCAAGCCAGTGGGAAGCAGGACTGTTGGTTTCAGCTCACAAAAAATCCCAGTCTGCTGCGGATGCCTTTGCACGGGTTTGTGGGAGTAGTGCTGGCACTGCTACTCCAGTGCATTCTGACCACATTACGTACTTTGCCCTCATCAAGTAAACAACCAAACTTGCATACTGCAGCAGTGAAAGCAAAACAAAAAAGAAGAGAGGAAATCTTCAAGCAGTTCTTACATAGGAAAGAAAGTACTGATGGACACCTCAGAAAACAGCCAATGAAGTAGAATATTCTCCTCCTCCTATTATTATTTGAAATGGATCAAACTGGAATAAACATTATCACAAAATCAAAAGAATACTTCCCACTCTGTTTTCAGCAAATACAACAACAGTGAACACAAGCAAAGTTGAGGATTGAAGCCATACTCAGTAAGCTCTGTGCGGGGTCCAGACAACAACAGCTAGACAGTCTACACTGCAAACCTTTGAAAGAAGCAGTGCATGAAATTGCAGGGGGTTTAATTAATTTGTCATGCTGGTGTTTGTACAATCTGATTAGGTAACAGCATCTGATATGGTATCACATAAGAGAGGATTCATCAGACTGAATAATTGCATGGATTAGAAGAGGACCTCTGAAATGCTTACAGGGCTGGCTCAAAGAGAAATGCAATCAGTAATGCTGAAAGGAGATGCACAGGCCTCAAAGGAATTTACTGCTGGGGCTGCTGAAGATCAAGCTGATATTCTTTAGCATTTTCATTAATTTTCATTCACCACATCACAAACACTGAGAATATGCAGATTATATATGCTAAGGATGCAAATCTAGTAAGCACCACAGGCACAGATAGCTTTGAGACTTGTGTAATGAAAAGTTGAAAATGCCAAGTCAAATACTGGAGACTAATAACAAGAATTTCTGGCACGAGCCAGGAACTTGTCAGTTAGACTAGGTGTACAAACACACTGCCAAATGACTGACCGGCAGGGTGATGCAGACATGGAAAAAGGCAAATGCATTTGGAGAACTGGTGAGGCATTTCGGGTAGAGACTGAGAAATATTTTTCTCTTTTCTTCTCCACCGGATCAAGGAGGCTTTCAGAGCATCCCCAATTCAGTGGAAGGTTACTAAGTTGATCCAGGGGTACAGAGAAACCTGATCAAGTGAGTGGAAACCAGAAGAGGTTGTTTTCCACGGCAAAGAGAAGGCTGAGAGGCTGCTCTGTTTCAACATAACCATGATGGAAAAAACAGGGAAGAAGTGTCATTTAATTCAGAAGACAGTGCTGGCCTTGGAACAAATGGCTATAAACAGGGCTTGCATACGATCTGGCTGAAGTTTAGAAGACAGGTCTCTAACAACTGAAACAGAAAACCACTTTCCTTCCAAAGGTAACAAGGGCAAAAAGATACGTGGCGTGATCCCTTTCAGCAATATATGTATCTCGTGCACTTGAAGGTAGGGAAACACAGCCTGGAAAACAAAGGAGTGCCTACATCTTATTTTTAAATTATTACCACAGGTACTAATGTCACTTGGATTGCTTGTTCACCCCCTGTTTCAGTAAAACATGCAGCATGAGGACAAGAAAACACCCCCAAAACCAGATTTCAAACAAGGAGACCTCACCTCCTTTTGCAGGGGATGCTCCAAAGGACAACTTCATCAGAGGGCTCTGGCTTAGGTCCTCCAGGTCACATCTCAGAGGTGTTTTCCATTAGTTCTCCAGCTGTTTTCTAACACCAAACAGCTGGGCCAGCCTCTGAGGCAGTATGTTTCAGTGCTTCTGAAAGCCTGGTACGTGTGTGCAACAGCTCTGTTATGTAAGGGCAGGTTTTGTAAGGTTTGGTTGTTGGGTTTTTTTTTATAGTCCTGTTTTTTTCACCCCACACTATGGTTACAGCTTGCTCTTTGCCTCCCCATGTCCCCTTTCTCTTTAACAATAGGGAAAACGTAAAGTCTTCAACAAAAGCCTCTAAGGGAGGGATGGGTCTCAACCACATTACCCCTGCTTTCCTGTGCTCTCAACCACCACAGCACCCAGCTCTTCTTTCTCTGTACACTGCATTTGCATTGCACCAGCCAGAACCATTCAATATTGTTATGTTTACAGGCATTGTCTACTTTTTTTTTCTTTTAATCATGCTGCCTTCACCTTTTACTAGCCATGCCCAAGTTATCTCCCTGAGCATCAGTTAAACCAGTATTTTATCAGTATCACTGTCTTTCTTGACTGCATGTGCAAAGAGAACAGATGAATTTATATTAAAAGATACAATGAAGATAACTGTATGTGCACAAGTCAAGATAACGAGAAATTTGATTAAGAACTTTTTGTTGTTTGTTTTTTTGTTTTTTTTTTTAAACGTGAGATATCTTGAGAACTTTGCATTTAATAAGGTGCTTAGGCTTGGAAGGGTGCAGAGTCTGAAGATTACTTTAGTAAGAATATGTGACAGGATCCATGTCCTTCTTCACCTGCTTAAAGCTGAGAAAGACAGGGAAAGGCACGAGATCTCCTACACCACCTAGGCACAGGAGCCAGCTACTGTGCCTCCACATGGTTTGAGCCTTGCTCAAGAACTAGGCTAGGAATGAAATAGGCCATAATTAGTTTGATACTTCAGTCTGCTGGAAGGAAAGACTTCTTTTACATAACACCATCCCCCTTAGTCTTTTCACTACTCAGTTTTGCTTGACTTTCTGTTGTTTGCATTACACTTTTTGATCTTCCAGGGCTACAAGGCCTCACTATGTTAGACCACAGTCCCTTCCAATGCGTTCACCTGCTCTAAAGTATTACTTTTTAAAAAAGTATATACTGGGACAAGCTTAGCCAAATGCCTGATCATAAAAGTGGCTGCATTTGTTTTCCACAGCAACTGCAGATGCTTCAGAGGTGAATCCCAAGCATCGTCTTTAATGCTAGAAATCTTTTTCAACAAGCTTCAGGGTGAAAAATGCAGCAGGGAGAAGCTTCAGGAAGAATTCCTCACTGCCTTTTACTTTCTATAGGTATTTGCATCTGGATAAAATGAAAAGAAGGAAGTTCCCCTCATGAGGTTATAAGATGGAGGAAGACTGAAATGGAAAATGGAATAAATCTTTCTGTTTTGACTTGTGAGTAATAACTGCTGAAGCCAACATTTCCATACAAAATGTTCCACTGGTTTATGTGGCCAGGATGTTTTGCCACCAAAATCTAGGTGGAGTCAATTGAAATCTGTCCTGTGGGTTTTGTGGTACACTAATATGTTTTCTAAATTTAATACACTTCAGGGCAGAAGGTTTGAATTCCTGAAGATAGCAACTCATGTATTTTTTTCCTTTTTCTTTCCTGCCAAATAGACCTAGATGGAAAGGTTTCTTACAGTTTTCTGTTCTTCCTACCACAGACCAGTCAATGAACCAAAGTTTATTCACTTTGCCCCTTTGGGAGTGGTGTTCATCTGCATGTCTGAGAGCAAGTGACTGCTAAAGTGAGGACAAACATCCTGTAAATGTCTGGAGGAAGGAGAAGTCGATTGGACCTCTTCTAAGTAATTAAAAAGTGAGTCTATCTCCTCCAGTTTTTCAGTCCTTTGAAGAACTGTATGTGGTGAGCAGCTAACTGAGGAATCATGAACTTAATTCCCCTGCATTTGCTGCTGAAAAACTCATCAGCACGTGAACAGTTCAAAGAATGGTACTAAAAAGTGACAACAGGAAAGGCAGAGCTATGATTTGTCTGGCAGTGAACTTCCCAATGACTAAGTACTCACAGCACACGAGTGGAAAAATCTGATACTACACTTGAAGGCCAGAGGCCATAGTCCAAAAAAGCAATCTCTTCTAACAAGGAAAAGGTCATCAAGACTAAGATTTCATTTAATCTATCAAAGTGTCTTCAGTTTTTCATGGGCACGAGGGCAGTCATAACTTCAAATGCCAGACCTGAAATTCTGATACAGCCAATTTGGCAGATGATGAATGAAAACCTACCATTCTACTCCCCAGAGACACAAAGCATAACCAGCTTTAGAAGGTATCTGACAGAGAGAAAGGAGTATTCACTCCTTCTGAGTGAAGACAATATACTGTTCTAAGCAGTCACATGGGTTCTACAGAGAGAAAGTGCTTTTGCCTTTGGCTAGAGAAGTTCAGTGCTTCTTGTCTTCTGTTCAGAGGTGGTACTGTAATGTACTAGAGGTCAAGAGACAAAGGATGGCATTAATTTAAAAAAATAAAATAAAATCCATCCACATGTAAGAAAAAACTCACAATTCTATTATGAATTTTAACAACACTTTCAAATTTGGGAGCCAAACCAGACAGTGGCGATTAAAACCACTACTCTGAAGTTCTATTTAACTAAGGCTGAAATTCAACTGAACAATTTGAGCTGATCTCAAATGGAAAATGAGGTTGGTTTGCCTCCTTCCTTAGTGAACAGTCCTACCTTTACAAACTTCCTGCTAGAGGTTAACCTCTCAAACCTCTCTCCCTTGTTTGCCAAAGAAGAGTGAGGATTCAAGCAATTCCCTAGAAAGCCAGTAACTTTTTTCCAGATGGTAGACAGAAAATAATGCACATACACCACGTAATTCTAAGGAACTGGAAGCCAGACCACAGACTCATTTGCAAATACTGCAGGAATGTTTTCTTCTAATCTCATTGATCGTCAAGGACCAGACCTTTCAGCATACAGAGTGCCTCTTCTGTATTTGCTGTACTGCTGCACATACTTAGTTTTAATCAAGACATTATGATAACCGTAAATAGTGTTTCCAGTCTTTTCTGATGATAGGAAGGAGAGAAAATAAACTAAGTGCTGTAATGCACTGACTGAAATTTGGGTGCATATATCCTATAACCAGAGACATATTTTTACCGTTTTGTGTACATCTGAAGTCCTTTTTAAGTGCTAGATTTAATGTAGGTTCAACCCCAATCATGGCTTTTCAGCACGTATTATTTCCCTCACCTTGAAATAGGAACAAAAAGCCTTCATGTAAAAAAACCCAAACAAGCTGGGACATTATAGCTTTGAAAGGTATCACCATGAACTTTTTCAAAAGAACTTATCAGTCACTTGTCTACTATCCTCTTCTACAGTGACGTGCAACAGATAACCTGATGCTTCCTTAAGACAGCGGTGAACGACTGAGGTCATTTTATTTCTCCACTGCTTCGTGGTTAAAACAAAGCACAAATAGTTACTGTGTTTAAAGTTTTGCACACTGTGAGGGAGCAGTGCTTGTGGTTTGACCCCAGACCATCAGCTGGGGTCAAACCCACACAGCCACTCGATCACACCACCCCCCCCCCCCCTACTGTGATAGGGGAGAGAATGGGAAGGGTAAAGTGAGAGAACTCAGGGGCTGAGATAACGACAATTTATTCATGAAAGCAAAAGACACACACGTGAGCAAAGCAGAACAAGCAGCTCATTCACCACTTCCCATGGGCAGGGAGGTGCTCAGCCATCCCCAGGAAAGCAGGACTCCATCATGCATAAAGGTAACTTAGGAAGACAGATGACACCACTCCAAATGTCCCCTCTTCCTTCTTCTTTCCTCAGACCTTTGTGTACCGAGCATGATGGCATATGGTGTGGAATACCCCTTGTGTCACCTGGGGTCAGCTGTCCTGACTGTGTCCCCTCCCAACTTCTTGTGCACCCCTAGACTCTGGGCTGGTGGGATAAGGAGCAGAAAAGGCCGTAGCTTTGGGCAAGCACTGGTCAGCAATAACTGAAACTTCCTTGAATTATCAACACAGTTTTCAGCACAAATCCAAAACATGGCCTCACACCCGTTACTATGAAGAAATTTAGCTCTATCCTAGTCAAAACCAGCACATGCAGATATCAAAACTTTCCATATAAAGTACTTTAATTGAATTATCAGGCTCTCTGTGTCCAATGAAGAAAATAAAGTACTTGCAAATGAAACTACCCATTTATTCACTCATCATTGTTCTCCTGTACGGCTCTGGAAAAAAAAAAAAACTGGAGGCAGAGAAAAAGGAAATGTGGATTTCTTTATTGACAATGTCAGCCATACATAGAAGAAATGTTTTTGCCAAGTTTTCTTTCATCTTATCTTTCAAATCCTTCAATGAGGATTGAAAAACTTGCCACATGCAAATTAAAGAAAAAAAGGCAACACAGGAGCGCTAGTGCTTTAGAATTACCACAACAATAAGAAAAAAATCTACATCTGATCTAAAATCTAGCCTAAAAATATAGATTTGTATTATTTTTAACCCTTTCAAGCACATGTTTTCAATTTTTGAATCTGGAGGCTTGTCAACTCTGAAAAATCTGAACTAATATTCAAGAATTAGCATGACAAATACAATAAAATTTGACTATACTGGATGTCCAAGCAATTTTTTAATTGTTTACTTTGTTGTCCACAAGCCTAAATATGGCATATGCCTGTACTTATTAATTAAATCAAATTACTTCACTATATTACTTCTCTGAAGGGCTTAAGTCCAGAGCTAGGATAATTTTAGACCTTCTTACTGTGCAAAGACATTTCACTTCTGCATTTTTATTTAACAAAACTGGCTCACGTGTTCCAAGCCAAGTCCTCTCTTTCAATCTGCACATCAAAGGAAAAAGAAAGCCTGTACTCTGATGCTGATATTAATTCAGCAACTGGACACAGACCTGGAAGGGCACTTTTCTTCTTCACAGCCTTCTCATTCAGATGGCTTCTTACAGTGGTTCTCAGACATTTTAGATTTCAAAGCTGTCTAGCAGAGTTTAGGAAATCTGACTTAGTGTGTTTTAAGCCGACTCTTTTGATGTGTTTCTTAGCAATGTACTTAGCTTGGATTTCCTAGTAAGAAAATAATTACTTTTTTTTCCTCCTGCTTATAGCTTAGGTGCTTGTTAGAGGCAGATCATTAGTAAGTAACTTGGCAGTATCATTACTTTCAGATGCTGGCTCACTAGGTGATTCACCTACCTTACTAGAAGAAGCTAAACACAAAGATATAATGATGTGATGTTAATTCCCTTCAGCAAGACAGGTAAAATGCAGAGGTTGAAGGCAAGCAGCTTTGGAGAGTGGCAGCTATCCAAACAGCTACCACTGCTGCCTTTTTCAGACTTCTTTAAAATGACTGCCTTGGCAGTAGGCAATGCCCTGAGCAATCCCTCCAAAGCTATTGTACACGCTCCGTTGTACAGCCTACGTCTGTATGGTGGATATAAATTTTCCTCCTGAAAGGAATAAATCTTTCACAAGTAAGGGAAGGAGAAGATATGGTTTCTAAATGAATGATTCATTGTTTGAGGGTGCAGTCTTGATTTGTTGGAGTTGCTATGATACCGCAGCAGCAATGCCAACTTATCATAGCCCTTAACACCCTCTGGAAGCTCAGCAAGCTGAAAAGGCATTGCTGAGAGAAATTTTTATTTTTAAACAGTACATCTGTATTTACCACAAAACTACTTTCAATCTTGCACCCTTCTCCATAGGCTGGCTTCAAATTAGGCATAAATCCCCCCTCCTCCACCGCTGGTTCTGAGAGAGTGAAGGGCATAAACAGGAAGGCAGCGTGCACTGAGAAAGATGGCAGGATGCCCCATAATGGTAATTCTAAAAACTCTCTCGCTGAGTCTGCCAAAACTTGGGTTTGGGCCTTTTTTTGACTAAAAAAAAAATATAAAAAATACTGTCAACAACTTTCTGCTGTATTAAAAGCATATGTGGCTTTGCTGATTCATGTTTATCTAGTAAAAGTCTGGAAGCATAGAGTGCATATTCTTTGTGAAAAAGCACAACAGGGCTAGATAATAATAAAGTCATAATTTCTTGGGAATTCTCACATTTAAAGCAGACCAAATCTGTCTTTCAGCAGCACAAAAACTGCATGTTATCCAAGCTGATACCCTAAACCAAGTTCCTTCTGCAGGTTAACAGTATAAAACAGGGAGCTGGTACTAACTAAACACCAGAGCCTCTTAAGACACTACCAAAAGTGACTGGTGAAGATGGGAGTGAGATTAACAACAGGAGAAAGAAACCTCAGCATGCAAATTTGTGATGCAGAAAATTGAGGGGAAAATGTGGAGTTGAATTGCTTCTGTTGTGGAAGGAAACTTGGCTCCTATTGCAGAAGAGCCTGTGACTGTCCTAGGAAGAGGAAACACATATGTCATGTCCTTCCTATGGGCTGCAGGCTTTCAGAGAACATGAAATGACAAAAATAATTTAATAAATAAATAATGCCAGCCAGTCCTTTCAAAAGGATCAAGATGATAAAAACATGGCAGTCTCTAGGTAAAGATTACCTAAGCACACACATCTCTTCTGTTGCAAAATCAACTCAATTTTCTGCAGAGTCGTAGCACATGCTGCCACCTCTCTTCATTCAATGTTCTCATTAGTCCTCCTAAATTCAGAAAACAGAGAGTACTACAAAAATGGGAAGTCAGAGAGGATTGCTGACTGCTATTAAAAATCTTCTGCTTCTATACCTTGCCCCTGCCAAGGCACAAAGTGCAAATAAAGCAAGCAGGATGGAAATCGAAGTAGGAAAACTGCTTGTAAAGAAGATATTAGATGGGGAAATGGATACCCAACCTCTACTAATGAAAGGAACTGATGTGATTTTTAGCTTAACTTTTCTATTTGTTTGTTTGAAACCCTGAAGTTTTTATTTTCTTTTTGAAAATGGACAGATTTCTTCCTGAATTCATGACTGAAGTGGCATCTTTGGGTGGCTCTTGACCAAACTGAGCACATCATGCTTAGGCACTTAGGAGCATCACTCTTTCCTGATGAAGTTTGGTAAGTGTCATCTGCTTACAAAGAGGTTGTGCTCCCTGACTGACAGGTCCATGGTTTTTTTGCTTTCAGTGCATGCTGAGAAATGACCCAGATTGGTTTTGTAGGACAAAGCTCCATTTTAGTAATGGTTTTGCTTAAATAAAATCTTATTCAAAATTGCCATTAAATCTCTCTTCATATCACAATTAAAGTCTCACTAATTTACAGTACTGACACAACAATGACACATCAGCTTATATATCAGAGGATATTTACTGGTATCTGAAGTGTGATTTGAGATTACTTCTATGCACAAAAGATACTCACAAAGTAACTCTGTGGACCATTTCTGAGCCCTCATCTTACTGACCCAACTTTACAATACCACTGGCATTACATTGAATGCATATGCTTCAGAAGATACAGCTTTAATATAAATATATGGACCCTAGGGTAATTTGGCTTGTCATTTTGCAGCTTGTTTAACAAGCTGAATAATCAGATGCTTCATCCTTGGACTGAAGAAGGATATTCTTTCTAAGTCCTATTACTTCTCAGTTTTTCTCCCTTGGCACCGTGGCATGTGAAGAAACTGCTGAGACTTCCTATTCCTTTGCTCCTTGATAGCAGCAGGAAAACAAGGAGGTTAAAAGAGCAATAAGGGAATTAAAAGGATTCTTAAAAGAACTTGAAAGGAAGTACAAGCAGTGTCAGGGGGAAAGCACACTCTCTGAATGAATGCACTGCTTCCTGACAGTATCTCCAGCCTTTGATTAGGCTCAGCCCCTGGAGACTCCGGGAAGTATCCGAAGGGCTAATTAGAAAAATGACATGAAGTGATGAGAGTCTCCCCAGCTGGTCTTTATTCTTTGCTTTTCTTTTGAGGGGGGGAAAGAAAAGCAAAAGGAGCAGATACACACCAGTAACATCAGAAATTGAGCCACATTCATTATGGTGGTTATTCTATTGGATTTGTGTTGTAGTTGCAGGGATTGAGCTGCATGAAAGGATGCCACAGGATTAAAAAAAGGTCATTCCTAGGAAGTCATCCCTTGGAGTGTGTGTGAAAGGCTGTAGCAATAAAATGACTCTCAGGCGAGGCTATGCTGTTGCTACACCTTTTTTAATACAGCCAAGGGTGGAAATGGCATGAATAATTCACCCAAGAGAACTGCTACATTGAAGTGGAAGAAAAAGTGAATTTCCTTCCTTTGCTACCAGTATTTACAAACGGTACCTTGCCTTAATCTTTCTTGTTGGTAATTCTTACTGCTCTCATGATACTGAATTAATTTTTAGTTTAGCACATTGTCTGAAAAACAGAGAGCAATGACATTGCAGAAAGAAAGAAAAAGATAAAAGAAAATCAGGAGCCAAAATTGATCTGCCTGCACCAGCAGCACAAATACAAATGATAATGAAAGAAACAACCTTCCATGCAAGCTTTTCAGACTGTAGAGTTTCTATGTAAAGGTAGCTCCACCTAGAAATATCTACTGATGTAATTTATTATGTTACATCTTAGCTTAGCAGGAACATCCTTTGACAACTGTGGAGGTAAGAATTAATTTTCCTTGGTTTGGCATTTCTGTGCAGACGGATCATGGCTGTTAGGTAACCAAGCCTCATTACTGGGTATGTGACAAAGGAGAAAAAATAAAAGACAACAACCATGACACAGCTGTCTTGGAGGATGGAGCTGCACCTTTCAGCCAAGCTGAACCACTTATGGGTACACCACAACAGCCTAGAAGCATTATGTTTTATCAAAGGCAGTGAGATGCTAGTGGTGGCTGTCACAACTAATAGCTTTAGCATGGTGTGGCCCTGGGTTACTGATCCAAGTCCTGCATATCCCAAGGGGAACCATCCTATAAACCAATTAGGCCCCATGTGCAAAAGAAGAGCTCTGTATATAAGGGCTGATCTCCGCCAGAAAGTGACATCTGCTTCTCTTTAATTTAAATACTGTTTTAATAGGTTAAGGACTCTGTGGCTCTTTTACTGCTGAGAAAAACCCAAGTCTCAATTAGAGGCCACAGCCAATATGGGTGTAATAGACAGAGACACGTAGGGATGGCCACATTCAGTTGTCAGTGGTAAGAAGCAAAGACTATTAAAAAGAAAGTGACAGTACCTTGCTGAAGGATGTTTAACAGAGACAAAACGTGGCCTGGAGTTCTTAAGGATGTGGTCTGAAGTGAAGGAAGTGGGTCCTGTTTCTTGCCTGGCTGTGGACTTACATGACCTTCATTATAACAGTGTCTTTGCAATGTGTATTGAGAATTTAAGTATGTAGAAACCACATAATGGGAAATGCAGCAGTAGCATAGAAATAAAGAACATCCCATGCTGACCTTCACTGTGTGGATTTAGATAACCAATTCCTATATATATTTTCAGAGAACGATTGGAGGCTTTTCACCCTGGCAGGAGGAATATGGCACCATCGTGAGGAAAGACAATTGAGTGCAGTCTAAAAAAAAGAGGTCTGTGTGTGCCTCTGCATAATACAGTTCAGCAAAACTGTAGCTCAACAAATCTAAATCTTGATTTTTTAATTGATTTTACTGAATAAAAGGAAACTTATGCTAAGCAGCGTAAGAGCTTTTAAACAACTAGAATGATCCTCCTGGGCAATATAGGATCATGTCCACTGCAGTTTCTGAAGACAGACAAAACCTCCAGAGTGGAAAAGTCATTCCACAAAAGTCCCCCAGCAACAGCTGTGCAAAGGAGTTGCTTGACTAGATAGACAACTAGCAGGGCACTGGATTATCTGGTGTTAGTAACGTAAATTTCCTGCCTATTCGTACCATTTGAAGTACTACTACTCTACCTCAGAAAATACTTACTGGTATCTAAGGTGTGCTTTGAGGTAAGAGACCTATCCACATAATATGCACCTAAATTTATGGGAAGTAATCTGTCTTCTGTGAAGGTATTTAAAAGAAGAAAACTACATCTGGAACTATATCTGCTTGAAAACAATGCTGGCAAGAAAAATGACAAGCCCGTATCATTCAGCATCTGTAGGGTTAATTTGTTTTGCTAAAAATGACACTGAGTCACTCTTATATCTGTAAGCCTTCAGATACCTTCTAAGTGGGCAAACCAAACAATTTCTACCAAATAATGAAATTTATATAGCAATTAATAAAATGACATCAAACAAATCAAACTAATTGATCTGTTTTTTTAGTGTATAGCCAGGCTGACACTCCAGTTACTGGTTTGCCTCGGTGCAATTAGGAGAGAATTTTTTTTCCAAAAACTCTCCCAAGAATGAGGCACCCAGCTGCTATGGACTCTCAGCAGCAGCAGCAGGCAGTCTAAATCCCTCAGATGATGCCAGGTCAGGGTATTTACTACCTTCCCAACCTACTCCTCCTTGCACTGCTGAATCCAGGTATGGTGGGTTGTTCTCCATCAGCAGGCAGGAGCACCAAGCTTGTTCTGGTCTCTCCTACAGAGTTTGCTTCTCACCTCAGGTATGTTTTGTCATTAAACAGCAGGAACCATCCCAACAAGTCGATCATCACCACTTTTTCTCACCTCTCCCTTCAGCTCACAGTGTAAAACCTTAAGCAATTTCCCGTAGGAAGAACAACAGGCACACATACTAAAAATACTGCATGGACAAGTAGTCCAGAAAGTTCAGGGCAAGGAACTACCTGATAGGAGTAAGTTTAAAAATAACCCAGTTCCTGAGGGAAGAAGTGACATTACACAGTGTCTCTGTTCCAAAAGAGAGGCCCTCACCAGTGGATTATGTTTTGATGTGCACTCTATTAGGACAGAGTGTGACAAGAAATCTCACAGTAAAATAAATTTCATGTCTTGCACAATAGTTTTGTTTTTGCAAATTATAATATTGCACATGAACAACCACTGCTCTTTCCTTAAAGATGGAGACCAAAAACCCCAGCACTGGTGGCAGAGATGCTGGAAGCTGCCCAGCAGAAGGCTGGCCTCGCTGGCCGCAGGCACAGCAGCTGCCTGTCAGCCTCTCTGGCACTCCTCCGCCTCCTCCTCCTCACACCCAGCCTCCTCTCAGGTCAAGGGAAACATTTCTTTGGCTTCAATCAACACTGGACCAGGTCCTCTATCACTGAGTGAACTTGTTTGGTTTCTTCTGGAGTGGCTTCCACATTTGCACGAAAAGTATTTGCGATAAACCTAAATTCAGGTGGGAAAAGTAAGAAGCAGCATGTGTGGCACTCATGCCCCCATGACGTTGTGGCTACAGGGAGCTGCCCTCCCCAGCACCACAGGCATGGAACTGGGGGGAGATGCTGGCCCTCTGTGCCTCTCAAGCCCCTGCAAGAGGCAGCCAAGCACAACAACCCCGCCTGTGCGGAGGAGGGAAGGAAGCAGGCTGGGACGGAACACCAGAACGTGGACATTGTAATCAGTTTTCATCCAAACCAAGTCACTTGTATGGAGGTTAAAGAGCAAGACTGGAAAAACACATTGCAGGGCAATGCTGTAAAGAATTTGTACTAAATCAAGCACTAATCTTAAGCACTCCTCAAAAACAGTAACTCAAGAGAACTGATTTTGACCTGAGAAGCCTACAAAACACATACATATCTGAATGATGAAATGAAAAATGCTCTCAAAGGCATCCCAACAAGCTTTCTTTATTTTAAAGTTGCTAATCTTTTCCTAAATTGAGTGGACATGTAGCTGCCTATTAACAAGGTTGCACGTTCCTATGGCACTTCATGAAAACTTTTAAAAAAAAATCTTTTTGAAGAATTTTCATTAATAGAAAAGTCAGAATGTTTCAGGTCCTCCAGGGAGAACGTATGACTTGTTGTTATGCAGCTTTAATAATTTAAATGCCAATGTAACAATCCAGGAATGGAAACAGTATGTTCCAGGAATGATGCAGTGAATTAGTAATTGTGATCTGCTCGTAATTGCTGATTATCCCCATGAATTCTACCCAGATCCAGTAGAGTGAATGTGTTTTTTACCAATGAAAAGAAACTTGGGAAGTGAAATAACTTACAAAATTTCGAATCAACAGTGGCCCATTCTGTTTCCATAAAGGTTTCGACTCTTCGTATCTTTCATCTAAATAATTGCAGAGGTTCAGCGCATGGAGCAAGAGACCCTGCTCCGAGAGCAGGGCCAGGACAGGAGTCATGTCCTGCAGTGCATGTAAATAGAGGATCCTGTTACCAGGCACTGCCACTGCAGTGTCAACACAAATACTGTCGCTAGGGGAAGGAGAGCAGCCAGCGGGATACAGAGGCAGGCAGCTGGGCAAAAGGCAAGGCAGCAGAGGTGGGCAGCTTTTGCATATGCCAAGAGGTATTTGAATGAGATACAGGATGCACTGCAAGATAATGTATGTTCATTTGGATGTGTTGTTTCTACCAACTGTCCCACTCGGTCTCATTTCTCTTTTGACAATATTTGTTTCGAGGAAAAATTTTGTCATTTGGAGGGAGTAATAAACACAGCATTGGCACAGATTCCCATGAGCAGATGCTGGGTTTCTTCTGTAGCGAACTGAGAGATCAGAAGCACAGTCATCAGAGGCAGTACCAGTAAGAAAGCCTGTGAAACAGGTATGATTACAAAGGAAAATGTTTAAAGAGGAGTCCAAGATAACAGATGGTTATGATAAAGCAGAAAATGAATAAACAAAAGTTGTGAAGGAGACTATCAAGGGACAGGCTATGCACGAAAGAGCAGCGAACTGCAATACAGACTAAAAGAAAAAAGAAGGCAAGAGGAAAGCCAAGACTTTAAGCTTTGCCAGGCAGTATTCACTGTAGATGAAATTAATTGCACTGAAAGGAAACTGATGTCAGTAGAGAACTCAGAAGATTATTAATGAATTGAAGACATTAGACAAATCAGCTCTTGCAAATGAGCAGTTCAGAGCACTGTCAGGCCAGCAGCTTGTTAAATAGTTGAAATACGACAGTCATCAGGAAAATGGGAGAGAGTCGGGTGAAGGTGGCGAAGCAAAGAGCAGAGAAGCACAGATGAATAGGAAGTACTGTGGAAAGGGCTGCACAGAAAAACAGGAAAGATGATTTCAGTAAAACTCATGCCAGATCATACTGGAAAAAAGAGGCATTTTGGCTTCCCAGGCTGTGACACGAGAAAGTGCTCACCTGAGATTGGATCCTTAAACCATGCTCAGTGCTTCTTGCTATTTTACCGCTGAGCCACATTCAACACTTCATTGTCACCAAGTTTGTCCAAGCCTGACCATGAAAGAATTTCTTGAGGCATGCACAAAGCTGCTTTGAAGTCAATAGAGCACTACAAGCATCTGCTCATATGCATTGTACCAGGACCACACCGATGCTGACCATGATTACTTTGCAGACTACTTGTAAGACACCGATCAAGCACAATGCCTTTTTGCTTTCTATTTTTCAATTAGTAAAAGACAAATCTAAACTATTTCTGAAGTTTATGGTTCTTGCATGGTGTGGAAAAGACTTGATGGACTTGCTTATCCTGCTAGAAGTATTTAAGATACTTGGAAGTTAAAGGTGGAAATTTCCTATAATTTATTGGACTAGACTTCATTGGCAAATGTAGCTTAATATTGTTATATTTCTGTGATTTCAAGTGTTTTTCTTCACTTGAATGGAGATGCCCAATGGTATCAAATATGGAGGTGGCTTTCAAGCAGGAATCAAAACACTTCACAAGTGAGAAAGCTTCCAGATTCCTGAAGCTGAAACTCTTCAGTTTATGCTGAGTGACGGGGTTTTCTGAGTCCTAAGGCAATATGCAGCATTGCATAACCTCGCTTGACGGACACTAACTTAGCTGTAGGTCGTCCAAAGAGACAAACACAAACCAGGGTCTTACAAAAATCAGGTTAAGACAAGATGGAATAAGAATTTAGGTAAAATGAAAGAAATACTTAGACAATGTCTCTACCTCCTAAAACAAAACTTCACAAGAAGGAGTGGAGCACATTATCCTTAAGTGATGCTAACATTGCACAAATCATGCCATGCTAGTAATTAGTTAACTGTTGAGAGTGACTTATTTGAACATGTAGGTTTACATATTCATAAATACTAACCTAAAATCTGACACTGATGACTGAAATCATCGCTGATAATATCAACATGTGAAAGAGAAAAAAATGAACAAACAGCCTTTCAAATTTGGATCCGCTTGCTGCTACCACAGAGGTCCTGTGTGCACAGTCAACTTTAGTGTACAATTTTTTTATTATATGATGATACAGACTTATAAAATTTTCAGAGCTTTATGCTTGCCAGAAAACTGAGTTTGTATATGGGCCAGTATTTCTTTATTTTCCCTTGGCCTGAGGTAGGTTTAGGGATGAACCTTTTTCCCTCCCTCCAGCAGCCCCAAGATCTATTTCTTTCACACAAAAATTCAGTCTGTTAACATATAAGAAAGTAGAACCTTGTGGTCCAAGCGTCTAGTCAGAGCAATTCCTATCCCTGTCCAATCCTACATGCCTGCCTTTGCCTACACACATACACAACCATCCTCGTTTGTTGGAGCACTATACTTTCCATTTCGTATGCATTTGGTGGTGTGCAAATGCAGGAGCAGATACGGCTGAGATACAGCAGAGAGACTTTGCAGAAGTTTCTGTTACAGTTGCACAAGAAATAAACAGAATCAGACAAACAAAAAATGCTGTTTGCCTCTCCTAGCTTTAGAAATTTTTCCTTTTGATCACTGTTTGCCGGGGAATTTGGGGGCCTTTAAAGTATTCAGGGACCTTCACTGACACAGCTTTGACTTCTGCGTTTCTTCTTCTCTTGAAAACAGCTGGCAAGATAAGTTTTTCCTGATAACTGAGGGTCATCAAGGTTTAATAACCTTCTATGGAAACCCTTGCAACATCACTGCTTGCAACTGCAGCCAAATGTGGAATGTGGAGGCAATTAAGATAGGAGAAGGAGAGACTGGGCTTACAAACAAAATGGGAGCCTGGTGGGCATTAAAGGTGCTTACACAGAGCTCATAATCTCCTCAGTGCAGCTCACAAGTTGCACGGTCCCCAGCCAGGCACAGGTGAGACACTGCAGCCCGCAGCAGCCGACACTCGCCATAAGGAAAGCTCGAAACAGTGGTGGTGCAACACCAGCCACAGTTGGCCTCAGGCAGGGCAAACCCTGCTTTCCTTTAGGTGTGGTGGGGAAAGCAGGTATTTTAACTTCATGGATTATTTTGAGTTTTTCTTTTTAGCCTGAACGAGCCCCTCAGCAGTATGAGCAAGTGCAGGATGACAGCTTCAGAGCTGCCTCACTGTACCAGGTCTGCTGTAGCACATCTGCAGGGATCTCCAGAGCTCAGTCGTGCAGCTCCCATGCTCTGCAGGAGCCTCCACCACCCCTGACACCACAGAACACTCAGGATCAAGTCCCTGCAACCAAACTGCTGCATTCACAGCAAGAGATCTGTTTTCAAGGTGGCACATTTTCTCATTTGCTTTGTTTCTTCAGTTCAAAAACAGTAACTTGAATTTTGGCAAATTTTCAGTGAAGAGCAGGACTGACTGTTGTTGCAAAAAGGAAGAAGCAAGACTAGTCTCCCTGGGCACATTCCAAATATTTATATTCTGCCTTTTAAAGTCCACTTCTGTTGTCAGATACAGCCTCATTGTTCTAGCAGCAGCCAGAAATACAAGACAGCCTAGAGTTCAAAGCAGGGGGAAAATCAATGCACAGATTTCATTTTATCACACATACACAATGGTTGGCTGAATTAGCTTCTACCTAACAGCCTGCAGCCCAAACATAGTATTTACAGACTAATTCACATTTATTTTTAGATTGGCTAACTATTCACTGAACAGGGAGGAAATAACTGAGCAAAAGAGCAAGTGACTTGCCTCACACAACTGCACCTATTAGATAAGGCAGGTGAAATGTTGACAGGCACTAACAGTGAAGAAAAATCTGAACACAGAGTTCTTAACTGGGACACACATTCAGCAGTGAATTATAATTATCATATTATTTGTTTACAGCACTTCTATCCCTTTTACTTCTTCAGCTGATGTCCTCAAAAGTAAATCAACTACTTAAGCAAAACTTAGCTTTAACACTAATGAGCTTTTTTCTAAAAGGAAGTAACTGCAGGGGACTGTGGTGTCACTAAGACCTCTTGTTTGCCTCTGCTCTCCAGTTCACCAGAGCAGTTCTGCCAAGCTTAGCTGCACTCTTATGCTGAAGTTGCCAGAGATAGCTTCGGGACCCATGTGAGAGCAAGTGTCAGCACTGTAAATAATCTCCAGTGGCTCCTGGTGATGGCTGTGGAAGGGCAGAAAGTAGGTGCTGGTTGAGTTAGTGCTGAGACATGGAAAGGGGATGGAGAGGTGCTTTTGGTGGAAGAAAGGGAATTTCATTAAGATTGTGAGGTTCTCTAAAGAACGTCTTTTCATCACTTTTTATCTTAAATGCTGTTACCCACTGGGCTATGAACTACCCCACTGCTGACATCTAAGCTGAGAACACAGCAGCATTCCTGCCATCAGTTGTACCCCAGCACAGGAAGCAGCAAATAAGTGGCCATTCAGTACATCAGGTCAGCTCGGTATTTGGAGAATTCACTGCCTGTGTTTCCAGAAGAAACATGACTCAGATACATGTGATCAAGAGCATCTGCATAGAAATTGGAGGCAGATGTTTGCTAGCAGGCAAAGCACACACTTTAGAAGCAATGAACTCCATTGAAAAGGTGGGTCTTTGGGTTTCTGGAGGAAACAAACTTTTTTGATTACTGCTGTGATTGCAAATATGGAATTACAGTTGCAGTGTCATACAAACTACAAAGAACATTAGACGAAAACAATTAGTACTTTCTGTGGTTCTTTTTAAACAGAATATGCTGGGTGTTCAGATTACTAATAACTACAGTGTAGGTGATCTAAAATGAAACGTGTTAAAATACAGACTGCTGTAACTGAGTTTCTTTGTTATTTGCTTGTTTGAAACACAGAAACTGTCCTTTCTTCAAGTTTAAATTCTCTGCTGACAGACACAGTAAGGCAGCCAGGATATTATAATGAAAAAATCCCTTTCACTGTATAAGCACACTTAATTTTTATCTTAAGCTTTGCTCTGGTATCCCTCAGTCCGCATGTATCCTCCATATGAGATACTGAAATTTTATAGTAAAAGGCTGAAGAATGGACTCCTGAAATGCAGATAAATCAAGTAAACCATTTAGGAGAGATTTTTTTTTAGAGTAACTGTACATTTGTGCAGGGTCCTATCATCAGCTGTAACTTGTTTTGTCTAATATTTTTTTCTGAAACATAATACTACAAATTATGCTGCTTGTTCTCTACTGCTCTTGTAGAGCCTTCACAGTTTTGAGCTGTCTGAGGCTTGTTCACTACCTGTTGGTGGATTTGGCTAGACTAATGCTTTTTCTATTCCTGCTGTTAGTTTAATGAATACAATTGAGACAATACAATATTGAAACATTGGTTCTTTATGTATTTTTAAAATAGAAAGATAAAATGTAGTTGTAGCTTCAGAGCAGCCCATTTCATGGCCTTAAGTAGCCCTCCTTCTTTAACTACGTTAAGAATGGGTATAGTCAGCTGTATATATTGTTACTTTTTGTTTGTACTTATTGTTACATAAACATTTATCACCATAGAAAACTAGAAAATAGAACTATTCACGGACAGTAGCTCTCAATTTAGTTTCAAACAGAAACTTGCTTGTATCACTGCCTTAAATTTCATTTTCATGGGATTAATGTTGAGGGACCAGCCTGATCTGATCTTTACTCCCAGAAAACATCTCACATTTCTGTATAGTGAAAATTGTCTTCTTGCCTGTTCAGATCTAAGCTTGTTCTTCCCAGCAGTAGCCTTTTGTCAGTGGGCAAAAATTATGTCCAGTGGAGGCATCAAAGCACTCCTTGGGTATCCAGAGAAGGCAGATGCAGTGGTTTCCTTATCTCTCCCGGGAGCTCTGTATCTTACTAAAAAAATACCAATGATTTCTTCACAGAAGTACCCTTCAGTTACAAATAAAGACCAGGCTAAAGAAGCATTAAAAGTAAAGAACATTCTTTGCCTTATTTTGTTAAGTTTAATGAAAATCTGTGAGATTTGGCTGCTGCTTTCTAGAGCTGACATCCTGCAGCCTCCTTAGGATTATCTGGTATTAGTTTGTAAGTAGAAGTTCTTTTTCACACACTGTCTCTTTTTCTGTCAATGATGAGCTACCTTCTTTTTCATTGCTGACTTCTCTGTCTATGGCAAACAAGTGATACAGAAATATTGTTGAGGCAGTAATACAATAACAATTATTTCAACTAATAACTTCTCTATTCTTTTTCTTCTGAAACATCACTATGCAAAAAGCACTCAGCAGTGATTTCAACATTATTGAAAGCAAAAGAAGCTGAATCATGTCATATGAATAAGCAGATACCCGTCACTTTTACAACAGCACTAACTTCTGATGAAGTTGTGGAATCTTTGGCTTTGGTGTTACAAAGAAATTCCAAAGGGCACAGATTATGTCATTTCCTGCAGGTGAAAAACTGGTGGATCTTCATCTCAAACCCACATTGGTCTGACAGGTTAACAGGCTGCTGTTTGAAGTCTTGCTTTTAGTACTCTCTCCTGATCTGTTTTTTTTTATTGTCTGAATAAAGGGAGGTTTGCTTATTGGCATATCCCAGGCTCTTGAGTTTTATTCTGCTTTTTACATAATAAGTTCTTTGTCCAGAAAGCAAAGAAATGTGATGACTATAGCTTTTGTTCCAATGTCTGGGCTGAGTTTTGGGCCATTAAGACTGTTTCCAATTGTAAGATCTTGTTCCCTCAGGCTTTTTTATGTAATGGGTGATAAAGGAGTTGGAAAGCAAATTTATTGCCTCTTTTTCTTAAAGGCTTTCCTTTTCATCCTTGACACAGTTGTTAACGGGACCTTTACTCGTGAAGCTATTGGATTTCTCTTGAGTGTCTTATTCCATGGTGTCATTAACAAGATAAGTTATCCTTTCCTAAATCTCCTCCTCCTGTTCAATTTCAAGGGTCATCTTCTTGCATGGCTTCAATGTTAATGTGGAGAAAGTTCCCACTAATGGAACTTCTCTAATGTGGAGAGTTCCCACTAGGGAAACTACGGGCCATCTTGGATAAAGAGTGCACTTATTGGTCATGGATCTTCATGTACCTTTTCTGTGGGTATCAGACATTATAGACAGCCAAAAACTTCCAGTGAGGCAAAAAGAACTGGAGTTGCTTTTATGTCATGTGACACTCCTTTCTTTTACCCAGGTTTCTGTCTCTCTATTTTCAGTTTGGAAACCCAGCATTGTGCCCAATATTCAGGTTCCCTGTGAGGACTGTTTCTGATGACTTCACAGTTTCATAATCACACTGAGCAACAGCTGACATCTATCTGCACAGGCTGCAGCCATTTCTATTTCCAGACTGTCTTTATTCCGCTTAGTTAACAATGATACAGCAAATTCCTAATTCACTACCAAGAGTGAATGAAAAAGACCAGTCTTTTAAAAGGACTGGGGAAGAAAGAAAATATTTTTACTACTTTCTAAGGGCATTGCTACCTATCTATGTTTACAGGGATCATCATGACTATTCAAGGAGTGAAGATATTCAGGGAAATACCAAATCTGCACCCATTTTCCCACCTATTAGTCTAGCAATGAGGAGTGATCATAGAGATTAAAAGGGAACATCTATGCTGCAGGGAGATTTCAACCTTCCTGAGTCTAGGATGTAAATAAAAAGTAAACTGATCTGCCACTTTATTTGTGGAAAAAATGAACATTGCCCTGATAAAAAAAAAAAAAAAAAGTCAACCTAGCAGCCTTTATAAAGGCCAGAGGATTCACCTCTTTGCACACGCAGCAGTGACAGAGTGAGACAAACCTTTTTCCTGCCCCTCTCTCTGGCTATCCCTCCTCAGCAGGGCTGAAGAAGGACTAGGACCAGGTGGTGGCCACACATCAGAGCATGTAGGGCACATCTCATGGTCTGGATTTTGCTTCCATTTGCTGTCAGCAGAGTAAATGCACTGTGCTTCATCAGGGCTCAAACACTCGCATGCATGTGGTGAAACTAAAAAGAATCCCAAAGCCCCCAAGTGAAATGAAAGTTCCTCTTCCCCAGCCTCAACTCACCCAAACAAAAATGCAGAATCTCTCAGACACAGAATTAAGACTCTCATGTTTCAGCATTTGCTCTTATATCATGCATTGTTCTAGTGACATCACAAAAACATTTCGGAATCACATTTTTAACTTACTAGAACAACACCAATACAGCTTCTTAGTAGCCCAGTTATGCGGAGGCCAACAAATTTAATGGCCACACGTTTAAAATGCCACATTTTTCAAAGTACTGTGTCTTGTAAAACTTTAATAGATTTTTTTCTCATTACTGTAGTAATGGTTTGCTTTGCTTTCAGAAGGAGCAAAGCAACATAATTCAAATGGATGGAAATATACAGACTGACTTTCAAAGTGGCCAACAGAAGACAAGCATGTCTCTTCCAGTGCTCTCAGTACAGACTGGATGCTTTCCTCTTTAAAAGGACTATCATATCACAACAGCAGCTTGCTATTTGGAATGCTAAAAAAAAGACATAAGCAATGAGAAAAAGGGAGGGTATTTTATGTTTTTGTATTTTCCTAAATCAGGGTCAATAGCAATGACAAGATGATCAGCTTTGATTTGTCATCAGCATGCAAAACATAAAAAATGAACAGACAAGCTGTCCTGTGAACAGCAACAAAAAGGCATTAGCAAACCCTTCCAAATTTTGTTTAACATGTATAATTGAATGAGTTTCTTTATGAACCTGAATATACATTGTCTTCTCTCATTATGTTTTTCTCATTCTATTGAGCAACCTCCATCCCCGAGCCCATCCTTCTTCTGTCCCATTCCCCGCCCCCTGCTCATTCTGCTGGAGCAGAAAATGAACAGAGCTCCATTTGTTCACCAGCGCCAGCAGCAGCAGCAGAGGCAGCAATGTCAGCCCTGCAGAAGCAGCCCCCTGCCTCTGTGTCCCCGGGAGAGGGAATCATTCCTATGAGAAAAGAGGGTTTGTGAAGGTCTCGAGTAAGCAATGACCTGCTTTAAAGAAGGTAGAAATATTGAAAAACAAGTATTTTAGAACCATAGCATATTCAGATTAAGAAGTTTACTACCTTCCCTTCACAAAGGGAATGGAAACTACTTGCAGGGGTGTAGGCTTCAGTCCTTTGTGGTGCTCCAGGCACACCTGCAATAGCACGACTTTCATTAATGCAATCTTAAAAACAAGTTGTTCAGCTTTCCTGGCCCTGCTCTTTCCAGAGTCTCATTCTTCTGGTAGCTGGGAGTCTTCCTCATTTCCAGTTTAAAAGCACTCATTGTCTGTTCACAGTCATATGTTGTTACTCAATTTCCTCTTGTTTGCAGGTAGGCTACCATCTTCCCATCAGAAAACATGATCCCATCTCCCTCACAGACAAACACCTTAATCACACTCTACCTTTCTTTCCTGGGCTACAGAAACCAAAACCTTTCAGTTTCACCTTCTCAGATAAGATGATGGAAAAAAAGTGGAGAACTTAATAGCTGGAGTTTCTTTTGCCTAATCTTTTGAACAAGTTTGAACTGACCTGCCTCAAGTATGTATGGCCAGAACTGTGCAAATTATCCTAGGTGAAATCTCACTTAAAGCATGTATTACCTCTACTGGGGGACAGGTCATCAGATAAATCCTCCAAGACCTTCTATCTTCTGATCTTTATGCTACCCTCATAACTCCTCTTTTTCCCCCTCAGAAAACAGGAGCTCTTTGTGGTTATACTTCAGGCAGATTGCAGTGCTTATGCAGGGAAACACCCATCTATGTTCATTAGGAGAGAACCCTGCTTCAGCAGCATTAGAGGTTTGCAATTTGAACTTTTAAGAGTGCTAGGCAACCCAAAACCTATATGCTACTGAAGCTGTTATTTCACTAACTTGTTTATTCAGAATACTTTCTCCTAGCTGCATGTTTTGAGTCCTCCCATCATTGCTTTATATTTTTCTTCATTATCAACCTCTGTAGAAACACTATCAGCAATATCTGTAAGGTAGGGAGATTTTCAGAAAGACTCTTAAGATCAATGTTGGCTCAGCACAAGTTTAATTTAGAACATGTGATGGTCTGACTCACACTGTGTTATTCATGCCATCCATCCCTAATTTGGAACAAGCTTAGTAGTTTAGTTATGACCTGAAAATGTCTGAAAACAAATTATATATAGCATTTTAAAAATATTTATAATGTTAAAAATGGTCATGAACATCAAAGTCCCTCAAGGGATGCACAGGTTCACCATGGGGACATTTCTGTCTGAAGCCTACAGCAAGCATCTTCACAACACCTGGACCTCTCTGCACATTATATTCATGCCCACATACAACTGACTGAGCTTGACATGCTGCTCTCAGGCTTCCTCAAAGGATTGTCTTTGAAAGAATACACCAAAGAGCAGAAGTGCTCTCTGATCCAAAAGGGGCTTTGCTGAGATTAGATTCTCTCAGCACTCCAACATCTTTATCTCTGGCCGTGCAGGTAAGAAGACCTTCCTGGTCAGCCACAGCAATGAGACCTAACAGCAGGATGAACAGGCATGTGGGGAATGCAGGCAATGTTATTCTTGTCTGTGATCCAGAAATTGGCTTTAAGACTTAGTGAGAATAATCACTCTGACCTTGGTTTGTAAGTTCTTTAAAAAAAGCCACCAGTGAGGCCACCAGGCACTTATCATGTGCCATCAGACATCAGCATGCAGGGACAAAAATTTCACTGCTTCTCCTACATGGCATCACGCTGAGCAGAAATTCAAAACAGGCCACCTGGGTGAGGACAGGAGGGAGCCACAGGTCAAGTGGTGAAGTAGTCACAGCCATGCCTTGCCAGCACTGTGACATGCCAGTCCTACAGAAAAAGTATCTGGACCAGACTGACCTGGACCTGACTCTGACATGGTGCGATGTCAAAGGAGGAACACATACAGCTGGGTAGCAGGTTGCCTGGTACCACAACTGCAGGTCTGGAGGATGAAGAGGCAAGCACAGACCCTTTGCTAGATAAAAGTTTTGTAGCTTTACAAAGCTCACATTCTTCATTTGAAGTCTGGCTGTCTCATATGAGATACATACTTGTACATGAGCTTAAGTGAGGCCTACCTTTAAAGCCCACAAACATAAACAAGATTTCTAATTAAGCATTTCTTTTGTTGAACCAGGCCTCTTGTTTGCAAGGAGGGAATCTGTTGGGGGCAGGCAGTGGGAACCTTGCTGCTGTACTTACCATGGGCTGCTTGTCTGCAAAGAGAAATGGGATGTGCCTTGGAGGAAGCCTGTGGACAGGCACAGAAAAGGAAAAGCAGAGGAGACGGAAGAGAAGCAGGTATTTGAAGCTTACAGACTACCGTGGACTAGAAAAAGGGCAGTCAATAGGAGGAAGGATTGCAAGGTGAAGGGACAGGAGCTGTCCAGGGCCACCAACTACAACAGTGCCCAGGAGGCCCCAGCCAAGGGCTGAAACAAAAAAAAAATCCCTAGTCTTAAATAAATATGCATAAATAAAGAGCCAAAAACAGACAGTAAAATATGAGATTGATGATCCTTGATCCTTCAGGGTTCAGCTTGGCAGGCTGCAGATGCCAGACTGTTAGTTATGGTGCTGCATCACTGCACTGCCACGCAGGGATTCAGTGGAAGACAAAAAAAGCATTGAATTGAGGGCAGCTCCCTATTTTTATATCCTGTTTCTCTCTTTCTGAATGGTTGTTTTCTTTCTTTCACAAAAGGAATTGCAAAACAAAGGGATATACACGGAAGATTTGAGGTTATAGACTCTTATCTGGCCGAAACAGAAAGAAGGGAAGTGTAGAGGTATTTGACTCTAAATGTCAAGAGACCATAGAGGCACTATTCTTCATGGAAAGCAAACGAGAGACACTCATGCTTGCATTTGCCTTTGAAACCAACTCCCAGAAGTTGCAATAGTAACCTCTTGCAAAACAGCTACTAATCCTTTCTTGTAATTGTTCCAACCTGCCTGTGCATCCCTCACTCCTATGCTGTGTCAAAAGCAAAGGAGAACAGAGCTCAGGGTTTTGTAATGCTATACGCATGTTAAGAGTGAAAAAACCCAAAACAACAAACTCAAACAGTCTTGTTCTTCTGGCTGAAGACAGAACCACTTTCCTGTCCAGTCGATTTGCTTATTTCTTGTCATAGCACTCCATTCTCAGAGTTCTCAAGAGACTGTATTCATATCGAATGGTTTCATGTTTCCATTGCTACTATTCTCTGTTCTTGAAAAAAGGTCAAGGATATTAGTGAGTCATATTTTTTTCCTCCATTTATTTCTACAGTTAAGCACAGGTTATCCTTTATCACCAGCTGGACAAGTATTGATTTAACATTCTTCTCAATGCTGGTCTCAATACAGACCTGACGGCCTTCTCATTAAGCTAAGCTTGCACTGGCATGCCTCCTTTGTCTACTTTAGACTTTCAGCAGAATGACAGAGGAAAAAGTTTCTAGTTTTCTGTTTAGCAAGATATTAGTGATGAAATTATGGCTCCGCAGTTGCTTTGTCTGGAGCATTTCAGCCCTTCTAGTGCAGTGAAAAGCTTTCATGACCCAAGACTTCTGGGATGTGCTGGTATTTCTAAAGCCAAAGATGTCCGGCCTTTCCCTTTCAGACAGTTTGATCTAAATCCCTCTTTCTTACCACTCATTTCCCCTTTTAAACCTCTGGATGCACACAAATTACAACAGACCCCACATTGGCAGATTACTGCAAGCACGCCCAAATCCTTGGAGCTCAAAGTCAAAAATATGTAACTTCACATGAGGTTTCCTTGACAAAGTCCCGAGGCAATGATTGTGCCTTCGTTAGTTATTTTCTCCTAAGTGATGCAACCACCCACAAAGTGCTAGGAGCTTGCAGCTGACAAAAATGGCATGCTGTGATTTGAAAAAGCTAGCCCACAACACTGGCCTTTTCTGGACAGCAACTCAAAGCTCACCTACAGGTCAGGCCTAGAATAAGAAAATGTCAAGCAGGATACCTGCTGTGATTTATCATGAATTTATTTAAAGAGAGAAACACAGGCCTCTGCACTGTATTACCAGAAAAGATCTAGAAGGCACTGCTGACGAAAGCTCTTCCCAAGACTGCTACAATGCTGGAGCATGTCCTAACCAGCAGACCGTTGAGTGCATCTCAGAAAACTCATATAAGAACAAGTCTGTGAATGCTGAAAGGTCGTCATGCTTTCATGCTTTGAAATAAAACACTCTGAAGCAAAATGACTGCCCACAAGTATATAAAGAACAGTGGTGCAGTGATCAGGAATGCTCTCAAGGTCACATTTTGAAAAGATAAAATCCATGCACAAAAACATTGATTTGAAAACAAACCAGCATTTCCACATGCAACATGTAACCAGAAATGGCTCAGACTATAAGCAACACATCAGGTACGTGTGCAGTTACAGCCCATCTCTTTACTTCCTTGACCATTTAGTCTTGCATATAAGTCAGTAGTAATCAAGACAGTACTTTAGCACTACTTGGTGTATAATTCTCCTATAAAGGCAGTCTCCTGCTCACAACACACCACATACACCCGCATGTGCATGTGTGTCTGAAAGAAGCAAGTGAAAGATGTGTTTACCTGTGACAAATAAAGCTTTCAGTGGATGACTGCCTTTGGTGTTTTAATGCACTGAAAAATGTTTCGTGGTTTGGATTTTCTTCCTCTTTTAAAGTGAATGCTTAAGATTGCAAAATCATTATGACCCAACATAACTACAGGGGAAGATGACAGTGCTGTCACACTAAATTTGCAGGCCCACATTACCAGTTGTTATGTGCTACTAAGTGCAGAGAAAAATGACCAGAGATGTCAAGTACATCACCTGGCATTTTCACATCTGTTGGGTAGAGTTGGTGGCTGGTTTGAACTCATCTTCTTAGCTGGCCTCTTGGGCTGAGTGGGTTGCAAATAATTCTTATGTTCAAAGTCACCTCCAAAATGCCACAGTGGAGGAGGAAGGGGGATGGACTAATGGAATAAATTACCCAAGCCAGTAACAGGATGAGGGCAAAATGTATGGGCTACCTAGTAGCAATCAGGGAGAGGTGCTGCACTGCAGCTCCAGTCTGGTAACAAAGCCACAGAGATGTCTGTGCAACTAATACACTCCAGCACCCATGGGACAACCAAGCAAAGGAGCCAAAGTAGTGAACTGGAAAGGCAGCGAGAAAGGCTAAGTGAGAAAGGTCAAGAAAGGCTGCAGGGCTGTGGGCATAGGTAGCTCTGGTTTCTCTCCCTAGCAACTGCTCTCTGTATGCTGAATCTGGGAGGCCGCACATGAAAAACAGGGTGCTGTGAGAAACCTGTATAATGACTGCTAATTATTAATAAAATAAATTCTTCACCTCTGAGTTGCAGGTGTTTTACACTTTGCCCTAGTAAGAGCCCATAACCACAGTGCTCTTCTAGAGTGCACTGAATACCTTTGAGAAGGATGTGGCTCTCAAGCTCAGAAAATGTGGTCTTCAGGTTGGACCTCTCATGTGCAGCACTTCACAGTGATCACAACACTCTTTCTTTTCAGTAACTCACTGAATTTGAGCCTATGTAAAACACTACCACCACCACACCACTACCACCACCATCACCTAATGCTGTCTAAAGGTCAGCACTCTTTGTGCCACATTTTAGAAGGAAGTAATCTGTGAGAGGGAAAAACTTCTGCTTTTTATTTGGAAAATCATCTGGAAATATTTTCAGTTTAAAGAAGAAGATTGGCGTTTACCACTCCAACTTTTCTCACCACTCCTGCCCACATTCTTCTCCACAGCAGTGACCTAGCCAACCTTGTTTCCCCTTTCTTCTCTTTCATGACCACACCACAGTTCATACAACTGCAGATGGTTATCAAACTCCCTCTTCCGTCCAAGCTATAAATGTTTCACTTCTATAATCTTTCCTCTTGCATAACTGACATTTTTTCCCCTCTCAACAGAACCAAAAATGTGAAGTGTCTTCCCATCCTGTGATGCTGCTAACAATTCATTTTCTTTCCAAATGGCCTAAAGGTTTTTTAATTGGTAGGATGCTGACAGAGGAAATGGCAACGATGGAGTTGTTCACATATCTGTCTTCCATCTGTAGGACAGAAAATTTTGAGATCAAAGGCTGCCAAATTCTAGGCGCACGTTGGTATGCTGTGGCAAGGAAAGCCTTTGCCTTGAGGAGTGAAGCTGCCAGGAGCGAATCAGAGGCTACCTCACCTTAGCTACCCATGGCTACAGGAACAGCAGCTACCGTATACTAACTCAGAGGTTACAAAAATAATATATTGGTCACTGGTATGCAGCAGAAGGAAGGAGGGGTGAGTAAGAAGTGAACAGGGAAAAGAGCCCAATAAAATCTAGACATAAACCCTGCATTTTCAAGAAAGTAGATGTCAAACACCATCTTTAAAAAAACAAGGGAAGAACATTGGGTAATGTGGTTGCAACCTTATACCTACACATGCTGCACATCTGACTCGATGAAGGAAAAAGTCAGTCCCAGCTGGCAAGGCACCACTGCATTCTTCAGCCAGCACAGGTGATAATCATGCCAGCACATTAAAGCTCAGGTGCAGCCTGCATTCACTAATTTAAGTACAAAACACAGGTAAGAAGGCCAGAAGACAGACCATCTCCCAGCCAAAAGCCTTTCAAACGTATTTGCCAGCAAGCAGACTGTCACATGCTTTGGTTCAGTGAGCTCTCAGCCCCACAGAACCCTGTAACTTAGGCAATGTTCACAAGGAGTTGGAAACAGGTAATGAAGAAATATAAAACCATGTATGCTCTCCAGCTTCTATGCATGTGAATTTTCTCGGCACTCCACTGAAAATTTTCTGGGCTGTAAAAATTGAAAAGGGTTGATAAAAACTGCCTTAACAATGCAGAAATACTATCTGAAGCAAAACACTTGAAAATAAGTAGTGTCTCGCAATTCATTCGCTTCCCACACTAGAAGCTGAACTCTTGCTGAACCACTACATCAGTAAAGCAAACTGGACGTGTTGGGTAACAGTGACCACCCTTTCTCCAACAGCAACACTCCTGCCAAAACCGGAACAGAGAATTTTTTGCATCATCTTTGGGAAAATAATTAAAATGGCACTTGAGATTTCACGCCCTTGTGGCATTTGTTTTTCAAAAAACTGCTCCTTACTCTCCAGTATTTTTCCTTTGTCCTTTTTTAGAATGCTCTTGCAAAGGCTGTGGAAATCAACTGTGCTATTGCAAGTAACAATGCTCTACTTCAGCCCTCTTTGGAACAAAATGCATATTTATACTTGGAATTATTCTTAGTTAATGTTTCATGCAGGCTCTTTTAGTCTCCATTACATCAGAAGGGAACTCATCAAGAAAAACTGCACATGTAGAAAAACTCTATAGCAAGGTGGTGATGTCCTATGGTAAATCTGAAAGAGAGGTGATACCATAGAGGAGACAGAAGATGGGAAAACTGCAGAGCTTTGCTGTTTTGGACACTGAAGTGCACAGGTCATTTACATCTCTTACGGTGGTTCTTTTTTAATTCTCTATCTAATTGTTATCTGAAAAGACAGTGTTGGTGTCTAAAACCGTAGCTACATCAATATCATGTCAGTAGAAAATCAAGCAAGCAGAAAGAAGTGCAATCTGATGATCAAATTGCATATTAACATTCCTGTTTCCCTCGCCCCAAAGTCCACAGGTTTCCAAGTACCAAGAGGATGAGGCAGCAATGGCTGATTAAATTAGCTTGTTAAAATATAAGATAGTTACAAACTTCCCATATTTTTTTAAGAAACACAGGTTCTTATATGTCATTTAAACTGGAATTGAGCTCAGCAGTAATATCTGTTACTTAAAAACATCACAGATTTCTCAAAGTAGATGCAAAGCAAAATCTGTTTGGAGCTGCTCAGTTTTATGCATGGAGTTTTCTGCATGAGCTGGCAGATATATTTAAATTTTCTATTTATACAGCAACTTACATCCATGTTTTACAAATATGAAGGAATATACTTTGTAACTGCCTTGTGAAACACATCACTATTTTAGAACTGACGAAACTCTCAAAGAGAAATATATTGTCTAGGATCAAGATAGGATAGAATCTGCACTTTCAGAGCTGGAGCCTTGAGTGTATGCCTTCTTTGAAAATAAAAAGATACTTTATCTTCATAAAGTCATAAGACTGGCCATGTCATATAAGACTTTGTACACAATCAAGTTCTTCAGGCAGCAGCAAAATGAGCAATGATTAGAAAGAAATCAGTTCAGACCAAAGCAAATGTGAAGAGAAATCAGCTTTCTTGGTTTTGGAAAAAGACAGCCAAAAGAAATAAGCATGAAAAGCCCTGAAAAAAAGCAAATGGCCAGTTCATTTCACAATCAGAAGTTTTACTTTGGGGATTTCTCAACATGATGCAGAATACAGTGGTTCAAACCCCTTTCAAAGTTCAGTTTTGAACCCATGTTTTAAAATTATGCTTGGGTTATTTTCAACTCCTGATTTCAATTCCTGGTGCTGTCTTAGCCTTCTAGATTTTCACTGGCATAGGGAGGAGAAGCCAATTTCCCTATCTCTGAAACAGGCATGAGAAGTATTTGGTTACCCCATGCACCTTTTTCAGTGGATATCCAATGATATTATGACTGGAGTATCTCCAGAGAGGGCCCTCCAGCATAGAGGCTGGGAACTGGGACTGCTCAGCAAAGTTGTAAATGCTCCTTGTCTCCCACTGCATGAGTTAGTCTTCTGGTAGGGAGAATCATTTCCATCCCACAGACCTCAAAGGTTTTTTTTCCAGCAACCTGGTGGGCAAACATCATCTGAACTTACAGTTTTGAGATTAATTAAATTACTTCATTGTAAAAAATTGGCTGGTTAGTGCTGCATGGAGCTATTTTTCCCCTCCTCCTTCCAACCTGTGCTGGAAATAAGCTCTCTCTACAGCTCTATAGACAGCCAACTCCTTCAGACATGCCTAATGGTTATCATCAAGTACAAAACCTGCCAGTTCTTAACAGTGAAGCACAAGGAAGTCCAGAGAAGTCCTTAGAGCTGAGCTGACACAGTCATGGGAGGTGGGAAAAGGGAAATGGAGGGTTTTGTGAAGGAAGGAGAGAGCAGGATAAGAAAAGGGAAGGTACTGACAAATGAAGCAAAACAGGTCCTAGCTCAAGATTATGTATTTTACACTATGGCAACATGGAGCACTGCAGGGAATGGACACCTCATTAGTAGGTTCATTCTCACAATTTCTGGTACCATGTGAAATCTCCAGTGGTGATAGCCCCAGTGCTCTTCATAATCTGTTTATTTTGTACCTTGCGTGCTATAAAATGCAAATACATATTGATTTAGCTGCCAGGAGTAAGTCTTTGTCACCTTTAATGCTTTGTTGAGATTTGGCTTTTATCTGCAAATGTTTTATGAGATCTCTGACTTCTTCCCAGATCTCAGCATGCACTGCTTGCTGTGAAATGCCAGCAAATGCTCTGCGTGAGTGGTGAATGCAATGCCTGGTGTGTAACGCCCGCTGCACTAACACAGACATATAAGCCTAATTAATCTCTCGGGCAGGCTCAGGAGCTGTCCACGTGATCTACAGCCAGCCTAGCACTGGTGAGAAAAACCCCAGTGTTTCAGCAGATGGCCATTTAGGAGCTAGGGCTGGAGGGCTCAGGCTGGCATGCATGGGGAAGTAAAGCTGCACTGCTTACAAAAAAGTCTCTGGAGACAGCACTGAGGTATAAATTCTGGAAGTTACTACTTCAGGTGTATGTGGTTTGGATTTTAGTCCTCCATAGAGCGTCTCACTTGGATTTACTCACTTTAAACAGGAAAGTTAGATGTATTTCAGTGATCATTCTCAGCTATTTCCCTGACTATTTGGTTTGTGAATTCTGCAAGAGAAACTACTTCAAAATAATGCCATGGAAAATAATAACAACAAAAAATTTCTGTTGATAGTATACTCTGTACACGTTTCCTTCTTCAACATAATTTCATCTAAATTTAATTTAAAATGCTGTGTAGTCCACATTCACTTAAAATAAATAGGACATTTCCATCATCCTACCCTATTAGTAATGTGGTTATGGTAATAACATACAGTGATGTTGTACACCAATTATAGGACCTTGTTAGCTTTCTTGTTTATATGGTACTAAAGTCCTATACAATTTAAACGAGTCTCTGACCTCTTACAACATCAATAACAGAAGTACTTTGCACTCAGACAGCACCTTTCATCTCAGAGTGCCTCTGACACATGAATTTTCATTACATCTACATACAGGTAGGTGTCTAGGCACACTTCAAAGGCAGGGAAACTGTGCCATGGAAAGGTTACACAACTTGGCACAAATCCCCGGTGAACAGCTGGGAATTTGAACTCTCCCATTACTTGTTTTGAACGTCCAGACAATAATGCTTACCCCAAAACCAAGCTTCATAAGGCATTAATCAAAATGTTTAACCCCCTACCAAGTTTGCAAATGGCATGGGCAGACAATAAGCTCACTAATTCTTTTTGATACATTATTCATGACTTGTTCTCCTTTTCTGGCAACTTTCTTCTTTAAGAAAAAAAAAAAAAAATAAAAGCAAACCAGGCAAAAAAACCCAGATAAAAACCCCCAACCAAATACAAGAAAAAACCAGCAATTACTGCAAAATAGTTTGGAATCCAAAACCCAGCATTTCCTTTATAGCTCATCTGTTGGATCTCAAACTCTACAACATGGGTAATGCATGGCAAGTTCTCTGCAGGACCAGAGCACCTGAGTGACCTCAGGAGAAAGCAGCAGCAGGGCTGTGCTTGCTCAGTTTTAGTTTCCAAGGGTCCACAAGCCACTGAACGCCATGTCTGCGTACATAAGTTATGCTGGCAAGTTAAACTGCCCAGCCAACAGCGACTGACAGCGACACAAACTAATGATCTGGCTGGCTAAATGATAGCTACAAAGATAAAAAACCCCAAACAAAAAACCCCTCCTAGTGTTCCCATTGATAATTAAGGGACTACTGAGACTGAAATACTGCTCTCTGCCTGGCCTTTGCCACCCCATGAGCATCAGAGAGAGTTACCAGCCACGCTTGCAAACTGCATTTAGAGCTGCCTGGAGTTGAGTCTGCACTTTGGACAAAGTCAGTGAATTCATGCACACCTCAGCTTTCCCCCTTTGTAATAATGCTGATGCAAATGCACACTTATGTTCCACGTCAGGCCAACAGAATATATGTGAGTAGCTCTGAAACTGTGTTAAAAGCAAAACTGATGTGGGTGGTGATGGATTTTTGAGCCCACAGGGTGGCAATGCTGTTATTTGCTGGTTGAGTTGTTTGAGGTTGTGTTGTTCTCCAACACATGGGAGGCACTTATTTATTTATTTATTTATTTATAAGCAAGTACATCCAACACTTTTCAAGAGAGCCAGAATTTTTAATGCAAACTCTGTTCTTCAATGACTGAGCTCTAAATACAACAGTAATTACTGTGAATCTAAGGGTGAGATGTTGAGAGTTGAATGCTCCTCTCAATGGCAGAATAAAAGAGACCATCCCTCTTCTGGTGGTGTTAAGCTCTTGGGATGAAAATGCTTTGTTGTGTATATTTGTGTGGGCATGCATATACCTAGAGAAAAATATATAAACAGATGTGTGCATGTGGAAACACACATTACTGACACACAGAGACACAGATTTGAGTGGAGAAGGAATATTTAGCCCAAATATTGGGACTATTTTCCTGAAGGCTGTACTTTTAGGAAGAAAGGTATATAGTATTTAATTTCATAAAAGCCAGGTAGCACTGTAAATAAACTGGAAATGGGTTGCAGAAGGAAATCATGAAAGTAAGTTAGAAATGGTTTATCTCTCTAACATTCTGGTATTTACCCGTCATGCAGCAGGACTACCTTTTTTAGTAGAGGAAAGAAAACCAGGTATTTGTCTGAGAGACTTTATGAGGTGAAGAAATGAGGTCAGCTCACTAGATTGGAGTTACTCTGTAATACAGCCTTGTCCTAAGGCGTTGTTGGATTAGAGTCCAGGGTCAACAGGAGGCTCTTCACTGGCTGTAGCGGTTCTGAAAGTGACTTCAGGAGCTGAGCTTATTAGTTCTTAAGCACTGTGCCAGCATTTTTTACTTCCTGTAAACTAAACAGGCATGCCATACCAAGCATCTTATATGGGGCAATGGTGACAGCCTTAACCTATGTTCTGCAAACAATCTTTAGCCTTACTGTACATTTCCCTTAACATAGCAAGAAATCTAGAGTTAGCTGCATACCAAGGACCTGGTAATTTTCTAGTGATGTTTGCTATTGACTACAACTAGTCCCAGAAAACATCCAGAAAAGCTTCTCAAGGTAATACGAAAAAAAAAGATGTGGTTTTCTTTGTTCCTCACTTTTCAATCTGAGCTATCTAATAGCGTTTAAGGTTTTGCTAAGAAGGCTCTGCTTTGAACACTCTACTTCCAAATACTCTTCCCACTTGAGGGAGCAATGTATGAATACCATACATCAAAAGGGTTTATGACTTACAGCGTTTCTTACACATCTCTTCTTCCCTGGTCAGGAAAGATCCATCCTCTCCCTAATGTCCCTAATGTTTTTACAGTCATCTCTCACTTCTAACCTGTAGTTCTCCTGTCTCTTTTACAGTATTGTCCTGAGCAAGTAATATTACTTCATGCAAATTTTACATCCCTTATCATTCTTAGAAATCTGTGTTATCTGCAGGATGCATTCACAGATACTGCAGCCTTTGCAGAGACATCTGTTGGCACACCCATTCTTCTATGTTGATTCCATTTAGTCCTGACATTAAAATTATTAGTTTCGTAAAGCAGAAAGGTGACTGGCTTAGCAAGTCAATGTACTTTCAGCCTCCCAAGTCCAACAGTAATGTCATACAAGTGCAAAAAGTAATTTCATGTGTTACATAGAGGAAAATAACATCACTGTCCTTTTCTCCGCAAGAGGAACCCTTCAGACCTGGAGTAGCTTTGTCCCTGCTTCAGTTTCCTGATTTCCTTGTAGGTAAGGCTGGTACAAAAACTATCTTTCCAGTTTCTGCTCCTGAAAGAAGCTAGAGTTCTAGCAGGCTGGATTTCTCCCTTTTCAATCCAATATCTCCCCAGGCAGCCATCTGAGACACGGGATAACCCCAACTCTCCTGAAGGGCCAATCCTATGACTTGGCTATCAAACTAAGGTATTTTTGTTGCTAACACTGTCAAAGTTGCTTAAGTGTTTGCATGTATCATTCACAGATTAACATCCCTCCTGTGCCACTGGTACCCAGCCAGACAGAAGGACCGTCACTTATAAAATTACCTGGAAATTTTTGAAATCCTGGTTCAGAGCACACAGAAGGGATGTTTTTTATAGGCTGACATTTCTCTTGAATCAAGCTGACCTTGTATGAAGCAAACTGTATGAATGCACCTGTCATACTCAGTTTTCTGAGTGCACTACTTTCAATTAAACTTCTACTGTGTGTTATTAACATGGTATAGTTATTAGCATTTAAATCACCTTTTCCTTTGTCATTTCTATATTTAGATTTCCCTTCCCCCTCCCCCCCCAGTGTGTTTTATAGAAGACTGACTTAGTAGGAAAGCATGTAGTTGTCAGACAAGGATGGAATTGTATTTTTTAGTATCGTGGTTTATTTAAAGGACTAGGAACCAAAACGCGATTGACACAGCCATGACAAACATATGATTAATGTTAGCTATTTTTTCCCACTGTAGTATTTTTCCTTTCACTTTCTTCGTTACAAATGCTTGAAAGTACCCACTAATTTTCTGTTATTTTTGCTCAAGAAGCACTGGAGCAAGTGTCTATTCTTCGTAGTCAAACTGAGTGACTTCAGACAAGGATAAAGCTATTGGGGGTGCAATACCTCGTGTGGCTACCCAGCTTAACACTCACGAGTAAGTAGTAGTGTATACCATCCTTCTAAAAATGTGATGACAGGTCCTATATAGTGCAGCCTAACACAAGACCGGGGCCTGAACTGTCATAAATACCGAAACGTGAGAGTAGCAATCCCCCCACGCCCCAGCGCAGTGGCAAACGAGCACCAGCTCGGGCAGGGGAGTGGGTACATCAAGCACTGAACATGTTCTCGGTGCAAACGCAGCAAGCGGGGACTGGGAGGACGAACTGGGATGGCCGCATGTCAGGGAGATAGGGTGACAGCGGGTTTGGATGCACCGGGCTATCTTCTCGGTTCTCATGCCAGGGGACAGCCTTAGGTCACCAACACCGCTACAGAACTGCAGCAGTGCTGAGGCGCACAGAACACCGGCGGGGGCAGGGGTGCAGCCGGAGGTTCACCTGCCCGGAGCCCCGCCGGTAAGTCACCCCCATCCCCGAGGGGGTGCGGAGCGGCTCCCCGCGGGATGCCGCGGCGGGGGCTCTCGGCGGCGGGGCCGAACCGCTGCGGCAGCGGCGGCGCCGCGGGGCGGGGGGGCCGCGGCGCCCCTTCGGCAGCGGGTGGCGGCAGCCGGGCCGCCCGCCCTGAGCCCCGCTCCAGCCGCCGCCGAGCCGCGCTGCACTGCGCTAGGGGCTGCTGCACCTGAGCGGCCGTGTCAGCGCGGGCATAAACCACAGCCAGCCCCCGGTCAATGCATTATGTAATTTCAGATTATATAATCCTGAAATGAGAGGGGGAGAAATTCCCCAAAACAACCCAAACCCCGCCGTCCTTCTCCGGGCATCCCCTGGGAGCGCGGGGCAGCCCGTACTCCCGGGCGGCCGCCGGGGCAGGCACACCATCTCCGGCCGCCCGCTGCCCACACCGGCGCAGGGGCCGCAGTCCCCGCCCGGCGCGATGAGCCGGGGCAGGACAGCGGGGCACGGCTCGGCACGGCTCGGTTCGGCTCTCCGTCCCTTCCCTTCCCGGCGGAGGCGCCGACCGCGCCAGCCCAGCGCTACGGGGGGGCGGGCGGGAGAGGGTCGCTCCCCGGAGAGGCGCTGCCTTACCTGCTCCCCGAAGTCGATGGCGATGTTGGTGATGCCGAGAGGGACCAGGAACCGGATCAGGGGCCAGTAGTTAGTGAGCGCTGGAAATTTCACCATAGTCCCAGCTACGCGGTGACCCGCGGCGCATCTGCCGCGGCAGGAGACGGCGCGGGAGGACGGCGGGGGGGAAGGATGAAAGGGCACCGGAGGAGGGTGCGTGCGTGTCCCTGTGCGTGTGTGCGGGCGGGGAGGGGGTGGGGGGGAGATAAGGGCGAGGGAGAGGAGAAGCAGGGCCCCCTAAAAATAAAGAGCAGGGGAGCGGGCGGGGGGCCGGTCCGGTCCCTCCCTGCCCGGCGCGGCGCTGGCTGGGCGGCGGGGCGCGCTGTGCTGCCGCCTTAGCAGGAGACCCGAGAGATCAAGTCCATCCCCGCCGCCCTCCTCCCACACAACAATGATCCGCCGCCGCTGCCGCCGCCGCCGCCGCCGCTGCCGGAAAAAAAAAGAGGAGGGACACCGCCGCCAGCCACTCGTGCGGGCAGCGCTGCCATCCTCGGGGCGCGGGGGCCAGGGGAAGGGCCGGGCCGGGCCCCCCCCCGCCTGACGCTCGCCGGCGGCGGGGCGACGGCCGCGGCGCCGCGCAGGAAAACACCGCCCTCCTTCTCCTCCTCCTCCTCCTCCTCCTCCTCCTCCCCGCCGCCGCCGCCGCGGGGACGGCGCAGGCCGCGGTGCGGAGCAGCCCGTGCGGGGCGGCGCGGGCGCTGCAGGGCCGGCTGCGGCGCGGGGCCGGCGGCGGGGCCGGGCCGCGGGGCGCCGCTCCGGGCTGCGCGGGCCGGCGGAGCACGTGGGTTTGACACACGCTCGCAGCCGGGCGGCGGCGGCACCGGGGGAAAGAGCGGCACCGAGCGGCTCCTCCCGACGCCGGAGCGGCCGCACTGCGCCCCCCGCCCGCGGCCGGGGCGATGCCGGGCTGGGCTCGGCACCTGTCCGCACCCCTTCGCCCCGCCGGGTCCCGATGGGCGCCGTGGGCTTCCCCCCATCTGCGCGCCCCTCACCCTCCTCGGGCAGCCGGGGGCAAGAGAAGGCGTTCCCTGGCTGTGGGCTTCGGGCACACGTGCAGCTGCAGGAAGGGTGGGGGTCCTGAACGAGGCGTCAGCCAGGGTGTCTGACCCACAGCTCTTCTGGTCAGAAACCTGAAATAAATAAATCTTGAACGTTTGGCAGTGTAACGTCTTCATCTCTCAAGATTTCTGCCCGAGCCCTAGGCAAGGGAATGTGCTTTGTGGCCCAAGGGAGCTTGCAGGAGGGCCTTTGCTGACGGGCACTGGCTGCCTTCTGAGCCGGGGCCGTGGCAGGTTTTGCCTCCCTAAGGATGGGAGAAAGATGGGGAAGCAACCCCCTTCTGAACAACTTGCAGAAGGTTCTCAGCATTTTCAGAATTGCAGGATGGTTTCAAGGTTTCATTGTAATTGAGTTTCGCTGGGGCAGTTAGCTTTATGGTGCTATCTTCACCTTGCCCCCTTCAAGGAGAGCTGGCAAATATTTTGGGAAGACAGGAGCCCTATGAGGGGTCTGTATCTGATCTCAGAGGAGCAATGGCCAGCAGAGGAGTGCTGCAAAGCCTCCCTCTCCCAAAGACAACTGTACTAAAATGTTCCCGTGACCAAGCACCATTCCATATATTTGGAGAGTCAACAGGAGGGCAGCTCTGAAAATCCCTGGTAGGCAGATGACAGGCTGTGGGGTGGGGCTGGAGTGAAGGAACTCCTGACTCCTGAGGTGTTTTGGCAAAGTCAGCCCCAGTTGTGCTGGAGGTTTTTTCCCCTCCTACAGCTGGAGTTTGTCTCACCTAGCAACCATTGAGCTGGAGCAGTCATCATTGTGAGCACAGAGGAGCAAACTCAAATACTTCCAGAACAGCAAACCTGCCTTCATCCTGCAGATCACTTAGAATGCCACAGGCATGGTGTCCTGGAGCGAAGCAGAGAAAAACAGGAGAGGATCATAAACTGAGAAGAGGGAAGCAGATACTGTTTGTGATTGCCTAAGACTGTCTTTGGATTCACAGCACCAAATCTTCATCATGCTAAGGGAGAGCTAATCATCTCCAGATGGACCAGTGGTTCATCCATCGGCCAGCTTCGAACCATGTCCAGCAAGAGGGAACATTCAATCTCCAGCCAACACGACTAAAGCTGGACTTGAAGTAGAAACTCTTAGAGATGCAGGGGCCTTACGCCAGCTGCCTTGTTTTACTTGTTTGCTCACACTGAGCTGAATTCCCTGCCAATTTAGACATGACCTTTATGTACACTTAGGTGTAAGTTGCAGGTCCTTTTCTTTGAAGCAAGACTTGCACCTTTTGAACTCAAGGTTGGATATATATAAAAGCATTAATTGAATATTAATTTCTTTCTTCCTGGGAATATGTATGGTTTTAGATAACTCTATTGCCAGTAACTAATTACTTCCTGTCAGGACTAGATTTTATTGGCATTGAGCTCATTCCTCCCTGCCATGGGTCTGAGAGCAACTTTTAGAAGAAATTATTGAAGAATATTTTTTAAAACTCCACATTTTAAAACGCTTGCTTTGCAAAGTCTTCATCTTTTGTTTCAGTTTAGAGAGATTCTTTATTTAAGGGAAAGAAATCTTTAGTGCTGGTTTTGAGGCAGAGAAAAGTAAAAGGGAATCCCCAAAGCCACTTGTAAATATATGACTTTAACTTGCCATTTGAAAATTCCAGATGAGGTGATGTTTGAGAACTGCCTCCTCTAATTCCTGACAAAAACAAGCCACCCCAGAATTAAAGTTTCTTGAATCAAAACATTTGGACACTGAGTGTATGTCTCACAGTGCAAACTATTAAGGATACATAGTGATTATTTGTCCCAAAGTCATGTTCAGTGATGGAAATACTAAGAAGCCCAAATAGTTTAATGTAGTATAAGAGAAGTGTATCCATTTCGGGTTTTTTAATGTCTTCATAAGATAGTTGATACTTTTTAACTCCACCAGATAATGAATCATGCCCCTTACATTTTTAATTAATTTCAGATCGGTCACTTGAGGGCTCTGGTTAACTTTTTATCTTCTTGCTGCTCAAGGCAGTACATTTTTATTTTAACAGTAGTTTTACATTTTACCTCCTGTAAACGTACTGGAACGTCCTGAGCAAGTGTTAACCTAGCTGATGCTTTCTTGAGTTCTATATTTTAAAATCATTAAACCTATTTAATAAACTGTTAGACAATGTTTTAGGTTTGTCTCTCTGCTTCCCATTCATGTCTTCTTTCTCCGGGCTGACTGCAGTTTTTGTGTGCTTCTCTTTCAGCCCAGGTCACATTTGCTCCTTGAATTCATTACAGAAACAAAATTGTGTTTGCAACCAAAGAACAAGGATGGTTTCTCACATCTTGAAGTCAGTAGTTTGCTCAGCTGATGAGCTGAGGAAATAGGTCACTTTAGCTGTGTTGGGCAAAAAGCAGTGATTACTAATCATTTCCCTTCTAACATATTTTCTGTTACACTACATTTCTTACTCATATACCAAACACTGTCTGTTTGTTTAATGGAATAAAAAAGACACAGAGAGGACAGCAGGAAATAATTAGGCAAAATCTCACTGCTTTTTATAGAAAAATCATCTGGTCCGGGAATATCTCAAATGGAGCCATCTCACTGGAGAAGTCCATATGAATAGAGTACAGTGCTGCAATGTGTTACAGTGTATAAATGATGAAAGGTATCACGAATCTCCCTTGTGCCTGGTACTGAAATGTGTTTGTAATTGCTGCTTATGCAATGGAGGACAAGGTCTGAAGGTGTCCCCAGCATGAACCAGGACAGTGCACATTACCTTTACTCACACAGCATGCAGATCAAAACATGAGCTTTAACATGTTAAACTCCCAGTCCTGTCCTAAGCTTAAAGGAGCCTCTTATCACAAATACATGATGGGAATCGTGAGAGGACCCTGCTGTGGTATTGCCTTGCTTCACAATGGTGCCTCTTTCTCCCTTTTTGAGGCTACTGCTGATTACCTGGTAGAGAAAACAGGTATTGGGTTTATTTTTTAAATCACTGTGCTTGGGTTTTCCATCTCTAGTTGGCTGTTTAGTTGTCACCCCTGCTTTTTGGAGCTACTGGGTCTCTTTCAAACCTTTTCTTCCATGTAGGATTTTTTTTTCTTCTGATCTGGTGATTTAGAATCACTCATAGTATAAGAAACTCAAACCAGCAGATAACAACATTTGTCAGCCAGTCATCCCATAAGAGGACAGATGAGCTGGATTTCCTAGCCTAAAGAATGGCCAGTGATTCTGGACTCTGAATGGAGTTGAGCTTGGAGCAAGCAAATGATGACTGTCTTTTCCTGTCTGTTATCAGATAAAGTGGAAGGACATCTCTGCAGTCATATTCTGCTTCTGTCTTGAGTTATTCCTTCCCCAGCAACAGCTGCCTTTTGCAAATTTAACTTTTATGTTGGAACTGAGTCTGATGCACATTTCTAGCTCTTTGCACCACAGTAGTTTAAAAAATAAGATAGTAATTTAAAAATGTTGTCAAACTATGTCTGAAGGTTACTTAAAGGATGCTCAGAATTTGAGTCTTGTGCACAAAGTGGAAAAATACTCTTTCCTATTTAGTGTTGAGGAATAAAAACAAATAAATTCTTCTACACACTTATTTTTCTGAGGGACTGGCCAGACACACAGTTGTAAGGAATCTTCAGGACCCAACTGACGATCCCCTTCTTTCCCTGTACTTGAGTTCTGCAGAAAGCCTATTTCTACTGAAATGTATGTTCAGCCTCTTTTCCTGCGAAGAACAGGACAAAGGAGAGCTAGAGGCACATCACCCAGCCGTAGGATCAAGGGGCACTAGGTTCTTGGGTTGTGTGCCTGGCCATGGCTTCTAGGCTGTTGCAGTTCATGACTGGAAAGACTATGGAAATGCTGCAGGAAAATTCTGAATATTTATGTAGCATTTTATTCTGTGAATTGGTAGAGTTGAATTGAAAGATCAGAAAACAGCCAAAGGAATTGGGTTGTCAGTCAGACAAGTGTCTGAGTAATATAGTTCCAATTTAGCCGTGTCTCTGTGTGAAGAATAAAAATGGTCTTTGCAACCAACCTATGCCCCTTCTCTGAGACCAGTTTGCTCTGGGCACAGCTAGCTTGTCAAGTTAGATGATAAGGAGGGTGCCCCTGCAGGAAACCCGTGTCTTTCTTTTTTTGGCTGGTACAAGTGCCCTGGCAGCAGCTTCAGGCAAAATTGTTTCCCAGCTGCTGAAGCAGAAGAAGCGTCCTATTAATGCTTGGTAGACCAAGATAAAAATAATGTTGGGTTTCAGTGGCACAAGGAGACCTGTGTTGCTCAGAAGTGCCTGACTTATTTTTCAGATGAGACTCAAAGTGCTCTCGCTGGTTGCCTGCAGCGGGGGGCTCGTCCAGAACGTGCCTTCTGCCACAGGGCACCCAGGAGTGTTGGCTCTGTGTCCCACATCTTCACAAGGTGTCTGTTCCATGGCTCACTCAGGCTTATGTATGCATCATTTGTGGCACTGGCCTTAATAGTGTTCTTTGCTCTTTGGGCTTCTGTTCTGAGTCCAAAACTGTATCTCCTTCTGAGGCAACCTGAGGCACGTGGCTCTGCAGCAGCTCCAAGACAGCAGAGCTGTGGGAGCAGCTGGGCTTGAGCTGCCAGTGGGGATGCTCAGGGATGCCCAGCTGCAGCCCTGATCACTAAGGCAATGATGCTGTGCCATTTCTTAGCAGATTAATCCAAACAGCTCCTTCCTCAGTATGGGAGTGGTGTTAATGTCAATATGGCATTGCATAAGGCAACTGGACCAGGTGCTGCTCAAGTTAAAGATTTGTCTCTCTATCGGTTAGCCGCTTGATGCCCACTCGGATTTGGGCAGTCGCGAGCTAGTGATGATCCCGAGAGCCCGCGACCCTCTCGAGGGTGTGACTCTCCGGAGGCTTCAAGTATGAGCCTGTCAGTGGGCTGCTCGCCTAGCAGGTGTTGCGCTAGGAGCAGGAACAGGCGCAGCTAACAGCTGAAGAAGAGAAGAGAGGGACCCCTGGTTTGGGCATTCTGTGCAGGTTTATTGCGGAGCCTTGCACAGAGGGAGCCCAGGGAACACGAGGCCCTGAGTACGCCCTGACACGAACTTATAAGGGGGAATAAAAACCAATCATCTGAGGGTTCAGGGGCAGAGTTAGGGAGGGTCCAGGGTAAACAGTCCAATGGAGGGGAGGAGAGGGAGGGGTTAGGAGGGAAGAACAAATCAACGACTGAACAAAGGGGAACTTTCTGGAACACGGGGAATTATTGGCATAAGTAATAGCTTATCAGGGAGACTTAGACAATCCCGCCAGGCAATCCCACCAGACCCCGGGCTAAACCACTGTTTCCTTCATCCCAGGGGGAAATCCCCTCGTCCCCAGAGCCCTCCACCAGGGCCCCCCTCCCCCTTGTGACCTTCTGGAGCTCATAACAGTGGCTTACAACAGCAACATCTCTCAAGGGCTTGTAGAGTGGTATCTGGGATCCTGAGGGACTGGAATGCTAATAAGCCTTGCGTGCTACAGAGGGAATTGCATCCCTCACATCAGGCTGAGTTTCCAGCATTGTTTCATGATCAGAGAAAGATAAACTTTCTCCTTGTCAAAGCAAATGTGTACAAATGTTGCATTTTCTCAGCATGGAAGAAATTAAATCCTTAAAGACAGGGTTCTTTTTGTGTTTTGTACAGGGTTTTACCTTGACTAATTTCTAAATTACATTTTATTTAATGGTTATAACTTGGGCATTCAGACATTTTGAAAAAAATACAATAATTTAAAATATTTTCTAGAACTTATTTCTAGTTAATAAATTAAAATGTATTTATGTGGATTTGCCTGGAATTCAGAACCCATTTTTAAATTTACATTTGACATCTTTGCTTCAAGCATTAGGATGTACTTTTTGCAACCTGTTTGATTCTCACTAGAATATCTACATTTAGTAACACTTGCTGTGATATATGATATATGAACTTTAATAACACGCAATGCTGCCAGTAGCATACTGTTGCAAAGGTCAAGCTTTATGGCTTTCTGTATTATTAAAACAGTAATCAATACTGGACTTGAGCTGTTTGGAGATTATTGGTGCAGTTGAATGCCATTTAACTAAAACTTGTGGAAGGAGGTGGTGATTTTGTATTCTAAACTCTTGTATTCAATGTTCTTTTGTGTAGAGCTCAGTTGTTAGATTAATTGTTGAGAATATGTTTAAACGTTTCAGAAATATGCACTTATAGGCTTGCAATATTTCACCCTCTCCAGTTTTATTTAGGAGGGCCTCAGTCTATCCTGAGTATGTCTTGCCAAACATGGCTTCTGTGTTACCACAGAAAACAATAAAATAGCCTATACAGAATGTATAGTAAACTAATGAGTAATCAATCGATTTCTGAGAATGCAGTAATATGCAAATGCATAAGCATTATTTATTAGTGCTTGTAGGGCCGAAAATGCTATATGCATATATATGCATGCCTAAAGCCAGTATCTCCTGAGTATAAATTTCAGCAGAAGCTCTCCAGCGATAAATTTTGCATTTATCAAATGCGATAGGACAAGGAGTAATAGTTTTAAACTACAAGAGGGTCAATTTAGATTAGATATAAGGAATAATTTGTTTTACTTTGAGGGCAATGAAACACTGGAGCAGATTGCCCAGAGAGATGGTGGATACCCCCCTCTCCTCCTGGTCATGGTCAGGCCAGGTGGGGGCTCTGAGCAACCTGATCTACTTGGAGATGTCCCTGCTCATTGCAGGGGAGCTGGACTAGGTGATCTTTGAAGGTCTCTTCCAACTCAAACTATTCTGTGATTCTTTGAATCTATGATATAAAGATGAGTTTGAGATTTATATGATGTGTAAGGACTTTCTTGCACTTCCTTTCAAGTCTGCTTGGGGAGCACCTGTAAACCTGTTAAAGGAGTGTAGAAATCTTATTCCCTGAAGGATGGTGAATGACATAACTATTGGCATTTTTCCTTCTCTCAACTTATTGCTGTCAAGTTTTTTCTCTAGTTTCAAAACAGTATAATGAAGAGACAAAAGAAACTAGGCACAGCACGAGGCTGCCATTGGCATGTGGGAATGAAATGGGCAGGATTCTCTCAAAATCACCCTGCCTTCCATTCTGGATAGTTCATTAATAGGATTCACATTCTTCCTAGGACATGGAAAACTAAATATTTTGAGTTAAATTATCAAACTTTTCAGTTGTTTGCTTGGTTTTTTGGATGCAGTGCAATGAGTTTGTTAAGCCTTTCAGACTACAACTTACTGTCTAAACCAGATATATTTGTATCTGGATAAAGTCAAAGAACTGTTTCTTGCATGTGGGTGGAACAAGACTCTTTATTAGCTGAACCCCATTGTGCTAAGATAAGCATAAAAAAGCACTGTAGCACAGTCATTTCTGCCTATGAGAATTCAGATTAACATATTATTATCTTAAATTGCAAAAAAAATCTGTCATATTCAATGAAATAAAACAGAAATTATTTGCTCATTTACTTCTGAAAGTAAAAATTGTATGCTGTATGGGTTTCTTGAACCACAAGGAATTTGGTGTCGATAAGCTCCAGACCCCCAACGTATTCAGCAGTTGATCACCATGTTTTTCTTTCCTTTCTAGCAAAAATACCTTTTCTGTCCTCCATCCAGCAACTATGCTATGGAGGGAGGAGCAGGTGAAAGGAGGTAGTAGAGAAACCACGTGGCATAGTGGGCGTGGTGTGTTGTGGGAGCCTTTGTTGTTAAGGAAAGAAGCTGGGAATGTTCCTCTCTTGAAGCTTGGCTGCTGGATCAAGCTGGCCAGATGCATCCCAACACCAGGGATAACTTGGTGACACCAGAGAGCTGCACAGACAGCCATCACTGTGCTCTGTGCATCCTCATGCAAGGGTATGAGGATCTACTGGAAGCGGTGGTGAGGGAGAATGGGGAAATCAAAGCGAGCCTCGCACTTGCAGCAGGGCTTGTTTGGTCAGTGGCAATGACAACAATAACCTCTTCTGCCTGCATGGGTGGAGCTCAGTGGTAAAACCAGTAATGCTGTGCTTTGTTGCTTCTGCTGTGAATTTATGGCATGGCACCAGGGTGAATAATTGATTTTCCCCAGAGGATCCTTCCTTTGCTGGATGTAACAGCATTGCCTCTCAGGGTCTGGGAGCTGAACCTGAGTAGGTGATGAGGTTAAAGGCCTGAAACCTGGCAGGACAGGGGAGCAGCAGCATCTCATGGGGGCGTAGGGGAAGACAGTAATTTTGGGTCATCATTCAAAGAGTATGTGAAAGCATCTGCAGTGGGCCAGGATTGCTTTGATGGTGAGCAATGCCTTGGCACCTTGTTGTTTAAGATCAACCCTGCTGAGAAGAATAGATGTTAATTTACTGAAGGATGCTGTGGTACTGCAGTTTGGTCTACTGCTGTAATCTGTAGTTTAAAAAGTTATTTTTGTTGATGGTGTGATTTTTTTTCTTGTTTGTTAAAGGACAGGAAGAGGCACCATGTAGAAGGTTACCTGTTTTGAAACACAGATTCTGTGAGGATGGTTATCTGCCCTCAGTCTCTCGATGAGAGAGCAGTTTGGCAGTGAAACCATTGCTGTAACAACAGCCAGCAGTGAATGCATTTAGCAAGGACAGATGTTGATCCATTCAGGTAGCAGATGTCACAGGCGCCATGGTCTAGTGCCTGAATCATATGGAGGTCTCTCTTCCCAGGTGGATTAGAAAGTGCAATCCTCAAAACCAAACATCCATCAAAGGCAACAGATTTACTACCCGTTCACCTGGTATGCACTGAGTCTGGTTTTTCTCAGGATGAAGAAGGAATCTTTTACTGTGGACAGTAGCAGACTGGATCAGGACTTTTACCAGTGTACTCTGAAGGGTGTCACTCTCATCTGCTGCTAATTTTTCAGGTTTTTCCGAGTTTGAGTTTTCCCAGTAAAGTCTGGTTTTCTTTCAAGCAGGAAGCTATTTGTCATTTTTTAATGCCCAGAAAACAAAATTTGGTTTATTTGTGTGCTCTTCTGATTCCCAAATGCCTAACTGCTGATTCCTGAAGAACTCAGAAGATTTTCTGAGACTTTTTCTCTTCTAGCAAAAATTTGTTGAAGGTATCAGATAGCTTAAGGAATGTCAGGCAAGGACAAATGGATGGACTGGCAAACAGCAGGGTATCAGACTGCCTCATGTGCTTAGGAAACATTTAATCAGCTAAATATGACTGTAACAACTGAGACTGAAAGAATTTATTGGTCAATAAACTGAAAAAAAATTTTAAATGTGTCTTTTTCCCCCCATTTGTATCAGATATTTTCTGTCTGCCTACTAACTTATGTGAAAGCCATGGAAAAATTCAAATTAGGTTTTATAAAGGTGTAATGGATCCCTACGAGCTTTTAGTGCAGATAAAAGGCCTATAGAAAAAAAACAAACCCATGAACATTGTTTGACTGACATGAAGCCCTGGGAATACAAAGTTAGAATCAATGCTATTTGCCTAAAGATGAATCTCCCTGTAAAGTTTAAGCATTCTTTGATTCACAGCATGTCAACTGCCGAAACAATTTCTTTTAACTCAGGGCTTTGATAGTGGAAGATGTTACAAGTACCATGAAATAATTTTCCATCCCCAGGTTCCAGGCATTTGATCTTCCAGCTCTGAGTTGAGCTCCTCAGGGTTCAGAAATCCTTTGGACAAAATGATGACGTTTCAATAAGTGCACTGAGCTAAAACTTCTTGTGTAGTGCAGAGTCTTTAATTTTGTAGAGTGTTGTGCTTATATATTTTGACAAATGTAGTTGAATCTTAATTATTTATATAACTCCAGAATGTAAAGCAACTCGTTTTTGGAAAAATAATTGCTTTTGTAGCATGAGAGCAAACACATCATTGTGCTGCTTGCAAGTCCCTGTGACAAATTAAGACCTGTCACCAGCAAACCAGCAATTGCTGCTTGTCCCCACTGGGGGGTATCTCATTTTTTATACTTACAAGTTTTAGTATAGGAAAATAATTATTTTTATCTTATTTTATGGTGCAATGCATGCGACATCTCAGTTATTCACTTAATAGTTACCATGCTACAGTCGTGTCTCTGTGTGAGAATTGCGCGAGTAGAAGAAAGGAATGCACTGCTGTGGAATTTCTCTGTCACTGAGTGTTCATGTTCCACTGCTGGTGGCTTCTGTGGAAAGATTAGCAGAGCAAGTGTTCCTTCTGGTGCTTTTTTGCATAGCTTTGCTGGGTTTTAAATGTTTCTCCTCGGCATGAAAATAAGGACTAAACTGGGCAAGGGATTCCAGCACTATGGAACAGCAGTTCCCTACTATGCTTGAGAATGTGACAGAAAAATACTGATTAGCCTAGATTAGCCATTGAGAGGGAAATCCATAGTTATGAAACTTTGGTATTTGTGTGTGTGTATGTGATCCTCAAACAGACTTGCTGCTTGACAGCAGAGCTTGACATTAACTTCTGTTATTTTATTTGCTTTTTAAATGATTGACCCTGAGGCCTCCATGTACAGAACACGCTGTCACTGAGGTAACTGGAGATACAAGTATACACAAGTAAGGAGATAGAGTTGAGATTTATTTCCCAGTTTTTTGCTTCCCTTTACCACACTAACCACATCTTTCTTCTGAAATGGATCTCTCTTTTTTACTCTATCAAGCAGTACTGTAGCAAAAAAAAAAAAAATTTAACATTTCCTTTTCAAGAGCGGATCAGCTGAAGCTGATAACCAGCTCTCTATTAACTGACTGCAAATTCTTGGGTTTATTTTGAGTACAGAAATATTTACTAACATATACCAAACTCCTCCATCTGATTCCCACTTCTTCCAGATGTGGATGCAGAACTGGCTAGGTCATTCAGGGGTGCCAGATTTCATTAAAATTTTTATTAATGCTCCATATGAAACTTAACTAATTTTTTGTATATTTTTCAATAGGTCTGAGACTTCCAGTGCTATCAAAATTCACTGGAAAAAAAAGCTTGATACTTCTTCCTATCATTTCATTATCCCTCATGCACATCTGGGTGTCTTTGGAATGAAAGCATAAGCAAACAAAACCCAGAATATTTTGCTTTCGTTTTTATATATGTATTGAATTGAATTTCTTTGTATACTTCTGGTATATAAGCAATAGTGCAGATAAACTGTGTTAAACTGTGTTTTCTGTTTGGTGGTTAAATGAAAAAAAAATATAAATGAAGATGTTTGCCAGTTTCCCCCGATGGATGCTTTTGCCTTGTTAACATTAAGGTTTTGTTCTGCTCTGATCAGCTGTTACCTTGATTGTTTTGTCAATGTTTTTATGGCATAACCAGGAACAAAATATCTTAAAATTAACTTCTCTTTTCATTATCAAGTTTGTCTCATGTCTAGGACAAGCTTCCTTTATTGAGGGAGAAATACATTTTTAGTTCAGTTTGCTAATGCAGCATATGGGAAATTCTGTGATAGCTGTTCTTAGTGGTAATCTTCCAATTTTGGTTGCAGCCCTGGCTATGACTGGAGCCTTGACCTCCTGTGGCTGTCTGGACCAGAGATGGTAATCTTCCCAGGATATGGCTGAACATGAGAAGTGTGGTCTTTCTAGCCCATGAAATTGTTCATTCATGCAGGAAGCACCATGGGCTGTTGAAACTGCCATGGGGACATTTGACCTGGAGTTGTCCTTCAAGTGCTGAAGCTGTTCCAAATTTTTCTTCCATCTAGATTTTGCCAGCAAAATGTCAGAAAGCACTGCATTTTTGGGGCACTTTTGCAGTAAAGCAAGTAAAACCTTTTGTTTAAAGGTAGTGGAGTCCAGGGGATAGGACACAGAGGTGCTCCACCAGGGTGAGGTAGTTCTCTCTAGTTTTTGAAAATGGAAGTTCTTCACAGTCACAAAAGTGGCCCCCAAATTTATGAGTTAGTGTAAACTTGTTCCAAGTGAAGTCTGTAAATGTTCTGTACTGTACGAAGAGGACTCATTGCTTCGGTTACCTACCATTTCCCAGGGCAGGCCTGTCTTCTTTCCAAAGCAAACAGATCTGGGATTTGGGAAAGAGTATACCATATCCATCTGGGGCTTAATGCAGATAGGAGCACCACAACCTCAGGTACACAGCAAAGGGATGGAAGCAGGTAAATTCAGGGTAGGTGGGTAAGTGCAGCTGCGCACTGAATTGCAGCTGCGAGGCCATCCTGCATGCATGGAGCTTCAGCCGGACAGTCACAGTGTTTGTCCACTGGCTGCACTTTGTGCAGCAGCATTTTAGGCTTCTAATTTGACTTGGGAGGATATTAGTCTGCCTGTGCCCTCTTCCAGCACCTGATTCTAGTTTGGCAGATCCCTTGTTTCCAGGCGGCATCTGCAGAGAGGAATTAATTTATTTCACATCTCGGAATAAATGAAAATACTAATTCTTCCAGGTGCAGTGCTAAATGTAAATGCATTCATTAGGATGGACAACCCACATTGGCTCTCAGCCTCAGGGAGCCAAACCTCCAGAATGTGTCCCAGCACCTTGTTACCGTTTTATCAAAGGTTAATAATCTGAGATTTGTGAGTTACTGAACATGCTTTGTAAATATTAATTAATTGAATAGAGATTTGAATGCGATCCCCATTTTTAATCTTTTGCAAATCGCTATTAATCCATCTTGTTTATACTTCCATGCTCTAAGCAGGAACAGTTCTTCTTAATCAATACACTCATTTGCTGTTTTACTGTGGAAGGAAGCAAGGTTTTGCTGCCTGCATGCTTTAGGCATAGGGATACCCCTGCCAGGATGCCATGAGTCTGCATCAGAAGGAGTCTGGAAGCTAAAGGAGCCTCGCAGTTAAGCAGATTAAGAGGGATTTCTTCAGCCTGGCAGCAGGTGCTTGTAACTGACACTGTGCTGTGCAAGATGATACTTCATCAAATAAATGCACTGTCAAAGTTAATTAGTTACATTTTTATTTTGCAATTTACCTCTATGATGACATCCTGCTGGTATTGAGAAGTGCTCCAAAAAATGATCGTTTGTGCTCTAGCTGGTGGATTTTATGAAAATGTGAAAATGAGCTCTTGGAAAGCGAATATGAAGACTAAATATTTGATTTTGCTTTATTGGTTGGTGCTGACAATATAAATGCTATTTAAAGCTTCTGGAGATTTTGACCAAGATGGCAAGTTTTGTCAGCTGTCTTCACTTAATAATGTCTCCTGCTCTTGTAGTGAAGATGTGAATGCATGGAAACCTCTGAACTGAGGTCATTAGAAGAAGGACCATTGTTTCATGTATGACTTGTGATGTTCTGTTATATTCTCAAGAGTGCTTATCTCTTATTCTGAGAAATTATATTAAAACATTTGGGCTAAAACAGTGTCAGTGAATGAAGTTAAGCTCATCCATTTGTCAGATATGAATTCCATCAAAAGCAACACACTGAGCATTTATTTCATAGCTGCCAAAATGCTTGGCAAGGATTTCAACAGAAACATCTGCATATTCACTTTAGGCCATCTTTCTAGAGATAGGGACCCTGTCAGATCAGGGAATGAGACAGATAGATAATGTCTATCTGTACAAAAATCCTCACCAATGTAACGGTGATTTTTTACTTTCTGTCCCAAATAATAAAGATAGTATTGAAACACTTAACAGTGAAAATATGTGGCAGTAATTATACCCAGAGTAGTAGCTTTATAAGGATTGAACTGCATGTTGTTTGTCTCTCAGCAACAATATAAAATATTTTTTACAAAATAAAAAAATATTTAGAAATGTCTCCTTTTTAGGTGGAGTAGGTAGTACAAATTTACAGAGACAGGATAATAGGTTCATTCTCTTCAGAACTCTGAAAGCTTACACTACTAATAAAAACTTATACTAATAAGCAGCAGCAGCTGAATTGTTGAAGAATTGTGTTGTGCTTTTATCTGCAGCTAAAATCAGATGTGCCATTTTACCATTGTGAAATCTGAATTTTATGTGTGCTGCCAAGAAAAGCTCCGATGCTGCGAGGCCAGGAGGTTATTCCTTGACAAAATAGCATCATTTTGATGCAGGTGATGTCAAATGCTAATAGATTTTAGGGTCTCTTGTATGCTTTACTTTTTTCCCTTTGTTCCGGGAACAGGAAACAGCTAGCCTATTAATTGCCTTGCTAACAAAATAAGGGAACTCATTGAAATTTGGGTCCCAAGCTCTCTCAGGATTATTCAAATATTCTGTGCAGAAAACTTCAGCATTAATGAGGTGGGTTTTTTTTAGACAGTACTGTTCTGGAAGGCAACTATGCCAAAGTATCTCATGTGTCACTGGCACTCTTGTTCAAAAGCAGTAATTGGGACGAGAACCTAGACAGGGCCTGGCTGTGGTGTCAATGTGGTAGATCAGTTTCTGCCCTCCAAAATGAGAGGCATGTCTTCAGATGAAAATTGTTCTACCCCTCTCTCAGATGGTGGAAGGAGATAGGTAGGCAGCTCCAAAATGTGGCTGAGAGTGGCTGAATCATCTTTTTGAAGTAGTGCTTCACCCTGATGATTATCTAGAGATAAGGCATTCTAGCCATGTTAATCATCAAGGATGCAGTCACACCTTTCTGTTTGCAGTGGGGCATTACACTTGCATTCAAAATTTGGACTTTCTTTTTATTTCTAGTCTTGATCAGCAAGTTCTTACTGTACATGGGGAAAAAATTGATTGGGGAGAGGGTGAGGATGGCACTGAATATCTACCAGTTCCATGAGAGAAATAAACTGGTCTCTATGGAGAATCTCAGCACCTTGTCACTTCTGAGAAGCATCCTCAGTCAGGTGGACAGATTCCCACTGCTTTGTTTTTTAATGGGGTGGCCACATCCTCCCCATTTACCCCCCACTGCCATCATCCCTTGAAAAACAACCGTGAGAGGGTAACCCACAATTACCAGAAGCACAGACCCATCATTACATTTCCAGTGGACTGTGCAAATAGTAATTTTAAAGCAGGAAGTCCTTGCATTGTTGCCTAACTGCATTCTTTAGGAAGGAAACAAACAGGCAGGGGTTAAAATCTAGGTGACTGATGGTACCATCTTGACAAGCTTTGTCTCTTTGACAGTAAATTTCAAAACACTTTATGACGGTGTGCTCCTGCCTTTCCCGAGACAGTGAGGCAACCTGCATGAAGGTTAACAATCAGTAAGAAATAATGGGGCTTTTCCAAAACAAGCTGCAAATTTTGTTTTGTAGTTTCAGTATTTAAGAGAAAAAAAAGCATTTTAGGTCAATTTCGTTGGTTATGATTGTTATCTCCACATGCTATTGCTGTTCAGTACTAAAATACAGCTTGCAATTAAAGTGAATGCTTTCTCAGTGAAACTGAGTGTTTATTTCTCCACTAATTTTTTTTTTCCAAAAGTCTTCCTTACAGATCTGTCATTCATCAACATATGGCTATTATTAGCTGTTTATTTAGTTGGAATTGAGGGATGGCTTCAGCCAAGCTTTAGGAAACTTCAGCCTTGTAACTAGGGACAGAATCTGGATTGATATGTGGTTATTACAATATGCATACATTTGTAGAAATCTTATGGTGGATTAAACATGCATGCTTCACTGTTTGTCCCACAGTGGATAGAAACAGGAATTCCCAAAGACACTGACCTTCAAGTATTGAAATATTCAAGCTGAAAAAGCAAAGCATGTGTTTTAAACTGATTATTTTCTACCAGAGAAAGTGATTCTTTTTTTCTTTTGGTACATCCAATTAAAAGTATTTAGGAATGCCATGCATCCTATCAAGTCTGTGTGATACTCAGATACTCTAGTGCCCATGGGTGCGTGCTCCATGCCAAATTACTCCATGATTTGCAATAGTAATGAAAGGAAAATTATATAAGGGGACTAATGAGGGGACCAGGTGGGACAGACTAGTCTTTTCTGAGCTTGCCATCTGAGAAGGTGTTTTTTAAAGCTATAATCATGGGTCTAAACTTCCTATTGGCCTAAGCATATATGTTCTCTGAACACCAGTGAAAGAGAATTTTTTTCACGGTTTTTTCTCAGTGGTGAATTTTGTCTAAGACTGAAACTCAGCAAGAAAAGCAGTCCACAGTAGAACAATAGAATGGCTTGACCAGCTGGCAGAGCTCTGTGATCAGTAGGTAGAATACTATTTTCCTTTGGAGTGTGGGTGTGGAAAAGGGTAAACTACTTAGTTTTTCCATTGTGATAAATTTTCGGGAAGACCTGAGCTCCTGGAACTTCTGTTTTTCACAGTCATTTTTTTGGGATTTATGGTAAATTTGGCAATCGGGAAGTGGAGTCATCCTTCCTGACTTGTGATAATGAAGTGCAAATATCAGCTCTTCATTCTCCTGAAGGTCATATGACTTGAGAATTGCTGTGAATGCTGGCTTCTCAGACCAAAAAGAATAAACAGTGTGTTTTCAACCAAAAGGCCACTAGGTTAACAGGATATTTAAGCTGAATACAGAGTAAAAAGTGCTGCAGTCGTGTCATGTCTCTTCCACAAATGTTTGCCTCACATGGTCTCTTAATATTTTGAACACAAATAGATTTCATCAGCTTCGAGAGGCATGACGATATTTATTTTTCTCTTATTAGTATAGACATCATAATTCCTTAGTCCTAGTTATGTTATGGTTAATTTTTTAGGTTCAGACGAAGTTTATAACTTGAAGAAAAATGGAGGAAACCTGAAATGATGATTTGGTATTCATGCAGGGCATGAGAGATTCACAGTCAACACTGCTATATCAGTATGAAACAGCTGTCAAGAAGTCCTCATATATGACTCCTTCAGTTGCTCCCGATGTTTGGCATGAGAAATAAAGGCATTATATCAGATAAGATCTGCAAGATAAATGTGGAGTTCTTAATGGTTACTAGCACACAGCTCAAAACCTGAGACCTCTTTGACAACCAAACATCTTCTATGAGTCTCAAATATGCAGCTGTCTTTAGTGGAGGCAGAGAGGTTCAGTGGTAGCCTGAACACTGTGTAAGTGTCTGGCATTTCCTTCTATTCAAGGAAAATTGCATGGTACATATTTACTCTTGAGAATCCATCAAGAGGCTTGTGTAAGCCAACAGTGTATGTTCATGTCAAATATTTCACCCATAATTCTTATTTTTTCATTCCAAAGCTTGCTTAAGAGTCGCATAAAGTGGATATGTGTGGGTGTGTAGGGGAGAGGAAGGTTTTCCTAGCTGGGACCCACACATCTGGAATTCTCTCTCCATACTCATCATCTGGCCAAGTAAATATCCTGTGTGGGATCCTTCAGAGAAAAGCTCAAAGATCTCTTCCTTTTCTCTTTATCATGGTTTCCCTATAATTGCTGTTTTGTGTGGTTTTGATGTAAGGGAAAAAGGGGACAGTGTTTTGTTTTTGGAGGGCCTTTCAGGTGCCACTCTGAAGCCTCCTGACATAGTTATTTTTGTACTGCACAGTTTGATTAGTTCTTGATGAAGTTCTAACTAATAGTTACAGAAGAAAGAGGAGTTTAACAAGAAAGGTTGCTGGTAATTATTTGAAGGAAGCTGCAATAGTCTAACCTTCACTAAGTTTTGCATGGCCATCTCAGCAATGTCTCTCACATTCTGCCTCCCTGAAAATGTATGGAGAGTGTCAGCTGGTCTCATGTCGTCTCCCACTTCTGCTGGCAGAAACCTGGAGTCCTGTGGCTGAAGCCACTGCAGGTTTGTGCAGTCTGTGCTGTTTAGAGTCTTTTTCTAAACCCCGCCTTCCATGTATATTTGTTTTTAATAGGTATACAATGAGAATAAAACCTTATTCTCCTAATGTTTTCCAGACTGTTTGGTAAATTACTTGGGGTTCAACTGCCAACCTGGGGATGTCTAGGTTGTTTTCTCTCTTGTGATTAAGTGACAAGGTGAGTTCATATTGCTGGAAGCATAGCTGCAACACAGGGAATGGACTGAGACAGACTAAGAGTTTTGTTTTGCAGACAGGCCAGACTTATTTTTGGTGGCTTTGGCTTGGTCATGTTTCAGAAACCTCATTCCATAAGGGTTTTTCCTGCTTTCAAAACCTCAGTTGTTTTAACAATAACAATAACAAATTATAAATGTCTCCATCTGTAAGAGAAGTAACTCAAACAAATTGAAAGGCTCATGTTACCCAAGACATAGGGAACAGTGTGCTTGAGTGCTCTGCAAACATTGTCCAGAAACAGTGCCCTTAGCCCCTGTGGAGATTTTTGGACAGCAGAGTACCTGTGGGTACAGAATTTCACAAAATAGCTGTTTTCACAAGTAGTGTTAGAAGTAGGATTGATTCTAGGCTGGTTTTTAGGCTGCTGTTTTTGGTTTCCTTGCAGGTGGATAGGTAGCTTGAATTTATGGGGCAGAAAGAGAGCTACAGACACTCCCCCCCCTCCACTGCTGATTTCCAGCATGTGACTCGCCTGCCTTAATGAACAGAACCCTTGCAGTGGCTTTAAAAACAAAGGCATTCAGGCTTAAAACCTGTCAATATGATATGATTGTTGTAGAAATGATAAATACAACAAAGTAGTTGGTAGGGAAGGTATATTTCATAATAGAATACTTTTAAAAATACAGCAAAAGCTACTTAAATCTGGAGCTCGGTTTTCGTTGTATTTTACTGCCTAATGAATCAGAAATAAAATATGTAATTTTATTGAAAATGTAAAGTAAATCCAGATGTTTACATTCAGAAGTGTCACCAGTGTCTACAAGGAGCATGTTATCCTATTAGATTTATTCCTCTGAACAAAACCAAACAGCTCATGCTGAGTAAGACTGGGGCTTCCGTTCAAACAGCAGTGGTAAGACTGTGGGACTGGAATCTCCTGTATGAAGGGAAAATTTTAACACTAATACACATAAAGTCTGTGAAAACATAATACACTGGGTTCTTTGTACTCTAGAAATATGTAATGATTTTTTTTTAATTTTGAGAATTTTGGTGTGTTACATTTTCAACAGCACTAAAAAATTTATATTAACTCTATCTAAAAAGGTGCTAAAACATTCTCTAGAGAAAGTTGTTCACTGTGTGGGAAAAGCTTTTACTTGTGCTTCTACTTGGATGGGATTAATTTTTGGCTTTTAACTTGATGAGAGTCCTCAAAGCTGGAGACATCTGTCAAAAGGGAGTGGGTCCTTGTAAGGGATGAGATGATTGAATCTGGAGGTTCACTACATAAATTCTCCCCACTATCTTTTATGGGCCAGACTTTCATTCTGTGGGAAGATATTCACCCAGGGCATGTTTGCAGTGACTGAGCTCTTTCTGTGACATATCCTGGCCATGGGCCTGACATTGAGGAGTGGCTCTCTGGTTAGTCTGGTACACCAGTTCTGTAAAGGAGACATGAGAGTTCTGCTTCTTAGAGAGTCCCCATCTGGGGAAAGCACTGGCAGGGAAATCTGAGGCAGCCTAGCATGAGAGTAAATCTTACTGAAAATATAGTGCTTTATATTTAAACAAACTGGTCACTATGTATTAAAGGAGGAATTTATCAGTAAAAGAAGCTTCATAGTCCTGAGCCTCTGTGATGACCAAGTGAAGACATCCAGTATAATCCATTATTTGTAACTTTTGCTTCCTCTGACTCCTCTGATTATTTTTTTGAGGAGTGTGTGTGTGTGTGTGTGTGTGTGAAAGTCTGTGGCAGTTAAACTGTTTGAAACATTACAGTAACTGAGGTCATTGGGGCAGGAATAGAGATGTGGGGATTGTTCAGTCAGTCTTTTTCCATTCCTGTCAACAATTTTAGTTTGGTTCCTTGATTGTGGGCATTGATGCAATCTTTATTTAGATCATCATATCCTATTTTTCATTCTGAGGCAAAACTGAGAATCAGCTCTCCCAAGACTGCTGTGATCCCAGAGTGGCTAAATAGTGCTGTGTCTGATGCAGTCATGCAAACTGCCTGTATTTATCCTGTATTATCAACCGAATCAGTATTTTGTTCATATAGATTGATATATACATGTCCACAGTAAAACACTTTTCACAAAGAAGAATGTCAGTTAGTCCCCCCCAAAATATAAATTCCCTCATTGAGGCAAGAAGTTCTTCTATAGCCAGACAAATTAAAATAACTCTGTCACAAGGAAAATAACCCTGCAAGGTATCTGAGTGTCTTGACAGACTTTGCAAGCTCTTCTCCTCCTGCTCCTGGTGGGGCCTGAGTGAGGAGCTGGCAGGGTAGGGCAAGAGGAGACAACTGTGTCTCCCAGTGGCCATGAGCAGATAGAAGAGTTGAGATGTTGAGGTGTGTCTGGGTAACTCAGGACTCACGGGAAGCTATTGCAAAGCTGCCACAGGTTCTCTTACTCCCATTCCCTTCATAATGCTAGACTCCATTTACAGCAGTGTGTGCCACATCTGCTGGCAGAATTTTTGTGAACATTTCTTTTATGTACTTTGTACAGTGTTCCATGGAAATTAACTCTCATAGATAGTTGCATTAGTTGTGTAAAGGGCATTGCCCTAACTTAAAAGGTGATAATCAAAACATAGAGAAATTTAAGTCAAAGTTCTTTGATACCTTGAAATATCTGATCTAAAAAGCCTTTAAAATCTGAATGTTAAAAGCCCACATATAGTATATAACATGTTCAAAGCATGCCTCCCTCTCTTCAATTTCATTTGTAGCTCTGTATGTTGAGAATTTTCAAGCCAGATTGATGGGTGTCCTGTGTCTGGAATTAGCACTTTTGAAATGTCTGTCTTGCATGAATGTCCCCCATCTCATGGGGGCTGTGTCAGAGATGGGCACATAATTTCCTTTTCCAGCACCAGTATTCAGTTGCCCGAAGGAAGAGATCACTCAACCTCAGCGTGATTTTCCCCACAACTGCATCTTCTGACTTCTCATCAGTCTTATTTCCAGGGAACAAGTAGAATCACTAGGTACATCAGTGAAAGGTTCTCTGTACATAGCACAGATAAAATCTTTGGGGAGATAGGAGCTTTGCAGTTAAGTGGTCTGCTCTGAATGCATAGATTATGATTAGTACAAAGGCTTGTATTCTGCCTGGATTTCACAGTGATTGTGCATTCCTTTTACCCCTGTGACTGGAATCTCATTGCAGCAGACCTCATATCTTGCTGGAAAGTATGATTATAAAAAAAGAGTAGTTTTCTTTTTCTAGTTAAATCAGGAAGAAAGACTCCTCCCGCTTCTTAGGAATTACTGAATTGATTTTGAGTCAATCTAAACTGCAAAAATATGCAGGTCAAGGAAGAACTCAATAATGAAGATGTAGCTTGTCTTTTGGTAACTGAGGAAAGAGTGTTATAGAGAGATGCTGGCTAAATTACTTGCTACGTAGCATAGCTCTTTGCCTTACAGTATCACACAAAACTTGTCTCTGTTTAGAATCTGGAAAATGCTGTAGTCAGGTCAGGAACATCAAAGGGTATTTCTCATACTGCACCAGCAGCAGTATGAAAAAGTAGAATTAAGAGATAGCAGAACAGAAGGAGGCAGAAAAGGTAAAGAAATCCAAACAGAGTCTGAACAAGAGCTCCAAGTTTATTGTAGGAATAAGGTGAATTAAGAAGTGTGTCCTAAAGATGTGCTTCTTGCAGTTTAATTACCTTAAGTTCTTTTGGTAATATGATGAAGAAAACATCAATGTTTTGATGTTTAGAGACATATGGTCCTTAGTTTTCAGGTATTTTTGTACAACAAGTCTCATTCTAAGTTTAGTCTAGGTCTACATGTAAGGTGATTTGACACTGATCAGTAGCACTCTTTTTTCTTCTACTCTTGGTTTTTGCCCAAATCAAACATTTCTTACTTGACAGATTACACAAGAAAAAGAAGATGACTCTCTCTTTCATCGGTAAACAGAAGCCTTGTTTCTTTCACTCAAGGTGCACTTCAGAACCCCTGTTTTTCTTGCAGTATTTAAGTGATTGGTAATGTTGTTTCCCCTGTGCCCCCTATATCCCAAGATTCTTTCTGCTGTGGTCAGGTCTTTCCTGCCTTCTTTTGGAAAACAGGACTGTGACTTCATCATATTGTGTAATGAAGTTTAAACTAGTACAGGAAGAGATTGTACAAAATAACATTTTTTATTCCTGTAATAAGCTTCGTAATCTGAGGGTAAAAAGAAATAAAAGTTATTGATCTAAATTTGCAAAATAATCTACATAATTTAAAAAAATAAGTATCTTTAAAATTAATAGTTTGGAATGTAGATTTGCTGCATATAGCATTTTTTTGTCAAATGGATTTTTGTAACCTTGTAGAATAGTTCAAAGTATGTAGTGAAAAGATCTATATTTGCATACTTCATTTGGGTAGAAGTTTTTATTTTGCTTTGTTTGTTGTTTATTCATTTCCCATAAAAGAAAGGCCTTTGTATTGTGGTGAACAATAAACTGTGTTTGTCCAACTCTCATGCAAGTAGTGGCCAACACTTTCTAAACTTGTCCAACGAGGCCCACTATAAAGTCCAACAATCTGCTCTTAGGAAAGGGTAAGCAATTAGAAAAAATATTTTGAGGTCCTTTTATGTCAGTGCACCCCAAGTCAGCCTGCTTCTTCAGTGCAGCCTGAAACATATTTCCAAAAAATTGAAATTGTTTTCTTTTCCAGGAATCCATTATAGCTCTAAGTGTTCAAATACATTTTCCTTATTTTAGGAAAATATTATAATTTGCAGATTTATGTCCCTTGTATAAAACTCCCATGTAGTCATATATACAAGTTAAGGTCTCCTGGCAGTGGTACCAGTAAGACAGTGATTGATGATCTGACGTATGAAAATCTTATATCTGGTTGTAAGAAACGATCCCTGAAGTCTGTAAAAGTAACTCTCCCTTTGGTCTTTTGGAATAAATTGTTCGTTATATCTACTTTAAAGTGATACAAACTATTAATTGCATATGAATTTTATTTATTTGCATTCTTGTGCTGCTATCCTCTTCCCTTGTGGGAGATGTCTCTCCCTAATTTGTTATGCACCTTTACAACAAAAGAAGTGAAAAGCAGCTAGTACCATAACTTCATCTAAAACAAGCTGCATTACTTTTCTTCAGCTTCTCCAAATTAAGTTAAATTGTAGGTAATTCTCATCCATTGACTTTCTTTCCCAGTGGAGTGGTTAGGAAGAATTTGGTTCAATCCTGGTGCAGGACAGAAAGGTCTAATTCCTGGAATGGGTCAGCCAAAAGTATGCCAGCTAAGTTATAGCAAGTTGCCTTTATTGCATTATAGGTAATACAGTCTGTGACTATATCAGAGTTTGGGCATTGGACTCAATGTGAATGAGTGTGACTTTTGGTGCCATGAGCTTCTAAAAAGTTCATTTTGCTTAGTGTTTCTGATGGTTTTTGTCTTCAAATAATTAAGCCAAGCATGTCTAATACTCACAAATATACAAGGAAACGCTGAACTTAAAGAAACAAGGCAGGCAAAGGACTCTCAGCCCCAGTGTTTTGCGCTCCCAAAAGAGAGTATTCTGGCAGCAAAGCATCATTTGATCTTCTAAAAGTAGGCTGTGGGCCTATTGATCATTGACTGTGTCCAAGTAATACCAAGAGTTCGGATCATCACACAGTATTGTGGCCATAGGCAGATTGAAGGTCAAGCCAGGAAGTCAATCCGTAGGTCAGGGTCAGGATTAGGCCCATTGATCACCCAGCAGGAATGTAGCAATAAGGCTTGGCTTAGGTCAAGCCAGGAGACCAGTCTGTGGATCAGAGCCTAAATTAAGGACCTTCAATGGCCAGACATGGCCATGGAGACCAGCACTCCTCTGTCATGGCCCAGACAAGGAGTGAAGGCCCAGGGCTGAGCTTGAATGGACCTCCTGGGCTCAAGGGTGTGGAACAACCTCAGGTGAGGCTGGTCACAGCTATTTATGGTGTGTTAGTGCACTCAGGGTCTGGCAGACCAGGGCTATCCTGTAATGCCTCCCAAAATGTTTAAAGGAAATGGATTCAAGTTTTTTGTTATCCCACATGCCCCTTCCTCTATAATGGGGACATCAGTATATGAAAACAGAACAGGTAAGACATTCTTTTAATGTTCTGAGTTCTTAACAAAGGGCCTTCTTCCCACAAGCAAGTAACTGCTATGTTTCAGAGATCTTTGTGGTGCATTTTTATTAAAGTCTCCTTTCAGCATGCTGCTAACATAGTCCTTTAACATCACAAGTATGAAAAAACAGATATAGATAAGGTGTTTCATTATGAGTGGAAGATGACTTATAAAAGCAAATTTCTACAGTGTGCAGAGCACCAGCTGAGCAAAGGCCAAACTTTTTGTTTAGTTTGGATATTTCTTGTTTCTTAAGAACCTCTTAAAATTCATGAGGGAGGTGTGTGTGCAGAGGAAAAAGTAGAATTTCTGTCACCCTAGAGTAAGCTGGTGGAAGAAAAGAGGAAGAGCCTGGATTCCTGTATCTGCAGATATCATGGCACAAATGAAGGGGAGAGTGTTCTATGCTATAAAGCTAAGACAATAAATGTGATCCTGAGCAGCTGCTGCAGTGTGTCACAGAGGGGATGGGAGAAACTCCTATTTCTCTTGGTAAGATGCTGCAAGTTGAGTTTTGAGCAGCTGAAGTAGAAAAACCTGGGCTCATTGATGGATAAGTTCTGTCCATGAATCAGGTCAGAGCCTTCTCTAAACAGGTTCACATTTCTGTAGACGTGAGCTAAGCAGTCCCATGGATTTTTTTTTGTTCTTAAAACTTCAGCTTTGTAAGAAACCCTATGTGACTTCTTATCTTTTTTGCTGGCTGACCTGCTTATCATTGTGTAGCCATAGCTGTACAATGAGTTTAAAATAATATTGGTGTTTAACTGATACATGCATACTTCTGTTTACATCCTGCATTCAGGATGCTGTAAAGTCATGAGCCTGATAGAAACCTGTGAGTAAGAACTCAGAATAGAACTGGTGGGAAAAAAAAGCAGTGTGGAGTTGGAAAAAGATGGCAGAAAGAAGTACTGAGAAGCTCTAGGAGAAGAGAAAAAAATCTTACCAATTTGTCAGGAGTCAGGTTTCCAATTCAATATGGTATTTCAGTGCATATCTTGTATGGTAATTTATGTCCTTGAATTTAATGGAGAACCTACACAAATGTCTGGATTCTTTACTTGAATAAAAGTCAGAATGGTCTCTTTTCCATGCTGATAAGTGTTAAAACATAATGATTCATTTTTTTCATCTGTGAAGTTTTGCTGATTTATTACTTCAAGCGGGTTGATTCTACAGTGGGATTGGTACCTGACTGGCAATGAGTTGTGTAACATATCATGTTCATTTTTTTTCAGCTTCTCTTTTTTTCCGCCTTCTATTGTGAAATTCTCAAAGCATAGTTGTCAAAAGCAGGGATTTATGCTGAGAACGTGGATTGTCAATCAAGAAACTCTCTTTAAAATATTGTAAGATTGCCATTTATCCTCTTTTCATTTACTCTGTCCCTTTCTTAACTGTGGTTCCCAAGGCCCTTGTGATATTTGTTGTCCTTGTAGGGGCAGCACAAAACAGCTATCTTCTCTCACCTTGAGTACCATAAAAATGGTGCCAGCTCTCTCATTACAGGGCTCTTCAAGGAGACAGAAAGTTGCTGTGCAGAAATAATGCTGTAATTAGCCTGCTATCCTGTGCTATCACCAATGACTGTCTGAAACTCCTTCCCTGGAAAATACTGTTCTGATGACATCAAAAGACCCATACTGTATGGGTAGTACATATGGTGATTTCACTCCTCTTGATTTGACTCTACCAGTTTCCAGATCTCCCTCAACTTAAAGGAAAAGCAAAGGAAAATGCCTGTGGTGTAAACACTTAATGTGCAGGACAACCTCCCTGATTCTGTGAGTCCTGTGTAATGTCAGGAGTGTGCAGTGGCACTGACAGTGCATGGTTTAATGCTTGCTTGTGTCTTTGTTTTACTGGCTTTTATCTTGAGATGATCTGACTGGGTGTGTCTTCTCCAGAGACAAGCCCTGCTCCCAGTGAGGTCCTAGTTCTCATTCTACCCTCTTTCTCTGTTTTTTGTCTTGATCTCTGCAACATCCTTTTTTTCGTGATGGCTCTGGGCATCTTACCCTGCATGTCAGGCAGCCTTAACAGAGTTAAAGTAACCTGTGTGTTGTAGAGCAAAGTTTCAGTTTGGTGAATAGTTTCTGTAAAGCAAAAACAAATACTTAATGCTGTCACATTTGTTCTCCCGGAGAGCAAAAGTTTTTGCTTGAAGTGTTATGATAAAACTCTTGACATTAGAAAAATTGCTCCATTCTGAAAAACACTTAAAAAGGATGAGTTGTCAAAAAAGTTGGTAACCTTTACGCTGGCCTGCTTTTAATCTCTATTTGATGTGTTAAAAATACTGCCTAAAATAATTCTGATAGGTATTCTGAAAGCATAGTCACATTTTCCAAGTCTCCCAGAGCATACCAATTCATTGCAAATAGAATAATTGTACCAGGGATCTCTCTTCAAATGGCCTTTGGTTTGTTTTCCTTATTCAACATTTAGAGTTGAGTGACTCTGCTATTTTTTAAGCTTCTTGAACAGATTTGCCAAATAACTTTAAAAAAACTTTAAAGTTATTTGTAGGTAAATGCTGTTTTCTGCTTAGTAAGTTCTTTCTCCTCCCCTCTTAACTATTGTTTCAGTTTCATTTAAAATAAGCTGTCTCTCTTCCAGTCACACTGCTGGACTGTGAAGTGGGTACATGTAGAAGTATTCTAGCCAGAAGCCACAGAATACACAAATATGTTTTGTTTTACACAGGTTCAGTGCATGTTGTTTGCATTTAAATGAAGGCCTAGAACCTTATAACTGTGTTAGTTAAAACCTTCTTTTTGACTCCATATCATCAGTTTGGAAATACTGGTCAAGTGTTGCAACTATTGCAGAGTTAAATAACTCACTGTGGGATTTTCTGTTTGTAAAAACTCTTTCCATGATATGTAGCAATCCATTTTGTAGTTCTCTCATCATAGTGTTTTTCCATGTGACTGCAACCTTTTAAACTGTCATTCCCTGAAGTTGAATGGGAGTCATGAAATACAGTAAATCCCAGATGTGCACATTGCTGACTGCTTTGTGTTGAAGCATTGCCCTCCAGATTTCCACCAGCAGTGTTATATGCAAGAATGAAAACTCTGAAAAGCCCTGGTCTTGATGCTTGTGATTGATAGGCACAGTAGAATTAGACAGGACGTAACCCCTGTGCATGTGCCAACACATGGTCTTACGTGAGCTCCTCAGGGAGTAAAGAATATCAGTTTTGGATCATTTCTCTTACTGTGGTGTTATGGGATTAGCTGGCATTTGGAACTGACAATATTGTTTTCTGTTGTATGGTTTCTGTGTAAATGTATATAATGATGTCTGTAAGAAGGTAGGTCTCTGTGTAATATGAAAGGAGGTAACTTTTAGGCCATGTGGGTTTTTAAAATAATTTCTTTTCCTTGAAATCTAAAGGATGACTTCTTGGTGTGGCACTTACGCTAGGTGAATAAGTGATGTTCCCTTCTGTTACTTCAGTTTGTGAAGAAATTGGAATCTGCAGAAACAGTACATAGCACATTCACAAATTATACTTATCAACAGCATAGCCCAAAGGAAAGCCAATTTAATTGCAAAAGATGTCTAGTTCAGAATGATAAACTGCAAAAGTTTGACTTAAAATGGTAGATAGCTTCTTACAGAATAAAATTCTCTCTGATTTATTTTCGACATTTACATTTTTTATCTTTAGGCATTGAGAAACTGATTTTTGCTGTACCAGACTTTATCACATTGAGCAAGACTTGGGTTTCTATGGTATCTGACTCACAGATGATGATGTATGGGACTGTGTATTCAAGTATGGTAACTTGAGTGCTTTCTTCTCTTTGCACTTGAATCCAGTTGGTCATCCCTTAAATTATGATCAGCTTGATTATCAAAATAATATTATCTGCTTGATAGTATAAAAGGCATATTTTGCTTTCTTATCAATCTCTTTACATTAAAAAAAGGTAACTTCAGTTTTAATGTTGCTTTCACCACATAGGCGGATACTCCTCATTAGGCTGAAAACCAGTACCAGCGATTTTGAAAAGAAAATCACACCTTTGATAAATTGGTTTCAACAGAAGTGTAGAAACCGTGAAGCTGTGTTCTGCAGTCTCAGCAGAGGGTGAGGAGCACTTAGGTGCTTGAATAACTGCTTTGTAATTGCAGCTGTTAAATCTGTGTAACCTTTACCTGAGCTATGCATCAATGCCTTGCCCAGACATCTGTGCTCTGCATATTGCTTGCAAGTACCTAAGTGTGTGTCCTCTCAGCACAGGCACAGGTGAACAATAATTCAATTCTGTTTTGAAATTTCTCCAACTGAGCATCCATGGGGCAAATTGATACAACTCAAATCCCCCTCCATCTGTTAACTTGCTGCCTCTGTCCTGACAGGGCTGATTGATTGCAGGACTGTGCTCTGGTCAGGTGAGTGGCAATTGAGCTGACAAAGCAGTGGTTTACCCCTGCTGGCAGGGAGGTTTATTAGTCAGAACCATAATAAGCTCCAGCGATGAAAAAGGATGGCAGTAAATAGCAATTTTTTGTGCTGTACCTTTCTGTTTAGAACTATCTCAATACTCAGCCCACATGTAAAAGAAAATAGGTTCTTTGTTTGTCTTAAAGTCACATTTCAGATTACCTTTATTGTTAGAGTGCTTTTCAGCTCCCCTGTGGGATTAATGATGTTGATCACCTTTGCGTTTTTCCTGGTGCATTGCAAACTACTTGCATAAAAGCATTTTATTTTTGTTCAAGTAGTGCATGCAAGGGCCCTATTTTTTTAATGTGGTGGCATTATTTGTTGTTCATGACAGTAATGTGTGTTCTGTCAGTTTGGAGTCATGTTGGAAGCTGGTGTAGCAATTAGCACTTGAAAGACTAAAAACGGAAATATCAGTATTTGTGACTGAAAACACGCGTCTCTGAGTTTAAGTACGTTAGCTTGTATTCCTGTTATCGTTACTTATTTTCAGACTAAAAATGAGTGTCAGGGGCTAATGCAATCCCTGTAAATTATCTTTTGTAAGATCTGAAACTGTCCATTTGCCTAGGAAGACCAGCCAAGGCCTTGACTTTAACTACATTTAGAAATGCAAAATATGAGTTTTATAGTGCAAATGTTCTTTTTTCCCTGCCATGCTAGCTGCAACAGAAGAACTGAGGCAAATCCCTAGGCAAGCTAAGTGTTGGGTATTTTTATGGAGTGTTCCTTCTATGCAAAAGAAAATCAGAAAGCATCAAAACATTCACACTGAACCTGCATGTTTTTCAGAACTTTTTCTGGTAGCTGGAACGAAACAGTAAAGTTCAATTCAGTATTCCTTGGTTTGATTCTGATTTGTGAGGATGTAGGAAAAATAAGGAGTCAAATGTAATTGTATTACAGTTCCTGAAGTTAAGTATGAAGGAGATTAGTTTCCTTCCAGACAAGGAGGAGCTGACCCATTCTCTCTGAGAGCTCTAATTAGAGCAGCCAGTAATAGAATCAGTGCTCCTTCTTCACCAAGACAGCCAAGCTGTGCTTCTGGTCAAGGCAGCAGAGTAACTTTGTCAGCTCACAGAGTGTGGTCAGGTGCCATCCAGAGAGGATTTTCTCACCTGCCTAGCAGGTTTGAGGATGTGTGTTGAGAGAGGAGGTTGCTGGTGTTTTAATCCTAGTGATTTACCAGCTGGTAAGGAGTTGTACTTTGAAATATGACTGAACATCTCCTTGCTTTGCACTTCTTCAGGAGCCAGTCATGAATCTAATATCCCTTGGACTAAAAGGGGGAAAAAAACCCCTGAAAAACCCAGAAAAGCAGCCCTGTGAATGCCATTTCTGAAGAGGGAAGGAGAGAAAACAGACAGATGCACTTTGTTGACCCTTCATTCTCTTCCCCCACGCTCTCCTCCCACAACAGCTTAGATCATTAAGCTCCTGTATAATTAAAACTTGGTCCAAGTCACACTAATTCTGTTTACTGGCCACAGTGAAGGATATAAATACCTAATCACTTCCTTACACAGAGGCTGCTTCCTGCTGGTGGTTTGCAGTTGTGAAGGACTCAGTCTCTCAGCGAGCTCCTTGTACAGCTGCTTGCCCTGTGTCAAGGAGCCTTACTCCAAAGTGGTCCCCTGCCACAGCACATTTATTTCCACAGATTCCTCCTCCTGTTTTTTCAAAGGGAGTAATGTCACTTTCTATAAACAAACAGCATAGAATAGGCTATTGTCAATGCACATAATAACTGGATTTAAATTTACAGAATGAAATTTAAAAGGCAAGAAGAGACTGTCTTTTGAGGTTTTTGAAGGGACTGCACTTCTAATGGACAGCTGAAACCACAGCACAGAAGTCCTTACAGATGAAAAGGTCTTGAGCATATATCCACTGAAGTCATAGCAATGGTTAATTGACAGCATCATAATTAATACAAAGTGTTCTCAACATGGAATTCAAAATATTCATTGGTCACCCTCAGAGCATGCAGAAGTTAGACAAAGTGATTTCTGAGGTAGTATTTCATGGGCATGTTAAATCCATCCAACACATCTCTCTCTGTGGGAAGGAATTACTGGCTGAGGGGAAAGCAGGGAAGAGGGAGAACCCTCCTAATTCACATCACTGTGTTCTTGTGAAGCTGTCGTAAGTGGCAGCTTGAAATAAGTAGCTCCTTTTGAGCTCTGGGAGGGTAGGCATGGCTCTGACTTGGTGGGGAGGGAGAGATGTGCTAACAGTCATACAACCTGCATGGACACTGCCTGTGGAAGAAGTCTCAAAATTAGATGAAGGGTTTCCTTGAGACACAGAGAACCCAGACCCATTATTCTTGATGGCCTTGGGCTCAGCAGCTCCAAGAAGTTACTGCAAGAGCTTCTGCTTCCTCTGTAACAGGAGAAAAGGCAGACTTGCAAATCAAGTGAAACTAAATGAATGCACTGCAGTCGCAGCCCTTTGCCTTCACTGGCAGTTTCAGAAATACCCCCTGTTCTGCTGAGGGTTTAGAGTGAATTATTTCTGTCTTTTCTCTCTCCTTATTTATGAAAGCTGAGTGCTGCTATTATCAAATAAGGCTTAACTGTATTTTGTTTATGTTGTATCTGTGCAACTGCATGAAGTACCTAATAGTGAAAGATACTAGATGAAGACCTTTAAAACTCTTTAATAAATATTTTTCAAGTGGAAGTGACTAATCTAATGCTTAAGCTATAATCAAAGAGTGACACAAAATACATCCATCCTGTCAGGATGAACAGGGCTTGTGCTTTGGTGTTTGAAGTGAGTCTATTTTAATACTTTTCAAGCCATATAGGGGAGAGGCTAATAGTTACACACTTAGTCTGTGGCCTTTAATATGTACTGATGCTCCCACTGAATCTTTTGTAAAGCAGTTTTAGTTACATGGGTTACTTACATAAAGGTAATTTTAAAGTAGTAGTCATATTAATAGCACCTTGAAATTTATAAAATATTTATCTGGGATAGAAGCTAAAGACATTTATTTGAACAAAACCTGTGTGAAGTAGAATGAATTTAACAGACATTAATTTAAAACATATATCTGTTTTGGCTTATTTTCTGCAACAGATTGATACCTATGTAAAAATCCCTACATATTTAATGTCTGGCTAATAATTTTTTATTGTAGAATTAATGGTTCAAATAATTTTATTTGAATGTGGGCATTTAAATGCACATTTGTCTTGTTTGTCTGTATTCTGTGCATGTTGCCCTGCATATTTCTTTATTACCTTCTACTTGGGCACCCAATATCTATCATCATTTTTCTTCCCACCTTGCTGAGGCGGAAATGCGGTGGAGTGCCCTGTGTGTTTTCACATTTATTTTTAATTACTACGTGCAGTTTTATAGAAGAAAAAAAGCAAAGAATTGCGGATGAGGTTTGTGTCGGATATTTATTTAACAGACTGAATGTGTGACTTTGTCTTCTACACAACTAGCACTTCTTCCTCCCTGGCCCCCTCCTTCCTCTCCCCAGGAGATCCTCATGGCAGTCAGAAAGGAACGGTGATCTATTCCAGCTGTCAGCCAGAAGATTCAGATGTTTTCTTTTTTAAATAAGGCTGCTGATGGTGTGACTATCATTTCACCTACCTCAGCTCCAGTTTCAACCAGCCTTCTCTCATCTTGTAATTGGTCTTCTCCTAATACTGAATCACTGGGTGTAGCAGTGATGCTCTGTCGACAAAGAGCTGTGTGTCATCTGAGTGTTGATATGCCTTATCTGGCCAATTTATCTCAGTGTTTAGCGCTGGAAAATGCATGTTTTCGGGGTGCTGTGGATCTAAGGCTGAGATATAACTCATTAGCATAAGATAGAGTTTAAGCCCTTCTAGTGTGTTTCCACAGGACCCTGTTGGGTGGGAAAACAACTTCTGCTTAGTAGAGTAGGATAATGCAGATTTGACCAGAAGATAGAAACTTTGCCTTGTTTGCTATCCAGCATGCTGAGAAATCAAAATCTCTAAGACAATGAGACTTCCAGACAGTTTTTTGGTTGGTTTTTTTTTGTTGTTGCTTTGTTGGTTGGTTGGGGTTGTTTTGTTTGTGGTTTGTTTTGTTTTTTTTTTTTTTGGTTGGTTTTATGTTTTGTTTTGGGCTTTTTGGGGGTTTTTTGGTTTTTTTTAATAATGTAAGAAGAATTGCTTATACATTGCATATTAAAATTTCTGGAACTTCATATAAAAAAATCCACACTTTTGAAGCCAGGTAATTGGTTCAGCCTTAGGCATGGTGTCACACTGTTATCTCCATAATTAACTATTGCATAACAGCTGTCTGTGTAATGACAGTCACTAGCTTTTTCGGTGCTTTTCCCTCTCATTTCAAAACTTTCACATTCTAGGTTTAGCTGTCTTAATGTTTTGTTTAGTGGAAATGGGAGACAAAATGGTTGTATATGAATAACAAGGTTTTCCAAGCTGCATGCAAAGAATGGGAAGAGTGAGAAATTGTTTCCTGAGTATTTTTTTTTTAAATTGCTTTCGTTATACAGAAGATAGCATGCAAAACCTCAAAAAAAATGGATAAGTGATATTTCTGAGGCCTTAACAGCATAACAGGTTCAGGATAAAATTCAGAGACTCAAAGAGGGATTTCCAGAGAAAATGTGGAGATTTTGTGGGCTTAAAATGAAACTAAAATCCTTCTCTCTCATTTTCTTTAGCTTCTGTGGTAATTTAGAGTACCCTGCATGTGTAATACAGGTTGGAAATGAGGACATGCTTGTAGAGCTAGTTTTAAAAAACTGATTTTGTTTTAATTCTGTTTCTTAGCAAAATAAGAAATTTCTTCTGAAGATGAGAGTGATCTCTAGCTTGGAGTCTTAGTACTGGGAGCTGACTGGTGTGTTTCTTTCCTATTTTACTTGCTGCTTGTGTGATTATCTGAGATTTATATGCTGCAACACATATGCAGAGGTCACTGTAACTTCTGAATCTGCAAACTGCACAGGTACTTCAGCTGTGCTAGTTATTCAGTTGTTATGGGTGCCACTATCCAAATGGGTCAGGCTACCATGGTTATGATATGATGCAATGCCCATGGCAGGCATTGCAATATTCCTTGCTCATTTTCCTTGCCAAGTCTGGATGATTTACTTTGCAGGTCACCCTATTGCTTTTGGCTAACTTTCAAACTCAGTATTATCTAATCTACAAATCGCTGCTATTCCAGCAGTTCAAGACAAACAAACAAAAAAGAATTTAAATGAGCAAGAGAAAAAAATTGCCCAATTGAATGAATTATTGAAGATGGAGTTTGGTCCAGAGAGAGAGGTATTTCAATCTGGGGAATAAAGAGCAGAAGTAGTAATGGCAGCTGCATAAATAATTGATGAAGTCTCGGCACTCGTTCTTTGCTGAGACTGGGGGAAGTAAGGATGCAGTGCTTTTCCCCTCACTCCTCATATGGACTGCAGTGATTTATCCTTTAGGCATAACCGTGACATGAGAAGAGAAATCCCTGAAGGTGACTGCAAAGGAAAGACAGTGCTTGGCTTATCTGTCTTTGATTTGGAAGACAAGAGATGTTCACTGGCTCTGTTGCAGAGAGGAGAGTGCATATTTTCACTGTATTTCTTTAGGGAAGTTGATCTGTGACCTTCATATTACAAGTAATGTGTACTGTTCAATCAAGTTCTAAGTGTTGCCACTGTTGCTCATTTTTGGGAAGACAGAGATGATTGATTTTGTGAGGTCAGCAGTCACCACTACATGGAGTTACTCCTGTCTGTATTTCTGTTCCAAGATCTTCCTTAAGATGACCAAGAGAGTAATGCTAAGAAATGGTTTCTGCTCAATGTATCTGAGACTGACAGTGCAGGTATGATCTAATAAACAGTGGTTTCGAGCTGCCACTTAAATAATGCAGTTATACATTGAAAAGCTATTGCTGTCAATTTGATTATGGGTTATTCTCTTATGTCTGAAAATGGAAGTAACTCTGACTCCCTTATGTCTGGTCTGTTAAAGAAGAGGCATGAAGAAGTAAATTCTAAATTCTGGTATTTCCTAATGGTGTCCACATGCATTAAGACAGTATTTCGTTTTGTTTGCTGGAAAATTTGCTGTTCAAACCCCCTAAGACACAATGTTGATTTATTGAACAGTCATTTGTGCCATCTCTAGTGTGTTCTACATGGCAATTAAGTCACCTAAGTCTCCTATGGCTACAGTTGTCTTGATTCAGGTAGGTAGCACCCTTTTCTCCCATCTCTTATGTACAAGAAAGTCATATTTGCTCAGAAAAATCTTCTCTATGAAATTCTGATGGACCCTTGTTTTTGCAATGGTGCAGCTAAAAAAGACCAAACCTAACACATAACTAGAAAGAAGAGGGGAGTAAGAAGTGCAGCTATAAGTGATGCAATAACAATATGACTGTTGGCCTTCCCAACTGTTTATACCCCATTTTTATGAACACCTTTTAATGTGGAACATGCTGGAGCATTAATTTTGAGCTCACTTCGCTTTGATGCCGTTTGGTTTCTGCCTTTTTTCTTTTATATGTTCTCTGTACTCTTTGCACATATATTTGTAGCTCTGTAGCCTACTGTATTAGTAGCTAGTTTTTCCAGTACTTTTCCATGGACTTTCCCTAAGCAGAAAGACAAAACAAATTCCAGAGCTCCAAGCCCCAGCAAGGCCCTGTCCTATCTTGGTTCTTCCTGGGAACCAAGGCCGAGAACAACTCTGAGGTACATTGTCATAAACAAAGTACAGCCGGTGCTGAGAGGGGGGCTCCAGAAGAGGGACTGGACCTAGGGGGGAATTGAATCACCACTTGTTCTCCTTATTGCTGCTTTTAATCCATTATGCTAATTTCCTAAAAGCTATAAATATGTACTCACCCCTGGAGCGGGTGGGCTTTTATGGACACCTTTCCATAACTGCTCCTGAAGACCTTCAAAATAAAGATCCCCTTTTATATTACCTCATTGCTAAAATGATCTCGAATTTCTTTTCCAGGCTGGGGGAAAAGGCAACACTTTTACTATTAAACTTTCGAAAGTCAAGTTCAGAGGTCAAGAGTAGAGTCAGAGTATGCATGAAGATACCCCTGATACAGTGCAGTACCGTGTTTTTCAGAAAATACGTAGGAAGACAGCATCATTGTCACAACATCTGTTGGTTTTTAGCTGTAACAGATTAGGTAGAGGAGAGATCCTCTGGTGTGTGTATATATAGAGGTGTTCATATACCTCTGTCTTGCACCTGAAGAAGTGTCTGTGAGATCATTGCCATCAAGTAGCTTAAGAAAACCTTTTCAAATAAATCAGTGTGTGAAAGTTAAAACATTTGTCATTGGGTTGGCACTGTTTAGTGTTCAAAAAATTGCCTGCAGATTCAAGGCTTACCACAAGGCAGAGAAGGCTAACTATGTTGGACTGAGGTACAAGAACTGTATGTTTTCTGTGTGAGGATTAGATAGCTTAAATCAGTTCATTAACTCACAGTGAAGGTTTACTATATAAAATTTCTGTCTGTGATGGAATGACAAATTTTTTGAGTTAATGCAGCATGTTTCCAGGGCTGGTTCTGTCACAGCAGGACTCCACTGTGTAGGATGTTAGCTTTGCATTTGCAGGGGTCATACATTCATTAGAATCTTAAACTAATGATCTTCTCTATTACTGGCTGAAAATATATATTTAAAAAAACAGTTTTCTTGGCTCTGTGGCTTTCTAAGGCAAGTCAGTGTGCAGTGATAACCATAAACCAGCCATCTTGCAAATTCATCTTGGAGAAGTTAGTGTAGTAACAATCACTGTTTTGATGGCTCTATTTATACCTCAGTGATGCATACAATAGAGGGTGTTTAGACTGGAAAAAAATGTAGTCAGCAAGTCTATGTTTTATGGAAAGAAAGGGGAATAAAACCCTTGAGTCAAAGCCTCTTTGTTTATGTAGAAACACTCAACTTCCAGCATGAACTCAAGTCGGCACAGTAATTCTTACCCTTCAATACACTTAAAAATTTAGAAATAGTCAGAAGACCAGAACTGTTTAATTAGGCTGATTGTATACATCTGGGGTTGAGAATACTTGAAAGTAAGTAGTTTGACACCCAGACCATTGACCACTACCAGTATTATAAAAAAGCTATCCTTGTAACTGTTTCACTGCTGATACCTTGGTGTTTGTTCAGGGTGCAATAACCAAAGCAGGCTGTAAAGAGTTGCAGAAGAACCTCCTGATACTGAACAGTTATTAAAATCCTGTGTAGACAGATAAGAAGTGATGCTCCAGGGGTAGGTGGAGGGAACAACTCCCATCTTGCACACAAGGCATTGTTTGTCCTCCCACATTTCTGTGGAATGGCACATGGGCAAGACCAGGCTGGATGGAGCCCTGAGCAACCGGGTCTAGGGAAAGGTGTCCCTACTCACAGCAGGGGATTTGGAATTAGATAATAAGGTCCCTTCCAGCCCAAACCATCCTGTGATTCTATGATTTTTTTGTAGTCACTTGTATTACAAGTGAGCTTGATGCACGGTAATGGTAGAGTCCAGAACAGACAGCCCTGGATCACTGCATAAATTCAGAGTATACTTTTATCTGGTACATTGTGTACTCTTATGATATTGCTTCTCATCCTGTACTTCTCTTTTCCACTTAATCCTCTACCAAGCCTACCTCCAAAAGAGATAATAAAACTGAAGGAAAAAAGGTCAGAGGTAAGCAATGACTCTTCTGGATAAGAAATCATCTCAACAGACTTCAACTCTTCAAGCTGGAAGGGAGAGAAGCAGATCCCACATGTAATATTTGAAATGTCACAAGTAATGTGAGTGGGGTTAGACTGCTTAGTGACCCTTCTGATGCAGAAATAGGGAATATTCAATGAAACTGGCAGTACTCAGATTTGAAACTTCTTGTTAAGCAGTAGAAACACCTATCAGAGGATGTTATTTTGATATATGTTTTTATATATATCAAATTATATTTTGGTATATATGAAAATACTACATTTTGTGTATGTTCAAGGGGAAACTGGACAAATTTGTGGAAGAGAATGATATTCTCTATTATTAAATATTAGTTATCAGTTGTTCAGGAAGTTTGTCTGAGCTGAGTCATTGGAGAGCGCATGCTTGTCACAGGAAAAGATTGCTCCCCACTCAATCTGGCTGTACACTTTTGCCTGGCTGTGTGCCTTTTGTCACTGCCAATGGCAAGTACTGGGACAGGTCCAGGCTTACCTTGTGTGTTACTGTCCCTGTCTTCCAAGAGGCCTCTGCACCTCAGCCTTGTCTTACCAAGTGCTCTTTCCAAAAGCAAGTGACATTATTAGAAAAGCCAGGTAAGAGGAATCAGCAGTAAACTTAACTGATGATTTGGCACATCTCCTAGTGAGTTAGCAGATGTATGTCGTATATTGAGTTGGTTTCCTCCTGGAGAAGAAACAAGTGATACAATCCACTGTTCTCTGTTCCTCCCAGTCCCTTCTTATCTAGACTGCAGCCTTCAAAGCAAATAATTACAGCAGATGTACAGATCATTGTTTTATTCTTTCAGTAATCCAGGCAATACCCACTGCTTTGCAATAGGCAAGGTGTGCAAGTGTGCCCCTAGAGTAGACTGTTTCTGCTCTTTCTGCCCACCCTCTTATGTATATGAATGTGTGTGTATATTTACACAGAGTTTATGTGCCAGAAGGCCATAGAACCACCAATTGAGCCAAAGAGTCTCAATAAAGAACTTTTTCTATACTTCACACTTTTTCATATGCCCAGAAAATACCTTCAAGTATTTTAATTTAGCCTGTTTGTCTTTCAGGCATTGCCAGGCTCACTATGACAAAAGCTTTTGGTGAGGTTAAATTTATGCAACCTGCTGTACAGGGATGTTCATATGTGAAGATTGGTCCTCTCCTCAGCACCTTTGGTATACTCAGTAGTGGATTTGAAATGTCAGGCTATCCATTGCCTGTGTAGTGGGTACTTAGGCTCAAAGCTGAACACACTGCTGCAAACACTTCCCCAGAGGCTGCAGCAGTAGGTGTAGTCTACAGTCCACTGGGCTCAGCAACACAGGGGCAAACTAATCTTTTTAGCATGACATTAAAATGTGCCTCGGGATTCATCAGATGGTAAAGGAATTTGTCAGATTCTTTTTGTTTCCAGAGAAATAGGTTATATCTGTAAAGGAGATATTTCACAAATGCACTCCATAAAAATTCTCACATTTCCAGTAGGGAATGAGATATCAAATACATCAGTCCCATCATAGATGGGACACAGTGCTTTATGTAGCATGTGGGATGCATGGGTTCAAATTAAATAAATTGATGTTGAAATTAATTTGGGTCTCACACCTAAGTAACATAAATATATAGCTAGTATTTAATTATTTTTCCATTAAAAATGCTTAACTCATTTTCCATTGCAATTTTGAGCAAGTAGAGGAACCTTGTGTCATAAAAACAAATGCTATTTTTAATGAGCTCTGAGTATGAAAAAGGTATTTTAACTGAAAAAACCAAGTTTTGCATTAGTATGCCGAAGTACCTAAATTCCAGCACAGGTAAAACAAAGTAATGAGTAATTTTCTTTATGTTGCTTGTTGAATTGTCATTTTCAAACCCAGTAAATATTGGTTTTGTGCCCTCATGTGATCAACAAATGAAGTAATTGGTGTAGAGATTGCATTTTTGTGCTAATGATCTGTCACAAACTGTGCCAAAGCCTTGAAGGGCAAGTTTTTCATTGTCAGTAAAATGTCTCAGTAAGAGGCACCAGAGAGCAAAGAGAAGGATGAAGAATCATTGAGCTAATTCTGCTAGGGTGGCACCACCCTTCAAAGAGAGAGGTATATGATGGGAATTACCTTCTAGTCAAACTGCCAGAGGTTTCTCTCCCATCCTTTCTTCCCTACTTTCTATGAAGTTTAAATATGCACACATTGCTTCCTTTCTTCCATTTCCCCCCCAAGTTTCCTTCTCCAAATTAAGCATTAAAACACTATACACTACCAAATACCTAAACTTTTAATGAGAAAGTTGGTTTCAAGTTCTCTCACAGTTATCTCCATATCTTTGTTTTCTGCATAACACAATAGTAGTCTTTTATAACTCAGGGGAGTTTTCTTTACTGCGATTCCCATCCTCTCTAGCAGTCAGGAAAAGAAAAATAAAGCTTCTAAACGTTTTTCCTTTACCCTTCTACCACGTGGCTGCAGCTTTTTTTAGCCTCAGCCATCAGGCCACCTGGGCTTTTTAGTGCTCTGTGTTCAGGTTGGGCCAGTGCTCTTTAACCCTTTCTTACAGAAAATCTGCCCCTCCGCTTTCTGTTTGAAATGCTGGACTCTGTAAAAAGTAGTCCCCAGTTTCTAATGTACAAACCTAGAGTCCTTTGAAGTTTAGAGGGAACAGTATCTTCGTGCAGAAACGTCACAGCTAACTTTCTGGATGCTTCTATGTCTCTGTGTTAGTGCTTCTCACTGAGAAGAGGAAGAAAATGCTTTCCTGGGGATCCTTTTTGGCAGCTGATTCCTGGGGCTGGTAAGGCCAACATCTGCAGTCCTGAAATAGCCGTGTGGTAGCAAGTGCTGTGGCTGCTGCCTTTGCAGCTGGTCTGCATAAAATAGCCATAATGATTCTCTTTTCCTTACAGCTAATGTGGCATAATACTTAGAAGCTATGATTTCTGTCTTCCTCTGGCAAAACTTCCAGGTTTTGAGCTGGCTGGAGAAGGTTTTTCTTTGGAAAGATAAGTATAGGCTAGTCAGCTTCATATAGCTGGAAAAAAATAGTGCTAAATATGTATTTGATAGACAAAAAGGAGAACCAGTAGTTTGGTTTGGTATCCTGATGAAAGAGAGCCACTACGTGCACTGAAACTGCTGAAATTGGGGTGAGGTCTCTGTAACCTCCATAGTAAAGCCCCAAAACTCAGCATGAAGGTATTAATTCTGAGGGACAGACAGGTTGCTAATGAGCACTGGAAGCAGAGTACATGCCTGTCTGGTCTTCATGCCATCCAGTGGAAAACCAGGTGTTTGAAATTGACCCATCAGAGTCATATTTAATTACATCCTTCTACAATAATTTCCATGTAAGTTTGATGTTATCTGCTTGACCTTTTCCTTGAGCTAGGAGCACATGAAGAGGGAGAAGGAAAGGTTTTTAACTTTTCACCCCCAGAATCTCAAAAGGAGTTTTGAAAATGGAATTAATGTCAGGTGACTTTATGTGCCTTTAACCTCTGAAAGCGGCTGCAGGATGATGGTTCCTTTATTCATGAGACTTGTTTTGACTGTACAAACAGTTTTTACTGGGACTCATTGTCCCCAGTGCTCTTAAGCAGCCTCACCTGGGGTGGCCCATGACCCCAATTTCAGTTCAGCTTCAGGTCTTCTGCCTGAGCTGGTCTACAAGAGTGTTACCCTCCTGCCTGGTCATGGACAGTGCTGTTCCTGACCTGTGCACTGATGTGCTACCCTAGCCTTGACTTGTCCCCAGGGAGGTGCCTGAAGCCCAGACCCAGGGCTGCCCACCAGCCTGCCCTGCTCCCTGGCTGTGAGGAGGCCCTGGTGCTCTGGTCCCAAGGCAGCAGCCAGTCCTCAGTGTGCTCCAAAATGCTTTGAGGATAACCAGCAAAAGGGTTTGAGCTGATTAGCAGTCTGATAACGGGGATGTTTGTTGGTAGCAAATCACAACCCACTTCCTCTTGTACAGGTCAAGTTGTTGCTTCATTAGTATGGATGTGCATGGTGAATAATAAGCAGTAAAATGAAAAAAAAAAGTTTCACAGGATACAAGTTAATTACATAGCTCAGATTCACTGTGTTTGCTTACGTATGTGTGTAGGAAGATTAGAAAATCTGGAGAGAAGATCATCAGGCTCTAACAAGTAATCATAGCTATTTGGGGTTTAGGCTTCTGTAGATTGTAGGTTTGATAACTGCTCTGTAAAGATCCCACAATATTCAAGGTGCAATGGGCAGAAAACACTAAACTGAGGGTTATGCCTGCCTTTGTCTGGAGTTTCAGCATGGTAGGTTAGGGCACCTGTCCTGGAGTTAAGGGCTGCCTTTGATTTTCAGGGCCTGCCTTCCAAAAGGATTTGAGAAGTCTGAGATCTAATTTTCTTATATTCCAGAAATTGTCCCCATAGGTCAGAATCCAATATTGCATTGTCACTGCTTTGTCAAAGTTCTGTTGGTGCCTGGGGTCCTTCATTTCAAAGGAGAGCCTACTGTGGCACTGCAGTCTAGTCTCCATCTAAAAGACAGTTTTCAGCTTTACAGCCTCTGCTACCAATACTAGATCATAAATAGAAAAATCATCATAACAGTAATAATAATCTGAAAGTCCACGTGTTGGTTCATAACTGCAGGTGGAGTTTGGGGCTGAACTTTGGCAGGGTGACCTCAACATCTTGAGGTGATGGTACCCCAAGGCTGCAGCTTTGTGTTTATAAACTCATGGTTCAAATCTGTGTTGTGTGTATGTGAATCTACAGCTCTTGCATTGAGAATGGTTCCCTTACAGCAGCAGAGCTCAGTGTCTGGGCTGGCTTGCAAGGTAGCACAGGCTTGATTGAGCTTTGTAATTGACTTTTCTCTTGAGTATTTTGCCTCAGCATGAGCCTTCCTTAGATAAAGTTTGGGTTAATTCTTTAACTGTACACTTTACATATTTCAGCCATCTTGTTCAACTCAAGTGGCCTAGCATGACCTTCCCAAATAAAAATGAAACAAAACACTTCAGTGCTGCTGAGTTTCATGTAAGGAGGTGATGGTGCCTGTCTGCTCACTGGAGGTGCTTGTGGCATGTGGCAGGGAGCCAGGCAGGGCACAGCCTCCTGTCTGTGGGCAGGGGCTGAGGCTCAGGCCAGCCTCCTTCATCCTCTCCCGTGTTTGCACTCACTGGAACCAGCACACAAATGTCACCAAGGCCCAGGGTTTGCTGGACACTTGAGCAGCTGGCCCTGTGAAAAACAGTTGTTCCTACTTGGTGATACTTCAACAATTGTTATTTTATTCTGTATCCCTGATGCTGGTGTTTCTGTGAGTTATCTCTGGCAGTCACTGGAGTAGCTAAAATGCCTAATAGGCTGATATAGTAGTTAATATTATTGTAATTTGTAGTGTGCAGGTAATTTTCTCTTCCTCAATCTTGCTGCATATACTGGAAGATAATCAAGAAAATCTTGTTGGTTTTGTTGTTTTGGTTTGGCTTAAATTTTTAATCATTTATCACTGATATGACTTAAGAAACAACTTACTCATCTCTGCTACTTCTTTCCAGCAGTAGTGACTTGTCCTAAAATAAGCTGTAAGAGTAAAACATCATCACTGGATGGGCTGCTTCCCTGGACTTGTTTTTCTGTTAAATACTGTTTCATGTTATTTTTTTCCTCTCTGAGTAACTGACTTCCAGAAAAAAAAGTTGACGTTTACTTTTCTGTTCCTGTTACCATCTTTTTTGGTGGGTTTTTTAATCTTTTTTTTTTTTTTTTTTTCAATGAACCTACATAAAGCACTAATTGAGTAAAAAACATTTTGGATCATAAACAGCCAGAGTGACCAGTGCTACTCATTTCTTGTTTTTTTCCAGAATTTTATTTGGCAAGCAGGATCAGTGTCTGTGGGAGGAAATAAACTGACTTAAATTTGGGGGAATACAGGATGGAGCTTGAAAGGGTGTGTCCTCAGAGATGTGTGCACATGTGTCACACTTGCAAATTGGGTAATTGCATATTTAGTTTCCTGTCTGTATACGTGTGTGGGAGCAAATGTACGGTTTGTCTGCCATAAGGGAGATCCATGCACTGAAGCCATCACCATTTTCAGGCTGTTTTGAACTCAGTGCACTGGAAGAACTTACAGGGTGGTGTGAGCCACGGCGATGACTCAGAAATTCAGTCTCAGTTTTATGACTGTCTACCAAATCCTGGTAATAATTGTGATGTTAAATATGTTTTGGCATATACTGATATCAATTAAACAACAATATGCTGGTGGCTCTTAAGGGCCTGTTATCCTCAGGCCTCAGGAGAGCTTGGCTAACAGCAGCCTTACTCCACTCAAGTTTTAAATACAAGTCCTTGATGCTACCTGTGTCCTTGTGGAAAAACACCCCTTACTGCTGTATTTTTGTTGTTGATACTGCCACTTGGATAGCTTGATATAAAGCCTGAGGCGTAGGAGCTGAATGGAAAAAGAAAGAGAGGGCACATATGGGTCAACATTCAGTGACAGTGATGAAAGACAGAAAGATGATGAGGTTTTCTTGTAAACAGTTTGTATTGGTAGCTAACAAAAGGAATAAATTTACTGCTGGTTTTCATGTTTCTATTCTGTATCCCCAGCTTCCCACAGGGTGATGCTCATCTTCCATTTGGAGTCCTTCTGATTATAACTATGAAAAATAAGCTATTTCTGATACACCAATAAATACACTCGCTCACTAGTCCTGGAAAACAACTCCTTGCAATTATGATTGTGGTGACTGCACATAATGAATGACAGAGTTAGTGGTAAAAAGTCTTGCTGTCATAACCAACCTTTTAAAAACGTAAAATTTCAAAACAAGCACCACACTGTTGACAGTTTGCATTTCAGATACTTCAAAACACATAATACAAGTTAAAACTTATTTCTGTCATGAAAATGCATGAAAAGGCATGTGTTGTCCCTCATTTTTCCTATTGTCATGAAAGTTTAGAAATTAGTATTTTTATTCTAAGGTACAAAAATCCTTTCCTTTAAGCTATGTAATTAATTAATTATAAGGTAAACACCCAGATATTCCTCTGAGGGCTGTGAAATCTTTGAAAAGCTAGAGACCATACAAAACCACAGATGTGGAATGACTGACTTTCTGGAGGGGTTTCCAAGCTTCCTGCAGAGGTTTTGGCAAGCCAATAGCCAATAGAGTGACTCTAATATTATTATTTTTAATAGAAATGAACGATTAATTTCTTTAAGGATTGGTGTGGGGCACTAGAATGGTGTACAAACAATGTGATTGTCGCTAGCTGAGGTATGTCTGTTGTTGCCTGCTACATGCTGGTGAGGTTTGGTGTGCACCCTGGAGGGTTTGGCATTGGGTTGGATCTCTGTTCAGACTCAGGACCTCTGTCTAGGACTCTGCCATGCAAGGACTTAGGCCCTGCTGTTCAAGACTTAAACACATCCTGGGAAAGGTCTAGTCCCAAAAATGGATGCTTTATTTCCTATAGGAAGTGATAGACAAGTGACAGCAAGTGGGATAGGGAATGGGGGGGTTTTGTGTGGTTTGGGTGTTTTTTCTAAAAATCTTTAGTTTAAGGTGTTCAAGAAAGAGTGGAGAAGTTACTGTGCCCAAGGCCTGGCTCAGTTTTACCACTGTTGCTCTTCAATATGCTCAATTCAGAGCTCTGCCCCTTAGGCCAACCAGAGCAAGGACCATAGAGTCATAGCAAGATTTGAGTTGGAGGGGACCTTTAAGATGATCTAATTCCAACACCCCTGCCATGGGCAGAGATACCTTCCACTGGACCATGCATGCATGATTAGCCTCTGTTTATGCATGATTAACCTCTGCTTCCTGGAAAGGTGACCTGTAGTTCTTGGAGTGTGCTAAAACTGAAGAAAGGTGACTGTAAGAAGTGTCTGCTAGTCCTTCCTCATTCCTCTTCACAAGTACCTTGCACTCTTTTTCTACTTCTATGAAAATGTTGTGACTTTGGTAGCACTGTGATTCAGCTGGTCTGGCTCCTCTGAGCCTTAAAATCACCTTATCAGCATGAATTGATCTCCCTTTTAACCAGAAACTGCCTGTGATATTGTCCCTGGTCCTGCTGAGGCACAATGATACCCTTATGAAGGACCATGGACGACGGAGGAGGGAAAGGTTACCTAAAATAATCAGTCTGCGTACTCTGTATGCTGTACTCAAATTATCTCTGTGCAGGTGTGAGTGTGTTGCTCTATAGTGAGGCAGTGTTCCAAATTCTGGACGGAATCAAAGGAAATGGGCCTTTCTGGGCTCAAAAAATGTTCTTCTGGCTAGGTAACTGTACTTTTCAGCTGAGCAAGAGAAAGGGGATAAAAAGATGAAGCAATCATTCTGGGAATGAAACCCAGGGATCTGATCCTGAGAAATGTGGACAGTACCAGGCACACCCAGAGCTGGACTACTTTCTATAACACCTGAAACTCCTTTAGGATTTGCCAGTTTCAAAAGTGGGAGATCTAAGCCTCATCTAGTCAGGAAAGATCTTGTGACGTCTGGAAACGCAACTGCTTGATTCCTTCTTGCAGTGTATGATGCTGTCTCTTCTCCTGGTTTGCTCCCTGGAGCTAAAACCTGTTTTTCCAGTGGGTCAAAACTTTAGTGTAACCAATGCTCTAGACCTGGTGTTAGTGGTCTCTGTTGCAAAGCTTAAAAGTAATTTTAAGGCAATTTCCCTTTTAAGGCCAGGCCACTTACTGCCTGCTTTTTCCTTAAATTCACTATAGTGGGATGGTAACAAAACAGTAACAGTGAGTGAGTCTGCTTGTAGTTCTAAGCATGCATATATATATATATATATATAGATATGTGTGTGTGTGTGTGTGTATGTATATATATATATATATGACTTGAATATATGCACGTATATATAGGTGTTTTAAAGTGTGGGTGTATAACTTGTGCACTGAAGGTGTGAGTTCTCTAGCAAATTTAGCCGCTTACAACCGTCCTAATAGTTTTCATTCTGGATAATACACGTGATGTGACTTGGTAAAGTGGGAAGCCTGTCACTTCTCTATGTGAGCTTAGCTCTGAGAGACATGGATCAGGACTGAGATGCAGTTTCATGAGCTAAGTGAGGTTTTTCCTCTTGTCTGCCCCTTCCCTTGCTCTCCTTTGGTTGTGTTGGCCTGAGATGCAGCACTGCCTTTGATGATTGGTGCCTTCCATAGTGCACCAATCGTCTGCTTTTTCTGACTTAAACCCAGACTTTTCTGATTTAAAGCCAAACAGGCTTTAAATTTTTGTTTGGGAAACTGGTAACCTGAGAACAGAGATGCAAAGGAGTACAGCAAAACTCTGATATTTAATAGATAAAATCACAGAATAATCTGATCTGGAAGGGCCCCACAAGGATCATTGAGTCTAGCTCTTAGCCCTGCACAGGACAGCCCAAAGATGTCACACCATGTGCCTCAGAATGTTCCTCAACTTTTTCAGGCTTGGTGCTATGACCAAGTCCCTGGGGAGCCTGTTCAGTGCTCAACCACCTTTTCCTGATCTATCCTATGCTCCCATAACTCAGCTTCAGGCCATTTCCTTGAGTCCTGTCACTGGTCATGAGAGAGAAGGGATTGGTACCTGCCCCTTTGCTTCCCCTCATGAGGATGCTGAAGACTGAAATGAGGTCTCCTCTCAGTCTCCTCTTCTCCAGGCTGAACAGACCAAGTGCCCTCAGCTGCTCCTCATACACTTCTCCTCCAAGACCCTTCACCATCCTCATGGCTCTCCTTTGGACACTCTGTCCAACAGCTCAGTGCTCAAAATCAGGCTTCACTGGAGCAGAGTAGGACAATCCCCTCTCTTGCCTGGCTGGTGATGCTGTGCCTGATGCCCCCCAGGACAGGGTTGGCCCTCCTGGCTGCCAGGGCACTGCTACTCATGGTCAACTTGCCATTGACCAGGACCCCCAGGTCCCTTTCTGCAGCACTGCTTTCCAGCATCTCATTCCCTGGTCTATACACACATCCAAGGTTGCCCCATTCCAGGGGCAGAATCCAGCATTTGCCCTTTTTAAACTTCATACACTTGGTAATTGCCCATCTCTAATTTGTTGAAGTCTCTCTGCCCTTGAGGAAGCTGACAGCTCCTCTCAATTTACTGTCATTAGCAAACTTAGTGCTCCTTCCAGTCCTTCCAAGTCATTAATGAAGATGTACAAAAAGACTGCAGGCCTGAGGACAGAGCCCTGCAGAACCCCACTAGTGACCAGATGCCACCCTGATGTCACCCCATTCACTGTTCGCCTTTGTGCCCGATCCATGAGTCAGTTGCTCACCCACTGCATGATGTCTTCTTCTGACTGAATGCTGGACATTTGGTCCAGAAGGATACTGTGAAAGACAGTATCAAAACTTTGCTGAAGTCCAAAAAGATTACATCTACTGGCTAAAATACACAGACCAAGACCAGTCCCTTGACACTGTTTCATTGCAGCTCTGGAGAATCTGTTGTGCTGGGGTAGTGTTAACACCATGCTTTTTGGGACTCTAACTTTAGCTTATGTTGGCAGTGTCTGTAATGGAACCAAATCTCTTGGCTAGAAAAACAAAATATCACCTAAAATGGGAAGTTTTGGGTTTTTCTTTTTTTTTTTTTTTCCGTGACAGAATTTTCCATTCTGTTGCTTCTCTTTAAGCCCTTCAATACTTACGGAAAGTTTTCCCTAATCTCCGTTTCTTGAGCCCGATGAAAGATAGGAGGAAATCTGATCAGTGGATGAAAGAGGAGGAGAAAAAAATACTTCTTACTAGAGAAGGCAAGCAATGAGACTTAACAAGTGTCTACTGTCTGGAATTTGTGAGGGAGGAGTTCGTCTCAGGCAGTGTCAGACTCTGTGTTCAGGCCAAAAGATTTCTTGAAAGAGAAACCATTAAATGCAAATGACTGACTGGTATGCATCAGGTGGCTGTACTACACATACTCTCACCATATGTCCCTGGGTGGAAAAATGGCAATGGAGTATCTGAATTTTGCTATTGGATTTCTGAGAAGCTAGGAAGTATTTTAATCTGTCAGGACCATGATACAAGTATGGTGGTAGGTGGCTTGGAAAATATGTACCAGTTGCATCACTTGGAGAGGAGGTGACAACAGAAAACATGAGCAGAATGGCGACTGTTTAATTTCTTCCACAGTATGTAATGAAAAAAAACTGGGTTTGAGGTTCCTTAGTATGCTGGTAGATTTTCTTGCTTGCCATGATCACAATGTGCTACCTGCAAAGTCAGAATTTATCAGCAGGAAATATTTTCTTTCCTCTCTCAAATTCTGACTGAGAACACTTTAGTATTTAACATAGTCCTTAGGTTAATTGGTGGGTTTTTCTGTACTAGTGTGATCATTAAGGAACTGAACAGTTTTATTAGCTTCCAGACATACAAGTTGAAAATAACTTTTCTGCACTGATGTTGAAAAAAAGTAGTATATGAAAACTTGCCTGGAAACCTTATGAGACTTTGTTCTGGTTTTGCTTGAACAGTTTTGAGGTCTGTCTTCACTCTCTTGGCAAAGGTGAGGAATAAATATTGTATTGTACAGAACCTTATCCCTTCCTGGGAAGCCCAGGCACAGTGCTCCCATGAGTGGCAGAAGGTCACTTGGCTTAGACTATGTCTATCAGTGCTTGCAGTTGGCCTTCTTGATAAGGCTGTTGATAGTGGCCATCCAGGTGGGTTAGGCTCTCTGGGAACTGTTGGTGTGTTTCTCTAATAATCTACCTTAGCTGAAACACAGTTAATCAAAATCCAAACTTTTTAGGTACACTATTGTTTCTGCTTCTACCTTGCCTATGTAACAAAATTGAGGGCTTTTTTATTTTTTCCTCAGTGATTTGTGGTTCACACCAAAGCCTTTGCAGTAAACTTAGTTTAGTTGCCAGTTTGAAGTCTGTCACTTCAAAAGTTTAGGACATAAATTTATTTTTTTAATAGGTACCTGTAACTTATATTGTCAGTTACTAGCAAGGACTAGTAGAGGCTAAAATTTATCTAAACAGTCAGTGACTTTGGGAACAGAAGCACTTTCTGAAGGTGATGTCATGGCTAGCCCTTTTTAGATGATGTTTATAAGAGCATCTAGAACTTACAGAGAATTCTAGATATATTCTGTATGTTACAGAGGGCAGCTGGGTCCAGTAGCCCAACACAGGGGATGCTGCCACAGCTTTTACCCTTGGTTCCAACCAGTGCCAGGGCTGGGTGTGTATTGGCAGTAAGGGAATCTGCATGCACATTCACACCCTGCATGAACCCCCCTGCACTTGTACAACAGGCATGTACCTGCCTGACCATGCAGATCAACACAGACAGGCACACAAATGGCACCAGTGGCCTCATCCTGTTCCCCTCTTTGGCTGAACAAGGTGAAGGTCTCTTGGTGTGAAACATTAATATATAATTATCTCTCTCTCTTTTTCTCTCTCTCCATATACATGCCTCATGTATGATATATTGTCAATATACTAATTATGTGCTATGTCACTAATATATATTAACTGCTAATAATTATAGGATTATGGCCAGTAATTACCATTAATTATTACTAGCTATAATTAAATATATATAATTATATATGCACATGTATATGTACCCCATGGATCTTTCCAGCAGCAGGACTTAAGCATGCAGACCACCAGGTAGCTGTCCCTGGCCCCTTCTTTGAGAAGATAGGACAGATCTGCTGGACAGGTGCAGATCAGGGCCAGATGAATGTCCTGAGGAGCTGCCTGCTGACATGTGATCAGACCTTGTGGTATACCCCTAGGCAGAGCCCGAAACATACTCTGGGGAGATGCTCCTGTTGTCCCTTCTTGTGGGTCAGTTTCTGGGGAATGGGGCTGAGGTTCTGCTGGGACTTGTAGAGATGGGCCTTGGATGGGCTGATGGCTCCTGGGATGAGCCTGGAGTAGCTGGGCAGGGGATTATTTGGGGTCCCCCATTGCCATTGTCCCTCTGTGTGTGTGTGTGTGTGTGTACAAGTTTTTCCCCAAAGCCTACGGCTGGATGTAGAACATGCACAGCTCCTGGTCTGTTGGGCTAGGACAAAGCTTTGCACAAGAAGATATATTTTCTTTTCTTCTGTCTTGAGCACGTTAATTAAGAATAACTTTTGTATTCAAGATCCATAAGGGTTTAGAGGGCTCAGAGAAGCCTGACAGGAGAAGGGGAAAAAAAGGAAGAAAAAAGAAAAAGGCATTGAAGTGAGGGAAGTGGAAGGATGAACACATGACTATATTAATTATATTCCCTTTTCTTTGAAATACTACTAGAGCCTGAACACAAGAGATAGAACATAAAGCACCACAACCTGGGCTGATCTGCACAAATATTCAATTAAAAACCTTTAATGAATTTGTAAGGCAAAATAATAAGACATTTCAGACAAACCAGATTTAAAACTTTGCTCATTGACACATGCAGCCTTTTCACAGATAAGATCACAGCATGGCTTCCCATCCTGTTTGGGATGCTTGCCTCCATCACTTCATTAAATGGGAAACATTAAATGAACAGCCACTAATATTTCGTATTTTATTGAAAAGTCCCAACTACACAGCAGTCTAGATCAAGCCAATTTTACTATGGCTTTTTAGAAGGTTAGGAGATTTTTGCATGTTTCTTAGATAGTTTCTTTATGCAGTACCTCTGAGTTAGATAAGGTGGGTGGAAAATGGAGGTGAGCAGAAAAGCCAAGGAGATAGGAAAAAAGGTTCCCACGATTTACTATTTTTCTTAAATGCTGTTGCAATACTTACTTAGGATTATGAACCCTGAAAAATTCTTCTACAATTCCTTCTGCTCCATCTGGGAACTGTTATGCTTCTTAGGCACTGAGAAAACCTGTTAAATTTAAATTATGAAACACCTGAGGAATGGTCTTCCCTGCAGATTGTGATTTATCTTATACAACTGGTATGAAAATTTTGAAGTGACAAAACTATTCTCCCAAAAAACCTGGGACAAATTTAGCAAATGGTAAAAAGGAAGGCTTGCATGCAACTTCCCTTTGTATTTTTCTTCTTTATCTCATTTCATATGCAAATTTACAGGTGAGTGACATGCTCAAGTGCTCTCTGGTTGGGGTTTTTTTCACCCTTTTTGGAAAAAAAAAGTCTTCATATATAAGTGAAAAGACTATCACATTTGTTCTGTTCAGGATTGTTATTGGGAAGAAGTGAAAATGGTTCATGGGAAGAACATATCAGAGCTAAGAGTGGATTTGTCTATCAAAAATCATAAATATGTAAGATTCTTCACTAGTGTTAGCAGAATCCTGTAAGGAAAACAGCTGAGCTCTCCTCTTCCTCCCTCTCCACTGTCAAGACATAATCCTGTCTTCCATTGAAGCAATTTTTTCCAGTTATGGATAGGTACGTGAGCATGGCAAAGCCGATAAACAAATGTACCACGTGGAAAAGATTGTGTCATTGACAGACTTGGATAACTCTCTAAAGGGAAGAAGGAATGGTGGTGGGAGAAGGATGGGAGGAAAGGAAAGCAGTTCAGTGAGCACACTCATGCTGCTGCAGCCTGGCTGGAGGGGTTCGATGTGCACCTCCTTTGCACGAGACCTGAACTGGGGCGTGCAGCCGAGGAAAGATAATATCGATGGCAAAGCTAAGAAGGGACCAAGTGTTAAATACACCTTAGGGCTCCCCTAAGCTTATTGAAGGGCATTTATTGCCCTCTAGTGTTTATCGCTGCACAGCTGCTGTCAGTCGCGAGTATGCCTTGCTGCATCGGAGGAACAGGAGGGAGCGTATCCCGATGTGGCTTCAGCCGGAGCGTTTGGTGGCATCGGGTGTACAAGGAACCGAGACAGTAACTTGTTTGCATTACTCTTCTTCACATGTTATCATGGATGTGAATTAAACAGAAACTGAGCTTGAAGATAAATGCAAGGTGTGTCAAGCTTGCTGTAAGAAAGAACCCAGACTCTGGTTTATGTAATGGGCTTACCTAAATTCAGGGCTCTTAAATGCAATCAATCCTTCTTGCAGCAACAGCTGAGTGTGTACTGAAACGCAGAACAAAACCATATGAGAAAGTTTACTAAATAGATGCCTTTAAATAGATGTTTTAATTTGGCTTCTAGCTGGCATCAAAAGCCAAGGTAAAGCAGGCAATGAGCTGATTTCACTGAAACTTCTATGAGATTTGAAAGTTGAGGGGTGTTACAAAGCCTTTCATTCTGCAGGGCTGGTTTAGTTCAAGACATTTGAAGTTTTTCAATATGCAGGTGAATGATATCATCTGTATTTTTCTTTGCTTCTGTGTTCTCCCATCAAAGAAAGGATGCAGTATGCAAATAGATTTACAGAAACTTTTTATGGAACTGAAATACCAATATGCAAGCTCTGAAATGTCCCCTACATTTCTAATGCACAGAAATTGGAAGAGATCTGAGCTACTAAAGTGGATTATGAGGCTAGGCCCAGCTCAGTGTTGAGAACTTGAAGTGTAGGGTGCTAGCAGAAATTTCATTGTAGTGTATATCGTGCGCTTTTCTTCTGCCCACAGTCAAGTCTTCCTTTAACAAATCTTGCTCATTCCTAATCTTGGAAAAAAATCCACGTGTGTGTGTGTGTTTGTATGCATTAGGTGCTTTTTTTGGTGACCTGCCACCTGAGATGCTCTGCTGCACTAGGGGAAATCTTGTTCAGGCAAGAAGCTACCTCTTGTTCAGGTGAGAAGGTTTCCTCTTTACCCTATTCATGCAATGGTAACAAGGGGACTTGGGATGCATACTACTGGCAAAGCTGTATTTATCTGATTATATGTGTTTTGACCCTGTGTGTTATAGATTAAATTTTGTATATAATTGGAAAAAGACTTCTTTTTTGTCTTGTGGTTAAGTGGGCAGGGACCACTAAGATATGTCCAAAATGCCAGTTTTACACAAGCTGGAGGTTTAAAATCCAACAAGTGCATCAAATTCAGATACTTACTGGGTTTTGAACTAACTTCACTTAGAATAAGAAAGTAAAATTGGTTCCTTGCATATCACTTCTCTCATGTGCTTTTAAATGATGATATTAATATATACTATCCTCCTGAGATATCCTTTTTGTTGAAGAGGAGAGTTTAAAAAAAATAAAGTTCTACCTGTGAGCCAGAGTTACTATTTATAGTGTTTAATATTAGTCTTTTGATTTCTCCAAATGTATTTTAAACTGGCTTCAAAGACATTCAGATGACAAAGATTCTTGTGCCCAAGAGAAAATGTGTTCATCAAAGAGATGTGATGGGAATCTGTGACAGTCAGTCTAGACAGTCCCTGAGCTATTGCTGTGTCAGTGACTGTGCTGATGAGGAAGCAGCAGCACTCACAGCAGTCACATTCAGTGGTGAGCTCAGGGACATTTAGCAGGAACTCCTGATGGGAGGTATGTCTTGGGCAGCTGGATAGATTTTTACTAAATATAAAATGATCTTTTTGAAATAGTGGGGAAAATGGTGTGAGGATGCTCTGCATTACCTGAGCATGAAGGTTCTTCTGTCTCAGAGACTGCTCAGCAGATTTTGCCAGTGCTGCTTTTTAGTGTGGTTTCTATTGAATACATGACAGATCCAAAATGATAATGCAGGGGTTCTATGTGCTATCAGATCTGGAATTCAGGATGCAAAGTGGGTTTGTAATTTTAAGCCAATGGGCACATTACCCTTTTGGTAAACTAGAAATTAGAGATTAGGTAGATTGTGAGATTTGCAGATCCCAAAGTGAGCAGAACATCAAATCTGGAAGCTGAAATGTACCTTTCCTGACACATAGTGACCATCCCTTCCTAAATACTTCATGCTGTGTTGAAAGGCCTTTACTTTTTAGTACTTTGACTACTTTAACTACATGGATCAGATGTGTAACAGAATCTGGACTGCATCCAGTGCTACATGTACTCTAAGGATACCAGATTAATTTACTTTTGTAGTTTTCAATCAAGCTGTTAATACAAGAAAGTTTGGATGTAGGACTGGGGAAGATAATAGTGGCAGAAACATGTAATTATTACTTATTTTTAGTGTATTTTTTGTGAGAAAAATCCGTGAAATAAGTGAACTTTTGTCCCAGAGGCAGTTTTTTGTCACGCTTTGAGAGAGGTGTAAACACTGCATTCTTAACTCTAACAGCAAATTAGTAATGAAATTACTCATTGACTGCAGGAGATAATTGTTTAAATGTTCAGATTGCGTGCAAAATAGACACTCAGTAAAGTAATGAAATAGCAAGATCTAAGTCCTCTTTCTGCTGTGTGTTTTGTGGCTTTTTTAGGTTTCTTTTGGGTTTTGTATAATTGGGGTTTTTTATTGTGGTTTGGTGCTTCATTTTTTGGTTTTGTTTTTTTTTTGAAAATACCTGCTTTCACTGAAAGATAATTGCTGTCTCCCTATCTATATGAACGCTGATGAAATTCCCAACTCTTACAGCAGTGAAAGGGTTGTGATGAAAGTATGTGATAAAAGTGCAGAGAATTGAGGCAATGGCAGATCCTACCTCCAGGTATTCCTTAGGCAGCAATCTGCAAAAGACAAATAACTTCAAGGTGAAAGATTCTGTCACATTGGGTTCAATTAATCTTATTGAGACTTTTTTGTTATGGTTTATCTTGTCTTCAAAAATCTCATCATTCCAGAGTTGTAAATAAATTTTTGTCACAGATGGGCTCTCTTTCTGCATAAACAATGGATAAATACTTCATACATGGTTCTCTAGAAATTTCTCTTCATACTTAATCCAGTACTGTAGTAGCCTGTCATATGCAGTTATGTTAAATAAAATGTTACATTTGACTTGTGGCTCAAGTTTCAGTTCTGACAAAGTTTTCTTTTTCTTACAATGACAATGCATTTTAATAAATCTTTAATGTGTAATTCTACAAGTACTTATAGCACCTATTAAACAAATTAAGAGAAAAGACTATAAATACTACTTGCATCCCACTGGGGATGGAATTTTCTTCCAGATGAAGAAAGTCTAAAAGTGAAAGCCAACACAGGCATTTTCCAAAGCTTGAATTGTTTTTGTGGTGTTTTGTGGGTTTTTGTCGGGTTTTTTTTTGTCCTGCCTTGCCATCTGTAGAAGTAGTGAATCAAGCAACAAGAAAATTCCTTAAGGTACAACAGAAAATTTTTGGCCAGGAAAATATACTAATCAATAAATAGAGATACCAAAATGTTATCTATGCAATGTGTGTTTGGTCCATCACAGTTCAGTAGGGCTGCTCTCATTTGTGAAGGTCATTTATGAGCAAACACTGAAAGGCTACTTATGCTTTTACTTTTCTCATTACGACATGTGGTTCAGTTCTAACCCCAGCATTTCAAAATCCTCTTCTTGACAGGTGTGGGCACCAAAATGCCTTTGGCTAATAGTCAAACAAAAAAGGTAGCTCACTTCATTGCAGGAGTAAGGATTGCATTGCATGTGTGAACATCAGCATATGTTTCATGTTAATGAAAAATACCTGACAACTGCCTGTTGGATCAAGATGATCTTTTGGTAGGGAGGAAGGGATGTTTTCAAGGCAATTCATCTTCTCAAGGGGAACATTGTGGTACAATGGTCTGCTGACTGCATGCTGCCCTTCCCCTCTTAGGTGGCATTTTGTTCTTGGCCCAGACATGGTGACTGAGCAAAATATTGCACAGAGGGGTAATTAAACATGTACTAATGATTACAGAACCCATCTATTTGTTGTGCTTCTTTACCTTGCATTCTGCTCCCATTTGGCAGTGTGGAGACTTACAGGCCATTCTCTGAATTCTTATGTGAACTGCATTAAATCATTGTTCCTTGTCTCAAAGGTGCCATCTATTCAAATGGAAGCTTGGAAAATTATTTTAGACTTTTCTGAGATATCCTGGCTGCTTGCCAGTTCACAGAAGAGCTATAGCTGTCCAGTCAGTCTGCTGTTCCCCAAGTGCCCATAGGACAAGCTTTGCATGGGTGGGAAGACAGTGCTGATAATAGAAACAGTTTATGTACAGTGATTCATATGTTACAATTCAAGAGTGATTTTCAGAATATATTTTAAAGAAAAAGGCTGTCTAGGTATAAATTGTACAAATCAAGCTTTTTTTTTAAGTTGACAATTTTGTCATTGGACATATTTCTTTCAGAAATGGTAGAGCTGCAGAGTCTCATAAGAATGATGAGATTGGATTAGTAGAATTTCTTAAAATAATTGTTTTGTGTTAATGAAAAAAAAATTCTTTAAAAATAGGAGCTTCGAATCCTGTGGTTACATTTCCTTCTGCAGCGGTGCAGTTATAACGAAAAGATTGTAGGTTTAAACATAAAAGTCACAGGATCATTGTGCCAGCTGACATATTTATCTTCATTTATTCTGTCATTTTGCCTTTAGTTGCTTTGGAGCCACTTGTAAAATCTATAGAATTTATTTAGTGAAAGAGCATCAGTAATTGCAATGTTACTTAATGTACTGGTGTTGTTACTCAGTAATGCATTGTATTGAAATAATGAGGATTTATTTTAGGTAACACTTTGATGCCAGCCCCAGTAACATAAATGATGCTGCCAAATAACTTCAACTGAAGTAAATCCTTTGTTCTGATCTCATTATTTCAGTTTTTGCTTTTAAATGCATGGATATAATTGTTTTAGAATAGGGCCTTATTTTTTTAAAACATGAATTGATAGTTTTGTTTGGGGCACTTTAATAAGCATAAAGCAAAGAAGTGGTGTGGGTGGTTTTTAAGAGGCAATAATGAGTTCTTCAAGACAGTATAGCTGTAGTATCCTTTTTTAAAGGAAAAATTGGAAATGTGCTTCAGTAGACCCATTCTGAGTACTGAGCTGTCAGAAGCATAAGAAATGTTTATATAGATGTACAAGTTTTCTCCCTAAACAGCTGTGCAAGTAGACAGGAGCTGTGTGAAAGCACTTGAGAGGAAGTAGGAATGAAGCATGGGACAGAGTTACGGGTAGGAGGCAAAGATGATGTTCCCACATAAATGAGGAAATTTGCCTGGCTCTTGTCAAAGTTCATCTTGTGACTCGCACAAATGAGAGCTATTATCAATGTGAATAAACTAAACTGCCCTATTAGATTCCCAGTCTGTAACAGAAACCTGACATGTGGTTTCAGTGGAACAATTTTCACTGGAACACGTTATAGTTGGGATATAAAATCAGTACTGGACAAGTTATCTTGAAAGGGAAAATGGTATCTAGCAGGAGAGGTTTGGAACTGATGAATGACATCATGCTGAGCAGTTAAACTAGCTGCACAGCTGTGCTGATGTCACACAGCTGACTGCTTTTTTATTTATGTCTAGGCTATTAAAGAACAATACCAACAAAAACCACAGGCCCTGGCCTGAAGGTTTTTGAAATGAAACGGTGAGAAAATACATCGATGTTTATTGAAGTGCTTTTATCTTGTGCTTTCCAAGGAACACAGCAACAATTTCCCTGTTTCACCATTTTAAAAGCACTGAAGTACCAAAAGTCTAGAACCTGGCAACTGGCTTTGTCATGCAGAGGTGACACAGGGCAAGTAATGTAATGAAAGGGTTGAGCTGGAGTGCTCGCAATATTGCCTGATTTATGAAAATGAGCCTCTTAAATTAGAGAGAATGAGACAAAAAAGGCTGGACTGTCATGCACACAGCTGTGGGCTGAAGCAGTTGTTGAGCTGAGGCTGAAGTGACATGAATGAGACCCATAAGGACTGTGGTTCACATACTTCACCTCAGCAGGTCCTGTTCTCATGAATTCAGGAAGAGCCATGCTGTAGGATATTACTTAGAATATAATCTATTGCAGAAATGTGAGGTTTTTTTGCCTGTACTAGGCGCCACTTGAGTGTTCATAAAACTGCTGTCCACATTCCTCATATTTGGTGTTTCCTGCAGCAGTCTTGCCCAGGCAGCTGAATTCTGCCTCTTGGCTGTTCAGTGAAGGTACTGATGTGGGAACCCCAGGAGAGTGAGAGAGAATTTATGTGTTCAGTTTTTATGAGAGAAGGATGTGTCCAGGGATCACTCTGAAGCTGGTCTTTTTTAATACAAAGATTTGTTTTACTTTTTTTAAGGGCTAATTAGTTAAATTTTGTACTGGTGTTTTTGCAGTGCTGCATTCTTCTACAGACAGCTCCAGAGAAATGTCTGAATACAGAAATATCAATGTTATTGATAATTTCCTTCCCAAACTGAGTCTTTCTGACATGCTAAAGGTGCTACTTATTCTGTCTTTCCAAAAGAAACAATGTCAATAACCATGTATGAAACATGTTCTGATAGGGCAAAGAAACTCCCTCTCTTGCTACAAGAGAGAGAGCACAGCTTGTGCTCAGCACAGAGTGGGAGTGTCCTGTGAGCTGTGTAGGTTTCATGAACAACGATTACCCATGTTGTCTAAAGTATAGAAATTGCAGAGGGTGCTCTGGGAAAGCTGATTGCCTACAGCTCTGTTTACAGGGGAAATGCTGACAATTTTGGCAGGAGGGAAGGTGAAACTGATTTCCATGGGAAAACATAAACAAAGAGGGCTGTAACTTCCCCTCCCATATATCTTACTGGCCACAGTACAATGTAGGTTCCCCTAAAAAGGTAAAGCTGTCATAAATCCAGTGTTGTTATGGGACTGTGAATGACATCTTGATTTACCTTGCTGTTGTTTCTAGACTTTCTGTACCATGCCCTAGAGACCACATTTGTTGGTAGAGCTTTTTGACTTAGTGTGGTGCTTGTTCCCACCCTCTGTGAGCCTCTGGGGGCTGGAGACCCTGAGGATGGGTGATACCCTCAGATGGTTAGAGCTGGCCTGGAGCCGCAGACTCAGGAGGAAGAGCCGAGACTTTTGAACCCTTAAACTGGGAGGATACAAAAAAACAGGGGTCCTCTGTTTGGGATTCTTCCTTGGAGGCACCAGCTTGGACTTTTTCTGTGTTGTTGCGCTGTGATTAAATTGCTTTATGGAATGAGATATTTGAGGCCCTGCTATGGGAAATCTGGGGTCAGACTGATAAGGAAGGCTGGTCTGACTGTGTGGATGGGGTGTGCAGGGAGTAATGTGGGCACCTTTCTGCTCACTGGAGCCACCCACTGTGAAGGGGCTTTGGTCCCATCAGTGAAAGTCTCTGGCCTTAGGAGTGACTGCCAGAGAGTCTGGTGAATGGCCTGACTGTCCCCAGCACAAGAAGAACATGGACTTTTTGAGTGAGTCCAGAGAAAGACCACAAAGGTGATTAGAAGGATGGAGCTCCTCTCCTGTATGGAAAGGCTGAAAGAACTGGGATTGCTCAGCCTGGAGAAGAGAAGGCCCTGTCCAAGGAAGAGCTTATTGTGACATTTCCATGCTTGGAGGAGTCCTAAAAGAAAGATGGGAACACATGTTTTAGCAGGGCCTGTTGTGACAAAAGAAGGGATAATGGTTTTAAAATGAAGGAGAGTCAGTTTGGATTAGATGTGAGGGATAAGTTTTATACTATGAGAGTGGTGAGGTGCTGAATATGTTGCTCAGGGAGGTGGTGGGTGCCCCACCCTCTGCCTGACACTCAAGGTAAGGCTGGACAGGGCTCTGAGAAACCTGATCTAGTTGAAGATGTCCCTGTTCATTGCAGCAGCAGTTGAGCTAGATGACTTTTTAAAGGTCCCTTCCAAGTCAAACTATTCTATGATTCTAAATTACAGTGATATTGAGAAGGGGAGATACAGGCTGCCTGTTCTGGTCATGGCTAGTATAAGGTAATGCTGCAGCTGGAGGATGGGGAAAGAAATCCTGGATACAAATGAATGGCTGGACAGACTACCTCTTCTGTGATGGTGGGTTTTTTAGAATCTCATGTGCCCTGATGCCATTTTAAACAGCTTTGATTCTGCAAGATGCTGTTGAGTAAAAAGTAGTCCAGTAAGGGAACAGCTGACTGGCAGACCTGTGTGCTCATCCCAGCTAGTAGGAGAAACTATTACAAAGGTTAAAAACATTAACACAAATAGTAACACAATAAATGCAAATTTGAGAGCATGTGGTGTTCTTGGTGGTGCTGAGAAATGGGGCTGGTTTGAGGGAGCAGCCTGCTGCTAATGTGGAGTCCTGCATGTATTTCACAACCTCACCTCAGGACATGAGACATTGGGTCATAGTTACGATACAGCGGCAGATTGGAAAGAGGCTGAACCAAGATAAATCTTGCTAGCTTTAAATATGAAGGCTGGTTGCATATTTTTGCATCTGGATGCATAAGTCAAAGGTAAAAGGTTATTAATGCAATAATGACATGGTGATACCAGTTGCAGAAAGCCTCAATGGTGTATTATGCTGAAAGGAATTCCCTACATTCATTCGCAAGAAGTGGCTGGGACTTACCCTGACACCTTCCGTCTAGATGATTCCCATTAATTTATTTTCTGTGGGAACCTTCAATTTTGTCAAGTGTCTATCCCCTTGGCTAGTCACCATGACTGCACATGGCAAATCATTAGTTTTCTTTCTCCTGCTGTGGTAACTGCTCTGTTCTTTTGGTTTGCTTTCCAGAGTCAGTGCCATAGCACTTAGCCCATGGCTTTGTCCATATGACGGATAGAAAACACTTCAAGCACAATCTGATATATTGTATGTTACTGCACAGCCTTGGCAGACGCTCATTAATCACTTTCCAAAATGTTTCTTGAACTTATCCAAATGTTAAAAAAAAAATCTTGCTGAATATTGTTTTCTGGAACATCTGTTGTGGCCTTGGTTGACTTTCAACTGCATTTTTTAACAAAGGAAGGAAAAAGAAGAATTCAGTTGTATGTGGAATGAAGCAGTAAATGTAATTCTCTTTTTTTTTCCTCATGTTTATAGACATAGGAGTGTTCAAAGAAAACCTGTCTCCAATCTGTTGTTGCCCTGTAACATTTTAGTAGTCGTTTGACTTTCTCCTGGCAAAAGTAATGGGTATCTCCTTGGTCCTTCATCAAAACTTTTGTATCAGAAACTCCATGACAGAATGAATTAAATATTTATATTTTGATGTGGTAAAGATTACTTTCATTTTCAATGAAGACAAAAGAGATAAGGGAACCCCCTCTAGGGATGGAGCCAACTTTTGCAGACATCCCAAACATTTCAGATGGTATAAAATAATACCTAAGGTAACCTGTAGTATTAGATAAACTGCTGACAATAAAATTCTAATGCCCAGCTAAGCAGCAGTTAAAGATATGGGAGTGATTAGATAGACAGCAGGGATTTTTTTTTCTATTATTATGGACATGTCTGTTTATTAGAACTGGCAACTATGAAGCTATGAAATACTTTGTTTAGGAATATCTCTTGGATAAGATTTGATAGAATGGGGCAAGTAGAATTCATATCTATGAAATTGAAGGCAAAAGTTCACGATCTTAGCCTACATGGTAACCCCATTAGTGAAACTTTCCATGTGTACTGATACCTCACCTGCCAGGCACAAAGCTGATGTTTGGAGAAGCAAAGTGCACTAATAGTTCCTGTGTGCTGTGATTAGGTGTTTCAGTTGCCTGGGGCTAGCCAACTATCTGAATGGCTAATCTTTGGGAGGTAAAGTTAAAAACTAATTGCAGCTGAATTTGATGTCCTTCTGGTTTATATGATAAACTGAAGATTTTTTTGGACACCAGTAATCCCTGTAGGCTTAAGAATTTAAAGGTGGGATTAAATTTTTTTTCCATATATTCATAACTATGTATGTTTGCAATATTGAAAGCGTTTTTTGCCTGGAAACATCTATGCCTGAAGAGGACAAAATTATCTTTGGGTATTTTGGAAGAAGAGAAGCCTCTGTCATTAAAATATAGAAAAATATATAACTTTTGAGAAAGACTGCTTATACCATAGACAGCATTGTGCAAAACTGGGTCTACAGGCTTGAATCCCAGTTTTAGTTGTCAGCTGTTTAATTAAAAGAATAGTTTCTGGAGGAGGCTTGTACTTGCATTCTTACCTTAATTATAGCCTTATTTTCTCCGTCTACGTAGTGTGAAAATTTTTAGAAAGAAAGCTACTGTAAGTTAATAACTAGCTTAGACATTGGTGTCCCACATAGCTTCACAGAATCAAGGAATAGTGGAGGTTGGAAGGGACCTCTGGAGATCATCTAGTCCGGCCTTGCAAGTCCATAAAATCAAGTTGATCAAGACACTGTCCAACTGGATTTTAAATACAACCAAGAATGGAGGCTCTACAACCTCTCTGGGCGACCTACTCCAGGGTTTGGCCACCACCAAAGAAGTTCTTTTTTATTTCATGTTTATGTGGATCTTCTGGTGTGTAATTTGTCTTCTCCACTTACTGCATACCACTGAAGAGAGTCCATCTTTATTTTCTTTTCCCCTCCTCTTCAGGTATTTATACACATTGGTGGGCTGGCCCAACCAGTCACCAGGTGCTCACCAAGCCACTCCATCATTGCCCTCCTCAGCTGGGCAGGGGAGAAAAAATATAATGAAAGGCTCATGGGTTGAGATAAGGACAAGGAGAGATCACTCACCAGTTACCATCATGGACTAAACAGACTTGACTTGGGGAAATGAATTTAATTTATTACCAATCAAGTCAGGTTAGGATAATGAGAAATAAAACCAAATCTTAGAATACCTTCCCCCTGCCCCTTGATTCTTTCTGGGCTTAACTTCACTCCTAATTTCTTTACCTCCCTCCCCACAGGGGGAGAGGGAATGGGGGCTGCAGTGAGATCATCATATGTCTCTGTTGCTCCTTTCTCCTCAGGGAAGGAGGAGCACTCTTCACATTCTTCCCCTGCTCCAGTGCATGGTCCCTTCTGTGTGGTGCAATCCTTCAGAAACAGGCTGCTCCACTGTTGGTCCCCCATGGGGTCACAAGTCCTGCCAACAAACCTGGTCCAGTAAGGGCTTCTCACAGGGTCACGGCCTCATTTGGGCATCCACCCGCTGCAGCATGTGACCCTTCATGGGCTATGAGAGAAATACATATTCTTGACCAAATTAATTTGCTAAGAAAACTTAATCTTATTTCCTGACCTACCTTTAGTAGTTATGTATGAAGGAGGTAACTCTTACAGCTCAGTATCTGCCTGATACATGCAGCTTCTCTAGTGTGTTCAATTTTCTCATGAGTACAGATTGCTTTAGTTTCCTGAACACTCTCTTTCTTGCTATTTCTTTTTAAGCTACAATACAATATAAACCATCTCGATAAAAGTCTGCGTCCTGAATGTTGTTCCTGGGGGAAGTTGTGCATTTCGCTATGGTACTTGGTGGGAAAATTACAGAATGTGCAATCAGGCCAGTAAGTAAAATCAAAGCATGCCAAGTATTTCCTTTATGGAAAGTTTATTTTAAAGCTCTTTTAACACACAATTAGGCTATCTCAGCAACCCATGCACTTTCCTAATGCAGTTATGAGAAAGCTGTTTAGTTTATTGCTAGTGGATGTCTAGACATCCTATTGGAATCTCCCGAGCTGAAATTTACTTAAATGGAGGGAATCTCTATGTTTCTAGACAGAAATACGTGACTCGACTGTCTTCTTGAAGATGTGGTTTGCAGAACTTACCTTCTCCAATCCCTACAGGAACTGTGTCTTCTTTTTGATTAAGATACTGAATAGAGGAGATGTGGTCATACCACCAAGACTGTCTGAGTTCAAGAAGTGTTTGAACAATGCTCTCAGGCACATGGTGTGACTCTTGGGGTGTCCTGTGCAGGGCCAGCAGTTGAAGAGTTGGACTTGATTATTCTGATGGGTCCCTTTCAACTCAGCATATTCCATGATTCTGTGATTCTATGGCTGCAATGCCCCTGGCAAAAGAATCAAATATGAAGGGAGTAAAATTACTTTCCTGTACACTCTAAGGTCCTACTGAGATACTTGGAATATTTTCCTAGAGAATATATTTGGAAGAACAAAGTACCTATAGCCTCTTGTAAGTTTCAGCATTTAGGCAAAGAAAAGTGATAATATCACTGAATTTGGATAAAGTAACTCAGTCCATAGTATAGTACCTATTAGCAGAGAATCAGATCCAGCCAGCACAGGTTTAGGAAAAGCAGGTCCTGCTGGACCAGATGATCTCATTTTATGACCAGTGACCCACCTTGTGGATGAGGAAAAGGCTGTGGATGTTGCTTATCTGGACTTCAGCAAAGGTTTCAATACTGCTTCCCACAGCATTCTCCTGGAGAACCCATGGCTTGGACAGGTGCACTCTTCACTGGGGTAAAAACTGGTTGAGTGGCTGGGCCCAGAGAGCAATGGTGAACAGAGTTACATCCAATTGGTGGCCAGTCACCAGAGGTGTTCCCAAGGGATCAGTATTTGGGCCAGTCCTGCTCAATATGTTTATCGATGTTCTGGATGAGATTGATAGAGTTGCACCCTCAGTAAATTTTCAGACAACCCCAAAGTGGGCAGGAATGTTGATTTGCTAGAGGATAGCAAGGCTCTGCACAGGGATCTGCACAGGCTGGATCCATGTGCTGAGGCCAGATGTATGAGGTTCAACAAGGTCAACACCAGAGAGACAAGTTACTCCAATACCCTATGGTATTTAAATTCTAACCCAACCCCAAACACCAGTAGGGCGTGACTCCATTTCACAAACCATATTTTCACCTCTGCTCTTATGTCACAATCTGCATGCTCTTTTGAGGTCCCTGTTCAAGTCTTTCAACACCTACTCTTCTATCCTGTCTAAAATACTCTATTGTTAGTTTTGTACTGCAGATGAGCTCAAATTCAGATCCGGGCCATTGTTTACAAAGGTGAAATAGCTGAAACTTCTTCTATAAAGAGTAGTAGGAAGAGACCTGTACTAGCCCTCAGATTTTCTACACCACTAGAAAGGATATTTCCATATTTGTGGGGTTTCACCTGGGCAGTTTCTCTTCTATAGGATCATGTTATTTCTTCCTGTAGTTACTCACCCCTGACCATGCTGGATTCCAGAAACAGGATGCCAGTTGCCAGGCCTGGGGCTGGAGGAAGTTCTGGGGCCACATCTGCTTGTGATAGTGGTTGACTTGTGGGGCATGTGCTGTGTTTGGGGCACTGAGTTTCTGGCTGAGGGAGGAGATGAGCAGGGGACACACAGTGACAAGGTCTCCACAGAGTGTTTGCAGAGGTGAGGCCCAAACCACACAATATAAAGAAGTTGACCCAGGTAGACACCAGGCTTGAAGGAGTGGTGGGTAGTGACTGCCAAGAAGGGAGAGGCTGGAAACCTCTGGCTCAGCAGCAGGAGAAGGCTCTTTCTCCTCTTTGATCTGCATGTACAAAATGGGTACTGTGGTGTAATAGCCAATGCATGAGAACAAACTGCATTGAGTCAGACATCAGAGCCAGGTGGGCCTGACAGAGCACTGGTACCAAGAGGAAGTGAAGGGCATTAGTGTTTGGAGATTCACTTTTACACTGGATAGAAGCACTGAGCTGCCAGCCAGACATGCTGGGGCCCAGATCTAGGGTGTCTTAGATGACTGCTAGAATTCATTTGTCCTTCAGAGTTTCCCTTCACTGATTGCCTGCAGGGCATTAATGATGCTGCCAAGTGACACCTAGAACAAATTAAGAGGGACTGTGAAGCTCTGAAGGCAAAGGGGAAGGATGTGAGAGCTCATGTTGTCTTGTCCTCAGCCTCAAGGGTGAAAGGGAAAACTCGTGTAGGAATGGATGCCTCCTGTAAATTAGCAAGTAGTGGTGTGTCTGGAGTTGCACAAGGTGGTTTGGCTTTTGTGACTATATTTCCCTTTTCAAGGAATGGCAGACAGGGTCCCTCTGACAAAATGGGATGAAACCACCCTTAGCTATGGATTTGACAACTTAGTGTAAAGGGCTTTAAACCAGACATTGGGTGACAGCAGTTTAGCAACAGAAAAAGAAGTTAGGGGTGGCAAATACATAGAGCAAGGTGATTGAAGAGAGGCCCCAGGAAAAGTGAAAATGTTTGCAAGAGGTCAACCCCAAGCACTTGCACGAGTGCATGCAAAGTGTGGAAAATAAGGAGACGCAGGAGCTCCGTGTGCTGGTGCAGGGCTGTGGTGGCTCTGGAGCAGCTGAGACACTGTGGAACAGACTGTGTGACTGTGTCCAGGCTGTCTGGGAAGGATGGTTTGGAAGGGAAGGAGTGGCAGTTGCTTTCAATGAAGGAGTGCTCCAAAATCCACATGTAAGTTTCTGGAGTGAAAGTGGCAGTCTGGGACACAGACTTGTACCTCACTGCCATTGATTGGGTACTGACCCTTCAGGATGAAAACCAGACAAGTTTTTATCCTTTTGCTAGTAACTGGATGCTTTAACTGCCAAATGTAATAATGGCAGTAAGGCTTGTAGACCACAGCAATAACATAGTTGCTTATGAAAACATAGAACCTCATGTGCCTCAGGTGCCACATTCAGGTTCTTAACTGTGTTGTACTTTCCATTTACATCTTGCCCATGTCTGGCTCTCTGAAGTGTCATGAGGAGAATCCAGCTGTAGGATTGGGATTGAAATGCTGTTGTCAGCAACACTTTTTGTGGGTTATCTAAAATAGATATATTCTGATTTCACACCTCCTTGGTTATGTCCCTTTGTGAAGCAGAAAAGTGTTAATCCAGCAGAATCCTATTGCCAAGTCAGTGTAGGAGTTGAAATAGGATCAGAAGTCTCTTGGTTACTTCCCCTCTTTTAATTCCTACAGAGTTAGTGTAGGTGAATCTGCTTCGTGAGCTGGTGCTGGTAAAGTACAGCTGGCTCTTAATAAATAGAGGTCATAGTGCCAAAAAGCCATCCTGCTTCACATTAGGCTTTTTTCCCCACTCCTTCTGGAAAAAGGAGGAAATTTCCAAGCAGAGGAGATATTTGCAGAATGTTTTTAGTTTATGCTATACCTTCCTTTCTGGAATATTATAACAAATGTGTCTAGCAGGTGCAGACATTAAATCAAAAGGTAGAAATTTAAAGAAAATCTCTAGTAACTAGTAAATACATATTTCAGTTTACTTAACACCTGCTCAAATCTCTGACAGCTGAAATCAGAATGCCTGTTAGGACAAGATGTAATTTTCATGTCTTTCTCAGCTGAGATTTGTTGTAGAAATGGGACTAACTTCTCAGTCTTTCTTCAATCTCACTTGCTTTTAAAGGACCACAGCTTACTACTATAGGTAGGAGAAATCAAGTACTGGGATATAATCTTCTGGGAAAACTCTGTAATAGATGATTCTGGTACAGGATGCTGAAGGCTTTTCCAATGCATTCTTTTTTAAAAAACCCAATTTGTCACAGTCCTGCCACCAAAGTCGAGGTGAAAATATCTCTGAATATTTGCATGGTCTGCTAGACTGGAAAATTAGTAAGTTTTATAAACAGTAAAAACATGAGAAAAACATCCGTTTTTACTATGCTATTTGCTAGCATACTTTTCTGTTTTTATAGGTGGCTGTGTACGTTGGTCTTGCCTTTGGAGTACTTTGTATTCAAAGAAAATTTATCTTGAATTACAAAAAAGCTTCAATATTGTATAAAATAAATTTGCTTCTACAGCCACTGTGGCTAAGAATTTTAAAGATCTCTTTACTTCCTGACTTGCTGATGTATAATTCCAACATGTTTATGCTTACTTAACTTTGGAATTGCACTCAAATTTCATATCCTATTACAAAAAATATGTTGTAAAAATAAAGAAAAAATTCTGAATTGCTTTCTAAATGAACAGAATTGACAGGAATTTTACAACTGAGTGAGGGCATGAAAGTCTAGTTGATTAGCAAGATCTTGCCCTGCTAATTACGTCTGTATTTGTCAAGGTATTCAAACCAGTAATTTTTCTTTTGTGTCTTTAATATTGCTTCTTAAGGAGATGAACTGCAGTCTTTTGAAAGGTGGAAAGATGGTTTACCTTGAAAATTTGAGTTGGAGTCAAAACTGTTGAATCAATACTTGTGTTTCTATGTTGAAAAAATCATCAGTGGAGGGACTACTTTATTCCACAATGCAAATAGTAGAGAGTATTTAGACAAGACTTACAGCTGATTTTAGAAAACAAGCAAACTACTTTTTGTCTTTTTTTTTTTTTTTATTTCATTACTTTCACAGTAATTTATTTTACCAGAGGGAGACTTGCAAGAAAACTTTTTCAATAACTTTCTTTTTCTTTTTTTTCTGAAACATTTTGGTATGAAGCAAAAGTCAAGAAGTTTACTTTTCTCTGTAAGTCACAGGCCTTGTAAGTCTACTTCTTAAAAGACACAAATATGATTCCAAGTATATCCTAAGATAATTCTCTGACAAAAGATGTGAGAAAAGACTGCTGAAAAATGATGCCAAAGTATTTTACTCGTCTAACAGTATAGAGCTAAAAGCATTGTAAAACTGAAGACTGTTTCCTTACAGTAATGATAAAGTAATTTAAAAATTGCAGACCACAATTGCTGTCATATGACTGCCATTCATTATCTGCCTTAAACAGAACTTTAGCAAACTATAAACAAATCTGCACCATTGACTATATGCATACTTGGCAACTCTGTAATTTACATTTTATATTGCATATTTCTGTAACTTCCGTAATCACCACAACTGGAACTTACATTTTATTTTAGAGGGCATGAATATTGGTGGTAAATGTGCATACTTGACTTTATATGTATAAATGTAATTTTTGGCATAGGTATTATTTTGTATATGACTGTAGTTGATAATCCAGACCACTCAATAATGTGATTTACTGCTTAGTGTATTTTCCTGAATGCTTGTTCAGAGGTGGACTAGTAGGAAACTTGTTTACCAAGGCACTGAGGGGCTTGGGAAGCCAAACATCCACTGTTTAATTTTGTCACTCTGTAATTAATAAATCTGAGAGGGCCAACAGATTCTTCCTGGGAGTGGTGAAGAGTCAGTGTGGGGATGCTGTTATATTTTTGTCCTGTGGACTCTGAAATGAGGCTATTGAAGCACCTCCTCTGAGAAGACTGACCAGTGTAGCCAATTATTATCCCAGGAAGAAATACTTAGAGGGAATTCAAGATAATGCTTTAGACATAGACTTAAATAGTAAGCAGTTAAGGTGGACAACAGCAATGATTAAGGTGAAGTTTCCTCTGTCTGGGGTGGGGGGGATGAGAGAGAGAGAAACCTCATGGGTGGAGAATTTTTATCAAATATCTTCTACTGTGTTCAATAAATCTGAACTTTCTGATTTCTGACAACTGAAGTCCATCTCCATGTCTCCCTGAAACAAAACTCCTGTGCAATCTTCTTTTGGCTTTAGATTTGATTTGTGGTGTATTGTTGTGGTTATTGGTGAGGTTTTTGGTTTTTTGGGCTTCTTTTTGTCCTCAGTGAAATGCTCCTTTCGAACTTTTAAGTGGTGGAAAGCTGCTCAATTGTGTATTGCCCAGAGAATACCACCAGATAGCACTGTTGTTTCTGTGCTTAATGAGACAGGCATCGATCTTTAGCAAAGTGTCAGCCTTGTATTAAAGGAAAGGCTGATGGAATTCACTTCCTTCTTGGTAAAGGCTGGTATGTCTTCAGCTCACATATCTTATTAGAGCAATTAAATTTATAGTTAAAAAAACCCCTAGAAGTTACTTATTAACTGATTTTGATGTTGAAATAAAATATATGGTGTCAGGTGATACCATGACAAGTTTGGGTTCATCTGGGATCCTTTCTATAGTAATATTGTACCTTTATAATAGCGTAATATGAGGTGTGTGCCCAATAAATGAAAAACCAAACCACTCTGCACAGTTCAGTCCATATTTCACAAATGTTACTTCAGTTTTGAATTAAATATCCATTTCTTCTACCCTCAGTCTAAGCATTTGTCTGGTTGTCAGGGTTGGCACTCGACGCTGGAGTGCGACTTCTAAGAATTTTTATGTCTGCAGGGTGCAAGAGTCATAACCTGTGAACTTTTCATAATTTTTTTAATAGTGCAGTTTTTGACTGCATGTTGCAAAATTAACTGTGATGTCACCTTGCCAAAGCCTAATGCAGAAGTTCCAAGAGTCAATAAAGAAACTAAAATATTACTGGCTATGCAGTTATCTTTGGACAGTCTCCAAGCTGAAGATGTTTTTTCATTGTAAACTACTAGAGGTCTCAGTGTGAGACCATTTCTTTGGACCCACCACAGGGACCCCATGAGTGCCAAACCTAGAGGGGGAGGAAAATTACTGTCAAATACTCAAGGAAACCCAGCAAGTGTGGTCTCATCACTACATAAATCCCCACGTAAGTCAGTTTTGCTGCATGGTTTCTTTGTTAAGGCCTCTCTTTAAGGCTGCAGTGTCAAAAATTTGAAATCAGGACAAAAATGTATGAAAGATTGCCTTGGGCAAGTGGATTTTCAACTCTTAGTGGAAGTGCAGTACATGCTTCAAACAGAAGAAGACTTCATAATTAACTTCATTATTTTCTTGTTTAAGAATAGCTGGTTTACTCTGAGTAATTCAAAGCATGATGTATTAGCATGCATGTTGCTCCTCAGTAGCTACTGTCACTAAAATGTCATAGTTGCATGAAAGTAGAAAGAGGATCAAATGATTGATGTAGTGTTTTATTTTATATGTGTTACAAGGACCAGAACCTCTGAAACTCTGCCTGTATCTGCAAAGTAAACAAAGCATTCCTCCTAAGGAACTGACTTAAAAATGAGTGGATATTTTACAGTGGCCAGTAGGTGCTTAGTGTCTTGTCCTTGAGAGTACTGAGAAGTGCACACACCCCTCCTCCCCAGCCCAATTTCAGACTGGCTTTTGGTAGTTCTGCCTTCTCTCTTAGTGTGTCACCTACGACATTTCGAAGGTACCAGTTCCTTTGACCAGACTGGGGAAGCTCAAGTGTATTTGTAGTCATATTTGCACTTTCCTAGAGCTTCCTGGAGTCATGCTTTAGAAGGTATAGGGTACATGTTTGAATGCATTATTTTTAATAAAAGAGCATTTAAACTAATTTTCCCCCTACTCATATCTCTGCCCTTAGCACGTGTAGTTTTCTCAGTGGATCATTCTGAGGTATTGTGTGTGTAGTGCCCATTGAACTAAATGTGTCAGTTTTTCAGCCACAACATTACTATTGAATTACAGAGAATTACTACCGGGAGTAAGGTGTGCATATAGGAAACTCTTCACTTGGGCTCGTACAATTTTCTCACTTCTTCCTGCTCTTTTCAAATCTTTGTGATTTATCCTGGAAAATAAGAAGAGAAAAACTGTTATGATAGCAGCAGTCAGTTTGAAATTGGTATTTGCAAGCAGGTTTGAGTGATGCCATGCCCTTTTACTGTTTCTAGGTATACCTTATTTAGTGTGGTATGGGAGTGACTTCTCAGAAGCAGGGGAAAGAGGGATAACGAGTGCTATGCTGAAGTTCTTGCCAATTATGTGATGGCCTCTTCATTGGGAGGAGAATTTTACTTGCCTAAAAATAAGGCAAGTATGTTGCTCTGGTATGGTATCTCCCAAAACATCTGCCAAATATCATTGTAGAAAAGTTAAGGAAAGAAAGCACTTGGAGAAAGGCACAGTTAGTGCTCTGTGCAAAATCTTTTCTAACTGGCTTAAAAGTGAAGAAACCAGCTGTGGTAAAAGCTGCAAGACTGCTAATACAGTAGGAATGACAGAAGTACTCAATGTGTTTGAAAAGGGGAGAACAGAAGGACATTCTGTGGTAGCTGGCAACCTTCTATTTTTCTCTTGAAATGAGAAAATGAGAAACTTGGTAGGCTGGTGCAGACAGCTGGTTGGTGCAACTAGCACCCAGAGCCTTTTCCCCTAATATTTAAAAATCTCTCAACTTCCTACCCTCTGCCCCAAATATTCTGCTAAGAAAACCCCAAAAACTCAACACCATAGTCTAATGAGACACTGCTGTGAGCATAAGTGTATAACTCCTTTCTTGGACACCTGCCTGTTGGTTTGGGACAGCAATGCTGTGGCCTTACGGACTAGAGTAAACGTTACAGGATACTGTCCAGGTCCATGGAAGACTTCTGGTGACTCTCAGATGTGGCTCTTACATTCCTTGCTTTTCCAACACACCACTGTCTCCTTTGGGGAAGTCTCATTTTCTGCTTCTCTTCTCCTAAATACCCTCTTCCCTAGCAGTCTGGAAGCTTCCCTTATCCAGGAGAATTGGACCATAAAATTCTCATACACAGCTCCTAGATTTAGAAAACAGCCTCTGAAGCTCCTGAATCTTCTAAAGTAGAGCACTCCAAATAATTATGAGCTGGTAACCAATTGTGTTTGAAGCAGCAGAGTGGCTGGCACAAGTGACCTTTAACAAAAGTTTGCTAGATCTTTAATGAAGAGGGAATGAGTATGATCCTGATAATCATTCGCTGGTGAGGATCTGCTCAAAGCCCCTGAACAGAACAGAGAACAGATGTTCTTGCTGCCTTGTACAGTGCTGCATCCTACTGTGCTGGGAGTCGGTCTGAACAGACATGGTGATTCAGTGGAGGTCCTGAGGAGCTTCTGTTGCTTTTAGGCTCCCAAGATCAATTAACGGTGACTTATTAGCCAAAAATTAAGTACACTTACATAGTAGAAAAAGATACAGTAGAAACTAAAGCCATACTACTGCAGACTGAAAAGACTCTCTTTAGTAGTGGAAGGAATTACCTTTGGAAAAAGTGATGAAAGGGTACTGGTGACTTCCGTACCAACAGAGCTGCTCATTCAAGGCTGCTCGTCTTTCAGACAGGATTTTTCTGATTTTCAAGCCTTATGACCAATATTGAAACATTTTGTTGGACTGGCCTTTTCTGGGCTTAATGCACGAACATCTGAACTAATGTCTCAAATCTCTGCTCCATACACCAGCTTCAGTTCTGCTTTTGATTCTGTTAATGTTGCTCATGGCCCCTGAGCATGGTGTGGATGGAAAAAATTGGCGGCCTAGCATTTCTAAAATTTATGGTACTGGTTGAATTTTGAACTGACATTTGACATTCCAAAAGTGAAATTTGGAAAGGTGTGCTTTTTTTCCTACAATATAGTTTCTATATTTGTTGGCTTCAAACATAATTGGAGGCTAACTACTGAAGCCAATGCTTTCTTGTTGTATTTTTGAGGAGGAAAATGATGACAGTCTTAGGGGCTGGGATCAGGATATCATATGTTTTTTAAAGACCTCTAATTAGTAAAATGGTAAAAATGATCTAAAAAGAGAAAGCTTGGATGGTGAAAGAAATTTTTTAGCAAGACCAATGATTTAAACCAAACTATCTCTGGAAAAAAACTTATATAAGGGATTAGCATTGGGTTTTTGCAGCTGACAGGACAGTTTCTTTGTTCTTGTTGGAGATCTCACCTTCTTTTCAATTTCCCTCCCACTCTTCCAACTCACACACACCTTTGCTTTGTTTTACCAGCATTTATCCAGTAGCCAGTTTGCGTAATACTGCACACAAGCACTTCTTGCAGAAGGTAGCTGAAGGTATGGCTGCTGTCGTTTGCATTATTAAAGGCTGTTTTCAGTCGTTCTCTACTACAACAGACATCTCTGTTATGATAATGACAGACGGGAATAGTTAAGAAATTGCGTTTTAAAAATGGGTATTTATTATGTACAAGTGATGATAACTGTCTTCTCTGGCCTCCAGTATTTCTCAAAAATTATGCAGTAGACAAGTATAAGCAGTTTTCTTGAAACTACTGGGTTGTGATACTTTTGGCTGAAAATCTAGAAGTGGTTTAGCCTTGAAAAATATTAAAAGTTGAAGGCAGAACTGATGGAAATCAAGATTAACTGTCCAGTTTGGCTAGCCTAAATTTGTAATACTAGTGAATATTTTAGTGATCATTCTTAAACTAAATGGAGCCCTTGCATTATCTGTGGGTAAGTGCTTTTCTTTCTTCTGAAACATAATCTTAGACTGGACTGAGTTGAAGTTGGCATCATTCCCTGTGCTCCCCATGATATCAAAGTGCACCACATATTTTAACTTTTTAGTAGCTTCTGCCAATGAAAACATAAGTTATAATTAATAGTCTCAGTAGTTTTGCTGCCAAGGGTTCCTGGCCACAATTCTTAGTTTGTTTTATGCTGCAGATGCATACTTCTGAACCTTGTTAACAATTTTTTTTCCTTGCCAATGATTAAAGGCTACTGCTGGCCAAAGAATTAGCCCTACTAAAAAAAAACCAAAAAACCAAAAAAACATGGCTATGAAAGAGTTAATTTAATTCTGAAAAAATGTTTTTGAGTTAGCAAAACAGGAGCTAAGGATAAAAGAAGGAGCTAAGTTCCTTGTTGAGGTTAAAACACCATCTCACATATCAGTCAATTTTTCTAAAATAATTTTGTCTGTAGAGTTATATCACAGATGGAGTGTGTTCTGATGCTGAAAAATGACTCTACACAGTAAACATAGGGTTAGCAGTTTGAGGTCCTATCTCTTTGCTCTCAGGACTATCATGTGATTAATTGTTCTAATAATCTCAGCCCTACAACAATAGTAAAATCTCTAGTGATATGAGACTTTTTAATTATTCAAGTATATATGGGTTTCTAAATATATGATTGGATTTCTGACTGTAGAGGTAGTTTGAGAAGTGCAACACTAACACAGGACTTTTAGGAAAAGGTAATTTTTCTTGCCAAAAAAATAGGTCTGGTCTCCCTGGAATTTTTTCATTCTCTCTGTTTGTGGGGTTAGACCACACAGAATGGTTTTATATTATTGACAAGTGAAATTGGCTGATGAATTTGCTTTTGCTGAATTTGATGTTAGACAAGTGTTTTCATATCCTGCAGAAATGTTTAATTTTTTTCCCCTGCATTACCTTCATGGTAGTCTTGCTAATGTAACATAAGCTGGATATTGGTGTGGCAAGACTCTAATGTCTCGTTCAGCTCTTTACTTTTCTTCCAAACAAGCTTTTGCTCTGCTTATAACATATTTTGTGACTGAGCCTCCTGTGGAAGGCGCAGTGTGGGTGGTTCAAACACTGTATCTGATCAGATGCTGTTTACGTAGGGCATCTGATTAATGAGCACATGTCTGAGTGGGATTAATTCTGTAATAAGCGCCCTGGACAGACACAAATGTAAGGAATGGATTCAGGCCATCTTGTTCTGTCATCTTATTCTGTAGTGCTTAGTGACTGAGCTGAGTGAAATTTCAAATAGAAACCTCAGAGTTGAAAAACCTATCTGTAACTGATGTCTTTTCTAGTATTGTCAGCTTTCTCTCCTTTTTCAGAACAACAGTGATTTGAAGAGAGCTAATTAAATGTTTTAGCACTATTTATTTAGTGCAGCATTCTGTGGGTACTTGAGATGTCCCAGCAGGCAGCGCCTAATTGTGTCTGAAATTTAGCTTTGTCTCATTTTTAAACATGAATCTCCTCCTTCCTTCCTGCCTTTCTTTGTTCACCTGGTAATACACTACTTTTATAATATCTAAATGTTCCTTATACACTTTTTGTGTTTATTGTGCTCCTCTGTACTATGTCAGCCTTATCAAAAGAAGATCTGAAATGCTTGTTATTTGGGAATCTCTCTTTGCTTTGGTCTTATAATAAATTCTATAATAGGCTTAGCTCTTAGGAGGGTGATGTTTCCTATTTTTAGAAACACTGCTCTATTTGATGAGTCATAGGACTGTCATCTTAGCTATTCCTTCAAGTCTCGCATTTAAAGGGAAAAAAATATCTTTGTGAAATAAACTTCCCAGATTAGAGTTTGTTGAAAGCTCTAAACCAAACTTCTAATACCAGGACAAGTTTGCATCTAACTTGAACCTCAAAAGTAATTTTTGCTGTATCAAAGGTGTTGGTTTGGGTGCTTGGCAAGATAGCCTGAGGGTCAATGACTTGTACTTGTCACTACCATACAGTTGAATTATAGGTGTCTCTTGTCTAGCAACCAAATGGAGTGTGAATTTGTCATGGAGTAATTGCAATTCAAAATTCCTGGTGTAGAAAGAGGAGGTGGAGCCGGAAATGAGGTAGCCGGCATGACAAATCCCGCCTACAAAAAACTCATAAAACCAGGAGAACACCTGAAGAAGCTCTCTTTCAGGCTTCCGGTTCCCTGAGGAAAGACATCGCTCTCTCCCTCTCCGCGCCGGAGCTGGGTAAGGTCTCCTCAGACCACATTGGCCTGGGGCTGCCAACCCACATGGCGTGGAGGGGGAGGGGAGAGGGAACTCAAGCCAGTCTTTTAGTTTCTCACATTGGCTCCATGTAAAAAAGAGTCAGATCGACTCTGCTCAGCTCCATGCGAACCGAGAGAGACTTCATTCTGCTGCCCCTGGCCAAGGAACTTCACCGGCTCCATTTTGCCTAGCTTGGGCCAGGCCGGTCCCCTCTCTGTGGCGTAGCCCGGCGGGAAGAGGGTTTGGGAGCGGGTCCCGTAGGGCTCGGGAGCACCCCTGCCGGCTGGATCCACAGCACGGCTCCACACGGGAGAGAGGGGCTTGGACTGAGCCCCTCCGAACATGGAACTGCGCCGACTCCTTGCAATTCTGCACGGGAGGGAGAAGAGGCTCGGACTGAGCCCCTCCCGCAGCTCGGATGTGGTCCCCGCCGGGCGGCCCCAAGTGCAGTCCAGCACAGAAGGGGCTTGAACCAGCCCCCTGCAGCAATGGGCATGGCCCCCGTCAGGCAAAACGCAGCTCGGATGGGAGGCGGCATAAACAACTCCTCTCCTTTGATTCACGCACGGACTTAGAACACTCAAACCATGCGGGTGAAAGTCACGTGACCATCGCCCAGCCGAAAGACAAATTAACTGTTTCTTTCCAATATCAGAATGGGACTTGGGAGCATTCATTTTTCCCCCCCACACAGAGCACAGGAATGAAGGCACCTACAAAAGGTACAACATAGAGACTTTAAGGTAATGAATGTAACCAAGCTTATTTTCAAAGAAGGAAGAGATGAGGAGTGCTTTAAGGCTGAAAATTCTTTTGTAAAAAACATGTTGATACATTTGGCTGTAATATACCCTGTAATATATGAATAATGGTCTAAAAGAGGTGAGAAAAGGGGAATGTAATGTTATAGGTTGTAAGCAGTGGACTGACACTTCTGTGTATAAGATTTTTCCTTGCCCCAGGAAACAGTAAAAGAAGACTTGTGTTGCCAATAATGAAGAAAGGGGATTTCATTGCCACTGTAATAGAAACATTCATTCTTAAAAGAAACACCTCAATGATCATCATATGTCCATTGGTAGTAACCCTGGGAAAGCTACTGAAATGGGAAGGGGTCTGGAGAAGCAAATCTTTCCCTTCAGGGGGATGTTGCTTGCTGGAAAGCTAATAACCATGGAAACTATATTTCCTATGGGGAGTCAACATGATAAAACCAAAGAAAGCTTTTCTCTCTATATGAATTAAGAAAACTGTTTTGTTCCAGAGGTGGTGGCTTAACTACAAGCCGAAGTGTTACCTTTTATATGGTCAGTAGGAAAGAAATGAAAGAGGTGGGGAGGGAAAAAGAGTGTTCTAAAGGGTTTGGTGTTGATGTCTGATTATTATTCCTGTTTTAAGTCTGTTAATAAAATTCTTTTTTGTATTCCTTAAAGTGTAGGCCTGCTTTGCCTGCTATTAATCTTTATTTCACAACAAAATCTGGTGATTTTGACTACAAAATTAATGTTTCTACCTAGTTTTGACCCCCAAACCTCAAAACCGCAACAGAATTAAACAAACATTCCTAATTTGCTGACTTTGTGACAACAAGAGGACCAACCATACTGCTATGACAATTCCATCAGCAAGGCGTTCCATCTGTCCTGGGAAGTAAAAGATGAGCTGTGGAACAGCTGGCCAGCTGCAAAGACATGGGTTGAAAAAGATTATTGATCTTGGTCTGTTATGATTTGTAAAGCTTGAGGATAGTGATTGCTTGCAACTTTGGCAACATTGTCTCCATGCTTGCACTCCGCACTGGACTTGCACCAGTAGAGAACCAAGAACTAATGGGATTAGAGGGGCTGAAGCTGTCAAAGCAATGTTTGACCTCATATCTTGGAATGCTTTTGCTGGCTCAGGTGTAATAGCAGTAAAACTGGTAGTGTAAGACAATGTAGGGAGCCTGCATTGAGACCTGAACCTTCCAGGTGGAAGGAAAATCCCTACATGCTGCAGTGTGTTTCCAAGTGTGGGAACTCTGGTGGGGAATAGTTTTGTGCAGGTCCATTTTATTATTATTGTCATTAAGGATATGTATCTTCCTTTAAGTAGGAATTAAAGTTAGCATTGCAGCAAATGGAGTGGTGTTTGTGCTATGACATGAGTGTAAGCTATGGGAGGGACAGCAGGACATAGGTTACCACCAGAGGTTAAATTAGGCTTAAAAGCATAACTAGAGAAAAAAAGATCTTGATAGTATAATGGAGAGGTTTCTGCTTTTAATTGTCCTCAAATGGATCCTACCTCTAGGGGTCTTGAACTGCTGCAGGAAGAGCTTCTGCTGATAGGATGCCTGGGAGGTCAACTTTCCCCAGTGCAGCCTTTCAAGAGGCAGTTCTGAGGCAACTATGCTAGATGCTTCAGGACTGCTGATCAGCAGAACAGAAAGTCCTCCTGTTGGCATCCAGAACAAGTGAACAAGAAACTCTTTATTTTTTCTATCATAATTTGATCAATAAAAAGCAGAGTTTTGAGATCTTGACAGCTTTTCATTGCTGGAATATTATTTTGATCAAATATGCGTTAAGAAATAATGAAGAACTTCTCTGTTCAGAATATAGGGAAAAAAAGGTAGTGAGAGAGAGCAAACATACTGACTTGCATTGTAAAACACTGAAACCACTTGGAACTATAAACTTTCTGTCTTCCTACAACTTCTTTCTATAATTCTTTTTCAGTTTAGTGGTTTACCTACGAACCATCCAGCATCCAGCAGGACTGTGCAACTCCATAGGCAGGAGAGCTGGCAACAATTGTGTGTAGAGAAATCTGTGTTTGAGTGGAAGAACTGATGGAACATGCTATGCTGTGAAAATTAAACTGGAAAATCAAAACCTGACTTCTTTAAACAGAAATATAATCTATTTGCTCTGCAAGAGCTCACTAGATTTTACATGTGGACACTGGTATCTCTTTGCTTGTGTTCATTGCTATAGTCTGTCATCCAGCTAGAGCTGATGTAGTGCACACTCGACTCACTATCACTGCAGCTTTCTAATAAACAGTGGAAGTAAGCATATTTTAAATCTCTCAGGTATCCCTTGCACTTGCTGCTCTGTATAGACTTAAACTGTGTTCTCAAAAGCTTCAGTCTACAGCAGAAACTATGCCAGAAAAGTTTAGAATATGTCAATCACTTTCTCACCCACAGCTTAGTACCCATGATTATTTTTTGCTAAAAAATTTGTAATAAAATTAACATTTAACCAAATAACCAATAACATTTGGCTTCTCCTTTCCACATAGAATCACAGAATTAGTTGCCTTAAAAAAGATCTCTGTAGGTCACCTGGTCCAATCTCCTGCCTAGAGAAGGATGAACTCATGGAATCACATGATAATTGTAAATTGGAAGGGACTCCCCAAGAATCACCACATTCAACCCTTAAGTTACTGGCCTGTGCAGGGATTAAATCCACAGCCTTGGTGTTATTAGCACTATGCACTAACCAGCTGAGCTAGAGGAGGCTACCAGCACATAATGAAAAGGTATTATTTAGCTACCTCCCTGTGACCAGAAATTTTGAGTTGCCTGCTCTGAGCTGCTTTACTGACAGCATGCTAAATTAGTCACTGAGTAGCAGCAGCAAGTAGCTGCTTTATTAGCTTTATAAAGTTGCAGTTAATTATTTAAAAATCAAATAGTCAAACGAAAGCCCGGAAAAATACCTTTGGTTTGTTTCCATGGGTGTGTGCCTTCCCTGAGGTGACACAACGTACAGGTACAAGTAGCACTGTGTAAGCAGAGCACTGTGTGGCAGCACCTAACTGGCAGAGCTCCCTTGGACAAAAACTATGCCCCTACTGAATGTGATGAACTATGTTCAAGCTCTTTCTGAAGCCAGTATATGAAAAAAATGGCAAGCTTTATGTTGGAAAGCTTTTGTTTTTTCTTTCTTGAAGATGGGATCTTATTGTGAGTTTGGAAAGGCACGCCTCTGCCACTAACTCTGCTGGCCTGAAAGGGGAAACCCTGTCAGTCTCTGTAGAGCTGCTTATCACTATGGCAAGTAGATAGCAGGGTGTGATAAATAAAAAAAAAAAAAAACCAAAACCAAAAAATCAAACCAAAACAAAAGGCAGGCTTAGGAAATTTTTAAATTAAAGTAAGATCTCCACTAATTATGTCTGAGGCTTCACAGAGGGAGCCTGACGCTGGATACATTTTTCAAACTGTTGGAAGGCAAAAAAATTTATTGCAGTCCCAGTCACCAGCTGAGGTCATTTATTTAAGGGGAAACTGTGCTATGGTGCTTCATAGTTTATATGGCTGGGTATGCTTTACATAGCTGGACTTGTAACGTGATATTTATTATGTTCTTAAAAGGAGACCATGCTCCAAAGAGGTAAAATTAAAATTCTCTTGTGGGAGGTGGTGGCAGTCTTCACTGAAAGCAAGTAGTCTGATTTCTTTTGCTGCTGTGCATCCTGGTGGCCTTTTGAAAGCTGCTCAGTTCAATAATATGGGTACTGCATGTCAGTTCCTCTTTTGGGCTGATAATGTGAAAGGCAGAGCAAAATGTGGTTTGCTGGAAGTGCTGCAACTTGTGGAACGGTACAGACAGAATGTTGAGCTGCTCCTATTTTTGTGCAACACTGGCAAATTCCTCTTGTAATGACAGCAAGCAGAGAGTGAACCTGTCTTTACGTGTGGGCTAATGATCTTTCCTGTCTTTTCTTATTTAGGTCTCAGTCTTGGGATGAACTGCAACACGGATGAAGCAACCGGCCATAGTTACATTGATCTTTGGTAAAGGAAGCAACTTGTTGGACGCAAACTATTTATTTTTGCTTGCCATATTCTGCAATTGTAAAGTTTAGGCAGCATTATCTGTTTAAGTAAACTGGTGCAAAGTTTTAGGAATATATCGAAAATTGATTTTTGGTGTGTTGGTATGAGAAGTCTTGATGGAAGGGACTACCTCAAACTCACTACTTGTACTGGAATTGGAATGTGTCAGGATTGTAGGTTATAAAATTTGAACTGCAAATAGTAAATACAGACACTGTGTTTGTTTCTGTGACCTCAACTGCTGGAGCCACTCAACTGTCAGGATTCTTTGGGAAAGGCCGTGGAAAGGCAAGAACAGGGCAGGAATATCCTGTCCACTGCCAAAGCTTCCTTTCAGCAATGAACTCACAGTCAAGAACAGATGTTTTTGACTTTTTATAGGACTAGTGGATACTGGCTATTACAAAATCTTTGCTGAAGATGAGAAAGGAAAGAAGGATCGTGCAAAGTAGGATATCACTTAAGTAGTAAACCTTAAATGAGCCTTTGGGAATGTGATGTTCCTATGTGTTTCAGGTTTGGTTTTAAGTTTCTCATCTCTTATTCTGCAAAGTGAATTTTGAAATAGAGAAGTTACTCACAGCAATAAAATTCAGTTTTTATCTATTGTGTCATTTTGGAGGATATATGAAGAGGTTCTGACTTCTCAGCAGCTCAAAGGTGTGTTTGTTTTGGTAGCAATTTGCTCACAGTGTTTTATGATGGTGCCAAGACAGAAATTGGTTGGTCTATCGGTGCAAACCTTTTAGGACTGGGATCATATTCCATCAGCTGACTTGTAAGAAATTCAGATGTTAATTTATGTTTTTTGGAAAAGCACATGAAGCCAAAATTGCTATTTACAACATCTGGAGAGAATATTTACTCCACTTGGTCAGTCCATTCATCTCTTGGAATAGAGCTCATTGAGGGGAAAGGAGGAGAAGGTGGAGGACAGCACAGGAACATTTTCTGTCTGAACTTCCTCTTCTGTGTTAAAGAAGTTTGACATTTCAGAGTATGGCTGATTGAATTATTCCCAGAGTTTTAACATCTGTATCACTGAACCAGCTCATGTGATTGGAGCAAAGAGGCTGAACAAGAAACCCTCATATAACCCCATAGTGTTTATTTCACATGATCTGTTACTGGAGACTGGGGAGAAAGTTATAAAAAGCTCTGTGTTCCCTGTATATCTTTATTGCGAATATTGGACAATGTTCTTGAAAAAAGTAATAGTAATATGAGAAACTAATTGAAAAGTTGTTTACTGGTTGTTCTCCAGTGCAGGTGCTTTAAAATTACTATGGGAAGTGAGGGGGTGAAATTGAAATGCTCCCATTTTGTTAAAAAAGGGTTCTTCAGTCCTTCATATTTTTATTTTTAAAGCACGTGTTGCCATTCACTTTCACCATAAATAGTTCAACAAATGGCCTCTTTCTTCAAAAAGGAACTGAGATGAGCTGTTAATAATTGCTGAAAAATACATTTTAATAAAAGTAAAACATTAGGCTAATTAAAAGCAGGAATTTAAAGAAACAAGCCTTGAAGCTACCAACCCTTTATAAAAGTAAAAATTCAAATTATCATACTTGAATGTTCTTGTATAATGAATGACTTTCCTGTTGTATAATGCAACTGTAGAAGCATAGTGGGAAAACAACGGACAATATATACAGACAGTTATCCAGATGGAATGGAAAGATTTATTTATCACTTCATAAATATATCAGATATTAAACATATATTTTATGTTATCTACACTTGTGATGGCTGTGTGCTGATGTATCTGGGGAATGGAAGCTCCTAATTCATCACAGTTGTTTGAGAGGTCCTCAACTACTATGGAAAGTATGAGACTCCAGGGAAAACGAAGATTTTTCTTTCCTCATTTATTTAGTATACTTTAGGGAGTAGAAAGCATTTCTTTTCCGTTTGGTAAATCTCTTTAAGTATGACAAAGTAAGAAAATGAAATCAAAAAGGAGACATGAACAGAGCATCAGGATAAATTCTTTGTAACTGGATATTCAAGGTTGTAGTTTTTTGGGGGGGTTGTTTGTTTATTTGTTTTGGGTTTTCTTTGGTCTGGGTGAGGTTATTTGTTTTCCTGCTACAAAACTGGACACACTATTCTAGATGTGCTCTTACAAATAGCAAATACAAGGGAATTAACAATTCCATTACCCTGCTAGCGTGCATTGTGGTATGTAGGCGATTTTCTTCACTGCAAGAAAGGGCACACAGCTGACTGTTTTTAACTTGCTGTCTATCAACACACCCAGATTTTCTCTGAATAGATACTCTCTAGTTTATCAGCCCTTGGGCTGTACTGTTGTGTGGGATTATTTCATCCCATGCGCAGGGCTTGATACTTGCATCTGTTGAACTTCTCAAGCTTTCTTGCCAGCCCATTTTTCAAGCTTGTACCAGCTTCTGGGTAGCAACTTGCTCCAGTGTACTGGGTGATTCCAATATGGTATCTTAATAGCTGAGAGTGAACTCTGTCTCCATCCTGGTCATTAATAATGACATCAAGCACTACTGGCCGTGTCATTGTTCTTTGAGGGATGTCCCTGCTGTGTGACTGTCTGCTGGACTTTGTTCAGTAGTCCCGTCAGGGACTGGAGTTTGACTGACTGGCCCATGGCTCTCAAGAGTCTTTTGATACCCTTCTTTAAGGTGAATACATAATTTGTCTTTTTGTAGTATTGGAAATCTCCTCCAATCACCATGACCTTTCTTCAAGTCTCTATAAAGAATGATTGCATTGATACAAAGGTTTTAGAGTCCTCCTTGTCTGCAGAAATATAAATGAGCTTCTGCCACTGTTACACTGCTGAAGGGCAGCAACAGATGGAGCAACTACTATTGGCTTGCCATTTCTCTTAGGAAGAGATGCCTGGCAGAAGTGGAAAAGAAGAATTCTGAAGGGTTTTCTGGGTGGAAACATCAGAGCAGAAAAGCCTAGCAGCCTAACTCCAGCGTCATTGGTAGCTAAAACAGTGCATGTGTATGCCTGTAAACAAAGATGAGAAAAACATTGCATGCTGATGAGGTCCTTGGTTGGTTGTTTTGTTTTTTTTTTTTAATTATTATTTGTTTATAAGCCTCTCAGTAGTTGTACTGAGTGTTTAAATAACTGACCAAGCACTTAAAAGCTGTTTTGGTTCTTTGCAATTGCAAGCGCGAAGGAGCCAAAGAATGTGTAAGATACTTCTCTGTGTTCCTCTTCATGGTATGGCTCGACTGGCAAAGGGAGGGGTTCTGGGTGGTTTTTGGAGAATTTGCTTTGGGAAAAAGTCATGCACTGTCCTGTCTGGAAAAACAGCATATGGAGATTTTCAACTGCAGCAGGAGCTGCACATTCCCATTGTGTGAGTGTGGCTTAGCTTGGTTTGGCTTAGAAGGGTGTCTGATGCAATTCGATATTCCATTAAGTTTCAGTAGCATATAATAGTTGTGTTTCTCTCTGCCTTTGGATTCAGAACATGTACAAAGAGACTTAACTCTGTAGGTGTTGTAATGTTAAGTTTTAAAGCAGTTATTTTGCAAATGATACTTGAACCATGCTATAGAGAGGTTGTGAGGACAGAACAGGTCATTGTTAATATCTAAGTGCATTTTACTTCAGTTGACTTTACAAGAGGCTGCCATACCATGTTTGCATTGAAGTTTGAGAACTGAAAAGGCTTGCAGATAGATTTGGTTTTGCAAGATATTCGTAAAATGTGGGGGATCCAACATTTCAAGGAAAAACACAAGCAAGTCTTTATTGCAGGCTATGCCACTGTGGCTAAAGTCCTTCCTCAGAAAGGAAGTGTCTGAACTACACCAGCTGGCCATTGTGCTGACATTTGTGAAGAAGATGCATTAAGTTAGAACAAATAACAAGTTTACAGGCACTTTACTGATCAGCCTAAAATATTCTGTTTGTTTTGTTTGATTTTTTTCTTTAAGGAACAAACAAAATAACCTGTCCTTGAATATGTGAATGTGGGGAATGATTCTGTCCTGAATTGCTACAAGTGATCCGTCCATCCCTTCAATTTTTAACACCCATGAGAAAAGATAAGCTAAAAATGTAGCACGGAGCAGATTAAATCAACATACCATGACATTATAATGAGTTGAAAATCTGATGTCAGTCTGCTTGTGAATTCAGGCCAGCAGGAGCTGTGCATGGTTCGTTGATAAATAATAAGATCATTTAGCCAAGGTGTATATCACGTTACAGCATGGGATCTAGGTGCCTTGTGCCAAAAGCAAAATTTACAGGGAAGCAAAGCTACAAAACTGCTGCTTCCAAAGCACATGCTGGGAAGGCTCTCTGTAAGGATTAGGTGTGTAATGAGGTGCTTATACTCTTCAAGGCTAGGGCAAAAAGGTAGGAGATGGACTTATATTGAATAGAGCCAACTGGCTGTACATTTGTACTGGGGTCTTGCATGGCCCTTGTCACTGCCATAGAAAAAACTCACAGAGCCTGTGCCTCTGTTCCTCCTTCATGCAGGTAACAGCAGCAAATATGATCTCCTGCCTCTGTTTATTGCTCTTTTGGTGGTATTTCCTTGGCTTAAGTATCAGCAGAGGCTGTGGGCCAGCCAGTCAGTACAAGTAACACAGAGCTGCACTAGGACATTGTCCTTGCTATTCAAGGACAAGAGGCACTGGCATAAGACTCTTAAGAATCAGAAGCCATCAGTCTTATAATTAGGTATAGCATACATTTCTAATGTTTTTATTTGCTTTCCCAGGGAAGGCCTAAGGTACTTTGCTTTCAGGTATGTCAGGAATACTTCAGTTACAGTACTGTTTTACTCCTGCAACATACATGTACTGTGCTCTTTGAGAAACTGCTCAGCCTTGTTGGCTGAGCTTTCTCTTCTGTTTGAGAAGGCCTAACTTGTGTCATGAAGTCTTCTTGACTTGCACTGATGTCATCAAAGAAGATGAACAACACTGTTATGCAAATGGTTTAGTTTTAGGCAGTCATGGGAGGAGCAGGGAGTTGGACTATCATGATCCTTAGAGTGCCTTCCAACTTGCAGTACTCTGATTCTAAATTCTATTGAATTCACTAAGGATACTTAATTTTGCTGTTACCAGTGTTTTTGTTCTTGCATCTTTTGTAGTTATACAGAACTCTGACTGGTTTCTGGGTCAGAAAAGTAAATAAATCCTTAAATCCACTGTGCTGTATATAGCAATTATATGTGAAAAGACATTGCAAACCTTCTTGTTTCAAATTTTCCTTAATATGTTTTGAAATTCCTTCTGTTTTGGGTGTCTGTCTTTAAATTTTGGTGGGGCATGGGGAAAAGTGAAATTCTGCAAGTGTTCAAAAACAGAAAAATTAATATTATTCAGTTTTTGTAGTCTTTTGTTTCAAAAAAACCTCTATGGAGCTGACAAGGGAGGCTGCCCCAGTGATGGAGATGTGGCTTGCCATCCCTATGTTTTGTGGGAGTTCCTGTCACCTTAGTTAAATCCAGAATGTTTACTTTATGTTTACTGGGCATGCCCCAGCCTAGAGTTTGTCAGAAATTCTTCTGTGTGTTTGACTCCTGATATAGTCCCATAAAGTGTTGCCTATCCTGAGTTTATTTCTTCATTTGGTACTGCTTTCATATGGTCAAGGCTTTTTTAAAGTTATCATTTACTCTGGTTGCCAAAGAATACTTGATGCTGAAAAATCCCCCAGTGAGGAAAAGCCTAGTTGTTGCAGTACAGAAGTGTATGGTGTTCTCAGGGGCTGGTGGCCTGGCTGAATCCGTTCTGAGATCTGCAGAACGAGCCAAAGGCAATGGCCTCTCAGTCCAGGAGATGCTGGGCTGTCTCACAGGTTGAATGCAAAACTAGCCAGAGGTCCACTGTGGGTACCAATAATGAACAGCAGCCAATACGATCACAGAATCACAGAATATGCTGAGCTGGGAGGGACCCACAAGGATCATTGAGTAGAACTCCTGGCCCTGCACAGAAGAGTCACATCATATGCCTGAGAGTATTGTCCAAATGCTTCTTGAACTGTGTCAGGTTTGGTGCTGTGACCACTGCCCTGGGGAGCCTGTTCCAGTGCCCAGCCACTCTCTGGGTGAAAAACCTTTTTCTGACATCCAACCTAAACTTCTACTGACATAACTTCAGCTACCAAAATAATTTAGATTGTTTCAGGTATAAAGATTAGTTATGAGCTGACCTTTGGACTTGGGTAGCTGCTCACATGTGAGATGTTACTCAGCTGATGAGTCTGTAGGAACTAAAATTGTCTTTGCAGAGCACTGGTTTTGACTGGGCAGCTTCCAGGGAGAGGTGACAAGGAATGTCTGGTCACTGAACCTCTCTGTTTCCATGGTGTTGCCTCACAAAACAGTTGATGCTTGGCCAGCTTGTAGTTTCTAAATTTAGAATACTTAAATCACACAACTAGAACATTCTGTTGCATCTTACAGTCATTATCGTGACTGCTAATGCAAACTGAGGTGGTGTGGGTGCCATACCACACTATGCTGTTGGGACATATCTTAATTTTGTTTCAGTTAGAGGGTGAAAAAGTGTAATGCTAGTCATCACAGTTGTTGAAAGAGTCGCTGTTGGATGGAGCAACAAAGGTGAAGATGTAAAACCAGAAAGGCCCCAAAACACAAAGTAACACCTTTGGTGTTCAGAAGTCTGGAAATTTTCTTTTGTGATTGTACAGCACAAAAAAAAAATGTATGGCTCAATGTAATGGTTTTCTTTAAACTTGTTGAGAGCTAGCTTTGACATCAAAGAATGGAATCAAGAGGCAGTTATGATCAACTGAATGGTCCTTCTGTATTTGATTTGAGATTGTAGATGCATCTTCTCATGTCATGTTTAAAGACAACTTTTCTCTGCAGAATGCAGCTGCTAAAGATGTACTGAACTGGCCACTGGATGACAATATTGCTCTGCAGAAATCAGTAGTGGAAAGTTGTTTGTTTTTTTTTATTAATATTGCAATGGCTGCTCCAATGCCAGAAGCGTTTTATTAGTTGTTTTCTAAACTGGGATAAAGTGTGGGTAAAGCACTAGGATGAAACACACACTTCATTTTACTTACTTGAGAGGCTGAATACAGAAGGGTTGTTGATTTATATTTGACTTATATTAAGGTACATGAGATTTTAGAATCACCAATAACAGCATACTTTGTAGTGGAAATAACATCATCTTTCCAGTTGGCCCTTTTAAAATTTCATTAATCTGTTCAGCTGGTCTTTCTTACTTTGAAATATCTTGCAGAAGGGAATTTTCTTTGCTTACTCAGTATACTCAAAATCAGAACTGAAAATCCTGATATTGACTGAACAAATCCATGACATCTGTGGCAATTTAAAAAATCCTATAGTTGCAGGCAGAATTTCAGGATGTGTAGGACTTCTGAATTTGAAGACAGCGGTTTATGTCCTCTGTCCTTATGTCTAGGAGTTCATACTTGATGACACAGTGGAGAGAGAACTTTATTCACTGTTAAAATATTTGTCAATGAGATGCTTCTAATCTTCAAATGGCTGTCAGAGGCTTGATTGAGGCTTTGCATTATTTGTTCTTTAGTTTGTTTGGGGTTTTTTTCTTTTTTTTTAAGAAATGTCTTGTTCTTTTGATGGCTTAGAACTTATAAAGTTGCCAACTTGGTCACTATTACCACAAAAATTAGTGTGCTGAATACTCAAGGACACACACTGTTGTTCAACCGCATGATTCATTCAACAGGGAAACATTGGATTTGGCAAACCTAGCTGCCATATTGAAACACTTGAGTGGGAAAATATACTTTCTCTGTTTCATGTCAGTACAGCCTGCCATCTCATATGCTGGAGCTAGCGTGAAAAATCATTACATCCCAGAGATGCAACCTCTGGGTAAAAGTAATCAATGGATGAAATGGTAACGGTGCTGACTTCATTATTCAGCCTTAGCCTTTCCCTTTGAGTATACCTTAGAGATAATACTAACCTGGAAGGAGCTGGTTTTAGTACTGTGAGAGAAGAAAATTACTTCTTCAAAGTTTTATTAGCTGATATGGACAAATGTAAAAGAGTTTCTTTAAGATTCATCTGTTGTAAGGGAAGTGAGAAGCTGTTTGATCGAAAGGTCCATTTGTTGTATTTTAGAGGAAGGGTTACATAAAGAAACTTGTGAGGCACTAGTCTGACTTTCGTTAGGGTTACTGTGCTGCTTAGCTGCCTGCCTGTGTATCACAGATGGCTGGCAGGGATTTGGAGGTTGAAGAAACTGGATGTCTCAAAGATTGTCCTGTTCATCAGCCACGTACTCCAACTTCTGTTCCTATTAGTCTTAATGTGTAGTGCTCATTATAACTCGCTCACTCTGAAGGGTCTTAAGGATCTTCCTGCTCTCGGCCGTGTGGCTGAGAGTTGGTGAGGCTCAGAGATAGCTCCCTGGACATGATCCCACCTTGTTCTTTAGCTGCAGCCCCGGCAGTAGGAGCCACACATGCCCACCAGCTGGACTGTGATGACTGACTCCTGCTCACAACAAGAGGCTGAGTTTGCAGGAACGGGGAGTGGTGCAGGCAGAGTCCTGCTTGGGGCAAAGCAGTGGGAGAGCTCTGGGGACAGGATTTGAGGAGTAGTACTGATTGTCCTAAGATAAATTACTTGTCAGTAGAATTGTCTTGTTTAAAGTTTAGGGCTTGACAAACTTCAAAGCTCCCAGACCCAGGGGGAGGTTAGCAAAGCTTAGGAAGAAGAGGGCTACTGATAGTGAACACAGAGAGCGCAGAACTTAGAACTTGGCAAGAATATCCAAGATAAGAAGGTACTAACTAATTCAGCAACTGTGTCAAAATCTGTTCCAACTGGGTAAAGAGTAATTCTCACAGGGGGAGATCACAACCACCAAATGACCTCTGACTCAAACGAAGGGCCCCGATCACGCACAGTAGCTAATAATGAATTTAATAACATCTTGCACAACCAGTCTTTTTACGAGTAACCAGTAATGGAGCAATAAGCATTGAATTTTTATTAGATAGCTGGAATATATTAGATTATTAGTGTACAAATAATGATTTTCTTCTCTGCTCAGGGTGCCAGCTTTGTGGATTTACCACCTGGTACCCATTCATGTGCAAATACAAAATAAATCATAACCTGGTGTCTTCCTGCACACTGGGTGACGAATCCTTATTTTGGGAGAACAGTTTTCTGGTGACCCAGATGGACAAGCCTAAAAGGCCTTCAGCTGTGTACCTGAAGTTGAAGGGGCGTGATTGATCAGGTTCCAGCACATACCAACTTTTGGTTTGGAGACCCCGGACAGCCCGTCCTGTGAAATGTGTATAACCTATCATCATGCTAGGACTGAACTAAAAAATGAGGATTTCTTTTTCCTGTAGAACACAGCACACAGGTCTGACATGTACAAGATAAATGGTAAATAAAGTGTTGATGTCCAGAAACATAAATTCTGTAAAAGCAAGGTAATGACTTTCTGAAACCATATAAAATTGAAATTGGTTCCTAATCTGCATGTATTTGGGACAAGGAGAATACTCTAACCAATACATGTCTCAGAAATTTGTGGCATTTTTACACATTTGCTTTCAAAATAAATTTTATTTAAGTTTTAGAAGTTTTCCTTGCTGTGTGTGCTTTATTTTTTATTATTAGATAACAGAGCAGTTAAAATCTATGAAGTAGAATAGAATGCATTGGAGAATACAGACATTCTTTTTAATTTTTTCTTACTGTCATTTAAGACTTAGACAAAGCTAAACAACTGAAAGAAATATTACTTCAAACAAAATGCAGTCTTTTAGTTCTTGGTGTGTTTCTTTTTCAAACAATTTCTGCTCAAATAATTCTGTTCTTGTCTGGCAATAGACAAAAATATACTCTTCTGAAAGAGCAATCAAGAGCTAATCCATCCATCCATCCATCTCTGCTAAGACTCCCCAAAACCAGAAACCCTTCAAATATGTCCCAGGTCCCAACAGTTACCTCACAGAAACTAAAGGCTCTCCTTGACTGTGTACCAGACTCCTTTTTCTTTGCAAGCATTTCCCTGGAGAACTGAGCCTCTGAGCTGGCACTGCTGTTCAGCATCAGGATATTTTGGCTGGGCTGACCACCACTTAAGCTAAAAACTTGTTCTGGCATCAGTCAAAACCAGACAGTAACTAAACAAGCAATGAAAATTTTGCTTGGATAGGAAAGGGTCATATTTATTCTTTTGCAATTCAGGGTGCAAAGACAGCCATATATGATCCTCTAAGCATCAGAGAAATTTTGCAGCACTTAAAGGACTTGGAGGTGGTGAACTGGTGGACAAAATGTCTTGAAGGACTAGAATTCACATGTACTGACTGCTAGATTTTGTGATACAATGCTCACACACACACACAGAGGAGCACAGAGGGACAATGGCAGTGTGGGACATCTCTCCAGAGAAGGTGACACCCTATCAAGGACGCTCCTAAGGCTGTCCCAGGAAAATGTTTTCCCCAGTGTCCTGCTGTGAAACCCATCAAGAAAAGGAAGCAAGAGCTGCTCTCTAGAGCACTGTTGTGATTGGTTGTTTACAACTTCCCAAATGGAAGAAACCCTGGGAAGTCTTTTGTTGCCTTTTGTGGCAGCTTGATAGTATGGAGTCTGCTACAGCTCCAAGCCCTGAGGTCCTGGCAGGAGTGAGGTTGAGCATGTGTTCCCAACATGTGCACACACAAACGCCCATATGGCACACACACATGCACATGGCTGGCTGCACAGATCAACACAGACACACACCCAGCACACACAGAAACATAAACAGCACCAATGTCCTCATCCTGCTTCTTTCTCTGGCAGCTCAGGGTGAAGGTCTGTCAGTGGGATGTGTGTATCACCCAGCTGGGAGCTGTGTTTACAGTATGCAGGCAGCTGTTGCCCACAGCTGCCCAGTGAGATGGACCACAGGAAAGGGAGGGACAGACATGTGGTAGGGGACACAGCTCTCAGTGGCACAGTTAAGCACTCTGAAGAGGGGAGGGCTGGGCTGAGTTAGTAATACACTATTGTCATGTCTAATGTCTGACTACCAGTAAAAGCCTCAGCAGTGACCAGCAGTGGTGATTTCTTGGTTTTATGGTGTTTGGCCTAAAGAAATGCATGAACATGGTATTAGATTTGTCCCTGGTGAAAAAGAGCAAGGAAAGGTGGGCTGGCAGCTCCTGTTCCACTGAGGAGGAAATGAAAGCAAAATGCTGCTCTCTTTGCTTTCCTGGAAGGTCTTGCAGTGAATTCACAGTACTTGTCAGCAGGTGGGTACCTCATTCTCGTGGCTGCAGGGTTCTCAAGTCACAGGGAACTTGTGGTAAAAGCTGTAGGGAACAGCTGGAAGAGCAATGAAGTACACACAAAAAAGACGGGAGGAAAATCTCTACGGAGAAAACAGACCGGTACACCTTGGGTGCTGACTGACAACATAAAAAGGATACCAAGTCTGGCTTTAAAGTTACTAGAAATAGACATCTCATCATGCTCAGAGGCGGCTGTTCAGTGGCAAAGAAAATATGAAGAAAGCAAACAGGTTTCTTTTCAATAAATTTCCTTTTTCTATGTTTTAATAGAACCACTATATGTAACTATTGTTTTATTGTCCATCTGTAGTGATTAAAACTCAGCCAGCACAACTTTCAATCCTGTTCATCCTTTCCTAACACAGATGGTCTAGGTTTTTTTTTTTCATCTGTGCAGTAACTTTCCCTTCTTGGGAAGTTCATTTGAATTTTCACTGCAGTCAGCTGAAATGTTTGGTTTTCCTTCAGAGCTTTGAGTAGCTTTCTTCTTTTTGTACAAATCACTTTGTACAATTTTTTCAGAAATTGAAGCTAACTTGTATTGCATTTCAATAGGAACGCTAAGATTTTTTTACGCTTAAATGCTAAATGTTTTGTTCTTTTAAGCTTAAGGAAGTGAAGTGGGCTCTATATTTGGAAGAAAATAGATGAACAAGTATGCTGATAAATTGTTTTATGATTAATTCCTAGATAACGCGAACCTATTGCACATCTATACTAGAGGTCCTGGATCTGTTTATAGAATGGTCCAAAGGAGCCCTGGCAAGGGGTCATGTTCCAGGCAGCAGAAGAAGGCAAAACCACCCTGAAGACATTTGCTGGTCCACCATGTAGGTTAAAATACTTCCTTCCCGTATCTACAGGGCAGAAGATGTGTCTTTGTGGCACATGAGCATCAGCCAATAATGTAGTCAAAATGGATCAGAGGAGCCCTGACAACTGGTCATGCCCTATGCTGCAGAGGAAAGCAGAAAACTACTGGAGTCCAGTGCCAATCTGGCCCAAGGGAAAATTCCTTCCTGACCCTAGGACTGGTGACCAGCTATTCCCTAAGCATGTGAGCAAGACCTGCCTCCTCATCCCATGGCCTTCTGGTCATGCCTCCCAGGAGATTCCCAAGCCCTATTCTCTCTCAGCCTGAAGCCATCTCAGGGTCTTTCGTGAGTGGCCAAACGCTGTGAACAACCTTGGGGGCAAGAATCCTTCCCAAGCATAGTGGGAAGCCAGTGGGTGCTACAAAGGGCTGAGACCCCTGGACAACATTTCTGGACTCCATTTCTTATGGCTGCTGCCTGTGGCTCCATGGGGGACGAGAACAACAAACTGCAGTGCTTCTCAAGAAGGGATGTTCAAGAAAGCATTTCCTTGGTCTTGCTGTTGCTACCCAGCTGAAAAGGCCTCCACAGTCCCAGGCACATGCAGGACTGGTGGTTCTTCTCATCTCCTGAGAGGCTTGCATCTCTTCCATGAGGCTGAAGCAGGATTTCCATCCGTCAGATGGGCCTTGAAATGGCCCCTCCAGGAGCTGGCTTTGCAGTGGAGAGCCTCCAGCAGCCCCCTCCAGCCTCCAGACTTCCTCCCTCAGCCCCCATCAAATAATTCCACTAGCTCCTCAAGGACTTCCTCTCTGATGTTTTCACAATGCCCCCTGGCCTGCTCTGGCAGCACAACATGGGAGGATGCTCTCTTTTATCCTGTCCCTAAGGTTTAATAAGAGCTGCATCAATTGGCTCCTATTTTTTGGATACATGAATATTTATTTTTTAGGAACAATAGACAATGGACTGTCTTTCTTCTTTTCCTACATCAATTAAATTACATATGTTTTCCAGACAGTATTACTGCTAATTCAGTAAGGCACATGTGCATGCTACAAAAGCTCTTGTAAAAGAAAAATTATTGCGATTTCACATTTCTACAGAAGGCAAACACAGTCAAATCCCTGCAATTGCCCTATGTTTGCTCTGTTGTTCTCAAACTATAAATGTTCTATGGAAACACTGGGATTTATATGTACATTCATCCTTTAAGGAGAAGAATAGGTCTTAATCTCCTGGGGACTTGATTTACTAAAGATGTGAAGCCTCTGGCCCTTCTGCTGCACATTGCTTTCTGCAGCACAGGACAACCCTCACACCAGAGCTCTACTGAGCTCTGAGGCAGATGACATCTGATGGGAACTGCTTTGTCACTAGGCAGACTGCTTAAAAATACCAAATACTAATGTAGTTATTGCAGTATGTTTCTGATTAAAAAAATGTCCATTTTGCATTCCTTATTCCAAAACCACGTTTAGTAATGCCAAAAGAAGCAATGAAGTGATCTTCCTAACATAGCAAAACCACAAGAAAACCTACTAGTGTTGAGAGGTTACTGTCCAAACTTTTGATACATAAATTCTACTACCAGTTACCTCATTACTAGAAGACTGACCTATATGTCAAAGAATCCATAGGTAAGAGTGAAATCTGTGATTTCATTTAAGTGGCCTGATCAGATTGTGCCTTCTGGCTTGGAAATATTGCAGTGGTTTGCCTTTTGGGGAGATTGTTTCCTTTTGCTTTTTGTAATTTTTTTTCTCTTTTTGTTGAAAAGCTCTTGAAACAACTATTAAATAAAGGCAAACAGCTAACAGTCCTTTTCTTCCATCAAAGCATGGAAAAACATATCCATCTGCCTTTCTGTGAATTGTAAGGGAAGGAGGTGAAAGCTATGCTAAATATCTGAGGAATGATGAAGTAGTGCAAACTGCACTGTGATTTCTGTATCATCTGCATAACTCATCCATCACTATTACAGTTTGCAGCTGGAGCTATTGCAGGGTTCTGACATGAACTGCATTGGGAGATGGAAACACCCTGGTGAGTTGTCTGCATAGTGTAATTAAGAAGCCTCTGCTGTTACTTCATGTTGTAAATGCTTCTCTGTTGCTGTTAAGAAAACCAGTACCGTTTTAAACAAAAAGCTTGAGTGACTTCTGACTCTTTGAAAGGTCTAGACTGATGACCTGCAGTTTTAAATTTAGTTAGGTTTGGTTTTTAAAAACTTCTTAGGAGTGGCATGTGCGCTGCAGACTTTGCATTTTCCTATCAATTTTTCTTCTTTGCCCACATGGGGGGCTGTAAGTAGAATCTGAATTTTAGGAGAAAGGGATGATGCTTATTTGCTGTCCTTGCCTAAAACCAGTAGTTCAAATATTCCAGCATTTCACTTTCTTCCTTGCTTTCCCCTTTTCTTCCCTTCTCTTTTGCATGTACCCACTGCTTTGACTGGGATTTTTTTTCTGTTTGCTTTTGTTTCCTAAATATTTGCTTTTTGCTTAGTCCCATGCCCTGCCTGAACATTTAACTTTCAGTTTTGAATTTCAGCCTCTTCTGGTTTGTCCTGGCAGTGTCCTCACCATCAGACTTCCAGATACTGACAGAAGAGTCCAGCTATTGTTAGCTCTGGATCTAGGAAGCTGCATGACCATAATGGAGGTAAGCCCCATCTCTCCTGAGAAAAGTGGAATGACTGAAATGTGGTGATGTCCCTTCAGGCTGCTAGTGTGCAGTAGCTTCATTGCAATGCAGCAGCAGTGTTTAGAATATATGATGTATGGTTTTAAGTAGAGAGAGATAGCCTGAAAGGACAGAGGTCTTGGAAGCCTTTCAAGTTAAGTTTTGAATTTCAGGGGTTTAGAAAAGTTTATAAATTCCTTCCCTAAAGTTCAGAGATTTAACATTGTAGTTTCAGTTTGCATAATATATATTATGTTTTAGTAGCTGAGTTTTACTGAGAAAACTGCTGTGATGCCTTTTCAGAGAATTTTTCTATCCCTACAAATAATTGCTGTCTGTACCAGACTCTTGTGCTGTGTTTTCTCATGACTATTGAAGGATTCTGAGTAGGCTTCAGTGCAGTAATTTTATGATCTAAAGGAGAAGCTATTAGTGCTGTTTTCAGCATAACAGGATCCTATATTAATTGTAGGACTGACAAACCTTTAAGACTCCTATTTCTTTTGTAACTTTTGGAATAATAGACAGCACAGTAGGTGTAGCTTTTGTCAATTAAATATAGGAAGTGTTTATTGCTATGGGAAAGGAAGAGAATTTTTTTCTGTCTTGGACATGGGGTATGTGCTGTATTAAATAAACTATGTGTATTGAGCAGTTTGTTATCTATCAACCAAGCCTTCTGTTCAGTCTAGCACTTGCATTACCTAGAGTATCCACTTTCCCCTTTTCCCAAGTCTTGCAGGTTAACCACAAATAGACTGTTTGCCAGGGCTGTAAGTTCTTGAATTTGTCATAGTTACTAGTGATACTAGGGGAAGGAAGTCAGCAAAATTACTTCTGTGCTGTGGTTATGACCCTTAGAGTGAGCTAAGTAGAAGGACCTGAGGGCTTAGAAGCCTCACAGAAGGTCAGGTGGCAAACTTGACTATGAACCATGCTTTCTTTTTTCATGACACTACTTCCCCTTGACCACGAAAGCCCATTTCATTTTAGAAATTTTTATTTTTCTCTCTTTTCTGTCAGTGTAAGAACAATGTTCCTTTTTTAGAAAGCTTTAAATTTTATTTTCCTGGCTTAAATTAGAGGTTAGGTTTACAAAAACAATAAGCTGCTCAGTTTTTACAATAGTTATAAATACAGAAATGACTATTCATAAATCTAAATAAGGCTGTAAAATTCAACCTGATTGTAAAAAAGAATGGAAGGGATTTTTTAGTTTAAGCATATGGACTTTGTTCATCCCCTAGTCCATAAAAGTCCCCTAGTCAGCTGAACCTTTATAAAGGATTCAGGTCCAAAATACCATGTTTTTGCATTAGATACCCTCAGTGTGACACACAACAAAAAGCTCCCCACTTAGCAGTTACTCTGGATCAGGGTGCTCATGAGGCAGGCCCTAGTTTTGATTTAATGACTATTGGCAGAAGGCATTATTAGTATTTTTAAAAATGTGCTGATAGCCTCTCAATGCCAACAGGCTAAGATGGGTTCACTCCAGTCTGGTACTGGTGGCATATCTACATCTACCACCATTCTGCTTAAGATAACTGGAAAGATAAATCATTGGCAGTGAAGTCTAAAGTTAGAGTTTCATACTTCTGCCTGCCTGAGAAGGGGGTTCTGTTGCCTTCTGCTATACCCAAAACACTTTTTTCTCTAGCAAAAAAGTGAAATAATGGACTTTATTTCTTTTGATAGAATTTGGCATATGGCATCTTAGATGTAGTGGCTTTCCACCTCTCAAATGTAGGATTTAATGTGCTGCAATGCTTTTTAATGATTTGATAGTACATAATTGGATATTAGTACATGATGGATAAAGAGTACATTATGGATGTTAGTAGTCAGTCTAGAGTTAAAGTTGCAAATTCCTTTTCTTCATAGTAAAGTTCCATTCAATTGTTTTGTGCTCCATCCCTGAAATACTAGTATGCTTTTTAAAACAGTCTAAACTTGCTTGATGAACTGCACCCTGATTATTTCAGTAGCTGCATAAAGCAGCTTCACAGACAGTGTGAAGAGTCCTTCAAGGCTTCAGCAGGTGTCACTAAATCCAGCTGCCTCCAAAAGAAAACAGATTGGGACCTGCATACCCAACTGCATCTGTGTTTTAAGAGGATATTACCCCAACAGTTTAAAGATCAGATTGATAAGTTTCCATCTCTCTTCTTTTTAACGGTGATTATTTAATTTCTGTGAAAGCTCTTTTGTGATTCTGTGACTACCCAACCTTGGCAAAAGGCCATCATGATGAGTCTGCACTTCTTGGCAGATAGACGGTGTTGAATTCTTAACTTAACACAATGGGATGCCTGCACCAATACTCTTATCCCAGGCTTTTCTGTCAACCTTTAAAAACACTTACACATCCCAAAAGCAGATCAGGTGTGGATAGGGTGCAGAGTCCCCTGGGTACGCATTAGACAGTAGAGTTGTTCACTCTTATGGAGATGCCTGAATAATGCCTCCTCCTGACCATGTCCTCAACCTAAATCCAACATTGTGCTTTCCCATTCAGGCTCTGTCTCTCTTCCAGGCACCCTGATTCTGAGTGTCTTGGATTTTTTAAGATGTGGTGGCACAGTCACAAGAGGTTATATGAAGTTTTATCTATGACCTGGTGGTCTGAACTTCTTTTTTGTGAAAACAGGTGCTGATTTTGAGTGCACTGAGCTCAAGTCCTCCATCTGATGGTGAGTGCCTCATTCCACTCCTCATTTTCGTAGGAGGTGTCTGCTTTTGGGACCACATTGCAAGGGAAGGGACTTAACCTGTTGTGGCAGGTCTTTGGCACAGAGGGGGTTTTGGATGTGTGAACATATGGCATATGTGAGCACATAACTTGGGGTTACAAGAGATTTTGCATGTAAAGCAGTCAGTTAAAAACGTGAAGCAGGCTGAGCAATCCCTTGACTTCCCTTGCCACGTGCTTTTTTCCTGTGAATTTCTTTCCAAGGCATGTGAGGCATGACTGTTTCTCTGCTCTGGGAATCAGTTGCTTCAGAGGCACAATGAGTCCCTCCCTCTGTTTTAGATCTCAGAACTGACTATACTGGCACACTATTATAGCATATACCTTGCCTCATATCCAGAAAATGTGTTTTTCTCTTCCCCAGAAATATGTACTATTCTTTTGGAGATATTCTCTGTATATTCCCAATCATACCATGAAAGATCTCTCAGTTGGAAACTCACTAAACTTGGACAATTTCTCTTTGTCTGGAAAGCACCTGCTATTTTATGTACATCTCATAAAGATGATTTTACTAATCATTAATTTACTGCTGCTATAAAATGTTTAAAACTTACTCCCTTTAACGTAGACGTATAGGATCCACCCTTGGTTACAGGGTAACACCGGGCAGTACCTACAGTAATTGTAAATTGTCCTGGAACTGATTCTTTTACCTTTCACTGCAAACTTTCCTCCTGGTCTGCAATGCCCACCCACACATTAATATACACGTTTGGGGAGCTCAGCTGCAGGAGCTGGGCCAACAACTGCATCTTTATTACATGCACATACAAACACACACATGGAGGATAATGAATATTTTGGTGAAGAAATGCTTCAAAGTTTAAAATGTGGTTTAAATTAAGTAGTTTTCTGTTTCATATGAATCTGTATCATTCCCATCAGAATGGGCTCTTCTATAAGCTGGAATGTTTGGAGTTTGCAGTTACTGGATTCATTTAGCCAGAAATTCTGTTGTATGGTAAAGGACAAAGATGCCACAAATCTGCAATGTTCTAAAAAGATTGTGGTGTTGCACTCAAAATGCCTAAGATGGAGATGGTGAGAATCCCCAGCCCATTCCCAAAACTGGATCTCATCAGTACTGCTGAAACAACTTGGCAACAAACTCAATTTTTTCAGGTTACTTTCCAGCCTTTTGGCAGCTGTGTACTCTGCTCATCAAAACCATGAAAAAGACTAGTAATTCATTGGCAAGGTTTTAAATCATTTACATATGTAACTTTGAGTGTTTGAAAGGTAATGTTATGGACATGTTATTAGCCTAGGTGATAACATAATCCATAATGCTCAGTATTTCCAATTGTAAGTTTTTTCTCCAAGTTTTATGTGCTATTTTTGCTAAGCTTTACCAGTTTCAACTGCAATTTTCCATTTTGGATATTTGTATCAAGCCGACCTGTGGGTGGGGAAATGAGCTAAAATTTCTTCAATGAAGACTAAACAATGTCAAAGAACAGAGGAGATTATATGCTCGCTTTTCTTAAAGTTTAGCAGCTTCTTACTGTGAAGAAATTACTTGATATTTAATAGGAGTCTACCTTCATGTTGAACATTCTGCTGCTCATCTAGGGAGGGTAAAAAAATCCCAACTTGGCTAAGATATAAGACCTTTAAGAGTACTATGAACATGGCATCTGAATCAAGAGCAGAGACTTGCAAAATTTGGGTGATAATATTTCACAATATAGTTTGCTAGACTTCGAATTGCTACATTGTATGAAGCACAATGGTGAGAGTATGAGCCCTGAGAATGAACTGGTGCTTACAATGTTGATATGGTTGTACCTTGTCTTTACCTTTGGAAGGCGGGGATAATTCCATTGTAGGAATTAGTTTTCATGAGCCACTTGTGTTCTAGTAATAGTATTAGTTTTAGTTCTATTTCTCTTTTCTAGTAATAGTATTTTATCCTGTTATTGAAAAAAAATTAAATAATCATATCCTACAGTAAATATGCCCAGGGCAGTAAACAGAGCAGCAAGAAAAAGGCACAATGTGGAACAACTGCTCTGTACAGGAATTCTGTTCACCCATGGCTGGTCTGGCGAGCATCCTGTGGAAAACAGAGGACGTAATGCAATGCAGTATCATATATACATATATATATGTGTGTGTGTCTCTGTGTGTGTAGAAAGACACAGGAAAAAGCAAATTAGGATCAACTTTTCAACCACTTTGCCAAATGAAAGTATTTTTGCATAAGCCTATTGACTGCAGAAATGTAGGTACATACTGTTTCAAAGAGAAAGTAGAATAAAGTTTTTTTAAGCAACGTTAATATTGATGTTGTTTGCATTTGTCTCTAAAATTACTAAATGTGTTAAGCTTGGAACAAAATTCAACTGCAGGTTTTTTTTGTTGTGGAAATAAAGCACGAACAAATTGTGTAACTTCTGGTAGGGTCTGAATTTCCATTAATTGCCAGCTGACTCTAGGACAGATGCTTCTGATAATAGTGAAGTGAATGCTACATGAATTAAAACACACACGTGTGCCCTTAGTAGACAAGCAGTGTTCAAAACATTCCCACTGCTTTACCTTGTCACGCCTGCCTGCTGGCTGTCAACATTCATTAGCAATCTCTATTACAAGTAGGGCTCTGCTTTGGCTGTAAGAGATCTAAGCTGCTATTCTTGTGATTTCTCTTCTGCTAAAGAACCATTCCAAGCCTAAATTTAGCTTTTTTTTTTTTTTTAATCGCATTTTAGTGTAACATTCAAACTGATAACACTAGCCAAGAACGTCTGACTTTAGAGCTGCAGTCTTGACAATGTTTGTACTGGAAGAAAGCTTCTGTTACTCTTTGCATTACTGATCTTTGTTTTTCTCTTGGGGCTGGAACATAAAGTTCATGATATGATAAGGCTTGGGAACACCTGAGTCCTTTCCATTTTTGAGAAAGAAGCATTTTTAGGTCAAAAAGGGTTGCTTTTATTTACACTGTTAATAACTAATATAGAAATTTCAGTTTTATCTTGTAGTTTCATTTGAAATTAATAGACATTTGTTAATGCTGCTTTGATGTTTTGGAGGAGTTATTTTTAGTAAGTAAAAGAAATTATAAAATGTTATTATAACTTCAGATACAACAGTGCATGTTGTCTTAATGAATTTTTATTTTCTTAAGTATTTTTTCTGTCTGTAACACTGCTCAACTTTCAGTGTTTTAGTAAAACAGCCTAACAACAGGCACAGTTAGAGCAGAAACTGATACAAGCCCTAACGTACTGATTTTAGTGTTTACCTGTTTAAATATGCATACTAAATATAGCAGAACTTTTGTTTTCATACAGACTTGAAAAGTGGAATTCTCAATAGGCAGCCCAACAGTCGTGGTTAACACAGGATAAAGCATGGAATGTACCAGTGGGGGTCTAAATCTGGGACAGTGAGAGCCTGTGTTCCTCACTGTATCAAACTTTGCTGTAGTTGAAACACCTGGCAATTTGTGTCCTAGTTGTCAGCATCTTCAAAATGTTTAAATGCTTCTCCACTTTCTAAATCAAACTTTTCAAGCAAAAATCAGAATAAGTTTCATGTACCTTGTCTCCTTTCTGGAGGAAACCAGGTCTGAAACACCTGCATGTCTGGTAAGGTTTCAGATAATATGTCAGGGTTTTACAATTTCTACGTAAAGAAGAGTTGAAGAATGTAAACAGCTTGTTCTGCAACTTGGAAACTAAGTAGGTAGCAAAATGATATGATAAAATTGAAGGATTCCAAGTGTGCTTCCTGGTGCATTGCTTGAACAGCCAGTGCTTTTTTTTGTAAAATCATGGCAAAAATTGCTTGTGTAATCTCATCCCTTGAATACAAACAAAATGAATGATACCTTTGTCTGTTCTGCTGCTCATGCTCAGAATTAGGTTTCTCTTGGAATTTCCTGGTTCCTGCATTCAGTTTTAGGTAGAGCTCTTGATGTTGAATTTAGCTTTAAAATTAGCTTTAAAAGTACCAGGATGTGGTGTGTCCAAAACTAATGAAGATCTGCCATCAACAGCAGTAGTGCAGACACCTTGCAGGACAGGTGTTACAGGTTGGTGTGAAATGTGGAGTATTGCAAAGGCATCAAAACACTGCTGACTAACTGGATAAGAACATGGAATTGTCCATCAGGTTAATACTTGCTAGGACTTGCAGGGGTTGGCTGGAAAAGGGAGACCTGGGGCGATGCATCTTCAAGATTCTGTCAAAAGCCTTATGGAATTTGTAAATGGAGGTGTGTAGAACCCTGCCTTAGGTGGTGATGTTCAGTTAAAAAATCAAATTTGCAGTGAAAAGTCTGGGGATTGGGTGTGTGTACACACAGCTGGCAAAGGTGCAAAAGGTAGAGAGCGATTAGAGCAACACATTAAGAGAAGAGGTTTTCCTTGCTCTTGTCCTAGCTTTACTCTCTGCTCCCTCAGGACCATTCTTAGGGCTTTATCCCAGTACCTCCAGTGTCATCAATTGACCAGTGCCCTCATTGCAGTGTTCCTGATATTATGCCTATAGGATTTTCTCCTATTAGACTGCCATCCCTTCTTCTTCCCCCAGTGTGTTGGAATGTTGCTTATCTATGATGTTTTCTTCTCTGTTGTTGTCACTGATGTCTGTTTGGTCTAGTACCATGACAGCTAAGCACCTGTAGCCATATAGTCATAAACCTTGTCATCACAAAAGGGTTGTTTTATTCTATACAGCAGCTAGCTGGAATTGATGTGTCTCTGTTTCTTAACTACCAGAAGCATTTTTGTTCTCCTCCATTTTAGTGCTGAGGATCTGAAATTCTCATGCAGTGCTACAACCTTTAAATGGAATTCTGCAAAGGAGTTGTTTCTGGTTCGGTATGGCCACACACCTTCACTGCACAAAAAGTCCACAGCAGCATGAGTCAAGTTAAAAAACTGCACATCACAGACCTGAGTCTGCACTAGATTTAGACTTTTGTGTAATCTCATCCTTACCTTTTGCTTCTGGTTTCTTTTTATTCTAACAGTCAAGGGAAAATGACATTGTAAGAGTTTAAAGTTCAATAAATAGGTTGCTCATGCATAGCTTCCTGTTAAGCAGTTGGGAATTTTTGGGAAATGCTGCAGTTTTAATATACTTTGACAGATCTCTTTCAAAACTTCTTACAAACCTTATAAACAGTGATGAGGGATTAATATTATTTGTTATCTTCTGGGATTGTGGTCAGTATCTGAATGAAAAAGGGAGGATTGAGAAAAGTTTCAATCAAGAGATTATTATCTGCCTTGAATGAATATAGTTTTCTGCCACTGCTCTGATATACATAATTTGATATTAAAAAGTGAAAAGCTAGACTAACAATAAGATACACTGAAAAAAAAATAGCTATAGGCTGAGGACAGAGTAAATGCTTAACTTCAATTCCAGGTTTTATGCTTTTGTTGAATATTTGGTTGAGGGTTTTTTTCTGATATCAGTTTTGATTGAACTAAAGCCACTGTATTTAGATCAATTATTAATTTCTTGTGTGCACCAAAACAAAGGGTCAGTATTATGTGTGTTAACTCATACCTGTCCCATGAAAATTATTTAAGGGCACTCAAATAGTGGCAAGATCATTATTATTTTCTTTATTCTGTGTTCTGCAATTCTCCACAAACATCAAAGACGGACACAAGAATCAGCACAAGGGTTCAGTAGGTTTTCAACAAATGAGTTTTGATACTTGTCTTAAATAATGCTGACCTCAGTATATTAAAAAAGAAATCAACCCTGCTGCTTCCTTCCAATAAAAGGAAGAACATAGGGGGCATGCACATTCTGTGTGTTTCTTCTGCTAATTAGAGGTTTGAAGGAACTGTGCATGAAAAACTCCCCACTGAGCTTACTGAATTTTATGTAACAGCCCTATTATCTGGCATTAGTGTTAAATGTCCATTTTCTCTCATGTCCCTGTGCTGGTAGATGAAAACTTACTGTTTGGGCTTTTTATGTTGGCTTGATTGCACATAGTGCTAAGTGAAGACAAAAATCCTTTTTAAATGAGCTCAGAACAAGGAAAATCTGTTCCAGTTGGAAAAGTGGTTGGGACTATTTTGGAACATGTTGTTGTGGCTTTAGCAATAGTTAAGAGAAACTACCGTTTTATATTTTAGCTGCCTAGGGGACTCTTCAACAAGCAAAATGTATGATGTCATTCTTCCCATCATCCCTGATGTTTTGGGGAAGGGAGGAAGGAGGTATGGAGTGAAATTATGAGAGCAGTCTCCAAGATTCACTTTTGTTAGGGTTACAGCTTGAGAATATTTGAGAATGTCTTTGCTCTAAGAAATAAATCTATTGCTTTGTCTGCAACTTTTCACATGCTTTACGTTCCCCATTTATTTACATCGCTATTGGTGTTTATGCCTATGGAGGCTGGTTGCTTTAACTATTTAGATTGTCACAAAGCAGATAGCTTTCTTGGATTGTGATTTGCTCATTGAATTGTATGGCCAGAATATGTAGCATGAGGTAATATAAATAGTCAGTGCAAGACGTATAGCAATATGGTAGAAAGTCTGAAAAAGCTGTAATTTGTCCTTCTGTACTTCCTCTGGATTCTTGTGGATTTCTTGGCATGAGCATTTTGGTGTAACAGAAGAAACAAACTATATCTCATAAACTGACTGCAGAAAGCTAACTTTGATATCCTGCTGTGTTACTGCGTTTTTGGTACATTTGTAATATAAAAAGTTAGTATTTAGATACTACCTCTAAAGGAGAACCTGAGGAAAACTTGTGCTTGTTGTGAGCCCTTGTTTGGTTTTGCTAGTATTTGCAATAAATATGAGGGATTTCTTACTCTATGGGAAAGTCAGAACCATTTTGCACTGTTCAGCATTTACTACTTTTATTCCCAAAAATGATTACAGGTTTTTGATTTACCCCTAGGAGTTGCCAGCCTGGTTTGCTTGGATACCACTGGCCATGAGGTCTCCTGCAGAAGCTCATATGTGTTCATCCTGGCCTCATTTATTCTCTGATCACACACTGTCATCTACCCTAAGATTTTAATTGATTCATGGTTGTGAGTATAAGGCTGCATGGCATCCGTGCACTCCTCACACCCTGATTCAGTTCAGATCTGTTTCTTTGCTCACCTACCATCAGCCTGTGTCTTGTCAAAGGCTTTTGACTGCCTTTGTGGCCCATAAAGCCAATGCTTTGCACAGGCAATTCAGGTCTGCCTTTTCCAGGTTATCCTAAATGCTGAGTGAAGGCTATACTGCTGTTGCCAAGCTTTTGACATCTTTCAAAATTGTAATGAGAAGTTTAAACCCCTACTGGTATCCTTTGGAGAGAAAACTGTTCATGAAATTTGAGCCACCAACCAAAGATAATAGTATATTTTGAACCTGGGAGTCAAGTTAAATTAATGTCACAACTAAAAGGCAAATATGATAATCTTTCCTGTTGCTCATTTTTTCCACTTGAGGCATTTGTTGCTTAATTGTGAATGATTTTATGCATAAATAGCTTTGCACAGTTAATACATTGCTTTCTAGCAAGTATCTGGACACTTTCCCACTTAAGACTAGTCAGTGTTCTCTTGGTGCCCATTTCCTCTCCTTCCCTCATTCAAAATGCCCTAGGTTGTGTTCAAACGGGAAAGGCATCAGTGTATCCACAGGCATCCAGATTAAGGAAGGAGCTCTCAGATTTAAAGCCCAGCAGTGGTGGTGTTTGGCTGGTAAAGACAAAGCTTCCAGTATTTCAGCCCGGATTCAGGAGACACAGCTTTGCCCTGTTACAGTTTTATTGCAACCTTTACCCGCAGTGCTGGAGGAGCACTAATTTTGAAACAACCAGCATTTGCCACAGGGCACGGCTGAGCCCCTCAGCCACGGGCGGGCGGGCGAGAGAGAGCCCCGGGGAAAGCCTGGCCAAGGGAGGGCAAAACGCTGCCCGGCAGCCAGGGCTGAGCCAAGGGAAGCGAGCGAGAAACAGCGCTGCGAGCCCCGAGGGGACAGCGGGAGCAGGGACGGGGCAGGAGAGACCCGGCAGGGATGGAGGGCCCTGCGGCCTGAGAGAAATTTCCACTCCCCACTACATGTTTCTGTCTATATTTGGTGAAATATAATAAATAATTAACCTTTTTCCAGGTCTGTATAAGGCCTAGGATCTCCTTAGATGTGAACTGCACAGATCCTTATTTTCTCTCTTCAGTGGCTATTTTGTCTTGAAAATCGAATATTCAGCCTAAATGTAACAGCTCAGGAGTAGGTAAGCTATGCCACTTGAATAGCTATGGACAGTAATTCCCAGACTTAGCCTGTGGCCTACATTCCTGTGCAGAAATGCATAGGAATGTCAGTGATTTCAGTTCCACGATGGCTGGTCAGGCCAACCACACCACTTCTCACTGCTGTTTTAAATGATGGCTGTTTATATCATGCTGTTTGATTCTTTGCCTTTCCTGAGAAATTAGGTGAAAACTGAAAACAATGGTAACAGATAACCTGTGGAGGACAAAAGGCTTTTTGTTTAAAAATACAGAATGTGAATGCTAATTTTGATCCCAATATATATTTCTGCCAGACTAAGTTAGCCCAAATGCTATTTTGTTTTTCCTTAATAAGAGTACCTAGACCTTTTAATCCTATCCTTCATACTGTTAAACAATATCTGGAAGAAGCCTAATAAACAAGGAAATGTTTCAAACATTTTATTTTTTTAAATAACAGCGTTAATTTTAGAAAACACTTTGGGCAAACTCTAAAGCAGGCACAGTTGTGAGGAAATCATCAATATAATTTTTGTTCTGCAAGGGAAAAAGAGATAAAAACATGAATTTAATTTTTTTTTGCACACATTATCACTCCCATGTCACCTTTAACTATAATGGGTTAAAGAAAGAAGATAGCTGATTACTGCCCAAGCTTGGTGAAGAATGTGGATGTGTGAAGTCCTTGGCACAAGGTTGGTATTTTTATGTGTCATGTCTCACACAAGGTGATAGCCTCACTCAAGCAGTAAGGTAGGTGTAATCTAGTAGTAGATTTCACTCCACATGATTCATGCCCCTGATTTGAGGCCTGAGAAAAACTGCACCCTGTTCATGAGCTAAAATTCATGTCCTGCACTGCTTGTAGCTCAAGGCAAAGAACCTTTATAGTTTTCCAGTTGGTTCACATCCAATCCAGCTGCTATAGTCAAAAAATATCAGTATCTGGGTAAAGTAGAGGTAAATATATTTCATTATGCAAGTCAAAGAAGATTAAATAAGAAGTTACTCCCTCCAATTATTTTGGCTTTTTATTTTTTTGCCTACTAGTGAAAGATACATTCTTTATTTTCCCCAAGCAAATCTCTTTGTAAAGATTGCTGTTCCTCGTCTTTTCTTTTGTGACCTTGGCTGTGAGAGAGATGCAATCTTTTGCTTGTCTCACTATCACTAATTTTTGCTGATAGTTATGTTTATTCGAATGTAATAATGTGTGATTACAAACAAGAAAATGTCTTTGTAGTACCTGTTTGATATCTCGTGGAATCTGGTGACCTTCATTCAGGTTTCTTCTTTCGCGTGTTGTGGAGACAGGGCACTGATCCTGCAGCTCTGACAGCAATATTGTATGACAGCATAACCTGGCATTGTGGTTCCACTGAATCCTTTCTGCCAGGGAAGTTGAATTTTTTTTGCCGTTTCCTTCACTCCATTACAGCATTGATGCTTTTGCCTGTGCTTGCACCTTCTTGCCTCTCTCCTCCTGCCAGTTAATTTTGGCCCTATTGTCCCATTGTTCAGACTCAGGTATTGTCCTTCTCTGTAGCCCTAGCTCCAATGTCAGACCTTCCTCCAGTTCTCCTTCAGCTCCTAGGCATGAGGACTCACATATGTAGAACAGATTAGGTCTCATCCTTTTTATAAAAAAGAAAGGCATATTTCTTTTTTTTTAAATAACAGCAAAAAGAAAAAAAAAGGCAGAAAAAGTGCCTGTTCTCAGACCAGATCACTTCTTTCAGTTGCTGTTCCATTACTTCCATTGCTCACTCACCACAAAAATACTGCTGTTTTTATGGATCCCCCCCCTCCCCTTCCCGTGCAGGATGCCAAGCACACAGGAAGGAAGGAGAAAAAGAAACAGTAGTAGTAATAACTATGATCCAAACAGAATAAGTCTCTGAGTAATGCTGGCACCTCTCTTTCAGTATGCTCAAGTGAGTGGGGCGAATGCTTTGCAGAAGTGATCAAAGAAAGCTCAAAGAGAATTATGTACACACATCTGAGTTACAAAAATGTCTTATCATGTCTCAATTTACACCTCTAATAAGTTACATGAAAGTTATGGGAGCTATTCATATGCACAAAACTTGGATAAAGTTTACTTGCTGAGTTAAGGGTCCAAGTTCTCTTCCCCATTGTATAATAGTTTTAAAGTAAAACAATACTCTTTTTAAATGATAAAATGAAAAAAACCCAAGAAGGAAACTCAGCAGGAACAATGAATACTTTATATCTTCCCCCCTTCTCCCTTCCCTTAGATTTGGCAGGATCCTTCAGGAATGGAAAACATACCTTAATGTTAACCAGCATACAGAAATTTCTCAAAATTTCTGCTCTTAGTAATCTTTGAGCCAAAATTTGAAAGGGCCTTAAACTCACTCCTGCATATGACGTTCATGTGCACCTTCCTGATGGTTATCTTTTAGCATTTTAATGAGCCCCTAGTGCAGACAAGATGCTGCTAGGAGAAGAAACATTGTACACAGGAATGACTTGGATAGCCATACAGTTGCAAGGGTTATTCTTTCTTATGTGCTTTTACCACGTTAATCTGAAGAACTTAAAATATGTGGCTTGAAGGATATTTTTAAAGCAGCTATTCAACTTGGATCCAGTTTTGTATGCATAATTATATACATACAGGGCCTGACGGTTATCTGAACCAGGTTTGATTGCCAAGGGACACATTCCACTATTTGTAATACACACCAGTATAAGACTGCTATGCTTACCCTTGGATTTATGTTGCTGCAGTGCTTGAGAGTCCTTGTCACGGATGAGGAGTTTATTGTGTTAGGCTCTGCACAAATGAAGGACAAATAGGTGTTTCCTGCTCCCAAGGGCAACGCTCCATGGACTATTTGGGTGCCTAATGGGATGTTTTTTTCTCAGCTGCACCTCAGATTTGGGAGGTTTTATCTCAAACACCAACAAAATATAATGCTGTCATTTTACATTGATGACAATACAGTGTTTAAGAGGGATTCTTCATATTGTAACCCCAAACGTTGATCTAATTAATAAAAGTCTTTCATGATATTTTAATCCCCATCATCAAGAAAAAGTGCAGGAAAATTCCAGCTGTGTGAAATGGTTAAGAGGTGTCACTGTCATTTGTGTTAATATGTGCAATAGTGTTGAATGAAATACGGAGTGAATTTTTTTCCTATTGTGATTAGATTGTTAGGGCTTACACTTGGTGGGTTCATGAAGCTTAAATTTGTTGTAGGTGAGCATATGGATAGCTAAAAGGTGTTGCTGTTGGTATTTAAAGTAAAAAGGAGGCGTGAAGAGGCACTATGACAATCTGTGGAGTACTGGAGGTAAGGAAAGAAGGAAGGTACAGACAGGGACAGTAACTTACTGCTCAAAAGTGGTGAGGTTGGTGTCTTCACAGCCTCTGTAGGTAATCTGTTCCACTCCTCCACTGTTGCCATACACGGATCCCAGCTCTCATGTTTCAGTTTATGCTCATTGCTTTCCATCCTCCCACTGTGCATCACTGTGAAGCGCTTGTCTCCATCTTCTCAATGATCTCCTGGGATGTATTGGAAAACAGCCGTGAGGTCTCTCCAGTGCCTTCAGTTCTCCAGCTTGAAGAAGCTCCTGTCCCTCAGTCCTCCTCTGAGGACAATGTTCCAGCCCCCAAACTCTGAACTCACTTCTGTTTATTGATGTCCATCCTGTATCAAGGGCCCAAAATTAGACAGAGACGATTGAAAATAAAATCTCACAAGTGCTGAGCAGAGGAATAGAATTCCTCCCCTCCATGTGCTGGCTCTGACCCTGTTGACAGAGCCCAGGGCACTGTTGGCTGTTCCTGCTGTATATGAAACTACAGAGATGTTATAGAATCATAGTACTTAAGCAGCCATAGTACTTAAGTGGTCATACTAATTAAGTACTCACAATATGTACGTAGCACTGTGTTGTGCTATGTAAGCAACATTGATCAGTCCTTAAAAGCTAAAAAAAATCAAATCCAAAGCTAAAAAAACCCAAGTAGGAGGTGGGAAAATGAGATAGTAAGGTGAGATTGAATGTTGAAATGCTGAATCATATTTGCAGCTGACTGTACCCAAGGTCCTGACAAATGAAAGCAACGTATCTGGAAATGCTAAAGCAGGGTGAAATTGCATTCTTGGCCCAGATTCTCTTCCTGTTTATGCATTTTCAGGTGTTTGATTGAGGAGGATGTCTGAATATCATATATCAGTATGTATCAGTTAAAATACTGTAGCCTAAGGTGTGTCAAGCCACAGAAGAGCACTGGGCAGAGATGGTGAAACTCCATAAAACCTGCTGTAGACATGAATCAAGGTTTTTCTCCTTGAAAACCTCTTATGGGACTTTTTCTTTGGGTTTGGTTTTTTGTGTGTGTTTTTTGTGGTTTTTTCCCACTTTAATCAGTCTCCAGACCCTATTAAACAGGAACAAAAAGAGGAAGAGGAAGTACACAGTATCTGCTTTCTACAAAGCAGACTGTATTTATTTGTTTAAGTGAGACAGAATCTCAATGTCTTCAATGTTTCTTAAAAGCAGATTTAAGCAAATCAGCCAGGCAGCCAGCCAGGCAGAATGCATTTTTAGGCACTGGCTCAAAGGCAATGTCAAGTCATATTAAGCTGGGTGCCCAGAAATAATATATGTGAGATTAAAAAAAAAGAATACTGGAAGATCATCTTGCCACAGTTGTGGATGATTATTTGATACAGGTTGAAGAGAAATTGCATTGTAAGTCATAAAGGGGTGATGAAAAATGCTTTACATATTAAACTAATATAGTATCTAAGGCTGAATGCCACCTGATTGCTACTTCTCAGACACTTCACTATGAATCACCTGAATAAAGTAAAAAAAATAGCTGGTTCAAATCAGTTCTCTGGGTTTGACCATCTTCCCAGAAAAAAAAAGTGATATGTCTTAATTGTTTACTTGTGTGTAAAACTTATTTAAATGCTTGTGTATCTCAGTAGGAGATTTTTTTATATTATCAGGTTGAAACAGCTATGTTGATTTCCCCTTTGTTTTTATATATTCAGCAGTACAAATTAAGCATCTCACTCACAAAATATCATTCATATGATGAATAACCAATTTTGTTCTTAACTCTGGGTGCTGAAAAGGGAGCAGAGTTTTCCTCAGCTTTGAGGATCATGGAATTGTTAGGGTTGGAAGGGACCTCAGGAGATCATCTCATCCAAACCCCTTGGCCAAGGCAGGATCACCTAGAGCAGGTTACACAGGAATGTGTCCAGTTGGGTTTTGAATGTCCTAAATGAGAGAAAATCCATTACCTACCCCTGCAGCCTGTTCTAGTGCTCTGTCACCCTTAATGCAAAGAAGTTCTTCCTCATGTTGAAGTGAAACTTCTTGTGTTTTAATTTATGGCCATTGCTCCTCACCCTGTTGCTGGGTACCACTGAAAAGAATCTGGCACCATCCTCTTGACACCTGCCTTTGAGGTATTTGTATTTATTGATGAGTTCCCCTCTCACTCTTCTCTTCCCTAGACTAAACAGGCCAAAACCCAACAATCATGGGTGAAGTTAAACAGTTTTCATGGCAAGATGAAATAAGTTTCCTAGTTGCAGCTAACAGCAAGGTAATTAATAATACCATTTATCCAACACGCTTGGCAGAGCATGCTAGGATTTACAGAGGCTTATCTCGGTAGATGGTGCTGTTGTGTCTTAAACTACTGCCTAGGACGAGATGAAAACACTGCCCGAGGCAACAGAGGCACAATAGAGGTTCTGCCTCTAGGGCCATTACAGGCGGCCTTAAATAAGTTTGGTTTGTTCTGAGCTGTTTGTTTAGTTGTTTGTTTAGTTTCTTTCTATTAAGACTGGGCAGGATTGATTTGGTGAGGGTTCATATGTCTGTAAAACCTGTACAAAAAAACGCCCAGCCTTTGAAGTAGGTTAGAATAAGGCAAAACAAACTCTGTGTGGGATGAATGAGCTCCACTACTGAGTCAGGAAAGAAAGCTTTAGGTGTCTACTGAATTATTAGTCTTATGGATGTTAGTTGCCTGTAAAAGGATATGACCACACCTTATCTAATCATGCTTTTCCTCAGAATATTTGAATGACAACTCTGGCACAGATTCCATAAAAGAAAGTTGCACAGAAGGGTGCTGCTAGTAAGTGCATGAAAAGAGCACTGTGCTGTACTGGAGTACTCTGTTGTTACTTCAGTACCTGACACGCAGAAATCAAAAGAGCAGATTTTCTTTCAGGCTGGGTAAAAAAGCCTGAAGGCATGTGTGCCTGAAAACATGAGATTATTTCCCCCTCTCTGCTCTCTCCCCCTCCCCCCCGCTTAGTTCTCCTTAGAAGCATTTCCTCACTGGATCTCGGGATTTCAATAGTGCAACAGACTAGTGATACAGTCTGAGAGCCACTCTGGTCATTTCTGTTATGTTCCCCAAAGCTTTTTTTGGCTTTTTCACAGTAGATAGCAATTCCTGGATCCCAGTTCTGCTGAGCCAGCTGGGCTCTTACAGCCTGTTTACAGTTGGGAGCTGTGCTGCTGAGAGACTGAGGACAGTAAGAAATATTGGCACTCTCAGGATAGTGGGAGGTAAGACAGCCTTAAGTCAGCAGAAAATTAGGGCAGCATTAACTTACAGTCCAGGTCTAGGCCAGTCTTAGCCATGTAAGTAGCCTTACACGATGGATAAACTGGAAGGATTTGATCTGTTTAATGAGCAACAGCATAATTGTTAAATAGATACAATTAAAGCAGCAGACTGCTGCCCCACAGCATGCTCCCAGATGGCAGCACGATCTCTAGGCCAAGGTTTCCGTCTGTTTTCTTGCAGGCAATCCCTGGAGCAAAAGAAGTCGACTTACTATGGTGACTTAATACAGGACGAGTGGAGACCACAAACACAAAAAGCATGCCATTTGTTGGGTATCTCCTGGACACCTCTTTTCCATTCTGATAAAGTCTAGCTGAGCCAAGCTGTTTTGCTTAATTCCTCAAGAGCAAAAAAATATTTATTTATATGTCACATCTGTCTGGTTGCTGCTCTCTGTCATGAAATCCTCTCTTTGTTATATGCTATTAAGCACACTTGATCTCTTAATCAATTTTAAGGCCAGAGAAGATGATTGTGATTCAGAGAGAACACTGCACTGGAAGCTGTACACCTAGCTTGTACCCTCTTATTGTAAGCAGAATTTCCTCTTGTCATGCATAAGAATTTACATTAGAGAAATGATGACATGTGATATTTTGCTCTTATTACATATTTAATGTATCATTGACAAATCTTATAAAGGCACAAAAAATTGTATAGATTTTGATGGGAGTCGTATGTAGACATGCAGACATGGTATTAACCTGAACACTTTATTTCTTAAGTAGCTTACATTTTTTATGGAGAAAAGCTGCTTTACAACCCATTTAGATGAAGATTAACTTGTTTAATGTTTAGTTCTATTCCCAGTAGAGCAGTGATTGAAATCTATTTAGTCTGAGACAAATGCAACAGCACTGTTTTGCCTTAATTTGAATATTGCTAAGGATAAGGGGCAGAGACTTTTGAAAATGAGTCCAAACAGCCAACTGTTTACATAATACTTGAGTCACTTGGTTGGACTGCCATCTTCTTATCTTTGCATGCACAAGACTATTCCAGTCTTCTCAAAATGGGTCTTAGGAGCCTGGATCAGAGTTCTAAGCTCTATAGAAGACTGGTCATGCCTAATTTAGTGGCTGTTGAAATGAGACTAACCACAAACATTTCAGAATTTATAAATAGATGACTGAATCTAAGTGTGGTGTAGCAAATCTCAAATCTTTAGATTTTGAGCTGTATTATATCCACAAGTCTTGCAGGAAGTCTGGTGAAGTAAGACACAGTTTACAAGTAAACCAAGTTTGCAAGGAATTAGTCATTGGTAAAGCCAGCAACTCTCATTTTGCTGGTCAATATATTGCTTTCCTTAAACCTCAATGCATCTCCAAATGTCTATTACTGATCACTTCAGTCAGGGAACCAGACTGTTCTACCTTTAAGCAATTATTCTCAGTGCCCAATACTGGTTTCCTAGAGGGATGCTTTGCTCCTTGAGTATGCTTGCATGCTGCTCTAGCTCATGCCTATGCTTGTGATTGCTCTGTTTGTCTCTCTCAGCCACAGAAACAGGAGTAGGACAAATAAAATAACTTGAACAAAGTAATTTTATATTAGTTTTTTTAATAGTACTTTATTTTGGTTGCAAATCTTCCAAAAGAAATCTTTAGAACTCAAAAAATAACCCTAAAGGGTGAGGGAACAAAGCTAGGTGTCTCTCTCAAGCAGTTTGGGTCTGTTGGGACTGTGGCTAAAGTCACCATTTACCTTCTGACTTCCTTTTGTGTTTACCACAGAGAGGCAGCTGTTGGGTCTGTTTGGCCCTGCCATCCCTACAGCATAGGCTGGCACACTCAGGTGTCATCTTAGTTCCCAGCAAGTGACTCATTCTGGTGGCTGGTCCATGTCAACCTGATGGGCAGGTGAGATGATTTCAGTCCTGCAAAGAAGGGAAGGTATAATTCTGGCCATATGTCAGGGCTGTGTGTGTAGAAGTGAGTGGGAGAGGGACTGCAGTAGAAGAGAAGAAATAAGTGATTGAATCAGAAGCAGAGAGGATTGAAATTTATCCAAAACATATTGCCTAAGATTTTGGTAATACCTCCACTGTTGTTAATGATGAGGCTGGGAGGTTTGGAGTTCCACTGATCGGTAGCTGTACCCTTGGAAAGGAATATGGGGCAACATTCTCATCTGTCAGGTTCTCATTGTTTGCAGTGGAGTCTGACAGCTGTAAGGTTACACGAGTATAGATCAGTCAGGCAGAAGAGGAGACAGACAGTAATTTTATTTTGTCATGGCACAGGGTGAGAGCTGTCATCCTGGAATCTGAGCAGCACAGCCACTGCTGTGTGCCAAACAAGCCTGGCAAGTATCATTCCCAGGAAAATGCTGTCCATGCTCCCACTCTCTGCTGCAGCCCTAGAGCCTTCCTTCTTGGCGCTTCCCTCCTTCCCCTTCCTTTGATTTCTGAGAGAGGCAGAGGCAGCAAGCAACCTGTCCCATTTCTGTGCTGCATGGATTTGAGAACGTGGCTGTATTTATTTCCTACACTATCATGTCATTTCTTCCTCTCTTTCCAGTCCTGGGAACAGCTGTGAGGATAAGAATCACACTGGCATCTAAAGTGGGAGTCACAAGAAGAAGATAACTTTTTTAGAAACAAAATGAATCCCAGAAACCTGGCCTGGGCAGCACTGGGAGTTGGAGCTGGTGTTACCAGGATCTCATGACACACTCTCCTGCCAACATCTTCACTTGGGTGTCACCTGGACCTGGAAGCAGACTTGGTTTGGTTTATATCTGTTTAATCAGACTTGGAAGAAATAATCCAGATGTGTATCAATATCTAAACATTTTTTCTCTGTGGGTGAGAGATGTGGATTCAGGTTTCTTGTTTGGAAACTCACTGTAGTGAGTTAGAGGTGAGTAGACTTTCTGAGGTGACTGATTCAGCTTACTTATCTGGCAATATGTGATACATCTGCCAGATCTTTAACCTAGGTTTCAAAGTGTCAGTTTCTAGTACATGGAGAAGATACACAATACCCTCTCAGAAATTAGGCAAGGTCTGGAATTCTTTTTTAAGGGATGAAAGTGATGTAGGGAAGCAGAAGAACTGATAGAAGAAAATTATTTTGGTATCTACTGCTACGAAGCTGGGAATAGTTTCTCTGAAGAGATACTAAACCTCCACTTATTTAGAAAATTTCAAAGTGAAGCACTGCAGAAAATGTTGAGGATGAAGAAAAAGTTCTGGTTTCTGAATCTTTCTGTAATATGGAATTGTGGATTGCCCCTTCAGGCTGACCTACAGTGAGGCACAGAGCAGTGGGTCAATTAACTTGAAATTGTGGATCCACTTGGGAAATTTCAGGTTGTGATCAGTGGACAGACTGCCTGATTCTCTCATGTGGGTACATAAACTTGAAAAAAGTCAGAAAATTAGTGCTATCTTCAGTAACAATGCTGTAAAACATAGCTTCTAGCATATGCTGTGAATAGGCCACTTAAGAAGAAAACAACAACTCCAGTTGACCACTTCAGAAGCTCTGGGGATGCAGAAAGTATTCTGACTGGCATAAATTTGCCCAGGAAGAGAGTGCTTGTCATTTTTATGTACTCTTTCTCTCCTTTTCCATTCCTCCTCATAACTTCCTCTCTCCCTTTTAGTGGTAATTAATCTGGGCAGATTACTCACTGGAATGGTGTTCTGTTTTTCTCTGCTTGTAACGTCACATCAAATGCACCTAACACTCATCTTTGGGGTTCATAAAGGGACAGAGAAAACATGGAGCTTAGTAGCCTCTCTCCTTTTCCTTTTTTAATGCACAAAGAATGAGAGTTTCTGTGAATACCTGTGCAGCCCCATCCCATTGCTTTGGTCGACAACTGCTATCTCCTTAGGACATCACAGACTTAGCAAATGGAGCTGAGACTACAGACATGGCATCACCTGTCCTCACTCCTGCCTCTTCCCTGATGTTTTTGTGTTTGCAGTGCTCATTCATACAAATGAGAAGCCATGGATCCATTCAGCACCGCCTCCTTTATTAGCCTCTCTAAAAGAGGTTGAGAAGACTTCATTACAAGTGGGAGGGAGAGGCACTGGGCAGGGAATGGTGCAGAGGTGTAGGCAGAAGCAACAGAGCAAGGGTGGCAGGAGAGCAGGCTCTTTGTTGGGCTGGGCTGGGGTTGGTACTGTGACTCTGCAGGTACAGGGCTGTTTCAAGCACCGTGCTGAGGCAGTTGTGCAAGAACCACATGCTATGTGAATGCACCACTTTTCTGGGGAAAAAGTGCCAAGGGCTCAGCTCTTCCCAACTTCTGTCCAGCTTTGATTCCTCCCATCCAGTTATCCAAGTTTCTTCAATCCTCCTTGCTAGTGCATTGTAAATGGGCTTTTCCAGCACTTTGCTTGACTGGAACTCCTTACTTTCTCCAGCAAAAGAAGATGTACAAGTTCTCTTCTCACTGTTTCTACTGCCCAGCATCCTGCTGCCTGAAATCATGTACTTTATGTATCTCCCCTTCCCACTTTCTTTCCTATATTCTCTCGTAGCTGTGGTCATAGACACAGATCTGTTCATGTCATCACTTCTCTTCTCTGGAGGCATTTTCCATCTTTTCTCAGGTTCTTGGGCTGAACACTGCTGTAGAGGACCCAGATGACTGCAGAAAATGTTATTTACATCAGTTTATTCTCACTGGGGAAACCTGCAAGTTGTAAAAATGTATGTATAAGCCTGTTGGCTGAGGTCTAAAGTGAAAATTAACCCCTTGCATTGCACTTCCCTACTTTGCCCAAATAGCAGAGGGAAAAGGAACCTAAAAATTATGAGTGTTCTGTTTACATCTCAGGGGGTGTGGGGAAGACAAGGAGAGCCAATGGGTGAACCTAACATATATTGGGTTTTAATGTATTAATAAGTTTGAGAGGACTTTCTGCTGAAAAAGGAGCAGAGTTTCAGGCCAATTAACCCTAACTGTGCCTGGGATAAACTCATCCCTTTGTGTCCAGGAGTTGCTTCCAGGGCTGGAGTGGAAAGATTAAGGTGGACAGGGGGGAAGAGAAGAGATATGGTTTTCTGCAAGTGTTTGGCAAGCTCTGGCACAGAAAAGATTTCTTATGGATTTCCTGGGAGCTGAAAAACAAAAGCAGCTGCCGAAGAATCACCTTTAAGGGAGACTCCTGGTGGAACATATTTAGTTCTTCGTGTTGTCCACACTTTCTAAAAAGCTGAAATAACAAACTGAGCAGAGTGGCAGGGAAGTTATCACTGCTCTTAGAGGGGTGGGTTGATGCCTCACTGGCTGAGGGAGGAACAGTTCATGGCATGGAGCAGGGCCCACTATAGGAAAATGTCATGACTATAGAACCTCTGAGGTGACTCCAGACCTTGCTATTTGCCCAAAATGACAATTAAGATGCTTTAGCATTTCTCTTCAGTAGGAAAACCCCCAAACAATTTTCATTACTGTTATACTTCAGGGACTTCCTCTTTCCCCAGAGGAGGGTCAAGGCAGTATTATTTTAAAACTTCTTCAAATGTAAACTATAACTTGTTGCTGGCAGGAGGGCCATGCACACATGTAACTTTGCAAGTGTCCAAAGACTTTACATGTTGAAACCCTCTTGCTGCACAAGTGAAAGGGAGATGCTTGTACAGCACATTAAGTCCATAATAAGAGACGTGTGTGTGCAGAGTGGGGGGTGCATTTGAGGAAATTACAAAATATTTCTTGAGTTAAGTATGTTTATGAAACATTTCAGTCAGGACCAGCTATACACCAGTGATTCCCAGCCACATTCAGCCTTTTCCACAGCAGTGCATGCTGTTTTCTTGTCTCCCATCTTGACAGCAACCCCCACAATTTTGTTGCTGCCCCTGCCTTCCTCTACTGCTGTCAGTTTGAGAAGGTGCCAGTGGAAAGACTTAGATAATCAGCCAAGCAAAGCACATTAGTTTGGTCTCTCATCTCTAATGTTGGTGTTCAAGCCAGAGAGGTTATTTTAATTGGGACCCAGTATTAGAGATAATTTTTTTCCTAGAAAGTGATTGTGTTAACTTTGAGATTAATGCTGAGATTAATGCTAAGTTTAATTAAATTTAACCTGGACACAGATTTAAGTTTCAATCACTCAACAGTGGCTTCCCACAATACAGAAGAAAAAAAAAATTAAAACCGACAGAGTATGGGATATGTCAATCTCAGCTATTCAGTTTTTTGGATATTACAGGAGGTGAATGTATTTGGACAGTGAAAGGAGAAGAATGACCTGGTTTAGAAGTGCTTAGTTTCCCAGAGAATTCCTGCTACACTTAAATTTTGGATGCTAAATCTTCCTGAACATCAGACCTACAGAGTACATCTGCATTACTCACAGTATCGAATGAAAAGATCTAGAGTTCCTATTCTCTTGCTGTTTTTTTTCCCTTTTGCTTCATTGTAAGTGATTAAAACCAACTGACAATACCTCGTCTCCCTCCTTCTTTATTAATTCATGATGAATTCTGTTTTCTGGCTGACATCAGTTCACTGTCATGGTTCAAAACTTTTCCAGTGCTTGGTTGGCTTGTTGCTTGCTTGCTGAAAAAAGTGTTTATATCAGGATTTTTGGGAAGAAACAAAATGTGATGTTATAGGGAAGGAGGAGTTATTTTGTTTTGTTTCTACAGAACTTGAACTTTGAGATATTTACATTGTCTTATATGTGATTCTTATTAAGAAAAGATAATGCAATTTGTTCTGGTGGCTTTTTTCTATTTATTCTTTTGTTATCCTTTTGACAGGGTATTAATCTCAATAGGATGTGGCATTCTGTGCACACACTTAGGTGAGATGTCTGGCAGATTTGCCAGAGGGTACAGCATCTTTGAGAATAGTCTCTGATATTCCTGTGATCCATTTTTGTTTCTCCACTTGAGTTTCACGCCCATCTCACAGTCACCTGTGAGAGTCACATGCAAATCCTTTCTCATTATTAGGTTTGACCTTAACGATGTCTTCTGTTAAATGCTCTGTGCCTGAAGCAGCTGGCATATCTGAGATCCCAGGAGTGTCCTACATAAGGAGTGAGCTCTCACCCCAGTGTGTAAAACTTGAAAATTCAAGTCTTTTGTCAGAAGTCTTTGTACTGGAACAAAGATGACCTCTCTATTTTGTGAGTTCCATGAACGTATTAAAAAATTAAGAATGCAGCTACGTATGAAACCAAAGAGAATTCCAGCTCTCACCTTTGCCTACAACCTGATATGTTTGTTTAAAGATACTAAATATCAAACTGGTAATGGTTCTGCATGCAAAGCAAGGGAATATAATTATTGTCAGAGGCAAGTGCAAAGTTTTAAGACATAAAATGATGATTTTCTCTTAGTGTTCCCAGTGTCAAAGGGAAGGTTATTCTCTACCAGAAAAAGACAAAAATGAAAAAGAGAGGGACTGCTGATTGGTAGTTTTATCTATTAAAAGATGTTCCATCTACACTGGTATTTATACTAAAAAAACCAACTGCATATATCATTAACTTACACTAATCATGTGTAGTCTAAGGAAATTTCCAGAAAGCCAACAAAAACTGTGGTTATGATGATTCATGACTTACTGCACTGACTTCATTCTGGCCTCCTGCACATAGTGCCTAACAAGAGATCAGTTGGAGAAATTATGTTCTAAATAACGCCAGTAAATCAGAATCTTTTGATTCAACTAATAAAAAAGCTTGGTTCCTGAAATGAAAAAAGTAACATAATGGGAAGTCCTGATTAGTTTATAACACTGTTCTCCTTTCTGAGTATGTTCTCAAAACGCTTGAACATTCTAACTCCCAATGGATTTGATGTTGTTTGGTACCTAACTAAAGCAAATTGCTTCTTGGATAGCCAACTTAATATAGAATGCATTACCTACATTCAGATTATCTGCCACATGTTGACATTGGCATCTGGCCACATGGGCAACCAGAAAATTCAGACATTTAGGTCTTTAGAGTGTCCCTTTCTGAGATGTCCTTGCTAGCAACTACTTTCTTGGGGGATTTTCAAACTTAGGGTCAAATGTACTTCATTGAGTATCTATCTTTCTTTTCTTTCTTTGTTCAACAGAATGCTATCCGTGTTTTACTGTGTCCAGCTGGCACACCCTCAGCATGCTGATTTAATTTAAAAAAATCACTACCCATTGTAGAAGCCAGATGTAGCTGAATAGCAGAGTTTTGCTCATAGTATGGCTCTGATGGCTGAACTGTTCCAAGGACCATTACTGCAAACAGTGCAGTGAGTACTTCCAGAGCAGTGAGAGAAGGCAGGAAGTGCCGCATCTGTGATGTGCCTGAGAGCAAGACTCTGACAGGGTGGGCTTCTGCCATCCTGTGGCTCTAGAATGTGAGATTGTTCTTCAAACCTAGTGTTACTGGGACTCACTTAAGTTGTAGCAAATTCCAAGCCGCTTGCAAATTGAATAGGCTTGCAGGCATCATGCCTGCCCAGACCCAAACTTGCAGCTACAAATTTGTACCTGGGAAGCAGGCAAAAGGGCTGTGGACAGCTTGCTTTCAAAAACTATAGAGCAGCCACCAATATAGTGAAGATCCCCATAAGCTTCTTTTGTTGTTCCACGCTGCAATACTATCAACTCAGACCGGGTAGCAAAAACACAGTGAGAAAAGTACAATTTGCATGGGGTACACCACTGTGATTTTTGGGCATTGTTCATGCTGTCCAAGAAATTGGAAGCTGGAAGGATGATTGTCAACAGATTACAATAAACCTGACTGCTAGATCATTCTATTTATCCCTTACCAACCTCACCTACTACAAATAGGTTTTCTGGCTATTCTTCATACTGTTGCTTGGTTGGGAAAGAAATGAGATTATGAAGACAGATGGGTGCACATAATACAAATGAGGATAAGAACAACTAATAAGGGTTAAGATAAAACAGTCTCAGGTAAGACTTGCACAGTAGAAACTTCACTTTGGCATAAAACAACAGTAATCAATATCTTCCATTCAGAAAAAGCCTGTCACATAAACAGTATCTAGAAAATAATGGCTACAGGTGAGAGCATGGGATTGATCATGAAAGGGCTTGAACTTTGTTCTTGGCTTTTCTGAGTTGCTTTGGAAAAGTTACCTCCTCACTCTTTAAATCCCTCCTTTGCATTTCAATCATATGTAAGCATCCAGTGTTGCTGTCTGTCATGGTCAAACTTACCCACTACATTTTGAAAATGGTTATGCCTCTTTCTTCCCTTTCTAAACAATCTCATGCCTTTGATTTTTCCTATTAGGTCCTATTTTCTAACTGCTTGATCAACCTCTTTGCCTTTCTCTGGATTCCTTCAACCACTACATAAAAATCTGTAACTTGGTGGATATAACAGGACACATTACCCCAGCTCAGGCCTTCTCCCTCTGAGGATGGAAAAGCACTTCCTAAGGATGCTGAAGTGCCACAAAAAAAAGAGAGACTGGGAAGGTACTCTTAGACCTGACTATTTTCAATACCTTCTATGGAAGTCTTGATCACCAGATGTTAATGCTAAATCATCAATTGTAAGCATTGCTGTCACCTCATTCAAGCCTTATTTGTGTAGCTACAAGCACCCTCCAATGAGCTTTCTTTTGCCTTCCTGTCATCTTAATTGATGTTCTCTAAATGACTTTTTTTGGAAACACATGGTAAACTACATTCATAAAACTATTTTGGCTATATTAGGATCTCATGAGATTGTATTACCTTATCTTGTACAGAAATAGTCCAGAGATGGACTACTTAATTTTGTAGTGGCCTTCCATGTGACAGGAGGCTCCTGGAACTGTAAGGGAACAGATACCAGCAAAAATCCTAATTAACTGCAGTGCACATAGTGCTTGGCTGCTTAAGATGTACCATACCTACCCTTTCCTCAACCCAATGAATATCACCATCCATTCTAAATGTTACTGATGACTCTCTTTTACCAGACTGTTCTTTCTCTTTTATCTCCTGTACCACATAAAGCAGCTCAGGCATTGCACTCATTGGCGTTTGCTTGAGTTTCATCTTTGAGATGTTATGTGTAGTTTTGCCCCTGCCAAAAAAAGAAAAAAATATCTGAAACTTTCTATCTTGGGGCTTTCTGCTGCATTGTTTCAGGACTAGCCAAAATTTTAATCATATCTTAAAATAGAGCTTATGAAGAATAGACATTGTAGTACAAGAAAATTATGGTGAGTTTGGTTTTGTAATTTTTTTTTTTTCCAGATGGGCCATTTCTGGAAAAGTATATACCAGGCTTGAGCCTTAGAGAAATTTGACTGTATGCTCTTTGGGAGGCTGGACTTGTTCTTTTTGGACTGTGTGGAACCTGGAAGCTGTGTGGAAAACAGCAAATTTTCCCTCTGCTCTTCGTGAGCATCCAAGCAGCACTGCCTTGAATGCTGCCAGTGAGGAGACACAGGGACTGCAAAGAAGTTCCTGTTGCTGGAGAAGGGAGCAGGTCTGGTTCCGTGTGGTGGTTTGACCCTGGCTGAACACCAGGTGCCTAGCAAAGCCATTCTATTTCTCTTCTCCTCAACTGGACACGGGAGAGAAAATACAAGAAAAGGCTCATGGGTCAAGATAAGGGCAGGGAGAGACCACTCTACGATTATTGCCATGGGTAAAACAGGCTTGACTTTGGGAAATTAGTTTAATTTTTCACCAATAAAATTAGCATATGATAATGAAAAATAAACTAAATCATAAAACACCTTTCCCTCACCCCTCCCTTCTTCCTTGGCTCAACTTTACTCCTGGTTTTCAATACCTCCTCTGCTCCAGCAGCACAAGGGAACAGGGAATGGGGGCTGTGGTCCGTTCATCCCATGTTGTCTGGGCCACTCCTTCCTACTCAGAAGGAGGACTCATCAGTCTTTCCCTGCTGCAGTGTGGGGTCCCTCCCACAGGGTGTGCTCCTGCATGAGCTCCTCAACGTGAGTCCTTCCTACAGCTGCAGGTCTTCACAAACAGCACCAACAGTGTGAGTCTCTTCCAGGGCTGCAGTCCTTCAGGAACAGGCTGCTCCAGTGTGTGTCCTGCCAGCAAACTGCTTCAGCATCCTCACTCCATGGGGCCACATGTCCTGCCAGGAGTCTGCTCCAGCACAGGCTTCCCACAGGGTCACACTCTCCCTTGAGCATTCACTTAATCTATCATGAGGCCCTCTATCATGGGCTGCAGGTTGGTCACTGCTCCCCCTGGACCTCCAAGGGCTGCAGGGCACAGCTGCCTCACCATGGTCTGCACCAGGGACTGCAGGAGAATCTCTGTTCCTGTGCCTGGAGCACCTCCTCCCCTCCTTCTGCACTGACCTGGGTGTCTGCAGGGCTGCTCCCCTCACATATTCTCATTCCTCTCCCTGGCTGCTTTTGTGCTATGTTTATTTCTTACCCCTTCTTAAATACATTATCCCAAAGGTGCTACCAAGGTAGGTGGTGTGCTTGGCCTTGGCCAGTGGCAGGTCCATCTTGGAGCCAGCTGGCATTGGCTCTGCCAAACATGGAGAAGCTTCTAGCAGCTTCCCACAGAAGCCACTGCTGTAGCCCCCGCCACTACCAAAACCTTGCTATGCAAACTCAGTACACTCAGTGAGCAGATGGGGAGTCAGGCTTGTTGGAAGGGACCTGGTAAAAACACAGGCTACAGCTGAAGCACAGGATAGGGGCAGGATGGTAGGAAGCTCTGAGGAGGGAGAAGGAATTGAAAGGTTTCATGTCTGCACCAGAGGCATAGCATTAGAAAAAGCACCAGAGTGCTCTTTTCTGCTCTTGTCCCTCCCTTTCCCATTTTCTTAAATTCATCTCCTGAAAACTAAATTGTGCATCAGCTGGTGTGTTTTCTAAGCAAGTGGCATCCCTGCCTTTCCCTAAAAACATTGGGCAAATGTCCTAAACTAAGTCTGTATCCAAGTGCATTAAGGGACAAATCAAGTTTGTACATGAAAATTGCTCTTGGTGTGAGCTTCTTAATAAAAACAATAACAAAACTTTCCATTGCTTTGCTGTAGCAGGTTTAGTTAAAAGGTATTTTAGTGCAAAGTAGCAAAACACCTATTTTTATGCTGTGAGTACTTCTTTTTTTCAGTCAGGATACTTTTTATATCTATCATTCAAGTAAGATATTCTAGTCTTCAGTCCTTACCAAGAGAATCCAGAATTTCATGGCATAAAGAGGTATTGCTAACTTAAGGTTTGCATTTTCAGGTTTAGCTTTACTGTAAAGTACTGTATATTCTTCTTTTTGGAGTCTACATTCTTGTTCATGTATACAATATGTAGCCTCTGTTCCACAAAAATAAACCTTAACCGGCTGTGATCATGAGATAAACCCTGACATTTGAATTGCTTGACTTAGAAAATGATGGGAGAGCACAATTTCTACTTGAGTCTTAAAGTATGGACCAGTGGAATAATGAAGTTAAATGATAGCCCAGTTTAAAAATCGTCATTTGCTATTTTGACAGACTATCTGTGTTGGGAGAATGATTAGGGAATGGAGGAACCTCCTTCATTAGCAACCAATACAATCCAGTCCATCCCCAGCTAGGCAGGGACAACAGTAGGAATGCCATTTATGCTGCCTCAGGGGAGAGGGAATGTCATTTCAGAGAGAGCAGGGCAGAAGGACATTGGCACATAACTATTCTAGCAGAAAATCGATACATTTCTGTGCACAAAGCCATTTGTAACTTTTAATATTGAGGCCACCAAATAGAGTGGGAAGTTAGCTGCTTTTGATGCAGCAGTCAAAGGGTCAAATTCTTTTCCCTGCTGCTCCAGCGTAGCTCTGTGGCAGTCTGCTGGGCTCCGCCAGTGAAACTGAAGAGGAGGATTTGGCTTGCAGCCTGGTTTTAATCTGCACGTATGGTATCAATTTTGGAAGCATTTTCTGGTTGTCCTCACAGTTATAAAAGGGTAGAAAAATATATCCCTTCTCTTCCCCAGTTAAAAAACAGGCTTATGTTAACTCATTTGTGTTAATTCTCTACCTGAAAAGTGTAATGCTTAGCTTCATCTTCAGTTTTGCCATAGGATTGGCCTGTCTATTAATAAGTATCTCTGCTGTCTATCCTGAGGGAAAGGTTGCTCTGGAGAAACTAGCTTGCCCCAGCAGATTCCAGTTCTGTCCTGCACAGATGGCTGATGCTGAGTCCATCAGGACACTAATCTATGGATCCCCCCTCTGACCAGAGTCACTAGAGTCTTTCCCATCAGTCTTCTTCCTTTTCCTTAGCATGTTCATCCAGCTATTGTTTGCTCAGAGTTGAGGAGTTTTGTGGTGTATGGGATGTTGGCAACAATTGTGTACATTTTCAAGTGGCTGCTGAAGAGAGAATGTCTCCTCCTGCTCACCAAAATCTTCCGCTCTTTTGATGAGCAGGAGCCATCAGCCATGTATTATTGTCCAGCCCAGTTAATGAGCACTGACCCCCTTGAAGCTCCATCTCAAACACTGTCATAACTTTCTTAATTGCTGTTTTACTGTAAGTTTTTTTCTGCATATTCCTTGGTCCTTGGTTCAATGTTTTATGTCACCCCTTTCTTTGGGATAGACACTAGTTCCTCCTGCTTCTGACAAAGACCAGAATCTCGCCCCAGGGCACAGGACTGGGAGAAGCTGCCTGTAATAAGGACTTCAGTTTTCCCATGTAATTGCAGAGAGCATTCAGGTTTTGTTCAGAATCTGAGGAAACTTACGTTTGAGAGGCAATTAAAGCTTTACAGTAACTTTTGCCTTTTTTTTTTTTGTTTGCGGCTTTCTCATTTAATTCCTGATTTTTCTTCTTTTGCAATTGCTTCTTACTTTATGTGTCCTTCCACCCTCTTGTAGCACTCTCCTCATTTTTTTTTACCTTTTTCATCTGCCTTGACATTCAGTTAGCACCCAAAATCAAAATTCCTGTGTAGCTGTATAGACTTATTACTTTCTGGCTCTTCTAATAGGCTTAAAAATCTTCCTTAAAATCTTCAATAAATATCACAAGATATTGATGTGAGAGGCAACTGAACAACAGCAGCAGGCTGTGTGTGATAAACTTAGTTTTAGTTATGCTATTAAGAAATAAAATTACTGCAAAACATAGAAGGTGAGAAAACTGAAGCAGGGAGATGAGTCAGAGTTTCTTCATGCAGAGTCATAAGGACAGCCCTATCATATATGAGACAGTAGATAACACCTGGAATTTCTGCTGTCCATGTGTGCCATTATTATTATTGTAGCTGAACAAGTAATTGGAAGTTCTCATTATTTCCAGCAAATTAGAACTGTAATTGCTTCTAGCAATTTCCCTAGACGGCCTGACCTGTAACTTCAGTACAGGTTCATAATGGTTAAAATAGGAAGCAAAGCAGCAAGTTCATCATGCTTTCTAGAGCGCAGCACTGCTTTGGCACTTTAAACAGAATACAGAACATCTGTGTTGTGCTGGTTTAGATTTATCTCTTATGAAAGACAGATCTCTATCTGCTGAAGTAACTGAAATTACCTTCTAACACACTCAAAAAACAAGCTTTAGCACTATGACTGTGTCTGTAAGTTAAGAACTGAGAATACCTGTAGGAGGTTCTCTTTTGATAAGATGAAAATAGCTGACTATCCAAAACTGTTAGCTGATTTGGATCATCATAGCCTTATCTTAATCTGGATTGTTTTGCATGTTGAAGGTGAGGAATGTCCTGTTTTGGAAATACATTCCCAATATTCAAAGTGACTATGGAAACAACTCAGATTCTTCACTTTTTACCTCCAGCATCAGCATTTTTAATGATAAATCATTCACTAAGCTGAAAGAATACAGGTTTCTGAGTCTATCAGATTTGTTCTGGCAATCTACTACCAGTCACCACAACAGTTCAGTTCAAACAAGTCTTTTGCTTTATGCTGTAGCTTGATCATGACTGTAAGTATGGACTTGTTTCCATAATTTTCATGTTTTATTTTGGACAGTGGTAGCAACGGTGGGAAATCTTAGCTAATCAGGCTTTTGAACACAAGCCTTGTGTGTCTGGGGTTTATCATTGCACCACGAGAAAAGCTCTGGCCATTGTTTGCAGCACAAATTTACATCTGTGTGACCCAATTGACAATAACTCTGAGTAACCCTGGAATAGGTTTATGGCATGTCCAGAACCTCAGGCTGTGGAGTACTGCACAAAACACTGTCAGTTTTTAAACACTGATTTTCTGAGTATCTGCATAACTCTTGCACTGCTAGTGGGTTAAACAAAGCTATTGAAAACGTTTTTCTGATTTTTAAGGATTTTTATGCAAGGGATATTGCGACAGCACATTTAAATTTTTATCCCGGAAAAAAAAAGAGTTCCAGGGCCAATTAAAATGTAAAGAAATCCATAGAAAATAAATTTAGGTAGTGCCTTTACACATTCAGGACTAGATCAGTCAGGCAACATAATTATTAGATTGGATTTGTCCAGTGAAAATTAGATCTCTGTACTGTATGCTTTGACCTCTTTTTCACTTGCCCTGTTGAATAGTTTAGAAAAAAGCCCACAACTGTGCTAAACAAATACGTTTGTTTGGTTGTACCAAGTTTTTGTTCCAGCAGTGGAATTCATTAAAACAGCATGTTCTGTATATTGCCAGCAGGTCATCAATGCATGCTTGAGTCAGATTCCTGACCTTTACTTTCACTTGCCAAGTCTGCTAGATTGCCTCATCCTGGGGACTCTTAAAATATATGTCATTAATAATATACCTCACCCTGTTTTTCTTATAGCTGAGAATATGTTCGCAGGTGTACTCACTGGTTTTCTCTGGTAATTATCAACTAGTTTATTTTATAGAGAGTCAGATGCTTAACTGTAAATAATTGCTGAACAGTATGAAATAGAAATATTTTTCCCTCACCTAAAGAAAATTTGAATTAAATTTGAAACCTATTTAGGATTTGAAGTAAGCTTTTTCCTTTAATGGGATGGTTGCAGGTCATCCCAAGTAGCCACTCAACAGTATATATTCCCAGGGAATTATGTGGACTCATCATTTTCTAATCTGATGTTCCGGTTGCTTGTCTAGAGGTAATTGATGTTAAATTTTTCTACAGTGTTACCCCACCAATATCTCTAATAAAATGTCCCCTTCACTCTGCTCAAGTTGGAAAATGGTAATCAATCCACAGAGGCCCAGCTCAGCATGTCCCTGACCTCTGTTTAAGTGCCGTCTTTCACACCCTATTTTCATTTTGGCACTGACCATAAGCACCTCAGTCCACACAAGTCTAGGTGTCAGGACAGCTCCTACATGAGGGTCACTAGCTGGAACCAAGAAATTATGCCCCTGCCTCCCTAAATGTAGATGTTCTCAGAATATTTTCAGTGCTGCTGACTTGTATCGGACCTATCGTCCTGGGAACAAAGGGATTTTTTTTTTCCCCAAGTTACAAATATATTGCAGTTGATCAAAGGAGACTACACGTCTACATGTAAAACCTCACCGTGTTCTTCTCTTCCCTTTTCACAGGAAAAGGTGATCCTATCAAGAGACAAACTTCCTTCAGAGGAATTGTGTACAAGAGCTGTGAGTACATGCAAGGGCCCCACGGTGAAATGCCAAGATCTGTACCAGTGTGCCAACTCCACTGTTATTACCGTCAGCAGACTTGTACAGCACCAGGATCCACAAGAATGTAAATACACACCAGACTCCCTGAATGAAAGTGTGGTATTGATTTTGCTGTACTCTGTTGCACTCTTATGGATCTTAATGACAGGCTGTTACTTCAAACAGCATGACAAAAACTTACTAAAATAATCTATTTTTCCTCGGTAATTAAACACAAAGCAAAACTGAGATGATCACAAACAGTCTCTGATGAGAACTTATCTTAATGTTCCTTTTGATCTCTAGTGCTACTGCACCAAAGTAAAGCATCTAGGTAAAAATAAAATCATATTAATACAGGATGTTAAGTAGAAACATGTCCCTAAGAATGAAGCTATACAATTTAGAGTATCTAGCTTTTTCTGGCATTTGTTATAGCCCAGTGAATGCAGTTAATTTCAATGTGATTTCCAAAGCAGATAAGCCAGTATGTGCATTACAGGAATCATTCAAAAAAGATGGTTTGAGTTTGAGACCAATCACTTCACAAATGCTTCAAGAGTAAAGAATACCACTTGATAATTTAAACTCTGTCTTAATAAGGATCTATGATATTGGCATTTCTTAGAGATATCTTTTTTTCTTTTTATGTAAGAGAAACACCTAAAATAAAATTAGAATACTCAGATCTATCCATCACTGAGATTGTGCTGTATCCTTGAGACCTGCAGCAGAATCATAGATTGTTTTGGGTTGGAAGGGACCTGTACAGGTCATGTAGTCCAATCCCTCTGCAATGAGCAGGGATCAACTAGATGAGGTTGTTGTCAGCCTTGTCCAACCTGGCGTTGTGTTTGCAGGGTTGAGATGCAGTTCTGCAGTGCTTCTTCGCTCTCCTGTGTTCCTTCTGTTATGTGGTGTGTTTCTGTAAGCCTGTGAGAGGACTCAGGCAGAGTCTACAGCTTCCATGCATAGATTTCATAATGATTATAGTAACTTTACTTTGAAAGAAGATTGTGATTGGTGCCTTCCCTTTTTCAATGTACTTTTGTAATTTTCCCCTTACCCACTACAACCTTCCAAATAAATATTTTCCCTTTCTTTGTGTCAGTCGTTATGTAAAACATTGTTCATCCATCCCTGAGGACCAATGTCAATAATATACAAGCTTTTTCAGTTATATTGTAAAGTGACTAAGTAATATGCATGTCAGGGAGTGACAGACAGTGTAAGCATTCACTTATTTGCCTATGCAAGGTTACTGAATTTACCTAGATGTGATTAATAGTGCTAGTTACCTTAGTAAAGGTAATTGAGAGAGAATCTGGTGTCACAGTTTTTGAGAGCTACAGAAATACGGTCTAAATTAAGGCAATTTCAACTGCAAGTCACTTTCAAATTTGAAAAAATGTATGATTGTTTATCTGTATGCAGAATTATTTGGTTGTTTCTTTACTGGTCAAGTAATTAATCTTGCAGGGCTTTGAAATTAAATTAAGGGAGCAACTTCATAAAAGTTTTGGGGGTGCAGTAGCTACATGTGAGTGCTGGGCTCCAGATGTGTGTGGAGCTCCAGAAGAAACCACTCATACTGACTCCTCAGAATGGCAAATATGGGTTGTGTGGCCACCTGAGTCAAGGAGAGTGTCATGCTCTGCAGTTGGTACAGACTTCTCAAATATCATGTCTGTGCACATGTTCCTGCTGTGCAGAGTGAAATCTGCCATGACAAAGACTCTGTCAGTCTGCTGGGACTTGTGTTCCTCACATGTTCTTGCTGATGAGCCGCCCATATCCCCCAAGCTAATTATACAGTAAAGTACTGTAGTCATGGTGGTCAGATTTCTATTAAAAGTACCATGTAAAAGAGCCAAGAAATTTGAAACAGATGAAAAAGTTGTAAAACAAAGATGAGGTATAATGGCTGATCTCATGATAACTTTAGAAATTGTCAGTGCTGTACAATGATGTGTTAGCCTGTGGCTTTAGGAGAAAACATAAATGCAAACCAGGTTTTTCTGTTTTTCCCTATTCAGGTAATGAAAACTTGACCAGGGTGTAAGGATTTCGTGTTACTGACCTGCTACCTTCACTCATTTTGAAAACAGTAGAGACTTGGATATTTTGTGTAATGGCTTTGTAACCCTACACATACATCTGACTTAGCAACCTGCTGGACTATTGCATCTGTCATGGCAGTGTAGCCCCTGCTGTGCACTGAAGCAGGCTCTGCTCTGTCTTGATTTGGGCTGGGTTTCCTGCTTTGGACACATCATGTTCCCTCTGCCCTTGTGTCAGCATTTTCCATGCAGTATTCCCTCCAGTGGGCTGGATGACAGAGAAATTTTGTCACTTGGTCTCTTCTGAGATCAGCCAGTCTCTCCTTCCTCCTAAGGGTAGGGACAACGTCTGCTTTGCCTAAGAGGGTAAGAAACAGAAAGTGGTTTCAGCTCCCTTTTTGTCCTCTATATAGCCACAGGGCAGAAGGAGGATTCTAAATCTTTCAAGGTTCTGTGGGGGAGCTGTAAGCCTCAAATCTTTTTCTGTACATGCAAGAAGAGAACATGCAGCTAAAATGTGTGATGGCAAACCCTTTAATTCACAGTGTTAATGGCATTTATTCCTAGCATTATAATTTTCCCTTCCCCCTTTTACCCTATTCTTATCTCCCCCCCATGCAAGCTGTGAAGGACATAAGCAAATACTTCAGAATTTTGACTTTTTCATATTATTTTGTCACATGAGAAAATGTAGCTTGTCCCAAAGTATCATTGCCTTAGTTCCTGTGGCAAAGTGGCTGAAGCCTCATTAGGTCAAATAATCTTTTTGAGGTATCTGTGTGCTACTTTGAATGAGCCAAGAGCAGTTATCACAAAATACTCTGCAACAGATTTAATTGTCTTAAAAGTGGCATAGTGGTATCCAAACCAAAAGATGGGTTGTCAGGAGGGGCACCTTAAAATGGGAGGACTAGTAAACAAAAGATAATAAAATGGTTAACAAAATATGATTTGAAAGTATATCACTTTCTTTAGTGGTTTTTCCCAGCTCTTTCTTCTCTTGTAATGTAAGGCATAACAAGAAATAAATATCCTAAAGCATGGGCCCATCTACAGCCTCAAAAAAGCAACTAATGTGAAAGAACAGTAACCCCAGCTCTGGGGGGTTTTGTGTTGTTTAAAGCCCTACATAAATCAAGAAGAGGCCCACAAAGGGAAGACTGTTTGGTTTCAGGGACTGGTCTTGATTTTCTGCTTAGGATAATCAAGATCAGGAATCCATCTCTAATTAAAGGCAAGCAGAAAATATGAAGGATTTTCACATACATTCTTTTCATACTCATAGTTTAACGTGTTATGTATACAGTATTCTTTTCCTTTAATTCAACTTTCTCAAATTATGTGCAGACAGCTTCAGCAGCAGGGAAAGGTGGGAGTATTTAGGAAATCTAGAATTTAACTCTTTCACTTCTATTACAGAAAGACCTGTTTCTGTATCAGAGGTATTCGATAGAAATAAGGTTTCTAATTTTAACAGAAAACTCAATGAATCTGTGTGATTTTGTCACATGGGGTCTTGGGGGAAATTTTGTTTGGTGGGGGTTTTTCTTTTGGTGTTTTTTGTTGGATGATTAGGGGCTTTTTGGTTTTTTGTTTGGTTTTATGTTTGGTTTTTGTTTGGGGATTTGTTTATTTGTTTGTTTGGGGTTTTTTGTGTGGTTTTTTTTTTTTTTCTTCTTGAGTAGATTGTAGCAAATATACTGGTCTGGCTTCTTTGGAAAAAAGACATGATTTTAGTTTTAATAAACATAGTGCTTTTTTCTTGTCTGCTTCTCTTGTAGCTCTGATTTGTTTTGCAGTGATTTTCCATGGATATGTTGTTCAAGTGAGTGAAATTTAAGCAGGATGTGGGTTTTGTCACTTTGATGGTGATGTAGTTTCCCAGATGTAAGTTTTTCATTAAGAAATCAATATTGGCAGATTGGATATTACAGTAAACTGAACAAGCTCGAGTATGCGGTAGGACCACATCATTTCGCTTGGTGATGTTCAAGTTCCCCTCTCCCCCCACACAGCAAATCTGGGGTTGATTTACATAAATTCTTACTTTTCTAACAGCAATGCCCCATAAGCTGAACTGTCCCCTATGCTTTTGGCTCCCTTTCTGAGATGTACTGCTGACGCTTCCATCATTGAATCAGTATAGCCCAATGAATCAATGTCTAGTTTTTAATAGAGGGGAAGATTGCTGATGATATAGTGGTTACATTGAAATCTGTGGCAATAAGATGCATGAAGATTAAAGTTTGGCTAAAATAGGTCTGCCCTGAGATCCTCTTCACCTAACTCTCAGAGCAGACTTACTAACACATCTTGATTTTATCCATGAAACACATTTTCCCTAATTAAAGGAGCTCTGTGTGTTGAACTAGAAGCACCGACACAACCTTCTGCTAGGCCAGTTGTCCAGAGTGGTTTAAATAACAAGCTTTTAAGAAAGACAATACTGAGGTAACATCCAATCAAGGAAAGGAATTGATATCTTCAGCAAAACAGTTTTCTCAGGAAAAGAAAATTAATAGCCAATTTCCTTGAATGAAAGAGTGAATGCTTTTCTTCCTTGATGTTAGAATAGTAATAGCTGTGCAAGGAACACTGGAACATTCTTTTGTAATGACTACGTAGTTCTGTGGGCTATTGGTCTAGTAGTTAGAGGCTTCCTATAAATCATTTACATTAGTGTGGGTATTTTGGGGGCATGTATTTTTTAAAAAGTTTATTTTAATAATAGGAGCAAACATGCTCATTGGTTAGTCACCAGTGCACCCTTGGTTCTGTCTTTTTCCTTCTCTTCTGTTCATATGGACCCTACTGCTTATTCCTCTGAAAAAAAGGCTGAAAATGGAGAGCAGGCAGCTAGGGCTAAAATAATTGAAGAAGACATCACCGAAGAGGGAAGTTTAGCTTCATCAGAATGCAAGTGGCCCATTCTTCCTGCTCTGTTGTCTGGCCAGCTCCACTTTATTTACCTTTTTGTAAAGCAGGTTCTGTGTTGCCACAGGTCATAGCAGAGTAATACTTTAGTGGCATGAGAATGACTTCAAGAGCAGCTCAGCCTGCATGGGTGCTGGGTGTCAGCAACTGCACGTTCAGGACCAGCCTAAGCTGTGCTTGCACCAAAAACCTCACAGGTATTCAGGCTAATGGAGGCAACCAAATACAACACCAGCTTTAGTTTAAAAAAATTTGGCTTTTTTAGAGGCACATTTTATGGCTAGGTTGTTTTACTATACTACTTGTAAATAAGAAATTAAATTGGCAAGCATGTACAATGGAGATTCATAAGGTTTTTTACTTCTTAAATTTTACTCTAATCAAGTTTCTGATTTATGTACTCAAAAAAAGAAGTGTCTTCTAACAACTAACTTGTTTTATATATACATATATATAAGGAATCCTATTAATATCTCACTTGTTACAGATTTACCATAGTGAAAAGGTTTAATGCTAAAATATGCAAGAAAACCTTTTTCTGTAACTTTAAAATTGGCAGTGAACAACTACTGTAATTTTAAAGTATCTATTTTGCATTTTGGTAAAGATTGTTGTATGTTTTCTCTTCCAGATGAAGAATGTTTTTACATTTTCCTATTCTTGTTTTCGAAGAGTCTACAATATTGGGAACAGTGCAATTTTTTCCTATTTATATATTACAAGAAATATTATCTTAATTATTAAGAGAATAACTTAAAAAACAGGCCTTATATTTTTTTGTACTATCAATTTTTTCAGATATATTTATTTTTTCCTTTACTTTTTCTGGTACTTTTTTGCTCTAAGAGGGTTTTTTGAGCTTCCTGTAACCATTTCTTCCATGCTTGTTCCTATCTATGAAACAACTGTCAATAATTTCCTAGAAACTTTGTTGTCCCAATGCTTTTCCTGTGCTAATTGCTGGCTTTGGGAATTTCAGTTCCAGATGTGTAAATCTAAAGTCACTCAGTATGAGGCAGACCAACTTTTCTTCCCAGTCCTGAGTCTCCTACTGCACATTGCTTGGCGTGGCCAATGATCTTCATAACCGAGATCCACGTTTGGTCTTGAGTAGCTGAACTCCTCTTGACATCCAAGAAGGAGGTATTTATGTGTAAACTGTATATTCCTGAGGGAATGCAAACTGGTTTTTTGAGCACGAGCACATGTAGGGATAAGCAATGTCCTGTACAAAGGACCCCCACTGCCTGACCTGCACTTTTCCAAAGTCCAAAGAGGAAAGAAAAGTTTGTGGAATTTATACACCCTGTGGAGTTTGAGTCTGTTGATAAAGTAAAGAAGAAATAAAAGCGAAGTCTGTGCAACTTTGAGTCATCTGCTCACTGACTATAAATCTACAGCAGTCTATTTATCACTTCCACCGAGGCTAGAGCAAGTCGAACAGGCAAGAGAATACAGCTGCCTGTGCCTGTATGCAGAGCCTGTAGATGGGTCAAAAGCTGAACATAAATCAACAATACAGAGCTGCTGCCTAGAAGGCAAAGCTCCCAGTCCACAGGGGAAATGGAGCAGTGGCTGTGTGTGGAGGAGCCCCAGCACTGTGCAGGACAGTCAGCTCTAGTGAGGTTTTACCTTGGATATTGTGCCTTGTTCTGGGTGCTGAGCTTAGAGACACTTTCGGCTTAGGGAGAGGCAATCTAAGACCACTCATGAGGATGATCAGGGCTCTTAACAGTGTTTATCTCAATGAAGGACATAATGAAGTGGCTTCTTTCATCTCAGAGACAGGAAGGAGAAGGAGGGAGGAGGAAGAGTACCTGTGTTCATATACGTGAGCACTTAGTGTCCATGGTGGGTAGAGAAAAATCTGGTCAGGTGTAGCAAGGAAGATTCAAGTTTCATATTAGGAAAGTTTCTCATGGCAAGCATATGGAAGTACTGGAGAAATTGTCTTCATCACCAGAAGCCTTGCACCTGGATTAGATAAACACGGGCCTAAGACAGTTTACATAATCCCTGCCTTTCCCAAGTGACCTTCTGAGACTCTCACTAACCTTGAGATTTCTGTAGGAAAACAACCTAAATTTCTTCTTTCCAAACTTTGCAGTGACATAGCCTAAAAGCAACGGTACATACACAAGCACCCAGTCCTACTGTAGCTTGTTAAGCATGCCAGGTTGTTTTCTTGTGAGAGCTTCTAAATTTTACAAGAACTTCATCAATACCTTACATAAAGATATACAGTTTCCAGAGTTTTAGCAACATCTTCAGAAAGGCTTGAAGCGGGGACAGTCATCCTGAATATGAAAATGTATATATATCTAGGTGTAGGTGTAGCAAGTCCTAAGATGACTTGTGAGACCAGTCACTTTGCCTCCACCAACTCATCTGAAATGATAAAGCACTTACAGAAAGCTCTTGACTGTTACCTCTGATTATTTATATTCCCTTGCCCTTTTCTAACTGTTTGAATTCAGACTTTTTCTTTTATTTTTGAAGGCAAAAGAGCACAGATACTTCAAATTAATAATGATGCAATAATAAAGCTCAGTTGCACTATTCTGACGAACACGGGGTGTGAGTGTGCAGGGTTAGGAATCCTGGGGTATTTGGGGCACTGTTTTACTAAACTGCAGGGGCCTCACTGTAGGCTGATAACTCACAGTGCCAGGTCAGTGGTGAGATATCTTCTTTAAGTGTTAGCCAGAATTTGTTGGCAGGCAGCAGAGAAGTGGATGGAGGCCTCGAAGGTCCGATGTTGTTCCAAGTTTGTCACAAATATGCATCAGGGAACAGCAATGTGGGGGTGGACAGGGCTGAGACGCTGGATTTAAGCAGTAGACTGGTGCCTGACTCCACCATCATTGCAGACAGGAGTTGGATAAAAGAACACAAAACTACAATGCTGTTTTTCTTCAGACTTTTTAAATAATGAAATAACTCTAGGGCTGCTCTTTATATCAGTGTTAACACAGCTCTAACCAGTACAGAAAACATGATCACAGACTTCAATAGTTTTGAGACGTGTCTGCTGAATGTCACACAGATTCCTGATGTAGTTGCAAGTAGTACAACTTTTAAGTGCCTATGAAAAAGGACATAGATTTTCTAAATGCTCCACAAAATCAGACCAGCTGTGTTTCCCAGTACAGTTCCTCTCCAGCAGCAAGGATAACTATAGTTGCTATTTAATGAGATTGTGCAACCTTAGTCATTTTCCGTGGTCCATTCCCATTACATTGCACTGGATCCACAGTCGGATTAGGGATGTTACAGGCTGTGTTCCCTCCTGTTGCCTTTCTGTTTATGGACCTATTGTCTAATAATTTGCATGATCCTTTCTGAATGTGAGAATGCTGTCTGTCTCCACAATCTCCTGTGTCAGCAAGTTCCACAAAGATGGCATAAGGTATAGTATGATTTTATATCAGAGGGAAGGGAATAATGAGCTGGCTTTTCTGATTTTCTTTCTAGAGAATTTTTGTTCCTGCACCATGATCACTTTTAAAAAAAATACATGGAGTTAAAAGCATCCTTATAGCCTTTTATCCACTTTCTTGCATGTGATATATCCTTAAGATGGTGTCTATGCTTCACCACATGGTAACAGAACTAGTTAAAATATTAACTAAAACTGATACACTCTCATCTTTAGCTGTCTGAGGTTTAGTATTGAAGCAGAAAGTGTTACATGTGCCTATAGCTAATTCAGGTCAGGACCACATCCTTTGGCAAAAAGGTGTGTGGTGTATTAGTTATATAACAGAGAAGAAATTACAGTGAGTACTCCTGGTATATCTGTACTTTTTGAAGAGGAATTATTTGATCCAGTGTTCACAGTAGGGGTTGAGGATTATCCTCCATACAGGCATACCCCTGGTCTCTCACCTATGGGTGAAGGCTATTCTATGGAGATCCTGCCTCTGCCACTGCTCTGAGTGTCCACAGTCTGTGTGCAGGAGCATCTGATGTTGAGACAGCCACTGGAACTTCCTGGGGATCTCACAGATTCTCCTTTGAGAAGGATTTGAGAATGCAGAAGTTTCTGCTGATGGAAGACCTGAATGGCTTCCAGAGTTTTTCAGGTGGCTCTTGAGTGTCCACAGGATGTCTTTATGTGCAAAATGTTAAGTCAGTCTTTCTTCTCCTGTAGTGCCTTTTGTTCTGAAAAGGGATCTGGACAGCCCAGATCAATGTACCAAGGACAATTGTATGAGGTACAACAAGGCAAAGTGCTGGGTCCTGCACTTGGGTAGCTGGAAAGCTGCCCATTGGAACAGGACCTGGGGGTGCTGGTCAACATCTGGCTCAACATGAGCCAGCGTGTGCTCAGGTGGGCAAGAAGGCCAGTGGCATACTGCATTAGATCAGGAATAGTGTGACCAGCAGGGCCAGGGCAGTGATTGTCCCCCTGTACTGGGCACTGGTGAGGTCACACCTTGGGTTCTGAGTCCAGTTCTGGGCCCCTCAATTAAGAAGGACATTGAGGTCCTGGAGTGTGTCCAGAGAAGGGCAGCAGAGCTGGTGAAGGGTTTGGCTCATGAGTCCCCTGAGGAGTGACTGAGGGAGCTAGGGATGTTTAGCCTGGAGAAGCGGAGGTTCAGGGGGGATCTTATTGCTCGCTACAACTGCTTGAAAGGAGTGGGAGTGGGGTAAGCATTGGTCTCTTCTCTCAGGTAACAAGTGACAGGGCAAGATGAAATGGCCTTGAGTTGTGCCAGGAGAGATTTAGATTGGATAGTAAAAAAATTCTGCTTAGCATCAGAACAGGATGCCCAGGGAAGTTGTTTAGTCATCATCCCTTGAAATATTTAAAAGGCATGTAGATGTGGTGCTTGGGAATGTGGTTTAGTGATGGTCTTTGCAGTGCTGGGTTAACAGCTGGACTCTATGATCTTCGAGGTCTTTTCCAAACTAAATGATTCTATGATTCTATGACACAGAAATGCACTCTGCAGCTCTTCAGCAACATTGAATTTTGTGGCATGGGAGTAAAAGAAAAAGAAAAAGCTTTGACCTTGCTAATTGAACAAATATAATTTTCTGTGGCTAAGAATATTACATCATCTTCATGTCGTTTTTACAGGACCTTTCTGACTGTAACCATAATGTAAACTATGGCCAGACATGCATTTTCAAAGCTCAGATCTGAAGTTTCTAAGTAATTACTTTCCAAAATTTGAGACTGGTGATGGTAGCTTACCACGCATTACTGCAGCCAGAAAAGAGATTAAATCTAGATGGAAATAGGAAAACCCCTCAACATTTGTCTATTTTCTGCAATAGCTTCTTTTTGACTTCTTTTTGACAAGTTCCTACCTGGCACCTGGGGTCAGGAAGCAGCCTTTTTTTTTTTAATTCTTGCCAACCATTGGCAACCCTTCAACAGCTTCCAGGAAAGAAAAAAAAAATTAGAATGTTTAGAACGTTCATTGAAAATATTTATATATACTCCTGATCTTTCTGTATGGATTTATCTTTTTATCCCTGATAAAGGAGAATCTCTCAAAGGCCTGTAGGATAACACCAGCTGAGATGGAACATCTAAATTCCTTCAGATGCAGTGTCATGTATTTGGGGAAATATTTTAAGTATTTTTTTTAAACGTTGAAAGATAGGTGGGTGGGTAAATATTCAGAAGAGCACACATATCTTTAAACAGATACAGAAAAAAATCTAAAAGGACTGGTTTTCTGTTTGCCATATACATGCAGTTATTCTTATCCATACATGCAAGCCTACATTTAATGTAACCTTTTATTGATAATTGCTGAAGGCCAAAATAGTAAAATCTTGATTTCAGATGCCTCTGGCAGGAGAGAGCAGAGTTAGTGTAACAGAGCACTGCCGAGGTGAAAGTGCTGCCAGTGCAGATGAGATCAGCACTTTGTCTCGGTGAAAATGCTTTGTAGCTTGGGCCACGCCTTGCCCCTTCAGACATGCCCGCTACAGCTCCCCCTGTCCTCTGTTGTCTTCTCACCACCTTCCTAAAATGCCTTTCCTGCAAAAGGGAGGGATCCTATGTTGAGTATTAACTTATAGCTCCACCTATTTCCCTTTTTCTTTTACTTCATTTCAGGTTTTCAATATTGTTTAAGCATAACATACAACATATTGCAGAACTGGCAGTTCTTCCTACACATCTTTAAAAGTTCAGATATTTAAAAGTAAACTTGATGCTTTCTTTTGCCTATATTCCTACTGCACAAGTCCACATAAGATGAAGTAAGCTGCAGTTGTTGGCGTCTTGAATTTTTTTAATAAGATCATGTCAGGGGATTCCTTCTTCACTTCTCAAAGCCTTCAAACTTACAAGGAGCATCAGAGAAAAGACGAAAGTGTGTAATACCAGTTGGATTGCATATTTACGGGTTCATTGTTCTTCTATTGATTTTTATTTTCATTTTTACTTGCTCTCTCCTAGCTCCTAGATGAAATAGCAGAAACATCTGCCTTTCTTCCTTCATGGAGGAGAATCATTTATAAGTCCCAGATTTACCAACAGTATCAGTTACTTCCAGAAAACCTCACTCCTGCTCTTCTTAATTACTTTCCATCTGTTTTTCCTTCAGTCATCTTGGTTAGGAGAAAAATGCTGACAATCAACAGTAATGACTTCTTAAGTTGTTATTTATTAAGTCAAGCTTTTTCAGATAAAGTTTCAATAAATACATGGTTCTCTGGTTTGTTTTTTTTCAGAAAGAGTTATCTTTGAATTGGACACAGTTGAAAGGCAAAATGCAACTATTCCAGAAGTTGATGACAGTATGAGAGGGGAAGTAGTTTGACTTTTTTTTTTTGTATTTTTTGTATTTTGAACTGACTGATGGTCTTAACCTCTGCTTTGAACTTTTAAGGTGAAAGAAGCACAATTTGGGTTTGATAGTTGTACTCTCAGCTCAAGGAGAAAGTAGAGCTCCAGAAGTTGCTGTTAGAAGCAGCTACCTTGGGCAGACAAGGATAGTCCTACTAGGGTTTGGGGGTTTTGCTCCTGTGGTTTTTTTTTTTTACTTTTGTTTTGGTGAAGTGAACATTTATATTCTTCTTTTCCCATGACTTTTCCCTCTTTTGGCTATGCTGCTCCCTTGGACTCCTACTGGGAAAGCAGCATTGAACTTGCAGCGCTGAAAAGATGATTAATGATAGGCAGAACTGTATACAACATGCACTTTATTTGGGGGGGAGGAGCCTGCAGTGAAATCCTGCATTGGAGAATTCTAGGCAAATGGTGTGTGAAATTGTTGACAAATTGCTCTCATTAAACTCACTAAATGAATGCTTTCATGAGAACACTGGCTTGATATCACCATGTATAATGTAACTTCTACTTGAAATTGTGTGTGCTGCTATTCTTATCTTTTAAACCCTTGTAACAGCTTTAATGTCCTGATAAAGCCAACCATTGTAGCTGTCTTCACTGTTCAGTACATGGGATGTGAGGGGAAATTGCTGAGGGTGACTTCCATAAGTGGTTTTGAATTATTCATTAATTTATAACTACCATTTTGAACCTGGTCACCAGAGTTCATAACTGCCAAGAAATGGATTTAGAAATGCCTTAAGTTCCTCAGACTTTTTAACTTGATGCCTGCCAATGACATGGGCAGCAAAAGGACAAAAGTCACAAAAGCCTCTGTTTTAGAATGCAAATTTGTATTCTGTTTAGCCTTGTTGATGGTAGAAAACTTCCAGAAAAATTATGTCTTAAAGATAATGGTGTTTGTTGATGCAGGACATTCACCAGCATTTGAGTAAGGTCAGTGTGCACTAGACACTTGCCTTACCAAGTTGAATTCTGGCCATCAGCCTAAATGTGCCCAGTTGGGCAAAGAATGAAGTGTGGAGCCATCACAGGGAGAACTGCACAGACCACTGAGACGTTCAGAGATGAAGGTCAGGCCATGGCCTAGTGCCCAGCCCTGTACCACCCACAGCGTGTGCTTGTTACCAGGTTTTAGTGTAGTAAAAGGGAAAGTATCCGTGCAAAAAACTACCACTCTTGGCTGTTTACCTTTGATTAAGCAGTTGCTTCAGCTGCTTCAAAGGTGTAGGAGGTAACAGCCAATCCATGTGATGAAATGCTGAAAAATCTCTGTCCTAAACCAAACATATGCCATGCAGAAAATGACATAAGTACAGATATAAAACTGTCTTTGTGTTGAAGACTGATGGCAATTCTGAAGAGGATTTACAGTATAAGAAAAGCACGAATATATTGTCAACCACTGATCTACTGGGGGTAAAACCGGATGTGTCTGGTCCTTCTTAGAGCTCACTGCAAGGAGAACTGGAAACTATGCTGTCCATTTCCCCACATTTAGGAAAACCTCAGATGAGCTCCATCACTCTGGAAAATTGTTTCCCTGAAGATGATGTCTCCCTGATGTAAAATCTAGCATTCTATGGCAGTGATAAGCTGAAGCTAAAGCTTAAGTGGTAGGTTGCACTCTGCATTGTCATCAGGTGTTCCTCTGAGCAAAGTTTTGTGATACTGAAATGGGTAGACTCCTCCTGGAGCCATTAGGGAGCGAGAGGCGTGGTGAAGTACAGAGTCTCATAAAATAGAAGTATCAATGAAAGTCAAATTGAAAAAGTAATGCATCAGCTGTTGGCTCACTTTGTAGTAAGGCCTCTATAATATTCTCTTAACTGCAAAGGACATGCACAAGAGATTTAATATGTACAAGCAAAAATCTTTAGGATAGTAGATCTGAATGTTAAAAAGGAAGCAATGATACCTTGTTTCCCAGAAGCAGCTCACTGATTTAGTTGAGCCAGAAATTAGCCTGCTAGATGATATCTCATAAAATTTCTGGTAATATTAAATGCATGCTAATTGTGCTGGCTTTACACGAGGACACTGTTCTTACAGCAAATTCCCAAATGAGTATAGGCACATGTGTCGTGGTTCTGGCTAGGTAAGGGTCAATTTTTCCTGGCAGTAGCCGTGGGAACATGGCCAGGATGCTGAGGTTATCCTATACCACCTCATGTCATCTTCAGGGGGTGTAGTGGGAAGGGGTCCCTCCTGGTCACTAGAGGGAGGTGAGTTGTGGGGGTAGCATTGTGTTCTTCATGGTGAGCTCTCGTGTGTGAATCACTCGCCTCTTGTACACTCTACCATTAATATTGTTGCTGTCATTGCTCATTTCTTATCTCACTGCTGTTTCCAGCAAATTATTCCCATCTCAGCCCATGATCTTTACCCTTTGTATCTCCAGTTCTCCTCTCCAGCCCTCCATGGGGAGTGAGACGAGAGAATGAGTGAGAAGTGCATGTTCTGGAGTCTTCCAGTGGGAACTACATTGGGGAATACCATTCCTAAACCATGATAATATGGGACAAGGCAAGCTAGCTATGGGGAGGATGAAAACTGGAGAAGGCAAGAGACGTTTTCACTGAACATGATGCACTGCATGCTAGAATCCTGTGCAAGTTCATGGCTGTTGTTCACGCCCTAGCTTTGTTTCAACACATAAATGCTGATGTTTACATAGACACACACTTTTCCTTCACTGTGGCACAGTAGTCTGGAGTGCAGCACTGAAAGAGCTTCTTGTGCAGGCTTCTTCATGCACCCATTTTTCTCAGCATACCACACTGCTGTTTACAAACCAAGTTCTGGTCCTTGGTTAAGAGCACAGAATGTGCTAACAGTGGTATTAGTGACAACAGGGTCACCCTTTGCTGGCTTTGCCTCTGGGAGAAGGCACACACAGCTTGCTTTCAGTGGGTGCAAGCTGCCTTGGAAAAAACCTAGCTCAGCTCCATCTGTGAGTTGAGTGACCCAGTAACTGGGCAAGATGTGATTCTGCCAGCCCTGTGAGGAGATCCAGGGTCAGCAAAGAGACTTTTTTTCCTCACTAAACCTTGTACAGAGCTGTCTGTGAATTCTTCACTGAAAACTGTAGGACATCAATCCAAGCTTGGAAGGAAATCCAGGCTGACTGTGCAGGGAGTGACACCACCAAGGGAAAAGAAGGCATTTTGGCTGCAGGCTGGACAACTCGTGTGTGATGTCTGAGAAGGTTCTGAAACACAACAAAACCTTCTGATTGAAACTTGGTGAAACTCCCTTTCACGTGGCTTAATTTTGCTGCCTCTCCTTATGAAAAGAAGAAAGAACTGGGAGGGAGCTCATGAGGGCTGAACAATCCAAGAGCCTCTGCCTGTGAATTTTTTAGAATGTTTTGCATTAACATCAGTCTGAGGCAGAAGAATGGAACTGGCAGCAGCAGTGGCAAGAGACCAGAAGAAAATTGGTTCAGGGAATACTCACAAAGACTGAATGTAGAAGGAAGTTAGTGGAGATAAGTGCTGAGGAGAAAAATTCTGTGGAAATGCAAGAGTGTACTGGTTACCAGCCTGGGAGGTAAGATAGCAGAGGCAGGAAAAAGGGAGGGAAGGCCAGAGGGTGAAAGGGAGCTTTGTTGAGTGAGGTGTCTGGTACACATGGGGCACGAGACGCTGAGACCACAACTAGCCAGACAGGAAGAAAGGACGTGAAATGAGGCTTTGGTGTGCATGTGGTGTGGCACTGTTTGTGAGGTAGTGGTCAAAGCAGAAGAAACAGTGCTTGTGGAAATGCAGTGGTCAGAAGAAGCTTGGTGTAATTCAACATCCTTTGTCCAGCACCCTGAGATCCTACAACACCTGCTGCTTCTTGAGAAGATACGTAACACTGAAAAAAACACTTTGTCTTTCTCCAGTGTTGAAACACCGGCTGTTTCTAGACAGGGGTTTCCAGAGTTTGTCCACATCACTGTGTAAGGAGTGTCCACAGTGTGAAGGTCTCCTATGAACAACCTGGGCACAACCTTCACCCTGCTCTGTTTGTCACTGGAAGGAAACCTGGCCATGCCAGGAAAGAAGGCCACAACTTCTTTCCAAGAAGAAGCACAGACACAACTATGGTGCTTGGAAAGTCTTGTGTTTCCATCAGTACTTCTCTTTGTCCAACTCACATCAGCCTGTTTAGCAGAGTTCAGGCTTCCAGCCCTGAAAATCATTGCTACAGATGTCAATGTGATGAGGCAATGTTTCTTAAGTTCATTCTTTGCTCAGTTTTTGGAGAATGCACCAGCCAACACTGTTTTTCAAATCCAATGAAAACCCTCTATATTAAAATTGCAAGGTCAGACATAAGCTGTGAAATGCCAGAATTAATTTTGCTTCTACAGTCCTACTATGTCTCATTGTGCCTATGCATTAAAATGCCACAATTTACATAATTGCAGACTGCTTCTGGGACTGAAGTGGTTTTGTAGTGTTGGCTGAAGGCCTCAGGTTTGTCCGTGGTGGAAGGTGTACTGCAAACAAGGCAGGGGAATTTAGGATGGTGGTTCTGGAGCTATAGAGAGTCTTCATTCCTGTGTTTTCTAACACTTGAGACTCAGGAGCTTGGCTTTTCAAACTCACTGTTCTTTTCAACAGATTTTACATGTAATGTAAAACATGTTTCAACACAGTCTGAATTTTATTTATTGCTTTTGTTGTTGAAAGAAGGAGAAATCAGATATGAGTGAGGATTTTCTCCTGTGAAACGGAAAAAAAGTCAGCAAAAATGTCTTAAAATCTCAGGTTGGTTAAAAACTTTTAAAGATTTTAATTAGTTGACATTCTGAAAGAAATTTAAAATAAAACTGGATCTTTATTTGATAGAATTGCCTGTACTTCATCTGGTCTGTGATCCCATCAGACAAGCCTATCAGAACATAAACTCATATTATCCAGAATGTCCTAGAACTTGAGCACCACCTTAATTAAGTACTTTTCAACCAGACCTATTGAAGTCATTGTGGGACCAGGGCCTTTGCTTGGCTGGAGCAGCCTGACCTCATGCACGTGGATGCTAAGAGAGTTCTCAGCCAGGAGAACAGGCTCTAGTAAAAGCTGTCCCTTAAAATACAGTCTGAGCTATCCTTAGATCCTGCAGCTTTTTAGCCATGTAGATCAAGTCACTCATAGTGCTACTAATGAGAAAATGGCACATACTTTCAGGTCACAGGGCAATGAGGCCGTAACTTTTATTTATAATGATGAAGATAATCTAGACCTTTTCTTTCTTTAGGATGTACATAGCATTAATGGATCATTTTCTAGTTAATGAAACAATATGCTTTTGATAATGGTTTTAAGTTGCCAGCAACATATTAGTCAAATTTCTTTTGGACTCTTTTTCCCTTTACAATGCCCAAAAGCAGTCAACACAGATATTATCATGAAGCATTCACAAAATATATGCAGCCCTATGAACATGGTGATGTAAAAGTAGACTTAATTAAAAAAATATCACTTGGCTTCTTCTGTCATTAAAAGGATACAGAATTTTTTAACATTTTATTTAATTTCAAATTGTGAAATGAAATGCTTGAAAGGTTCAAAGAAGGGAAGGAAAGGAAGGTAGGAATAATCAAAGCTTCTCTCACCAAATAGGAAACTAATCTTAGATTTGCTGATGGAATTTTAATACCTGAAATACAAATGGCTTTTAAATTGAACTTTGACATAAGGCCACCTAGAAGTAGCTGGAAGTTTTTTGATATTTGTTTATTCTTTCTTTAAAGGAGGAAAGCTTAGACTAAAACTGAAGGAAAGAACCCTACCAAAACAACTGTGGCAAAAATTTCAAAGCCTAATTATTTCACTCTGAAATTGGTGCGATGATACCTTATGGAAATAGTTCTGCTGCTTTCGTTTTTTTAAACTTCATTTCTTTATCCAGAACCCTTTATTTGGCTACTTCTTTGAAAATTGCTGTGGTTTCATTCACAAAATAGAAAAATAGTGCATCATGACACATATAATGCACCACAGAGGGAGGCCCATAATGACTAGAGATGTTACACAAACATTCCGAGAAATTATTGTAGCAACACATCCAAATAGAAACATTTTGCCCCATAGCTTTTTTGGTTTTCCTCAGCTCTAATAATTTCTAAGTTCCTCTTGCTGGGATAGGATACAAGTCTAAGAAAAATGCACTGATGTATCCTTTTGAAGAAGGAAAGCATAGGAAGGCACATCTCATATGGAATGACAAATCTTTCTGACTTGGAAAACCAGCATTTGATAGTACTCCATCTCCTCCTCTCTGAAATGGGTGTGTACTGCTTGGATTAAGAGGCAAAAACACCAAAAAGTTGTCCTTACAGAAAGCACTGTGTCTCCTTTGGATCAGTGAAAAGATGGCAGAACTGGTGTGCTTTCAGATTCTTTGCACCATTTTGAAGGTATCTTAAAGGGTTATTATAAACAGCTTCACGTAGGAGTTATATGAATGGTTCAGACAGCTTAATTCAGTCACAGCCAAGAGACTCCTCCTGGTCCTTTGTATTTATATATAAATTTACTATGTATTTCAAGCTGAATAATCATGATGTATAAGGTATGGAGCAACTAGAAGATAAGGAGAAAAAAAGGAAAAAAACTACTATGTAATTTTGCCAAGAATGAGTGAAACATCTCTGAAATTGTCAAAAGAAAGTATCTTCTTAAATCTCATGTGCAGGCACTGTAAGGGCACTAAGTCCCAAACCATATGTCTGAATATAATCGGCCTGCCAGGGTCCCACAGCGAATCCCACAAGGAACAGAGTGTTTGGCAAATACTGAAGGGCTATAAGATGACTCAGTCCTAGTTGGAACTTGTAGGGCCTCTTCAAACTAGCATTCCCCAACTTCTCTACTCTTCTGTTGATGTTTTTGGGCTTATGAAGCTCCAAGTTTGAGTGTCCTGCATGCCTTGCATGAAACAGTTACCCATTGTCAGCAGTATCATCTGGTGAGAGTTTTATGTCTTTATAATAAAATGAGTTTGGTACGTTACTGTTTGTCCCTGTGTCCTCCACTTCATTCTCCTATAAACAGAGTGTAACATGATGTGCAACAGCAATATTCAGTCCTTCATCAGAAAGCTGTATTCAAATTTCCTAGACCAACACATTTTTTCCTCTCTAGACCTTTCTTTCCCTAGGTTTCTTTTGTTTGTTTGTTTGCTTGTGCAATTTGGGGATTTTTTTGCTTTTTGTTGCTGTTGTTGTTGTTGTTATTGGGGTAGGTTCTTTTCATTGGTCTTGTTTTACTCTCCTTTTGGTTCTAATCATGGTGGAATATTCCTGGGATGTTTGTCATAAACTTGACAGAGTGGTAATATGGCTGCCTAATATCTTTATTCTTTACAGGGCTCCCTCAACAGCTGAGCTTCCTGTCTCACAAAGCACAAGCCTATGCCGGTTTTGATACGCAAAATTACCCCTTGGCAAAGGGAGTCATTTCAGGTGTGGTGCATCAGATATTGAATTTGGAGGGAAACTGCTATATTCCCTCTCAAGGAGCAAATTCATAATTTCTGAATGATGTAAAATTATTTACATACAGCTAGGTGCTTGGGTCTATGTGAGGCGATGTTTCCAACTGGTCTGAGAAATTTCTCTCTTATAAGTCAAAAAGGTTGCACAGCTTTCTAGGAGTTAGAAGTGGGATCACTGGTCTTTCTGGTCCTATGACCCACACAGGAAAACTTTCAGGTGGTTGACTGCCAGGGGACACAGGGCACACGGTGTGACACGAGGAGCTGGGTGGTTGCCTCAGGAGTTGTTTGCAGTGGGTACTCCCATGGCTGTATTTCAGGCTAGAATTAAGCACAGCTGTGCTGCACATGGAGCAGGGACACATGTTGTTTTCAGCCTGCATGTGCTCTCCCACAGCTGGGGCCTAGCACTGCCCCCAGTACTGGTGGGGAGGATGGTATGGCTGGGGGTGCTGGCCCACAGCCGAGTTGGGCGTGAGGGCTTGAGTGACAAAGGTAGGCTGCTATGCTGTAGAAAGCCCTATATTTTTACTTTACCATCATACTCTGCCCAGGTGAGTTCCTAATAGGTGTTTGGGGTGTGTTTTTCAAACCCCACAAGCAGGAAAAGAAGTACTGTGCTTGTTGGCAGTCTGTGGACTCACATGTGAGCAGATATTATCCTTGCCCCACAACCTTTTACTGTCTTACAGAAGGCAGATTGCTTCCCCTGCCCTGCCCCTGAAGAGGTAACTCTCAGAAAGAAAGAAGAGGATGTTAAAAGCAGATACTTGTGTCAAGGCCTACCTGCTTTAGCATAGTAGTAAGTTTGTTTCATATTAGTGCTTAGAAATTAACCAAAGAAACCTATATTTTTAGACTGATTCATATTTTGTTTCAAAGGACCAAGGCTGGTCTTTTGATGAGTCTGTCCCCAGAAGGCACTATTTTCTTATTTCTTCACTGATCTTTGAGAACAGAAGGGTGTGCGTAGCATTGTATTGTAGTGTTCAATATTGAATCAGGACCAAAACTTTTTTACAAGGAGAAAGTTAATGATGGGTATCTGATGGGATTAGAGCCTCATAAACATTGCCTGATTACTTGCCAGTCATCTGAGCTGCTGGTGCTTAATTCAGCTTCTGGTAATTAGCCCACCTCTTAATGAAAATGCACTTAAAAAAAAAATTAACCCCCCATCCCCAAAACTCCAGGTTTTAGACACCTTTTCTGTAGTCATGTCAGTATTGATACTTTTACCTCTGCCATTTCATATGCTATTTGTATAAGCTGACAAAGATATAATTAGCTCCAAATTATCTGTACGTGCAGTAGTTGTGGTGTTGTGATATGTTTAGGAAGACAGGCTTTGTCATACGTAAGATCATAGTGTGGTGCAGGGAAAACTGCTCGACCCATGGTTTTAATCAAATCAGAATTTAAGTGGTTTTGTCTTTTAAACAAGGACATGTTGACCTGGCAATCAGTGAGCTCTATGCTGGGGCCAGTATGAGCAATACAACACATAAATACCAAGCATAGATACTTGCAAAATGTTACTAAAGAGCTTTGAAACTAATCCTAAAAAGTCCTAGTCTCAAACATGCATTGCTTTGGGCATGCCAGTCCCCAGGCTGTGTGGGTTACAAGCTGACACTCCTCTTCTGGAGGTGTGCGTCCCCCTCTTCCCCCAAATGTCCTGCAGATTCCTGTGTAACCACCTTTCAGGTGTAGTTCCATGTACCTGTGCTCTTCCTGTGCTAACACAGGTGCCACAAGAACCCTTGCACACCTAGGGCGGGGATCTCTGCTTGTTACACCCTGACCTGCCACCAGACAGAGCCAACACCATCAGGCCAAGGCAGAGCTGAGATACCAGCACCAAACCAGGACTGCATGCTCCAGTGTTTCTCTCCTGTCTTTATCACAAACTGTTATCCTTCTTTTTCACTTCTTTAAACCTGATTCTCTCCCAAAAAGCATTTGGTAACACCCAATTACCACTTAATCTGAGTAACAGTTGTGTGGAGCAAACTTCATTGATACTTTTAGCTAGCCATTGGGGGCAAGGATCCTCTTGGGACTGGTGCTTTTTGTATTAACCTGGTCACACGCAGCTTATCCTCACTCATTGACAGCGTCTCTTGTTATCCAGCCCCTTTGGCCATGCAAAAGTGAAATCCTTGCTTCCCAATGCTGTTGTTTGGGTGGGCTGCACTCCGCAAAGACACCTATCCCATTTATGATGTCCACTACCCCTGACAATCCCAGTGGTCTTGAGAGTCTAAGAGTCTGTCCTTTGGGACGAGAGAAGCAGAAACTGTTTTTTAAGAAAGCTGAATCAAATAGAAACACCTCATCCCAAGGGATGAGATATATCCCTACAGGATACCTGAAGAACTAATTTGGGGGATGTTCAACAGTTGGATATTTTTTCTTCTATGTGGCGGCAAAGGCCGAGAATGCTTCACTGGAACTGAGTGACTGTGGGAATACCATTTGCAAGGAGAAAGCAGCTCGAACCCCGGAGCAGCCGGAGAGAACGAGAAGTAAGCGGCCCAGCTGCGCGGCTTCCTCCTACACACGGCGACTTTCTGTGCGCCCCTGTGAGCCGCACGGGGCCGGGGGTGCCGCGAAGGTGCAGAACGCAGAGAGCCTGCCCTGCCCATCGGGAGGACGCCCGGGCAGGGCCGCCCTGGACGGGTCATTGCGAGCAGCCCCCACAGCTATCCCCGCCGGGCTGCTCTGCTGGGACAGCGGCCGGGGGAGCCCCGCGCCGAGCGCTGTGTCTTTAAGGGCCGGGGCCGGCTCCGGGCTCCATCCTCCCTCCGTGCATCCCCTCCCTCCCCCGGCCCGGCGGCGCTGGGCGCCGGGAGGAGGCGCCTGCCGCTAACAAAAGTCTGCGACCGAGGCTCCTTTTCCTCCCGCCCCGGGCAACAAGTGGCTGGCGGCGGCCTCCCGGGGGAGGCGGCAGCAGCGGCAGGACTGCGAGGAGGAGGAGGAGGAGGAGGAGGAGGAGGAAGGCGGAGCGGCGCTGAAGCATCGGACGAGCCGAGCGCCAGCCGCGGGGCGGTGGAGGCAGCGCCTGGAGGCCGTCCCGCCCGTCCTGCTTGTGGATTATAACTGGAGACGCCTTCCTTGCCTGGACACCCCGGCTGGTAACCGGGGCGGGGAGGGCCCACCGATACATCGCATTTTTGATTCTTTCGCTTTGAAAGCTTTTTCTTATTATTCATTTTTTTTTTTTTTAATTTTCTTTTTTTTTTTTTTTTATTTTTTTTGGTTGTGTGGTGGGGAAGGGAGGGTGTCGGCCACCCGAGAAGAAGCGGAGGAAGTTGCAAGGGTGCTTTGGACATGTCGCCGTGAAAACTTTCGGGGGCTCTTCCCCCAGCACTGCCCCAGGGCTGCACTCCGTCGGCCCCGCGGTGGAGATGCTGAGCGGCGGCGTGGGAAAGCGGCGACGAGCATGAAGGCGGCAGGATGGGCGCGAACAATGGGAAGCAGTACGGCAGCGAGGGTGAGCTGGGGGGGCGGCAGGAGCGGTGCTGGAGCAGCGCCGGGATCGTCCCGGCCGGGGAGGGGTGACCGGGCGAGGGGCGCCGCGGTGGGGTCCTCCTTTCCCTGGCCGCACGACCCTCGTCCGGAACCGCGATGCAATCCTTGGGCTCTCGCTGCGACTCTTAAAAACACCCTTACTTTTTAATTACTTTTTTCACTAGATAGGAGTTTAAGTAGTGTCTCAGCTCATGATGTTGGGGCAGAGACGCGGCTTGCTATTCGAGGGCAGCTCGGGGGTTATGGCAGCGTTAACTTTGCTAAAAACTTGTAGAGCGCTCTTTGTAATCCTTTTCTACTCGTCTTTATGTCCCAGGATCCTTATATTATGCAGTATGGTATATGACTGCTTCCTGTCTGAACAGAAAGAAAAAAATGAACCCCGGCAAGGGCTGGGGGGAGAGTTAATGTTCTCCAGCTGTTATCCATAGATTGTACTCCTGCAATTTCGCTTCAGTGAAACTTTAGTGGGTTTGGTTTTAGATATACAGGGCCTGATTCGTTCTTGTGGAAACCTATTAGTCTCGCTGGAGTTGCATGAGGGATGAATTTCATCTGCTTTGCTTCTGGTGTGAAGGACTACTGAAGCAGTCAGCTGGTGTCAGGCAAACCAATGGCAAGTACAGAAAGTTTGTCTTCCTGCCAGCTGGTTTTAAGCTTTCTTTAACTTTTAGCTGTCTTCTATATGTGTTGCCCTCCAAGTATTTAGGCAACTCTATAGGATGTATGTCTTCCCCTTGGTGTATTGGGCAACCGTAGAGGATCACCACCAACCCCTTTTTTTGTTGTTGAGGGTTTGTAGGTGGAGTGAAGGAGATGATCTTGTGGTCTACTCAGTTCTTTAGGAGTTCAGACGGCAGCTGCCAAAGAACGCACCTCTTGCATCCAAAATATGCGTGAAGATTGTGTAAAGGAAAGGGGAAAGACGCCACTTCTAGAGCAGATTCTGCAGTTCCTTTCATTTATTGCCAAATGAGCTCTGCTTTCTGAAGAGCTAATGAAGTCAGATGCTTTAAGCTATTCTTCCTGTTGTGGGGTTTCAGTCAATTGATGCCATCACTAGAATAACTCCTGTTTAAATTGGGTGAATCTGGAAGTTGCAATCAAAGCCTCTTTGGATTCCTCCTGAAAGGGAAAATCTTAGTTTTTCATCAGAGTTGAAAGGGTCATTGTTGATAGTTCTGGTCATGGTTCTCGGGGGTGTTTGCCTCAGTGACAGAAAGGTGTGGATGCATGCCTGAGCTTTCTTGTGAATTTAGAGGACTGATTGCTTCAATAAATGTACAATATTTGGGGAGGAATGTGGCTGACATGGAGTCTTTTGCAGCCCTCAGTGAAGGGAAGGAGAGTTTGACTGTTCCAGAACTGCCTGATAGGCACTCTGAGGAAAAGAGAAGGATTAGTCCCACCAGGGTGTTCTTAATTAGTTCAGCTCTCTCCTCCATTCAGAGTGGAGATTGATTTGCCACATGTAGTCTGCACTCCCAGGATCCAGTCTTTGCAGTGCAGACCATTACTTGTCTTGGGAAGTGGGCAGAATTAGTGGTTTAAAGTTAAAATAAATTTTAAAAGTCCCCAAGCCCCATGACCAGAACTTCATCATTAATGTGTCTCATAGATCGTGTCTCCTGGTAACTTCTATGCATCATCAATTACTGAGAAACTTGGAGAAGCTCTCATACTAGTTTTTCCCCCCCTGAGTGATACAGAGGAGAACAAATCTAAACCTAATAAAGGGAGGCCTGTATTTATTTTTTTTTTTTTTTTTGTAAACTACTCGGACTTTTGGTGCCTTTGGCAAATGAACCACTTAATTGCTGTAAAAAGTTGCTTTTTAGTGAGATGTGATTGTGCCCCCGGGTGGAGGGGTAACACCATTTGCTGTGTACTTTAAAAGTAACCTGAAGATCCATTTGGAAGTTCATGGGGTGGTGTCTGTAGTACACAGTTTTCAGCCTATTGGGTTTTGTAGGATGATGATACACTATGGTATGTCATTTTAGGGATGGAGAAAAGTACCTTTGTTAGCTGAGCCTCTTGAAGGCTGTTTTCCCATTTGCTGCTTGCTGATATCTTAGGTGAGATTTCATGAAGACAGCTGCAAATGATTTTTAAAATGGCTGGATTTTTTTTACACAGCTTTCCTTCCTATCTGCTGTGGAATTGTAGAACTTAATGAATTTGCCCAAACTGGTTCTTATCGCAATGTTGAACAGATACAGGGATAACTCTTGCTCAAGATACCATTTCTAAAATAGAGAGCCTTTATGACCAGGAAATTGGGTGTTACATGGATTGCTACATTGTTACACTTATCAGTAATAAACTTTTTTTTGAAAGTCACATCTGTGCTGTGTATGTAACTAAGTGCTTGTGACTGATCACATAAACTACACTGGACTGCTCTTATTTATTTGGCTGGCCAAGGGCTTATTGAATGTGATTTCATTGGAAGCTACAATTGCCATGTTATGATGCACTGGACAGTTGGATGTTTGAGGAGTCTAAATTAGTATAGAGTCTAGTCAATAACTGACAGTGCCCTTGAATGTGTTTGTTTTCCAGTAATTTAATTTTCTATGGCTAAAACTTGATCTGAATGAAGCTTAAATGTAAAAAAATTCCTTATCTGAAAAGTCATGTCATGAACCCAACATGCATTTAAACAAATTAGAATGAATTAATATATAAACAAAACTTTGTTTACAGGAATTTACCTCTTTGAAAATGTAAAATACTAAATACAAGTCTACTTTCCTAGTTTTCATTTGGACTTTTAAAATAATTTTTGTAAGGCTGATTATTCCTGGAAATCTCTTTACCTGAAAAATATATGGAGCTGAGATTTCAGGCTTGTTGTAGTATGCAGTAGATTCAGACTGAAGTGCTAAAGCTTGAAATGAGTTTTTCTGAATACGTTCCAGCAGTTGTGTTTGAACAGTGCTACTGGTGCTAATAGATCACTAGAGCAAGAAATCAGCTTTATCATGGAGCAGAACTTGTAGGGCTTTTGCCTATGCAGATGAACTGGTGGAAATCATCAGTTACCTTAGGAAGAGTCTTACTTCTGTCTTTCACTTTCTTCCCATGAGGATAAATCATTCTACTCTCTCTGACTTATTTAGCTCCTTGCTTGGTTTTTAAATAAGAGGAGGCCTTGTGTCTGATGGTGGACAGAGCAGCCTTTTGTTGTAGAAGCTGCCACAAGTCAGGTGTTTTGTTTAAGGACTTCTCTTCACATGTAATGCTGTTGCAGCTGACTAAACAAGACACTGCTCATCATCACAGATGAGGGGACTGAATTGAAGGATGTTGCCCTTTAACTATTGCCAAGTTGATCGGACACCTTGGTAGTGTTTCTGTGATGTTTCTGCCCAGAAAAACCTTCTGTGCTGGGCACGAGGCTGGGTGGGTGCTGTCTGCAGTGCCAGCTGTTGGCATGGGACCTTTGGGAAAAGGTTAACTGGGTGCTGTCCCTCTTACCACCTGAGGCAGTTTCTCATCCTCAAGGGAAGGATTTAAAACTGCAGGCTTCTGTAATACAAGGAAATTGGCTTTGTGATACAAGTTGGAGGAATAGTTTGTGTTTTTACGTATGAAAGGAAGCTGTGGCTTTGAGGTGAAATTGCTGTTTTGCAAAATACCTAACATTTCAACATGTCTTTATCACAAGTGACTTCTTCATTAAACTGAGACCTGAGAACCAGTGAAGTTTGAGAGGAACTAAGTAATGGTATGAAATTTTGACAATACTGATGTTCAGACCATATGAAGGGATGTCTTTTTAATAAATCAACTGTCCAGAATCCTGCAGTTGTGGATAAAACTTTCTTTGGGCATCTCCTGCACTTTCTCCTGTCAGAAGCTGGTGTAGAGACGATTGGTGACAATGAGCAGCAGCTCCAGTTGATCAGCTAAAATGTATCGTGAACGACTTGATGCAACACGGGAGCCTGGTGCTGTAGAGAACAGAGGATGGCAGGGGGAAAATAGGTGGAGCTGTGTGAGAAACAGGTGAAACAGCAGCTCAGACAAGGAAATCAACATCCTTTCTGAATCATAAGCCTTGTTGACAAACATTTTTTTTCTTGTTGAATCTGAATATTTAATTCGGAAAGATTTTAATGCAAACTCTTTAGAAAAAACTTTCACTCAGTTCTGAGTTTGAAAATGTTCCTTCTCCAAGCTTTTATTTGTGGTGTTTTCTATTCACAAACCACTTGGAGGGAGAATTCCCGTGTGGATCCTGGTGTTCTGCTGAAGGAAGCACCAACACAGAAACCTGCCTTTGTCATGAGATGCAGCTGCTGCAAACCACAGGCGGCACCATTCCACCAAGGTGGTGTTAATTATGATGTGCGACCTGGTATACAGTAGCTGAAACTTTCTAGGAATTGCCAGCATGTAGCACTGTGGAGAAATGAGTCAGTCTGTGTTCATTTTGGAGTACATTACCCTCTCATATCTGTCCCTTCAGTTGGGAAACATGGTTAAGGTCTGCATTATAGACCCAGGCTTTCAGATTTGTCATTTGTCTGGAAGGTGCTGTTGGACGCGAGCTCATTGTGAATGCTGCCTTTCATTTCAAAGTAGATATTTGCTAATTCAGTGATGGCAGGTGTTCTGACAGACCTGATGTTGTGTATGGAAATATTTTTAATCCAAAAGTTCTGGCACTCATGACCTATAGATTTCAGTGTATGTTAGGATTTATTTCTGCACAAAATGTTGCTGGATTTACTTCACATGCAGTGCTTATGTCAGCTATGAAAAACAGTATACCATGGTAGCCTTGCACTCTTTTGTTTAAAAAGTTGAATCATCATAATTTACCAATTATTTATATTGGTGATTAGAATCAAGGCCTCATGGGAAATTTTAATGAGGGTAAGGGGGTGGAAAAGGCAATAAATTAGCTTTCACTGTATTACTTAATTACAAAATTGTGACACCTCCCTGAGGTATCTTCCCTGGGTACTGCATCTTCAGAAGCAAGGGCAGTTTTTCTTTCTGGTATTTATTATTTTCTACCCCATGAGGTTCCCAGAGTCAAGTGAAGAGTCTCATTAAGTTGGGTGCTAAAAGGCTCCTAGGCTGTGCATTTTTTTCTTGCTTTGTTTTGATGTCTGAGTTGCATTTACACATTACTATTTGACCTGTTAAACATGAAGTTTAGTATATCACACTTACCGCTGTCCTACTTTGCTGTTCTGGTGGGGGTTTTTTTTGTTTGTTTTTTAGCCTTAACATCCATGGAACTTCTGTAAGTATTACGGTGCTACTTAATAGTGCTTTTGGAGTTGCATTTACTTATGTGATTGTATCTGCTTCTTGGTACTTGTCCAGTGTTGGTTCTTGCATTTTGTCTGTGGCTGAATTTCAGTCTGCTACCTTCAGAAAGATGAGGCTTGCCTCTTAACAGCAAAGTTGGGACTGGAAGTATAGCAATATTCCAAATGTCAGTCCTTCAAGCAGTGTTGTTTTTCGGTTTTTTTTGAAGCGAATTTGCAGTCTGACAGTGGCCAACTGCTCTTAACCAAAAGTATTCTTCAAAAGTGCTGCTGCTGATGCTCATTTTTTATGTAACTGTCAACTGAGCAATGCAAAATGATTGTGTGTATGCGTGTTTACTCAGTTTGTCTCCAAAAAGTAAATTTGCTCTAAGCTCAGTGCTTATGTTGCATGTTGTTGTCTAGATCACATGGCAGGGGCAGGAGGAGGGTCGGATACAGCACTTAAGTGAGCTGCTGTGCTGCTGTCAGTTTTTCATAAAACAGAATTTTCTTTTCTAAGAAACTGACCAGCCTGCGTGTAATTCAAATGTGTGTTTATACACACACTCAGAGCTACAGATTTGTGGGAGATTTAGGCTCTAAAAAGTTGCTAATTTTATCAATAGCTTTTTAGAAAGCAACTTAGTGACTAACATCTGTGTTATTTCAAAAAAAGTTATTCTTTCATAAAATGCTCCTGGGGAAAGGGAGGGTCTTTCTTTGTTTAATGATTTAGTTAACAGATAACTAACTGTAGTCTAGGGAGTTATCTTTGACTTGATTGGTAACCTTGCGTGGTGCAAGATAAACTGGATGCTCTTCTATACATAAAAAAAAAATAAATTGTTAACTGGGTGCCAGTCAGAGGCATCCATAAACTTTGAAGTTGGGAATGCATGACGTGGAAAGCTTCCAACAGACCTGTCTCAGCTAAGGTAGTCGGAGTCCAGGGTTTGCACATCCTCATCCTTCTTTGGCCTACTCCTCAAAGGCATGGAAGGAGATGAGACTGCTTGGTAACTTTTCTAAACTGAATTTGAACATCCTTCTACCAAACTGAAGTTGATACTAAGTGAGGGGAAAAAATAAAAGTCAACATGTATCCAGAATTGGGTGAATGGTTTTAAGTCTAAACTGCTAACCCCAAAAAACTCCTCAGTGAACTTGGTATTCTGGCTGTTTCAGTCGTTTGGCCACTTCTGGATTCCTCACTTCTGTGAACAATTCCTAACTAGGAATTGGTTTGCTCCTTTGTGTGTCTTGTTAGTGTTAGGAAATTGATTGGCAGAAGGCAGTGGATGACATTTGAAGGCTGAAATGCGCAAGTGGTTTATTTCGCCTCTTCATTTTATAGTTAGCTATGTCCTATTTTTTAATACAGGACATGTGCTTTGCTAAATTAGGACAACTATTTCATTAAGGAGTAGAGACCTTTAAAAGCTGAAAAACAGGTGGTGGGCTCCCAGTAAATCTGTTCCTTCTTGAGGAGAAGAAGAAATATGCAACACTTTCTATATGTATAGTTTGTGATTGGATAGACGAACTGCAGGACTTTGTTATTCAAGTAGAATTTAGGTTGAGAACTGAGTGTTGTAGCTGCCCTTGTGGTGGGGGGGGAGGAAGCTGTTAGTTCTGTCTGATCATACCCCTCATTTTAGTTCCAAATCTTCTTGTGTGCCTTCTAGCACCAACATGGCATTGAGGACAGGTTTATGTGAGACCTCCTAAAAGGATTTGAAGCATAAAGGAGGTGTTACCATCTTGATGTTATGCTTGAGTTGGCTTTCTTTGAACAGGTATTTAAGGAAAAGGTTCCAACTCTGTATGCCAGTATCCAAACTCAGCAGAAGAAATTTGTTGGCAAAATAGGTCTCTTCAACCTATACAGTTTTGTGACCTCTGCCTTAAGCAAACGGGGGAAAACTGTTGTATTCTGGGGATTTTTTTACTCTTGGAGTAAAGTGAGCAACAGGAAACTCTTTCTCATGCCCATGTTTTGAATCAGGAAATTCCTGTCTGCAACACATAAATTTGTCAAATCAACATCCGAAATCACGTGGCACTTTTCTTTCTCAGGGATTTGTGTACAAATGTGTATAATGGCTGCTATATTGAAGTCTTTTCAAGCAGCATTAGCTTGGAAGATGTTTTAGTACTCTCTTCAGTGAATCTATTTTAAAAAATATCTTCCTCAATTTCCTTCTTAGTTCTTGTAAAAAGAAAACCAAATGAAATTCGCCGATGCTATTATAAAAGGAGCAATTATGAGGTTGATTGTCTTTTGGTTCAGTTCTTTATTACAGAGAAAGAAAGAGCACTCCAAAAACACTGGTGTAACATCAATGATAGTTAACTAGGAAGAACCTCTTTTGATAAGGGACACACATACTGTTTCACAATAAAAATGGATTTGTATTGAGTCTAATTGTCGCATGACAAGTGTAGTCTTGTCAGTTCATGGGGAGTCCAGGCTTTTGTTGCTTGTATGACTGCATGCACAGTGGAGAAGCATGCCTCTATTTAAGGCTCAGATACTATTTTGTTGCCAGATGGCTCAAAATCTTATTTCTGTGTTAAGTGGCTGCATGGAGAAGAGAAACTTGGAAGTTTTTCTTAAATTGTGTAGTAATTACTTAGGGTGAGTTTTTTTGCTTAAATGCTGTCCTTGATAGATAGTAATGCTGTTGTGGGAACTGATGAAGACAAACTACACTTATTTGAGAGTTTCTTATGGTGCTCCTGGCTCTTATATCGTTTTGTCTCTGGTGCAATGATGGTAGTACTTGATTCTGTTTGTCACTGAGGGCAAGACAAAAGGCAACAGCTGGTCACCAACAGATGTACTCAACAGATGTTTTTGGGATTTTTCTGTAGTATCTAGTAAAACATATTTCTATTACAGTTTTTCATTTGCCTTTTCTTTGACACTTTATAAGGAAATTGCTTGTGGCATCAACATGGAATCATAGACTAGTTTGGATTGGAGGGTGTCGGTGGCGAGAGAAGCAAGATACCAACTCAGTGTGAGTCATAAATCAAGCTCGTTTATTGTCAGAAAGTCCACACTCTTTATAGTGCTGTCCATGCTCAAAACGTTATTCCCCACAGAAGTTTCCCACAGGATCTTTCTCTATTCTAATTAAAACACCAAGCTGGTATCAGAAGGCAACAACAGTAACAGTTTCTTCTGCCAAGATAATCTTTGGACACCTGCAGCTTGTTTTCAGCTTTCATGTCTCTCTTTCCCGCAGTTGTCCTGAGAATAACCTTGAGCAGAGGCCTAGCTTTCGTCTAAGGGGCCTGGATTGCTCACCCACTTTGTCTGAGCAGCTGGAGAAGGATATTCTCCAACAGCAAGGGACCTTTTAAATGTCATCTGGTCAATCCCCCTGCAATGAGCTTTGGTTGCTCACAACCCCTTCCAACCGGACCATTTATGTTCCCAGCAAGGGGTATCTACCACCTCACTGTACAACCTATTCTAGTGTTTCACCACCCTCACTGTAAAATAATTTTTCCTTATATCTGGTCAAAAAAGTTTAGTTTAAAACTGATACCCTTTGTGCTATTGCAACAGGCCTACTAGAAGGTCTATCACCATCTTATAAGCCCTCTTTAAGTGTTGAAAGTTTGCGATATGATCTTACAGGAGTCTTCTCCAGGCTGAACAACCCCAACTTTCTTAGCCTATCCTCATAGAAGATGAGGATTTTTATCATTTGCATGATCATTTTTGTGGTCCTCCTCTGGACTTGTTCCAACAGGTCCATGTCTTTCCTCCAGAAAGAAGGTCTCTAGAACTGGACACAATACTTCAAGTTTGGTCTTGCATAACTTTTCTTAAAATAAGCTTGTAGAAACAATAAGCTACTGCTGAATTATGTGATGAAAATTGTTGATATACTTGAGCTTTTAGAATTTTTGAAACTTCAGGATATACTAAAAGAGGTAGAAGAAAAGCCTTGTAGCACGAGGATTTCAATTCCAGTTAGCCATGCTAGCATTAAGTTGAAGCTAACTGTATGCTCCTGTATGTCAAGAATATCTAGTAGCTGACCTTCCTCCTCAGGTTCGTGTATGACTATCCTCTTTTGTAGCCTACAAACCTCAAGGTCCTCATCTATTTTTGGCATGGTTTGAGAACATGGGTGCTCTTACTCCAGAGCCTCTAGCTGTGGAAGTTTTTTTGTTTTGGAATACTAGACTGCCAGTGGTGATCTGTAGAGACAGTAAAATTACATCGCAACATTTTCCAATCAACTCTTGGCCATATTTTAATGTCTATAGAGCCTGAAGTACACAAACCCAAAGATTGGAATTGACATCTCTGGAGATCTCTAATCCAACCTGCTGCTCAAAATGAAGCCAACTAGAGCAGGTTGCACAGAATATTGTACCGTCAGGTTTCTTAGCACCTCCAAAGATGAAGGTATTACAATGCCCCTGAGCAGCCTGTCCCAGTGTTCAGTCACCTGTAGGTTTTAAAACAAGAAAAAAAAAAAAGCCTTAATCTTTAAACAGAAATGCTTCTATTTAAATTTGTGACCATTCCCTCTTGACAGTTCACTGGCTGTCACTGAGAAGATTCTGTCGTCTTTACTCCACTCTCTTTCCAGGTATTTATACAATGATATGATCCCGTCTGAGGCCCCATTTTTCCAGAGTAAAGTGTCCTAGCTCTCTAAGTATCTTTCTGCCTGGCAGGTTAGACAAGCTGTTTTAGCAACAGGGGCATGTTTTGCTTTTGTACAGTTCTTAGGAACCTTTCCTGATCGCCATGATCTTTCTGCAGTAATTGGGGGATGTTGCCATGACATTGGTCAGATCACACAGCCATTACCAGTGCACTCCATTAGGTCTCATGGATTTCTGTCTGTCCAGTTCGGTTAAATGTTCCCTAACTTGATCCTCCTGTACTTGTACTGGTTAGTTATGTTTAGAAAAGCTACTACCAGGCTTTCAGAAGCAATAGAGTTCAGCTGTAGCAAGTTCTGGCAAGTTTGAAAGCTGTAGCACAGTAGTTCAGTATCTCTAAACAGTGGTCTGTAAACTTGTGTCTATGGCTGGTTTGGAGTTTTTCAGCTATAATTTATTTTTACCTTATATTACTAATGCTAAAAGTCTTCATTTCCACTGGATAAAGAAACTCACGCTTTCTCAATGACTACACTTTCTCTTGGCAGAGAACAGATAAAATAGAAGAATCCTCCTAAGAGTTGTGGTGGTAGAATCTGGCTCTGTGTTTTTTTGTTGCTGTTTCTGGCAGCAGCAATGTCTGTACTTTTCATAAAAGCTTCTTCAATGGAGTTTTGCTTGCTTCAGGAAGAACAGCTAGCCCAGGATAACATTTTTTTGCTTTCCTAGAAAATTAGGATTGTTACTTTAATTAATAACATTGTATTAATAATAATAATAAATCACTTCTGCCATGTTCAAGTTGATGTAGCCATGACTGGTAAAAATACTTGGCAGTAATCCTTATTCTAATGGTGCAAAGGTTTGCTTCTTTCCATACATTCTAGGAATGAATCAAAGAGGATTAAAATCCCCCATTTAAGTTATGAAAGATTAATATTCATGTTTAGAAGAAATGCCTTACTTTTGGTATGTGAAATTATGAAATGTGATTGTGTTAAATTTTCTTCTGAAAGCAATCACTACCAAACAATGTGGTTAATTTTAATCCTCTAAAATGCTAGTAGATGCTTTTCAGTTTAGAGTCTTCTATTTAAAGCTAAAATTGTGTACCATGCAATGGGTTTTGGGTATTGCTATGTCTGATGCTACTTGGCAGTTGAGTTTGCATTTTGATTTTAGTACCAAAAAGCCACCTCTACGGTAATTCACCTGTTAATGTTATCTATTCCTTGAACATCTGTTCTGTGTGGGAGAGGGGGTAGCTTTCTTGAAAGGTGAAAGGTTAAGTCTTCTGTGGCATAAGAACTGTAGCCACAGTGCATGAATCAAAATGTTTCAACATAGCATTTTAGGGGTGACTTTTTAAAACTGTTTTTCTTTCCGTTTGTATGTATAGACTATACAGCATAGTCCAGTCTGAAGTTTTCTTTGGCACTCAGTTAGGCATGAGCAGAATATTTTGCTTATGTCTTCATTTCTCTTGGGAAATTACTGCTCTTTACTCCCCTGTGGGTGTACCTTTGTTGCCCTGCATAGTCGTCTTTATGGAAAAATACAAATGCTTGTGGTGAGTATTTATTTCTCTTGCCAGGAACTAGTGGAACAAAGGTGAATGTGAGACTTCCTCTCCCACAAACAATTACTAATTTTTCCTGCTTTAACTCTGGTTTTAAAAGGCTCCATGTGAGAGCCTTTCTGTATCTGAGAAATAATTCAGCTGTGAATTTCCTTACCATGTATCAAGAGGTAGCACAGAAATTGTAAATAAGGGAAAGGGCTAGTTTCTCTTTGGTTGTCCAGGAATTTATTGATTCAAATATTGTTTTGATTTAGGTCTTTGATAATGGCATAATTTGCTTCTTATCATGAAAGTACATAGTATGGCAAGTTGTATTTGTCTCTCCCTGAGCTGAACAGTGATGGCTGCCCAGCATCTTTAAAATGGTACATGTTTCCATAGTGTGTGTCAGGTAAGGAAGTGAAATTGAACAACCTTATCACTTACCTTTTTTTGAGCACCAGATTTGGCAGCAGCAGTAGGACACAGTGAATGTTGCAGACCTGTTCCTTTCTGGGTGTCCTGCTTTCATTTTGCCAGGCCTCATTTTCTACAGAAAACAAATTCTTGTCCTTCTGTGGATAAACTCTCCTCCTGCCCCTTTCCCTGCCGTGTCTGTCACTGAAGTGTAGGGTTTCTTCATTAAGTCCCTACATGAGCAAAAACATTCCTAGAAAGTGAAGTTTAGCTTCCCCAGGATTAGAATCTAAACCAGAACAACCCAGTCAGACACAGGAGCCTTTCATGCAGCAGTTGGCTGTCAGTGGTTGTGTGATTTGTCTTTTGTGCCTTTTAAGCACTGATTAATAACACCCATGTTTTCCTCAATTTTCTTCCTAATTGAGGGTATCAGCACTTGACTGAAAGGAATGTGGTAGGTAGGACACAGAGCCTGGGCTTTTTGTTAATTGAGTCATACTGGTAACAACATTGTTGCTGATGCTAGCGATCCGTGGTTTTGAGAAAATATAAGACAAATTGTGAAGGATTCTGTTGATTCAGGAGATGTTTTCAAGCAAAGGCCAGATCTCTAACTATGCACTTGGGAGAAGAAGGATCATCACACAATCTTGCTTTAACCCTGTAGGTGCCAGCTAATGGGTATGAAGTGTGAACAAAATCCCTGTAAAATCAGTAGAACTCATTCTTCTAAGGTTTTTTTTTTAGTTGAACAAATTTGATATCTACCAAAGACTGAAAGTGGTAGTACATGGCTACTGGACAGCCCTGCGAGGAGGGCCCTCATATCTGCTGGCTCATACCCAAAAGCAACTGTTTTGTAGAAGATGAGTTCTTTGTCGTGCCTGGTGAAGTCTTGAAGTGGATGGCATTCTCCAGAGACAATGACCATGTTGTAGTATAAAAACTCTCTAATGAAATGGCTAGATCAAGCTCACCTGTTGGAATGTGATAATCCAATCCCTCATGAGGGATGCTGCTTTGTGCACCCAGGTGAGGAAGGCAGGGTAGAGAAGAGGGCGGTGTCACTGGAGTTCCTCAGATTTTCACACAAATCCTTAACTAGTAGGCAGCATGACCACACTTTGAAAAGTGTGATCTGTTTTATTTTCACTTTTATATGAAAAATCTGCTTTTGCTTTCTGTTTTCTTAACCTGTAGCAGTACGAGAGGTGCAGAATGAGCAATGCAAGACTTCAGGGCAAATGCAAAGAATTCTTGGGGTTCTCTTTGTTTCTAAATCCCCTTTGATTTAGAATGCTCTCCAAATTCTGTCTGATGATGGTGCAGTGGTGCTCTGTGATACTTTTGTGGTCAGCTTTTCCCAAATGTTCCATAAGCCCTTTGCAATTTCTTCCATCTCTAGAGTTTTACTTTTCCACAGGAGTAACAGGTACACATAGTTTCTTCTTCATAGTTCTTGCAGGTGCTGTATTTCACCTGCTTGAGATTTGACCCCTTTGACGTTCTTTAGTGTTCTCTTGTTATGAGCAAGAAGTGCTGCTATCCCTTATCCAAACATATGAGGATGGAAGTGTGTTGCCAACACAGATAATTGCTACTTGAATAAAGTAAGGATGCAGAGGATTTGGGGAACTCCTCTTTAGCTGGTAGCACTGGATGTCAGAACTAAATCTAATGAAAATGTTCCACCTCCTCTCCCTTGCTTTACAAATCCTAGGTACTCCAGGCTGATTTTAAGATGGAGATTTCTTCTTACTGGCATTTATTTTATTGTAACAACACAGGCTCTTCCAGTGTGAGGATTTTTGTGTAAAACTTTATTTTCTGTAGACTTCACCACAGGGGGTTTCAGGAAAAAAAACAACCCAATGTAAACTCAATTACATATTCTGTAGTCTTGAGTCTTTCAGCTGCAAGTACAAAGAGTTGGAGCTGCAGTGAAAAGGTGTGCGTTTTTCCTGGACCATACAAGAGATGTTCAGCAGGTACCCAGCAGAAACGTTGCTTAAATTAAAAAAACTGAATGAATACTCTAGGGATAATAGGCTAATGTGTGTCATTAGAGAATCATCTGGTGAGCTAGATGTTCTTAGTGGTATATTTTGGATGATAGAAAATGATGGAGGAATAGTGAATTACTTGAAGTGTTCTCTGCTATTCTCTTCTACAGCAATATCAAAATAGAGTTTGCTTCAGTTTTGAGAGAAGAACCTTATCTTGTGGTGTAGCTGAGCCTCTTTGGAACAAGAGCTACTGATTTAAAAAAGGAAAATTTAAATAAGGAATTAATATTTTTAATTCCTCCTTCATGATGAAGCCATGAAAAGAAAAAAAACATCTTAATGTGCTAATTCTTACATGTTGGCTTTGCATTTGTCAGCCTGAAAGCTGAAGTCCTGTGTTAGCGATACCTGGACTGCACACAAGTAATGCAGCTTTGCAGAAATCAAAAATGCATGATGAGAATAGAAATACCTGAACAACAAAATTCTTTAGGGAACTGGCCTTAATTTTAATTTCTGTACATATACTGGAGATGTTGTATATCCATACTACATAGTGTTGTTAATACTTTGGCCTTTTTGTTTACCTGTGTAGTGTATCTTTAAAAAAAAGACATTCACAAATTTCTTCGAGCCTCTAGTTCTTCTTAGTATGTGTGGTAGTTTAATAGAATTTCTAAAAATTTAAGCTCTACAGTTCCAGTCAGAATCCTCAGAGTTTTTCAATCTGGTTTGAGTGAAATGCCTTTGAAGAGTTAAGGCTAAGGATGTGATTTTCAGTGTTGTGTGACCAGCATTGACTTTTGCGATCTAAAAAGGATGGCTTATTTCTGAAGTATTTCATTTGAGGAATTGAACTGTATTTTTGTTACTTTTTAAATTTAAAATGCAGTATTGAGATAAGGACAATGTACTGTTGTGCCTTTAGAAGAAAATGCAAAAAACCAAGTGCAAGTAATGCAAGAATGAAATGTTGTTAAGGAGATAGGAGACCAGACCACTGTGCTTTCCTTGAGACCGTTTTGCCACATTAGTTACACAGGAATGCCATTAAATCCTGGGCATCTTCTGAAATGCATCAGCTGAGCCCTGATAATTCTGGTTGCCAGCAGACCAGAAATCAACTAATTGCATTTTTATAAACAATTTACCATAACACTAATGCTTTGTGTCAGTATATATTAATGTAGTGCATTGAACTGACCCAGTGAAATGTGACAACCCTACCCTTCAGTAGGGTTGTGCCCTTTGGAAAACTGGTGAATTAAAATTCTTTTTGTGATGTAATGTGTTCTTAGCTTGCTGAGTACCAGCTGCAATAAGCTGGGTATTCCCCTAGGATTTTTTGGTGGGATGTTCTGTGGCAGAGAAGACAGGGATGCTGCATCTGAGCAGTGGCAGAGGAACTTCCCTGAAGTGGAGCTGAGCAATCACAGCTCTAATGAACTTCAACAGATTTGTTGCTGTCGTCCATTTACTAAAGGGCTGACCTTGATCTTTCTCTTGTGCAATAGTTAAAAAGAAGTACAATAGCTTAATATTATCTCTCCTGTTTGGCAATTGTCCAAGGCATCTCAAGGGCCTGGCATATCAGGTGATCCTTCAGTGCTTGCCAACAAAGTTGGAAAGAGTATCACTGTTGCTTTTTCTTTTCTTGAAGATTGACTCTTTACACTAGACATAAGAAAACTTCTCTGAAGAGATTGCATCACTTGTGAAGAGTAAATGGACAACTCTCCCTGTCTGATGTTTTGTCATTGCTTTACCACTTACACAAGGATTTATTCTGAAGGGTAATGGGTTTATGGTTTGGTAACACTGTATGGATAGATAACACCATTTAGATCAGTGGTACAAAGATTTTCAAAAGTATTTTAAAGAGAGTTTTCCACTTGAATTACTTCCTGTGCTGTCTTCCTGTGTGAACTACTATGAAGCTCTGTGACCATGTTGAAAACAATTAAGGATAGGTAAGAAAGATGCTACCATTTTCCAGGTAGGGCTTTGAATGCTTGAATGAAGTTAAAAACAGAACAGGTAAGGAATCCATCCAGAAGCTGCCAAAGAAATTTATTTGTAATTTTGGATCAAATCTGGTATTGCTCCCTCAAGAGCTGCCTCTCAAATTGTTTCTCTGCAGCTGAAAGCAAACTCCAGTCTAAGATTAGTCTGGATTCACCTTAAAGTGTTCTGAGAGATGAACATCACTTGTGTCTGATTCTCTGACTGTTAGATCCTTGCAGTCAGTAACTCCAGTTGCCTGCTGCCCTCTTGTAAAATCTGATGAGTTCCTCATAGTTCAGTAACTGTATGCAAAGCCAGTAAAGCCTTGGGTATGCTCCCATGTGCAGATGGTTGGTTGGTGGCAACAGCTGCTTGACTCCATGCAGTTCAGGTAGTACTTTTTTCTGCGTTGATGTCATTCAGACTGGCCAGAAGTTTTTAACATCCTGAAAAATTTTCCATTACACCTCCTAATCACTTTTGAGTAAATTTTGAAGTGGCTGAGAGGTTATTCTTCCCTTGCTTAATGACATGATTGTCTCTTGAGATGAGTATTTCTCTTTTGCTGTGTGGTTTTGAGAAGTGTGGGAGAGCGGGCACTGCAAATGCTTATGTTGTTTTGAAAATGCTTCTTGCGATCCAGACAAAAAGTAATGTCTGGAATATTTCTGTTTATTGTCTGTAAGAGGCACAGGAAATAGGAAAGGCCAACTAAATTATAGCAGCCAGCAAACTCCTCTGAAGCAAAGGAGAATTTAGGAGTGACAGAACTGGGCCTTGCTGCCCACTGGGTCTGTGTTGAACATTCCTCATAAATCTAGTGGCAGAACTGGATCAAACTCCTTCATTCTAGAGCAACAGAGGGGAAATGAAGGTAGAGTTTCAGAGCCAATTTATCAGCTAGAAAAGGGGGAAACATTTACTTCTCCCAAATCTTCTTGATCTGTAGATGAGTTCTCAGGAAGGTACCAGAGCTGCAGGAAAACTTATAGGCAGAATTTTCTCCCTCTTTCACTTAGAATAAATGGTCATTGTTTTCTTTTGCTAGTTAGAATTGCAGATGAAAGTGGAGGATGCTAAGGACAGATATTCTGTCTAAGTGAGGAAACTGTAAAATACTGGATAATCCTTTGCTGTCTCAACTAATTGGGAATCTAAAGTCTTGGCAAAAGCATGTCCTATGTTGCTGTAAAGATAAGTAACCTGCCAAGTTTGCAAGTCCTCTCACCTCAAGGCAAAGATGTTTGCATTTTTAGCCTTCTGTTTTCTTGCAGCCTAAACTGTCCAATTTTTAGGTTGAACAGATGTGTGAAAAAAAATTAAATCTGGGCATTTGGCCATAGTAAACAAACTAGAATTGCTGTTTCTTTGAATGTTTAATGATAATATGATAAATTGTTGCAAAGTACTTTATGCCTCATTCATAGCAAAATACGACCTTTATCTTAAAAATGTTGTTTGCATATGTGTAATGTAAAAATGCTTTTTAGACTTGAATATCTTTATTTATAATTGATGCTAAACTTAAATGGCGTTTGATTCCTTGGGATTCATTGGCATGCTTTCTGCTAACCTGAGACGTGTCCTTGACCAGTGAGTGTGCTGCTGTGGGACTGCTTGCCTTCCTCTGTAACATGGCATCTGAGGGTTTGTCCTTCAGAGCAGCACTTTTTTGTATGGGTTCTCATTGGAAAGGGACTCTTCATGTTGTGCTGTTGTATTTATGTCATGGAGTTAAATCCTAATGCTTTGCTTTTACCATACGAAATGTTGTGCAGTGTTTGTGTAGGTGATGATCATCTCTCCAGGCTGACAACCCAGGGTTTACACAGCATTTCTGTGTGTCCCCCATGGTTTAAATTAAAATCTCTATGGCAGCTATCAGCAGTGGTAGAAGTAGGAATTGGAAGAAAAGGGCTGTATGGGCAAGATTGCTTTCTCTAAAGACATTCCTGGGAGTACCTTTGTGTACAGCCTAAAATACATGAACTGGCTGAAACAACACCCCTGTAGCCTGGTGTCCTGTCCTTTGCTGTGACCCTTCATGACTTGTGAACAAAGAATACTTTAATGGAGTCAGGTAAAGAGTTAATAGACACAACCTATAAGCTAGATTTGTATATTTTAGAAGTGTGACTGGTATCTGAAGCAAGAATGAGAGATAAGTGGGCTCTCTTTTCTTGTTAGGTCTTCACTGCTTCTTATTTGAAATACTAGAATTGTCTTGACTACAGTAGTGAGTAGAAGTGAAAAACTGCAGTCATATTTTGTGTTTAAAAATGAAATCCTGCAAATTGTGATCATTCATCACTATGGCTTAGCTAAAAACATTTGTTTCTGACACCTTGTTATTGAGCCTCGGAGCAGCAGCAATATGAGCAGTTTCATTAGCGAGTGAGTCTGTTTCTTCCTTGCTGTTTAGTCACAGAATGGCCTGGGTTGGAAGGGACCTTAAAGACCATCTAATTCTAACCCCCCTGCCATGGACAGGGAAACCTTTCCTAGACCAGAGTGCTCACAGCTCAGTCCAACTTGTCCTTGAATGCTTCCAGGGATGGGGCATCCACAGCTTCTCTGGGCAGCCTCACCACCCACACATGAAATAATTTCTTCCTAATATCTAACTTAAACCTACTCTCAGTCTGAAACCATTCCTCCTTGTCCTGTCACTACATGCCTTTGTAAAAATCCATCTTTCTCGTGGGCTCCCTTCAGGTACTGAAAGGCCACACCTAGGTCACCCCAAAGTCTTCTCTTTTCCAATCTGAACAAACCCTATTCTCTTAGCCCTTTGATTTGATGGGTGAACTGCTGGATAGATAAAGCTGCTTTTCTAGCCCTGTTCCAGTAGTGCAGCCTTGCTGAGTGACAGTGTATTAACCTACTCGTGTGATCTACTCCTCTCATAATGACAAAGTTAATTGAAGCTCCATGAATTTGCGGTGAACTATGAAGGACCATTCTAGAGTTTTGGAAATGGAGTTTTGTTACATGTATAATACGTCTCTAACTATTGGATTTACGGACCGTAAGAAATAAAGCTGCGTTTTTCCAAGCTTTTTATTTTTCCTGCATAAGCATTTTTATTGTTCATCTGTTTTCAATAGCTCTCAATAAGGGATGAGTTTTATAAACATTTTTACAGTAAAAGCTTTGAAGCATATAGTTACTTGAGTTAATCTTACCCTGAAATAGCTTTTTCTGAAATACTGTGCTTATATCACACTGTACTGTAGCTCCAAGCCCTGACTTGGTATGTCCCACTGGGGCAGCTCTCACTGAGAATAACTCTGAGTCTAAGCATCTGTTTGCATGTAGAAAGTATCCTTGTTCTTCTGGAAGTCTCTGTCTCAGAACAGTGAGACTACCTTTTAAACTGGCAGTGAACCTAGAGTGAAAGCAAATCTACCTGCTGGGTATAGCTGCAATCCCCCTTAGTTTTAGTTTGGTTTATTCAGAGAAAAGGGCATTTTCAAATTTAGTCTGTAATAGTTTCCTCACATCAGGTAAGGTACCATTCGAGAATCCATTTGTTGCTGGTATAAATGTCTAAACTGTGATCATCATCCATGTGGAAGCTTTGCACAGGAAGAAATTCTGTTGGTAATGGACATTGTTTCTTCAGCAAATTTCTAAAGTTAGTCTGGTCTGTGAATTTCAAATAACTTGTGCAGAATTTCTTTATGGACTTGAAGCCATTCCAGGGGTTTAAAAAAAGAATAGAATTGTGCTGTCTGTTTCCTCCTTGGTAAGGATAGAAGACAGGCAAATGGACACATTTACTGTCTGTGATTATTGGCAGAATCTTGCAAAAAGCAGATTTTGTAGCTTGACAACAGCTGCGACTCCAAGCTGCCTAACTTGCTTGTCTCTGTTTGTAATTATCTAATCCTGCTTAGGCTTTCTTTTCCTGAATACTGGTTTTTGTATGGTGAGCATTTCCTGCAGTAGAGGACTAATACAGGCTGAAGGCCTTTTGCATCACAAGGTAGGATTCTCCAAGTCTGAACAAATATCTATTAATTAATGGCTTGATTTCTTTGGACTTGTTCTTTAGGTCGTATTTCTCTTTAGGCCTAATGAGGATGGTTGCTCTGTTCTGGTCTATGCTCTTAAAAGAAGAATGCTAAGTACTCTAAATATTTAGTTACTTTATTAAAAGCTGAATACTGCCAGCATCTGCTGGTCTTTATCAAGGAGAGTTCTTGTTACCAGCCCATTTGTTCATGTTTTGTGTCCCCTAGCATTAACAGTTTCTGGTAGCTGGATGTCAGATACCCACAGGCCTGTCAACATGGCTCTGCTTCCCATGTCGGGGAATCTGTGTTGATGCTCTGGATTAAATGGAGCAGCTTGGACCTGGAAACACTGACTGTTCGTTTAAAATTGGCAAACAGCTCTAAAAAGTGATTCAAATGGGGGGAAACCTACTTCAGGGAAACTTGTTCAGGGTAATCAGAGAGGAAACTTAGGCCTGAGAAGTTTTTCATCTACGTGTGTTGAATTTTAGGTATGCTATTGATTTGGTAATTCTGAAAATAGAGAAGCAATCCAACTACTTTTTAGTAAGTGCCATGTCTTTATTAAAAGCTAAAGGACTTGCATGACTTACCAGTCACTGATTGATTAATATAGAAAATAAATAATTAATAAAAGCTGTTATGAGAATTGTCAGGGTTAATTCTTAAAACATAATGGTAAGATGTGGTTCTTGCTTCAGAAAATAAATCCAGAATTGTTGAGAAACAATTAGAGGAGTGACTGAGGTCACTTGATCTGTTCAGCGTGCAGCAGTCTGAGGGGAGATCTCATTGCAGTTACAACTTCCTCTTGTTGTACGAGAAGGGGCAGACACTGATCTCTTTTCTGTGGTGACAGTGACAGGACCTGAGGGAATGGCCTGAAGTTGTGTCAGGGGAGGTTTAGGCTGGATATGAGGAAAAGGTTTTTCATCCAGAGGTTGGGCACTGGAACAGGCTCCCCAGGGCAGTGGTCACAGCACCAAACCTGACAGAGTTCAAGAAGTGTTTGGACAATATCAAGCACATGGTGTGATTCTTGGGGGGATCCTGTGCCGGGCTAGGAGATGGACTGATGATCCTTATGGGTCCCTTTCAACCCAGGATATTCTGTGATGCTATAGAAATGGAAAATGTCAGCCTTAAGTAGATGTAGCAGTGTGTCTCCCAGTGTGGCTAGGTCTTCAGAAGTTTTTTCAAGCAAGCATTCAGACTTCTGCCATGAGAAAAACAAGGTAAATATTTTGCTAGTTTTAAAAGCAAAACTTATAATTTTTTTGTTTTGTTTTCTGCTTAGTTATGGCTTCTGTTAGATGGTCCATGTGTGGAGGCTTGCTTTTGTTATGAATTTTCTGTTTGTGTTGATATTCTTGTCCAAATCATCTATAGCAGGCACAGGATCCAGAAGTTTAAGCAGTCTTTCTAGGCATTTTAAGACCTCTGCTATTCAAGCTGACTGCAATCTGTGCTAAGTCCTGATAGTAATTTGTTGTCATTCCTAGGGATTTGCTTATTTGGTTGTGCAACTGACCAACACATCAAATGCTGTCTAGTTATCATGGTTGCCTCTTTTTTTAATGTAGTTTTGCCTGAAGGTGGCCAGGCAGGCCAGTGGCACCCTGGCCTGTATCATCAAGAGAGTGGCCAGCAGGACAGGGCAGTGGTTGTCCCCGCCGGCACACCTCGAATTCTGTGTCAAGTTTGGGTCCCTCACAACAAGAAAGACATTGAGGTGCTCAAGAGGGTCCAGAGAAGGGAAACAGAGCTGGTGAAAGGTCTGGAGCACAAGTCTTATGAGGAACAGCTGAGGGAGCTGGGATTGTTTAGTCTCAAGAAAAGGAGATCCAGGGGGGACCTTACCTCTCTCTGCAACTGAAAGGAGGGTGGACTGAGGTAGGTGTTGGTCTCTTCTCCCAGGTAACAATTGATAGGATGAGTGCAAATGACCTCAAGTTATGCCAGGGGAGGTTTAGATTGGATATTAGGCAAAATTTCTTCACAGAAGGAGTTGTGCAGCACTAGAACAGGCTACCTAGGGAAGTGGCTGAGTCTCCATCCCTGGAGGTATTTAAAAGATGTGTAGATGTTGCACTTGGGGATATGGTTTAGGCTTGGCAGCGTTAGGTTCATAGTTGGAGCTGATGATCTTAAAGGTCTTTTTCCAGTCTAAGTGATTATATGATTCTGTGGTGGTATGGATAACTACGTGGACCCCAGTATTTACAAATACAAGGAAGAGCTGCATCTTGGGAGTGTTTTTCTAAAGGCAGTCAGAACAATTACAGGGAACACTTTGCATTAATTGTAATAGTTTTCACTTCTATGAGGATGTCCTTGGGTAGATTTTAATGCAAATAGTGTTTCTGGGCTCTAAGGATATGTTGACTGTGAAGTGTTAATAATACTAATTCTCACAATAATTTGCATATAGTAACCCAATTAAAAAGGTCTGATTAAAATATGCTGTCCTTTAAAGAAAACACTAAACCTTTGAAATGGAAGAAATACAAACATATGTGTTCTTAATGTTAAAAATAAAATTTGACATTGGAGTTCAGGCAGTCATTGTGACTGGTTCTGAGTGGGTTTGTAAGCCAGCTGGGGAATGTGTGACATTCAGCATAATGTAACCCATTATGAAGTCAGATTGTAGTTAGAACTTTCCATGGTTCTTTAAGAATTCTGACTCAGCTGTAAGTACAAATCAAAAGCCTATAGCTGGTAGCCAAACCATGCATATCATTCCTCAGAACATATGTAGTTAAATAATTTTTTGATGGAAGGAGATTGAGAGGAGGAACTTTCTGAGATGGGACCTGGCACCTCTGCCTTGCTGGCCTTAAGTGGGGTAGTTTTTTATAAGCAAGTGTGTTTCTCTGTTTAATTAAGGTGTTTTCTGTCTTGTCTGACACAGTACTTCTCTCTACTCTACATGTAGCAGGTTAGTAGTGGTCTTTGGTGGAAACACTTTCCTGAAGCCTCATCTAAAATGTGGTGTACAGAAACAAGTGTTTGCTGAAAGTCATCAAGGCACTCTTTGCCTCTTGCTTAGGTAGAATGGAAATTACTGGCCTGATGACCCAGGAATGTATTAATTGTGACAGGAGTAATTGCATTCATAATACATACCAGCTTCCAAGGTGTCTTCAGTTCAGCTGTGTTTTGAAATCATTACAGTTATATGAATTTTGGCAGCCTGTAGATAGTAGAATTTTGTGGAGAATTTTAACATCTAGTCGTTAAAAATGTCTGTCTCTTCAGAGTTAAAACGACTATCCATATAAGAACTTAAAATCTAGTGTGTCACATCAGATTAAATTTGAAATGGAGTGCTTGCTACCATGTTTTAGAAAAATACAACCTTGGCATGGGAACAACTCATGCTGCAGATATTATGTACAGTAGAGAAACTTTCAAAATCTTCCAAATTCCCATTAATTTTTGTTTGAGCATGCAGTTTGCTTGACAGTCCAACCTCACATCTTCCCTGTAAGGTGCTTTGGAAACTGCTCAATTTAATGGGTTCTCATGGCCAAGCATACAAAGTTTTTGACGTATTTGAGGCACTACAGAGCTATGATCAGGTATTCTTAAAAATGTGTGTTAGCCTTAAAGCAGATAGCTTGAGTTTCATAGCATTTCAATTATTTTAGCTGCAGGTGTTATTTTAATTATTGGTTTGTGGATTTTCTTTTAGTTGTTGGGATTTATTTGGGGGTTTTTTTGGGGGTGCTTAGCTTTCAATTTTCACATGTGCAAGTATAAATCTTAGTTAACTAACTTAGAAGTTCAAGTTCCTTTTATGGGGTTGGACAATAAATCAGCCTTAGGAGTCCTCAGTTGACCTTGTGTTTTTGGTCTTGGTGGCAGCTGTTCTATTTTTCGTTTTTTTTAAATAATTTTTTAAAATGAGAGGAGACCTTTTCCCCTACTGCCTCTAGTCCTGGCAAACCTGTCTCCTGAAATGAGATGTCTTTGGGTGAACAAAACCTTGGTTGATGTGAAGAGCACATAGTAAGGTGTTTTCAAGAGGGAATTACAACAATGGTGAGGTTACTGGTGGTGTTCCCTCAGAGACCTGTCTTGTCTAACATTTTCATTATTGACTTTGAACTAGATGAGCTACCAATGTATGTAATGATGGGAAACATCCTTACTGCAAAAGGACCATAACAGACTATGCTGACAGTACTTTGTGAGGTGGTAAAAGTAGAATGGAACTCACTGGTGCAAAATACTGTGCAGGGAGGAGACCATGACAGTAAAACTTTTATTAGGCATCTCATTGATTGGAGGCAGCTGAGGAGAAGGGATCAAGAGTGTATTGCTAAACTGACCGTAGATTGTCAGCATGGCATGGCATGGAGGCAGGGGAAAGGCTTCTGTACATCAGGGAAAATATTTGCTACAAAAGAATACTAGAATCCGTGTAAAAGATCCTATTTAGAGGGCCAGAATGGCAATATTGATCTAAACCAGAATACCTGTAGGAATTTGCTACTAGAGTGCTTGGAGAAATTGGGAATGGTATCTTACATGTTGAGCTACCTTTATGACTATTGTGTTCAGGACAGTGAAACTAGAAATGGGTCTTGTTTCCCAGAGGCAGAACAGGTGTTCTGGGTGGATGTGCTTGCTACATTCTTCTGGGGAGTCATCCTTGGTTCTTCTGCAGATGTTCAGAGTGTTATAAATCCCCAATTGGTTAATAAAAATAAAAAATGACTGAAACTAGTAGTTTAAATGCTTGAGCCCAGGAATGTAGTTTAAAAATTATCTTTTGGACCTGGCAGCAAAGGAGGGGATTCTATTTTAAAGCAAGAGTTCTTTAAACTGTTAAAATGTCCCTGGCCTTTCTCTGGAAACATCAGGAAAAAGTTACTTTCTCGGTAAAAATACCTAAAAAATGCTGACCATTATGTTTCCTATTTTGTTATCTTGCTGTTGGGCCTTATATTTATAAGTGTCTGAGGAAATATGTGGCCATGGCTATTCTGTGGACCTTTCTTCATGGGAGAAAGCAATTATGAAGAATCCCAATCATCTTTTCCTAATATTGGCTCTACAGCTTTTGTGCCTGAAATCAGTCTACGATGGTTTTCACTGTTCTTGGAAAATGTGATTGGTTTTTGTACTCCAGTAGCCCACCCCATTTAGCCTGATTTTAGGCATCTGGTGATGTGAAATGTTGTATTCCTGGTAGATTGGGACTGCTTACAGAGTAGGCACTGGGCCATAGGGGAAGTGCTGCTATGAAGCACATCATCAGGCCTCTGTGTCTCTTTGTCTGCTCTGCTGTGAGCTTTGCTTCAAAAAACGGCTGTTTAATTAAATGCCAGGACTCTTGCCAAATTCCAGCATGATGTAATTAAAACATTCTCCACAGCAAGCCCTGACCCAGCATTCAGTGTGGATCAGAAACCTGATGCTCCCTGGGGATCAGGCCCTTCAGAGGGTATTCTTCCAGTTTGAGCAGAGACCAAAAGGGGATGAACAGATGGGGAGCAAACAAGCTCATGTGCAGAACAGTAAGGTTTTTCAGTGAGCTGCATCTTTTCCTCCTGCCTGTGCAGAAGGAGCAAGTAGCCACTTTCAAGCACAGCTCAATCATCCGTCAGTTACTGATACTTGTGGGGGTTTTTAGAATGTTGTTATGAAAGTTTGTGTACTTCAGTGCACTGTATCAGTGCAGACTTGTTGGATGAAGAGTGACATGACCACCTACTTTATCCCCTGATTTTTACAACTTCTTAAAAAGAATAAATCATTGTGGAAGATTGTGTGTGTCATGACCCTGCATTCCTTTGCAGGGATCCTGTTATATGTCACTTGGCAGTTTGTTTTACCCACTGTGGTGGGTACTTGATCAACTTGCAGAGTTTTTATTCTCTGCTGTTCTTTTCAGTGAAAATTAGAAGATTAACTGCTTGCTCTTGCCAGGAATAGGAGAAGTAGCTTTCCCTGCAGTCTTCCAGAATTGAAACGTTGGTTGTTCCTGCTGCTGGACTGCAGCAACAGAATAAAATTCCAGTCTTCCAGAGCTTATCTTCCTTGTTGAAAGAGTCAGGTGGATATAGAAAGACAGATTTGAGGAAACACCTAGTATTTAATACTAGTTGTCTTGATAGATATTTGCCTAGCTACCAGTAGACTGCTTAAATTGTGGAGAGCTTCCTATGAGAGACTAAAAGAGGGCAGTATATCTAAAGAGATTTCATGAGCTTGAAGAGTACCTTGGGAAAGTGCCTGTGGATGTTGCTAGGGAGTAGATGGAATGGAAGGCTGTGAAGGAAGAGCTGTTTGGCTGTTTTGTTTTCAGTTGGCAGGATGGGATATAGTAAAGAGTGAATAAATCTCTAGCCAATAGTACCTCCCTTATGTCAGGTACTGCCTGTGGATAGTTTTCGTTGTCTTGATTTTTAAAGAGAGAGGTGCACACAGTGCAAGTTCTTGCCCTAAGGTGTTGTGTATCAGTGGTGCCTGTTTTGGAAAGGGAGACTGCCAAAGTGCTTAAGAAAGGTTATTCTGCACTGTTGCAAGCTAGTGGAGTGGGATGATCTCAGTGGAGGCTGTGATTTATCCCTTTGATATAGAAATAGTCTTACATAGTGAAAGGTCACCCTGGTGACAGATTGAGCTTTATGTGATTGTCTTCTCAAAGAAAAAAAGTTCCTTTCCAAAAAGGTGTTTACTAGTGGTTGTTATACGCTTTTAAGGTAAGAGAAAATGAAAAGGGTGTGATAGCAGTCCTTTTTGAGAGGTGTGCTTTTCTTCAGAGTCAGATGTGATAACTGTGCCAAAAAGGCGTCTGCTGTCTGGCATTTTCAGCAGAGCTGGGAGTGGATCAACCTTTCTGTCTGACCTGGAACAGTGGACACATGCTCAGTATCCATCTCTTCCTTTCTGTGCCAAAACCACTTTGGCAAACATTCTTCTATAGTTATGTATATTTTAAAATGGCTTAGAAGTAAGATTCAAAATGTATTTTGTTCTTTGTGAGTGGACTTACTTACTAAAGATATTTGTCATTAATAGATACCTCTGTCTACGGCTTCAGATTTTGCTGCAATGCTTTCTGAAGTTGTCTCAGCTCAAATAAGAGTGTTTTTTACTTCAAAGAAAAGTGTGCTGTATTGCAAAGAAAAAAGTCAGAACACTGCAGATTAAGAAGTAACCATTGAGAAAACTTGCCTTGAGGTATTGGCTGACATCTGAAATCCAGATTATGAATTGCAAAATAGTAGTAATACTGGTGCAGTTGTTGCATTGCACAACTTGGATTTCTGAAATGATCTTAAAAATGGACACACTCTTGCATTTCTTGACTGTATGCATCTCCGTGTGTGCATTTATATGCAGAAATCAGGTACCTCACTGAGTTTTCAAGACAACATGGTTGTTCAAATAGCGTTTTTTCTTTTAGTTAAATTATGAGCTAGTAGTTTTGCTATACTGGAATTGCGGCAGGAATCTGTCTAAAACTCTTATTTTCCTATGGCAACTTTATTTTGGTAGCAATTTACTTGTATTTCAGAGGTGTATTATAATCATTCAATAGTATAAATATCTGTTCCACACTGTTAGAAGCATAGGAGGTTTTTTAGAAAATATTTATACTATCTCACCTCTGCTACCCAGTATTTCAGATATATTCATACTTGTTTTCTGACACAGACATAGGACAAGTTTTTCTTGTGTTCTTCACTTCCGTCCTGTCTTCCTATCCCATACACACTGTCACTGCTTACGTTTTGAGTGATGCCTTTTTCTGGTCTTAGGAAATAAAGGCTCAGACACAGTGAAAGGGTTGGGGGTTGTTTACCTCGGTATTTTAATAGGATCCCGTTCAATGGCTTCTGCCGTCCAGGTAGAACACGCCGCAAAAGCCCCGTCCCCCCAATCGAGTGTACAATTCAAGACTCTACACATTAGCATATCTACCAGGAGGGCCCAATAAGGGGCCTGGGTGGGATAACTTCTAGTTTACAAAATCTGTCCTACTAGGAGACCTTGAGGGCTCACGAAAACAGGGTGTTTGGTCTTCTAACTCTTCGTGGTTTCAGGGGTGTGTAGTCTCCCGGCCTACTAAGCACCATGAAATCAGGCTAAACTATCACCTAAAGCATCACAAGTATGCATGCTAATACTTGTGAAAATAGGGAACAGTGTAAGAAATACTCAGGAGAAAGGCAGAGAAAATCCTTCAGGCATCATGAGCAAGTGCCTTCTAATGACTTCTTTTGACAGAGGTTATGACAAGCAGTGGAAAAACAGATGATGATTTTAAGCATTCGTGCCTTTTCTCAGGCCCTTTGGTAGTGAATGAATGTTCCCTTATTGGCACAAGTGGAAAAATCAGCCTGTTCAAAATGCCTCTGATGTGTGCTCTCAGGACAGAGTTCTTGGGCTTGCTTCTTCCAGGCCGGTGTAGGACTGTGATGGTCCTCCGACTGCTGTAGAGTTTGTACCTATGTTTAAAAAAATATTAGCCTTAGATTTCCTTTAAGGAAGGTAAGGAGTACCCAAGGAAATAACACATGAGAGTTAATCACATGAGAAATCACTGCTTCAGTATTAGTTTCAGTATGTTGTTTAGTTTCAGAGAAGTCAGCTTCAGTAAATGAGTGATTTGGTTTCAGTATTAATTTGCAAAAAATCCCTGAAACATGGAATTACTTTGGCATTTCAATTACATTTTGCACTATGTACTAATGAACTGGTAGAAGACCTTCTGAAGGCCCTTTCTGTATTAGAGCAATGGTTTAGCTTATAGACTTTACCCTGGATAGCATAGTGGAGAATGAGATAAATCAGCAAAACTTCTAGCTGGGTTGGATAAGCACTTTTGCTCCTGTTGTCATGGTACAGACAGTTTCTGAGGACTAAATTTTAAGAGGAGTGGATCAGGTTCTTGGCATTGATATGGTGTATTTCTCAAACTGTAGTTTTATAGTGGCATTTAGTTAAAAAATATGTCTGAAAAAGAATCACATGAGTTGTTAGCAGCTCTCTTAAGTTTAGTTAGCAAAGGATAAGCCGCCCTTTTAAAAGGATATTGTGGAAATGAGCACTGGAGCAAGCTTCCTGCACCTGTAGCTCTTTGACATCAACAGTGTTTTGATCCAATATGCAGCCATGGACATGCCAAGACCGGAGAGGTGCAGGTGTTTCCCTCTGGCTTATGTAAGCTATAAGCTTCCCTGGAACTAAAATGCAGCTTGCTATTGCCTACAACTACCAGAGTAGTTAAGGAAGTGATTGGGTGTGAAAGGTGCCAAATGGCACTAGACAGAGATTTTCAGAGAGGAGGGAGTGGGAGGAAATGCACAACTGTTGTCAGTTCCCAGGACATAACTATTCTGCTCCATGCTCTACTTCTGCATGTAAAAGTCCAGGCTTGCTCTGTCTGCTAGCAAAAATCTACTAATGTGATTGTAAATTTTATTAAACTTACTGGCTAGAAATCATCAGACAGGTTGGAGCAAATGCAGAAAGACGCAAATTAAATCCCAAATGGCTCAATTGTTGAACATCTCTACTCCACACTTGAAAGATACTCTGAGAATGTTTCTTGTCAGACAGATTGTGCTCAAGGAGTTGGAACAGTTCTCACAGAAATGAGTTAGTGGTGGTGACTGCTTTCAGCAAAATGAAGCTAACCAGAGAGACTGAAAGAGCTGGGAAAAGTCTAGTTGTATTGTTCAATGGCAAAGCTATTCACTTATGTCTGGCTACTCTTGCCTAACAGATCTGCCAGAAAAGGCTGCTGTCCTGGGCGTTGCTCAGTTCGCTTTGGTTCATCAGGCACAGCTTTGAAAGTAACGAGGAGCAAGGCGCTGATCCTTAAGTACAGAAAATTGGGCCTTCTTCCTTCATTATACTGCATTGGTAGCTTAGCTGGTTTCAGGATGTTACAAAGGCCATTAAAATGTATAAATGAGTGGAAGTTTATGTAAGGAGAGAACGAGAAGTATCTTGTAGATAGTGTGCTTGGACCTCATCCTGTTGACCACAGAGCCTGGTTTGTGTTTACCATTAGCCTCAGCCCATCTGACATCCCCATTTGGATTTCCAGTTTCCTTCTCGTGTTACCAATCTGATTCTTGACAGCAGTTTTTGTATAAGAAGCTTTTTCTTCTGCAATAATTGCTGTTGCATTTCCATAGGTAATTGTACCACTTTATGTGCTTTCTCTCAACTTTTAACAACTACCTCAGTTATTACAAATCTTAATAATGGTTGAAGGTTGTTCAGTTGTGGATTTTTTGGTGGAGGGTTTTTCTGTTTGTTTTAATTTTTGGGTATTTTGTTGTTTGTTTGAGGCTTTTTGTTGCTTTTTTTTTTTTTTGGTGTTGTTTGTTTGGGTTTTTTTGTTCTCTATTTGGTTGGGCAAAATTCTTTAAAATGAGCCATGTTTCTTTGGTGTGGCTTCTGTTAGTCTTTTACCAGTACTGATAAATTAAAAAATACATGCAGAAGTGTGATCAAGAAGCAGAGATGATTCCCCTGAGTGTTTTAAGAGTGCTCACATGACATTGTAGTAAGTGTGGCAAAGATTTGGTGTCAAATGACAGGATGTTAACACAAGCAGCACGTCCTCTGTCTTCTGTACAGGTAGTGAATTGGCTCAGAGAAAGAAACTTAGACTGACTTAATGAACATTGCAAGAATCAGTGTGATGCTGGGCCGGATGATTGGGAGCTGGAGACCGGCCCTGCTGCACCATTGCTGGTTCCCAGAAACCATCCAGACAAGAACATCAGGAGCAAGCGTTTGTTTGAACTGTCATGTGTAGTGGTCACTGACATACCCACTCTGTTTCTGTTGTTTCTGCTCTCTTTTCCTCTGCTGGAGATGTACCCTAGTTTCAGTATTCTTTTTTTTCCTGTAATGAGATGCTATTACTTAATACTACAAGAATGAGCTATACCAAAGAGCAGAATTACTTCTTGTCAGTTCTGCTAGAAAGAAAGGGGGATGAAGGATGTCTTTGCACAAAGACATTAGATAAAACTTGAAATCAGTGCCATTTCTATATATTTTTTTTTTCAAAACTACTCAGTTAAATTGCAGCTTTATGGGTATACTTCAGAAGGAATTTTGTAATCCTCAAACTATAACCAAACAATCTTTATGACAGTGGCATGCATACTGCTAAACACTGAGAATGAAAAGCATTTCCAAATTAAATACTGAATCAGGAGGGTAGATATTAGTTACCTTTGCTTCTTTTCCTTAATGTGTCCTTCTCCCACTGAATACCTGTGTGAGTTGTAAATAACGTGGCCATGGTGAAGGCTGTAGGGCAAGCTAAAAAACTGTCCTTTGTCTTTTTGTTGCTGGTTTGTTGGGGTACCTTGGAGTATGCTGTGATTAAAATAGATGAAGAAATTGTAATGCCTTGAGGGAGATACATTTATATTTAACTCTTCTGAGAGTTTCCATGCCATGTTTTCATGTTTTCTGACAGGGAGGTTTTTTGTGAAAGACAGCTGAAATATAGATAATGGTGCAGAAGAAATAAAAATGCTGAATTGGCACTGAAAGCACAATATCTCCATGGAGAATTACTATCCTACTCATATTCTGAGGGTAGATAAGCCTCTGTGTTGTTTTGGATAAATTTTATTCTCAGTGTTCAGGCAGTGACTTCAGCAGCACATTACAGTAGTGTGCACAGTCTGTACAGAGTTGAGACTAGAAGATTACTTTATGTAATTGAAACTACAGAGAGTTTTCAATAGGAATAATGGCATTTTCTATTCTATTAAAATGATCTGTTAAAACTGTGCTTTAAAAAAATCAGACAGGTACTGGGTCTTTTGTTTTTGTTTTGTGGTTTGGTTTTGTTGTTTTTTTTTAGTTTTCAGTGCAATCATTGCCAGACATCTGTGGTTAGTGCAACATTAGAACTTTGCATTTCATAGAATTCAGAGAAAAAGGAAGAAGAAATCTAAAGCTGATTGCCAAATGTATTGTGTAAAGCCTTAGTATGATTTCTTTTATAAGTATGGCGTCTTTCATACCCTTGTTTTTAACTCAGTTATTATGTGCTGACGAGTTTCATTTCTGAGCCTGCTAGTATGAGGCTTGTAACTTTGCCAGACCTGATTGTCAGTTGTAAAAGCAGGGATATTTCTCAAGTATGTAGGTTCTCTCCTTTTAGTTGTGTTTAAGATACCACTCTCTATCACTATATGCCTTTTTCACAGATCTGTTTCATTTAGTTTTTGTAATCCTACTATTTTTCAGTCTCCTTCTATTTGCATCCTTGAGTCAGCCACTTCCCTTTACCCCTCTTCCCCTCCCTGTATCCATCAGTAAAGAAAAGCTGGAAGCGACTGTGCTTATCTAAAAGAGTAGAGTGATCCTTGTCTGCTTTTCCTTAGCTGTCGGGTTCTTTTGTTCTTCTTTAAGTAAAGAAGTCATCTTAGGCTGTCAGATCTGCCTTCTCACGTGAAAGATTTTTGTATCACTTTTCACAGTGTACACTGATACCAGACTACTTTGTATTATATCTTGATAAAGGTTTTCCACTTCCTCAATTCTTAACCTTTAACTCTGACTTAACCAGCTGTCAATATTAAAGCTGAAAATTTGGGAGATACTGTGAGGTTGATTTTTGGTGTGTTACTACATACTACACCAAAAAGGCTGCTCCCCCAGCACTGCCACAGCAACCACCTCCACCTGGGGGTTTCTTCTGCTTCCACTGTACCTGACTGAGCAGTAAAATTGATAGTGTAAGTTTAATATTAATATTTTTGTTTAGATCTTGGAACTAGCTGTTTGTGAAAATCTAAATACAGACCTTAAGTATTAATGGTGTTATTGTGGAAGACAAACATGTATTTGGTGAGTTTGATTTTGTACTACTGAACTATATCACAAAATTCAGACCTATACCAAATGTCTGATGTGTTCCAATGCCATATCAGGTTGCAGCCACTTCAGAATCTATGCTGGAGTTTATCCTCTCAGGCTGCCTCTGCTCTTTGGCATGTCTCATGCAGTAAGGTGCAAATGAAGTCTCTACCAATTTATGTTTGGTACTGAACTGGACAGCCACTGCCTTGTCTGAATGGAAAGGATTAGAGTTTTGTTTAAATTACAATAGAGCTGGAAAAAAAGCAAATTTGAAGTAGCCATTAGTGGGGAATTCATCAATGAAGTGACTTTCTCGGAGAAAGTAAAAAACTAGAAAAAGGGTTTTGTTTTGACTTAATTGTGTTTATTAATTTCTTGTGTTGGTTTAATAATAATTTTTTGCTGTTGGATTAAAATAGCAGAGTTAAAATTAGGTAATAAATTTGAGAACATTGTACTTTGAGTAAATGCCCGCCTTAAAACATGGTGGTGATTGGATGGCAATGTGTAATGAAAAGTCCTGTATTGAATGAATGAACAGTTTCTAAGAAAATTCTGTGATTGGTAGGAAGACAAAAGTTTTATTTCCCTGTTTCCTTGGCAGAATAGAAGGTTACAGAGTAGGAACCCTTTTTGGAATACAGGCTAAGCCATTTGAGTGAGAGTTAGTATTTTAATACTTAGTCATGAGACATGCTAGTCCTGCTAAGTAATAAAAAAGCATGTTAAAGATTTCTCATCTTGTTTTCTCGCTTTGAGTTCAAATAAGCAAAGTACTTGCATTCTTTCCTTCTCAGGCAGCCTAGACTAAACAGTTCATGGGCTTTTATCAGGGTGTGTTTGAAAAGCAGAGCTTAACACTTGGAGAGGGTGCAAAGTTTGGCTGCAAATAAGCATTACCTTCTGGCATGCAGGCTGCTTAGCAGGTGTCAAGAGAGGCCTCAAGGTAGTTTGATGCATTATTGTTTCTTTATAAACCTAGGAGTAGTGTGTGCTGTTCGTCACTCTGTATCATGTAATCCTTTGATAAGTCAGACATGTGCTGTCTTCAAAAATTAAGATGACCTTTGTAGTCCCATATAAGGATTCTTGCTTAACAAGCCTCCTCAGGGAGTGCTGAAGTTCTCTGGAAAAGGGATAATATCTAGAAAAGATATTATCATCTTTTACATAGAGGAGGCAATGTGTGCCCTGCTTCTTTTTAGTCATGAGATTAGATGGGTCCACTTCATTAAGTAAAGCCTTTAGCTATTCTGATCTCTTAGTAAGTTACTTAGCACCAAGATGAGACTTAAGGATGCCCTGACTACAAACCCCATAGGCTTCTAGCAGGCCAGCTAGAATCTATGCCTATGCTGTTTTACTTAAGCTTTACAATTTTAATCCAGACTTTCTGAAGTCTTGGCTTGCTAGTATGCTAAATGATTCTGAAAAATTCAATCCCCCACCTGCACATTAACGTATGGTTTTCAAGCCTTTTGCAGTGCAGTGGATAAACCATTGTGTCTTTCTGGCTACAGAATTTCCACAGCCATATTTACATCAGAATTAAATGATGCTCATTGCCTTCGTTGTTGCAGCTTCAGCTTTCAAGTGGCTTCTTGTGTCTGGCTGTAAAACTGGCTCAAAAAGGTGACACTAAGGGCCTGAGCCCCAGGCCTTCCCTGCTCCAAGGTGCCCACCCACCCTTGGCTGAGGGCCCCAGCCATGCCCTGTGGTGGGGCCAGTGGAGATGGCTGGTACCTGCACCTGGAACAAGTTCCTGGAAGAAATAAAAAGCATAAGGTGCCTTACTCCCTACCACAGATACATCAGTGTAGCCTGTTGGCGTTTGCAGGAGGTTTTGTTGTGTGCTGTGGTACTTGAGAAGGTGAGGCAGGCACTGACTGGAAGAACAAAACTGGCCAAATTGGCCTGTGGGACCCCAGTTGAAATTTAGCTTAAAACTTACAGAAATGCTGCAGAACTAAGTGTACTATTTCATAGCTAAGTTATGCCAAATTTCACAGCCAAGTTTAACAATCCTGGAAGCTGGAGTTGTGGTTTAAAAATTTAAAAAGTAATGTAAAAATGCTTGTGGAGATTCCACTTGTGAAAGTTTTAAGAAATATTGTCCCAAAGTGGCAGTGCTTGCATATATCTGCAAACTCTTCAAACTTCAGCGTGCTTCCTGTGAAATATTCAGTTTATTTCATTTCCTTGGGATTTGAGTTTGTGCAGATCACTGTTTGTTTTATCATATCCTGACAAATGTTGGCTGGAATGAAATTTGAAGCCTGCTTGTTATGTTGGCACGTGTTTTAATTTGGAAAAAAAAAAAGAGCAAGCTTAAGAGTCATACTCCTAAGAATTTAGAGCAGAAGGTCAGTGTGAATTTCTAAATGAACATATTTCATCCTGAAAGCAATTCAGTGAGTAACAAAGATTGTAGGTAGGTAACTTCAGCACTGGAACAGTGGTAGTTTGCTCAGCAGTTAAGAATTAATAGATGCAAACCAGTTTTATGACATATAATTTCCATTGGTACAAATGTAAAGTTCTAGGAGAATGATTGTCCAAAGTGTGTAATCCAACTTTTCTTTTACTTTGGATAAATGAATTGATGTATTGCATCTTTAAAGGATGCTGTATATCCGCAAAGCCTAAGTACTGCACTGGGCTGCTGACTTCCATGGGAATACTTGGAAGCATACTAGGAGTCTGCAGTCTTTGGAGGTGCAGATTGTAAAGAGATACACTTGAGGTTTTGGTGACTTGGACCAGCATAATGTGTGTCATGGAAACAAGAGAAGGAAAAGAGGTTTTTCTTTCCTCTTGAATGATCCCTGATGCTTTGAGGTTTGGACTGATTTTTTTTTTTTCTGGATCTTTTCTTGATGTGGTTGGCATGCATTTGATTTTAAAAGAACTTGTCTGAAGATATAAAAGAGAAAATAATGATCATCTGGTAGGAAAACCATGCACATATGCACTTTCATGTTGAGAAGTTTAATTTGAATAATGCCATTTGGATAAGAATTGGCTTAAGTAAACAAAATTTTCAGATTTTTTTTTTACATCCAAGACATTGTAATATAACACTTTTGGACATTTAAAAGGATCAGTGTATCTTCTGGGCTTAATTGCTTTCTGCTCTCTTTTCCTAAATGATTATTTTGTTTTTCTGTTTTGGCATTTTGTCTAATGTTTCACTCCAGCATGGCAAGCAGTGGATTTGGCACTAGTATCCACTTAATTCCTGAGGTACTTGCCACTGCCTGCTGAAGAAAGGTGTCATCACATAAGAACCTGATGTCAAGAGAAATACTGCTGTTATTTTCCAGGGTGACACATAAGAAACGATGGTGAGGTCAGCCTGTCTTTATGAGATCTTAGAAGGACGTGTAAAATACAGCATGCAAATGCCATACACCAGAATCCAAGGCAAATGTGCTAAAAAAAAACCCTAGTGAAATTGTTCCTGAGCAAGTGAAGGGACTCAGTGCTGTTCAGACTAGGACAGGCTTTGCATATGTGGTTGCAAAAATGGTTTTTCAGTGTCCTACAGTTATAGACTGTGCTTTTCCAGGTAAGTTTAAATTGCATTGATTCTGTCCTGACTGACTTGTGATGTCTTTGACACTTCTCAGCAGTGAGTGTGACTGGCAGAATCCAAAGTTGGTAAAACTGAAGATAGCAAACGCTTTAATGAAACAAATGTTACTACATAACGTTGTAGTCAATATAGCCATCTGTGACTGAAAAAAAGAAAATTAAATGCATCAATTTAATAGTTGTGATTAAAAAAAGAGACAAGGTAAATTTAATAAGGCTGTAGAGCTATTGACTAGGAAGACATCTATGGCTGAAAAACTTCCATGGGCTACAACAACCTGGAGATAATGTTCATGAAAAGTATCTGTTATATTATATGCTTACCTGATTCTAGCTCTCTTTCCAGAAGGATCAAAATGTAATCTGTAGGAAACAGTATACTAGGTTAGATGGCTGGAATTTTGTTCCTACGACTATTGTAAGATTTTGGCACTAGTGCACGGAAAAAAAAAATTCCCCGCTTTTGCTTCTTCAGAAGCAGGTCAGAGACATGATTTGAATTACAACTGGCTGTGTGATTCTCTGCAGGTGTTGTGAAGTACATGCTACCTTCACTCCCAGTGTGAATTATGTTGTATTCTAGGAAAATGGATTTCTTCCACCATATCTACCTACTACCATAGTGTAGTTTCCTTTCTTTTGCATTGCAGCTTCTGGTTTAGAAATAAAGAACTGTTGACTGTATGAAGGAAACTCTAGATGATTGCAAGTCATGTTAGGGAAACTTTTGGCAGGCCTTTAATTTGTTTAAGCAGAGGATCAAATACAGTCATTACTGCTGTAGTCTTTGCAATATTGGCCTCTGTTTGATCCTTCTAGTTGTCATTTCATTAGAACTCTTGTCAGGGTATATTTATGTGCAATGACTTTCTCAGTGCACTTTTTGAATTGGAGAGGAACTGGTCTCTGGAAACCAGTGTTATACTGTGCTTTAAGTGTTCCCTGTGGCATTAGGGAAATCGGCAGTCTTTGAATTTCTGTGATTCTAATATTCCATGTAATCATTTAGGTTGGAAAAGACCCTCACAATCGAGTCCAACTGTGAGCCCAGCACTGCCAAGTCCATCACTAAACCATGTCCCTAAACGCCACATCTACATGTCTTTTAAATACCACCAGGGATGGTGACTCCACCACTTCCCTGGGCAGCCTGTTCCGATGCCTGAACACCCTTTCAGTGCAGAAGTTTTTTTCCTAGTATTGAGCCCAAACCTCTCCTGGCACAACTTGATGCTGTTTCCTCTTGTCTGTCACTTCTTACTTGGGAGAAGAGGCCAACTATGATTTCCAGGCTGAACAGCTGCTGCTCTCCTAGCCTTTCCTCTTTGGAGAATACTTAAATACTGTTATTTTTTAGCTCTGGCATGTGTACATGAATCTGCAGTAGCCAAATCTAGCGTACTTGAAGCTTTGTTTTGCACTGAAAAAACCAAAACAAAAGATATATGGTGTCAGCTAGGCTATTTGAAACACATTGAAAATTACTAGAAAGTGTCTCCTGCTTCCCCCTCATCTGAATGGAGAGTTTCAGAGTAGGCAGTAAGGAAAAAGGCTAGTTTTGGGGCTGTCTACAGTAAGAGAAAACTCCATCTAAAAAAAAATCACAGGTAGAACTGTACCAAACAAAAGCAGCAGCTATTCTTTTTTTCTTAATTTCTAATTTTAAATTCTTTCAAAGTGTTAAAATATTTTAAAATTCAAGTAGATTTAAATGATTATATATATACTTACATCAGGCATTTCACAATTTCTACAGAAGCGTTCAATTGTAAAAATGTTGCTACTATGTGTACTGACAATTAGCAGCTTACAGTGGGTGAAATATTTTGGTTATGCTCTTTGAGGTGGGCTTGTATTTGGGGTAAATAGAACTACTATTGTTAATGAGGAGGTATGGAGCCTGGGAAGCATTCACTTTGTGAAAACAACCCATGCCAGATATGACCATCTAGCAACTCTGCTGTTATTTGGTATCACTGACTTCCTTTCCCTCTTCCCTCCCCCCCTCAAAAAGATAAGTTCTTTTTTAGAGGAAATCCTGTTTATTTGCTTTGAGGAAATAATTTTTCCAGTTAGTCCTGTTTAGTTTTGTTTTGTTTTCTTTCTATTAATCTGTTAAGGAGTGCTGATACTCCTTGCAATTTTGTTTTCTGCCTCTGTAGTTGCAGTTTTTCATGCATAAGGAGTTGCTAGTAGTGGCAGTACCATCTAAATACTTTTCATGTCAGTAATGATTTGATTATCAGCTGCTGCAGTTGTTTCTTGTTCTTTGGCCTCTTCCTGGAAATAACATCAACCCTTCTCTTTTGTCTTCTGCCTTTCTTCTACCACAAGCCTTTGTTGCCTTAGCTGGAGAGTTATTTTGGGGCAGCAATTTCTATAAAGACCACAGTCTATTACTCCAACTCACATCACAGCTTGAGAGCAATTGAAGTGATATTCTGGAAGTGCTGCTTCTTGGTTTTGCTTAAGTTTTTAGAGGAATGTAAAAATCAGTTAGTGAATTTCTGAAAATACGCTTTTTTTCTTTCTTTTCACCCTGCCCAACTACTAGCCATTTAGCCATTTTTTAAATTTTCTGCTGGCTATTTTAATATCCTTTCACTCCAATTCATAATCATCTCTCAAATCTAAGCATGGTAACTTAAGCAACTTTCTGTGGAGAATGATTCTCTAGGGCTGGCTGACGGATTAAGTGGCAGTACCTTGGTTGTGGAGCAACCTACATTTGCACATTCTCCAGTCATTTCCCATTAAAACTTAAATCCTTGTGCTGTTGTGGCACCTTTAAAAAGCAGACCTCTCTCTTACATCTCAGTGTTATGAAAACCAGGCATACTGTAACCCAGAACCCCAAGGAATGCTTGATTGAAATAACAGATCAGAAAAGTTTCTTGCTAATATTCCTGTGATTGTAAGTTTGTTCAAGTGACAGAAGCTTGGTGTCAGCTAACTTTCTGCATACAGCCTAATTTTGGTCAAAAAAATAACACAGATCTTAAAGGCTTCAGTGATGCAGTGTTTGTGGGGATAGGTAACTTCTTAAAATGTAACAGTGTTCATTGCATTTCCTCTCTCTAGAATTATCAGTCACTGCTCAATGGGTGGCTGGTCTGGTTCCTGCTGCAGAATGTATTCCCTGTTAGTAATTACTGAGATTGAGTAGAATGAGTGAGGGGAAACAGAAATGTCTCCTAAGATCCTCACAGGTAAACAAAAAGCTTTGGTTTAGCTAGCTCTGTTCTTCTGTAGTATCTATCTGGATTAATTTTAATTAATTAATAATAAGTATTATATATAAATAAATTATTTATTTAGAACATGTCTTTGGATTTCTTTTTTTTTTTTTTTCTGACTGTCTAGAGTTCGACATCCTGCATATAGGTCTGAAGACCTGTACGATGTAGGAAATTCAGGGAAAGCTTTTAGGAGAGAAAATAACAGAAGGAACATCCATAGGTTGTGATTTACAGTTAAAAACCCTCTGCCATTAGTGAGAAGTTAGTTTTGAAATGGTCCATTACATCATGCAGTGAGAATGGTGAAGGAGAAAACAGATACCTTGCTTTCATTTTCACATGACCATGTGACTTGAATACATTATATAAACACATAAAACAGAAATCTAAACTCGTTTAACATATTTTGAATGTAGCCATTTATCTTTGTTAGAGGTATTTGAATGAATAAACGGAACATTTAAGTTCCCCAAATGTTGTTAATCACAAACATTTCATTTACAATGGAGCTTAGCAAATGTGTAGTGAGAGGCCCTGTGGCACAGGAGACTTTTTGTATCCCTAATACATGTGAAGATGCATGTGCTAAAAGTTACAGTGCAGTTAACTCCTATCCTGGTGTGCACAAAATGAACATCAGCTGCTTTAAACTTAGTTTAAAGCTTCCTGGAATTGTTCCAGGTTCAGATATTGAAGGTCTTTCTATTTCAGAGTTGATCCTCACATTTGTTCTCTCTCTCTCCCCCTCTCTCCCTCTCTCTCCACCTCTTTCTCCTTTTGCAGGCAAGGGCAGCTCAAGCATCTCATCCGACGTGAGTTCAAGTACGGATCACACACCCACCAAAGCCCAGAAGAATGCAGCTACCAGTGAAGGTAGGCAGCTGGTACTCATTACCCAGGTCAGGCCTCCCAGCAGAATCCTAGCAGCTTTCAGAAGAGGAAACCCTCCTCCTCCTTCCTTCTGTGTACAGTAGCATTGGTCTCCTAGAAATTAAAAAACAGTGCTCGTTTAAAAAGTTTTCACTTGCACCTGTGGTAGTTTCTGTTATATTTGAAGGATATGCTTGATGGAAGCTTTTTGACATACATTTTAGGTCAAATGTTAGCCTCTTTCTTTTCTGTGAACACCATAAAAACGTGAGTTGAGATGAGTTTTTCAGAAGTGTAGCTTGGACATGAAGACCTGACATAGATTTAATTAGGCCAATGCACCTCACCTACAATTACTGGAGTATGTCATCACCTAGGGCTAGATTTTTAATATCCAGGGGAAGGAGATGTCTTATCTGTCAGTATTAGTACAATGTTGTACTAATTGGCCTATGAACAGAGAAATGCTGATTCTTCCTCTCTGACTTCTTACATGTGAGTAGGTGTGTTGTGTTAAATGGAAGTCTGTTTGCCCTAGTTTTTACAATTGTGTCTTTTAATGCTGAGAGGAAATAACTGTATATAGTTTAATGATGTAAGCCAGAAGGATTTTAAATAATTGCACATTTATATGCCTTAACTACTGTTTAACTCTGTCATAATGATTTAGTTATACTTGGTAGTAATCAAATAATTCTGATTTCTTACACTTCTGTCACTACAAATTAAGTTACAAGCTCTGATTGCTCTCAGTCTAGCTTTATTTCTTATGGTTAAAGGAAATCAGACTTTTGAATAGTTCTAGTTTGGCAAGTCTGGCTATGACTGTAGAATCTGTTCAGTAAAAGCAGTTAGTGTAAGTAATGGAGGATCACATGAATCACAAGAATTCTGTTGCTGGGCATGCATAATGCCATATCAAGAATGAATATCTGGCACCTATGAATCATGAGAGATACTGATTTCGAATCTGTGCTTTTTTAGTCCAGCCAATAAATTTAACAACAAACAAAGAAATGGTTAATAATCTTAAGTTGAATAGTAGACTTCATGTTTCTCTAAATTTTAGATTTCAAAGTTTTGAGGTACCTGAAAGAGGTGAATTATCAGGACACAAAATCAATTTAGGAAATGTATTCTCTGTATGACAGCCAGGAATGAAAAAGAAAAGAAACCACAAAAGAATAGTGGAAACTCTGAAGTCAGTACTTAATAAGTGCTCTGAATTTCTGTTCTACTTCAGTCTGTAAAGCATTTTTTTCCTTGGATTTCAATAAGATAATGCAAAATATTCCTTTCCTAATCTCTATGATTTACATTCTTAATTTAGCCCATTATTGAGCCAGTGAATACTGATGTTGACCTTGAAATCTTTACCAGTTGTTTGCAGCTGATTAATTCATTAGCGAGGGAGGCTTAAATGCAAGCCAGCAGATGCTGTAGTAAAAATATGTTTTTATGAGTTCAAATGCAAAATCAGAGTTCAAAGCAGTGTACTTGTGTGTTCTATACTTAGAGGCAATTTCAAATGTTAGCTTAATTTTTCTGTGCCCTGGAGTAGTGTGATTTGACAAACACTTATTTTGACAATGGATTCAGAAGTAGCTTCTTTATCAGCCTGTGGTGTTACTACTTTCTTACCATTTCTTTCTCCTGAGGAATTACTAATGTGGAGAAGTTTAATATAAATTACCTTAATGTGAATTGCTGCATAATCTGGCAGATAGTTTGAATGTCATAATGGACATGAGGGGAGCATAAGAATTCTGTGAAGGCAAATGAGACCAGAGAGAGGGAAGTAGTTGGGGCAGAACAGGTGCTGTTGAAACTGGTGCTGTTACTGGATGGTGCATGTATCAACTTACCTGTCTGGATTTTTTAATAATGCTGCCTCTTTTCCCCATGAACAGTGGACTTATGCTGGAGGATTCAGCTGATAATAAAGACTCATACCTTCCAGAAGATGACTTGAGTTCTATGCTTACAGAAGACTGAGTATTTTTATACTGTTCAGTTACAGAGTAATGTCTAAGGGCCAGCTAAGAACAGGAGTCTGATTGTGTTTGATGCTGTACAAGCAGTGGCACTTGTGTATTTTGGAGTGTTTGCATAACATTTTTTAAACCATTAGTTAAATTTACCTACTCCACTCTAGTATTTACTTGCCATGGTACAATAGTATCTGCCCAGCACAGAGGGTAGTACCTGTGTCTTTCTTTTCACTGGAGTCTGTTTACTGCAGGGACAGAATGCTCCAATTCTGCCTATATTGTAAAATCACAGCACTCTGTGTTGTCCCGTGAAGGAGCTACATGTTGTGTGGTGAGCTGTATGCAGCTGGATTTGGCATGGGAAGGACTAGGAAACATTGCAGGTGTACTCTTCTTCACCTTTTATTGTCATGGGAAATGATCCTGATTGAGCAAGTGGCAGACAGCTTCTTTGCATCCTCTGCATTTCTATTGCCAGCTGCATTCCTGAGTGCCCAGCTCTGTGGAGAGCATAATATTTGTCTGGGGCTGAAGGCCTTTCACAACTTCTGCTTTCTGGCTTTTTAAACAGACCTAATTCTTTCCAGTTCTGCGCAGCTTGTCTTCTGTTTCTGTAAGACAGATGACACAACACTTGTTGAAGCTGAATCGATGGAATGAATGCCTTGAAACAACTAGAAAGGAAATTTGTGGGACTGCTCCATCCTAGCTCTGGTACTCTACAGCAGAGAAGCAGTCATGTAAAGTACTACTTAGCCAGGTACAGATTCTTAAGAACTGCAAAAAGATGTCAAGCAGGACTCTTGCTTGGAAGAGCAAACCACCTCAGGAACTATCTGACAGCAGGTGTTACCTTGTCATCAGTTTAAGAAATCAAACCACACTCGTCATCCTGATGACTGCAACCATGTTATCTGTTGAGTTTCAGAGCTATGATATTTCTCTGCAGAATGGGTACCAGAAATAGGTAACAAGATGCTTGAATTGGCTTTTGTTGTTCCAGTCCTAGGTATCCTATTAAGGCAACTTCAGTTAGCTCTCTTGATGGGCATGGGTGGTGCAGTTATGGCCAAAATAATGGTTCCTGCCCTCACACTGTGGATTTAGAGCATCTGTAGAGTTGTGGAATATTTTATGTTTCAAAGAGACAAATGTTGGTCATGCTCTTGTCTGAGCGAAGTGTACATCTTCCCCAGAGAAGGACAGAGTGTGTTGGTATCCTGAACTGAACAAGCTTCACTCAGTGATACATTGGAGAGGAAACTACTACTCTGTTTTCATTGTGTAGAGGAAATCAGACAGTACCTGGCAGACCATGCGGCTTCCTAAATTCAAGCTTTGACATACCAGTAATGCACTTGAGGGGGACGCAAAGGTGTGGCTGTGCTGATGCTGAAACCGGAGTCCATGGCTCTCACTTTGTGTACTTCAGTGAAGGGATGGTGTCAAACCCCAGATGTCTGGTCCTCTGTGTAAGTCACAGGCTGGAGAAACCTGTTTGTGTGGCTACAGCTTGGTTCAGAAGGAAGTGTGGTAGCTTGTGTGTCTGCATGTGGAGTGATGCCTCCACACTGCCTCCTCTTCTGAGGATGCAGTTTTCTTTAGCTTTCACTATACATTGCCTTTCACTTCTTTTCCAGTCTTGGAGGTTGTCTGCAATTCTTTACCCTATCAATCAATTATAGTTAGAAACTTGAGAACGCATGAGTTTTTACTACCCCCCATTGCTCTCTGGCAAGTGAAAGACTAAATGGATTTTTGTGGGCCATTTAAATGCAATTTGCTAGACACAGTCTCAGCTGGAGTATTATTGTCTGAAACTTGATTTAGAAGATTAGACTGAATGACTGTTTTTGTATGGGCTTACCTTGATCAGGGAGTTTTCTTCTAACACTTACCTGCAAAGTGTGGAATGTTATGTCCAAGCTGGATGCTTTGTATTAACTTGACTGACTGTTTTTCAAATAAAAAATCAATACTGCTTGCACTTCATGTATAGCATCATTAAGATGTAATCCAGAGGCAGCTTTAAATTGAGAGCTCATGTGTGAGCTCAATGTAGAAGTTCCAATTTATTTCCCAGTTTCTGTAAAATCAAATTGAAGGATTAGGTCTGAAGCAAAACACTATTTTAGCAGAGGGGCTCAGTGCTGAAGTACCTCTGAATATATCCCATTAAATCTTAGGATTTTGAGTTTTGCAAAAATGCAGTGAAGCCAGCTGCTGTATTTTGAAGAAGTTACATTTTTTTTCTGCTTTTAATTGACTTCTAGGGACCTTCAAAGAGTAAGTATTTTACTTGGTTTCTCCTTTTGCAGTATTCTGAAAATTCTAGAGTACACTGCAATGTATGTTTAGTGTGGAGATCAAATGCATTTGTTTTGGCAGTACCTGTTTGTGTGCATCTCAATACAAGAGGTATTTCTTCTGCAGGTTAGGTGTGTACTAGAAAAACCCTCCCTCTCATAGTTGTATCCTCCTTCCTGTTTTATTTGGGTTTTGTAGTGGTTCCACTGGACTTGACAGTGCTGGGTTTACAGTTGATCTTTATGATCTCAAGGGTCTTTTCTAACCTAAGTGATTCTCTGACTCTCAGAGCAGTAGGACCGATAGTGTGGTGGGAGCAATTATGTTAATTAGAAACCAGTCCCTCCATAAAATCATCCTGTGGGGGCAGCTGTGTGAAAATGTAGCACTTTACAAATATGTTAAGCTTTAATTACTCACGTAAAAGTGCTACTGTATCCCGTGCAAGATGATGGCTTGGTTGATCAGGCTGTGTTTAGGGCCATTGACTGTCCTTTTATTGTGGCACCTGGCCACTGAAGCTTCTATATAGAAAAAATTCTTTTTCCAGAAAAAATTGACCTCAGTATCAGAAAACGTTTATCGCTGCTCTATATGGGAATATATTAAATGACATTTCTTGCACACAAATTTATTTGGGTTGTTTGCCTCTCATTTCACCCTACAAGCAAGGGAACAAAGTACTTGTTATAGGATACTTTTAGGGAGGCTGTAATTTGTTTAATTTCTTTTGACTTCATAATCACATTCCTTCAAAACATGGTATCTTTTGGATCTCTGAGGATTTCTTAATTTATTTAATGAATTTAAGAGGAGAAGTTCTTGCGTTGTGGACTGTGGCCAACATAAAAAATTGTGAAGATGGAGCAGGTTCTTTGCTACTGAATGCTTTTTAGATTTTAAATGGTTCCTGATAGAGAATCAGCTCAAACTGAGATTCAGGTGAGTGCAATCCTGATCTTTTTTCAGAGGGAGATAAAAATCTCAGAGAACCAATTTGCAAATAGACATTCTTTCTGTGTACTAAGGTTCACATAAATAGGTAGGTAGCTTTTTTTGGTATATTGGAGCTCCATTGAAGCTTTGGAGTTTTTTGTGTAGCCTCTTGGGGCATTGAGCTAGGTGTTGTGGCAAAAGACTGTTGCTGAAAAGAGATGCAGGTTTTTACCCAGATTTTCTTGATGATCTCTTTGGCAGAAAGAGCTCTTCAGATCCCTTTAATTCATCTGATACCTGTTAAGAAATCTGTTCCTACTTCCTTTCTTTACCACTTTTCATTTTCTTTTTAACATTAGAAGTTTATTAACCCAGTATCAGTAATTAAAACTTGTCAGTGTTCTTTCTGGATGAATGCAAATATATGAATAATTCCTATTCTTTTGATGGTAGTTCTCTTCCTTTCCATCTCTATCCTCATGTCTTTGCACCCTCTTATTGGGTATTTGGGCTCTTGGTTCTACTGTTGAAGTTCTGTCTCAAAGTGGGCTTTCTGTACACCAAAGTGTGTCAGAAGTTGATGTCAATGCCTGAATTTGCCCCTGCTTTCTTGGAACTGGGCAGAGATTCAGTTGGCTTTGAGTGAACTGTGGCTGTTTTGAGTTGGTAGTGAAACTGGAGACTAGGTAAGTTTTCTGGGGTTTTGTGTTACGTTTTTAGCAGGGGAGTTTTCTAGAAAAGTCAAATGTTGCATTGCAGAATGTGCCAAAACAGAATCATTTCAAGCCAAAAAGATTGAGGAGCAGTAAGAGGGGGCTGAGAGGCGTGACAGCTAGTAAATCCAAAACTATAAACAATTTGGCTGAATAAACAGAGCTCACTATTTAAATTCCTTTAACCAACATATCTGAATGCATGCACAAATATAATCGCCTCAAGCAGCATGTGAAGGTACGAAGTAGTATAGAGCTTGCTCTTAAGCACTATTTTTTTGTGCTTAACCACATCTTGTTATGCTTTTGCTATCTAATAGGCAGTGTTCCTGCAGCACTGTTCTGCTAATTACAACAATACCATTACAATCAGCATTTAAATTAGAGTTCAAATGCGAGGCAAAAGTAGTTGGGACATTGGCAAGGTTGAACCTGAAAATTGAAACCTTACGTTATTCTGGCTAATTTGTACGGAAATGCTATAGCCAAATGTTTAAAACTTGCCCAAACAATACCAAGAACAAATTGGAAAGGTACATGAAACTGCAGTCTTATTTGATCTGCTGCCTGAAATGTGAGACCCACCAGAGTGCAGCTAAAGAGAAATGATCCCAATTTAAAAACCTGGCATTAGCTTTTCCAAGTAAGGTCTGATGCTTGGTAGGAGTGATTACAGTTTATTCAGTTACCTGTAAATCTGATTTTAAGGAATCCAAGGTCCCAAATGTAGTTCTTTGGGTAAAATGCTGTACCAAACTACTTAAATACTGTTATCTCAGGGAGGTTCTGACACTTAACTGTTCTTCCTGCTACTGCCTATGATAGCTGTCTAAAGTAGTTTTCTTCTCTGAAAAGTGAAGTCATCTCCAAATATCTGATGAATGCCCAGCATTTGTTAGTCAAAACCCCATCCTTCTTGAATGCTAGACTGTCTCCTAAGACTTCTAGAAGAATATATATAACCTGATAATGCATATTTAAATATGTCAGGTTTATCCATTTTTCAGAATTTATGAAGTGAGACTAACAAGTTCCTTCAGATTAGTTCTAGTTCTTGATTGAAATAATGAAATAAAATTGGAACAGCAATTTTCTTGACTATAACTTCACAATCCTTGTTAAGGTGCTGTAGTTTAAATTTATTGCACAAAATATCCTGCCTTATATTCCTGTATCTTATCTTTTTGTGTCAAATGACTGCATAATTTTTAAGACTGATACCACCAACAGTGCCAAAACTAGCAACATGCTTGAGAAATATCTGCTTAGAGTTGCTGAGCCATTCTGACTTCTGGCTATTGCACCATGGTGCCTGCTACTGTGTTTTTCTCAAGTTCAGCATCTCCTTGTTTCTGCCAGCATTCCCAGATTTCACTTGAGACATAAGTATGTACTGGGGTTGGCTGATGAAAATGGCAGTTCAAGAGTGGATAATGGTAATTTTTATGTTAATGCTTATGCTCCTGTTAATTCTGACTGCTGGATCATCATCGGTTCAGACAGTTACAGCAGACTAGGCTGGAAGTATAGGGAGAAGTTGTGAGCATGGGTATAATTTGATGATTTGCCATCTACATGTTCCTCTAGCCTTAATCAGCCACACCTGAACATGTAACTTGTGGTGTTGTGCCTGATGCATGGTCACTAACTGGCTGTTGTGATACTTCTTTCATATTTAAGAATAGTTTTCATCTTGACATGTGATGATGGGTTTGTGAGTTTGTATCTCTTGAACCTCGAAGTTAAACAGTGATATTAACAGTTTAAATAAAAGATCTTTTTTTTTGGTAGAGAAAAATGAGTGCCCATAGCAACCTATCAGCTATACTGGGCTAGGAGATTTCTGTTTCCTTGCTCTGTCCTCTTAGGTGTATATAGGTTTGCCAGAAGGCAGGCAGGATTGCTTTAGAGATGCATTATAAATGCTTGTTTGCAAGATTCTGTAGTCAATTTAGATCAGTTAGTTTGAGTTACCCTTCCACAAAGTGAAGTACAAAGACTCTTCATAGGCATGTCACCTACTTGTGGTGTCTTTGTGCTGCCTTGGACATGTGAATGTGTGAGTGGGAAGAAGCTTGTTGGCTTTACTGGATGACTGTAACCCCATATGCTGCTTGCAGTGACCTGGATACATCATAAATCTCTGTTGTAATTTTTTATCAGAGTTACTGTAACTAAATTTTGTGGTTTACCAGGGCCTAATCTAACCTACAGTGCTTTTAGTTTTCCCTAACATGAAGTCCATTTCCATCTTGTATATCAAAGAGAGTGAAATTTTACAGCACTGTGAGGTATTAATTGTTTGTGGGAAGTTTTTTACTTTGTTCATTATAGGTAAATCATGCTGTGTGGGAGTCCCTGAAAGAAACACAGTAAGAAATCTCAAGGATGTGGGCAGTAGGAATAAATTATTTTTTCCAGCTGTGATGCTTGCTTAATATGAACATTTATAGGTCCATGTAGACATATGTAAACATTGATTATTTGTTCATTTATTAGACACACTCACATTTCCCACCTCTATCCCATAAGATAAACATTTGTAAGCCTTGTCAGGTAGGGTTTGAGCTTCCATTTGAGCAATAAAATCTTAGTGTGGCACCCAGAAGTTCAGAAACTGTTCAGAGCAGTCATTTACCTTAGTCAAGGAAAGACTTCTATGGTAGTGTGTCTTATAGAACCAGGTACACATGTAGTCTAAATGATAAAATTATAACTGGACTGCATTTTGTGAGCTCTGTCTTGGAAAACTATTGACCCTTCTTTATTGTGGGCCGAGATAAGCCATTATCTTGAACTCTGCTTTCTCAAAATGCTCTTTTACTCTTGCTTTTCTTTCATGTTAAAAACAAGATTTTAGTAACTTCTTGTAATCTGAGGCAAAATTACAGCTCCATCTGATTTAGCTGTGAGTGTATTTTCCCTTTGCTATTCCTGTAGAATTAATTTTCTCAAATTTCTTTTAGTGACCTTGTACCTCAGATTCAGTTGTATTACAGATTTTCTGTCCAGCCTTGGGTTTGTTTTTTGAAAGCTTCTGCCATGTAAAACATGTGAAGCTGACCAAGAAGGTGATATGCTTGGTTTTAATAGGAGATTATTGAAGACTTGGCTAAAATTCACAATATTCTGAATATGCTTTGTTCCAGTAAAAAAAAGCTGACACCAGTGAGTGTCAGTTGGTGCTGTTAATTGGCAGACTACTTAACAAGCATATTTTGAGGAAAAAGCTATCAAGGAACATTTATTTTTCTTTCTTCTGAAATGGCATTAGATGAATGATAAATCTGCTTCTATCCTTCAATGTTTTGTAAAGATCACTTCTGCTATAGCGTAAATAATCCCGTATCATTTAGTGAAATATGAATGTTTGCTGGACTATGCTGAGGATGTCACTTCCAATGGAAGTGTATTCAACTCAAAATAACAGCACTACCATTCAGTCACTGGGTTCAGATTTTACCAATCATATTAAATAGTTATTTGGAATGAAGGAGAATGGATAACCTTGATGTGTTAATGCTTTCACATATTTTTAAATCTGTTTAGATATCCCCATGTACTATTTTTTTTTGTTCTTGTGATGATACTAATTTCTTTTAAAATATTATTCATAAGGAGAAGACTGAAGATTCTGAAGCAAACATAAGATTTGGTTGTGAGAAACTGTGTTGTGATTATTGATAGATGTCCATTTTCAATTAAACAGCGTGTTTAATTTAAATGCTGTGAACTGAAAAAGCAAGGCTCAGAACTGATGTAATTCATCTCATATCCTAATTTCTGTTATTGGTCATTCCAGTTTTGATATGAACAGAATACTAAAATGAAAGAACAACAGGGGGTAGCCTTTTGAATTTGATATTAAGTTAATGCCCAAACTATTAGAGTAACTTATTATCCTTCATTCATGTGCTTTAACTCAGAACTTTAATTGTTTCAGTGCTGCTTAAATTTCAAACCTGCAAATTTCACAGAAATTGGAACATGAAATATTAGATCAACTCTTTATATATTCTTGTCTGAGAGAAGGAACTTTTCTCATGTATCTTGGAAATAAGAGGAGTGTAGAAGGACAATATGCCACGAACTTTTACTGTTGAACATTTCCTGATTCTAAATTGAAGCAACCGTGTTTAAATATGTGATATTCTGTATTGTTTTTGAAGGAAGAATAATAAAACCATAACTAAACAATAACTTAACTCTTTGCCTAATAGGAGAAGAAAAGGAATGTAGTTGGAATTGCAAGCAGTAAAACTAGGTAAAAGAAACTGAAAAACAGTATCTGCAAAGTCATTTTAAAAAAATACGGTAAAAGTGTGAGTGACCAAACCTTTGTATTCTACTCTCTGTTGCTCAATATGATATATATACTTAAAAAGTTAGCAGGCTCAGATACTGCAGAAAGGAAAAACTGTTTCCTTTGGGTCCCTTCGTGGAAATTGTGACTTTTTGCCTGAATGGTTAGCCAGTGCATGCCAGAGAAACAAGCATTTTGCAGTAGATGGTTTAGTTAACAGCAAATGTAATCATGGTGAATCTTTGCAATTTGACATTACTTGAGTAACCAGATAGACTTCCTTAATCCAAAAGATAAATCATAAACTCTATGTAAAACTTAATGATATTTATCTTGGGATTGTGAGTGTGGTTCTAAAAAATAGTTCACATACCAGTCTGAAAATGTTTCTTATTGTCTTGGATTAAATTACACTTTTATGCTAAATTCAAGAGTAAGTGTCACTAATTTCAAGTCCTAAGAGAGACCATATTTCTTCAAAGGAGTTGATGTCTGAGATTCATTGAACCTATGGATATGTCCCATCAGGAGGTTGCCCATCAAAAACAGCTTGAACTGTTCTTAGAAAGACTCAGACTGGAATAGTGAGAGGAACTGGAGCTAGTGATCAGTCATTACACAAAGCCTCTATGAAAATAAAGTAGTTGAAACTTAAGTGAAAATCTGAGGCATATTTGTCAGCTCCTTTTGAGCTGAGGACAAGATCATCTTTGGTATGAAATGCATGGCTGTCAGTGATATTGGTCTCTATTCATGTCGTGACACATTTCACTGTAGAAAGAAAAATGTGTGTATTCTAGGTGCTAGGGTGCTATTTATGTGTTGGAGGGTTATTTATTTCTGTTTGTATCCATTTACTAGTGTCCAGGAAACTAAATTCAAGATTTGGATGAGCTTCAACTCTTCCCATCTGTGCATGTATTGGAATTTTCAAGAAATTTGGCATGGGAGGATGCTGAACTGTGAACACATCGTCAGTCCTCACCTCATTAACACTGTATTGCAGTAGTTTGTGGTGTGTGCTCAAAACCTAGAAAGATTTTGTTGCCTTGGTTGCTTCTTGAAAATTAAACAAGTAACATCAATTTTGTTCTGACTTTGAGTAGTTTTTAATACTAATGTGGTTCAAAAATCAACGGAAAAAATTTGTTTCTCCTTGGACTGTGATCTTTTCAATTCTGACCCAGTTTTGTGGGCAAGCTTTGTGGTCTGGTAATGGTGTGTTCAGCTCAGAATTAAATCTTCTGCTGGGCTTGGAAGCGTTTAGGCTCCTGTGCTGTTTTATTGACATGCTGGCTTAAAGTCCTCGTTTGTACATCATGTCTCTGTTAATTTGATCCAAATGAAGGACACTTCTGCCCTCAGTTTGTCGAGGCATCCATCCTGTACAGAGCTTTGGAAGTGTGACATGATGCCTTTGCTTACCATGCCAGATGCACTTCATTTTATTCTGTTTAATGTGGACGTAGAAGTTAGCTGGAGCTTTTGAAGCTTCAGGTATCCTGGTCAGAGCAATTGCCATTTAACATCTGGAAGTAGTTTAAAAATCATGATTTTCTCTTTTTCCTTGAGGAAAGAATTGTAGGCTGTCTGAACAAGGCCGGGGAAAACCAGGTGTTTAACTATGTTGCACCCTCTTGTAAATGATGTTGTCTCACACGTCCAGAGTATGATAGTATTCAGATAGCCATATACAAACCATGAATCACTTGATGGCAAAGGCTTAAAAGTAAAAAAATAAAAGTTTATATATAGGTGTTGAAATATCTTATTCTTGGTGTTTGAACACTGCATGCTGAATCTTGGGCCTGGGTGAAATACTGTGTAGAAAACTGACACTGATTTTTAATCAGATTTTGTCCCCCCTCCTGTTTTTTTTTTTTTTGTTGTTGTTGTTTTTTTTTTTTTTTTTGTGGACTTTGACTGTGGAGTTCAACCTGATAACTCCTATTCATCTGTGTCTAATTTTTTAGTTCTAATGGAACAGTCATACTTAGTTCTGGTATTGAGCTTATGACTGAGTCTGAATGGACTGTGTTATAATATTTTTTTGCAATTTCTGACACAACTGATTTTGGTTCCATATCAGAGAAATACCAACTGAATTTTATTTTGGGAAGGGAAGGGACTGCTCAAACTATAGGCCCTGAATTTAGACTGGGAAAAGGGAGCAGTGATGTTAAAAGATTGCGAAGGTAGTAAAGCTGAAGTTGGAAATAAACCTTCTATGGTGTATAATACTAAAAAGGTAGGTGTAAGTTTGTTTCATCTGAAGGGATAACACACTGCTAAGCATTGATAACCAGACATTAAGGCAAATGTAGGCCATTGCATTCCAGCACCTGTGTTTCTTCACAGAAAGCTTCTGGTGGGAGCAGAAGCTTTTATTAGACTAATAAAAGGTCTAATAAAAGGAACCCTGTCAATTCGAGGTGCATGGAAATCCAAATGTTACAAGACTAGTACACTATTGAAACAGTAATAGATTGTGATGTTGGATAATTTTGAGTTTGTGCACAGTGAAGAACCCTTGTGTGCTAGAAAACCCCTGGAACAAGGTCTGTGTCAGGATGGATGGATTATTTTGCTCCAGGCCAATAATGCCTTCTTCACTCATAAATTGGAGCTTATGACTGCAGGGAGGTACCAGAGAACTCAGCTGAGCAAATGCATTTCAGCTATATGGAAACAGCATGAACAAGCTAAAAAGAAAGTCCTTGTGTTTAGTTGGAATGCAGTAGAAGCTGTTTTCTATTGTGCAGAGAATGTGTTATAGGTTCGAAGGTATTATCTTGGAAGCATGATTTTATGATTGCATGGAATAGAATATTATGTATCTAGAATAGCATATTATACATGCCTTTAACTTCTTTGTGATGGACAACTAGTGGAATAAAAGTTGAGACTGAAATTTGTAATGTTTAACTGACACTTAAATTGCAAATGGTACAGTTCAGAGATCATTACTATTCCTCTCACTGGAAAATATTACAGAAAATACTTACTGTTTTTGTCAATCTAGCATTATGCTCAAACATGCCAGCAGGACCAGCAAAATTCTGTTTTCTGTGTGCTATCCTGTGGCAATAATACCTCTTTGCACAGCCCTGGTTTTACCACTGCTCTGGCAAGCTTTGGAAGGTACCAGTAACCAACACATTAGAAACCTGTCAGACGATGGAAAGGCCTTTAAAGAACTGTATGCCTGCCACCTTCTCTGTCATGATCAAAGCTTCTTTTGCTGAGCACTGTGTTCCTCAGCCACAGGGATGATATCAGACTCCATCCATCTTAACTTTACCTCCTGGAAATGTCTTGCCTTTCCTTATTCCTACACCAGTCTTCCACTTTCTGAGATGAAGCTGTCCTCACTGCCAGCTTGTTATTTTCCTGAATATGCTTGCCAGGCTGAAATGATATACATCATAGTTACGGGCTTCTTGCTGCCAAACTTTGGTCGTATATATTTTGCTCAAGCTGCAACTTCCAAAGCAAATACAGAGAGGAAATCAAAATTAAATTAATCCTCTCCAAGGATGTATAAAGTATGGCTGTGCTGAGGTTTACATGTTGAGGGTGAGAGGGACTGTTGGTTGTGTGGGCGGCAGAAGCCACTGGCATTCACAGCCCTGTTCTGTTGCATGGCTTGTCTGGGCTGGACTTGCTTAGTGTGAAGGCCTTAATTTTTTTTAATGATAGCTAGACAGATGACTTTGCTAAGGCATGGTTGACTATAGAACCATAGGGCATTCATGGCAGTTTGCATTCATAGGATTAAAGGCAAACGAGTTACTGATTTCGCTGGAACCCTCATAGTTGTGCATGTGCTTCGTTTAACATGGTCAAAACTTCTTTGCTGAGACTGAGCAGAGCTCTGGAGTCTTCAGTTTTGGACACTATGAAGGTTGGGTTTGGAGACCTACTGTCTGTCGACCTTGGCTGAGAGGGCTGGTTTAAGACAGTGCTCAGTTCTGTTGTAGTGCTGGGTTTCAGCTGGCCAGAAGGAGAAATCATCAGTAATCTTGAAGGCTTTGATGCCAGCTCTCTCAGATCATGTGAGGATTGGAGGTGTAAAGTAGTGGCTGATGGCTTTCTCAAAAAAATCCCCACCTACTGGCTGTACCTAGTCCATTTTCAACTGGAAAACATGGATGAAAGGAGTACTTGCCTGCAGGAAATGAAAAAGAAATGGAATTACTTTGCAGAACTATGTGCAATTGCAAAGTAGACTTGAATACTACTTCATAAAAAAAATATGGTGGGTTTTTTTCCTTTTCCAAGTTTTGGGTTTTCCATTTGGGATTTGTTGGTTTGTTTGTTGTTTATTTTTTTTCCCTGGAGCTGTAGGCTTTGTCTATCGTACAGTTATTCAGAAAGAAATTCCTTAACAAGCAACAGCAGTCATAAATTAATTAGTCCACTTACACAAGCAGAAAAATAGGCTTGATTACTGGAGTAACAATCATAACTATTCTTCACTAAATATTGTGCACAGGTAAAAGGAAATAAAAACCTTGTCTGTTTTTTCTATAAGCATAAAAGGGCTTCAGCATCGTAAATCTAATATAGGATGCCATCAGTGATCACCATGAGCTACCTGATGCTTGCTCTGAAGCTTATTAAATTATTAGGAGCACTTAAACTTTTGTCTTGGATAATTTAAATGTCTGGTTAAATTGTTTTGAAAAGTAAAGCTGTAACTGAGTAGCTTAATCTTGACTTGTTCTGGGTGAAAAACTTTGACTACACCAGAAGTAGTCAAGGTCAGGTGTTGGGAATGTGCTCTGTCTATCCTGCTAACACAGGGGAGAGCATCTACTTGCAGTCTTGCAGTACTGTCTGTTACTGAGACTTTGCTACTACTCCTATTGTCCAAGATGAGACTTGTGGAGATAGTTAAGCTTTTACAGAAGACCTCCTGTGGTGGGAAGTTACTGGTGTGTTGTCTTGCTGCAAATTATCTGTCCCATCTCTCTTAAGCTTAATCTTTCTATAAATCCTATATTTAATTTCTACTGATAGGCAAACAATTTTCCATAGCTTCCCTGCTAAATATGTCGATTTATGTTAGTGGAGAAACTTGTCAGTCATTAATCAACCACATAGTGTGGACCTAGAAGGGAAAGGGTAAGAATTATTGTCTGTACTTCTTGATGACTGTACAAGGACTGACTCCTTGCCAAAGTGGTTAACACAGCTGAAGTAATGTACTGTGAATGTCAACTCGTTGATCTGCAGATCTTGAAACTTTTCCATGAAGTACAGTGTCCAGTCATGAACTTCAGCTTGCTGACAATAGGTTTTGTTTTTTTGCTGTTTTATCTATTGATAGTAAAATTCTGAACTCTCAGGTAGAAGCTTCTGATGTAATGACATCTCCACTGAAAAAAGGCACTGTTCTGGGAAGAATCAAAGAACTTTTAAGCCTTAGAAACCACTCTTGTCATTTATCATTTCAGTCCATTTCCTCACCCATGAATGATGCAGGATGGCTGCCTGCCATGAAGGCAAACTGTAACAAGATGTAAAATAGTGAGGGTTTTTTTTGTTTGTTTAAATGGGGAACGTTGTGTTATTAATGACTCATTTATCTATACTTTGGTTTGTTCTATATGTAAAAAGCTTACTTATAATTTGAATAAACAAGTATCCCTCTGTTTGATATTCTGAATCAAGGCTCTGACTTAAACTGCATTTCTCTCCAAAAGCTTGGAGCACAAGACTGACTTAGAGCATGTACTCTATTTAATAGCTATGTAGCACAGAGAAAATACAACAGGAAGGATGGTATGTATCTTGCAGCAGTACTTAAAGAGGCTCAACAAAGTTGCTTGGGGAATTTAATGATCATAAGAATACAATTTCTTCCTTAAAGGTTTGTAAATTATACCATTGAAATTATTGCAAGATATGTTTATTAGTGGAGGCAATTTTTAAGATATTAGATGTCATCCCAGTGGCAATTTATCATTTTTTTTTTTATTCTTGCTTTTGCATTTGGTAAATATAAGTGTGTGCCAAGCTCACCTGGTTTCTAAAAGCTAAATGCAAGCCCTAGTAACAAGAATTTGTGTGATTTTAGGTAGTTATTTTTCCTAATCCATTAACTTACTTAAAACTGATCATAACTTGGTTATGGTTTACTGAAACGCCTGAGAATGGAAGCTGAATTTTGTCCAAGTTAAATTCCAAACTAGAGTAAGGATGTTGCTTTCACTTTTCAAGTTCAATGCATGTTAGTGGCTAGCAAAAATTTTTTCATTTTTCTTGAAGTTGCTATAAAAGTTCACCGATTTGGAAGTTTTTCTTTCGTGAATAGATGCCCAAGTGCACATAGTTCATTACTCTTTCCTTCTGGTATCTGACACAAGTATTGGTATTGTATAAATGTAGCTTCCCTTGAAAGACAGTATAAAGTGAAGAGTAGCTTTTGCTTGAAACACAGAGTAATTTTATATTTCCATTAGCAGATGTATGCTGGATATATGATACCTGTGTAATTATAGCCATTCTAGTACTATATAAAAATATAATGTGCTTAACTGAAAGCTCTTCAGTCTTACACGAAGCACTAGCAACTGTCTGGTTTAGACTATGGAAAATAAGTACATATTCCTTTTATAGCTTAATTGAAAATTATTCTGAGATATTATGATGACTTTTTTCACAAAAATAGATTTTCATATTTGGCTAACATTGTCTTATGTCAGGTGGCATGGCTTGAAAAGCAGTCTTTTGCAACTTCAGATTTCTTGTGTTATTTTTTCCCCCCATCTACCTTGCATTTTTTGTCCTGCTTACATAAAACCATAGTGAGAAAATTAACAGTATTGAATTGCGTTGCTTTTCCCTTTTGTCCTTGTCTTATTTTAGAGGCCAACTTAATGCTCCATCTAGGTAGACTTGACAAATGGAATTGTTCCAAGTCTTGTGTGTGAATACAAGGCAAGGATAGACTAGAGAGTTGAAAACCTGCCAAAACAAGCTTGAGTGAAATAGCTTCGTTTGTCTGGTGCTGCACTTTCTAACACCATGGGGCTTTTTAAAGGTATTTCCGTTCTCAGATGTATGTGGTCTATCGGGTACCACGAGAGGCAAGTGCCTTTGTAATCCATGAAGTGCATGTCCTGCAGCCCTTAGGTGGCATTTCAGTCATCCTGGTAAGAAAGAGGGGATCCAGCTTGGCCCAGCCATCCTGGCTGACACAATAAAACTTGTGGTATTTTAAAGTAAAGGCTGCTATTTTGTATAGAGGTGGCAAAAGTACTACAGTGTCCTGAAAAGGCAACTTCATATAAATGAAGTTATTTCAGAGTTCTTTCACACTGGCATTTCTAATGCCTTCCTTCAATATGTGAAGCATTAAAGTATGATATTTGAGCTTCTTGCTAGATTGAATTTCAAGTACTTTGCATTTTAAGCTGTGTTTATCTTTAAAAAGCATCTTGGTAGTTGTTTTGAGGATTTATGAGTGTATTTCATTACAAGTGTAATGATTTGAGTAAGTTCAAGGTAATACAACATTGAACTGAAGTTCAGAAAACCTTACCTGTAAAGGAAATCACTGAAATATCTTTCTTTCCTTTATCTAGTATAAGGTTGGGAAAGGAAGAGGATGTAACTGTGTCTTGGAATACAGAACAAAATTCCTGCTAAGAGAAAGGATTAAGATCTTTTCCATGCTTGGTGTGGATGAGAGAATTAGATTTTAATATTAGATCAAATTTTACTGTGAGCACTGAACTAGCCTGTTCTAAGTTCTGGTGCCTCTGCTGAGTCATGAAGGAAAGAAAGATTGGCCTAGATATTGGTAGGACTAATACTTAAATCTTTATATATACAGTTATAACTCACAGCTAACACCGCTGTGAAATAGAAGAACTAAAAATGAAAGGGGTCTATTTATGACCTTTTGCAAACTATCCTTTGTCTGATCTCATGTTGGACTTGTTCACAAACTAATACTTTTCCTAGTGCTGGTTTAACCTGTAAATTGGAAATGGATTGTTATTTAGGAACTGAAAGTATTCATCCCGTGGACACACTCTGCCTGCTGATGTGAAAGATAAAATCTTTCCAGTTTTACTACAAAACTCTGGATTTTTCCCTTTGGAGAATAGTAGCCTAAAGAAAAACAGGATTTGAGTTGCCTCGAAGGCAGGCAAAGCATCTCTGACAGTGCAACTGAAATTTTTTGAAATGTCTAGGGTAAAGTGTCTCCAGGAAACCTTCTTTTAATCTACCTGTTCTATTGTAGGGTCAACTTTTATAAGCATTAAAACTATAGGAAAATTTAGCAAAAGGGCACATGGGGAAACATGTAGAATACTCTTTGTAGGAACATGTGGGATAAAACAGAGCTTAGATGTTCTCCTGTCCGTGGGAAGGAGGTGAAGCAAATGAAAACTTTTTTAGGTAGTTTGTTGAAAGTGTGACCTGTAGTAAATGAATAAACTATTTTGCTAGGAAGAATAAAAACAAACAAATGACAAAAACAAAAGATGAAAATTTTGTTTCCTGAAAGTGAGACTGGTCAGTAATGCAGATTACGCATAGTAAATATTGAAGATCCCTGAAGGTAAACATAAAAAGCTTATTTTGAAGAAAAATAGATAGTGAAAACCATAAGGAGATGTCCTTCCATTTTTCAGTCTAGACAAATTTTTAACAATTTTAGTAAGTTTACTGCCTGAAAAGGTATAACTGTTACCTAGTTTTGAAATTGCTTTGGCTACCAGAAACCAAGAAGAGGCTAGAAAAAGTAATGAGATGAAAGTAGATTTCATTTTCTTATGGAAAAAGCTAAGTATTTTTGAAATAATTCAGGTATAAAGTTACATTGTGCCGTTCATCCCCTCCCCCCCTTTAAATATGTGGTGATCTTATAAAAAAGATAAAATACAATTTTGGACCTTTTAGGAGAAAAAGATGAGTTTCTTACAGAAGCAGTGCTCTTAAATCTATGTGTTGAAGCTGCTCAACCATGAAGGTAACCTGCACAATACCTGTGCAAAAGGATCACAGAAGGTTAATTGCATCACTTCTTGGTGTGTCTGTTATGTGTGCGGTTGATATTTTACTCATTTTTTAGCCTTTTCATTGCAGCATATTAACTATTTCTGTGGAGATTGAGAAAATTATTTGGTAGTCATACTATAGTTTTTACTGAAGTTCTATTGTTTATTTTTCTAGCTGTGGAATACAGAGTCCCTGGTTTGAGTGAGGCTAATTTTTATCAGAATATTGTACCATTGTGGTGCCTGATCCAAATTATGTTGAGTTGTAAACCTGGAACATTCAGCTCAGTTGTGTTGAATGGTAGTTGTCTATAAAACCTTGGGTGTCCCCATGAACACTACCTGGGGTCATTTACAGGAGTGCTAGAGCTGATCAAGAAACTGTTTCCTGGTTCCCCAGCCATCCCTCTACTGCTTGCACAGATGCTGTGGTTTGGACTGAGAAAGTGGAGAAAATAAGCAAGCAAGGATGAACAACCTGTGAAGAAAGGAAAAAAAAACCAACACAAAAATCCCCCCTTTCCACATTCACATCCCAGACCTCCAAATGCTAAAAAGTTAGAAGCAGATGCTGTATGAGGAGGTGTTTGTCTTTTGCAGCCATGTGTAAGAATGAAAAGGAAGCCTGACAGGTATTTGAAGGGGGAAGATAAAAGTCTGAGTGGTGAGAGTCCTTGCTTGGTCAAGAAGAGTGGGACAGGGTAGGAATTCTCCCAGGTACACAGCTCGTGTCTTCTCTTTGTAAATGCCTATGAAACCCAGTGGTGACCCCATGTTCCAGTCTGCTCCCTCCACTGCTGTTTTTTAATTCTCTGCTTGCTTGAATAGCAGAGGTTTGTGTAGCGGATCAGAAGGTGGTCAATAATCGTTGAAACAAACAGGTTTCAATGCAAGACTGTAGTCTAAAATTTTATTTTAGGTTGAATTTCTTTTAAATAAACTTAAGAGTGGTATGTGACCCAAGTTGAAACAGTAGTCATGGTTTTGAGCCCAAGCATTATATAATTAGGAAACTCTGTAAAACTTTAGCTTGCTTTTGTCCTGTTTATGAATTCTAAAAAATTTTCTTTTTGGACCTTTTCTGCCTCAACTGATACTAAGACCAGATGGTGCTTGTTCAAAGATCTACTGTTAATGTTTTATGGTCACACTAATTGTGGTAGCAATATTGCAGGTGTAGAGCTCCCAGCATATTTTGGATAGAGTGGCATTTGCCTGTCTTTCTGACGTGTCATGACAGCTTTGGGGCAGGTTGAATGTCAGAGCTCTTCAGCTGCCTAAGGGTTGTTGGAGGTGAAGAGATGATCTAAGAGCTGTGTAATTCTGACATTGTCGGGTGTCCTACATTAGAACTTTAGTTCTACCTTAAATCAGGTGTGAAAACACATGTGCATGCAGAAAGATGGCCCACAGTTTTAGGGACCTTTGTAGGGCATGTCTTCTGGTATAAGAATACTGAGCATCAAAACAGCAGCCTCCTATTGTGGATTTTGCTATGATTAAACTATCCCATTCATAATCTCATCTCATCACACAGTTCCCTTTGGGCAGTGGGCCTCATGCATGTAATTTGTACTTCTCTCTCTTGAATGATGAGTTAAAAACCTGTATTTTGTCTTGCAAATGGCTACCTTTTAGTATAGTCCAGATGGGAGAAAGACTGGTAGCACTCTTTTGTTTATTTTCCAACTCTGGCAGGCTTGAATTAGGGTTGAACCATACTAGTATTCTTAAATGTGAAAACAAGGCTGTGGTTCCAATATTGATCAGTCCAGTTGCAGAGGCAATTGACCAGAAGAGTTAAACCCAAACTTCTGGTATCTGGATTCAGCTCCCTGCTTTGTTTTAGGCTAATGCACACTGCTTGATTTCTGCAACTCTTTCCATTTTCATGTGGCTGTAGGCTTAGATTTTTGAGCTAACTCTTAGCATACTTTAAATTAAAAAAATAGATATATTCTGGGGTTCTTTAATGCCACATTTAAAAATATTTTGACTACCTGAATCTGTCTCCTGTAAATCATATGACTTCCTATAGCCATTAGATTATAGTGGGTGTGAATGCATTTTTTTGCTGCTGAGAACAGGAAACAAAGTGTATCTGTAAGCTTCACAGCCATCTTCCTTCCAGTTTACAATGATTTCCGTAAACCTAGGCTCCCATTTACTGTGACCTTTCTAGGTAAGAGAAAGGGAATGGGTTTTGTAGTTTGCCTTACTACTGAACTCAGGCCAAATAGTGAGTAATGAACATACCAGATGTTTCTACTTTTGAAGGCTTTTTTTGGAAAGAGCTATATTAACCAATTTATCCTTCCTCCCAGGAGATAATAGGACAGCAGCATAGCTGAGATCTGACAACTCATGACATGAGAAGAAAATATTAATGTTGACCCTTGTGATGTTGACAGTAGGATTTGAATCTAACCTTCTGCTCTTTTTGCTCAGAAAAATGCATGCAAGTAGTTTTCTTCAAATCTTTCAGCTACTGTTATGTTGTGATGTCAACCACATTTTTAGCTATTTGGAATACGAGCCACATTTTTTGTGCAAATCCAGGTGATTTCCATTGACTTAAGAGTGTTACTGCAGATATTTATTCATCTTACCATGAAATTGTAATCTGACCTTTGTTTTTGAAGAATAAATAACCCATGTTTGATTGGGTTTGCAGTTGGGATAGGGGAACTATGGAGCTGAACGGTTATAGCAAGTTCCTTCTCTGCCTTTGTTGATGAGCTCTCAAAGGCATTCATCTGTAGTTAATTATGTTAAGTATGAGAGAGGCTGGCTCTGTTGAAGTTTCTTGTCAGAAAGTACTTGCAGGCAACCTAATTTCTAGGGTTCTTATGATTCAGTGGATGTTCTACCTTTTCTCTCTGGCAGGAAGGTAGAAGTAGCAGCTGCGAGGACCTCTGTGTGGGACAGCCAACAAACAGGAAGGAGATGGTTGTAGTGACTTCAGTTTTAGTAGCAGCATCAGTTCTGCAAGAAAGTGGCAAAAAAGAGAATACAAGCAGGGAGATACCTTCACAGGCATTGTTCTTTGCAGCTCTTCCCTAGGGACTCCCTCTCTGGGTGAGAGGAGGCCTCACTTCTTGGTACCTTGTCCTGCTGGGCTCAGGGGAAGGGGTGGCAACTTCTACAGTTAGAGCAAGGTTTTGCATGGCTCCTTTCCCTTCCTTCCTCTTGTTATGTGCTACTATTTCCCCAATGTCCAGCACCCGGCTCTTACTCCAAACGCTTCCGTTGCCTCATCCTGCCCTTGAGCTCAGGATGCAAAGATATTTTGAGAATCTCATGCAGGTGGTCTGTGTCTCAAGAACTTAGGACCTTGAAAATTGATTTCCTTTGATTGCCCTCTGTTCCATTGTTCATGAAATATGCTTAACTACAAGGGATGAAGTCAAGAATGATGTAATAGTTATGGAGCCATTAATCAGTACAGTCACTGTGAACATCCAGGTGGAAAATTGTAACAACAGTTTATGTTCACATCTGCACAGAATATGTACAATAAATTATGCACAAAATCAAACATCTCTTAAGTGAACAGCATTATTTTAAGGCATACTTCCAGAAATCAGAAGAACCAAACCCCCTTGATAAGCAGGTAGTTGCATCATTTTTACTGATTGCTTGCAGATTTCTGCTTGAGGCAGAATGGAACAAAAAGAATGGAGTGATATGGGTTCACAAACCAGCTCGTTGTCATGAGCCACCCAGTTAATATGGGAATAATCTCCTTAGAAAGCTTTTTCTGTACACGTGCAAATCACCATTTCTGTGGCTTGTTCATTTCACCTATAAGGTTCAGGAAATGTGGAGTTTAAAGGTCAGTAATTTTTCAGTTCTGATTTCTCTGTGGTGGCAAATCCTTGGCTAAAAATGACTGTAGGAATTAAATGTGAGAATGTGCTATGCTTAAATTTCTTTCGAACATCAAATTTTAAGCAACAGGCAGACACCCTTAAAGGTTGATTTGAGACCAAATAAAGGCTCTTCTTGATGTTCAGATAAATATGATTTAGTCCATAAACATATCTATATCTTTCTGAAGCACTGTAGATTTCATGTCCATCGGAAAAACTTCATTTCTAAGCAGCAGAGTTAGTTTGCTTTTGTAACTGGACATGTGTTCTCCTGTAATAACATCCCTGTAATGATTTTCATGTGTGCTGACTGCTCCCATATGCAGTGTGGGCTGGAGTCCTTTCTAGCTGAAAATTCAGGAGTTTCCAATGTACATCCTTGTTCTTCCATGTGACATAGCTTCTTGTAGAGCTCTGTTGATAATGTGCCCTGCGGAGGCATGTGAAAGGGCTGAGTGTCCTGTTTCTGTGGCAGGATGCTCCAGCTCCAAGCTGGAGGGGGGAAAAACGGAACCAGACCTGACAAGAAACTGAATCTGATGTTTCAGTCTGTGAGCATCATAAATAGAGGCTGTTTCAGTTTAATACCCTATGTGCCAGGAGGGGTGGATGTAATTGGACAGCATATCTAAATCTAGGAAATGTTTTCGTCCCTCATTCTTAAGCTTGCTTTATTGCAAAATGTGATGACTGCTTATAGGTGTGTCAGATTTAAGATTTAACTGTGTTTCTTCATTCTTCTTGCTCACATGTTGAACTGAGTGTTTATGTCAGAGTGTTAAAGTATCATTCTGAGCACCCCCAGTCTGATCTGGGTCTTATTTTGTGAGCTGATACACATATGGATGATATAGTGATAACTTATCATAAAAAGCTTCTGAGCTCCTGCTGTTCTTGTGTGGCTTTTGTTTGTTTTCAAGTGACTTGAGGTCGGAAGGAGGCTCTTGACCTAAATACTGTATTAATGTTTCACTGTCTTCTCATTAGATGTTTTCATGAGGTTGTAAGGGTACTGGAAGACAAGAAAAAGGTTATAGATGAGTTCTGAATTTGTTTAGCTGAACTTGGAATATCTTTCTTGGAGTGAGACAGAGAAGGAAAGAATAGTGGAAAAAAGGCAGCAACTGAAGGGGGGAAAAAGTTGGATGTGTTTTATAACCATAAATGGTAAAAGTAACCTTGCTCTGCTGCCAGCAAGCAGAAAGATGGAATAAGGTTTTGATTTACAGGAACAGCTCAGCAAGGGCCTTGTAGAGTGCTTCATGCCTGCTATAAAAATGTGATTAGCTATAAAATGGGAGAGATTTAACAAGAGTTTAAGCATCGGCAACAGCGCTGTTTCACGCAGAATGTGGATGCCTGCTTTTAGAGTTCTGTAAACACAAGCTAGTTTGGAAATCATTACGTCTTTCAAGAGCGAATGTGGATTATTTTTACATATTACCTGAACATGTCACTTTTTGGTTCTTTGCCCATCCATCATGAGGTCTCTAAAATCAAGCAACATTTATCCTTATAATTGTTCCTTTGGATAATTGGAGCAGATCTAGGCTTTTACAGTAAGCTGCCTAAGGACATAGAAGTAGATATGAGATGCTTTCCCTTAATTCCAGTATTCTTGTTATACAACCTTTATGGTCTTTACCTGCATATTTCTGCTTTACTCAAGAAGGTAAATTTGTTTCTAAGCTCCAGTGGTCACTGGACCAGTAAAGCTTCATAGTTGTAGACAGCAAAAGCCTTTCCCCGCTTTACTGTTCCCTAGCTTCCAGTCCTGAAGTGATGGAAGCACAGAGTTTAAATTTTCTTAACAAGAAGATTATGAGCAAATGACTTACCAGCAAACATGCCAAGTAGAGTTTGGGGAGTGGAGGAAGGGGAACAGCTGCATTTTTGGGTGCTCAGTGTCATTCCTTGTGAAGATTCCACTGGAGGGAAGTGGAAGAGAGGGTACGGGAATTTCTTTCTGAAAAGTGAAGTACCAAGTTGACTGTGAAGAATTAGCTGTTCCTGTTAAAATCTGAGGCCAAATGTTTCTTTTCAAATGTTTCAGTCAAAGGCAGAAGAAAGGGAGGCTCATTTGGATAGTGCTGTATGACTTAGGCTTAAACTGAATGTTGAGATTATCTATCACTCTTAATTAGGCAAATGTAAGCCACCTTCATTTAGTTTAATTGTATTATCATAATATTATTGCTACTTCAGTTAGTTTAGGAACAATTCCTAAGAATGAACACATCCCTGAAAATGTGCAAGAAGCAAGCTTAAATTATTAAGACAAATTATTTTCTTGATATTAAATCTTTGATTACATCAAAGATTGTGGGACACAAGTGTAATAGAATATATAGTTGCCTATAAACCTGTGGGTATCTTAAGATTCTATTTTTGTTTATTTTCTAATCAGTCGCTCTCCATGACATCTAAATGTTTCAAATAGTAAGGGTTTTTTTAGCAAACACAAAAAATAAAGAGAACCTGAATATGATATTACCCCATCTATTAATTTGACTTGAACAATATTTGCTCTATAAACCCAAAATAGTTTAAGACTTACTTTTGAATATATTCTTCACTCATGGATCAAAAGGCAACAATTTCAAACTGCTAAGGGATAAACCTCCTTAACTTAAAAGTGTAGCTGAGAGGATCCGTACAGGCAAAGTTTTGATATTCTGTAACATTGTAACTAATCTAAAATCACTTTGTGAGAAAGTACTGCAAAAATCTCTCAAGGAAAAAAATATTTCTTTTTTCTCCACTGCAGATACTGTGTTATTCATTAATATTGAGATACGATGAGGAACTACTGCACTGTAACAGTTTTATGTGTGTCTAAATATGCTTGTGTCAGATATATGATACAGATGAAGAATGTATAATTGAATTTGAAATATATTTTCCCTAGTAATGTATATGTAGCTTTCCTCCCATGTTATGTACTTGTCAAATTTTCAAAAGTTAAAATTAAGCCCAAAGACACAAAATTGGTTGTTTAGTAATCTTTTCTTAAATGTGGAAAAGCCATTAGGCATAGGTTCTGAATACAATGCTGATTTTAACCAGGAAAAATATTGTGATTGAATACAGTGCATTCAATGTCAAAGGAGTATTCAATTTTTAAGGTAAATTATTTTTCTTGGTAGTTCAGAAGCAGAAAAAGATTAAGAATTGGATAGTTGTTCTAACTCTGAAGACTGAGTTTAATTATTGTCTTTTCCATGTGATCAGCTAGCTACCCAATGAGGAAACTGCGTCTTGCAAACTGAAAGAAAACAAAACCGGGCAGTACATACATCCAAAATTGAAGATACATTCAAAGTAGATCTAGGATCCCATGGCTGTATATGATGAGATTAATCCTGCAAGAATCTGCATGTACACTGTTGCTGTTTTTTAGCTGAAATCTCACTGTATGTCTTGTATACTATATGGGGCCTTTTGTTTGCAAATCTTAAATGAGGATGCAGTCATGTCAAACAACATACTGGTTTAGCCACGTCTTTGGGGAGAGGAATGCACCGCTGTGCCTCTGTTACTGGGTTTTGGAGTCCATCCCCTTCCCCCTCATGCCTAGTCATTAAGTTGTGTTGGGAAAATTCCTCTATTCATTTTGCCTTTAAATAATAGAATTGTTTAATTTGAAAAGGACCTTTAAAATCTTTGAACCCTGGGGGTTGTAGTCAAAGACAGGTTGAACAAGAGACAGGAGGGCCAGCTGTGACCTGGGGAGCATCAGGCACAGCATCACCAGCTGAGCAAGGGAGGGGATTGTCCCGCTCTGCTCTGCACTGGGGCAGCCTCACCTCGAGTGCTGGGGTCAGATCTGGGTGCCACAATATACGAAAGACATTGAGCTGTTAGAGACCATCCAAAGGAGGGCCATGAGGATGGTAAAGGGTCTGGAGGGGAAGCAGAAAGAGGGGCAGCTGAGATCACTTGGTCTGTTCAGCCTGGAGAAAAGGAAACTGAGAGGAGATCTCATTCTTGTCTTCAACATCCTCACAAAGGGAAGAGGAGGGGCAGACACTGATCTCTTCTCTGTGGTGACCAGTGACAGGACTCAAGGAAATAGCCTGAAACTGAGTCAGGGAAGGCTTAGGTTTGGTATCAGGAAAAGATTTTTCACCCAGAGGGTGACTGGGCAGCAGGACAGGCTCCCCAGGGAAATGGTCATAGCACCAAGCCTGACAGAGTTCAAGAAGCATTTGGACAATGCTGTCAGGCACATGGTGTGATTCTTGGGGTGTCCTGGGCAGGGCAGGAATTGTATTCTATTATCTTGATGGTTCCTTCCAACTCAACATATTCTATGATTCTATGATAGGTATAGGTCTCTTGGTTCAGTGTAAAGTATGGAATTGCTGTCACAAGTTTAATCAAACCTGGTTCTTTGATATGAGGGTCAAATCTTGTGTGGAAGCATCCCATTTCAATGGTTATGTCTCAGGCTGGGCCATTGTGCATCTGCTGTCTTGTTTGCAGAAGGGTTTTTCTTTGCTGGTGTGTAAGTGTACTGCTGTAATTGTGCTACAAATGTACAGCTAGGTACCCACTGGCAAACCTCTTTGCCTGCTTAGTGTGCAGGGAAAAAAAAGGAGTGATGATCACCTTCAGGACTCAGGAATATGAAACTGAAGAGAATGGAGCTTCTCCTGCTAAGCACCACAGCCCTACAGAGGATTTGTTATAGGGTGTACTGGAGGAGATTTGCTTGTAATTCACCCAAAGTCTATCATTTATCCTAACCCTGTTAGGATGTGTCCTCTGGCTAGTAACCTGCTTGTAAATGTGCTGAAATTAATTCTGCTGGGCTCTGCACAGAGCACTGAGGGTGGGAAAGACAGTAACTGTGGAACCATTGAGTGATTCCACATGTTGAATTTCCTTCCTCTTGCCATTCACATCACCAGCAAATATTCTCTCTGGCAAGCACATCCGTGCTTTCAGGTATTTAGGTTTGGTGTGGAGCAATAGAATGCAACATTATTTTTTCTGTTTCCATGTCCTTGCCTCTGTTTTTCCCCTTCCATAAATCTTACATGTTTACTGTACTCAGTTGTGCCCTTTTGCATCCATAAAACTCCAAACTTTATTTGTTCTTGTCTGCATTCCATCTTATACCTAGAAAAATTAATTTCATTTCCTGTGCATACCTAACTCACCCATGTTTTTTTTTTCTGCACCTAGTCTGCAAGTTTATGCCCTTTTTCATTATCCTTGTTGTGAGGCTTTGAGAAAATTTATGAAGTAGAGGGGGCTTAATCCCTGTGTTAGTCTCTATCAGCCAGCTCTCTCTACCCCTGAAAAACAACCACCTTTAACAGACAGTTAACTGTAATCTAACATTCTAGGTCAAAGATTACATTTTAACTTTTAAACTCGAGACTGGTCCTTTATCAGAGCGAGTCTTTCCTCTGTGGTGTTCCTGCTCCTTGCCTCTCCTTCTCCATCCATTTTTCTTTGTACAGGAATTTGTGAAGCTATGTAGAGCCAGATTTCTTGGAGAAAGGACAGGTACAGCATTACCTCACAACCATGGTTTTACTTGGTTTCTTTTGGAGATGGCAGTTCTATGGGATTCCATGGAGTACCTCAGGGTTAAACTCTTGTCTCAGTTGTCCAAGTTCTACAGTATAACTTGATTTTTTTTTTTCTTTTTTTTTTCTTTTCTTAATTTTTCTGGTAGACTTAAGCACATGCCACATAAACTCATGACACTTCCCTAGCCACAATGAAACCCCAAATGTCTGTAGATGTTGAAAAATTGAATGTTTTCTCTCCAGTGGTGATGTGTCTGTGTGCCAGCTGCAGAGAGAATTTACATCCAGCATGAATCTTTCTTTTCTTTGTGGCCATTTGTCATGAGTATGAGTTTGAAATGGTAGTACTTCAGAATGGAGGGTCACCAGGCTTTTCTTACTAATAGAGGTATTGAGGAGAAGTGGTTGTGGTTAAGCTTTTGAAATACTCTCTTTTGTCTGTAGAACTGAAGCCATAAACCTAGTTAATGGCCTGGAAATGTGTGCTGGTGTCTTAAGAATCCAGTTCGTGAAATTTCATTCTGGGTGGATTTGTTTTGGATAAAGCTGAGAAATGAACCTTTCTACATAATACCAACTCTTGAGTTATTGTCAACTCTCCTTGGACAGTTTCCTCTCTGAAGGCTGTGCTTGTAGGAAAGGACTTCTCATCTGATAAGGAATGTATTGTAGATATTAGTCCAGAGACATTGCTTTTCCTACCATTAATGTAAAATTATATATACCCTTATATAATAACCATTTTATGACAATGAGGGAGAAGGGATAAAAACACTGAAAGACTTCAGCCAGGCATGACTTGTAGGTGTTAATGTTACTCATAAAATTGAGTTGACAGAAAAACAGTAAGCTGCATTTTCTGCTACTGAGTTTTTTTAAGTCAGAGTCAATTCTGCCACTTTTGAGGACATTATCGTCTAGGACTTAAACACAAGGACCTAGTCTACCAACTTGCTCTGATGTTTTGTTTTTTCTTTGGGAGGGGATGGGGGGAGGAATCTTTCCACTATTTTCATCTCTTCCTTTTAGAAAGAAAGAAGTAACAGCCCAACCCATTCTGGTTAGTTGGTGGGATCTGTAAACATCTGCAATCTGCCTGCAACATCTTTTGTGAAAATGGGGTTGTGTTCTTCTCTGACATCTAGTGGAAAAGCAACAGCTCAAGAGTATATAGTCTCTTAACTTAACTTTGCTATCATTCTGTTCAATTTTGGAAAATCTAGTATAAGTCCTACTAGCAGCTGAAAAAGTAGCCATTGTATTGTGGTGAAATGTCAACCAGAGAAAAGGGTTGTAATTAACGTAACCTCCTGATTATTTTCTGGACAGCTGCATGTATTCTGATTTTCCCATTATACTAATGGATCTATATTTTATGACATTCTGTGCTCTATCAAATTTGTTTCCATCCTTCAAGCCATTGCCTCTGATAAATCTTGTCCAAGTTTTCAAGCATTTTAGTAATAAGCTAGTGCAGGAATCATTTGCCATTGCTCTGATATGAATGGGGTTCAGAATATTTACATCTGTGTAGGCACAAGATGGAGAGAAGAGATCTGGCTTATTCTAGGTAATCTTTGGCTGTATAATTACTGCTTGGTGGTTGCCTATAAGAACAGCCTTGGGATCAGCAGAGGTGAAGAGCTTGTATAAAACTAGCACTAATCTTTTCAGTTAGCAGAATTCAGCCTTTAAGAACATTTAGGGGAAAGGTGGTTCTTGCAGAAACTAGCCTCTGATTTGTGTCTTCTGTGAAGAAGAATATGATCATTGCTATGACTCAATAGGTAAGACTTTGAAAGATGTTCACATTCCTCTCCCAAGTGTTAAGAGAAAAGTACTTTTCCCATCCTAAACACACTTGTGCCAAATGGGAACTGTATTAATGGTGCTTTTTGCAGAAAGGACACATACTTTGAAGGGCTTATTGTCTGTAAGTTTGCCTTCTTACATACACCTGAATTCCACCCTCTTTGCAGATGGTTGTTTGTGGAGGAGGGGAACAAAAAAAGCCTGAACAAAATAACAATTGAGCAGCTTGGTGATAATCAGAAGTTTCTTGTTCAGAAATATTTTCCCACTTAGAAATTATTGCTTTCAGCTGTGAAAATAATGGGCTTTTCCTGCAGAGAAAAGAGGGAGGATGCATTTAAGTATTTAAAATAAATATCAATTCTCTTTTGCAAGTATGGAAAAATAACGACTCTTGTTTTAAGATCGCATAGGGATTCTATAAATATCTCTTGCATTTGTGGATAAGTTACTTTATTAGGTCAGGTCAGAGAAACCCTGCTCGAAAATGTATCTCTTAATGCTGAAGCTGTGCTGACACCATTTTTGAACAACCTCTTCAAAATGAGAATACCTTAGGGGTTGTATGTAAACAGAAGCTTCAAATAAACTTCTTTTATTGGTTGCACTGACATAATCTAGCAGTGATAATTATCTTGGGGCTGGGTAACTGCAGAGTGCATGGAGGTACTGGCTGTGTTTGACTCAAGAACTGCCAGTCTAGCAGGTGTTGGTGTATTTCAAGCACTGCCAATCAAGTCCATTTCATATCTGCCACTTTTTAGGAAAAGCAGCATGACATTTATTCGTGGTGATTTTCCCTGAGACTGCTGTTAAGGCTTTTTTGCAAGTATAGTGAAATATTTTACAGAAACATATTGTGACCCAATTAAGCACAACATGATAATCCAAGAGGAAGCCTTCAGGGAGCATGCAGTGTCACATAGCTGGGCAATAAAACTCCTTTCTTGCATGTTGCTTTCTTTGACCATTCAAGAATTACTGAAGGAGAAAAACAAAGCTTTGCATAAAGGGTCTACATGTGCCACCCAGTGAGTTTCAGGCTTTGGGGTTTTTTTCTGCTTGCTTTAAGAGCAAAGGTCAAATACCATTTGCCTGGTTTCTTCAAATCCTCCCATTCTCCACAGAAGTGGGTCCATTTCAGACTGAGACTTCCGCTGAGAGCCTTGCTTCAGAAACAGTGTTACCTGTTGGTCGATCACACTGGAGCCTGGAAATCCTCTGTCCTGCTTGGGTGAAGGAGTTTGGAGCAAGAAGGTCTGGTGTTACACTGTTTTTGTAATTGTTTCAGGCAGCAAAGATGGAAATGTCTTGATGGAGGGGCTGCTTTGAAACAGAACATAGAACAGGTAGGTATTACACCGTGTGCATGTTGCTGGGCAGTGTTGATAGTGACATGGCTCTAAAGAAAGAGGACAGTGTTTCTCAAAAATTATTTAATTCTCATGCTGAAGTATCACTGAGTTAAAATACTGTGTGAAAGATGTTTTAATACAGCATGTCCTATCAATTTTTTATTACACCAGTCAAATAATGAATTTTTGGCAGAAATGTATTTAATAGGCAGCCATTGATTATGACTTTCAAAGGAGTTGCACAAGTACAGCTTGGAGAATAATGTTAACTTACTCAGCCTTTCCTGAAGGTTGTACAATAGAAAAAAACAAATGCAGATTCATGTTCAGACTAGTTCAGTTTGCAGAGTTGACTCTTTGAAAAGCTTAAACCTATGTATGAGATAAGAGAATGGAGAATTACTCAGCATGCTGCTTCCTTTTAGAAACTTTGGTTAAATGTTAAATGAGAATGAGTTGGCAAACAGCAGCACTTGAAAAGAATATTATTGTAAGTAATGCTCTCCACATCCTGAGGGGAGATATAAGCAAGACACGTGTGCAGAGTAATCCTGTACATTAAAGCATAAAGAGTTCAGGGCTTACCTTTCTTGTTTAACATGAATTGAAGAAATAGGAAAATCAACTGTATTTTGGGTGGTTTTAGCTCTGTCTTTAAAACAGCAGTTCAAACTTAGCCCAGACTGCTACTGGCCAAAAATGTTGAGTGGGTAGAGTATGTTCTCCCTGAAGCACCTGGCACATAAGAATGCTATTCCCATTTGACCCTCAGTGGGCAGTGTTGGTTGAATGGAGATTCTCTCTGAGGATGGAACTAAAGATGCTGCCCCTGATAGGTCCTGGTGTGGTAAAAGTCTTGCAGAAGACCAGTAGTGACTGTTACTGCTGTACTCAGGTTGCCTAGGAATAAACTTTCATTCATACCATTAAAGAGTATACATCTGTGCTTGCTGAAGTTTTACCAAACATTGCCACAGAGTAAGATGGGGGAGGAAGGGCAGCAGCAGACATGAGCACAAACTACTAAATGCTAATCTGAAAGTTTCCTTTTAACTTGTTATGAATTCGGTGGCACTGGTACTAGGAAAATATATTTTGCTCATTGTGCTCTTTGGTTTTTTCCACTGTTTTCAATGCTCTGGCTCATGAGATGCAATCAGTTGCTTTCTGTTTTCCTCTGATTTCTTTTGGATTAGTTTGTTTTGGAAGGTAAGCAGGCTTCAATAATTGAGCAATTAAATTGTCTGCAGGAATTGTGATTCCTATTCAGAATAGATTCAGTAAGGAGGAAACATGCATGGCAGAATTAAAAATTTTGAGCAGCTCTGACATGGAACAATAAACTGCTCCACTCTTGCCTCTCTCTTAGGTGATACTAAGAGATTTGACAGAACAGTAGGTTCTTGGAAGTCAAGTGCTTTGTAGTCTGGAAGCCATCAGTTCTCTCTCAAATCTCTCTCCAGATAACATGCTTAATGAAAATGATGAGACTCTTACAGTAAATTAAACCTGAAGTTTGCCTCTGGGGCTTTAGCTCAATTCAGAATCTGAAATCTGAGACTTCTTAAAATTCTTTTAAGAATATAAATTATTAATTAGTGAGGGTTTCTAATAGGACTTAGCTCATGCAAAGAGGGGATATTTTATTACGGAGTCTTCTTTTAAGATATCTTTGAAACAGTGAAGTAACGTTGTGTCATTATTTGGGTGCAGTTTTAAATTATGTTTGACAGCTTCAGTTCTTGAACCACTGAAAACTCATGTTTCACTAGAATCTGACAGTGTAGTGGAAATGGTCATATACATCAGATATAATACAACTGTCAATGAGTACAGGGTGAAAAAATTATTTCAGTGATGCAGAACTGCCTTGTGACAAATTTTATTCGTTAGCACTCATCTCATACCAGATTTCAAAACAGGCAATGTAGGTGAAGGCTCCCAACTCACTCAAGGTTTATGCATGAGTTTTGAAGTAATGTCTTAGTTGTACAACTAGTAAATTATTTAAATGAACAATATTGTTTTAGTAGATAAAATACTTTACATAAAATTTTTGCTGTGCGGCTTAGCTTGGAACCTATCTTTGTCCTTTCTGGTATGAAGTTAGCAGGATGGGTTTTCTAAAAGTGTGCAGCGACTTGTGAGTGTAGAAAAAATGCTCTTTGGATTATCATCATTGATGCAGTTCTCCTATGGTGCTCAGTATAATGGATGGGTTTTCTGAATATGACAGCAGAGACCAGAGCAGTATCAGGTTGATAAGAAATGAAATCTGCATGTGCTTTTAGCAGAATAAGTAGTTGAAAATTTTGTGCCTTAATAAGCTAGTCTTATTTTGGATAATGAAGAAAATAAATGATTGGGATTGCTTTGGGAGGATTAGCTAGAGACAACGAAAAGTTCAGTGATTCTTGCTATTGTTTTTTCTCTAAGATGACCTGGAAGTTGCAAATTCCTTTCTCACCCTCTGCTTGCAAAGCAATGTTCAGTCTTTCGTAGAAACTGTTGTATAAGGCACTAGCTTCACAAAAACCTGTCATGTAGGGTTCAGTCTTACTTGGAAAGAAATGTGCCCCTAAATTCATTAGTTTTGGTTGGTGCTGCTTCTAACAAAACTCTTTTTGTCTTAATGTGGAGACCTACATTACTAAATGTGCATCAGCCAGATAATGCTCCCTGACCATATATAGTCTGCCTGAGAAAATGTGCTTTAATGAAAGTAGTATAGAAGCTATCTGAACATAATCCTCTGGCTTCAAACGCCTTGGTTCTTCATGTGGAGAGCGCATACCTGCTCAAGAATTGGCAGATAACTTACTTTGCTCCAGTAGCACAGCTGGCACACTGGCTGATTACCATTATATGAAGCTATTTGGTTCAGTTTTGTTCATATTATCTCAGTTTAACTCAGGGCTTCCAAGGCATCACTTTGATGTGAGAGCAAAATTTGACCTTTACCCTCCAAGTGATGGTGCTCACTATGCAGGAATTAAGATGTATCTAAGCATTTGGTAGGAATTTAATGAGTATATCAAATAAGTAATAGAGGGGAACCATGGATGTTAAATATAGAAATGCAGAAGAAAAGTGCTGTTAGGCACAGAGATTTATTCTTACTGGTACATGACATTTTTGTTTTTTCTCATGAAGGTGAATTATGAGACTTGGTAATGAGCAGTGATTTATTTAACAATGATACATAAATTATTTTGAGAGGCATTACAGTCAAGAGGAGGAGTCTGTTTGCATTGCTTTCTTAACCCAGGAATTTCCCTGCTCTCAGTCTGTGTTCAGCAGCTGATGCAGTTTGTTTTGCTGTGTTTTGAAGTGGCTGAGCAGTGCATTGCTAGCATATTTCTGTGCGTGTAAGATATCTGGTGACTGATGGGCCACATTTCACTCTCCCTCTCGCACACACACACCTTTTATCTAACAGACTTACTTGCATTTATACAAAGTGGATATAACATAACTATGTAGGATACTTGTTTTAGTCACGGAAAAAAACTCCTTTTTTGTTTGCTTTTTTATTCTTGGTTTTGGTTTGTTTGTTTTTGCAACTTGAATATTGACTGAACTTGAAATAGTTTAAATTTGCAGAGTATTGTTATGGTTAAGTTTTCAGAAGCTACTAGGGCTAACATATTAGCAAGAAACTGAGGAGTCAAATAAGTATGCCTGTTAGTAATGTGAATGGCATGGATCTTGAGGGAATTATTTGGAAAAAATGGTGCAATTCGCATTTAAGTTGTATGATCAGGTGAGTGATATGTATATAAGAAGCAAAGAGTGGTCCATTTGAAGACTAACCACACGTTGTGCTTGGGGGAGGATCGTATGGGGATTCAGACATTCAAGCAAATTGAATGGATATGTTAACACCATAGCTTGCTCATGTCTGGGAGAGCTAAAATGGCACCAATCTACACTTTCGTATTTTTATTTCCTGGCATTACTTCACATTTTGTTATCATTCCAACCATGGAAGGTTTAAGAGGGATCCCTCTTGAAATATTAGGTGATCATGGATTTTTATTATAGCTCAAATCTACCTATCACATCTTCAAGTGATGAAGCCTACGTGCAAGCCTAAGTATTTCTTATATTAATATAACATGTATCTTAATTTTCTCTTACACTAGATAGAAAATTTAAATGTAAGGAAACAGGCAATAGAAATTATCATAAATTACGGAAGTTAATTTAAAAGCAACTGTTCCAACTGCAGCAAACTAAAAGATAGTGGCACTGCAGCAAGCTAACACCTGAATTCAAAGCAATAGTTAGATATTCTGCACATGTTAGTGAAGAATTCCATAGAAAACAGCATAAAAGGATTGGAGGAAAAAGAATAGTGATTCTATCAGCATTGATTTTTGGTTTTTGTCTCCTTATAGAACCTGTGATGTACACATGAACATTTGTGTGTTGTTCTTTCAGTCTGCTCCATTGTGATAGCCAGCCGAGACACCAGTACCATGGTGTCCCTTTTCAGTGCAATTTAAAGGTGGTAATATTTCAGACTGTATTTGTTTATCGATGTTGGAGAGCAGTCGTTCTGGTTCGTGGAGACTCACAGATTTGCAGAGCAATACTCAGCCTTCTGAGAGCCTTCTGTAAATGCCTGGCCTCTGTACTGGGAAGAATGGATAGTTTTCCAGTGTTGACATGGATGCAACTAACATTTTCTAATTTAGTCTCTCTCGGGTTCAGTGTGCATTGTGTTTCCCAGTTCTTCCTGGCTCTAGGGGGAAAGAAATTTGCAAAGCTGCTTAAGGCAGGAGATACTTGGCGTAAGGCAGGAGGCAGTGTGAGGGAAGACAGATGTATTACCTGCATTCCTGGTATTGTCCAACTGATGTGAGATTTCAAGGAGACTGGATGCTTGAGGACTGCAGAACTAGGCATGATTAAATGTTGTAATCTCCAAAAAAGTCTTAAAGTGGCTCCTGGGAGGGGGTTAAAATTGGATGCCCAGTTGGTGCCATCATGCATGCTGGCAAGGTGCCTTGTACAGAGAATGCAGAGCTCAGTTTTGGGGTGAAATAGTTACTGGTCAGAACTTGCTTTCCATTGAGAACATGAGTCAGTGAAAGGAATGCTGAGTGGGCATTGTAAATCCACAACTTTAATGAAACAACTAATGGATAATCTGGATGTGGCTGAGTTGGAGCAGTTTAAGAATTCTAGGAACTGAGCCTTGGAAGAAAAAATAAAACTGTAAATCATTTGAGGAGAAAAGCATTCAAAACGAGCATAAACAAAGTAGGTCATAATTCTCAGTGAGTATGTTTGCTGCATAAACAGTATTAAACCCCAACACTTAGTGTTGATTTAGAACAGGCTTGTTGCAGTATAATCATATTTTTACGACCTAGCAAATATTGTTATGATCAGTGGTTCCCTTATGCTGAGATATTTCTCTTCAATATTGGCTACTCAGCCATAAGTTCAGGTGACTGAAGTCCGAAGTGTCTTTACAGCTAAATTGGTCAGCTGTTAGGATTGACATCGAGTTTCAAAGTACTTGGTTCACTTACCTTTGCCAGAAGTTGAGCCCTTGACATAGATTTCTAAACTCAAGCATCCAGGCATCATTTTAAATTTTTGACCCTGTTTGTTAAATGCTATAAGAACATCTTTGTAAGTGTTAAGTTTGCAATTTGTCTTCTAAAGGTCAGATGATAACAATAATTCACCTGAGGCCTTGTTTCATTGCAGGATTTTGTTGCTTAATGACTTCAGATTGCTTTGAAAGTCCTAACATAATTGTGTTGCTTCTGTACAGAATTAACTCATAGTTTAAAAAGCCCCTACTGTTCTCAAATATGGAAATATGGTTTGTTCTGACCCCCAATACCCCTGTTTTTATTTATCCTAGAAAAAATTCCCTCTGCTTTGACTATCAAAAGCTAAATCTATTCTGTGCATCCAGGCAGAGCATTTTAGAAATATGGGAAGCAAGCTGGAAGGAAGGATTCCCACTCATATTTTTGACCCTCATGGCCTTTAAGGGAGCTTCTCTGATTTCTGTTTGAGGTATTCTGGTTCTGTTCTGTTGCCTGTCATTTTAAATGTAGCTCAGGTGAGGTTGGTGTCCTTGTGCAGCTGGTAAATGCTGCTCTTTCACAGCATTGTAGCTGTAATGAAATCTTAAGTTCTATATTAATGTTTCAGTACCTGATGAGGGATGGAACTGCAGAGCTGGATGGATGAAATCCATGCTGACAGATAGACCTCAGCTTTTTTACTTGCCCTGTGCTTGAGGAGGTTTTGGCAAGGTGCTCTCCACAGTACCTTGCAGCTAGTTAGAATTCAGCACTGTGTTTCTTCTTGCAGAGCTGTTGAATATATTGAGGGACCAGGGGAAGAAGCAAGGGCTGAATTTGTTTAATTGGCAATGACTTTTTCTGGCACACCAGCATGCTCTTGATGATGCTATTTATGGGTGCCTATTGCCAGCAACAACATTCATGTCAAATTACACTTCATGGCTGACAAAAAATTATCTCTCCAGCATGTTAACATATTTAAGCCATTTGTTCACTCTCTGCTATTATTGGTTATTTTAAACCCTGTTGAATCTTTTAAAAGCTTTTGCCAGGTTTGTATTTTCTTTAGCTCTTCAGAAAAAAAAAAGTAGATCTATAATTCAGTATTGGAGATTTGGTTTGGGCAAATATAGAATAAGAAGTATTACAGTAAATTTGATTTCTGTACCTAAACTGCTTTCTCTTTCTCAGACATCAGTAAGTAAGTCTTCCACTAGTTAGCTACTGTTCCTTTTGTTAGATGCGAACATTTTTTTGATGAGTAGCATGTGCTTTTCATGAAAGATAGTATTTCTCTGTTGTCCAAAACAAATGTGGAATTCAAGTCTTAAAGCTCAGATTTTTAGTCTGAATTCAGATTCCCAGGTTTCTTGTCTGGTGGCAGTATTCAGCTGGCATCTGCATTGAGCAGCATGTTCTTCGTGGTCTTCAGTAGTGTTTGAGTGGCCAATATCTAGTCCCAAGATGCAATGAATTACACGTGATTATAATTTTTTTATTCAAAACTTTAAGTTGAATTTTAATGGGGAATCCCATGGTGGGCTGCTTTTGGTTGTTTTTTTTATTTTTCCAGAATGAGCATCTGTTACAGATAAGCTGAATTATGATGGAATTTTGTTTCTAAGGGAAATTAAAATCCCTCTGTGCCTTTCCAGATGTCTTCCTGGGGATATCTATTGCAAATATGTCAAGTTTTTAAGGATAACTAGTTTTCTAACAGTCAACACTACCAACTGGAAGCAGCTGTCTCACGTTTTCTATGTCTGCAGCTGCCTGTCATGGGTAACCAGATGATTTTGTATTCTCACCTGTTGTTTATGCATTTAAAAGTTCTGGCTGCCATGCTAACTCCAGCGTTGTTTTTCCCTCAGGGTTTGGCCATATGTGGCCATCAAATCATAGTGGTCAGCTGCTGAGAGCGATTAAGTCATTTAGCTGTTCAGGTCTGAAATAAATTAAGCAGCATGAAATAAGTTGTCAGACTTGCATCTCTGTCCAGAAGAAAGACATGTTATTTGCTTACATAGCACATCAAATGGCAAGTATGCTTGGGGTTTTTGTGCTTGCCTTGGAACGGCTGCAGTCCTGGAAGGGTTGGAAGAGCAGTGGGAGCCGAGTGAATTACCCAGAACTTCATGGGACTGACTTTTGCAATTCATCTAGGAACTGGAAATCAAATTTGCAAAGCAAGAGAAACTTCCATTGCAAGGCAAGGCTCTCGAAGAACAATGCTATGTTGTGGCAGTAAGGTTACCTGTAGCATTTTCTGTTTAAAAGAAGAATTTATTTCCTAAAAGTTTGAGGTTTGGTGGCTTGGTATTTTTTGGTTTCTTTGTGTGTGGAGTTCTTTTGTTGTTACGGCTGGTTTTGTTTATTGGGGGATGGAGGGTTTTTTGTAAGTTTGGTGGTTTTTTCTCTTTTTTTCTTTTTTTTCAGGTATAATAGGAGACACAATCCTAGTTCATTAGGATATACTGATATGGGTACTCCATGCCAGATTACCCCTATCTCACCAAAAAGATACTGATAAAAAGCTTTCATATCCTGAGGCAGACCTTGTCTGTTTGTTTGAAACAGAACAGCTGTCTGGAAATGTGCAGTTCATTGAAATCTGAAGTGAAGAATGATTCTTTGGGTTTCATTGAATGTCAGACCCTTTGTATTTATTATTTTTTTTCCTTTTTCTTTCTTTATCTTCTGTTTTGGTAGGTAAAGCGGGGAGCTGCTTCTAAACTTTTCTTTTGTTTATTTAATGTTTTTTGTGGCTTTTTACTAGATAGTTTTTTTATTATTTTTTCCAGAAAAATGGCACTGTCTGTATTGTAGTAATATCCTCTTATCCTTGACTACTTTCTGCGAGGGAAAAATTACCATATTGCTGGTATTTCAATGTATTAATAATTCCATCCACTAATGGATAGGTCAAACAGTCATAAGAAAATAAAGATACCTTGTGCGTCCGAGGAAATTTGGTACAGGACATACCAAGACATGCATGTTAGGAAAGAACCTGAAGGTTTAAGTACCATAAAACATTTGGGTAATTAACATCTCACTAGCACATAAGATCTGCACATAATGATGTAACCTGCAGGGATAAAATAATCAAATAGTGTGAATTGAGATATGGTAGAGTTGAAATATCTGGCTGCATTTAATTCCCTTTCAAATTTACCCTCTTATTTCTGGGAACAATATTTTAAATAAGCAGCATGCTGTTACTAATACCTGCACCTTCGTGGTGGTCACTGCTTAAAGATCAGTATCATTTACTATCTAACTTAATTTAAATTCAAAGTGAAACAACAGCAGCTCCACAAATCTGATGATAAAATATTGTAGGAAAGCAGACTGGGTTATAAGTGGATAAATGAAGAATTTAAATTTGCTAAACAATTTGCAGATGCGAGAAGCACAGGGGATTAAAATGAGAACAGCAAATTTAAGATTAACAAGTATGCACACTGTGGGCCAAGTTTGCAGAGGCCTCTACTTGGCATCTTACATACTATTTGGTTACTTCCACCCACAATTGACTTGTTGAAGCAAAATTGGAGCCACAAAAAACAAAATGTGAAGTCCTTCTACCGTAATGTGTAGAGGCAAACAGCGCCTGTACACATAAATCAGGTGTTTAACTATCTGCAGTAACTTGAATCTGCCAATGATTGAAAGCTTCCTTCTCCCTCCCATGTGATGGAAGTAATGCTTTTTGAATGTTTTTGTGCATAGAGTAGGCAGCTCTGAAATAAAGACATGTTGTCACCTTACAAAATAACTAAATGTGACTGTAGACCTTCAGCTATAGAGTATTAAACAGGAATGCAGACATGGCCAAAAAAGTTTTTATCACTCACACCTACACTTGGAAGTAAAATTCCAGTCATTTTTGCAGAATAAAAATCTGGATACTGGCTTTCAGAACCCTGATTCCAAAAGTGCTGTTTGGGTTCTAGAAAGTACTGGGGGAATGTACTCACTGTAATGTTGAGCAGTGTCAGCTGCTTGAATTTCTATTAATTAATATTGTTAGGTATGGCAAGTTGAAGTTTTCTCAAAAATTGTGATATATTGATTCTTTGAGCAAAGGGACAAAGTCCATTTACATTAGCAGTATCCTGACACTTACAATAAAACTGAATTACTAGTGTGAGATTTTCTGGCTGCAGATAAACTTTCTAAGGCATTTTCATTTGTTCAGACATCTTGCTGGGAGATCAGTGACAGCTGGAATACTCCAGAAGTGAGTCATTCATCTAGATAGCTCCCAAACTGTAGTGACTGCTCAAACATTGCGAATGATGGAAATGGAAAATCTGTGGATTTAGGAATCTTTTAGAAGTCCTTGGTCTGAATCTTCTTCCCTCGCCTATTTCCAGTAAAAGTAAAATATTGCTCTGTCCCCAAAAAACAACACTTTGTGACAGTAAGAAATGGTGTCCTACATTTAGGATTGCACAATAGATCAACAAATGCTATAGACTAGGTCTGTTGCTAAATGCTGCAGGACTCAAAGAAGGATATAGCAGTACAGTAGGAAGATAACTGGAAAAAAGTGGTACAGCCTGTTTTAGTCTCTTCCAGATGCATTTGGTCAACACCTTATGTGTTCCTTGTTAAATTTCAGAGTGTAGACTTGTCCTTGATGACTTTGTACTTAAATCTTGTGCCATAAGTACATTTCATTCATGGATGCTTTAACCCTTGTAGTATGAAGTTTGTTACAGGGAATATCTTGTGGACCACCGTATTCAGTAGGGGCAGAAGTAGAGTCTAGTGCTGCATGCATGAGGTAGTGGGTGCCTGGCCCTGACCTTGTTAATAAAAGCAGTTAAGAGGGATATTCTCATAAATAGCTCTGCTGGTAAGAAACCTTTGGATAAATTAACTAATGCAGCATAAATGGTAGAATCCAGCGGGTAGTACAGACCTCAATCACATTTTTTGATCCCACAGCATGCTTGGGATGCTTTATTCACATGAAATAATGGTTTTTATATGGGGTAATAGTATGAATTATTTGATGTCATGAGGCACTCTTGAGTTTTAGTTCTAGTTCTTTTTGGGAAATTAAGATGGTATTTTTTTCATTGGATTTGATACAGGTTGTTCATGCTGGGAAGAGCGGCTTTGGAAAAGTTTGTGTACATACAATAATGAAGGTCTACTAGCAAATCTGCCATATCTCTGAATATAACAGTCCTACAGTGTTGTTTTCCTGTAAAAGAAAACGAATAGTGTTGTCCAAAATTACAGAATAATTCAGGTTGGATGACAACTTTGGTGGAGAAGTTCAACTGCCTGCTATATCGCAGCAGATTTCCAGGTCTTTATCCAGCTGGGTTTTGTGAACCTCCAAGGCCAGTGGCTGAGAATCTTCCACTGACTTTCCTTAGACTAAAAAAGACCTTCTCTTTCATAGCATCTGGACTCCTCATTTCAACTTACATTCATTGCTTCTTGTCCTCACATCTTTGTGACTGTGAAGAGCCTGCTTCTCTCTTCATGACAACCTTCTTGTAGGATTGGGAAACTACTGCGAGCCCTTTCCTCCTGCTGCTTCCTCAGTTGTTTCTTGTCCAGGCTGAAGCCCACATCCCTCAGCCTATCCTCACATGTCAGTGCTCCAGTAGCCTGCTGACCCTGGGGGCCTCATGATGGACTTATTCCAATTTTCCACTGTCAGTCTGGTATCAGGGAGTCCAGAACATGGAAGTAAGGGAGATGCGGTCACATGAATCTCCAGGACTGACCCCTCTGGTGCTTGTTAATAGCCTGGGTAGAGTGCAACGAAGTAATCGCTACCTTTGGGAATGGATAAACCATCCAACATTTTTTTGCCCCACTGGTTGTCCGGTCATCCAGATCGTGGTACACCAATTGGGTTGCAAATTATTGAAGAATATAGCAATAAAAGGCTTTAAAAAGTCAGTGTCACTGAATCACTGAAGGCAGTCAGGTGGGTTAGACATGATTTCCTCTTGGTTAAGCTTTGCTGATTGTTCTAAGTCTCATTCTTATGTGTGCCCAGAAATGGGTTCCAAGGTGGGACCCATTTGAGCTCTGAAACATGAGTCATGTCTCAGATGGTAGAGGTTGCTTGAATCGGTATTAGATGGGCCCAGTTCAAGAAGTTGTTAATTGCAGGATGATTATACTACTGCAGTTTCTCATATGAAGGACTTTGCATGTAAAGATTTTCATATGCTTCAACAGAGCTGAAAACGCCATGTATTTTCCTGCTTCCCATAGCTAATACAGATTAACAGCACGGTAGGACTGAATACTGAACAGGCAAATTGTTTTGACACAAAGCATCCTTCAGTAGCAAACCCTGGGCTGGTGGAGCAGTTCAGGGGAGTGACACATGAGAAGATGCTTTGTGCAGTGCAAGAGACATCTTTGGATGAACTTTCAAAACACCCATTGAATTGCCTGGTGCTTTCCTAACAGCTAAGTAGGTGTTGAATATCTGGGAGACATATTTCTCCTGCAGTTCAGGAAGCATGGAGAATTTCCTCAGCAATCACTCCGTTGCTATTACTAAAAGTCAGTGCTTGGCTTTGTCAGCCTTGTTCATCCATTCTAGGCCTAACCTCACTGCTTGCCTGCTTTTCTGCAAAGGCATCCAGGGTCACTACAGCTTCTGCCAAAGACCTCTCTCAATGATCTCCTATGGTTTGTCCCAGCAGCACTTAGAAAGGGGTAGTATTTGCCCCACTGTTGGTATCCTTGCATTTTAAATGCAGCATGAGGTCCTGGAAACAACAGATTTTGGCTGTTCAGAAGCTCCTCCCTCACAGCCCCTTTCCCCCAGTTGCCTGTGCATTAGCTTCATGCCATCCTGAGGTGACATCCCCATTCAGCTGTGGCACCTGACAGCTCCTCAAGAGCTTAAGCCTCCCCCAAAGCCAATGTCCTGGAGGCCCACAACAGTATTCCTGTCTCTTTCCCATCTGCTCAGTCAATCAGAGCTCAAGGCTGATGCCAGTTTACACCATGGTGCTCATGTGCCCAAAGTCAGACTTAATATTTCCAGCAAAGTGATTCACTTAATTTGACTCCTCTACGGGCCTTGTAAAGTCTGTTGTTCTTTTAAAACATACATGCAGGAGAAAATTTAATTGTTTTTTCTATGCTTTTGATTGCTGCTGGCTGGGTATTTGCAGCTGCCTAGACACCACAGTTTTAACAATTCTTACTGTGGTTTATACAGATTGACGTATCCCGGCAAAGAATGTAAGCCACAGAAAGCTGAAGATGAAACCAAGGAGGGACTATTAAACTGGTAGCAGGGAACAATTTAATTGCAGTTTAGAATAGTGTTTAATTTATGGAGGCTTCAGTTACGTTGTTCCGGTTTTTTGCTTGACACCCCAGCAGCTGAAAAAAACTGTACATATATGCTGCAAATCCCTAAACCCAGCTCTTCCTGCCCCTAAATTTGCATCATAACTGCATATGCCTTGTAGCAGAGAAAAAGTGATACATTCCTGAAGACTTAGTCGATCTCTGCTTTTTTTTCCAAATTCCGTATTGAGTTTACTAGTTTAAGTCTGTGTCTAACTGACTGAAAGAGTCTAATTTGTCCTTTTACTGAGGGGAGAGGTCTTCTCTTTGTTTAACTTATATTCTAATTATAACCATTTATAACTATTATAACATTCTAGTACATCTAGTAAGCTTTTTTTATAAAAGCAAATTTCTGTATTTTTGCAAAGAGATGAGGCATAATACAAGTTTAGAAAAATGTGGGATTTTATTAAGTCTGTGAATATAGATGATAGAGTGAGAAGGAGACCAACATTTGCTGTAAAGATAGTTTACATTATAAGACTACTTCAAACAGGAAAATATTTTCATTTGATTGTTAGAATTTTCAGTTGTTTCCTGTGATTTGAAATTTTATTTCTGTTTTCACTTTTAATGCTGTTTTCCTATTACTTGATGCAAGAGAAAGCATTCCTTTCACAATGAAAAAAAAGGGCCTTTTATTTCTGAAAATCTTTACCTATTGTGCTGACTTATTCCTAAAACTGGGCCATTATACAGTCTTCTGAAAGACACTCATTTCAAGAGAAGCACATGTTGAGAAAGGACTTGCACTGGAGCCTTTCCAGCCATTTTTCTCTAAAACTGAGTTAACATTGATACACATTAACAAACTGTGTCCTGACTGCATCTCAGAACTGGGACCAAAGTCATTAGGGGTGGAGGAAATGCTTTCAGTGTTTCTTCACTTCTATAGCAATTTGGGATTTTAGAACCTTGATTTATTCCAATACAGTTCAGTCCATTTTTGGAGATGGATTAACTGCCTTTGGAAGAGAAAAGGCATTGTAGAACAATGCTTTAAGGCTTTTGTTCTTTAGTACCAACACTTATTTCTTCAGCTGGATTTTTTTTTTTTCACTTAGTGATGGAATAACACTTAAAAGGTTAAAAAAGATTTGCAAATTCTTACAGTATGTGAATATAACACTGACTCTTGTAATAAAGGTGGCCAAGGATTTTACTGGCTTTTTCTGAAGGACAACAAAAGAATTGAAGGGATGTCTCAGGACACTGGGACCAGCTGCTCTGCTCTGGGAGCAGCTGCCTCATGCAATCCTTCTCATTAACTTGCTGAGCCCTTTTGTAAGCACTTTGTCCCCTCTCCTTCATTTCTGTGGGAAATTATTTCAAAGCTTTATTTCTCTAAGGATCCAGAATATTTATTTCATTCAAAGCCTAAAATTGTTCTAGGCCAAAATGCCTATTTGTTCTTCAGCAACACTCTGTAGTTAGAACAACTCTTCCCTTATTGTTGTATCTTAGTTATCAGACTGCTCCCAAATGATCTTCATCTACATTTATTTCTGGATAATGCCTCTACTGCTTATCTGTGATATTATTTTTGTCCTTTTTTTTAAAATATAGCTGAAGAACTTCTTATTAGATGTTTTAACCTTTCAGTGTCTAGTTAAATTTGATTTTTGGCAGATTCTATCTTATTCCTGTGTTTCTAGACCAGTGTTTTCTCCTTTAATGTTTCCTTGTTTCTTGACAGCACCCTTCCGTATTCCAAGCAGATGGCTAGATGTCATCTTTCAAGGAAATCTGTGGTCCTTTCTCGGAGACTTCCTTCCCTCCAGAGTACTCCTCATGTGGGATAGCTTCCTGAGCTTAAGCACTTCTGAAACTGAGCCAGCCCTCCTGTTCCATTTACTGTCGTTAAGTAGTTCTCTTGCTGTGTCATTGTTTGTGCCTTTTCAAACTGAGAGCTCTCCTTCCAGGTTGACTCGTCCCATGTCACTTTCTTTGTTGGCTCTAGTGTAGATGCAGTGTCACTTTTCCAGGGACCTATACTGCCAGAGAGCTTTGTGAGCAGGTGCTGATTCACTGGGGTTCTCAGCAGAGTCTTACCATACACTGGGCATCATTTTCAAGCTCAGCAGACGCTAGGGTGTCCAGTATTTATGGGGAAAGGTGACAGAATTATAGTCATATTTACCTACCAAGTAGAGATGTTCTATTCTCCCAAACTTGGCTTGAGTTGGGCCTTGACCAGCACTACCATAAGGCAGACCCACTCCAAGTCCTTAGTTAAGACACTGAACAGTACTGATCTTGGTATTGACTCTTGAGAGTTTTAATCTTAAATTCTGTAGCTGGATTAAGATGAGAAATTGATATCCTCCATGTAAGTAAAGATGAAGCATGAGATAAATAGAAATTCAGCAATTAAAATGTGTGATGCCATCAGTCAGACAGAGTCAACAGGCTTCTAAAATATTATGACATTTTCAGAATGCAGAAATAAGTGTTTATAAGGGGTGAACAAAAGATACTTCTGCCTATGCAAGGCTTAGAGGAATCACTTAGAGTGGGGCAGCTGCTTGTTTATATTTGCTGTTACATCAGATGAATGGGCACCTTCCTTACTAGAAAAATATAAAATTGGATTTGATAGGGCACCATGTGCTTTAGGTTTTTCTTCAGCGCCTTCTGGGGAAATGAAGGAGTCTGTTCATCCCCACCCTGCCCAGCCATTTTTCTTTCTCTTGGAAAGCACACAGTCCTTTCAGATGCTAGGCAACAACTTGTTGCATAAGGTACCGGACTGAGTCATTCGAAGTTGCTTAGAGGGCTGAAACGACACTGTTCTACACACATACACACAATAATTGCAGGCTTTAAAAAAGCAATTGTTTTAGGCAAATAAGCTACTCTTGTTCTCTGTAAAATTCTCTAATAGGAAATCCCTCCACCCACTTCCATCAATTATTTATATGAGCTTTAAGCTTGATATTTAGCTTTGGGCAGAAATGCAGCTGCAACTGTTCTCACAACCTTTCCTCCAGCGATGCTGCTGGTTAAGCCCTGTCCAACCTTAGTGCCTGTTTTGACTACAGGAACAATTCCTCCTGTAAAAATCCTAGTAAAATCTAGGCAATTTTGTTGTGATTTAAGGTAAACTGGAGGAGTTCAGTGATCATTTGTAGCCTAAGGCTTTGGCGGGTTGTCCCCTGGTGATAGGCTTTGTTTTCTTTTTGTAAAGCTAATAATTATTGGATGCCACCAAACAACCCCATATTGAGTAAACGTTGTAGCATTGCCAGCACCACTGGCCATGCCTACAGGAGCCCAAGATAAAATAAGTGCCCAAATGTTCACCCATTCTTGTGGGTGAGTTTTGCCTACAACAAGGAAAATTTATATGAAAGTGGGAATTAATTTTTAAATGGCAGGTTCTCCTTAACCTGCTTATGTATGGGGATTTTTGTTTTGTTCTCTCTTCTTCCCACTGTGAAGTACTAATTTGTCTTTTTGGCTTAACAGAAGAGTGGGATAAGTGTATGGCTTAAACTGTTGTGGCTGGCCAGAAAAGAAGGAATCACAAAGTCAGCAGTGCAAGGAAATAATGAAAAGTAAAGAAATTGATAGCAATCCTGCAGGCGTAAGCACATAATAATGGGTTTTGTTTACTTCTTCACCAATACCTTGGTTTTTTTACCATTCTGTTCTTGAGATTATCAAAATGTGAAAAACAATTCCTATACAGTTTAGGAGAGCAAAGGATTCTTTTATCCAGAGGGAAATAAAAAATGCTAAGTAGAGCTGTGGGTAAGTTTTACTTGCATGTATCCAGGATTGCTCAGGTGTGTGGTTTGAGGAGGGTAGGTTGCCATGTCTCAGTGGGGATATGCCTGCATCTCTAGTGATAGAAAAATGGTTCCCTGGAAGGTGCTCTCTGTCTGGTTTGATGTGTCCACAATACTTCCAGGCAGTATAAACCCATGGACCAATTGCAGTGAGATTTTATTATTTTTTAATACCACTTCAGCTGCAATTTCATGTGATAAAAAAAGCTTAAAAGTTTATGCTATTAGTTAATTACATCAGTTGGTGTAAGAGAAATGCAGTGGTGCATATCTGACCTGAAATCTGAGTTGGTGATACATGAATTCTCCTGATCTTTGCCACGCTGGATTATCACACTGCTCTGAATGATAATTATATAGGGCTTGGAATGCTCACAGTATGTCAGGGATGCATTTTAGGAACAAATAAACATGCTATGTAGCATGTCCTGTACTCTTCAATTCCTTTGTATAAATATAATACATCTCAGTGCACAAGAGTTGTAAGCAAATGACTTCTGGCACTTGGCAAGGCAGGGGCTGTCAAACTCCGTGGCAGTTTAAAAGTAGCCCTGATGATTTGGTAGACCTTGAATCAAACAACCTTCAATAAACTGTAAGGTTCAGTGTTTAGAATTTGCATATATTCATTTAATTTCTGTTAACTTGTTTATTACATATTTGCTAAAATAATCTCACCTGTTGCAAGATGTCTAAGAATATTAACTGTGTCTTTTACAATAGACCAGAATTAATGGCTGGTTTGGGAATATTGTGAAGATGCACCAAGTGAGCTCAAATCCTATTCCAGATCTGGCATTGTCTAAGGAGCTGCCTATTGTTGGCTTAATGAGAAGTGACCTGGACAAACTGAACTTTTTCTTTCTGTTGCTCGTCCCCACATTCATTTTTTTTCTGAGGAAGTGAGAAGATGTGCAGAGATGTCACAAGAAAATGTGAAGTACATAACTGCAAATGATGCAAGCAGGGAAATAGGGTCAGTATGTAGGTAACTATAGATCTCCTTCAACATTATGGAATTGAAAACTGCCTCACTTTGCATATTGTTTTGGGCAGGAACAGCAGGAGGTGCACCTGGAAAGAGTGTTATGACAGGTAGCATTTTGGAGCAGTGCTAGAAGGAACATGATTCTTCAATTTCCTCTCCTTTGTTCCAGTGCTCTGCTGAGTAACGTGCAGCATTAATTTATTATGTAGGTAATTTTCTTTTCTCTCCTTTTAAAATAATTGTAACAGAGTGTGCACCAGAAGTATTTCTGCTTTCTGTCTAGGGTTGAGATGGAAAATGGCAATGATATACTGCAGCTGTCCAGCATGGGGGCAGCAAAAATTACTTCTATTGTGTGTAAATGAGACTTGGATAATATGGGAATGTTTTCTACATTGGAAATAGCTCATATTTTCTGGAACGTGCTTGCAAACATTCGTTTTTCTAGACAGTGAACCCAGTTGACTTTGTAGTAAATCAGTAGCCTACTCAGTGTTGTATCTAGGTATGACTTTGGCCCTCTGCCTGAGTGGGAGTCCTGGAAGGCTTCACTTTATGTGTGCTCTGAGCATTGTGTGCTCCTGTTGTTTCTCTCATCTTTGTGAGACTGCACAAAGCTTCATGAAATCATGTTGCCCTGCTCAGCAGCAAGCTTACAGGCTGTTAAAAGTCATTTCAAGTAAGGAATCAGTCTTCATCAGTCTCCTCAAGTAACATGTTTTTTTCATATCTATTTAAAGGAAATGGATATTTTTTAAAATTATATTGAAATTCCAGGTGGTTTTCCTCATGTTAATGGGAACCAGAAATTTTTACCTTGATATGCTTTTTTTTTTTTTGCCACTGGTTTTCCTGAGCATGAAGGGAGAATATTATTAGACTTAAAGGAATAGTATGATTACTTTAAAAAATTAATAATTGGATATCGTATTTGGGGTTTTGTTTTCAGCTTTTTTCTTGCCAAATAGATTGCAGTATGAAAACAAGAACTCCAGATGTTAGGAACTTGAGTTCTCAGTACACTGGGGAAATTAGGATGAGTGATCAAGACACTGATGAAAATAAGGGCTTCTCATAGCACTGTCATAACAGATGAACTTGTCTGGTCACACATAATGTACTTAGTTGCGGAACAAAAGAAGCTTTTCCTAATTTTGAAAGTTCTCTGTGTCTTGAAATTGGGTGATTCTTTTTTCCTAACATCATTGGAGAGTATGCACTGTAAAAGATCACTTAAGCTATTTTTGTTCCCCAAACTGCTCTCTGTATTTCTTCATCAAAAGGCCATATAAGTAAGCCTCTCCCAAATCAAGAGTGGCTGAAGGGCTGAGATAGCAGATTAGTGTTCTTATAAATACCTTTGTTTATGCATGGATTTATGCTTATATGTGCTCCAAAAGGAGATGAAAAAAATATTTTTGTTCTTTCCCGTGTTCCTAGGGTCACATACCTCTCGTGTGGGTTTTCTGCTCACTAGATGCATCTAGAGGATGCTGCTTTCTGCTGCCAGGGCAACTGTGACAATATTTTGTATTGTCACATATCAGGCAGACAAGGAAAAGTGTCCCTTCAGGGAGACACACTGGTGTTCATCTAAGTAGGGTGATCCCAGAAAAACTACTAAACACCCCTGTTGCTATATTTTTGATTGTGATAGAGAAACTTTGTGGGGGTGGAAGGAAGTGTAGGTTATATTTTAGAAGAAAACTGGTCAGGACAGCACTGTAATTATGGGGTGGCTTATCAATTCTGATCATATGTCCAATTTCACTGTCTTCTTTAAGGGAGTTATTTGGGAAAGGTGGAGCAGCATGGGAGTGAAGAATAAGCTCTTCATGCCAAGGCACAGTTGGCCGCTGGCCGCCTTATTTAATGTTTTATTTCCTTCATGACTTATTGTTGTCTGCCCTGACCTCTGATTCAGCTCTTAGGCCCTGGCAACAGAGAGATCAGATTAGGTTAACTGCTATATTGTTTAAAAACCAGTAGACTGATAAGTACAGCAGTCTTCAATATGCTTCCTAACAAGATTTTCAACCAAAAACCAACCTGAAACATGATCTTGAACAAAAGTGCTTCATTGTTTTACTCCTCGCTGCTCCGATAACATAAAACTATCACTGCATTTCAGATTTATTCTTCTTGGTTAAAAATCTCTGATTAGTCCTAAGCACCACTTGTTAATGTCAAGGGTTTAATATATTCTATCTTTATTTGTTGATTGCTGGAAATAAATGTGTTCCTTTTTTAGAAGGTACCATACATTACTAACTTGCTTGGAATACAAATGTAATTCTTCATTAACCCTACTAAAATATAATGACAGATTCTGCTTTCTTAGCAACTTCACTTCACAAGCCATTACCAAGGTTTGTGACCAGGGCTTGAAAACAGACCTGTTTTTAGGTGAGCCCTCCTAACCTCATCCTAAAAATTTCAGCAAAACAGACTTCCTGAATAAAGAAGCATTAAGTCCCCTTCTCCCCCTTCACTCCTCTTTAATTTTTAATTTTGCATTATGCTTCTGAACTGGTTTTTTTTCCGCCATGTGGTCCTTCTTCCTGCTATGCATTATGAGGTAAGGGAATGCTGTAAATTAATTAAATCTTGAATGCACTTTCTTTTGCAGTTGAGACTGCTGTAAAGTTCCTTCACTAGTAGGCAGTGCCTTTTAATTGATATTCAATAGACTCAGGATCTGAAGTGATGGAAAGTCTGCTGTTGATTTCCCCCACTCATCATGGGCTAAAGTGGTGGGCTGGGCGATCAGACCCAGTGACCTGACATTGCTGAGATGTAGGGTTTTGTTATGGACTTATTTTTTTTTTCAATATCAATGACAGGACATATAACTAAATTAAATATAAATTTTGTGAAGTGATTAATCCATGTATTGGGTTTGTGTGGCCAGGGTTTGGTAGCCAGTGGCTTTTTTGGGTGGCTTCTTTGAGAACCACCAGAAGCTTCTGCCATGTCCAACAGAGCCAATGCCTTGCCATGGCTGAGCACATCGGTGACACTGAAAGCACCTCTGGGATAACATATTTACAAAGGGGAAGAAGTTACAGCACAAGATCAGCCAGCAGACAGGAACGAGAAGATGTGAGAGAAGCAGCCCTGCAGACTCCAGTAAACGAAAGGGAGACAGCATTCCAAAAGCTTGTGGAGGATGTTTCTCATGGATGGGAGCCCACAGTGAAGCAGAGGGGGAGTGTGAGGACTCCTCCTCTTGAGGAGAAAGCAGTGACAGAGAGAGTGGATGATGAAATGACTGAAACCCTCATTCCCCATTCCCCTGTGCTGCTGGAGAGCTGGAAGTAGAAAAATCAGGAGTGACGTTCAGCCCAAGAAAAAGAGGGCTTAGGAGGAAGGTTTTTTTAAAGACTTGGTTTTATTTTGCATTATCCTAATCTGGTTGGTAATTAATTAAACTAATTTCTCCAAGTAAAGTGTCTTTTGCCCATGGCAGTGGTTGGTGAGTGAGCTCTCCCTACCCTTATCTCAACCCATGAGTCTTTCATTAGATTTTCTCTCCCTTGGCCAGTTAAGGACAAGGGATAGAGTGGCTTTAGTTGAGCACCTGGCACACAGCCAGGGTCAACTCACTGCATTCCTTAAGAGACTGAACAATGCCAGGTCTTGCCCCTGCAGGGGGCAGGCATGGGAAGGAGCACACCTGCTCCATCTTTTTCTCCCTAGTTGGGTATCAGCACTTCTGTTTTCTCAGTGTAGTGCTGTAGTTTCTTGGTGATTGTCACCAGAGCGCACTTAGCCAGTTCTGGTTGGGGGCTGAATTCAGTAAAGCTTTCCTGACAATTTGCAAAACCCACATGAGCATGCAAAACACCCCAATCAAAGCTAATCTCTGCTATCTTATTAAGGGATGGTGCACAGTCTAGGTTACACTGGACTAATCAGAGCTAATCTCTGCTATCATATTAAGGAATGGTGCACAGTCTAGGTTACACTGGCATTCTCTGCTCTTCCCCTTGGAATGCTCTGCTGTATCAGGAAATCTCCATTCTAGGATCATGCTCAATGCACTGACTGTCAGAGTATGTAGTTGCAGAGGGTGAAGTTGCAAGATAATTTTATCATGGGTTATAGAGAAATATGCTCAGACACAGACTATATCAGGCCACTGGCACAGGCACTTGAGGCCTGGAGAGATTTTATGTGAAAAGCAGCAAAATGTTTCAGTCAAAAACCGTCCTTGCACGGTCACGGCTGGTTATGTGGTAACTTGGCAGCATCAGTGTGGTCCTGGTTTGCCTTGTGCTGTTAAACTGTTTAAAGGCTGTACAGTTCCTCTTTGTTGGTAAGAACTTTTTCCATTATATTATTCTTCTTTATCCTTTTTGTTTTCTCATGGTACACCTCTTGTTTTTATAGTTCTTTAATGGAGAGGTATTGTGTCTCCAGTCTGTTTCCATAGAAACACCCAATTAGAAGAGTAATTTGAAGAGATTGAGACACAACTGCCAAAACTCCTAAAGGGAGGGAGGGGTGGAGGGAAAGGGGAGAAGATTTGGGCTGGCAAAATGCAAGCAACATTGCCTGTCCTCTGCCAGCTATTTCCTAACGCTTGTCTGTAAATTCATATCTGACTGTACATCTTGCACCCATTTGGTTTAAGCTACATCTGTAATGAATTTTAAAACTATAATTGAGTCTGGTGCTCAGCATATGTGATGTTAATGCTTGGAATGTGAAAAGTTTTTGTTGTTGCATTGCTTCTTTCATATGTTTTTTATCAGGCAGTGGCCAAGACATTGAGACCAAAAAGGGAGGGGAGAGGAATTAGAGCATCTCTGGCTTGCCAATGTCTCATGTAAACACACATGTTGAAAAGACAGTTTTCTGTCCTTCCTCTGACACAGAACAGGGTAACTCAGGTATGTGTGATTCAGGGGTTCTCAAACCATTTATAAAGGAAAAAATCCAAAACCAAACATTCCACTGAGTTAGTTTTCTGGTAGTCAGAAAACTGTCTTCTTTTGTCTTTCTGTCTTCTTTTGACCTAGTGGAAGCAGTCAGGAACTGATTCCTATAAGAACAGAAGAAAAGAAAGAAAAACTAATGAAGCAAAAATTGAGTACTACATGTATCTTTTTCCATAGGTGAAAAATCTATTGTTTGCATATATGAAAACATACCTGTACCCCAAGAATGATCTCTGTACCTAAAAGGATAACTTTGCTACTGCCTTTCACACAGGAAAGCAGATGAAAATTTAAATCTGTCATAGGATGTTAGTCTTTGTTCATACCCACAGAAATGTGTGCTGTGATGACAGCTTGCATACACCACTTTAATTTCTGTTTTCTCACAAAATAATGGGGCTTTCTCAGTATTTTTTAATGAAGTATTATCTAGACTGACCCTAAGACTCCTTACTTTACTTCTTCACTATAGGTCTGTCTTCTAAGACTCAGAACAGCAACAAAACCCCCACCAAACCTACTAAATGAGCTGAAAACAAACAAAAAAAGTCCCCCTCTCCCTGAAAAAACCCAATCCAAACAATCAAAAACCCACACATAAAGCCCACCCTCAAACCCCCACTTTTATCAGAGAAGCTTTGGCCCAGGAACACGTTAGAAATCTGGTGTTCTTTAAGGAAGGCAATTGCAGAAGCCAGCCAATATTCGTGGGTAATTCCTGCTTTGATCCTCAGCAAGATAACCAGGACAGACACTCTGAGCCTCTTGGCTGACAGATTTCAGCCACAGCTTCAGGTGTTTTTCCCATTTTCACTGCCTCTGCTGCCTTTTGTGCAGCTAAAGGAATAGGTTTGTGCTGTCCTTCCTTCCCCTTCTGTGTCCTTGTCCTGTGTTTGCATCCTTACAGCAAAATGGACACTAAACCTCGTGATGCCTAAGAGCATCACCTTCCCATGGCATTGTGAGTAATATTTGTAGGACCTTAGGACTTGGCAGAGCAAGTGCTGCAGTGCCATCTTGGACTCAGGGGAAGCAAGGATGCTCTAAGAGTTCATAGAATGCAGTATTGCAAGAAAACAAATACTTTATGTTAAAGATTAGAATAGGAAACCATCATTCAGGCTGAGTAACAGGTGATTTGTGATTAAGCTGTTGCTGCCTTTTTGCATGTAGAAAAGATGGGAGATCAGTCTCTTTCTGTTTAGGTTGTCATACATATTTTCTACAGATCAGCATCATCTTGATGGAATGAAGAGCCTTAAAAAACAAAACAAACAACACCCCCTAGGAAAAATGCTGCCCCCAAAAATATGATAGAAACCACTTATTCAAAGACATCTGCAAGAAACATGGAGTGAACTGACAAACTTTAACTCTTCTCTTAAAGGAGACTGACAGTATCACATTTAACACCACATGTTTATATAAATGTGGATATATATGCATATAGGACCTTATTAGCCAGCAACTCAGATTAATACTGAGTGCTTGAGCAAAGTGTTGACTAGTGTGTGTAGTTAATTAGATGTAAGCATCTAACGAACCCTGTCAGCAGTTGCTTCCTATTAAATCATTATCTTTATTACAGAAACATGTTGATACAGTTTTCTTTCAATACTGGAGTTAGAATAGATATACTAAAACTACATTTGTTCAGTAAATTTCAGGTCTGTGTTGCTAAATGCTACCTGTTTCAAGGGAAATAGATGGTATTAAATTTGTTTTAGCTGCTTCTAATAATGGTTATAGCAAGTGCCACTGGGGGTTTTGGCTAATGGTAGTTTTTTTCCTAATGCATCAAAGTCTAGACTGAACATGGAGAGACTGAAATGCCTGAGCAAGTAACATCATCTTTTTAATATCCCTCCCTAAATTTAGTATGGGCAGTCAATGTAGCTTGGCATTAGAAAAGCTTTCTAAAGGAATTACCTTGTAATACTTACCTTTCTTAATGATGTTCTTTAAATGCTTCTAGGGTTACAAGAAAAATAGAGTTTCCCATCCTGATTCTGCACCTGTAGTGAAGCAAGAACTGTGAAACAGTTTCTTGTAGTTCAACTAACCAAAATTAGCAAAAATACGCCTTCCACAGAAACAAACAGCTAAATCACAAAACCCCCAAAACACTTGTCATGACCAAGCTGTTCAATAAATGTTCCTATTTTGCTTGTGTGATGTTGTGTGATATATCTTCTTCATACTAACATTTCTGCTTGTAGATCTTTAAGTCTTTACATATGTATGGCTTAAGTTGTATCGCATGAGCTGTCTGCTTCCTGCTTCTTCCTTTTTGTCAGCAAGGGTTGTGCCAGTGTCAGTCTTCCAAGTTTGCTTTTTTCCTTCCTGGTATTCTGATTAACTACAGCTTTGCTAAGTTTTTTTGAGAGGGATTTTTTTAATAGCGTTTGTTACTGATGTTTTTGTAATGGAAAGTTTATGGTCTAAAATTAATTGTTAGCTGATTTTATTTGGTAGCAGTGATTTTCTGCAACTTCCCAGGCAATTTTGGGAGACCCCCCAAAACTTAGCTGTGCTGTGTTTATTAACTCTTTCTCTGCATGTATGGCTGCAGCATTCTTTCATGGTTAATTTATTATGAAATAATAAAGTGTTCTTTTTTATGGAATTGGTTTCTTTGGGGTTTGGTTTTTGTTGCTTTTTTGTTTGTTTGTTTTATAATAACGTTGTATTTAAACAAAAAGACTGCTTTATGTAATAATCTATAGTAATCATTTTTAGTCATCTCTCCTAAGGACAAGTGAGAAAAGTAGCAGGAGCCAGACTCTGAGTTTGAACTCTGAACTCATTTTCAGCATCTGGTTTTGGGATTTGATCCCAGTGAAAATTCATGTTGTCTTGCTTCCAAGGCTGCCTTTCAAATACACCTTGTGCTGGCTTTCCTCTATTCCCACTGACATGACTGAAAGTACCCTAAGCCTTCTCTGAATCCTGATTGGAATGAAAAAATAAATTATGCATGAGACTTGTACGAAAGGCATCTTAAGCTTGCTGTTAGCCATTTTTACATGATATACACACCAAATTTGTCTCTAGGATGATCTTACCTACATGCCCACTGTTTGCTTAACTGTGAAAAATTAAGAAATAGCAAAATATGTGCAAGTAATTGGCAAATCTACAACAGGTCCTTGCAGTGGCAAATCCTGCAAATACACAATAAACTAGAATTATAGTAGTGAGAAGCATGAAGTTTAAAACAGCCTAGAAGGGCAGTTTGTAGTTTGTCAGTTGTTGAAATCTATTCTTTGTCCTCAAAGCATTTTTGCAGGTGCTGGAAAACACACTGAGCTTATCTGATGAGTGACAGTTGTTATTTAAAAAACTCACGTGTTAGAAAAGCAGGCGCCACTAAACAAGAAGATCTGACAGTTCCATCTGTAATGTTTTTGCTGGCAAAGTAAATGAGATACTGTTCCAAAGTCTGTACAAAGCATGCTGCAAACCTCTAACACTGGAAAGAACGTAAGAGTTTAATGTGTTCTGGCTTCACGTTACATAAACAGGGGTCCCTATGGTCCTATATTGATTGGGCTTGTGTTCCACCACTGTTTTTGTGGGTATATGCTAGCCCATAAAATCACATTTTTGTTTTTGCCTGCCAACTCCCTTCTATTGCTTTGTCTATTAGGCTACAGTGGTGAGTGCTACAGCTGGTGTGCTCAGGGATCCAATGCAGAACAGTCAAACCACTAAATTTTAGGCTGATGAGCCTGAGAGAAACCCTTGTGATTTGATAGTACTATTAAAAGTATGTCATGAATTGTCAGAACTGCTTTATGCTGTTTGGAGGATGGCAGTGTATCCCCTGATATCAGTGCAGGCTAACATCACAAGCATTACAAATACTTTGCAGCACATCTCTAGCAGTCACAGCCTAATAAAATGACTACTGTTTGTACCCAGGGGTAGTCAGATGGGGAGAAGACCCTGGAGCGAAAGGTCATGTTTAGTATACTCCATTTTTTTCCATCTGTTCCTTCTCTAACCCTACAACTTTTGGGTTTTAGTAAACCTTTCTGTCATCCTTGCATGTGAGTGTGGAACATGAAGTTTTGGTGAAATTGGGAAGCCTTCTTAGTTTTTTTTGACAGGTTTTACTTACACAGGAAGAAACAAGAAATCTAATTTTTTTCTTTAGCAGGCAGCAGTTAAACAGACATAATAGTCCTTGTCCAAAGGACACTGCAGCTTCCGCTGTCAACTCCAATAGTTTTGTGCTGTGTTTAGACTTTGTTAAAATGCTGACATAAAGTAAAGATGTCTGATACCTGTGTAGTGGGTGAAGGACTCTGCAAACTGGCATCCTTAGGTTATGTTCATGTGGCTGCCTGCTGCCTCCTGTCACATCCATCTCTATATCCACACATACATCTCTCTGATGGGAAGAGACTTTTTAGAAGGGTCTGTTGTGTTAGGACAAGGGGTAATGGTTTAAACTAAAGGTGGGTAGATTTAGACTAGATAGAAGAAAGAAGTTGTTTACTGTGAGGCTGGTGAAACACTGTTATAGGTTGCCCAGAGAGGTGGTGGATGCCCCATCCCTGGAAACATTAAAGGTCAGGTTGGATGGTGCTGTGGAGAATAACTGGATGTTAAATTTCAAAACCAAAGTATTTTACAATTTCCTTATCATCCTGATATATCTCTATATTATCATAATATATATTATTCTAGCACATTAAAATATATTATGCAGTATTCTAGAATAACTTGGAATACATGATATTATTTTTTTTTCTTTAACAATATTTGGGTGTTTTTTTCTGTTTGTTGTTTGTTAGGTGGGTCAAAGTCTATTTTTAGTGGAGTAGATGCATAGTGGAACACCCTCTATCACTTTATTATAATCTGAAGAAAATTAAGGAACTCCTCCTGAATATGGAATGGCCTTTTTTACCTCAAAAAATTCTGCCAGTGTCTTGCAGGGCAGTGTCTTGCAGTACTGCAATGGAAAGAAATGAGTTGCAAAGAAAATACTGAAATACTAGCTGGTTCCCTTTTTTTTTTTTTTTTTTTCCCCCTAAGAATGAGAGAAGAGACACATCCATCCACCACCCTCAGCCCCCCAGAAACAATGAATACAGTGCAGAGTTGAAAGGATGGTGAGGCTGAGGTTGGGTAAGAGCTGTACTCAGTTTAGGATGAATCTTCCCCAGATTTGATTTGGAGACTACTTTGGAACCCAAAGACCTGAGCCATCAAGTTAGAGCAGTGTGAGTTGAAGCAAGCCATTTCTTTTCATAGTATATTTGGGTTTCTCACTGGCCATTTAATCTGTATGGCTTTGCTGAATGGAATATGCAGGGTTTAGCACGATTGGTAGCTGTGTGAAAAACAGACCATGGCTAAATCATGGAATTATCTCTAAGTAACTGATGCACTTCTTGGCCAAGGCTTGTAATTGTGGTGAAGTTTTACCACTAAGTGTGGCATGTAGGTTACTTTTGCAAAGTGAAGGAGTAGAGCTCCCAGCAGCACTTTGCAGCCCTGCCGCTACATTTGCTCAATTAGTTGCAGAATTGCAGAGATAGCGAAAAGTTGTCTAAGAGTGGACATCATCTGGCTCTCCCTTTACTGTTTTCCAAGTGGAACAATTTGCTCTTATGAATGAACGCAGTGAAAATTTTCAGCTTGCCCGTGTGTGTCTGACCCACTGAAAACACAAAGCATGAGCACAGCACATAACCATTATATCTGCTATTGTGGCGGGGTGAGACCGTGAACTGAAATCAGCCAACTGAAATCCTTTGATGCTGCAGACAAGAGGCACAGCTGCAAACTAGTGGAAAGTCTGCACAGCCACTACTGCTGTGTACCAAGGAGGCTCTGGTTGTATTGTAACCTCCTGCCTGTAACCAGGCAAAAACACTTCCAGAAAACTGTCTCTGTTTCTGGAATCATACTTCTGCCCTGGCTTATAGAGTAATTTTCTTACACAGGCATCCTCCATGGGAACATGACATGGAGCTGGGCTTTTGTATGTGGGACCTACCTCAGAGATGCCAAGCAGGGCAGCATCTGGGTTCTGGGGCCTAGGGAATAAACTGCTCAGTGTCTCAGACCCTCCTTCACATTAAGGGACACAAAGTTATGATTACTATGGCAAATAAATGTTCCAGGTCTAGGTTACTGTTCTCATTTCTCTTAAGAATATTTATGGTCAGAATAATTAATCATTTAAGCAGTCAAAACTGACAGTAGTTATTTGATGTAGGAAATCACACAATGAAAGAAAAATTGGCAAGAGGTTGTGGGAATACTGAAGTGGCCTTCTGCGTTGTTGGAAGTGACAATTTTGTTCATTGTTTCCCTTGGATCTTCTCATTAGTCAGCTGGATAGCTTTGTGCCTGCCGTGTTTCGGAAAGGTTGGGACACAGGGCCGCGCGATGATCACACAATTGTGCACGGAGCTTCGGCTCCTGTAGTCTTGCCATAGAACAAAAAGGCCATTGTTTCCAGCATAATACTAAAGCAGGAAAAAAATCACAAAGGTCTTTCCTCTAGATAGAAGGCTGACTTAGCAGGAGGCAGGAGAGAGCTAGCAAGGAGTTTATCTGCTGGAAAAGGCTTCTACAGTTTGTATTTTTGTTTCATCTTGTTTTACTGATGATGGCTGGAGAAGATACTTAATGCTACAACTGCAAAATCGGTTTTCTAAATTTCTGACTGGAAGCTGATGATATGAGTAATCTAGCAGTGGAAACTGTTCTGTTTTTTTCAGGCTGTGTTACAGTTCAGTTTTTAGAACCTTTAAATCCTAGTGGAGGAGCAACTGTGCCTTTATGTGTGTACATTCCTCTGGCAGACTGAGGGCCCTTTAGTCACTAGTTAGGAACAGAATCCATCAGTTAGAAAATACTTAATGACTTGCCAAAGTAGACTAAATAATACATATTAGTCCTTTCTGGGAGGCAGGTTCTGCTTAAGTAAATTAAGTTATGAACCCTTTCCTTGGAAAATCCACTCTTGAAATACCTCAAATATCACATCTAATTTTATTGGGTAGCACAACTCAGAAAAGGAGTGGCCAGACAGCTTTTTTTAAAAATTCCACTTGAAATCAGACTTAGCATATCCTCCCTAACCCCATCTCTGTTCAAAGGGGTTCTGTAGCAGGCTTGAGCAGTGCTATGTTGGAGACACGTAATTTGTGGTATGGTGACTTATAGGATCACCTCCAGGCAGTGGGATGGCAACTTCACTATTGATCTACATGTTGGAGGAAGCATTTATAGAAAGTACCTTCCTACATCTGACCTCCTACTACTGCCAGTTTGGACTCTTACTGTGCCTTATTCTGCTGTCAGTAGCATTGTGTGGTGTTAAGCCAGAGCTTGTATTAGCAAAATGTAAATCTATATTACTTTTAATATACATATTGATAGGTACATGGACACACATACATAACATATGATATAAATGATGAAATAATTATTCTGTAGTTTCTTGTGCTAACATTTGTATTATTTGCATATAGACACTTCCCTTTCTAGATGAGATCACTTGTGGCTTTAATCAACTGCCCAACAGGTAATACGATCTTCAGCAGAGCCTGTATTTAACAGCTGTTAACAGTCTGCCTTCTGGCACAAACTAAATTTTATTGAATGGTTTGCACTAGCTTCGTAAGAGGTGTCTTGTACGTGGAGATGAACTACATTGAAAGCATTAGAAAAATATTATTTCAGGGGGAGTAATAACAACTTTATGAGCAGTCTGTAGTCATCAGTTATTTCTTAGTGAAACTGGACTTTACCACTTCTATAGTGAAGAAAATGAGGAACATTTAATTACTAAGTAGAAAATACTGCTTTGTGGGTTTAGGAATTAAGGGTGACTTTTTCAAAATTGTAAATGTTATCAAACATCCTGGATATTGCAAGTGGTCTTGCATTGCAAAATAAACTAGAAACCTGTTGGTTGTTTTCCCTTGTTGGTTTCTCTAACAGTAAAAGTAGAAAATATTTATTTTGATGGTGGGTAAATGACCATTTTATCCACAAGGCCCAGAAATGGGCATAATAGACATAAAAGAGTCAATGTTATAATGGCATAATAATGGAGACATTTGAATTTCCCGAGGAAAACCTGCCAAATGGATATGCCTCATTATACACAATGATGGTGGTGATTATAGCTCATCAAAGAAGTATTCCAAGAAGAACTTTACTGAGAGCATCAATAACTTTGCCTGTTGGATGTAAAAAAGTTTTCCCAACACACTTTGTTCTAGTGTCACAAACAGTTCCTGCCATTGCAGAGGGAGAAAGTTTTTGGAAATTGCAACAGTAACTAGAGAATTACTTTTGGCAGCACTGTGTTTTATAGAAGCTGCAGCTGATCACTGCTATGCTTTGAAATAGAGTTGCATTGCTTGACATGCCTGCTGCACTAAAAAATATTAACTTTTTAAAATGTGAAACCTTTCAGAACAGTTTTTCCAATGTTTCAATTCTCCTCACTTCAATTTTCTCTTCCCCTCCCCCATATCAACTTAGGTAAGCTCTTCTTCCTAGGTTTTGGAGAAGTATGCTTATGACTCCCTAAACTTTACATGCTGCCTTACCTGAATATTCCTGGAAAATGCAATAAAGCTGGGAGTCTTTTTAGGTAGATGATGGTGAGCTCCAGAAGGAAACAAAGTAGCCAAGACAAGGAGAAAATTTATGCTGAAATTTATATTTAAGCACTGTGAACTTGTAAACAGAAGAGTTGGATCCCTTCTGGGAAGTGGTCTGAAAACCCAAAAGGAATTTATTCTTTTTACAAAAGGAATTTGAGTTAGAGATTCACAAATCTATACTTGGGATAGTGAAGTGAGAAAAGGGAAGATCTTCTGAAATAAAATGTGTATCAGAAGGAAGAGTAGGAACCAGGATAGCTTCTCATCTTGCTGAGATGTAATCTCCAGCCCACTTGGCAAGCAAAAAAGCACTGTAGAGGCAAATGAAGGGGGCTGTGGCTGGCTTATGCCCAGACTGCCAGAGAGTCCTAGTCTGTCCCTCTTGGGTTGTGATAAGCCAAGTGATGATGGATATACCAGTTGGTGCTGTTTTCTGGAAGTAGAAGCCTTGAGGTATTGAAAAAGCAGGAGGTCAAGTTGTCTGATATCTTCATACATCAACTGTTGCTTTGCTGGACCGCTGGAGCTGCAGATAAATAGAAAGTTTTGGTGTCACTTCCCCCCTTAGCTTAAGAGTGGCTGGTCCATGCCATGAGCCCTGCTGACTGTTCAAAAGAGGCAGAGTCACTTTGTGGTCAGAGTTCTTGGCAGATTCCCTGTGGACTGGAGGAGACAACAGGACAACCCTCCCTTTGTCTGGCTCTGTTACTGTCTGGAGAGACTGGGCAACCTTTCAGCAATGCAGAATTCCTGTTTGAAACAGGAATTTAGGTGACTTAATTTGACATTATCCTGGTTTCAGCTGGGCTAGAGTTCATTTTTTCTTAGTAGCTGGTACAGTGTTGTGTTTTGTGTTTAGAATGAGAACAGTGTTATCAACACCTGTCTTATCAGCGATAAGATCAATGTTATCACTAATATCTCTGATGTTTTAGTTGTCATTGAGCAGTGCTTACTCTAAGCCAAGGACTTTTCAGTGTCTCAGGTTCTGCCCTGAGTAGGTGTACCAAAAGCTGTGGAAGAGTGTGGCCAGGACAGCTGACCCAAGCTGGCTGAGGAGATATTCCATACCACAGAACATTATGCCCAGTACATAAACTGGTAGGTTGGCCAGGAGGGATCAAAGTTTTCCAATGTTAATTTTTAATCTGGTCCAGAAACACCTTTTGCATGGACTATGTAATGGGAATATGAAGCCAATCATGCAGCATGTGCATGTTCTCCTGAAGTGCCTGGTGGGAAAAGTGATGCACCAAACAGCAGGTCCCTCAGCAGTGCTACATAAGTGGCTGCTGTTTTGGCAAAAGCATGGGCAGTGTCTGAAACTCAATAGGGCCATCACAGGAACATGTGAATACACCTCCAGCACAGACAAGCATTGTCATTTTCATGAGAGATCCAGATGTCTGGAAGAGATGAACAGAGAGAGGAGAGAATGGTCCTCAGGACACAGTCCAAAGAACCCAACCTAATCAGTCTAAGAGCAGTGAAGCAACTGTCAAATATCACTGCTATTTGTTTCCAAGCTTTCAAAGTTGTTTTTTTTTCTTTTAACTTTCACTTTTTGATTCTTTACTTCTCCAGCCATAGTTAAATTCCATTTCAAGGATAGCAAAGCTTGGTGACTCATCAGAGGTTATCTTACCTGCTGAAACTCAGATGTGACAGGCAGTTGCAGCCTTGTTTAGGTAAGAGAAAGAAGTTTTTATAACATCAGCAAACACTTTCTACAGTTTCTAGTAATTCTGAAAGAATATCTCTACAGCTGAGTTTCTTGGGAGGGGCTTTGTTGTTGGTTTTATTTGTTTTCATTCAGTTTTTGACAACTGACTAGTCTGAGCAGTAGTTGGAAAGAATAGTTGTTTGGATCATTTTACACTGCTTTATGGCAAAGATTTTACTTCCAACTGCCTTAGAAATTACAAGGGCAAGATGCTGATAGTTTGTCCTGCCAAGTTCTTTCAGTTTGGATGTGGACTAATGAACCTTGTCTGTAGGCTGAGCTGGCCTTGAGTTTTCTTTGTTAGTGGTTTTCAGAAGATCATTTACATTCCGTGATTGAACAGACTGCACGTGGATGCTGATCTTCTGCCCCCTCTTCTGACCATATCATGCTCCTAATCAGCAATTTAACGAGGTTATACTGTGGTTTAGCTGACTGCAGAAGGCACCTGTTTTTCTGCTTTGTGTGTATTAATGGAAAAGTTCATCTGCTTTCACTTGAACTGTGATACAGTAATGGATAGGTAAGGGGTGGTATTTTGTTCCTCTTAAGCTAGCAGTAGCTCCAGGCATTTTTACTTTTCCAATTTTAGTGTTTTCAAGAGATCCAGTAAAGCTTGACCATGTGGAAACAAACAGATCATACTTAATCTAAGAGTCTGTGGCTTGTAAAATGATAACCAAAGCAAGACAATGAAGTTGCTGAGCTTCTAGATTTGAAATTTCCTTTTTGACACACTTTGAGTGTAACTGTGGAACTCTTTACTCCATTTTGGGGTTGGTTAGTATTTTGTTGCAAGAAACCATGGCATTTTCTTTCTACTTTTCACACAGTAACTGTTTTGACAAGTGATTGTGTGATTAAAGGCCCTGTAGTGACATCCTAATGACTGAAACGCTGTGGGTTTTCTCTATGCCTATAACAGACGTATTTATCAGATATTTATCAGATTAATTTTCAATAGCTCGGCAGGCAGTTGTTCTGCAATGCGAAAGTGAAGCAAGTGTTTGAACAAAACCCTGCTGCCATTTGGCAGCGCTGCTGTGAGCAAAACCTGTAGCTATGTAAAAGACCACTAATGTTTGGTATGTTGTTGGCAAACTGCTCATTTTATTTTTGATGGCAGATCCCCAAGTGTCTGCACACTGCAGCACACGGCAGCAGATGTAGCAAGAATTCACATACACACACTTCTGCCTTAAAGCACTTTCTCTCTTTTCATAGAGGGACAGTTCAGGATAGGAGCTCCTTGGTTTTATGCTTCTTTTCATCCTATCATATTCCCTTCCTCACCCTGTTTATAGTTCCCTGTTCTTTTATGTGCAGATGACAGACATTGAGATATCAGCACTGATTAATCTTAATCAAGTACTGTTGTTTTTATTTGGGGCTGGGTTTGTTATTTCTTAATGTTTTCCCAGCATCTCTGCTTTCTTGGAAAGTTTTAAGAGCATTTAGTGACCTGTGATAGGAATGGTTCTGTAAAATGCTGACTGCAATTTTATATTCCTTTCTCTTTATTTAATTTCTTTGGTTTGTTAGAGTTTTGAAGGTCATGCAACAACACTGGAAGTTTACAAGTGTAAGAACTGAAATCCTATAATTATCTTTGTCCTGAGTCTCTTCCAACTCAGAATACTCTGTGAAAGAAGAAACAGTTCTGTGAAATCAGAAAATGAAATGTGGTGGGAAAAAAGGAAAGAATAATAATAAAAAAGCTTTTTCAGTTTCTAGCTTTATTTCATAAGCTATAAACACTAAAGACCCAAATTCTGCTAGGATTACTTAAATGTGGTAGTATTAGGTGTTTTTGTCTCTCCTTGTACTGGAAAGGAGCTGCAGTCAGGGGACTGCATACAAACATCAGTCTGGTATCCAATCCTAACCTGAAACTTGGCCTAGGAACAGAAAATCTCCATTCCTCCAAAATGGTTTTACAGGATCTGTGTCTCAGTCAGGCTCTGGTTTCCACCTTAACCACACAAACTTGTGATTTTCGCATCTTTCTGACCCTTAAGTCAAAATTAGGCATTTCCGGCTGCTTCTTTTGTGCTGTAATGCAGGTCAGAAAGCAACAACAAAATTCTGGGAGTGGCAAGCCTGGGAAGGCAAATGCTGCCAAGTTCCTCACAGCCTTGGTTTGAGCTGCATATGTACAGTGGTGATTGAGATAAGTACAAGCTGTCCTGGGATGCTTGCAGGAGAGGAGGGAGTTGCTGCTTGGAGCATGTAACACACTAATGGCAAGATTCTTTTTTCATTACTTTTTGCATTAAAAGTTCTGCTCTAGAAGAGAAAGGAAAACAAACATAATCATAAATTTGTGTTATAGGAAGGGAACAAAGCAATCTGATTTTCAATAACCATACGTTGAAGATCATGGAAAGCAATTGCATGTAAAAATCCATCATTAGGCACTGCTCTGAAGTTGCATTTAATCCATTTTCTTGACAGTTCATGGAAACTTAGAATGCATCTTTGCGTGGCACTGATTTAACTGTGTAGCTTCACTCAAGCTAGATTTTCTCTTTGTTTTGATCCATAAAGTCAAGTCACTGTAATCTAGCTAAGTAATGTGAATTGCCTATTTCTCATCTGTGTCATACCCAAATTGTGTTCATCTTTTCAATCCAGAGTATCACAATATGTTGTGAAAAGCAGCATTCTCCTCCAAATTCTTTGCAAGTCTTCTACCATTCATGACCTTACTTCTTTTCATAACACTAGAGCTTCATTTTCATATTTCCAGTTATTCTTCCCCCTCTCCCTTCATTGTGTCTTGGCTAAAATAAGAGGATAAATTATCTGGGCCAGTCTGTGTTAACCTACTGTGCTAAGAGTGCCATAAAGTAACATAAATACCTGGAGGGTAGGTATGGATGGATGACTTATAGGACAAAGGGCACTTCAGTAATGGAATGTGTTTAATTGCTTGCTTGGGTTTTCTTGGGATCAGAATAAGTTGAGAGCTCTTCTGAAAAAAATGTGTGATCTTAGTAAGATATATCTTGACTTCCGTAGGTAGCTAGTAATTTTTTGTTTCTTTGTTTGGGAGGCTGAAACTACTAGAAATAATTATTTGTGACTTTAGAAAGAGCTGGTCCTCTGAAAAGATGTGAAAGTTGCTTGGCTGAACTTAGCACACCAAGGACTACTGCCAGCTCACTGGCAAATGAGCAGGTCTTCCAACAGCCAAGATCTATAGCTTTAGCTTGAGTAGCAGAAACTGGTGCTTGAGTAGATTAGCAATGCTTTACATAGCCTTATCTTTCATCAGTCCAGGAGAGACTCGTTGCCATATTAACAAATTCTTTTAGGACACTGTTTTGTTGTTTAACACAAGCTTGGCAGAGCATCAGACAAAACAGTTCTTCTGTTCTCCCTAAGCTATTGTTCTTTCCTTCTAATCTTCTATAAAGTCTGTTACTGGATCCTGCTTCTCTTCTGCAACTTCTGTCAATAGTTTCTAAGAAAAATCCCGAACAGCCCAAACCAAAACGAAAGCAAAGCTCCCTGACCCCCTAGCCTGCCATGTCTCTTAATTTTGTGGGCATGGCATGCTGGTCCCATGCTGCATTCCCTGAGATACAGTCACCTCTGAATGTGCCTGAAATTGTCATCTGCTTTACTGGATAACTGATCTTAGATAGCACATAGGAGCATGTGTTTTATGTGGCTATAATTTGCACGAATGTGCAGACTTATGTAGAAAAGCTACATGTAGTTTCTTGCTGCAGAATCTTTCTGCTACTGGTGCTGGATGTGCCCTTTCCATTCCTAGACCCCCACAGGGTCTTTTTCCCACCCCAGGTCTAGAGACATCTTGTCTTCCTTGGCATTCAGAACTACTGCAGCTCCTTCTCTCATGTGAATGAATAGAAAAGAATGTGAGATGACCCTCAGAGGCAAGAAAACATTAATTAACAACACAAAGCTGTTATGAGGAATAACTTCTCTCCATGGAAAGAGCATTCCTCAATAACCTCATTATATAAAACCATGTTAAGCTCTTTAAAAGGCTCGAGCCTGTGAGATGCCTGATGCTGGGCATTGCTGTGGAAGTCATGGGGAGTTCTGGCAGATGTTGCTTGCTTGCAGGAGACAGTGAGGATCTGAGGAGATGAGGGAATTAGACACCGGTACATTTATTAAGTCAATTACCAATGTTCGTGTGACTGTTGCATGCTAAATGCATATTTTAAGCAAAGCAGAAAACTGATTCTCTTTAATTAGAAATCTGGTACACAAGAGAGGGAAGGCTCTTCTATTAAGGAGCAGCAAGATATGTTGTTAGCATAACTTACTACAGAAGCCTGGTAATTAAATCTCCCAGGGAATGAAAGGGATAGTTGAGGACATAGAAGCAGTTGGTGACTTATTACAGATCCTGTATTTTCGTGTGAGTGTAGAAATGTGGTCATATCTCCTTCAGAGCTGTACAAAGAGCTAGCAAACTTCTGTTAGCTAAATGTGCAGTAAATGGGTTTATCAACTTAGTATATTTGAAGTGTCACCTGCCAGCAGGGAGGATGAAAATAAATGAAGGAATAAAAAGTGCTTGTGGTGAAAGATATGAACTTAATGTAATGCTAGGTGAGTGTGGGAACACTTGCCTTTAAGGTAGTCACCAATGAGAAGAAAAAGTAGAACAATATCTAAAACTGATCCTTAATGCTTGCCTCTTTTCCCAGCATTTTGGGTGCTGCTGCTGAGAAGCATGTATTGCTCTGCCCTCCCTCTGGCTTCACAAAGCATGTAATGCATCTGCTCCTACATCTGAAGGTGTCCAGTTTGCTTGAGTTCTCTGGGAAGTTCAGGCTGATGTTTATGCTTGGCCCGGGTCTTCCTATAGTGCTTCAAAGGAGTGGGGCTTTTTTATTTTTAATTTTCATTTTTTTCTAAGTTCTAGTTTTCTGTCAATCACAGTTTTCATGGAGGTCAGGTGGTTGCCACAGTTCATCTGTTTACAGCAGGCAGTTGACCTTAAGCTGCTTGCAAACAGTGTTTCCATTGCCCTCTCCACATCTGCCGTGGCACAGACTGACAGAGGTAATGAATTCAAAGTCTTCTGTACAATCCAGTCTCACACTGCTTGAGTCCATGCCCTTTAAAAACGTTGTGTATTCTGATTTCCTCTCCTCCTGTTTCTGCAATGATTTTTTTAAACAGTGTGCATATGTGTATGTATGATTAAAGTAAATACTACATGCACACACATTGTATGTGTTGATCACCTATGCTATGAAATTCCATCAATAAGACTCATCAATGATATACTGTGGAACTGGAGATGAGAGAGAGCAGATGGTTCACACTGAAATGACGTTTGCCTTCTGGATGGGTTTACAATCCAGATTTGGATACAAATACCAGATTTGGATACAAAGTTATGGTACTTGATCCTAGGACTTAACTCAAAGGCATGGATGAAGATAAAGCTGAACATCTTGAGACCAGAGAAATTGTCTGGAGAGACATGTCAGAAAGCTGGACCAGGTTCTAGTTTTTCCATTCCCTTTAATCATTTGAAGTTTCATGAGGGATGATAGTGCATTTAAATAGCCTAATATTTTCAGAGATGAATGTCAAAGGTACTGTTCTGTCTGTTGAAACTGAGCGTCTTTCTGATCAGAGCTTTTTCTTTGAAAAATGCTGACTTGTTGGAATCAAAACTTTTTAATAGGTATGCATGTGTCTGGGGAAGCAGAGGTACAGCAGAGCATCTGTTTTTGAAATGGCCAGAAGTTCAGTTGCTAAGGTTTGTCTGAGACATGGGAGACATGAACCCAAATCCAGTCTCTCCTTGAGAAAGGCCAGTGTCGGTTTTCAGGAAAATTTATTTGAAGAGATGTGTTTTTCTCCCAGTGTGAAGTAGAAGAATATTCTGCTGATTAAACAAGTTTCTGTGACTACTCAGTATCCAGAACAGAAAGAGAACCTTGCAGGAAAACAGACCCCTCTAAGTGCCTCAGCAGGGGCATGTTGTGTGTTTGACATTCAGGGGGTTTGCAGTGGGGCTGCAGAAATGGAGCCACAGTGGAGCTGAGCCATTGTGCTCTGTAGTGCCCAGGAGCTGCAGTAAAGCTGAGCCTTGAGCTGTTTCAGTGCCACCATGAGTTGTGGTGATGCCCACATCCATTCTGCAGGTCAAACAATGGATGGTGACTGCCCAAAGGTGACAGATTCCAAGGACAGCTGTGTTCCTTGCAGTTGCCTTCTGCCATTACATAGCCCTCAGAACCATAAAGACACACATTTCATGTGTTCCTGCTGCTGGAGGCACAGGCCTCTGAAAGAAGGCCTGCAAAGAAGTTGTTCTTTGCACTTTGAAGCAGTGTTTGCTAATAGCACAAATCCTGAAACTAATGTTGTTTGTGCATGGTAGAAGTATATTTCTGTAGAAACATCCACTACAAATAATAATCAAAGTTAATAGCTTTTGATCCCATCAAGAAGCTCTCAAGCAGGGTAAGTATATGAGGGGTTAGATTAGAAAATTTAATTTAATGCTGAAGTGGAATGGCTTTGCATTCTAACCAGGTAATTCATAAGCTCTCTCTACTCCCTGCAGGCATAGTCTGTCAATTTTTGAAGATTAAAAACTCAAGCATTATTAAACAAGTTCATTCCTCAGGAAGAACTCTCATACTTGACACCACTTACAGGTCTCCCAAGCAATGCTCCATGGCAGATGGAGCTGAGAGCAGAAATTCTGCATATGCAGCATTTTGCTTGTGGAGAAAAAGCAAGCTTCAGCTGGGAATCTGGACAGTTAGGATCCCTTTCTTACGTACTCCAATGATTTTGAGGGATGACTGTGAAGCTGTTGTCTGGTTTAACCTCAGACAGGGACTAGGTACCACATGGCTCCTCACAACTCTCCCCATCCTCAGTGGTAGACTGGGGAACAGAATCAGAAAAAGATAAAACCTGTGACTTAAGAACAGTTTAATAATTAAAGTTTTTTTTTTTAAAAAAAATAATAGAGAGAACAAAAAGAGAGAGTTATAAAACCAAAGAAAGACAAGTGATGCAAAATACCATTGCTCACCACCCACTGACAGATTCCCATCCCAGAGCAGGTCAAATTCCCCCAGTTTATACACTGGGCATGATGTTCTATGGTCTGAATATCCCTTTGACCAGTTCAGGTCAGTTGTCCTGGCCATGGTCCCTCCTGGCTTCTTGTGCACCTGCCTGAGACACTGAGAAGTCCTTGACTTAGGGTTAGGAGTGCTCAGCAACAATCAGTGTGTTATCAGCATTATTTTCATCCTTAATCCAAAACACGTCATTTTATCAGCTCCCTGGAAGAAAATGAACTCTCTCCCAGCTGAAGCTAGGAAAAGCTGTCCATCTCTCTGTGGTAAGCTTGACAGACTATCCTAAAGCTTGCACTTCTGACAAAGCAGCTCCAAGCAGCTCTTGGAGTAAATAATTCCCTGAACTGTGGCATCACTTGAGAGTATGAGGTGCTTCCTGGTACAGCAACATGAAGTCCTGAACTTGTGCCACATGGGCATGTGCTTCAAGGAAACAAATCTCTGAGGATAAATGCTGGGAAGTGTTTTCATAAAGAAGGTTTTTAATTAACTTTTTTTAAAATTATTTTTTCACACCATAAAATGGATTTCAGAAGTGAGATTATTGGTTACAATATGAATCAGCAGGTTAACAGCTGCACAAATTTCAACTAGCAGCCAATTACCACTGGTATCCCTTGGGCACTGATACTGGGGCCAACAGTGTTTAAAATCCAAATTAATAACACAGGTGGATGGTCTAGAGTGTGTTCTCAGCAAGTTTATGGATAATACCAAACTAAGTGGAATGACTGATCTACTTGGGGGCAGGGGGAATATCAACTGCCTGGAAAAAATGGCCCGAGGCTGGGCTGTATTAGTAAAAGTGTGGTCAACAAACTGAGGGAAATAGTTATTTCTCTTTGGCGCCTGTGAAGCCACACCTGCTCAACTGTGTTTGGTTTGAGCTCCCCAGTACAGGAAAGATATTGGCCTAATGAAGTCAGTCAAATGAAACTTCATTAAAGAAGGCTGAGGGCTTGAGCACTTACCTGTAACCAAAGGCTGAGAGGACAGGGCTTGTTTTGCTTGCAGAACAGTCTAGGGGAGATCATGTTTCTGCCTGCAGCTACTTTAATGAAAGAGTAAAGATGAGGTAGAGCTGGACTCTTCTGGCCATACTGAGTAAGGTGGATTAACCTCAATTTGTGCCTTTGAACTGGCTGTTGGATGAGCATGCTGGGCCTTGCTCTGTTTCCTCTGCAACAGAAGTCCTACTGCCAACTTTCCATCACTATTTCCAATATTTGTGTAGTACTGACTACCCCAGAAGTATTTTGAGCTCTACCAAAAGGTGCATTCTGTGACATAGTCATAAAAGTAGCTGCAGTTTAACATCATCTGGTATTTTCACAATGCAGATTCGGTTGATGGTCTAGATAATTCCTAGTAAGCTTTCAACTCTTCGGAGTTAAGTGAAAAAAAGTTTTACACTTGTGTATTTGTGGCAGGAGAAGATAGCTCTAATGTAAAATCTTGACTGGAAACAGAAGAAGTCCTCTGAAAACACTGAAAAAAGTTGTAATTGATCAGTCCTTAATCAGATTAGGTTAGATTTAATGGATAGAGGAAAATAATTGGGCTATTTGCATACAGCTTCCATTCTTGTAGCTCAGCTTGCTTGGGATGCAAAGTCATACCATTTGTTAATGAAGGGGGAATAGATGGTCTTATCCAGCAATACACTGAGGGTACAGTGACCATTCAGGAAAATCTGACATCCTTCATTGCTTCACAGAAGGGATTTGGCATCTCATGGCTTGTGCTGTTCAATGAGCTCAGTGGCCATGAAATTGCAGGCTTTGAATCTCTGGGAGCAATAGTATGACCTAAGTACTTATATATCAGGCTGTACAAAATTGCAGAGAGAAAGTTTCTGGCTAAAATTTAATCCAAAAACTAGCTTGTCTCAGCTGTCATTCAGATCAGTAAATTTCTTTGTGAAATACTTTTTTAGTTCCTGTTTCCAATAGCTTTTGTGCTTTGATTCTGATTCAGTGTTTATTGCAGTAACTATCTGAGCAGGTAGCAGGGGAGAGGCTTGTGAGATTTTTGATTGGAGGGGTTGTGTTTGTTTGGTTTGGATTTTGGGGTGGGGGTTTTCAAGATTTTAATGAAGGAGACTGGGGGCAAGACACAACATCTGAAAACAAATATTTAGAGGATCTTCAATCAGGACAGCTTTTTATCCAGCTATTGTTAAAACTGCAGAAACTTGTAGGGAGGAATTGAATGTTAAATGAGCAGCAGGTCTAGGGCTGGAAACAGTATTAGTAGCAGAGTGATCATTCAGTTCCCAAGAAAGAATCTTGCTATCTAAGGCTCCCCAAATCACATACAACTCTCAGCTGCTTTTTCAGTCACAGTGATAGCACTGAGTATTATTAACCCTGCCAAGTAAATTGATTACATGTACTCAGGTAAGCTGTGCTTGCTTTGGTTAGGAACAAAACTAGGGCAGGAAACTTGGAGGCAGGTCTGGACTTCCTCTTCCAATTGAGGAAGATGAGTGTGAACAGTCATGTGGATGGTGTCATTTCTCATGTCTTGGAAGTGGTTTAATTTTAAACCTGTTTACATTTGACCTATTAGGTTGAAGTAATTGTTTTTCATCAGTCTTGGCTTGAAAAGATCACCTTCTCTGTTTAGAGATTAAATGAGCTGGAACAAATATGACCAAATTGCTTTTTCCAAATGTTTCCAAATAGGCTGTAATGGCACATGCTGATCTAGAGAACATCACCTGCATGTTTCTTTAGTTGGACTTTGCTTTCTCTTAAGGGCTTATTAGTATCTTGAAAATGATGGTTTTGTTCTTGTTCTGAATGTTTTATTTTAAGTGCCAGGGCTCTAAGCAATACTTTTCACAGTGTTTTGCTTCCAGTAGCCCTTAAGACCCCTTCTAATTTTATTATTTTTTATTCCCATCTCTGAAAAGCATTGTGAAAGCATTACATTCTGGCAATTTTGATAGATTTTTCTGTTTTAACACTTTGCCACTTTCATATCTGTTCTGATATCGATCCACTTCATAGCATGACTCTTGCTTCCCAGCTGGAAGGCCTCTCTTTGAAGCATGTGTGTGGTGGAAATTTCATGGTCAACTCTGCCCATGGAAGGTCCTTCCCAGATTGCTGTTGTTTCTCTTTTTCAAGCTATCAGGCAGGAAGCAGCTGCTGTAGGAGTGCTGTTGAAACATGGAGCCTTTTACCTTTTAGTTCGACAGTCACAATGTTCATTACATCCAGCAGGTGATGATTAGTGTCACGTGTTGCCTACTGTATTAGTTGGCTATGCTGCCTCCTGTCTGATTCCTGTTGGAAAGATGATTGGAGTCTGGAAAAAGATGGAGAAGTACTTTGCTTGCTTTGAAAATCGGCATGAAAACTATGGGAACAGAGATCTGATATTAGTTGAATGGCTCAACAATGAATTTATGGCACAAATACCATTGAATAATTTCCAAGTTAAACTGTTTTAAGCTGTCCTCTGATTCCTTGCTAAATCAGATTACCTGAGGTCATGGTTGCTTTATAGAGGCTTCTTGACTGATTTGGTCTTAAAAGTTCTTGAGTAATTGTTAATACACTGTCCTGGTTCCTCTTGTACGCTCTGTTATTAATGTTGCTGTTAGTGTTCATTTCTTATCTCATTGCTGTTTCCAGGAAATTGTTCTTATCTCAGCCTGCAATCTTTAATTTTTGTGCCTCCAGTTCTCCTCCATCCTGCCACAGTGCAAGGGGGAAGGGGAAGCAAGAAGCAAGGAAACGGTGCGTGCTTTGGAGTGTTTCAGTGGGAACACGAAATTGGGGAATACATTCCTAAACCACAGCATATACACAGTATAGAAAACTGACTCAGGAGATGTCTCCTCTGTTTTCCACTTCAGTAAGAAAATCTGTTGCTCCCTCTGCTAACTGGAAGCCTAATTGTCTTTCACACACCTTACTCCTTAGCATTTTCCTCTGGATAGTGTGAAACTGGAATGGTCGTGCAAGTAGAACAGGTAATAAAGAATTGCAACATAGTGTTTGAGCATCCATTTTCTGTCATGAATTGTCTGAAGTGTGTTAATTAGCAAAGTTAATCTTTCTGCCTGATTGTGTTTTTCAGATAAATTCCAAGCTCTCACAGGTGTGTTACGTAATGCACCAGTCATGTATTGGCTGGGAGTTGTTTGCTTCTGAGATACCTACAATTGGTGTCTTTTGTGGAATTTAAATATTTTCTCTTGCTGATTGTCATTCAGGTTCTATCTGTTGGTGGCCTGCAGTGAGCCATTACATGGATTAATAGGAGATGACTCAGCTGTCAGACTGCACAAGGAGCATAAGGAATAGCAAGAGCTTTCAGTTGAGTAACCTCTCCTGACTTGGGTAAAACATAGCTTGCTCCTGGCTGTGTCTTTGGCTTTTAGCGTTGCCAAAGCCTTGCCAAGGTTGTTTTGCTTGTTTGTTGGGTGACTGGTGTTCTCTAGCCACCCTTACCCAAGTTTAGTTATCAAAGTGGAGGAACATCAGTCATAGAATTGTGCAAACTCCTGGAAGTTCAGATTTCTTGACTGTGCTTTTGGTTCAGCTCTGCCAATTCGTTAAGATACACTTTTGCTTTAGGAAGAAGATTCCCAGGATATATGAAAACACATTGCACAAGGAAACAATGGCGGGAATAAAACTTTTCCACTAGTAAATGAGCATGTTGGCTAGTCTTGTCATACACATGTGTTTAAATACAAACCAGTTTTAAGTTGCATTAATTCTCTATACATGAACTATAATGAAACTTAAGTGAAAACAAACCCTGCTGCTGTTTGTTTTGTTTGGATATTGGCAAAGCTTGAGGCATGTTTCTTCTTCCTTCTTTCATAACTATTTCAATAAAGTGCAGACAAAATTAACAAAGAATTACCCTATCCCTGTTTGTAAGTGAAAACAGGCATCTCTGAACTCTCTATTTTTAAGGTATTCACAGTATTTGAATAGTATAGAGTATTTTACTCCTGCTGTAGAACTACTTTTTGCTCCCTCATTTTGAAGGTGTTTAATGTGGAAAACTGGGTTTAGGTTTTTCTTTAGGAGAAAGAGTATTGCTTTCTTAAGAAGAATTAAAGTAAGTGGAAAAAGGATTTGAAGATAGCGTCAGACATCATCCTGATTTCTGAAGAACTCCAGAGTGCTTTGTCAGCATCATTCACCCTTTTTTTTCCTCCTGTCCTACTGCATCCTCACCTGAAGTCACTGCTCTGACTGAAGGGCAAAAATCAGTCTATGCTACATGCTGACAGAACTGGCAGCCCATCAAACAAAGCATGAAAAAATTTCAAGTGTTCAAAATACTTCCTTCATTACTTAGCCTGTGGCATGTTTCTTCATGGTCGTTTTCATTTGCCTTCATACTCTCAATGTCAAGTTACACTGAACCTTCTGAGAAGGGCCTATACTGCTTTAGCAGCAAAAAGTGCTGCTTTGCATTGCCAGTGCCTCAGATAAGAGTGTTTCAACTTCCTCCAGAGCTGTGGATTGGCAGTGGTGGCATGTCATTGCTTAAACTTTTTGGGGATGAAGTTCTTAGTTAAATTACCAAATTAATTAAGAAGCCATTGAGCCTCACCTTAGTGGTGTATCTTCATATGTGTCCCAAGGCAGTGGATCATCTCACAAGCTCGAAGATGCTGTCTTTTATACTGTTAGAGTCTTTTCTCACTACTTTTGATATATTTTGAATTTCTGGGTTTATTTTTTCTGACTTTTCTCTTAGTATTTTATTTCTATACTCATCTCCTTCATGTCTTTCACCTTGTATTTTTCCTTCTTTTGAAGTTGCAAGTAAATTTTTTCACAAATGGTTTATTTTCATTATTGTAGTAAGAGGATATAAAACCAAGGTACATTCACTGCAAGTTCAGGAGCCTGGTTTTAAACCAGGTGCTGTGCTGGAATGGTGAAGTGGAGAATCAAGCCCAAAATAATGATTGATTTTAATTTATTGTAAACATGGGATTTTTTTTCCAAGCAGCAATTTTTGGATGAAAAGTACCCAGAGTGTCTGAATTGACTCTACCATTACAGCCATCCAAAACATCCATAATAAAATCCAAACCAACTCAAACGTACTTGTGTTTTAGTGTTTCATTATAAACCTTTAACTCAGCCAAGGTTAGCAACCCTGTGAAAACCTGGCCAGAACTGTGAGGGAATCTAAGAATGAGAGAATCTAGGTCAGTTTTTTCTTTGTGGATGGAAACATGTAAAATTTGATGGGTTTATGTGGTTTCAGCTTTTTAGCCATGCAAAAATTGAAAGTTGCGTTAAGCTCCAAGTGAGCTGGGCAGCTAAAATGAGTGGCCTGCTTCCTGCATTGTTCTTACATGGTTCTACCCCTTGTCTAAGCTGATTTAGGTTCCACTGCCTTGCATTGGGTCCCTCAAGAAGAGGACAGTGCTCATCACTTATCTTCTATATGGCACACAAAGACATCTGTAATTGTAGACTTTATTCAGCCTTTTGGGGCATTATTTCAGATCACAGGGAAAATGGGAGAGAAAGCTAAGGGCAGATTTTCCAGGAGAGGACACTGAGTTAACCACCCTCTGGTTGTGCTGCCTGTTGCAGTATGTGTCCTCTAGGATCACAGGATATGGGAGTGGAATTTTCTTTGAGCCATAATGACTGTATAAGCAGAGAGCACTATCCAGGCACATGAGTAAAAGGATTTTCTGTCCCCAGCAAGGAGTGCTTTTTATCCCCAACCTTGACATGTTCCGGTGGGTCTGAGGAAGAGGGGCAGAATGTGTATGCCTGGCTGTGATCTGGGGTTAAAGCTGTTCCTAGCTGAGGTAGTGGAACATTTGATGTCATCAAGCATAAGATTTGGTAGTATTTCTTGTAGTTTTCATCTTTAGGTGTTAGGAATGCATTAATGGGTAGGTAAGTTTGTTCCCTGAAGGGCTAAACTCTGGTGATGGAGAACCCCTTTAGTGCTGGCAGCCTGTTTCCTGGCTCAAATGCTAATCAAATCTGAAACAAGCCTAGCAGGAAAAACGTAGGTTGAAAGGGTGCTGCCTGCATCTTACCTCACACCTGTTTGGTCCTCTGCTGTTTGAATAGGATGTCAGGGAATTTCTAAATGCAATGGATGCTCCAGTGTGGCTACCCAGCTGTTCTTCTCTCTTCACTGGCTTACTGAGGTTCATTGTGGGCTTTGTCATGTGATTTTCTGTGCAGAAGATCTTCTGTGGCAACTTCTTAGTGATGATAAATCTTTACTTATTAAAGGCTTCTGTTGTAGCCTCATTGTAGCTGGGAGAACTTAGAAAGTTTCACAACAAAAATCATGATTATGAAAGCAGTCTTTCAATGGGATCTAGACTTAAAAGCATCCTATATCATAAATCACCAGGCTAGTAGACAATTCAAGGTTCCAATTATGTCCAGAATTATTTTGGACACTGCAAACATTATTAGTGATGAAATTCCTCAATTGCCTCAGCTAGCAGAAACTCTCAACAGTTTTTTGTTTGTTTTGTGTGTGTGAGAGGTTGTTTGGTTTCTCTGTTTGGGTTTTTTTTTTGGTAAAAGCAAACTCATCTTCAGTGCTTGGGTCAGCAGTAGTCATTTGCATACTCATAGGACAAAATGCACATCTAAATAGAAAGGCAGACCATGAACATGAAATGTGATTAGAAGACATCTTGAGAAAGCAGGCTTTTTTATCAGATGAATATAAATACATTTCATAATAAGAATGGTGAGGTTTTTAGCCCATCTTACAAATGTAATGGGGGAGATGGAATATGGGAAAAGCAAAGTGTAAGAAATGAAGGGTCACTGAAACAAAGGCTGGTATTTCTAATTTGCTTCTGTTTTATGAGCTCCTAAGTAAATGTAGGAATGGACAGAACAAAACTTTGTTTATGTAGGCTAATTATGAAGAGAAGAATATGCTCTATCTTTGAGCTTTGTTTGAGTATTGTTTCCAGCTTAAAGAAGCTATCCATGGAAATAAATTCTTTTTAGTGAGGACTAAAATTATTTTACTAAGGCAAATTACATCTAATTAGGAATGATTTGTAAGGCAAAATACAAGAAAAAGAGGTGGCAAAGAGGCTAAAGAGTCAAGTACTTCTGTCCTGACCTTACCTTCAGAAAAAGGAACTCACTTGATTTTCATTCAGACACTTCAATTAATTTTATTTTGATTTCTTCCAACATATTGCTATTTTATAGAGGTGGATACCAGACCTACAGCTTGTAGTCAGCCTTCAGCTCAGGCTGTGAAGGTGTGGAGAGAGTGGACTAAAGTTTTTTGAGGTGTCCCAGCCTGCCTCTTAGAGAGTCCCCCTCTTCTTTATGCCACTCAAAAAGCAGAATTTCCTCTTGTGCCAGAGAAGCCTGGGAAGTGTGCCCACTGATCACTTGCTTGGGCCTGCCTGGTCATGTCCAGACAAGCACACCCAGCTTTTACATTGCAGGGGCTGAGCAAAAGCACGTTACTCCATGCCAAATAACTTGGTGTCACATGGGGCACAGGTCCTGGGAGTCAGTGGAAGAGGCACAAGGGCTAAGAGCTGGGTAATTCCAGTCATTGGTACCACTGCCAAAGGCTGTGCCGTGAAGTGACTGAAACATCCCATCAAGTGCTGTCTGGATCATTGTGTTATGCATTATAGACATGCTCTTCACCCTCAAATTCGTGTATGAAGAAGTGAATATGAATTCATATATGAAGAAACTGAAGCTTCCCATTTACACCATAGCTAGTGCTCCCAATTCTCATTAAGTGCATATGAAATATCTCACTGGAATCTTTAGAATGTGTTTTATTTAAACTCTTTTGAAAAACACCCTGTCTTGGTTCTGTTGGGGGGGAGGGTGTGGTGTTGGCATTCAAGTACTATTGACTCCCTCTTGTGGCTAACTTAAACTAAAAAAGTAAGAACTACATCAATGATAGTTCTGCTACTGGGGGGTGATTTTACCGTGGTGGTTTAAATGTCTGTTGGATACAGCAATTTTACTGTATCTAAAACCTTTCTAAGTGCTTCCCTTGGATGTGCTTTAAATATTTAACACGAAGAGGGGAAACAGAATATAATAAAAGGCTGCAATTAGATAGTAACAGTTTATTTCAGGTACAGGTGGTCGTTTGTGTTTAGGCAGGTTTCAATGCAGGAAACTAGTCTTCTGGGGAATGCTGGCTCTTTGCAAGCAAATAGTTCTTACCCCTGCTTCATCATCAAAATATTTCTGCATTTGAGCGTTTTCATATTTGCCAAACATAAATATCTGTGTGTGTGCACGCATACAGAGTTGCAAAAGGTGGCTGCTTACATTTCTGATCATATTTTCATATCCAACACCAAAATTTTTGCTTCCACACTCACTCAAATGCAATAGAAAGTGATTATAACGGCATGGTCAGTGATTGGAAGATTTCCTTCAGATTTTTCTAATGAAATAGAAGCTTCACCTCTGGTTCAGTGCCCAATATCTACTTTCTTTGTTTTCTTGCTCACTTTTTTTTGCTATCCAAACATTAGTATTTCAAGTGTTACATAGTACACTAGTGCAGAATTGAGCCTGTAGGTACCACTCTGTGTACTAGGCTAATGAGAACTTTTTTTCCCCATATATCCCCCATTTTCATTAACTTCAGCTAACACTAAATTGGAGAGGAAGGTCTATGAGATTGCTGTGCATTTATGTTGTATCTTTGCCTTGTTTTTTTTTTTTTTTTTCCCTTTCTAGCAACTTATCACAAGTGTTATTATTGCTAAAGTAGATTTTGTAATTTAGACTAGATATCCAGCTATCTGATCTCTGTTGCTAAAGGCTTAATTTTTGCAAGTGCCTTAGTGGTCTGGCATGACTTTTATTTCCATCACAGCAACATGGGAATCTGTGCTCTTGCTAGCACATGTTCCCCAGCCTGTGCCAAGGCACTTCTTCACATGTCATTAAACTACATCATCAGATATTTAATGACTAGATTACACTGCCTTTGTTCTTAAAATAAAGGATTAAACCCCCTTTGTTCATCTGGTTTTAGAAACAGTTGTCCCCAAGACTACAGAAAGTTGTTAAATGAAAAGTTGCTCTGGTTGTTACAAGGCTTTTAACTTTTTTTTTCTGGATGCCATTTAAGATGTATTTAACGTTAAATATGAAAAGAACAGGATTTTTCCTGTTGTCTTCAGGACTTGCTTAAAATACAGTAGAAAAAAATTTAATTGAACTCTTAACTGGAGTCGCTGAATTTAGCATATTTTTACTGCAGGCTTGATCGTGGAAATATTGAAAATATGGAGATCTTGGTCCTCATTCATCAAAGGTCTGATGATGAACAGACATACAAATCCTTCTTAGGGCTGCTCATTATTTCAGTTTTAGTCTGGAGCCTGCCTGCTGAAGTTCCTTTGCTTTGTTCATCAGAGCACCCTTTCTCTGCAACAGTGGCCACACACAGGTAGATGCTTACATTTAATCCAGCTGGTGACTGCTACTCATCAGACTGGTTCTGAAATTTGTTTGGAACACCTGGTCTCCCGAAACACATCCAAAACTGGTGGGAGCCGCAGAGGTGGGGAGTAGACATTTACTCCTCTCACACACTTGGCTGTACTGGTGCACTGCACCAAATGCACCATTCCACCATGTGGCTTGGACAGCCCCTGGGGCAAGTCTGTAGTTACCAACATCAAAAAGCACATAGCAGCAGCACACAAAAATACAGCTTTTACTTGGATGGGTTTTTGTTTTTTTTTTTTGCAACTCAGTAGTAGCACCAAGGAAAGATTATCACCTCAGTTGCTTTAACACTTTGGGTTGTGCTTCCCTGTCACCTTAACTAGGGATCCAGATGAAAATCTTCCATCTCGTTCCAGCTGAGCAGAGTCCACCTGGAGCAGAACTGCAGGTCTGTTGATGACTGACTTCAGCAACCTATGGATTCTCCAGGGGCTGTAGGAGACAAGTGCTTAATGATTTTAAAGGATTTTGGGTGTGAATTTGTGTGCAAAAGGTGCAGTTACTTCGCCCTAGAACCCCCAGTGAGACATATTTGTGCTGCTGATAATGCCCAGAGGTATCCTGTGAGTATGAGCAGCACACTGAGGTGAGCAGCAGTGCTGCCGCTGCTGCTGCTGCCTAATGAGCTGTGGGGCCTCCTTATCCTGCCTGGGAGCAAACCACGTGTTCCTCCAAAGGGCTGCTCCTGCTCATACATCCCTTCTCCGTTGGAGAATGCTGCTCCCTTTGAACTGAGGGGCAGCACAAAGTGCTGATGCTTCCCCATATCTCACTTTGATTTGGGAAGCAAATGTAAGTAAGTTCCTAACCACACTGGAACCACACTTTTTAAACAATACTTGCAGTACACAAAATTGGTTTTGTTCTGAAAAACCCGTATGGCTTCCATTGTTCTATGCTCTAATACATCAAAATTAGAATTAAGTCTATAAAAAACTCTTTTCAGACCACTTTATTTAGAGAATATTTTTACATCTTGTTAAAATATGAAAAAAGGCTGAAGTTTAAACTTGCAAACATTTGTCTTTCTTTTACTACATATTTCTTAAAGACATGGAGTTTCTGTATTTTACAGTATTTTAAAAGTCACTGGGATAAAAATATTAGCCTATTATATCTTCAAAGGCTAGGTGTTTATGTCTGACTTCTGAGGCAATTCTAGATATACATATATATGAGGTAAATCCTGATTCATCACCCAGGCTTTAGCTAGTGTAATGCTAGACAGACCATTTAAGTGCCAAGCCAAGTTATAAAGTGGGATCTGTCAGATCTGGGATTAGAATAAATGTTTCTGGCTTTTTGCTGATTATTCCATCAAAGTAAATTCTGACACCTTTGACCTTGGTCAGTAATTGCCTTAATGTAGCAGTCTCTTGGGCAGTAATAGGGAATCATCCATTGTTCTTGTCATATTTTTGAGTTTGGTGGCACAATAGTTTTTTCTCACATGGCTCAACAGTGGCACGTGTAAGTTCTGTGGTACAGGATCAGGTCTAAGTTTTAACATTACAGATATCTTTATATTTTGAGCTGCAATGTCTTAATTTCGTGAATTGGGCTGTGCGTTTTTTCTTGCTCCTTTGTAAAACTCTTACATCATTCTGAAAGTGGTCAATTAAAGTCCTGCCCTCCCTTTTGCAAACAGGCTTGTGCTGTACAGATTTGTTTGATACAGAACACAGCTTTTGGAGCTATTAGACACATAATCAGCAGGGATATGTTTCCCCCAGCTCTTTCCTGAGCAGAAAGTTGCCAGATTATTTCATAGTCTTATTTTTTCTTTCTGTTTTTTTTTTTTTTTTTTTAAGTTTGGATTCTTCAAACTGTCCCCTGGATTCTGAATAGGTGAAGTAATTTCCACATGCAGATGGTTCATGCCTTTATGCATGAGCCTGCTTTTCCCTTCTGGATTCTTACAAGTAAATTAACAAGTGGAACTGTAAGCCAGTGACTAGCCAGCAGTATGCTCAGCCTCTCTAGTCTCTTCCAGACTCCTGCTTTGCTCAGTCAGTGGTGTTGGGTTGTGCTCCACGTTCTGCTGGCAGGGAGCTGGCTTCACATGGCTCCTTCTGGCTTTGCACGGCACGAGTGGAGTCCCCTTTTCGTTCACGTGACTGTGTGTGCCTTCCAACACAGCCCAGCCCTGCTGAGTGATGCTGTCCTTTCCTGTGCTCGAGCAAAGCTCCCCAGAGGGGAAAGGAGGGCCAAGCTGGGTGCTTTCCCCAGGTGTTGGGAAGAATGGAGGTAGCAGCTGCAGCCTGTCAGGGAATATGCATGGTGCAAAGCAGAGCCTTCATCATCTTCACTTTTCTTCCTCATGCTCCTTTCCATCATAATTAGATTAAAAAATTTTCATTAGTTAGTTTGATATCTTGGGTACTGTAATTAATAAATTTGTTGCTGTACAGGAAGTCCCATGGATATTATTTTTATATTTTATAAGGAATACATTTTATATAATACTGTAACCATAATATTTAATATTATTATTATATATAATTTTATGATGCATGATATATTATAAATATAATTTATAATCAGACTTCACGCTTGATTGAAAAGCAAGCAAAATCTCATGCAATCTAGATGTAAAGGCCAACTAGTTCAAGAGCTAGGAGGTAGTTAGATACTTGTCTATTCCATTTCAGTAACTTTTGTGATAAGAATTAATGAAATAAGTTTTACAGTCATGTAATAATATATTTTTATATTTAATAATTTAAAAAATAGATATAATAAAAATCAGCTCTCTGGGCTGTTGGTGATCCCTCTGGATTTTGCCAGCACTCCATGATATGATTTAGTGGGCATGGTAGTAGTAGCTCAAAGGATGAACTTTTGATGATCTTGGAGGCCTTTTCCAACCTAAATGATTCTATGATTGTATGATGTGTGTTAGGAATGTTTTAGTTCCTGCAACAAAATGCTCCAGGTATTACTGAACTATAAAGCAAATTAAACAGCACTCATTCCTTTGTTTTGAAAAGCTAGCAAATTAAATAATGTAATGGGATATGCCCTCCTTGTATACTAGCTCTTGCATTTGGCAGTTGACAAATAAGGTCATATATTGCTTTCTTTTCCCCTCTCTGTCATTCCTCTTTCATTCTTTGTAGTTACTCAGGGACGTTCCTTAAGTGGTTGCAAAGATGGTGGCAGAGTAATTTTTCTTAAAAAGTAGAAATGAAGTATCAGCATAATGTTAATTACTTCCAGACCTAACTGGTAGTGATTCTAAAAGAAGAATAAACTCTTTGAAGAGGTTGCAAAATATTTTTCAAGTTTCAACAAATTTAGTAATTTCTCAGTGCAGAAGGGTCTATAATGAGTGCATATTACCTCTTGCATGGACAGGAAACACAGACTTTACTTCCTTATGTAACAGCATACCATTTTTAGAACTCTCAAAATCAGGTAAAAGAAATGGGTAGAGGGAATCAATCTCAAAAGTTCCAGAGCTTCATTGGATTTTATGGGGTTTTTTTATAAAAATAAATCTTTTTTCCAATAAGAATGTCTACTGCAATTTCCAAATGTTATACAAAATTATATGTTTTATATCCAAAGTTGAGTGGTCGTCTATCAAATCTGTCTTTTCCTACTGGCACTTACAAATGGTTATCCTGGACCTTCTCTGTAAGATAAATATCCTCAGCTGCTTGAATTTCCTAGTCTGCTGAAATATGTTTTAGTCATTCTTGTGGCTCTTTCTGATCTCTCTCCAGTTTTTCCATGCAATTTTTGTTGTGGACTACAGAACAGAGTGGTATGCTAGCCCAGCTTATGTTAGTGCAAATAGAGACAGTGTTTTCTTCCTGCCTGGTATTTCCTTATCCCCACACCAAACCACAACTCTGTTGTGGTTATTCATGGAAGATGATAATATTGGATTATATACTTTTCCCCCCACAAAACAGGGATGAAAAGCTAGTACCTTTGCAATTGTCTTCTGGTTGAACAGCAGATCCCCTGAATTTGTGTATGTAAAAGATGCTTGTCTTATATGTGTCATGTAAGGATGATTGTAGGGCTTCCTTACTGGATTGTATTCCATAGACATCCCAAGAAGGGTGTTGGGGTATACGATAGGCAGTGTATCTTGAATCCTTATGAGGCCACTTCCAACAGCTGCTACCTTGTGTGATGACAGAGACAGGGAACTTTCAGAATTAAAATCAGTGTTTTTTCCTACACATCAGAGTGTGCTGGTATGTGATGTTTTCATATCCTACGTGAAATGGGTTATTATGAGCTTTGCCAGGTTGGAACTGCTTCGCTTGCTGTCGCAGTACAATTCACTGTATCCTGGTATATGTGGATACTACCTCAGTGCATAGGCATCTAAAAACATAGAAATTCTGAGCTTTATTGTTAACAAGTGAAACAGACACTTGGAGCACGATAGAACAAGGAAATAGATGAATGAGAGAGAATTGGCAGAAAACATCAGTTTTTCTTTCCTTAAACCACCAAATAGTTTTTTAAAAAGGTTAAGTGAAACCAAGCAACCACATAATACATTTTTAAAAATAAAAATAAAACCAATATTTATTGCATTTTTTGGATAAGCTGTATCTCCCAACAGGATTTAAAATCTTTCTTACCTCTGACTTATTTTACAGTTCAGTCACAGTTTGGCTGTGGTCTGATCAGTATGGTTAGCCAAGAGCACCACCAGCCTGGAGGACACTGATGATATTTGATCCCTTAATAAACAGTCTGGGGTCTGTGAAAGGAAATACAATTGAGAAATTTTTGGTGTCAATACAAGCGTGGAAAATAACCCACATTGCTTAAAGACCTTGTGCAGGATGAATCACAGCATTGCTTAAGTAAATTACACGGAGTTGAGGAGGGCCTGCCTAGCAGCATTTAGCAGTCAGGGATGGAAAAAAATTAGAAGTGACTGTCAGCAGCTGGAGGTGAGGCTGCTGCTGGCTTGGAGGGCAATTCTGAACAGTGTCTCCCTGATGCAGCTTTGCAACATCCACTTTTCCGTGGGCAGTGCGCTCGAAGTTTCACAGGAGGGATTCGTGAGGAGAGGTAATTTATTTTTTGGAGCAAATAATAATAATGGGTGGGAGGAGTACATGTTTCTGGATGCACAAGCTGTTCTGTAGATCCAAAATAGCCTGCAGCACTCTTCACAGTTCATTAACAGTTTAACAACTGTTTGGAGTGTAGATAGAGCTTGTTGGTCCAGCCACCTGACAGCAGGAGTGATGGGTGGCTATAAAGTAGGAGGAGAGGTGGACAATACAGAGCTGTATGGAAAACAGCATGACCTGTAACTTACATTCCCTGTGAGTTGTGGAGAGGCTGTCTGGGATGGGGAGGGGAGTTGGAAATACCTTAAGATCATTATTCCTGTTGAGTCTGTAATTTTTTTTTTACTTTTTGTTTTGGTGTCCAGTGGAACATACATGAATTTTTATTTCCAGCTTCTCTCTAGACTGAGCAATCTCTGGGTTGTTTGGGGTTTGTTTCCCTCTGGTAACTGGATATTTTTGGCCCTTATCAACTATGTGTTCATTCAGGCATGTACTGGCTGTGGTTTTTCACCCCAGCCTTCCAGAGGCTATTTTGCTGTATTGCTTATTGGGAGGTGCAAGCCTCTACTCCTGTCATGTTTCCAATTGTGTTGCAAGTGGGATTTACCATAATGGTTGTGAAAGTGTTTCAGAAAAAAAGTTAGCCCAAGGGTTGTTTAGTTTCTTCTGACACACAAAGTACAAAAGCATTTATACATTTCTGATGTTGTATGAATTTAGAAAACCAAAGGCTTGATTCAAAGTGTTGTTAGAGATGGGGAAAGGTTTGAGGCCAGGATGATTTGTTGCAGTTGGACTTGGCTGAAGTGAACTGGTGGTACATCACCACTTTGCCAGTCAGGGTCAAATGTTCAATCTGCTTCTGCATGGCCACCACCCCCTTTGGGTTGTGCAGGGACTGTGCCAGCACTTTGGCGAGCAAGCTTAAGCCATTTTTTAGCAATGCAAGTGCTACATGGTTTCTTTTCTGTCTTCTTCTGTGGAACAGGTAGGTAAAATGTCACTATTTGTGATAAATAAGCAAGCTAGGCACTTCAGTTTATGAGGTACCATTTCAGGTGTCCCTTACCAGTGATCAAGCATGTGACTTACCTCTCATAAAGAATGGGAACTAATCTGGCCTGGGTGGGTTGTGCCTTGCACCATGCTCTAGGCAAAATACTGATTGAGCACTTGAATGACAGGGTTGTAGCTCCCATTTTTGCACACAAGTAGTTCACTTGTTTGATGGACTTGAGGGTGGCACATCCACTTTTTGCTTTCTTCTTTTTGACCTGATCATGCTGTACATAAAGTTAGTTGGTCCTATTGACCAAGAGAAGGACAATGGATGCAATAGAGCCTTCTTCACAGCATCAAACATGCGGAACTGTTTGGAACTGGTGCTGCGTTATTCTGCAGCATGATGAAAGCAAGAAAAGCTGATGAGATGACCTGTCAGTAGCAGGACAAAATGTCTTAGAGCCCCACTCAGAATTGGAGGAGTTGGTGTTAAGATATAGTTTGGTGCATTCTATGCCTTGCAGAGTGGAAGCCTTCATGTCTAGTTTCCCAGGATTCCCAATATTTTGCCCCATTTTCTCATTTCATTGACCTAGGCATTTGGCAATCCTTGATCCTTGGGATAAGTTTTATACGGAATATATGCCTGGTTTCAGTTATAGCATTAAATAAATGTGCCTGTGTTATCTGCTTATGTGTCCAATCCAAAAAGTTCATACAAAGGAACTGCTTTATAGGACAGTAAAGATTACTTGGAAATACTGTGAAGCTTCATTCTGGAACCCATTCAACAGTGTAGAACATGTGCCTGCTAAATAAGATTGGATTTAAGCATTTTGTGCTAAGCTTTTTATGTATATTTTCTCTTTTCAATCTCAGAAGCAATTGGGATTTTACATAACAAGTTTCAGGAAACAGAATTTAAAGATTATGAATATAACTTTAATTGTGTTTTAAATAATGTAATTTTCTTTGCAGTCACATTTAACATGGGAACATATTTTATAATAAAATGAGAAGGAGGCATGAGGGTAAAGGACTTTATTAAGATTAAGAAAAAGATGGCAGAAATTATTCCTTCCAATAGTCATCTAAACTCACTAAACAAATAAATTTTCCTGTGAGTAGCAAGGGTAGTGTCTGGAGTAGATACATGGCAACAGAATGACTACTTAGATATTTCTCCCTGTGGATAGTTTGCAGTGGTTCTACACTATTCATTTAAAAGACATTTGCTGGGAACAAAAATATATTATTTCATATATCTAACAAGCCTGCAGGGGCTGAGAGTGGTTCAAAACCTATACCTTCATCTCTCTCCCAATGTCTGAATATTCTGTTTTTGAAAGCAAAGGTTAATAAGCACTGGAAATCCTTTGCCAGATGTCTGTAAGTACCCTCACGTTAACAGTTTCATTGTCATAAGTTGGCTTTCCAAAGGTCTCTTTAGGTATTTGTTTTGTGTCTTGTGTTCTTTCTCATTCTTCCTTCATATATCCCAACTGCAACATATCTCACTCATGAGGAGGGCACGGTGGCCATCATAGCCTGCTTGAGCTCGTGATAGCAGAGTTACAGATCACATCTCTACACAGCAAACCTTGGGTTTCATTGTGATCCATGGCAGAAAAGTCTGTGACATGATGCAGTGCATTACATCCACTGACACTTCAAAGGGCTGCTTTTGGCCTCTTAAAACTGGCCTCATTTTGGCTGCTGCACAGCACATCCCACCTGGGGTTCACTGATCCATTTCTTCTGGCATGCAAGAGAAGGGGTTGTGGTGCTGCTTTCCCCAGGCGTGAGCAGAGCCAGACTGCGGAGCGGCCGGGCGCAGCTGTGCGAGCCGTGCGCTGCTGTGACACAACAGGATGCTCCAACAACTGCAGCATTTCGGCAACCCAGGCAAAGATGTGGTTACATGTGGAGTCAAATCAACCCAGTTGACAGGGTGGGACCTCCTGCATCTGGCTTGGCATTGAAGGAAATACATCTTGTAAATCTGTCCTGTGGCGTGACAGGTTTGCAGCATCCAGAAGAGCAGAAACAAGCTGTCCTTGAAGTAATTTAAGTGTTCTGCAAATAGTGAGAAATCCCCTGGAACACTTCACCTCGTCTGTTCCTCGGAGCTTGTGTTAAATCCTACAGAGTTCCTTTCTCCAAGAGTAATTTCTTTCTGTTCCTTAATGCTCCTGTTTTTGGAGAGCCTTTCTGTCCCCATGTGTGCCAAAGCAATGAGGTTGTAGTTCCTCCAACCTGTCATATAGTTTCTCTAGTCTGAGTAATCTTAAAAGAATGCAGAAACCTGCAAGCCTGTCAAGTTATTGGAAGCACTGGAAACATATGTCTGAGTCATCTAGAAACTCAGGTAATGGAGTGGAGGAATTTCATGTTTTTCTTTCCAAAGGATGTGCAAAGAGTTGGTTTGTGCCCATGCACGATGCAGTACACTTGGGAGATAAGCACATCAATACAATACTTTGTGCACGAGTTTTGTCAGCTTTTAAAACTGTTCAGCTTTTAGAGGAGGATGCAATTGCTTTGCGTTTTTCCCCTTTAAAGGTACAAAACTCATTGTAGTCATTAAAGATTTTCAATAGCTGTTGTGCCTGGGTGAAATATACATGAAAGAAAAATTTTATGACATTACAAAAAGGCACACATTTTATAGCCACTATGCATCTTTGCACATAAATTAGATTTTCCATAGGATAGGTATGGAGTTTAGGGCAGGCTCGTGGGTGCAGCTACACCAATGTCAGTCTTTAAGACTCTTTTTCAACATTGTTAGAACATGTTGTGAGACAAAAGTGCAGAAGATTCTGTAACAAAATTATGTTCCCTGTGAATTTCTTGTCCACTGTTATTTAATAACAATCCATAGAACTAAGAAGATTAACCTTGCATATGAATGACAGCTGTTACTTCCTTCCAATATTTATGTATTTTGGCAAAATCTTAACCATACAGAATTGGAGCACCTCCTCTCTTGTGCTGTATACCTAGTGCTCATGATCAACTTGGACTCTGCGGGGGCAGGGGAGTTCTTTTTCCTTTTGGAGCAAAGTTGTCTTCAAACTGCACTTGCAGACCATAGGTTGCTGTTTTTCATTAAGCTCTTCAACCACACAAAGTTGCAGTTGAAAGTCAAGATTTGGTTTTTTTCACACTTCGGTGGAAATGTTACAGTGTCAGAGCAGATTGTGGATGCACCATCATTCTCTTCCCTGTGCCCCACTGCAGAAGCTGAAGCAACTGTTTATGGCAAGTCTGGCTGTAATCACTCAAACTGAGCATGCAGAACTAGAGGCTCCCAGAAACCTGAGAGCTTCCACTAAGTGTGGAAAGCTTGGCTCCACACAGAATTTCCAAATGGGCAAAAGCTCTTCCATGTGTTCTTGGGAAAGAGATGTAAATAGCATCCCTGAAAAAGTTAATGATGCGCTAGCCTAGCATATAAAGTTTGTGGAGTTGCCTTTAAATATGCTAAAGACATTATGGCTTGAGAAAGAAATTAGCGTCTGGCAAATTATATGTTTGCATGTAAAGAACAATAGTGTCTTAAAACAGAAAGTGTTCTTATGGGACAGGCCAGGCTGTGCATATTTGTGTGCTGCAAATGCTGTGTTGAGGGCAGAGAGGAAAATGCCTCAGAGCATTTCTGGAAATTTCAATGGAAATACTAGGAATCAGTGCTGAGGGTGATAGTGTGTAGGAGACCAGTGTACAACATTATGGAGACTTAAAGCAACCTAAGAAATATAAAGATCCATGATCAGCTTGTACCACAGTTGTTTTCTTTTCGCCATTGGACATAATTTGCACCATCATCTCGGAGCAGTGTGACTCTGAAATTGCCACTTACCCGAGTTTTAGAATAGCATTCTGGACAAATTTTAGTATTTCATCTCTTACATTCAGATATGGAATCTTGCAGTAACCAAAGAGGAATGCTTTCCTTGGTCAAGAAAAAATTTTCCTGGAACTGAGGAGAGTGGAGGCATCAGTCCAGTTTCCAGCAGAATCTGACATTTTCATTGGCATTTTCTATCCTATTTAGGGCATGAAATATCCCAAGAAGCAATTGAACAAACATTAAAAATTGAAAATGAAACACCTGATTTTGGTGCTAGGATCTGATTAAGTTGTTGGTCTTATAATAAAGTTTACTGTTTGAGAGACGCTATTAAAGGTAAAATTGAATTTTCACTGCAAAGTTTATATGATCATGTTTATTAATGTTGCTTTCCCTAGAGTCACTTATATTTTGTTGAGGTAAAATACATAAGAAGTTAAATGCTGGTCTGGCTGGACCAAGGCAGTTATATGTTAGAGTCCTTTCCTCTCCTCAATTGCGTTTTTATGAAGATGAAAAGTTCCTGTATTGGAACAAAGGTCTAAGTTCAGGAAAACTTCATAGTCATATCAAAAGAGAGTGAAAATGGAACAGTTACGCCACTCTTTAGTAGAACCAATGCCTTCAAAATGCTCTGCAGTGTGACTGTAAATAACATAATTTGAAGAATTTTCAAGTTTAAATATCGAGATCCAGATTAAAATATGTTTACATTAGAATTGTGTGGCTCTTGTGCAAATATATAAAAATTTTAAAAACTTATTACTATTTCTATATAATTTTAGGTTATCACATAAAGCTTGAGTCTGAATGATTTGAAGATACAGCAAATAAAGTAATACAATGTCTAAATTTTGAGCTGTTGATAAGTTTGAGAGCTTCTCCTTCTAAGTCCTTGGCTTTTGTTCTTAAAAAAATTAAATTTTTAGCTCTTCTAAACCTTAAACTCTTGATTCTTCTGTATTTCAGTCTTTAATATAAAATGACTTGTTCAAAAAGAATCTTTTGATGCTGACAACTAAAACTCTAAGCATGCCTCTTTAAAGATGTTATTTTAGTAATAATAGAGCTGACTACAACTGCTGTATATCACCATCTCTTACTGCTGAGAGGCACACAGAAGAGCCAAACTCCAAGAGCTTGCATGGAGTGTTTTGATTAGATACAGCTTTTGACTTTGAATCTAGCACTTCAGACTACACACCTTTTGGCTTTGTTTTCCTTCTTTTTTTGTCTGACAAAGAAAATGTTTTCCAGACTGAGAATGTTTTAGGGTGGCTTTCTTTCACCTTTATAACTTTTTTCTTTTTTCATTCATTTAAAACTGGTTCATAATTTGACTAAAGCCATTCTGGGATTTGTAGAGCTGTTAAAAATGTTTACCGTGTAAGCTGGGATAGCATCTGCTTTTTTCTTCAGTAATTTTGTTTCTCCAATCCATTATGTACTGTTTCCTTCCTGAATGTGCAAAGGTGATGGAGGCTATAAAAAGCCTATTAGAGTGTAAAGAAGGGGGGGAATATAAAGCAGCAGTACAGATCTCCTTTTGATCTGAGGGATTGCTAAGGATGGAGAGTAACATGTTTCCCCTATATTGTGAATTGGTTAGTCTCCATGGACTAGTCCTGGGTTCAGAGAAGGATTGAAATTATAAATGCTGAAAAGAGGACAGGATTTTGCATGAGGTAGGAGAAACTACCTCAGAAATTGGGGGAGCGCATGAGAGAAGCTTGATGACCCACCTGCTGCACAAAGAAAGAGACATGCATCAGTGATAAGACTACTGCAGTAACAATGGCGTTCAGCATCTGAAACCCTCGAAAGAGATTAAACAGTGCTTTGTACTATTCCACAATCCATTCCCAGCTGGGAACTAAAGGTGTGGTAAGCATTTCACGTACATCTTCTGAAGCAGAGGTCTTAGTGATGCTAAATACTGTGGAAAACACTACAGAAGATTAAGACAATAGGCAAGAATTGCTTAGTGTGAGATCTTTCAGATGTACTGGAGAAGAAGGGATGGAAATCAAAGGGTACTGATCAGAGTTTTATTAATAAGTACACCATTAGGGTACTCTCTTGCATAGGAATTTAAGCTGGGTGGTCAAGTGGACAGCAGTCTTTCAAAATGGCCAGAAGAAGTAGCATGAAGCTCAAAAGATGAAACTAGTCAAATGAAGCAAGCCACCATAAACAGACTAAATGGGAAATTATTTGTGAATAACTGTGCAGAATAAAGATGACCTGTGCCTTAAACTGAGTAGGTAAAACTAAAGGAAAAGAGTGACTCCGAGGTGAGAGAGTATTTACCAGTATTGATATTTTTTTTTTTTTCTGTAATTAAGTAATGGCAGGTAAACTTGTGACATTCTTTTCTGACGTAGATATAGATATATGCTAGATCCTTTTGTGCTTATACTTCTGTTGTGTTGGCAAGAATCTCAGCTATCACATGTGGGGCTGCATGGGGACTAACCACCCTTGCAACTGAGCAGGGGCAACCTGCAGGATGGAGCTGGCCAGGTTCTGCCTGCTCTACTCGGCAGCTGAATGCTTCTGCAAGCTGACCACCACAGCTCTTAAAGCCATGGTGGAGAAGCTTTTCTTCAGAAGGTTTGCATGAAAAAAATGGGGATTCAGTAATGCTACCTTTATTTTTTCCTGCAGATAAGTTGATGAATAATATTTTCATGCTCAATATACCTCCCCTGACAGCTGCATAGGTTTTCCTTCAATGTACAGATATTCTTTGGTAGTACTGCAGTTGTCAGCCCAACCATGTTGATTTGCTTAATTGATAATTTATTATGCAAGTCATTGAAGGGAGTGGGTTTTGGGTTTTTTTCATGCTGTGGCAATGTGCCCCCTTACTACAGATATTGTGTATCTAGTAATTCAGACTGAGCATTCAAAAATATTTGTAATTCCTGTCCTAATACTGTCATGAATGTCTTTGTTCCTGCTTAGTTCACTTCCCTGTTTCTTAATGCTCTTGCTGTTCCCTACAGGTGTTTATTAAACTTAAAAACCTGTAATAAAGTTGTCAGTTGATACTCCTTTTCAAATCGCCTAAGGAAACCTAGCTCTTAGCTTATTTATATGCCTCTTCATTGTTCCTGAAGTACAGCAGACATTTTAGAAACAGCAATAGTGTTGAAAAACATGTATTAAATATATCAAAACTGAACTCCAGTGAACTCTGCATTATGTCTTTTGTTTTGCTGCTTTTTCATTAGGTTGTTTTCTTACCTTCTTCCTCTAACCAAACCCTTTAAAAACACCTTGGTGGAGTTTCCTTGTTTTATTAATTACAAACCTGCTGTGTTCTTAGCACTACTGTTAAAATAATGGTTTTGATAGAGTTGTTCGTTGTAGCAAAGGTGACCTTTCTGCACTGGCAAAATTAGGGCAGTCTGAAAGGTCAGCAGGAACAATTCACTGAAGCTTCACTTCAAGTTGACTTCTTCCTTCCTGGGATTAAAGCATTTGTACAGGCATGCACTCCCCTGGCTCTCGGCACACCCTCAGCCACTTATGCTGCTTTATTAGCAATCCAGATCTAATCCAAAGCAGCACTCACAGCTGTGAAGCAGAAAAAGCTGCTTGCTGCTGCACTTGGGCCCTGCTTAGGGCTGCTTGATGTTGTAACTGCATGTGAATAAAGGACACAGTGACAGAAGTGCACTCAAGGAAGATTAATCACTCTTTGGCTGGGCACTGTTTGGTGTGTGCAATACAGATCACTTCAAGCCACAGAACTGCCTGGGAGCCTTCCCGTGGTATTCTGGGCCCTGCAGGGCTGTCTCTGATTCCTGTAGAAACTCAGGTGTGTGCATGAGTGGAGAGATGCTGAAGGGGGAATAATATATTTAGGGAAAAGGCCACTGCATGGTTATCTGCAAACTGTGGACAAACACCAGGGATCACTCTTCCTTCCCACACCAGTACCCTGTTCCCTTTCCCTTAGGTGACAACAGCAGCTTTTGCTGCTTCATTTACTGGAAATTAATTTCTTTATCCACATCAGGCATTCCTAGGGTGGGATTGCTGTACATGAGCTACTCATGTGAGCCTGTTCCTCAGCTTCTGTTGCCTCTCAAGCCGTGAAGAGGGGAGCTGTTTCTTTTTTCTCTGACAAAAACAAACAATAACTTTTAGATCCTGATAGTATTAAACCTTCTCTTTTTTTGCCATATAGGTACTGTTTCTGTTCACTCATCTGGAGATTTGGATAGATGGGAAAGTATTCTCCTTTCTTCCTCGACTAGCTTTTAATAGAAGCATTGCCAAAAACCAACCATTTTCTGAATGTTTTTGTCCTGCAGGACCTTCTGGGGAAATACTTTTTTTTTCTTTTTATCACCAGAATTCATGTATACTGCAGGTGGTGAGACATAGATTACAGCTGTTCTCTATGAGTTTTTACAGGTAATATTTGACTGAAATGTAAAAAAATCTGATAAGAAAACTGTCAAACTTTGCAAAACTCAACATCTACTTGGAGTAATGCTAGCTTGAGTCATTGGCCAGTGTATGGGAATTGGGAAGGTCGTTTTCAAAATTTCAAAGATAAGACTAAGAATTATTCTCACGGTTCTCTGAACTTCAGGAAGGCAGTTATCACAGAATCATTTAGAATGATCTCTGAGATCATCAGGTCTTTTCAGGGAGTTGTTGAGAGATTTGCAGAGTGTTACGGTATTAGCAAGCTGAGGGGCTTGCTTATGCACTACACCCACAGTTAAATTGCTGTTCCCATGTGTGTTACATAGGCCTACCTTACCTCTGCAAGGCTGTTGACAGAAAATGCTCATCTCCTGCTATGTTTTTCCTTTCCCTTGTATTCAGACGTGTTTATTTGGAAGCCTGATATTTACACACTTAAGCAATTGGCTGCACATTAATATTTTTTAGTCCTTAGTGCTAGATTGGCTGTTTACAACTTAACCTTTTCTTGACCTGGTTCACAGCTTACTTTCTTGACTTATGGCCCTCACCAGTTTTTCACCACCATTTGGCTCCAGCTGTTCTTATAAAAGAAGGCATTTAGTTGCACCTTCCAGTCAGCCTTAGGGCTTGAAAACACTCATCAGTTTCAATCATGTTTGCAATGCTCTGTATGGAAGAGACAGCAGCTCTTAACGCTTTGCAGTATAATGTGTTTTCAGTCCTGTATTTATTGGAAGTGCTTATATGGCATTCTTACAGGATTTAAAAAACCACATGGGAGAGGAAGGAGTGAGATTTTAAATGCTGACGGAGCTAAATAAGAACTATAAGCATTATGGATATGATAGGAGAAGAGGTGATTTCGGCAAATGTTGCTGTCCTCCAGCTACAATCATTGCCCTCTCGTGTCTGTTTGGTTTGAGCCTGTCAATGGCTAGTTTGATTTCTATCATCTGTTCTCTAGTGCAAGAAAATAAGTGAGATATAGCTTTTTAATGCCTCTTGTGACTGTACAGATCTCCATCATATTCTTTTTCAATTGTCTCTTCTTCTAACTGAAGAGTGTTTGTCATTCAAAAGCTGTTTCTTATTTTTGCTTGTCCTCAGCATCCTCCTCTGAACTGCTTCTGCTTATACTAAAGTGTTTTGAGAGAAGAGGACCAGGACTGCATGGAGAATTTGAGTTATACTTTTCCTCTGTGATGATGATTGCTCTTTTCCTGTTCTTTATTCCTTTGTGAGAGTTTTGATTTTGCCCTTTGCCCTTTGTTTGTTTGTTCGAGACTATGTATACTTGGAACTGTGGCATGTAGCTGTCCATTGCAATCCCAAGATCTGACTCATCAATAGTAATGGTCAGCTCAAACTGTTTCATTTTATGTGGAAAATTACGTTTTTCTGTGGGCAGGTCTGTAAGTTGATCCAAATGAGTTTCATTCATACCTACATTAAATTATTTGACAATTTAATGTCCAATAACAGAGTGCGATTAAGACTTCTCTGCAGTTCTCCTGAGCAAGCCCTCATCTTCACCTCCTTGAATAATTTAATCTATCAACCATCATACTTATTGTTTTGCTATTAAACACATTGTCTGGATTACATGTGAGCCTGTCAGACCATCTGGATCCTTCCCTGAATGACAAGAAGTGATGGTAACTCCTACTTTGTTTGCTGTTCTCATAAATAAGGAGTTCACCTTTGAGGTCTTCACACTTGTTTTGGCTGCATGGTTTCTTTCGAGACCTTCAACGTAAACATTTATTGAGTGTCTTCTGGAAACACAAGTGGACTACAGCCATCAGATATTCCTCTGTCCTTTGGTACTTTTCTTGTTGGTTGAGACTGCTGCCTGCAGTGGTTTTATTTGCCAGCTTACAAGTAACTGTAGGTTTTTCCATATTTTGGCCCTCTATTCTGAGCTCTCTGAGTGTGCAATGCTGAGCCATGTAATAGGGATCACAGGCTTTCTGACCAAAAGGCCAAGTTATACACCTCAGTAATTGGGTGTTTTCTCTTCTTCATCTGTATCTGGTGGAACTTGGGTAAATTCCCCTCTCCAGCTGGATAGCTTAAAACCTGCTGAAGGAGATGCTTGTATCCACACTTAGCAGTCCAGCAGGATTGTTTAAAGCAGTATCAGTGGGATCAGTTCCAGGTTAGTCTCTGCAGCACAAAAGACCTACTGTGAGCCAGATCTGTGTCCAAGATGTATTCGCATTATGCAAGTATTTCCTGTTCAAGATGACTATTAATCAAACCAGATAACTCTTTTACACCAAAAGCTTTCTATAAAATTCATATTTAGGACACAGTATAAACTTAATTCCATAAAAATTTCTGTTAGTGGTTTAAAAAAACAACAAGATTTTAAAAACAAAACAAGAAAGAATTGCAGAGAAAAAAGTCTGCTTCTGGAAAGTCGAATGGCATTTAGCTCTTGCATGAGCTCATCTTTATGCTTTCCATGATTAGTTAAGAGAATGAGTCTTAGGAGTGGCTGAGGGAGCTGGGGGTGTTTAACCTGAAGAAAGGGAGTCTCAGGGGGATCTTACTGCTCTCTACAACTGCCTGAAAGGAGGCTGTAGCCAGGTGGGGATCAATCTCTTCTCTCAGGCAACCAGTGAATGGACAAGAGGAAATGGTCTGAAGTTGCACCAGGGGTGGTTTAGAAAAAATTTATCCATCAAAAAGGTTGTCAAGCACTGGAACTGTCTGCACAGGTGGAGTTCCCATCCCTGGAGGATTTAGAAGACATGTAGATGTAGTACTTGGGGACATGGTTTAGTAGTGGACTTGACAGTGTTAGAGTTATGCTTGAACTTGATGATCCTAGAGGTCTTTTCCAACCTAACTGGTTCTGTGATTCTACAGTACTTCGTATTTCTGCCTAAAGATAACATTTAACCTTGAAAGCAGGTCCTGCAAGAAGGGAAACTTAAGATTTTATTTCAGAGCTGCATTGTTGAGAGTGTAATGCATCCTGCAACATGAAAGGTAACTTCCTGTTATAACTTTGTAAGTGTCAGTAAGTCCCATTAAAAGATTCTTTCTAATCATATCTGGATATGGAAGCTGTGTAGGGGAGTGTTAGTATTGTTTGGCTAATAAACAGAAAAATGTACTTTCAGCCTGCAAGTGTCTGGTGCTTCTGCTCTCTGCACTGAAACATTGAATTTCAGTTCATAAAAGTCACCTCAGGGATGGGTGCCTGGTACCTGGAGAGCAGAACAACCACTGAACTTTAGTCAAAGTGTTTTTCCTGTCAGACAGATAAGAATCCCTAATTTAGAAAATGCATTTCACTTCTAAAGTGTCTTCTGATCAGCTTTGTTGAACAGAACAAGAACCACTTTCCCGGAGGGTTTTTCTATGCTGCATTTCTGTTCTGTAGTGGCTGTTGGTTGTGCAATGACTCTGCCCATCTGCATCCTTCCATGCGCCTGCCAGCCCTGTGTTCTCTTCTGCTGACAGTTCTTCAGCACTTGTTGAAAAAAATATTTTCCTTTTAAAATTTTTTAAAAATTATTTTCAAAAATGAAGATCAGCTGCTCTAGATCTGTCCCATCCTCATCTCTCAGAAGGACCTGTATGGTTTCACACTTGAAAGGACACTGGAGGATTTTCCCTACCTGGGGCATTTCTTACAGCAGAACGGTTTCAGTGATACTCACAGTGAGGTGGTGTGTGCGTGAGGAAAGGAGCTACATCACCTGCCTGTTGCCTTTCCCTACTGCTGCTGTGGTTTTCCAGGCAACAAAGGTTTCTTTTCCATGATTTCTAAGGCTCAGTCTGGGTGTTGCCTTTTGTAGCAGAGGGCGCGTGTTGCAGATTCTGAGGAGGAAGGAAGAACGGAGGTCCTCAGGGTAAGAGCTGCCTGGCTGCAGACCATGGAACTGGTCAGGTCTTAAATTCTTGTTGCAGTTACAGGAATGTCAGAGCTGATATCTGGGATCATTTTTCTGAAACTGTTAAAGGAAGTCCATCCATGCTTGGTACTTGACAACTCTGGGAGGCACTGGCAGACAGCCAAGTGTGCTTGCTTGCAGAGCTCAAATGTGTGTTATGTTGGCAGTATTAATTCTGAATAGAGCAATCCTACAAAGACATATTTTAGTATTTCAGAAGTTATAGTTTAATACATTCTCCAGAGATAGCATGGTCTTCTTAGAACCCCAGCAGTGAGTTTTTACTTTCCATCTCATCTGAACAGAATGCAGAAGGGCCAGTCCAATGTTCAAAGCCTACCCTGCTCCAGTGCACAGTGACAGCGAGGTACTCACTGTCTGATGTGTACTGTGATTTTTAAATTATTTTTTTTAAAGCCAAGCAACTCCAACTTTATAATTAATCTTATAGAGGTATAAAAGTAAAAACTTTATCTATTCCTCTAGACAATTCCCGTGCCTAACTTTCATTTGAATTGAAGCAAGGCTTGATCTCCTCCTCCAGCTCCTCCCCCCATCCAATGGTTATAGCAGAGATTTCCTCTCATTAAGTGAACTTCAGATGGAGCCCACCCTCAAATAAAAATCCAAACATTTTGCTTTGTTTTGGGCAAAGGAGGCAGGGAGGCATGTAAAAGACAGGAGAAAGACAAATAGCCTTTCTAAACAAACAAAGGATAATTGCTCTCATAAATGTGGGTCCTCATAATTTAAGAGCAACAGTTTATATACTTGGTAAGCCTTATAAACAGAGAGAGGAGACAAGGGCCAGAGTTGTGTTCAATAAAAGGTCCAACTCAACAAGGCCCTTGATTGTTAAGTTGTGTATTTTGTGAGCCTCTGCCAAGTTTCCTTGCGAGCAGGGCTGTGCTGTGTGCTGATATCTGCACAGAGGAGCAAGCTCTGGGAGTTCCTCTGCAGTGTTCCTGGGAGTGGGAGGGTGCCAGGACTGAGAGCAGTTAGAGGCATCCTGAAGATGGCAACTCTCTGTTTTGGTGTGCAACATGGTATTTTGGGGTTGGCAGCTAGAAGGTTCATGTAAAAGCCTGAATCTAGAATGTGTGTATAGAACAGTATAGAGAATTTAAATGTGTCATGTATTGGCCAGATGGCAGAAATCAGTGATAAAGGCTTTAACTTCACCACAGCCACTAACAGTAGGTTTCTCCATGGCTTAAGGAGGGCTGGTTAATTTAGTTGCTTTGATTTTTTTTCTTCCTTTTTTTTTTTTTGTTTTTTTTTTTTGTTTTGTTTTGTTTTTTGTTTTGTTTTTTGGTTTTTTGGTTTTTTGGTTTGTTTTACAATTTCTCATAAGATTTCAAGAGTTAATGAATGAATGTGGCACAATATTCCTGTTAAACAGACTTTTGTTGTGATTATTGACTTACTAGAAGAATCCTCATAGCATGTCTCAGCTTGGATATATTCTGTCATGCAGAAACAAAACTTGAACTGAAAATTTAAACTGTTTCAAGTAATGAACCTTAGGGTTGCCAGGTTTTTCAAGGTCGCATGCAAGAATCTGGTGATTCCACGCTGTGCATGGTGGTGTGTCCAGAGGGTTGTATTTCAAGTCTGCTACCACCTCTAACTTGAGGTGTTAATGAAGGTTTTGTTGTATGATGCATTAGCTTCTTTCCTGAGCACCTGTAATGTGCTTGCTTTTGCTTTAATTTTTTTGCCATTAAACTAGAACACTTTGTTTAATCAGATTTAGTCTGCTGCAACTACTGCCTGTGATGGTGAAGTTACACTTGGCTCTGGCTGCATGGGTTTTACTGTTGGTACTGAGAAAGAAACAACAGGTTGCATTTCAGCAACTGCATCTGAGTGCTCAGAGTAGTAGAGGGACCTCGGGGCAGAGAAAGATACATGGCTGGGTGAGCACAAATACTGGATGTGTTGCAGTATGTCATATTCTGCATGATCTTCATGGAATCCCTAACACAGATTGGTGGCACCACGTGATCATGCCAATGTGTAATATTCCTGTGAAGGAAGAAATCTTTCTGCCTCTCTGTGAACCTCACTTGCCTTTAATGCTCTGGTACCAGACTGTGCAATTGCAAGGAAGCAGACCTGTTCTGTGACCAGGTTGGGCTTGCCGTGTGAGAGCTGCCCCTCAGGCTGCTAAATGGCTCCTGGTGACTAATTAGGTGTGATAGAAGCAAGCTGCCAGTGCTTTGGTGGAGAGCACAGGGGACAGGTGATACTGTGGCATGCTCACAGGTGACATGTAGTTGAGGTGCCTGCCAGCTGCTTTGAGAGCATGGGTGTCTCCATGTGCCCCGAAGCTCATTTGGAGCTCTGTCCATGTCACCAGGAACACCTCAGTGCCAGCTGCAGAGGAGGCTGCTCAGCCCTGCTGCATGCCCTGGCTGGCCACGTGCTGAAGCTGGAGAGTTTGGAGGGTACTGATGGGGAGCATGAAGCCAAGTGGCTGAGATCTCTTGTTCAGCTGTCAAAAGAAGACAGGCAATTTGCTTTCTCCCAGTGGTGAATCTGTCAGAAGCAGCAGCATCAGGTCTGTAGCCTGAGCTTCTCAACCACCCTGACTCATAAGATTTGCCTAGATGTCTAAACATATGCTGAGGAAAGTCTCAACAATACATTTGATGCAGTGTTTCTTTTGGATACAATCTTTTAAAAGAAGCAGAATATGAATTTACATCAAGGTTGCCAAGACATCCAACAGCTTCTGAATTCCTTGTGTGTTAGTGCAACGGTTATTATGGCTTATTTTAAAATACACAATTAAATATAAACTGAATTTCCTAATCCAGTTTATATTGGTTACAACATAAGAATAAACGTCTGGCTTCATCCTCTGGCTCCACTCATCATTGTCTGTATGACATTTTTGACATTTTATTGTGCAGTGGAGTTATGGGTTTTAATGGAGGGTGCAAAAAAAGGAAAAGAGTGAAACAGCAGCACTTTTTACAACACCATAGTTGACAACAGTTCAGTGCTTGTATCCTCTGAAACCATGGTGCTTCCCATGATTTGGGAAAGGGTCCCATTTCCCCAGCATGTCTCCCACAGCTGCAGCTGTCCCCAGCTCTGGGCCATGCTTCACATTTTTCACAGTCGGGAGTTCTGGTCCTGCATTAGTGCATCCCCAGGATGCATCATCTCAAGGGCTGCACTGGAGCTCACCTGAAGACCTGGTACAACCCAAAATCATTCTCATGGTCTATCGTTTCCATGCTTTTGCCACTCTGCTGAAAGGGGAGAATAAGCATTTAGTAAGGGTGAATTTGATTAAAACATCGGTACAAGCCTGAAAAAAACTGTAGTACTGCAGTTGTGCCTCTCTTAAGTTACTACAGCTCCAAGTAGCATTACTCCCAGGAAATTGAGAAGGGCATTACCTGGCTGAGTTACAAGGATGTGCTGGACACACACTAAAAGCTGTTTTCCTTGCAGTGTAAACTTAACTTAAAGTTACAGTATCTTGGTAGCTTGTCTTAAAGTTTACAGCTCATGTCCGTCTGTTTTCTGAGCAGTGCTATCATGAAGTGTCTCCATTTTAAACAAAGCAGATGAAACCTCTGCAAGTGCCCCTTAATTTAGAGCTATATTCTGTGGCTTGGCTACTTAATTTTTCATTAATTTTAGCATAATAAGCTAAATTTAACCCACCTTAAAAAATAGTCCTTAGCACTGGGTGCTTAGATTTTTTTCATATTCATGTGTTGTAATATGCCAATTCCTGATCTTAGATACTTTAACACAAAGAAGAAGAAAAGAGAGAAAGTTAATAGGGTAAAATCATTCTGATTTAATTGTGTGATTAGAATATAATCATAAGGAATTTGATACCTTTTCATAGAAAAATGTTTTAAATTATTTAATTGCCTTTAATTTGGTTCCCTAATTATATTAGGTGTATATTATTTAGTTTTCCCTGGCACACACTTTTAGAAATGAAAGGTAAGATTTTTATTCAGTCATAGCAATTCTGTGGTTTCCATTACTTTCCATACTTAGTAAGAAAATTCAAAGCCTCTGTTTCATTTCTGGCCATCTGTAATTATAGTAAACTGCCTATAGGTACAGCCAAATGTAGCTATATATGGAAATAATGCACATATATGTACAGAGAGATAATTAGATTATACCAAGGTTGTGACTCCTGGCAGGAGAAACCAGAGTCTGAATCAGCTGCAGTCCTTGCCAAGGCAGAACATGATCCCTCACTGCAGGTGTTCAGCATCTCCCTGTTGCTCCACTACGCAGCGCTACCAGTGCTTCACAAATCCACAGTGACATCTAGGTTGCTTTTGGAGTTTGTCCACACCTTTTCTAAGCAATGGCTTGTTGCAGCTGGTTAAACAACACTCCTTAATCTCTAGCTTTATTTTTAAATTCTTGTCAACACCTGATATAAATCAGTTTTCTCATCCTTAAAAGTATAACAGAAACAAAGAGCAGCGAGTGATGAATCACATGTGCTGCAGTGGAGTGCTATCCAGTTCACATAGCTTAAACTAAAATTAGGATCAAAGGAGTTTAATAATGGCATGAATTTAATCAGTAGTCAATGAACTGCTCATTTGGGATCAGTACCAGTAATGCCACAGATAAATTACAAGCCTGAACACTGAGTTAATGTTAATAAGCACTTACAGAAAACAGATTTAACTAATCCCCAAAAGTTATAGAGTCTCTTCCATAAGTACACACGCATACTCTACCAGCATACTCCCCCCTTTCCCCATCTGAAGTGCACCCATATCCTGGAGGAGATGTGGGTGCTCTCACCTCCTGGGACCCAATTCTGCTCCCTACAGCTGATGAGGCAGCACCCATGAGCTCGCGTGCACCCCATGAGCTGTGGGTCTTTGCCTACAGCAGCCTGTCTGAAAGCAGGCAGCTCCTGGCCTCTGACTAGGAAGCTGCTCTGTCTGGCTGATTATTTTCTTCATTGTAGATGGCTGGTTAGAGATGGTGGTTTTCATGCATTTTAACATGATCAGTATTGGGAAGCACATACTGATTTTATGTGGTTTTTATGCATACACACCACCAGTGGTTCACTGACATTCCTGTCTTAAAAGGTGGTGTCCCAGACAATTTGCCAAGGTTGGGCCATGAAATCATCATCTGTTCCTAGATCTCACTTTGTTATCACCAGTAATCTTCTGCTGCACAGGCAGGGCATAGAAGCACACCCTCCAACCGTACCTTTGTGTACAGCAGGGCTGCTGAATGCAGTTCAAGTGTGATGAGATTGCTTTTTGCTCTTGAGAGTTTGGAGTTTTTCTATAAACAAAAATCTGAATTCCCTTCAAGGAGCACATATCTGTTCAGAGAAAGGCTGGCAAGCTTGCTGCAATGTATTGCAGACAGATGAGGCTTTGTTGTGTTACAAGGCAATTTGCCTAAGGGGCGGGCTTTGCCAGCTGTAGTCTCAGCTAAAATAACTTATTCTGCCTGAATTGTTCCCCAGATATGGCTTCACTTGCATGAAACTCATTATAGTCAGTAAAGAAGCCTCAGTAGCATCGCTGGTGAGTGCTGTAGTTATACAAAGTAATGAAGAGAAGTGACTGCTTCACTGGGGTGTGCAAGAACCATGGCTCAGTCCCAAGGCAGGCATCCCACCTGTGTTTTGGAGCAAGGAAGAGCTGATGTCCATGCCTAATGGTCAGCCCTCATGGCTGGAGGCATTGTGTGCCTCTCTGAAGCCTTTTCTTGTTGTGGTGGTCATATGGTTTCTGGCTGGTTTATAACATAGCAGATCACTTGGGAATGCATTGTCACCTTCCAGAGCTTATGAAACAGAGATTTCTAAATCAACAGAGGCCATTCCACATAAAAGCCTTGTGAGTCAAATATCACTTCAGCAGCATGTGTTTGTTACATCATTTCAGCAAACTCAAATCTTTGAAAGGTTTTTCCTTAAAAAGGTGGGATGGTGAAGGCCAGGGTTTGTTAAACAGGAGGTGATGCTCCATGTGAACTGTACAGTCTGTCCTTGTGCTCTGCTCTGCAGCCCTTGTGAACAGACACCTTTCTGTAAGGTATGAGCCAGTATGCCAGGATTTGATGAGTTAAATCACAGCCTGATGCTGCAGTGGCAGAATTCAAGTACTGCAAAAGTCACATGAGAAGCAGCTTGGCAGAGAGATTGTTTTCCATCTCCAGGTAGATGTACAGACATTCCATTTCAGCAGGTGGTGAACAAAAGACCCATTTCATGTGTTAGGAGATGGTCCTAGGGAGGATTTTAATTCCCGAGATTCAAATGGAAGGATTTCAGTGCCCTAGTATAGAGATACCTCTGTAGACATAAGCAGCCACATGCACTCACGGCATTGAAAATGCTCTACTTCAGTGCTTTTGCCACCTCTGCTTCCTTCCATGTATCATGTCAAAACAGTCAGTCCAAACTGAACAAGAGGGATGTCTTGTGATAGACACCTATTCTCACAAACTAAAGGGTGGTCAGGAATTGGCAACATATTTTTCTGTCTCCCAGACTGGGTAGGATACTAAATAATGAAAACTTCAACATTTTTTACTAGTTTTTAAATCATCCTCAGGGCTACAGAAGTATTTTCCTGAATTGTCTGTAACACCAGTAGTATCAGTGCCTTGCACACGGTTCATGTGTTCTGTAAATGGAATTAAAATGATGGAGCAAGTAAATGTATAACTGGATTATAGCAGATTAGTGGCCCAACATTTTTAATCTCATCTCACTTCTTACTTCAGCATGTCTCATAGTGACACTTATGCAGTGTCATGTTCCTCTACATGGTTCATGCTATAAATAGTCGTGAATGCAGCATGACTGGAGTGTAATTTAGTATGATGAAATGAGGGCAATACTTTCCAGCCAATTACTGATGTTATAAAAGTCTCTTTGCCACAAATAGAAGAGAGAGTGAACTAACTTGGCAGTGTTTCAGATTTAGTATGTAGTGAGAGGAGTTGTGATCCTCTGTGAGATGCTGACTGCTCTGAACTTACAGTAGCCTCTGGTACTCTGTGCATCCTAGGAACTACTTGGCATCCAGGTAGTACAGCATCAGCCTCCTCACTTGTAAATTCAGTGAGCTGGAAAATGTGAAGTCACTATGGGCTTCTAAATGTTTCCTAATAAAAATTCTTTTTACCTTCTCATTAAAAGCTTTTAAATGCAACTTTGTGATCTCTCTTGGCCATGTTCCATGTATCCAAATTATACTGAAGAATGCTAGGAATACATTTTTATATTTTTTTTTATTTGCATTAGTGTTCTGCTTGAAGTCTTGTGCAATTAGGAAGGAGATGATGAAGTAAGTCATTACTATAATTTCTCCACCTGAAGCCTGTACCTAGTGGAACTCTAGCACAGTTAAATGTCTTCTGTGGAACCAGAGCCTCATTATGTGTACCTTAATTTACATCACACATCCTGTAAACACAACTTGTCATCGCTTGACTCCCTAAATATCACAGTAGTACAGCAGTTGGACAGTGCTTTTCTCTCTCTCTCTGAAACAGTAAAACTTTCCCCTGTGCTTTGTGTCCATCAGCCTCACTTCTGAAGCAGGTCTTATAAGGATAAGCGTCAGTTCAGCTGGAGGTGGTCTGAGGGTGGATTCACTAGGATTTCAGTACCACTTTAGTAGTTCTGGTAGTCCTTGTCTCCAAGCTTAGCATGATGCATCCCACCAAGAAATCTGGAGCCTCAACGCTACCAGATAAGAGCACATGCTAATTTTTCTGAACCAAGGAGGAATATGGGGAGTAGAGTGTGCTGCTCAGGAGTCTCAGAACTGAGGCCAGTGAATACTGAGTCTCAAACTCAAGTTGTAAGTTGCAAGGATCTTTGGTATATTCATTGTATTTTGAGGGGAAAAAAGAGAGGAATTTTCACTGAAGTTCAGGAGACTTATCAGAGTCCACAGGAGCAGGGTTTAATATGCTCCTGTGGACTACGTGCATTGCAGTGAGCTTCATCCTCTTTCCTTCCAAAATGGAGAATGGTCTGCATTTTATGAATAGAGTAAAAAAACTTTAAAACTCTGTATTGAAACAACTTGGAAAAAGCTGTAAGAAAGGGCATTGCTTCTCAGCCCAAAATGTGTATCTGTGCCAATGATGAAAATAAGCGAGTAAATGAAGTTGCTCCTTCATTTTTCACCCCCGTGACAAACTCTTTCGGTAAGAGTTTTCCTTCTCTGTTTTAGAAAGACCTGGATAGCTAACAACTCAGGGATGGCTGGTGATAAAGGGTGGGAAAGTTCTTGGGTCATACTATGGAAACAACATTTTAAAGCAGAATTTTCATCATAGATTAATTCCTCTGTTGTTATGTTTTGGTTTGGTTTTTTAAAATTTTGCTGCTTCTTAGAAAGCTCGATATGTCAATCCTAACCTACTCAGCCTATGCCTTGACTTATTTGTGTACTGTGTCATGATTTTTAATCCTCAACTACAATGTTTTCTCTTAGTCAAACTCTGCTACTGCTCCTTCTTACATAGCTCTGCAAGCACAGTAACTTTTCCATCACCTCTGTCCTCTATCTACATACGTTGGAGGTCATGGTACATATTAGCATATCCTTTTTGATTTTCACTTGCACAGGTCAAGATCACTTAACTTTTCCACTCAGAGTTTGGGAATTAGCACATTGATTATGACGTTTTCACAAGGGTTTGATTTGCTTTAATTAGGCACAGTTTGTTCTGTGCAAGGCCTCAAAAAGAGAGTGTTGTTAAGTTCAATTGAATTGGTAAACACAGAATAATTGTATTTAGAAAGGACCCCTGTCCACCTTCCTGTCAGGTGTATACACATATTCATGAGACCACCCTGACAGGATTCCATTTTCCTTGGGCTTTGTGAAGATAAAGGCCTTTCTCTTCATCTTCCTCTTACTTTCTCAAGATGTCTAATATTTCTTGATTCCAAATGCTGCTTTTGCTGCTGTCCTGTCTTTAAGTCTACTCCCTGAGATACTGCCATAAGCTGGTGATAATAAAATCTGAGGATAAATGTAAAATTCCATATAGAGCCAGTGATGATGTTTTAAATAATTAGCTTAGGTTAACATGAAACAGACTGAAAGATTTAGATAGTGCCAGAGTTCTTGCTTTGAATAATAACTCAGCAATTCTGTAGACATAAACATCACATTTTCTTATTTTGCACATTGATTTTGAGTTAATGAAATCAAAGTGACAGTGAAAGAGTCAGTGAATAGTTTTGTTTATCTCATTTTGGTAAATTGAAATCACAATTAATTGAAAAGGAATAATTGCAGTCAGTTTGTATTTTATGCACAATAAAGCAGTTATTTATTGTGGCGTTCAGTAGACTGGGAAGTTATTGAAGTTGCCATAAATACTGAGTGCTGAATTCTTGATTTACTTGCATGTATTTACATCTGATACTCCTCAAATGTCAGAGTACCATATGCTGTTGCGTATAAATAGCGATCTGCAGTTTATACAGCACAAGTCACAGAAACAGCAATTGGGACCTCAGACAGCAGGGCTGGGTTTCAGAGGGTGGCTAATGCCCTTTGAATGCTTTTGCAGTCATAAGTACCATCTGTTTTGACACAGTCTGGGACTGCTTCGCACTGGTGGTCAGGAATCCATGTAACTTAGTGCAGTTGGGCTTGAGCCAGTTACATTTTTCTAGTAGAAGAAAGCTGCCAGTGGCCATGTCTCTTTCCCAGCTTAACTCCCAAATTTCCCATAAACAAAATTTTAATCCTTGTGGTTCTGAATAAGTGCTGCGTGCTTGCTCAGTGCATTGTTGTGTGTGTGTTGTGTGTGTTTGTAACAAGAGGGGACTGCTCGCTGTGACTCCAGGGCTCTCATAACGTGACGTGTTTATTATGAAAAAGCCTTGCTTTATGTATCTTCTTTGGAGAGATGCTGCATAAGTTAGATTGAGCTGGTGTTGTGGGTTTCTGCTTTGGAGGCCTGTGTTCCTTTTTTTTTATCCTCTCCAGAGTGTTCCTCTCACCCAGGTCCCAAAGGTGACTCGCTGGGGAATTGGCTTTGGCCAACTCTTTGCTAAATGCATTCCTTTGCGTGTACATGTAGTGGCAACACTGTGGGTTTGTAAGAAATGCAAAACTGTGGATTAATCAAAGTTTTCTACCATTCCTTCAAAAAACCCTGGAGACCAGCTTTGTTTTTCTCAGTTTGGCCATGTGTCAGAAGGGAGGAGGGATGCAGCCCTAGAAACGAGGTATTTGCCCTCAAAACATGAGAGTGCTTGCCAGGATACTAGCAGGTGCTTTTGAAGGAATCTCATTCCTGGAAAAAAAAATAAACTTTGAAAACTGAGGTGTAAATGGATCTGAGCTGATCAGGAGCAGGTGTTGCAAGTCAGCCTTTAGTTACACTTTGCACAGTTCTACTGATTTTCTGTAATCCATAGGCATCCTACAGATGGGTGCAGGCAGGGCTCCTAGTCTGCAAAAGCATTAGTCTGGGGGTAAACACATCTCATTTGTAAAGTCAGGAAAACTGTGACTGCCTCAGTGTAATTCTCCTGCAGGACTGAAAAGAGCTCACTGAACTCACCCTGGAGTGAGCAGTGGCATGGTAACTTACTAAGCAGTTTTTTTAGATGAAGGTTATGTTCTCTTGTCTGTTGGCAGCATTTTTTGTTGCTGTTTCATTATCACTCACTGATAGTTTGGCTGGTTGAGGGATGTGTCGGCTGCTCTGACACACGACTCATCAGCTGGGACACCAAGGGGGCACTTGCAGGTATCTCATGGACAATCCATAACAAGCTGGGCTGAATCAAGCTGAGTTGGGATTGGCTTTGCCAATTGAATTTTGAGTTTGTTTTCTTATTTTTAACCTAGAGGTCTCTTCTTGTGCCCTGTGTACAACTCTGTCCCATAATTTGCTGGTTTATCTTTTCCAGATTTTCAACAAGGACTATGTTTTCAAAGCCTGAATTTATTTTAGGAAGACTATTTGTACTATTCTAAATTGCATTGATTTAATGCATCGTTAGCATCTGGAGAGAGACTTTACAAGAGCATGTAGAGACAGGACAAGGGGAAATGGCTTCAAAGTGAAAAAAGAGGAGGTTTAGATTACATATACGGAAGAAATTCTTTACTGTGAGGGTAGTGAGGCAATGGAACAGGTTGCCCAGAGAAGTTGTAGATGTCCCATCCCTGGAAGAGTTCAAAGCCAGGTTGGATGGCAATCTGTTCTAGTACAAGTTGTCCCTCCCACAGCAGGAGGATTGGATCTAGATTATCTTTAAGGTCCTTTTCAACCCATCAGCATTCTATGATTCTGTGATCTAAACTTGAATGATAAGAGAGAAGCACAGTTTTATGGCTTTAAATCTCTAATTACAGTTTATTCTTCTGTTTAGCATACTGCTTACCATTTGTTTCTCCAGTTTTGAAGGTCACATCCTGGATCCCCTGTTAATTTGAAACTCAGTAATTTCTGAGAGCTGCGTGCTTTTAAAATGCCAACAGTTGATTATGAAAAACAATGTTTTTTTACACAAATAATTTGTTTATGGTGAATATGCTGGAAACAGCCATTCTTAGGGGAATGATTTGCCTACTGCAGTGTTTGCTACCAACTGGATGCAAGTCCTTGTGATTACACAACAAAGGGATTATGTTGTCAGCTTTTCCCAGAGGCAAACGTTACTCTGTTCTGTTTAGTATTTTCTGTTTAGAGTCACGCACATCTACCAGAACTACAGTTCAGAGTTCTGCAGGTCCTCGTGGTCTTGATCCACATGAACTGGGGATTTTGAAAATATTTCTCTTCCATAAATTTATTCCAGCAACTTGTCTTGAAGTTCTGTGATAATGTAAACTGATACATCTTTTATTCCAAATCCTCCCATTTTTGAGAGGTGAAATACTGGAACAGCTACAATTGTACCTGGAGCAGCTGACTGGATTTCTGCATTTTGAAGTTGGGAGCCATTGAGCAGTTGTTCCAGTTTTCTATACAAATTGCAAAGATACATTTGCATTAACACAAAATGAATGCTTATCATTCAAAGATAGAGTAGGAACTGTTTGTCCCATCACAGTGCAACTCTTAAGTGACTGGTTATGGCCATGTATGTGTAGCTTGAGAGCCACTGTCAAGCAGTGTGCACTCATCTTTTCTACATTTATGTAGAATTGGTATTAAATGAAAAATAAAGAACAATAGATTTTAAAAGGGGAACACAGTAACGTAGATGTTGTCCAGTCACATGGAAAAATGTTTTACCTGACAAATTTTTTACTTTGGAGCATGTTAGAGTAACTCAAAGGAAATGCAGAATGTAGTTTTAAGCCTGTTTCACTGAAAAAAAAGTCATTCCCTGGATAAATTGGGATGGTTTTTCATCTTCACCAGTATGGGGTTCCTGGGTTAATTAAGGCTGTCAAACCTATCAGGAGACAAGAGAGAGATGTTGGCAGGATTTTTAGTATGATTTGAAATTAAGCAAACTTGCTATCTTTTTGTTGTCTTATTTAAACCTGTATATAGAAGTATGTTGAAGATGCTTATTTACAAGCATCTCAAAAAATTATTATTTTCACTTTAACTACACATTTGCACATTTCAGAGCAGTGCATTGAGCAGCATGGATCCCCATAGGTGTGATAATCCTGAGAATGGGGGATGGTGAAATGCAATGTGTCTGCTCCATTGATAATCCAGCCCTGAAAATCCAGCAGGGAACAGGATGCCTTTCCTCAAAGTGGTGTGGAATAGGCTGGCAGATGATAACTCATGATTTGGAGGAGGTAGACAGGGGCTTCTTCTGACCAGTGGGTTTATCTACATTAGCATTTTTGTTCAAGTCCAAAGTTCACTTTTGAAATGCCTCTCTGTTTTAGTAACCACCACGAGGTATATGAACCCAGTTATACTCAGGCAAAACTAAAGCAAAAAAATATGTTCTGGCAGGACACCTAAAGCACCAAAGGCAACCCCTACTGAGCATTCAGGGTTTGGGATTAAATTAAATATTGGCAAAAAAATAACACCCACTTCCCAAGCCTGTGGATGTTGGGCTTTCAGCAATATTAGTTTTGCTCAACAGAACTCCTCTTTCTGGGCTGCACTCCTTGCTAATGCAAATATAAACTAGCTCAGCTGGAGGAGCTCCCTGGCATACCATAAAGAGTTGGGAGAGCATCTGACCTGAAGGATTTAAGTAGAGCTTGTACTTAAGCATGTGTGGAATGCATCTTGAGATACATATTTACTGAACATGGAAAAAATGCACCTTCCAATCCATCTCTGTGTAATTCCCTCAATGATGCACTGTGAAACCCTTTTTTCAGAGCTGATGTGCTAGTGTCATCAGTGGTGCTGAAGGCTGAATTAAGATGCTTTGACTTCCTAAACCAATAGTGAATACTTTTTAACTTTTCCTCCCTCTCAGTCTTTGTATTTTTAGCTCTGTTCAAAAATACGGGGATAAAATGAATTCCTGCCAAGTGGCAGGGGACAAAGTCAGTAGGGGGGAAATTAGTTCCAGCTTTCGACAAATACATTGTAAGGAAGAATTATTTGCTTAATAAAACTATAACGATTACTTCACTTGCAATGCTGTTTGACTTTAAGCATCTTTTGTGAGTATGCCAGGAATGCAAGATCAGGTCTCCAAATGTATGTAGAGGAGTTTATAGGCTAAAGAAAACTGGAGCTCAGCATCACAGGGAAGTTACACCAGTATAATCCAAGGTGTAAAGTGTCACACAGAAACCACTATGAAATGGCTACAGATTTTAGTTAACAGTTTATCACTCTTCCATAATGCCTCTAGTCTTATACTATAGGTACAGTTTCTTAATACATTCTAAAGGAGGTTTTTAAAAACCATAAAAGGTTATATCAATTTCTGTGGAACTGTTCCTTCCAAGACCATGTGGATGTCATTACTTTGTGAGCTCCAAGGTTGCTCATTCTTACACTGACAAATCGAGCTTTGTTACAGGTCTTTGCTCTCAAAATGAGAGTTGCATGACTGACAAGATCTCACAGGATAAGAAATTAGTTTTCACCTTTGCCAAAGTGTTTTTGTTCCTTTGACCTCAGTTTTCAATCTAATTTTCTGTTTTGGCAAAAATAAATTCTCTGGTGAGAGGGAAGCAGTAGCTGTAACTCATGTCGGGTTTATTTGGACTTTTGCATGTGTGTGTTGGAAACAAGCTGGTGAAATACAGAATAAGCAAAATCATGATAACATAAGGTGGGCACTGAAGGGGAATATTATTTTGTGTAGTTATCACTCTGAGTATTTGTCAGCTGTGATGATGTTTCAGGAAGAACGCTTTAGAAATGACAGAATATGCTGATTTGGAATGGACTCACAAGCATCATCGAGTCCAGCTCTTAAATGAATGGCGCATACAGGGATTGAACCTACAACCCTGGGTTACCAGAACCATGCTCTGACCAACTGAGCTGATCTCATCTGTGATGGCTTACAATATTTGTTAGCAGGTTGCCAGACTTTCCATTTCTCTCTAGGAACCATCTGTTTCAATTGAACTGAGACATAAAATTACCAATTTATAGAGAAATGTGTTAAAATTTATGGCATTGGAGCTGCAAGATATTTGGAAAACTGAAAAGTAACACACTTTGAGAAGGTTGCTCAGTACTCAAAATACTCTTGAAAAAGTAGATTAAGGAGGGAGAAAACAGCATTCTGTAAGAATACAGATGTAGGGAAGATGAATGGATTCTATGAGCGCAGATGAGGAAAATAAATGTCTAGGCACTATATGGCACATGAGAATCCCAGCAATATCTTGAGTCACATAGTGAAAATACCTCAGCCTTCTGAGACTGTTGAAATCTGGAAGGTTGAAAATGTGGTTTCCATTAAACACAGGTGTGAAGGACTCCACTTTCAGCACTGCTGGTGAGGTTGGTGTGTGGTACTCAGTTTGGAGCATTGCACTGTAAGGGAAAAACACAGATTGGAGAAAATGTAAAGGAAAAGATAGAAGAAACTAGGAATATTGCTAACATGACTAATAAAAAGAAAGGCAAATGCATGTAAGATGTCTTTACAGGGAGAGTGAAGACCTCTCATTCTTCACAAGAACAAGGAGAGGGGGCAAGAAACAGCTTCTTGCATGAGCCAAATAAGAGGGAAAACTTAGAACTTGATACAGTGACAACACTGGAACAGACACCTCAGTGAGCTGAGTAATAGCTGCCCCTAGCAGTTAGAAAGAGAGTAGACATGCACACCAGAGGTGGTTTAAGTGTACTTAGTGTTCTTGGAGAGAGATGAGTAAGCTCATCCAACTTTCTCATTCTGTATGTTCTTCATTGTAAAAGGCTGCAAAATCATGTAGGTATCTCCACTGGGCAGCCCTTTCCTTCTGGCATTCTTGGCTGCTGCAGCCCCACACAAGTTTGCATGAGTTTTGTTCCAGATGCTTCTTTGCTATCTCAGACTCTCCAGTTCCTCCCAGCCTCCTGGGACTGGGAGGAACCGAGGTCAGTAGGGTAACTTATCCTGAGAGAAATGCCTGAGGATATTTGCGATGTGGAAGATGCCTTTGTTTTTTTTTTGGTTCTTTTTGGGGTTTCTTTGGTAGGTAGGTAGGTATCACTTCTTCTGGAACTTTGTCTGTACCCAGGGCCTTGGAAAGAAGATAGCTGTGTTGTAGCCTGCTGTCCTAGCTAACACCTTTTCCTACTCTCATCTAGGGGCACAGAGCCATATTTGAAATCTGTCTGTCAAATTCACACGTGTCTCCTTGAATCAGCCCACATTGTACCCCCTGTAGAAGCCTCTGTTCCCCTTTGCACTGCTGAGTGCAGCTGCTACAGCCATGAAGTTCCCATTTCCCCCAGTTTCTGTAAAAGGAGTACTTACTTGGCATGCCTGAGGTTGATGGTATTGTGGTAAAAATGTGAAGTCTATACCCACATTGCATTTAGTAAAGTATGTAATAGCTACACAACACTTACTGAAGAGATGTTAAGTCAGTGAGATTTTGGCACTCTGTAAATGCTTCTTATGTACATTGCACTGCTCACGCTGCAGCTAATGTTTACAAAAATGACAATTGCTTTTTATTTTTCTCAGCTATACTGACTTTTCAAAGCTTGAACACAGTTTGGTTTATTTCTTGCCTTAGTTTTGCTAAAAACATCAATGCTGACAGGAGATTGACACAGAGGATCCTTTTCAGTTGTCAGATAAGGATCTGAAGTTTGTTATTTGCAAAATTTTCATTTAAATTTTGTTAGCTTGGAAAGCTCTGTATAGTATTCACTTCCGAAAAGCTTTATTCACAATACCACGGTGGAAGGCGTGGATGAACGGAGTCATGCCTTAAGCATGGAAAATGGTTCCATCTTAAAAAGTCTGTTCTGGGACTTGGGCACAGAGTATCCATGTTAGTGTGCATTGCTGGAGTAATGGAAATACAACATTGTTTTCTCTCTCTGGTTCTGAAATCAGAGACTGCATATTATTGTCAATGCCAGAAGGAATGGAGAGTAGATCTTGGCTTAAATCTTATATATTTAAAGGTTTTTTGTTCCCAGATGTATGTATTAATTGGGAGACAAACTGGGGAGAAAGAATCCTTTGAAATAAACCAGATTCCTAATGGAATAAGAAAACTCTAGTGCATTTTCTCCCTCTGTGTCAGCTTTTATGGTTCTATTTCTGGCACACATCTTTTGAGATTTCTTTAAAGATTGTTAAGAAATTTTGTCGTACATCAACAAATAACTTTCAGAGCTTGATCAAAGCTTTAATAAAAGGCATCTTGCACAGAAGATTGGAGGCAAAGGGGCAAAAGAGGTTTTAGGGAGGGAAGTGCAGGGCTGCTTTCTAATTTGCTTTTACTTTCTAAGATCACCAAAATTAAAGTTGCATTTCAGGCTTGTAAACAACTGAGCTTATAAGAGAAATGCTTGTATAGGGCATGTGTGTGTATAAAGATGTGTATTGAGAACTGTAATCTGCAACTTCATTTGAACTTGCAGGGTTGTGTTTATTAATGTTACACTGTCATTAAGCTGCTCTTTGTCAGACTGCCCCAGCCTGTTGGCTCACACTCAGTAAATGCTGAAGAACAAGATTCGAAGGAAACTCCTAGAGGCTGAGATAGTGCTATAGGAAGCCCCTCCCAAAAACACTGGAAAAGTCTGGAAAATGTACAGTAGATCAAGTGTTTTGCTGAAGTTTTAAATGCTAACAAAAAGCTGTCCAAGTTTTTCCTGGCATAAGGCTCCTGGACTCACCTGCTGGTTTTTTTTCGTTTCCCCTTAGGCGTACACAGCAAACAGTAAGCAGGAATACCTCTGTGTGGAGTCCAGCTGAGCTACCAGCAAAATTCCTGTCTGAGAGCATATTGCATTACAGGCTCAGCAGAGCAGTAATGTGCTTGCAACTCCCTTCTTTAAACGCGATGACAACACTACCGTCTTTTCCCACAATACCTTGTGCTGGGGAGACAGGGTGCATGTGCGTGTGTCTGTCTGGAAGTCCATGCCCCGAGGATGGAGGGAGCAAGTTTCACATGATGCACCTTCAGGACTGCAGGGAAAGGAAATACAGGATGCACATCTGGAACTGCTATACTAATGAGAGAATTAAGAGAGAGCACAAAGAAAGCACGAAGCATACACATAAAACAGAAGGTCAGGTCTTTTTTAGCTGGAGGTCTAAGTTAAAAAACACATATTAGTAATTCATTACGCACCCAGAATGTCTAAGGCATTGATTATTCACAGTGCCCAGGAGTGATGGAGGAATGCCACTTCTGATCCAAAAGCAGTGATTAGCTGTATTAGCTTGGTGCATTGCTCACCAGAGGAAGGAGGAGAGAATCATGGAGTATGCAAAGCCTTTTTATGCTTAAATAAAAAATGGAAACTAAGGAAGACTTTCTGTAGCCCTACAGAAATTTTAAGGTGTTTTCAACGATAACTAACTAAAAATGTATGTTTTCAAGATGTCCTGTGTCTTACAGAAGGTACTCATTCCCACAGGACTAAAACTATTATAAAGCAGATGTTAATAATTTAAACTTTTTGCTTTTGATTTTAATTCTATTTTGTGGAATAGAAGCAAGCGTTTGTTCTGTGTTTTTTTATTTATATCATTTTGTTTTCCTTTTGTTCTGGTTTGGGTAAAACAAGCAAACAACAATCAACCAAGAAAAAAGCCCAAAGCAAATGAAGAAGTAAAAAGAAAGGAACTGACAATATCAAATATGTGTAATAGTAGATACATCCAGCACTTGGAAAAAAGTGTATATTCCTTTATATTAGAAACATTCTTGTATTATTACCTCAAAAAAAGAGCAAAAAGTAAAGGCTCTGAGTTTGCCACATATTCTGCACATGTTTAACTTCAGGCACTGTCACTGGTATTGGTGATAATGTGAGGGAGGTCAAACATATGGTAAGTCCTTGAGAAAATTAATCTCGGGGACTGTTGCCTAAGAGGACTGTTGGAGTCAATGCTTGTCTGCAGGAACCTGGCTGCTGCTGGTGTTGTGGGCTTTTTCTCTTCAGCTGTAAATCTCATTTTTGAAATACCAGCATATACCAGACGCTTACCAAATGACACTCCTCAATGCAATTATTTGCAATAGCTGCCAGGGGGGTATTAGGAGGTCGCAGAAGAGAGCAGGGTGTCTGCAAAACCCACTCAGCATGCAGATACTGTTCTTGCTCATAAATACACAAATCCCTGTGTTAGGACCATATAGCCATAGCAGGGACTCAGAAGCCTTGGGGAAAATGTTCTTTCATTTGCTGAAACAGTGAGTTTCTAAGTAAAACAAGATGCAGAAGAGGAAGAGGGAAGGACCTGGGTAGTATAGGTTTTTCCTCCACGGTATGAGAAGATGGTTTTGATCTCTCTGCAACTCAACTAGGTGATCTTGAGCAAGCCATTGGACACTGTGCCTTGGGTTCTTCAGCTAAGTATTTGTGCCTCTTTCCCTTGCAGACACACTGAAAATACAGGTCTGTGGTTGCTCTTGTTTTAGGTAGTGAGATCAGAGCAGTCCTGTGCTGGACTAAGTAAAAGCTTGATGGGGAAGTTTATGTGTAACGATCAAATTCATTAAAAATGTATTCAATTCAAAAACTCTGCCCAAATCCAGGTTTGGACATGTTTGTTGAATGCATTTCTGGCTGTATCTTGCTTAGCCCTTATCTGTGCTGTCACAGTCACAGAGCTGCAGAGTCAGTGTTACAAAAGGGGCTGCCTTTGTACACTTCCCTGAAGGCCTGAACATTGCTGTGACAGCAGGAGATGTGATGTGGAGTAAAGCTCAATGCTCTAAAAACACTGCTTGTCTGTGAAATTTGTTATTCTACTTGTCACTAAATTTTGGTTACTGTATTCATTTCTGGGTGGTGCTTTCCTTTATAAAGAATTTCTGTTGAGATCAGTACTGAGATGGAGGGAGTGTGCTCAGCAGCAGGTTGCATCTGTCATACACTGGCTGTGTCCTGTGTAGCATACTGCTAAAATATCCTCAGAGTCTCTAAATGTACTGCCCATGGCATTTGCTAGACTACCAAAGTTATATCTTCATTGTCTTCCAGTCTTTTACTTGGTTTACTTGGAAAAACTGGAAGCAGGAGTGGAAATTACTTGTAGGCAATGTCAGCTACAAGGAAAACAGTTGAAATAATCTTACAGCAAAGGTAACCTTTCTTTGTAGCAAAATAGCTCAATTTTTGTGCCTGATTCTTGCCATTAAAATGAGCTAAAGAAGGTAAAGGAGTAGCAAATGGTCTTGAGGAGGGGAGTTGAGTTGATTGCTTTCAGTGTGACAAATAGCCCTAGCAATAAGTGTGTAAATATCGTATAACAACTTTCCAATGAATTTCCAGACATACTGTTTCTTCGTCAGTTACTTTTCTGGGCTTTTTTTTTTCCCAACTCAACTGAAGTTCACTGTAGTCCACTGGAAAGGAGTGTTTTCTGTGTGCACATGAAGAACTAGCCACTGGGCTCTTGGTTGAACTTCTGAGTTCCAGTTTGCATGACTGAAAAATGAACTTCTCAATGACACATTGAAAACATGTGTATGGAGTTGAGCTTTTCCCATCTGCCCAGATCTGGTGAAGGAAGCAGCATTTTCCTTGTGAGCTCTTTTTGGGCCTTCTGCTCTCCTCCTGAGAGATGAAGGATCATAGTATTCTCTGCCCCTAAGAGTTTGCAGCTGTGCCAAGTTTATGGACAGTGACTCTCTGTCAAAAAAAAGCCTGTGACTCAAACATACTAATTCCTTACAGTGTTTAGTTAAGGGTAGAAAGAATTAAAATCCTTGGATTTTAGAAAATCCTTCCACTGCTGTCTCCTCTTCAGGACTCAGAACTGCATCATCTCCTTTGTTCACATGGCTTTTGAAATATGTTTTCTCACTCTCAGTGGTGGAGGTGACTGCTTAACCCCCAACAAACCCCGAAGTCCATCATACTCCGTTAACAAATGGGCTACAGCGTGCAGTGCTGTGCAGAGAGCTCTGTGTCTGTCCAGTGCTTATTGAAAATGTGTGTTCTATCTTCCAGATTCCGACCTGAGCATGCGGACGCTCAGCACACCCAGTCCAGCATTAATATTTCCACCGAATTCCCCTGGCTTCCAAAATGGCAGAGGGTCGTCGACGTCTTCATCCTCAGTCACTGGGGAAACTGTTGCCATGGTCCACTCGCCGCCTCCGACCCGCCTCACCCATCCTCTCATCCGGCTGGCATCCAAGCACCAGAAGGAGCAGGCCAACATCGACCGGCTGCCCGACCACTCCATGATCCAGATCTTCTCCTTCCTGCCCACCAACCAGCTGTGCCGCTGCGCCCGCGTGTGCCGCCGCTGGTACAACCTGGCCTGGGACCCGCGGCTCTGGAGGACTATTCGCCTGACTGGCGAGACAATCAACGTGGACAGGGCTCTCAAAGTGCTGACCCGGAGGCTTTGTCAGGATACTCCCAACGTCTGTCTCATGTTGGAGACGGTAATTGTTAGTGGCTGCAGGCGGCTCACAGACAGAGGACTCTACACCATTGCCCAGTGCTGTCCGGAACTGCGGAGGCTGGAGGTGTCTGGCTGCTACAACATCTCCAATGAGGCAGTCTTTGATGTCGTGTCACTGTGCCCAAATCTGGAACACCTGGATGTGTCAGGTAACAGGGAATGTTCCAATGCAGATGCCTCTAATGTTTGTCAAACCCCATAACTTACCCTTCCTGTGCTGTCTTTCAAAGTAGGAATGCCTGTCTCCTAACAGAGCACCTGTCAGACAGGCACCTGTCAGACAGGCACCACTAGAATGTCAGTGCCCCTAATGCCAGCAGCACCTCTGGAGTGGCCAGGCCTTTTCCAAAGGAGGTGAGCCAGCAGAGATGGCCTGTTCAAATGGCACGAGGAGTTTTTACAGATTTTTGCACAAAGCACCCATAGAAGGGCCCACACTGTAGTCAGTGCTACATCATGTGGTGAAGCCTAGTTACTTCAGCAAAATTTGTTTTATCTTTTCCACACACATGTATATGTAGATTATATATAGGTAATGAATAAGTCTGTAATCTGGTCAGTGACTTGAGGAGGAGCTCAGAATAAGTGCTAGGCTTTTTTTTCTGGATATTAATATCAGTTGTCATCCCTAGCTAAACTTCAAGGTCCCCTTGTTTCCATTGCTATTTTAACAAGACTTAGCCAGCTTGAACTTTTTTTCTTTTTTCTTCTTTTTTTTTTTAGAAAAAGCTGTCATTGCAGCTGTTTAGATCAGCAGAAATGTTTTAGACCATTTTCTTCAAGCCTGCTCTGGGAAAACAATATTTTTTTCCCAAGGTCAGCTGCACAGAATTTCCTCTCTGCAAATAGGTTGGCACTTAATGGAAAGGATGCAGCCAAGCAGAGCACTGAAGTAAATTTGCTGCTCAACATTTACTTTGTCATCTCATCTGTTATCAGTCTAATGCTATCATAAATCAGCTGAACCAGATTTGCCATTGCAGAGGTAGCAGTGGCAATAAGCAGGATGAAAACAGGGGGTTAAACAACAGGGGACAGAAAGTGATGCTATTGAGTTACTGGTACCAGATGCTTTTTTCAAGGCTACCTATCTGGTGTACACTGATTTGCATTCTTTTCTCTGCCTTTTTATATTCTTTAAGCTGATTTATCCAACTCTCTCACCCCGTTCCTAAGATGGCAGAATGTCATGGAAGGCATCAAAACAAATACCGACAAATCAGAATTACACCCTTTTGGTGATTGCTTTCTCAAACCAGAAGGTAATAAGGAGTCTGTAGAACTCCAGAGGAGTCTATTCACAGTGACCTTGTATATGAGTTACTTATTGCTGGTACACACGAACATTAGTTCTGGATTGCTAAGCACACGTTCAGGTGGAAGCATCTCCAGTGCCAGGAGAAAATGTACATACCTGTGTGATTTAGGCCTAGAGCTATGAAGCTCACACCCTCAGTGTACCTGGGGGCTTGTAGGTAGTTGAAAATGCTTTGGTCCACAGCTCTTATTTATGGATGTGCTATGGACCAAAAGTGACTTTTTCAAAAGCAGAGAAAAGTAAAAGATGATACCAGGTCATTCGGGGTCTGTCTTCATTTGTGGTTTTCCCAGGCCTCTCACTCTCAGACCCAGAAGGTAGTGTCTGTCCCTACGACTTCATCAGTTTGGTATAAAGTGGGCAGGGGGCAAATAAAATACCTGTCTTCCTTGAATTTTGTCTTATCAATGAGATAGGAAAGTAATTTTAATTTCTTTTTTTCCTAAGTTTTTCTTTCTGTTTGGAGCATGCAAGGGAAAAATCCTACTTTTGAACATGCTCACAAGTCAGGGTGTTTGGGTTCAGGGTGTTTTGCTGCATGTACCTGCATATGAATTGAGGATAATCAGTCTCTGGGCTCTTGTTTTGAGTCCACTTTTTTCATTCTGATGTGGGTAATTTTGGAGGATGTTTTGGAAAGAGAATTCCATTTTCCCTTGCTTCTGTCTGTAGTTACAAGGACAAGGCTTGCACCTACATGCTCAAGGAATTCTGAGGACTGAAGTGTTTCATTGGTTTGGTTCCGTACTGAACAAGAGGGGGTGGGGGTGTGTGCTGGGGGGGGTGACTCTAGTTGCTAGTTAATTAAATCCCAGTTCACAGTTGTACATCTAGTTGAATCCTTTTCCCCCTTGGATGGCTACTTGGCAGCAAAAACATACCAAAATCTTTAATGTCAAAACCAGATGTTTGTATTAATTTTAGGAGCTTTCCACAATGTAAGTTCTGTCACTGTCAGCATCCACTTTTTGGGCAGGTCTGAGATACTGCTAGAACTTGGTTGGGCTTGACTGCAAGTTATTATCTAACACTCTAGCCAACGTGTTTTTCAGTCTGTTTGGACATTTCTCCTCCCTTTTAAAAATCAGTTATACTTACTTTATGGAAAATCCTGTTACGAGAGTGTTATTTTTACATTTTGTATTATATAGGACAGAAAAATTGTTGCAGACCCAGGAACCTGTCATTTTGCCTAAAAACCAGGCAGTTCTATATCAGCATGGACTCTTTTTTCTGGTGAAACGGTTTTGAATATCCTTCCCATGAAAAGTTTTACAGTGTAGCCAAAGTAACTAGACAAGGCAATGCTGAGCTTGATAAAGCAGTGATGGCATAACTGATGTATGTGACTCCAGCCCTGCTGTGAGACTTCTGACCCATTTCACTTTCTAATCACGGTCATTAAAGCTTCTTGGATTCCCAGCAGACAGAATGTTCTCCTTGGTCTTGTGGATGCATCATTCTCACTAAGCCAGATTTAAAATAGAATTCTAGTCAGAATATAAAATATCCAGACTAGCTTCTTAATCCAGCAACCTCCTCAGCCAAATGCAACAGCAGAAGCTACATCAGGTGCAGCAGAGCTCTGCCTAGGTGCCAGCTTCTTCTGTGGAATTCCTTTCGTGCATTTTGTAGCACCTACTTCAAAGAATGTAGTAGAGGTGAATTTTTTACACCATTAGTATTGTACTGCTTCCCTTTAGAAAAACCATCTGTGTTACTGAGTGTGCATATAGTACTTACCTGAAAGCAAAAGTACTTCTAGAGATTGCTCCAGAGTATAGAATGATCTGAAACAGTCTGAAGAGAAAATAGCCTTCAGTTTTAAGATGTTTGTTGAACAGAGTGTTTTACTTCAAGGTCTTGCTTCTGCATGACCTGTGGGCAATTTTCTCATTTAATTGTGTGAGGCCTAAGGTAAAACTTGCATCTGTTCAACTAAATTTGAAATCCAAATTGAAGATCTAGCATAAATTTAAATGATGAATGTAGAAATCTAGTTGCAGGTGGCAAAGTGTTTCAAGTCCATATCCTACACTTCTAACAGCATTTGTGTGAGTCCACACAGTTATCTCAAATGATATTTTTTTCCTTTTTGCTTTTTAGAACTGAAGCATATTCATACCTTCCACTAAGCCTCTGAATGACAGCCTGTTATAGCAAGTGGTATAGCTTTGGGTCATTTATGTTTTTGAGGTAGTCTCCATACATTATCATGCTATTTACTTCCACACTACAGGATTTCTGCAGGGTTTCTGATACATGGAGCTCTAAGGTCATCACCTTTTATGAGTCACTTCATACTGCTTGACGAGTGTTCCAGCAATAAAGAACAGGTCTTTTTATTTCTGCCTGGGGGCACCTCTTTGGGCATAACCTGCAGAATTTCTCTGAGTAGACATTTATGGCTAAAATTGTTGGGCCTTAATCACTAATGGGTAGACTCTCCCTGCTTTCTTGCAGCTGTTTCTAGCTATGCTAATGCAAAGTGCCCAGCTGAACTTGGCACAGCTTAAGAATTTCCCTAAGAAGCCTAAGACTGCCAGTTTGCAGTGCAGCAGAAACCACACTTTCCAAAAAAAGCTTTCACTCTCCAATATGCAATGAGTGGAGGTTAAAAATGGGGAAAGTCTGAGTGTGTTTTTCCCTTTAATCTGGTTCTTTGTATTTCCTTGCAAGGTCTGGTGTTTCTCCTCTAGTCTAGTTACCTCCGTTCATGGCCAGACTTTCTCACTGGACACAGTCCTTTTCTTTGTCTGTCTGTGTCCTCACATGCCCTTACCAGTCTGATGGCTTTTACCAATTCTTCCCATTCTCCTTAGGTTATCCAAATCTCCACCCTTCTGCAAGCACACAGTCATGCCATAGTTTTGCATCCTTCCCACATTGCAGGCTTTGGGGCTGGATTCACATCTGTTCTCCAAATGCTCGGGGCAGGGGAGGGGGAGAAAGGGAGCAGGGTTGTGTTTTCTATAATGACTTTGGATGGTGAAAGAGCCTCTGATGTTGGTTTGCAAATTCAGCCAGTCAGCAGTGAGACTGACTTTGATCAAAAAACGGCATTGGCTGTCATGTAGTATCCTTTTCCCCAGCTGTCACTGGGTTCATATTGCAGTAACAAATCATAGGCTGTCCCCAGATAGACCCAGGAACACCATTTTGCATTTGGGATATGGACAAAATTGGTCTGTTGCTTTCCAGTGCTCACAATCTCAAAGCAACCTCACTGACTCCAGTGGAGCTTATAGCTTCCTCTAGTGTGGGGACTCAGCACAGCAAATGAGAGCAGTCGGTCAGGGTGATTCCACTCTTGCAACACGAAGACACCTTCGTCATGTCCAGCACACTGTTCCACACCCACCTTTCTGGTCCTGCTTTGTGAGATTTGTTTTTGCTGCTTGCTTAAACCCACTGTGTTTTTCCACTTAGGCTGCTCCAAAGTAACGTGCATCAGTTTGACTCGCGAAGCCTCCATCAAGCTGTCTCCCTTGCACGGGAAGCAGATCTCCATCCGCTACTTGGACATGACAGACTGCTTTGTCCTGGAGGACGAAGGACTGCACACCATCGCCGCCCACTGCACTCAGCTGACACACCTGTACCTGCGCCGCTGCGTCCGCATCACCGACGAGGGTCTGCGCTACCTGATGATTTACTGCACATCCATCAAGGAACTGAGCGTGAGCGACTGCCGCTTCGTCAGCGACTTCGGCATGCGGGAGATCGCCAAGCTGGAGTCGCGGCTGCGGTACCTGAGCATCGCTCACTGCGGCCGCATCACGGACGTGGGCATCCGATACATCGCCAAGTACTGCAGCAAGCTGCGCTACCTCAACGCGCGGGGCTGCGAGGGCATCACGGACCACGGCGTGGAGTACCTCGCCAAAAATTGCACAAAACTCAAATCGCTGGACATCGGCAAGTGCCCTCTGGTCTCAGACACCGGCCTGGAGTTTCTAGCCCTCAACTGCTTCAACCTAAAGCGCCTGAGCCTGAAATCCTGCGAGAGCATCACTGGGCAGGGCCTGCAGATTGTAGCTGCCAACTGTTTTGACCTGCAGATGTTGAACGTGCAGGACTGCGAAGTCTCTGTGGATGCTCTGCGATTCGTTAAACGACATTGCAAGCGCTGTATTATAGAGCACACCAACCCTGCTTTCTTCTGAAGGGACACCCCACACCTGTCGTTGCAATGCAGTATTAAAAACACCGATGTATAAACACACGCTCCCATATTCAGTAATGCTGTCTTTTCTGTTGCTCACGGGAGTCAGTTTTTCATGTACCTTGTGGGTGAGGGGGGTTTCTAGAGGACTATTTTGTTTGCTTTTTGTATGATCACTTTTTAAGGTGCCATGGGTCTCTGTGGAGAGGCTGCCTTAATGCGAAAGCAATGAGTGCTCAGCACCCCCAGTGGGGTGTAATTTCCATAATAGCCATGATCTTGTCCCAGGCTACAGTAGCTGCCTCCAAAGGAAGTAGCACATAATCCCTCCTTTGGGAATGCTACTAAGCTGTGTCAAATACATCTGAATTCTAGCTGTGCTCATGAAGCTGACTATGCAATATTGTGTCTGTGTTCCCCAACTTCTTCTAATATGGCTGATAAAGCAGCCTTTTGTCTCCAAGTAGTTTCTTTGTGGAAGTCATCCATCATAATCCCTCAGGAAATAATGGGTAATATTCTTAAACATACTCATTTGAGGCAGAGTAAGACTTGCTGGCCATTGCTGAGCACTTCTGCAGAGTGAATCTGGAGATTGTGCCCATGCATGGATTCTCTTGGGAAGCCCACCTCCAGGCCACTCGTGCATCATCGCTACTTGCCTTCATTTCTAAATTTGTCCTCTCCTGCGTGTGTAGTACCACCCTCTGGTAATAGATAGGGACTTCTGCCTCTGATAAGCAGTGACGTATTCATCTGAGTGGAGGACATAAATTATATTGGTGGCCTGGTAAAAGGAAAAGCCAGCAAATCAGCCTGAGAAGGTGCTGTAATTCTGCAACAAGTTGAGATAGTACTGTAGGACAGTGGCGAGGCTCTGAGGCATTGTGGAGCAGCTTGCATGGGGCAGTCCCAGTTGGTGTGCTGCATGGCTGTCACCAGAAAGTCTGGCTTTGTCCCTTTGCTGTACCTTTTCAGCAGCTGTGGCACCACTGCAGTGGATGCTCCCTGAGCAAACCAGGCACTTTCGTTGAGGTAAAGTCAGTATATGCCTTAATTCACTTAGAAACCTGACCCTTTTCTGTGGCCTTCCAGTTCAGAGGATAGATGGCTCATCTCAAGATTTCAAAAACATTAGCCTGATGTTAGATAACACCCCTGGGGACAGGGGGGCGTGGAGTGTTATTGACATTAGATTTAGATTTTTTAAGACTTCGGCTGTGTGTGTTCCCTTAGGCTGGAGATACAGCTGCATTCAACAAAGAATTAAGCAGAGTTGCCCTGTGACACTGGGAGCTCCTGGTTACTCTCATGGTCACTCTTGCTCTTGCATGAGCACGAGTGCTTTTGGAAGTCCCCCATCTCGTTGGCTCCTTCCCCAGAGTGTGTGGTCGATTCATGGTTACTCTCTTCACAGTTTTCTGGCAGCTGTTTGTCTGCATGTTCACATGTAATGCTCAGGTCTGAAAGCCAGACACGTGACGAGTGATGATATTTTCAGGCAGGCCCCCTGTGCCTGACTGACAGGTGAATTCATACATTCAGCTCAAACGCTGTAAGTGTCTCATAAGAAGGGAAGCACTGTGTCTGGTTTTCATAAGCAGTAGTTCCATCATCTCCAGACAACACTAATAAAATCAGTGGTATGAAGTGAAAATCAATATGCTCAAGAAAAACACGTACCTGCCAAGGAAATACTTATAACAATGCTCTCTCAAATTGCAAAAAAAAAAAAAAAGGCAATGATTTGGACATGTCCCTGGAGAGGGAACTTGTCCTACTGCTGCAAAAATTCCTGGGATTTTTGTGTGTTCCTCCATTTTTAGATTTCTTAATATACAGGATGGCATCAGCTCTGAATTATAAATCGAATTATATTTAAGCAAAGAAGGCCATGGAAAATGAATTTGTCATTGCTACTGTTACTGGTCAATGGCTAATAGGAGGCGATACCATTCCTTGGACAGTGAATTTCATTTTGATTTTCCTTTCCATATTTTTAAAATAAGAGATTCTTCTCCAGCAAGTAATACAGTATATTTTATCCGAGCCAGCTATATTCTCTGTTTATCCTTTATCTAAAAATGGCCTCAAGGAATTTAAATATTGAGCCCTGAGGATGGTGGGATTTTGAGCCATTTGCACTCATTAAATACAAGGCCTCACTAGGAACATTTAATTGTTTATTAAAAAAAAAAAAAGCTACTTTTCTGGCTATGGTAAATTGAGTGAATAGTGCTACATGGTTTTTAAAGTTTCTAATGTTTAAATTGGCCTGTACTGTACAAATCTCACTATAAAGCCTTAATTTGCTACCAAGAAATAAAGCAATATATTGGTAACTGATGAGAATGCAGCGTCATTTGCACTGATTAACTGCTAGGGAAAAAGAAAAGATTAAATACTTGTAAAACTCAAAAAGTAGGTGGTTGATTGAGCATATCAACCCATCAGGTAGGTAAATGACTGTATTAAAAGAGGGAAAAAAATTATTACGAATTATGATGTTGCCTATCTCTCTCTAAAATTTGATTTTCTCAATGTGGTTCTTCTTGACCCGAAACATAATCAGAAACTGGAAGTGTAAGTAAAAGAAAAAACAACATCTAAAAAACACATGTATAAAAACTTCAGGAAGGCCTCTGCACTGGTTTAAAGGCTTTATAACATATTTGATGAGAAAAGTAAAATGGAATGACTGAAAGGATAGAGCAGTTACTGGAGCAATGTTGTCTTTTGAATGCTCTAGAAACCCTTCTCTGGGGGGCACTGGTGGAGAGTTAATAAAGGTAATTTTTCTAAACCAAATGTTTTTAAATACATAGTCTTACATGATCTGAGTTGGTACTCTGAGACTGCTATTTATTTCAAGAAAATTTGAACTTAACTTATTGATGCAGCTTGCCTGATTTGACTTCTAACCTTTTTCCTATGTCTACTTCCAAAATTACAGAACCAGAAGAGAAACTGAAATAGTGCATGTGGAGCTGAGTTTGCTGGAAAGGTTGCAGTGTGTGACTTATGTGTCTTCTAGTTTAGGGATAGCACAGACTATAAATTTCCTGAGTGAAAATATAGGTGATTCTTGAACCATAAAATTCAGGCTCAGGCACTGAGGCTTCCTCTGCTCTGCAATAGCATATGGTGATCTCATCAAAGAAAGGCAGCAATGAATCACATCAGTCAGGCTGACATGTTGTTTATGTCTTTGGAATCATTTGTGTCCTCTAGAGAGGGCTCTCTTAGAAAAGGCACATCTAAACTACCATGTACTGTGATTATAGCCAAAACTCTGTGTCTAGGTATTCATCCTTCCCTTGGCTTTTGTAAAAGGTAGAACTGAATTTTTCCTGTTAGCAGCATAAAACTGATGAGAAGTGCAACACTTTTGCCTCTTTGAGCTGTGCTCATCTGGCTTCCTACAGAATGCAAAACAGCTTCTGTTGGATGTCTTGAACTCACAGCCCATGGTCCAGACGGAAACCTTCAGTAGTGGCTTATGTGGTTTCTCAAAACTTCTAGACTTTGAACTGAAAAATTAAAAAGCTAGTAAAATATCTAATTTTAGCACTAGGCTTGAAGCAGGTCCAAACTCTTATTAAAAAGAAACAGAATGATTATTTGGACTGCAGGCTGGCTGCCCCTCAGCTGCCAGTGTTAGTTTAGAGGGGAAAAGTTCTCTGACAGAGTTGGTGCATGGCTCCTCTTCCCCCAGCATTCCCCAGGAAAGTAACCTACCCTCAGTTTTTTATAATTTTGTCAGTTTAGCTATTCATGCTGAAACTTCCCATGCTGGGCTTTGAAAATGTTAGTTGAAATGGTTCATCTGGTTCTGTAAATAAAGCTGGAGGAAATGTCATTTTGCTCATGTTAAACTCCAGGTGACCTTTCCTTTGAAAACGGTCCATTGCTCCTCATCTCCTCTAAGGCCTTCGGAGTGAAAGTGTGAGCCTTGCCAGGAGGTCAGCTTTGGGACAAGGATGTGTCTTCCTGATCTCCCAGTAAGCTTCACCTAAATTTAGCTGCATTACGTGTCTTTGAACATCTCCAACTCTGTGACCAGGAAGAAAAGGGACATGCCCAGATCTTTTGGAGCTTGTAGTCTGGCAAGGCTGAGATTTGGCAAAGCTAACAGGCGTTTATCACTCTGGCAGTGTGAAGGAGGAAATGACCTGAATTATATGGAAGCTGCCTGGAAAGTCAGTTTTGAGAACTGGGACAAGAAATGAAGGAGATTTCCTGGGCAAGGGGGTCTGGGACTGAAATGATAAGAGATTCAATGATTTTCAGCAAAGATACCAGGACTGGGATTAAGAGAGGTGGGTTTGTATTACTGATTGAGCAGGGAGAGTTGGGCCAGAGGAAGTAAATATGGAAGAATGAAGTTTGGAGTAGGAAAAAAAACATGAAGGAAATTAATTGTACTTCATTTAAATACAGTACACTCCCTTGGCACAGGCTCTGAGAAAGGCTGAGAAACTGTTTCAGTGAGGATAACTCAGGTTTGAAACCAAAAATAAAGAAATAATTTTGCATCTAATGCATCCAATATTTACCTTTATATATGAAATTTTTTTGAGGCTGGAAAGTCTTGACCAGCAGAAGTATATAGCTTTACCAGTATATGGAGTTTTGAGAGATTGTCCACCCCAGTGTCTTTTTCCTGCCTTTACACCTTTGTGTGAGGTAGCCTGGTAAGAAGAATAGGGAAGGCAGGTTTATAAGGTCTGTTCTTCTTTGGCACTGTATTTCAGCAACACCAGCTATTCAGCTTTGCTAAGGTGCAGCCACCAGTGTGGAGCCAGAATCCTGCCATTTTTGAGAACTATTAAAGGGCACAATAATCATGGGTTGAAGTTACTGCCAGGCAGAAGACATCAGAATTCAAACTTAGCCTAACAAAAATACATTAAACTGAACAGCATTACTGCATGCTATTAAACAAATTAAATCAGTTTTCTCCATAAAATAGCTGAGGGATGTTTATTTTCCTGCACCCTGCTGTACAGATTCAGGGCAGGTTTTTCTTCAATCTTTGTCTTCTCTGAAAACTGGATAGAAACATCAGGTCATTTTCCCCTTGTCCTCTGGATGATCATAGAGGCACAACTGAGATTTAAACTAGTCAATGGAAATCTTTTCCAAGTAGGCTCTGCTAATGCAAATTTTAAAAATATTATGAGTGCAACAATCCAGTTGGCCATAGATATGTCAGATTAAGCCAATAAAAAAGTTACTTAGCAGGCACCAGAGGAGGAACCAGAAGGAGGGATCTTTTAAAACAAATAACTCCCCCAAGCTTTTATAAATGACCCTGGTACTTTTAATGCAGAACAGAAATCTTTGCCATTCCTTCTAGCACTAAAGCTACTGTGTTCTTTGGGTTAGAATAGATTCATTTTCCTTTGTTTTTTAAAGAAACATTGCATACTGTAGCCTCAAGCTCACATAAGTGGTAGAAATGGAAAAAGCCATCTTGCAAAAAGGAGAAAGAATGCAAAGAGGGATCTGTGCCAAAAGAAATGAATGTTTTTAACAGTTTCATGTTTCATTGTCTGTCTTTGATGGCTCTTAAAATACTTTTTTTTAAAACAAGTAAATGACCATTTTTGAGATGTTTTGTTATTTCTTCAATATACTCCATTCACACAGCTGCCTCAGCAGACAGACATCAGAACTTTAGAAAAACTGAATTTCTAGCCATGAAAAATAGGTGTAGCTAATGTATTGTTTATGGTTTGATTTAATTTAATTTAAGCTTTATCAAGTTTTTTCAAATCTTAATCACTTGTCTTGTAAAGGATATATCCCAAGCCTTCATCAGGACCCCTGTAAAAGTATTTCTAAACATTTAGAAACAAATTATATTTTTCTGACACCCAGTTTTGCCCTAGTTGCCAGTTCCTGGTCTATTGTATGCTGTGAAAATACTTTCAAGAACAGGACTTATTTCTGGACTTAAATTGCATTCTATTTGATTGCTTTATGGTCACGTATCTCATGGGGTATTGCAACTGTTGATGTGTCTTTTGTGACGTGACACTGCAGAGTGACTACCTGCATTTCAGTGTGGAAATAGAATGGACTAACCCCTGATGTATGTGGCATAGCAGGGGTCAGATCCTGCATTATCATGAGTGGTGGGTGCTGTGGGTCTGAAAATACCCACCCATAGCAGTGTCTGTACTTTTGTAGTGATTTATTCCTTAACTGCATGAAGCATCTTCTGTTTTATTTGGCACCAATGACAGGATCAAACTCTAACTACAACACCTGCTTTGGGCAAGGTAATAGAGACATGACCTTTCCTCCATGCTGTCCTTTCCTCTTCTGCCCTCACAGAGTCACAGCAGTTCCTGTGACAGCCTGAGGTATTCCACCTCCACAGTCCTGGATAATTCAAATGATGGATGTCTCGGTATTAATAGGATGAGTAAGGCCATTTACGTGGCAGGCAATCCAGGTGATTAACTGAGGGGATTGACTGCAAGTTACTCAGTGGCTAAATCTTGCTGATGTTTCTCTGTGGAGGTGGGAAGTCCGTGCATGAATGTCAGTAAATATGAGGCTTTCTGATGCTTTTTCTTAAGGGAATATGTGGTACTGCAAGGGGAATCAGCTGAGAGAAAGTCGTCTTCATAATCAAACCATTGAAATCCTCTTTGTTAAAGTAGTGCAGTAGAAAATCAGGTATACATCTATCATGATGTATATGGTCAGGTCATACCTCAGTGACACTGCTGGGGCAGCATTATTGGGTTGGTCTTTTTTCTCTGGCATTGTATTCCTGCACCTGAAAAGCAGAGAAATTACCCAGGCTTTCTGTATCTGTGCCCTAAGTGACTGGGAATTTTTCGTGTTTTGCTTTTTAATCTCCTACAACCTCCTGTCCTCCGTCTCTCTCTCTCAGCAGGTGACATGCTGGGGAGCCATCCCAAGGGCCACCTCTTAGTGGGAACTGGCCAAGAGTATCATCTCTGCTGCTGCCGCCTCCCCAGCTGGGCTGACAGCTTCTCTCAGTGCTGAAACCTGAATCCTTGCTGTTGTTCCCTCTGAAAGGTGGTTGCCCCTCCCTTTTCCTGTCCTTGAGGTTTGCTCACCACAGATAGATCTCCCCTCACACAGGCAGGAGAGCCGTGGTGTCACCGTGGTGGGACCTGCTGCATTTTCCAGAGAACCAGAAGGGAAGGAAAGTTCAAGCAAGCAAGGAAGTGTCTGGCATTTGGCAGTAATGACAGAGCCATGCAGGGTCACTTGATCTCTTAGGACAAAGAATATCCTGGAAATACATCTGCCTGAAACAGCCTGGCATGCGATGGAAAACCTGGCAGGTGTTTAGCAGCAGTACATTCTTGCTGCTGGGGCATTCACCGAATTTGCATGGTTGTGTGTGCAGGAGGACCTGTAGTCTTAAAGCAACAACCCCACTGTCAACATCCCACCAGGGAAAAGGAAGAAGAGCTGCCATCCTTTCCTGTGGATCCAGGCTGGAGAGGTATGGAAGCTCTGGCCAGTCAGATGGGACTCTGGAGTACCCTGGGGCGTGCTGGGACTCATGTCAGGTGTTTGGCACACAGGTCACTCTAATGCCATCCCTTAAATGCTGCAGTCACAAGAGGAAAGTCTGCTTGGTGGGGTATCCATACTGCAGAGACTGTTGGAGCCCTGTCATAAACCCAGGAGAGAAATAGGAGAAAGGGATCAGGAGCTCCTTCTAGAAGTGTGAATTTGAATGTGAACTCGGACAGATATTTCTCTGAGGAGTTTACACAGAGCAGGGACTGCTCAGGAGCAGCAAAGGGAGCTGTGACAAGGCTGAGGTGATCATGTCCTGATAAGCTAAGGGGAGGTTGTTGAAGATGCAACGCAGAGATATGCTGAGTGACTCTAGCCTCTTAAAGTTATTTTGGTAAAATGAGAAGGGAAGGGTGTTTTTTTCTTGGTTTGGGTTTTTTTAAGTAGTGGCCTTTTAGAGTTGCTTGGTATTTGTCCTTTGTAGGGGAACCTCATCCAAAACCACAAAGACTGGCTTATCTTCAGATCAGAGGGGTGTCTGATTTCTGAACATTGGTCTACTTTTTTTTTTTTAGGCAAATTGATGAAGGCACAAGATGGCCTTGCAGTCTGAACTTTGGAGTTTATAAAATCTCTGGCAGGTTAGATTTGAGAGCATGACAAAGCAACCTTCCCTTTTCCTGCCAAAAAAATAAGAAAAAATAAGGAATAATTGCATCAAAATTCCCAATAAAGAGAGCAGAGGAATTCCAGGCTGAAAGCTGAACTGCAAGTGGTAATGCATAATCTTTTGCTTATAAGATATTTTCTCCTGTGGGAGTCAAATATGATGCTGTGAAGCTGAAGGGTAAATTGAAGTTATCATAAAGATTATATATAGTGAACGCATGGATAAATGATGCTGTAGGGAAAAACAACACAGCTTTTCTACAAGAAATCCAAAGGGTCAATAAATACCAGAGGGACCTATCAGGCTGTGATGGTGGGGGCACCAAAGAAGTTTTGAGAATGGTTTCTGTGTCTGGCCTCGCAGTGTGGGCTAGGGTGCTTTGTATGGAAAAGAGTTAACTAAGGTGAGATATGACACATATGGCAAAGGTCATGTAACCGTGGATGGCTGGATGGATGAAGGGACTGAATATTTGCCATGATTAGTAGTGGGGGGAAAAAAGTTTGGGTCATCAATCAGTAGGTACAGATCCGGTAGGTAACAGATCCATAGCAAATTAGAGTAGTTCATTGTTTTCCATGTGTTAAAAGCGTTAGACCCTTGCCACGGGGTGTTGTGGATGCTAAATGTTCACATCATTTAAGAAGAGACTGGATGAGTTTGTAGAGGAAAAGTGTGTGTGCAGCAATTAAATACAACAGACAACCTCTGGCTCAGGAAATGACTGAGGCACCAAGTCTTGGAGCCTGGCAGGCTATGCTGGGAAAATACGCTTGCTGTATTCTTGTGCTTCTCTCTAGGCGTCTGGTTATGGCTGCAGTCAGACAGACTCTTCAGCTACATGGACCTTTTTGTCAGCAGCTGTTTTCATGTTTTGGTATCTGTCCCAGCAGATCCCTGACACAGAGCACATGCTCATTTGTTGCTTGCAATGTCCTTATTCAGAGTTGCTCAAGGTTTTCCAAATCAAATATTTTTGTCACCCTCTTTTCTGATATCCTTGTGCTTCAGACTGGAAAGCCCAATCTAGCTAGGAGCTAACATTCTCATTGACTCTCATGGGAGTAGGCACTGGAAATTTTGCTGAGGGCTTGGTACCCTGCATATTTAAGTCCTGTTGCTGCAGGCTGCAATGACAGCATGGCTGTATTTGGAAGAGAGAGCAGGGAAAGGAGAGCCTTTTGTGCTCTTTCCACCTCCTGCAATTTCAGAAGCTGATCACAGAGACACGGATTTTCCAGGTCTTTCTCACTTCTCTTATCTACAGGGAAAATTTTGGAAATCAAGAAACCTCTTGATTTCTGTAAGACTGCATCTTTATAATCATGACCACTATTTACCCAGAGCCTCTGCTCAGTCAAAGAAGTTTAAGCATCTCTGCTTCCCTTTATTAATTTTTAGCAAGGCCTGCCTTGTGTCAGACACAAGAAGCTGTATAAGGGCAGTTGACCGCTCAGGTCAAACTGGCTGTGATGTTTGCTATCAGAATTAAATCCCCCTTAGATGTCTAGAAGGCAGGACACAACCAATGAATATACACTTGACAGAAACTGTACTGTCACCAGGTGCCAGTTCGTATGTCCCCAGACTCATCTGGAGGAGGCAGATATTATCTCCAAATCAGCTGCACAGAGTCCCTTCTCTGCTCCTTCAAACCCTTTGCCTACTTCTGGCCCTGGGCCCATGCAAATACCCAAACACAGCGAGGAATATAAATTTGCAAGGGTCTCAGCTTTCATAATATGACTAAGTTGTTTTGATTTAAGAGTGCTCATCTTGCCAAGATTGGAAAAAATTAGTCCTTTCTCCTCATGGCTGAATGTGAAGGTACACTCAGGTTTTCAGACAAATGCTCCAAATGTACCCGTGTAAATGCACAACTAAACCAAGACCTGAGTGTTGGAGAACTTAACTCTTTCTTTAACAATTTTTTTAGGGAAATATAGAGAAAAATAGGAAACTATGGCAGTATAAGAGGATCAAGTCCTTGCTTTGAACAAGGACTGAAGTCACCCATGATAAACCAAGAAAATGAAAAAAAGGGCATACAGAATTACTGTGCTGACCTTGGAGTACTGAGACACTATTTGAAACACTCCTGGGCTTCACTTAATTTTCTCCACAGAATTTGCCTACAGGGTGGCAATACTTCATGTGTTTAAGGGCTTTGCTTAATGTGCCCATTTAGTGCACAGTGCATGCAGAAAAGGTAGAAAAAATACCACTGGTATTCAAATATATTTTGATTCTTCTCTAGGGTCATCAATAGCTACTTCTGTTGTGTAATCTCAGCCTGCCTTTCTTTTCTTAATAAGGTGTTCTGCCAGTAATACCCTTAGAGATTAATGTAAATGTAGATGCATATTGGGGAAAATCATATCAGTGTAGAGCAGCTGTTTGCAGGGAGACTTGTCACTGTGAAGCGATCTACACATCTGTGGATCCGTGACACATTCATTCCTTGTTTATATTAATGAAGGCCAGAGTTTTGGGAAAAGTATTACATGAAAGGCTCAGTTTAGTTGACAAAACAGAGGTATTGGATGCCATTAGAGATGCACAAGAATATCTGAGACATCCACAGAAAGCTGGTTGGGATGACAGTCCCTGAGGAAGACTTGTGCCCTTTTGCACTGTCAGAGGAAGGCCAGGCAGATGCCATCAGGCATCTAAAATGCCTTTAGCTGCCCGTCCTTGGGCAAAGATGCCTCCGAACTTATTGGGAAAATGTTTGTGGTTAAGGTCAGACAGGCTGGGCCACAAGCACACAAAAAATAAACCACAAATTATTGACTATGCAGGCAAGCGTAGAAATGACTGTCATGTGAGGATATGATCATTTTGTAATGCTGCTTGCCACAATTTTGTGCAAATATTTATTCTTTAAGAAAGGACAGTTTGGGCTCCCTTTTCAAAACCAAAATGTATCTGATGTTTAAAAAAAAAAAGAAAAAAATTGAGACATCTTAGCTCTTACTGCCTGGGCTTTGCTGAAGGTCTCTGGAATTTGAAAGGTGAAGTCATCTCAAGCTGTGGCACTGGTTTTATCCCCAGTGAAGGAGCAGGGATGTTGGGCCCGAGGGCTGCGGGAAGGAACACGGAACCAGCCGCACTTTGCATTTCCAGGCGGGCTCCTCCCCGGCCCCGTGCAGGGCATGGTGTGCAGCTCCGTGTGCCTTGCCGCGGGTGCTGCCAGGGATGGGGTGTCAGGCAGCACCTGCAGGACTTGTCCCAGCCCTGGCAATTCACACTCCTGCCTGTCTTTCAGTGCTAAATAACTTGCTATTAAATGGTCTCTTTGTTCTGTCTGTTGTTTCTTCCCTAGGTATTTTTGCTTTGTTGGTTTTTTTCCCTACCTCATTTCTCTACATCTGTGGTGGCTTTTACACCCTACCTGCTTAATTTTGATTTAAAATCAAAAGATTTTCTCTCCACCTAGGAGATGCCCCGATGGTCTCTCAGAATCCCTTCTTTTTTTTTTCTTTTTTTTTTTTTAATTTTTGACTCAAAAGGCCTAACTAGGAAGATTTTACTATAAAGCATTAACTGCATATATAAAAGAGAAGCTAGAGTCTTATTTCCCATTATTTCAGACTATTAAATGCTGAAAGCTATCCCCCAAATGTTATCCCCCAAAATGATTTTTTTTTCTGGTAGCTAAAACAGTTGATAGATCCTTTGCAAGTAAAGGCTGGTTAGTGTGGAAAAATCTGGCAGCTGATGACAGCACGAACTGAATTTACTTTTGTGCATGAACGTTTTACTGCAGAAGAGTCATCCTGGATCATTACCCAAGTTGAACGATTCATGTGAAAATGATAAATGCTTCTGCTGACTTGCAGTGTTTGGGATACTCATTGAAGGCAGTATCAGCTCTTGTTGCTAACCAACACTGCCTATTAAAATAAGAGGTAGGAATGCCTTTTCTATCTTATACCATGCAGAAAGATTATCCTGGTTTATTTTGTAAGAAGGAGGTGTTAATGGGTATATTTTGCAGAGCAAATTTCCCATCTCTTCTTCTTCATCCTTTCTAATAAGATTAAATTATTTTAATAACAAAGTGATTAAATTTATATTTCACTTCAGTAGTAGATACTACCCTAAATAAAGCTACATATTGTCACAAGTGTTAGGTTACAAGCTGTGGTACATATAAGAGTCCATTCTCATACTGGGAAGTTTAAATCACTAGGAAAAATAATATCAACTATGAAAAGATACTTTATATTTAAAATGCTGAATTATACAAGTGCCAAATAGCAAATATAATAGATAGAAGAAGTATTCTGGTTGCATGGTGCCTAAGTGTTCACGGCAATTTTGACGATTAGACTCCACTCTTCATATTTCTTTTATCTTGCAAAATTGGTCTGAGGACCTTCTAGTGCCTGTCTCTTGCTGAGAAAAGCAGTGCCTCTGAGGGCAAGAAGACTTCTTCCAAACACCTGCTGTCTGGAGACAGTGGTCCTTGAGCAGATCCTTGCAGTCTGAACAACTTTACTACAAAGGGCATACAGTGCTTCGCTGGAATTCTTCGGCTTTTCAAGGAAAGGAGTAGCTGGGTTTTGTCAGATTCACTCAAGACAAGGTTTGAGTGAGAACCTGGGAGGCTCAGTTCCAAATTGATGAGGTTTGTTGTTCTGTAACATGAATAATTAAACATTTTTGAAGCATCATACAAAGTTTTACAGTTGTGGGGGCTTGTACTTCATTGCTCACCCAGTGTGAAAGCAGTGCATTCAGTACCTGCATTTATCTTCATCATGGTCTCTGGGTAGTGAAATGTCCTAATGTCACCACTCTGGATTTTTCTGGAATGTTCTTGTGTTCCCTCATAGCCTGACGAGATTCAGAATACTGAGGACTCTCTTGTACTGAGACATGTAGTTACTTCTTGGCCTGCTATTATTGATAACATCTGTCTCAGTACTATAAGCTAGTTCTCTGCTGCACTGGCAGCCAAGAAAAGTGTTTCAGGATCAAAAATATTGCTGGGTTTGTTCTTGAATTTTTTTTTCAGATGAAACTATTTAATTCCCCATGAATTGTGAAATTAGATCAGTTTCACTGACACAGAACCAAAATATTTTCAAAATTATTTTAAAACTTTTTTTTAAATGCTGAAGTTTTCATTTTGGCTTGGATAAAACCTGTGTTATGTTCCCTTCCTTCCAAGTCTGACCTGTCTCCTGACCAGCCTGACCAGCTTCCTTCCAAATAATGTCTCCATTCACTCTTCGAACAAAACCACTTAAAAACAATTCAATGAAATGATATCAGCTTCCAAATAAAACATTTGGAGTTCATCAGCATGGATCACTTTACTGGGTTTAGTGTGATTCATTTGGATGTATAGCTCTACTCTGTGAGCACTTTTAAAAATTGATTTTTTTCCTAATTGAGGAAAAAACACAATTTGAAACCTGGAGTGTTATAGGGAAAAATTAATTTGCAGATTTGTGTTGGCTTTTTCCAGGTATCGTGGCTTGCTGGGCTCAACCGCTCTGTTTTCCCTCTTGCATGAATGGCGTAAACACCCCACTCTCACCTGGGCAAGCAAGGAGTTATCCATAAACAAGTCTTGCAGGATGGTCAGAGGCTAATTACAGGCAACAATAGGAAAGGGGATTAAACCAGCGTCAGATTTAGAATGGGATTTTTTCCTGGGAAAAAACCCAACAAACAAACAAACAAACCAACAAAAAGCCCCAGCGAACAGGGTTACTTGAGAACTCTGCTTTCGTACTTCAGTGATCCTGACCCCCTGTTAGGCCAATACTGAGCTGCCCTCTCTACAGTTCCCCACCATCCTGGCTTCTCCTGGAATTGGCTAATAAACCAGCTCATTTAATGCAAATGTCCCGGAGTGAAAATAAAATCCCAGTCCGATAAAAGCGAGAGAAGGGGCAGCTGAAAGCCGCCTGTGCTGCAGCCCGGAATTCCCCGGGCCGGGGCTCAGCCAAGGAGCGGCTGCTCGCTGGGGCAAGGGCTCCATCTGCGGGAAAGGACCCGCATCCTTCCCTGCCCAGGGGATCCTGCCTTCTGCAACAAAGAGGAAAGCCCTCAGGGTTTCTCCTTCTCCAAACGCACTGTGAATTACTATTGGGCTAAGACGTATTGCCTACAAAATCCACATAGGAAAACTAACTCTGAGTGCATGTTCCAGTAGTGAGCAGAGCAAGCCTGACTTCAGCAGTGATGCTGGTGGGGTAAGGGTTTTCTTTTCTGTGGTGTTAACTTACTACATCTTTAGGGCTTGCCTGGAACCAGTACCTATACTGGTTTACGGGTTATGCGAGCGTTTCATGTGTGAAAGCAAACCAGGAATGCTTATGTTCCTGTTCTTCCTTTCCATCTGCATCTCCACTCTTCTTCTCTGGTTTGTTTTGGTTGTTTTTTTGTTTGTTTGTTTGTTTGTTTGTTTTGTTTTGTTTTGTTTTTTTTTATTATTATTATTATTTTTTGTTTTGTTTTGTTTTGTTTTTTAATTTGCTGTTGCCATATATGCAAAGTGTGGGCATTTAGTATCGTACCTGTGAGAAGGAACGTGCTTTCTGTACATGACCCCTGTCATGGCTGAATCTGTTCCAACACCACTTAGCAAAGGTGGCAGCTGGCATTGCTAGATAGTTTTACAATGGGAGAGCAGCTGAATGTTGATGCTCCTGGAAATGCCTAGCAGGATGAACATTTTCTCGCAGCAGTTCTTCATAACAATCCAGCAGGAAGTTCCCTGTTACTTTTTTTTTTACTATCTCATGCAATTTTTCTGTGCGCTGTCATCTTCTGAGTTATCATATGGCTAAGTGCAAACCCTCTGTTACAAAAAGGAGAAATGTAGCTCACTGGTAGCTGGGGTATCTTCTGCCATAATGAAAACAATGTTGGTGTTTTTCTGGGGACAAACTTCCATTCCACAGCTGTTATCTGTTATTTCTCTCAGCAGCTAGTGAAGAGTCCCATCCATTACCTTTCTTGTTGGATGGTCTTCGTGGGATTTATTATTTTCTGTAGAAGATACAAGCTCAGTTGCTTGTTGATACAAGACAGAACATTTTGTTCAAGGTCTGTTGCGTTCCCTGCTTCGGTCCCACCCTGGTACCGGCAGCAGAGTCCCAGCGCTACCCTAGGAAGTCGTTCGCGATCTGGAAGACTTCCTCGGAGTGCCTACTTCGGGCACAGCTGGTCCGCGTTCGGTCTGGGGAGGTGTTGCCCCCGGAGCGTGGTGAAACAGCAAAGAACTACCAGAAAAGGAGGTCTCTTGGTATGTGATTTCGGTAGGTTTATTGCCTCCAAAGGGAGCACATGGACCAAGAGCCAAGAGCAGCTTATTACAACGGTATTTAAGGGAGGAACAACACCCAATAGGATGAGGGCAGGGGACAATACAGGGGAGGGGCTGGGGTGCATGATCAAATGGGGTTTAGGGAGGGGAGGGGAACAGAGAGAACAACGAATGAACTATGGAGTGACAGGGAATTTCCCAGATCGGGAATACATAACAGACAAGTCCAGTAACCAATAGCAGGAGCTTGGGTCCGTGGATTGGTGGTCCAACTGCTGCCCCTGGGAGCTCCGGGGGGAAACCCTCTGTCCGTGGAACCTGTCCGGAAGTCCTCTGGTTCCGAACCACCGCAACAAAGGTCCCCACACATGTCCTACATTTTGCAGTCTAGGCTTTACATGATACCCACCTGGCTTGGGAAAATTATTCCTTTGGGCCTTAGAGTCTATGAGTCTAGTGATCTCTTCACATGGAAATCCTCCTATAGCTTGGCAACTGGTTTAGTAGGAGCCCAAGGTCCTCTGACTCTGGGTGAAACATGAAACAGTCCTGTAATTTGCTCTGTCTCAGTCTGTGTAACTTTTTTGTTAGAAAAACCTATCAAGTCGGTGTCCATACAGCCAGAGGCAGCAAAATCCAGTGCTAGCACAGCTGTTTACACACAGAGTGTCCAGTTTTCAAACCACATCCTCTCCCAGCCAGTGCCGTGCCAGCTGGGTAGAGCCAGCACTCAACACCCAGGCAGACTCCCTGCCCCTGCCCCTTTTCTAGGAGGCAATCCTGCTCCTCCTTCTCATCCAGTTCTTGGGGCAGGGTTCCACATGGAGGGACCAAGCCAGGTTTTGCTCTGGGGGGTGTGTGAAGGGCTGCAGCACATCTTGAGTTTCCATCCAGATATTCCTTTGAGCACATTTGGTGACTTACTCAAGAGATGGATACTGAAGAGAGGATTTCCAAGCCTTTGTTTCAACAGGATTTTTATTTCTTAAAGTAGATAATGTATTTCTACCAAAAATAAAAATGAAATCCTGGTAAGCAGTCATGGTTAATGTAAGAAAGAGGTACCTTTTTACCTGAAGTATTAGCAGGAGTCTCTTGTGTCTTAACAGCAATCCTTTTAACTCCATGGATTATTGCATCTCACCAAAAGGTGACTCCTAATTATTAACCACGTGCAATTCACTCTGACTGTAACAGAAGGTCTTTCCTTGCTAGAGCAGGTCAGTTTCTGAATTATACTGTGTATTCAGTTCTGGTTTATGTTTTCTTATGAGACCCATCATGGAGAAGGTAGGAAATCCTCTTGCTGGTGTCCCTCTGTGCAGATAACTGCTGGCTTCCCTTGTAAAACGCCAAGGCTATCACCATCAGCAGCGTCACTGCTCCATTTCCCCCTCAGCATTACCCAAGTAAACATTTCCATAATAGGTATCCCAAAAGCTCTCTAGGGAAGAAAAGTATGTATTGTAACGTGGGAAGGTTTCCTCTGCTTGCTTTCAGCACTGTTAATGGGCATGTCCTTGCTGTGCTCTGATGAATTGCCCTGCTTTTATCGTGATTAGCACATTTAGCATTAGGCTGGCCAGCTGTCGAGCTAAGCTCAGTCATAGCAGACAAGCACTCACTGCCTTTGTGATTTTTCATCTCTAACTGATCATCCCAGGAAGAGATAAGGCCCGAGTCTTCCAGCCCTGCTTATTCAGGGCACAAAATATCTCATCCCTGTGCAACTAATGGTACTGGCTTAATTAACCTAATGTGAAAAGGGCATTGCACAACAGCAGAATTGAATTCTTTTTTAAAGGAAAAATTGCATGCAATTTTAGATAGCGGGCTTTCTTATGCATCCAATATTCATGTGTGTCTGGTTCTAGAGGAGGAAATACCTATTGGACAAATTGGATATCACTTTACCTACTTCTGAAATGCAACAGAAATTAGGAATGCTGGGGAGAGGGGAGCTGTCTTTTTACAGATCTTTGCATCATTATTTTTTACTTCTTTCTCCCAATGGCAAGAGCGGGCACTGCCATCCAGAAGCATCACCTGAAAAAAAATAAAACTTATCCTTCTCTCTTCTTGATTATGGGAAATTAATTCTGTATCTTATCTGAGACAATCCTGCTGTGATTTGAGAAAGTCTAAATCTACATTAGGTTCCAGCCCCTGTACTATGCAGCAGCTTGTCACACATATGCTTTCCTTGACTTTATGGACCACCTCACCTGGTGCTGCTTCTCTATGCTGTTTCTGTGATTCACTGCCAATAATGATAGAATTCTTTTCAGGCAAAATGACCATGGCATGTGTAAGATATTGTGGTTTATCAAGGTTAGTTTCTTTTTTGGATTTCAGGGATAAACAAATGTGGGCATGCACACTGGGAACCCAGTCCAGATTTCATGAGGAACCCCTTAGTCATCAGGTAACCTGATCTGCTTGCAGCCTGCAAAGCTTGAGCTTTGATTCAGAAATAACATCACTGAATGGAGCTCCTTTGTTCTCCTGTCATTCTCCTGTCATCTGTAGCAAAACTCCTCTCTACACTACCTAGAGCTCACATGTTACTGCTTGAAACAGTTTGCAGCCACAGGGAAGGAAGGCCACAGCACATCTCTTATCGCATTGTCATCCATTGCTGCCTACTAGTTTTTCTCTTCCTCTACTGAAATGTGAGCTCTGTCAGGATGAATTAGTCTCTGACCACTGTGTATTAAAAAAGAATAGACTTTCAGTACCAGAACAGCAACTATAGGCTATGTCTAATAATTTTGACTTCTAGAGATTTAATGTAGGTAAGTTCAAACAGCTAAAAAGCATAGCCTAGTTGATGTAGCTGAATTTCACTCGTCCCAAAGTAGCTGATATATGGATGGTGGGATTTTTTGCAATTGTTGCTTGATAAATGTTCATTACAGCAAGGTCAACTGATGCTCTCTGACATTTACATGTTTTTTACTGAGTAAGCCTAATGGGAGCCTTTTCTGGATTAAATAAGCCAGAGTTTGTGCCCTGTTTGTCTCTACTACTGAAATTCACTTTTTTCTCTTTTTAGTACATGCCACCATTTAGGTTTTTCAATCTTTTATCTTCTTTCAAAACCCTGGTCAGCTGGTGGATCTGCAGTGTGCACATAGGAAAGTTTTCATGAGATGCTTTTGTTCTTCTTTTCTCATGATCAGGGTCTGGCTCTGAGCTCAGGGTCCTAGAGGTGGGTTTCTGTATTTCCTTTTCCACGTACCATCAAGGCTGATTTATCTAACTCTCAGATGAGACCAAGGAAAGGTTGGACTGTAAGTGTCAATGGATTTCCCAGAAAAACCGTGGATGCCCAATCCCCAGGAGTGCTGAAGGCCAGGTTGGATGGGACTCTGAACAGCCTTGTGAAAGGTGTCTCTGTCCATGGCAGTGGGATTGGAGCTAGATGACCTTTAAGGTCCCTTCCAGCCCAAGCTAGTCCAGAATTTTATTTTTTTTATATGAGTGGAAAAAAAGAATGTAATCATGGCATGGTTTTGCTGTGTGTGCTGTAGCATTCTCAGTGTTCTGGGTTAAATGGCATTATGGATTGCTTTTGTCTAACAGCAGCACCTCCGGCTTTGACTTTGCAGAGGAAACTTCTCCATCACTGCTGATGCTGAGACAGTAGGTACAATACAGGTCCAAGAGTAATAGCCCAGAGCAAGTGTGACTTCAGAGAAACCAAAGCAGAGGAGGAAAGGTTGCATAGAGAAGCCAAAGTGCTAATGTTTCTATGATTAATAATCATCTACTGCCTGTTACACTTTACCAAATGCTACTGAAAATAATGATGTACCTTCAGCATAATGAATTTCCCCCAGCTCATCTGAAAATCTCTTCATCTGGGTATTTTGGCTGTCGTCCACTTTGGCTGAGTAGAACTGTTCCGTCATTGTGAAACCCCTTGAGAATTTGAATTGAACAGGACAAAAGGAAAAAACAAAAATCAGAAAGAGCAAATGGCAGCTCAGTTGGAAAGAGACTTCATGTAAGCAGAGAGGCCCTAGCTAGCCGAAGCTAAAATGCTAAAGGGTCTAAAATGTCTTTGTAAGATCTGGATGATAATTTTTTCAGAAATATGCCTTTCTTTTATAAAGAAAGGCTCTATAAAAATATTTGGGGTTTTCTCCTTACCAAATCAATCCCCAAAATCTCAAACACTGGCTTTATATTTTCTTTTTAAATTCCCTCTCAACTGAAATGATGGCAGTTGCATGTGTGCATTAGAACCAGAGTTTCAGTACACCCATGTGTTACTGTAAATGCTTTCCTTGAAAATCTGTATTACTGAAATTCTGTATTAATGGATCTGCATATATTTTTCTACACTGTATCTTTATTTATCAAATTAATTGTATTCAAGCCAGCATAAAATTCTGGATTCATATTTAGTACAGGTTTAGTATTATGGTTTTGAGTGAGGATACTGCTATATTACATTATGTTCCGTTTAGGTAGGCTTTAAAAGGCCCTGCTGCAGAGCAGAGGCCCCTTGTGATATGCTTTGTATGCAGAAAGAGGAAGCTGTATATGAAAATAAAAGGATCTAAGAATCTAAACTCTAATCTAACTACATAAAGGGTGAGGGGAATCCAGGCACAGAGGAGCAAAGTAAGTGAAAAGTCCTCATTAGAGCCAGGGTGAAAGCCTAAGTTCCTGCTTGCCTTTGTCCCTTTCTGTCAATAACTTTGTTTTTTCTGTGCTACCTTGGCCACTTCTCAACTTAACTGAAGAGATTTTGGCCTTTATCGGTGACTTCTTCAACCAGTTGATTCATGCTGTCAATTTGCTGCTCTGTGCATGGAGGGAGCGAGGGAATATTTGGGCATCCTTAGGCTTGGAGTAACTAATGGGGTAAGAACGCAGTCTGTCCACTGCCAGGGAGCTCAGTATGTCCTTCCTTGCAGAGCATGCCTGTCTCTGGCTGGTGGCAGTGGCTCCATCAGGTCCAGCAGCACCCTGAGGACTGGGCTTTGCATGCAGCCCCTCTCCTGAGGAGCATCATCCTCACAGGCTGGTTTTGAGTTCCCAGAGAGCAGCAGCGAAAGGGTGCAGCGCTGCAGCCATCACAGCTCCTCGCTGCTGCTGCTACTGAAGGGCAGCACAGAACAGTGGGCCTGGGCAAAGGAGAGTACAGCTTCTGTCTCCAACAAATCTAGTCACAAGCAACTTTCCTTTTTCCTTCTAGTGGGGCCACCACATTTGTCCATGCCTGGGGCAAGATGGACAAGGTGTGCTGATGAGAAGGTGAATGCAGAACAGAGAGATGTAGCAAAAGAATGAAGCCTGTTCAGCTGAATTGTGCAGTGTGTGGTTGTGTTTTCAGTGCACGAGGGGACAGCTGCTGGTCTGTGATGGTTTTTGTAGAGCAGAATGTGTCTCAGCTCTTGAGGCTGCTGTGGCATGACTTGAGTTCATGTCAGCTGGGGAGGCAGGCAAATGCTGACACACAGCTCCCTAACTACAGCATTTAACCCATCTGAGGGGGGTGCTTGGGAAGAGACTGAGCCCTGCAATTTCCACTGACAGGGTGACAGAGGAGAGCTGAATGCTAGTTTGACCTAAGTGGTGAATTCAGGGCTGTCCTGTCATGGTGAAGAATACACCTTTCAATGTGTGAGGTGTGGGGTGTCTGGGGCTTTGCTTGAGAGATAGGTTAGAAACTGTTGCAGAAAGCAGGGGCACTTGGGAAGAGGACAGGAAAACTAATTTATCCTTATGAATGACTGGAAATGGTGGATGGGTCATTAGGGGCTGTTACTTACAGAGACTGTGTTTGCATATCTTTAAAAGTGTTTTAATTGATAAACAAAATGAAGTACACTTTTCTTCGCTGGAGTAAATGGGGGGTTTATTAAATATGTAATACCCAAATTAATATCCTACAAACGTGATAAACACTTGATGTGAAGCTAAATATTGAACAGGCCTCTCAGATACTCTTGTTTCATGGACAAATGCCAAGTTGTCATCAGTGGCAAAGTGGGATGCGGATAAATTACCTTAATGTCTGGGAGTGAGTGATAGCCCAGATGTGTTTAGTGGGAACAATGTCCCATCCCAGTGTGCACTGAATGTAGCTTGAAATGTATTGCTACTGTCAGCCCACGTGCAGAAGACCTTCCATTTCAAAGCGTAAAACCCCATTCTAAAGTTCATGAATACAAGCTGAATCTGCCTGGGACAAGAGATAGCAAAGTCTGACAAGTAACACGACCCAGATGGAGCCAGTCTGTGCCTGGATGATAGATGTCCTTGTCCAGTGGATCAGGGACATTCTGCACAAAACATATTATACTAAAATTATTTGTGCTTTTTCTGGATTTAACTGCCTTCTTTATTAGAGACATGAAGGAGTTTTATTCAGGGTTGCTTCCAGACAGGAGAAATGCAGCTGACACTGAATTTCTGTCCCTGCACCAGACTCAAGCCACTATTTGTTTTGACCACTTGCATTAGAAAAAACAAATCTGAGTGTGTCTCTGCACCTACACAGAGGAGTTTGTATGTTTGTGCTCGATGCTAAAACTGTCTTTCTTACTCAGGTTCCTGTGTGGTGTCTGGGCTTTTATATGCTATATTACTATAAATAATAACAACCAAAAGGGCTACATACCTGCTTTCCACTGCAACCAAATTGTTCTAAAATAAACATACATATCTATATATATGTACATAAACACTGAACAGTCAGTGTCATGTCACACTAATCTGTCCCAAGGGATCTATTGACAAGAACTTGAGTTACTCTTGCCTTCAGGGGCAGGTTATAACAGGGGATAAGTACTCTTTCCTCATGAACTCGTGCTGATCAAGCCTAAAAAATAGGACCTTTGGATAAATTATTCAACATAATTTTTGCTTTCATAAGTTTGGCTGTTCCTTTTCCAGCTTCATGTGTAAGACAAGGCGAGGTTTCAGGAAGGAGCAGTGAACACTGAAGAAAGTCTTTTGGGTCACTATGCCATCATTGGCCAAGTCCCTTTCATTCACCTTAGCTCTTCCTCCTCTGGTGACCTTGGTGCCATTTCTGGTCTCTGCCCATGACTGATCCAAATGGACTTGCCAGCACAGATGGACTTACCAGCATAGATCTGGTTCAGTGCAGTTTGCTTGGTCTGGTGTTAAAACAGGTTCTGTGGTTGGCTCCAGCCAGTTGCTTCCTGTTGAAAATGTCATTTTATGAGGCTTTTACAAATTTTTGGCCAGCTGAGATGTCTTCTGTTGCTCAGAAGACAGCCCCTCAAGCCCACTGCTTCTGAAGTAAGGGAGCAAATAAGTGACAAGTCGGGGTCAAATTCAGCTAGAGTTTGTACCTGAGGAGGCTCCAGGGAAAAGGATGGCTTTGGTCTGTCAGGAGAGCACTCATTAAGCAGGAGGATGTTCATGGGTTTCTACAAGCCTGCAGGAGAGCTGACTGGCCACAGCAGGGGGAAATTATGCTAATGATTGCTTCTTTCCTGTTATCTGCAGGTGATCTTTGAAAGGTGTTATGCTTCTCAGAGGCTTGTTTCCTAATGTTTCCTTTTTATTTTTTTGCCACATGACTGCTTTTAATGTATGCATCACCTTTAATACAGACTGTGGTTGCACTCTGCAGTGCATTACAAATATCTCTTCTTAAATCTAGGGGGAATGTTAGTACCCGCCTGACAATTTTCTGAATATGGAAAGAACCAAAATGTCTTTTCTAATTTTAATACCTAAAATACAAATATTACTGGTTTTTAAATATATTTTTGGTGTCCTCTTTAAGGTAGTCAGTTTAGTCCTGGATACTACTTTATCTTTTCTTATACAACATGTATTTCTAGGAACTGATAACTCACTAGGGTTTTTTGAAAGTGTTGTGAGGCTTATTAAAATGATTTTTTTTACTTAAGGCAAACAAGAAAGATGAAATGTTTTAAAGAGCATCTTCATTTCTTTTCAGAAAGCCAGCTAACAGTTCATAATTTTCAATCATTAGAAAATGTTCGAATTTCTTAGTACATGATTAACAGACTTGAAGATCTGACAGATAATAAATTATTTTCAAATTCAATCCACTAGAAATCTTCAGTTCTTTTTAAAACACCAGTAAAGTTTTCAGAGGGAGAACTATGTTTTGCAGTATGGTAGCACCACTTGTATTGTTCTGTACTCTGCTGTATGTAGACTGGAGTTAGATTTCAGCAGTGGTAATCATTCCATGGATATGTCATTTACAGAATAGAGATGCAATAAACTAAGACATTCAGTAGTTAAATTATGGGTTCTATGGTACCTTGTGAATGGAGTAAAAAAATTCCTGTCAAACCACTGTGGCTTTTTCTGGAATGTCATCAGACTGGCAGAGCTCAGTATTTGTGCTGCCTATATCTTTACAGTGCTATTTGAATTACTGAATTCGGTTTACACACCAGAGCAGGTTAATACTGATGATGCCCAGCTGCAAGAGGAGAATATGTGGAAAGTTTTGTTTTAAATATTACATGATTTGTTTTAACAATAAGTTGAACTTTAGATGTAATTCCAAAGAAAAGAAATGAGAATCTGTTTTGCCATCTATTTGAGGAGCTATTTTGCAGAGCTCCCATCATATGAACTTTCTGTGGTCAAGCAACTCTTTATGAAGCATATTTTTTTGGTTTCTATCGGTTTTCTTATTGATATTCAAAAGATATATTGAGTCTGTCCAATCTAGGGACTTGTGCTCAGTTTGATTCCCTAAACTATATATCTCTAATAGTAATCTATTTGTTATGGGCTGGGTTGTTCGGGTTTTTGTTACTTTAAACATTTTTAAACCTTATGGATACAGCAGTGACTGGAAATAGCTTTTCCTTGAGAGCCTTGTTTTGTTACTGTTTTGGGATAGTGATCTTCAGTTTAAGAGTCAACGTTGCCATTCTTGAATGAGCAGAATCTGATTCTTTCTTGCTTTCAAAGTCATATAAATGTGAGGACTCTGTTCCCTGCACAATTCTTGCTATTTCTACTGTGTCCCAAAAGAGAAACTCAGAAGTTGCCCTTATGCTGCCTGTAGTTCTGTTGTTTTACTGTCAGTGGTGATTAATGCAAGGAAAATTGAAAAAAAATGTGACTTCCCAGACGTGGTGGTGCAAACCTTTAGCTTCTGCAACATCTTGATTCTCTCTCATTGTGGTTTTAATATGCAAACAGGATGGTGACTGAAATTCAGGTTTGACATGTGCTCTGACTTCCAGCATTTTTCCTTTGTCTGGAACTGCAGGCAAGACCTCACCCCATATTGCAGTCTGGTCCTGGGGTTAAGTAAATGGTGGGTTTTCAGGTGTCCATTAAATGTTTCTCACTTAACTAGATTAGTTAGAGAAAAGTTTAATTGTTTGGAGGAGACATGAAATTCTTCAGAAGAGGAGAGGTATGCATTTTGTGTCCATAGAAATGAGCACAGAGAGGGAAGGTGTCATGGATTAGGAATGGTTCTCCCCAATTAACTGCCCCCACTGGGATTCTCCAAACCACACACTGCTCTGGAGAGGACAATTGAAGGCACAATAGGTAAATATCAGAAGTTGAGATCACAACAATTTACTGGAAACAGCAATAAGATAAGAAACAAACAGTAACAGCTACAATACGAAAGACAGAGGGTACAAGAAAAGAAATTATTCACACATAACCCCCTCCTGACAATGGACAGTACCAGACATCTCCCTTCACCACACTTACTTGATCAGGAGGAATCACTCCTTCCCAGAAGAGAGAGGAAGCTGAGGTGGTACAGAATAACCTCCAGCTCCTGGCCATGCCTCTCCCAATATGCAAAAATTAGCCCTGTTCTGGCCAGAACCAGGACAGAAGGGTGTTAATCCCAGTCTTCTGCCACCACTAATAATGACATATTCATAAAGTCATCAAAACCCCTGTGATTCAGGCTGGATTTTTTGTCACTGTTTTTCTTGGGAGGCTCTTCCAGTAATTAATTCACTGTGGCACACTCAGGAAAGACAAGAAGAAAAGTCAGGTGGGGAGGATAGGAGGAGGGATGCCCAAGGCTTACAGGAGCAGGTGGCATATGTGGAGTTCTCCTGTGGGACAGCTGAGGGTCTGGTGAGAGCACGTGAGTCAGAACCGAGCGAAGAGAAGGAAGGGCAGCAGCATGGGGGGACCATATTACTAACCATGGGGTCAGACTGAGGGAGGGGACTTGCTTAAAACCTTCGAGGGAATCTGGGGAGGGCAGAGCCTGGTTTTCCTTGGGGTCATGAACGCCCCTGTCACTGCTGGACAGGCAGCATGTCAGGACACATGCAGGAGTGTGTTCCTGGTTGGTGTCAGGGACAACTTCTTGATGCAGGGCATGGTTGGGCCATCCCATGGGATGACACTGATGGATCTGCTGTCATTTTCAAGGAGACACCAGTAGGGTCCTGTGGTGACTCATGGCAGCCTTAGCTGTGGTGAGTGTGAAAGAGAGGAGGTGGAGATCCGGAGGGAGGAAGGGAGGAGCATGGCAGAGCCAGAACATGGGGCACCAGGTGAGCAGCGGGAATCTTGCCCAGGGTGTAGACAGCTGAGATTCCACAAGAGCAGCTCTGAAGGGTGAAAGAGATGAGAAGAACTGCCATGACTATATGGACCACATGAGAACTGTCTACCCTGATCCCTGGGAAAACAAGCAGGTGTATCAGCAGCCCCGCTTGGCTAAGCCAAGAACTCATGAGAGAACTCCTCTGGAAAATGGCCACATAAAGAAGGCAGAAACAGGGCCAGGCTACAAATAGGAGGGCTTTAGAAATATCAGCTGGGCTTTCAAGGGTGGGGTTAGGAAAGCCAAGCTCTGCTGGAACTGAAAGGTACATCAAGGGCAAGACAAAGATCTTCATCCTCTGTGTGAGCAGTAGAAGGCTAAACAAGGAGCTGTGTGCTCACTGCTCAGTGGGGAGAGTGATTTTGTGGCAGTGGACACAGAGAAGCCAATGTCCCTAATGCCTCCTTAGCTTTTGTCTTCATCGCCAAGTTCTTTCATCTTTTAGCGCTTTGCAGAGCCCTGGGCAGCCCAGTACAGGAAAGACATGAAGCAACAGAACAAATTCAGCAGAAGCACTTGCTCTGTGTGGGGAGGCTGAGGAATCAGGTCTTATTAAGCCTTGAGAAGGGACAGCTTCAGGGGAGGCCCAACAGCAGCCGGCCAGGACCCAGAGAGGGGTTATCAAGAACACAGAGCCACCCACTTCCCAGTGGGGCTTTATGGGAGAATGAGAGACAGTGGGTTTAAGCTGGAACAGAAGAAAAGGTAGGATAGAAGGAAATACTACTCTGGGAGCAGTCAAGAGCTGGAGCTGGTTGCCCATAGGGATTGTGCAATTTCCATCCCTGAAGATTTTTAAGACCTGATGGCCTAAAGCCCTGAACAACCTGGTCTGACCTCAGAGCTGACTATGCAGCTTGGACTAGATGTCCTCCTGTGGGTCCTTCCAATTTGAATTGTTGTCTGTGATTCATTCCATGAATATTTTAAAACTACCTTGAACTTCTAGCTAAATTTATTTCTGATCTATTTGTGTCCTTGAGTTCTTCTGCCTTCTTAGGCTTGTCCTTTGCCTAAAATAAATTTTATTCTGCAATGTATTAACTGAGAACAATAACATTGGCTCTCGGCTTTTGTTAAGCAGAACAAGCCAGGCTCTTCTAAATCTGCACACACCCCTCCTCCCCTCCCTGTAGTGACTGGAATAGAGTCCCTGCTCCTTTCTCATCCTAATATCCTCTCTATGCACCTGTTCTCATTTTAATTCATCTTCTGGCATGTAGGTGATTACAACATTGCAAGTACTGCACAAATCCAAATACAAGGTCAATGAAAAAATGTTCATATCCTGCACTAGGCACTCTTACTACTGAAAATATTTTTCAGGACAACAAAATTCCATTATTTTTTAACAACTGCATCCTGCCTATACTACTCCTGTTCTGTTTATAATTTCCTGATCTTGTTTTCTACATATGGAAATACATAAATGCAGTCATATGCAAAATTATTGTACCATGGAAATGAATGTTGAGTTCTCCTACCATTAAAAAGGCTTTTGTGATATTTACCATAAGCATTTCTCTTACTAGCAATTTTCATTTCTCTTAGTTGGACCATTTTATTCACTCAGAAGTTGTTAAGTGTTCTAGATCTAGGTGTCTTTCAAATATATGTACACAGAAATCTTGTCCTCTCTTAAATTGCATCTATTGATTTTTTTTTCTAGTAACCATTTTTCCCCCAGTACCATACTCACTTGGATGAGAATGAAAAAGATTTCTTTACAATAAAATGTTTTCATATAGTTCTTAGTTTAGTTTTTAGGACCCTGTAAAAGACCACTTAAATGTTCTTTAAAACCCAGAGATCATAAGTACCTAAAAGGTGTGAAAAATAAGTATATTGATCACAACATACTTTATTATGCTGGTATTGCAAGTGCTTTTTGACATACTAACTGTGATCTCAGTTTGGTAAAGTGGAACTTTTCCTTTTCTGGGAAAGCAGCCTTCATTTAAGTAGTAATTAAGAACAAGTATTTCCCAATGATATAGCAGGTTTCCCGAGTCATCTTTTATTTCTCCCCAAATTCCTCCTTTGGGAAATTGTTTGTAGATAACCTAGAAGTAAATGCTCATAGTTTCTCAAGGAGATTGCCTGTTGTATGCTGGTAATTTGCCATGCAGGAGATAAAGTGGCTTTTTTTGAGATAGCATTTCGTTGTTCATGGCTTATGTACTGCTTTTCACATGAATTGGTTGAAGAGCGTTAAGGCATCTGTAGATTTAGTAAGTGTAACTTTGAGCTTGTGAGACTGTAACACAAAATGCTGGGCCCTGTGTAGAGTTCATTGCATAAATGTTTATGAATGTACAAGGAGCTTTTAAGCACTAATGCTTAAATTATTTCTATCTCCCTTCCAAGTGTAGTTACAGAGGCCTCCTGTGTCTGGTCTTGGCATGTAAACCTCTTATAAAAGGACAGCATGCACTGATTGCAGCACCATCCTGTTGATTCGTGAGAGGGAATTTTCCAGCCTCAGCACTCCATCTTCTGCACAAAATAATATTTTTCAGCCACTGGATAAACTTATTTTGAAACAGAAAAATGTTCATCTGTGTACTTGGTACAAGTGCTTGGTGGGGCAGGTGGAGATGGGAGCTGCAGAGGTGACTTCTGTGAGGAGAGGCTGGGACTGCTCCATGCCAGTCCCAAGCAGAGATTGCCCCTGGAGAGGTCCTGGTGGAGCTGGTGGAGCAGGTATTTCCCTGTAAACCCTGGAGAGACCATAGTGGAGCAGATATCTACACCACAGCCCCTGGCAGACATATCTTGAAGGAACATGGAGAGCCCATGCTGGAGCAGGTTTATACTGAAAGGCTGAAACTTATGGAGAGGCCCAAGGCTGGAGCAGAGAAATGTGAGGAGAAAGGAGCAGCAGACAGGAGCTGTTTTAGACTGACTGCAAACCCCCATTCCTCATCCCCCTGCGCTGCCCAGGGAGGAGAAGGTAGAAGAGTTGGGAGTGAAGGGTTGAAGCTGAGCCTGGGAAGAGGAGAGGTGAGTGGAAGGAAGGTGGTTTATGCTTTATCTTTTTTTCTCAACACCCTGCTTGATTTTAATTGGAAATAAATTAAAATACTTTTCCCTTTACTGTCTCTTTTTCTGCTTGAGCCAGTATCTGGTTAGTGATGCCTAACCAGCTACTGGCTCAAGCAGAATAACAAGACTTTTCATGTCATTTTCCCTCTCTCTTCTGTTCAGAAGGGTGATAAGAAGGTGGGTGGGGATCTGACAGCCACACAAGGTCAACCCAACACTCCACCCTTGACTAAGTTCTCTTCAACATCTTCTTTCATGGCTTGGACACAGGTCCCAAAAGAATGCTAAATGTGTTTGCTGTTGACCTCTTGAGGGCAGAGAGACCCTTCAGATAGACCTCAACAAATCAGAGAGATGGGCAATCATCAAATATATTCAACAAGATCAAGTGCTGAATTCTGCACTTTGGATGGGGCAACCCTGGATGTGTGCATGGAAGGGGGAATGAGAGACTGGAAAGCAGCACTGTGCAAAGGAACCTGGAGGTCCTGGCTAATGGCAAGCTGAACAAGAGTCAGCAGTGCCCTGGGAGCCAGGAGGGCCAACCCTGTCCTGGGGTGCATCAGGCACAGCATCACCAGCCAGGCAAGGGAGGGGATTGTCCTGCTCTGCTCTGCACTGGAGCAGCCTCACCTTGAGTGCTGTGTGCAGTGTTGGGTACCACAATATAAGAAAGACATTAAACTATTAGAGAGCATCCTAAGGAGGCCCAAAGGAGGGCCACAAGGATGGTGAAGGGTCTGGAAGGGAAGCCATATGAGGAGCAACTGAGTTCACTTGGTCTGTTCAGCCTGGAGAAGAGACTGAGGGGAGACCTCACTGTTGTCTTCAACACCCTCATTAGGGGAAGCAGAAGGGCAGTGTGCTAGTCAAGGTGGTGATTACTGTGATTGTATTGAATGGTGGGGCACCTGGCATGATGTAAGTGCTATGGAATAAGGGGTGGAATGTGCTGGCTTTGGCTGGAGTAGAATTATATGTCTTCCCAGTGGCTGATACAGACTGTGTTTTGTGCTGAGCACAGGGTTGATAATAGATGTTGGTAGAGATGTTTTTGTTACTGCTGAGCAGGGCTCACACAGAGCCCGAGGCCTTTTCTGCTTTCTGTACTGCCACAATAGTGAGGAAACTGAGGATTGTTGTGAGTATGGGAGGAGACACAGCCAGGAGAGATGACCTGAACTGCCCAAAGAGCAGACCATGGGACATCAAGAGCAGTATATAAAGTGGGGGGGGGAAGAAGGACAAAACGGAGGGATGTTTGGAGTGATGGCATTTGTCTTTCCAATTAGCCACTGTGTATGATAAGGCCCAGCTCTCCTGGAGATGGCTGAACGCCTGCCTGCCCATGGGAAGTGGTGAATTAATTCCCTGTTTTAATGTGCTTGTGTATGTGGCTTTTGTTTTCCTTAAAAACTGTCTTTATCTCAACCCATGAGCTTTCTGGCTTTTACTCTTCTGATTCTCTCCCATGTTCCTCTGGTGGGGGACTGCGTGGGCAGCTGCCTGGGGCTTGGCTGCTGACTGGGGTTACCAGAGGTGAACTGAGCACTGGAACAGGCTCCCCAAGGCAGTGGTCACAGCACCAAGCCTGACAGAGTTCAATAAGTGTTTGGACAATGCTCTCAGGCACATGATGCAACACTTGGGGTGTCTGTGTAGGGCCAGGAGTTGGACTTTATGCTCCTGAAGGGTCCCTTCCAAATCAGTGTATTTTATGATTCTACAAAACTGTTTTGAGTAAGCTCTGAATAATTTCAGCCTTACTTTTCTATCTCGATCTTCAACAGGCTTATTAATAACTTGAAAATTATTTCCATTTCCATTTGATTAAATTCTATTAGAATTTTTGCCATGAAACAGAAACAAGAGAAGCAGGCTTCACGGCATTGATTATCTATAATGATATTGGCTCATTTTTAATATGATGATTTGTTCCCTAGCAAAACTACGGTTTTGCATTATTTATACTTCAGTGTCTATCAATATTTATTATTATTCCAGAAGTTGCAATGAACTTTTTTTTTTTTCCTAACAAAAAAAGGGATGCCAATGACCTATAATTAGAATGGTACTAAAAATTCACACATTACTAATTCCAGCAGTGCTGCTCAGAAGGTAAGGTCACTTCTGTGCACAGGCACTGCACCAGCACTCTGCAGATCTTAGAGCCTCAAGAAGCAGTGCAAGACTCTTCCCGTGTCTGTGTCATACTTGTTTCTGATATCTTGCATGGACATCTGGGAGAGCTAAAAGAAAAGACTTCCCATCTTCCTTTAGGTTTTGTAGAACACCCACTGGATTTCCTGCTTAAAGGCAAAGGACAATACATTGCTTACTTACTTTCACACACCTGAACTGAGCAACAAACAACAGCAAAATAAAGACAGAAAAGGAAGAATATTTGACTTGTGTCAACATTCTTATTCTTTTTGGAAGAATGTTGTTCAGTTTAATCCTCATGAAAGTGGAAAAAAATAACAGTAGTGGATTAAAGCCAGAGTTTAAGAAAATACATTTAAATATATCTTTTTACTTAAAAATGAGTTTCCTCATCATTCAAAGACCTAAGAGTTAAGCTATGTTACATACACCTCAGGTACAAATTGAGAAAAGATTCAATAAATCAGACTATATAAAAAGCAAGAGACTTCTTTCCCCCCAGAAAAATGTATTTGTGTTTTATCTGATCATATAAAAAACATTAAATTTAAAAAAAAGAAGTGTATATATTTTTTCAAGTGTTAATGGTTTCACCATTTGTCGTAACTACATTCCGAAGTCCTGTAACACCAGGGTACATTTTTCTTATCTGTGTAGCACAGTGAGCACAGTCTTTACACTGAGGTCACTCTCATCACTACTTCCCCAGAGCAGTTATCCTCTGATGAATCCTCCTGAGGTCTCATGCGGTTGAACAGGTGTAACAACACATAGCCACACTGAAATCTCGGTGAGGTTAACTGTGTTGGATGAACTAAACTTCTGTTTCTGAATGCAGTCAGTGGCAGCCACAATGTCCTCCCTGCTGAGGATTCTCCTCGATTGCTCTCTTCTATGTCCATGGCTTTATCATAATTTAACACATCCCAGTGTAGATTCACAGCCCTCCAGCGCTTAAACACTCGATAAACAGATGCACCTTCATGGACTATCAGTCCTGAAAGTAAGAGGAGAAAAAAAAAAAAGCATTTTTACAAAATGTCAATTTTGAGAGCAAATAGACATTTAATACATTTTAATAATTACTCTGGAAATTTCCAGATGCAATTAAATTACTCATAACATTAATAATTCAAACAAACTGTACATATGCAATGTAACTGGTTATTCATGTGTTTGGGAGGCAGGAACATGCAGGGGAAATAAAGTTGTTCTGAATGAAAGCTCAACATAACCAATACAGGAATAATCTGAGTGTGCCTAGCTAAATAAATATTCAGATTTAAGCAAACCAATGCAAAACTGGCAGATTTGGATACTAACTGTTTATGCTAGTGCTGCCCTTGTTCATGGTAAGTGCTATTTATTTACTGAGATTTGTACTGGTTTAAGTAGACCCTTAAGTAGGCTAGACCTTCTGTAATGAACAGGATAGTCCTAAATTTGTTTAAGAGTGTTTTGTAGAATTCAGTACAGATACAGGAAAATTTAACTGCTTTCAGATTCCCAGTTCAACTTAGGAGCACAGAAGATTTATGAAACATTTGTAAGTATAATGACTTTTTGTCTTGCTCTTTAGAACAAGAAGAAATTAAATGTTATTATTAACTACAATGAGCATGGTAAGGATGATAGACTTTCTTTTTTCTCTTCAGTAATCAATAGGAAAAAGTTGCAAAATATCTTATTCTTGAGACCAGGAAATCTTTAAAAAAGGTCCTTCAAGGAAAATACAGAATTTCTGGAGTCCTCAACAGACCAATCTGCTTATGAATTTCCATGTAGCTAATATGTATGCCTATTGTATCCATTCAAGCAACTTATTTAAAGAAATTAAGCTCCTAACCTTTTGTAGGTATGTATATGTTTATACTCACACTCTTTATACATGAGTATTTCAAGTACGGATCTACTGGGGAGGCAAATGGGGCTTCTGCCTTCTTGCTGGTTTTCTCCTCAGCCAGCCTGGTTGAAGACACTTACACGGTTCTGATCTACACCACTTGTTTTTCTGGCTCCCTGCTTTGGGAAGAGAGCAATCTGCCTAGCCAAAAACATTTACAAATCTTTTGTCTAGTGTGCTTCTTGCCTAAAATTTTCCTATACTGGCCACATCTATAATATGATCTGTGGTGACCTTTAGCCCAAGAGATTGTGTATCACCTGTTTCTACACAATTGTGATTTAAGTGTCTGAGGTCCTTTAGCATGATTAACTGATATCAGAAAGGAAATGCTCACAGAAAGATGACACAAGCAGAAAGGGTGGTAAAATTATTTACATGAACAGCAAACCTCAGATTCAAGTGCAATGATTTGCAGATAGCAACTCCTACTCTAACACATTTTTAAAGACCATTACACTGAAAGATGGAGAAACACAAAGATTTCTTTCAGAAGGACATGACAGTGAATGCAGCATCTCTGTAAGGCTTTCAAGTTGTCTAGAATTAATTTAAGATCCAATATAGCAAAAGTAACACAAAATAAACTTAATTAAATAGTAAATATTCTAAATATGTTTTGTAGCAGCAAAGAATTTTACTGGAAATTTTTCTTGGTTGCAAGATTTCTATCTTTGTCTTCTCAGATACAGATAAAGGAACCTGTCTTTAAAATTTAGCATAATAATGATAATTAAGTCAATACATAAATGTACCTTTAAGACTGGCTTGATTGTATTAAAAAAGAATAAATGTATTTAATCCTGTGCAGAATCTACAAACCCAATTAGCCATGGTTTTACTGCTGTGAGAAAGATTCACTCTTTTGTGTTATTTTGGGTTTCCTATAAAGTTGATAAAGGAGATGAGAATAATCTTCCTCAACCTATCCCTGGAACACAGCATTATTTGGTCTAACTTCTCTCAAGTCTGTGATAAAGCAAAGTTTAAAGAACCTATTTACTCCAAAGTAAAGATACATGTCTGCACTCCCCTAGAACCTGAACAACATATTTCAGAATAGAGAAGGAAGTACTTGAGAAAGGGTCATTGAGGTACATGAAGTACATTTAAACAGTCAAATTATCTTTCCAAAATTACAACAGAAAAAGTCGTAGGATGACTTCTTTCAGGGAGCTCTGTTTGACTGCCTTGGGACTTTCAGGATTTATTGAAATTATGTTTTCAAAGTTTTTAAACATTGGCTAGGATGAGAAATTTTCTTTATATTGGAAGCTGCCAGTTGCATATACTTTAAAAGAGCTACAAAACAAAGGGTCAAATACTGTAAGCCCTGGCATAAAGTTGTCAGATTTGGCACTACTGAAGGAGAAAAGGAGCACTTTCATAATTCCTCTCAAAAAAAGTTTTAGCTCTCTTCTTTCTAGAGCTACAGATTGAAAAATACCTACGTCGAAGAGGCAAAAGAACTGGGGAGGGGGGAGGGAAGCTTTTAGCACCAACAGTTCCAAGAACATAAATAGGAGGTACTCTAGGTAAGTTTTAAATGCTAGAGATTTTCCAGGTCCAGAGGAGTTCTGATGCTTGAAATATAAGTAGTTAGTGACTGAAGTGGAGCTGTAAGAAAATGGCAAATAATTGCTTTTTCTTAAGGGTTCCACAGAAATGAATGTAGATATGAGAGAGAAAACAAGAATAAATCCGTGAAGAATACTGATTTGTTCCAAACACCGTGATTTCAACAGCACAGAGAACACAGCTGAACACTTGTAGGGGAAAAAAACTTGTTTGACTCAGATGATCCCAAGAAGTATTAGAATTCACTAGTGTTAGCTGTTCAGATGTTCTATCCAAGAGGTTTTGGATGATGAACCCATCGAAATGTCCTATGGTTCTAAGAAGACTTTACCTTTAGATTTTATCTCCAAAATGAAGGGATTGCAGTGGGATCAAGCCAATAGGATTATGAAGAATCTTTACTTTGTTTTCTTATCTTTTTGCCAAGTACTATTATATTCTTTCACTGTATTCAAAGGTTTTCTTACCCTGACTCACAAGATACTTGAAATTTTTTACAACTGAATGTCTTTACATACAGTCAACTTGTCTTATATCATTCATATTTGGTGGTATTAGGTTACAATTTTATCTTATTTATCACACTAACTTTATATATAATAATTTAGGAATGGTCCTCCCAGAAACACCACAAGATTTTATCCAGGAATAAAAGATCATTTTCAGAAACAGATTTTACCTCTGGACAAAATGCCATGTCTTAAAACTATTCTAGGGTCCACAGATATAAAAAAAAAAAAAAAAAGAAAAAATGCAATCAATTGCTCAGCATTGAAGTGAAACATATACATGCTAAAAATGGTAATATAATGCTTTATAATCTATTTAGAATTAGATCTGGTGTGGGAGAAAAAAATACTTTCTGAGTAAAGACATATAAATTGCAGCTAGATGTGTTCATCGTAAGTAATTTCAGGCTGTTTGTTTGTACAACCAAGGAGTTACAGGAATGTTGCAAGGCATCAGGTTCCTTAGCAGGGAAGAAAGAGGCTTTCAGAAGGCAATTCACACCTCGCACTGGCTCCCATCTCTTACTCCCTTGCCACAGTACTACTGGCACCAGTCATGTGTCTAGTGCAATGTTACAATTGCTTTTCACTGATGGAAAAGGATCAGCACTGTTGTTCTGGGATTGCAAGTCAGCTATTGTTATTTGTGAGAGGTTTTGTTCATGTTAGAACCATTTGTGACCAGTAGTTATGACTATTTTCCAGTGAGAAATTTATAAAATTCCATGACTCTTCTGTTATGCAAAATAATTGCTTGGTCCAAAAAGTAGAATGGCAAAGGCTTGAAATACTGTCCTTCAGTGGCTAGATACGGGATTTATATTATTCATTCCTTTCATGAACTCACTCCCTTTGGTAATCCCTACGTGGATGGTCTGATCCTAGCACAATCACTGGAGTAGCTCTGGGTTTCACAGGCTGTAGTCCTACTTGCTCAGGGTGTTCAAGGCTTGCTTTAGGAAAACTCCTGTCAATAGCAGATTTCAAAGAGAACAGCTTTGATGCAGAAAAGTACAAGGCAATGACTTGTAAATTGTAAAAGGGTTGAAACCAACACGGATAAGTAAAAACAATCCTATTTGTCAGGAAGAATTCTGGGGAAATTCAGACTAGAAGAAAGAGAAGAGTGGATACCAATAAAACATGTACACTAGAATCAACAGAACATGGTGATCGATAATCTTTGGGATTTTTCTATTGTTGACATGTAAAACCAAGGAAGTAAAATACAAGTCAGATGTAATTTACTTAATAAGAAAGTGACTGGTGTGCTATGTATGATATATAAGTCAATCATTGAGTAAACAAATTGTTACATGCACATTTTCAAAGGTGTCATAAAAATATGTCAGTACCTTTAGGCAAACTGCTTTTAAAAATTATAGCAAAACATTTCAAAAAGTGCTTCATGCTTTTTGTGTGAAGATATTTACGCTTCACAAATGACCAAAAGTATTTGTATCGTTTCTGCAAAGGTGTAGGGAGGCATAACTGAAGGCAGGTGGAATAAATCTTGGTCATACCACCAGTATCTCAAGCATTATCTTGAAATATGTGGTGCACAGGAAAACCTGTATACCTGCATCAATTTTTCATTGCAATAAAGAGAGATTACAGTGGGAGTAGAGGTATTCGCTCACTGTAAATCATGTTGAAAACTAAGAGAATGCCATGGATGACTAAAGACAAATGAAAGGAGAGGAGATCCTAAGTGAGAGCTGTAGCTGGTTGTAAGTATTACAAGCTTTATGATATAAGAGATTATACATAATAATGGTAAAAACATAAGTTAATGCCTTGGGAAATCATCAGCATAATGGTTTTTTAAATAATTTATAAGTAGTAATTGCATATATCTATTAGAGAATTTTATTTCAAAGCTTTTTTTTTTCAAAAAAATATTAAAATTATCAATCTAAAACTCCTCCCTTTATCATGAAAGAAAAAGATAAAATTGAATAAGGTTGACTATATTAAGAGTTACAAGAAGTCCTGATTTTCCAAACTATCAGAATGCAAATTACTAGAAATTATATGCAGAATAAATAAATCTGAAGTAATCTGGATTATCAAAATTCCTCAATTACTAAACCTCCTTTATACAGCTTTCTGAATTTCCACATACAGTCTAGTAAACTGCTAAGTCATATCTGCAGTGAGCTTTGTAACTACAAAACAGGGACAAATATGTTTAATTGTAGTCAGTTTTACATTTAAATTCCATGTATTATTTATGATAGGTCCATAAATATGCATTTATTAAATGACAGGGCAGTCAGTTTTTCTGTGTGTTTGCTCTGCTCCTGCAGGGTGTAGTTGAGCCAGAAGCTCCATGTGAGGGACACTTTGGTCAGCAGCTCCCACTTCAGTGGTGTCTTGAGCCTGGCTGGCTTAAAAGGTTGAACAGAACTGCATGGAGCAATCCATGGAAGGTCACCTTCCAAATGTTTACTTCTATGGATAAATACAGTAATATTTCTGATCACCCACAGATGTTCTTTACTGATTTTGTATTTAATCTGGTTTAGGTGTTTTAAGTAAGTAAAACAAATGGGGAAAAGGAAAATAATTTGAAGTAACTGGTTATTTCAACTAGTTGGTATGTACCAAAGTACTTTTTTCACTGGGGAAAAAAACAAATAAACCAGAATTCCGTATCAATTAAATGCTCGGAATGCCTAGAGCATATTTTATCTTCATTTAGTGTATTTTTAAACAAAAGCAAAGCCCTCAATATTGAGTGTTAAGCTGGAAGAGGTGATATTCAGAAGTCAGCATCTGAGAGGACGTGTAGCTGAGTCCTTTTATTCATTTAAAAGATGAGCACTTGTCCAAAGTATGAGATTCTGCTCACTTTTCTGTCTGACATTTGGGTTCAGAGAAGAAAGTCTGCGTTACAAAATATTCCAGAGCAGGCTTCTCTAACAAAAATTACAAAATGAACAGAACTGCTGATGTAGCTGAAATATAAATACTTTTACAGTAATGGGATGGTTTCAATAAAAGATGATGTGACTTTACAGTTGAAGCAAAACCCTTGATATTAGGAATCATTCTGTTTCTTTGTTCCTTACAAAGCAGAATTCAGCACTGTCCTATTTCCCATATATAAAATTCAGATAACATTTATCTCTCAGAAATATCAATGTAAACATCAGATGGCATTTGACTTCTGGTTTTTCTTGCAATTAAAATCCCATGAATGAGGTTTAATGTAAATTAATATTACTAATTAAGCAAATGTAATTCTCTAAATTACATAATTATGTAATATTTCATGTAAATTTTCTCTGAAAATAATCATAACTATTCTAACAATCAAATCAAGGTTGTTTTACCAAATACTAAAGGGATTTCTATTTAAATATTCCCAAGTCCAGTGTATTTTCAGAAATTTCAAAAGTGGTCAATACAGCATTGCAGTAAAATGTATTTTCTCTTACAAGATTTCAGCAAAATGACTTGGGACTTTTTAATAGTAAAGCAAGTTACTATAGTTAGCACTGTGTGAGTGTTTCATAACTGTTTATGATGTGCAAATAACTCATGCCTGACTACTCTGTTCTCCTCCATTTCTAGCACAGTGACCCATATAAATCTGTGCAACCTAATTTTGGGTGTGCAGCTTGATGACATCTTCAAGGGCTTCTTCAGTGCTTCATGATGAAAAAATCTAATTCAAACTGGGCTCAGAAGACAACAGTGTGTAATTTTACCAATTATTTTAATAATGTCTTTCATATTTTCATCTGTTTAACTCCCTGAACTTTGCTAGTCATCTTGTCAAGAAATTTAAACTGATCCTGCGCTCACCACTATAATTTTCGGAAGACTGATGAATCTGAGAGTAAAGCTTCTTTGATTCTTTTCTCTCTGCAATATTTGCAACATTGTAAAACATAGCACTTGCCAAAGGTATCAGCTGAGAAGAAATCTGCAAAGAACTGGAGTGATCAATTAGAGTGACCAATTAGAAAAATAGAAATATTAAAGTCTTAAACCACAGTCTGTGCTGTTTAAAGATTTTGAGCTTACCTATGCATACTAGATCCATAAAACCATACATTCCATAGCAGATTTGAAAAAGGATGTCCTTTCTTTGCCATACTGCATAAGGGCTGAAGGCTGACCATAGAAGCCAAGTCACACTTGCTACTAAGAACAGAGATCCTAGGATTACAGCAACCATCTGCACTTTCTCAACCAGTGTTATAGTAATGCTTTGCCACTAAAAGAGAAACAAAGTTGTATAAGATAAAAATGTTATTGTCCATGGTTGCACATTCAACTCCACCTTTTTTCCTGAAATCAGAAATTATTTTAATATTTACACATATCTTCATAGATATTTACTAATATCCTTGATACTGACATTTAATATATCTTTTTACCTATTTCACTTTAAAGTGAAGTTAATAGTTGCTTCCCCATTTCCTCCAGTGTCACTATCAATACAATCTAGCTGTGAACTTCTGAAGAGTTAAAAGGTTTTTTCCAGTTTTGAATATGTAGGCAAAAAAAATTATTAAGTCTTAGTAATGGAACTCAGTCTTTCATCTTTGGAGGGCAATGAGCAGAATAAAAAAGAAAGAAGACTTTTTCAAATATGTGTTAGGTTAGTGTGACAGGTTTCCTTTCCATCCCTCCCTCCTGAAGTGTGAAGCCATTTTCCACTTTCAGGCTTCCCATCAAAGAAGTTCCAGACATACCAAGGGAGTTGTCTTTCTCTGCATAAACCAGTGTTAACAGCACAAAAAGACACCTGCAACCTAGTGTGGAAGCAACATGAAAACTCAGGAGGAGCCCTGAATATAGATAGCACAAACATTTCAGTGCACCAATTACATCCATCTTTCCAGGGAAGACTGTCTCTTCCATATGTGAGGTGACTCTGCTTTATGGTGTGACAAGATTTAAACATAAGACATGTGTACTGACTTCTGTCACAGTAAGAAGAGAAATACAATTCTGTTATAAGAGTCATAAAAGCAAAATACAGCATGAGGAACAAATTGTTCTAGATTACCCTTAACATATATGGCTTTTCTTAGCCATAATTATCCAAATTACCTTGGTAGGCTCCCCACTCCAGCCCCATCACTTCTTCCAGGGCTGGTGTGAAGACTTTGTAGACAGCCATCTTTCCTGTTCCTAATTTTGGATGCACCTGCTTCCTTCTATAGTTGCAATAGGGAACAAGTGAAGAAAGCTATTGCGATAAGGATTTTCTTGCCTCTTTTCCCATCTGGCAGTATTTTTTCCTTTTTCCTATTACTTTACTAACGCCTTCTCTTTTTTTACAGCTGTTGGGTACCCAGTACCATATAATCATAGGATAAAATAATAATTCAGGTTGCAAGGGGCTGTGGGAGCCCTCTAGTTCAACTTCCTGCTCAAAACACGATCAGCGACGAGATCAGACCAGGTTGCTCAGGGGTTTATTCAGTAACACTTTGAAAACTTCCAAGTAAGGAGGCTGTTCAGCCTCTCTGTGCAACCTGCTCCATTTCTTGACTGTACTCAGGTTGAAAAAAGTTTTTCTTCAAAAACATTTTTTCTTTTATTCATTCTGATCCTCTTTTGTGCCACTTAGACTCTCCTCCTCCAATAAAGTACCACCGTGAGGAACCTGGGTGAGCAATGGGTCCTCTGTCCCTTTCTTCTCTTACAGCTTTTCCCATTAACTTTTCTACTGCAGCCTAAGATGCACAATTGATGCTGCATCCTTTCTCTTCTTGTAACCTTCTGAATATAACAGTACAAGAAGACACATGTATAACAATTTGTAAATTGTCTATCTTGAAATACTATCCTTTTAGAATGAGCTCATTAAATGCATACTAGCCTTTTCATGGAGCTGAGGGCTTGGAATGGGGCTATTCATACTAAATACTACCTTTTTACGATAAAAGAACTATGGATACTAATTTCCTTTGTAAAGTCTTTTTATAAGGTCAAAGAAGGTCATTAACAAGTGATGCATGACAGAATGGTGTGAGCTTCTCATTACTCAGATATTACTTGTATACAGGATTGGAAAGTCAGGACTGAAATTCATTGAACACTCTTTAGACTCCATAGGGTAATGTTAAACAAAATTATTTTTCATTTCTCAGCTGAAGTTACATAGTGTGGCTTGGCAGAAAATGTCAAAAATGCTGTTGGTTATGTATGTCTATCTTCTTTCTTTATTAATGTGAGACAGACCTGTATTAAATTTCTTTGGCATGCCTGAAATCAAAGTCTATTTACATGAAGTAAAGCTTTAACTGTCACAAAATATTACACTGTCAAATTCACAGAAGAAGCCGGCAATAAATTGAAAATACTTTTATAACTGAAATACACAGTAGATCTGTCACAGTGCAATTTCAGCAATGCAGAAGTTCCTAAACTCACTTCAGTTTATTTTGATTCTCTTTTCTTTTCTTTTTTTTTTTTTTAACTTAGATTGCTCATAGTTATTCTGCAAAGACAGGAATGAACAAAAGAAAAAGCAATCCAAACATTTGAGATAAGTAATGTAGCATGCAGTCTACATACAAAGCTTATCCCCTATTCTGGTGTTGTCTGAAAACCAGTGTCTCTTCCTCAGTGTCAATCACTCTTACCACCTTTTTCTGTTTCATGAAGACTTTTTCTTGGGTTTTCCCAATTCTTTATTTCTAGAAAAGACCTTGACCTTGAAAAGTTCTAAGAAACACAGATATGATTCTCACTTCTTCCTAGCATCTTCTAAAGAATGTATTCTCGTTATTTTGCTCTTTTCCTGATGACATAATTGTCTGTCAAGAATGTAAGCAACTGAATCTCTCAACCCCAATAAATTTAATAATTCCAAAGATTCAACATATTAGCATGCTATCAAATTACTACAATTACTGAGAAAAAACACAAGTATTCCAGAGGTTGTTATTTCTAACCCTTCTGCCTTTAAAACTCAAAGAACAGTTTCAAAAAAACCCCAAACCAACAGAGCAAAAACCCCATCAAAATAATAAAAAAACAAGAACCTCAAAATAGGGTTGGATATTTTCTTCTACTAACTGACCATTTTAACCTTTGTGGTATTCACTGTCTTTGTTCTACAAAAGAAATTTTAGTCCTCCACCTTCTTCCGTATAAAGATCAGCAATAATCAAGAAATTAAAAAATTTTAGGAAATTTTCCTCCCTATAACTGTAATCTGTAAATTAAGCTAATTGATGATATTCCATAGTACATGGATGAGGAAGGACTGTGTGTGTGAGATGGGAGACATTTTAGCAACCTAGAAAGATTTATTTGAAACCTCTAACTTGCCTCCTTGTGGGCAGCAGTCTGCCACGGGAATCCAGCACCCTCAGAGTGACGGGGTGAGATGGATTGGTGTTCAGCTGTAATATGTGATGAGCTTGGGGACCTCATCTTCTGTCCATGTTGGTCCTTAGTGCTAATGGCAAGAAGACTGTGGATGTTTCTGATGGTTAACTTACCCCAAACTAAAATTTCCTCCTCCTTGCCCCTCTCCAGTAAGTTTTGATTTGTAACAGTCTGAGATTGCCTCTTGGGAAATGAGTGCCTTGATTTTTTTCCCCATGAATCTGACTGAGTTTGGGTACAAATTATAAAATGTGAGCAGATGTTACTGGGACAAGTATGTTTTTCACACAATGACAGTGGTATTCTGTAGTTACGAGGTTATTCACATGGATAGGTTTGGAATGTTCGGTCCTTTTCTTAGACATGGCCAGCATTAGCCATTAGACAATGAGATGAACTGCACAGGACTGTATTGTCGTATTTTATAGCATTTAAACTTTCTTTGATTTCTCATGGTCATTTTCCTTCTTGTATTCACTGTTATGTTATAATCACTTCACCTTTTAATGTCAAAATCACTTCACCTTTTAATGTAAAATTAATGGCTTACAAGGTCACAAAAATAATATAGTAAAAATAGTTCAGTGTTGGTTAATGGTGAGAAATTGCATTTAGAATATAACAGGCTGAATTATTTAAAATTGTAAATTGAATGATCAAATTATTAGTGTGTCATGATTTAAATCCATTATTTCCACTAGTGTTTTTCTCATTTTCTTCATATAACTTGTCTCAAAAATTTTTATTGCTCATGATTATAAATAGTATTATGACATTCTATTTTGTTTTTGCTATTTGCTGACTATACATTCCATAATCAGTAACAGTTATTTTAGCTAAGTATTTTGCCAAGTTAGAAAAGATCTAGACAGGATTTTAGTGTCAGCTTCTGTAAAGTACATGACTCTAAAAAATAAATATTATGAAAAAGATTGCCATTTTTTGCTCAATAACTAGAAATGGAAAGAAAATGTGAAATATTTTGTATCTAGATAACTATAATAATACTGTAGGTTTCAGATATACTAATTTAAAAAGCCTCATTTAAATTTCTATGAAATAAAATCCCATTTCATATTCCTTCCCATCATATCTGTAGTGTTATGATGTCCCATGCCACATCATATGCCTATGAAAAAAAAAGCATTTTATTTGAATATACAATGATAGCAAAAACTTCTTTTAAAATGGTGTTTTAAACAAAACATAATTAGTGCTTCTGATTATATTGTAATACTGTTTGCCCTGGAAAACTTTCTAGACTTCTACTGACACTTCATTATGTTTGGTTCTTTTAAACTTTTATTTACCACTGGTCTTCCCCTGATAAATCATTTGAGAGTATAGTACATTAATGGTACTCTAGAGTTCAAATTCTGACCCCAGAAACATTGCTCCTCTTTCTTCTAAGGTTTCTGTCCAAAAAAATACAAATATAAGGAAATAAGGAATTATTTTTGAGGTTGAGACTTTCAGAAGTTAAAGGAAACATATTGCTTTGATGGACTAATTGTTAAAGAATAAAGTTATGTGCATGTCCTTACTAACATAAAGATGGATAAAATATTCAAAGGCCTGTCATCTTTGAGATAAATCATTATTAACTTGGCTTTGTTTTAATAATGCCTTGTAAAAGCCCATTCATTATTGTATAATACATGTCAGAAAAGGGATCTAAAAAGTTCCAAGACTGTGCTTGTACTTAGAATACTTTACATTAAAAACATCTGCAAAGAAACAATAGGTTTTCCTACATCCTCAATAAAGAACATATGAAATTTTGTTATGGCTACCCAAATGTGCATCGGCTTCAACTGTACCAATTTACTATCCACCAACTTACTATCCAAGCCAAAGAGCTGTTATGGGGCTACCCCACTCTGTTCTCTCAGAAACCCAGTTTATTATGGGCACTACTGACAGAAACCTCTCAATCCCTTCACTCATTCTGGAATGATACTTTACATAACAGTAGCAATAATGCCTGGCTGTGACCTATTGTAACATAACATGATTAACCTGAAGACATTCCAAATACACCACCTCAAAAACCTTTTGTTAGATTGCTCTAATTGCTAGAACCAACTCTCACAAGAAAAAGTTCTTTCCTACTGTCATTCATTATTCATTACAGGATTTGTAATCTGTGTACATATGAATAAAACTCATGCAGAAGCAAAAGCACACACTGATTTAAGTCCAACAAATCATTTTTGAAATGGCTGTTCCTTACTTTATCTTGTTGGTAGTCTATGTGATTAGATAATCAGGGTTTCTGAAATGTTTTGCAGTAAGCACACGTTGACTTCGTGATTCAGTATGCAATGACAGTTGACTTACTGACCACGCTGGACAGAAAACGCAGTTTTTGAGTACACACACACACACATTTGAAATGTCATTTTTAGCTATAGGCTTTTTTTTTTTTATGACTTTTCCTTAAAAGAATCAATGCCACAAAAATTGCAGCACACCATTAATGGCTGCCTATTTTGATACATTATTAACATGTAGAGTGCCTGGAGTTATGATGCCCATTATCTTTTCATCTGGCAGAGAGATCATCAATACAGACAGTTTGGTCTGTATGTAATTTCTCCATCAGCTTGGAAGGCTGCACCAGTATTTTACTTGGGACATTCTGAAAACATAACATTTACTGAGCAGATCCTGTCCATCTGTGCACCACACAAGCAATTTAGTTGAGAGTTCCTGGAAGTGCTGGCTTACTACATGTACACAACTTATTGAACATCTACACCTACAGTGAGTACATCTTTGATTTCTGGCTGACCAGAAGCCTGGGCATCCTAGTCAATGTACAGAATCTTCACATTCTATGACATTCATCTTTCAAAATCTTACTACTTACTAATAAAAGTTTAACCTTTTATTTTATGATTTTTAAAATGACGTTAGAATCGGGATCTGAGACCACAAGCAGAGCTTTGATGCCAACTACATTAGTCTTACATTATTCTTTCTCCGAGAAATTATCATATCTATTTTTTGCTGCTGGCCAAAAAATGAAAGGAATTAGGCAAGATTTGAAGACTGTGACCAGCTGAGGCAGCTGCCCAGGCAGAGCTCCAGTAGGAATATGCTGTCTCCCTGGTGCCAGGCTGCAGAGTGTGCCCTGCTTGTGCGCCAGGAGGGGCCAGCAGCAGTGAGCATCCCCGTGGGAGGTGTGCCCGGGCACGGGAGCTTCTCCGCTTAGTGACAGAGCTCTAGGAGCAGGAGTGTAGGCTGAGAAATATCAAGACAGAGCTAAACTATCTTCCCTGGGACAGGCCCAAAAGGGCAGACAGAATGCATGATATGGAGGATTCCTTATCCTCTGTCCAACAGAATGCAGTGACCTAAATGACAGTGGACAATGGTGACAAGTTCCTGCCGAGGGCAGCAGGCAAATCACCTCTGCAACTCCCTCCCTGCAGAATTTGGGGATTTTTAATCATGGGTCAATTTACATGACATTGAGCCTGCTGGTGGCAGACAGGTTGCACCTGTTGCAAAGCAGAAAAAGGATCTTTGCACAGGAGTTTTCAGGGCTCACTGAAAGAGCTTTAAACTAAACGTGAAGGGAAAAGGGATAAAGCCATCCTCACTAGATATCAGCCAGAGGGTAGCACACCAGTGTTGGAGGGACAGAGTGCTATGAAAGTCCTTTGGTCTGCCATCCCAGTAGAGGCAGAAATGAAGATCCATGCAAAGGCACAAGTTGTTGATACATTAGAAAGCATGGAAGCACCTGAGAATGGTCATGTAGGAATTAGGGCTTCTCCCCCCCAAAAAGCTGGTGGAATCAGTAGCCCAGATGAAGTGCATCCACACCAATGCACATGGCATGGGCAACTAACAGCAGGAGCTGGAAGCCATTGGGCAGCAGGAAAACTGTGACATAGCTGCCATCATGGAAACATGGTGGGATGATGTACACAACTGGGGTGCTGCAATGGAGGACTGTAAACCCTTCAGAAGAGACAGGCAAGGAAGGAGAGTCAGCAAGGTAGCTCTGAATGTTAGCAGTGTTATGATTGTCTAGAGCTTAATGACGGTGCTGAAAGAGTTGACTGTTTATGGGTAAAGATTCAGGGGCAAGGGTGACAAGGCAGACATCCTGACAGGAGTTTGTTACAGGCCACCCAAGGAAGATGAAGATACAGATGCAGTATTCTGGAAGAAGCTGGCAGAAGTCTCATGCTTGCTAGCCCTTGTTCTCACGGGGCACTTCAACAAACAAGAACAGATGTCTGCTGATATTCAACGCAGCAAAGAGGAGACAATCTAGGAGGGTTCCTGAAGGAACTGAGAAATATGTACAGTTAAGTAAATTATTCTTAAGTTAACTTTTAACTCCTATGAGACTCAAATTAACTAAGTTTATCTTAGTGGCTTAGCTCATTGGTATTTTGCACATTCCATGGGTGTGTATTTTTGATGAAAACAAAATTACCACTCTATGTGAGTAAGTAGTATTCCTACTGTAAAGTAGGAGCCATTCAATTTCTGTTGCGGCTGTATTGGAAATACTGAATTTCATTGCAACCTACTGTACTTTTGATAGCATTATCTGAAAATTAAATCTTAATGAATGGAGGAAATTAAATCCTGCCATGGTTGTTGCATTTTCTGCGACTTAAAGATGGTCTAGAAAATTAAACTGAAAGCTTAACTCAAACATAGGTTGTCCTGTTAGGGTCAGGTCCACATTCCTGGAAGAGCACTGAGAGCAAAAGCATTCATTCTAATTGCAACAAGGAAGTAAACCTCAGCAAGATCATAAATGAGTGATATGAAGGAGGTAAGAACAATTTTCATGCCACGTAATCACTTAGGAGGGTTAGCAATATTTTGCCTATACAGCTTAGTATTTTGCTTTTTAAACACAAACAGACAATATCAGAAAGGGTTCTGGAGCTGCTTTTCCTTCTCTCCTGGGAAAATAACTGTCTGTAAATTCCAGCTAAAACTGCTGACAACTTTTAAAATTAAAAAAATGCTGAGCATGAAGCTAAGATCGTGCAGTTCATTATGATATTGATACGCTCACCAAATGTATGAAAAGATTAGCATGGAGGGCCAGAGCAAACCTCTTCCACAAAAATACCCTGGACACTAGTCACTGTACAGAGGGATAATCTGTCCATGATCATTTCTGTTGATGCCTTCTTGTCTATCATGTTGAAAGTATTCAAGTATTAATTCTGGTTCCTTTACTGAAACTCACATTTCATCTGCTAGCTTGACTTTCTGAAAGTGCTGGTTACTCTTTCTCTGTCTTTTTGACTCTAAGAATAATTAAATAATTTTTACAACCTGTGCAAAAGGAAACACAGAGAGTTTACCTGAGAATATTCTACACCTTAATGGTTGGTCCATTCCCTTATGAGAACCTTGCCTCAAACCCATTGTTCACCTGAGTCAAAGCAAGGTTTTAAACTTTCACCTCTAAAGATACTATTTTAATAACTGAGATTTCTGTGTTATTCAGGATATTCAATAGCAGAACTTCTTCCAAGTAATTTATTGGAACACTTCCAGTTCCCATACAATGCATAGATGTTCACTGAACCAAAGGGAAAACAAATGAAATTGATTACTCTATTCACATCATCTCCATAGGGATAAGTAGGGAAATTATTTTAATATGGTACAAAGAAAGCATCAAGAACTATTTCTGACACTGGCATATTTTAGTGGGCTCTGGATGCAGAAAAAGATGCCATGGAAAGGCTCTAATGGAAAAGAACCACAGAAATTATGTGAAAGAGAAAGAAATGCCATGTAATTGGAATTTTAGAGTTCAAAGTTTCCAGTTCACTGAAAAAAGACCAAAAGAAGACCCTCAGAATGTAGATACACAAACACGTTAGATTGGGTAAGATTAGTTTAGTTGCAAAGCATTGTTTTGTTTAAAGTACATAATAATTCCTGCTTCCCACTATCTGCTCCTAGACACTTTATGAATCCAAAGACATGCAATCAAATAACATCACCATGTATTGTCACTGGATTTCCCTGCATCCTGCAGCAGCATTAGTCACAACAGTTTAACAATAGTTCTGGAAAAAAGCAACTCCCCAACTTTAGTTAGGAAGATGCATCTTCCCTGTTCAGTCTTCTTCCTATTGCTATCTGGCAATGATGTGTTTCAGCAGTGAAGGATACAACCTCACCAGAAATCAACTGAGTACAAATATTGGCCTCTGCTCCTTTTGGCTTTGAGCAAAAAACTAATTCCCAGACTGCGATCAGAATTTTCATATGAAAATCTGGAAGATGCCCAAGAGGGAAGAAGCAATCCTGATTTCATGTGTTTCTTAGTAAGATGTGAAACAAAGAGTACTTCAGATTTTAAGGGCAACAAAAAGATTTAAGAAACATATACTGAGTTTGGGTTGTTGCCTTGTCTAATCCTAAAGTAAGATAGTGCTTATCTTGGATGAAGGCTAGAAGGCAGGATGGTAAGAATACCAAGCTATTATATGCTAGCATGTAATCATGAAGAGGACAGTCCTGGGTTCTGGGTTATATAAAATCTGGCAGAGTTTGCTTTAGAAGTCAATTTGAATGTAATTTATTAGATTAGTAAATCAATGAGATTGATTCTATAGTCAATTAAATTAGCAATAAATCTTCACTTAAAGAGAAGTAAGTCATAATTATAAAATTTTAGACTGTACAAATGAATACAGTAAATAATACACTGCTTCAAAATTTGGCTTAGTGGAAGAATTAAGTTATTTATTAATTATAATTGTTTTATATATCACATATATTATGTATAATAACTAGAAGGCTTTAAAAATGTGCACAATACATTTATAAGAATTAGTATGATGTATTCATGTTAAAATTATTATTAACAAATATTTTATTATTAAGTTATTATTTAAATATATATTAAAGAGCAAAATTTTAAAAGTCAATTGCATTAGTTTTTTCAGGTAGTGCTAAATAATCACAATTACACACACTAATAGGTGCTGTTGCTTGAATAAGTACTGAAGTTTTTTCTAATAGTTTGGGTAGCCATGGTTTTGGCCACTCACATACTTATAAGATTCCATTTTTATAAAAACATATAAGCTGTAGTGTTTAATTACAAAGAGTGGCAATTTCAATACTACATATCATCTAATGTTATAGCGCTATCTGTAAAAAAAGAGAATAGCTGCCTTTATCATATACACTGTACCAGAAACTCTATTTCTCTCTAACCATATCATGAATATGGCTGAAATCCCTTGGCATAATTTAATTAAATTGCACAATATGCTTTTGAGCACTGAAAATTCCCAGCTGTCTGACTTGTTACACTGTGCATCAGCAACCATAATGCTGTAAGATGCAATGGTTGCAATACCAAAATATGTAATATCCATCCATTCATATCATTTAGTTTGAAAATTCCTAAGCTATAAATTGTTCTTGACTTAATGGTGCTTATGTCTTACATATAACCTGTGTATCATCTCTTGCAGTACAAACACAGACATAAAATAAAAATACCATCAACTTCTCTCAAATACCAAAAGCACCAAAAAGAATGAAAGATAAGTACATGCTGTCCATATAAAAAACACACTTATGGAAGAACCACTTGCTATCCTGCAATTGTAATTTTTAAGTTTATTACTAGAAACCCAATCACATTTTGTTGTTTCTAGACAATAGTTTCCTCTTTACATTCACTAATTACATATGATGGAGCTATTGGTCATCTTTTAATATTTTTCTGAAAGTGTTTTCCTTTAGTAACGAAAATAAACACAAGATGTGCAAATCAACTGTCCCTTTGGAGGCATGCTGATTCCCGCATGAATTTGAGTTTGTAAATAAAAGTCAACTTTCTAAAGTAATTTTTTTTTCTTATCATAAAACATATTCTACAAAGCTCTCTTCCCCTACAAGAGGGACAACAGGAAAGACAGAGAGGGAGCCTTTATCAGGGAATGTAGTGATAGGACGAGCTTTAGCAATTTTAAACTAAAAGAGAGTTGGTTTAGATTAGATATTAGGAAAAATCTCTTGGCAGTGGGGGTGATGAGGTACTGGAACAGGTTGCCCAGAGAAGTGGTGATGAAAACAGAGAGTGACACTGAGACACGGACGTGGTTCCTTATCCACACTTGAGATATGATAATGCAGGACTGTAGGACACAGCCTCGCAGAAATTCTAGATTTCTAAGTAAACAGGTTTGAAGCCTGTATCTCTGAACCCAAACAAGGAAGGAAGAATTTTGAAGGTTATCATGAGGACCTGATACATGAGAATTGTACAATGAAGACAAAGATTCACTTGTGTCACATGATGACCACCAAGACATCTGGGAGTGCTTAAACTACCGAAACTGTTTTCTATTCTAGAACAGTCTAGCCTAGAAGATTGAAGTCCTTAGATCTTGTAGGTTTAATTGCTGGGGCTAGGTTCACAACAATTGTATCAGTGAGACCTACAAAAGCAGGAGAGAAAGGTCCAGGGGAAAGACAAGCTTTTGAAATTCCAACAGCCATAAACTCTTCCCACTGAATGCACAATAGATTTTCTACAAATTTCTGAACACAGTCAAGTCCATGACATCAATTCTCAGTGGAGAAAGTCTGAAGTAGGCACATTTCCCTAGATTAACCAGCAATTTCACATATTTTCTAGATATTTAACCAAAGCTATAGGAAGGAAAAGACAGGCTGAAATAGAGGATTTTGAAATCCCAGAGATTATAGGATCATAGAGTCTTAAAGTTGCAAAAGATGTCTAAGATCATCAAGTCCAACCATGGACCTAGCACCACTGCATTCCCCGCTAAACCGTATTCCCAAGTGCCACATCCACGTGCCTTTTGAACACTTCCAGAGGCAGAGATTTCACCACTTCCCTAGGCAGCCTGTTTCAATGCCTGACCACCCTTTCAAAGAGGCAATTTTTGCTTATCTCTAATCAAAACCTCCCTGGGCACAACTTGAGGCTATTTCCTGTTGTCCTATTGCTTGTTCCTCACTTGGGAGAAAAGGCGAAACCCACCTCACTACAACCTCCTTTCAGGTAGTTGTAGAGAGCAATGCTGCACCCATTAATGCATTTCTACAAGATATATTTGAAGATCCCTCTGCTTTAACTGGGTAGTGGAGGGTAAAAATATCTTTTCCATAATTTTGACAGATATCAGAAAAGAATCAGTTATTAATTAAATTTCTATGTGGTGCAAGCACCCAGAAGGCAATGAGATGATATGCAATGCTCTGTAGATGGTGGGTGAGGAGGAAGTAACCGTCTTTATTAAATCTCAGGAGGATTTTAAGTCAGCTTGTACATTCAAATACTATCAAAGTGTCCTTTTTGGAAGGTGACATCAAATGATTTGAGTTTACAATGATTCTTGTGGTCACTAAAGACAGTGGCTATGTGGAGGAATAGTGCTGCAGGTGTGGGAAAAGGCTGAAAGTGTAAGTCTCCCATATTCTATTTGTGTTATTCTGATGTGACTCACTGAGCTCGCATCAGCTGTTACACACATTCTTACAAGTAAAATTTGTCGTATTGCTCTCATCCTATGAAAGAGCAGCCCTGAAACAGATGCAGAGTTTGGTCATTCAAGGAGGAACATAATGTGCTGGGTGTAACCACAAGCTCTAGTAGATGGTAAATTGCAGATTGCTCAGATAAAGCAATGACAGATACATAAAGTGTTCCATTAAGAAGTAGACTCTCGGTCTGTCTGTTCTTGCCCATGGAGTAGAGGGAGCCTCCTTAGCATGAAAGAAGGCATATTGAAGTTTACTCTCATTTTCTTCTTTTCCTGGCTGCCAGTTTTATGGAATTTGCTTTTTCCAAAATCCTTGTAGTGCCTTGAATAATGTGCTTCCAGTGTTAGGAGAGTAGATAAATACAAGTTAAAGCTAGCTAGTATTTCATCTTGATGGCAAGGTTCATGACTTGGTGAAACTACTAAGAAATTATTTTATTATATCTGTTCTTTGTCCAAAAAAGATGAAAAAAATGAGCCTTAGCTTAGGAAATAGCCCCCATCCACTAATAGGGTTTGTGTGGGTAACAGTATGGAATACTCCTGTTCTGGGAATATGCTCGTCACAGAACTGGCAAAGTTTAATGCTGCCCTGGAGGGGAGACACTGCCAGAAAAATATGCAAAAAGGGGACATGTGCACACAAATAGAGTAGGGGTAAGGAAACAGCATGTGGCCAAGAATGAGAATACTCATTCTCCATGAGCTTCACTGAAATGTAAACAAAAGTGGCAGAAAAAAAATAAATGAAGATATAAAAGTAATAAAAAGGAAAATTGAAATAAATTAAAACAAGAAGCAAAGAACCCCATGGGAGAAGAGTCATGCAGGCAAAATGCACTATGAGGGTGCTCTGACTCAGACAAATACTTCAAAGGAGCCAAGGTCAAAGTGTTCCTTCACTGTTGCAATGTAGGCACGAAAGCAGGCAGGGGCTATTCTCTGTACGCTGCTGAAGCAATAAGAAAGAATCTTCAGAATGAATACCAAACATGCAGTTTGAATCTACACATGGGACAAAAAAATTTAAAAATCCAAGTGCAATTACAGCAAATTAAGAAAGAAGTAAGTCGGTGTGATTGCCAGTTATTGGGATGAAGCACTGAAGACTTCAGTAAGAATGACCGGCATTCAAAACCAAGCAGTATTAGAAGGAAGTTTCAAAATTAATTTAATAAAACCTTCTTTGACAAATTTCAGGGTCACTTCAGAGTTAACACAGACTGATAGGGAAGTCAGGATGTTATGACAGTATTTAGTGCTGAAAGCAGGCTACTTGCATTGCCAAATCAGCATCAGGTAAGGAATCACAGACACACGGTATGAAAGCACTACACCATCGTGTATTAACAATTTTTCATGTTAAGAAATAGAAGTAGCCTGCTGAAACAACCCCTTCTTGGTTTCCGTACTTTTCACTAATCTCTGTTGATAGGAATTAAAGACTTGAATAATCAAGATTTTTGACATCTGACAAAAAGACAAAAAAATTGTATTGTGAAAGCTCAGAAATCTTTGATCACTAAACAAATTTCTAGCAGATCAAGCCATTGGGAAAACACCCAAACAAACAGAAAATGACAAAAAACCAGTAACACAAAGGTTCCTGAATGCAGGTCTGACACCGTATCTTAAGCCTTGCATTGTTATTCTTAGCATTTCAAATGACAGCACCTATGTATATGTAGCAACCCTGTCTCCCATTCACACCGTTTTTTACTTTTGGATGTGTTTTTATAATGCAGTCTGTTGCAAATATGTAATTTATGCCTATATTTCCAGCAATAACTGTTATTCGATATCTTTCCTCTGAAAAACAACCCAGCACTGTATCTCATGCCAGTCATTCTGCCCCATGAAAATATTAGGCTGATGGAATCCACCTTTTTTTCCTTGAAGTAGTCAACCCACTATTTAATATACCAAGATAATTCCACTCTTTAAATCTATATACCAGTAGATCAGGATGACACTTGTAATTAAAAAATTGTTTCCAAGTACCATTCACAGTTTACATTGCACTGTTTTTTCACACTATTCTAGCAGTCAAGTTGCCTTGAGCACAATCTACACATCTCACAAAATAAAAACAGAAAGCAATTGCTTCTTTAATAAGCTACAGAAAATAAAAGGGTAACATATGAGGGGCACACACCCACTTTTAATACTATTCTTTTTTTTTAAGTATGCTCCGCTTGTTTTATTTTGTATTGTACTTGATTACCTTAATATATACTTAGAAGTCTGACAGAACTGCTAAACTCTTTGACTTTCTCTGTAATCCCCCATATTCCTTCCTGATGGCTTCAGCTCCTATTTGATGTCTGCTCTGACCTCTTAAGATGAATTTAATTTCTTCTCATAACTTACAAATACGCTTCTATACTTGTAGTCAATATCTAGTCTTTTGTTATTAGTTCTTCTCTATCCCTACCCAACTCTCACTGTGATGATAGAATCAGTTCCGTTGTTCACCTATTATTCTTCATTATTTCAGGACTTTCAGATCATTGGTACTTATGATATTCTTCCATCCCCCGTTCTCTTTCACCTGTCATTAATTATCAATCATATCCACTTTTCTAAAGTTTCTAAAGTTGTTCCTCCTTTCCACTTTCCACTGTAATGTTCACTTTGCAGTCCTTCAGCTCTGTATGCTAAAAACCAAATACTCAGCTCCTTCAGTGCTAGCAGTGCCAGTGACCTGCTCACTTGCTCTGTGAAAAATGTTCTCTCTCATCTGAAGGGCCAACCAAGTGTTTTTCTCAGTCTAAACTGACTTTAGTCTCCACACATTTTTGCTGCCTTTATTTTCCAATTCTCTACTCCTTTTATTTCCAAGTCTCTCTATGAATTAATTACAAGAGAGCAAAGAAAGCACAACATGAAATTCATTATCCCATCAGAATTTTATCTTTGATGCCTTCTATTTTTTGCATTTCTGTTTTTTAAGTTGATGGCGAAATTTTTACTGTCCTCTATTTTATATGCTCTGTACCACTCTGCACCACTGACACTTGCCCGATTTCCTTTTCAGTCTCTCAGTTGCCTTCAGATCTTTAACAGAAAGTAGACAGAAAATGTATTTGCCTTTCCCACCACAGAAAAAACTCAACTGCCCTCTCCAACAGCTGTGCTATCCTTTTGTTTCTAAACTCATTAAGCATGCTGCTTAGAACTGATCATAATCACCATCTACCCAGTGCAGTCACTGAGACCACTGTGAGAGTATCAGATTTAAAGGTCTGTCCAGTCTAGTAAATTCTCCCTAGAAGTGGCCAAAAGCAGATGCTTATAAAATAAATAAATAAATAAATAAATAAAAGTGTGAGAAGTACAGCCACTATATCTATGCTGATGACTGACATCTAGTTTTCTGTTTCAGATTTCTCTCTTCTGTCAAAACTGAAGCATTAGTCTGTTTCTACCACTTTTTGTACAGATTTTACCATTCAATTAGGTTCATTGAAACATCTAGGATTTTCATGTCCCAGCCTTCCTCAAGCAGTATAGATTTTTCTCTCTAATACATGAATTTGTTCTTGGAATGGTCTTAAATTTACCAGAAATTATCTTAAGTTTAAATATATATTTGAATCCTCCTGTTCTCAATATTTCTAAAACTTGCATGTTCTTTCTATGTAGCATATCTAAGACTATTCATATATAAAAAATTAATTTCTCATCATCACTTTTATGTCTCAATTCCTGTAACACACTTTCAAGCTCATGACAAAAGTAATTTTCTCAGCAAGTACAAAACTGTTTCAAATACAATTCCTTTTAGTCCACTACTTTGACAGTAACTACATGTTACTGGCCCTCTTTGTCCACTATGATGGACTCTCTTCTCCATCACATGAAATTAAAAAGACTCGATTTGATTTTTTAAGTCCTTTCAGGCATTTATTGACATATTAATTACCTTCTAATGGCTACTGAGGCATTGAATCTCATTTCCATTCAGTTCACGACACCTATCTCAGTCAAATATTTTGTTTTCCAACAGCCCTTACATTGTGCCTTCACATTCAAAGGGTGCCTGTGAATCTTCATTATTTTCTTTTCAAGAGACCTCTTAAAACGCATCCCATTTGAGTTTCCAAAAACTCAATTATAGTTAGAAATGGCTAGTGTACCAGGGCTCTCGATACCAGGGCTTGTGTATCATAGATTTGTCCCTTATGTCTTGTTCAAACTTCTTTGTAAATTGTCCAATATTGGAACAATGCTTTTTGTTCTTTTTGCCCAGTGACATACAGAATAGCACAATGTATCCTTCTGGATCTCAGTACGGGGAGAGACATTAATAGATTGTTCTTAGCACATTGTGCAGTTTAGAATGCATAATTGGAGATTTCAGCCTTTTCCCTTTCCCCTTCTTAGTTACGCCTAGAAGAATTCAATGCTGTCATCCAGCTGAGCATAGTCATTAGCAAAAACTTTTACTAAACATTTACTACACAATTTTTTTTTGGACACTGGCCTCCATATGGAAGCATCTGAAGAACTTGACTTTTGCACTTTTTAATGTAACATACGTTCACATATGTGCAGTCTGCTACAGAGTTTTGCTCATGCTTATCTAGTTGATGCCAGTGAGCTTACTCAAATAAGTGAGGACTATGCACATTAACAAAATTTGGAGAAGTGAAACCTTACCTTTTGAGAAGTACCACCTTAATCTTTTCTAATTTAAGAAAGCAGGCCTAACAAGTAAGCATTTACTTTTTAAAATAAGTTTTGTGATTTTTCTGATATCAGAAAAGGTGTTGAATTCCCACACAATTAGGTTTTAAATTAGTACATCCATATCACTTTTGGAATAGGTCCACTTCACCAAAGTACCAGAATATAATGCTTAATGAACAGGATTTATTAAACATCTAATGTAACACTATTTTATGATGGACTACACTATTAGTCTAGAAAAGGCTACTCTCTAAATAGCTTTACTGCTCACTTACAGAAGTGACAGGTTTTAGCACCAAAGTATATATTCTCAGCCTCTGCATGATTCTATTCCACTATTAAACATTATTTCTGCATCTTACAAGAGCACTGACATTCTTCAATACACATTCATACTTAAGTGCAAGTCTAGTGAACTGCTCTCCTAACAGTTTAAAAATTAGATAGCACCAATAAAAATAAAACAATGTGTTTATATTTCTTTCAGGAAAGTATTTCCTTTAGGAAGGAAATCTGTGCAAATTATAAGCTTAACAAACTAATAAAAAATATTTATTTTTGTGATTTCTTTCTGTTAATCTAAAATGTACTTTTAAGTGGGTTTAATTTCCAAGTCATACATTTGAAGTTTCTCTCTCCTTTTAAAGTATTTTCAAAAAACCCTTCCAAAACTCCCTGCCCAAAGCAATATTTGTTCCTGCCTCATTATTGTTTGAGGGGGAGGGAGGGAAGTTTCAAGCTATTAACATAGCCCTGTCTATTATTGGATCAAATTCCACCCTGCCAAAAGGAGCAAGTCCAGCATGAACATGTGTTTTCATTAATGGACTAGTGCAAGGTTAAATGCGTCTTTCTGATATGATCCTAAGAAGGATACTGCAAAATTCCAAATCGCTATTATACATCATATCAAATGCCATCAATTTGTTTGTGTGTTCATCTTTCACTGTGGGCCCATGGGTTAATTTGGGGGTTTTTTATGTTTTAAGGTTTATTCCTATAATAAAATCTATGTGTTTCCAGGATTAGATTCTTAAAAGTGAATTATGTAGTAGCTGCTGAGACTGAAACTGGAACAGTGACACTAGAAGAATTTCTATTGGAATAGAAATACTCTGTTTCTTGAGTGTACTGCCCCAAAAGAGGCACCCCTTGGGGATTACTTTGTCTTCCATGAAGCAACAGAAACCAGATATTAAGTGGAATATTCATATCTATTCCAATATTCTGAATGAAAACATAGAAAAATCTCTTCCTTCTTAAGTCCCTACACTTTGTTACATTCCTCAAATACATGAGGTGAAAGCAAACCTGAAGAGCTGGTGTAAATCTGCATTCACCTGAGAAAATGCTATTTTTGTTAATAGCAGCAGTTTTCTCTCCTATGACAATGCCTACAAAGTTCTAATAAGTAAAAACTGGTAGAGGCAATTCTGGGAAGATGGACAGAGGCAGACTACTGGTCGTTGAGAGAGTAAACTAGTCTTGTCCAAATATTGTATCTAACATAATGCTAGAAGTCTTGCTTTTGTGGGAACTTTTAAGTACATTCACTACTTCAGCTGAAGATGTTTTAAATTCCTCCTGTACTGAAATGGTCTCACCCTTAGCATTTTGCCAAAACTAACCAAAAAGCTACCTTTAAATGAGCTTTTGAGTAGTAGAAAACGACTCAGAACCTGTCCAAAAGTTTAAGCCAAAGACAGTTGTTAAAAATGGCCAATATTATTACAGCCAAGAATATGGGGGAGGAGTGAGAGCATTTTAAGACTGATTCCCCTTACAAAATCACACTGATGATTGCAGTTTTGAGACTTCCTTTTAGATTCTATAACTACCAGAGGAATATTCTGTGTAGGAGACTGAGAAAGGTACTACTGTGTTCCTTCAAAGAGACGGGTGATCTTTTATGTGTCAGGAATTTGACCTCAGGATTGTGTGTCTAACTTATTGTTTGAGTTGCAACTCCATGAAATCTTTCTGTATGCTATTTTGTCAAGAATAAGAAAGGACAGACTTAAATGACTTACCTAAAAAATGAAAGACAGGGTTAAGAATAAATTAAGTATTAATCTATTGAATGAGAAGCATGAATCTGGTTTATTTCCTTTCTCTCTCCCCCCCAAAAAAATTTTAAAAAAGGTAACAACTCATGCAGTGAATGACATTTAACTTTTGTCTCTTCCATTTCTTTTTACTTCCATTGTAAGCTTGGCCAAACTTTGTTGCCTACTGTGTCATCTACTGACTCTTCTCTGCTTCTGTTTTCCAAAGAAACTGAATAGTTCTTCAAACTTGGGCTTGATTCTGTTGTCCACAGACAGGTATCTAATGACATTTCAGATGCCCTTTAATATCCACTTGGCCTCCAGCTGCAGTTCCAGAGTCTCTCATAAGTTCTGTCATATCTGCTATTCTTATTTTGGCTACCTTACAACATCTCAGATAGCACTAGATGCCCTTTGCAGTACTCTGTGTCATGTCTTTGCTGTCAAACAACTATTTTCAGATACTATAATTGCAAACTATTGCTATTGTAATCTTCACTAGAAAAAAAAAGATGAGATTACTGTGGGTGTGCAAGAAATAGAGATTTTTAAATGGTTAAAAAAAGACAAAAGTATCAAACCCCATGCCAAAACATGTCTGTGTAGAAACAGAAACTACCACCTTCATTTTCTGGAGTGTTTTACAAATCCTCTGCTTTTTCACATCATAAAGATTCTATCCGGAAAGTTTACCAAAAACTTTTCTTTGAGGATTTATACAGGAAAAAGTTGAAGTCCACTGGCTCTGAAAGTACTTGCACCTGATCTGAACAGCTGTAAGCAAATACTCCAGATATCCTGTATCCAAGGAATGCTTATCACGTTCACACAACTGCCATTACCATCCAACCATGTCTTTTCTATAAAACTCCAATCAAACGCAGGCACAGAAAAATGACCCGAGTGCACTGGCCTTTGAGAGCTCCATCATCTCTGAGCTCTTAGGATCAAAACTAAAAAAAGATACAATTATCTTACTAAATGTGTCCTCAGATGTTATAAAATACAATTTCCAGGGTGGAATTTAAAGCCTTTAAAAAATTCTGATACGCAAAGTGGTATTAAGGCTTCCCTAAGAGGTCTGCTGGAGCTTTGAGTTTCTCCCCCTACCTCTCCCTGAATATGCTACCACTACAATGCTCTAACTTCCAGCTCATGTTCTGATGCTGCTGAAATGGAGCTGTGGAAAATGTTACTGTGCATTTCAGCTTCTGAAACAGCTACTGATGGACAGGACTTTAAGAGTGTTCTACTACTCTGAATTGTGCCAAGATCGAAAAGTCACTTTTTACATTTTTACAGTAGATGAATACACAGACAACAGAAGCTTTCTTTGTCTCTCCCCTCTGGACCCCAAGACGAAAATCAACCTTTGAGTGAGTCTTTAACAAACAATAAAGGAATGTTTAAAGTTTAGAAAGTGAATCTAGGAGATCCAAGTTTTCTGTCACATCTCAGCATGATTTAACTACTTACAGAATTTACCAACCTCTAAAGACCATTTCTACAGCAAGCCAAGAACTAGAAGAACAAAACAGAACCAAATCACTACACATTTTAATGTGTAACTGGTCTTAAAAACCAACTTCAAGTGGGTGCAAGTGCTAGGTGGTGGGGCATACAGGATCTTCTGCTGTATTTTCCAAAAACCTTGGAATTAAAAGTAAGAATAATTTTGTTTTAAAAAATGACTGAAAAGACATACTTTTTAAAAAAATATAACAAATTACCTGGCAAGGCTTTTTCATTTTAATGGCTATAACATGGTATCTGTAACAGCAGAGTTCACAGGTCCATGACCCTCTTTCACTTATCCACTTTAACAGGCAAAGCTGATGCGTGTATCGTACTGAGCCATCGCAGCGGCAAGGGTTTAACAATTCACCCTGGAAAGGCAATACAGAAACATCAACTTTAAAGGAACCTTTCACGTACATGTACACTCAATACCAAAATATTTAGGGGTCTGTAACAATGACCTGGTCTCAATTTCACTATGTGGAAAAGCATGAATTTTTGGCTATGAAATACTCAAAAATGTAACTGTCTTAAAAATACATAGCTGCTTCTACTGAGAAAAGCCTGAAATCTGTCTACACATGTGCACGTACCTATCTGAAACAACTGAAGTATTACCATGTGTTACACAACAGTACCATTAGCCCTTTCAAATGCCTCAAAAGGTACCAAAAGTGGTTGGATACATTTCTCCAACAGCTACTTGCAGTCATCACTCGGAAAGAAATGTGTGACGTCACGACTCCAAGAGAACCTTGGTCTTGGAGCACGGCTCTGTACTGTCCATCTAGCCAGCTGTCAGACAGGACCTTAAATAATGTAACTAAGCACTTCCCCCAGTAGTTTCTGTATTATATTAATGAGTTATTCTCTTCTTTCCAACTCCAAGACAAGCTATAAAATGCTAGTTACAGATCCATTGCTGGTAGGATGCCCAGTAATGCCGTGACAGTGATGATACTTGGAGGTCTTCTCAGCATTACCTGTAACCTAACGCTCTCATCTTAAAGTCTAACAGAAACCTGAGAAATCCGTATTGTGCAGAGTCCCTCAGAGGTGAACCAGGGAGCGTGAGCGCCAGAGGACACCCAGCGTGCGAGCCAGACACGGCAAAATCCCTGAATTCTCCCAAAGCTCTGCGCCGGCTCAGGTTCGCCCCAGGCGTTTGCCACGACCACGGCGCACAGCGGCAGCTGGGGCTCGCACAGCCGGGGAGGGCGATTCCAGCCGGGGAGCGACGCCGAGATCAGCACCAGGGACAGCACTCGGCCCCGGAGCGGGGGTGCGGAAGGTGTGCGGGGCGCCGGCCGCCCGCCCCCGGCGCCTCTCCTCACCTGCTCGGGGCCCTGGAAGCAGATCTTGCAGATGGGGCCGGCCCCGCCGGCGTGGCCGCCGCTGCCGCTCTCGCTGCTGCTGCACACCGAGCGCGTCTCGGGCTTGTCGCCGCCGGCGGCCCCGCTCTCCGAGCCGCTCCTCCGGTCCTCGCCCTCCTCGGGGGTGTCCCCGCTCGCCTCCCCCGCCCCGGCCGGCAGCTCCAGCGGGGCGGCGGCGGCTCGCGGCGGCTCCCCGGCAGGCAGCACGACGCTCGCCGAGGCGCAGCTCATGCCCCGGGGCACCCGCTCCCCCGGGGCGAGGGCGGCCGGAGCGGCGGATGGCGGCGGGGAAGGTGACCCGGCGGGGCCGCTCCCTCACGGCCGGCGCTGAGCGAGGAGCGGCGCGCGGGGCCGCGGGCGGCGGGGCGGGGCGGGGCGGGCGGCACGCGCGGGGGGACGGAGGGAGGGAAGGAGGGAAGGAGGGAGGGAGGGAGGGAGGGACGGACACACAGAGGGGAGAGGGAGGGAGGGAGGCGCGGGTCCAGCACCGGGCACCGCCACTGCCGCCCCCGCCGCCCCCGCACCGCTCCGGGAAAGCCGCCGCCCTCGCCAGCGCCGCGGCGCCTGCCCAACAGGGCGAAACCCCTGCCCCTTTCCGGGACGAAGATCCCTGCCTGCCCTCCCGCCCGCCCCCCGGCGTTCCTGCCCTCAGCACCGGCTTCCCCCGCACCCCGGCGGCCGCGGCCCCTGCCCCGCCCCGCGGGCACTGCCTTTCCTTCCCTTCGTGGGCACCTCCTGGCCCTGCTCCCGGCGCCCAGCGCTCAGGGGGCTCCTCAGCCGCGGCCCTTCAGGGGACACTACAGATCTTTCTGCTTTATCGGGGTTTTTGGCTGCACGAGGTTGCAGAAAGAATATTCAACAGTTGTTCTTTGGATGTGAAACAGTAGCTCTCCCAGTCTTCTGTGGCTAGCTTTTTTTTTCCTTTCTTTAATTCATTACATCACCTCATTTTCAAAATTAAATCTGCTAAAAGCATCATGATCAAATACCTTCTAAAAAAAAGTCCTCAGCACTTAGAAATTCTTTAAAGTTTGGCTGGGGCTGCTGAAGGAAAGTAGGTGTGAATTTCAGCATCAAGTATGACACCAGTGCACATTCGGTCTCGTGAAGATGACAGCAACTGTCTGTGCAGGGAAGGAGAGAGAAATAAAACCTAAAAAAGAAAAAAAAAAAAAACAACAACAATTGCAAAGCCATATGCTTTTCCATAGCCACATTTAGATCCAAAGTGTGATGAAATCACACGCCTTCCTCATTGGCCGCTTACATGTAGTCTGAAGATGAGGGAGTACCTGATGATCTCAGCCGGTGCCTTCACTGGCTGTGTTGTGACAGTAGTGGCTTTCTCAGTGTGGACATTTTATCAAAGACCAAAGCTGCACACGGAGCCAAAGCAACACTCCTCAGCCCACGATCTCACGGCATTGCATGGCTCTCAAGCTCTCCAGAGAGGCTTGCAGAGTATATTCCAAACACCTGGTCCGACCTTTCGGCCTGGCTGGAGGCCAGCTCAGCAATGTGCTGTTGGCAGAAAAGCATCAGACCCATATTGCAGGAGAGTGACATTCAAACCAGGTGGGGCAAGGAGCTGTTAAAGCCATTTCAGTCCCCCTAGAGTCTGCGCCTATTATGGAGGCCATGCAACAGATACATTAAGGACAAAGAACACCAATGCTATTTAAAGTATTGCTCCAAAAAATGCATATTCAGAGGCTGACTTCTCATAGTGGAGTAAGAAGTATCATTATAACTTTTCTTATCAGCCACTAATCATGATTCTTGTGAAAATCTATTTTTCTGGCAGCTCTACATTAGCTAAGCCAGTGGTGGCCATTTAGCTTGGCATTAGAACAAGATGCTCCAACCCTAAAATTACATTTGTTCACAAGGTGGTTTTTAAGTAGGTAAATAACATGGTTTTGTCCAGATTTGATAATGTAAAGCAAAAATATGGCACGTTGACAGAGACATTTTGATGAACAGCAGATGCTGTGGAGTTAGGAAATTCTCTACATATAATTTTTTTTCATAGCAACTTAATACCTGAAGGGGTTGTCAAAGAGGCTAAACAAAAGTGAAGACAGAACTAATCAAATAGATTAATTCTAAAGAAAGAAGGGGTAATCACAAAAAATTATGGGGAAAAAATGGGAAATGTCAGAACAAACAGATGAGTCAAAAACACTGGGTAGAAAAGAATTAAAGCAAAACCAGAAGGAAAAGACAGTGGAACTAAAGAAGTGAAGTGAGAAATGAATGCTAAAAAGTTATTCAACCATATCTGAGTAATACAGCATGCCCTTGCCATTTGCTGTGTGTGGAGGTTTATGGCATTTTTCTTTCTCTTCCTTTTGTTTGTCAGCAAAAGTTCAGTAAGTGACATGGCTTTTGGAAAGGCTATAAAAAGAAGATAAAAATGTCAACACAGAAATTGAATGACTTCTTAGTGACAGAAAAAGAAAGAAAGATTTGACTGTAGAGAATAATAGAGTGCTTTAAGAAGGTCAGTCTTTTCTACCTAATCTTGCCTGAAATAAATGTATAACATGACTCTTAAAAGGAAACACATCTGACATGAATCAGAAGAATTTTTTTTTCACACATACGTAATTAACTTGGAGAGTTGATTGTGAGTGGGTATTTCACAGACATGAGTTTTTTAATGCATCACCTGTTTGCCTGTCTACCAGCAGCTACTGGCACGTTGGCTAAAACAGAATTACAAAGGGTATCGATCCCTGCGCTTCAGAGAGCGTTGGAATTGTTCGGCATGCTGGGGGTGGGTGGGAGGAGATGCCAACAAAAGAGCAGAAGGGGTGGAGAACATTCTGTAACACAGCCGCCAACCGAAGCAGCGTTCAGCCTTCTGCTGAGGGAGAGAGGAGGACTGGAGCCAAAATCAAAGATTGAAACAGAAAGAAGAAAAATTTAAAGCAAGAAAGGATAATTCACTTCATAACAGCAGAAGTGTAGGTGGTTGGGAGAAAGAAAAAGAGAGAAGCTGAAACCAGGAAGAATTAATTTGTGATTAAGACAGTGAACTGGAGCTTGTGGGGTTTATATTGAAGAACAGCTTTGCTATGCATTTCTTAAACAACCTTGAGCTGGTGACCTCAAGTGGGCTGAACAGAGGCATCTGGTTGCTTAAAGACAGGCAGCTCTTCACACTCCCAGATGTGTGTCCAACAGCCTCCAGAGAACTGTGGCTGTCACATCTGCCATCTCTTTTGGGAACAGTGGGACATTCAAACCTGCACTAGATTCCCAGATGTGAGAAAATCTCCCTTAGTTTGGCTTATGCTCTGCATAAAACTGAAACAATAATGGTCACTTTCTCTGTTCTTGTTCCTACCTCTTCTATTATCATGTGTGACATTTCACTGGCATATTCAGGCCATATTTGTACAGTCTTGATCTTGTCAGAAGTATCTAGGAATTATAACAAGACAAATAATAAGGAACAGTGGTATGGATAAAAATAACAGAGAAGTAATAAGACTGTGGGACAGTGAAATGAATTGCATTTTCAGCAGGCAATGGAAAAGGAAGGAGAAGTAAAACCCCTGAAGGAACAGAACTTGTTGCTCCTCTATTTTCCTCTGTTCTGCTCCAGGTACATTCTTTTCCACACTACGCCAACTCAGCACTGTGTAATATTTTCTTCCAAATAAAATAATGGAAACTCATACCAATTCTTCTACCAGAGGAGAATCAACTGTAGGTAGAACATCCAGGAACAAAAAAAAATATGAGGAAGGTATTTTAATGAATGGAAATGTTCAGGGAATAGACAGAATAGGGGGTATTGTTTGTTTTATTTTTTTTTTAATTGTCTATCAAGATAAACACTTTTTGCAAATCTTTATGTACAGAAGAGGTTGCACAGGAATAAAATGTGCAGGTAACAAACTACAGGAATGGAAGCACTCTGTTGCTGCACACTGAAAAGCCAAACACTGCTCTTCTTTTTTTTCCCAAAAAGTTTCCATAACACATTGACCTGTGCCATAAATAGAGGAACAAAACAGCTCAATGATGAGTTTCTTCCTTTTTGCCGCTTCCTGTACCTCTGAGGAAAACAAGATGATATAGTTCTAAAATATTAATAAGGGAGCAAAGGGAGTAATTGCCAGTGTATTACATTCAAAACAAAATGAGATAGTAGAAAGTCAAATCTACTTAAATAATAAAATACATTCTGTTTGCTGGATACCACGTGTACACCCCTTTCACAATGAAACTCAGGTTGGTGGAGATCACCTCTAAACAAAAATAAGGCATTTTGTCTGCAAGCAGATGTTTAATTTTAAATACATTTTGCATGTTTAATGCAACATAAAACACACTCCTGAGTAATAAGGCCATTTGCCGCATTTCCAGCTTTATTACACTAGAAGATCCCTGCAGATGGTTGATAGCCATGCTAGTGACAGTGGATTATTTCCTGGTTCACTGAGTGTGCCTGATTTTTGTTATGAACACACACACTCATACTGCAGTGGAAGCTTTTACAGTTACGTCAACCAATTCAAATCTCATGCAGGCAGAAACCACTTGTCCAATGAGAATCTTTATTTTCACTCTGCTTTCTTGCATTTTTGGAAATGCATACCTAGTTTCCTCTCCAACCCAGTATTGCTCAACACTGATACGTCCCTACATAGGCAGAAGCATCCAGTCTCAGCAGAAAACCGAGGCGTTTCTCAAACTTTCATACATGTTGGGGCTCTGAGTGCATTTCCCCACCATGGAGGAAACATGGAAATGTTTGGAAATATGAAAACATCCTCTTCCTTCTGTGGCTGGAGATGCTGGGGAAGCCACAGCCCCTGTTTGTGGGAGCTACTTTTAAGCTGACCTCTGCTGTTTGGCCCCGACCTGAGCCACAGCTCCCACCATGCCTGGCCAGTGCTGGCTTCACCCCGGGACTGTGGCAACCCCAGTGCCCAAGGGATGCCCTGACTGCGAGATCCTACCATCACCCACCTGGGGACCTCTCGGCATTCCTGGAACTGGAGTCTGTGGTGCCCTGACAGATCTCTGTAGGGCTTTTTGTTTGCATTGTCCAAGAAATGGTGGTTGGCATTCTTTTCCTTTCCTTCGCTAATTATTTCAGCATGCTTTCAGATGCTTACATGGATGATGATATAAAAGTTCTGAATTTTGATTATAATAAACTTTTCTTCTCTAAATGCTATCACACCATCCATAATTACTATGTTTTTCTGCTGGAATTAATTTCTTAATTGCCAGTATGTTGGTTTTTATCAAAGGTGCCGATTTATTTTTAAAACATTTGAAACTACCTATGATTAATTTTTCTCAACCATGATCTGCCTGTGAAATATAGTCTCCCTTTTGATCTTTAACTGTTTGAAAGCATTTTCTTAACATTTTCTCTTGTACCTGTTGATGAGGACGGAAAAAAGACTTAGCATGGATTCCAGAATGAGGTAATCTTTGATTGCAAATAAATTTAGTTACTTGGTTTATTTTGGAAATAGATCAACTGTCACGAATTCTAGAGGGCGGCATCAGTGAGTTCAGTTAATTGAAACAGAAATGACAGAATGTCAATTAGCTTTTCCATTAGATGTTATATGAGCAAGAGCTACTGTACAAGGCCACAGTGAATTTAGTTTAGTATCAGCAGTACAGATCCTTTTTTATATGCTTACAAAAAAAAACCCATTTTCTTTGGATTTCCTTGTCTATAAGCATCAAAATGACTGTAACGTGTGGTATAGGCAACAACAAACCTTGAGAAGTAGTGGTGAGGCATCAAAAATAATGTAACAGCTTCCCAAATCCTTATCGTTATCCTTTAATCCATTCCATATGCCTCCAGCATATGTCTGACAACTTGAAAAACTGCAAACTGCCCACTGTTTGTAGCAAGGCAGTGAAATGCAACTTCTTCTGTGGAAACACCTTCTGGGGGACCCCACCATGAGCTGACCCCTGGTGTGGTCAGCTCCTCAGTACACACAGGTCAGGGTGAGAACTTCACAACAGAGACTTTGTGATGGTGGGAACTGGAGCTTGCCATACTTACACTGTGATGTCAAAACTCAAGTCAAGATAGCCATTAAGTGAGAATGAAAGATATTCTTGATAAACCAAACCACAAAGGGCAACTAAGTAGGTATTTTGCTGGCATACTTTACTGCTATTTATGTGGTGATAGGAAAAGGGCATCCACTCAGATCTGAGGTGTTCATTCCTGGCTGAAGAAACACTGCTCTGATTATTTCTCACACCATAGGTAGGTCTTGGCTGTTTTGTCTTCAAGGGATTAGCCTCAATTAAAAATTAAAAGTACAAGCCCCTGTTATTTGAACAAAAGACCAAGTCCTCCACACTTGATGCAGCAGCAGTTGTTGCAGCCTGTGTGGTCTCAGCCACAGAACGTTTCACAGCTAAAATGAATCACCGTTAACTTACAGAATTACCCAATCTAGTAAGGGTTTTCTGAGAAACTGTGGCAGAAAAAATGCAAGCTGACAGGTTTTCCTCTGGTTGGATGGAGAGTTTTCCAGCTCTGCCAGAAGTGACCTGTGGAAGTTGGCAGTTATCTGCTGTTTAGCTCCTAAAAAAAAGAACAGCACCTGCAGATATGAGACTTTCCTTCTTAAAAGTTCCAAAACATTAGTGTGTTTCAATAGAAGAGCTGGAAATAGACTTTATGATTTCAAGGTTGCATCTTGAGTACTTTTCTGTGAAATAATCTCTCGTTGTCTTTTTCTTTCTATGCCCCAGCCTCCCAAAAAAGAATTATAAAAGGAAAGAGAGTGCTAGCTCATGAGATTGCCCATGTGCCTTGGGAGACAAAGTTCTCCTTCTTGTGATACATTTGTAGGAAAATATATAAAAGTCATCACAGGCCACACTGGATTTGATTAGGAAGGTATTACATCACTGAAGAGGGTCTTCTAGTTCTTACAGAATCCACTGTATTTGCTAATTAAATAATCTTGTTTCAGAAAGACTTGTTTTGGAAAGTTATATAAACCCAAAGTAACATCTTTTGTGCTTCTTAAAGGGGAAACAGTAAATACTCCATTGTCACTGATCCCAGATTCCTGCCAGATGACAGATGTTGGCTAAGTCAGTTATTCAGGGATTTTTAAATTTTCTTCCTCCGAAGACCCTTGCAAAAAATGTGAGGTAAAGCAGGACCATGTTATCTGGTGTGGGAAAGAAAAAGAAAATGGTTGATGGAAGCTCATGAGTGCTCAATCAAGGTCTGAAATCTATAGTAAAGGAAATGTAGAATTTTCTGTACCTTGCTAGAAGGTGATTCCTGAAGATAGGTGTTGAGTAGGGGTTTATGCAAAGTGACAGATAATTGTTAGGAAAGATTTTTTATTTATGGCTCTGTCATATTTTGCAAGCAAGGTAGGACAGGCCAAGGACAGAAAAGGGAACCATGAAAATGTCTACAGTGCAGCAAAACACGGGGCTGGCCTGTGGCAAGGATCACTGTCTTTCATTGACAGGACATCCCAACACACCAAGTACACAGAGGGTGGAGCACAAATCCATGGGATACCTGCTTCCTTCACTGTACACTGAGTTGACTTCAGGAAGGCACGCTAGGGATGAGTGTTCTCATTAACAGATGGAGCTTCACACTTAGAGTTTGCAAGGCCACTGAGCTTACTGCAGACTTGAACCTGAACACTCAATTGAATAAAATCTGCAGAGATGAAAGCGTGTGCTATTGACATGTGACCCTTTTGAAAAATGGCTGCAGGAAAAGGATAGATTTCAGGATTGTCCTGCAACCTCTTTGAATAGTCCCTGACTGTTAAAACTGCAAAATAGAACTTGCTTGAGTTATGCTGGACAGTGCAGAGGCAGTGGGGCAGGAGTGGCTTCAGCCTCAGTGGCAGACACTTCAGTGAAAACTTTAAGTGTGCTCATCGGAAGTCTGTATCCTCTGGATGCAAACTAGGATTGCATTCACACCGAGCTTGCAGATATGCCATAGGACCTGTAGGAAATCTGTGCCTTTCTAGGGTAGCATCTGGAGGTCTGGAGATCAGGCAGGATACCTAAGGGCATTTAAAATGACACCAAATGTGCATGCAACTACATAAAAGCTTAACCCATCACCTCAGAAATAGGAGTGGGGCAAAGTCAGACTGCATTTAAGTGCATCTCAGCCTCTCACTTTTCCTCTAGACTTCTCAAGAACTAAAGCATTACTACTCCCACTTCTATTTTGTCACAGTTCCTTTTCTGCCTCTGTCATTTGGGTTGGTTATGGTGGAGAAATAGATACATGGAAAACGCTAAACTGGATGAACAGATCCTGGATACAACTTCAAAATGTTCCTAGATTGAGCCTACTGCTAATCATGAATGAACAATTAGTGAACTTGACCCTTGTTCTCCCAGTAACAAACTCTTCTTTCTGGAACAATTGCTTAGAACAGCAAGCAATTATTTTCTTCTGTACATTTGATTACTAATTTCTTACCAGAACAATAAAAAACAAGTAACTTCTCTTCCAGTCCTCACATTATAATTTTATTCCTGCTGCCAAAGTGTGCCTGGCTGCTGCTTTGTATATTTGATGTGCAGCTGTGGTAGGAAGCCACAAATAGCAGCATGGCATCTTGAAGAGCTGTGCTGCCAAGGGTAAAAAGATCCTGCAGGGCAGCTCTTCTCAGGGAGCCATCCTAACTATTTGGAAAGTAGTAAATCATGTTGTGGTGTGGAAGATGCAGAATTAACTAGAAAAGTGTTCTTTTTCCAACTTTCTCCATTGCAGGAAAGAAAGTGGCTTTTGGCCAGCATACACTAAAGAAATGGGTACCCTTTCTCCCTGTTCTGAAAGGCTGCCACAGGCAGCTCTGGCTGTTACACATTTATGAAGGCATGAGGCAGGAGGGAAGTGTTGTACCATAGTTGGCTGTTTGGTTTCTTTCACCTGCTGTAGTAGATGAGGGATACTTACAAAGCAATCAATCTGTAGGATGCCTTAGGATTAACTAAAAGTCTTTTTTCATCCTTTTTACAGTAAGGATGTGCCCTTTACACTCAAGAGAGGAAGGGGAGCATTCTTAAATTGCTGCCTTTTATTGAATTAAAATGCATGAATATGCATGGGTGGCTGTGTCTGTCTTCAGGTGAAATAGGGCATCCTTTATAAAGCTTCCATGACTGGCTGTGAGCTTTTCAAATTCTTCATGTCCCAGAGACTCCTAGCTCTTTTTAGCCAAGTGCTGGAAGCATAGCATTACTTGAAAGACAAACCTGGGTGTTTAATTAAAATCTGAAGAAAGATATTTGAATATGTTACCTTGAATTTCATCCCTGTATCTATTTTCTCCTTGTAGATGCTTCTCCTGATAGCATCACTTCTTCTGAAATTGGTCTGTCCTTTATTTATAATACGCATTCCCAGCTCTTTCTTGATAACATTGCAATGCATCATTCAGAGAGTGGGGTGAGCTAGATGATTTTGTCCAAAGTAAAAAGTAATATTCAGTGATTTTTATCTTTTTATGTCATGTACCTCTGAATCACAGGGAAAAGGAGTTTTACCATCTTTAATAAAAAATGTTCCTTTGCAAAACATACCCAATTTGCAATGTTACACAGCTGATGCACATATGAGAAGTTACCAGCTAACCTTAATTACCACTTTAAAGCTGTAGGTCCTGGGAACAAAGTTCAGCAGTCCAACTTACTGGTCTTCTTGTGTGTTTATGTATTTTATCTTCTCATGCCCATATACATTCACTAGTAACTTTGATATCAAACAAAAAAAATATGCACACATTCTTGTCCAATTGAATGCCATTATTTAATTTTTATCAAATTTGATATTGCGTTCTGAATAAACATGAAAATGCGGCATAAAAATCCCTAGGGGGATTCTGAGGCAAGAAAATGAACAGAAGCCTGTGGTAACTTCAGATGTTCATAGGAACATAGGTTTCAACAAGCCAGAAATGTTCAAAGGTCTAAATGCTGAAATGTCCTGCCTCCTGCAATGGTCTGTAATTAACTTTCAAAGAAAGTTCACATGGCCTGTTTCCATACTGGGTCAAGCCTACCTGAAATGTATGTTCAAATCCTAGTCACAGGGGTGTTCAGCTTGTGCCCTAAAGCATTAGATTTGCTTTCCTAAGTCATTCTAGCATGAGTTTGCTCTTCTTATTGACCCCACACACTGCTCCTTTAATCTCATCTTTGATACTTAGAAGTCAATCCAAAAAATGAGATTCCTTTAGCTAAGTGTTTCCACATTATTTCTCCATATTTATTTATTTAGTTTTCATTAATACACTGGCTTCACTATAGGACATGAAAAATTCTAGTGACATAGAGTTTAACTTCTGTACTTTTTCTCAAGGGATCTTCATTGTAATTTGTATCACTACTTTTACTGCCTTAAGTAATAACTAAAAGAGGTCATACTCTAGGTTAATAGCCTGCAGCTGCAATGAAGAGAAGTCTGCGGTACTAAATGCAGCTATCCAAATAAACTAGATATAGCTAATAGTGCTATCCAATGATGGGAAGTATTTTCACACAGATGTTGGCATTAATCTGAAGTGCCAGTTCATTTCACTCTGCTTGAGTTTATTGTATTTGCAGCTACACTGAAAAAAATAAATAGGGTTTGGAAACAAGTTTACCAAGTAATTCTTTCAAGCTGAGGAGTTTCTGAAGGTGTCCAGCTGGAGAGAAAGGTGTCCAAAGCAATGATTTACAGGGGGTTTCAGCCATCTTGACAGTCTTCACTTCAGATGCTTTTACACTCACTGCCAAAACTGACTTTGTGAAGACTTCTTCACCTGTGTGTTTGATAAAAATAAATCACAAGTCCTACATTGACTTCAACAATACTTTCAGATTTTTAATAGGGACACTGACAATGTTCAAAATTGTATTATGCTCAGTACTGTAGAGTTCATTAGTCAGTTTCAATTTGCTTTCCTGTCAAACCTAATAATCAAATATCTGCATACATCTGCTCAGCTATCAGAAGGGGCTTACAGTGACAACTTGGTGGAATCAAAGAATTCTCCTCCTGTATCTAACATGTTCAGACTAAACCATCTCACAATCCTTAGCTTGTGCCTTCAAAATTCATTATGATAACTCAAATACTGTTTGCAGCCAGCTGACTTGTCTATCTTGTTCTTTTTCTTTCTGTACAGAAATTATTTAAGAGAAACAAAACTATGATTATCTTCCACCAAAAAAAAATATAACAAAAATCACCCCAATTTTGAAATTGGCATTATCCTCTTTGCCAAATATTGGTAAGGAGCAAACTCTACAAGAGTCTATTTTTGTGGCATGCTAAGTAATCAAGCAAGTAAGGATGGAGACTAACACAATAGATGAGATTTTATTCAAGTACAGATGAGCATTCTCATTGTCTGAGAAATTCAGAAATGCAACAGAGAGAATAAGATAACAAGAGTATCATTTTCCTGGGCAAAGCACATACAATTGCAGTGGATTAAAATCATTTTATCTGGCACAGAAATTAACACATATGGCATTGCAAATTCCCCTTGCCCCCAAGAGCCTAGTGTAATCTTATTTATATGAGTACATTCTGGTTGTACAAATTAGCCTGTCAATTTCCAGATCTTTCACCATATGGAAAGAATCACTTAGAACTACAGATGTTGCACAGAGCGCAGATGATCAGAACAGCAGAGTGCACATTTTGAAAGTTAAAGGTGCAGTGGTGGCGTTTCTAAATGCCACCTGTTTGATATGCCCAGTGTATGGATAAATGACCCTCAGTGTGCTCCATGGATCTCCTCCATCATCAGACAGCTGATTGACCTACTACTATTAATTGGCTTGGTCTGTGGCGTGGTCAGTGGCAAGGACAGCACCTTTATGTCCTAGGACACATCCTGAACTGGCTAATGAAATTTCAGAGTTATTAAAAATCACTTTTGACAATTTATGGATAACAGGTAGCATTTCATCCAATAGGAAGAGTAACCATGTTGAGAGCTTTAAAAAGACAGGAAGAAAATGCAACCAATCAGCAAAGCTTCTGTTTCTGGAAACAGAAGTAATGGAACAAGTAACTATCAGACTTCCTGGAGGATAACACACGGAGAGTGAAAAATAATGCAACTCTGGGTGTGTGTGTGTGTGTGTGTGTGTTTGAGAATAGATTATATCAGAATAATCCACTTCTATTCTACGATGGATAACAGGTGCTGTAGACAAAGGAAAAGCAATTGTTATTGTGTTATTTTACTGTAGAAAGGCTTTTGATGGTGGTTATGACATTCATCTTAGCAAATCAGAACACATGATGTAGATGAGTCTAGAACAGAACAGTCACAACCCACATGGGAAAGAGAGACAGAGACACTACTGAGGTGCACAGTCAGTGGGGGTGTTTGTTTTGAATAGGTTCTATGAAGGTCCAGCAGAATTCAAGTGATACTCTGCAGCTAGGTACTGCAAGTCAGTTCTCTGGGAAAGAGAACTTTCCTGGTAAGGGTGAGAATACAGATTCTAAATGCCTCTCAGGCAAGTGACATTCTCCTTAACTGAGTTTTTAAATAACACACTAGGAAAAATGCATGCTGAAAATATTCAGGTAAGACATGGACTATGGTAACCTCTCAACATCCATTTCAAGTGTCTGCTTTGGTACTCACAGATGTGAATAAATACATCTCTGGCACTCCTTAAAGGCTTATTAACTCAATGCTCAGGCTCTCACCATAAAAACAAGACAAATATAAACTAATGTAAAGTCCCTGTATATGCCTCTGTTGCACTTTCCCAGTTTCTATGAGCTGTTTAAGGTCTGCTTAAGGGTTTCTAGAGCTGACAGCTTCTAATGCACTCATGGATTGTCCAAGGTTCCCATTCACCCGCTTCTAGTTTGGAGCTGACATCAAGCAGCGTTATTGAAATCTACAGTGTAGTCATGTGTAAAACAGTATTTCTTTTTGTTTAATTTTAAACCTTCTGCCCAATACTTTTACTGAAGTAATTTAAACCTTCTCATACACAGTGAGTCATAGAGGCATGACTTACCTCAGGCAGAGGCACTGAAGTTACTGTTACTTACCCCAGACTGGCAAGGAGAGAATATCTTTTATGTTGTTTTTGTTCACCTTTCAAGAAGCCTAAGTGCACACCTGATGGCAAATGTATAGGCTAAAATTAGCCCTAATGTGTCAGTGTTTGCATTTCTTACTGTTGTGTCTCACAGTTCTTGGTCCAGCGTTTGTTCAGATCGAGGTGTTACTGTTCTATGCTGCAGCTGCCTTCCTGTCTGCACTCCTGGGTCTTTGCAAAGGAAACCACACACACAGGACGGGAAAGATATCACCCATGGCTCATCCTGATAGGGAATCCGGTTACTCCTGAGGAGTCCACCTTGTATATGTGCCCCACATTGTCAGCACCAGTCTCTGTGAGGTGAGGTAAGCACCACTCCCACATGGGACAGCACAGTCTATGTGGCTAGAAACCTTCCATCAGCTCAGAGAGCAGTACCTGCAGTGTAGCCAGAGACAAAGCTTTTGCTCACAACAAATCTACGATGTTTGCCACATCTATGAGGATCTCTTTGCATGTTTTCTAACTTGGTTTCATTGTATATATAGATTAAACCTCAGAAATGTGTCTCACAATTGCACAAATACTTCTGTACATCCCCTGGAAATGCCCTGTTTCACAATGCTAAGCTGGTGTACAAAAGAGTGACTGTGCAGCTGCACATTATCATTTCTTGCAAGTACTTTCAGCAGATCTGTACAATGGACTTTGGGTGGAGCCTCAGCCCAGTGTTTTGCTGCTGTGCCAGACCATGTGAGGCAGACACTCACATCAGTAGTGCTCTGCCAGAGGCTGATATCACTCAGTGTACTTCCATAAACCTCGAATTATGACAATACGTGGCAGATGTAGGCTTGGTCCTGTTTATATTTGCCATAATTTTTAGCTAAGTACCAACAAACCACCATCATAATATCAAAATTTTACATTTCAGAAATTCTTTCGTGCTTATAGGAATACAGTGTTACAATAATTATAACAATATTCAATAATATATAAATAATCTTTATTTGTTTTTTAAAAGCTAAATTTTGCCATTACTTCAATGAGTAGATGCTTTTCTAAGAGCGGTCCTCTTTGTCTCCACCTCCATTTTTTTGGTTAATACTGACAGAAGAAAATACGGCTCAATAGGCTTAGGAATATCAGATCAGCTGGATCACTACAATTGGTAAGAAACCCAAGTTCATTAGAAAAACTATAATCAAGATTCGGTATCAATATAGAATTTCTCTAGAGCTAATACACACCGAAAATCTCAATGTTACTGACATTAAGAAAAATTGTATCTTTCATTGTTCCTGCATCTTTAGACACTAGTTTTGTGGAAGGGTCCCTTACAGGTAGAAGAGGTTTCCTGCACATGTGTAACATGGCTGGGTGGAGTGCTGAACATCCTGTGGTGTTGGACAGATATTCAACTCAGGCATTACACCACAAAATCAGGTATATCAGCCTAGCAGCATGAAATCATTAAAAAGACATTACATTACTTCAATTGTTTTGAATCAGCTCTGCTTGTTAATCATCAACTGACTAAACCAGGACTGTCCATGTAAGAGTTTGCAGGATCTGCTTTACACAGCTTCTGCAGGACTAACCCTTTGAAGACTGCTGTTGTCAAATGCTGTTCCCAGACAACATGAAATAATTCAGGGAGAAATTATGGATGAATGCCAGATGACATAAACATAAAGTATCAATGATTTTTTATTTTAGTCTTTGAACCATGTGTTAATTGCAAAAAGATGTGTAAAATTGGTGAAAATGTGGAAAATGCAGTCTGATGGGCTATTCTGTTCTCCGATAAAATCTATATAGAACTAAGACACGTGTCTCCATTTAATCCTGTAATTGCCAAAGGCAGTTCATAGGCTGTCTCCAATTCCCTCCTCTCCCAAAATTCATGGGCTGGAAAACCTGGCATGCTTTCTCTTCTGCCAGTTAGAGAAAGACTCGCGGAACTTTCATGTTATGACTAGCAATACCATCTCAAGTTACACCAAGCTACAACAGTTATTAATGCTGGAAGAATGTTCTACTGTCAAATTTTGACCTAATTGAACTATAGATCTTGGAATTTCAAAGTGCAAGAGTGAGTTCTTCCCATTTGACACATTTGTATCAAAGGCTTGGATATAAAAGCTACCATTCTGGCCTGGCAGCATTTTACACAGGCAGCAAGGACTGAGGTAAGCTTAGTCTGGACTCTGCATTCATAGGTCTTTCACCTGGGAAGTTTTCTCCTAGTTGTAGGATAACTGGAAATTGGTAGGAAAATGAAGATCAAATCAGACATCTAAGCCTAACCTTAGGTGCAGAGACGCAAAAATCTGTAGCAAAATTAAAAAGCTTCTTTTTCTCCTAAATTTAGTGCTCTTAATCATCTCACTGGAAAAGGTCTTCTCACATGTTTGCAGAATCTTTTCCATTAAACCCCTATACCACTGACCCTTTGAAGTCTGTTGTTAAATCTGGTTTCAGATGAGCATGAGGGATTTGCCTGGGCAAACACTAGGGTTTTTTTAATTTAAAAAGAATCTTGTATCTCCCCCATCTTGTGTTTAAGTTCTACAACCTGCTGCCACCTTCTCTGGCATTGCTTCTACAGCATGACCCACAAGCTTTCTTTTCTCTGGCACTTGCTGCTTCCTTTAATATGCTTTCGTAGTCAATATAGTGAAGAAATGGCCAGTCTGAAGGTAGTGAGCCCCAGGAGATCACTCAAGCATTCAGACAGTGCTGTTTGAGAAGGTGTAGAGAAGTACCATCTGATCTCATGGAAGCATCCCCATGAGAAAATATTTCTCAGTAGTCCTTGTGGGAAGGCTCTACCCAGTTCATTTTGTCTCCCTTTAGAGCTGCTAGCAGTAATGTTGACCTCTCACAGGTTTCTACACTTTTCATTCTCACCCCAAGAACCAGGTGATTTAGTGTCTAGATATTCATGCAGTCTAAGATCTCCTCCTCCCTCCCATTCTGCCTCCCTCGATGGGCCCTCAGGCAGAATTCACTTGTTCAAATGAGATGGAAACCAAGGGACTCTTTTGGAATCCTAACTATGTCAGCCTGGCCTGTGTTTCTCACAGAATCACTGAATGGCTGAGAGTGGAAGGGTCCTCTGGAGGTCATTTTGTCAAATCCCTGCTGCTCAAGCAAGGGACACCCAGAGCTGGTTGCCCAGGTCTGTGTCCAGATAGCTTTTGAATATCTCCAAGGATGGAGACTCCACAAGCCTCCTGAACAGTCTGTGCCAGCACTTGATCACCTTCAAAGTGAAAAAGTGTTTCTTGATGTGAGAGGGAACCTCCTATATTTGAGTGCATGCCCATTGCCTCTGGTTCTGTCACTGGGCACCACTGAAGAGAGCCTGGCTCTGGCCTCTTTGCACCCTCCCTTTGGATACAACTCCCTTTGGATTTTACAACACTGTTAAAATCCCCCAGAGCCTTCCATTTTCCAGACCGAGCAGCCACAGGTCTCTCATCTTTTCCGTATAGAGAGATAGTCCAGTCCCTCTGTCATATTTGTGGCCCTCCATTAGATTGTCCCCAGTTTGTCTTAAGGCCTCTTGTACTGAGGATACCCAGACCTGGACACAGCACACAAGGTGAGGCCTCCCCAGTGCTAAGCAGAGGGGGGACCACTTCTCTGGACCCACTGGCAACACTTTTCCTGAAGCAGCCCAGGATCCCATTAGCTGCTCCAGAGGCAAGGACACCCTGCTGGCTTGTGTTTGACCCAGGTCCTGTTCTGCAAAGCACCTGCTCTGCAAAGTGTCCGGGAGCATATATTGGTGCCTGGGGCTGCTCCTTCCCAAGTGCAGGACTTTACACTTCCCCATGTTGAACTTCATGATGTTCCCATCAGCCCATTTCTCCAGCTTGCCAGATCCCTCTGGATGGCAACACAACCCTCTAGTGTGCCAGGCACTCTTCCCAGTTTGTGTCATCAGCAAACTGCCTGAGGGTGCACTCTTGAGGGTGGGCCCTTCTGGATACTCCTTAGCTTATCCAGAGATGATAAAAGAAGATGAAAGATATCAGAGTCCTTGAAACTGCATTCCCTGGCTTACATGTAATTTTGCAGCTGCTTTGATCAGTAGTTACCCTTCCCCCTATTGCAGATCATTAGAACCTGACCAGCGTTCCTTAAATGGAGAAAGAAATTGGGTCCTCTTTTATTACATTATTTTTTTCCCATCCAGTTTCTTTAAAATGCAAAAAAAATAATACTTTTATCTACAAAAATACATGCAGGAATCTATATCTGTGTATCTGTCTAAAAACTCAATATGTAAACATGCTCTCTGAAATGTACAAGAGTAACTTCTAAAATTTTAACAGACATTGTAAGGGCCTCTGGGAAAGCTCTTCAATTTCAGTATGTAAGATTAGAAGAATAACTGTAGTGATGGTGAAAATCAGTAAATCACATGACTACTCCTGTGTATTTGCTATATGTCACCCTGCTTAGATTAGTCTAAGAGTAACATAAGTACTTCTGTTAAGCGCAGCTTAGCAGATGTCTAATATTTTCCTCAGAGCAATGTTTTGTAGAGGGGCTGTGTGTTCCAGAAAGGAAAATCAATATTATTAGTTTAAGATGTGTAACTCTCTCTGCTACCTGGCTTTAAATTGCCACAACTGACTGAAGAAACAAAAGCATATGTGGCTTCCTCAGCATTTTTTCCAGGTTTTCCTCACCCAAAGGGAGAGACCATAATCATGATCAGATAACCCACATCCCGAAATGTGCCATCATGCTGCCAGGAAACAAAAAACTTCACATTAATTATAACAGATCCCACAGTTCAGATAATAAAATCTCAAGTACTTTACTGCAAATACTCCAAGAAGGATAGGAGGAAGTAGGAAGCAGTGTAACAGACAATTATGTCTGGATGTGACTGATGGAGCTGGTCACTCAAACCATCCTCAAAGCTGGCTTTTTCATGGTTAGCCATGGGTGAAACACCCCCATAGGGAAACCAGTCACTTTGAGAGGAATGACACTAAATTTATCTGGTTTGTAAGTTTTCATTATAAATAATTTGCTCGGGTCAAACCATGGTTTTGCTGGCGTCTCTTGTTAAATCTATTAGAATACTAAGTTGATGAGTGCAGCACAGAGAGGAAGCAATATGCCTGGTTTTGTTTGTAAAATAAATGCTTTCCAAAGCTCTGTATATGAATCCTGGAAAGGAATGGTTTTGATTTTCCCTCGTCAATAGGCATCCTTTTCAGATATAAACCAAATTCATTCTGGCCCTGCTGAATGGTTTCAGAGCCATATACCCTGGCAGCAATAATACTGTCAGCTTTCTCTCATATTAAATTCACACTTGAGGAGTTCTAGATGATGAATTTTAGATTTCTCTAATCCTTGATGCTGCTTGCAGGTTTTGAGCAAACTAAAGCAAAATCTGCTTGCCGAAAAAAGTGAACAAAGAGTCTGAGCCTTAAGGTCACACACTGAAATATTTTTTAAAATTACATATATTTTTTACATATATATTTCAGAAATACTCAAAGAGAGCTGATGTTAGGATTAATTAAATAAGCCAAGTCGAGATCAGGACAACTAAGGTATTGAAGTAAACTTCAGTTATAACTGTAAATTTTAGAAAAATTGTATCTTTCTCTAGTCTGGTATGTCTTGATCTTAGGAGGTAGGGGAGAGGCAGGCAATTTTAGTGCTATGCATGTTTATACAATATCATGAACATTTAAAGAAGAAGATGTGCCCATTCAAGATGCAAACATGATTGCTTTACACAGTGGCCTTGAGCTCTGCGTATGGAGAGAGCATCAGAATGAAAATCAACAGAGAGAGGCTTGTGATCCAAGTAGGAACTATCATGGGAAGCACAGCATTCGGCTCTGGAAGGAGACAGAAAAGCAAGGAAGGGGCAATTCTGGGGAAAAAAGAGGGCTCAAGCCCAGTTCAGAAATAGGTATTCCAGAAAGGAATTTGTATCCTGTTTGAAGCTTTTTTCTAGTGAGTATTGGCATGGCACTTCTAGCCAGTACGCAGCCTTTCTATCTCAGCTGGCACAAATACTCTCTCTTGAGTGTAACTAGGATGTGAAAACAGATAATCCCATTCACCAAGGCAAGCAGAAGGAAAAGACACATTGGGAACATATGGTAACTTTAAGGTCCTGCTCAGCAGTGTTCCTGTGTCCATTCTCAATACATGCCACAAGCTCTCCCAAACATTTACTATATGACTTCAGCTTATCTGTCCACCAGAGATTTTTTTTTAGAATGGAGCATTGCAATTTATTACTAGGGAACAAACTTCCCATCCTGGCCTCAACATAGGAACATGGCTGTATTTCAAGCAGCTTCTACCTAGATGTTTTACTTTCCTCCTTAGGCTTCTTTCTTTTCCTGGAGCTATACTCTGTTCCTGATTTACTGGATCCAGAATTTAGGCAGAGTACACTTTAAAGTCATTATGATGAATGGCAAAAAAATGGTAGGCTTCAGATTGCCAATTAAGTCTAAATTGAAAAACCTCATAATAGCCACTATTTAATATGGCTTGTACAAGAGAAGATAAAAATAAATATGACAACATCACTGCAGCATGATCATGGAGAGAGTTACATGGTTTGTTTCAGTTTTGAGGAAATTAGACTCAGTGGGAGAAGAAAAAACCCTTAGCCATAAGAACCAGCTGTAGCACTAAAACACAGACAACAAAATTAAATCCTGATTAAAAAAAGAGAACCCTGAAGTATGTGGGCAGAAGTTTCTTTGTCATTCAGGAAGGGAGAGTTGTACATATTTATTTGTATATCAGGAACTCCTCTGAAACTACCCGCTTTGAACCTGAAATAGGCAGAGTGGATGCTTCACATCACGTTCTGGACATCAATCTGTATTTTTCCTTTTACAATACTCAGTCCAAGGTATGACACTACCTCCACAGTCACAAATCCTACATGTATCTACTCATTTAGCCCTGACACCATAGAACCTGTCTCCTCATCAGGGTTTCAGAAATATCTGCAAGTACTGCTGGAAAGTACAATAATTATTTTTATAACACATTAAAATGGAAAACATAGCCATTCACTCAATAGAATGTAAAAAGTACATAGAGAAGACTTTCCTCAAAGCACCAGATTCAGGTAACCCCCAAGCTAACCCCAAGCACTGAAAAATGTCTTAAATTTGGTAGCAGCCAGGTTCTCCATACACCACAGATGTAAAGATGCAGAGGGTAGACTAAGGCTCTTGTGTACATGCTGCACTTGACAAGCCATTAGAAGTCATTGCCAGACCCAACAAGGAAAAAGTTGCAGGGGAAAAGAAATCACAAAAGAAAAAAACAGAACAGGTTCCTGTACCCCGAGATGCCACCAAGCAGCACCAAATGCAGGGAACTTTCAAATTCATTTTCACACTTGAGTGCTCAGGTTTGTCACTGGTATTTTTAGTACTTGAACATAAAAAGATGAAAGAATTTCCTGTCACTGAAATAATTTTAATTCATGGATGTTTGAGGCACTCCTGAAAAGCATATGGACATATGGGTATCCTGAACTAAACCAGTGAAATGCAGAATTCCAGGATCAGCCATCACCGCTGCACAGTGATAGAGTACAAGCACACTGCATCATAGCTCCTGATGGGCATTTTACAACATGATCACTCATTCCCTCTTCTCAGCCTGACTAGAGACTGACATGGGGCAGTATCAGGACAATACTAACACAACAGTTGGCTCTTGTTTTGTGGTTTTCTCCCTCTCCACATTTTAGCAGTATGTGGCTGTTTCTATTATTTCCTGATCTGAGTCCTGTGTGTGTGTGTGTGTGTGTGTGATCTTGCTAATGGCTAATTGTATTCATGAAATCCTAGAAGGGAATGCATTTCAGCATGAAATACGCTGTATATCCTGCATTTATTCTTAATCAGGAAGCTCAGCTTCTAAGGATGTGTGCTTATACATCTTTATTTTTATGTCTGGCACCTTAAAAAAAAAAAAAAGAAAAAAAAGAAGATTGGCAAGACCACAATCTTTACTAGACTGAAGATTTAACTCCTTCAGAGCTTGTGTTAAGGAAGGATGAATCAGTCTGAATAGGAAAGGCATCTTTATCCTTCATGCTATACTTGTGGAGAAATCTGGTAGCTCTCTGGAGGTGGAATTTCAGAGCAATGTTATTTCTGTTTTCAAATGCTAGCAGGAATTTGAAAATGTAGATATCACCATCCCACTCAAAACTGAAAGCCTGTGTTGAAAGATTTTGTAATGTGCCAGCTAGATTCCTGATCACGAGAACATCAGTTGCCACACTGAATTTGATCCAAGTCTCTACATCTCTTGGGGTAGAGAGATGCACATGAACTGAGGAAACCTATTTAAATCCCTTCTCAAGTCATTGAATTTTAAGAATTTCACTGATGCTGTGCCACCATATACCAATTTGGAGGCATCTGCCGAGAGGACTGTTTCAATACCAGCAGATGTTGTTATGGATGATGACATTGCGTGTAACTGTTGCCTGATAACTTATAGACAAGCAAAAAATGGCCAAGCATATACAAAAATGTACTCTACATGCAGAATTAAAACAAAAAACTCATCCTGATCACAAGGAATGTTTCATCAGAGTGAATTTATTAAAGCTACTCTATGGCTTAACAGGTAACCAGTTGCCAAAGAGAGGCCAAGAGGTAAAAATGTGCATTAGAATAGAGGGTCACAAATATTATGCCGAAAAACCTGAAGAGTCTTGTTCATGTTTCTCAGAGAGGAAAACTCTCCTTCCATGCATAGTGGCAGCCAGAACAGTTTCCAGGAAAAGGTACTAATAATATATGCTAATTTTTAAGACTTTCTTAAAAAAATTATGGAAAATGTGCTTTTCAAAACTTGTATACACTACATTTAAATTCCAAGAAAAATGGTTTGGGAGCAGTAACTTTCTGCAGAATGACGGCAGCAATTCAGAAAATGGCCTAGTTTGGTCTGTAGCTCAAACTGTAGCTCAGACCCGGAACGTGTGTGTGAATACATGTGCAATTCTACATGTACACACAGCTGCATCTAGTGCTGATCCAGAGATGCAAGCTGCCTGAAAACCTCTAGGGACTGAAAAGGGAGAGTTGGAACATACAGTGTTCCAGTGGAGGCCATTTCCTTGGCTGAGAAAATGCAGGAAGGACAACAAGGTTCTGTCTGCCCCAGAAAGACTCTGCACAACTTACTCTGGGGTCTTTCAACATTTAGAAGAAAATATGGGAGACATAGGAAGCAACAGCTTCTTCTCTTCCAGTTGATTATGGCAGGAGAATAGCTGAGCCATTCCCTTCTGACTACCCAGTAGTGCCAGTTCCACTGGGTGATTTGCCATGCTCCAGTAATGCAGTCACCTTGGATAAACACAATGGGGCACTGTCACCAGCTCTTCTCAAGGCACAGATTTCGGGGTGGTGGGCTGGGGGGACATACAGACTGGACAAGTACCTGCACACAGTACAAACTGTTCTCATAGCTGCTCCTAAAAGACAACCACAGATCAAGATAATCTATGCTTTGGCTGATAATCTTAGTAGTATTTATGGGAATTGCTGTGTAAAGTTACACATGGTGTTCCTTGCCAAAGGATCAATTTAATGTTCTGCCCTGAAGGTGCATCAGTTGTCTGAATAGTTTCCTCTTTATGGATTTAGGCAATATGAGACTGCATTTTCAGATATTCCTGGCTGGGATCCAATCCAGGATTCACAAATAACATTGCTTCAGAGAAGGAAATGAAGGAGATGGGAAGGAACGGGGATAAGCACAGACCTTGATAGTCTGTGTCAGATAGACTGAATCACTCTTCTATTACCTGCATTGGAGGGATTGTGTAAAGCAAAGACTGGTTTAAGAAATGGCTCTGAATCACTGAGCTCTGTTTCTAAGTAACCAAGAAGCTTACATTTCTGTGATGTTCATTGACCTTTTAAAAGTCTTCTTTAGAAATATGATTGTGTTTACTACTCACAAGATTAGCACTTGACAAAGAATCTAGTTTGGGTATTGGAGCAGGCTCCCTTTTCTCCCCATCCCACCCTTTCCAAGTATTGGTTTCTTTCCTTAGTATTTTGGATCAGTTAATGTATTTGTTAACTTCTTCCTCGGGATCTGGAATGCTGATTTTTACAATTGCTGTACCTGAGGTGGTGCCAAGCTTGTGTGTCCCTACTGAAGCCAATTTACTGTCTTCCCTTTTCCACCTTAAGTCTTTATTCAGCTAAGACTGGGGTATCCAGTCTGATTTCCATCCTTTGCACAATGCCCACAGAGATAAAACAGGAACACTGAAATTATTGACATATGAATAAAAGGAGGAGATATGCTGATATGTGCAAGATAGTTGCAGAAATGGGAGACAATTAAGAGGTGCTAGACCATAAACAAGTTCAGCTAGGTGTGCTCAGAGACAGACATGCTGTTATCAGATGAGTCTGTTCTTTCAGATAAAAATAATTTCTGTGGATTACATGATTTCACTGGAATTTGTTAGGAACTCTGCTAGAAGTCTACTTTCCCACTGTTCTTCTGCCCAGCTCCTGGGTCACCCTTCTTGTTGATAGGCATGGGGAGAATGGAAATGTCTGGTTCTCAGTGCCCTGAGACCTAGAGTAGATTTTGTGTCCATGAATCTAGGGTTTTCTTTCCTTTCACGAAAGGAAAGAAATGGTTCACAAAACCCATTTAAAGAAGAGATATTTTTGATGTTCATCTCTGCACAGGACCACCCCAGATTTACTGTAACTCAGATCCCCATCAGATGCAGAAATTAATTCTCTCAGCTCAGTTCCCCACTGTGTCTCATGTCTAGCTCTTCAAAATGTGGGAAAAAAAGCAGAATTGGATGGTTTCTGCTTAGAAAGATGGGAATTCACAGCCAACCCACTCAAGAATTTTGTATTAGTAAGGGAGAAAAAACCAAAAAACCCAACATGCCAGCTGTTGCAAAATGGCATGTGGAAAAATGAAACCTTAAGACATGTTTGTGAGATGCAACTGAGCTATCTGTAATATATGCCACACACTGCCTGATATGGTGTCAAGGTTTTAAAGAATCCTCTGAACATTTAAGATTATGCTTTTCTGTTTTCCTAATTATTTTCTCACCATATTTCATAGCAGATCAGGTAAAAATGGTTTTCTACCATCTTAATGCATGTTAATGGTGAGGGAGTAATGTAATCTGCTGTCCAAACATCTGATTATTTGATGTTTTTACTTGAAAGGGTAATTTTTTTGCCAGATATTTTCTTTATCCACAGTATTTGCTCCCTTGCATCTGCTTACCTTTGTGTTGATGTTGCTTAACTATAAAAAGGTATCTTGCAGATGAACACGTGCATATTTCTCCTCTGACTAATTGTTGTTTCCACCACAGCAGTATATCCACCTTCTTCTGAAAACTGAACTGTTTTGCCTTCTGGAAACTGAACTGTCATTAGAGTTAATATTGTGGCGCTTTATCCACACTGTGGCTTCTGGGAGGAAAGAAACTGCTGTAGGGTGGAAGGGGGAGGACAATCATAAATAAAAATATTCAAGGTCCACCTTCAGCCAGATGAGCACAAAGCAGAAAGAAAGTGTTCTTTTTTCAAAAAATAAATTACAGAGTCCTCTCTTTGAATGGGGTTGTTACATGTATTTGCCATGAACTGGAATTAGCAGAATGGGAAGAGTTACATAATTCTGTGTACTGATTGCACAGCACCCCAGAAGCCACTGGGGTGGAAAAGCTGGCAGGCAGTGTGGGTGGAGGGTGGGGAGGTGTGGTAAAGGAGAAAGAGAACTAGAAAAGACTTTTTTTTATTAAAAAGTGTTCCCATCTGTTGTTGGAGGCTCCATTTCTGGCCTGTTGTTACTGAATTTCGTGAATGCAAATGTGTACTTTCACAGGTTGCTGAGTGTCCAGTCTGACAGTCCAAAGGAACTTGTTCCCTCGAGGATGATGGGCAGTCTCATGGAGACTGTAATAGATCCATGCTAATCTCTTCAGTAAGTAACAAGCTCAGCCCAAGACATTTGAAATCTATCTCTGAAACTGCCAAGAATTTAGTGCTTCACTAACTCGGCCACATTATCAATGATAGTTCCATCCTCTAAAGCATCTGATAATGTCTTCAGGGTGAACAAACATTTTCAGGTTTGTTTCAACTAGCAGCACTACTGCATGCAGAAATGCTTTCTGGGCTGTTTTCCTGTTCCCAGCCGTCTGTTACAATGGCATCCAGGCAGCTCAGAAAGCCTTGGGTTTGTTTCATCAATGTGTATATGCCAATGTAATACTAATAATACTAATAGGTTGACACAAGCAGGCTGTCAAAGTCCTTCAAGGGCCACTTCTGTTGAAAGTCTCAGGGAAAGGACTGCCAACCACCTGCCTCATTTCTCTGTAAAGCACTTTGGTACCATGGTGATGAATGCACAGAGAGGATCAAACATTGCTTTGTTATCAGATGAGAAATCAGAATTCTTTAAAGAAAGGAAAATAAAAAGTTCCATACTATTAAAACATTTATTAAGTGCAAGAACATCTTTTCATTGCACAGTCGGACTATGAAGCCCATTTACTACTATTCCTTTTTATTTGCCAGATTAACTTTTGTAAAATCTATAGTTGCATTAAAAACCCCCAAAACTCCTGCCAAGACTCCTCTGCAAGGGCAGGATATCAAGGACAATGATCACAGGAAAAGCCTTTAATAAAGTATCAGTCAAACAGCACTTTGTATGTACTGTGTCAGTGAAATACAACCTCTTCTGGGGGAGACTCCACGTGCTGTTGAGCTGTGCACATTAGGAGAGAGCCACCACTGCACTTCCATCCAAACCAGAAAGCCTGCACAGAGCCCTGTATTTGAAGAGAGTCAGCTCTCTTCATGTGGACATGAAAGACCATGGGTGGTCTGCACTGGTTAATTGTAGGACAGATAAAGATGCTCTCAATTCACTCCCCTGCACACCTCTGGTCTGCTCAGGCATTTTAGCAATTTTTCCAGGAAGATCAGTGTCCTGGTGGAAGGACTACTGTCACTGATGAGATTTGGCTTCCAGCTCATATGATTGTCCTCTTGCACCAAATACAGTCCATTGGTAAAGGGGACCTTCAATAACAGGAAGAAGGTGGTGGTGGTAGTGGGTTTGCGACTGAAAACAAGCAGCTGGGTTTGTGGTGGCTAAGAGGGCAGCATGGACACTTGCTTTGCTGGGCACCAAGGCAGTGCACCTTGATGCCTAGGGAGGGTACTTAAGGGTACAAGAACGAGCCCCCAGGTGTGCAGGAATGCTGGCACCAAATGGTAGGGAAGGGTAGGACACTAAGCTTAGGATAAGCTCTGCTGTTAAGATGAGACTGAAGTCCAAAACCTCTACCCTGACTTTTTCTAGAAGTAAGTACTAGAAGTATTTTTCAGAATACTTCTAGTTTTTCGTGATAAACCATGGGGGCAAGTAGAGGTCCTGAGTGCCAGTGTGTGGATGAGTCTTGGGGTAGAAAGGAGAGATTTACTCCTGTTAAGATCAGGAGACAGGAATAACCTGTAAAGAATGGATGCACTATACTTTAACAGAAGCCAATACTGAAAAATGGTAATGCTCAAACAAGAACAAGAATGGCCATAAAAGCAATTTGAGTCAACTGTAAACCGGAAATTAGGAGGGCAAAATAAGAACTAGAGGAGCACTTTGAAATGGATGCTTATGCGGACAGCAAGGATGTTACGTAAATACTCAAAGGCAGGAAGCAGTAGGAATTGTGAGATGGTTGCATGACCAAGGTGTAGAAAGGACACTCAGGAATAAAAACGTCATGGCAGAGAAGCTCAATTAATTATTTTCTTTTCTTTTTGCTGATGAAGATGCTGGGGAGACACCTGCTCCCAACCCAGTGGAAATGTGGCTGTGCATTCCTAGCCCATAGCTTGGCCGGAAATGCTGCAACACCACAGTGGCACATACACAGTGCTGTCAGCCAGGGTTGGTCCCATCCCAATGTACAGCTCAGAGGAGGTTCTGGGAACCACAGACTTTGAGCCTCCCTCCCACCCCTGGTAAAAGGGATTCTGCTTTATAAAATAGGTTCTCAGAGCACGGGATGAACACAACCAGCTGGGAAAGAACCAGCAAAGCTTCCATGATGGAAAACCTCTGCTCCAGCTTTCTGGACATCTGTGGGGGTGCCAATAAGCACACGAATACAGGAGATCCAGTCAGCCTCATTCACCTGGGTTTTCAAAAATTGTTTTATGATGTCCCATGGGGATGCTATTTAAGGGTGTCTTGAAGAAAAAATCCTTCTTCAGATTTAAAGGATAGAAAGCAGATGGCTGGCTTAATGGTGACTTCTGAAGATATGGACTGCTGAAGGGCTCACCTTAGAACCAGTCATTTTCAATGTCTTCATCAATTCCCTGGAAAAGGAACACTGCAATCTCCACAATGGTGGAGGTAGTTGGAATCTTTCCACCAGCAAAATGCCCACCTGATGGCAAGGACCTTGCAAAAATGTGTGTCTGTGTGGTGGAGGTGGGGATAGATGAGCTTCAGGATCAGAAAATAAACGTCACACATTTTGGAGGGAAAAATAATCTAATCCTATGTGTACATGATGCTGAATTTAGAACCTGCAGTTATAACTCAAGAGGGGTCTCGGAGTTACCACTGACATCTCACTGAAGCTGTTTTTCACTGACTGCTGTACATTTAGCCAACAAAATGTGGGGAATCATCATGAAAGAACAAGACTTTTGGCCCTAATGAAGACTCTGCACAACCACAATGATCTTGAGTATTGTCTGCAGCCCTGTTCACTGTACCTAAAGAAAGGGAGTAAAGCTGGAGAAGGTGTTGCAAAAACCAAGTGAATAAGCACTTGCCTTTGTAAAAAGACATTTACAGAGGATGGACCTTCAGTTTGGAGATGTGGTGGTTATTCCCAGGAAACCCCTGGGATCTACTACAGGCAGCTTTTGGAGGCACATGGTATCAGTAGGCTCAAGGACAAACTCATTGACCATGGAGAGATGCGAAAGGAAATAAGCAGGAATGGATATGCAGTGCTGCTATTAAAAGAGGTATAACTGCTGAGGATACATGGGAAGAGGTAACTGAAAATGGTCAGGCTCACAGACTTCTAATGGTGTCTCCTTTTGTCTTTGTTAGTTCTGTGGGCCTTTTGTTCAAGTGGATTTTCCACAGCATTGTGACTGCTACTGGAAACAAGGTATTAGACTAAGTGCTTTTTCATAAAACCCAGTGCAGATATTTTCATGCTGCTTAGAGAGATGGTAAATCAAGAAAAAAACATGTAAAAGCCCTTGTCCAGGTAAGACAAATATGAAAAAAATCCAATGGTTTCTTTCTGAGGACTCCCAGAAAGAAAAGCTGTGATTTACTGCTCTGGGGATGGGGAACTGAAGAAAAACTCAGCAGAGGAGAATGTGCACTGTTTGTTTGTGAGACACTAATTCTACAGTCAAACTCATTGAGTATGGCCAGGGTGGAGGGCAGACTCAGAAAACAGAGCAGCAGGTGAGAACAATTGGCCCAGCTTTTTGAAGGAGCCTGCAAAGAATCAAACTCAGCTTGGCCACAGTCAGAGAAGGGAGGATGGAGCACCCGAGTCCTCTGCCTAAGGCCATCATCATTATTCAGCTGCTTCTAATACAGACTTCAGACACTGAGAAAGGGAAGGAGGAACCAGACTTACAGGTCTGGTCTGCATTATAGACTGTGAACTAAATGACTGTCCTTGCATTAGTGAGCAGGAGTCTAAAACAGGACAGAGCAGGGAGCAATACGGGTGCTGTAGTCTGGCACAAGCAGTTGGCCTTAGAACACTAGGCTTAGAAACTTATAAAAAATTGTTCTTGGAGACATGACCTGCTTATAGGATACAGCCTAAACTACTGGGCTGAGGGAAGGGAAATCTATGCTGAGCAGCTACAGGGGAACTCACTTTCTTGAAAACAAAATAAGAAAAGTGTATGAAGGAAGTACATTTAAGAAGATGAAGTCAAAGACAACCAGAGTCTAGTGATGCTCAAGGTTTGTGGGACACTAGGAAAGGAAGGCTAGTGAGAATTTGGCAATGCTAATTTGGGAGTAGGATAAGTAAAAACAAGTCAAAGTAATATACAAAGATTGCATGTTGTTTATACAAACAACTCCTCAGCTTTTTTGTGGTACTTACGGAGCAGTGATGCCAGAGTTTAAAGTCTTGAGGCTTTTAAAAGGTTGTCCATTAATTGTGTTCTCTTCTTCAGTGTCTTGTGGAGTCTGTCCTTATCTTAGAGATGATGCCATTTCCAGTTATAAACTTTAGGACTGAGGAGGAAAGCTGGCAAAACCAGTGTGGTCAGCTGTTAGAGCTTTGGGAGAGCATGGGGGTAGGGAGAGAAGAGAGTGGGGGCCGCTCCTTAGTTGCTTCTTGAAGATTCACGGACAGTTTTAGCTCCAGGAAAACATCAGTATCTTCACGGAACCATAAAATACCAGGTTGGAAGGGACCTCAAGGATCATCTGGTCCAAACAGTCTTGGCAAAAGCAGAGTCTAGACAGGACAGCCCAGCACCCTGTCCAGCTGAATCTTAACAGTGTCCAATGTTGGGGAATCCACTGCTTTCCTTAGGGGATTATTCCAGTGGTTGATAGCTCTCATCATGAAAAATGTTACTTTCATGTCCAATTGGAATCTCCCCAGGAATGACTTGTACCCATTACCTCTTGTGTTTTCCATATGAATCCTTGTAAAAAGAGAGTCTCTATCTTCCTTGTAGCCACCCTGCATATACTGGAACATGGTGATAAAGTCTCCCCTGAGCCTTCTTTCCTCAAGGCTGAGCAAACCCGACTCTCAGCCTTTCCTCACATGGCACACGTGGCCCTTCTCTGGACTCTCTCCATCCTGTCCACATCTTCTTGCATAGTAGGGACCAAAACCAAACACAGTGTGGCCTGACAGGTGTCAGGTAGGATAATGACTCTTTATCTCTGCTAGTGGTGTCCTTGTGGATGCAACCCATCATACCGTGGGCTTTGCTTCAGCAGCACATTGCTCACTCATGATGAACTTGTTCACCAGGACCCCCAGGTCCATTTCAACTGAACTTCTCCCTAGCCAGGTAGATCCCAGCCTGTGCTGCACTCCTGGATTATGTTCTCCGAGGTGCAAGATCTTATTCGTGTCCATATTGAATTGCATAAGGTTCTATCAGGCCATTCTTTCAGCCTATCCAGGTCTTCCTTCAGTGTGGCTCTCTGGTGGTGTCCACTTCCCCTCCTCTCAGTTTGATTTCATTGTTCAACTTCATCAGAATACACTTGATCCCATCTTCCAGATCACTTTCGAAGGTATTAAACAGTGTTGGGCCCAGTATTGATCCCTGGGGAACCCCAAGAGTAACAAGCTGCTCTTTCCCACCTCCCTCTGTGTGCAGCCCATCAGAGGGCTCCCCACCCAGCACACAGTCCACCACAGGAGGCAGCTGTGGGAAACTGTACTGAAAACCTTGGGAAAACCCAGTTAGACAATGTCCACCACTGACCCAACATCAACAGAGGAGGTTACTTGGGTAACCTGCAAGCCCAGCACTGCACTTATGTGTGCGGACAGATTAGTCCATTAAGACGAGAGCATGGAGTTCTTCCCACTAAAAAGAAAAACAGTCAAAACCTGAATTTTGGATGCATCATTCAAGCTGGAATACCAAAGCATTTCAAGCAGACTGTAGTAAGAAAACCATTATCTTTGGGGCAACAGGGAATGAGGGACAGTTAATAACAGCTCTTGCTTCTCTGCAGAGAAGCTCAAAAATACAATTAATATGCACCCTAGAAATTCCTACTGGAGAAAGCATATGAGGGTTGCGTTTGCCACCTTTTGCTGTGGCGGAGAGTTTGTTATTCCATACAGCAGGGACTGAGATAAGACCCATAATTCCTATGAAAACCTGCTTCTGTGGCACTGGAGCCTCTTCTGTTCTTCATGTCTCTTCTTTTCAGTGTCCTGCAAAATGAAAGAAGTTAATTCAACTATGCATGAGAATATTTTGAAAGGTTCTTGCAACTTTCTCCTAATTTAAAAAATATGATTTGGGGGGTGGAGAAGGTGCTACAGAGCTGCTATTTCCAGTACACACCTTGAACCCAGAACCCAGCAAGACAGGGAACCTCACCAGGTGCACCTTTGGTCTGTACAATATCAACTTCTATTAGTCTATACAGTGATGTGAGGAAGATGAAAGGAATCTTTTGTAGTCTCTCTTTTGAAAGGATTGAATCTCTTCCAGTACTGCAGTGATGTTTTTTCAAAACATACAAAGTTCAACAGGATGAATTAATACATTAAGACAAGAGCATGGAGTTCTTCCCATTAAAAAAGAAAACAACCAAACCCTGAAGTTTGGACTCATCATTCAAGATGCATTGCCAATGCACTTTAAAGTAGACTACAGCAAGAAAAACAATATTCTTCTCCCTTGCTGTGGCATGACTCCAATTGCATATTAAGCTGGTGGGGTTGTAAAAAACAGACTTTCCACATAAATGTGCATCATGTGTAATTCACTGCGTGAGGCTGATTCTTCCGATTAATTCTGCCTCATTGATCAGTGATCAGCTCTCTTGCCATTCCTCATTATCTGTTAATCCCCCAGGGATGTTTACCTGCCAAAGCAGCCATCAGTAAGCAGAATACTGCTGAAGTGCTGCAAAATGTCTTGGGCTTTTGTTCTTGACTTCAGCCCAGACCACAGAGGATGAAACTTTTCAGTGGGGTCGAGGGGACTTCCTGCAGATCCTAAGGACAACCAAGTCTTTCTCTGGATTGAGTAATTTAGCCAGTACTTCTTGGTTTCTGCATCCCAAAAATAAGTCCCCATACTGTCTTACATCTCCAGAAATGATGTAGAGGGAAATTTTAGGTAGTGGACAAAACTCTACACCTGAGTATGAAGCCTTCTTGTCTGCCCAGGTAATATAAAATACTTTCTAGAATAGCAAGTGCAATACAAATGAAATGGCTCTGGCAAAAGGGAACACCTGAGCACTCAGACACAATATTCTGACTATTCTGATCAGGTATTTAGCACAATTCCTATTCACGAACAATTCATGCTGATCAAGTGGACCAGCATCACTATTGATGTTCTGCACACTGCTCCTCCAGTCATTAACTCCTTTAAGGTTGTTTAACCATGTTAACAATATGCAAAAAAGATTTTGATTTACAGGGCTATCTTCTTAATACAGAGCATTTTAAGGTTCATGTTAACTTACAGAATGTGGCTCCAAGTGAGATAAAAACTCCAGGTCATGAACACTGTAAACAGAGCTCTGTATGCTGAGTTGGTCTCCTGCCATTAGGAGCCAAATAAAATGCAGTCCTAGGTGAATCAGCATATGCTGTACTACTGAGCTATCTGCATCTCACACAGTGACGCTATGGACCCCTATTTAATCAGAGAAGATGACTACTAAAAGGAGATCAAAAAGTAAAAAAGGCAGCTGTGAGCTGGCATCAAATTTAGAAGCTGCTGTGTTTCAGCTGGAAGCTGGAAAGGTGTTCTGGACAGAGGCTGCCATTTCCTTTAAGATTACACAGAATTTATGGCTATTGAATTTGAACCATGAGGTCCAGTTTGTTATTTCTCTGACCTTGCATGCAGCTCTGCTTGGAATGCAGATGCTAACCTTTGTTTTCTCTTGGCTGGAAATCCTGGGGACTTGCCACTGAGCTGGAGCCAAAGTGTGGCTGTGGAAGGGCCATGGGAGCAGAACTGGAGTGGGGCAGATGGGGACACGGGATGTGAAAGCAGGAGGAGTGTGGGGGCAGCAGTGGAGAGAGAGCTGCATGGCTGGGGAGGGTTCCACAGAGCAGGTGCCAGAGGGAACACATATGAGCCACCTAAGGCATGTTCCTCCAGGTCCCTGCAGGAAGGCTCCACGCTTCCCACCCATATGGTGCCTGAGCTAACATTAGAAGCATTCAGCTTGAGTGAAGTATCCGCTCAGGGAAAGGCAACAAGGCTGCTCCTAACAAATGTGAAACTCTTCATCCACATGCCCCCACATGCCATCTGCCCAGTTCATCACCCATGTAAGGGGAAGCTGGAAGAAGTTCCAGGGTGAATAGCCTAGTGAAAGCAGAGGGAACGGAGGGGAGACTGTCTTCAGGAGTCCTGCCAGCATTGTCTGTTGGATTGTTCATGTTTGCCATGGTGTCCATGTTTTCTGAAACACCCATAGTGACACTATTTATCAAAGACTGATTTTCTGTTACAGTGACATACAGCTTGGGCTGTAAGTGGAGCTACAACAGGTAGCGTGAATGGCCAGAAGTCTTGTCTGTGTCTCTCTGCTAGGCAGAAATGCAATTGTCTTGGATGAACAAAGGTGAAGTGGCCTTTACCACAGTGCACAGACTTGTTATTTTCCAGCTGTGAGTCTTTCTTTGCATCTTTTGCCCCATTCTTTTTTTTTTTTTTTTTTTTTTTTTTTTGCTTGTTTACCTCAGGGCCTTGAGGGAAAAATCTCCTTTCTCAAACATTTGCTCATGACTCAGTGCTGTTTCCAAGCACAGGTTCAGGGAAGTCAGTTCTGTTCTTTTCTCCTTTCAGCACAAAGAACTGAGAGCAAACAGATCAAGCATTAGGCCGCAGCCTCCACTGGACTCTTAGTGCACATGCCAGGTTGGAAGCAGAGGTGGGATCTCCTCTGCAAGCCCCTTAACTCCACAGGATGCATCAGGTTTTCCCCAGGGCTGCAGGAGACAGCATTTCCCCTCTCAGGCAGACACTGCAGTGTAACAGGATGTGATAAAAGCTGGATTGTGGTGAAGGCTGTCACGGTACAGCACAGGAGCTCCTACACTCCTGGTAGCTCAAGTGAGTTGCTTTCTGTCAGCTGGCTGAAGTCCACATTGTAGTGGTTTCCTCCTGAAGGCATCCTGCATCAGAAATGGTTTTGCTTTTTAATAGATGGACTACAAGGAAGCGCAAAAAGTAATGGCCTGCTCTGTCCTCTTGTGGCTAGTGTGGGCCATATTTGACTCCAAGGTAATTTGTGTGTTTACTATTGGATGTGGACAAGTTTGCATTTCCGATCAGGCTGGTGTACTCTCTGTAAAGTTCTACACCTCTGGTCAAGACTGGAACAAACTTCTGGATGTAAGAAGGAAAGTTCTGTCTCCAAAGACAGAAGCAAAACACATCCAATGGTTTGTTCTGTTTGAAGCCATTCTGAATGTGCTGGGTCCTTGCAAAGATGAGTCCCTTCCACAAGTGACTGGATAAGAGACATTGCTGGAGGGAAGCTTAGGGATCATTGCCCAGGGGGCTGATCCGATGACTGAATCAGCAGGATTTCCTTTTATTTTAGTCTCAAAATTCAGGACATGCAGACATCAGACAGCAGGAAGAGGGAAGCAATCAGGTGATAACACATCCCATGTTAGGCAAAGGAACTGAACAACTAAAATCCTGTTTGAAAATAATGCAGATTATGTTATACTAGAACATCAGCTTGAGTCACAACCCTTGCGAAAAGCTAAGTTTTGTGGGAGAACATCTCCAAGCTGTAGAAGAGACCTTGGTGCCTACTGCAAGATTTTCTTTTCCTTCTGTCTGGTTGTATTTACCTCTTTCTTGCTGTAACCTTGATCTGTATTTGTATTCCAGCAAGGGCACATCAGAGAGGAAGATGAACAGATGTGCAGGCATGCTGAGGCTTTTTGCAATATCATCACCTTGTCCAAGGAGGAAGACGGCCTTTCAAAACCTACTGGGCACTCATTCATAAATTGATGCTGTTGCCTTAATTAAGGAATTCCACTTTAGTCTTCAATGGCTCCAAAAAATCATTAATTGTAGCACACTACAGAGAAAAAAGCAAAAGCTCTGTGTACATGACCAAAAAACTAAGAGAAGAAAAACAGTTAAAATGAAACTAAAGCAAATAAATTATATCACTTGAGAACCAGTCACTAATTCCATATCTGGAAAATGCTGAAGTGGCTATATTTCATATTTTTCTGAAGCATTTGGTGCGTTTATAAGAATAGCTCATCTGCTTCTTCAATGGACTTTTAAAACATTAAGTAACTACTCTGTAAATTTTATCCTCTAAAAGTCCATCGAGATTCCTTCATTGCAGACTGCCAACTTTTACACATTCAGTATGCAGAGGTCTTGGACGGCACAAAACCTTTTCCTCTTATACTACTTTTATTCTTTCCCTCCAAATCCTTTAACCTGTGCTGCTGATTTCATTTTTTGCTCTGATAACCTTGAGAGGTGATGTTAGGTGACTAATGAATTAAAACAGGGAAGATAAATGTGTATATATTCAGAATTCTCAAGAGTTTCTCTCTGAGATAATATCTAATAGGAATGAATGCCTTGGTCACACAGGCAGACCCCACAAGCATTTAAGATATAACTGGTACACAGCAAAACCCTGAGAAGCAATGATTTATTAAAGGTGCAAGGTCTTAGCAGGAATGGAATGCTAAGGAGGGAAGAAAAGACCATGAACTGCTCCCATAATGTTGTTTTCACACAAAAACACTGAGAGGGATCTGATTAAGTACATCGAGGCAACCACTTATGACATTTTTTTTGTGTGAAGGTTTGAAAGGCCTATGGTAAAGCTGTTCATGAGAGCTACTGACCATATGGGCAGGTAGGGCACAGTTTATCTGGATGCTCCTGACACATGATTTAATGCATTTGTATGACCTTCAGTCCTAGGCATAGCCATTTCTTGCACTTGCCACTGGACACCAAACAACCTAGCCAGTCAGAAGGGGATTATTTCCCCACAATCAGTAAGCCAGTAAAATATTATACAGAAAAACAGAGGATTTATTTATTCTCTCTGCTTGACTGATTTGCTGTTAATACCTGCTGCTGTCACAGATAGGCATATAAATGGGCTTGGAAGTTCAGGAGCCTTCATGCTGCAATGCCTCGCTTAGGTGGGCATGGGAGCTGTGATCTGCTGACACAAACTGCAGGAAGAAAAACATGTAAAAAGTTATTTTGCTATCAGAGTTCCTTCGGTTCTTTGCTACAGTTACCAAGGGGCTTCTTTTGCTTTACTCAGAGCTCAAATTCCTAATTGAGGGCTGGTGTCAAGGAACAAAGCACGGATTTGGGCCTACTCTGCTGAGTTTTGAGAGCTCCTAGCCAGTTTGAGATGACCCAGGAACAAGATGAACAGCAGTAAAACAAGGACACGGTGCAAGGGTATCTAACCATGGAAAGAACAGGTGGATTTCCAAATGACTCAATGCTTCATGACCTTCTGAGTTTGGGTGATCTGCCGTTGGGATATGATAAATGTTCAAGGTGGGCTGACTGCAGTTTCTGGCACTGATTCCTGACCCTGAGTAATTTCAGAACGCACGTACAGCTTTGGCTGTAATCCTGCCCAAAGTACCTCAGCTATTCTTAATGGCTGTGCTGGGATTGCTTATTGGAGCCATGCCACAGTATAGAAAAAAATGGATGATTCATGGGGCCAAAAGACCAAGTCATTTAAAATAAAACTTCAAAGGCATCTGGCTGATTTCTGTATTTAGGTGCCTAGTAACAAGAATTTGAACAGCTGGCCTATTAATTAAGAAGAGGGCACCGTTCTATAAGCACTTAAACCTTCAAGTCAGTTCTGGTCAGCTATCTGAAAAGCATCTGCCCTCAGGAAAGGACTCTCTCAACAACTCAAGACCAGACCTGGGGCAAGGCGAGATGTTGCATTAGATCCTGCTGATTAATTCCTGATAGCTCCTTGCTAGAGAATTATGTGGGCAGAGTAGAGCCACCTAATCCTCCATATGCTCTGTAAATGGCTATGGGACTGTGCCATGATTGTACTGCTCTTCCCCTCTTCTATAAAAGGCCATTTTTCTGTCAGGAACTGTGTTGCAGGAAGGACCACAATGGCTTTAGGTGGCAAAGAGTCAAGGACAAACCTAAGCACAACGTGCTCTCTCATGCAGCTATGTCAGGCATGGCTGAGTTCAGCAGACAAGGAAAGAAACCAAGACAGACTCTACAATGAATTATGGGGCTTCTACTGACACCTGTTGGCAAAACTCTAAAACATCCAAGGGTGATGGACACTGCTCTGCACCTCACAAGTCACTCTTCCCATCTCTATAGGACAATGAACCTTCCACTTGCAGGAAAGCAGAGGTAACTGCCACATGTCCTGTACTGAAGATGAAGAAAGACAATGCCATTTACCAGTCATTTACTCGGATGTGGGCTCAATATAACACATTGTTAGAGTAAAAGTAACAGTCTGGGTTTATTGTTGGCCTATGGCCAGTTTAAGGTAATGCCAGTTAGTAATGCTTAGCCCTTAATGGGAAAAAACCCTTGAAACAATTCTTCATTTTGAAATTCCATATTTTGAAAGCCTGCACAGTGTAGTTTAGTTAAAATATGGCAACTTGAATGGCAGGATCTACTGAAACACTGTGATTGGAAGGAATTAAGTAAACTAGGTATGACTATTCCTATGAAAGATGTCAGAAAATATCTGGATTTTGGAACACTTCAGCGAATACTTTATCAAGATTTTCAGCGCATATATCATGAGCAAACACACAGCTGCCCTACCTGTTAAGGCATTAGTGTTAGTGCAGCAAAACAGTGAAAGACCAAATGCAGATCTTGCCTAGGAAAGCCAGGCTGCTTTCATGTCTGAAAAGTGCAGAAACTCAAGGGTGAAAAGCTATTCAAGCCAGAAAAAGAGAAGCCAACGTATCTGTAGATGACTGTATATAAACCTTGCAAACCATTAACAGCCATTGGCAGGGGTAGGAAATGTGAAATTGTTCTTGCATGGGGGGATTTGGTTGAGGTAGAGCAGTGCAAGGCAAATTGGCCCTGATGTTTACAAGCATGCCCTCTTTTCTAGCTTAAAAGAACCACAAATAACAGGAAGCTGAGGCATGGACAGCACCCTCGGGTTTCAGCTGGTGTTGAGGGCTGCACCTCCATGTGCTGCAGAGTCTGATGTGGTGTGCTGCAGAGGCCAAACGCTCTGGAGCACTGCAGCCCATGTGACAGAGGGAGTATGCTCAGGAAGACTCCTTCCACTCCAGCTTGCGTCCTCAGACGCAAATGTCCCCAATGCTGAGTAACAGGTGATCCTGCTGCACTGCTCTTACACATCTGAGGTGCTTGGTTTACCCACTTGAAGAAATGCAACTTCTGTTGGTCCTGTGGCTACTTACTGAGCCACTCAGCTTTGTAAACTTCTAGCTGGGTCTTCCTGGCATGCTTTAAATATTAAATAAAGTTCTCATTGAGCTGGCAGAATAAACAAAGAAGTGTTCCAAGGAGAAGTGTATCTTGCCACAAATTTCATTTTGTAAAACATCAGGTTATTCTTTGTGGCCTCCAGAGCTCATACAAAATGTAAAGATTTTCCTTTTCCCCTTCTGTAATCAATAGCATTTGCTGCTGCTATGTCTGTTATTTAAGTTATTGATTGCCAGTCATTCCTACCCAGACCTGTTTCCTGGAGACCCTTCAGGAAAGGAGTATTAACATTTGAGGTTTTCTGATGATGTGAACATGCAATTCTTGTGAGTCCTGGTATACATTCCCTTTTGCCTATTAACACCATGGAGAAGGAGCAGGCCTTTTACTTCCACATGAAAGGTTATGGAATTTATCACTGTAAATTGCTGGCAAATATGAAGTTGAATACATAAATACAGTAAAGTAAAAAACAAGTAAGATTCCAAGACAACAAGTGTAAGGAATGACAGAAAAATATGTCAAAATGTTAGATGATCTTTTCCTTGCATCAGAAAACTGGATGAAGACATATATGCTTGGTAATGTCAATATGAAAAAATCCTGCTTACAGATCTGCTTTTGCTTTTGGGAAGAGTCATGTAACTTCACACTGGGAAGCATTTCCAGAGTGATTCTGATTCCCTTCCTGGCCCAGCTAGGATTTAGCACTCTGCCTCTTAGTCCAGTACACTAGATGTGCAGAAATCCTTAACACAAAACCAGTTACAGGTGTCCTGTCACCACTTCTGTGGCTCCTGAAGTGCCTGGCTGCTGCATCTTACACAGTTTGGGATGAAGTGGGAGACAACAGAAATTTCCTCCGGGTCAGAAGTGCCTTAGATGGTCATCTTAAATATCCAGGCTCTGCCAGTTGCTGAGGATTTGATGATAGTCTGGTGACTGCTATTCTGCAAGTGCAGCATGGTAGACTGTTGGATTAAAGCAATTAAACATTAACACTCAAGGAGTTTAAGATGTATTTTTACTTTTCAGTCAGATGTGTCCTAAAGCTTTTTTATAACCTTCCATCCATTGTAGGTCATGGCAGTATAAACCCACTTGAGTCCCTGCAGTGCAGTGTCCCACCAGCACCACTGAGCTGACAGAGTGAAGCAAGATGCCCAAAGCCCACTAGCACAGGATGCCTCAGTTTTAATAGATCAGAAGTAACTCTTTGGAGCGGCAGTGGAGAATCTCCCTGAGATGCCCCTGCAGCATCAGCTGTTAGCTGGGCAGCAGTCCAACACCTTTACATGTCAGGCCCTTTGCCCTAAAGAAACCAATCAGGGATCAATAATGGACTCTTAAAAGGCACTGCTTACTATAAATACTTGTTGACTTGCAGTTTCAGCATAAGTAGCTGTTAATTTGTTTTACATTTCTGAGTCTCCTGTGCCTCTGCCACACTACATCCCATATGCTTCTCTCTCATCCCTAGCCCCTTCCTTCCTGATGACAGGTACATGCTTTCCCCTCCAGTAGCATTTGGGTTGATTTAGGTAACTTAAATGTACAAAACAAAAACTACTCCCAAAAGGAGATGTCAGATGTACAGATGTGCTCTAACCAGCTTCACCAGTTCTTTCATTCTGCAGTGCCTGGTGCAGCACTGGGATCACCTCAATACCCAGCTGTTAATGGATGAACAGGCAGGCAGAGCACCAACCTTGTCCAAAATGAGGTACCTTTGCTGTGCTTCTTACCAGCCTTTCCTACAATGAATGCACTATTTGAGAAGGGATAATCTCCTGCTCTGGAAACAGCATGCCCACTGAATTGCAATCATACCAGGAAATTCGTGCTCGCAAGCACCCACTGTACCCAGAGACAGTCTAGATTTTACTTTCTTCTCATTGTAAGAGGCAGAAAATGCAAGGTTAGAGCAGGGGAGCACAAATGCATGACTGGATCACAGCCGGAAACACAGCTCCCTGACAGAACAAATGTAATGTGGAATTCCCTGAGGGAACTAAAAATTGCCCTCAGCTATCCTTTGTACAGGGAGGTAAAAGACTAAACACTGAGAAGTATGTTTAATAAAAATACTCTCAAATACTCTGACATAGCTGGAATTACTTACACTCTGTGCAGACTGCAGCACTGCCGCTGAACCCCGCTGACAATCCCCATACTTGCTCCAGCCATCCTGTGCCAGCAAGGCTCTCCCAGGACCTACATAAAGATATTAATAGCAATTCATCCCACAGAAGCCTGGTGCTAATCTTAACTCATGGTAGTGGTGAGCTCTGCAGGTCTACCCTACTACCTGTAGGTCTCACCCTACCTCTGTTCAGCATGAATGCGCTCTTACTAGGTTTTATTTATTTTCATAGTAAACAATTCTGGGAAAAGCTTTCCTACGCCCTCTGCTGGTTTTTCAAGGCACCCATTTTCACTCGAGTATTACAACTCTTCCTGTAAAATACCAGTAGGTTCCCATACCTCTCTTCCATTTTCTTTTGACTAAACTGCAGGAAGATGTATAGGATAGACTCAGAGGTGCAAATTACACCAATTACTTCCTTCTGCTTCCCTGTGACCTGCAAACTTACTACCAATTTTCATGTTTACTTACTGGCATTTCTTCTGAACTAGACTGTTCAGAAAATTCAGGCAATCTCCATCTCTTCACAAACAGCAGGCTTCTTTGAGCAAGTCTGCACAGAGAACAGGAGTTTTCTTTGGTTTCCGTTCATGTTGACGAGAGTGGCAAACTCCATGCACCTTCAGCCTGAACCTTATGGCCCCAAAGTAATTTGTCAGTGGATCAATCATCTTGTATTTCTGCCTTCACTGCCAAGACTCCTTGAACACTTAACCACTAAGATTTTAGTAATTGTGCTAGGTTATTCCCAAGACTCTTCCAGAGCAATTCTTTAGTCCTTAATGTAAGTTTTGTATATTCCATGAGTGTTTTCCAAAAGCTCAAGACTGCATATTACTCTGATTCTCACTGGTGACGTATTCTGATATTCAAAGCCAGTTCTGCAGGTTTCTATATTCAGGTTAGTAAGTCTTAACCATTCTATTATAGCATTTTTGTGGCATTTTATTTTGCCCTATGTGTGAAGACAATCTAACTTACCCATAAACATAAGACCCTTTGATAGTAATTCTCTAACTTCAAAGAAAAAGATACGAGCAGTTCCCAATGGCCAGATGGTGAGACTTGTCACAAGCAGGGTATACCCTCAGTGCCAGAAATCCATACCATAATCACAGGCTGGGCCAGGTCATGTCTGTAATAAAGGATGTGGTGTCTGAAGATTCACACAGCTTGAGTCACATAGCTGAGACCAGGAGTCTTACGTCTAACTTTGAGAGAGAATAACCCAGAGTGAACCCTCTCGAATAAATTCAAATGTGCACTAGATCCACCTAGGTATACAATGGCAGTAACACTACCTTGTCAGGAAAAAGGAGGTACTCATTAATCAACCCAACTTTCATTTAAGGTTTTGGATGTGAACACAACCTTTCTTGAAAATTCTCTCTGCTTCAGTTTTCCCTTTATTCAAAACTGCACCCTTTTAAAATGTATTAGCCATTTTACTTACTAAATGCTATGCCAAACCTGTAGCCTTCATTACTGCCCAAGCTCTTTGTTCTCACTAAATGCAGGAATAGCAAAAAAACTTCCACGGCAGCAGAACTAACTAAAGAAATGAAAAACCACTAATAAGCAAAAGACCACAGACAAATCCACAAGACAAAAACCCTCATACAGCTTGCTCCTTCACTATGAAATTATCACTTTCCTAGGAGCCCATAAATACACTGCTCTCTCAGAAGTGCTGACACGACAATGGTGCTGCTTTTTTTGAACTTACCTCTTAGGGAGACTAGAGAACTACTTTACATCAAAATACAGTGTTAACAGACAAAAATCTCTCCCTACTATTCTCAGCGATATCATGCACACACCATTCACAAGAAAGAAAACTTGTATCAAAATCATGCCAGTGAAAGCCACTACTCAGGAATCCAGAGCAATCCTAAATGCAGAAGTGAAATGTGGCTGTAGCCAGCTGCCTTCCCCATGAACTGACAGGCAAGGAAAGAGCCATGTTCCTGTGGCACACGCTCAGTGTCCAGCACACCAGAACTCAGGGTGTCAGGAGCCAGCCCAGAGCTCTGTGTAAGTGCCCCCCTCCTTACAGGAAGGTCAGAACTGGTAAAGTCATGGAAATGTTTAACATCTACACCAGCAGGACCAACACAGCACTGCTGCATCAGCTCTTCAACACGGAGGTGGCTCTCTGCACAAGCCTGCACCAGTTAACCTACTTATGGGGGAGAGCCTGCCTGCTCCAGCCAATACATGTCTTGGGTCACTGCACAATAATTACCAAACACTCAGTGGGAACAACAACAGCTGTCATCCACAGTGTCTGCAGAGTTTTAAGCAGGAAATACAAAATTTTTATTCACATTCATCTAAATGTTATGATAATTTTGAGCAGTTTTTAGAAAATGAGAATTCATTAAGTTCAATGTAAAACAGCTGCACTGCAGATATTTAATCCAGCCCCAAGCTGGAGCATTAGGCAAGTACAGTCAGCTTCTGAGAACAGTATTAATCGTGGAGTTACGTTTTCCATCAGTGCATTTCTTCAAACAATTGTTACTTAACCTTCCATGAATCTTCGCTCTCAAATTTTCACCTCAGTAGTGCCAGCTGGAACTCCAAAACATCCAGCTAATATGTCTGGCACCACAACTGAAAACATTAAATACACTTCATCTGAAGAATTTAGATCTCGGATCTCCTCCCGGCCTCAACCAGTTTGTAGAACTGGAAACTGAGGATTCAGACAAATGACAAAGTCAACTGCCCCCCAGAAATGGGCTGCACAAAGACAGGAAGCAAAACTATGCATGCACCTTCAGTCATAGTCATGACTACCCTGCCATATGTTCCACTGAATATATTTTATTTTTAAGTTAGGCCCACCATTATTTCAAAAGTTCCCTGCCATTCTTCTTTTTACAGAGGAAGGCACACCAGCAAAAACATTGGCATTTCATAGGTACCAAGTCCATTTTAATAAGAGAATCTGCAACCCAGGAACCATTAAATCCCTCTTCCCATAACCAGTTGTAGGCAGCTCTCTTGGGAACTCAGAATCTGACTTGCATCCGGAAATGCATCTGCTTTGTAGCATTGTTACTCATTCCTGTCTTGAGCATCCACTTTGACTTCATCCTCTGCAGGTACTGCATGTCACGCTGCTGAGCAGAGATGGCCCCTACAGGGAGAGAGAAGGAAGAGAGATGGATCAATGTCTGCCACCTTACTTACAACTTGGATGCAAACGAGCTGATCTGCCCACACACTTCAGCAGTTATCTATAGGTTTTCCTTCCCATACTGGCACTCTTCTTTCCACTTTTTTCTGCGAAAAGCCCAGTTCCCTCTATAACTACTCATGGACTGTGATTAAGCCAAAAGGTTGTTTTGCATTCCAAGCATGATTCTTGTATATCGAAAGTGGATATAGATCACACCACTGTTCCCCAACTGGAAAAGTATTCTGTCAAAGTATGACTTATGTTACATTATTAAATAGCAAGAGTAGTGGCTTGGGCAGGCAGAAATCCCAGGAAGTCACAAATATCACAAACAATGGAATGAAAAGCTTGCACAGAAGCTGCACTGGATTTTAGAAACAAACTTCCTATATCTGCTTGGATATCAGGAAGACAAACCACTGCATAAACCCCACACATAAAGCAAAGTCGACCTCTGGAATTGCAGAGCGCTGGCATCCCAGAGCCTCCTCCTCTGCAAAACCCTGCCACTGTCACTCACCTGCCTGCCCTGTCCAGCCCAGGGCTCGGTACTGCTGCAGCACCCGACCCACGGCCTTCTTGTTCTTCGCAACAGCCACGTCCCTCGTCACACCAAAGCGCTGCTTGTAGTACCTCATCAGGGAACGGTGACCCACTCTGGCACCTGCTCACAGCAGGGGACATCTGTTATCCACCATGAAACAGACTCTGAAATGGAGTACTCAAGCACATTGTGAAAACTATGGAAAACCTCTATGCTGAGGAATCTTCTTAAAGGGTCCAGAACCTTAAAAATCTTAGGACTATTAGGAACTCAATGTAATTACTCTAAGAGCTGCTTGAAGGAAAAACAAAATGTGCTGCTCTTCAAGAGGGCCTTAGCTCAGATGACAAACAGGTAGTTATCAGAAAAGAAAATTTTAATTAGTGGAATGAGCAGAGAGGCAATGCTGTTTCAAGTACACAGGGAAGCCACTTGTGACATTCAGGAAAACTTGTGTAAGTGCAGAATTGGCAGCACTTTTCAGAATGAAAGGGCTCAGGTCCCCTCATACAAAACCACCAAACAAACAAAAAAAGCAAGTGAGAGTACCAAATGCTGAACTACAAAAAGGCTCTTTAATAAATTAATTTACTGAACTAGTTTACTAAATTAGATAGGAGCTGGCTCTCTACAAAAAAACCCCTACAGTAGATAACCTAAATTATAGCCTCTCCAAGTTGCACTCAAACAAATATGGAAAACCTTGGAGTATACTATGAGAGTCATATGATAATGAAGATGTGAAATGGGCAAAGCAACCCACTGCCCCAGTCCACATATCCATCAATGATGAAGAAGCTGAACTACCTGGCAGTGAAAATAAAGGAAGGTGAGGACATAACCCCAAAGACACGTCAATGCAAAACTATCGCCTCCTTTCCCAAAGGAAAACGCAACACTGGCCTGTGCTGCAGGTACCGGAGGCAGATATGGGAAGTGCAGAGAAAGTTGTAACAGAAACCCTGTGCCCACCGGAAGGAAGGATCAGCTCCATGGTGTCATCATCATAATCCAACTCTTTCTCTGCTGGGCACTTTCCAAGACCCTCCACATCTTTCCCATCCTTGTGATCAGGGTAACTGCTCCTGTGAAAGAGCAGCAGTACACGGTTTAGACAGAGTGCAGCCGCAGCTATCCAGACCCACCAAGCACAGCTACAGCAAGGCACAAAACTGTCATGTTTCACCTGCCTTGGTATAAGACTTCCTACCAGCAGCATCCTGCCCTGAAGACAAGGAACCCCTTTCCTCCACCCTGTTCTGCAACTCAGCACAGTTCTGCTACTGCACTTGTAACAGTGACTTATGGTGAAAAGCCACCACAGTGCAGGTCACCAGCTCTGCACAGCCACTCAACGAGCACTCCAGAAGCTCCACCTGTCACCATAATATGAGGTATTTCTGAACAAAATGAACACAGCTCAGGATAAGTTACAGGAAGTTCAACAAGAGGCCTCTAAATCACAGCAGTCCTGTTCAACTCTAGCTACACAACAAAACTTATGCAAGAAACCCACAGTAGGTGTTAAGTCCACAATCTGTCTAGAAGATAAAGACAGTTATGCCCTTTTGTGGCCTTTGCTGGTGCACTGAAATCTAAATTCAGGAACAGCAAACATACAAAACAGAATTCAATATGTACTTTGATGTAGGACTGGTAATAATGGTCACAGAAGAAGACAAGCAATCATGCTGTTACGTTTACCAAGTAGGGAACCAGCATATGCAAAATAAGAACTGGAACCCAAAATACCAATAAATTTTAAGAATGTATAATAGCTTCAGATGTGACATTAACTGTCCTTCTGTCTGTCCCCACCTCTGTAGCACTCAAAGAGAAATGACCTCACCTAAAATCATAGAAATCTGCAAATTCCAGGGCAGCATCTCCATCTGTGAAGAGTTTGCAGTGGCTCTTATCATTCATGTGAGCCTGGACTGCTTCCGTAGAGTAGAAGGATTTCCCCTTTTCATTGCACCAGATGCAGATTTTCCCAACGCCAACTTTCTCTCCTGCAGAAAACATTGGCACTTCTATTGGTCTGAACAAAATCTCCCTAGTCAGTAATTAACATTTCTGTGACAAAGCCTTCGCAGTTTGCAGGCAAAGAGACTGAAGAGGAGCCTTGAGCCCTTAATTTCCAGGACAGGCCTGCCGTTCCTATGCGTTGACCATACGGCCCCATCAGGGACATGTCTGTGCATTTAAAGATGTCTTGTGACAAGGTATGGACCATTCAGTATTCTCAATAACAAATTTCACACTTCCAATACATTTTTCTATCCAGTACTCAAAAATTATTTTTTCATCATTATTTGTAGACTTGAAGGAAGAGACAGTTTTTCCTAGCTTTTAGCTCTCTCCCAAGCATTGTAAACCAAAGAGACAAATACTTGTTACTCACTGGTAGGACAACACAGTTCATAGGCACACTTTAGCAACAGAATATTGCCCCAAATTTCACGTTATCTGAACAACTTTCTCAACATCAGAAAACTGTGTGAGACCTACAGGGTATACATGACCACGTTTGCTCAGCCAAGTTTTCTCTCACTCTTCCTGGAAAGCCTGTGGTCCTGCTCACAATCAAAAGTAATGACAGCACTCAGACAAAAAAAAAAGCAACACAAACCAAAACACTTGGTGTCATATCCAAATGAAAATAAGCACTATCAGAATATAATTATCCTGATAAAAAATTAGAGAACATTTAGTCATACCAAGATACTTGATCAGTCCTCTGAGATCCACAAGGTACTCTATGTCCGGAATAAAGAAGCTGTGGACTTTTGTCATATGTGCCACATTTTTTGTGAGAGATCTTGAGTGATGAGAACAGAACAAGCAGTCAGTGATTGGTATGGCCCCAACAGCAGGAACGCTTTCAGCCTCTGCCTGTTGTTCCTCCTCCTCTTCTTCATCCACACTTTCCATCTCTTCGTCGGAGACAATGTCTTCACCAGAATCCATATCTTCCCAGTCTTTTAAAGGAAGTTTTAAAAAGATAATTATTTTATATGATTACTTTTCCCAAGCAAAACAAGTCCTAAATAAGTTAGAGAAAGCCATCATGGAACATATTGCTTTTTCTGTTTTTACAGCCAAGTGCCACACAGTCACTTCCAGGTGCAAGAATTTACCATTGCCAGTAAAAGACATTTCTCTTTAAGATGCACAGCAAAGCACAAGGTTGCTGATAAAAACTGTTGGCAGGTCTGATACTTTTCCCCCTCCCTTTTCTCAACTATTAACACTTTACTGCTGTTTCTAGGCCTTACATTTAATTCACTACAGCACAAGAAGAACACAAGCATGGCTCTTTGAAAACAAGACAACCCCAACAACATCAGGAAAACAGTAACTTCCAGCACTGAGGGAAAACACACTCCTGTTCACACACTTAAAAGAACAATTAACATTCAGAAACCTACTGAGATTTTCACAACACAATTTAGGACTAACACATTAATACTAGACAGGTGCAAGCTGGCTTCTTCTTTAGATGCTACAATGTACGTTCAGAAGTAAACATTTCTTTTCATGTAGAACAGATTCCCTGAACTGCAACTGAAATGTCAAGAGCACAAAACTGCTGTAACAGATGCAGTAACGTGACACAGGGGTTTTGGAAGCTGGAATGAGATTCCACCTCATTCATACCTGTCCCCTTGCTCAGTCACCCATTCAACTGTTCCAATAGATGCGTTTGGAGCTGCACTGTCAACTGCAGCACTGAAAGCATCCAGGTTAAAAATAACCCTTTTCTGGAAATTCTGAAGCTCCGATCTTTTCAGCTGTCTGCTTTCCAGGCTGGCCTCCAACACAGAGCTGTATTCACAGGAACAAGCCACTGGGGTGGCAACTCTTAAACCCATTTTAACACTGACATCAACACACTGAGAAGTGACACCACACAGTCAGGCTAAAGAGCAAACTTTCTCCTCTGGTCTTGATGGGCCGAGGGAAACAAAAACAACCACAGTCCCACCTCCCTTTAACAGATCAGGAAATGAGTTGGGACAACAGCAAATGATCATAACTGGATTTTTGTTCATTTTTTTTTTCTGAAGTAGTGTTAGGGTAACCTGTTACATTAGCCTTCTTTAACGGAAACTTCCTTTAAACTTTATGTGGGAAACAGTGCTCACATTAGTGACTATATTCAACCTTTACATGCATTAGTGTCTGTCTGTAAGCTGAAGAGCTGGCACTTCAGACACTAACACAGAGTCCTTGACTGCAAACATGAGCCAACCTTAATTCCTTTGTTAAACTGAAAATTTAATCAACAGGAAGACCTTTTGTGATGGAAATGCTGGATTGCTACAGAAGTAGGAGGAAGCTTTTGCTCAAACCATAGCTTACCCAAAGCTATCTTCTGTCAATGTGTTTACTGCCTTACCTTCCTCATTGTCCTCTTCTTCCTCTGCTTGTTGCTTGGCCAGCTTCCTTGCTTGCTGCTCAAACCACTGCAGCCGTGGAGGTATTTCTGGTCGTTCTCTGCTCTGTGACAAGCTGGCACTTTCCCTGGAAACTGGAGAGCTACTTGCATTACTGGGAGGTACAGGTGTCTTCTTTGGAGAGGAAGATGGCTGGGCTCTGATGGCTTGCTGAATAGCTGTGTTCATTTCATCTTTGTTTACACTCTCAGGGGCCAGCCCCTTTTCCAGGTTCTTCTCATTTAATATTTTCACCTTCTTGCTGACAGCTTGAACAGCTTTCTTCTCCAGCTCCAAGTGCTTCTTGGACTTCAGGTGATTCTCGTAGGCATTGAAGGTAGAGAACCTCTTGCTGCACACTGTGCAGTAAGTGGCAGTGATTTTGTTCCGCTCCTCTGCTACTGCTCTCTGTGCCAGGACTCTCTCTTGGAAATTCTCAGCAGTGACAGGAGGCATGTCAGCAACTTTACGCTTCAGGTTGTACCTGTGCCAGTCGGTTTTGTAGTGGGCACGCTGAATGTCACCATCCTTGAAAGCCACACGGCAAGTGATGCAAGTGTAGGTGGCCATCACTAGAAAGCGGGAAAAAAATAAAATCATGCTAAAAAAATGAAGCAACAGACACAAAAAAGCCCCAACACAACATCCTGACAACCTTCTTGTAAGGCAGTGTAAGACACACAGTTCTTGCACAGAATTAAATTTATTAAACACCAACATCAGCAATGAGTGTGCTATGCACAGGCAGGAGCAAGAGAGGAAACTTATAAATAAAAGACTTAGAGGTTACTTGTACAACAGCAGCAGCTGAGCATCCCAGCTCTGGATGCAGAACTCCCTGTGCCTGTTTGGACTGGGATGTAGGAGAGGGGCCCCAGCCGCAGCAACAGCATTTCAAAAGCTCTACACTTTTCACTGAAGATCAGTGACTAAAGGTTCTTAACAAGCTCATGTTCTGCCAACTGTAACATTTTGAGAAGACCAGTTAATTCCTCAGAAATACGGGTAAAAAGGGAAAACCAGCTTACAGGTCTATTTTCTATTTTCCACAGCCTTATTAAATGGCAAAAAAAAAGTTGCTGCATTTAAAAATAAAGACTTCTTAGCTACTTTAGAGCAGTTCATGCAGTGTTGACAACACACTGCCCTGCAGAGCTGTTCATCTGGAGATGCAGTCAGTCATGCCCAGATCTAGCACTTGAAGCCACTGCTAACTGGTCTCTCTCCGTTTCCCCTTATCCAGCCGAGCTGTGTTACTGGGGCTGTGACAGGACAACTGTACAGCAGTGACCTGCCACTGATGCTGTCCTTTCCAAACCCATACATTTCCTTCCTTCTCAGTGCTTAACAAAACTTAGCCCTTCTTCTAAAAACAAAGTTGATGGAATCTCTTGAATGCTCCAAAAGCAAAGGACAAAAAAAAAGGGTGATTTGGAGATCACAGAGAGCAGCCTCATCTTTTAACTGATTTAGAAAAACTATGGCCTAATCTGGAGAAAAAAGAAATAATACATCAGAATGAGGGGTCTGAAAGCAGTAGAGGAAGAGCAGCCCCTCCCAGAAGGTACTAACAGGGAGAGGCAGTGGCAGAAGTCATAAACATGCAGAGTCAAAATACACGTTATGAAATGCTCATTCCCTGGAACCACTGGGCTCCTTACTTATTACTGCTTGTGCTATCTGCGGTGCGACAGTGACAGGGGGGATGCAGAAAGAAAAGGCCGTATTATTTTATCTGGATAAAATACGATAAGCATCCACTCAGTTTAACAGATGCTTTTCGTGTTTCAGAGAAAAACGTATTCTCCTTCCACGGAGGGATCCCGAGTATTCCCTGAGGCGTTCCCCTGTCCGCGCCCAGGCACCAACCTGGCTGCCATAAAGCACTGGCGGAGAGCCACGCTGGCTGCTGGTGACGAACTCCCTGCAGGAACCTGCGGCAGAACCCTCTGCTCTGGTCCGTGACGGGCACACAGAGGCCACACGCTACATTACCACGGGGGCATTTAAAAACGCCCAACCTCCTCCCGCTCCGCCCCACCCAAAAGACGGCAGCTCAGAAGAGGAGGTGTGTTACTGAGAGAAACTAAACCCATAAACCTTCACCTCTGACTGCTACGTGGAGACGCGCTGACAACTCAAGCTGCATAAAGCAGAGGAATCCCGTGTGGCTGCACAACACCCGCCTGCATTTTCCCTTCCCGTTTCAAGCCACAGGACCGAACCCCGAGTCCTACCTTGGATGGGGCTCAGGAAAAGAAAACCCCAGGCACTCACAAGCCCTTGGCAGCACAGCCAGGTCCTTCCAGACAAGTCGTGATCTCCCCTGAGGCTCTTTATTACGGCTGATTTTCAGCTGCCTTCGGTTGGGTTTAAACTGAGCCGCTGTCCCCAGTCCTGGCAGAAGGCAGATGTTTACTACACGGACAACAAAAATTCGCGCAAAACCTAGAGATAAATAAATATAAGTGAAATAAAACAAGAGATAAGACGGAGCGCGAGCGGCAGCCGGGAGCCTCCAGGCCCGGCGTGACCCAGGCCTGGCTCACAGGGAGCCTGCATCCCAAGGGAGCGCAGCCGGCACGGCCGGGCCACGCCGCCTCCCCTCCGCCACCCTCGCCGGGCCGGGCTGGGCCGGGCTACCCCATTCCACCCCATTCCATCCCACTCAATCCATTCCATGCCATGCCGCCCCTCAGGCCCGGGACCCTCACCTGCGGCCGGCGGAGCGCGAGGTGCCGGGCCTGGCGCGGGGCGGGGCGCGCGGGCAGGAAGCGGCCGCGCGGCGCCCGGCGGGAGCGCCCTCTGGCGGGCGGAGGGCGCGCGGCACGGGCGGAGCCCGGGCACGGGCACGGGCACGGACACGGACACGGACACGGGCACGGGCACGGACACGGACACGGACACGGGCACGGACACGGACACGGGCACGGGCACGGGCACGGGCACGGACACGGACGCGGGCACGGGCACGGGCACGGGCACGGACACGGACACGGACACGGACACGGGCACGGGCACGGGCACGGACACGGGCACGGACACGGACACGGACACGGACACGGGCACGGGCACGGACACGGGCACGGACACGGGCACGGACACGGGCACGGACAAGGACACGGCAGCGGCGGGAACGCCGCCCAAGGGGCTGGGCAGCGGCTTTGGGTTCTGTTCTGCTTGTTTGTTTTCACAGAATCATTTAGGTTGGAAAAGATGTCTTAGATGATCGAGTCCAACCTATGGCCGAACAGCATCTTGTCAAGCAGACCATGGCACCGAGTGCCACCTTCAGGGATGGTGACTCCACCAGGTCCCTGGGCAGCCCATTCCAGTATCTAATAACCCTTTCTGTGAAGAAATTTCTCCTAATGTCCAATGTAAACCTTCCCTGTTGCAGCTTAAGACTGTCTTCTCGTCCCATCACTGGTTTCCTGGGGGAAGAGGCCGAACCCCACCTGGCTATAGCCTCCTTTCAGGTGGTAAGGTCACCCCGATTGTTACAGGGCTTTTTTCCATTTCTGAGAGCAAACACACGATGAGATGGTGAAAGATAAAAACTAACACATATTTATTAAAACAATCAATATAACAGTTCCATGTTTACAAAACAGTGATCGGGCAGGTAAAGTGCTGCAGAATACTTAAATACGGACATTTTGTAATTCTCCAGTTTCTGGTTGCCCGGGTGGGGGTGACTCACAGACCGTGACGCCGCTCATGTGCTGAGAACAGACGTGGAGACTACGGGGATTTGTTCAGAAGGCTGGGACAGCCTGGAAAAAGTGCAGAACGAACACAGAACAAGTAGAACAAGTATCTCTTCAGATCCTTTTACTTTGGGTTACAATTATTTAACCTCCTCTGCATAGAATAGTATTTTTTTCCACCAACAAACAGAAGACTGGTCAGCAGGTGTGTGGTAGGTACGCATGGAAACCCCGTGTGCTGGACACAGGTGGTTTTGCACTGGATTTGACACACCTAAGGCCACCAATCCGATGGTGATCCTGTCACTCACATGTACTGACACAAGGGGGAATCTCTGAGTACGAAAGAGTGACCTGCATCCCTGCCCTGACATACGTCGTTTTCCTCCATCAGGATGGGTGAAGCAGCCACTGCAAGGCACAGGAGGGTGAGCCCTTTACTGCCAGGTAAGAGCACACACACAACACGAGCAGCACTGATCCCAGGGCAGGATCTCACACTGTTACCCTACAGTGTTGGCTCACGCCGTGCCCTCTACGCTGCCTGTGTGCCTTTTGACTGGAAATCTCAGGCAAGCAGGCTTTCTATGGGAAAACTGCATGTTTCAAAGCTGTATACTGCCTTACACCTGCTTGCCTGTCTTCCTGCCCATGCATTCAGTTTGAAGGATGGGATGCTGACGACAGTGCTCGGTAGGAAAGACGCTGTGGACCATTGTGACAGGAATTTTTAAGGAACTGCTATTTCGTGGCTGCTGCTAGAATACAGCAAAATGAAGTTTTCTCAAGGGATTTCCAGCTGAAGGCAGTGTGGAAGGGATCCACAAAGGAGAGAAACATTTTCTTTGTGTTTTGCTGGCAAACTGCTGGCAGTGGAATGTATTGTGTCCAAGCAAAGTGTTTCTAACATGCAGTTGTGTGGAAGGGAAGAGATAATTTCCTGCAGAAAATTAGACATCTTTTCACTACCTGAGGAAGAATATTAAATGTTACAGAATTACATCCTTCCCATTACACAGTATTTAGGGGCATGAATGTAATTGACTACCATGAGAGCAGAAAATTTCTAAAGACACTCAGATAAGCAACTATGTCCCTAAATTTAATTATTTACTTGTTCAAGTTTTGGTTGTTTCTTTCTTTCTGAAAAAAAAAAAAAGGGGACTTGTACTGGTCAAAAAAAAAAAAAATCAATCTATTAACCTATTTTGAAACCAGAAAATGGGTAATTCACAAAAAGTCTGAGAAACTCCTCCAACTGCTTTTCTTTCTGATCTAATCTATTATTCTAGAAGAGTGCCCCTGTGTTACATACTTTTATAACCACAAGTATTCTTCAAAAAACAACAATAAAGTGCATGCTGTTACAATGCCACCATTGACAGCCAGCTAGTCTGTCCTGCCAATCTGCTCCAGAAAAGCCTGTGAAGGACTCCTCCTTCCCTCCCTCCTGCCTCTCCCTGTCCCGCAGCCTGTTTCCCCTTCTGGCACCAGCACTCCTGGACAAGGAAGCACACAGTTGTTTGGGTGTCCTGCAAAGTTTCATCAGCAACTTGGATTTGTACTCTTTTAACTGTACAGATTGTCCTAAAAGCGTGGCAAGGAAATGAGGCTTTTAAGTCATCTGAGAACTTTTTAAACTCTCTGGTTTTCCAACAAAAGCTTCTTTTAATTTTGGTTGGGTATTTGGTTTTTTTGTTTCTTTGTTTTTTCCAAAGGAGAACAGGCTGGTGGAAGCTAAAGAAGAAACTTAGCAACTGATGCTGTGAAAGTGATGTGGGCCAGGTTTTCTAATGATTTCCAGAAACTCAGGTGTTGAGATTTTGTAATTTTGAAAGCCACGTCTTGTGGGATCTATAACCAGCATCCACTTATTTCACAATGTATTTGATAATGAAGGCACAGGCTTACCCTTTTACTGGTAAAGGACAGCAAACACGGTCAATATGCGTTACTCACACAAAAAGCACAAGCAACAATAAAGCTAGTGTCAAAAAATATCAGCATTCTTCCTTTTGCTATACTCTTTTTGGCCATCTGCCTATTTTTCCACCTCAAAAGGAAAAAAATACAAAATGAAGTTAATTTCAAACACAAGTTTACCTACACATATATGTTAGTGGAAGATTTTTATCATCTGTTGCTGTACTTTTTGAGGGTCCTAGATGACAGTATTCACCTCTTCAAATGCCAGCAAATGGAAATTTACTTGAGTAGTAGTAGCAGCTGACATGGTCCCTCAACTTCGCTAATGGTTTACATCACATTAAAACAACTAGCTTTATTTCTTCCTATTTCTTGGATTACTATTGCTTGGTATTGCAATGCAGTTTTGTCACAGGTGAACAAAAAAGCCCTAGAAAAATAAGTTATCTGCTTGAGATCCCATGCCACTCACTCAGCATGTGTGGACTTTAAACTGGCAAATAATTTAAACAAGGATTTTTTTTGTTTTAAATTACATGCCAAGAAGAAGATTCTGAGTGTCTTCCCTAGCAACTGACCTCACCAAATACTTCTTCGTATCTTAGAATATTCAGCTTGCAACACAACTTTTGTTGCAGGTGGTAGCAGCTATCATGGGAAAAAAGCCAAACCAAAACCTACAGAATCTCAAATTAAGGAAGTGGCACCTAAAAAGCCTTTATGCTTTTTTTTAACCTCTAATCTCTACTCCAAACAATAACTACCCTCACCTGCTCCCAAGAAGGTTGTTCAGTTTACACAATATTAACTTTTAAACATAAAGATTCATTGGCTGACTTCACATGGGCAATACTGCCAAGGACCAGACTCCATCAAGGAACACAGCAGGTGGTCAGTCATATAACATGCCACTTGACAACTCTACAAGCCTATAACAGCAAAAAACTTGGAAATGCATCACCATATCCAAAAAAATTCAAGGGTTTTCAGTATGAAATCAAGTGGTTTTTATAGTGTTGCACACGTATTTAAACTTGAGTTGTGCCAGTTAATGTGTTTCATATATGGTAGATGCACTACACATAATGCTGACTACAGGGATCCATACTTTTTCGTAGGATTGAAGGAGGTGAGATGCAGTTAGTCTCACTGCAGCCCTCTGTTGCCGTCACAATATGAGTCATTAATTGTATTACATGATTGGAAAACTAGAGTAAATAAACTGTCAATCTTGAAAATTTGGCTCAGGACCCCAAAATAAATGGTTGGCAAAAAGATAAAAGAAACCTCTCCTGAACAACTGACTTCCACCACGCATCTGCAACCAAACAGTGGATAGATAATTCATTTCCATGCTATTACATTGAGGTATAACTACCAGAAACATGAAACTATCAGTATTAGCTGATATTTATCCAGTTAATTCACTCTGCATAAGGGAAATTATTACAACACATCTAAAGGGATAATAGTTAAAGCTTACAGCTCAGAATTTTCTTCTCTCTCTTTTTTTTTTTTTTTTTTTTTTTTTTTTTTTTTTTTTTTTTTTTTTTTTTTTTTTTTTTTTTTTTGTGTGTGTGTGTGTTTTATGTTTAATTTCTTCTGTGTTACCAGCTGAAACTTCCAGGTTAATGACTTCCAAGCAGATTTGAAAGGAAGCCTGAAGACTTTTTCTTTTCCTGGGATTCTGCTTCTTGACTTTGTGAAAGTCCCAGTTCTTTCTCAATCTGCTCCAGCTCAGACTGGTCAAGCAGTTCAAAATCATCACCTTCCTCTGTGTCTGTCTCCTCGCTCAAACTGGGCGCTGCCTGTGAGGGAGCTTGCTGTAGGGACTGCAGCTGGTCTTTGATGGCAGCAGACACCGCAGCTGTGATGACATCGCCAGCAATTCCACTCATTAAATTAAAGGTTTGGTCACTGGTCAAAGGCAAGGACAGCCCTGCAGTGGATGGTCTCTCTTTACTCTGTCTGGAAGTGTGATCCGCCTTGGCATCAGTTTGCTCTTTCCTTCGTTTTTGCTGGGTAGGCAAACCAATGCTTGAGTCATCGTCATCGTTTGTGCCGGCACCATTTTCTAAAGAGGGAAACTCTAAAAGATCTCTGGCGAAAGCTTCTTCATGATCACTAGGTCGGTCAAAATCTATTACAGGGTTAACAGAAGAAAACAGAGTTAGCACTCACAAAAGGTTTCCCCAAAAGGTACTACTCACATTTAAAAATGCAATTAGTAAGTGTTCCTTTAAATACATTTACTAATCCATACTCTAGGAGATTTATGACATCTAAAACAAAATGGTTTTGAGGTCATAAATCTAGCACCACAAATCAACTGGTATCTACCTAACTACTTGAACAAAATAACTTTTTAAAGCTAACTTTGGTATCTATCTAATGAAAACAACCCATGCAAATCTTCAGCACAGCTATTTCTAAATATACCAACCACATGAAGTACTAAAATTTATAAATTTTTTTTCACAATATATATAAACTACAAATATGTAAGCATATAAGGATGCGTTACAAGATTTTAACGTGCATATGGAATAATAAAAAAGAATGTTTATCTGTTTAAATAAAGACATAAAACAAATGTAAAGACCTAATTTCTTTTTCCTTCCTTGGCCAATGCTTGTATTAAAAAGGAAACAGAGAACGGAAACACTACAGATGGTCAGAATTGTTTCATGTTTTCAAGAGGATAAAATGCAGGATGTAATCAACTAAAACATTAAGTTTTAATGTCTGCATTAATGCAATATTTGTTATTAGAAATGTGTAAAACATACTGTGCAGTACATGGCCTGTGGAAGAGGCCTAAATAAGCCCAAGTGAATACTTTGATCAAGTATTTGAATGAGAAGGGAAAAAGTAATCAGTTTGAACTTACTTTCTATGAAAACAAGCAATAGGAGCTTGTTGTAGGAGCATTCATAAGAGTTAAGGAAATAAATCCTAAAAATGACTCATATGTCATTTTCTCCATTTTCTTTAGGAAAGACAGGCTGGGAAGGTGAGGAGGAAGGGTTGTGCAGTACGCAGAGTGGTGGCTCGAATGCAGAGAGCTTTGACAGGAGATGAGCCAGTCCTCGGATGCATCCCGTTTGGTCTTGCACTTTTGTGCATGTCCCATTTGCTGAAATGCTCCGTGGGGAAGAAGAGTAGAGGTTGTTTATTTTTCCCATAGCAAGGCTTTGAATATGGTTTCCCACATGATCCTTACAGCCAGGCTGGTGAGTGAACAGGGTAAGGAAGATGTAAGGTGGGTGGAAAAGTGGTCGGACTGCCAGGCTCAAAGACTTCATCAGCGTGCAGCTGGTTATTGGTGTCTGTCTCAGGGACTGAAACCAGCACTGTTCAAGGTTTTTATTAATGACTTGGATGACAGCATGGAGTGCACTCTGCAAGTTCATGGGCAGAAAGGAACTGCTGTGGGGCAGGTGCATTTGATATTCTGGAGGTCAGGATGCCTTCAGAGGGACCTCAACAGGCTGGAGAAAGGAAGAGGCTGAAAAGGAACATCATGACATTCAACAAAAGCAAATGTGAAGTCTTGGATCTGGGATGGAATAACCTGTACAGCAGTACAGGCTGGGGGCAAAAAGACAGAAAGCAGCTTTCCAGAAAAAGACCTGTGGGCAGCAAGTCAGTGGTATGCCCTTGCAGCAAGGAAGACCAACCACACACTAAGCTGTAGTAGCAAAACTGAAGGCAGAAAGTCAATGGAAGGGATTTTCCTCTATTCAGCAACTGAGAGTACACACTGAAGTACTTTGGCCAGTTTTGACTTCTCCAGTTCTAGACAGCCAGTGGCATACAGGACTGTCCCCTGGAGAGACAGCATGATTATTTAGGGGGCTAGAGAACAGGATGTATGTAGATGCTGAGAGTGGGCCTTGTTTGGCCCCAGGAGAAGGTGACAAAGAGAGAATAATTTTAACTACTGAATGGGAAGGTAGAGAGAGGATGGGCCTGCCTTTTCTAGAAAGTGCACCGTGAAAGGATCAGAGTAAACTGACACAAACTGGAACATGGGAAATTTTGACTCACTGAAAGAAAAAAAAAAAACTTTTCATCATGAGGGTAAGCAAATATTGAAAAAGGCTTTCCAGGGAATCTCTGCCACTGGAGGTGTTCAGAATTCAAATGGTCACAACCCTGAGAAACTTCATAAAGCTTTAATGAAGAGCTTTGCACCTGCTTTGGATAGGAAGACAGATGAGATGAATGACAATTGCTCTATACAACTTACAGTTCTGTGATCATACAATGCTGTCCATTTATAATTTGAAATATTAGGAAAATAATTAAAATTATTAATTTGTCCTGCTTGTCATTTACAGTGAACTTGTCCTAGTAGAAATGCAAGATGAGCAGAGCAACAGATCCACAGGTAAGATTACACCAAACTCCTGTTGTCCTTAATCTTTATTCCAGCAAAGTGTTTACAGATAGCTTGATCTGTAAAAAGTAAGAACTTTTTTCTGGTCAAGATCAAGCCAAGTGCTTGAGAATCTTTTCCTAGTCTAAGTCTTCATAGGCTCATTGCTGGTTGTCTTAATTTCTAGTAGTAAAACCTAATAATACTTTCTTTAAGTGGCTGTTTAACAAGTCAGAGTATTCACTGCTTCTTCCTCAGCTTTTACTTGCTTAGCTTACCCACAAAACCACTGGTAGGAACTTAAAAGGTTTACTTGCTTAAAAGGTTTGGTAGAAGAGAGTGCTACATCTGGCACTTATTGAATGTGTTGCTTTTACCCAGCACTACTAATGTATTTAGACACTTGCTAATGTACTTTAAGATTTTTAAGAAGAGGACAGTTCTTGCACAAGACGTACCCAAAACTATACAACACACTATGATTAACCTTAAATTCATTTCAGAGGGAAAAGTAACAACCCCAAGACCTGCTGTCCTCAAACTGTCTAATCATTTTGAGGCAACTTGCATGTCTGGAATGTACTGATGATATGGATGAAGCTGTTACATACCGTCAGATGTGTCTGTCTGTGGAGAATACCCCTCAGATAAGTTAAAGGTCCCATTATCGGTCCAGGATACTTCTGAGACATCTGTGTCAGACACTGACAGCTCTTTGGCAACAATTGCAGGACTAACCTACACAGAAAACAGTCCCATACATGGTATTCTTATACTCAAAAAAAAAAAAAATCACACTACAGAAAGTCAATGCTGAGAGACTGAAAAAAATCCCTCTTGTATGTCATAGCAACATAAATCACCTCCTATTTAAGCCTTACTTGAAGAATCATGAATATACTATACAAGGCTTAGAAGTGAAGCATCCATCTTTTTAATTACTAAAAGCTCTATTATACTAAAGAAGCATAGAAAATTCCAGTTATTCATTCTGAAAGTAATCCTACTGTAATGAAGGCAAAATGAGCCTGCAAATACAAAATACGCATAATGTAACAAAACAAGTAAACATGGACCAGAAAAAACAGCCCAGTATCTATAAGACCATCAAAAATTAGCTGAACAAAAAAATCATTATCCTTCACCAATTCATTCAACAATATTCAGTTATTTCAGCTACAAGTTTTTATGCCATGGGATATTTTTTTTTTGTGGTTTTTTTTTTCCACAGCACAAAACTACCTTCAAAGCAATCACTGCCAAAGTCAGGCTTTATACACTACTGATCAAATACTGCATAATAATTCCTATTAAGATGATTTTTTTATACTAACTGGTAGATTCTGATTATAACAGAAAAAACCTTTGTCATATACTCATTTAGAATACTAGGAGAAAAATGAGATATTTGAGTATTCTCATACATATCTAGAAAGATTTTATAGATATTATCTTAATTGCACCATCATTGAAAATTATTAGACAAGTGATTACGAAAATATCCAACAACTTATGTAGGTTTTCTATTAATGTTTCCCTTTTGTATTTTAATTTGCTAAAAATCAACTGCAATTTCACTGTTGCAAATAAGAGTAACCACCTTTGCTAATAAATTCTAATGTAATCATTCTACAGCCAATACAAAATAAACACAATCTTAGCTCAGTAGGCCAAGGAAACCATTACCTTAAACGCCAGAAGTCACAAATGCAGTAGGTTAATTAGTACAAGGCTAAAGGTGGAGACCATGAATCACTTCTAAAGCATACTGCTTACTTCAGGAACACTGCCTCCTGGGGAGGTTAAAGTCTTCTACATAAGAACAGAGACAGCAATCTACATAGTCTCCTATTATCTATATAGATTTTAAAAGCAAGATAGGGCTGATTGAAAAAAAGTCACCTTAGGACACAGAGCTGATATGTCTAATTCACTGTCATCTTCTGTGGGTTTTGTTTTTGCTGTTTCTGAAAGAAAAAGATATATTTTTTACCCTACTCATGACAACAGATTTTAGTGTGTGTTCTCTGTCACACAGCTTGTGTAGCACAATAACCTTCCAACTGCTGACACAGTGCATCATTTATGTACTATGCTACCAGGGAAACAAGCCTGACTGAGCGACTGGCTGCTTATCAAAGTACAGCAACCAAAGTGGGAGAAGGAATGTTATTCTCAATACATTCCAGTAGATCTATTTACCTGCACTGTACTTCCTTCAAGAGTCTCTGTTGCTCACTCTAATGTCATCTGCCCTGGCAATAGATATCTCTCTTTTAGACTACACTGCTGGTACAATGCACAGGTGTAATGTGTTGTTGGAACAGGCTGTGTAGTTATCCCACCACATTACTTTTACATGAGAGCATGCAATTTTCTAGATAATCGCATGTAATCTTCATTCACAAAAACCCTTCTAGCAGCAGCATCCAGCTACCCTGCATTCACAGTCATATGCAAATTTGCATCCAAAGCACCCTCTCAAGTCTGGTAGAATGTTGCTCTTTATCAATAAGAAGAGATAGAAATTTTGCCTCCTCTGTCTGAGAATCTTTTGAACCAATATAAAGTGAAAAACACACTCATAGGGTTCTTGATTGCTTCTTCTTGCAACTTGCTCTTGTGCCAACACAAGAGTTTGTGAACCCATGTGGTGAACTCAAGGGGAAAAGCAAGGTAGTCTTGCAACTTGTCTGGGTTAAATCAAACCGGAGGACGAGATGCAGGAAAAACATATCTAACCTCAACCATTTTCCCAGTGCTGGCTTATGAAGTTTATTAAACTACAGTCTGATATTTTTCTCTGTAAGTTCCACTTAAAAACTGAACGAGTAGAATAATTAATGAAAGAAAATTTCCAATGCATTATTCCTTATTTCCAATAACTATCACATTACGTGTAAGACAAGGGGAAAAGACATGTGGTGCTTCTCCTTGGGTCTAGGAACAGCACATTGTATAATGAATGGTTACAAGAAATGCATGTTTTAAAGCAGATATTAAGTCTACTGATGTAGCACTAATTAAAAAGGGTAGGCTACCTGCAAGTAGTGTGACTACACTACAAAGGTCTAATTACCAAAACTGGAGCACGCACAAAAACCACACTAACACTGTTCATATACATACTTTTCTTGAAATAGCTTTATTGCTTAAAATCTGAAAGTTTCCAGTATTATAAAGATTTTGGGTGAGATAGGCAAGATTTAATTTTAAATTAATTTCTCCCCTTTCCACCTAAAAACTTTGATTAATTTGTAGCTGCCCTCCTGTGGCAATTCTTACATGCTTTTTGAGTATTTGGAGAAAGAAACAACTTCTTTTTGCTGGAGGGAGTGAAATCAAGGCAGATTTAGATACAGGAACAGAGTTTGGTCTCTTACTGAAAATTCTGTTATGTCCTTATTTTGAGATTCTTGAGTGAGTCTCTGTCCTGGGCAAGTTTGCCTTATCTAAAGAGAGATAAGCATTGCAAGCTTACAGTAAGTAGTTTTTTCTGAAAACTTACAAGCAGTACATCTATCCACATACAAAGAGCTTGCCTTATTTCTTTCCATGAAGTAATAATTACTTTATTATCATACCCAGATACTTGACATACATTGTCACTCCTTATAAAGCTAATAACTGTAGCCAGGTTTAAAGCAAGAAATAACTCTACAGTTGACTTCTCAGGACAAACCAAACTGTCTGCAAGGTGAATAAAATGCTCTGCATATAGAAACATATTACTTGAGACTATAATTAATTACTTACCAGATCTCTCTTTTTTCTTCTGGTTGATATATTGCACTATTCCAAAATCTAGTCTCATCAGAATAGCCTTTATTTTGCTGCACAGTTTCTGTCCAAATTCATTGCACTTAAGGAAGGGACATAAAAAGGCACACAATACTGTGATAAAAATGAAGACAGAGAAAAAAATTGTATTGAAATATTGCTGTACAAGAGGTTACTCAATAAAGCTTAAACAATGCCTTTGCATAAGATAACTACTAATTTTACATAATACAGTTAGTTTTACGTAAAAATGTACCGTGAAATGCTCATGTCAGATAAACTGTTAAGGTCAAATCCAGTTTTCAGGAGCCATTCCTACTCATCACAGAAAATACCATTATATTCATATCAGTTGACATCTTTTTTACTATCAGTAAGACAGAATTTATGGTCATTATAACATTTATCATTACCTTGACTTAGCCTGATTTTGATATCTCAACCTGACAAACATGACTATGCAACATTGTGCCAGAATCAACACACTGAAAAAACGTGTAAGCTGACTTCCATATGACAAAAAATTGTAAAAAATTTCTCATATATCTAACCTAAATTGACCCTCCTTCAGTTTAAAAGTGTTTGTTACCTCTTGTGCTATTGCAACAAGCACTGCTCAAATGTTTGTCCCCAGCTTTCTTGTAAGCCCTCTTTAGGAACTGAAAGGCCTCTTCCCAGAGTGTTTTCTTCTCCAGGCTGAACATCCCCACCTTGCTCAGTCTGTCTTCATAGGAGAGGTGCTCCAGCCCTCTGATCATCTCCATATCCCTCCTTTGGACTCAACAGGTCCATGTAATTCCTGTGCTGGGGACCCCAAGCACTGCAGGTGGGGTCTCACCAGAGCAGAGCAATGGGGCAGAATCCCCTTCCTTGCCCCACTGGCCACACTGCTTTAGATGCAGCCCAGGACACATTTGATTTTCTGGGCTGTGAGTGCACATTGCTGGGTCATGTCTAGCATCTCCAGCACCCCCAAGTCCTTCTGGGCAGGGCTGCTCTGGATCTGTTCATCCCCCAGCCTGGGTTGGTACCAGGGTTTGTCCTGACTCAGGAGCAGCACCTTGCACTTGGTCTTGTTAAACCTTGTGAGGGTCTCATGGGCCCACTTCTCGAGCTTGTCCAGGTCCCTCTGGTTTGCATCCTGTCCCTCAGACTTGTCAACTGCACCACAGAGATTCGTGTCTTCTGCAAACTTGCATGTGTGTGTAAACAGATATATAAATACATAAATACTCGCTATACAGAGACCAAATAATGAACAATACACACACACACAAATCATGACTGAAAAAGAGACCATACTTACACAAGACATAGGAGAGGACAACTCCAGGAATGTAACTTCCCAAGACAGTGAAAAATGTACATATGCTGCAGACTAGTAGGCAAAACTGGCAAAAACATTAAAATTCACCATTAACACTTCACTTAAATTATTAGATAATTGCAAAAGAAAGATGTTGCATGCTAATGAAATCTAGAATGCAGTGCAAAATTGAAGTTTGTTTTTTAAAACTGGGAAATATTTTTAACACTTCTGGTGAAAATAAGCATCTAACAGTCTATTTTGGATAATCAGGACTCATCTCCTATCAAGAAAACATGCTATTTTTGTTCATTTACTGTAAGGCTTTAACGAGCTCATGTTTTCTCCTAAAATTACTAGAAATTACACTCTCATTGCATGAAAAAAGACTGGACAGTTTATATGCAGGAAAAAACCCAGCTCTCTAATTGTAATATTACAGTGCATGCTTGCTGCATGCTTACAAAAGAAAAACATCCTTGCTCTAGCTACAGCTCTCTCGCCTGTTGTGTTGCTTTGTTAAACTGTTTTCTCTCATCTGCTGGCAAGCATTCTCTTGATGCTTGTTGGCTACTCTAGCACCCCTGTTAATGACAAGACTGAGCCAAATTTCCAATTTAAAATTTGAGATTTGGCCTTTGTGGTGACTGAGATATAACAGTGCATCTTTCACAACTGCACAGTGCTGAGTACACAATTGATCTTTTGAAAGTTTGCTTTTGGAGCTGAATTGCAATAAAATGGTTAATTCAAAGAAATTTTGCACTCAGCATTACTGCCTAATTTGCTTCTAATTATAGCAATAAAATAATGACATGGCTCAGAGAATGAGGTCAGGGAAAAGAAGGGAAAACATACTATCAAAATTAGCTTTTCTAAACCAGTATTAAATATCTCTTAACATACAGTCATGTTACCACAATTACTGATACCGTATTTCTTTACTTCACTACAAACTTACTTCTTTTAAATATAACTTTATTGTCCAAACATACACTTGCTCTTAATATAATTTATTCATTTTTTTGAGAGGCATTTCATTCTGTTGATCATCTGTATTTTCAGTCTAAACTGCTAATATTTGAGTGTGGTACTACGTGCTTTCTATTTGCTAATTCTGAATGGCTTGTTTTCAGGAAAGATTTTCTAGCAAAATTAGGAAAGATTAAAAGATGAGAAAAAGCCTCATAGTCTTCTTTTAACTTGTATTTAGCAATACAAATATAAAAATGTAATCTACTATTATCATAATATACTTGTACATTATTTATGTTTTTCTTTGGAAAAAAAACCCTGCTTCACTTTTAACTTGAACTAAATAATGACATTCTTCCTACTTGGAGGGAAAAAAAGCCTTATTCTTGCTTGCCTCTTCAACTGGGTTCTCCAGCTCAGTCTTTCCAGTAAAAAAAAGGGAAAATCACCAACTATAAGTGTATAGAAGAAAAAATATCACAACAAAGTATAAGGAACTCTCTTCATGCAGCTATTTCCGAAAACTACAATTATTTGAGAAAACCCCCCATGTTTATGTATAGGAACATGCCTATTTACTTCTTTGCTTTTTCAAGTTTTTATTTAATTGTGATGTTTTAAATTGCATTTAAAAAGTCCATGAAATAACAGCTGAAGTTCCAACAGCTGTAAAGGGATGGACTGTATTGCTATAAACTTTACCGTGAACAGCTTTTCTCACTGACTAGCTACCCATATCCTTTACAGCAAAAAAAAGTTAGCAGAAACTCATGATTGAATCTATCAGAATGTACATTTTCTTTTCTTTTTTTTTTTTGCTTGCTCACTTGTTTTTTTATAAATCTATCTCATCTTTTTATTAAATCATATACAACTGTTAACCTAACTGAGGAGTGCTTACCTTGCCAGGGTTTTGTTCCTTAAAGTGGGACATTTCTTGAAGAAATACAAATAAATTCATCAGTGTTTCTGAAATGCACTGATTTATTTTGAGCCTGTAGTCTTGACTGGAATCGGTGACTTTCCAGCTGAGTAAAACAAACAAAAATTACCTGACTTTGTTTACAGCTCATATGAAAGTTGAAACTGGTTGAAAACATCATGTAAAGCCATAGCCTCTGGCAATCCAATGGCTGCTGCTATGTTAAAGACACCTGTGCTTGTTTCTATGCATTTTGTATTGAGTTAATTTGATCTTTTTAACTAAAAAAAATTAATCTTTTTAACTAAAAAAAATTTTGTATTGACTGAAAAAATTAATTTTCAGTCAATACAAAAATTACTGCTTATTGATTCTGGTCTTATGAAGACATTGAGTTTAAGGCACAGCTGTCATCTAAATCAAGCAACTGACCCCAAACTTGGTTTGTAATATTTTGTTTTTTAAAAATATACCACAGTACTTTTCATTGCCACAAGATGGCCACACATATTAATACAATTCATTTTATGCATATAATCCTTGTGCTTTTTCTTTTCTATTTTTTATCTTGTTCTGCAAACTGTGATAATTGCTACCCAACCTAGAAAAAAAGAAATTGCTCTCGAAGTCTTGCTGCTTACATTAATTTTCCTACTGAATTTTGGTTTTTCTATTATATTGAAAGGACTGTTTCTAAAGCTTATCTTATGACTGTTCAGCACTTTTAATAAAATAACTGCCTCCCCCCCAAAAAAAATTCTGTACCAAAGAAGTTTGTGAAAACCGTGAGACAGCATATGTGTCTATCACATTTAGGGCTGATCAGTTTATCCAATATTGAGCTTAAATCTTAAATGGTCACATCATATACCTCTGTGGAATAAACAGAACGTCAACAACAAAGCTGTTCTATAAAACAATAAATAATAATAAAGACACACACAGGCCAGTCAATGTCAAGTCAAGCTGGTACACAGAATGGACAAACCACTGTGCAAACACTGAGAATCTGAAGTAAATTCTACACCAGCTTTATGGAGTTACTTTTCACATAATGCACTGCTGAGTACACACAGCTTCAATCCCAGTAAATGCAAGCCAGCCATGAGCAATTCTGGTCATTTTAGTGAGATATGTAACCCATTACATGTCTAATCCATCACTGCCTTAATAGTTAACATTTTGTCACAGGTGGATTGAATGACAGGATAAATAAAAATCTACATTATGAAAGAATGACTGTACAAGGGTCGGTGTCTGGACATAAGGGCACACACAGGCGGTCAGATCAAACTCCTATCAGCTACACCGTCTCTGCAGCCTCGTTTTTTGAAAAAACGCGCAATTTCGATCAAAAATGCTCCGAGGATACCCTTCCCTGCCTGCCGGCTGTCCTCGTTCGCCACGAGGTGGTGGCACAGCCGCGCGGGGACCAGCCAGGGACGGGAGCGGTGCGGGGGACACGGCGGGGACACGGCCACACTGCCTGGAGGGGACACGGCCACACTGCCCGGAGGGGACACGGCCACACTGCCCGGAGAGGACACAGCCACACACCCGGAGGGAACACGGCCACACTGCCCGGAGAGGCACCGCGACCTGCAGGAAACGGCGACTTCAGCCACGGCGTAAGGCTCATTGGAGTCCAAACCCCAAAACTGGTGCCCTATTCCTGACTGCATTATAGTATTTGTAGTGACGCAGTGGTGTGATTTCCTCTTACATTACAAACTAGTCCGGGTGAAGGTATTTTACTTCCCTTTGAGGAAGAAAAAAAAAAAAAAAAAAGAACTATTTAAAACAGCTCACCTGAAATGCACAGGGTTAGAGCCCCATGTCTTGGACTGGGTGACTTCTGCAATTTCCCAGCCATGCAAGGCACTGAATGCTGATATTTGCCCCTGACAGGGGATGTAAATAAAACCATAACATAACTCACAGAGATCACTGCAGGAACCGAGCTGGATGGATGCGCAATGTTACACAGAAATTTCTGTCTGCGCCCCACCCATAGCAGGGATTTCAATTTCCATCATCACTGATAATTAGTGGCAACAGGAAAGTATTATACAGAGGTTTTGGCCTACAGGAACTGCAGTTTTTATGGACTGGCTACTCCCCCTAAAGAAACACTGCTTCCAGCTTCTGTAAACCACTCTACAGCATTAATAAGTATTTTAAGAGCTGCCCATTTATTCCAGTACTGAAAACTGCTATTATGACAGTGTTCTGTATAACAAAATCCTTTTACAGACTTTTACTGCTACCCTTTATTTAAAATTGTTGACAATCAAAGTAGAACTCTGTGGAAGAACAAAGCAAAAATGAACAGGCCTGATGCCTACTATTAGAGCTTTGAAATACCTAGGACAATTGTAGATACTCACTTTAGATATTTTAAACTAATAACAAAAAGAGAGAGAGAGGAAAGATGAAAGCATAACGTACATGAAAAACACAAACTATTTTCACATATGCTAACCACTAATATAGAGACAATATAGAGAAGGAGATATAACAAGGCACAATGGGATAGCTAGTAACAATTTTAAAAAATGCAAAGTAAGAAGAAAATATGCACATTTGCAGGGAAAGTTCTCTGGGGTTGCTTTGCTTCATTGCTAGTGATGCTTTCTTTAGCCAAGTTGTTGAAAGCATGAGCTGCAGTGCAGATAAAATATATTGCTGTATGCCCTGGCCCTGTGGTACACATGTGGTGCATGGACAAGAAGACAAGCAAGAGGAGTGTATGATACAGGTGGAATTTGTTTCAAAACATTGCAAACCCTACTGAGCTCCACAAAAAAGTAGTTGGCAGTTGGTTCTAGGCCAAGAAATCCTAAGACACCTTTGTCAGTTCTACAATAGCTACAATTCTCTATTTTACAAGGAACATCAGGGACTATTTTGAATTTGATCTTAGGCAATTAGAGGTGTAAGAAAGTCAGCTTGCTGATCTTCAGTGTGACAACCAGATGCACATGCTGCCTCTTCTTGTTCACACCTCCCAGCAACTACCAGCCTTGGTGATGTCTATCTTTCCTTTTTACATTGAACCCAATGTTACCCACAGTCCAGAGGGCTGGAACATGTGGGAAGCAACAGACCCTGGTGAATGGGGAATGAGAAAGAAAGGAGGTACATCATGTAGTTGTATGTACAACATATAATGTATGTACACAGAGAGGTTATATCATGGCCCCGTAAAAACAGAGGTAACTATTAAGTCTGCATTAGATAGAAAAGAAACAGGCACACAGTGATGCATTCTCTAGAGAAATTCATTTTCCAATGATCACTTTTAAAGATAAAAAGGGGAAAAGAAGACATGTGAAATGATGAAGATGATGAATGTGGAGTGCCTAACTATGACATAAGTCAACCAAGAATATAAAAATTATTTCAGCATATATTAGTGGAGTTACTCACAGTACCTTAATACATGACTTATATATGCACTCTATACTTCCTGCCAAAACACCTTTGGGGGACTGCTGTCCGGGTGCTCCTTTGCGGATAAGCAGCCGACTCTGAATAGTTTCAAATGCTTTTGTGGATCATGTAGAAAGAATAGTATTTTATGCTCCCATCACTTATCCTTAGTTTGACATAAAATGCTACACTCCCATTCTAAAACTACTGTCAATGAAGTTGAGGGTGTTCAGAAAAAATAAATTACTCACATCCTTCTGACTGCCTATTGCATCATTTCTATAACTGAGCAAATATATAAACTGTTGCCTAGTAATTGCAAAAAAACCTACCCAAAACACTCTACCCAGATGCTTCCACTGATCACAAACCCTGTGGCCAGAAGAGTCAGTGCCGTTATGTTCGCTAAAAATGACTGATGGTGTCATGCTCCCATTTCGTAGCTAGACATCTGTTCAAGCAAAGCCCCATCACATTTCTCTCAGAAAGGTCAGCAGATCTCATGTTACTGGTTTAAAGATCTCTTCGTGATGTGCTGGATTTTTTCTAACTATGCGTACGCAGTTTTCACTCTATCTCCATGCAGATACGCTACTCAGAACTGCAGCAGTGACAGAGGACACCATGATGTGGTGGATCGGAAGGACTGCACCCACAGTCCTGTGCATAAACATAGAGGTAGCAATTATAGAGCTTCTAAAGCCTCTTGATTTCCCAACTGCAACCACACATATTTGAAGCCTGTGCACTCTGTAATTTTCAAGGTAACTTAGAATGTAGTAGTCAAGGTGGAAGAACTGAAAGGTACATTCCCAAAGATATGTAAATCAAAATACAGGTAATATGGCTATTTTGTAGTTTTTAAAAAGTTAATACGTAGAACTTATAGAATGGTGCTACTCTAAGGCATCTGGATATCAAAAGACAAACAGGCAACCAGGAGTTCATCATGAAACTTAACCAAATGAAATCCAGCATAAACTTTTAGCAAACCGCAATCAAGCAGGTCTACCTTTTCAGAGCTTTCACAGGTTTCTGCTGTAAGAAAGAAGTCACCATGGTGCAGAAGGGAGTGATTATAATGATACGGTTTTTCTCTGAAGCAAACATTTTATACCTGAAGACCTACACAAAAGAAGTAGGTTTTGAATTTTTGCTTGTAAATTATTAAGGTACAGAGATAAGGAATTTAAAATAGTATCGCGACTAAAAATTTGTGTAAAAATTTGTGTAAATTTTTTTATTTCTTTTTACATAGAAATTTCAGGAGGATATATACTGAAAATGAAAATAAACACCCCTTTCTCTTTCCAAAATATGAAATAGTGTTAAAAGGATATTTTACAGTTGAGTGTATTAAAGTACCAATGGCAAAACCTCTAAAAGCTACTATTGAACTGTGGTGGAACACAATGCACTATTGATTAGCCTTATAGAAACACAATGTAACACATTTGTGAATGTTATGTGCACTATGTGGAAAGACAGAATGGCCAGCACCACTAAACTCACAGCACAGCATCCTAATGACCTATGTGGCTAATTTTAAAGGTGACTATGCAGAACTGGGCTCTATCCCGTGCCACTTTTGGATCCTATGCAATCGTTAAGTATACTAAAATAATTATATTTGTGTCATGTGGCGGTGACCAAGTCAACAAGACCTGTAATTTAAATGAATCACTGGGACACCATGTAAAATCCTCCTTGCATCAAGGACTTCCGCAAAAGAATGCTGTGTCACTGAAAGAAAAACCAAAAACAGGAAGCATCTACAAATATACTCCGTTCTTAGACTTCAGGGAGAACTTTTATCTACAACCTTTTTGTTCCAAATATTACAAAGCTTTTCTAACAGAAATCTCTTCAGCTTATGCACCTTATTTCCCACTGCTAATCCACTGGTGCTGCCACATTTCCCAATCAAAAAATCTCCTTTAATTACCATACAGTAGTTCAAATACATTGTTTATAAGTATTAAATAAATTGTGTTAATACTGTGCAACATTGCTTCTCCAACTGTTCAAGTGTTTTCGTCCCAGCCTCATCTGTCTTCATCTGACAGTCCAATTTTGTGCTTTTTTATTAACAGTGGGTCAGTCCAGTTTGCTGTTCCTGTTTCTGGTTTTTTTACAAGGTAAGGTATAAAGGAATAAAAAGCTGAAAAATGGTCTTATTTCACAGCTTTCCCCCTTTTGTTTCCTTACCAATGTTTGTTTTTTTTTTTTTTTTTCTTTTCTTTTGTAGTATTACTGTACAAGAAATATGTTTAAATCACCAGCATTTGATGAGGCTGGATGTGCCTTTCTCAAGGGACTGCATAGCAGACTGGTGGGGCCACGTGACTTTCAACAACACATCATATAAGCAACCTTTCATCCCTGACTCTACATACTCCTTGCATAGTGTGTTTAACTAAAGACATAATTGTATTTTCTGCTCTTCAACTGACTCGAGAACATTTTACCACTGGTGTGCAGCTGAAAAATATCAATCCAATAAATTAAGGTAGTTTTTTTGCTTATATTACTAGTCAAGAACAAAGTTTTCTGAAAACAAAAGCAAACCTATTCTTATAAAAATACATTGAAGCGCTTTGCAAAGAGATAGGGGAATTCATCTTGTCAAACAGATTGCTTAAAAGAAAAAAATGACCCATTACTAACAGGATTTTATTTTGGAGGGCATATATTCGTCTCTTCTATTCAGGTATAATACATCAGACATCTTATGAAGTCTTAATAAGGAGCTGGATTGCATTTCTTCAGCTGACCAAACACAAACTGGTTAATTCCAGCTTTTTTTGAAGGTGATTCCAGTATACAAGTTCCTCAACACAGCAGACAGTATTAGATGTCATCACTTTTTGCTGAATGTCCTGCTATGACAAACAAAATATACTCCAACTAATGGGCGCATCTCCTTGTTGAGCTCCTCTGGCCAGAGTCTGGTGAGCAGACTGGTAGGGCAGCTCTCACAGGAAACCCTTCCTCTGACCTGTGCTACTCCTGCCCAGCTCCCCTGAGGAGAACACCAGCTACTACTGGTATGATCTGATAGTCAAGTGCCATTAGTCCAAACTCATGACTTACTCATTAAGTGTACATTTTTTAAAACGTCTCTTTGCTTGAAAACAGAGTGTTTCAGTGCCATGTAAATACAATTATTGACTTGTTTTTTGTTTAGCAAAGACTGTCATGCTATTTACTGTGTTGTTGTCCTTTCACCAAGATGGTACAAGGGATCTTTCAGGTCAGGTTCCCATTTGTAACTGTTACAAACACAGAAGAGACTTTTTTTGTTCAGAAAAGTAAGGGAACTCCTTACTAAGCAACAAGACCATAAAGTTCCATTTGCAGAACTTTAACAGATCTGCCCAGCTGTTGGAAGCAATTCTTTTGGAATAATTTTTCTCTTGCAAAGAGAATTCTTTTAGTGCTTTCTCACAAAATCAATTCATTTTCCTCCTTCACAGCCTCCACATTCTTCAGCTGGGATATTCCTCGCTCAAGGCCTTTCAAAGTCAAACAGCTAGGAAAGATGACCTTAGTATTCCCTGAAGTGCAGAACAGCTGCATACAAAAAAAAAAAAAAAAAAAAAAGGAAAACTGGATTTTCAAGTGCCAGAGAATATTTTTTTAAAATTACTTTCTGTGTTACCTAACAAGATGACTGTAACTTTTTCTGTGCACAACTTCATTTTGGCTCTTTTTCATGGGTTTTAATGTATTTTGTACTAGTAGGTTATCACTTACTACTCTGATGCTGAGAATTCCTAAAGCCACGTGCTTCCACCACTTCAGGACTGATACTCACAGCATCTTTTATCCATTCTTGACTATCATTAGATTCCTCACAAATTGTCAATTAAAGAAAATAAATTATACTGTCTTACACCAAATGATAAATGAGGGAAAATATCTCCTTATGCTAAATAGTTTTCAATCCTCTACCTATGGCCACATATTTCCTCCCTGTTCTTCATCTGCTACGACCCATGATCATGTGCCAAAACAAAACAGAAGATACAAGTGGGTACCTTCTCTTCACAACTCTTAGCTTTTTGGCTAGCCTTGCTAAGAAGTATTTGTGCATCTGTTCCTTTGCTTATTTTTCATTTTAATTTGCAGTATGACTAACAGAGTATTGGCCAATGCCACATACTTACCTATGATGTAACAATGTTCATGAAATATACTTGTGACACCATATTACATATTTTCTGATGTAGGACATGAACTCAAGAGGAGAGAGGATATAAGAAGTATTTGCATCTGAGAAGGGCCTACAAGGAGGGCACTGAAACAACAGTGCACTGAAAACCAATGAGATCAAAGCTCATTCTGCACCTTCCACAAAAATACTACTGCTCTCCTTTTTTAAATACATACATGCTGAAGCTTTGATTCAGTGTGCCCTTAAAATTACACCATTATCTGTGCATTTACACTACAATTTCCTCCTCTGCAATTCTAAGATTAATTGCTCCTGTACAGCTTCCACAGCTCCTCCTTCTATTCCCTCTGGTTTAAATTGGATCAAAATATTCTGACCTCCACCAAACCTCATTAGCACTTCTTTAGCAATGTTCTCCAGTTATATCCTATTTGTTATGACCAAGACAAAAAGGCAAATTAATTTCAGAAAAAAAAAATTGGAACCTTTTGATTAAACTACTTTCTCAAACCTTTCTGCTCAATAGCAAAGACACAAAAGGATGAGGGATGAGCATCAGGGTCAGTTAATTTAATGGCAGCTTCAAAAATGATAAATGGGCAGAGCAGGCTCTGTTATGTTTTTCCAGGTTACTGCTTTAGAAAAGCTCATCTTTTTTCTTCCAAAAAAAAAAACAACCCAACTTTGATAGAAAAAGAGGTCTTAGAGTCTTAGGCCTTCTGTTTAGCTGCCAAATCTTGCTGCAAGTCTTTATAGAGAAAGAATTGTGACCAAAATAAATTAGATATAATTACAAAGCTGAAAGCTTTTCCTAAGGGGTCACACATATTTTTGTTTTTCTTTATTGAAAAATAAACCATTGAACAAAGTGGAGACCTCACGAAACATTCTTTAAAGATTAGCAATCGACACTTTGGTGGTTATCAGTAATGAGTCAACATTTCCTTAAGAGAAGAAAAAATGCTTCCTGCAACTACAATTAATTGTAATCTATGTCATATACATATAGAGCACAACCCAGATATCCTTGCAAATGGAAATGTGTAGGTGACCCCACCCCTGCAGAGACCCAATTATACCCCTGGGGATCCATTCACCCACACTCATCCAGTTAGGGGGCTGTGCTTGAATGTGCTGCTCTGCAACAGACAGCCAGAACTACCTCCTGCATTTCATCTCACAATACATTGACAAACATACTGGAAAAACATCCACATAAATGTTTAGGTTTAGATTTAACTAGAAGAAATCAAACCCAAAGCCATAAGGAATGCTTACTTCTGATCCTTGTAATTGCTTAATTTCTTAAATTTGCCTCTATATTCTGGCATTTTGTTCACTAACTTCGAATAAGAAAAAAGAAATCTGTTTCTACATACATGACAAATACTCTTTTTACAACATCAAGTATTTCATTAACACCATTTTAGAGCCAACATTTTGATTAGCATCAAGACTATGGAAAAACCATGTGGACTTCAAGAAACCTAGATTATAAACTCTGTCATAGCCAAACATCAGTAACATCTACTTTTCAAATGCCTATTTTAAAAAACTATTTGGCTAAATTTAATTAGTGCATTTACTTCATAGGAATGTGCTGGATCATATTTGAGAAAATAGTATTTTTAAAATTGCTATCAAGTTTTGCATCCAATTACTTTTTTTTTCGGTCCTGACTGTTGGTTTTATCAGCTAATTAAAATAAAAGCTGAAGTTCAGAAAGACAGGCATACTTCAAAGGGACACAGTGCCCTATCTCACAGAAATGAGTTAGGGTTCTGTCAGTAGCATGGCTCCAACTAAACTATTCCCATGCCTGACATTTTGAGGCTTTGAAGGGAAAAGTGACCAGATAAAAACCACACCATATTTTCTCCCCTTCAGCCTCAGTTTAAGAAGGATATAAGAGTTGTTCTATTTACCCTCTATCAGACATTAAGATTCACACTTCCCTCCTGAGAAGATTAGCATTAGAGGCAAAGCCCTCGAGAAGCAGACGATCTGTTACGACGCAGAGAAAACTGATCTCAGGCTGAGCACTCAGGAGCACACACAGATTAATTACATGAAGCCTCAGTCCTTGCTGCACTGCACGGGAGGGCCGGCACAAGCAAAGTACAGTACCTGTCATCTTGTCCCAGATCCTCACTGTCTGGCATTTCAGATGTAAAAGGGAATTCTCTCTCTCTCTCTGTCTCTATCAATCTAGATAATCCAGGCAAAGATCTTCTAGTCTGTTTTGTGTTTTAGGAGCCACCAGCCAGGCACCTGTGCTGCTCGCCACCAGGACGAATGCTCCTTGCTCAGAGAGCAAATGTTTACAAGACATCCTAAGTGCTGCTGGTCTTGAATGAAGTTCAGAGCGGTCGGCTTTGATTGGCCGTGGCTATAAATAAACAAGTCGTGACTCACCTCACACACTATGACAGGGTGTTTAGTAGCAAGCACAGTCAAAAGCCAAACAGTTTGTTTTCCTCCTGGTCATGTGAGGGAGAATCACAACCCACTTAGTTCATTTTATTTTTCTGCTTCCACTGGAAATCTTCCTCAACATCTCCCATTTTTCTCAGGTGTAAACAGCAACCAAAATGATGAGGAGCTAAATAACTCAAACTTTAATAAAGGAACAGCTTTGAAAATTTGAGAGCAAAGAGTTTACTCTTAAATATAAAAAATTCTTTTTTCCTCCCTGCAAAGCATCAGTCACAAGCTATCAGAAGAAGCCAAATTATTCTCCAATGACTGAATTCACAGACGAAAAAAATCCACAAAAACTTAGTAATTCTTTTAAATAAGGAATAGGAAGAAGTTTTCAATAATTATTAATTGCATTGCTTTTAAGTTCTGATTCCAAGTTCATCTGCCATAACTAGTCTTAGTTAGGAATACCAGAACACTGTGCTAGAAGAGTCCTCAAAAACTGAAGTAAACTGGCAGTAGAAGCCTTTCTGCCAAAATACTTTGATTGCTTCTGTGAAGATGAGTTGAATATGGATTTCCTCCTATGGCTTTTCCTCCTATTATTGCATGCGTGGTAAGGATTCTGTCACTCCAGCCACAACAGCTACGTCTCTATTAATTTTCAACACCCCTGCAACCTTATCTGTGCTGCTGAAGCTTTGTCACACAGTCCAAGCCTCCAAGGATCCTGTTTGTCTGCTGTGCAGCACATGGCACAGCACTGCTCCTTCACACGGCCTCCTTCGTTCAGTGAACAGGCTGACCTGTTCCAAATCCACATTACATCCAGAGATCTTCACAGAAGAAATCTCTTTTTCTAGGAAGGAACCCAGCAAGAGTTACCCCTGCCTGCCCTGCATAAGATGGTAAGAATTGTCTTGGGGATGTCACATGATAAAAATAAATTTAAAAAAAAAAAAGCAAAGCTGGAAAAAAAGTATGTCATGTATCTTTGATTTGCTAAGCTATATATGGTGCATTGTGAATAATACATAATTTCTGGAAAGCTGAAAGCTTTCATCTTTTTTCATATAAATTTCTTCAAAAGGACTAGTAAGATCTAAAAAAACATGAGTAAAGTCTTCTGACTAAATTATGCAATGCAATATATAAATAAGCATTAGTAAGTGTCCTGCCTACAGCTGAGACTTTCCATGGTCACCAACACCTGCATATTCCAATGTAATCATATTTTTCTTTTCTTTCATTTTTTCTTTTCTTACTTCTGATAGTTATACATCAAATAATTAAGAGTTGAATTTCTTCAAGCTTACCCTGACATAACAGAGCTGCTAAATTCAAAAATCTTAATTAATGAAATGATTCTGTGTAACAGTTTCATCTTCAGATCAAAGTTGTAATGTCTTCTAATTAGGAAAGGAAGCAAAAGAAATAACTGAAATCTGCAAACACGTAGGAGCATCATTCAAAATTTAAATGTAGCATCAAAAATGAAAGCAAACAAAACTGAACCCCTTATGCAACTTGGGCTGTTTTAGTTTCCATGTACTGCAATATACTCTTACACAAGCACATACATTTACTGTGTAAAATGCCTTCCTACAAAATATTCCATTTTAATTTCATTTGATGACCATGATCAGAAGCTGAAAAGCTTTCAGTATCCTGTCTATCCCTGTATTTCAGCCTTGAAACTTGATGTATTCCAAACTCTTCAAGTGCAGCTTTGGACTGTTAATTTCTTGGTCACACTGTACATAGAGCTTATTGCTGCAGCAGAAAAACTGTTTACTTCTACAATTCCTTACAATTCTTTCCAGCCCCCACTGAGGTAAGGAGGATAATATAAGGAAGATAATATCACCTTATTTACTTATTCATAAGCAAGACATGGAAAGATTAGGTTCAAAGTGGTCTACTTAAATGAGTACCTATCTAAAATGTCAAGGACCTGTTAGCTTGGAATTAGAGCATTTATAAAACACTTCAATACTCAAAGACTAATTTCTACTGGTATCACTGCTCATCACTTTTGAAAATCATACTTAAGAACAGCACGAGTGCATAATTAGTGGAACTGCAATCACACTGAAGTATTTTGCTTCGTATCACAAAGAAGACTATCTAGAAAATTAATCTCATTTTTTTGATCATTTTAAGTTCTTCTGTACCCAAGGGAATTAGAATTTGTGTTGGTCCATCTGGAGGTTTCCTGCAGATCAGGTTCCAGATTATTTCACAGCTGCATGAGATGGAATGACCTCTCCAAAAACACTTGGGCGGAACAGCATCAGGTGAACACAAGTACTGTACTGAATCAGGCCAAAGGGTATTGGCATCTTCTACTGTGTCCAAAAGGAACAGCCAAGAAAAAAAAATGCATTGGTACCTTCTACAGATGGTCTTCCAGACTCCAGCTTATGGAGGTTTGAACCAGCAGTGATGCCTATTTTTTAGCTCTGAGTGGATCTCCATCCTATGGTAACACCTGTAACATCTTGTGGCAAGGACATCTGCAGCTTAACTGCATACTATTTGGGAATAAAAAACCAGCCAACCCCACACAATGTTTTTTGCTCTGATCTAGCCACTCCAACTGGTTTCCAAGAAGTCTTACACTGGAACAGGGAGACGACAGTTAACTCTTTAGCTTTTCACAGTGATTTATTGTTTTTGCAGGCCATTACATTTTGGGGTTTTTTTGAGGGGCAGCAAAATTGAAAGATGAAGCTGTTTAGAAAAGAGTTTACCATTTTTTAACATTGCTAAAAGTAAGTTTAAACTTTTCCAATATGGAAAATTCAAAGTGACTAGAAATAACAGAACTGAGGAAGGAAAGTCTTTTCCCACCCATGTTATTTTTCAAGGAGATTCTTATTTCCTTGCTTAGTTACAGCTAAGCACTGCATTAACTGCACTGGACTTGAGTCACTCTTCTCCATCCTTCGAAGTAGCTTCTTGCCACTTTTGAGGCCTCAACTCACATGACTAATCTGTGCTTCTCTGAGCAACTTCTTTGTCTGAGCTGCTATCATCCAGCCTTGCCATGTCTCCCTCAATTCTCACATGCAGCATTTTCTGAAATTTTCCATCCCCTTGGCTTTGTTGGTTCTTCAACAAAAAGAACAACCCCTTCTACCTTACAGTGAATTCCTCCCCTATAGCTCACTGGTTTCTCTGTCCAGCCCAGCGAAGTACGACAGATTCCAGCTGGCTATATTTCCAGGAGTGCCCCTGTCCCCAGGGCACTCTGGCAGCGTCCCGTAGACACTTAGCCTATGTTGTGGTGCAGGAACGATCCAGTTTAGCTATCAGCTGAAGATGAATAACGAGAGGGCTCTTGGAATGCCTGTAATTCTGAGTGGCTTTATTGCAGAGTCTTCACACAGAGGAGAGGCAGGGTCCAAGAGGCCGAGGGGCCCTCAGACACAGCCTTAAGAGTTATCACGTATCACCAATCACCATGGGGTCTGGGGGAGTATAGGGAAGGTCCAGGGTTACTTGGTCCTATGGGATGGGGAAGGAAAGGAGCCCAGGAGATAACAGGAAATAGAACAAAGACTCTTGGGGGGAGGGAGGAGATGATGAACACCAGCAATGGCTACTCTGGTTTGTCCTGGGTTAAACCATGGTCACTCCACTTTCCAGGGGGTACCCAGCCCCTCCGGAATTTCTCCACCAGTGATCTTTCTCTTTTTCTAAGTCATCTCCCCCTGGGGTCCCCAAGGACACATCCACAGCAGCTACACTCCCCCTTGTGCTATTTACTTCTGAAAGGAACTTGGAAGCCCTTGAGTCTGTAATCAAGAGAAGAAAGATTCTAGATACAATGTCCTTCTCCTGGTCAGCTCATTCAGCTTTGAAAGCCCTGTTTTGCTCACCTCTTACATGCATATAAGCTCCTGCTTGCCCTCAAACATCCTCACTATTATTTTGCAAATTCTTCCTGTGTTTACCATAACCAATTTAAGGTAGGAGAGACCAGAAATGTAGTTATTCCCAGTGAGAGCATGCTATTATTTACACATTTTGACCTCTTTTCTAAGTTGTTCCTCATGCTCTGTTGGCTATCATTACCACAATTTTACACAGAGCTTTCCAGAGTACCTGATCTTCTTCATGTTATTTGGATAACTTTAAGAACAAATTCTTCTTGTGCTTCTCTCCGTTACCCTGTTTTCAACTAAGCTGACCTCTTCTAGACCTTTCTGAAAACTTCCTTGAGAGCTGTTGAGTAACAGCTTTTTACTGTCACGTATGAAGACACCCCAGAAGATGTGCTGGCATGCAGATCAGATGCCAGTCTGACATACTGCTTGTTCGGGGAACCTTACCAGTTTTGCTCTTGCAGAGTACAGACTTGGACTGAACATGTGTCATAATTATCAAGTAAATGGCCTTTTTCCCAAATAGTGTGGACATATTTTTTCTTTTACAGGCAGGCACCAAAGACTGCAGAAGTCTTCAGCAAAAGAAGGGAAACAAAAGCTATGTTCTTGCCAGAGACAAGGAAACAGCCTCACTGAAAAGCTAAAAGGACTGGAAATAGCATCACATACACTGTTTTACACATTCAGATAGATACTGAAGATGCTCAAGGGTTTTAGGAAGTAGGTGGTGTTCCCCACTCAGGCTGCAAGCTTCCAAAGATTTTTATTAGTCAGCCTGTGGCATGCTTTAGCTGGACAACCAGCTCCAGAACTACTCACAACCACTTCTGCCTTCTATGTCTGTCCTCACCTAAAAGGAAACACAGTGCTTTCAATGTATAACCCTGTTCTAATTATTCAGCTATGAATCAGTCTCACTTCCAATAACATGAATGAAAAAATTATAAACTTCCTACTGTGCACTTAAAGACATCCTAAAAAACCTCAAGTGACATTAAAAAAAAAAAATAAAAATATATATATATATATATAAAATCACAGTCCCAAAGAACATCAAGCTTAGCCTGTATTTCCAAAAGAAATGGAAAAGTCTAGCATTTTTTTGGTAGATGGTGTGTACTGATCTTATTTCCAGCAAAAGCATGGGTTTAAAAATTACCATCACTGTCAAAGACATGTTTAGGATGAAAATTAATTTGAAATTACTTTTAATGCTATTGGAAAAAAAAATCATATTAATAACATAGATTAAGTCCCCCCAAAATGGACTATTTCCCTTCTTCTTCCATATGGGAAACTGAATAAACTGATCACATTTGTGTGCGTGTGCAGGCATGTGTACATTTATATCTTTATAAGCACACACATGTGAAAGTATATGTTTTACTATATTTCATCAATTTGAAGGGCATGCCCAATTTTCCTGCATTTTCAACCCAAACTTGCCATATGTTTCCTGTCCCAATTCTTTCTATGTAAAGCCGATTTCAAACTGCAAATGCTTATTATATCTACATAACTTTGAGGTCTCTCCATACACTGTGAGATATACAGAGGAGGCTGGTTTTAAAAGAGAGGAAACCTTTCATACAAGTATAAATGAAAAATCCTCAAACTGGACCTGCTGAACATGCTCAGTTCTTTTCTGGGGTATTATACCAGGTGTAACCACAAGCAGTAAGCAGTGTACTAAAAAAGATGAAGACACCTCCTATACACAAAACATAGTCTTCTATTTAGCTGTACCAAGATTCAGGATTGGAAGAAAAAATATAAATAAAAAAATAAAATCCTTCAACAGTCGAAGACCAATAAAAGCAAAAAAAAAATAGGGCTCAGGAAAATTTTTCTCTCTTTGTGGAATTCTGCGTGTTATGCAGGATTCTTATTTGTACCTGGACGAAATAATTAACTGTTAAACATTTTTAAGATCACAAGCTGCATTTTCAGAAAAAACACCCCAAACAAACAGCATTCTGTTTTGACAAAAAAAAAGTAGTGCAACATTCAAAAAGCTAAAAAAGATTCCACATGCAAGAAATATTCACTGGGCAGAACAAAGCACACAAATATGTATTTTTAGAGAATCATAAAGAATTGAGTATGAAAGCAAACTGACTATCAATAGACACCAAAACCTGATTTGTATCAGCAACAATGAATTGTCACCACAAGGCTTTAGTGTTTCACACAAAGCACGCATAATAATGGCCCATGGTGCATGACAGTGTTTCTAAGTTTCAAACACAAGCAGAAAGAGGAGTTAAAGGAAGAGACACTTCAACTGCAGTTTTAAAAGCAGATTATTACATTTTAGTCACATGAAGATAGCAAATCTTGTTCTTCACAAATATGACAGATCATGCTGGATTTGTGTGACAGACAGAAGCTGGAGACAGGAAGGTAGATCTTACCACTAAGGGTGAAAATCTCAACTGCTCTGTGACTTTTTGGCCATGGAATCTTGTTAAACAGCTATGAAAGAAACAGATATTTGAAGGCAAAAAAAAAAAAACAACCAAAAAAGGCTAAACAAAAAACCCAAACCCGCCTAGCAATGATCTGAACCATTTTTAGAGATAACTGAATATTTTTTTTCAAAAATTTCAAGAAACCTTCTACATACTGTTTCATTAAAATATTTGCTTTGTTATACTACGTTTCTACAAAGGTACTTATGTACTAGTTAATCTCATGATCTGTAATTCAGTCAAGTCACATTAAAATGCTTTTTTTCCCCTAGGCACACATGCTGCTCAAGATTCTAAAACGTGCCCATCTCCCTGTCTCTTGGTTTGTAGTACTCTGAATTGGTTTCTTCTCAGCAACTGGTTTCTTTTCCTACTGACAAAAAGATAAACTATATGAAAGGCAGACCATAGAGCAAGATACTCAGACCACATACTGAGAGCACCTATGTCTAAAAGATTTTGCTGGTACACTCACAGTTTGCTTAGATGACCCACCTTCAATGACTTCAATGCTGCAATCATCCTATGAACATGAGGATAGGAGCCAGCATTCCACCTAATCATATAATTTATTCTTTGGTGCAGCATAAGAAATTCTCTCCAGAGAGGGATTAGTGCAATTGCAAGCCATAACCAGATCCAAGCCCGGGTCACCAGTTCTGAATTAGACCCTAGAAGCTTAAGGATTAATAACTGCAGGACTTCAAGAACATTATAATGTAAGCACAGCACAGTTATATATCATTCATAATTTCCACTGACACCAACCCTATTCTTATGTCCCAGTACAAAGAGAAAAAGTTTTGATTGATATTCAGAATTGCTAACCAAACATTTTCATAGTAGGTATGATTCATTTTGATTCCTTAAGGTCCACTGCCTTTTTCAATGCCTGGATAGTGGAAGTGAGGCAGATGATTAAATGACTGCAAATTTATCAGCTTACTAACATCAACTTATCTACTAGTTTGCTTACTATGTGACAAGAGATGAACTCTCCAGTGTTTACATGTCCGATGGTAAAATTACAACCATATTCTCTCCCTTTAAAAAGAGCTTTTTTTCATTAGAATTGTCTTTATTGAGTCGCAGTGTGGTAGTTTATAAAACTGTGCAACTGCACCAAAAGAAAAGATTATTACATTGTCACTAACATGACTCAGTTTCAAGGCCATATTTCCATGTGATGGAGCAACTGGGAATCTGCATGCTACATCTGTATGCTGCTTTCCAACTCCAACACTTGTAACAGCAAGTTAGCAAATCTGATATGCTGTAAGAAAAATAGTAGTATGTACATTTACATAAGCAAAGTTTAAAGTATTTACAAACTAAAATCAGGGCGAAAATGTCAGAGTGCATGCCACTTTAGAAGGCACACATTTGTGCACAACCAGGTGGTTTAAAACAAATATAGGAACCTGTCACCACAGGTCGTATTACATTTTGACTTCACATTATAGCCCTACCAGCTAGAGAGAGAAAGCAGATATAAACTTCTTAAATGCTAACATCAAATACTAAAGAAAATAGTACTATATAGTATCACTTGAGACAACACAGAACGGTAAGACAGGTAATAATGAGAAGCAGCAGCAAGAAATAAATTATACAAAGCAACAGTATGTTTCACACAATGGCAATTCATACACATACAGAATTAGGAGCTGGGTAAGATGGTTAATTCTGAGTCCACTGATTAAAACAAAGCTAACTTTATCCTGAAGTAACTGGGTAAACCAATTTCTTCACAGAGTTTCTCTAAACTGGATTGTCTAAAATTTCTCTAAAGTTGTCAAACTCTACCATTTCGCTCTTTTAATATCCGAGCCCTTAATGAAACATCTGCAAATTTAAAGCAATGGGAGGCCAATGCAACCACACAGCTCCACAGAAAAGGCAAAGGGGTAGCCAAGACTGCAAGAGAGAACTCAGTGCTCTCCTGCAACCACACCTACCCAAATAACTACAGCCAAATGGTGCCTGGGCTAGTAGAAGTCAAGAAGGGTTCAGACAAGGGATGATGATCAATGAGGACCTGTAGCTTAACCCATTTGTCAGCAAGGGCACCTGTTGAGTTGTGACTGAGAGGAATCCCCCGAGCTGGGCAGGCGAGTGCTGCCAGAGCACTCAGCCAGAAGTGCAGAGCACCCGATAACCTTCACCCTGCCTGGAGAGGATGACAGGACACATTACATTCTGCTGAGGGGCTGACAGAACTGCTGGGAAGGCAAAACTAACTTCACGTAGCTAGGCTTTTGTCCCAAAGACAAATTTGCCATTCCCTACTCCTTTACTGTTAATTTTTATTTAAATTCAGTGCATTTCCTAAGTGATACAGAACACATGTATAGACCATTTGTATTGCACAGCACAAAAGCCGCTCCTATCATCGCTAAAATTCCTCTTCCCTCATTTTTTAATGGACATCAAAAGATGTATGAAGAATCCTTTTTGTTAATCTGTTAGAAATACATTTTAAAAGTACAGTTTGCTGCTAGAAGACTGAAAAATTAAGCTTTCAATTTAGAAGTTACTTATATTCAAATACGTACATATCTATATAAATCTGCAAAATACGCAATATTTTATCACAGCTTTTGCTGTTTCCTTTAGAATCTTGAATAAAGATCATTGAACCCATCTTCCTGGATGTTTCTATAGGTGTTCCTGTAGAGCAGGGAAGAAGAAGGGTAGAAAAAAACCCTCTCTTCTCAGACTTTTACTTTAATTCAGTGAGGTGGGTTCTTATTTAAAAAACCAACAAACAAACCACAAAAAAAAACAAACCCCAAATCCCCAAAATAATTTATCTGGGAAACATTTAGGACACTTTAAATACATAATTTTTCAACTGCTTTTCAGGTAACCTGCAGTGCTTTTCACCTTCTTTCAGTGACTAAGAAAGCCCCAAAAGATTAATTTCCATCTGCTAAAATTATTCATTACAAAAAAAAAACCTCTTCAGTATGTTTTGAGTTTGATTAGTGATTGAAGAAATAATTATTTTTCAAGGTACATCTGCAAGGATTTTGAGCAAAGTATTTGAAACTTTAACAAAAAAGTTCCGCTTATGTGTCGTTTTCAGAAACTTCTATTTCTTTGTATCATCATATTGAGTTTCGAGCTGAATTCCCACACTTTGAGACTTTGATTATAATAAAAAATACCTGATTCAGCTAACCAGTTAGGACAGAAGTTGACAAGGTACACACTCTAAGAAAATTGTCTGCTTATGGTGAACCCAGTGGAAACAGTTTGTTCCTGTACAGCCCTGACACGAGACCTTCATACAGCACTTGTTCAGACACATCTCAGTTTGTGTTCTAAGGCAAGTTGCATATGTTTAGAACAGTATTTTTTTAAAGATCAGACATGCAAACCTCAGATATTATTGCTCTGATTAATTATATTACTCTGATCTCATGCCTAAATGCATAAAAGTGTGATGTTAAGGTACACACTGACCTTGCAACTTCCTTGGAATGTGGCAGTAGCAAGAGACACTCCATCTAAAATTGAGCAACAGCTATCTCACGTGCCCTTCTCAGATTTCTCAGACTTTAACATTTATATTCAATTTATATACAAATGCAGATATAAATAGATACATTTATTTCAGTCTTACTGTGTCACTTAATAAAACGTCAATGCTTGTATTACCAAGACCAACTAGACTGGGTCTGCCAAAGGTCCATCTAGCCCTGTGCTCTGTCTTTAATGCTTGCCAGAACTGAATACCTGGGGATACCTAAACAACAGAATAAAAATATGGGATAATACATAATGATAAATCCATAAAATACAACAGAGCTTCCAAAAATCTGCAGCTTGGGGACTCCCAAAGCCAGAGGTGGTGATTTTTTATTTAAAAGTCTTCAATTGATTTTCTTTAAAAAAACTGTCCTGTATTTTATATTTAAAATCCATCTATAGCTCTAATATTCACAACAGTTATGTGTCAAGGATTTCTGAAACTGATTACGTATTTTTCTTTTTCCTCAGCTTGCTGCCTCCTGTTTTGATGCCTCCTCATTCCAAACGTGTGAGAGAGAAGGCATGTTCTGTGTGATATTTTGAGAGACCTCTATTGTATTTCTCTTTAATTATTCATTTTCTCTTTTGAAAAGTCCTACGTCATTTACTTGTTCTTTATAAGGAAATAGTTCTGTGTGTTTGATCTACCTTGTTGCTTTTTCTCCTGTATCTTTTTTTGGAAGGTAGCAGATCAGACCCACACACAGTATTCAGGATTTGGACATACAACAGATTTACAAGAGTGGCATGTGACTGTCATTGCTTTTTCCCTGCAAATCTTTTAAACTGATACTTAACAGTAGATTTAGTCTGTTGATCAATGCTGGTTTTGTGAGACCACATCTTATTAATGAGTGGTTACAGTCACCTTCAGACACTATTATTTTATATGTGAATTTAGTACTGGTATTTCTGCATAACTTCACAGTTATCTACACTGAATTTCAGATGCTTTTTTTACTGAGAAAGAATCCTGTAAGTATCTTCTGAAATTCTTCATAGTTGGTCCTTCTCTTAATTTTCTTGAATAATTTGGTACCTGGCCATCCCACTATTCACTGCCTTCTCAAACCCCTCATGAATACATTTGTCAGAATAGTTCTAGCACAGATAGCAGGTATTTTTATATTCACTGTGAAATTCTCTTAAGCATTACCTCTTGCTATGAACTGAACTACAGTAACTTCAATGGCCACAACTACATCAGTGATCTATTAATCATGCTACTAATCCAAGCACTCAGTAAAAGAAGGCTGAACTTCTGAAAGAGGAGCAAGGGAAAATCTAAGCTAAGGAAAGGAAGTGTGTGTCATATGGTGCTGTGGCCGAAACATACAGGTGGACTTGGGAGAATGTTCATGGTTTTGTGCTGCAGCAAATATTTAGCTCTGAAAATTTTAATGAAACTGGTCATCTTAATATGTCTGATCATCTGTGTTCATTGGGTCTGGAAACTTGAAGAACATGCAGAATATAAGCATATGTTACTTTCTGTTTCTTTTAGTGTAAAAATAAAATACTTATAGCTGTCTAGAATTTATCTTCAGTGTTATTTAGACTCTAAAACGTTTGGAATATTAATTAAAAAATGTTTAAAGCATGAAATAAATTTTAGTGAGTAAACATGCAACATCTGTCAATAAGAAATAAGAGAAGAAAAGGAGACTTGGAAGGAATACCATGAAGTTTGTTTCAAAACAGCTGATCTGTTTTACTCAACTGTATGTTGAAACATCTAAAAGAATATAATACGTTATTCTGCTGATAGGCTCACATGCTTCAACAAAACTGTGCCAGGACATTCCTTACTAAATTAGTGACTAATCAGATGCTGGGCTGGGAAGCACACCCTCACGTGTTACAACCACCCAGATGTCTGCAGCATTAAAAAAAAAAAACAAACCCAACTACAACTATATGTTCTTGTGCCCCCTATAAATAATTTCCATCATGCGTTTTGTAATCTAATGCTTGCATTTGGCAAACCAGATGCAATTAAAGGTTAAAACCTGACTACTCTACTTCTTCTCTTTCTCTTGACTATCACCATTTTTAAGACTCTAAGCAAGGATGTTCTCTTCCCTCCACATCAATAAATAGTATATATTTCTAAATACCTTATTTCATTGATCACAAATGCTTCTTTTATCAACTTCTCAAATTAATCAAAATTGGTTGCTTCTTTTTCTTTCTTATTACCTTCAGATTTCCATTATAAATTGTTTAGAATTCGAAAACTTGACAGAAATTAACTCAATAGGCTGTTGGGAGACCAGCACTTTTTTCTGTTGTTTCTGCGGAACAAACCCTACCCTTCTCAAAAAATAAAATAGCAAAAGCAGCATTTCTGCCTACAGGAAACAGTTAATATAGACTGATATGAAAAGAGGATAAAAGCTACTTGTATTTGCAGGAGAAAAACATCTTTTTCACATGTTTAACATAAGCCATTTCACTGGCTTTTCACACAGTCTTTAGTGATAATATAAAAATACAGAATATGGTTAAGATTGCTAACCATTTTTATGGAATTTTTAATCAACCATCATTAGACTTACATTTAAGAAAAGCCATTCCAAAATGAAACAGTCCAATTTCTTCTTAATCCTAAAAGAAGTCTTTCTATTTAAGGTAACCCTGGGGGCTCCCTGAATGCTATAGTTTATAAATACCCTTTAAGATGACAAGTCAAATGACTTCAGGATTGCAAGTTATCTCTCACAGTTGTTCAACTGTTAAAATGGAAAGTGGTAAGAATAGAATAAAAACACCGATGGCAAAAATATTACATGTGCAATGGAACAAACATAGCAACAGGACATGACCATTTTAACATTACTCTTTTCGCTTAAGTTTACTCTCTACCCTTTGAAAAGGTCAGCTTTGTGAACTTCTCTCCTGATGAGCAATCTGAGGTCTGTCATTCCATTCACACTCATCAAAAATGCAGTCATCCTTTACTTATGATCAGTCTGGTACTTGTTGCAACAATATTCTACTAGTCTAGGCACTAATTTGATGCAACTCACCTGATTCTATAATAATGGACATATCAAAATATATAAAACCCATGAAAAATAGCAACATTACATTTGCAAGCAGAACAAATCTCTGAGGCGGGCAAACATACTCAACAGCTCTGCGGCAATCAGACAGACTGCTTCCAGACAAGGGAGTAGTTGTATTTATTTTATGGGGTAAACCTACAAAGAGTTCGAAAAAGGATGTTTCAACTATATGTCAGGTTTCTGTTCTCTTTAGCAAGGCTTGGTGCCTTGGTACTCTAAAAAAAAGTACTATTGCTTGTTAACCAATTCAAATTTACAGCAATATGCAGCTAAGGTCTGACTGTCTAGGCATCTTACTACATCTGCCTAAGCTCTTTGAAGTCTTCAAACTAAAAGACAGCCTTGCTGACTCGGAGAATTGCCATAGAAAACAGATATTCTTTACAAGGAATTGACTTTTTCCAGTTTGTGCTGTCTGCAAAGCCTTGGAATACAGTATCTCTACTTGAAAATAAGGAATTAAAGATTGCACTCCAGTCAGTAACTTAGTGTTAGTTCTACTGTATTGACATGAAGCTACTTCTGCATAGTCACAACTATAAATTGCAAGACACATGGATTCCCACCAGAAGTTAGAAAATCCCAGACTATGGAATATTTGCTCATAAATCTTTATAGATTAAGGATAAATATTCAGGGTGAGACGTGACAGAGGCAGTGACCAGTTGTTCTATTCAAAATGATGTGACTGAATCCGAGTCATCTCCCTTCCCTGTCTGAGCCGGTTGGGAAGGCTGTTGACACCCTTCAAGAGGCAGTTCTTGTAACTTGAGCCTAGGAAGCTCAACACAAGAGTTGAAGTACATGACATTACTTTTTGGCTGACATTTTGTAAGACTATGTCCAAGCCTCTTGGATCCTTCAAATGAAAGGATCTTTATTTAAGATATGAGAGGTCTTTATCACTTTCTATCACATACACTTGATTCTAAGTTTCACTTTCTTATTGACAAAATACCCATCAATCACATCCCTGGACAGGTTTTCCTGTAATGCTGTTTAGGCTGGCAGCCAAATTAAGAGTGTATCCTTCTACATTCTGCCACTGAAGCATTCTATTTATAACAAATAATTTGTAAATAGAAACAAGTAAAAAAACCCAAAAAAGACAAAAACAAAGCCCAAATCAAAGGATTTATACTGAAAGTGCAGTAATATTCGGAATTGACAACGATATGTAAGTGTGCGTGCCAGTACTGAAAATTTCCAAGCAGCTTTGAAAAAAAAAAATAGAGAAAGAATAACAGATGCTATGGTTAGCATGAAAAAGCTGACCTGCTCAAGAACAGCCAGAAAACATTTCATTAGATTCAGAAGGTAACCAAATACTGCCCCTTTTAATTCATTTGATGTTCCCTGTGGGGGTGTTGCACTCCACAACAAGATTAATTACTTGCTTCACAAGGGGTCCCTGAAGACAGAAAAAGTAATCTGAGATGGATGGTACCTGCACAATTCCTCTGCAGTTTTTCAGATAGGTTTTCTCTACAGAGATTTCACAGACTTATGTCAACCCATGAAGATGGGATAGGCAAGTATTTTAAGAGAAGCTTATAGCTTTCGTTGTATGACCAAGGTGTGGCTCACGTCTCAACACAAAAGAGAGTATGGTTTGTTTTCCCCATAATTAAGATTTTTAAAGCTTTAGCTCAGTTGGTAAAAAATACTGGTGTCAATATTGCTGCTTAAGTAAGAAATACGAAAGTATTAAACAGTGAAGGACACCTCCAAACTCCCTTGCTGAAAGCTGGGAAAACTTGGTAAACAGCAGGTGACTACACTGTACAAGTCTGCAAATTCAAATGCAGCACCTGCCATACTTGCTCTTGTCTAAGATGGAAGAGCAGATCTAAGCACTCCTTACTGAGAAAGCGCAAACTTGAGAAAGGGACAAGTGGCATAGCAGAGCTTTAGAGTAACACTAACTGTTTCAGCAATTTTCTCCACGTGAAGCACTGGTTCGTTTCTCCACTCACCTACTCGGTGCGATTTTCTGTATTTGCTTTATAACTTTCCTTTCAACTCCAGCAGCTTTAAGAAGTTCTTTTATCTTCTAAGGGCTAGAAACAAGCTGAACTAAAAAAAAAAAACAAATGCCTTTAATTCTATGTATCTTGTACTTAATATTTGGTTAGTGCTCTGATAAAAAAACATTCTACCATTACAACAAACACCGTGACAACAAAAAAGACATGAGACAACTGAGATGATGGCAGGCAGCAGAGGGGAGGTTGCATTTTTTCCCCAGTGATGACAATACGGGTGGCACATGACATACCAGTGAGCATGTCAGAACTGGGTCAGCTCAGAATTAGCAGCTCTTAGGTTGTTCACAACAGGCAAATCCACCTGCCTGCACTCACAGACACCTTTAAAGTGGATCCAGAAGCAAAACTCTCACAAATAACAGTGAGACAAATAACAAACTGCAGCTCCATACCTCAAAATATCAAACACAGAAGAGAGCTAGCTTTACTATATGTTGAAAATTGCTGAAGAAAAAATGCATTATGTTTAAACAAAAAATGATGAGCAAAGGCTGTATTTCCATCCTCCCATCACCACAGACTATCACCACATTTTCCAATTGAGTGTAGCATTTAATTTTTACCAATGTGGAAAAAGGAAATTAATTACTGAGCCACTTTTGCACAGGATGCAGCACACCCTGCAGTTTGCACAGACAGCACTTAGGTCAGGTATTTATTTCACATATTTAATCATGGACGCAGTGACTTCACTTGAACGAAGTATAAAAAAATTGAAAAAAGTATTTCAAACTCAGTTTATTTAAGTATAGTAAAAATACACATCTCACAGTACCCAGATGAACTTTTTTTTCCAGCATGGAAGCAAACTGGTAAAATTACAGTCATTTACGTTGGAAAAGGCTTTTAAGATCATCCAGTCCAACTACAATGCTAGGCATAAGGATCTTTTGAAGCCTCCAAGTGAAACTGCCTTGAGTTCTTTCATGAAATAATCCTTCTTGCTTAATAAAGGAATAATATTTGTTTATTCCTCAGAAGAACACACACACACACACCCTTCAAAAAGCTTTCAAACAACATGCTTAGAAATTATAACTGAATTCACCTGTTTATGAGATTAGCAAGACCAAAAAAACAAGTGTCAAATCAGACTATGTGAAGTGGTCTTCTGTACCTTAAAATTTGAATTAGATATTTATATAAGAACACTTCTGTTACCAGAATAGAAGAAAACAATTTCCCAGAGGTACACAACAGCAGTCTTCTGAATGATTCCTTAGTATCTCAATACTGCAACCCCAAAATAAACAATATGGAATGCTTTCAGAGCTCTCTAAATAGAACTAAAAGTTTAAAATAATTCTGAATAATTTTGATTACAACTAGCCAGTGAGGTAGAGGAAAGGACAGGATTGTGGGACAAATAAGTAGAGTAATATATTTCTCTAGAGTTACAGTTTATGAAGTAAAACTAGAAAAAATAGTGCTATCCAAGTAATTTCAGATCAACTGCTCTCATGTGGATATTAGATACCGAGCAAGTTAGTAACACAGCTAATAAGATGTTAAAGAAGGCAGATTTCTTTTTAAAAAGTACACAGCTTGTCCTGTAGAAAAGATGAAAGAATACATCTCAACTGCTACAATGCTTTTGAAATTCTGCTATATGACACTAAAAGCAAACTGCAAAAATATAGCATATATGCAATCCCCATAACTTCACATTTAATTATAAAGCTATACCAAAGGGCAAGGGCAAGGTATTAGAAGTGCCTTGTTATATGAGACTGGTATGTCCTTAGCATTTTCATTCAGTGTTTGCCTTAATCCTTCAGATGAGTGAGTTGCAATACCCCAGGAGGAGTGGCAGACACTGCAAAGGACAAAATCAGGGTTCAAGATATACAGGAGCTGAGGCTGGGAAGTGGCACAAAATCAACTACCCTAACTCGTCAGGGACACACTATATTTGACAAGCCAAGTACATAAATGCAAAATGTCAAACAACTTATTAAACACAGTGCAGTGGAAAAGGAGAATGTTTCTACTTGAGTATTTAGAAGTCTTAGAAAAAAAAAAATCTATGTCTGAGGTTCATTTGCAAGACATTTACCATATACAGCACAAGTCATGTCTTTTACATGATACTGCTAAGTGTTTACTGCTACTGCTCAGTTGGAGCGTCAAGCTCAGAGCATACTCACACATGAATTATGACAGTTTCTGACAACATAACTGGGTTAGAATATATCCTTGTATAAAAACAGTTAAAGCATTCCCAGTACATTTCTGCTGGTCCCTTGTTTCTGCCCTTACTTTCTCAGAAGTTCCTCTTCCTTCAGCCAAGATAATGTTTAACCTTTATATTTAACTAATAGAGACAGAAGACAAGTAAGGCTTGCAAAGACAAGAGGAATGCAATATTTGTTTGGTAATTGTAAAGAAATGGGATGATTCCAACATTTTCTCCTCATCTCTTCTGTGCACCCTCCATAATGAAAGGGGAGTTGAGCTTGTGGGGACAAGGAAGAGAGGGAAATGCCTTGTGATGGCTAAGACAGAACTGAGCTATAACCAAATCACTAGAGAACCACAGAGAGTAGGCCTGTCTTCAAAAGCTTGCAAACCACTCTATGGGAGAAGAAATTCGTTATATGCACTACATATTATTTCTGGCAAATATAACGAAAATTACAAGCCAAAAAAGTCAACTATTTCTACCAGTGAGATACATGACACCTACAAATGCTGTGCGACATCCCTCACTTCCCCTCTCCTTACACTAAAGAACCCAATCAACCACCAATCTCTTCCTGTAATTGTACAGAAAAATGTATTAAACAGTTTTTATTTAAAAAGTGCGACACTTTTTCCAAAGTTACGGCATTTCTACTGAAGTACTGGTTTTTGCTCCAGTAAGAAAAAGCTTTACCAGTATGTTGATTTTATCAGGTATCAATATGAAACAAAGAAACCCAGCAGAATACATTACTTGGAAAGGTAGCTAACAATCTGGAAATAACTAGCCAGAAAGCAGGAATACGGTCATACAATAGTAAAAAAAAATTAAAAATTGAAGTATCAAGAGGTCTTTGCAATGTAGACATTTCTTTCTGCAGTGTCCAGAAGGTTTGATCACTTATGTATAAAGTGCCTTTAGAAAAACCCCACCATGTATACTGCTGCCTATTTGAGCTGTGGCAACACATTATATAAAACAAAGGAAAATTACAATCTGGTATTTGAACAGTACAGTGGCTACTGAAAAAGTACAGGTTTAAACTGCAAATAAAACTCAATTTCCATTTGCATTCCACAAGTATGCACCCACTTCCTGAAGGACTGCAACAGCTTTTATATATTAAGAACATTTCGGGGGACCATATTTGAAGCAGAATTGTTTGAGATATGTTATCCAGCCATATATATCTTCCAACACAAACTCATGTGAATATATGAGCCAAAATGAACAGAACAGCAACCACTATGAAGTACCAAGGCTGAAGTCTTTGAGTACTCCTGATGCCTTCAGATTACATTGAAATAACTGAAGAAGCAAGTATTTGCTCTCTGGAGCCTATTTGTATCTATTTATCTGTTAGACTATAGTCTGCCCTCTGCCTTGCTGTAGGTCCACAGAAAGTATTTTCTTCAGTCTGTTACCAGAATTCATGCAGTTGTGTAGGGCCGTGCGAGGAATGGATGACCAAAACAAGACAAAGAGACTGTGCAACAGAAACTGGAACTGATGTTGCCATGTTTTGGTACTGACTGGCCCACATGACTGCCCTGGACTTACATTACCTTTGCTCCTATCTATAACATCAAGGAAATGGATTAACAAGTGTAAAACAGAAACGCTTCTGCTACAGCCTTGATCTTGTTGGAGTTCCTAATGGAAAAAGACCTCTTATTTTCTAATCCACTCATCTGCAAAGAAATCTCTTGGCAACACCCTGAAGGACAGGACTTTTATTTTGAGATACACTGAAGCAGCATATCCTTGGTGTCTCAAGAGTGATCTGAATACACAATCATGCTGTGCCTGAGATTCATTTCAGAGAAACTTTACATACACAAAGAGGTAAATAAATCAAGTCCCCATGCCCTACAGTTGTACAGCTGTGGATTGTTATTCCTGCTTCTTGTGACAAGAGTCAGCTTCTTATTGTAGCCACGAGCAGCAGTCAATGGCATCTCTAAAACAGACAAGCCTTCAGATCAACAGGGAACAATGACACAAAGGTTGTAAATGTCCTCACTTGTCTCACCACCCTAGGCTTCCTGAATATATTCAAGGGAAACAAACAGTCACTATTAAGACACAATATACCTGACCAGCCTACAGACATTTGTTTGGGAAGAGATAGATCAGGATATATATCTCATGAAGCATTTCAAATCCTTCTCCACTGATCATGAAATAAGACTACATCAGAAATATTTAGGCACATGACTTGCAGATTGTCTTAAGTAAACCCAGCAGGAAAACATTTGCAAATCAGAGGTATGTAAAGCCTCTGACATAATAAACAAAGCATGGTAATTAGATGAAAGGGGCAACTGTCTCGTATACATTTAGGGACAACACGAATAGTTTTTTCATTGCTCTCAGTGACATATTAGGAATAATTTCACACAAGTGCATTATGGAGTTATGATTAGATTCAAAAAATTATTTTTTCTTCTTGTTGGAAAAAAGCCCAATAGCCACACATTATGTGAAGTCTGTCAAGCTCTGAATGGTGCGAGCACAGAATATTGTTCTTCAGAACACACTGACCATTGTAATGTGTACAAATGTCTATGAGCTAGGCTGATGCAAGTGTGAAATCAGCGTAGCTCAAAAGATGAATTCAGGTCTGGAAAAGCTATGACCTGAATTTGAAACTGATCTGTCACAACAGCTGACCCAGAAATGGATGTTGTTACCTACCAAACAGAAACACTCGCCTGGAAGTGGGCAGCAACTTTGATGGCCTGGGAGTCCACAAGTATCACCACAGCTAACTCTCATAAAAGGAGTCCACAAAGAAGGGACTGCAGGAGGGAGGTGGTGAGGAACAGGAATGTCCTGGGATTAGAAAATAACCTCTGTGTGCCTGTTTGTAACCTTCTATCAGTGAAGGCTATTATTTCAGAAATACCCCAGTTGCCTAACTACTGAGCTTCAAGAGCACTTCAATATTAACCCATGGTTTTCAACATCAAGTCCTAAAGTGCTTCAATAAAGACAGCTGCCAGTTAAAAGCTTCGACCAAGAAGTGTCCTTTTTCTCTTGTAATGTTACTGTTTCTTCTTACAGAATTCCAAATCTTCATTGATCTGATCATATGAGCAGCAGTAGATGAGACATGCTGTTCGTGGTGCTGCACTTCCTTATTTTTCCCTCCTCTTGGGAGCAGAGAACATGCACTTTAGGAATAAAAAAACCCTTTCTTTCAAACTACAAGGCCAGGAGAATGCTTTCAGGATTTATTTTCATAGCCTCAAGAATTATATCCAAAATATTCAGTGTATAATAATACAGTAAGGACTAAACTCCTACTGCAGTCCGAAATGGACATTAGTGCAGTAGGGAGCTTAACACCATGACTGGTCAGGCAAGGCTCTTCTCAGAAGTCAGTAGATAGGGGACTGAAAATGAGCTATGTAGAGCTGCTGGTCTTCACAGGATTAACTCCTTTCTTTCTGGCTTACTCTCTTCAGTCACTCTCTGATGGTCATTCAAAAGGACCGTTGCTTAGTCCCTTCTCAGGCTACAACTATGGGTTTTTTTAGGCTTGCTATAAAAGAATAATTTTGCATTAATTTTAATTTGACCTTCTTAAGTTTGACCACTCAAGAAATGAAGGTGTGCCACAATTCTTGTCCATATTCTAATACATCTACTGACTAGAGAAGGATCAGGTTTCAAAGAAATCTCACTAGGATAGGAAGAAATAAAACAGCTGTATAATGAGCAAGGGTAATGTAACAAGTGACCTTTTCCAGTGCTCCTTTAACAGCTGTCACCCATTTTTTAAAAAGGCAAGATAACAGTACAGCAGTTCCTCAGAAACAGAACCAGATCCTGGAAAAAAAAGTGCCACAGTGCTACCTTCCATAAGGAAGGTTCAGCTTATCTTGAGTTTGAAAATTTTAAACTTAAAATAGTACTAAATGACTCCATTAGAAATGGTGTTCTTACACAGACACATTTTACATGTGAGACAACAAGCATTGTGCACTTAAGTTATGGCAATGAAAAAGAAGTGAGGCTATGCTTGCTTTGACTAGTCAGCAGCACTCAACAAATATGAAGAAGGATCAAAAACAAGTGCCACAAATTAACAGCATCTTCACTTGAGTACTTCAATCTCTCTGATACTTGGAATGTAGGTGCAGCACATGAAATACGCAATGCATATGAATGTTGAAAAAGTGCAAGTTTCGGAACAGTCATAATCAGTCATTCACCCTCCAACTACCAAAAGTTTGCCATTTCACTTCAAAGCTCATCAAAAATTGGTGCCACTATTTATGAAACAGCCTACTGTGATAGTGACTGACTGATACTAATTTTCAAAACTAGAACCACAGAACAAAAAGACAGGGCAGGAAACAAGTCTGTTCAGATTATTTTTGTTACTTTCTATCTACATCTGTTTTGATAAACCAAATGGCAATTCTGTCAGGCACTAGCATTGGTCAATTCTGCAGTTAAACCATTGAAATAGCTCTTAGCACATTTTTAGCAGATGCCAATGAGCAGTTGCCAAAACAATCCAAAGGAGTTTCAAAGTTGGCACAGACCAGAAATCCTTTCCTGCCTGCACACAGCCATTCTGCATGGACCTTAAGGCAGTTACACACTATGCATGTAGGGCTGTAGGGCCATGATGCCAAAGAAAAATCATGCACACATTTAATTTATTAGAATAGATATTTATTAGAATAGGCGTTGTCTCCCACTCAAAGTATCACAGATCTACTAAATTTTTTCTCTGTATGTTATTTAAGAGTAGGTGATTCTCTGCTGGATATGGGGATACACTTGGCATGCCTTGCTCATAAATGGTAACTTGAAAACAGTTTTTCATATCCAATTTTGAGTAAAATGAAAAGGAATCATGCACCCAGCCTCAACATCATACAGAAGTTCTTTCATTTTCAACACAATCAACAGGCACATTTATAGCAGCATTCAGAAAAAGAAAAACCCAAACATCCACCCACAGTGCAAACAAATGCAAAGGCTTCATGTGAATTTAAAAAAGCTATAAATGAAAGGTTGGGTGCAACAGTTGAAATTTCATTTACATTAAACAGCCTCTCTTACAGCTGCCTCAAGGCAGAGGACTGTGAAGTGTCGAAAGCAGTATCTATTTTTAGGGAAGGTACGCAAGAGCCAGAGAACTGCAAAGCACTAAACACTCATCTCTGCTCTGTGCAAACTGTCAGGAAAACTAACAAAGGACATGCATGCCTGTCCCAATGTAAGCTGTAAAGGACATTATATCACAAACCTTCTGTCCTTTCAAAAAGTGAACCTGCTTGTAGATGAACACTGATGACCATAAAAATTCACCTGGATTTCTGAGAGGGCTTTCAACAAGATCTCTCATCAAATGCTTTTATGGGGCCTGAGAAGCCATGAGATATGAGAGGAATTACTCTGGTAAAGACAGAGACCAGTTTTAAGGAACAGCAGAATTTAATCAAGTTTCACATGATTTCTTGCAAAAAGGTGGGTGAAATGTGAAGAAATTAAAACATAAAAAAACCTCAAAAACTCTTAAAGTCACATAGGCTTTAAGCTGATCTTTACTACTCAGGACATTACCTTGAAGTGATTATTTATCCATGAAATCATAATCTCAGAGTTCAGTAGAGCTTTAAAAAACCCCTAATCATAATTATTTATTATGAAAAGAAGAGAGAGACAATGTATAGTCCAAGGATCCCCCTGAATGCTATTTGCAATTCTGTCCCCCCAACAAAAAGGAGAACAGAAATGGAAGAAAAATACAGAAAAGCACAATGATGACATCAAAACTTAGAGAACCTCTATTTTAGGAACAATTAAGTAGTCATGAACTGAAGAGGACAGGACAGAAGTTTATACAAGTCACAGCTTGCTGGAGAATACTAATAAGAGAGTGATTGCTCAGTATTTCTTCCAACAAGAAAAAATGTAGGAAGAGTTTACGAAACTATTACATGGCAGTGAACAAACAGAAGACTGTTCACAAAGCACATGGTTCAGCTGTGGATCTCTGCGCTACAGGATGTTGCCAACAGCAGAAGTTTGTAAGAACAAAAGCAATGCGACAAATTCACGGAAGGTCCACCTAGAACAGCTTGGGGTGGGGGAAGGCTCAACTGGTAGCTTCAGGAGAAGTACCTTGCAAACTTGTCCTGCTTTAATGCACTACCCAAGGTCATGTTTCTCCTGGCTGGATCCCTTCAGAGAGCAGATGCTGGGCTAGATGGACATCTACAATGCTTGTATTATATTACCCAAGGGCATGAGCTGTGGTGAGCTCATCAAATTCTCTTTTCCACTCTCTGCATTGTCTCCCCACAGAACAGCAAAACAAGTCCAGGATTCTGAACAACTGAAAACCTGAATCCAAGATATTTAAAGTACGATTTATGGTCTTTTCATTAAAGTCAACTATTCTGGTTTGGGGACCTAATGAACTGGGGAGTAAGAGAAAAAAAATGTATCAGACTGCAGAATTATTTTTCATGGAAACAAAAGGCAGTCCAAACCCCATGTTTACTTCCACTTCACAAGCAACTTGATTTTCTTTGCCTTCCTCTTCTCAAATGTAAACAGACAGGTAAAGCGAGATTCAAAACCCCAAAGACAGCAAATTTTATGTACATTTCTCTCACAAAGAACAGGAGGAAGAAATGAAACATAAATCATAGTAATCTACTGTGCCTCAGCAATGGCTTTGGCTTCTCAATTAAAATTTTTGAAGCATTTCCACTCTACACAGATAGACAAAGTAGCACTAGCTATGGTAAAAGAAGCATTTTACTCTGCTCAGTTAATGAAGTAAACTGTCATCAATTCCATATAGCTCAATTTCATGCTTACAGAAAAGTCTGAAGAGATTTAATACCTGTGGAAGTTTTGTGTAAGAAAAAGCCTTTCTAGAAATATTCTGAAATGTTCCTATATACTTTAATATAACTCAAGTCAAAAGAAAGTATTTATTAAAAATTACGAACAAGCAGTAATAAACTTAAAAAATATCCTAAGATCAAAATAATTCAGTAACCTATTAGAGGGACAGCAGAATTTTAGAAAAAATCCAGGCCAACTATAAAAAATAAGGTAATAAATAACCATGCATTAAAAATAATATACCTACTTGCCAGTGATGGTCCTCCAAAGCTGTGCACCTGCAATTGTAAGAATGTAAGATTAAACACAATGCACCCAATCAGAAAGAATTTGTATTTTTTATTCATAGAACATGTTCAGAATTGGGACAAAATGAATTCTCTGCATCAGTCAAACAGGAAAGCTCTATTATCTTACAGTAACAGTTCTTGAATTGCTTTCTGTAAACTTAAAATACAGATAAAATCATAAATGGAAAAAGGATCTTCTATGGCTACATTTCCACATGGAAGGATGTCATGAGGATGATAATCAACATAACTTTTACATTAATATTCCCTATACATCTATACACTGACAACCACTCTACATTCCCCATGAATCTGTAATAGTCTTGCCATCTAGTGGCTGGCTGGAAGCTTGAAGCAGCTGCACAGACGTGTTCTACTGGGGAGAATTTTTTCTGCTTTTTGGAGTGGCACTTCACTGATTTCAATTAATTACCACAAGACTCCTACAGTATTACTTAAAGAGCCTGATTTTTCTTGGACTCTGTCTACAATGGCATTGAAGGCAACAGTAAAATAAATGAGTTTACTACAGTAAATAATTATTCTATGAGCTGGGAAACAGAGGTCTTCCTAGCCTCATCTCTAAAGTGAATGGTTAAATAATCACACAAACATGAGAGTGGTACATCCTTGGATTTGGTCACTACAAAAATATTAATTACAGCTACGAGTGAATTAACCTAAATCATTGCCTTCCAGCTAGCAAGGTATTCAATGTTTGTGGTGATTTATACAGCACAGAGCTTAAAAAATCAAATTATGCTTGGCTTTATAAGACGGCCGCTGGGCTTGTAATGCTCAAGCAGGAAAGAGAATGGTAACCAAGACTCCCAGAAAAGGGAATAAAAGTAAAACATACTTCAGAAAAGGAAGCAAATACCTGCTGTAACTTAGCAGGGAGCAACAGGCTTTGGCAGTCAGAAATGACGTGTTAGTACATCAAAGAGGAATACCATGCTTCTCTGACACCTATTTCCTGCTTTTGTACTATGTTCACATGGTTTTTCAAACACTTTGCATGGGATTTAACAACAAAAGGCAAAAAAAGAATCTTGAAAAAAAAAAAACCTTCATGGCAATGAAAATTAAAAACTTATGATGAGCGTTTTGTCAAAGAATTTTCAAGATAAAAGTATGGGACAGGATATTGAAAAAAAACAAAATCGTAGCACCAGCCCAGCCAACAAACTCAAAATCCCTTTCAGAATTCGTTGTATTCACGTAAGACTTTATACACACTGGAAACTAAATGCTACACAAAGTAAAAAGAAAATACTGCTCACTTCTTATTTCAACTGTGCTAAGATAGGTAATTTATCTATTTACAAATTTCACTGGTTTATATTGGGTGTCCCAAAATTTCCAAAGATTATGTGATTAATGTTGGAAGAAGTATGAATGTTTAGGAAAACTTTGTATTTTAGAAAATAATTCATTTTCAGATTTAACAGTTAAGAAACAAGAATGACTGTCCACTCATAACAATTACACTCATCTAAATGCTAAAACAAATCTCCTAATGCTCTTCCTATAAAATACAGCAAAACTCCATTGAAAATGGCAATAGACCATCACAGATGTACTATCACTCTCTAAAATCAGCTGATACTCTTACAATAATCATAATATTGACCTGACTTTAGTAATGAATTAGCATGCTCCAAATTGCAGGTATTTAAGCAGAGAACTCTTTCAGTACACTTACCTTTTATCTTTGAGAATACCAAATCCTTCATTATCTGAAGAATTAACACTCCAAGTATTATAAGGGAAGTCAGATGATACACTCTCCAAGGGGTCAATGCAACAAACCTAGAATGTTAAGAAATAAATGTTGAATCTTTAAAACTCATTGGAACCATGCAAAAACTGACAGCTGCTACTAATACTTAAAATAAATAAGAAAAAATAGACTCAGATTGCAATAATTGAATTCAGTTTCTCCCCACAACTTTTCCATGGGAAGCAAATATTGAGAGCTCCAAGAATGGCATTTAAAGATACAACAATTAAACACTGAGTTTGTAGTAGATTTTTGTCCATACTTTTATTTATGCACAGAGGAAATAAAGAAAACAAAATATTTTAATTATTGCATAGAAAATACTACTTTTAAATTAATTGTCGTTTTATTAAAATTAATTGTCTTGGCACAATGCACAAAAAAAAGGTTAAAAATTTGCTTTTGTTTCCTACAGAACCTATGCTTAAGCAAGATTTTTATACAAATCATTCTTTCAAACACAAAGATGAGGTAAATCTGTATCACAGCATAACACTAAAACTTGTCTTCTTAACCAGCTTTCATGAATTTTGTTTTTAATTACATAATTTTTTTAGAACATGTCTAGTCAAGTCCAACAGATCTAGATTCAGAAAGTATGAATTATAATCTCATGCACTGCTGACTTTGCTATCCAGGTGTGTTTGGAGATTAGCTCTTCTATCTGTTTTATTGGCAAATATCCTAACTCATAAAAAAGAGTGTGAAGTAAAAAGAATTAAAATTCAATTAAATAAATTTTAAAAGCTGAAGTATTTTAATAGCTGGTTTTGAGTACTTTAAATCAGAGATCTAAATAGAAATAGTGAACCAGTTGATTTTTCAAAGTAAAGCAATTAACTTAAAAAAGTTGAGGTTAGCCAAAACCAGTAAGAAGCCACTGTCCAAGGCACAGGATCAAATGAGAATACCAACAGAAACAAAATCATACAAAGCTGGGATGTTTCCAAGAAACCTCTCAGATTTGAAAACAGGGCAACTGGCCACCCAATGAATTGCTGCTGCAGAGCTTTTCTGCAAGAGAGGGAAGGCGAGTGAAAGAGAGTAGCAAACATGGCCATTGCAGGAAGCCAAGAGGCACCCTTTGAGCACACTTGGATTTTTTATAAAGAAAACTGACTTCACAATATTTCTAACAAGCTCAGGGCACACTGCTGTAGTAGCAAACTGCTCCAGTATTCCTTGAAAACCTCAAAAAGAAAGGCTGCATTAAAGAAAATGCCACTAATTTTCACATTTAACACAAACTCATAGTACCCAATCACCCTGAGCAGACCAGGATATGAATTCCAATACAAACACATTGGAAACACAAATAAGCTCACTCTGGAGGTTTTATCCAACTATGAAGAGTTTTTACATCTGTAGAGAATTTGAATTATAAGACTATTCTATAAAATAAATGTATAAAATCAGCACCTTTGTATAATTCAGCCAGCTGAAGAAAACCAACAGAGAAGTGTAGAGAAAAATGGTTACAAGGCAACCTCTATCAAAACTGCCCAATCATAGCACAATAAATCAAAACTCCTAACAGTTTTGCATCATGTTGTCCTACTATTTTTCTTGGTAATATTATTCAGCATTAAAAATCTTTGATTGTGTTTAAGGGTTAAGTTCCACTGCACGGAAGACCTTGTTTACTTACTTGATATACTTAATTTATTGATAATGGGATGGGGTGAGAGATGTGATGTTGTAGAGAAAAAACAAGTGAAGAATATGATCCAACTTCTAGGCAGCAGAAGTTTATAAAAAATTCAGCCTTTAAATTTTTTGGGCTGAATACTGTGTCTATTCTATAGGGTCTTCATGGTGCTTGTGCATGAAAGTTTATAGAATCACACAGAATGCCCTGACTTAGCAATTACCTGTGGCCACTCCTCGATGGTCTCAAATACATACACCAATTCCAAAATTTATATACAAGCGTGTGCATGTGTATATGTACACACACATCTTATTAGCTTTTCAAGGTAAGATCAGATGCTTACTAAGAAGGCTTAGTGTACCTTTCAAAAAATGCATAGAACATGTTTGACCTACTTTATGCTCACAACTAAACCATACTAGAAGTTTCACTGCAATCACAGCTGTCACCTGCTGTTAAAAACAATTGCACTAATGTGGACCAGGATTAGCAAGCAAGGATTAACAAGGTAGCATCCTCTCTGAAAGATGCTTCCAAGTCATGTCATTCCACCTTCTCGATACTGCAGTCTCTCTGCTCCAATGTTGGAGGAAAAAAAACGGTATTCTAGTTGAAGCAGCTAATGAAGTCACCAAGCAAGGACTCTTCATGTATTTGGAGAGCTTTGAATCGTTCTGACTGAACTTCCCATGCCTTAACATTATTAACTCTTTACCTAGACTGTGATGTTTGCAAGGAAGACCATCCCATGTGAATTCACTCACAGCCAGCTTGTGTCAGCCTGCAGGTGCCAGAGCAACACAGACTAGAAAAACTGTTTGTGAGCCATATGTCAGAGAGCTGTGTCCTTGAAGCCCTTCCTGGTGAAAAGCTGATAAGGTCCCCTTGTACTTTTTTGGCATGTATCTATCATAAGCTTATCAAAAGGTTAGTTAAACATGCTGGGATCTGAACACCACTTATTATGCTACCACTGTCAGGATTCAGAATTCTTCTAGGAATTATCAACACAATGAATAGCAACCAGAATAACACCTTCTGTGGTACTTTTGCTGATTAATAAAAGTTGGGGCATTTGTTCCCCTTCTTTTTTAAGAAAAAGAACAGACTTTACTCTTACGCATTTCTAACACACACATATCTGACAAAAATTAAAGGCTCCAGAATGACATCTTAATCTACAGCACTCCTTCTGTTTTGTAGAAGAATACTATGCAAGATAACCTTACTCAGCATGCTCTCTTTTTTTAAGCAATAAACAAAACAGACTCAAGTTCAAATTGTTTAATTTCTTCTACAAGTGGCGTGCAAGTAAAAACCATTACTAGAGACATAATCAAGATTTGTTCCCCCCTGGAATTCTGCAGTATTTTGTAAATGTTTTTTTTTGGGGAGGGAGAAAGAAGGGGTTAAGAAAGCAAAGGTTAAAACAATGTATAGAATTATGCATTCCAGATAACAACCTTAGCAGTTAACAGGACAGCTTGCACAACAAGGGGACAAGAAGTTGTAGGCAGTGCAGGACTGCAAAAACCCCCGTCATGAGGTGCCCAGGACTGAGTCCCTGTCACTGGCTGAAGCAGGCACTGGTTGCACAGGAAAGCCCCTCACTCAAACACAGCCCCAGGGGAGGGATACAGCCACCTGGCTTTGAGGCTGCTAGAAAGGCCTGTCCCCTGCACTGATGGCAACAGTGGCCTTACTGTGAAGGATGTCCTCTGGTCCAGAGCACTCAAGGGAAGGAGCTACTGGAGGCGCTAAGCAGGTGGCAGGCAACTATAGAGTAGGACTTCCAAAAGCTTAATTGCGTGAGAACCTGAGCAATGTGTTCCCACTGGAGCTGATTTGAGCAAGCCGGACTAGGTGACCTCCTGCTGTCCTTCCATGTAGGAAGAATGCAAGTGTGATGGAGCCAAGCCTGCTACTCAAGTCCACTGTGGAAGACTGAGAAACCATTTTTGTGACATGAAATCAATGGATAATTAAGCAGTGATTGTTCACCAAGGCTGTGGACTTTCCAACCTTGATGGCTGGGAAGACAAAACCCTAAGCAATCTGATCTGAATTAAGTACTGATCTTATTTTGACCTGCAAGTCATACTAGAGACCTCATACTACCAACCTGAATGACATTTTCATTCTGTGACTATTTCAGGCTATTAAAAGCAGTTGGCAAACATTTTTTGTTAAGATGCTGACCTTAGAACTTAAAGGCACAACAGTTTCTGGTTTTGGGAATGGTTATACTACAGATTACTGAAATGATTCTAAACTGCACAAATAAGAATCAAAACTTGACAACTTCCACGATTAAACGTGGAACTTCTTAAACTGCATTATGGTGAACCTGAAGATACGAAAAGTGGCCTAAGGTATCGTCTTTTTCGTGTCTTTTCTCCAGCTCTTTATAGAATGCAATGGTCATATGTCAATACTGTCAATTTGCAGTATCCAAAAGCAGCTATCTCACAGTGCAGAGCACCTGGGACATTTAACTGCACAAACCAGATTGCAAAAAATTATTCTAGTGGTGTGAGCCAGCTAAGAAATTTTGAAAGTTAACAGTATCATACAATACTGCAGTCAGTAAATAATAAAAACATACATGGCATGACAAAAGCAATTTTTAATTGTATCATGAGATACAGGGAAGGCACAGACCTACCAAACTGTTTTAAATGTTAAATAAATCAATTTGATTATTTCATTTCAGCTGTTAAGGTTTTGGGTTTTTTTTAAACATATTCTAGAACTATGAATAAGTTGCAGTTTGTAAACACAAAACATAAGAAAACATTTAATCAAGAGTTAAATTATTTAGATGATCAGCAGCCAGTGCCAGTTATTTCAGGAAAGCCTTAGCAGGTACATTTTTAATAACCATTTATCCTTAGGTGAATTCCAGAGATAATCACATAAATAAATGAAAGCTGTCAATAACACATGTGAGCGTGGAGCTTTGCTTCACCATCAGCTTTTATGGCATATTTATTGGCTGCATGAGTGATTTGTGGACTTCAGTACTGTGTTCCACAAACTCATATTTACACCTTAAAACCAAAGCCCAAACCCTTCAGAGAAGTTCTGTGGAGTTCTAAAGAGCACAAGTTGGTATATTACTGTTTCCTCATAAAATGCTAAGGTGAAAATTTACTGACACCTTTCAGCCAGAGTTTCCCATAGAGCTGGCCTTCTTCCAATCAGACACTGGTAGGCAAATGTGGTCTGTGACAGAAACAACATAGAGAATGGCTCTCCCCTATAGAGAGGAATTATTTCTAGTGCATTTTGAGAATACTGAACTGCTAATTTCGAAGTTATGTGTACTTTGCACTTACAGGGGACCACCTAACACTGTTTCAGACAAACATCGATGATGAAGGCATTTAGGTAAGGAAAAGATGTGGCAATAACTGTTTCCTGGTGGTAACTGTTTCCTGCCTGGAGCTGAATGTACACCATTCTTCCATGCTTACTGCTGGAGCGATCCACACCTGTCTGGTGTTGATTGCAATAAATTCTGATGACTGTCTCAAGCAAGAGTTGTGGGGAAGGGGAAGAGGGCTTGTTTTGTTCTAATTACAGCATGAAGTGCACTGCCCAAACAACATTTTTTAAATACATGGTAAAGGTTGTATCAGAAAGCTTGTGCCCTTACTGATCAATGGGCCAATCATTTTGTTTGCCTGCCTGTGAATCAAGAAGGAAAAATATATATTCAACTCTATTTTATTCACAAGAAATTTAATGCCTAGACTCTACTAACTGAAAAACCATCCCAAAGCAGGTTTGCAAATCCTGCTTTTTATGTCTATTAAATTTACAACTTTTATGTGAACTGCTCTTCTACATAAATAATTTTCATACTAAGACTCTGTAAATGTCAAAATGCTGTATCTACAAATACAGAAATCCAAGCCTTGAGTATTCAAAACACTGGAAGTCAGAACTCAATAATCCAGTATTTTTCCTATAGTTCCTTTAGTACATCTCGGTGTTGTGGTATAACACTAGCTGGCAATTAAGGTTGCTCATTTTTCTCCTGCCCTGGTGAGATGGGAAGAAGAATGGAAAGAAGTAAAAGCCAGGGCTTAAGAACAGTTTAATGACTGAAATAAAGTTAATAAGAGTAACCATAATAAAAAATGAAATGTGATACAACAAAAAGAGAGAGGAATAAAATCCAAAAAAGACCAGTGATCCACAGGATCAGTGCTCATCACTCGCTGACCAATGGTCAGCCTGACGTGATCAGTGATGGGCAGCTCCTGGCCAGCTTCTCCCAGGTTGTGTACTGGGCATGACACACTGTGGTTTGGAATATCCCCTTGGCCAGTTTGGGTCAGCTGTCCTGGCTGTGCTCCTTCCTGGCTTCTTGTGCACCTGTTCACTGGCAGAGCATGGAAAACTGGAAAGTCCTTGACTTAGGGTAAATACTGATCAGCAACAACTAAAAAAATCAGCGTATTATCAGTATTGTTCTCATACTGAATCCAAAACACAGCACTGCAATGCTGTATCAGAAAGAAAAATAATTCCATCCCAGCTAAAACCAAGACACCTGGTCTTAGCCAAAGTATTTAAATATCTGTTCAAAAATTATAGTGCACAAATCCCTTCCCAATTCCTACACAAAAAGCATAGATTTTCACTTAAGAGCAGTTTCATAGATTTTACTTAAGAGTAAGTTATGCAATTTTTTTTGGTAGAATCTATTTCTAGGATTGAATTTGGTACAATAATATTATATCATATTTAACTGTCAACCTGCATGTCTGAAAAACACACAAAGACTGTGGTACAGCAGATTCTGTGTTGAAGAGAGGGAATTACATGTAAAAAACTACATCTGTATATGTGCTGTCAAAATTTTAGAAGGAACAAAGACTTAAATTCTGTCTAAAAAACCACCTCACCCCCCAAAAAAGCATCATTTGTTGAATACAGTAATTTCAGAAGCATTTACTCTACATCTTACTTTAATTCTAATTTAAAACATGAACACTGGCACTGTGGGTGCCTGGCATCTTGAACTTTGAAAGCTGTATACGTGTTTAGCTGAAAACCTGTGAAATGCCGTAATAGAATGTTTCTTAAAAACATGAACATTAAAAATCTTTTAGATAACATCTACTTTAGTGGAGAAAAATGTAAGCTTCCATGAAGACATAAATTAGAAAGAAGCACCATTTTTCACTTGAAGTTTTTCTCTAAATAAGAGATCCATCCAAGAACATAGGTATCTGAGATATTTCAAACAGAGTAAAATGGAGCACTGAAAATCAGTTGATTTGCAACCTATGTGCCAACTAGCAAAGAGTGTTCCATTGGATAGCACCCAGAAATCTAAAAATTCTATCACTAGGTACATAAAAACAAATAATTAAAAAACCCAAAAACTTCAAGTAGAAAAGGCATGCTTATTATCCTAAAACTTGCATTTGAATTCTTTGTGAAGACAAAGAAAACTCAGCCATCAACCTTTTATTCAAAGAGCTTATTTGTCAGGTTTCATTGAAAAGATTAGGATCATATTTGTTCAGCCAGAAAGCACATACCAAATCAGTTTTTCTTTAGAAAACCTCCTAGAGCTTACTAGGAAAAAAGACTTTTGAATCATAAATAAACCTCTTGTCCTAAGAAACAGACTCCCAGAAATTTAAACTACTGCTACTTTGACAGCCATCTGTAGGAGGGGTAGTTCTCTGGAAGGTCTGTGCACAGGTTGCAGGGCAAAAGCAAAGATGGCTGGACAATGCTAACTTAAGTTAGCACAAAGGATAGGAATTCAAAGTGTGTATTTTCTCTACATCAACTTAAGAAACCAGCTCCTAAACTTAAAAGTAAGTCTAATTAAAACAAAAAATAGTGTAAGTCTCTAAGAAAAAAACACTATAAAAATCGTTCCAATGCTTTGCATTTAATCACCAAAGACAAATGTGCTTATAAACTTCTACACTTGGAAGTATATTGGTGGTCTGGAAAATAGGATTAAGTTAATAATGTCACATTGCAAAATTATCTCACATTGTTTGCAAGGAAACCTCTTGAGGAATGCAGCAGTTAGAATCATGTTTCAATATTTGTGGCTTTTGGATCAGATTTACTGCAACCTGTTGCATTCAGACAGGCACATAAAAAACAATTGAGAAGGAGAAAGTTTAAATGACCTTTAAATGAACTACGTGCCTTCTGAGTCTACCATGACATCAAATTCTACTTGTTATATCAGTGATATTTCCATGGAAGTTAAAATTATTTTGAGTTACACATATAACATCAAATAACCTTGCTTCCTTTGTTTTTGCAGACAAATGCCCAGATGACCTTAATTAACCTGTGCTCTGGCAAAGTACAGAAGAAATCTTAATCCCATTTTCTCATACAGTAGCAGCAGTTTGAGCAGTAGCACCTCTACCGTGCTGCCCTAAATCTCCTTTTCTTTAATGCTCTCATTAGTCCTGTAACATCTACCGTGGAGCATAGCATATCCCCCTAAAACGTCCATTGTTCTCACAATTCTACTTACTATTTGAAAGGACTCATTATTTTGAAGCAATACACAAAGAAATTTTAATTTTTTCTCATGAGACAACTGCTTTAGACACAGCATATGTAGGTTTCAGCAAGACAGAATAAACACAAGCCATGCTGCAATTCATTTCTATTCTCCTTTGTTTTGGACTTCCATCTTCCATAAAGTCTTCATCCTAGATTTGGTTGTAAATTGTTCAGTAATGCTCGCTTTTCCTCAACTACTCCACTTGATTTCTTTTCTGACCGATCCTGATTTCATCTTATTGGTTGAAAAATGCTGTCAGCTGTCCAGGTTTTTATGTAACATCGTCTGGCTCTTAAACAATGTCAATTTTCATTCCGGTAAACTAATCTCTCGGCCAAAAGTATGCAAATTGTCACTAAAAAGCTGTTAATGGCTTTTAATTATTTTTGCTAACTAAATCAAACGAATTTAACTTTCTGTTCCACTTTCCTACCACCAAAGCCTTCAAAAGTTTTCATAATTTGTATTGGAAAAGCTAACATAAGCCTAAAACTGCCTGGGTAAAAACAAGTAGACCCTAAAATTATATCACAACCTCTGCTGACACTGGAATTTTAGATTTGAGGAAGAGTATTTTGGAATATCACATTCTAGGAAGCAAAAAAACAAGAAATCACAAACATTTTTTCAAGCTTGAAGAGATATCAGCAATTTACTGTACTATAGCTGGGTGTAATAAAATATATCTCAATACTAATAATTTACAAAGACTTAGCAAAAGGCAGCAAATTAAATAAGTTAGGACTATCAGACTAGAAGAAACAAACTGGCAACCATATAAGAAACCTATTCACATGAATGCACAGCAAATTTCAAAACCACCTATGCCAGAATATTTTTCTTTTCTGATAATGAATTTATTATTATTACAAAAGAATAATGTCAATACCTAACCTACTCTATTATTCCTACTTAAGGGATCAGAGACGTAAACTCTTATTAGAATTTGAGGCAGGAGTATTCGCTTGTGTGCTGTCCTTTGATACTTTGGATTTTGGGAAAGTAATCCCGAAACAACTAAGAATGTAGCTCTAAGATTTCCTGTAACAAAGACAGACAAAGACTGAAATTTCCCACATTCAAAACCATATTTAGCATCTGGGTGCTATAAGGAAAAGTCCATATGTGTTCTCCTGACTTGGAAGATATTACAAATTTAATTAAGCAAGCGACCTGAAGTCCAGCATACTACAAACTGGCTTCAGAATGTCAGTACCTTGCCTTACTCCAACTCACTTAATTTTCATGTATTTTTCCTCATATTTTGATTTCAAAGATTTCTTTTATTCCAGTTCTCACTTAATTTGACATTTTGTAACCATGAATGACCTGTCCGAGTAGCTCCCCATGACTACATTCCCAGTGGTAGCCACAGTTAGCTCTGATAGTGAACAAAAATGTACAGTCGTATACAAAACATATAAAAAAGGGGCTGCTGCATGTCTTAAAGGTCAGCTTCTTTCTTGTAACAAAGAATAAAAATGCAAGCATACATGGTGCGTGCACACTGCTCTCTAAATGGGCAGAAATGTTGCTTTATAGGCAAGCTGTCCATCGAGGTATAGTAGTGGTAGCACTTACAAGTTGTGTGCAAATACATGAAAGAAATGCTTAGCTTAGTACCGTTTTCTTACATTGAAAGAATTAATTAATGAATGAAAAGTACTTTGAGATCTCTTCATGGTAAACTTTATCATTGCCAAGCAGAGATTTCAAGTAAGAAACACTCTAAGAACAAATCTTAAAGTGAACTGGATACTTTAAAACAAAACAAACACTTCAACAACAACTCCTAAAACAAACTGGATACTTAAAAACAAAACACACCAAGCCCCTAAACTCTGAATGTGTTTTTGTTACTAACATTAAATAGCAATTAGATTTTCTGTCTGGAAAAAACACAATCTTTACCTGATGCAATGCACAGAGATAATTCAGATATAAGCAATATTGTTTTCTCTCTTAATTGTTTCTGTCAGGCAATGGAAACATTCACAAGATCTGAGGCCAAACAAACAAACAAATATGAGTATGGATGGTGACAAAGCACTATTTTTAATGGTAAATTAGGCCTCCACACCTGTCTTAATCAAGGACTGATACTTGTATTTTACGCAGTTGGTCAGTTACTTTGTTGAGTCACTTCAATAACATCATGTAACATTGTTAAAAACAGACCTGCACTAACATGCAAATTGGTATCTCAGAAGGCATATTAAAATACTCAAAGAAAAATGTGGATTTGGGCTGGTGAACAGAATAGCAAATAGGGTAACGTAATAAATTCATTTCACAAGGAGACAGGAAAAGAGAAAAGATCTATTACATTAGTCTTTCTACTGCCTCCCTTCCCAAGAAATCCTAGGGAAACCAGGAAATTGGGCAACTGGTGAACAGATGCAACTGGTGTATATAAGGATGACCTTGCAGACATTAATGTACTTAGCTTTGAAACATTTATCTGCAGATAGAAAACACACATTTGAAATAAATTTCTGCAAACTACAAAACACCTAGAACAGCACAGAAATACTGAAAATAAACTTGTCCCTCTGACCTCGAAGAAATATTTACAACCACAGATTGGGAGAACAAAAAGCTGCCACTATTCTCTCTATTCCATACACACAGAGAATAATAATTAGGATAGAATGCTAGCTTAAAATTCTAGGACTGAATGTTAATATTTGGCTAAGATTAAACCCAAGACTGAAAGTTATCATTCAACAGCCTGACACTTAGAACACCTGGAGTGAATTTCTGGCACCAGCACAGAATTTCTCTGTTCTTGGGCCAATCACTGACTTTTTCAGCACAATAGGTGTAAAACAGGGGAAAAAAACCAACCTTGTTTTCCTGTGTTATTTTGACTTCAGTCTGCAAACTATAGACAGCACAAGAATATGTATCATATTTCAGATGGTTAGGTGCAAAATTATATATATATATTTAAGCCTTGTTCATTTTAAAGATTTTCAGTTGAGTTCATTTGGAGCAAGAGCTTAAAGCTGTTTACATGGTGAATAAATGATGGAGGTGGTAACTGAAAAATGCTTTTCCAGTAGCCAGATTTGTGTCTACTCTTACTACTCTCTTGTTAGAGTCCACAATAATTTGTTAGAAATATTTTTAAAAATCAGAATTAAATTAGTAAATTTCTTGTAATTACAGTAACAATATTTTAGTAGTAACGGTCAAAAACTTGTTTATATACAGTACAGTAACTAAAGAGATTTTTAACACAAAAGAGGCTATAATGGAATATATTTTTTTAAAAAATCCTGTGACACCAGAGAAACAGTTCACTCTCAGCAGCTCCTACTGCAGCAGTTTAGACTAAGTATTTTGATGGGTGCACATACAAGAACTAAACTAACTGTGAGGAAACAGTCCCAACAAAACTAAATGGATGGGAGGAAGGAACTGGTGTTACTTTTCCAAAATTCAGAAAACCGTAAAATTAAACCTCACCTCTCCTTCATCCCTCTTTCACCAATGCTGTTGCTGCTATAGCGGGAGAAGTCTCCATCTGGCAATACAGACTTCTCAACTCTGAGAAACCCTGATTAGAGGCTGTATGCACTGGGAGTCCCCTGTGGGGCAGGGATACTTGTAGGAAGAAGAGGCACACAAAACAGCAACTAAGAAATGTTCCTTCTACCTACAGGCTCCAGCAGGCACAAAGCCCTGTTAGGAGAGACTTCACAGGCAGCAGGGGTGGACACTTGTTCCCAGTCCCGAAGCAGTAATGACTGCCTGAGTCATCACCAACCAGGCTGACCAGCTGGACCTCAAACAAGAACAGGAGAAGCTGCAAACACACTGTGCTGCGAACACGCAACGATGCCAACACCGAAGCAGGGAAATGTGACCTTAGATTTAAATGACTGTTTAATTTTCCAAGTGTCAGATTTCATGAGTTTGCTAACGAGATCTTTCCTGATGTTCTCAAACCACAGAAGTTTACTGGTCATCATTCCTGCTTCTCCACATTTCCTAGTTTGTCTGCACCTCTCAAAACTCCCTGGCACTAGGACAGAAAGCTTTCTTCTGAGGTACAATACCACCAAAGTAAAATGAGTGATCCATGCCCCAACTTCTGCTACTCCAATTCATCTTGAAAGTGATAAAGTACAGTGAGTTATGAATTTTGATAAAATAGCTTCAAATACTGGTCACATAAGTTGCCAGTAAAACTATGAAAGGAGACTTCCTATGGGCATTGAATAATGCAGGCATTTTATAACTTGTTTTTGATCAAATTTGGCAAAATAATAGCCAATGGGTTGCCCAGCAGGTACTATTCCTTGAGACATGGAAATGTATTCTGTTAGATGTTGTCCCTGAAAATTTTATCAGAGCCATGTTGAAAAGAAACATAAAGAACTATGACTCTTCGAAATGGCTGAAAGAACAGCTGACCTCTGAAGTATGCAGAAAATAAGAGCAAACCACGTAACTTTCTCAATGAAAGGATTTACCATGGATACCTAAGAGCAAGACGGACAACAAAAGTCAACCTAAATCAGATGTCACACACACACTGCTCCCGGGATCAAATGGGATAAAATGCTTTTGAAAATATTTGCAGATATTTTCTTGTGCAGGACAAAGCTTCAGAAAGTTTTCTTTCGATGACTTAGATCTCATGTTTAAACATCACACGGTTAGAGTTATAGAGAACCAAGAGGAGTTTACTATTAACCCACTGCACTGCTTGTTTACCTCTTATTTGCTTAAGAGGAAAGGAGGCAGTTCTAGCCACAGGAAAAGGAACACTATTCAGTCTTAAGAGCCTCTGCAGTATTATTAAACAGAGCACTACTTTATAAATTGCTCTACATGGTCAAGCAGACATACAGCAATACTTCAGATCAAAAAGCAAAAAACATAGGCACTAACAAAACCTAAGACCACAGGAAAGCCCTGAAGTTTCACATAGAAAGACAAGGTTTTTTCCAACAGAAATTAACAGAATAGACATGACAAACACAACAATGAACACATCCCCATGTTAATCTCTGGGGTTTATTCGACAAAACTGTCTCCGACTACAAAAAGTCTAGTCCAAAAAGAGAACTGGTGCACTGCAGTAACATTCCGGCCGTCCCCACTTCACAAAGACTCCACTAAGTAGGCCACCAATTTGGAAAAGCACATATACCCAAAGTGAACTCTAAAGTACTGGACCAGGGCATCAGCTCAGCACTACCGATGGGCTCGGGGCCTGATTTCAGCAGTTTTCAAAACTGCACAGAAATGCGGGCCCGCAGCTCATCTCGGCTGTGGCAAATGCGAGTTTCTCGGCGGAGTGTCCTGCAGCCGCCCTACTCAGCTTCCATCTGAGACTCCTCCTCAGCATCATCATCCCACATCATGCTGTGGGAGAAGGGGACAGCCCGTGCGTGTGTGCAGGGCTAGGGCACACACCGAGGGTGAAAGAGCCCGCCCCGGCAGATGCGCTCAGCGCGAGGGCCGTGGCCAGAGCCGGAGCGGCGGCTGGGGGCAGGGAACGCCGTGGCGCAGGTGAAGCGAAAAGCAGGACCTTCCTTCGCAGGGAGGACCTGGGGCGTGGGTCAGCTCCCGGTGAGGGGCCGGGAGAGGAGGGCAGGGGGGAACGCTCCTCCCGGGGCCGAGGGAAGCGGGGGCGGGGGGAGGAGACGCCCGTGCCGGGCGGGGCGGCATGGGCCGGGCGGGGGCTTTCCCATCCCGGGGGGCGGTCCCGACCCCGGCCCCGGCGCCCACCCCGGCCCGGCTGGCTCACCAGAAGAGCAGGTTGGCGCACACGAAGCCGCCCAGGCTGCGGAGGGGCCGCTCCCAGCTCAGCGCCGCCGCGATGCAGCAGCCCACGGCCAGCCCCGTCTCCCCCAGCACCGCCGCCGCCCCGGCCCCGTCTGACACCTCCGTGGGCTCCGTCTCGCCGGGCGCCACCACGCTCCGCTCCTGCGGGGCCTCCGCTTCGCGGGGCTGCGCGGGCACCGCCGCGCTCGCCATGGCTCGGTGCGGCCGCCGGGCTGCGGCTCGGCCGGGCGGAGCTGGGGCTGGGGCTGGGGCCGGGGCCGGGCCGGGCCCGGGGGCGGAGGCGGGCCCGGGGCGGAGCGCGGCGCTGCCCCCGCGTTACCCCGCTCCCGCCTCCGCGCAGGTGCCGCGGGGGCGGCGCCCGGCGAGGGGAGGTGCCGGGAGCGGGCGGCCCGAGGCTGCCGCCCCTGGAGGGAGCTTTCCCGGGCTGCTGGATAGACCGGCATGGGCATTCCGCTTCCCTGCTGGGGGAAAGCTGAGCAACCCGGTTGCTTTCTGGATTTGGGAAGGTGAAGCCCACTGGAAGGTGTTGGCAGTGAGACTTTTCCTCCGTCTCCTCCTCGTGTAAATATGCCACAGCCAAGCACAGTGGGAGCTCGTCCAGAGGAGCGCCACCGAGTTGGTAAGAGGGCTGGAGCACCTCCCCTACGAAGACAGGCTGAGGAAATCGGGGCTGTTCAGCGTGGATAAGAGGAGATCGTGTGCAGAGCTCTTAGCAACCTTCCTGTATCTGAAGGGGGCTTTCAGGAAAGCTGGAGAGCAACGCTTTGTCAGGAGCTACAGTGATAAGGAGTAATGGGTGCAAATTGAAAGAAGGGATATTTAGGTTAGACGTTAGGAAGAAATTCTTTACTGTGAGCGTGGTTAGACACTGGAGCAGGTTGCCCAGGGACCCTGCCAGCATTCAAAGCCAGGCTGGATAAGGCCTTGAGCAGCTTGGTCTAGTGGGAAATGTCCCTGCCCACCGCAGGGAAGGAGGGACTAGATGGTCTTTAAGGTCCATTCGAACCCCTTGACATTCTGTGGTTCCATGATTCTATGAAACAGTCCTCAAAATCCTAAAAAGAACAAATGGAAGTAAGTTGCTATAATAAGTCATAATGCTGGAAGCTCCTAAGACCATAAAGAAGCCTGTGGGAGTTTGATGGCTTACATCTGCATCTTAAATATCGAAGAAACATACTTAAAATCTATACCATGCTGTCCTGTCATCTGCATTGCTACCTATCTGGCCAGCCCCAGACTCCAGATGGAAGCGTGACACTATGTTCAAGCTGGTGATGTGCATAATAGCTGATGTGACTGCTGGGAAGCTGAATTCTGGGGAGCATCCCTGGTGAGAATTGTCACTCGAGCATCTGTTGCTGAATAAGAAGAGCCAAAATTTGGAATCGTTGAAGGTGTTTCACAGGATAAAGTGTATAAAATAATTTTTACTACAAGAGCAAGAAGAATAATTTTGCATTGGGTATTGACATCTGTTTCTAGCTTAATTGAATTGCCCTATTGGAATGTTTTTTTTAATGGGAAAAGGAGTCCTACTCACTTGAAGGTGAACGTGTCTTTTATTTTCTCAGAGGTAAAAGGAGACAAAATAAAATTACAACATTAAGTTTTAACATTGGCCATGAATTGCAAGTCTGTTGTGTTTTTTCACCAAATAGCCTTGCAAAGGGGTTACTCTATTTTTCTTATTCCACATGCTCTCTTTAGCATATGAATTGTACCTGAGAGGAAACATGCAGAATGTTATTCTACATAGGCAATTAACATTTTTCTAAAGGACATTTTATTTTTATTCTAATTAGTTATACTTCTATGCTCTTATGTCTAAGAACCCGGAGCCAGGCAGACCTACCTGAATAATAAGCCCAGCTAAAACGTGATTAAGTGTTGCCTCTGAGAGTCTGAGAGAGCAAAAGGAAAGAGACAGGCTCCTCTAGTAACCTAAAACACACATGGAAAAGAAAGGGAAGTAGTTGCAGCAAGTCTGGAGAAACACTCTGTTCTCTTGCTTCAGTTTTGTGCTGATGAATAAAAATTTGTCCTAAAAAGACTTGGTCAAAACAGGGTGTTCTCCGTGTGCTGGAAAGCTGGCAGCTGTCTCCTATGTGTGCAAGCAGCTGCTCACAGGTAGTGTGCACTCCTCCTGCTGTCACTTGGGCATCTCATGCTTTCCTAGGCTGAGTAGTAGTTGTTTGCTTCCCTAGTTTTTAGAGTGGGAGCAGAGGCAATCTTAGCAGGAAATTTTAACAGTCCACAGGAGTAAAAACAGTCTTCTTGAAAGGAAAAGGAGATAGAGAGATGGGCACAAATAAGAGAGTTTCTCCTATACTTACCCCTTTTTCAGGTCATTGCAGGATGCCAAGCTGCTGCTCTAGTGAACACTGCCCATAACTTGCTAAAACCATCCCTGCTTAGCCAGCGGCAATTTGCTTTCCCTTGCTAGCATTCAGTTATTTCAGTAATGTGGGCGGTCCTATCCAGCATCCAGATCCAGCCAACTCCAAACAGTTAATAGTTAAGCCTGAAAAGGAGTCATCTGTTCCTCATGCACTTTTAAAGTGACAGTGGAATGATTAGACTCAGAAAGCACACTGGGGTTAAAATGTGGGTTTACACAACCATAGGATAATGGCAGTATAATCCCACTGTCCTAAGGATTATAATCATGGCAGGTTTGAGGCAATCCTCCCTTACCAATGTTCCACTTCTTTTTTTAAACATTTGAGGATGATTGTATGTTCCCCCTGCCCCCAGTTTTTACTCTTTGTGACACTCCCTTCAATCACTGATGTTCAAAAATTCTCCCTCTTCTCAGAAAAGGGGGGATGGAATCTGGGGGGAGGATGAGGTTTCAGTGGAAAGGGTACTACAGATATGGAAACTCTTCTGGATTTTGGTTAAACTTGCATCCACTCTAGATTATGGGCCTCTGCTATCCTGATATATACCATGAAGGATATGAACAGAAATTAGTGAAAAGCTATTCCAGAATAGGCTTTGTAATTTAGCTAATGGAAAAAAAGAATGATGGGTGCCAGTTCTCCTTGTTTCACTGTTGATTATTCTTGGGCTTGGTTTGTATGAATGATTTTGCTGAAAGCACTCTGGTGTAAATATTAGTGTGAGAGAAGAAATGCATCCTTCATTCCCAGCCACTGAAAGTTTAGATGTCTTTTTCCAAAAAAAATAGAGGTAAATAGGTTGTCTGGCTTTGATCTTCCTGTACTTTGATGTTTTGCCTGCCAGGGTTTAAAGGGTTTGTGTGCAGTTTGAGTTTGAGATGGGAAAAACTAGGACTAGCAACCAGTGAACAATTGCATGTATGAGCTGTAATGCACAGAATTAGGTTAGGGACTGCTGGTCTGGTGCCAGGGGCTACAGTGTAAATGATGGATCAAAACCAAGGAGAAAGCTTTGCAAATGGTTGTTTCAAAGGAGTTTACAAATATAAAAGCATTCTAATGCTTCTGAAATATGTTTGAAAATGCTCATGTCATCATACAGTAACTATTTAATGCAGTTGAGGATTCAACTCAAAATGGAACTATTTTCCCTCCTTTTTCTTTTTTGTTTAAGCTAGTTTTCCATTAGCTTCATTTCATCATAGGTTCACAGACTAGGTTAGTTTGGAAGGAACTCCTTTAAGACATTTGGTGCGACCTTTCTCCCCCCCCCCACACACACACACAATCAGCACCCCTGTTACTTGGCTGTGACATGTTGCTCTGAACATCCCTGAGGGCTAGAGATTCAGCAATGCACTCTGTTTATGTTTGAACATTTGGCCACATTCATTGTGAAGAATATTTTTTTATTATCTAGTCAAAATTTCTTGTTTCACCCATTTCCTCTAATTTGGTTCTGCACTTCGTAGGGCAGGGCTCTGTCCCCATCCATTCTATAACCACACATCAGGCACTCTGCTAATAGATCCCTGTTCACCTCTGTCCTCCAGAGTCAGCAAACCTGATTCTCCCAGCCTTTCCTTCTATGTCATCAGCTGTGTGCCACCGACCTTCCAGGGGCCCTCTGGACTCCTTCCAGTATGTCAGTGTCTGTCTTGTCTTGGATTGTCCCAAACTGGACAATGTATTCCATATGTGGTCTCACAAATGGCAGAAGGAGGGGAAGAATTGCTTCCCTTGTCCTACTAGTTGCCCATAATTAGTGCAGGATTATTGACTCTTTGCCCAGTCATACCCGTGGCACTTTCTAACTTGTCTTTGCTTTGAGGCTGAAGAATTGTCTCTCAGTCACTCTTACTGTTGCAGCATGCTTCTGTCTTAGTCACTCTTAATAAGGTATGACTATGAGTATGCATCTTCCCTTTTCCTGAAATTTTTTCAGTTCTATGACTGAAATAAGATTTCTCAACAATAAGTAACTTTCTTGTGTGGTTCTAGTCACATCATCTCTGCATCTGTTTGAAGTAGGAACGAATCACAGATTAAAATAGTTTCATAACACTGTGCTGTGGTTTGCTTTTGTAATAATTTCTAAGGACTGCTTTCCTTTTTTTTTTCTTTTTTTTCCTGTAACTAATGAAATGTCACCATTTTGTCCCTAAGTGCTAATGTTCACTTCAGAGCCTGCCATACAGCTCATTCTGGTATTGGGTTTCCCCCTCACCTCACCCACCTCACTTTATCTACTTGGAATTTATTTGCCATTTCATTTCATTCAGTTTTATAAAATCATGCCAGTTTTTTTAATGTGCCCTTATCCTGACTTTCCTGAATAACTTGATGTCATCACTAAACTCTAAGCTTGCTTTTCATAATTTTTCCAGTTCATTGTTCAACAGGTTGAAGATCTTAGAGCCTCTCCCAAACCTCAGGAATTATCTCCTTTCTTTGTTTGGAATGGATTGTTTGCTCTTACTGTCTGTTCCCTATCTCCTAGCCAATTATTTCTTCACATCAGAACTTCTTATGAGGAAGCTTAAGCTTCCTTTAAGCCTTAGGTGATGAATTTTGCCAAAACCCTTTTTGAAATCCAGGTAAACCAGACTGCCCTCATTCAGAGATCTGTCAAAGAACTTCAGCAGACTTCTAGGGCAGAGCTTTATTAATCAGAACCTGTGCTGCCTATTCTCAATAAATCATATTTCTTCAGGTGTCCACTAATTATATGCCTTATTATAATATTGAGTAGTTAACATTAAAAGTCTTTAGTTGCCTTGATCCCTCAAAACTCTTTAAAGACTGGTGTCATAGGTGACATATGTACCATGCAACTTTAGTTAATCCTATTTCATCCTGAAGCTTCATGCATACTTTTGTATGCACCTTTTCACTAAACTCTGATATCTTTCCTTGTTGCCATTTAAGTGTAGAATAACTCTCCAATTAATAATTGGCAAACAGTTTTCTCCTTTGGTGCACACCCTCTTAGCCTTTGCAGCATCTCTATTGAGGAATTTATTTGAAACTACATCCCAAGCTCTTTGTTCTTTTATTTAACTGTCATATATCATAATTAACTATGGAGCAGGAGTGTGTTAAGTGCTGTCCTGTGATATGCAAAATACAATTAGGGCTGTGACATGTCTTTAAAGTATTTTAATATTTAAATCCAAGTCTGTGCATTTCAAAATACTCCTGTGTTCCACTGAAGTATTTATCTCTTGGGCAGTTGGAATACGTGGGACCTGATTGACCTTGTAAGCTAAAACTATGTGGTAGCTTGACTGTGGCTGTGTGCCAGATGCCCACACAGCTGCTCCATAACTTCCCTCTTCAACTGGGCAGGGGAGAGAAAATATAAGGAAAGGCTCAGCAGTCAAGATAAGCACAGGCATATATCACTTGCCAGTTACCATCATAGGCAAAACAGACTCAACACTGGGAAGTTAGTTTAATTACCAATCAAATAATGAGAAATAAAACTAAATCTTAAAACAGCTTGCCAAAAACCTTCCCCCCATGCCTCACTTCTTCCCAGGTTTAACTTTACTCCTGACTTCTCCTCCTCCCCATGGTGGTGCAGGGGAACAGGGAATGGGGGCCGCAGTAAGTTCATCACACATTGTCTCTGCTGCTCCTTCCTCCTCAGGTGGAAAACTTCGTACACTCTTCCCCTGCTCCAGGGTAGGGTCCCTTCCATGTGGTGCAGTCCTTCCGGAACAGGCTGCTCCAGTGTGGGTCCTCTCTGGGGTCACAAGTCCTGCCACTAAAGCTGCTCCAGTGTGGGTCTCCCACAAGGTCACAGCCTCATTTGGGCATCCAGCTGCTCCAGTGTGGGATCCTCCATTGGCTGCAGGTGGATCTCTGCTCTGCCATGGACCTCCATGAGCTGCAGAGGGACAGATACCCCACCACAGGCTGCAGGGGAATTTCTGCTCCAGTGACTGGAGCACCTCCTCCCTTCCTTCTTCACTGACCTTGGTGTCAGCAGTGTTGTTTCTCCCACATGTTCTCATTCCTGTCTCCTAACTGCTGTTGTACGGCAGGTTTTTTTCCCTTCTTAAATATGTTATTCCAGAGGTGCTATCACCATCACTGATGTGCTCAGCTTTGGCCAGCAACAGGTCTGTCTAGGAGCTGGCAGGCATTGTCTTTGCAGACACAGGGAAAGCTTCTGGCAGCTTTACACAGAAGCCACCCCTGGAGTTCCCCTCCTTCTTCTCCCTGCTGCTACCAGAACCTTGCCATGCAAACCCAATAGAGAGTGCATAATACCAGGTGGTATAAGATGAAAAATTTAACACAAGTGACAAAAATATATGAGTGTTGATGCTGCTTCTTATTCAGAAACGTTAGGATTTGGGATTTTTTTTCCTCACTGCTAGAGGTTATGCTTCTTAATGCCCATGAACTCAAAGCTTTAAGAGTAGAACTCAACAATCAAGTCATATATGGAAGAATAATGCTTCAATTTTACAATTTCTATAATAGAGATCATGATCAGGAAGCTCTCATATCTCCCATATCAGATATTCTTTTTTGTTTGGTAAAAGTGTTCAAGGACAGTAGTAAATATTCCATGCTCAAATGCAGTGTTGTTCTTTTCTAAATTGAGGTTTTATAGAATTGAACTAATGCAGCAATCATATACACTTACTTCAGCAATTATAAACATTTATATGTCTTGAGTTATTAGAAAGAATAATATTTCTGATGTAACTGTTTGGGACTTGGGACAAGGGAGTTTACAGAAGAAAATGTATGGCTCAACAGCTATGGTGAAAGCCAGTAAAGCCACTTAAAACAAGTGTTTTTAGCCCAGAAATAGTACTGTACAGCAATCTCATAAAATATTTATGCAACAATTTATAGGTGTTTAACACCAAACTATATTAGTCTTCTTGTCTGTGTAATCATGCCATGTAGAAGATCAGTAGGAATAATTGATTTTCATGGATCTAATTTTGGACCTAATTACTGTAATCTCTTAGATGGCATTACCTGTTTGATTATATGTAGTGGAGAGTCGATAATGACTTTATAGGTTTAGCTCCACTCTTCGGTCAACTTTGCGTGAGAGCAGGCCCAGCAGGCCAGCAGCCTTTTGGAGCCTAGCGTTTGTTTAGAATTTATGAAACAGGTAAGCTCATACAGGAGTTGTCATTGTCGAGGAAGAATCAAAATTACTGTGAATCAGCAAGTTTGGACATTTTGGCTTTATGTGTAGAAAGAGTGATCTAAGTAAAAACATTAGGTGCAATATTAGGTTTAGTAAACTGAGAAGTTCCTAGTGAGAAGGTAATGCCTAGGTAGAGAAAGTACTGGCACTGTACCTAGACATCTGATTGTGCTAGCATGGATGAGGAAATACTCTCTCACAAGGCGGTGTGTAAGAAAAAAGGGAAATGTCTTTCAGAATGCAGAATAGTCTCCTTTATATGGAATTGTGCAGAGTGCATGCAAAAGCCTTCCTTATGATTGAGAAAAACAGGACTTGAAGATGGAATTTCATCAGCACCTACTGTTTTTTGATTCTGACGCATTCTGATGAGAGGATGTTTCACAGAGTCACAGAATGAATCAGGTTGGAAGGGACCACAGTGGTTCATCTGGTCCAGCCTCCCTGCTCCAGCAGGGTCATCATCCCTGTTCCCTAGAGCACATGGCACAGGATTGTGTCCAGACAATTACTGAATGTCTCCAGTAAGGGAAACTCCACAACCTCTCTGGGCAACCTGCCCCAGTTCTCAGGCACCCGCACATTAAAGAAGTCCTTCCTCATGTTCAGGTTGAACTTCCTGTGAATCAGTTTCTGCCTCTTCTCCTACTGCTTGACACTTACAAGAGCCTGACTCTTTCTTCTTACCCTCCCTTCAGATAATTAACTCTGATAAGACTCCACCTCAGTTCTCTTCTCAAGGCTGAACAGGCCCAGTTCCCTCAGCCTTTCCTTATAAGAGAGATGCTCCAGTCCTGTAGTCATCTTTTTCACCCTCTGCTGGACCTGCTCCAGGAGCCCCATGTCTGGCTGGTATTGAGGAGCCCAGAACAGGGCACAGCACTGCAGATGTGGCCTCACCAGGGCTGAGCAGAGGGGGCAGGATCACCTCCCTTGACCTGCAGTGCAACTTCTGATGTACCCTGGGGTACCACTGGCCTTCTTGGCCATAAGGACACACTGCTGGCTCATGGACAGTTTGTTATCCGTCAGGACTCTCAGGTCCTTCTCCACTGAGCTGCTTTCCAGCAGGTTGGCCCCCCTGCCTGTCCTGGTGCATGGGGCTATTCTTCTCCAGGGGCAGAACTCTGCATTTGCCCTTGCTGAATTTCAGACAGTTCTTTGCCCATCTCTCCACCCTGTTGATGTCCTTCTGAAGGGCTGCATGGCATTCTGGGGTATTGGCTACTTTTTCCCAGCTTTGTGTTGTCACTTCAGAATGAGGCATGCCATCACCTTTCCATGGATTGAAGTGAGGCTGACTGGCTGGTAGTTCCCTGAGTCCTCCTTCTTGCCCTTTTTGAAGACTGTTGTGACGTTTGCTTTCTTCCAGCCCTCAGGCACCTCTCCTGATCTCCATAACCTTTCAAAGGTGATCATGAGCAGTCTTGCTGTGGTGCTCACCAGCTGTCTCAGCAGTCCATGGATGCTCAGGGCCCATGGACATGTGGATATCAAGTTTGCCTAGGTATTCTCTGACCAAATCCTCCTTGACAAAAGGAAGGTCTTCCTCCTGACATTCATTTGCCCTTGTCTCCAGGGTCAGAGATCCCTGAGGGATGATCTTGTCAATGAAGATTGATGCAAAGCAGGTATTCAGCAACTCTGGCTTCTCTGTGTTCTCTGTTACCAGGGACCCCTCCTCCATTTAGTAACAGTCACACGTTATCCTTTGGTTTCCTTTTGTTACTGATGTATTTGAAAAAAACCCTTTTTTCCCTTGACATCCTTGGCCAGATTTCATATTCCAGATGAGCCTTGACTTTCCTTGTCTCACTTCTATTTACTGACAACTTTGCTATATTCAAAGTGGCCTGACCCTGCTTCCATCTCATGTATATTTCCTGAGTATGCCTAAGTAATGACAGCAGTTCTTTTTTCATCCAACAGGTGTGTTGCTGCATTTGCCTGATTTCTTGCTTATAAGGATGCATTGTTCTTTAGTCTGGCGGAAGTGACCCTTGAATATCAACCAGCTCTCTTGGACCCCTCTACCCTGCAAGGCCTGTTCCTATGGGATTTTTCCAAGATGGTTCCTGAAGTGGCTAAAGTTAGCTCTGCTGAAGACCATGGTTGTAATCTTACTTGCTGCCCTGCTTCCTCCTCACCTGTTACTGAACCCCACTATCTCATGGCTGCTACAGCCAAGGCTGCACCCAGCCTTCACATCTCCAACAAGGCTTTCCCCATTTGTTTATGAATCGAGCAGCACACCATTCCTTGTGGGATCCTCTACTACCTGTGACAGGAGGTTGTCATCAGTGCTTTCCAGGACCCCCTTGTCCTGTTTGTGCTTTGCTGTGTAGCTTTCCAGCAGATGTCAGGGTGGTTGAAGTCCCCCACACGAACCAGTGTGGGCCTGTGGCTTTGAGGCTCCTCCTATAAACAGTGGTCCTAAGTGAGACCCTGTGAACTCTCCAGGACCACAGCAGACTGCAATCAGCAACCTTCTGAGTGGGGCCTCTCAGAGCCAGTGAACTCTCAAATTTGCTATACTTGGAACCAGTGACAGTCCTTGGGTGATACCCCCACTCCTTGAGGTTCAACCCTTCTCCCTTGAGAAGATGCAAAGGCATCCAACATGAGGACTTCACTGAACTCAAGGGGAATTTTTCACAGGTACATTCTCCTTTAGCTCTGTGTGTGCACAAGTCTGAATATGCCACAGCAAATGTACTATGAATGTCAATCTCCTAGATTCTTAAATATGTTAGATTAGTAAGTAAGCTAGGCCTGTGAGTTACTGTCATGCTTGTAGTAAAATCTGTAGAATCTTTCATTAAATTGTTTGAATTAGGCTTTCAATTAAGTGCTGTTAACTTTAAGTATTGTTTAAACCTTTAGGCCTAAACCATTGGTCCCTTCTGGGACTAAGTTTGGCAAAGGGGTCCCCTCTGAACCTTGTGACTCAATAGGTGGGTCTCCCTCATTCCTTTTTATCCTTACCCTTTCCCATTCCTACCCTTTTTCTGTCCCCAGCCTCCATGTAAATTACTTTTTAGATTTTAGATTTAGATTGATTGACTTTAGATTTTGGTCCAATTTTTCTCTGTGTGCTTTATAAACACCCAGTAAGCAGAAGGGCAAACCTTTAAATAAATTTTGTCAGGCTTTCACTTTAATATTAAACCTGCTTTTGCTGGTACCTTTTAGCTGGTGATTCTTTGAGCGACCTAAGGCAGTAATTTGTGACAGGTGGCAAGCAAGAATAATGAGAAGACTCCCTCCCTGTTCCTTCTCCTACCCCAACCTCTTGATACAGACGAGGTAAATTCATACTACAGGTGGAAGCACTCGCTGTATAGTTCACTTCCTTGGATCGCTGCTGCCCTCTTCTGCTGGCTTCCCACGGCTGTTGTGGCATGGGTAGTTTTTGTATTGCACCAAAGGCCTTGTGTGTGCTGTGGTGCTACAGGAGGTTATGGAGTGAAATGCAGAGACTTTCTAGGGCTGGGCTCCACAAAGAATTAGTTTTATTCAGGACACTGCTGTCCTATGCGGTTGCTACCCTTTTGTACTTACTTCACAGAGTCATAAATGATGTGGAGTGCCTATGCTGTGAGAAATAGTCCGTCTGCATTGAAAAAGCTGACACTATTCTGGCTATGTTTCTGTAAAATGGACTTGGGCCAGCATGACTGGCAGTGCTGCAGCGTGCCTGTGTTGGGCATTTGAGCTGGTTGAGTACGTGTAATGCCTCAGAAATGTGGGGTTTGAAACCTCGCTTTCTGATGCAACACTTCTGGGGTGAAGCAATTTCCTCTGCATAGCTTCTGTAATTAAGTTCATTCAGAATTCTGGCACCCTGACAAATGGACGTATTGTATTATGAGGCACAGGGAAAGTGCTAGACAGAAGCCTGAAGATGTAGGGGAATTGAGGCATGGCCAGCTAAGTCCAGAGGAGGGCTACAAAAATGATTTAGAGGGATGGAGTACCTCTTTTATGAAGACAAGCTGGGAGAGTTGGAGTTGTTCCACCAGGTAAAGGCTCCAGAGAGGCTTTACAGCAGCCTTCCAGTACCTAAAGGGGACTACAAGAGAGCTGGAGCAGGAGTTTTTATAAGGGCATGTAATGATAAAACAAGGGGAATTGCTTTAACCTGAGAGAGGGCAGGTTTAGATATTAGAAATTCTTTACTGTGAGGGTGGTGGGGCACTGGCACAGGCTGCCCAGAGAAGCTGTGGATGCCCCATATCTGGAAGCATTCAAGGCCAGACTGGATGGAGCTCTGAGCAACCTGGTTTACAGGAAGGTGTCCCTGCCCACAGCAAGAGGGTTGGAACTAAGTGATCTTTAAGGTTTTTTCCAACCCAAACCATTCTGCAATTTGATGATTTAAAGGCATACTAAGATGAAGCCATACAATTTTATTTCCATTGCAGCTGACACTATTCCCAGGCCTGACTGAATTGTTTCTGTGCTCTTGCAGGGTGCCTGGCTGATTCCTGGGCTCTCCTCGGGGTGGCTGTATTCCACCAGGTGCAGTCTAAGGGTGTGGGAACCCAATGTCGGCTCCCAGAGGGTTTTTGAGAGAGTTGTTTAACTGCCTGGGGGTGGCAGATCTTCCAGAGGGAAATGAGTGGCAGTACCACAACTGGGGCCGGTTCCAAGCACAAGGACAGGCGTTCTCACTTCCAAACCCAGGTGTGTCTATTATGCTGTATTTATTTTGATAATATCTTGCATTCTTTTTGTTGAGTATCAACAATTATCTTTTTTTTTTCTTTTGCCTCAGTAACAGTTATTGGACTAAGATTTGCGTGGCAGGTTGATAGACTTGACATAAATTAAGAGAAGCTCTTAATTACAGTGATGTAGTGACAAGCACTTCAGTGTACTGACCACAAGCAAACATCCCTCCTAATGGCTGAGAGCATCCAGAAGTCAGTCAGGAGGCAAATGAATCAGGTAGTGAGTGGTGTCTGCTTCTCAAGACTGTGACCCTGTACAAGACTGTCACCTTGTGTATTCCTGGGGTTGTTTACCAATTACTAATTATGATGATGTGCAGGGACTTCTCTAAGCATGTTTGCACATAGGCAAAATTGAACTTTTTTGCTGTGCTAGCTGAAATGAATAAACTGTGTCATTTCAAGGATGCCTTGCTAGGAGCAGCTAAATTCTTTCTAAACAACTTGGGAAAAATATGGGAATATAGGAATTATGGGAAATATGGGAAAAATTTTAAAAAAAAGTAAGTCTCAGATACTCTGTGTGTATGTAACTATACATACTGAAGTTACAGTTTCTTTCATTCTTCTTGTCTTCCTTAAATTAAGTTCACCTTTATTGCGAGGGTGGGGATTTGAAATTAGCAGTGTGATTCAGCAAGCCTTTAGGGACTGAGGGGTGGTGTCACAGATGGAGGGACTGAGAGTATCTGGCAGTGGGAGGAGGGTGGAGGATTTCTCTGAGCAAGCCTTGTAGTCCACAAAGGCTGTGCACACTGTGAGGGCAGAGCATGCTGCACTGCCATGATGTGGCTGGCTAATAAAAACAAGCCATCTTTCATCAGGGCTACACAAGTAGCAAAAGCTTTACTTGCACATTTCCTGTGGCATGGAATTGCTCAGCAGTCCTTCCCTCTCTGTCATGTAAAGACACATTGCATCATGGACAAGGGCACCTGCCCCAGAACAACACACAGCACGTGCATCTTTCCAAGCAAAAGCACACACACACACACACACGTAGTCTATGCTATAGGCTTGCCTCCTGAGAAGACAGGAAATTAAGGTTTTGTTCCAAGTCTGACTCAGTATGAAACAGAAACAGAGCACATTACATATATTTTCTTTATTGCTGGACTTTTTTTTCCCAGTAAGTAGGCATGATTCCTTAAAGGCTGAGGTTTTTAACAACAGTAAGGTTTCTCAGGTTTCTTTTTTTATTTTTTGCTGTGGACAAAAAGATACCTTTGAACAAAGTTTTGCTTATATTACAGTATTTCTGTACAAAAATAAAAGTCCAAAATCAAATTATTATTAGCTGATATTCCCCAATTTATTTACAGGGTACTGTCAAGAACCTTCATCAGGCAACCAGGTAAAATAGAGAACTCTGTATTAAAGCAGTTGCATTGTATAACGTTGCCTTCTCTAGTCAAATCTGAAGGGCTCTGGCCTTTGGCAGTCGGTCTGGGTTGAAGAGTCCAGCCAGAAGGATAAAACAGTGATGTCTTTCAAAGAAGAAATTAATATTAAAAACTTAAGCTGACATTATGGAGAATTGAACTGATAACTGTATTTTCATATTAGGGTAGTCTATAAATATTCTCAGCTACATCTCTCTTTATCATACAGCAGGTACAGAATGCAGAATTCTGCCACGTATATGGTAATACAGATTTGCAAAAGTAAAATCAATGTATGAAAATTTTGGAATTTAATTGTTAATAAAACTGCTTATAAAGTAACCATACAACTGTAACAACTATATCTCTGAACTATTAAAATGTACAGAAAGACTGTTTACACCATTGCACATACTTATTCCCTTTGCTTCAAAAGACTTGTGAAATACAGAATAAAATTTGTCAAATTTTACTGACAGCTCAAATACGCATGCACAATGTGCACATCCATGGAAGCAAGGGGAAACAAAGTGTTGGCGTCCATCAGGAAGGCTGCCAGCAGCACTCCAAAAAAATATACCTTGCTCTTCTTCCCTCCCTTTCCCATCTGTATACAGGCCAGTAGGTTAGTGCAGAATGGATGAATATAACTGTTTTCAGTGTTCTGAAAGGACAAAGGAAATCCTCTTGACTTTTATCAGCAATTTTAGGTCAATACAAGTTAGGCTTAATATTGTAAGGCACTTATTACTGCTTGTATTGCAGTGGATCGAGTCTTAAGGCATTTGTTAAATCAACTGAAGGTAATAATGCTTTGGAAAGTTTTTAATGAGCCAGCAGTTCGAGTATGTAACTATTTCAGCTGATTTTCCCCTGCCCCCCTGTGGTCTTTCTAAAACATTGTTTGAAGATATTTTCCGTTGAAACTCTGGTTCTTGGTTAGCTTGTCAACACAGGTGATCCATGTCCCCAGGTTGTTCTGAGGCCAAGCAGTGATATATTCTATTTAGGGCGCAGTAGAACTGGTTTTGTTTTCACCTGGAGCTGCCCTGACTTCCATGACTACTCACGGATCGAGAGGTGCTGTAGCGTTTTTTCACGATCATACTGATGTAAGCTTTCATCAGCTTTGCAATGTCAACCACCTGCCAAGAGCACGAAGAGCACAGTGCTTAGTAAGGTAACAGTATGTGAATGAATTTCTTTGGGCACTAGCAATATAAAACTGTCAAGCTTTCAACAAAACCCTTTTGCAGTTAAATAAATAAAAATACTCAGCACTTCTATCCATGCCATTCTGTCTTCCCTTTAGCTTTACAGGGATCTTGAACAAATCTCTTAACGTTTGCAGCCATTACTTGAATTACTAAGTGGCCAGGCTATCAGAACAGGAAGACCACAATAACAAAATGACCTTGCTCTTACCTCGCTAGTTTCAAAAAGCAGTTCTCTTTCATCCACCACGATCTTGTAGGTGTTGGCAAGCGGAGCACCAAAGGACAAGATATGTTCATACTGGAACACCTCCAGAGGCCTTCCTTCCCCACGCTTGTAGACAGAAACTGCATCAGCGCTGACTCCAAGCCACAACTCCTGTGGGAATCCCCCTTCTTTACACTAGAGAAAAAAATGTAAATTAACAGCAAGGAGAAGAGCAGGAGCCACACAACACTTACTGTTGATGTTTGTGCCTTTTAGTCATTTGTTAAAAAGTGCATATTACTTGTCCCCCTTTGAATGTAGCCTTTTATACTTTTTATACTTGTTTGCAACCCATCAGGATAGCATTCTGTCCCTCTATTTTATGGTTAACTGGTGGATTTATATAGCTACAGTGCTTGCCAATGGGAGTAGGCTTTTAATAGCTCAAAGTTCATTATATCAGCTGTCGGAGCATTGTGGTACTGTATTTATGGTTTCACTGCTCTGGAATGAAATCATCACCTATACAGGGTGAAGTGTAGTTTGAATGGTCATGTGGTCTTACCTCTACGTCAAAGAGTGTTGAACCATAGCCAGGCCATTCCTTAATCAAAGCCATGTACTTCGCCATGGCCTGCTCCTGATTCATCCTCTGGAGTTTTTTCCATTTGTCAATAATACTAGTCCTGGAAGCTGAGATTTCCTCTTTGACCCACATGTCTAACATCTGATCCTCCTCAACCTTCTGTTTGCTGACAGATCCGCTGCGGAAACTCCTCCGCAGTGTTCCTTCAAGAAAGCTGGCTCGTTTCTTCTCGGCCTTCTCTGATGCTGTAAATGTTTTGGTCGACTGTGTAATCCTAGACTTCAGCTTTTGCAAGGGATAGACTTCCTCCAGTTCTGGTACGGTGGTGTGCACAGTGTAATCTCCCTGAAGGTACTGAAGACGCAGAGCTGCAAGGACCTGGAGGGTTTCCTCAGGAGCAGGATAATGTCCTTTAATCACTGCTTCATGAGCCTATCAAGGGGAAAAAAGGTAGCTTTTTTCAAAGCAGCTTTTGAAAGAAATATGAAAGAAAAGGGGAGTAGATTAACTCCCGGACAAACTCAGGACCTGAAATAAACGATCCATTAAATAAATCAACTTGCGTAAATCTCTTGGCAAATTTAAGCTGGATAAGATTGGGTTTACCAGAAGAACTGCAAGGCAACTGAGGAACCTGCTAAAAGAGATAGCTTTTACTAGGACAGCTTTTAGTGAACTCCCATATCTAAGAGTAACTGAACTATGACAAAGGAAAATAAAATGTAAAGGAAAGAAAACAGGATCTAAACATCTGATTGAGGAGAAGCTATTTATGTTCCAAGGGCATTAGGATGAAACAGGTCTCTAGTTTTGTTTACTGCTGTCAATAATCTGGCTGTGAAAACTGATGTTTCCAGCCAAACAAGCCAAGCTCAAGGACTGCACTGTAATTTTACTGGGGGAAACAATAAATCTTCAATGGATCCCAAATCAAGTTACTACAAGATGTACATATTACAGTGCTCTGCAGCACCAGGAATGAGATTCTGAACCAGGAAGTCTCTTCAAAATGCCAGCTCTGTGCACACTCATTCAAACCTGTGAAAATGTGCAGCACCTAGGTGTTTCCTTTCATATGGCAGTAGGAGAGGAAACAAACACACCTCATGTCTGGAGATCCAGGAATTGCAAGTTTAGTAAACACACAGAGATAATTCACAACTAAGTAACAACTAGTTTGTTTAGGTGTGCAAAATGTTCCTTTAAACATGCAAAATGGTTTACCAGAGATTGTACACATGCAGAAGAAAGAACAGTCTTTTAGAAATGGAAGGACAGCATTTTAATGAGGAAGAAGAACTAAATTATTTTCTTCAGTGCCCTATGATTACTAAAGGATTCAGGCTTTAAAATAATGGAGACTGCAGAACTAAAACTGATGACAAAAGGGAATTTTCATAATTGTCTGAAAAAAGTTGATGACTGACATCAAAAGCAGATAATTAGAAAAAATAGAGCAGAATTGATGTTAGAATGTAATGGTACCTCTTCAAGTTATTGCCGTAATATTGCTGGTAGGGATTGAATGTCATGCTTTACAACAAATACTACTGGTTTTGGCAAGACAAAGTATTTGGCTAAACACTAGTCAGCACAGAATGCTGCATGAAAACAATCTGCTTCAGCAAATGTGTTTGTTTTAGCTGCTCATACAGAAAACTGCCTGAATCTGCCTCTTAAGCCAATAGTGTAACATAGCAGACTGGATGCAGAGTTCTCATAGATTTTCTTCTTGCTGTTTGAGCTTCATCCCAAACAGAGGCACTGGATGACTCCTCTGGAGGTAAGAACAGACAAACAGAATGGCCGTGTTTCTAAGCCCAACCAAGGCAACCTATTGTTGCCTTCAGCCGACAATAAAGAGTTCTGGACTGAGCTACAGTAGTAGGCACTGGAAGGAGACTTTTGGTAGACTTGTGATGTAATATGGTGCCTTAAAACCTAAACTGAACAAGGAAGAAATACTTTATTACAGGGAAGATGCAGAAGGGGAACACCCTTCATATGTATGAAAATTGAGATATGTCAGTTCTTGATCACATCAGTCTTGCTCACCAACAGAATGTCAGTGTCTTGGTGTTGCAAAGAACCAGAAATCAGAAATCTGAACTGTATACAGAAATCTTTATCTGAGTCTAGTGCCCCCTTGAAAGAAGCTGACTACTGGAAAAATTTTTAATCATTTGCAATACAGTAGATCAGGAGAAGGTCAATCAACAGCAATAAATGCCATCAGTGAGTTTCTGAGTAACAACAGGGATTGATATAACAGAAATCCAGCTGCTGATGCATTTAATTTTCATTAGAAATCAATTTAACTTATTTTGTGTTTTGCAGTGTAGCCTCATTCTGAGCGCAGCATGTTCACTAAGTGGATTTCTGTTCATCATAGCTGTCTTACAGTTAGTTACTACTGAGACTGGACTGATGATACTATGGTACCTATGAAACGATCAGTTTTTGAAAAGATAAAAGGCCATTGCTCAATTAGTTCTGTACAGTTGCCAGCAGGAGTCTCTTATTAATAAATTTGTTGCCAGTTACACATTTTTTCACTTTATTTCTTACTATTTCTTCAGAAGATAAGATGCTTTAAGAAGAGGAAAATGAAAAGCAAGTACTATTTTTTTTTATGCAGCTTAGACCCAGTTATCCATTTTCTACCACTATACAGAAGGCAATTGACAAGTAGTGCAGAAGTAAGAAACATAACACTAGAGAAATCATACGTGCTTCACTTATGTCAGGATAAGCCTATTTTGACTACTGAACTGCTTCTGTTGCTCTTGATGCTTGAGTAGTAGTGCAGTTAGTTGAACAGAAGCAAAATCATAACTCTCTCTGTGCTGCCTAGATCTCCTGCTTTTTTTCCTCCTCTTAAAAGTGCCTCAAAACAGAACCTTTGTCCTTTACCTGCTCAAACATAAAGGCAAATTCCACACTATCTTTTGGGACGTTTTCTGTGTCCAGGAAGCAGTAGAGCTTGAAGTAGAACTTCCAGTGCATCTCCCCAACTTCCGCAGTGGCAGCAAGCCTGTATGGTTGTGTAAAGAGGGAGAGAGATGAGATCTGTGAAATCAAACCCTTTTCTAAATTGCCACCTGTAGAATCTAAGCAAGGCATCAGCTGAATTTTGCTTTATGTGTGTCTGTGTATTTAGAGCCTACGGCAAAATCAAGGACAAATGGTGACTCAGTTCTCAAGTCTACTATTTCTAACCCATATTCTCCTAATAAATGCTGATTTTTAGATAAGTCACTTATGTTAATGAAAGCAACATTATTAAGTCCCGTTATTAAATTGCACAACACTTAAAACATTCTTTTTTTTCCCTGTTTTTATGTGGATAAAGGGGGCTGATTGCCATGCATAAAAGGTAAGGATGACAAACAGGTATTTAGGCTTGTATTACATTTTCTTACTACAGTGTTACGGGTGGTTTCAATTTTACTGGTAAGAGAAATATTGTGAGCTGTACTGTGGTGACTTCCATGTGAAGTTAGATAACAGAATGGCAGTGACTGCCTGGAGGTCAGTTCTCACAGCCACAATGCCAGTAACAGTGTAAAAATTTGTAGTAGTGGAAAAGAAAATGTGGAAATAGTGATGAGAAATCATACTCTACTGGTGTCAGGACAGAGAAAAACCAACACAAGTGGATAGGTGGCTACTAAGTCTTTTAAGAAAAAAAAAATCCTTTTGTTCCAGAAATGGCCACATGTGCAATTCAGCTGTGTCAACACAAACAAGCAAGTCAAAGAGAAAATTCAGCATTATTGACATTGGAAATTTATTTAATTGCTACTTATTAGAGTGAAGAGAGAAGGAGAGGTACACTCACTTTTCAAACTTTGCCAAGATATCAGCTACAATGGTTCTGCTTTCAATTGCTTTATCAGTAGTTCCATTGTATTCAAACAAAGCAAACATATTTCTGCTATCCTCCATGGCCAAGCCACGAATTAACTTTTCAACCACCTAATGAAAAAGAGCACAAGGAAAAACCATAGCATGGAAAAACAGCACCACAGAGTAAGATAGATACTTACAAAAAAATCAGAGCTATGTTTTACATTAGGCTAAAAATGTTATTAACTTGTCCTCATCAGCATTATTAACTGTTGTCAAATTCCACTGTAATTTTTATTCTTTCAGAATATGTATGTGTTATCTCCTGGTCAGATATAACCCCCTGTATTTCATGAACTCAGCAAGAGTCTTCCAGTTTTAGGAAACAGCTTGGCTCTCATACACACCAATGTCTACTAAAGTTACTCCAATAATGCCCTCTGCCTAAATGCTTAGTGTTTCCTGTAATCCTTCCTGTAGGAAGAACTGTAGTTGGGTAAGCCTCTGCAGCACAAAGACAGTTTTTATAGCAGGGATTTCTCCAGAACATACTGCAGGGAGGGACAGCTCTGTAAGCCTTTCCTTCCTGGAAAGGAGAGACTGGCAGAGAAAGCCCCAGTGCTTCCCAAGTGTAACGCTACTGCTGCCTGGGACTGGCACATAAAGGGACACACTGATTTTGTTCCAAAGACATTCTGTCACCACTTCTCACCTCTCCAGCTGTAGTGTGTGAGTTGATTGTGATCTTACAGGAGCCCCCACCATGGCAATAAACTGTGGATGTCATCTCCTGCCTGCCAATCAGTGCTTCTATTTCATCCCGCGATGGCACAAACTCTCTGCATTTGGTTTTCTTCAGAGATTCGTAAGTAAAAAGTGCGTATTTCTCCATTTCAGTTCCTGGAAACTGGTCACGAACCCTGTGAGACAAAGCTTATTAATTTAAGCTGCCAATCTGTGAAGTTTGTTTATTTGAGATTTTTTTCCCCCGGGAGTATTTCTGTATCCAGTACACTGTTTAATTGACATGCTCCAAGTACAGACAAAGCTTTTAAATTATTGAGTTTGTTGGTGGACTAACTTTCCTAATGACACACTCTGCATTCTTCCATTGCATCACAGCTAGAGGAACTCCACATTCTGGTTAATGCTGAACTGTCAACAATGATTTATTATTATTTAAATGCTCACTAATACTTTAAATTCAGATTTGCAATCATAGGTTTGTACCTCAAATACATCTTTAAATATGATACTGTTCTTTTATGTGCATGATGCATGCCTCATAAAATTAAGGTAAGCTGAATGAAGAGTTTTTAACAGGTTGGTTTGGACAGTTGAGAATGGGACCTGGGGGTATGGGCTGCAAGTTGTTTAAGTTTATACAGTTACAGAAAGCGCCTCTTTTGCCAACATTAACAAATTGTGCATTCAACTTTGTGGCATTTTGCTTGTTTCTTCAAATGAGTGTAATTCCATCCAAGCCAACTCATACACACTTTTCCTACAACATTTTCTTTTTAGATTCACTGTTTGGCATAGCCAGTTTGCTAAGTGAATCCATCTTCAAGTCTCACTTCTAGGTATCTAAACAGTTACAAGTTGTGGTGCTTTAGCAGATCAGGGTTCTCACCTTTTGAGATGAAACTTGAGATATTTGAGGATGCTGCGACTGGGCAGAAATGTGCAACTCATGCAGGTGAGTATTTGCCAGCTGTAGAGGTTCCCCACACTCCCAGGGTTAGGCACTTTATTGGTTTGCTTGATGAGCTGACAGTAGAGCTCATCTCGGAGAGGTCGTAAATCATGTCCTGTTTGGAGGATACCTTGGATTATAGGGATAGGATCAGACATAGACTCCAGCTGCTGTAAAGAATTAAATATCTTGATGGCTTCATCCTGCAGAGTTGTGTAGCCTTTGTCTTTCAGCACTACAAAAGAAATATTGAGAGAAATGAGCTTAGACTGAGATACGAAAGAAAAAGCACTCAGGCTTAATGTGGAAATCGCTTAATGCCACTTTGTGACCCTTGTTACACAGGATATTAGAATCTGTATTTTCCATTTAAAATGTAGGATGCAAACTCATTTTATGAGCTATTTTGCTGTTGAGATTTGTTCCAAATTTAGTAACTGAAAATGTGTATCTTGATTGTTTTTTGTGGTAGAGAGTTTTTCTTCCAGGGCAAGTCACACTGCTGAAGTGCCATATCACACTCCATATTAACCTCCCACCTTCCTCCCAAGGATGAAACTTGTGGTCTGAGTAATATCTTGTTTAATATGCAGCTGTAAACTAAGATAACCAAATCCTTTTTAAGGACATCAAGTTCACAATCATCAATAGCTCTGAACCATTCATTCAAAAGAAGCTTCTAAATTAGTGTTTGAGTGAAGAATACTAAAAGAGATGATTACACTCATTTCAGGACTAAATGAAACATTACTTTTTGAAACCATGCACACTCATAAATGTTATTTCCCATAAATAAGGTTTCCTATCCCATCTGATAAAACATACAACTGTTAATTGGAAGCTGTGGCTGCTGCAGCTTCCCACACGGGGTAGGAAGGAAGAATAATTTGAGGAGGAGAATATATGATTCAAGGAGACTGAATGAATCAGGTTTAGTTGCTTATTTCAGTGCAAGACTTTTGAAACTCAGTCTTCTTAGCTGTATTGAAAGCAATTGCAACCTTCCCTTCTGTAACACTCTTGCAGGAACACCACAAGCCCATGGCTCTATGCTAGGCAATCTGCTATTCTCAAAAGAGAACAGGGAAACTTGTCTATTTGTATTATAAACACGTATTTTGCCACCATTACTTCACTGTAGACTTAAAAATTCCATCCTCTGGTTTAGTCTTTCATAAGGAAAAGTGGTTCTATTACTGGAAAACTCACAGTTTAGATTGATGTCCCCATATGGCAGTGGCAATAATGGTGAGTGCAATGGATGATGAGTGTAACGGAGAATAGGATTCCTCTTATAAATCTGTTCAACCACATCAGCATTCAGGCAGTTTTCCTATTGGGGTAAGAAAAAAACAGGATTTGAGGTTCAGCTTTAAGAATAATGCAATGCTTTGTGCCCTCAGGTTTGTTGTTAAAAACTGAGCAGTGTTACCAACACCATTTGGTGTGAAATCCAGTTGTGGGTGCTGTGGCTGCCATGGCTCAGCATGCTGTGGGCTATGAATGCTCAGTACCTGCTAACCTCAGGCCTTGGATAGGCTTGCTTAATCTGAGGTACAAAAACCAAACTACAGCAGAGCTGCAGGATACCAAAATGAAGTATAACAATTTTTGAAGTGTGTTTTCATTTTTTATTGATTTTTACTCCAGAAATTCAAAATGGGAATCTGAATTCAAGTTTTATTTAAATGTATTTTTCCAGCATAACTAACTGGCCTTTCAGTTAGAAACTGCAGGACCTACCAAACAAAATAGTCCAAAGTGGTGCTGTAAACCTGATGCACCACTCTGACATTCAAATACTGCTCTTATTGTTCTTAGGCCAGGTTTGACAGATGTGTGACCACTGTCTTCTATTAGTCCTGAATTCCATGTATTTATCCTGCTCCGAAGAATAGCATTCATAATCTTGGAACTGAAACTTAATACCTCTTTTCCATGAGAGAAGAGGTGGCACTCTCTAAGGGAAAAGGTCAGTAGCAGCTCTCCCCTCTTGCCTATTTCTTTGGTCTCTTGTGAGAATCATCATCCTCTCTCATAAATGCCCATTAGCAAAAAGCTCCAGAAGGACATTCTCTGGCTGTGTATGCGCTGTCTCCAAACAGTAAGCATTAATTGAATATTTTTCTCATCACACAGAGATATATGATGCTTAGCCCATGCTATCACAAAAAAAGAAAAGGACCATAATGACAAAAAAAAGTCAGAAGAGCTGTTTAGTCCACATTCTGGTGTGCTGCTCACTGTGGACATAGTTAAACATGTCTGCTAGCTCATGAACCTTCACACTGTGCTCTACTGCCAGGTGTAGCCACATCTGTCAAGTTACACAAACCAGTAAAACTTGTTACTATTTTAATGGAAAAATGTTATCCCTCTTGCCCTCCAAGCTGCACTTCAAAGTTTGCTCTTCTACTGTTTAGACAGAAATTCTTTTATCAGGTCAGAGAATACATTCAGGTTTCACAATTTTAGTCCATGTCACTGTGTAATTTTCTGCTTTATTACCCAATATGGCCAAGCCAAAACAAAGATTTAAGCAACCATTCTTTCTCACCCCACTCTGTCCTGCTTGTGCCTACCTTAATATCCTGAATAAGTTGCTGAGTTGGAGTATCAATGGGTGCCTTTGTGTCAATCACGTTCTGGATGGCACTTGACCAGCGGGTCGCCTCATTAAGCAATTTCGTATAGAGACGGTAACAGTGTTTGCGTCCATAGACGGTCACGTTCCAGTAACCTGGCACAACAGCAAAACTGGTCATCATACAAGCTGCAGCCCTGCAGACACCCAGTGCTGCATCCTGGATTGTGCTAGCAGTCTTCAGGAACTAAATTTGTATGGGTTATTAAGTATCATAATATAGATAATGCAGTACTAAAGGAGATTTTCTCCTTTAAAGAAGCCTAGGAGTAGCCTCAGATGGCAACTATGAATCATGCAGCCTCCTGTTTTACCCAGTAATCTTAGTAAAAATGACTGTAAGACAACACTGTTAATACTGTGGAATACTCTTGGTTCCTTTTAGCTTGTGGGCCCTACTTCTCCAGTTGTGTCTGTAACAGGAAAATCCAAGACAGACTTCCTTTGTACGCGAGTCTTCCATAGTCTATGGCACACGTATAAACAGGCATAAAGCACTAACTACCTCCTCTGTCATTATTTTACACCAATGAAGTGGAAACTGTGACAGGAAGAGCATTTCAGTTCAAATGCTCTCTCTGCATCATTGTATAGTCTTTTTATGAAACAGATTCAATGAAAGGAAATGTGTTTCATCTTTCACTAGTGAAAGCCTCTTTGAAGTGTCAGTGACCCCAATGAGATAATATGGGACTGTCAACAGTAATTTCTCATTTGCAAACAGACGCTTCTGAGTTGAAAACCAGTTCTCAAAGTGTACAGTGGAGATGACTCAGGTGTAGTATGTAAGTTACCACAAACTGGACTCTTATTCTGGACCTCCCTATATCTGCTCTTATGTGGCCCTCATAGTTCCTCAGCACATAAAATAATGTATGAGAAGAGTGCTACCCATGTCTTTCCCCAGGTCTTTGATGTGTAAGCATGTCTTCACACTAACTTGGCAGCATTGTCAGTCTGTGATAATTTGAATGCTGGTGAGAACAAATTTTACTCCTCTACACATTACCTTTGTTTCTCACCCAGTAATTCCCTGTAGAACCTCAGTAACTTGGGAACCCGATTTGTTCATGGAACTGCACCCATAATAATCCATTTAAAATATTCTTATGCATTGTTTCTTGCATTACTAGCTAGAAGGACAAAAGGCAGACTTGAACAAGAGCAAACAATTACCTGTCTCTTTGAAGATTTTTTCATCAGGTGGGACCACTGAGCAGAGGCTGTTCAGGACCAGTGTACCCAATTTCAAAGCATTTTTCTCCGAACTCTTGTAGTAGTCCAAAGAATTGTGCGTCAAAACAAACCAACGCTTCTTTAGTTTTAATGAGGACATCTTTGGGTTGTTCTTTACTTCCTTGTGTAGCCACCCTGTTAAGGACACAATTTGAATCACACTTCTTTTTCTTGAATACAGTTGGACAAAAGTAGGTTGCTAAAATTAGTTGTATATTTTCAACAGCAACAAAAACATTGTGTGAATTGATAAGCTCACATATTAAACAACATCGAGTAAAATTCTCAAATAATGAAATTATAAAGATAAAATTAATATAAAAACTTCAGTTTTGAAGTTTTGCTAGAAGAATTATCTTGTTAACTTACAAAAACACTTTTGTCATCGTCGCAGTTTTCTTACGTGGCATAGCAAGAATATAATTTCAGTTGTATTAATTTGTGAGTAAACTCCACCATACGAATGTTGCAGATGAGACTGCAACACTAACCATGTTGGAATATTACCCACATTGTATTGCGGGAACAATCTCTTCAAAGCATAGCAGATGTTCTTTACTTTTTACTGCCCCGCTCAGTTCTTACCCCTCACAATGAATTCTTGTCCCTCCACTCTAGTGTCCCCCTTTGACCTCTGGAGCAGGGTTATCCAGTGATGCATCTCTTCAGGAGTGTCAGCATTACAGTGAAGAACACGATTAGCAGTGATGATCACAAATGAATTGGGTCTATGAAAATAAATGACAATTGAAACAGCCTTTATAGTCAGCATACATACTGTTTATCTCACTCCCCATAACCATAAAAACTGTTCACCGTTTGCATTTTCTATTCAGACAAATACTGTCCACCTCTAAAGTATCATTTATTTGTCACCTAAAGAAAAATATTAAGCATTTGAAAAGACTCAGTTATGTTACATTCACACCAAAATGCAAGGGTTATGAATGGTGGGAAAGTTTACATTAAATTGCAACTTGTCATATCTCAAAATAAATCTTGGTGAGAAAAACTTCCAATCTTTAATCAGCTTTGGATGTGAATCAGAACTGTTTCAGGGTCAGATCTATTTAGAGTGTCTGCTTCACTAGCTACATTAGCTAAAACAAACTACAGTATACAAAGGTCTATAGTAAAGCAGCATGTGAACATGGATTCTTTTATTTTTAATGTAGTGCAACCCAATTCACAGAGAATACAATCTATTTTTAATGAGAGTCTGGCTTTTACCCAATCCTACACCAGAATTCACTGAAGCATGAAGAACTAGCCCAAGAGAAGTGTGCTGATGACTCTCTGGGTCAGACAGGCAGCTTACAATCCTTGATTTAACCCTTTACCATTAATTTTTTCATCCTGGAGCAAACCCCCCAAACAAAACATAAAATCCCACCACAGGACTAAAAAATCCATGTGAAAAATGCTTACAAGAGAAATACTTAACTTATTGCATTAACTTAATGCAGGAGAAATGCTAACTCAAAGCTCTGGACATTTGTGTTGCATTGTTTAGGAAACCTGGGCTTGTAAATTCACTGTTACTTCTGGTATCAGTGGTTTGGCAGGCCATGGACAAAGCACTGACTTAAAACCCTCTGTTTTACACATATAAACAATGAGGAGAAACTGGAATGAGACCCCTACAGTTCAAATATCACCCTCACATCCAGTAACCTTAGAAACCAGTCATGGTCTGAACCCAGATTATTTTTATTACTTTTATTTCCCTAAACACCTTAGTACTTCAAATAAGAATAATCTGACATTTTTGTTGTTTTTATGCTGCACTGTCTTCTTTTTTATAAGACATTTTTATTCTGGGGAAATAATTTTCATCCCTGAAGAATACAACATTCATGAAGGAGAATCTGAACAGAAAAAAAAAAAAAAATATTTTTTCTGCCTTCTACATTACTAAGGAACTCAAAAATCAGCTATTCTTTTTTTCAGGAGCATTACTTGCGTAAATGAAAGAAATATTTAATCTTCCAATTTTGGATCACTTTAGGAGCTGAAGAATTCAGATATGAAGCAGTATCATGGAAGTTATTGAAACTCCCCCAAAAGGCACCATCATTGCCATTCCATGTTTTAACATGTGGTGTTTAGTACTGTGAAAAGGGAGGCAATAATGAATCACTTTAATACATAGTTTGCCAGTAGAATATAGAGACTAAAGCATAAAGTGTTTGATTTTGGCTAGAGACAGGAGGAAAAGAAAGTCACCAGGCATGGTCCTGACTTACCTATCTGGATTGTCAGCAGCACAGACAGAATCAATTAGTCCTACATCGAGTGTACCCTATAAACAAATATCCAACCAGAAAATGAGGAAGACATTCACTATTACATTACTCACTGCACTCTTCTGAGACATGAGAAAAAAGCAGCAGCTTTGATCAAGCAAAATGAACTGCAGGTTTGGGCATCAGTTTCTCTTAACCATTAAAACTGCTGAGAGACTTGGATGAACACATCCAGTAAAAGATTATTTGTAGTTAGGATGGAGGCAGCTCAAAAGCTGCTCTTTTCTATGCTTCCAAACATGCTTGAATTTTTCACTGAAATCTGGCATCCCAATATAAACAGCATCCTCTCAAAACAAACTTCTAAAGCCATTAAGCAGAAGTTTTAGTTTTCCTTTGCTTGACATAAGGTTCCAAATGTATTCCATTAATTGCAGAATGTTGTACAGAATGATAAATGCCAGATCAGAGAAATCTTGAATTTTTAACTCCTGGGTTTTTAATTTACTCATTAACAGTATCTTTGAAAATTTCAAAATCAAGCATACACTGTGATGTGATAGGGAAGTGGACCAGAAAAAAACATCCCCAAAACCAACAGCCATTTTTCATCAAGGTGAATGATGGGAGAGGAATCAGAAGCCACACTCTCTCCTTGTACAGCTACAGAATGTGGAAGCTCTAGCCAGTGTCACAGCTACCACATTTCAACAAAGTAGGTTGTGACTCTCAGAAGCTGTGGCCACCACAGTGCCCCTGTTTTTAAAAAAATATTTGCTTTGAAAAGTTTTTCAGATTTAGACTTACCACAGCATTCTGTGGATTTGCCTGCTCATCATGCATCTCCCGGATCTCCTGCTCTGTGGACGCATGGACTTGACTCAGTACACTGAACCACTGGCTGGGGAGAGAAAGGCAGCAGTGTAAGTAAAATTTTGGCTCTGCACAAGCCTTCTGTCACCTTTGTTCTGCAGAGATCTAGCAGGTTCTGCAGGTTTTTGAAATTGCTTAAGATTCCTTCTGTCAACAGGCATAAAAGCAGCAAGGCTTTATGTCAGTTCAAGTAGCACTGGGTGCAAGCAAGCCCCTCCAGATCTCCCACCCAAGCTTGTGTCATACCCTTCTTGCTGACAAGTACCTTGTACACTAAGTGGCATCTCTGAAAAACTGCTGTGAGCACACTGAAACCTCTGAGTGCTTGGGGGGTCTTTGTAACGCATCCCACATGTTTCATCTGGAATAAAATACATTGCTAGCTACACACAAAGCCTTTAATGGGAATGCCAACCTTCAGATTATAAATTGTGCTGCACTGATAGTGTGACTGGTAGTAATTTCTTACAGTGATACTTCTGCAAAGACCACCCAAGTTCACTGAGTTCTCTGTAGAAGCACAACTGAGAGGGAAAAGAGAATAAACTCCCCCAAGCAAATACTTTTACAGTTTTTGTTCTCTATGGAGCACTGAAAAAATCCAGCTGCTGCAAGGATAAGCAAATCTGTGCCGCTCCAGTGACAGTGTAAATACCCACAACAGGAAAAGTGGCAGAGAGGTTTCCAGTGCTTCAGCCCCTAGTCCTGAGCAGCAATTGCAGATGGATTTAATTCCAACCACACCTTCTGCTTCTGGGAAATCTCTGTCCTTCTGGCACTTGTATATGATAAAGCTCAACTGCTCTAAGGAATCCCACTGAAATCTAAGGGCAGAGCTTGGCCGGTTCAACAGGTTCCTGAATGCCATTCTCTGAGATGTGAATTTGCCATTCTAATGAAAACCACCTGGGGCCAAGTTCTCAAAGGGCTCAAAAGCCCAGTCTTTAAAACAGACTCTTCACTTTCCTGCAGAGGCTCCTCTGCCACCATGGGGTTGCAAAACTACTGGACTTAAATATGAAGTTATCTTTTCTGCAATTGCTTTTAATCACGGAACTTTTGCCTAGGACATGGAAGAGCTGCCTCCTTAACTCCAGCATTCACAAGCCAACTGTTCCCCAAAATGTAGATTTCTGGAAACTGAACTGTTAAAATAGCTTGAGAAAACTGTGTAGACTGTCAAACAGTACCATCACTGCCATATCCTAAATCCTTTTTATCGGTTTACGCTTTTATTAGAAACAGTGCAAGCAATGAAGAAAAACAAAGATTGAGAGTGCCCGACCATAAAGCAGATGAGAACATATTTAGTTCTGATTCTTTTTTTAAGACTCAGAGACACACACAGAGAAGCTGTACTTAACATTTTGCTGGATGTAAGGCAATGCCACTAGAAAAGGAGAGAAGCTGTCATCTAGAGAGGACGAACCACCAGCTGAAGAAAGTGAAGAAACTGAAGAAAACTAAGTCTCATCTACCAAAAAATTCCCACCAATTAAATTCAGCTTTCCTTTCTGGGCTCAGGAATTGCAAATGTATGTAAATTTGGAACTTCTATTTCAATATGAAAAAAAGACTTCATAGTATTGTATGCACATTTAGTGATAATTTATGGATGGATTTTAAAGAACAATTCAGAGTTTTCCTGATTTCATTTAATCTTTGTGTAAATATTGAAAATGAAATAAATCATGGCACTTTGCAAAAGACAAAGGAAGACTTTATTTTTGCTTTCTTCCCTCTCAGGACCTCTTTTGTCTTCCAGCTGAGTCTCAGAACACAGAAATACTGAAAAAGGCTAGGGATTTGAAAGGAACAAATCCTTAGCAATGGCTGCCCACTGAAGCATTACTTCTTTCTTCAAATACACTTCCAGGATCAAAAATAGTAACTCCTCTTTTGGGGGCCTGTGCCACGTTTTTCTTGGTTCTTCCCTTCATTTGAACATAAAGCAACTTCAGATCCTGATCTAGCCCAGGTAAAAAATATTTTTTCAATAGCAGATGCAGGCCAAACACAGTCCAATGATTCACACTTCACTTTTCACAATGCTTTGTTAGTAAGGCTTTGACTTAAGCCTGTCTGCAAATCCTTACACATCTCCCTCATTAAGTCTTCTAGGATGAGTGAGAAAAAAGAATCAGGAAATACACTGGTAAAAGATAATTCAATCTGGATGGTTTGTTATTTGTACTATACACAACAAGAGTGTATAGTGTCTCCTCCTCCATCTTTAAGAAAGAAATGAAGGAGATGCATGGCAACAGACAAGTCTGTGTGCTGGTAATTGCTTATTGGTCCCTAGGGCATGTACTAAAGTCTGATAGAAGAGACTTTAGCTAAGCCTTCATTTTAAAATATGCTTACATCCCCGAAGAATCATAGCAGTAACTGCTAGAAAGCTCCTAGGTTATTTCAAGGATAACTTTAAGGATGCTTAAAAAAATAAAGGAAAATCTTGCATTGCTACATGTACTTCTGTATTCAGGGTCCTGTGATATAGGAAGGTGTTCTACCTTTGCAAAGAACAGAAAACAAAACAACTTTTGAGGCTTCTGAGCAAAGTAGCTCAAGTGATGTTGACAAAGGCATTCTGTATTCTGGCCTTGGGGCAGCAAGGCAATGGGTAATAAGCTCTGATTAGTAACTTAACTTTATTTAAATCCTTGACTTTTATAGGCAAGCATATTATTATCTTGTATGAACTGTAGCATGGGGATTTTTTTTGAAGATGCTCTACAACTGATTTGACAAGTCAGACTTGCTCCTCACCTACCTGCCTCCCCCTACAGCTAGATATGGATCCTTCAGCAACAAAAGCAAGACCCTTTTTAAATATGCAGAAAGGGAAGCACTCTTACACACTCCTCTGACATGAATATGCTTTTGCTCTAAAATACAGTGACTGCATTACAACTTCTATCTGAAAATATTTTAGGTTCTGCTTAAACAAACAGATCCCACCCCTAAGAACAAAGTGCTTCGTTTCAGACAGACTGCAGGGTCTCAAATATTGATTTGATCGATACAGCTAAACACAGCAGGGTAATCCACAAGACAAGCATCAGTGTCTCTAGACTTCCTCTCTACAAACAAATTGTATTTCAGAAAGTTGCCAGTAACACATGGGTAACAGCCAAATTCTAGGCAAATTTTCACAGGCAATCTGACTCTTCCCCGTAATTGTCTGCCACAAGGTTTTCTCCTCAGCAAGCCTTTCAAAAAGTGTGTTAAATGCAACGTGTTTAACACAGCCTGAATACTTTGTGACAGTGGTCAAACCGATTAATGACATGCCAACGTCAGAATGACATAGAAATTAAAAAGGAAAAGAAAAGGAAAAGAAGATAGGCCTGATGATTTTCATACCTTGCATCCTCAGGAGATTCAGCAATTAAGTGGTAGGTCCTATCACTCATTATTAGATCAATACCATTTTCTTTGCCTGTATTATCAACAATCTCTCTGAAAAAAAGGAAAACACCAAGACTGAGCATTACAGATTGCCAACATTTCGAGAATTCTGTTCTGCTGAGAAGCTCACAAACTACTGGTGCTTAAAACAACAGCAGTGAGTCTTCATCAGGTTCGTTTGTAAAACTGACACCATGATTTATCAGACCCAGTATTAGTTCACCAAACTACAACTGCCTACACAGTACAACTATTGAAACTACTATGAATGTCACTATACCAAACTGACTATTCTGTCACCATTTTACCAAGAGCTAAAAAAAAGCCATGCAGTATCAAACCCCAAGAGAGGCAAAGCTAACGGAGTTAAGAAATGGATGTAGTTCTGAACTGACTGCCTTACCAAGTGATTTTTGGAGTGCTAAAAAAAAGCTGTTGAAGATTGAAAACTGAAAGCAAACAAAACCTGGATTAGTAATTCTGTGTGGTTGTGAGTCAGCATACAGGCAATTCCAAACATGACTTTCAGAAAAATCTGAGGACTCTTCAGCTGAAAAATCACGTATTTCTAATTTTTTGTTATGACAACTAAGTATTGATATAAAAACAACTGTGCAATAATTACAGTATGACATTAGATTTCCCTGTAGCTTAAGAAATAAACTTAATTTCCTTTTTGTTCTTTTGCTGTATTTGTCTGCAGGTTACTATTTCCATAACTGACTGTATTTCCTTATCAGCTATACTATTCTCATAAATCTCTGTCCTATAAACAATATACGCATGCTCTGCATATCAGACTCATGAGGACAATCTATCTGCTATCAATACAAAAAGCTGCAATTTTTTTTTATTCCTTCCCGCCCAGTAACAGTGTCCAATACAATACCTCCCTGTTCCATGTTTTAAGTGAATCAGCCTGAGATTTTAAAATTTAACAGGATCCCTAATAGAGTGGTGAAATACGTGAGTTGCACTATAGGTTAGGAATGCACTCAGTAAATATTAACATTATCCAGAAAAGCTATTGTTTATTTCTTACGAAACACAGTTCTTTAAATACATGTACCATTTCTTTTAGCTAATTTATACACAAATAGTCATTGATTGAACCTACAGTTCAAACTAGGTTCAGTAACCTTTGTCTGACAATTTTAAAGGTACAAGCAGCAAAGAACTTCTGTAGGGCACAGCTGATGAAACACTGAGGCAACAGCAACAGAAAAGAATGACTGATTGAACATATTAGAAAACTATGCTAAATAAATGCTATGGTACATGGCACAGAGTCAAATCCAGTTTTAACAAAATAATATGGCAGGATCTTCAGCTTCTATTCAGAGATTTACTTGACAGCCAACAGCCCATTGGTTTTCCAAGAGCAAGTCAGGATTCTCACTGAAACTATTTTCTGTCCTACTTGAAATCAGGCGCAAGCCAGGACTGCCAAAGAAAATATTAATCAAAGATTTCAATTTAGTTTAAGCTCTCTGTTCCAGTAACAAACCAAATTGGATAGTTTCCGATTACAAGGCACAGAGTGGAATTGAGTGTTACTAACCATTTCTGTTTTTCTCTACTTTTGTTGAAAACTTAGGTACACTTGAAAGAGAAAAGAGACAACTAATGATAGCACACTCTAATTTTTAAATTAGGTAGATAATCCTAAATTATTTAGAATGAAAAATACCATCCAGTAGAAAACTTTTTTTCTGCATGCTTCAGGAAGCATAAAATTCTTAGGCATAAGGAACTTCAGTTAACAAGACATAAGTTATTAGGTTTATTAATTTCATTTTTTAATGAATATATGCCTTTTAAAGACTTTTCTACACTACCACAATTATTTAAAGTATGAAAAAAAAATCTAAAGACATACAGAAGATTCAGCTTTGACCCATGCAAACTTCAATATTCTTGGGGCCTATTAATTCCACCCTCTTCATTCTGGGTTTGCCTGCAGCTACAGACTTGGCAACATGCCCCAAATTGCCTTGGGAATCATTACAGACTAAGTAGGGCCTCTAGTCTGGGAGAAAGCATAGATGGGTTCATTACAGCAGCATTTTTCTGAACTATTTGGCACTGGCTTAGCTCTGGAGCACTCTAGACTTAAGAGAGAGCCAACTAAGGACAACACTTGCTTTCACTAACTTCACCCCACACACTCTCATGCTTGCAATTCACACAATTTGTAGGCAGGGCACTCAATATCTTCCCAGATTAAGTCCCAAGAAGTACTCAGAAGGAACCATGGCTAACATAAAACCATGTAAACCTACTTGGCAGTTCGGACATCCATGGCACCCTTTAGCTTTTCTTCACTGTCATTTTCAAAGTACATCAACTTGGACTGTCTGAGAACAAACCATCTTTTCTTCCAGTTCCTTCTGGAAAGCGTAGATGATCCACCCCCCTTTTTGTGAAGCCAGCCCTGCTTAAGTGCTTCCTGCTTAGAACGAAACCACAGGAAGGTCTCATCTTTCAGGACACACCAGCGTCGCTTCCAAGTGTTGATTAAGCCACCTGGCAAGAGAGACAAATGTGGGTTTAAATGTAGTTAAAACAAACAACTGTATTATAAAACAGAAGCTGTGACCCCAAGAAAACTGGAAGGTGCTGACCAACAACACTGCAGTTAAACTGAGTCTCTGCTGTAAGCCACAAAACCTCATTTTTGCATATCCTTATGGCCACCAATATTGTTGTTAATCTAAACACCCTTAAATTATAAATTGTAGTTAAGTCTCTGTATTACGAAAATATATGTAACATATATATAATTACATATACATATCTATAATAATAATTTACTGGAAAGTCTTGCTGCACATAAGAATTTGATCTTTAAGGCAGTTTTCAATGTATTTCAGTGATAATCTAAAAAAAATTGAGTGTTAAGCACTTTCTTCAGGATATTAGGAGGTAACAATATTTAACTCAAAACTACAAAACCCAACAAAGCTATGTTTAGAGTAGGAAATAGACCAGCGTGAGCTCAGCCATGCTGAAGTGCGGCCACAGAGTAGGCAATGCACCTTGCACTGGAGTTACAGCGCAGCCATAAAAACCTTAACCAAACCAATATGCTCCAGCCATCCCACAAAAACTGGCTGCTAGCTGTGTCAGAAAGTAAAAGCCATGCTGTCAACTGCACTATTTTTCCACACAAACATTGTGGTGTGTACACTCATCACTGTTCCTATGCCTAAACAAGGTATACAACAGTGATGAAATCATACAAGGATTACAATTTGCTATCAATCATCAGAAGATAAACCCAAGAATTTTAAGCAGAGAACTCCTGTGTATATTCTTTCAGAGTCTCTCACACCCCTTTGCTACATGTAATCTTCTTCATGTCTTCCAGATCCAAAGTGAAATTTGACTAAGGTCAGTAATATTGGTCTGCAATGTAGAATGCTGTCCATGTTTCAAGGTTTTAAGAGCAGGAATCAGCTTTCCTTAAAATTTGGTACAATTTGACTTTGTGAGTTATTTTTCTGTATTTATACGGAATATTTCATTGTTTGTGAGACAGCAGAGATGTAAGATAAAACAGAGGCAGCCCAAAATATTGATCTTTTTTTGCAGAGGGGAAAAACACTGCTAGATGTAAGTCACTGCAAGTAGCTTAACTTGAGAACAGCTCAAATTAAATAAAAGTCACTTTTCCATCACCCTTTGAAAAATGAGAAAATAGCTTAACTGCAGGAATTGGAGTGTAATATACAATAAATATTTCTCGTTATTTTGTCTATTTAGCAAATTCTGATTCATCCAGTACCTTTCATGTACAGAAAACTGTGAAAGTAGGGCAGGCTGACACAGCTATAGACAGAATCCCTCCGGTAGGAAAGTTCATCATCTGTATCAAACCTGGAGTCAAAATCTTCTTCACTGTCTTCAAACTACACAAGAAAGGAAAGAAAGGTCATAATCTCTCAGGAAAGAGCTTAGATCAAGTTGGTTTAGAAGACTCCAGCTAAAACATTTTGTCATGTATTGGAAGGACATGACGACTCATTGGTTTTCACCCAGCTAACAAAGGAAGGAGTTCATTGTAGTAAGTTGCAGCTTGAACTGTTTGATTACACAACAAATCCATGTAAAAGCTTCATAGGTGCTCAGGAGAGTTATCCCTTTGTAAGAGTATGGTCAGGGTATGCTACCATGTGCTACCTGCCCCTATTACTGAAGTGCTGTGGGGAACAGCTTACAAAAGTTTTGAAAAAGAAACATTGCACAAGCTGTGGTACAAGTTTTCCTCCACCCTCACCCCAGAAAGTCAGAATTTCTGTTCTGTATCTGTCTCACATCCAGAGTCATGCAGCAGCAAAGCATCCTTGACAGAGACACTAAAAGTGGTTTTTTTTCCTCAGACAAGAACTGTCAACTTATCCCAACACCCATGATGGCTCTTTGACTCCTTTTCACTGCCTCAAATGTAGTAGATATTCTATTGTTAAAGTTTTCCTTCTAAACACATGAAATAACTTTTCATTTTCCCAATCAGACAGTCCCACAGAAACACTGGGTGAGTGGTAGAGGAAATCATATTCTTTCAAACCTATGTGTAGAAGGAAACCTTACAGTACATTCAGTAAACAGCACTGAAGATTGCTCTGCAGAATGTGTCTGCCTCAGTAATTTACACATTTGCCATTGAGTGAACTTTACTCTCCAAATAGTCTCAAAATATACCTGGCATGTCAGGGACTTCTGCAAGCATCTTATTCCTCAATACTCTCGCAACTTGCACACATAACTGAATTTGGTTTTCCTGAAATCAATTCCCTAACACGCTACCTGGTACCCCAACTCCAAACAAATGCACAGAAAGAACTTTGATGTGCACTCCTCACCAAGTAACACACAGTGCTGCATTGAAGCAGTTAAAATCATATTTGTGCAGAAGCCCAGGACTGCAAACAGCATCTGAGCTGCCTCTAATGCACTCACCCCAGTGGCATCTAGATGGCAACAGATCACTACTTCCATAGGCGCCCCGAGCAAATCGAGCTACACAATGTTTTCTAAGACCAGCTACAGTGAGTCTACAGCTGCACAGCAGGCAAAAAAAAACAAACTAGAAAGCACCTATCAATTATTAGATAATAAAAACACTGCTACTTACAGAAGACTGAGCTCCCTCAGAGCTGAAGCGGTATGCTCCAGAGCTGTTGTACGTCCCCACTGAACACCGGTAGTCCGGTGACCACTGGCTGCTGTGTGAGTTAGAGAAGGTCACGCTGCTGCCAGAAGTGATAGCACCATCCTCGTAATCATCCTGGTCATAATCATAGTCTCCATCAGGAGAAATAAGTTCCACAGAATTTGGGGGTCTGCAGGATACGTTTTCTGGCATGCAGTACGTGGATTCACCGCTGGAAGAGTTGTGGAGACTGACTGTGTCGTGGGCAGGAGGTACGACCATGGCGTCGCTCGCAGCAGGAATTGTTGGCACCACGGTATCATTCATATACGGATCCTCTTCTGAGGAATCATCGCTTGTTCTGATGCCACTGGTCCTTTGATCAGAATGGCCATGCTCACTCGGGTTGGGTGAATCCTTAAATGCATCATCATCGGCTTCAAAGCCCTCATCTACCTCCTCCTCAGGATATGGCTGGCTGAAGTTAAAATTGGGCTTTTCACTGCAGGCATTTCCAGTCTGTTCAGCCAGCTCAGCAGGATACCCACTGCCCACAGAGAGAGACCTCTCAATGTTTCGGACACATTCGTCAATCTCATCAAAGTTCAGAGATTCCAGGAACTCCTGGGCTGCTCGACATGCTTCATCCTCGAGCCGCCGGAGCTCCTCATCTCGACGCTGCTGCAGCCTCTGTAATGAAGACTCTGTCAAGGACAGCTCCTGCTGCTTCTTCACGCGCTGCAGGTCTTCGATTTCTTTTTCCAGACGCAGGATTTCTTCCACCTGCCTGCTTTCTTTCTGCTTCTCCACCTCCTGCTTCAGCTCTGCCTCCTTCTGGGCTTTCTGAATGGCAGCCAGTTCCTGCTTCTTTCTCTCTTCTTCAGCCTGCACAAAAATAAAATGAAACAAAATAAAATCAAGTATGGCCCCTAAATGCAAGATTCTTTTTAAAAATTTATTTCTAAAGCACTACACTCCACCATGCTCATTCATTTAAAAGGAGTCCTATCTTCATCTCCACAAGAAATGAAAAGGAAAGAAAAAGAAAAAAAGCATGATTACATTTGCTCAGAGACAGCTGAGCAGAGGAAGTCCAAGTATATGCAGAAAATTCAATCTTCGCCGGAAATTAAATGAAGCATCAGGTGAAGGAAATTTCCATACAAACAACTATAGTGAATTTCCTTTGGCTTTATCTGCCAGCTCCTGTAATTAGTTTAGTTTTAATGCTACAGGTACCTTTTATTTTTTTAATTGTTGGGTTGAGATACTCAAATAAACAGGGTGGCTGAAAGCATTAAGAATATCATTTACCTGCTGGGCAAGACGCTCTGCTTCTTGCCTTTGTCTTTCCCTAAAAGTGAGTGAAGAAAAGAAGTCAGTCAATCAAGCTCAACATAAGCTCATGACATTCCTTTGCTACGGCAATAGCTCAGCTTACAGAGATCATCTGCCACCTGGAAAAGACAGCCAAAAATAAGATCACCACGAATATGTTTGTGAATATGAAACTACCATGATAGCTATATATATGCATTTCAGCAAAAGCAGCAAAGGTTTCCAAAATCACTTGTTCAAGAATAGCCTGAAACAAAGGTTTTCAGACCAACATCTAATATGGCACAGGTAGGACAGTGAAGTAAGCCCAAGACTGCACCTTTCTTCCTCCTCTTTTCTTCTTTCCTCCTCTTGCCTCCGCTTCTCCTCCAGCCGCTCCCTGTAAAGACGCCGAGCAAGCTGGCCCCGCCGCTGCTTCTGAAGGACCATGGCTGCTTTCTTCAGGCACAGGAACTTCTTCCTACCACTGAATGCTCTGTAGTTCTTCTGTATCACAACCACGTAGTAGAGAACCTTTCTATACCGCTTTCTGGAGAGAGAAAAAAAGAAGCAAATTTCTAATGAAACAGTTGTGAGGGATCTTGCCATGGTGACCTGCAATAGTGAGGCCATGATAGTTCTAGCTCTGTGATAGTTCTCCCACTCTAGTTCACATTCTTCTGCCTTTGAGAAACAAGATTCTCTCATTTCTTGACAGCACCATGTGTGTCTTCATCAAGCAAACACATGTCTTACATGTTCTTATGTCCCTACCAAGGAGATGCTAAAAAGACAGTTTTGTGTGTGTGCACACATGCAGAGAAAGAATATGCATAGTCATCCCCCATCTCTGAAAAGAAAGACCATGATAGCAGGAGAGCTGTCATTAAAAAAGGGATATAGGTTTTAAGTAACATATAAGAACAGGACTAATAAGCACATAAAAAGAAATTACCTCATTATGCAAACAAGCTCCTTTAAACTGTCCTCAACTGACTTGTAGAAAAAGCAGAGAAATAAACAGATGGGATGAACAACTCCACCTAACACATAATGCATGAAGCCAGGTAAACGAGTGAAGCGATTATCAGTAACATAATATCTTGGTTGTCCAAGAACAAAATGGATTAGTTTTATTTTCCTTCTGTTTTCTTGCAATGAAGAAGCAAAGACAAATCCAGATCTCAACTGGTAACTTGGGGTAGCCCCACTAGGTGCCATCCAGCTAGAGCTCCTACCACGGATCTAATGCCATGATACAATCAGATGGATACTGGCTGACCTCCAAATTTCTGTATTGTCCTATCCATTATATTAAAACAATTCAAACTTTGTGTTATTCATGAGTATTTTCAGCTGCTATTTTCAAAAGCCACTTACAGGATTTGAATGCCTGACCCCTAGGAAAAGTTTAGAATTGTGTCAGAAGGATTTAACTCCTTGACAACTCATCCATTTATTTCAAATCCTTACTATTAATATTCTCATCTAATCACTTACCGGGCTGCATAACCTAGGATGTGCGCTCGGATGATCATTGCTGCCTTGGTGACTTCCACTTCTCTCTGTTTCTCCAACTTGTGCTCCAAGGACTCACGAAGAAACACCTACAGAAGAAAACTTCTGGCTTAGCAAATTTTGGTGAGAGCCAGATCAGTCCAAGCAGCAAGCCTCAGCTTTGAATTCAGAGAAAAAGGTGCTATTTCCTCAGCAGAAAAGAGAAAAACAAAATGTAGTCCTTTTCAAAGAAAACACCTGCAGATGATCCTCTAACTTTGGATTTCAGTGGGAAGTATCAGATTACTCTATTGTAACTTCTAATTAGGAGCAGGGTTTTTCCAAATGCAGTGTAATTACTGGACTCATTAAACAGCCTTTCCCACCAGAGTAACACAGGCCAAAGAAGCTGCAGGACTTAGCATGAACTTTCTAATCAGAGGGGCAGAAATACCACACTGATAATTTACTTTTTTCACAGGCACATCAGGCTCCACAACCCCTTACAAGGCTTGCTGCTTCAAAGGAAATTGTTACAGAACTTCAGAGGTAAGCAGAAATGAGAGTGCCTTCATGTTCACATCAACTCGACTGTGTTTTCCTGCTGTTACACGGAGAGAGCTGCCGGGGCCAGACACCCCACCACAGCAGGCCAGCCTCCCACAGACAGAATGTTCCCAGACTGGATCATTCACCTGCAATGCCTAGTGCCTCTCACAGGCAGCTTTAGCGCAAGGCATTGACATAAACTGAGCTAACTCAGCCTATTTTGCCTTAAATGAGTAAAACTGCTTCTCCAGTCAAGAAGCAGCATGGGGAAGGCAGCTTCCCTCTTCCACCTGCCTTGACGTCTGCTCTTTGCCACACACTCACACACTGGTGAGCTATCTGCTGTCAGTGCTTTTTGCAGCTCTTCTCAACTTTTCTTTTTTAAAGGCCAAGTATGCTGGTGTCAGCTATAGGTGACAACAGCCTGGCATGCTGCTGCCTAACACATGGGCAGCTGGAAATAGCCAGTTCAGTGACACTTTGATTATGTGGGATGAGAGCCAGGCTGCACACCACAACGTGGTGATGAGGAAAGCTCAGGGACAGGGTGGCTCTGCTAAGGGAGGAGGGCTGCAAAGACATCTAAAAGCAGGAATGCATCCTTGAAGTGCTGGGTGTTTTCTCTTGATGTGAAAAAAAAAACCCCAAAAACCCAACCAAAAGAATCCCTCTCCCCTAAAAAATACCAAAAACCAATGGACTTTTGGGGGTGTTCACATGCAAAAGAACCCGGTTTTTCCCTCTGTGTTTATGTGAAAAAAAGTCCATCATCAAAGCCAAGCAGCACTCTCAAGGTGAGGCACAGCTGTGAGTTTTGAACAAGCTAGAAAGGGACTTTCTAGCACAAATTACCCAAGAAACAGGAAGAGAAAAAGTCTCACAGAAAGTCTCAAAGTCCCAATGTCCAAGCTGCACTAGGTAGCTCTTTCTATATGAAGTCCTCCCTCATGGAAAAAGCCTTTTCTTTCACTCAGTGGGCAATCTTTTATTGCTTTGCACACAGGCTGTCAAAAACACAACAAAATTCTTCAAAAAAGCATTCAGCTACTTCTGGATGGTAAGCAGATGTTAAGCTCAGGCTAATGCCTTTGCAGCTTGAGATGTAAAAGACAAGAAAAAAAATCACACAGAAACCAAAGCATTGCAATGTCATTATTATCCCTTCAAAATAATATAGGGGCAGGATAGTGCCTCATCCCATGTTCAGTCTGAAAGCAGTGTCCTCTTGTGCTCTTCTCCTGTTTATGAAGTCTCTTACAAATGCATAGGCAGCTCCTGGGGGAGGATGAGCCCAGGCTACAGTAAGAGAAGTTACAGCTCAGCTCCTGCCAAGGTCCTGATGAGCAGTTGATTAAAACAATTTCTGATAAACATATGTTCCTAAGATGCCAAAGCACTCTCCAGGGTCCATGCATAAGTACTGTTAATATGCTACATCTGAAACAGAATGGGATGGACAGCCCAGCTCTGCTGCTGAATGCTACCACTGTGCTGTTTGTAAGCCATTGGTGACAAAAATGGCACGGAAGATGACATCAATTGCCATCAGAATATTTCAGATTCTTTCTTGTTTCTTACAGTAACTGTAAGATGATTAAGACAACTTTCCCAATACAAAGCTAAGACTCCTTAAGCATACAGAAAAATGAAAGAAACCCTTTCTAACCATCCAGTTGTGGGGAGAAGAGGGTGAGGGGAGGAGCATTTCCTGCAGAAATCAGATTTTACAAAAGAGATTTGCTACCTTATGGCATTAGAAAGTTTTTAAAAAGTTTTTAATATTTAGGAATTCTTAAATCCTGAAATGAGGAATCTTCTCCTGAGTCTGCAATGCTTTCACAACATTTGTTGAAATCCCAGCACACAAACTGCAAGCTATTGTCTACAATCAAACTTGCAAAACGAGCACGCAAAAACACCTGCATTGCTTTATTTCTCAAATTAAAGTTTGATTCTTTAAGATATTCTAAAATACTTAGTTTTTTTTTTAAGAAAAAGAAATGTGGGCAAAATTCAGGTTGTCTGGTAGAACAGATATCAAGGTCTAATGTACCTCTGGAAAAGACTCTCAGACTAGGATGGCAAACACACTTGGAACTCCATTCTGCCACATGAACACTGGCTAAAATTCTTCCCCCTGATTTCTGTCACTGAATAGGTATTGGTTAGGTCTGCTTACTGGAGCTCTCTGCAGAACAAAAGTGTTACCCTACATGCTCCAAACTTCTAAAAATGAAAAAATCCAAATACCATATTTTAAGTTCTGATCCTCACCACTACTACCAACTTGTGACCAGTGGCAGAAAATTCAGGTGGACTCTTTTTCTGTGACTGAAATCACCAGTCCGTTTCTAGGTGCCTTAGACAGCAAATTCCTCAGCACAACCATTAATTGTTGCTACAAGAGTTTCAAGAGCACCAACAGGCATGCGCAGCCTCTTTAAAGGCCAGAAGTAATTACCATTAGAACTACATCTCTGCAGCTGTGCAGTCTGAATCCTCAGCTTTGCATGTGCACCAGCACCACAATATACACAGTCAGGTTATTTTACCTTATTTTTTCCAAGCTGCCATTCAGTGCTTGTGTTGTCATATAGACGAAGTAGGACGGCGCATTTCTCATTTAAATCTTCGGGGAGAGATAAGTTTCTCATGAGGACTTTATACCTGGCAACCAAAAAGTATTTATTGCTTCATTTAAGAGAGAAGTTCTATTTTTGCCACATGTTTCTTTTTCTTTTATTCCTTAGCTTGGGAATGTTGACTTGGTGCCTGTGACTTACATTTGAAGCCCACAGTCAGGGTGTTTACCTTTTATAAAAGTCCTGAAAGGGCCTCCGGACTGGGAAACCAGCCCTCCGAATCCTGACCGTCTCCAGCATCCCAGAATAGCGCAGCTGGTTGAGCACCACTGTCTGATCAAACTGGTCTGGCATCTGAAATGAGCAGGTTCAAAACAACAATTTTAATAGCAATGGTTAGAGATGTCAGGGGAAAGAAAGGAAGGGCAAATTGTACGAATCTGAAATGCACAAAGGCTAATAACTGGCTACACAATATCTTAAAGGATATTAGCAGTTCTGAGCATATAAAAATATCTACAGAATGGAAATCACAGGGTAATTACAGAATATCATTTCCATAGACAGAGCATTTACAGCCATTTAACCTAATCAACTGTCTCTTTCCATTTCATGTATATTTGCAGGCCATTGCTGTGCAGGAAGAAACAACAGAAAGAAGCACAGGCAGCTAACAGGTCAACAGCTATTTTGCTTCTCCAGCAACTGAATTTAAAGTCCCTGTAGATGATCCCAAATGCTGAAGATACACAAATACAAGTGATATGGATTTAATAAAAACCAAAACCAGAAGGACAGAAAATATTAAGTTTTTAGAGTATTGACAATTATCTGCTACAGATAGAGATGGAAGTTTGCCAGTGGTACCTCAAATCTTAAATATGCTGTATTTAAAAGAGTTTCTATTTCTTGCTACTCTGCACATTAGAAATATTCTCTTCTGTAAAGAGAACCCCTCCTGCTTATCTGAAGTAAGTTTCCCTTAGTTTGCCTGCAGTTCTTTCAGCATCGTTTTCCATTTAGAAAGAGATAACCCCACAGACGCTCAGTTATGAAAACCTGTGAATACTGATCAGTATGGTTCTGCCATTGGGAGCCTCAGGAATGCTCTCATCTCATCTGAGAACCCCCGAGTCACCTGTGTTTTCACCATGGTTTGAGGTAACCCAGACAGAGCCATGCAAAGCTGCTCAAGACAGCACTAATTGCTGGCTGGCAAAACAAGGGCAACCCCCATACGGAAATGTCACCACATGTAAACACACCATTTAATTCATCAGCATGAATTATCAGCATCCATTTTAACCCATCAGCTGACCCTCCTCCACAGCCATTTGCAGAGCTGGACTACAGTGCTTAGTAGTTTGCAAGACGTTCAGGAGGTGGGATCTCACAGATACAGCCAGTGGTTCACATAAAGATCTGAAGCTCTTCAGCTGACAGAAATGACAGCAAGATCAAGGCCTGGGAAGCTGTCAATCAGAGGACTGTCTTGGTATTTATTAACTGGCTTTAGTCGTGCCTCTTGTTAATCTTAGTAAACAAATTACCTCCCCAAATTTTAACTTGACAAATAAATTCAACTTAATACCTTAAAAATAAATTATGCCCTCAAATTTTAACTTTTTATAAAGAGTACCTTCAGGAAAGCACAGACCCAAAAGTTAATTCTAACTATCCAATATAACCTTTTCCATCAGCGCCTTTATTCACGAAACAAAACATCATGTGCTAGTGGTGACACCAGAGGGAGAAAACATCTCTGTGAAAGATGTGAACAAACTCATCTTTCTCAGCAATGTGTTTCATTTGGATTTTGCCACTGAGAATAAAATCTCTGTATTTTAGTGAACACGCAGCAAGAACGCTTTCAGTGAGGGTACTGATATTGTCATGGCTGGTATTGCCAACAGGCTTTCCTGTATGTGCCCACTGTATGGCATCCCAAGGTCAGGGAGCCAGCCTGGCCAAGCTGCCCTCTGCATGTCCATGCACACACCTGCCTGCCTCTCTCTGTGCAGGTGGCTGACGGTGCCTGACGGGAAAGGCAGGGAATGGACACAGATGTACACACAGAAATTGTAAGGAAAAGCTTTCGCTTTTCACCCTGTGTAACTCAAGGCTGATGCTTGCCACAAGGAGATACAGATTTTTTTTTTTTCTTTAACACTATAACTACTTTTCGTCCTTTTACCCCACCCAAACTTGCGTGCTCAAAAGGTGACGTTTTTCACAAGACTTGCAAACACAACAGTATTTTTGGTGTGTTGAGGTGGGGAAGCAGATGCATGGATAGGAGTGGGGATACACCACAGCCAGGCAAAATGCTAGTGACATGACAGATGTCTCTCTCACTAGGCAGCCTCTCCCTCTGCAAGGGAGCAGCTCCTGCTTTGAGAGACAGATGGCTGCTGTACCTCCTAACCCTTTTATTGCCACCTCCAGGCACTTAAGGAGCCAAAAGTCAGCACCACACCTGGCTTCAAAGCTCATGTTACTGTTTTTAAAAAATTGAGTCACAGAGGAAGAAGCAACATTTTGGTAACATTTTCACTACTACAGAAGTCTGAAACAGCCCTACCCTGTCACCAGAAGGTGGGATTGTCACACAGATACCTAACTTCAAACACCTGCATTTAAAAAAAAAAAAACATGAAACACTGCAAGAGATAGCATGCTATCAACACAGGACAACATAGAGACCATTGCAACTTTAATCACATATGCCTACTCCATCACTTTACATTACTTGCTATTTTTAATTACTCATAGACACATGAGACATTAAATTGAAGGGTCAAATCCTCCTGGCATATCATTGGAATTACATCTGCAACAAGTACAGCTGCTTTGAGTAAACCGAGGGTTGATGGTAAGAGATGTGCTGGACTCATCTCTTATGCTTTTCAATATGATATAGTAAAATATACCCCTCCCCATTCAGCAGGGATAACCTTAAGCATAACTTGCAGCAGGACTCCTCACAATGAAAGAAACCAGCTGCATGTACCTTTATAGAACCAGAGTGCAAGAACTGCACATATCCCACCACTGAACTGCAGACTCTTCTCAGATGGAGTGATGACCATCTCCACTTGAACAGTGCTTGGTACAGCACTGAGTTAAACCTGCAGTAGTATCAAATCTTCATGCAAAAAGTTACCTGTGCAGCTTTTCCTCTTTACTGGTGCTCCTTCAGACTTCCTATGGTAAGCAGCTAACTTTCTGATTGATATCAAAGTAATACAGAACAGGACTCATCTCTGGGGTCTGCTGAATTTCTACCAGTATTGCTGAAAAGCTTGACTTGTTTTACAAATGAACATTTGGGAAGCAATTGTATTCTCCAGGAAAACTTCAGATAGACAACAGAACCATGACTGATTTTAAAACAGTATGTCTTCCACAGTAAAAATTTGAAATCATTCCTAAAACTAAGACTCCTAAAAAGATCAAATTTACAAAAGAGAAGGCAACAGAAAAGAAAGCCAACAGATAGCTTCCAAATTGTCTCTGAGATGCAATCAACTAAACTTTAACAGGTATTTCACTTTTATCATGGAATGGCAGCACTGAACCACTCCAATACATAAAATCACCGGACAAACAGCTAGAATCACATCAGTCAAGTCATTTTAGGGCACTGAGCAATATCAATGTGAAATTAATAAGTACAAGCCAGGTCTGTTCCACATGATAAGAGTACTTTATTTGTGGTGAGACACAACTTGTAATTCATGATTTCCTGGATCCAAAAGCCTCCACTGAATTTGCACCAGACAGCACCAAAGCCAAGACTTTAATATGACCTGGAGTCTCTGCTGGCGAGACTTTGGTTCCTTAAGCTGCTAAATACTTGCTCTGATCTGTAGTGAGTCTCCTAAAGGGCAAAACTTCTGCCTGAAATCACAATTAGAAGCAGCCATTAGGTCAGACACCCAACACCTACACGTAATTTTAATGACAAAATAGTTTTTTAGATTACAGCCTGATTGAGCTTTAAGGAAAAACACCATCCCCTTTCCTTGGAAAGCACCCTAGTGAAGATCCCAATGTCCGAATAACACAGAGAACACAACACTTTCATTCTGTGAATCATTTGCACAGAAATCAATCATCTGCTGAAACACAGAGCATACCTGACTTCACCCTGTGGAAATCCTTCTTCATCCCTGAACTGGCTGCCTCACCAGAGCACAGGCACAATAATGACAAATTACAGCAGCCTCAGCTGCCTACATAAAGCAGACTTTATGTAGGCAGGAGGGAGTTCACAGAGAGACTGGCAAGAGGGGTGGGGGTGAGAGAAAGGGGAAAAATCCCACTCCTTTATTTCTAGATTTCTCTGCAAGAACTTGAGCAAAACTATGTCAGCTTTGCTACTGTGCCTTAAAAGTGTCGGTTTTCCTGGCTTAGGAAAGTCTTTCATGGAAAATATATGCAGAGAAAGAAAAGATGAAACAGATAAGATGTAAAAAAGTAACTTTTTAAATTTAAACACCAGCAACTTTTTCCAATGTCTTAGTTTATTTAAATTGGCTCTTTTACTCCTAAAATTAAATCCTGACAGTCTTACTCCAAAGCAAATAATCAGAAATTAAAAAGAGGTCAGTATTTCTCTGCTTTTTAGGGGGTTTGCAACTAGTTTTCACATACAAATGTGTATATTTTGTCAGAAATAGCAGGACTTACTAAGCTGGATGTTTCTGAAAGGGTCCCCATGGTCTTCCAATTTCATACATCAGCTCCACGAGTCAAATCAAATCCCAGGCTTTCCTCACAGACAAGGTTGAAAAATGTGACTCTAATTTCTAATATTTATAACCTAGCTGAACTGATATGAAGAATTCTGCATGCCCATTGTTTGCCTTTTTAAAACCAAATTATGCACACTGATTTTCATCCAAATGTACTGCTTGGCAGCCTTTACTGGTGTCAAGGATTCAAGCCAGTAACCTGAAAGAAGTGAAAGGGAAATGCCCTCACCTGCAACAGGAAAATGCACTGTGACACCAGCACAGGCAGAGATAAGGCCTGTCACACCTGGAGACTGCAGCTGCACTGCCTTGTGTGTCACCCCCCCATCTCCAACAAATCATTTCACCCCCTGCTTTTCTAGCCATCATTTCTTCAGTCATTTGCACTATCAGCTTTGATGACAACAGCTTATTCAACAGATTTCCAGCCTCAGAACTGATGTGCTTCCAGCACAAGGAGCATTAAAACAAGGAGCATGTCCTGCCCAAGGACCTGGAGCATCAGGTCCCACTCACCTAAAAGCCTATTTCAAAGAAAGACACCCTCTACATTTTTCTCTAGCATGCAGCCAGCTCTAACTGGAACAGGTTTGGATTGAAACACAGACAAGTTTGATGCCTGCTTTGTTCTTACTGTCCCAGAGTACTTGTGTCCAGATAAACACCACAAAAATATAGGACAATAAAAACAAAGAAAACATGCCACAGCTATTATTTATTTGGGATTTCTACTGTATGGCACTGGCAAGTCAAGGAATATTTGAATAAACCTGAAATAACAGGAAGTGTTTCACGTGTCCAAAGTTCTCCTGGCCTTTTTCCATGCACCCACCCCAAAACCCCATAAAAAACCTTTAAAAATTACTAACACTGCTGGTGGTTACTTGCTAGAAAAAGAACATGGGTATATTGCAACAATCCTCATGCCTCAAAAAAGTTCTGTTGCAAACTCCATGCCAGATTTCACTGCAAGCTCAGTAATGACATGCTGGCTCTTTTTACAGTCTCTACAGGTCTGAACGTGAAAGCACTGCATTTACCAGCAGCAATCATTTACACCATTAGCTGATCACTTCAACTCCTGCTACTGCATCTGACCCGCATCACTCATCTTCCAGCTCTGAGTATTTCAGATAAGAGACAGACTGCAAAATTAGCCACTCTCATGCCACAGGTTAGAGTTCCCTGTGCTAAAAATAGTAGTGCATAGAAGGAACACTGTAATTTTAGAGGACTTCTACTCTACCAAAACACTCAAAGCAGGAGACTCAATAAATGAATGTGAAAATGCTTTTGTATTTATATTCTGCCCGTCACCCAGCTTACTTTACAAGCAAGGGCATTCCAAGGACATTTTTAAGACTACAGCCCATTTAAGAGCTATGAGGCTCTTGCTACACTGACTATTTGCACTAGTGTTTGAAGATTTCAACCAGGTCAAGGCACTGTTGAATTAGATCCATCCACAAAGATGCTGTGGCCATTTTTCAAGTCCCGCTTGACCATATCCAGCAAAGAGGAGAGCTGGAAGTAGCTGCTTTATTGGGGAAAAGATGCTCAAATTATTCTGACTGGCTTGCTGAGATTTCATGCTTTCATCAACAATAAAATCACAATTGCAGTGCTATTTTATCTACTTTTTATTAGTTACTGTCCCTGTACTCTTGCATTTCAGACCAATCTTTTTGTTTGGTTTGTATGGACTAAATGCTGCCCCTGAGTAAATACACAACAGCCTCTTTGTGAACCTTCCTTTTTAAAGGTATCCATAATTTCTTCTAAAGGAAGCCAGGATTTGCTGCCTCTCTCATATGAGCCCAGAGGAATGCTAGCAACTCAGAATGACTTATTTCTTACACATCGGTTACAATTTCAAGGAATAGGAATGGATAGTTGAAGGCACAGGCTTAAAGGCCAGAGATACCAAAGTTTTCTAAGGGGATGTTTAGAGCTCTGTAAGTGACTGCCTAAACTTTCAGCTGAAGTGAGCCCTTGTTGTTTGAATACATTATTCAGGGGCTCCATTGAAATGCACAGCAAGTCCCATGGGCTGTTTGTCCCAGAACTGCAGGACCATCCATGTGAGACAGCCAATTAAAAGCATTTGGGAAACAGGGATTTAAGGTTTGAAGCCTTGCTGGCAGGGTCTCAGCACACTGACAGAAGGTGTGACTCGCAGCACAGACCCCAGCTGGGACTTTTCATGGACCCTCCTTTCCACCTGTGAGTAATCTGTTGCCATTTCATCTGAGGTCATCCCTACTAAAGCCCCCAGTCCCTGCAGACTAAACCCCAATCTGGCCTCATTCTCCCCACATTGTGAGTAGACAGCAGGCTTCTTCTGAAGAAAATCAATCAGGCTGCCTGAGCCACAGACCTACCATGAAGAAACATGCTGCGAGGTACTAATTGCAGGGACAGCTATCCTTCCTTATCAACCCCATGTCAAGACAACCAATATCAACATCTCCATTGTTCACTACGGGTTAAGAAAACTTGTGCACACACCACTCCGCATCTGCTGAGGCTGCACACAGACCAGCTGCAGGGAGAAACTTTGACCCTCCATGTCATCAAATAACTTACACAGACTGAGACCTCACCCTTCTTTTGTTGTTGTTTGCCTTTTTTTCATTTGTTTTTTTTTTTTGGTTTTAATTTTTCCACTGTACTGTCACTCCTCCATGCCAGACTTTTTATCAATACCTTACAAGATTTCTTTGTTATTTGACAATTTACTGGCAGGCTGGGCATATAAATACATTACTAAATGCTTAAAAGCAGTAGAACATGTTTTACCATGGTCCCTCTAACATGATTTCTTCAGATAATGGTGCTTGGTATCAAGCATTTATTCCCAAAAGATACAAAGTTTCATCAGGGAATAGAAAACTAGGATGGAAATGCTTGAGAGAACATGTTTAAGATGAATTTCCTCTTGCTGGCCAAAGCTTGACATGGCTGTGAAACCTTGAAGCAATCCATGTAAGAACCCAATCCTGTGTGTTTCTAGTACCTGGTGTACTGTTACTACAAGTAATGTCATCCTTGAAACCTTCCAAGAAGCCAGTTCTGACTGAAATGCTAACACAGGATCCCTTCAGCAGTACATCCTCAAATGGTATTGCAGAAAACTTTGATCCACATTGTCACCGTTTTCTTTGCTCTCGGTGACACAAAACTGAGCAACCTGTTTTCAAACTACAGCTCCATGCAGGGGAAGAGAGGATATAGGGTTATTGCCTCCTCTTCCCTACTGCAGGTTAAGTGAAAAGGTGTAGTTGGAAGAACCTCACTTCCAGGAGGGCATTAACATTGCATTCCACAGAGGGACAAGGGACTTCAACTTGTAGAGCACAGGAAGAGTAGAAGAGGATTCTAAATGCAAATCTCACTTTATTCCAAGCTTCAGTCCTGGGCACCCACCTGCTGCTTCTCTAGATCTCATCACACACTATCTCTTAAGGATCATATGCCCAAATACCATTTACATCTTGATATTCTTCTGATTTGAGGCATTGCTTTGAAGAGAATACTTAAAATTCGCTGCTATTTCAGAAGTCAGTTTAGTGATTTGTGAGCTAACCTGTGCTGCTCAGCTGTGTGACAGAACAACCATGAATCACACCTCTGCAAACTACAAGATTTAGAATAATAGAAGCATCAGTTGTCTTTAGTTGATTTAATTGTGGTGCATTCCAGCTTGTTGTATGGCCCCAAGGGCTAGCAACTTCATAGCCAAAAAAAAAAAAAAATCAAAATAAAATTCAAGAAAAGTCAAAAAGTTAGCACTTGATCACACTCCATTTTCAATACTGAGGCCACCAGCAGTTTCTCCAATGCATTTTGCCCCTGCACACAGTTCATTCTCTCCATATAAGATGCCTACAAAGCACAAGGCTGACGTAATGCTGCAGCTCTGTGCTTTCTCAAGCAAGGAAATGTTTCAGAGCCATTCCTCTGCCGAAAAAAAGTATGTGGTTTTATAAAATTATCTCCTAAGTAGCCCTTTCTCCTCTCCTTCCTGTGCTGAGCCTGTTGTTCGAAAGCCATAATGGGAAATCAGCCAGGCTTAAATCACAGCCAATATCTGATATGTGCAAATGAGGAACGCCACAAAATATTCAGCCGAGCAGCTTTGTGTTGCTAGGACACTGGAGGTCGGGCAGCACTGAAAGGGCAGATTATTCCCACCCAGCACAGGGCTCCATTCACAGCTGCCTCTGGGCTCTGCTACCCAGCCCTCCCGGAGCATCCCTGCCTCCCAGCTCCCTGCGCTGGCCCTGGCCACAGTGCCCAGCACACAAGCCCCTCTGCACCAAAAATGCCCCGGTGGGCTGCACATGGCTCTGGCTGATCTGGATCATTTCCAAGGGCTCGCTTCAACCTGAGGGAGCCCAGGGTACTGGGGGGGTTGCTCCAGAGCTGGGCTCCAGCAGACTTGCAGTGTGTGGTCTGGAGATCTCCTTTAAGTATCAGGAATCCCATAACACTGCATTTAAGACCATTTTTAAGTCAAGGGAGGGGAAATTCAAGTTTACAGAGTTGATGGAGATCCCTGTAACCAGCACAAATGTCTACCTAACATCAAGAATCGTGTGATGGCCCACATGAACTGCCCAGCACAATCCCATATAAGTGGTGTCTTAATTACTGCTCCATCTTATATCTCAGTACATCACAGAAAGTGTCAGTGAGCTGCAGTTCTTGTATTCCTATACATTTTAAAATTATATACTCAGGACTTGCTCTGCAGATCTGCAACAACCCAGACAAGAGACAAGACTAGTGAAATCTGTGCACGTGTGTGTTTGCAGGGCAGGGGCAGAAAAGGAAGGCAGTTGTTTGCTCTTGTGTACATTAATTTCACAGAAAAAGGTAATAACTATGTTTTCCTTGGACAGCTTTGTTATAACACAACAGTTATGTCCCATCCTCCTACTGAGAGCTGGAAAGTTTCCTCCTTGAGTTGTTTGATGTTTCAATCATATCAAAATCAAATTAGCTATTTCTGGTAATTCTGAAATTTCCATTGTAAGTCAAACAAAAAGCCCCTTTACTAATTTCTTCATATTTTATATAAACATGAGATGGAGGAGCTGCATGGATCACAGCTCTCCTTGCTGCCACAGAGGCCACACACAGGTGAGTCAACATCACCTTGGGCCAGAACAGCAGGAAGCTCCTGTGCCTTCTGTGTTGACACTAACTGCATTCAGTAGAGGAAAAATAAACCCACTGCTGTCAGCTCAGTGCGATAGGTGACACACTGACAAGCATGAATACGACTTTTTTGTTCCAATTCCTATACAACTGTAAAGTAAGAGTTAACTATAGAGTAAATTCACTTTGCTTTATTAGCATAGTGCAGGGTTATCCAGAATGAATGGCAATAAACCTCCTTAACATCAATATGGTTATCAAAGCATAACTGATTTATCTATACATACATATCTAAAGAGCAAGAGAAAGAACGAATTATAATAGATGGTAACAGTACATCAGGATCTAACTAATTTAACATTCAACTACCTCCTGAGTGATTTAATTGTGATGCCACTGCTCATCTCCTCCAAGGCTGCAGAATTCACAGCCATGGATGCTGGTCAACCGCCCTTTGTTTCAGTAAGGTTTAGTTCCATCTTCTCTTAGTTACATGAACCACACATTTGGTTGACTCTATCCATTTTTAAGATGATTGTGTGGAGAAAAGTCCTGCCCTTGCTTATGGGCTACAATCTGTTGTGTCATACTCAAACAAAAATGTGGGCTTTTCTTGCTCTAGAAGTGGAATTTTTCTTTCTATACCTCTTCCATATTTTCTGATCATGGAGGAAACAGACTGTTGAGACTTCATGGCTGGTTAAGTGCATTTTCACTGCTGCCTTACCAGCACTCTTTCTCCTGGGACCAGCCAGCTGCATGGAACACACATGGCTGGAAGCAAATGGATGCAACAAGTCTTGTCTTCTCTGTGCACATGATTTGTGACTTTAGGCTGGGCATGCACTGTAAGGGAGCTGACCAAATGTCTCTCCTCTTCACAGCTGCGTGACAAGAAGTATTGTGGCTCCAGGTGCTCTGCTACATGCTGGCCAAAGCAGCATCAAACCAGGAGAACTTAAGCAAAGCATTTGCATGTGTGCTTAGAACTCATTGAGGCCAATGAGATGTACATGTCCTGTAAGAACCAGGCTGATTTGAGATGTGATATGTTGTGCATGCCAGGGGTCACAGGGAAATACAATTTTAGATGGCTGAACAGCCATTTCTTCCCTGAGAAATTCCTAGGCTGGCTTAAGTATATAACCCAACATAACCCTTAATGTTTGACTCAGAAGGAGACACTTGAGATAAAATCAGCTTTCCTAAAAGCAATTTTGTTTGACATGTGAATTGTTTGCCTACATTAAAAACTTCCTTGAAACTAATTTAAGTACTACACCACTTCTAATAAGAATCATCATTTCTCTCTTTGAAATACTACTTTTAAGTGATGAGGCTGGTCACTGTTTCATTTTGGCTAAATATGCACAAACTGTGTGCTCATCAAGCTGGAGATGGACATATTCATCATGCTGAATCTGGGGCAGCCATTCATTTGAGAAAGCCAGTATCACAGATGATTTGGCATTTATCTGGCTTTTTGAAAGTCGATGTCTTCTCTCAACACATTTACATTATCTCTGCTTTGCTAATAAAGGTTTGGACACCCCTCCCAAGCACCTACTTACCACATACTTTTAAGATTCCTAGATCTATAGAGAGTGAATTTCAAAAATGCTATCAAATGATTGATAACATCATGTAAACCATGGAAATAGAAGACAGCACTATGAGTTTGGTGACAAACTTGCCTCCTCTACACTAGATATTGTACAATGCTCACAGATGTGTGCCACAATCCAAGTTGGCTGCCAAAACAACAAACTTGCCAGTGTCCCAAATGGTTTACATGATGCAATGGGCTTCTTGGCAACTTCACAGACCTGAACAGGGTGCGTGCTTGCCTGGTGCTTGGGACCAAGCAACAAAACAAGTACTGCCCACAAAGCCAGAGGAATTGTGCTTCTATCACCTCCCCAGCAAAGCTCCTGTGCTGCCCAGCCCCCTGTTGCCGGAACAGGGAATACATATCAGGAACGTGAAAAGGACACAAATCAATGAGAGCAACCTCAAACCTCATCATGTGGCAGCCAAAAACTTCCTGTGGGTTAGACTGACCACCCTTGTGGCTCTGATGACATCCTCAAACACAGACTTTACAGCTACTACATGCCACTTCATAGAACTGAAACCACCACCAGACTTGCAATGAGTGTTAGGAATGGACCTGCCTTGCTACTGAGGTTTATAAACTGCCTAAACCCACCAGAAATGGTAAATTCTGAGTGTAAGACAACAAAGATAAAACACTTTGATGTGCTTTCAGTAAGCATTTCACACTTAATGTTTCACCTGATGAAGTGACACCAGTTGTTCTGAAGTGTACTAAGTCCTTACAAATGTGTCATAGTGAGGTTTCCCCCCAAAGTCTTTGCTGTATCCTGTCACTAAATTAAGTCATATATATGTATGTACATAAACACATAGATACAGTCGAGGAGAAAAAGGTTTAGTAACTGACCCAAGTTCTACTCTTAACATTAACTTCTGCTCTTGACACAGATTTTGTGTTCTGAGGGTAGCTTTGACAAAGATCTGTGAATAGCTAGGACAGCACTCTAACTTTCAGATAATTCCTATCAGTAATCTATCTGTTTGTTATGCTATAACCACTGTTGTTAAGCTTTCATTTATGTTACAGGTTGTAAATACATTTTTTTGAATAAGCCAACAAATGAGAAACAAAATAAATCTTAACTTATTTGAAACCAAGAAGATTTAGCAAAAGAAATACTGAATACATATCATCAACATGCACACAACAAAACCACCTACATTTTGAGCTACCACCACTGCTACCACTTGGGGTTTAAAAGGACACATTTTTAACATCAGCGAGAGAAGAACAACTACAAGTTATGGCAACACTGTTTCCTGGTCCCATAGGCATTTTATCAGATCATATACCCTCCATCTAGATTTGCAAGGCAAATCTAGGGCTGCACTTCTTGAGACCAGAATAAAACTCCCATAGACTTCAATAATGCAGGATCAAACCCATTCCCTTCATAACAGGTTCTCTCAAGCAATTTTATCCTAATTTTCTACCCTGTGGCTGAATTCTAATGTTTGCAGAGACAAGCACTTTAAGTGGGAAAGCAAGGCACAAAGTGCAGATCCCAGAAGCAAAGACAACCAGCAGTGAACAGCAGTATTTTACCTGCTGTGTTAGAGGGTTCTTTCATTGCGGGAAGAAGGGAGAGCTGACACAGCAAAGAAAGTCAAAATATACCAACTGCTACGCTGTCCTTTCCAATACTACCACAATAAATTTTTTTCTAGGCATATTCCATTTCCTGTGTTTCTATGGCAAAAAGTTACTGTTTCAAATGTGCCCGATCAAGGTTTCTCCAGTAAAACTACAAAATTAATTTAGACTTCTGGCTTCTGAAGACACCTTGCTTGACTCCCCCCACCCCGAATATACTTGTCCCCAGTACTGCTTTCTTACCATGCAATCAATGCAAAAATACACGCCTTATGCCTTAATAAATGGCAGGAATACTAAAATCCTTAACTTTACATAGCTGGTTTTCCTGAATCTACACTACAGACTGACCAACAGAAAAGATCTCTCTCCAGAAAGCAGCCCATCACTACAACACAGGTCTTCCCCGCTCTGCACACACAGCTCTACTTCTGCCGATTTTTTCCCAGCTCTGCAAACAATCACCCCTTTAACTTTCAAACAAAGTGTGATTTATTAAAGCAGACTGCTTGGCAGGAAAGCTCTCCTGGCGTTCGAAAATATGATTAGACCAGTAAAGTTAGTTCTTTTTTCATAAACTTGATTCTGCATGCATTTACCTTCTTTAACAGAAAATACAAGCCCAGAAACATTTCCAGTACAGCTTGCTCAGCCAAACTCCAGGCACTTTCTATTCTTTTTCTACAAGTCCACTGCAACTTCAAGTATGCAAGATTAAAATTATTTAAAAACCTGCATCAATTAAACCCCTTACCTTTTAAGATGTTTTCCCCTTCAGTGTTCGTCCATTGTGAAAAACTGAATCTTTAGCAGTTGCAGCTATGCACACACACACAGACACACACAGAACAGAGCTTTCTTCAGCTCACTGGTATTTCAAGTCTTTCATGTGATATCTTTGGCTGTACTTGCTTAATTCATTCCTGTTGCTACTCAAAGGAAGTCAAGCCTAGCGAGGGCTGGCTCTACAGCAATCACTGAAGATATTCCTGACTAACAGGACACGAGGGCTAATCTCACCTTATAGGCAGCAAGAATGTAAATATATTTCTCAGCCAACAAATTCCTAAACCTTAAGAGATAAAATCCGTAAAATGCCCTAAGACACAGTTTAGCAAGGAAGGGACTTGTGAACTTTAAAGTTTTTGCTAAAGAACAGTGCTCTGTACCAGCGATGCTTTTGGAGCTCTAAGGATGCCTATTTATTATGGACTATGCAAGTTCCCTTGGAGTAGTTACCATGAGAACATAGCAAACAGGATTTGAATGTAAATTGCCATCTAGAGATGGGGGGGACTTTTTTTTTGTAAAGAAGTTAAAGAAGAAAACTTCCAGAGCTTGATGAAGTACACACTTTTTCAACGCATACATTTGCATGACAATGTTTGCAATTCAAATGCTTGGTAGAGCTCACAAGAAGGAAGAAAAGCCAAGTTCTTTGCTGGTATTTATAAAAAGTAAATACTTCAGACTTGGGATCAGTAGTTGCAGTTCCACAAACGCCTATCCATGCCACATAGTCACATATAAAGGAATTCATAAGCCACAAAAAAAAAAAACCCATCAGGTGGCACAACATGCAGAACTGTTGTAGTGTCTGAAGTCAGCTGTAGGTGGTAAGATCCTCTGCTGCTGGCAGACCAATTGCTGAAGCAGTCAAAATCTTTCTCACTTCTAGATATTACACTGAACTACACAGCAAATGCTGCACATTAAAAATATCCCATCCCTGGGCATTTGATTTTTCCACAGAATTGTTCTGGTACTTTGCCATTTGGGCCACCCCCATCCGAGTCCCTCCTGAAGCAGCAATTGCTTCCCATGCGTCCCTCCATCCTGCTTACACACTGCCACGGTTATTATCCAAGATCCAAAAATTGCTCCTACCTCTTGTGGACAGAAGCTTACCAAACACTACGTGCTGTGAAACATGCAAAACTCTTGTTTGCCTGCTCTGCCTGGAGTTGGATGTAACCTCTACAGCAAAGCGTCTGCTCCCTCGCCTGCAGCATCCCATCTCAGCTCTCTGTCCCTGGCCTTAAACAGCTCAATTTTAAACTGCTTAACCATGGTCACTGAAAGACAAACCCTAATACACTTAGCAAAGGAATGCTTCATCAGCCCTGCTTAGCAAACAACAAACCTTGATGAAGAAGAAGAACATGCCTGTCTGAGTGACTGCCTGGAGAGTGGAATGACCTACTTCAGCCCGGCAAGCGGGGACACCCTGAGATGGGGACAAAGGGACAACCCAGTGGCTCTGAGGCTGCACAGCAGTGATGGGAGCGATCTCTTAGAGAGAACACTGAGGAGAGGCATGACTTACATATAGCACGAAACACCTTGCAGGAATCATCTTGTTCTTTCAGACAGGGGTTCAGATTCACACGTAGCATTACTGCCAGCACTCTGTGAGCAGGAGCGAGTGCTTTCCTCACACCCACTCTCCTTATCACTTTTACCTAAGGAGTGAGTCCTCTAGCGCCTGACCTAATTACTTGTGTGATGTGTCAGAAAATGATGCAGCTGGGACATACTCCACAAGTCTTGATTTGAAGCTATGTAATTCTGCAAAACCCAAGGTGACAAGATCCAGGTAAGCTGAATTAAGTGGCGTTGGCCAGGCATGACACCACACCTTCCGACTGCGCCTTCCTGGTTATGAATAATAAAGTCTTATGAACTAGTTAAAGGGCTAAGGAGGATAGATAGTTTGCAATTGGCCCCATGTACTTGTTGATCTGCAAGATCAGGCCAACATGCTGTGTTTTTGGGAAGCAGTTGCTCTCCTTCCAAATGATGAACCTGAGCAGCATCTCCCTGAGTCTGACCCAAGTTGCCTGAGCAAGAACAATCTGTGCTCAGAGCCTGTGGCTCTGCTGCCTCCAGAAGCAATGACAGCAGTAATTGGCAGCCAGAAAGCCTTCTTAAACCAAGTATTTATTGAGAACAACTGAGATTAAAGAGAGATTTTTAAAAAAGGCAATAAGGACCTCTTAATATATGAGCTGCTTATACAGCTGTAAATGAATACTGCTAGACCTTAACTTTCTACAGATAGCCCCACACACCCCCATCAGCTCCATCTGGGCTATATTATCTGTTTCCTTTACTTTCAAAGTATCACAGAGTAACTATTAACACGATCAGGCTATCTATTACCTTTTTCTTATGGACAGCAAGTCAAATTTACCCTGTGATCTGCTAGCTCCCAGTACCAGCCACCACTGTAGCTTTGCTGCAGAAGAGCCACCCCAGGGCTTGGCAACTGACTAAACCATAGAGATACCTCCACTTACGACCTAATACTTTTTAACTTTTAACTGCTGGGCTCAGCATCTTTAAAAACCCACAAAGGCATTTCCTCCTCTCTGAGGAGACCCAGAGCCTGCTGAATGTTGCTGTATAAAGCAAATGCTTGGTATACAACTCCAGTAGGATGGGCATAGATGTCTGGAATTAGACCACCTTATTAAGGGTCATTTTTTATAACAAAGACTTCTGAAAGCAAAGTTACTCAGATGCTTCGCAATCCTGTGCTTCAGGTACAGCATAATATCCTTGAAGTTCAGTTTCTCTCCCTGAATCTTTCCAGGTTATATGTCAGTGCTCTTCTCAGTGCAGTACCATTAGACTTGCACTCCTCTTACCCATATTTCTGCAAAGAAAAAAAATCTACCTCGGAGGCAAATTCAGTAATTCATACAGTCAAGTCTCAATATGACAATACTGCAATTCCAGCTTGACAACCAGCTCACCTACTGCGTTCCCTGCACTAGTACCTGCTCCACACCCTGCACACAATCACCCTTGCAGATGGGGTCAAGCTCTGCTATCACTGTTCCTTTGCACAGCATTCCTGAGCTGTGCTCCTACCTGCTGTTTAGGCTGGTATCACGCTATACTTACATTTGTAATGATTCAGAGCTATTTTAAGAACACAACTTTAATTCAGGCGCCAAGCAAAATGGGTTTGTATCTTATTTCATATTAGAGGACAAACTGCTTGCTATTCTAGGGTGTCTCATGGTCATTAATGACCTGTGCCTCAAAGTACACTGCAGGTGCCAATGGCCATACCTTGATCCCTTCAAATGGCTCTGTTCCTAGAAGCAATGTGAACAATCTTACTGCCTTGATACTAATTTTCCCAGAATGAATATGGAGCATGATAGGACTCTAAGCAGCAGTAGACCTCACAGAATTTATTACAGACTTTTTTCTACCAGTCTTCCTTTGAACTGTTACGGTATTACCAGTTTCATTTTTCCTGTTGCTCCCTGTAGCCCCAACCCTGCAGTAGGTTTACAATACAGGTTTAATTTTGTCTCACTTATTTACCTGACCTAATTAAATTTTAAGATTAAAAAAAAGTTAATGTAAAAACCTGAAGAGAAACAGAATTGTCCCCTTAGAGATCACAAGCTCTGAGAGAAGGCAGCTTTTATCTTGACAATGACAAGACCATCACTACAACAGAGGAATGAGACAGACAATAAATGAGCGGACAGGGAGGTGAGTAGAGACCCTGCACTCCTGTTGCCTGGTGGCACACATCAACACAAGTTTCCTATAGAAACAATTTAAAAGTAGAAATTTTTGTCTACATCAAATACTTCATGTGAACTATAATTAAGCCAGGGTTTTGTCTATCAGGACTAAACTGGCCTTAGATCTGTAACTTAAGAGAACTGCATGCACCTATTTATGTGCAGGAGAGAACAGCCACATCTGAACCTGCTGAAGTCTCCAGAAAGGGAATTACAAAAACAAGCTGTAATAACTGAGGTTTTGAGAGACCAGCACAGCTGAGGCCCTGCAGAGGCTGGAGGTGGTCACTATGATTATACCAGTATTATGCCACTGGAGATCATGCCAATATATTTTCAAGAAATATCCTAAATGGAAAAGGAAACTTGAGAAAGCACTTGAGCCAAGCTGCCCAAGGCTGGCTGCTCCTGGGCAGCAGGAAAATTTCTGCCTCTGAAACAGCTTGAATAGGAAGTTTAGATCTTAAATTTACTCTGATCTGTCTTCTGAATGGCACCAAGGCTTAGCAACTTTATTAATAGCAGCAAGTTGGAAGAAGTATACAGCTGATGATTGCAGCAATGGCTGTAGCTTGTTTTAAAAAGACAGGGTTTTTTTGTTGTTGGTTTGGTTTTGTTGCTGTGGGGTTTTTGTCATAGTGTTTGTTGTTTAATTTAAGGTACAGGAAGAAAAGGAGACAGAGATCAGAAAAGGCAAGGTTGCAGAGAGGAATCATCATCAAATTGAACAGGAGACAGGAAAAGAAACATAAAGCCAAGAAACAGAGAAAATGTGTCAAAGTTCAAAGGGATGAAATGATACATAGTTCTGCCAGCTGCAGTGAAGATAAGGGGAGCTGAGGAGAATGACACTTCATTAGCAGAAAACACTCATCAAGCATACCAAGTGGAAAAGTTTCCATGTTATGGATAGTTCAGAACAGATTGGAAATTGTGAAAACAGATACCATGATTGTTCGGGGGTCTCCCAGAGATTAATGGGTCCTCTGTCCTTCTGTCTGAGGCCTGCCTGCCTAAATGTCTTGTGACAAAAGGTCACATACTCCGTGTGCTCCCTTTAGGAAATTGCACTAACGAGTGTAGAACCTGCTTTCATATGTAAATGTTCAGTGGTTTACTGCTTATGCTGAATTGTTTTTGCTTGCCACTGCAACATATTTAAAAACTGAACTTTTGAAAAATTAAAACCATCAAATAATTACTGTAAATTATCACATCTACTACCAACATGAATGTGCTTCAATATCTAGAACAGCAGAGAAAGTAGTCTGATATACATTCTGCTTTTCAAAGGCTTGAATTTGACTTCTATTTGCTTAACTTCATTCACCTACAGAATTCAAACACACTTCTTGAGCGTCCCCAGCTCCTCCCCTCCAGTCACAAGGGATGTTCTCCAATAGGGGTGTCCCCTATTTATACCCAATCCACAGAGGAACAAGTAGATGAAGAAGCTTTGTTCCCAATAACACACCTTCAGCTCTCTTCTTGATTAATCTCTCTGGTCCAGTTCTCCTTTAATGCTGTGTATTTCAAAAAAGCAATAAAACACCCCTTTCTTCCACATAATTAGATATTTGGCAAACACTGTTCAAGAACTTTCCCAGTGACATTTATCATTCCGTATCACCATGACTGCAGATGGAAAACACAGAAGAAAATGTTCAGTGAAGACCTTTACTTTCTTTCAATCCAAGTTCACTTCAGGGGCTCATGTGAATGTTTCAAGCAGTTTTTTTTCTAACCAGCCCTGCACAGTGAGTCACATATATGGTGATCCCTGTAGTCCACGCACAGCTCATGTGTCTCTGAGCTGTGCTGGTTCACAGCTGTGCAAACTGAGCCACCTTATTTTCCTTTGTCTGATTGAAAAGAAACAACATGTTGTATGAGAGGATAAAATAAAAACTAAAAATAGGATGTGCACCTACAGAATCCAGGTACACAGCAGCCAAATGCTGTTCTTGCATCTGCTGTGCTGCAGAAGGAGAGACACCAACAATGTCACAAGGTCAGCCCTAGAAATCACTGTGTCTGCTCAACATGGAGTGGGGGACACAGAGCAGCATAGCGCAGGCAGAACTTCAAGCAGTGAATCCCAAACGTGCATTTTGATAACACTTCCCTGGATGAAAAATGCCATTGACAAGCATTATAGATGGCTTTCCTTCTCATTTTCACTCAAGTTTTCTACTGAGTCAGCTACAACAGAGAAACTCTGTGACACTTGACTCTTGTTCTTCAAACACTATTTATTTAGTAAAGTCATTGACTCCAGCTAAATTTGCAATCAAATAAAGGCAAATGGAAAACAAGTATGACCATTTTTTGTATAAGCTTTCAATGAGATTTTATATATACATTGAAAGGGATTGACTCCAGAAATTTCCCAATCTGTTCTTCCTAATTGCACTCCTGCAATTAGAAGTGGTCCCCTGAGACTGAGGCTGTCTCAAGCTTGTCCTTGCACAGCTGCTAATTCTGTGAGAACTTTGTTTTAATGGTAGTAAAACATATATGCAGATACAGTAACACATGCCAGATTTGTCAAGGATGAAGCACTTTAGTGGGAAAAGACTGGAAGAACAAGGAACATGGGAGTGGGAACTCGGTGTTTTCCTTGCTATGGAAATGCAACAAGTGCCTGGTTCTTGCATCAATCATAGCAAATCCTTGTAACTTTGCTACTGTGGAGATGAGCCTTGTTAGGCAGGCAGGAAAGGACAGACAAGAAAAATGTGTGTTTGTTACTAAAATCCTTCTACTCCAGTGGCACCAGGCAGGCTTTATAAGGGTCATGGGGCTTCCAGACAGAAACTGGAGCAGGGAAACAAACTTTTCAAAACTGCCCTCCTTCTGTGATCAGGGACTTTGCTAAACACACAAGCTCACAAACCCCAGCTACTTGCCAAGGCTCTGTCATCCACATGGGTTCAGCTACCTGGTGGCTTCACACCTCAGAGCACCAAACACCTCAAGAGACAGAAAGTTGTTTTTATTTGCTTCCACACTGCTCCGTCTTGCTAAAGTGCCCAAAATCTGCGTGCTATTTGGCACATCACAAATAGCAGTGCAAAAGCAGAGTTAACAGTCAGCAACTGAAAACATGTAAAGTCAATGATGTACTGTCCAGGTAGCACTAAAACCTACAATGAAATGCACACATTTGTTTTGTTAGTATCCTGATTAACTGGACAGCCCAGAAAAATGGAAGATGTAAATCTGGATTTATAGTAAACCAATCTCTGAGTTGCCATGTGAAAACCATAAATCAGATTCACTAGCACCTCTGCCTGTTGTATTTTTGACAAAAAGCAGACCATGCCTGAATAACAGCCTATTATGCCCAAAACAGATGTGCAAAACCCCCAGATACCAGAGCCACGCTAACAATATTAATTTCAATGACTACTGTACCGTGACCACTTCGTTACTAGAGAGTCCTCCAAGATATTTAGAAAAATTCTGACATTGCCTTTCATTACCTGTAACTCACAAGACAAATTGATATAATAAGCCTAAGTCTCCAAGCCTGTTTTAAAAACAAGATTCTGTAACAGAATGAAATATCCAGCATGTATGATTCTAGGTATTGTCATAAATTGTCAGACTAGGAGTCTGATGACAGAGTTATTCACACCAGTTTTGCTATATGCATGTGAATCACTGCCTCTAGTGACTTAAAACAAACTTTACAATTTTGATATTTTCTCCCTAAAAAGGCTCTCATAGAATTGTCACACAAGAAGCGAAGCCTTCTACCTTCTGTTTATAACCTTCCTTGGAACCAGTCATTTATCAGAGTTGTGAGTAGTGACTATTAAAGAGGTGCATAGGCCATGCAGAAAAAAAATAATTCAAAAGCCCTTCCCAGTGCCTTCCCCTTGCAGAGCCTTCTACAAAATCAGTGAAGAGTGCTACCCTCTGCTTCACACAGTGGTAAATAATCAGACAGGCAGCAAAAATTAGTCCTGAGATGTACAGAAAAGATGGGACACTATTTAATATCTTACCTTCTGCACGTTGGGTTTGATGCACCGAACAAAGAAAGGATTCGAAGAACTCAGCGTCGCCATTAAAGAATGAAGTGATTCCTGAAACACAGGTAGAGAAGACAGCACTTCACAAGCTGGATTTTTGTTGCAAGCAACATAACCCCGGACAAGAGCTCCTGCAGCTCAGCACTGCAGACAGCATCTAACTGCAACACCTAGTGGTGCAGATCAGAAGTTGCTGCACCGGGGAAGCTCTTGCTCCCAGATGGGGTCAATACGTGTGTGCTCATTCCTTCCGCTAGCTCTTCTGATCAAAACTGGCATCACTGTTTCACAATGAACAAAATCACAGATTAATATGAAGAAGACTGCTCATAAGGAAACACCAAATTGCTGTTTCAGGGATCTTTCAAATGACTGCTTAAGATTTAGTATCCACATTCCCAGACTGCTAAACTTGAGCAAGTGAAAAAGGAACAATAAGGGGTCTACGGCAAAACCCACCAACACAGATTTCCATTTTTCATTTCAACCACCTCAAACCCACTCATTTTCCACCTTCCCTGAAGAAAACAGGTTTTTTCCTAGCGTTAGAACTCTGAATGATCCAATGCACATTAGATTATCAGTTGTCTGAACCTCAGCCTGGAGATAAAAATCACAAAATCCCTCAGTCCTTTTATGATTATTACTTTAATTACATATCCACTCCTTTCCCGCCTGAGCCATCATTCCATATCTTATTCCAACTTGCCTCATTCTGTATCATTAAGTATGATGAACCTTTTCAAACTGAAGTCTTGCTTTTACTTTGCAGAGATACAAATGATTGTACAGGAGAGGAGCTCAGGCTCTGAAGAGCCCACAAAGCTAGCAATGGTAATGTTACACCCCTCAAAGGTGGCACTTTGTGCCAGGCAGCAAAGAGAATACAGAGCAGGCTGCCAAGGAGGCAGAAAGTGCACCTTTTAAAGGAGCAACACTGTGTGTCCTGCCATATGTCTTGGAGCAAAACTGCCAATGTCAGGCTGTTATAACAAATCCTTGATTTAATCTGCAGACCAAGCACTTACTTGGTGATTGAACATGCAGTGATAAAGGCAGCAGGCAGAGTTATAGCTGTGCACGGGAGCTGGTGCAGGGCAAAGGGAGCAAACAGTGAAATGACTGGGAACATAAATGATAGCTCTTGGTTTGCTTGCCTTTGCCAGCCTACGGACCAGGGAGTCAGGCAGCAAATGTTAAACAGAACATACAAAGACATATCTTTGTGTAACGACAAATGTTTACAGCTTTTAAAAATAAAAAGGTTTCATCCATATTAAACCCACGTGAACATTACGTCTGTGGACAATTCTCTCATCCCAGGCTCCTACTTGCAGAGATTGGGAAAGTTGATCAGTCTAAACAAAAATGATTTAAACTGTTTTCACTTTCACCTGTAGTACAGCCAGTCAGATTCTGCACAGCACTGCAAGCCTCTAGGTCACTGTCAGGTGATGAGCTAATCTGGAGTTTGCCCTGCTGTAATCAACAGGCTGAAACAGATGGTATCTAACTCTGCTGTTCTGCATGCACCCCCAGGCCTGCATTAGGCAGGTCATCAAATGAAAAGAAGAGTCAACCAATTTATCATGAGAATAAAACTGTGAAGGCAAAGTTCTTATCTTCAGTTAAAATAAAATGGACTAATCCCTGCAAGGCTTTAAAACATGTGAAAAAAAACCCAACCTAATTCTCTGGGGAAGGCATGATGTGAAGGTCAGCCTCTTGTAAAGCAGCCCAGCTGGTTAATGGTCAGTTACTGCAGAGTTAGATAAGAGGCAATAATGTTTTGATTTTATGTTTTATCGCCCTTATGTTTTCCAGGGCCCCTGGCAGAGAACAGAAGGAATACTACATTTTGTTCTACCTTGCCAAATTGGTGAAAAAATATGATCTGTGTTTGTAAGGTTAACATCTTAAAGGTCTACTTTGCACATATACAAATGACTAAGTGGAAACAGTACCTTCTGCTACCCCAGAGAACCAGCAAATAACACCATCTCATGGTACCCAGAAATGGGTACTTCTGAGATAAGCACAAAGCAAGCTGTTCTGAAAATACAACATTAGTGTTTTTTAATAAAGACATGGTGTGTGCCCCAGCATACACTCCTTACTGTTCTGTCCAACACTTAGCAATAGTCTATTAGGATAAAATCTGCCCTTAAGGGGTTTGAGTCTGCTCTTTTTCAAAAAAGTGAATGAACTCTGCAAATGTATATTAATTCCAACAAAATGAAAGGCAACTAATCCAGACTTGTACACATGCAATTTAGGATATGTTTCATGCCAATCTTTCCCTTCTAAATAATTTGCAGATAGACTTTATGCTAGATTTCAATTTGGTGCCATTTCTGATGAGAGGCTATAAAGCCTCATAAAAAGGTGTTTAACAAAAATGCCTTCCAAACTTTAAGTTAAAGCAAGGCAACACCTTAATGAGGTATTTATTCAGCACTTATTTTTCTTAGCATACAAGCACTGCTGTTAGGCTTTGTGGGATTTTGTGGTTGGATTTAGACTACAAAGACAAATCAGGACAAGAGAGACAAACTTCATAGATGAGCTTTAAAATAAGAACAAACAAGCAAGTGGGGAATGCAAAAGGAGTTTTGAGCGGATGGTGTGATGCAAAGGTTAGTGTCTAGTTGAAGCTAGCCAGGACGGTCAATCAGTTAATTAGCAGTGTCATAGAAGATACAGCAATGTTTTCATGCTCAAGTTTAGCCTCTTTCAATCTACACCTGTTCTTTACTTACCAGTAATGTGGTAAGTACACATTACTTACAGAGCAGAGACCACACATTAACTAACCTTGAACTGGAGACTGACAGTGGGCTTTCGGTGCTTGCTTCCACATTTAAGAGTGTCCTGATTGTTGCGACTTGAAACGTGTTCAAATAGATCATAGATGAAATCAAGACTGAAACAGAAAAAAAACCAGTATTTCAAAGGGTATCTTAAGAGACTATGAGGTTCACAACTGTGGAATGCAATGAAAGCACTGCTAGCAAGAAACTCCTCCATCAAAACCACACGTATTGATTTTCCCCACAATCTTTAATAAACAATAGATTTTGCCTTTGCAGAATTTATGCAGGGGAGAAAAAACAAAACAAGGAGGTTCTTTCTTCTCCACTCCAAACACATCATTAGGGAAATGAAGCGTGAAGTCCTTGAGGCTTTACTGCATTTTACTCCACTCACTCAACCAAAACTCCAGCTGACTGCAACCGGAATCGTACCTGAACAAAGGCTAAAAAACACGACAAACTAACACAGAACAGCCACCCATGCAAGCCTCACTTTCAGATCCCAGCTGTGCATACTGTTTTCTACCCTATCAGTTAGGTACTCTCCTTTTACCATTTCTACAGAAACACAGACATTTTAATTCAAGCTCCACACAGACGTTGGTGCAAAAACAAAACCAGGCACAGCCAAGTTTAACTCACTTATTCTTTTTACCGAGATACCTCAATTGACAGATTTTGTATCAGAAATGTCAAAAATCCTGAACAAATTACATAGAGAGGGAATTGCTTATTAAGTTTCCCCTGCACAGAAGGGCTTAAGTAAGGATTTACAAACAAGCAACTTGCACAGCAAGGCAGGATGACTGGATGGGATAGGGGAGGGCAGCAGATGAGACAGCAACACCCAGGCTCAGCTCCCTCTTCTTCTGCCACTCCTCTTTGTGTCCTGGAGTCTCAACCAAACACCTACAAAAAGGGATGTGGCACCACCCCAGCTCACAGGGTACCACTGTAAGGACTCTAAGACCTTGCACAGCAGAATGACATGAGACATGCAGGTACCAAAGGTATCCAAGCTCAGACTTTCAGTCAGATAAATCTTAACAGAAGTTCTCCCCTTGAAGAAATTATGGTATGGCAGTTTGCACTGTGGTAGTCCCTGACAGCAAGTGTTCAATCAAATTAGGGAATGCCAGAAGTACAGAAGTGAAGTAAAAAACTCTATTTGCATGCTACCTGTGAGACACTCTGAAACAGTTAAAAACCACGACCACCTTCCAGCATCCTTACTCATTACAGAGCAGCGAGATCTCTAGGAAGACCCTGGACTGAACTGCAAAAAGGTACTCTACAGTGCAGGTAAACTCGACTTTGTGAGAACTGATCACAGTTAGATCTGCTTACAGGCAACTTTGATATGCTCATTTCTGTGATACTATATGCTCATCTCCATTTCATTCCATGCTCATTTCAGGTCTGTCAAGGTCTGCTACTATGCAGCATCTAACATACTCAAACCCCAGCAGAATTAGGTGATTAACCCTGCAAGAATTAGTTAATACAACACCCCTTAGCACCGTGTCCTTAACAAAAATCGCAGAATCTTACCTGCTTTCACGTAACAAGTTCAGGAGATCATCTCTGAAAGTATCTCGGTTCTTCTCCAAGATCCCCCTGACATCATACTGGACCTAGAAGGAAACAGAGCTGGTTCAAGCAACAAGCCAAACAGCCAGGCACCTCTCACAAGAGCAGTGCTGTAAAAAGTGCTGAGGGAACAGAGCGCTTTAGTTAATTTTGAGCAGCCTTGGGGGAAAATTAAGCTAATGAAAATTCTGCTTGGAATAATTTCAGCAAATAAAGAAATTACCTCCCCAGCGTAGTGCTTCACTCCAAAGTTGTGAACGGCAACCCTTGGTTTTACATAAAAAGGATTGTTCTAATTGGAGGAGAAAAAAAAGAGAAAAATATTTGGAGGGGGTTGTCACATTATCCTCTCAATCCATACCTAAACAGACCATTGTCTTCCAGTAAATTCCCTGGAAGATTAGTGCTCCAAAAGCAAACAAGCAACACGTGATAATAGGATTTGTTAGTCTGGGCTGCTTCAAATACAGTAATAACAGATTTATAGTATATAAAAAGGCATTATACTAAACCTGAACCCCATCTGGCAGAACCATCTACAAAAGGCACTTTGAAAGAGAAGGCTCTGTCTTAAACTGGCAGTTATGAAGATGGGTGGATATGCTTGCATCCCAGAAATTGTGAAAAATAATTCTAGGATCATAAATAAAGGTAACACTAATCTGGACAGAGGAAACAGCAAACTTTCAGTAAAAGGCATCATCTACTGAACGATGTGAATGTTTCATTATATCAAGGGAAATTGAAGATCTAAATAATCTGAGCTACTGCAGGTCAACAGAGCTCTTATTAAGAGTGGAATTTGACTTATTCACCACAATGTAAACCTTTAACTAAACAGCAACAAGGACATGTTCTTCCAGTAACTAACTCAGCCTTGACAGCAAGGTACACAGATTGCCATGGAAGTAGGATCACATCCAAAAAAGGCTCTAGAACTATGCACCCATATGTTTGAACCATAAATTTCTACAGAAACAAGGAGATCCTACGCTATTTTCACAGAAAATATCAGCAAAACATCACATACAGCATGCTGGGCATTCAGCTTCTCCAGTAAGGTGGAGTCAGTAGCTTGAGGAAAATGGCTCTCCTCATTGATGAGTGCCAGTAGTCCCAGTTTCTAGAACAGCAAGAAGAGGCAGAAGATGAATTAGTGCAGGGGTGGACACAGGTGTTGTCCCCAGTTTGGAAAAATCACAAAGTTCTTGAATTTGCTGTGTGCAGAGAGGCACAAAACCACTCATACACAACTAAAACCCCACTCTTGAAGGTGACTGTGATCCTGTTTATCTGACAATGCTCCTTTTAAAATATAGAGCACATAATGTGTGGGCAAAACAAAGAAAAACAAGCTACTGGAAGAATCAACATTTCTTGCCGATGCAGGCAGTTTTTAGATGCATACAATGACATTGCCCCAGAATATATCCCCAACCTCCAAGAGTGATCAGGACTCTTAGGAGTTTGTGCAAAACAGCCTTTCAAAAAAAGTTTCTTCCATATAATTATCTACCCAGTTGCTGAACCAATGCAAACTTTTAGCACCCACAGTGCCCAGGGGCAGGGCAAAAGATACACAGTTTAACTTCACCCTGCGTGAAGCACAACCTCCCTTTGCTTTGCATATGCCTTTGTGTATTCCTTTGATGTTCCCTACTTCTCATGCTAGAAGAGGTGGTAAACAAAGCAAGCTACCCCACAGTTAATGAATGTGTCCAGCAAGCTCCAGGTTGATACAGCCTCTCAGAAAAACAGGGTTCCCCAGGTGCACATTTTAATAAGCCACTTCCCAAGGGCCCAGAGCAGCTCCTGAAAAGCCCCAGTGCCCTGACTGCAGTCACGTCCTGCCAGCTGGATCCCCTGCCCACTGCCACTCGCTTCTGTGCTCAGCTGAACTCCTGCAGTCACACAGCCTGCCATGGAGATAAGCTCACACAGCCCGCCTGTGCTGATGGCAAGAGGGAGCAGGGATCAAATGACTCCTTTTAATCATCTCCAAATATTGCTTTTGTATATAATCACATATGAAGAAAAGTCGCTACAAGGAAAAGAGCTCACAATATAATCCTTAACATAGCCATACATTAAAATTATCAGATTAGAAGTTTGGTATTTAAACATGCAAGATCCACCATACCCTTCACTTTTCTTTGTGTTGACAAGTGTTTTAACCTCAGAACACAAAACTAAAAGTAAGTAATAGTATCAAATTCTTTCTTACCTTTTCAATAAGATCCAAACACTCTCCATTGTCTGTCCAGTCAATATCCTCCCAAATTAGTCCTTCCCTATGGAAAATAAAGCAGGCCTCTTTATTGAAATTATTTCAGTTGTGAAAATAGGAGAAGCTGGTGTATTTATCTTGCAAATTACAGCAAAATCAGCAAAATCAGCTTGCTTTTATAAAATAGACAGTTCCAGACAGAGATTTTTAAAGGAAGCTAAGGTAGCTATGAACTAAGACTTCAAGTGAATACGATATTGTCAAAATTCTTGTAAATTTCTCCTCTCTCCCTTACCTGCTGTATTCCAGTTGCTCCAATGAAAAGATGTGCTTGTTGAAATACTCCTGAAGCTTCTCATTTGCATAGTTAATATTGAACTGCTCAAAACGGTTTACCTAAAGAGACAAGAAATTTACAAAAATGTATACACTTCACGTATTTTACTTTGCAAACAAGGGAATGGGTTAGGTAATAACGTGTGTAAAAATCAAGTTCCAGAGAAGAGGACAAAAATATGTAAAGCAATAAAACATAAACATCAGACAATCCATTTGAATAAGCTTTTGAAACCTACCTCAAAGTTTTCAAATCCAAATATGTCCAAAATTCCAATAGTTTTGAAGTCTTCCTTGCTCCTGATTCTGCTGTTGATTTTCTTAATGACCCAAGCAAAACACTGAGAATAAAGTGCCATAGCCATAGAATCTCTGCTGTCTATTGCCTGCATTAAAGAAGGAATACACAACACATCAACCAATCTGTGACTGAGAACTGACCAGACTCTGCTGGTCAGTGTCCTCAGCACAGCACAAAACAATGTATAGTGCAAGCAGCTTCCTATTCCTAGGTAGCTTGGCAGCAATTGTATTAACACTTATGAGGCATTTGAGCTTTAACAGTTTAACTTAAAACAGCCGTACACCTATATGGTTTTAAAATTACACTTCAAGGCATTCAAAAAACTTGGAAATTATAAACTTAAGATGTGGAGGAAGGAAAGAGAAGTGTAGGAAATAATGCCTTAAATCACCCTTTTCCAGAGGAAAGCACAACGTTATGTATACCTATTTCTAGTTCCCTTCTTGTAAATTATAAAAATATTTCTCCTGAAAATTTTGAAAAACACCCCCCTGACACGTGTCCATAGTGAAAAAAGTATCAGCCTACATATTTGGAATTTGAAAAAAAATGGGAAGTAATCAGGCTTCACAAGAATAACAAGAGACAAGCTATAAGTCCTGGTCAGAATAATAGGATGGGATCTAAAGAGATTACACCCTTCCCAAAAAGCTAGGTAGTACTTTTGATTACAACTCTGATGCATGAGCTAAGCTTCTGTTCTTGAATGATCAATTACTTCTCTGGACTTGAAGACCGAGACATCTTTCAATGGCCCTAAAAACATGTCAAAATTGAGATGCCTTTACCTGTTGAATACTAAGAGGTGTTAGGATTTCTTCTCCCCTGAGTATCATTGACCTCTGAGTCAATGCTTCTGTCAGCTGTGTGGAGTCCAACCCCAGCAACTCAGCAGATCTGCCCAGGGCTGGCAAAAGAGAAAGACAAATAGAAATAAGTCTTTAAATGTATAAAGCTATGAAACCAATTTGGTTTTCTACCATTAATATTACTACTACTACCGCAATTTAAGATGCTCCTAAAATGACAAGGATTAGAGGTGAAAACACAACTAGAAATTCTAGGATATTGTTTTGCTGCTCATGAAAAGGCATAAATATGTACAATTGAAGGAAATTTGCAGTAGAAATACATCACAAGTAAGTCACAAATATTTATTTTCCTCTTAACGTTACATGTCAAGAACTCAAACAATCTACTGCTTGCCATAACACATTTTTACAGATACAAACAGTAATTGACTTTTTGTCCACATGAATGTGTTTCCATTTTGCTTGGGATGACGAGGACGAACCAATGAAATTTTTCTTCTATGCATACTTTAATTTTCAGTTTTACTATAATGTGGTAGATAAAGCAGTAAATAATGCTACTCTCTAATGCCATATTTAAACAAACATTTAAAATGCCCACCAGCTCAATCTTTAGACATACCAGCACATTCTTTCAGATATGTAACTGAAATACTGAAAGCTCTAAAAAAAGATACTTTCCATGGAGATCTTGGTTACGGAATGTATTTGACCACTTATGTTTTATCAGCTTGAGAATATTTCAAAGAAGGAATTAGGTTCAAATAGAATTTCATTACTGTTAATGGAATAAATATGTGCCCGAGGTCTTCCCAAATTATGACCTAGCATCCAGCAGCAGACTACTTTGCCTTATCTGTCAAACCCCATCCTCCCAAAGAAACATTTTAATCAACATTTACAGATGTTAAAAAGCAGTAAAACCTTTTCACTGCTTTTCCTTGCTATGTTCAGATATATTAACAACGAATAAAGCTTTCAGAACACCAAGAAACTTTTAGATTTGGACGCACAGCCCTCTCACCTGTTTTAAAGGACACTTGTGCCCCGCCAGCAGTGATGAACTCAACATTTCCCAGATGCAAAATGCCAGCCAACAGCCTCAGAACTTCTCGTACTTCCTCCCTGCTGAACTCCATCACTTCCATTGCAGTCTGCAATGACATGTGAGCTGCTTCAATAACATGCACACAGACTCAAAAATGGGAGGCCTTAGAAAAGCAAGTCAGGACTAAAAGAGAGCTGGCTTGAGTCCATTCCTTTGGTTTCATCCCAAATTGAATTCACTCTAAGGCATCACTGGGACATCTTGGAACATGTAAGTATCACTCTGCTTTTAAGAAATTTCATTTCGATGCTGTAATGATGTTGTAATTTGCTTTCAAATTCATCATTAAAATCATATAAACATTGGAACAACCCACTGAGTTGTGCATCAGATTCAATTAATCTAATTTGAATTATTAATTGATTACCTCCTGCATGTTTTTACCAAAATTTGCCTATTGGCCTTGTAGGTAACGAGGCATGGGGGAGGAAACACAGCCGCGTGTGAGATTTGATCATTTTTGTGCCCAAACATGCACCTTACCAATGTGGTCTGACAACTTCCAGTAAAGCTGAGTAAGAAAGGTATCTATATAAAAAGTGTTGACTTTATGAATAAACAATATGGCAACAATCAAGGTTCAACTACATAAACGAGGAGAAGAGCAAATAGTAAAATATTAAAAGAAACACTGAAACAAGAGGAACACATGCTTTCCTTCGACACAGAAGGAAATCACCCAACTTTCCAAATTTGGCTGCAACACGAGCCTGTCTGAGACCAGATCACGGTTTTGTACCCTTACAGTCAGACTCAACATGTTATAGTCCCAGCAAGTGTTTGACAGATGACATTTCATCTTTCATAAATCATCCGTTACAAACAGAATAGCCTCAGACTCATCCCACAATTCAAAGAAGGGTAGAGATAAAGGCTGAAGATTTAATTTGTAAAGAAGACCTCTCACAACCAAAGGGGAGCAGAACTACAAGTTCATCTCCCTGCTCACTGTGCTGTTCCTCCCTGTTTCCTTTAAGTAACATTTCCAAGACTTACACTGCAATAAAAACAAGCAAAGGAGATGACTGTAACAGGAAAAGACAGGATGAGCTGTGGGGGTTTCTGTCCAGCTCCTGCTCTGGGAATGCAGCCTGGCAGCCCCTGCTCCCAGACTGCCCATGCTGCAGGCAAACATCACCTTCCCAGCTGATTTCACGGTCTGCCTACCCTGGGATGATTAGCACAAATTAAATGCCATGCTAATCAACTTCAGCACATGACTCCAACACAGGTAAGTTACCAACGTTTCCAACACTTCCTTCTGCCATACAAGATGAGGGATTTTTACACTAAAAAAACCTGCTGCATCCACTACACATTAATTCATCAATTTGGCAAAGAGATTAACATAACTAAGCAAAAACAGTTTGGTGAAGGGCATAAAACCAAATGTTTTATCTGATTTTTAAAATGTAATACACATCACCTCAGTGCTACAATACCCAAGTAGCATGGTCAGTATGGACTAATTGCTGTGGGTATAAGATATAAAGCCATTGAGAGAGATTCCATCAGGACCTGGTTTTTTAATCCCTGCTTATGTTTTTGTGACTCTATTGTGTTACTCCATACAACTGGATTTCCCAGCTGCAACTTAAAGAGTCACAGGTGCTTTGCTCCCTGTGTGGTGCTCTGCAAACTCCACCTAGTAGGTGCCACATGATTTGGGCAAAGCTTTCAGACTGAAAAACAGTGAGGATATATCTATATCTATATCTATATCTATATCTATATCTATATCTATCTATATCTATATCTATATCTCTATATCTATATCATCTATATATTTGTCTGTCTATATCTTCATAGAACAATGCAGGGAAAGGCAAAGGCATGTAAAAGTCTTACTAACTTCCCTACAGATATTATTTTCATTTCAAAACATAAGCATTTTGCTAAATTACAGCACGGTTTGAAACAACAGAGTAAAAATGAAATACCGGAGGAAAGGTAAGGCATGCTTAAAATGACAGTGAAGCATTTTGAGAAAATGTAAGTCCCTGTAAGATTAATGTCTCAATGAGAGAGCTGCACATGGAGGAAAGCACAGGAAGGCTTTGCACCCTGCTCTGTCAATGGGCCCCACACACCTGAACTTCCAGCACTTTTAAAGCAAAAGAACTAGAGAAGCAACTCACAATGACTTCCTTGAAAGAATCTTTGTCACTGATTGTCTTATCTGCTATACATCCAGACTGGTTCAGGTAGTGGTAGTTCTCAGGTACAGATAAGTAAAAAGCATCTAATGAAAGAAAACAGGGTGAGTGAAAAGAAATACCAAAATAAAAGAACTCCACAAGTTACTATGCCAGAGTTAAACAGTTGACAATTCATTTGCACAGAAATTATGATAATGCACAAGACAAAGTTTTATATTAAAATCAGATGGGGGGGGTATTTTACTGGGTTTTGTTTTATTTAGCTACATAATAGAGTTATCTCTACTTTTTAGCATGCAAAGACAGTAAGCCCACAGGGAGGTGCTGAGACAGCTTTAGGCAGTTTTGCACATATACAAATGTAGTTTCTTTTGTTCAGTGGATTTATTCTTCATGAGAAAGGATTAGAGCAACCAGAATTATTTATCTTTGTTGCTGTGGAGTTATTTAGTGCCAGCAAAAATATTCAGTTTGAACACAATGAGGCATGTTTGTCCCCAGGTAGTTTTCCCAAGGCCACAGCAGAAGCTGGGAGGAAAACTACCATCAGCTCAGTGACATTCTTCAGCTAAGTGGGTTCCTTTATCAAGTTGAGCTCAAATTCACACTCACTGAATCCCAGCTGAATAAATAACCTATTTCTCTGCTTGGGTTAGTGGGTTTCTGCAGTTAAATTCTCCACTGCTGTCATCACTGCTGACTGCTAGCAGAAAACCACTACAGTTGTGTGACTTGCACTTTGCCACTCACCTTTCTCTCTCTCTTCTATCCCTGCCAGCAGAGCATAGAATATATGATAATTTCTTTCCCCGGGGTTTTGTCTTACTACACGATTCTGTCAAAGTAAAAAATAGTTTCCACTTAAGTGATCATTTTTAAGGACAATTTTTTTTATCCACAGTTTCAGAAAAAAATTAAATCAAACACAATTAACTAAGCAAAAGCAAATATCAACTTACTTTTTCCAATAAATCTGGAGCCAGCAAGAAAAGCTTCAGTCAAGGAATAAAGTAAAAATCAATTAATGCAGAAGCTTTTTATAATCTTCCTTCTTTTGTTTGAGACAATAGGAAGACTACCATGATCTTATCTTAGAACACGCTAAGCATGTTTCATACAATACACCCACAACAAGATAAATACAGTAGCAACAATGATAATATTGTAGCAGTTCTAATATCAATGTATCTACACCCTCTCTTCCATCCCACCAAAACTGGACTTGGCAGACTCTGCATTTTAAATGACACCCATTTTCCTTTGCTTTTTCTTTTCCCTAAAGCTTGGAAACAACTTCAGGAATTAAATTTTTCTCACCACAAAGGTAGCTTATGTTTAAAACAGGAAGTAGGATCCCCTTGGAATATTCCTCATCCCCACACTTCTGGTGCTCTGGTGGAGCTGGCTCACAGTCTGTCACAGCCAAATGCAGGACAAATCCGAGGATTTAACCCACCCAGACTCACACTGCAGAAATTGAGCAGCTCTGCTCTTTCAAGTACTTTTCCAGAGAAGTAAGCAGCTTATCTTTGGATATAGTAATGAGGGAAATGGCTAACAACTGAAGTTATTCCCAAGGACTCAGGCTGTTTTAGCTCATTACATGGGAAATGCACATGAGCCATGTCACGCTAGCAGCAGCAATACACAATTCTGCTCCTTCAAGAGTTCATGCACCCCACACTGCCACCAAAGCATGTGTGCATGTGTGAAGCTGGGGTTGCTGCTTCCCCTTCCCACCTACATCAGCTCAATTTAACTGCGTATATTTCAGGATGGGCTGAAAGGACAAAGGCAAGCCAGTTCTCCCTCAGTCCTCCATCAAGGAGGAACATGGGGGCTTCCCACAAACAGGGGTCAAATCACCAAACGAGGATACAATCCATAATTCTTCCTCCCTGAATGTTTCCTTTCTGGCAGATGTTCAGCTGAATAAATTTCCCAAAGCGGCTTGAGTTGTTGTTGTAAACAGTCTTTGCATTGCCAAAGGCTTCCATAATTGGACTGTGAAGACAGAGAACGACAGCAGTGTTAACATGTGACCAGCATGCCAGCAGCTTCACATGGGGTTGGTGAAAGCAACAGCACTGTGACAAGCTCCCCTCTGACCCCCTCCTCAGCAGCAGCCTACATCCCAGCATCACCCTCCATTTATTAGCAATGGGCATCTCTGTTTCCTAGCAAAAGTGCAACAGGAAGACAAATCCTACTGGGCTACTGTGCAGCTGCAGAGTAGTTAGTAACTGCTGCTTGCTACTTCTTTTGTAATCTCTCAAAAGAAGCACTCAATTCTCACTGCAGTACTGAAATGATAGAAATAAGAAATCTCAGCACATGCAAATTGCTAGACAGATGTAAGGAGTCCTTGTCCTAAGGCAATTAAAAACAAAAAAACTATATCAAGGTACAGCACGTATAGCAGAGATGAAGCAAGATAAACAAAAGTAATAGCATCTCAATTTGCCTTTGTTTTTAAATAGTTTAGAACCGTGTCATTTCACGTGAACACCAAGATTTCTTTTTTGCTTGTGTAGATCGTGTCCAATTTAGCTGATGCATTTACTCATCTATCTTATCAGTTCTCCTTATCCTCCCTTTCCTCAGCATGCTTTTACCACTTGAGCACTTTATCCTCACCATGCTGTATCTTGTTCTACTGTATCCTCAGGCTACCCAAACTGAACCAAAGGTTTCTCCCTCCCATCACCCATTTCCCTTACTCTGATTATCTGAATTCAGCCCCAAACAAAAACGAAAGTCACCATTAAAGCTTCATCCATTTCAAAACTCTGCATATTTTTACTTCAAAGAGATATCACTGTGCTCACAACTCTCTAGAGCAGCCAGGTAATTTTGTTTAATGGAGAATTTCCCTTTCTCCAATATTCATTTTATTGTTCAGTAAACACACACACATATTAGATTACATTGCAAGCTTTTATTTCAATGTCAAGGCTTATGTTTTCTGAAAAAAATATCCATGTATTGAAAGATCTAATACCTGCTCTCAAGAATAGCTTGCTCCACACAGGAGGTCTTCTCTCTGGAGGACAGCTCCAGTGAATGTTGGCTCATTGCAGACAAGAACTTGAGAATCAGCTTAGTGCTCTCCGTCTTACCAGCACCACTTTCGCCACTGAAAGAGAGAAAGAAATGATTTGCACAGTCCCAGTGGCCAGTGAAGAAGTCCTCTGGCTGGCCAGCCAAACTCTACATTGCTGGAGGTCAGGAAGACTGGGGAGATTAGAAGCGATGGCCAAATGGAGCCAGAACACCCTGTTAAACTTCCTGAATAAGACATCCAGGGAAAATCACAAGCTGTGCTTAGGCTTCACACCACTGCTCAGACAGCATTTCAAGGCACTGACTGCATATGTACACACACCTAGGAGGCAACAAAGAGCTCTCTGAATGCAAACAATCATCCAACACTTCCCAACACCATGTTAAAACAAAGTCACTACAAAGACATGGCAATGGTCAGAGACAAAGACCAAACTACAAATTAAGACCGGAAAGTTTGGGACATGTTTCAGCAGTCTTGCCAATGAAGGAGCCCTGCTGTGAGGAGGAGGAAGTTAGAGACACCAATTCTAACATTCTAACATATAAAGGCTACTCATATAATTAATACTGAAATTCTTAATCAGCTACATACTCTTTAAACAAACATTTTATATACCTATTGAAACCAACCAGATTTATGTGAATTTAAAACATACAATTTCCACTTCTCATTACCGTTAGAGATGTAAAAACTCTCATCACCACCCACAGGAGAACAAAGCTATTTCTTAATGCTAAATTGATATTCTTAAAACAAACTGATAATAAGCAATCCTGCTGATACAAACAGAAGGCAACATACTCAGTTTCTCTCCAAAACCAACACTCAAAAAATGGAAAGTTTAGATTTGGCTCATTTCCCCAATACCCTTTCCCTTCAATTATGTAGCCTAAACACACACTGTGAGCCATTAAGAAATATAAATTGCAGGTAAAGTTTGTCTAGTCTGCTCACACTTCACCTACAGTCATTGTATCCTAAGCTGTGGCCTAGCTCCTAATTAAGATGTACCTAATTTCAGTTTACTCCCAAAGAAAGAGGGTATGTTTTGGTCTGTATTCACCTTTTCCATTGTAGCAAGAAGGAATTTTATCACTGACTTTGATACAGCACAACTGGGCATGTGGAGCAATCTTAGGTAATTTGACAGTCCTTTGTTGTGCCATTGCTGAATAATGACTCAACTGATTTTATGTTACAACAAAATATAATGATGCTTTCTAGTAAAAAGCAAAGAAGAAAGGTACCACCCAAGAAAACATCATGACATTTTCCTGCAAATGAATGTCAACAATAAAATTAGGGAAGAGACATTCTGGAAACATAATGAGACATCTTCATAACTGCCAATATGTTCCAGCAAGTATGATTCATCCATTATATTTATACCACATCAAACAAATTCTGTAGTGTTTTTTATGTAATTTTACCCTTGATGTCTGGCCTTTTCAGTATTCCTTCCTTTTCTCTTTGCAGGCCCTCACTCACTCATCTCCTCTGCCCAGGAAATAAATATTTAATATTCCTGCATTTAATACTCACCATACAACACATTCCTACTAGTAGTTTTGAGAGAGCTTCACAAACCCTTGCATTATTCTTGTCTAGTGCAATAAATCATCAAGTGATACATACCTCTTCCTGCCTAAACTCTCCCTGAGTCATGCATATACCTCAACAGCAGGCACAAGGTGACAAGGAGGACATCACCTCTTTCATTGACACCACCTTTCCTCTGCCCCCACCTTCTGCTCCTTGATTTGGAGTTCTATAGAAGCTGAAAACTGCCCATGGTAATTGAGAGCCATTCTACAAGTGAGATATTCAAAGCTGATGGAAAATATCTCCTGCACCTCTCTCTGGTACAGCTGGGTTATGCACAATTACATGCTCTTGATTTTTTCTTAGAACAGGAGAGACTCAGAACTGGTTTGGTTATGAACTTGCCCAGTGGCCTCTTCTGACAGAGGCCAATTGGAGATGCCTATGGAAGACATACGATTATTTCCCTTCTGTGTTCTTCCAGCTTCAAGTTATTTGCTGTTTAGAGGCTTCCTGAACTAAAGCTGTTTTTCATGTGTCTTGTAACCCTCAATATATTTATCTTCTATGATTTTCTAGCCATACTCCCATAAAAAGCAAATGAAAAAGTCTTGTTTTTTGAGATCCACCTCCTATTAGCTTCATTTGATACCTCTCAGTTCTCACGGTGGAAGGAGAAACCAACAATTAATCCTGGCGCTTTCTGCTGTGCATGACTTGATGGATAGCACCCCAAATTCAAGGTGCCTGTCTCCATTAGACATTTCTCAGTATGTATTTTGATTGCTTTTTAAAATTTTCCTCTGAACCACCTTCAGTTTGGACTTTGGATGGATTTACACAATGTTCTGTACTTATTTAGTAGCAACCACTCCATTCTGTTCACTTTTACAGTTACGTGGGATCAATCTTTCAGAGTTCTGAGAAGGCTTTCACCTGCAAGGTCAGTAAAAGGGTGAATTTTTTAGTGCAACCTTTTCAGCAACCTTTCCAGCCCATGAGTTTAAGTGCCCAGCTTGTTCCACATCCCTACGTTCAGGACTGTGAACATATTAAGTCTGACAGCAGCCCAGAAAGCCCCCACTTAGAAGATCTTTAGACTTTCTCCATGACTTGTTCTACGCAGGGCATCGCGCTAAGGGCACAGCAGCCTGGATTCATGACTGACACAGCGTAAAAAGGGGTCACTGAGAGAGACTCCTCATTCTGAAGGACATAACAATAAACCATTTCCCTGCTCTGTCTGGGCAAGACACAGAACAGTCTGTAGTGGCTGCGAATCGCTGGCACACCGAAGGCACTGCTCCAAGCCCACCTCTGGAACCTTTAACCCAGCTCCTGAGTGGCCAAATGACCAGAAGCCCCACCAGGGGGAAGGGCCCAGGAAGGCCAATGGGTACTTGTACTAAGACAGGAGGCCAGCATGTCTTGACCCTACCTCCTCTTGGAATTTCTATCAGCTGAACACTGCTAGAAGCAGGAGTGGTAGCTATACTTTTATCTTTTCTGTATATTTTCTGCCTTTCTCGCTTTCTTTTTTTTCCTCTAATTCCATCTTCTTGGTGTTTTGTGTAAATTAAAATTGGATGAGCATAGAGTTTGCTACGTTAACGGGCTAACTTCATGCCTTGAGAAGTGTTTTATGTTGATGGAATACTGCTCTAAACCTTTGCATAAGTTCTCTGACTTTCTGAAGTTGCCAGTAAAGTTTTCTGTCGTTTTGACCTCTTGAGAATATCTTGTCATTATTTCTCCCATGTGTCTGAGTACATGAACAACCATAAATCCTTTTAAGAGTCTTGTCGAGTGAGGCTTTTGGGGCTTTACGGTCTGCTGGCTTTAAAACCCCAAGACAGATACACACAGACAAAACAGGCCCCTTCAGCAAATACAGTTCATCAAATGCACATCTGAACTTCAGTTTGTCTGTCTCACAAAGACATCGCACCCATCACATCTTTATATGGTCTGGGTACCATATAAAGGGTTTGGCATGTATTGATTTTCAAGCTGAAAAACACCAACAAAAAGTTTCAGGCCATCAGATAATAACAGAGAGAACAAATCTGTATCAGATAGTGATTTCCCACTCACAGCACTGACTTGAACGTCATACAGAGCAACTGTTGCTGCTCTCTTTACCCTTCTTTGGGAGTGCTCTGACACGGACCAGTTGCAATTTTTTCTGAGAGAAGAGTTTGCTTCTGCACAGACAAGATCACCTTAAACAGAGCAGCAAAAAAACTCCAAACCAAACCAAACCTAAAGATGTTTTCCTATTCTTGTAATAAAGGGGTGGAGGTTTGAACTTGGTCCCAACTTGTGAACTTCAGCTAATCATGAGGGAGCTCAACCCCTTTCCTACACCAGGACAAGGTGTTTGGCTATTGCTCAAATAAGATGGATTTGCTTCAAGTTCCTAAGGCACCCAGCTGAAAAAACAGAAGGTGTTTTTAACACAGTGGGCTTTTCCCCCTATTTTAAATTAAGCTGGACCCTGCAGTAAGGGTTTAGACCAAAATGAAACTGAGAATTCTTTGATGAAGACAATTCTGTCTACAGAAAAACTCTAATTTTTTTAGCCTGGGAGAGTTAAAACAGCATTTCACAACTGTGTATATATTCTAATACACCATTTGTGTACAGCTTCTTCAATGCACCATTTTGTTGACATTTTAGGCTGCTAAGTCCTTTTTATGCAGCATTGTCGTGAATTAAAATGCCTGTTACACAGATCAATAAGTAAGCATCTTTATTTATGATTTATTTATTTATTTATCATTTATTTATGATTTATTATCATCTCTTCTGTATTTCCTGCCTTTTCACCTCTGATCTGGGTGCTTATACTGGAAAAAACGGTCTCACATTTGTATTATATTCTGAGCTTTTATGATGACAGTTTCTAATTCGTGTTCTGCAGTTCACCCTCTCACCCTGCTCCAGCCAGAAAAATGTCACAATATTTCAAAACACTAGAAGCTTTTTCACAGGTTTTTGAACCCAAAGCCTGAAGAAAGCAGCTCCAAACCAAAGCTGAGCTAATTCTGGGGCCAGCAGGGGGCACTTCAAGTCCAGAGGATCAGCAGAAAGTGTTCCCAGCGCCTTCCTTTGTGGGGCTGCTACAATTTGCTGCCGAGTGCCGAGATCCCAAGATCAGGAGCAGCTCAAACTGCCTGCCAGAATGTGATACTTACCCGAATAATTTCCTCTTTTTAACTACTGTGTTTTCGAGATGCAATAGAATTTTCCTCTTTATCATGTCTTACATTAAATGCAAGACCAGAATATTTATCTGACTTCAAACACTAAAGAGCTCCACTTGGCTATTTCTTTTTAAAATGCCAGTAGTAACCGAGAAAGTTAGAGTGACAGTACAGCGACGTGTTGAAATGTCTAATTCTAAGGCAGTAAAAGATGCAGGAATGACCAGGATGCCGAATTTGCCAAATGCACTGTTATACCTCCACTTCCCATGCCCTAAACTAGCTATGTGACCACAGGGACTTTCCTAAGCTGTTTCCTATGGAGACCTTCAGTAATTAAAAAAAATCCTATTCTGAGTCCTTTACAGATAGAGCAGACAATGCTCTTTTAGGAAAGCAGATTTGACATTTATTTTTTTTAATTTGAATTGAATGTTTCCTCAATTTCTGCAGTAACAAGGTACCCTTATAAGGTTGTATTGTGCCACTTATCTGAAACACAAAACTTATACAAATCACTGCATTAATCCATATCCACAGTGAACAACTTTAAAAGGGATTCCTAACACAAAACTTCTCCTTATTATGGCACATGGTTTACAGAGCAGAGACGGCTGAAGACTCCCATGGAACATCACAGACTTCTGCTTATGTCCATTTTAGGACATAACCTGCTTTCCTCCTGGCAGCTTACGAGGAATTGGAATGAAAGGTAAAATACTGAGGCTAGTACAGAATGGCAAAAACACCAAGGGCCACCAAAAATTGTTTTGGTCCCTAAATTTGTGTACATGGGCTGTTCACAAGTAACTGCCTGGCAATAAAACACAAAATCATTACTCCAGGCAAGCTATCATCACATGGCAAAGATCTCTGTGCATTTCATTTTTGCTTGGACTCTTACCTGGACTCATCTTTATATTTTCAGAACTATGTATTAAATAACAAGAAGGAGAAATACAGTTAAGAAAGCTGAAAAAACACACTCTTCAGCTTTGTGTCACTGCCAGGCAGAACCTGCCTAGAGGCAAGGGCAGGTGGGCACTGTGACCTGAGAGCCTGCAGAAAGTTGCAAGCAGGCCTGGCTGTGTTGCAGCTAATCCACATTTCTAACAACAGTTTGGGTGCTGAACTAAAAGCACCAAATCCCCCTCTTATCCAGAAAGCCTTGCAACCTGGCCTATAATCGGAAATGTCAGTAGAAATCGCCTGTTGCTAAAGGTGCTGCTCTCACTCTGCTTCATCCCCTCTCCGTCCCACTGGCTGCCCTAAGCCGTATGGAGTCCTACAGCCACCACAAGGACTCCTGTGGAGGTCAGGAGACAGCCAAAATCATGTCAACTTGTGCCTGAAGAGCTCTACACATGTAACTTTGTGGTGCAGGAAGGTGACAGCAATTAGGCCTAATCACAAAAATGTTGTGAAGGTAGGAGAGGAGAGGGAAGGGAACACAAGGTCTCTCCCCCCAATCATCACCCCCTACCCAGAGGCCAGTGGCTGGTGCCATGCTGCCATCACCAGTGACCTCCTCCTCCCAATCTAGGGAGCCAGACTTTGGTCTCCCTGCCTGTGTGTGAGCCAACGCAGCTGAGCTGGCAGGCTGGGGAATGGGAAAAAGAGCTGGCTGAGTTTTCAGCTCTTCTGGAGCCAGAAGGAAGGAGGAGCTGAAAGCAGTGAAAAGCTATTGAAATGCCAACTGCTCCCTAATGCGCACTCGGCCACAGCCAGATCCTGAATACCAGCGACACAGTGGCTCAAACGGGAAGCTATTAAATCACCATTAAATTAGAGCACAACAAGATTAGGCAAGGAAGATTAATCAGGCAGAATTAAGTGGCTGAAATGTGGAGGAGTTTCTCTTTTGCTATTCTTATTTAGCATATCTCAAGAACTGGTAGGTTAATTTTTTCTTTTCCTTTCCATACAGGAATCAGGGTCTAGTGGTGACAAACTACTGAGCTGCACAGAGATGTTTAAACTGGAGGGAAAACACGGTAACATTTGATGTGTGAAGACCAAAAAATGCACAAAAATACAATAGATTTTGTAAGAAAAATTAATGTTTTGTTAGAGGTGCACAGAATGACACAGAGCAAGTTCAGAACCCTCTTGAAACTGTGCTGTCTTAAAAGCCTGCTTTCTTTTGGAGTTCTCCCCGTGGGGACCACAGCCATGCTCCCAAATCCCCTTGGAAGGCCCACCACCACGGACACCCAAAGCAGCAGCAGGCAGCACTGACCTGATGAGGATGCACTGGTTGTCGTGGCGCTTCCAGAGGCAGCGGTAGCACTCGTTGGCCACGGCGAAGATGTGGGGCGCGATCTCTCCCATGTGGTGCTTGCTGTATCTCTCCATGGCCGCGCTGTCGTACAGGCCCGGGATGCTCTTGTAGGGGTTCACTGAGGCAACTATGGAACCAATGTAGGTCTGCAAGCACACAGCAACCCCCAGGGATGTTATCACACGTGGGGTGGAACAGGTAGACGTTATTCTCACATGATAGGCAAAAAACACACATTTGCAAAACCGCAACAATCCTTTGGATAAAGGTGACCAGCAATTTCCCTGATTTCTTCCTTTCAAGAAAAGCAACAAAAGGGCGAAAGTCGTTTCCACCTCTGTCATATTCTCAGGCTTACCCCACCTGTAACACTGAGCTTATTGACTGTACAAAATCCTGCCTTAATGCTGCTTACAGCTGCACAGTAATGCCTATCAGCGCTGGCCTACAGCTGCTTCTCATGTGTCCTTAGGGACTTGCTGAACTTACTAAAAACCTGATTGAGCCCAAAGTAATGTATTCCCATGTAGAGTATCCAAGTCCTTCTCTGCTACTCACTTTTAAAACAGAAGTATCAGGCATTATGGTAGACACTAGGACCATTATATTTGGAACAGCAGGCTGTAAGAAAAGCGTGTGAACTGGCAGATGCTCCAAAAACAATGGGTTTCTGCAATATTTTTAATATTAGTTGGATGCAGAACAGCAGCTGGCAAGTCATTCATTTCTATCCCACTGCAATTAGAGAGCCCATCAGTTAAAACCACCCAGGTAGCAGCTTATATGTCCATTCCCATTGCCTTAACTCATTAGGCTGTGGTAACCTGATCATTACCAACAATCTGTTCACAATGCTGTTCAATTTCTCCCTCACTCTCCATCCACTTCAATATATTTTTCAAGTAAAATCACATTAAGTGAGGTAGGAGATAACATTAAGCATGCTACCTCCAGAGTTTCTGGAGCATGTGAAATTAATTGATACATTGTAAGGTGTGTGCAGTGTTACTGCTGCAATACCGATTTCATTTGGTTAAACGCCCTTTCTGCGGTTACAGGCAGGAGCTGACACCTGGCTTCAACAGCCCTGCTCTGGACTGGTGAAGAGCCAGGCTGGGCAGCCTCCAGCCCTGTAACACAGCCCCCATGTACAGACAGATGCCTCACCAGCAGTCAACCCTCTCGTTGCTGACAGGAACCAGCTGTGAAGCTGACAGCAGGACTCGGACTCTTCTCATCTCCACAGCACCCTAACCAGAGAGGGATGGATAAAGGGAGCAGCGCCTTGCAAACCACCAAAAGGCAGCCCCATGTGCTCCTCCTTCAGCCTCCTTCTCTACACAAGCCACCACAGGGCATTCACTAAGACAAAGGGACCATCAGGTCCCCTATACTTTCCTTTCCCCTCTCTCAGTCTCTTTTGCAGCATCCACAGCCCACATCTACCTGCCTCCCTCTTTTTCTCCTTAATTAACATGCCATTATCGCTGTGTATCAGCTCTCCTTGCTCACTGTTACCCTGCTGTTACAGTCCCCATTATCCACCTGCTCACCCTCCATCAGGCCCGACACAAACTGCAGCTTTGAGCTTCTGCTGAGGGAACTGCAGCGGTGTCCTTGAAATCATGACAATTTTATTAGCAGTAAGGGGAATATCCCTCCTCACTGTAACTCTAGTACCTTTTAGAGTGGTGAATTTTCAATCTATGTGTTTTATAACACCACCCCCCACCCTCCCATGCTGTGCAACAGCTCAGAAGATTTCATCTAGAGGAGAGATACCATTTCAACATGAGATCGTATCGCAGGGCAATTACAGCACTGAGACAACAGCTTAATTTCCTGGGATCATCCCCTCTTGGGTTCTTAAATAAGTAATAAGTAACAAGGAAGGCTCTGAAAATAAACTTCCTCTGTTTGATACATATTTCAGCACAGATTGCACAGGCAAAAATTTTAAGAGGCTTCTTTTTTTAATTACATGACTGCAGTGCAAGTATGACCAATAAAAGACTCCTACGGATCTTCCTCCTTCCCTTATTAAAGTCTGGCTTAAGTCTTCTGAAAAGAGTAACTTGAGGCACGCCATCACAACAGATGCCATGGCAAAGATGGGAATAAAAAAATCTTCATGAAACATGATACCATCTAACTTCAGAAGTAAATAACCACTCTATAGCTTCTGCAAGATCAAGTACCTGACAGAACAATATCTCCACGACAAAGCACTGGGAAAACTGCATCACCACGGGCTACACATTGTGAGTTTTCTTGCTTCTCCTCTAACAGTAAATATCAGAAGAGGTGACAGCAGCCTGCTTCTGCATACACTCATTTACAACGGGGCAGTTTTTCACATGACTTAAACACAATGTTTTTAAAGTGACAGAAAGACTTCCAGAATACCAGTCATTATTGTGAATAATAAAAGCTTACTTAATAAAGTGAGCTGGCTTCACTGCCTTATAATTCAGTAAGGTATAATAGAGAAATGGGCGGTGTATTACTGCAATAAAAGAAACCTGGTGAACAGCAGAAATGATACTTGTGAAACAATTTCTAAATCACCTCATGGAGTAATGCTTAGTACATATCACTGTTTAAAAAATTCCTTCTCTCTATCTTTTTCTTTCTGCAAAAATGTCAAGAACCACAACCTCCACTGACAAAGGTGCAGCTTTGTCATTCCAGGCTTCTGGTGCTTTGAGTATGTACTACCTCTTTGCAGGACAAGTTAAATGCATGCACTCACTGCCACCAAATTATAATGGCACATGACAGAACAAACTCAGGACTTCAAAACACAATTTCCTCATCCCAAGGCAAGATCACAAAAAAAGTCTGTTCCTCAGAGACACAGTGTATCACATTTATCACCTACCAGGTGTCACAGTCCAACCCAGGAGTAGCCACAACCAGCTATCTGCAGGGACTAAGGAGTTGGCTGGCCCAAGCAAAAGTTCTGCCTTTACCCAAGGTAGTTCAGCAAAGTACCAATGGGCTGAAGCAGAAGTCTTTGTAAATTGCCTCTGAAATACTCACCTGCAGCAAGATCTGCTGCTGCAAGAATAATTTCTGACATCACTTCCAGACTTACTACTTATCCCATCCAGTACCTATCACCAGGTCTTACTAGTAGCAGTATTTTATAAGCAGTAAATCCTAGACTCTACCCAGGCACCTCTAAGAGCCACAGAGTTAGGGACTTGGGAGAAGGGCACATGTACTCCCATGAAGAATGCTACCACCTCCCAGTTTCACAGAATCACAGAATGGCCTGGGCTGGAAGGAGAGCAAAGATCATCTAGTTCCAACATCCCTGTCATGGGCAGGGACACCTTCCACTAGAACAGGTTCCTCAATGTCCCATCCAACATGGCCTTTAACACTTCAGGGACGGGGCATCCACAGCTTCTCTAGGCAAACAGTTCCAGTGTTTCCCCACCCCCACAGTGAAGAATTTCTTCCTAATACCTAACCTAAACATACTCTCTTTCAGTTTGGAGCCATTCCCCCTTGACCTGTCACTACATGCCCCAGTAAAAAGTCCTTCTCAATCCTTCTCATAGGGTCCTCCACTTGCCCTTCCCTTGGAGACCCTGAGCAGCCACACAACACAACCCCTTTCTTGTAGGGTAGACCTTCTGGTTTGGCAAATGCAAGCACCTTAGCAGCAGATTAAACTGGTGTAAAAGTACACAAAAATGCAGGACTGCTCAGTGGACGTGTGCTGTCTCCTGAATGCTATTTCTGCACCAAACATCATCATATAGCAAATTAAATGGGTTAGCAATCAGAGGCAGGATCTCTAAATTACTATATTATGCCAACATCACAAAGCAGGTGAAATTTCAGAAAAGTATTTTCACATACAAATGACACTTCCGCTTTGCTTATAAGACAGCAATCTAAATTTTCTTTTTGTTCTTTGCAGTTTCTAATCTGATTCTGGAAGTCAATAATTACTTATTTTAATGAAAGCATTCCAAAGCAATTATGACTAGGAGAAATGCTGCCAGAGCACTAGGAAGTGGACATGGGAATTCTGAAGATTTCCAGTTGAAATACTTTGAGTTTTTTCAGTGATACACTGTGAGAACTCCTGTTACAAGTCTGACCCCTTATATCCATGGCAATGCACAGGGCAGTTTACTACTCCCTGTTATATGACTGGCTCAACACTTCAGACAGAACCACACACAAACTCCTGAACTACTTTGGTACAGACTAAACCAGCAACAACTTGTTATCAGATCACTGCTAATATATTTATTTAAACCAAAGAAAAAATGAAAGTTGAGTTACTCAGCCTGAATCCCAATACAGCACTTTGATTATTGTATTAAAGGTTGGGGTCCTTCTGCACTTTCAAACTTTCACTGGAATTTTACACTGTTAATTCATCTCCTAAAACACTCACTCACAAGCCACAAGCCCTTACTGCTCCCCATTTCAGCAAAAAGGGAAAACAAGATTGTTTGCTGATTTTCTACAAGGACTTTCAAAATTAGAAGTTCAAATCCTATCTTCTCAGCTAGACATTGAGTAATGCAAGACAAAATGAAAGATATACTTCAGAAAGGAAGAGTTTTTTCATCAGTTCTTTGAACCCTTTTTGTTTTGCTTGTTGCCTTCTGATAGCAATTGACTTTGAGCCTGTGTCTTGAAATCATCCCACCGTACTTCAAACACTGAAACACAATTTGTTCTTTAACAAGGTTTAAGAGCTCACAAAGACTGCTGATACCCACAGAAATACTCTAGCAAAGCTTAACATGGTCAGAGCAGTCCTGTCTAACATGAGAGGGTGTTTGGGTTTTTTTAAATGAAGACACAATCAGTTTATTTTAATTTGATGCCAAACAAATCTAAATGACATACAAGGTTTTATTGATCCAAACTCACTTTAGTGTATTTGTATCAAGTTATCTTAGAATTACAAGAAAAAAGTTTGCAATGGACGAACAAAATACAGTTTGAAATGTCTTACTTTCCCATGTAGAAAAGGCCTTCAGACTAAAAGAGAAAAAAGTAGAATAAGAAATTTCCCCCTCAATTTTTTTTTCAGATTCTTTATAATGAAAAAGCAATGAAAAAGAAAACTGCCCTAATGGAAGACCACTTTATTAGTCCTTTAACCAAACATACTGAATATACCAGAGCCATCCTGCTTTTCATCTTTTCCCCTACACAGATGCTTTTTAGAATTCTGGGGTATATCCTTTCAGGTTTGTTCCATATCCAGCAACCATCCACCTTCCCCTTCTTCCCTTTTACGTCAAAACTTCTCCACAATAACTTTTCTCTTTCCGATGATCCTTTATGATATCTGTGTTCTACCCAAGCTCGCTTTTCCCATGTAAGGTCATTAAATTTATTCTGCAGTCCTTTTCTCACAACCTTTCACCCTGCTGCATCAAGGTGTCCCTCTGTACTCCACAGACTTCTCGCCATCTGAGACATCCCAGTCTTCCTTCTTTCATAAATAAATAAATAAAAAGGGGGAAGCAGAGAAGGACACACACTTATTTTAGGCTTTCCATATCTCATGCTACAGGGAGAGTGGGAGAGAGAAGGCAGAAGCAGACCGGAGGACTCTGTTGAAGGGCATCATGCGCTGCTCCTGAACTAAATCTTTGATCAACAATCACAACAGAAACCAAAACTACTTTCACTATTAAAACAGGCATAAGAAGACTGCATTATTCTATTTCTTTCTATCATTGTGTTTCTTAACTGCCACCAAAAATCAAAACGTTCTTCACAACTTGGAACTAGAAATGCTGGAATAGATAAAATACAGAAATTAAGATGTTTTGTTACATATAAATATATACACTAACACTGAGAAACAGGACTTTGTCCAACTCTCTTAAGAGCACTTTCAAGCCTTTCTGCTTTAGAACATGAAAAATCTATGTTATTATAGAAAGAAAAGCATGTTTACTGATGCCACAAAAGATATGTTTCTGGATCATTTTTAAACAACTCCTGACTTTCCTGAAGTCTCTTAAGGAACTGATTTTCTGTGTCTGAAAAGTAAAAGTATTTTTTTCTTTAAATGTGGTATTGGTATCAACCTGCCAATTTATTCCACAATTATTACTTTCTGGGCTTACCTTTAATATATGGGAAACTTCAAATAAAAGTGCTATACTACTGGCTCACCTCAAAGCTACTTCTATGTTACTTTTACACAAGGCATGGGAAAAGATTTTTATCACCATTCCACACAACCTCTGCATCTCACTTACCTTTAAATTATCATGGCTACAGTAATGTTACCAAACAACAAAACCAGTGCTTTCACAGAACATGCAGTGGCAGGCAACTTTCAAAAGACCACAAAATAGCCATCAAACTTTGTTACGCTTTCAACACCAAATTTTATGGTGTCAGGATGAAAAACCTGGGAACAGAAGAGTTTGCTTCACAGTGCAGATATGGCCTTTGTGGTTCCCAGCTCTCTCAGGTAATCAGGGCTGAATTTATTGTGTGGCAAAGACAACCAAATGTCTTCCACATACACATCAGCAGAAAAAGGAGAAAGGTGGCTAGGCCACATTTTAGAGTGCTGTTTAGGGGAGGCAGAAGAAGGGGCGACAGTATGCCATAAAGAGGATGGTAATTAATGCCCTTGTTCATTGTAGGATCTCGATTTATCCTCACTGCGGTGAATATATCCTGTCTTTCAGCTAGTCCCATGCTAATTTCAGTGGGACAGAATCCAGTTGTCTCATGTCTGAAGCAAAGCTTCTTTCTTAAAAACCATAATCGAAGTGAAGTACTAAACTACAATTTTAAATGTTTTTTAAAACTACATGTTTTAAATGTTTTCAACCAGTCAAGCCATTTCTAAGATGGAAATGTCATACTCTATAATCATCTTTACATGCTTGGGCTCCTGCAGTCCTCACCATGTCTGGTGACTCATGTGAACTTCCAACTGCCCAAATTTATATCAGCTTTGCTTTTCTCTTTCTCTATGTTCCTTGTCAATGCACTCGACATTATGACCCCTAAACTGTCCTTTTTTCTTCTTCTTAAGGTCAGCAGTAGGATTGATTGCAAAATGAGCTGTTTGTAAATACACAAATACAAGAGTTAGTACCCACAGGAGAGAACCTTTAGAAGGGAGCCAGAGCACGACACGGAATGTCACTGAAAGATCAAGTGGCAGCTACCTACAGCCAAGAACCACCTTCTACATGTTCTCCTTGTCACTGTTTTTAGACAGCGTCTTCTCACACTGCTCAGCTGCACTTTCAAACCATGTCCTTCAGTCTGTGATGGAGCAGCCCCTCCTACCAACCACCTCACTGATGGCCTCTTCTCCTTCTCTGTTGAGCACAGATTGGATCCAAGGCATAACAGACCGAGGCGTTTTCAAAGCCAGGCTTTAAGCTTGTTTCCACCAGCACAGTTCACAAGGAGATTTTGGAATAGTTTTGAATTATTTTAAAACATGTGATTTCAGATGATCACAGGGAACTGTTGAGCAACAGGACACCCTCTTAGATGCAGCCTTGTCTGTTATGTTGACCATTCAATCCAGCTGAAGTGACCTTAAGCTTCCTTTGCAATAGTATTAAGTAACACCATCCTGTTACCAAGCCCCTCCAAGGGCAAAGGCTGTGCTATCTCTTCATGAAAAAAGTTGTACTTTGTAACCCAGATACCTTAACTTCTAAACCAAGAGAATCCTTCCACTCCCTACAGCTTCAACCGTGCACATTCATTGAGTCCTTATCCTAGGAAGCTAAATGAAACTGTCTAGGTCTGTTTCTTAAGGGTTAAAAACTGGGGTTTGGACATCTTAGTTGCCAATGCAAATACCCAAAACTGTGCACAAATGCAGACACCTTTCTGCTTAACTCCACAGAAGGCTCAGAGACAGTGAAGAACTCTCCACTAGCTAAGAGATACACTCACAGCTTAATCTCATCTTCTTTTTCTGTTTATTTTCTCTTTCTGAATAGATTTTTCCATGTGGATGGGGATTACTCAAGGAAATACTACAAATGTTATCTTGAATCCACACAAAAACCAATCCAGTTAGGAAGTATGAAACCAATATAATGAAAAGTTGATGAAAGAGCACTGTTACAGCCAAAGGTAAAAATCAAACAACAGATAATAATACAGACATCAGATAGACATTTTTCCTTCTTTAAGACATTGAAAGGTTTCTGGCAGTTTTTCTCCTGTATAAAAAACACCAAGACCCCTTATTTTTACTGCACATTTTCGCTGACTAATACAATGCAATCTCTACCATGCAGCACTCCTATCTACTGGGTCAGAATAATGATCTTTTGTGCAGTTTTCATATAAACAATTACGGAAGAATTTCTCTCTTCACCATTGCCAAGCAGACGGAGGCAGTGACTGCCTGAACATAAACACAATTGATCAGAACAAGACATTGATTTTTGTTATTTTCATGGGCTGCAATACAGCATGTGAAAGTAAGTCTGCAGATCAGGCTGCAGCAATCTGTGTGCACAATTTTAACCAGGCGAGCTCTAGCTCAAATCAAAAAAGGCTTCACAAACAGCAGAGACCCCATGGCTTGTCACTTCATTTCAAATGGCCTGTGGCCACACACTAGTTCTTCCTCCTGCTTTGTTATTGCACAATGCTCAAATGAGTCTTTCAAAACTGTCTGAAGGTCTAATTCACCCTCCAGCAAGGAAAAGAAAAAAATGTCTTCTTCCTTCCTATACATTCATACTGCAGAGATGAAGGGACTTTTCAGAGAAAATACACACAAAGGAAAACCAAAATGCTGCTATAATAATGAATAGAAGAGCAGTTCTTCAGAGTAGAACACTGAAGAAATATTTTTATATAAAACTTTGCAGATCTGTTTAATTCTGCCTGCAAGTATTTTACATAACTTGCGTGGCTCTTTAATATTTGAAGACCTCTTCTATAGAATGGGCTTTTTTAGGAGGAAAGCAGGAAGAGCAGGAATTACTCTTTAACAGAGCATGAAAAGAGAAATCAAAAGCCAGCATAACTGAAACCTAACTCTATGCCAGGTAGTTAGTTGGATGGCACTGAACTGATGCCAAATAGCCATCAGTTGAGAAATCAGGACTGAGATGGCAAATGGAATTAACTGTCAAAAATCTGCTAAATGGAACTTTTGGATTCCATTTGTTTTTAAAAGGAGAGACTGACAAACATCAAAGGGAAAAAGCTGAAACTGCTTGTGAGAAAGGGACCACCACTTTTCAAATAAAAATAACAGGCTATGAATCAATAGTCCATTTACACAGATAAACAATAGCTATAAAAGTAAGTTAATTCACTCCCAACTTAAATGGGTTGTTTCCAGCCTTTCTAGCATTAAACTGCTGGAATATGTGTATAAGACAGTTGGACAGTGTAGCACAGCTGCACATTTTGCAGAGCTTGCTTTACCGTCAAAGCTTAACTCGCGCAAAGAAAACGTGCTGGTGACAGGTAAGCGCCCTTAGTTTTGGAGCCCAAATTCCTGCCCTCCTTTCAATGACTGCTGGACTGGGGAAACCAGACCTCACAGAAAGGAGCCAATGCTTTCCTCCAAGTGAGGCAACGGCGCGTGCAGAAGCGTTCAGCACCGTTTGCAAAAGCTCAGACTGAACAGCACTAAGCTGCTGGATTTTTGGCATTTGCACAAATGACTGTTAATTTTTCTTTTGATTCTGCATGTTGGTGTGCTTTCTGTTCTTGGCTCATAGAGTTAGCAGTGACATGCAATAAATGTGTGGAGAAAACATGAATACTAGACTTCAAATCTGGGAAGACATTAGCAATACATACCATCACCAATGACAAAATCTGCACATGATGATAGATTTCTCCTCTGCAGTTTTCTATATGAAGTTACCATTAAATATAGCTTGGAGCTTTTCTATTACGAATAGAAAATTCATGGAAGCCAACAGGAATTGACCCTGATGCCAGTGCATCTATTATTTATTCCCCAACCAATCAACCAACCAACCAAATCAGAAAAAAAAAAAACTAGTACAGAACAGAATAGAAAGAGCAAGCTTACACGGTTTAATAAAACTTTGACCTCTTCGCCCTCTCCATCTCACTAAAACAGCCCACTGATGCCAGCAGGTGAGATCCTTACTGCAGCATGTTCACCCAGCAGGTTACCAACACCACCAAGTGTGCTGCAAACCCCAGTACAAATTTATGTGTTTGTGTAGGTGTTGTGCACATGTAGCCACTGCACGCACTGCAAAAGTGTTTGTGTAGCTGTGGCATACATGGCAATGTACTCAGCAACACTCACCTTTCTGAGAAGCTCCCCTTTTAATGGTATCACATTAAGCACAACACCTCAGGCTGAAATACTTCCTGAGATCTGAAAATATGCACCTTTAAAATCCCCAGTACTTTCAGTTGCGAGGACGAAGTTCAGACAAACACTCTTTATTGTTGCTGTTATTATAACTACTAGCAGGTCCACAAGTCATGCAGTATGGAGGAAGTCAGAAGCAAGGTTGGTTAACCAACTGATGGCATTTGTTTACTTCTCATATCATTAGAGCTATGTTTCTCCATTAGCACCTATTAAAAAAAAAAAGATGATGATTTGCCTGTGGTAGACAATTGTTGATCTATATTACTGACCAGCCTTTAGAAATGACAATCGCCGGTAATAAATTTCACTAGATTTCCAATTAAAAGCCTGCTGTGTTTTTATAGATCTTTGTCTGCTACTCTCTAGTAACAGATGTGAAATGGAAGCTGTAATTAATGCTTGGAGACAGGAACTCACTTTGAACCGCATTTTGAAAACATTATCTGATGTGTGCAAGCGTAACATTCTAATTATGAAGGTAAGCAGCTATGTATAGACATTTGTCATGCATTCTCAGCAACAGCATTCTCTGCTCTCCACACTTCCATGGAAAGAGCTGGTGGCAAGAATCTTCCCCATCTTACCAGTAGCACAGAAAGGTGTGAAAAACATTGATTCATCAGCACACTTTTAGGATTTCTTTACTGTGAAAGTGGAGCAATTTAATAAACAGCAGTTACCTCAGTGACCACAGAGCAGATCCTGCAAGCCAGTTACCTGGGACTTCTCTACAGCACTGGATTCTTCTGGAGAGGAACCGTGCAACCACAGCTGGATTGCAGACGAGACCAGGATAAATGTAGTTCTAGGGGCTAGTGTAATGTTCTAGGAACATGTACTATGTTTATGTTTTATGGTATGAATTAATGACACAGTTTCTGTGTACCATTGTCTGGGGTTTTTTCAGTCTATGGCCCACAATTACTTTATAACAAGGCACACGACAGGCCAAAGACCAAGGCTGTTGAGCTGTCCAGGATGCTGTAGGGGTTCATGACATACATTCTTTTCAGGTTCAGTTTCTGCACAGAGTGTGTTCAACTTTTTCCATATAAGAAAGCAGTCATGAGGTTTTGTCTTTATTAGTAAACACTTTGGGACTGTGGTTTAGTGGTATTTATGGTGGTACTCAGTCAGAGGTTGGCCTTGAAGACATTGGAGATCCTTTCCAACCTCAGTGATTGTATGATTCTATTATCTTTTACTGATCTTTCTTTGTTTCTCTGCCTTCACCTACAACTTGTGTCCATGTTAGAGGACATCTGAGCAGGAGTGCTATCAAAGTGTATGAACTATGTCTGTCTGCATTTAATCAACCATGACTTTAGTGTGCCCCGCTATTTTCTCACTGTAACATGCAGCAATATCCACTTCCTGCTGACCATCATAACACAGCACAGAGCAACTGTACTGGATCCAAAAGCAGTTTTACCGTACCCAGAAAAAAACAAATATGCAAAAACCTAGAAAAACAAGTCACAGAGAGCAACTGACCTAGATACTAAAGTGTCTGTGTCTGCAAACAGAATTTGAAAAAACCCCTGCGGTGATTATTGATTAATATAGCACAAACATCAACTAGTTGCCTCTGGGAGCCCTCATGACTTCGAGGGAGATAAATTATCTAATTACTGCAAGCTTAACAAACTACAAGTGAACACGCTGATTAAGTAAATCAACACTAATAGATTTAAAAATCAATGCATAAATAACTGAAAATACATTTTAAGAACTGATAGAACTGAGCATTTTGTAGAATGAAGGGGCTAGGAGCTCTGCAACAACTTTTCCAGTTTAACACCTTTCTTAAAAATCTGATAAATGTTGCTTTTTCATCCAAGTTATTCTATGTTTGTTGCCTCAGCTGAAGAGAGAAGGAAAGCCAGCCATGAAAACTGAGCTCCTAATTACCATCATCCTCCCTCTGATGTGGATGTGGCTGGTACAGCACTACATGTCGACGTGGCTGGTACAGAACTTCTCATACATATGCACACAAACATAACAGATGGTTGTAATTATCGGCGGGCAAGCTGCAGTCCTAATTTCAGAGTGAGCAAAAATAGGTTGTGCTGTCCCTCACCCTTCCTGGCCACCACACCCAACTGTTGGACAACCTGGAGGTCATTCTCCCTCCCATCAGGGGAGGGTGGCTGAGGAACTGCCACACTGCAGCCCATGCAGAATGCTGCTCTGGGCATGGTGTACATCCTCCCGTGAAACAAGACAAGCACGTGTCAAATCACCATCACTTCAAAGGGGAATGTGCCTACCTAGCATTCCTTAACTTAATTCAAAAGGAAAAAACTAAACAAAAGTGCTTTGAAACTTGTTTATTGCTCGAACTCATGCAAATGAGGGTGAAAGCCTCTGCACTGACCTGCACAATATATACTGCAGTTATTTCTGACCTACCTCTCACCTCAGCAAAAGCTGCTCTCTCATCCTCTGCTCTGCTCTTCAGAAATTCGCTCACCTGCATCAATAACCAACCACTGGCCAGAGACAACTGCAGCTCGTCTCAGAGCCAGCCCAAATACCGTAATTTGTGCGACTTGCAGCACAATCCATGCTGTGTGGTTTATGGCATTCTCTCCAAGGCTGAGCCAGTCTGCTCCACAGTGTGTACTTAACTAAAAGTAAACCAGAATCAACAGCTTGGGAACAATTCTCCTTTGAACATTGACAGAGTGGCTGCCACAGCACTCGCCCTTCTCCACACCACGTGCCCTGTGATGGCCTCACTTCAGAGGTGACCAAATCCCCCAAGTGCCTTCACAAAAGGCTCTGCTTTCAAATGTGGCCACCTTCCATTTTTAGCACTAGTGTTTATCTTTCCATATTTGCCACATACCAGTCTAGCATGCAAGCTAATATCTGAGCATTCAAAGATAAGCATCAAACCTTGTATGCTGATGTCCACAGCTGGACCACCCACTGTTGTTCCCAACAGGAACAAAATGGGATATGAAGTAGCAATGAAAGCCCATGAGTCATACGATCATTGCCATCCTAAATTTTGTCCTTTCCTGGACAACAAATGTGGTGATAGGAACCAAACTTTCAGATGAATGCAGTATTCATCACAAAGCCTGAAAAAAATACCAGACAGTACCAACCAGCCTGGAAGAATCAAGAAAGGACTTGTATATCCTATGCTTCTCACAGGCCAAAAAGTGAAAGCACACACTCTTTTATGGAAATTCAGACGAAACCTATCACAAGCAGATGTTAACAGACTTGGAACTGATACAAAAAGATGGTTGTATATAGACAAGAACAACGTTTTGTCATTCACCTTCTCACAAACAGCACAGATTCAGCTGAGAGCCTCAACTCATTATGTTCAGAGCCAGGCATCATTCATACTATGAACATAATCTGTAATTTAAGTCAATATTCTTCTCTCCCCAAGAAATATCAGGAAATATAGAAAATCCTCTGCTGACCTTTATAGCTGCAGTTGTTGGCAGCAGGAAATAAAGTCACTGACATGTTTGACAAAACTTGGCATCCATAGCAAATAACTTTGTAGTATGAATTAGGAAGTAGTGAAAAGTTTAGGAACACGGGTATGAGTATGTGAGACAAAAATGTTAATAAGTAACGGAAGATTAAACGGAACGCAAACATCTGAAGATCTTTATTTAAATGCTCATTGCTGGAGAAACAGCTCTTCAAATACAGAAAAAGTTAACAGTGGAAGATCTGCATAAATAATTGTCTTTCTGAGAAAGCAACTGTTTAAATTTCCATTTAATTATTTCTTCTGTACTTCTGAAATTATATATACTTTACACTACAATTAAGTATATTGCACTTGATATAATTTTTATGTGTGTGTGAACAAGCAAGCCCCAAAACTTGAATCTCAATTAAATGTATCTTTATTAAAGTAAAAATGTTCTTCCTGGTATCAATGCCACTGAGAAAACTAACAAGATGCTGCCATGCTCAAGAACTACACTAATACATTTGTAATACTACAAGCATAGAACTCAAAAAATGACAGCATACACCTTTGCATATCTCTTCCGCGTACTTAGGATTGGAGAAGGAGGTGCACAGAACTGAGGTAAAGAGGGATCTGTAAGCTAAAAGCCAGAACGCAGCAATTATATGGTGGTTTGTATCTTGGGATGGCAAGAAGTCTTTCAATGGGACAATCAGCCCCTAAGCCCACAGTGGAGAGTGGCACATGCCTTCCCAATTAACCCCTAATGCACCAGGGGCAGATACAGCCAAGGTGATGAGGGAGATCCAAGAGACAAAGTGGGATGAAGCAATGATGAAGCAATTCTTGGTCAAGGAAGAAGGCAAATGTATAATCCTGAAAGTTTCAACTGCTCCTGGCATAAGCTCCAAGGGCGTTTACTGCCCTGTACTAGAACTAGTTTGGTCACAAAGCAGAATGATTGAGAACTTTGAATGATCAGCTGCAAAGTTACCTTCAACAAAGGTAGACTTAGTGCATCTTCAGTCTTTTTTTTCTTTTTTAATATTAAACATTAAAATATTACTGTATTGCTCAATATAGTGAAGAAATTTTGGCTTAAAACTACAGAACTCGTTTTGCAATGACAATACCCCCTTCTAAAATACATGCTCCTATATTTATGAACTTTCATAAAATTACTCAAGACATTCAATCAGCTTTTGCTGATTTTGCTCCTGAGGCCCTTTCCTGCTAAAACACCACTATTGCTGCAGTAGGAGTGGGGTGCCAATGAGGTTGAAGAAAAGAAGATGCTTCTTCAGTCAGGTCCTGGTTACATGTACAGGGCAACAGAGAGGCTTTCATACTCATCTCAAAACACAAGGTTTTTTTCCAACCACCTTTTCAATCATTTTTCAGGTGGATTCTAAAGAGTAAGCAGTTAAATTAGCAAAACTGAAGGGACAATGCATACTCAGTAGCAACTCTGGATCTGTCATCATTAACAGCATACAAACCTGTTTGTCTAGAAATGTACACCATGCTAAGCACCAAGGATCAGAACACCCAGAACTTGCCTTGACAAGCTAAGAAAGAAGCCAGGACATGTCTCTTCAGAACAAGGCTGTTCTATGCCTCATCAAAAAACCACCCTCAAACCCTCACGCTTTTTAAAAAGGGGGAGTGTCCTCTATCTGACTGCACATCATGAAACAATTTTTTTTGACTCACACTGAGTACCATATGTTAATCTAACAACACTGATGGAAAACTAAACTTTTATCAAGTACATGTTTTTTCCTCGCACATGCAGGGTTGTTCATTTGTGCAATTCATTTTTTGTTTGCTGATTTTTGTGAAAGGTATAACAGTTCATTTGTTTTGAGAAAAAACATATACATAAAGAGTTACATAAAGAGAACTGCCTCAGTATTGAGAATTCCTCATGCTAGCCACTTTTAGGGTAATGTGCAAAGAAATATTATTTCACTGTGCCTTTTTTACTTTTTATCAAATCTTAAATACAGGGAATGTTTATTTTTTCACTTAGATATCATAATATTTTTCAAAAAAAGAAGCCAAACTCAGCAGACGAAGCTTGTAATAAAGCATGTATCTGATCAAATCAAGGGCCCAGACGTGTGATGAAAGAAAAATTGTGTTCTGTAATTACTAGTAAAAAAACCCAAGCCAAAATGGCCAACCACGGAACCACTGAAAAGTGCAATTTTGCAACCTGTAGCAGCTGCTAATATTCCCTGTATTTTTCTTATGTTTAGTGCAGTTCCAGACTCAGAAAAGATTTCTATCTAGTTAGTTCAAGATTAAATGAAAATATGGAAGGAGCAGGTAAACCTAAACATAAAAATCTTCATTACAGAGTTAAGAAAAGGCATTCTGTGTGGATTAATTCCTAGTTTTGGAAACTGATAAACAGCTGTCTGCTCTCATAGACCTCAAACTCCAACTATCTTTATTTAACAGCACAAATGCTCAGCTTGACAATCGTATGCTTCTTTCATAATAACCTTTCTACTACAATACAGGAGGGGAAGCTGATCAGAATTGGATCTTGGCTTAAGAGAATCTCAAATGGCAGTGATAGACTAAGTTCCACCACGTCCTCCCTGGTGACATACACAGCACATGTTGTTGGGGCAGAGAGTCTAAAGGAGGAGAGGAAAATGAGAGTCCTTTACACAACCCTGCCACTGGAAGTGTAGAAGTGTATGTAGCATGCCAGTGTTTCAAGATTTCCAAGGGATTGCATGTCCAGCCTGAGCTACCTTCTCCTTCCATCATTTTGAGTGAGAAGTCACTACATGAGGCATGCTTCAGCTCTGTGTGGATACACAAGGAACTGGAAAGCATTAGGAGAGGAGATTGCACAGAACAGCAAAACACACATAGCACTTACACATTCAAAAACATTCCCTCTGGATATTTTTCATCATTTTAGAAAAAACTTACATAGATTTTATCTTGCTGATATCGCTGGAATAAGTTGTGCATAATGGAACCTTCATGGAGATCTACAAGTGCTGCCATGTCTTCCACGCTCTCTGTGCTTGTTTGATGCATAGGCGTTACTTTTTGGTGTGTGATCGTGCTCTGTTTATAAGTGAATACCTGAAAGAGGGGAAGCAAAAACAATATTAATCAGAGCACACATTCAAAAACTCCTGTCCTGTATCCCATTCATATCCCCTATCCAGCTTATCAGTGTGCAGACTTGCAAAATATAATAGCCTGGCAGGGACACTCTCCTCTAAAGCTTCTCTGACACTGATTGAAGCCCCAAATACCTACATGGGTCATAAGAAACTAGAACATATTGACAATGCACTGAGGACTGTAAGGGCTTTTCCTGTTTAAGGACAAAGGCAATCTTGTTTCACACTGGACTGCTGCTAGACTTTATCAAGAGAAAAATAAACCAAGCAATAGCCATTCCCAAAAATACCAAACCAACCAAACAAAAAAACACCTCTTACAGTAAAACACACTTACACTCAAATTGCTCTGGGAGGAAATGTTTGACTGTGCAAAAGAGCAAATTAAAATTAATGCTCTAACAGGCTGCAAGTGCTCATATGTTTGATCTGAAATCCACTTAAATGTTTCCATTCAACTCTCCAGTCAGGAAACAGTCATTACTCCTAATGCAAGTAGCATTCTGTGTGCAGCAGGTATTTAAAAATGAATCAGCAAACAGATTTCTTAATTGACTTTTGGGACTAAGTTCTGAAGCCAGTTCTTAGAAAACAGTAAGAGCTCTAAAAAAGAATTTAAATACTCAGTTGGAAAACACTTCTATATAGCTTCTGCAAAACTATCACAAATATGCAAGAAGATGTACACATCCTCAATCTAGTTACACTTTTATGAATACTAATAACATCAATAAAGACTACAAAACAATTGATTTTGAATTCAGCATCCCATTTCCTGCAAATTTACATCTTAGCACCTCATCCTTATAGACATATGCCCACATCTCACAGCCAACACTCCTCAGGTAATACTTGGCCCTGCTAATGGCACCATTTCAGTGTTAAAAAGTCAAAGCATGGAATTAATGCAAATACTTTGTGGAAATACTAATGTGGAACATTAGAAAAAACCCAACTCCTTCCCAAATCCTTTAAAATCATATTTATGAAGCAGACGGAAGCAGAGCCACAACTGTCAGCCAAGCACCAGCGAGCCCTGCAGGAATGCTGCTGCGGCTGGAGGTCACGCTGTGCAGCACTGCCTGAGGGGCCACCTCTGCACAGGAGGAGGAAAACCCTCAGAGGTTTTTCAGCAAAAAACCTTATGTATGTTCCTGGCAATGAAAGACTGAACAAGTGTCACTGTAGGAGGCCATGCAGGAAAACAGTGATGTTGTCTGTCCTGCTGAGACAAGTCAGAAAGAGAGGCTGAAGAAGAAAGAGGCTGAAGGCAGATCAGGCTAAACACCTGTACTTGGATATCCTAGCAGCTGACAGAGGAGCCCAGTCTGAAGATATTTCTTCATTAAAACAGTATCCTAAACATAGCAAATGCAGGCACAGGCCATCACACTGTTACAGATGTCACTTGCACCAGCACAAAGCATACTGAAGGAACGCTGGGGAAGAAAGAAGATCTGGGAAGGAAATTTCTGACAGGCATCACAGACATCAACCAGGTATGTGAGCAAACCACCAGGAAGTTCCAATTGATTCAGAGCATCCCAGGCATAAACCCTGGCTGAGGGAAAAAGACAGACATGGAGAGATCAGAGCCTTATTTTGCGGTGAAGAACCATAAAGATGACAGGACAAGGATTTGTAAAGGGCAGAGGGACCCTGCCAAGATTGAGAAAGCAGCCACTTGTAGGAGCATGTAGTCCAGACAGAACATCTAGCAGACAGAACAAATGTGAAGAGCATCAACTGACAGTAAAACTTTTGGGGCTGAAAACTGTGTTAACAGTCCCGAGACTAACCACAAAAAGTGTAAGTGGAATTAGAGGTAATTACATCTCAAAAGTTATAAACTGCAGTTCCTAGCCAGAAGAACCATAAAGGAAAACTCAAAGGTCATACTGTAGAACAAAAATACCACAAGCTGAAGGATTTGGGAATAGAAGGACTATAAGGAGAGCAAATCCTAGAAAAGTAAGCAACTTAACAGTATCATCCTGGATACAGAAAAACAGACTCTGAGAGAATTAGGAAACGAAAAGGGGATGACACATATCCTGTGAGTGCATCTCATGTGAACATGGAAAGGAAGAAAAATATCATTTATAAGAGGACAACCTCCATATTTGTGATCTCTATTCTTTGGGAAGTGATGCACAGGTTAGTAGGGTAGGCAGAGCACCCCGTACATCACTCAGCACATTTATTAATGTAAAGAATTCACAGAAAAACACCAAGAAAAACAACATAAATGAGTTGCATGTGGCAGTGCTACAGAAGATGGTCTCTGCAGATTCATCCTTCCCACTTAAACTCACTATTTTCTCTTCTTCAGTCTAGTTGTTCTAATATTTCCATCTCTCCCACACACCGCCTTCTTGTTTGGGTGAGGAAATTGTTCTGTGAGCTCATTCAGAGATAGGACTGCGTATCACTCAGCTAGAAGACACACCAACTTCTAGCAACAGCTGCCACCCAAATAAGAAAGGAGGAGGAGCTCTGCTTCAAAAATGGGTAGCGACTTTTCCTTTATTTTTAATTTCTTCCACAACCACACATCCCTCAGATTTCTTAAACCCACTGTAACACTTGATCAAAATCATCTAACAAGATCGAAGTCCTGAGAGAGGGCTGCAGGATTACATGTACAGACCTCATCTCCTTAAAATGGGCTTTTTGCAGCCCTGCTGCTCAAGCTCTGGAAGGCCTGCTTTGTTCTATTTCATCTTGAATCACACCTATATTAGGAAAAGAATGTGAAAAAACTACCTTGAACTTTATCATCACTAACTAGAAGATCAAGTTATTAAATATTACAGCACTTGAAATCCTCAGGAAATAACCCAGAGTCATTCTGCAGGGTCAGCGTGAAGAACAGGAAGATGACCAAGGTGCCTCCTGAACTTCAAGAGGATCCTGTTGGCAGTGTGCAGGAACATCCATCCTCAAGCACCCTCCCAGCATTTCTGGAAGGTCAAGTGAAATATGCAGGAAACTAGAATAAGATTTAAGACAAGCCTAAATGAGAATTCAGCAAAAACTTCTTTCCTTTCTAGATATAAATGGTCCAAGATAACAAACATGCTGAATACATGGAAAACTCTAAATGAAACCTTAAAGAGACAGCATGCAAAATAAGAACTCTCAATGTTATTATGGAAAATTAGAGGTTGAGATAGGATGGACCAATGCAAAAGAACAAGCTCAAGAAATACAAGACAAAACAGCAAACTCAGCCTAACAACAGTCAAGTGCATTTCACTGAGAAAAGGACAACCCTTCAAAACTACCCTGCTGTTCCTACCACAGCTTACTAGTGCTGTGAAGAACATGCCAAAAAGGGACTCAAATGAGGAAGTGGCCTAAAAAGCCAGGGGACTAATGCTAGCCTGCACAATTAATCTGGTACATGAGGGAAAAAACAAGTTGTCTTTCAAGCCTTCCATTTAAGGGAAATACCACCAAAAAATCTAAAATTAATTTTCTGCAGTGAAAAAAAATCCCTAAGCTCAAGATCTAATGAAAATTATGTTTTAACAAAAGATGAAATTTGTAATACAATTTATTAACATGAGCCAAGTATGTCAAAGAAGGCTCTCAATGACAGGAGTACACAGGCTTTCTCTCTTATGGCACCATTCTGTGACAAGATGACAAATTAAAGAAAACCCTGCTTTAATCAGATCATTAAATGGCATCAAGAGACTTCACAACAGCTGAGTCAAGTGAGTTTAAGAGAATGCTGAATTAAGTGCTTATGTACATCAAAAACCCACACAATCCCCATTTCTTGCAAAAGCTGCAAGTCACACTTGGGATTTCCAGCCTGCATGGAGCCCATACACAACTGAATTCCTCAGGGTGTTTTTCACAAGGAGACAAGGTCTGGTGTTGATGACCCATATTGGATGGGAGGAAGGCAAAAGGTACTACAAAAGTTTCCTGATCAACAAGTCAGTATTTCAATTACAACCATTGTTTTAGTGAGATTTCTGTGAGATTTTTATTTCAAGGCAGAAGTCGGTTCATACGCACCTTGGAAGCCCAGACGTGAGCTGGATCGTTACTGAAACTGCTCTCTGAAAATGTGCAAGGTCATCTACTGAAGAGTTTACATATTGCAAGCATTTTAAAACAACCCCTTCTACACAGTGACCCATTACCCACCACGTGGGCAGCAACAGCCAGTCGGTCACCTGCCACAGCCTCACCATCAATAACACATGCTGAATGTGGTAGTGCCTGACTGATGCCAAGTACTGCCTGCTTGGGCACGGTTATGCAGCTTCACATGTCCCTGCTGTCAGTCTTTTTCCAATAAATAAAGAGGGTTTATTGGTAGGGGTAACAGACATGGAGCAACCAACCTCCCTCGGCTGCTCTTTCCTGCACAAGAAATTTTTTTATCAACCCTAGGTGTACTCTAGAAACTGCAGTCTTATAGAAATAATCCTGATATCCAAACACATAACCCAGAATTATTAAAGTTTTGTCACACACTCAGTTTACATGAAGTTGCTCAGATCCATATAACCAGAAGGAGAATGTAAAATATGGTGAACATAAAATTCAGTAGGACAGGGAAAGTAAAGACAAAGAGCTATTGTACAAAAGTCATCTGAGAAACAGGTTTACAAACTAAAAATATACAACCAAATAACCACAATTTTTTCAGTAATTCCTGTGATATTAAAAAACCAGCTGCTACAGCATCTGGGCAGTCCACAAGCACCAGAAAGCAAAACTAATTGACCCAAAAAGTAAAGCTCAGAGCGTTCCTGTTACCGTCCCATGGACTGCCCTATGTGAACACTTCACAGGGTTAATCCCAATGGCTCCTGTGATGCCCATGAAAGCCCATGACTCAAGAGCAGCTCCAGAGGACTTGGCTCATACATTCACAGCATCAGTGCCCTCTTTTTTCTGCAGCATCTCTTTGGCTTTTGTCACTGTCCCCACAGCAGAGATGAGCAAAGCCCAGCAAAACACACGGGACTTTACAGAGAAAAATCCACTTTAAAATATTAATTCTTTTTTCATTCTCTGCTGTTGGTCTGAACTGAGGATCATCATTTGTGTTTCCCTCATGTTTAGAAGTTAAAAGAATGCAATAAATCTTACAAAATGTCTTTATAGATGAGTCCAAGCAGAAAAAGGAGGCCATTACAAGCTGTGGAATGCAGCATTCCAGAGAGAAAAATAAATCATGACAAGCCCAAGGACACAGAGATTAAAAACAAAACCAAAAATGTAGTATTTTACCCCTTTTTCCTGGAGAGGTCTACTGTCTAATTAGATACTTAAAACACAGGACAAGGATGCTCTCTTATAAATCTAAAGTAATTTAAGAGCAAATGTAAAGCAGAAGAACTATTGACATTGTAAAATTCTACAGTTAATCATGACAAGGGTGCAACCCAAGTAATGTTTTTGTCCAGTTATTTACTATTTTTCTGTAACAGTTGACCTTAGACACCCACTGTGCTGTTCTGAAATAATCTTTCAGACAACAAGATGTACCAGGGCCCAAGGCTGGCTTTGATGTCATGTAACTTAATCCCTATCAAAGTAACCAGAAAACTCCACAATAAAAGTTTCTTACTATGAAACTATAGAGGAAAATGAAATAATTTTATGTAAAATATTTATTGATATTGGGAAAAAATTATTACCAATCTGCTATCTGTGACTTACTGGCCTTTTCTTCAAGCAACTATCCCATACATATATCAACTGAAAATCAGCCTATTTCCCACCCGTTTTGTAAAATTCTCCCTCTTTTATTCTGGGGACTATTGCACTCCCTGGCCACCCTTAACTGCTAGATGTTAATCTTGATCTCTAATGGAAAATGTCTAAATGCCCACTTTGCACATCACTGTATCTACCCAATCAGCTGAGTAATACACAGCCTGTAAACTGTGGCAATCCTACATTTTATCCTTACCCTCTGCTCACTTTGGTTCCTGCCATTTTAGTCTTTGTTCTTTGTCCTATCAAACAACCCCCTTCCAAACCCTTCCTCTCAGTCCCCATTTCATATCACTTCTCAGACTCATCAGGGCCTGGGACATCTGTGTCAGTAGCTGCTGCCAGGTAAAAGTGCTGAAAGCCTGCCCTGAAGCCTTCCTCACCCTCTCTCCAGCCTCCAGCAGCAATAGGACCAGCAATGGCTTGCAGCACCCCCCCAAATGGCTTTCCTACTACAACTTTTGGGTTCTCACACCCACGCAGAATATCCCTTTTTGCTCCCAAGCTCCACAGTGTGGGGAAGCATGCTGCCAGGATGACAGCCCTGGTCAGTGCCACAGCAGAGCTCAGCAACCCACTAAACCGTGCCTCTTTGTTGTTCCCCTACCTGCTGAGCACAGTCAACAATCTTGTCTGATCAACACATCCCACCTAACGCCCTTTCCACAAGAGGTGTTTCAAGTTTACTCCACTCTGAACCACTTCCGTTCATAGACAAACTCTATCATCAAGTATGAACAAGCTTCTAATTACAGGTTCAGCACTTATGACCCTTCAACTGGGCTTCCCTACACAGACAATTAAGAAATTTAATTTGAACTAAACACATCATTTTACCTAGATTACACTACTGCAAGCTAAGCCTCTAAGCAGTCCATATAATTCTTAAAAGGAAAAAACCAAAAAGGTGCATCTTTAACTTTCTTTCCAAGTGACATTGTATAACATACTGCACCTGCAGACACTGCAAAGCTCAAGGTTTAAGAAGCTCACCTATAAATACTGCGACTGCAGTACTACAGAAAATGTGCAACATCCCTGACATGTCACCAGTATTCTCCTCACCACGCACAAGTTCTCCTTTCTGTTTGTGAGTAAAGCAGTGAGAGAACTGCAGCTGCCCAAGCTTTCCCACAATGCTGGATCAAGTGAAGCAGTCCAAGGGCAGGACATAGGAGATGCTCCCCAGCACGTGTTTCCAGCTCCCTGACAGGCAGCCTGTCAGCAGCAAGGTCTGACCAGCTTGGGCCACACAGAAACCCAGGGAGGAGGCTCTGACCTGCACATCAGTGTGAGATGAGGCAGAGAGCAGACCCTATCTTGTAGCAGAGAAAAGAAGGTCTGAGCTCACATTCCCCATTGGTCCAATCCTCCGTCTGTCTTGGGGCACCCCACCAAAGGCACTCCCAAATCAGTGTTACTGTAAGGAGCAAGCAGTAGACAGATGCAATGGTAATAACTCCTTTTGCTTTCAGTGCACATCACCTTAACTAGCTCAAAGGACGAGGGGGTGAAAACTGACGGTCTCCTCAGGAGGAAGACCAGAACACTAAAAACTCTCACCCTTTAACCATCATTTTCCACACAATGGAAAAGCACATCTATCGATAATGTCAGGCACTGAAAGCATTAGCTTTCCTCTCAACATTACTTACAGCTCAAGTGAAACTTTCAGTTTCAAATTTGTATTTATTCTGTGATTCATAGAAATAAACAATGACTATTTACAATTGAATGAACAAAGCTGAATTTGAATAATATGCCCCGCTATCGAGAAGTGGAACAACTACGGTCAATAAGCAGCCTACAAATTATACCAGCTTTTTTGAGACACAAAGTAATTAATCTCAATAGGTCTTTTTTCTAAGAACAAAAAAAAAAAAAAAAAGGAAAAAGCCCTGCAGATAGTTGACTGGACTGTCTCCAACACTAGAATAGGAGCAGCCTGTGTGCAACTTCGCAGCAGTGAAATCAGAGGCAATGCTTCTGTGGGAGCTGGAGCTCTAAAGGAACATCCCTGTGGAGCAAGCCTTGTTCCAAATGAAGGCTCACCAGAGAAGGTGATACTCCAGTGATGCTCTCCAGGTTTTTGAAACAAAACCTGAGCAATGCCATTGTGAGCCTTTTGGCCTCATCCCTCTACATTCTTCTCGCCCCAACACTTTGCATGAACTGACCCCAAACCCTGTAGCAATTGTCCCACCTGTGTGAAGTCATGCACAGGGAGACCAGGAGCTATCTGGGGAGCTGCTGCCAGGCACAGCTGCCTGGTAGGAACTCCCCATTAGGAAAGTTTGTGGCACTTATCACCACTGTATTACTGCCAAAACCAAGGAGGCTCTGCCACAACACCAACTGTAATGGATGAAAGGTCCTTGCATCAAACCAGTGCAAGCTGCACAGGGGGACCACAGCCACTGGGCTGGGTGCTCACCCTGCAAGACTGCTGCTGCAGCGGGCTGGGAGGGAATGAAAAGAGAACAGACCCAGAAGAAAGGTTTTTGCATGGAAATGGATGGTCTTCATGGCAAATTTCCACGTGTTCAGACAATTGAGGGCTTAGTTTTCCTTCACCTCTCCTACCAGGCAGCAACCAACCCCTCAGCTCCAGTCAGATGCAGCCAGACACTGAAGGCTTTGCTCCAGCTCGTGGCTCACTAACCCAGTACTGGCTGAGTGTCAGGAGCTGGCAGACCTGCAACAGCACCCCAGCAGGCTCCAGTGCCAGGGCCACCCCCACGCCAGCCGTGAGACAACTGACATGGCCAAGAGCCAGGCTGGAAAAGAGCCAGCACAGGCTGCACTTGGCTATCAGCTGCATGATCCTGTGCACTCCCACAGCAATGCACCAGTCAGGGAGGACTGCAAGGTCTTACAACCCTCAACTAACTCCATCCCAAAAGATACCACCCACAGAGGTTTCAGCAGTAACCTCCCAGACCCAATTTGCTCACACCTTCTCCTCCTGCTGGTCTTACATCACTGGCAACAGAGCAAAGCACGCTTCTCCTCCAGGGCTTTCCACCACCAACTCCACCTCTGCGTTCCTCTTGCAAGACCTGCTCTATTTCCACTCATTTCTCCTCCCTCCCCCACACCTCTGCCCCTTGCCATTATGGTCCTAATTTCCCTCCTGGGGCCCTCTCCTGCCCATCACTTTCCCGCAGGGAGATCTGTCCCTTTGGAACCACCCTGAAGCAGTTGGCAAGGCAAGAAGTTGCTTTCCAACCCACACATGCATTTCATTTTGAATTTAAAGTGTACAGTCCCTGAAACGTTGGCAGAGGTGCACCTCGGCCCAGCTGTCAGTCAACTGGTTCCCTGTCTGTTCTGCCCACACCCAAGGGAGGACCTAATGTCACAGGTAACACAAAAGGGTTGTCAGACAACAAATAAATGCCCTTACTTGAAACACGAGTGTAAATGTTATATGAGACGCCCTAAATACATTGGGGCAATAACATAATATAGAGCAAGAATAGGATGCTGGCAGGCATTAATCATGAACGCAGTGCTGAGGGCAAAAAAAAACCCTCTGCACTGACTATTTTTAAAGCTGTTTGTGAATTAAAGACATGACAACTTGCATATGCATAGAGGAAGTTCATAAACACACAGTCTCAGCTTTCAGGTCTCCTGAAAACTTTTAACTATAAAACTCTCAATTTATGTTTCCCTTGGTTATTTTTTTTTAATTTCTCCAAATCTTGGCCTGGTTTTTGCTAGTGTAAGTACTGTATGCCTCACAGCAACAATACTTGATTGTACTCATCCTTTTAATCAAACAACCTTTTGTTCACACCAGCAATATGCCTGCTCCTGTAGGACCTTCCTGCCTTAAAGAAACACCTTTTAGATCTTTACATATTGACATGCCTCCAGAGAAGCAAAATAGGCAAGAGATTGACACAAGAGTGTGAACTGGTAGAGCTTGAAATTATCTTTGAGGGATTAATTTTCAAGTTCTTTTGAACCCACTCCAGTGGAATTTAGATAAGGGTCTAGTCTTATACTTACTTGTTTAAAAAAATAATTAGTTTTAGGGTTTTTTGCCTTTATGTTACAAGAATAAAAAAATCTAAGTGAGAGACAGTACAAAGCTCTGTATGAGTCTGCAGAGATCACAGATCATGGACTACCTCAAATTGAGAGGGATCCATAAGGATCATGGAGTCCAGCTCCCCGTTCCTTGCAGAACTACCTAAACTAAACCATGTGACTAACAGCATTCTCCAGATGCTCCTTGAACTCTGTTAGGCTTGGTGTCATGACCATCTCCCTGGGAAGCCTGTTCAAGTGCCGAACCACTCTCTGGGTGAAGATTCTATCCCTAATATCTAACCTAAACCCCTCCAAACACACACTTTATATAATTTCCTCTTGTGAAAGCCTAAGTCCAAACTGAAGTATGAATTATTTTTTTTAGAAGACAGCAAAAGCCCTTTTATATTTCTTTTTAGAGTTAACTTTTAATCTTTTTTTTCTACAATATTACAAAACGGTACTTCTACAGTATCCCTAATTGCCTTGTAAAGATAAACCAACCCCTCCCCTTTACTGGCACGCCACACTCCCACCCACACCCCTGGCACTACTTACTGTTGCTCAAGCCCAGAAAAGAGGAACTGGGTATAACCCTGGCTTGAACATCAGCCCCTCACTCACTCTTTTCTTGTCTTTAAAGGATCAGAGGGGCTTTTCATTAAGCCAGCATTTACTACCTGCTGTTCCTGCAGGTCACCTGCGGTGAGAGGTTTTGACACAGCTATGCTGCTAGGAGGACAGCCAAGGGCATATTTTATCTACAGCTCAAAGTGGTCCTTTAAACAAGGTAACCATCTATTCAACTTCCCTTCCTCCAAAACTTGCAGGTATACAATGGTAGCTTACACAGCAGGGAAGAGAGAGAGGGCGAGAGGTGGAAAAGGGAGGAACCGAAGCCCTGAATCCAGTAAGCTCCTAAGGACATCTTGCCATGGAAACAAAATGGACATGATGAGCCGTAACACACAATGGAGAATGCTCAAAGCAGAATTATGGGCAGGTGAACATGAAACACTGGGCATTTTCCTCAAACCTAAGCACACAGTACGGTTTCTGTAGCAGCCTAGTCAACAAGGCCTTGCCACTTCAAAGTTGGCTTTTACCATGCATGCTGATCTGAAAACAATTCATCAGGCTTTCAGGAAAATGCTATCTGAGGAGAAACAGTAAGGCCACTCCCTCTGTCACTAGAGCCATTAATTCAGCTGAACAGCAACTGGGATTTTTTCCATTTCTGACCTAAGATAACTGGAAGGTGCCCTTAAACAACCGCAGGAGGAGGTGGCCTCTTCTTACTTATGTGTCTGGTTCTGACATGCAGAGGTAATTGTAATTATACTGCAGGCAGTGACAGACCAGCTCTCAGCAGGTGTCCAAAGCTGCCTTTTAATCTACCCAATTGGTTCCCACAACAGCATAGTCTCCCCTGCCTGAGAATGCACCCTAAATATCAACAAATTATTTTTTGCTAGCATGGAAGCACTGTCAAATAAAAAAAAATTGCAGATGGTTTATCCACACTCAGAATTAGCCAGTGCCATTCCTAACCATTGCTGTTTCTGTGGCTAGGAACCTGCCAGTGTACGATTACTGCAGGGTTGGCTGCCCAAGTCTGCAATAATCCCTCCCAAGAGGCACTGCTCTTGTGTGCCCTGCTAGCAGACTGTGACAAAGGACTCTGTCTCTGCAGAGGGAAGGAGCAAGGGACCTTGCCTCCCTACCAGCAGATATCCACGGGTCACTGCAGAGGGCAGGGGGTCCCTCTTCTCCTCCTGTTGCTCAGGTGACTTGGCAAAAATAGGAACTGACAGGTGAAAGGTGGGAGAAGGGAGGAAGAAGCTGGAACAATTCTGAATTTCTATACAGTAAGCAAAGACTTTTCTTTCTGATAGGCTAACTAATCAAGGAGATTCCAGCATCAAAAATCATCATAAACATTATTTTCAAAAAAGCGCACAGCCATCTTATTTTACAGTTCTACAGAGTACATTCTGCCCTTGGAACCTTACTTTTCTCCAGGACCAACATGCTTAGACAACAGCAGCAGTCTCCAGCAGCTGACCACTGACAGCTCCTGCAGAAGCACTATGGGTCAGTGAGCATTGCTACAGCCAGCATGGTGCAGTAGGGCCTTGTTTCACTCTCTTCAACCAGGAATTCCTCCTAAAACGTTACCCAGGCCCTTTGGTAGCTGTGCCACACAGCAAAGCTTAAAGCTTCAAGACTCAGGGCTCTCGTGTTTGCATGTTATCCTTACAACAAAGTGCCCACCGACATCTTAGACTGAACTGTCCTGGAGAGCCCCAACAGTGTTCAGCAAGGAAATCTGAAACTTCCCAAACGCGCGTAATGCGACTGGCTCTCCATCCCCCCACCTTCCCCGCACTGCTAGCTGCAGCAAGAGGAGAGCCTGCTGCCAGGAAGAACAAAACAGGTTTGGACAAGCATGAAACCAAGCTGCACGTATCTTAAGATAGCAGCCAAGGCAGTTAAGCCTTTTTCATTACAGACATGAAACCCAGATCCACACCCTGAGAGCCCAACTGGCCCCTGTCAACTAAGACCCCTCAGACCCACGCCTGCAGCCACACGCCAGCCTTTGCTGAGTCAGAGGGGCCATAATGCCCCTGACAGGTCATTTATGATATTTTCATTTACTTTTTAGGGGGGAACACTGCCTGAATAGTTTTCCAGACCTTTCCTGCCCAACAACTGCTCTGATTTAAGATCAACAAAACCAGCTGAATATTTCACAATGGTTCAATCATCATGAAACCACAGTGAAGAGACATGGAAGCAGTGGAGTAAAAAGAAAAGAAAAAAAAGGCAACACATTAATTTAAAAAATAAATTAATAAACCCTACTGTTATCTTGTTTTGAAAAGGTGCAGAAATAAGGGAAAGGGCATAAATATATATTTATCCTCAAGTTCAAAATCTTTATGTTTAAACTGTGAAAAAAGAGAAATAGCTTATTCACAAGCAGCACAATCACCTTCTAACTTGTACTGAAGTTGCACAGCGCACTCCTGCACTGCTGCAGGAGTATTACTCAGACTGATTACATAGTCAGGTACTAATTACTTAGGCTCTTTCAAATGCATACTAGTAAATTTAATTATTACTCAAATAAAGCATACATTGTTAGGAATGTGAGAGTGAACTCTTTCTTTGACTGAAACTTTTTTTGGAAAAAACCCTACCTCTTTGCTATAAAGTTTTACAGTGTCTGGTAAAAAGACCTCTTGGAGATTTTTTTAAGTACAAATATGAAAACACTGCTAGATTTTTATATGTCTGGTTTGGGTAAAAACAATATTATATTCTTTTGCTTGGTACTATTACATAGAGCATAAACAAATATATCAGGCCCAGGAGCCTAAGAATTCACAGAACAGCTAAAAAAAACCTTTTCTTCTTCCTGTCTTAAGAGTCTCTACAAGGTCTCCTTTCTTACATCCTTAAGGGACAATATTGCACATAATACTGTTCGTTTTCTGTTATTGTGCAGGTAAGAATCTCCTTTCATTGCACTTGTGAAAATCCTGTGGATATTAAATACAAAATCTTAAATTTTTCTTTAAAAAGGAATGATAGAAGGTTTGAATACAGGTTGTCCTGGTCACACTCCTGTTGGCTTCTTTGAAGAAAGAAACAAGTGGCACTACTAGAACTTGGTGAGGAGACAGAAGCACCAATTGATCATTGCAGGTATGAATCCACAGAAAGGAGCAGATGGAGTGCCTGAGAGATGCAATACTTTTCAAAGCCTTGTCATAAGTTTTATTGCATGGCACAGATATTGCTTTATGTGTGAGAACATGTACTATATACAGATAAGGGAAAGAAGTTGCTCTTGGCTGTAAAAGTTTGAGAGACTGTTCTATATGTTACTCCCATAAAATCTGCATATAAACTGGCTGGTTTGCATTTGAACTATAAAACTCCTGCCCTGCAAGAAGCAAAAAGGGCAAACTGAACACACATGAAGGTGGCTCTCCTTATTAAAAGGTGTGTGTGTGATTTTATTTTCCACAGCTTGCCTGTGCTTACATTTGAAAACCACAATTGTATCACATAGCAGATAGCATGTATGTGTATTTTGGAGAAGCTCAATTACAAGTAGTTCCCATTATACCAGCAAAGAGTAATTCACAACACTATTTTTTCCACCACAAATAAGGACAGTACCACTTCAGTAGTTGTGTCAGAATTATGGAGACAGACAACAAAGATGTCTTATATTCAGAGAATTACTCAGTAGCTTTACACATAACCATAATGTTTATAGCTCTGGAAAGAAAAATCCAAACTGTTGCTGCAAAGAAAAATACACCAGTATTTTTCCATCTTTATAAGGATACTGCTGTTTGTTTTCGAATTTATTTTGACAAAACTAAGCCCATGAAGCTGTAAAAGCTCCCGTTTATATTCTATAAAATGAGGGTTAGCCAGAAGTCCAACATGAAATACTGTGAAATTACATTAACACGTTACTAAAAACTGATTAGAACAAACAGATTAAAATTGGAGCACCTTTTCTGATTGCTTGCATTGGAGGAAAGGCTGTGAGAGAGATACATGGACATGGCAATCTCAGGTACTAGTGAATGGTGTTGCCCTCTACTTACCTTCCCAGGCTACTCTCAGCTACCCAAAGAAGTTTATTTTACCATGTTTTCTGATAAATACACATCTTAGAATTCAGCTTTAGAGATCAGTGGGGGTCTGCTAGCAACAAAAGGCTGCCTTTTCAGTGTTCTCTTCCCCTAAAGATGTTACTCCCCTCATCTCCCAAGAGAGGTTCAGTTTATAAATACACAATCTCATTGAGGGTGCAATCTCCCTGTTAGGACATCAACCAGTTGTTCCTTTTGTAACAGGGCATAGGCCTGAATGTGAAACAGGCTTGGAGAACAGGGAATGAAGCTGCATGTCCACCCAGAACAGGGCTGACCTGATGGCAGGTAAGCCCAGGCAGGTGTGAGTCCTAATGCCCCGCACTGAAGGACACTGGGGATCGTATGGGTTGTCTGGCTTTTAAACATTCCAGTCCCTATCCCTCTAAATGCTAGAATTATTCACCATAAATTTCCAGTAGTCTGCAAAGTTCCTTACGTTGTTTGTTATGATTTCTGGTGGAATGCAAGGTAAGCAAGGACTTTAATTTCTCTCATTTTCTCATTTTTTTTCTCCTTCTCATTAGAAAGAAAGCATGTTCTGCTGCAAGGGATGTAGAAGAAAAAAAAAAGAAGAGTTGATCTGAGTGGTTTTATCCATGTAACTTACAAGCTGATGACTATAATTGTCTGAACCTACTGCAGTCCAGCATACAAGATATAACACTGAAAAATCCTCCTACAGAACCAACAGCATGAGATTAGACGACAAAGAATGCATTAAAGAACCATTTAATTTAGCTACCCAGGGCCTGAGCTAATGCCACTTGTCCCTGAGAGTACTGACCTAACATGATTCAAGCAATGGCAGTGCTGGGTTAACAGTTGGACTCAATGATCTTCGTTGTCTTTTCCAACCGAAATGATTCCTTTATTTATTATTTTTCTCGCCTGCTCCATCTCCTCTGTGTATGCTTCAGAACTGAGTCCTAGGCTTATGCTCACTGGTAAAAACCAGCAACTTAGTTCAACACAAAAGATCTCTCCTGCTCTGACAATGCCTTGATTTTTTTGCAAATAGCTTCAGCCTGGCAGATTAAATCAAAAGTTTCTAGAAACAAGAGCATGTTTCAATGGTAGAGCCAAAGATTATGAAACCAAAGAGATCATTATGATCTTTTTATCTGAGCAGCTGTGTAACACAGGAAAACCCAGAATATCTAAATTCAGTTTTCATTTAGCAAAGTCTGAGCCCTGAAACACTGCAAATGTATTTCCTTCCCCCTAAAGTATCTTGCATTTACTACCATCCGTTTGGATATTGCTTTCTGCTACTCACAATATTAGCTTAAACTAGTAGAGGAAACCTCTACAGGAATTTCTTGTGCAAGATTAATGGCTCCCAACTCTTGCCCATCTGATTTTTAAAGCCTCAGTTTAGTGATGTTCTGTGTGACACGCAGCTTCAATTGTCCTCATCCAAGAGCCACAAAGCCCATGGCTCCAATCATGTACCACCACATTTTACATCACACAGGGAAATCCACTCCCAGTGGAGTGGAAAGTAAAGACCATAGGACAGACACATCTGGGCAGGTCCATAAAGGTGGGACAGAGGTAGCACCAAATACCCAAGTTCAAGTGTGGTTGTAGTTCTGCCTAGTATCAAGGCAATCTTGGAAACACAGCCTCAGCAATAAAGGAAGATGTTTTGTGAAGCAACAAATGAGCAAAGTGCATCTGTGGGCATAGCAGAGCAAGACTGGTTCCCACTGCAGCACCACTGTGCGCAGCACAGCTGGACTCTAGAAAAGATACTATGTCTTGTCAAAAGTCAAGTGCTCTGGATTGAAGGCCAGACTGGGCCTTTGAGTAACTGTTTATGCTTGCCACAGTTAGAACACAGAGGTGAGGAAGGGAAAAAGAGTGCATTCCATTAGTACAACTTCAAGTAGAAATCTTTATACTGGTATCTTCATACACTTTTTTTAGCATACACTCTGACAAACAAGACACAGCTAACAAGGCAAAGCCCACAAAGCCCTCCAACAATGAGTTACATTCACAGAGGTACCAGTGAGGAATCACCCAGCGCTTCACTTAGTTCAAGACAGGTAGGTAAAACAAAATGTTTTTTTTTTTCTAGTATGGTTCAAAAGTTAATCTTAAATTAAAATTTAAAAATTAAGTTATTCTTATGAGCTCCCTGTATGGTAAAGAATATAAAGCTACTGCTATATTGGAAGTTCTCAATTCTGGGCCTCACTCATCTGAAAAAGTTCAGCCAAACCAACAAATTTGCTGATACTACCCTTACATGGTCTTGCATGCCTTGCAGATTCAACAGAAAATACACAATCTTGTGTTTCTCTGCAAAAACACTGCTATGCTGTGGGAAGAAAAAACACCCCACAGGAGAATGACCACTTGCAAAAACTGCACAGGCATAAATGAGAGTTTCCAAAGCACCAAATTAAGTTTCTTTATAGCTGAAATTTTCAAAGAAGGAAATGGCTTGAAAAGGCTCCAACTCAGGCGATGGAAGTTGAGCACAGAATCTTAATATCAAATATTCAACAGCTGCTGGGAAGAAATTTAGCATCCCTAAAAGCAAGCTATACAGGTTCCCAGCTCTATCTAAATTAGAGCACCTGATTTCAATTATCATTTTTTAATAGGTTTTGATTTAACTGATCTGACCAACACCAAAATAGGTCCCCTTATCAGATGTTGCATAAAAAGACAGAATCTCCACCCTACCACGAGACTGTCCATAAACACTGCTCCATGTTCCCAGGAAGAGAAGCAGTAATTGCAGCCAAGGTAGTGGCAGAGGAAGCCTGTTGGTGAGGGGAAGGTTTAACCTGGACTACCAGGATGCACTTCTGGACAGAACAAGCCCAAAATAACACATACCAGGCACACAACTCATCAAAGGGATTAAGTCAATAAGGAAGTTGAAGCAGCACTCATTTTGATCCTCTCCATCTGCTCCTGCTCCTGCAAGGTTACTCCAGCACCCAGATATGTGGAGTTGCTGACAGAGAACAAGCAACTGCTGGTCTCCACACAAATTCACTTCTCATCACCAGAGGTTTCTCCCATTAAGACAGGTCTGCACCAGATCCTGCTGATGCATCCTGTGAATCACAGATACGAGGTTTTCCCAGCAGAGGCCCTTGACCTCACCATGATTACACTGATGGTGCTTTTTCAGAGAATTTTCTTTTGCTCATGGGGCTACTGGGGTTACTAGTTCCAGGGTTAGCAGGCTGTCCACACAGTCGGGGAAGCGCTAGCACATCTGCCAAAATGTTTTTCCAGGCCCCTTGGGGCACAGTTCAATCCAATTTAAACACGCACAAAAGCAATAAAACTCAAAAATTATTCCCTTGGTGCTGTGGGGTCCAGCAGTCTGAAGGTCTTCCCCTCTACTACAGAGCCAGCAACTTGAAGTTAAACCCCTTCCAACAGAGTTGCATCAGCTGTTTCTGAAATCACTTGACCCTTTTCCATGTGCATTTGAGACACAAACCATGCTGACTGGCCTGGGGTCCATAGACGTAAAGGAAATTTTTCTGCCAAGTTGCAAAGAAACCGGTAACAGCTTTGCCCCCAGCACTTAACTGCAAGCATGTCCTTCACCTCATACAACTGCACCACTGCAGTGAAATCTCTCTGCTGCAATAGCTGAAGTTACAGTGGTAGCAGTGCCCACACAGAGATTTTTATTTTGATTTTGCACAACCCACTTCCTAGAAAGTAAAAGTGCTGGGAAGAAAAGGAGGGTTGAAAGACAATCTCATTTCTAAACAATGGTGCAAAATGTGAGTTAGCATGCAAAGCCTCGTCAACTCAGTGATCTCTGAAAGACGTTTTGAACCATTGGAGAGACATCCTCTTGGAGCACAACACTACAGGCAGATGCTTTCAATGGGATACTGACCACAGGAAAGAGAGTCCACAATTCAAGCCATCGAGGCACAAAATATGCCATGTAGGAAGAGCACAGGACACGCTCCCAAAACACAACAGAGTTTTAAATGTTAGTAAGACGCTACCATCTTGTCCAAAGATCTCAGAAGATAACACTGCTGAGACAAGTTCAGGTAAGCACTCCTGCTAGATCGCTGGGCAAAGAAGTGCATTCAGATCAGCAACCAGTAAATGTTTATTTCCAGTGGGAAGAGGCTGCCAGGAGTGCAGATTCTGGTTACTCCAGTGACCACACACTGTGCTTACATCAGATAGACAGCTTTCACTCCGCTGGATGCTCACCTCGCCAGCCTCAGGCTACATCCACCCTGCAGGGATGGCAACAGGATCTCTGGCTAAACCCAACACACACGTGAAAATCAGTGCAGATACTGCCCAGAGGAATGCTGCACATATGGCTGCTCGACTTACTGGGAGCTGAAAAGTGTAATGGGGTGTATTCATTAGTATTTTCTATTAAGAAAAATGCTTATGTTCCCATGGTTACAGACCTTTTTCAGACTATTTACAATAAAAAAGTTGCAATTCTTCTCAAATGAAATAGAAAAATAAAGAGGGTGGTTTGAGTTTGTTTTTCTTTTTAACCCACAGACCTATTTTCAAACACAAACAAAGAAGTGAATAACAGGTCTTTTAATACTAAATTAATACACCCAGAAAGTAAGTTTTCCATGAGCTCAGAGACCAAAACTCAGACACTTACCACTACACCATGTAGTTCAATACACTTGTAACAGATTCAAGATCTTTTAAAAGAAAAACTCCATTTGTACTCCAACAGCAAGAGCTGGCTTTTCTTCCAAGCCTCTTCACAAACCTCTTGTTCAACAATGAGCTTTCAAAACTATAGTAAAATTCATTGCTCCCTTTATACTCATCTCATTATCCTGGCCTCTTGCTGTGCTTGCTCCTTTTAATGGATGGAGCAAGTATTAGCTTGATTTCCTACCACACATCAAGTTTTCAGCTGAGATTAGTAATATGCATCTCTAACAAATGATAAGATCTCTATTAATTTACCATTAAATGCATAAAGCTAGAGATTTTATTTTTGCCTTGCATTTGACAGATAGCGAGAACACGCACACCTTACTTTCCTGATATGCTCTAACTTTTGCATGCAGACACAAGTGATAAGAGGAATTCAAATCAAGGCCAAAACTCAGTTATCATAAAAGAACTGAAATGAATATCTCCATTTGCACTCATGTATAGAAGACAAAAAATAAAAGCACAAGTAAGTGCCCCAGGAGTACTGCAGTCAATACATAACAAAAAGAAGTTTTAAGACTTGAAGTTGGCAACAGCACATTTTGATGAGAAAATTAAATAAAACCACATGCCTGTTCAAAATACAGCTTACTAAGAAAGTAAAGAAAAAAAGTCCAAACCGAAACAGTTAAAAATTATTTCATTGTTACATTTTTCAGACTTTATTCATGAGGCCCTGCACATTCAGACATGGATAGACAGCCAGCCGTGAATTCAGAAAAAGCAGCACAAAGGAGGAAAGTTGGAAATGATGCTGACAAATCATGGAAGTCCTACTGCTCTGGGTGACTCCAAATTCAGCAGACATGTCAGGACAACGTAGCAAGATGCTCTGCTGTTGGCAAACCTGTGCTGACACAGACACTAATTGTTTTTCCAGTGGTAGACTCGTAATTTTTTTTGTCTAACAAAAATGCAGATCACTTCTTAAGTTTCATAACTGGAAATTAGCAAACAGCATTCACAAACTCACCTCAGTCACCAAGTATCCTGTGGTGCCCTTGGCTGAAGGCGACAGCCAGAACCTGCCATCTATATAAATGCTGGAAAAATTTAAAATCACAAGCACAAAAAACCTGGAGAAAGCTCTAAACCTAAGGAACCTCTCTCCTGCAAGTCCAGGGGAGCAAGAGCCAGTCCCCTGACGACATGCATGGCCATACTGCATGTTCCTGTAAAGGAAAATGCCAGGGAGGCACTTGCTCCTTACAAGTACAGCTGCTGCCAGGGCTGGCTGCAGGAGCCCCAGCCATCCTCACTGCTGTATCTCACCCTACCGGACTGCAAGATAGTGAGATGCCAGCCTAAACCTTCCATGAGCTTTCCAATGGTTCTGGCACTACAGGTTTGTCACTTTTGCTTTTTTGCTTTTATGCCCTATGTGGTACAGTGGAGTAACAAATAGATGAGGATCTTCACATGCTACTGCTCTGCAACAAAGATAAAATAGCAGTAGCTGATGCACACATTTACTTGTATTAAATTTGTGGGTTTAAGCACTCAAACCTTTTCAAAGAGTGAAAAAGAATCACCACAATAATTTCCAGAATTCCCCGCTGCTGCAAGGACAGGTCTGAGCCTATCAGGACCAATCAAGCTCATTTTAAATAAGCATAACAGCCCCCACAAAATTTGTTTATTGAAATTAACTATGGGGCTGAGAATAAGTTTGATTTATTTTCTGCATTAATTTGCAAAGCCAGAGCGGTGTGCTGGATCTTTTAAACAAAGTGTTGGAGTCAGCAGGACCCGAGGTTCTACCCAACCACTGATTCACTGTCTGACCTTGAAGAAGTCCCTCACCTCGTCATAAATCTGCCAGCCCAGCTGTGAAACTGGATGAAAGCAGGACTACCCCACAAATGCACGCTGCAACTCGTTTGGCCTTCTGTTAAATAAACATAACGCCCCCTCAAAACAAACATGGCCAACTAAACAATGTATTTTTTTCTGTATACAAAGTACTTTGTACTGTACAAAAATGGAGTGCTTTACCAAGTGGGAGGGAAATGGATGTAAATATTTACACATGTACCGCAAAGAGCTGTTACTCACTCTAGGGATGTGCATGCTGGTAGCTGTATAATTCAAGAACTACATGAGCATAGTGGGGGTGCCTTCACCAGACAGAAGTAACACGCTGGTCTCTGGAAATCATGCACTGTACCAAGAAACTGACATCAAGGGGACAGTTCCTGCCAGACTGGAAACTAAATTAGCTTCAAATAAAACAGAGATTCAACAAAGATACAAGTGCTCAGAGCTTAATTACAGGAGTAGATGAAACTACTAGTTTAGCATCCAGATTTTTGTTCCACTATTCCATCATCTCACAAACTCTTCCAGAAGACGAGAGTATTTTGAACCAGTAAGTAGGTCTGGAAATACAGAGCATAGCTATTTCTCCTTCTGCAACTTGTGCTCGCTTGCCCCTTATGCCTACCAAGAAGACGAGCTAATGCTAAGATTGGGAGGAGAAGGGCCATCTCAGCCAGTTACTCACCTGCTTCTGTTGTGTCCTGCTGCAAATGTAGGATCTGCTACTTTACATCCCTCCATACTTGAGCTACTATGGTGGTAATAGGACACTGTTTTCAAAGTAACACTTCTACTAGTGTATTTAGATCATTGACACATAATCCCAAATGCAAATTAAAAACAGAGGTAAAACCTGTGCCATGTAAGGGAAAGAGGCTGACTTTCACATGGCAAAGTCTGGCACCATTTATTCAGCTCAAGATATCACTGACCAAAGTTGAAAAAACCTGGAACCAGGTTCCAAAAGCTTTCTTATAAGTTAATTTAATCTTCCATTATAAAAATTAATGTGTCCCTTTAGAAATGTCTTGACAAAAGAGAACTGGCTACTGTTTCCCATTGCTATCACTTCAAAGGTGAGTTTGCTTTACAAGTGTCAGTGTGGTAATGCTTGTCCCTGGTTTGCTATTCAATTGCCCACTTCTAAAAAGACATTTCTTCCCACTTTCATACATAAATAGAGGAAGCGCCACTTGTAACTGCAACCTTGAACTATGTATGATAAGGTGCTTAGTATTTACATAATGTCCATGCTAAAACTGGTAAGTACATCACGTTGTGCACAGGTTAAAAGTTATGCAAAAAATGCATGACTCGAGAGCAGCTTCTGCAACTCTGAATCTCTGTGATGTCTGAATCTTTGTCGACTTCAAGCTGCCTAATCTGCTCTGAGGACATAAGGTACAGTAAGCTGTTTGTTCAGCTTGTGCAGAGGCAGATTTAAGGATTTCATATTCAAACAGCACTGACTCAAGCAGCGATGTTCAAGGACTTTTCCAAGTGCATCTGTGGAGCTTATCAATACCACAAGTTGAATACTACCCTACCTGACTGTGTTTTCTTTAGCTAGAGCCTCAGGTTTTGCTTTGATCTAACACCAGCGTGACACTATAACTGAAAAATCAAACCTTCACTTAGAAAACTTCTGCAGGTTGCTGTTCACCATTTCTTCTACAGATATGGACCTGCATGTGGTGCAGAATAAACATATTCAAAGTCCAGTGTTTTAAAAAAACAGTACATGTATATACATCTTATGTGAACACCTACACACACGTTTCCCCATTTCATCATCTATACAACATATGTACATATGACAATTCTCTCCAGAAGAGCTGTATCAGCCTATTACAGGCATTAAGATACTGCACTGCATTGCAATAACTGTGCTCATTTCTGAAATGTGAACAAATGCATTCGATACATACACTGTCAGCATGCTTGGGATTAACAGAGATCAGCAACCAATTTGGAGTAATTGAATATTCACAGCAGCGTCTGGTCTGATCTGCTAACATAGTCACACACTGGGAATGTAGGGCATGCATTTTTAAAAATGCCCAGAAAAACAACCCAGAAGAAAACCAAGGCTACTGTTTAAGAAGAAATGGACCCCCAGCAGCCTTCTGCTTCTTGGCCTCCCATTCACCTTCTGCAGAGTCTTTGCTGGCTGCAGCCCGTACCCACATCAAGGGTTTTGTACATGTAAAAACTTGGTGCAGTGGTCACATTCTTCCTAGAAGCACACATTTGTATGCTGGACTTAACAAGCCTTTATCACGCTCCTGTTGCTTTCCTGATCACGCAGTAATACTGCCCTCTCTTCCCCCCCACTAAGGACATGTGAAAAACATTAACGTATCTCAAATGCCTAGCAGACCTTGAAGTATCCTTGTCAGAACTTTAGATTTCCCGGGCAAATCTTGTGGTGACAGAAACTCTCTGTAATTGCATTTAATCCAGTAATGATGCACTGATAATGCCGATGAAGTCTAACCATCAGCTTTCAATGTATATTGAAAGCCTTCCTGAAAGCAGCATTAATAATGGAACACATTTTATTATTTACTTCTAATTAGAACTCCTTGCCGATGCTAGTGAAAAAACACTTTCAAGAGAGAAATAATCAGCAGTAAAATACATGTAATTAATTTCATTATAGGCTTGTGTCACTTCTACCTGTTAAGATTGCTCCTTTCCGAAGTCCGTTCCCAATTCTGCCACATGTGGAAAGCTTTGGACAAAGCATTCAGTGGCAGGTACACATCTTACTACCAATGCATGTTTTTTCAGAGTAGCTTATTTTTCATCATAGGCAAAACAGTATTGTTGTGTCATTCAGGTCTACAATAACTCTGGTGATTTGATACATGAACTTTCTACCAGGCCATTCTTTGGCAAGGCAAGTTTAGTTTAAAAACAGAACAATTGTTTCCAAGAGGCAAGATTTTATCTTTCCTGTAAAAGTCATCAGCTCTACGAAGTTACAAATCACTGGAGAAAAATCCCGCAGCAAGCCCTCAGTAGAGCCTCAGACATTTAGCAGCCAAACACCTTGGGAAAGGCCTCCTGCCCTTGGCATGCTCTAGATGCTGCTGAGCAAGACCTCCTGGAGCTCCCCTTGGCAGCTCCAACATGCTGCTATTCACGTTATCCCTGACCAAAGCCTGCAAACGGAGGATGAGAAGGTCATCTGACCCTTGTGCCTCTCATGAGCCGAAGGAGGCTACGTGGGGCTTTGTGCTTTGTTGAGGTTCGCTGGATTTACAGTGCAGTCCCCCTGCTGCCCTGCTCCTGGCTGGGGAGTGCAGTGAGCCCGGCCATCAGCCACCCAGGGAGACTCCGTGCTCCCAGCCCCAGGAGCTGCCAGCCTGCCCTCTGCCTTGATGTGCCAGCATGTGCACACATGTCCTTCTGTGTCAGAGAGACAAACAGGGAGCAAGACTGCAGGGATGAATGAGCAGGATGAATGAACAATGGAAACTGAATCTGAAGCAGAAGCCTGTAGAGACCGAACAAGTAAAAGCACAGGAGCCAAAGAATGGATGACAGAACAAAGGGCAGGTAAGAGGCACAAAAAAACCCTCTCAAACAAAGAAAAACTGAACAAGACTACTGGTGTGCTTTGAGGAAATACACTTAACTTCTACCCTCATAGGTACATATCCTTGTAACTCCAGAACATCCAGAAGCTGCTTAGAGACGACTGACACTGCTCACCTGCTACAGGTCCCTGTCCTCTCCAGTGTGTGCCACAACCACTCAGCTGCAGAGGGGCAGCACACTGCTTTTTCTACAGCGTAGAAAGAAGCCCTGCAGCATTTCTGAACTCTTCAGGGTATGACTTTGCAACACAGACGGGTTTTCTCCATGTACATTTTGTGATTGTCCTTGGTTAAGTCAGCTTGGGTAGATAAATCTTAAATCGTCTCTCAGCCTCACCATGTGTATGCTAAACAGGACCTGGCTTGTTTTACAAAATAAAGAGAGCTGGATGAGGAGGAGACACATGACCTACAATAACATTTTCTTCCCCTGGTTTAGCATAAATAAAAGCACCATTATGAAAGAGCGCTCAAAGTTCCTTTTGCAGCTAACATTGAAAGAGTTTATTATCACACTGCAGAAATGCTTTAGGGGAAATCTTGCTCTGATAGTGTTCTCATGAGAACACTTGACGTTTTCAAACAAGTCACTTTGAAATGTTCAAGAATACAAATGTCATGAGGCTCCCAAAGGTGCAATGACACATCATATCCTAATGGGAAGCTCCTGTGTTGCTGCTAAAAGAACCTGAAGCTCTGCAAGAAGTACTGCGTCTTACAAACAGTATTTCAGACATCAAGCCTTGAAAGTGATCTGGCATTGAAACACCAGTCTGCCTGCTCAGATTTAGTTTGTTTAAAGTTAGCTTGTATATTGGAGGGTACCTGGAGCTGCAGAAGATCCCCCTTTGTTTCTGTATTTCTCTGGTACAGAAGTAACATAGATTACAGGAACTACTTGAGTGACCACAGGATAGGGCAAAGATCTAATGAGTTTTTCATCTACAGAACCAGCGCTATGCAGCCAGAGGCACTGCAGCCTTCCCCAGAGGAGCTGCCAGTGGACACAGTATCCTGTCCTACAGATTCATCACCCCACCTTGCCATACCTGCTGTCCAGCCCATGGGCTGGGATCACCAGCACACCTAATGCCCACACACCTGCCCAATGGCTACACTTTTTAAACTATTCCAATGACTTGCAATAGCAATGAAGAAAAAGATTTTTCACATGTCACACCCTTAAGTATGGTCCTCAGTCCCTGACAGAGAAGTGGGGTGGGGATGGGATGTGGCTCCCAGGTGGCTGACTGTAAAGGACAGAGAGAGGGTGGCCTCTGCTCACCACTATCAATACTTTTCAAAATGGTGCTTGCACATGCAGCAGCATTTTTTCAGAAGCCCTCATGGTGTGAAATCCTGCCCAGAATTATCCAGTCATTTGACTTTTTAATTTAAAAAAATTAAAATAGAAAGTCTATATAATAAAAGATAGGGCACTCTAGGCCACTTGTGTTTTGCTCAACTCATCCTCATCCTCTCCAAGTAAAAATCTCAGTGTCCATCCACCATTTATCTGCACTGTAAGGTACAAAGCCTCACCAGAGCAAAACTGAGCAGTGGCCTGTTGCAGAGCAAAGTATCCCGGCACATAATTGTGCTTAACCTAAACCATATGTTCCTGAAAACACCAACAATGCTGAACAATGAGACTAGCCTCACATCCAAGGGAATTTAGGAACAGGGGAACAACTGAAGTGACAAGCTTGTTCATCACGGAGCTGCAGATTCATTGTCATTGTTGTTTTTTGGCATGATGCTGCCTCAGTTCCTTCCCATGTTTTGTGAACAGCTGAACTGTGTTCACTTACAAAAGAAATTAATATGGCAGCCTGTGTACATCTGCTTTAATCTTAAAACAAAGCAGTTTTGCTATCTTTAGTACAAGCATAATAAAGGCACCAAAAAAAGACAGATGGTTTGGATTTTCTTTGCAGAAAGCAAGAGAGAAGACTGACGTCTCAACTGTTTACGTAGCCACAGCCCATTACACGGCCACAGCAAACCAAGGGGGATGCAGAAAGTACCTCTTTGTCAGCGTCTCAGATGCCAACTGCTTTCAGTCAGGTCTTATAAAAAGCAACTTATAAAACAACTCTGCTCACAGATAAATGCTTTTGTTCATACAGATTTAATTTATATTGTTAGGAATACCCTTAACAACGGTCAAACTAATGCCAAACAAATTAATTTCAGTAAAGCTAGAGCAAACATTACCATTATGTTTAGGCAGCACAGAACAAAACCCTTGAAAATCCAACATTAAAGGAGTTATTTATGGTCACTGCTCAGCCCTCCTGCCCCCATTTGTGCATTAGAATCTCCTGACTGCTCACTTGCAAACTCCCTGACTTCTGACCAAAACTGGCCATGCACTGAAAGTTCATTTTCCAGGGTTAATACAATCACCTTGGTCTGGCAGTTGGGATGGATTTTTGGGTTTTGTTTTTAGGGTTTTTTTTTGTTCTGCTTTGGTGGTTTCTTTTACAATTGGCTGTTTTTTTACAGCCTCTCTTTTAAAATATCTCACTTCAGGATTTAAACTTTCCCCTTCCTGAAATCAATCAAACTGATAGAGGTTTTGGCACAGAGGCAAGTAACAGGAAAAAAGTAAGGACAAAACATGTGCAACATATCCAAGAAGTAATTCATAACTTGCTCTGTATTTTTTATGTAATAGATACATAGTTCAGGGAAAAGCACACACAAAAAGAGGCTTTTCCCTATTACGCTTTAACAAATATTCAGAGAATGGCAGTCATGTAAAACTATCACCCTTGATACAAAGGGATAAAAAGACAAGCTGAATTAGCTCCTGAATTAGGGGCAGAAAGAAGTTCTCTGATACAGATATTGCTTCCTCTAGCATCATTAAATGCCTTTTTAATATTTCCATGTTGGAGAATTTAAGAGACCCAAATTAAAGATTTTTCCAATTAGCAAGTACTTAAACAGTAAAAGAAGATGGCACACATGGAAAAAACCCAAAACACTTGTTCAATTTGTGAGTACTTCCACTTGAACCAGTGTGCAAATACAGCACTGACAAGTAACGCTTGGGATTTAGAAGCACCATTTCCATTAAAGAAAACGTTTGCTGCAGTTGCATTAAATCCTTACCAGGCACGGGGAGGCTTTTGTGCATTGCAGTTACACTCCATTAAATGCCTCACAGGAGGGCTGGGGTGACACGGCTCAGTGGGCGTGTGGGACACGTGGGCTTGCAGGGCACGTGCAGCCTCTGCAGTGCTGCTTGGTTCACTGGCACCTTTCTGCAAAGAGCACAGAGCGAGCACAGGGCGAGCGGGGCACAGCCACCCCTCCCTGCAGCTCCTTCCAGGAGATGCCCCCCAGGCTGGGGCACCAAAGGGCCCCTGGGACAGCCAAGTGCAGTTGTCCAAGGCGGGGAGGCCGGGCTCCCTGTGGATGCTCCCGGAGGAAGCTGCCGGCTCACATCTGTCACGAACTCTGTTTACAGGCACGCCAACAGATGCTTGCTGCGAGAGTCACTGAACTTTGACATCCAACATAATGATGTAAACACTTCTCCCCAGAAGATAAATCCTGAGTACTAAAAGGCGCTCTGGCTGACTTCTGACCCTCCCCAACCCCACACCATCCGCCAAACCCAAAACTCCCACACGTATCCCTTAAAAACAACAATAAAAAAGACACAAAGCACAAAAAAACCCCAAAGAAATCAACATACTAATAGCCACAGCATCAAGCTTTTCAAAGTACGCTAATCAGTAGAATTATTACAAGTAAGCCAAATATAACTAACTGGAGAATAAAATTAACTTTACAGTGTTTAGACAGACAGAATCTGATTTCCTGCTGTAAAGCAGCTGAATTTGGCATTGACCCTGAGCCCCAAAGGCAGGGGATCTGCTGCCCAAAACACACATGAGCTACCCAGTGTCCGGAATCAGTAGTCACTACTCTTCACATGCATCATTAAATTAAATAGCATGTAAGTCTTCATAAATAAGGTTTGCAAAAAGAGATGGATTCATTTAGTGCGAAGAGCAGCCAAGACCAAAGCCCACTGCATATATTTGTGTATTTTCTTAAGAGGCTGTATATACAACGGAGCTCACAAAGGGCTTCTTTAAAATGCTCCCTTGTAAATGTGCATTTGAAGAGGAATAGATATTGAATTCAGGGAAATGTCCAAAAAAACACTGTTTGGAAATATTTTCGGGCCTTCACATGGAAGGGCTAGAAGTGAGCATGATGCTTTTCAATGCTAGCTTAGAAAATCCTTGTCCAGAAAGATTTACTTCTCCAATGCCTGATCCTATGAACTATGGATGCAGCCAAACACAGCATTTACTGATAAACAGTCCTACTGACTTCAGTAACTTAAGCCAAGTAACTTCAGTGGTGTTATTCATGCCCTGTGAATATGAACGGAAGACTCTTGTTTAAAAGGGCTCCTCACAAGAGCAAAGGCTAGCACAAGAGAGTCCCAAGTGAGGGTGGGAAAGGATACAAGGCGAAGAAAAGAGTCCTTATGAGAAATGCTGAGCCATTACCTGCAGGTTTGATGCTTTCTTTTTAATTTTAAACCAAAAGTGAGGAAAACATGAGCTCTCCTGGTATAACCACACAGTAACTTCAACATAATCCTATTGCTAACTCAAAAGTCAAACAAAAGGAATCGCCCCCCCATCCCCAAACTAACCAAAACAAAAAGAATAACCCCCAAACCTCAAACAAAGCCCAGGTCTACAACTTCTGAATGAGGTCATGATGAGAAATTCTCCCAGCCTTCAAACCAGAAAGAAAAAAAAAAAAAAAGTGAAAATCTCCATGGAAAACATACTTGAGCTGTGTTTAACAAGGAACATCTGTAGCCTTCCAATTCCTGAGATGCAGAAATGCCACAGAAGAGCCACAATAAGTTAAACACACAGGAAAAAATACTTCTGTTGCTGCCCAAACCATTTACAGGTGCCTCTGATTTGAGACTAAGGATACCAAGCTCTACTCTGTTTGCTGACATAACACCATGCTGTGAAGGACTTCTTTGTGAAGAAAATTCACAGAAAGCTGGTTTAACTGACAAAGTCTTTACTGGTGAAATACAACATCTGTTTTTAAAGAGCCTACATTTTTTGGATATTATCACTCAGCTGCTTCTATTTATAACATTTGATGTAAAAGCTTCTCTCAGTCAGCTAAGTAGGTATGCAATTAAGTATTCTGAAATTTTAGTGTCAGACTGAGGACAGTTTGCAGCAATAGATTCAACTTTTACTTCTCCCTGGATGATTTGTTCAGATAAGATTTCCCCTACACACACATACGTTAGTTATACATTACATATATCCAGTTCTTCCCTTGCGAGGGAATGGATGTTATTAAAAATGTGTGTTCTTAGGTGCTGTTCTGGAAGTCCTCAATTCTCAAAGGCTTAAACACAGTGCTACTTACACCAACAGCCATGACTGCATTAAAAAAAAAAAAAAAAGGGATGCAGACATGCTGACTATATATTTATTTGCATTACTTATATATATATTTGGATGTACAAATGGAAGAAAAAGTAGATAGTTCTATTTAGGAGACTAGAAAAAATGTTCCTGAAATCAATATCATGCAACACAGCTCTTCTGAAAGGTTTCTCTCCCCCCAAGCTTTTTGTATTTGCTATCTATGCTTTCACTGCAGACAGTTTCACGTGTGTCTGTACAGGTCAGGAGCACAATGCAGTCCTCTTTTGATCTGAAATAAAGTAAAGTTCACAGTATTCAGAAAAAGAAATAAAAAGGAGAGAGACTGTAAAGAGGTTTTTCTCAATGGAACCACTGATTACTGAACGTACACAAGTAAGTAATCTCAAACAAAGCACAGAATGACAGCAGGGCTTTTAGGATTTTATTTAAACATTCACTTGAGTACTTTATAAGTTCACACAACTTCATCAAAAATACAGTAAGACAATGAGGAAATGTCTGCTTTAGTGTAAATAAAATCTTTAAGGAAGAAATAATTTTAATCCTAAAAATACATGTAGTAAAACTATCCTCAAACGTGAAAAAAAAATTCAGTAACTGTCATGTACACACAAAGAAAGATTAGGACCTACTTTTTTAATTCTAAGTGTTCACAGACTTCATTGACTAAGTATGAATATACTGTATTAATACAGTAGAGTCATAGACATGGTGTTTCCAAAACATCCAGGACAGAGCCCTTCACCAGCTCTCCGCACACTGATGGAACAAAAAACCAAAGAACACAACTGATCCATGCACCAACTAGCAAATGAGTACAGCATCCTCTCCTCTGGAAAGCATGATGTTTGTGCTTACAAAGGGAAGCCTATTTACAATATGAACTGTCTGCACATCGTAGCTTTTCCAGTCACTGCAGACTGTTTTTTGAAGGCCAGCCTGCAGGAAGCTTTGGAGAGCTACTCCAGAGCCAGCTGCAGCCCAGCATCATGAACGTGTGCTAAGAGGAAGGTCACACCTTTCATCTCCCACTCCTTTATCGTGGGCCAGGGTGCTGAAACACAGGCCTGACATACTCTTCCCCTCCTTGTATTTAATGAGGCTTTCATCTATCCCCATACAGTGCCACATTTTTCTTCTTTTCATAAAGAGCTAAGAATTTCTCATAGCTATTTGCTCAGGGAAATCCAAACTTACAATGTGACATTCCCCAATTTAGTACACCATATCTCATGTATCAGATGTTCCACACAGACCATCAAATCAGCTAGTTCTACAACCATCTCACACAGAGGGTGACAACAGCAGAAGACAGTATCACAGCTGTCTTTAATGATAATTAGCAAATGAGCTGGTTTACTGTAACACTCAGGCAATAAATACAAGAACACTCGAGGAGGAATTCTATCACCATGTGATAACCAAGAAATTGCTATGCAGCTTGTTAAAGTACCATTATATAATCCTACCTTCACACTGGGTAGGATTCCCTACAACCACCCCTTCAGCATACAACTGTATGCTGCTTTTTTTCTGTTTTTGTGGCAAATTAATTGCCGTCACTCACAACAGAACAAAAAGAAGAAACTAAGAAGTAACGTACTGTGCTATGAAATTTTAATTATTCTGCAAACTGACATTGGCAAAGACTAGAAGTCCAGAATCATAAAGGTAAAATCCGAAACCAACTCCAGCAGCACACCTTCCCAGCCCCACTGCCCTGCTAATCACGTCTTCAGAAAACATACAAAATGCTCAGTGGAAAGGTGAGAAGTGCAAAGCCTAGTAGAAGCTACTGAATCAGAGAAGATGAATAACAATGCTGTGCTTTGATAAGGTCCAAATGCTTTCATCAGTTTGTCATTAGACTTGAACATGAGCTCCAGCTGTCAAAATGATGAGGGAATCAATACACCAACCACGCTTCAAAAAGCATCATCACCCCATATTGCTGCAACCTCACCCCTTGCTTCCCCTCTCTTGTTCTTCAAAGTGATATCCAGCATTTCAGGGATTGCCAAACAGTCAGAGGTAATAGTCAAGCATTATCTCAGTTCCATTTCACCTGCTTGCAACCTTCTGCAGCCCATAGGTACAAAACAGCAAGGGCAGGATGGTCTAAAACCACAGTGGGAGAAAAGATATTAACTGATCAAAGTCAGCTGGCACAGTCCTTTTACACACAAAGTCCAGTCCTGAAACCATAACCCCTGAAAATTATTAAATTTACTAAATGCAGTGAATTTCTACAATGCCTTCGGCTGTGCAGCTGCTAGCTTAAACCTGCTGAGGAGTGGAATGCCACATCACAGGTCTGAAGGTTGATCCCTACGTCCTTCCCATTTCATTCCACATGGGTTTAACACATGCACACCAAAACAAAGGAGGCAATTTTTTTCCCAGTCATGTTTACAACACGAGGGTTTTCTAAGCAAATTTAATCAATCAGATGACATAGTGGTAAAGACTTGAGACTTTTTTCAAATTACCTGAAGTTTCAGTTCGCATTTTGGAAACCACAGAAAGGCAGTAAGGTCACACACAACATGCACACGGAACACCATTAACAAGCAACTTATCTGCTGGTGGATGTCAGCACTGGCTCTGTCATTCTTTTCTAGGGCACCAAAGCAAGCTGTCACTTTTATAGTGGCATCTGTGGCTCCCTTAAGTATAAGGCTTTTGCAGCTCAAAACTCTTCTAAAAGTCAGGCTCTTTACGGCTACATATGCAATTAAAAAATCCTGTGATAATTACAGATAGTCTCCCATATAAGCATGTGGGTCACTCCTACCAGGAGCTGGAGAGGGCTTGTGTTTAAGATGAAAGATGTGTTTAAGATGACATTTCCTGGAGGAGTTAGCGTAACAACACACACAGCAACCTTTCTACGCTGCAGCTCAAATGTAATGGTGATGCTTTAATGTGATGGAGCCTTCTTTTTTTAGCTTGAAAAAGCCAACAGAGGAGACAGTTTCAGCCTTTCCACTTAGCTGGACTTCAAATTTCATTAAGAAAAGTCAAAATATGCAACATCCCAAACCTGAAAACCTTAAAGGCACAATTTAACATGCAACCCCACCGAAAACACACCAGCACATAGGCGGCTTTCTTGTTTCTCTGAGAGGAGGCTTTGTACCCAGTGGTAGCTGTTCTTCTCAGTCTAATTTTGTGGGTGTCTTCCCGCATACCATGTGTGTCTGGGTCAGCAATAATTTGGTGCAAGAGAAGAGGATGATAGAATCATAGAATGCCTTGGATTGGAAGAGACGTCTAAAGATCATATAGTCCAACATCCTGCTGCAAGGGGGAACACCTCCCACTAGACCAGGTTGCTCAAAACCCCATTCAACCTGACCTTGAAGACTTACAGGTATCCACAATTTCTCTGGCAATCTGTTCCAGGGCCTCACTACCCTCAAAATAAAGAATTTCTTCCTTAATTTAATCTAAATCTACCCTCTTTTAGTTTAAAACCACTATCCCTTGTCCTACTGCAACAGGCCTTGCTAAAAGGTTTGTCCCCAGCTTTCTTGTAGGCCCCCTTTTGGTACTGGAAGGTGCTATAAGGTCTCCCTGAAGCCTCTTCTTCACCATGCTGAACAGCCCCAAGTCTCTCAGCCTGACCTCATAAGAGAGGCATTCCATCCCTTTGATCATTTCCATGGCCTTCCTCCATGGCTCCTACAGGTTGATGACCTTTCTGTGCTGGGGGTCTCAGAGCTGGATACAGCACTCCAGGTGAGGTCTCATGAGAGTGGAGTAGAGGGGCAGAATTCCCTTCCTTGACCTACTGGCCATGCTGCTTTTGATGCAACCTAAGATACAGCTGTTTTCCTGGGTTGTCCACGCACTGCCAGCTCATGTCCAGCTTTTCATCCACCAGCACCCTGAAATCCCTCTTGGCAGGGCTGTTCTCAATCAGTCTGTATGGATACCAGGGGATGCCCCAACACAAATGCATGGACCTTGTACTTGACCTCAAAGAACTTCATGAAATATATGCATGTGCCCACTTTTCAAGTTTGTCCAGGTTCCTTTGGATGGCATTCCATCCTTCAGGCTTGTCAGCTACATCACTCAGCTTGGTGTCATCTGCAAACTTGCTGAGGCTGTGCTCTATCCTACTGCCAATGCCATTGATGAAGGCATTAAGCAGCTCTGGTCCCAGTCCAGAATCCCAAGGAACATCCTTGTCACCAATTGAGCTCTTCACCACCACTGTCTGGATGCAACCATCCAATCAATTCCTCATCCACCAAACAGTTCATCCATTCAATTCATATCTGTTCAATTTAGAGAGAAGGATGTTGTGAGGTTCCGTGTCAAAAGCTTTAGAGAAGTCCAGACAGATGACATGCACAGCTCTTTCCTTGTTCAGTGATGTGGTCACTCCATCATTTTCATCCCACACTGCCAGCACAGCAGCAATTTAATCATTACATTACATCTGGTCCATCAAAAGCCACTCTGCAATTCTACCTGGTTCCTTTTCTGCCTGGAGAAAGGCATGTAAAGAAAGCAAGGGTTCCCTGTTTCTGAAAGACATGCTTTTATCTTTTTGGCCATGTGCCAGCTCCCACTTTCTGTTACCTTAAGGGAATATAACCTTGAAAAGGCCACCTTCCTCCAGTAAACTACATAATCACCAACCTGTGTGGAACAAGGCTCTCACACCCAGCAGCATTACTTCAGCTTTGTCAGACACAATCATATCAACTGACCAGAGAGGCAACAGAAAGAACTATTAAAACCAAGTTGCACATTCAGGTCATACAAAATGAATATTTTATTCACAGACCTTTTAGTTTCCCACTGTGCCCTCCACACAATGAGAAAATATGCAGCTGGTGTCACCACCATAATTTTGGGGGTTTTGACAACAGAATGGCCTGTGCAGCGCCAGACATGCTGGTATAGATGTGACTCCCCTTTCTCAGTGAGACTTCCATCTCATTGTGACTACAGAGAAGTGGTGGGATAGCTCCTGCAGTGGAATGTTGCCATGAAGGGCTACACGCTGTTTAGGAGAGACAGACCAGGAAGATGCAGTGGTGGAGTTGCCCTCTCTGTGAGGCAACACTCGGAATGTATCGAGCTCTGTCTTGGGGTGGATGACGAGCGAGAGCTTATGAGTCAGGATAAAAGGGCAGACAAGCAAGGGTGACACTCTGGGTGTTTGCTTCAAGCTGCCTGACTGGGAAGAGGAGGTGGGTGAGCCCTTCTACGGGCAACTAAAGCAGCCTCCAAGTCACAAGGCGGGGCTTCTGCTGGAAATCTACACAGCAAAGCACAAACAGGACAGGAGGTTCCTGGAAAGCACTGATGACAACCTCCTGTCACAGACAGTGGAGGATCCCACAAAGAATGGTGTGTTGCTCAACCTCACAGTAACCAACAAGGAAGGCCTTATTGGAGATGAAGGTTGGGCATAGCCTTGGCTGTAGCGGCCATGAGATTGTGGGGTTCAATATTGAACAAAGAGGTAGTAGGGCAGTGAGCAAGATTATGACCATGGACTTCAGATCAGCTTACTTCAGCCTCTTTAGGGATATTCTTGGGAGAATTCCATGAGAGAAGGCCTTGCAGGGAACAGGGGTCCAGGGGAGTTAGTCAATAATCAAAGCTCACTTCCTGCAGGCTCAAGAACAATGCAATCCACTGAGAAACAGGTCAGGGCAAGGGCACAAGAAACCTCTGTGAATGAATAAAGAACTGTCATAGCGCAAGTATAAGCAAAAAAGTTCACAGGAGATGAATGTAGGATCAGACCCCTTGGAGTGAATTTAGAAAGGTGATCAGGATAAACAGAAATGAGACTAGAAAGGCCAAGGCTCATCTAGAATTAAATCTGGCCAAGCATGTAAAAGATAATAAAAAGGGCTTCTCCAAAACATCAATAACAAGAAGAAACCAAAGGATAATGAGGGCCCATTAGTAAATAGAGGGGGGGACCCTGATAACAGAGGACACAGAGAAGCCAGAGTTCCTGAACACCTTTGCATCAATATTCACTGACAAGACCAGCCCTCAGGCATCTCTGACCCCGGAGACACGGGCAAATGAATGGCAGGAGAAAGACCATCCGTTGGTCAAGGAGAGAACACCTAGGCAAACTTGCTATCGACACGACTATGGGCCCTGACAGGATGAATCCATAGAATGCTGAGAGAGCTGGTGAACCCCACAGCAAGGCCGCTCACGATCACCTTTGAAAGGTTATGGAGATCAGGAGAGGTGCCTGAGGGCTAGAAGAAAGCAAATGTCGCCACAGTCTTCAAAAAGGGCAAGAAGGAGGACACAGGAAACTACCACCCAGGCAGCCTCACCTCAGTCCTGGAGAGGTGATGGAGTGCCTCATTCTGTAGGCCATCTCTACCCACATGGGAGATAAGAAGGTGATCAGGAGTCAGCATGGGTTCACTAGAAGTAACTCATCTTTGACCAGGCCGATTGTCTTCTGTGCTGAAACAACTACCTGGATGGATTAAGGGAGTGCACTGGATATTTTCTACCTTGACATCAGCAAGGCTTTTGACATTGTCTCTTATGAAATCCTCATAGGCAAACTCAATAAGTATAAGTTGGATGAGTGGACAGTGGAATGGATTCAGAACTGGCTGAGTGGCAGATCCCAGAGGGTTGTGATCAGTGGTACAGAGTCTGATTGGAGGTCTGTCACTCATTTTGTCCCCCAGGGTTCTTTACTGGGCCCAGTGTTATTTAATTTGTTCATCAATGGCTTGGATGAGGGAATCAAGTCCCTTCTCAGCAAGTTCACTGCTGATACAAAGCTGGGAGGAGAGGTCGATATTTCAGGTTGTGCAGCTTTTCAGAGGGACCTGGACAGGTTAGAGAGCTGGGCAGAGAAGAACCTTCTGAAATTCAACAAAGGCAAGTGCAGGGTCCTGCACCTGGGGATCTGTCGTGGGGTAGCCTTAGGTGGGATTTTCCAGCGCAGAAGGAAGGAGGTGAAGCCGGAACTGACGTATCCAATAGGAAGTATTACAGTTTCCGCCTCCAGAACTCATAAAACCAGGAGGGGATCTGAAGAAGCCCTCTTTTAGACTTCCAGCTCGCTGAGAAAAGACGCTGCTCTCTCCCCTCCACGCCGCCTGGTGAGGTTCGCCCAGGACACGTGGCCTGGGCTACCAGGCCAAGATGGTGCGGAGGGGGAGGGGGTGAAGCCCGTGCCGGCCTTTCAGTCCCTCAAGGCAGCTGCGGACGAGGAAAGCCAGGTGAACTTCACTCGGCTCCAGCAGAGCCGAGAGGGGCTTCATTTTGCTGCCTCAGGCCAAGGTGACTCAGAGTTGCCAGCCCCCGCCTCGCTTGGCCGGCCCAGCCAGCTCCGCCCGCAGTCCAGCACGGGAGAAGGGCTCGGGCATGGCCTCCTGCAACCAAATGTGGCCCTGCTGAGCTAGGCCCGGCCGGCTCCATGTGCGGGAGAGGGCTCAGGCCAGGCCGGGCCCCCTGCAACTCAGACGTGGCTTGGATGGAGAGCGGCTCAGGTGGGGTCCTCCCCCTGCAGCTCGGACGCGGCCCCGCCAACCCCTGCAGCTGAGGCGCAGCTTGGATGGAGAACAGTGCAGATGAACTCCTCTCCCTCTGCTCAAACGCTGAGAATACTACACTTGAACAATGTGGGTGGAGGTCATGTGACCATCGCCCGGCCGAAAGATAAATTAACTTTATTTTTCAGTATCAGGATCGGACTTGAAAGCATCCGTTTTCCCCTACACAGAAAAAAAAAGAGTGAAGACACCTACAAAAGGTACAACATAAAGACTACAAGTTAATGAATGAAGCAAGGCCTATATCCAGAGCAGGAGGAGATGAGGAGTACCAAACTTTGAGACTGAAACTTCTCTTGTGAACACATGTTGATAAACTCGGCTATAATATGTCCTGTAATATATGAGCCGTGGTCTAAAGGAGTGAAAAAGGGGGGATGTAATGTTCTAGCTACAGCCAGTGGACGAAGGCTCCTGTGTAAAGATTCCTTGCCCCGGGAATAATAGAAGAAGACTTGTGTTGCCAATAAGGAGAAAAGGGGATTCTGTTGCCGCTGTAATAGAAATGTTCATCCTCAAAAGAGTACCTCAGCTACCATCATATGCCCACTGTAGTAGTCCTGGGAAAGCTACTAAAGTGGGAGGGATTTTCCAAAACAAGCAGATCTTTTCCTTCTGGGCGGCTGCTTGTATTGAGGCTGAAAACCATAAGAACTGTATTTCCTATGGAAATCAACATGGTAAAGCAAGAGGAAACTTCTCTCCCTACATGAACTGAGAAAAGGACTATTTCAGAGGTAGTAAACTAACTAAAGGTCAAAGTGTTGTTTTTTTGTATGGTCAGTGGGAAAGAAATGGAGAGGTGGGGGGTATTCTAAAGATTTTGTTCTGATTCCTGATTGTTATTATTCCTTTCTTAAGCCTGTTAATAAATTCTCCTTATATTCCTTAAAGTCTGAACCTGCTTTGCCTACTATTAATCCTTATCTCACAACAAAAATCAGGTAAATTTTGGTAAATGTACTGGTGTTTAACCAGGAACTCTACTAGGTGAACTCAAACCACTACACAATTGTTGTTTCCACCCAGTTTCCCAAACCTCAAACAGCAACAGGATCCTGGTGGACAACAAGCTGTCCCTTGAGCCAACAGTGAGTCCTTATGGCCAAGAAGGTCAACAGTATCCTGAGATACATTAAGAAGAACACTGCCAGCAGGTCAAGATGATCCTGCCCCTCTGCTCAGCCCTGGTGAGGCCACATCTGGAGCACTGTGTGCAAATCTGGAGTCCACAGTAAAAGAGACATGGAGCTTCTGGAGCAGGTCCAGCAGACATCTATGAAGTTGGCCAAGAGTCTGGAGAATCTCTCTTATTCTCAGCCTTAAGAAAGGCTGAGGAAGCTAGGCCTATTCAGCCTCAAGATGAGGCAACTATGAAATGACCTCATTAACCTGTATAAATATCTGAAGGGAGGATGTCAAGAGGATGGAGCCAGGCTTTGCTCAGTGGTGTAAAACACAGGAAAAGAGGATACCAGCAGAAATTTATGCACAAGAAGTTCCACTTAAACACAAGAAAAAACTTCTTTACTGCAGGTAAAGGGTATTCAAGCACTGGAACAGGTTGCCCAGAGAGGCTGTGGAGTCTCCCTCACTGGAGATATTTTAAGAACCATCTGGACACAGTCCTGTGCCACATGCTCTAGGATCATCCTGCTTGAGCAGGGAAGTTGGACCAGATGAACCACTGTGGTCCCTTCCAACCTGACCCATTCTGTGATTCTGTGAAAGCTTATTTTTTAGAGCTGTGAAAAAGACAAAACACAGAGGAGCAATGCCCATACCTGACCATAGTCTGTCCTGAATACGACAACTCCTTCTGCACAGGAATGAACAGTGCTGGGATAATGCTGATTATTTTCTCGCAGCCAGACCCGAGAACCCTGCAATAAAAAAGAACCAACAGAGTTATAGATGACATAACAGAAAAATTGAAAAAGAATTCCACACACTATTTTTCTCAGGAAATACTTATCAAGGAATAGGAGAGAAAGAGAAGGCAAAATCCAAATAAGCAAGTGAAAGAAAACAAAATAATCTCTTAGCAAGTATTTACTGGTGTCTGCTCAATCAGTAAACACAGAAGAACTACACTGAAGTGCCTTTTTTTTTTTTATAAGTTCGGCAAGAGCAGCTGGAGCCAATCCTCTGATTCTCTGAGTCATGTGCCTCATGCTAGTACATGTAAAATTACAGAACAGTGTTTGAATTTACACACAGTTTAAAAGATCTGCCTCAAAGCCAGCTGGCTCTCTACCTGTTTATTTTCAACCTCAGTCAGACACTCCCAGCACTTCTTTCTTCTTTTTTTCTAAACTACTTCCTTTTATATGGTTCTCCTCTCTTGGCTGCACAACAATGCAGAGGCTTAAAAAAAGAAAAAAACCAACTAGTAGCAAGCAAGCTTACGAAGAACTGGTATTTGCTACGGAGGCACTGGAGACACTATCAGTGAGATGCCTAAGTCAGTCTAGTAGAGCAGGCAGGGCTTAATGCTGCATCTACCACCTGGCTGGTAGATACAGCATTAAGAAAATAGAAATATCCAGCACCCAGACCAAGGGAGGAGGACCACAGTTGATGCTGCAGCTGCAGCAAAAGCCATCCCATAAGCAAACTCGAGTTGCTCCTACGTAGGAGAAGACTTTAGCTGGCATGAAAACACTGAGCAGCAGTGAACAATGGCCTGACTTCCAATCCAACTATACTCCCATTCTCTTCAAACATCGGGCTCCATATCGGGCTCCATATCCATATTAGTGGCTTTCAGAGAACAGAGATTTTTTTCACCAGAACAGTCAAATCCCCTCCTAAAGACAAAGTAAAGGGGTGGTAGGAAAGTGCTGGGATATACCCTGACAATCATAAGGTTTGGATGTACAATCACAGAAAAAAACCAATTAAAATAATTTTGCATGTTAGGATCCAAAGGCTGTCCTTTCCTGAATTTTCACACAGAGAAACCAGAAACAGAGTCTTTTTATGGTGGAAGGGGTGCAGTCCTGATTAATAATGAAGACAAATACAGATTTTTATTCTGTTGTATATTTAAGGTGACTGGCCTGTGAGCTTACCATGGACTTCAGCCACACTACAAGTTATATATGCTTTAGAAAACGTTGAATAAACATTATCCTTCCTTCTATGATGGGACAGAAATACTTTTGCCAGCCTGCTGCTGGATACTAAAGGTCTGTACTGGTCAGTCCCAGCCATCTCATTCTACATGAACTCAATCTACCTAAATGCACACATAAAGAGCGAAAACGCCTATCTGCCAAAATGCAGTCAAGTTCTTCAAATGCTTCAGGACAACCAAACCCCTCTTGTTCCACTGGTTTATTATTTGCCAGCATCTCAGAAGCTCGAGTAATGTGAAGTTTATGCTTTCAAGAGCAATGAAAAGCTTGTAAACATTAAGCCGCAACAAAATTTGCCAAAACCTCAACATTCAAAATAGCCTCTCAGAAGGAGGAGAATGTTTTCCATCTTGAAATTAAATAATTAATGCTGCAATTTTTTTTTCTGGCTATGAAGGGGAAAAAAAAGGGCCAGCAAGAAGCCTTCACTTGGTTGGGCTAGTGCTATAATAAGCTTTTCAAAGCAGGGAAAGGGGTTGATTTAAACAAATGTACATTGTTAGGGGTCAATAGCTGCTATTCAAAGGAGGCTCAAACAATGCAGTTCACAAAGCCGGAGGCATCTGGAATGCAAATACAACATGTTCCCTGGCAAGGTAGCTCTACAATGGAGTGTCTGTCCATGGGCCTTCCTCTCTGGGTGGGGGTAAAACAGAAAGGTCTTGGCAAGACATACCTCACCAACTATGCAAGCTACAGCCACTGATCCAGCTGCTATCCCTCTGCAGTGCATTAGCCACGCACCGGTGACAAAATCTTCACCGATGCTTACTTTCTGGGCAAGAGTTGGCATACAGGACCCACCTGAGGAAGGAATCCTCTCAATGCACACAGTACTTTCACAGGGAGAAGCCTGGTATCTTGGGTTACTCCAGAGCTCCCTGACAAGCCAGCCTTCAGTAGTAAATGGGCAAAGAAATCCATGGAGCACTAACTACAGCTCAGTGTTTTATATTTCCATGAAGTAAGGTTGTAAAAATACTTGGAATAGTGTTTGTAGAAGAACAGCCGTATGCCATCATTTCTGTAGCAAATAAATTTCTCCTGACTGCAAAGCAGAAAGGAAAGAGCTTTGCAAATCTCACAGCTGCAAGACCACCTGGAGAAGTCCTGGGCCCTTCTACCTTACAGATTTTGATGCTGAAAATGCAAACACCTCTTCTTGTCTTCCTCAGTACTCTGTTCTTGGAGATGGCAAAAATCCATTCTTTTTTTACTTTCTGTTGGATATATGTGCTGAAAATCACAAAATTAATGAAGAACTTTATCTCAAGTAAAATGGTGGAGCATTCCTTGCAAAACTCTAATTAACAAGTTAGATTTTATATGCATCCATGTTGTATGCTGAATAAAGTAACTGCACATTAATTATACTTTATATACATATATATCATATATGTGTCTAAATATGAAAAAGCAGATACTGTACAACGACTGTGTTCTCATCTCAGCGCAAACACTACTCATTCACACCTTATAATGTAAAATCTAGTCACCACATCAATGCAGTGGATAAAAAACAGTTAAAACTGCTTTAAATTACAAGCAATGAATGTAGGTTATGCTGCATCTGCATTCAAAAACACGTCATTATAAAGGCTTGGCAAAGTGAAAGGAACAATAGTCAATATGTATTTAGAGAACCTTTTGTTTATGCACCTCAGTAGCTTGGCTCCGAATACAAAGTCTGAGAGACAGGAAGAGATGTTATTAACTAGGTCAAGCGGGACATAGCTTTTTAATGCAAAAGATAACCAAAACCACATTTATCTTCATTCCTTCTCTCTCCTAAGTCACAAACTGATGACGATTAAGGAGAGGCCACAAAAAGAAAGCAGTCATCCAGTAAAAGGCCACAATTTTGCTAATTTCATATTAACAGTCAGTTATTGTACTGAAAACCCACCCTTCCCTGTTGGCTTTGGCTACTGAAAACACTTAAATTTAGGCACTCAAAAACCTTAATATGTTAAGTGTCTGGCCAGACTACTCAGTGGAAAGTTCACTGGAAGCTGAATATCCCTCACTGACTTCAATTCACATATGAACCATTCAGCCTCTTGAGCAGAAAACTAGACCTGTTCTTCCATATCTAGGTCCAGGGAAACAGGCAGTAATGGTCGTTTGTCTGATGTATTGCTCTTTAATTCAGAATGTTGGTCTAAATGCCCTTCTTTGCACTGCCTGGCTTCCCTGGTGCTGCTTTCCATCAACAAAAGGCTTCCAGAAGAGCTGGTCATCAGTGGTGGCTGAATGTGGGAACTACTATAAAGGTCTGTGGTTACTACTGTCACACAATGTACAAAAGTGAAAAAAATGAACACTCCAGAAATTGTTCCAAGACAGTGCCACCAATAGGCTCCATTTCTCGACAGCCAGGCTGCCCTCTCTGCCAACAATCAGGAATCAGCAGTGTTTATTCAGGGATGATAGGGTGAGAAGGAATGGACAGAGTTACAGAGAAGGACTAGTTGAACTCTGTACATAGTGAGAGAAAGTACAACTTTGTAAGTTTATTTGCAAATGCAATATATATTTCAATCCTTAAACTCAACTTCACGAACTGATTATATCAGGTATGTTCTTAATTCAGCTTAATGAGGCAAAATTACTTTTCAAACCCTTACAGTAGTATTCACAATTTCCTCAGAAAACACTCAGGGGTAAAATACTAACACCTTCCTCTCAAAAAACTTAGTTCTGCCTCTTGAACAATACTATTTTGCTTTCCTGTTTTAAAGCAGAACAAAGCCATGAAGATGTTTCTATGGGATATAAGGCCAGTTCAGGGGGGGGTTAGTTTCCTGCAGAACAAAATGTCCTTGAAAATGAGATGTTTCTGTTGTCTGTCAATCCCCCACATCAGATCAAAGCATCGGCTCTCCTGCTCCTGAGGTCTGCACAACAGCTGCCGATTAACCTTGAACAGGCTCCATCTCCTTCTGTTTCAGTAACTGGAGATAGCAAAGAGCTAGTGATGGTATACTACTTTAAAAACAAGAAACTGGATTAAAACATACATTATTACTGACTTGAAAGGGAACCAGAATAAATTTGTACCTTCTTCAGCCCTTTGAAGGCACCAGCACTTCTTATAAGACCACTGCCACATGTAAGATGGTATTTTTTTACATCAATTAAAAAAAAAACCAACAAATAACAGCACAAAAAATTTACCTTCCAATTATGCCCAACACAAACAGCACACAGACATCACTCTCAATATATGCAGGTAGACAAGCATGTTTTTCTTTATCTTCTGCTGTTGAGTGTAAAGACACCCATCATCAATAGACCTCACTCAAAAGCCAAAAGGCAATTTCATCAAAAAGCAATTGCACTTCTCTGCTAGAGTTCTGAAGATGTGGTTGCCAGCTCTTGAGGACAACAGATTTCTGGACAGCTAGGAAGCAGCAACTTCATCATGCACTCAAAAGCAAACCCAGCAAGAAGATATGATCAAGTCTTTTTGGAAGAGTTACTGGTATTGCTGCAGTCGGTGTTGTGACTCATGAGAGATCCAGCAAACTTGTTTTGACAAGTTTTGCAAAATACTATTTTTCACTTTCAAGACTGGCTAACCCATACCCTGGCATCATGGCTGCACAAACATGGCAGAGCAGGAGTTTGGAAAGACTATTGCCATTATCCATGGTGGTCAAGTTAGACAGTCTGCTAGCAGACAACAGCTTATTCTCATGCCTGCAAATGTAGGTAAAGAAATAACAGTTTCTGTGCAGTGGAGACAATGGCATTTCTGATTAATTCTGAAATTAAAAATCATTGCTCCAAGTACTACTTGGCAACTGACCACAAATAAAACTGCAAAAATGAGGAAGCAGGGAAACACGTACAGCAACTTTTCTCTATCTACTGGATCTACAGTTTCAGATCGAATTTTTACATCGTCCTCATCAGGTATCACAGACTTGCTCGGCTTACGGCACTGTCTCCACCACTCTCCTCTCTCCACCTTAGCTTGGGAGGAGGAGGCAGGATTTTAATCTGTTAGAACTCAGTAAGGACGATAAGTAATTCAAAAAGAAAACTCATGGATGAGGAGAAAGAAGAGACGGCAGCAGTGAGATGTAGAGAGCACACGGGCGAAAGAGCTGGGGGCCACTGTACATCTTTCCCTCAGGGTCTGCATCAGGGCAGGGGTAAGCAGTGGCCAGGCAAATAACAGACATCCTGGTGTATTCATGGTCATCTTAAAAGTAGCAGGTAATTCCCTCCCCTTATTTAAGTTCTTGAAGAGGGATATACAATACACTCAAAAATCCCCTTAAAATTTATCGTGAGAATCAAACAAGCCCTAACTCTGCCTCCACAGATTTCAATAGGAGTTGCAGTTCTGTCTTTGATGACAGCACGGTTTTGTCAAGCACTCATATTTTTTTCAGAAACTAATTTTTAATTAATTGCTGTCATAACCACAAATGTGAAAACATATGAACAGAACAGAAAAAAAAAAAAAACAAACAAAAAAAAACAAACCAACAATAAAGCAAAACACAAAAATTCCAACAGGAACACAGAATTGAGAAAGGACAGTGAGCAAGAAAGCAGCAGGCGAAGAGAGACTCTCCACTAAGAACTGTTCACCAAAGCCTACAGCAATGCAGCAGGAGTAGTTGTCCCAGCATGACTGCCCAAACAAGACAATTTCAATCACCACTAGCTTCTGCTTACACACTCTTTGCCACATCATCTAGTCAGCTCTTACACTGCTCTACCAGTGACTCAGGGAAATGGAGAACAGCTTGCCAAAATGCCTGTAGCTCATCCACCATGCTTGGTTGTGCTTGGCAGTCCCCAGTCCAAAAGCTGCCAGCTTGGCAATGTTTTGCTTATGCTACATGACATGCTTATAAACTCACACCAAGGGGGAGAAGGATTTTTACATCCACATGTGTGAGAAGATATGCTAGCAGTCTCTTCTCATTCTCTGCTTAAGCTGCCCTCTTGGGACTGGGGTCTCAAAGACTGATGAGGCAAAACGATGGTAGAAATTTCTTCACTACCCTTTTTCTGGGGGGTCAGCCACACAGCTTCGGTCTTCTTCAGAAACTCTGCCCTTAAAAACTCCCAGGTACCACCTTATCTGCCACAGGTTGCTAATGGTCTCAAAACCACTTTTCAGAAATTTTGCAAAACACCCAAGCAATTTTTTCCACCTTCCTCTTGCATCTCCTGTCTGGACACAGAGCAAAGGCCAGGCAAGCCAACTCACAAGCACCAGCCACAGGCCATGGGAAAGACTAACCATTCTTAATCAAGGTTTAGTTTGAGACTGAACTTGAGAGATGTTTCTCATTGACTGTCTGCAAAGCCCAAGGAGAGTCTTGTTTCCAAACTGCAAACTTCTGCTTACAAATGTACAAAACATTTTGTTGAGGAGGAATATCTTGATTGAGTTCTTCAAAGCTGATTAAGTGGAAAAAGAAAAAAACATTCTTTTTGGCACATTTGTTCTGAAGAGAAGTATTTACCATTTACTTTCATGAGACATTAGGCTTTTCATTAGGTTCATCAGTCAAGCACTGTTTGGTTCTTAACATTGTTCTCTATGTACCTGGATATGGAAATTTTAGAAGAAAATCCAGTACAGAACAACTATACAGTAGCACTAGTTTTTCCACAGATGTTAGTTGTGCTACACAGGCATGGATATCCCTTGTCTAGAGGGGCATTATAAAGACTGAATTTGCAAAGCAGATGAAATTTCTGATCAATACACATTTTCTACCTTTGAACACTATTTGTCAGCTATCTGATTTTATTCTGGTAGTATTAATCAAAGCCTTCTTGCATCAAGAAGCATCACTGATACAACGCCAGTGTTGCACCTGAAAGCAAGCCAGAGGAATTGCATTTAGCAAGGCAAGGACTATTCCTGGCTTCTAGGAAGCTCAGTGTTGCCTTTTCTTTTTTTTCCTTCTCATGCCAAAGAAGCAGGCAATTCCAGGAAAGCATACCTTTACTCAACTGGGATTCTGGTGTGAAAAACCTAATCCATATTAAACAGGAGACTGTGCAAAGTAACAAGTATACTTAAAAATTATTCCCAAAAATAATACCAGAGCTTCCACTTTTCAAATTACTGGCATTGAAGCACAAAAGGTTCCACTTTAGTTTTATACTCCATACTGTGAGTTTTCATGATCCTTTCACAGGTCTGAAAACATTAGAGAGAGTTTTCTGTGTTTTGTTTATGTCTCTCTGTAACTCAAAAATACCATTTACACATGAGTAATTTTCGTGGTTGAAGTAGGGATGGGCAAGCAAGGAAAGTATTTCCAGACTCAATTGTTGCAAAAAACAGCTATAGGATCAGAGCCATAAGACAAAAACAAACTGTCTCACCCGGCCCACATTCTTTCCAAGTGGTTTGGGGTATTTTCCCCAACTCTCTTCTTCCAACCTCCATATTTGCTTGAAATTAAAACTCAGGATTTTGGAGAGACACCATTCACACTTTGGTGCCATAAAACTTAGCAAGACTTTATTCCAAGGCTAAGAAAGTAAGTGTGAAAAGGAGTGACAAAAGAGAATAATGGACCACAGTTCTTTCATTCTTTTATTGATAGAAACACTGATTATTGAAAACAGGAGAATTTTAAATGTCAGGTCATAAGTTCTTTTGCTAAGTTATATTGATCCCCTCACATTGAATTTACAATTGGTGATTCAATATGCTTCATTTCACTTGGCAGCTTTGCTTCCACAATATGATCACTACATATCTCTCTCTTGCCACAGGGATGCAAGTATGCGTTTTACACTGAATTATTTCTTTATGTTGCTAGTTCATGCTTCAGTTTGGGTGGGGTTTTTCGGTTTTCTTAATTTTCTTTTTTTTAAACCAAATTTTGGCAAGCTGTATGGGGTTTATCCTACAAACACCAGAACCCTTTGCTAACTTTGCCCACCTATGATGTCCTTCATAGGACCCTGCATATAGGTAAACATCTGCTGAATAAGCAAAAAGATGAAAAACACGTTAAATTAGGATCTTCTCTTGCACCTTCAAAGCAGCCTTTTCAGCAAGCATTTCAGCCTTTCTGAAGCCCATCTGACCAGTCTGACCCCTCACAGAGGAACAAATCCCAGCTACATTTTGACCACAAACAGTTGAGAGGTTTGGGCTGCTCAGACCTTAGCAAGTCAGCGCTCAGGTCCTCCATTCCCATGAGCCACAGCAACTCACCAAGCAGCTTCCATAGCCCCTGCTCCATCCTGTTTATATGCCCTGCTACAAATCAGGAGCAATATCCTGGATTTGGGACAAGCATCTTTTCACAACTCCAGCTTCAACTGATGAGACACTTGGGCAGCCCAGCAGCCTGCCCCACACGTGCGGTCCCTCAGGATAGGCACAAGGCAGCACACCATAGCTCAAAGGCAGGAAAAGGAGCCTAGGGAAGCCTGCTGAAGACTTAACACATCATGTCTACACCTAGACAGAAAAATGTGGATTTCTGACGTGCAGCAAGTGGGTAGGAGCAGAACTGAGGCTCATTTGGGAAGCTTGGGCAGACATTATGAGGCTTGCAGCATCATACAGAACGAGTCCAACATATGAAACAACTTGAGGTGGTGAGGAACCAGTACTACATTCCCAGGAACTAATCATCCTTAAAAACTGAATAAATATACTAAAAATCCAGGTGGTAAGGAGGAGGGGGAATCACACTCCTCTATGTCTGAAGCCCACCTGCACTGCCTGGCTTCTAGAAGCAGGTTTGGAAAATGGGATGATACCTTTGCCAGAGCACGGATGTCCTAGAGAATGGCAGGCAACACAGTGTCCTTCCACGCTCTCCCTCCTTGCCTTTCGCAATTCGGATAAACGCTGAAAGAGCCAACACTGCCACTAAAGTCCTAAGGTGGAAGGCTAATGTTAGCAACTTCCCACACTAATTTGTACACTGCAAACCACAATAATCACTGAGTAACTCCAAATTGCCTGTCTGGAGATCACCTGATGAAAACACAACCAATTAAGCAAAACCTAATGGCACACTTTATCATTAGAGGGCAGAGCACTGGCTTATTCCCATGCACCTGAGGCAGAAAGGCTGGCAAGCACAGCGTGTGCTTTCGGGGAGCGTGGGGGTGCAGAGGTGCATTGCTGTGCTTGTGAGCACTGCCTGAGCTCAGCCTGGCTCCTCACACAGACCATGAGTGACCAGCCTCACTATGGGAGAGGTTTTGTAACTCAGAAGGACATGTGCACCTTTTATGGTGCGTAATATCTGATGCCTTTTGCCCTCTGACTTTCTGAAGCTCACTGCCTTGCATGCAGCAATGAAATGCACATCTTAAAAAACAAAAGCAACAGACAACAGTGCTTCAATTAAATCCCAGCAGTGTATGAAAGCATTCACAACACACTAAGTAATGGGTATTGTACTTCCACACAGAAAAGGAAAAGATTCTTTGCTGAAGAGTTATGGGAGCTTTAGTCAACAGAACAGAACTAAGTACCTAAGTAAAAGAGTAATCTGGGTAACACTGTTTAAATAGATTTTCCCTATTTTTTAAAGAGAGGGAGTGGCGGGGAAAGAGTTGAAGGGTGACCCTCAGTTAGACTCCCCAGCACATCTGGGAAGAGACACACAAGTCTACACACACAGGAAAAAAAAACAAGTTTATTCCATTTTCCATTTATTTTAGAATTAATTCACATTTTCAGCATCTGAAAAAAGGGATACTAAGAGGACTCTCTGAAATTACTGCACCTATCTACAATCCTGAACAGTCTCCTTTCTTCCACTTTCCTGTATCATCTTTTTTTTTGTCCTACGTACCCTGATCAATATTTTGGGATGCCTGGGAGGAAACACTCCCTGAAACTTTGGTGGACAATTCTATTGGGCCTGGAGCAGACAGGAGAACTGCTAACTCTTCGCATTTCCTCCTTCTCCAGTGACTACCTTCTTCTCCTTCTTCCCACGCCAGGAACTCAGAAAAGACTCCCAACAAATTTCAGAACTCAGCTATGAACAAAGATGCAAAACATGTTAAGATTTGATCACTGTTATCTTTCAATGTATTTCAATTTTCTCTTGAAACATGGAGAGAATGTGTTAAACTGCAAAGGATAGAAGCCTATAACCTTAAATAACTTGTTATTCAATTCAAAATTAATTGTTTGTAAATAGTTTATAAGCAGGATCTAACCTACCAACCATAAAACAAACACAAAGGTGTCTGTAAATATGAAATAACTGCTTATGAGTTACTTCTCAAACATCATATGTTTTTAAACCAAAGTAAATTGCAACAGGCAGTTGGAAGCCCCTAATTCACTTTGCCAGCATACAGGACAAGGAAAATTAGGTGGCAGTTGTGAAAGAAATTTAATCCCAGCCCAGTCTCTTTCTCAGCTGTTGCACTATGAGCAGAAGACTGTCAATCAGGGCTAATCTCCGCTTTCCCAGAGGCAATGTGACACCAAAGCAGGCTGCACAGGTGGCATTTCACACCACTGTAATACAGGCAGAAGGTGCAACTTAGTACAAAAGAGAGTTTGGGATCCATATTGATGGAAAGTTTAGCAATAAAGTTTATATAGTGGGTAAAATTAGAAATCCATGAAGTTCAGATAAAAGACAGCGTTTCCTGCATGCACTTTGAACACTTCTGCATTTTATCAGCATTAAACTTCTCTTGGAAACAAGGTGATCCTTTGCCATGCTCCCCACTGCAGAGCCTGGTCACTGCTGATGAATACCAATGGTATGCAGCAGTTGCAAGGTAAAAAGGCAGCCTGAAACACTGCTTTCATTATATTCAGCCACTCAAGGTCACAACCCTCTGAAAAGCAATCTCCTGCTTTTTTGCCTACTCTACTTCTCCCTGACCAGATATATTTCCTTGCAGTAATGCCACCTTTATTAGGGTATCTGTTCAGATTCTTCTGCACTTGTGCAACTATAAAATGAAACATCTACAGGGCAAGTCAGCAGAGTCATTATGGTAAGTCATTATTGCTTTTACTGGCATTTTTCCTACATATTACATTTAAAAAAATTTACTCCTTTGAAGTTCATTCACTACTGAGCTGACAGAAGGAAACACCCTTAGCAGGAAACACAGAAATGGAGCATGTATTGTATATGAGCAAACCTTCTCTTCTCCTGTCATAGACACTTGCACATCATACGCAGGACAGAACCTGTAATTGCATATTGTTCCATCTGACATCTATAGACAAACCCCCAAGGCAGTCACACAAAGCAGCTCACAGGCTCCTTGGATGTGCAGTGACACACCTTTCCTCATGGCTTGCAGCACCTTTCCAAAGAAGCTTAAAATCTGCACTCCACCTTTCAACAGAAAGGTGCGTCACGTTTCCTCATTTGCTGGCACACCTAGAGATCTGACACATTCCCATTCTGCATCCTTGTTTCTATGACAGGGATGGACACCTACTGTAGGACTCTGGTATCGAATTTTTTTTTCTTTCTTCAATGCATGTTTACAAGAGCTGGTAATTGTCAAAAGGAAAAATTACTACCTCAACCTAGTACTTATGGCAGAAGCAGGAGAAGCAGAAACACAGAGAAGTTGCTTCTGTAATTTTTTCCACACACATGCATGTTTTACTGTGCAGCAAGTTGTTGAAGATTTCATCCAAAACTAAACCACAAAGCAATTAGAAGAGCTTAACCAAACAGAAGTGATTTAAAGCATTACCCCTGAGAAAATAGGCATTTATTTCAGACATAACCAGGAGTAAGGAAATGCATCTGGGTCCAGACTTTCTTCTAGTTTACTGCGTCCAGTGCACAAAAGCATAAATAAACCAGGGTTGAACAGCTACATGCCTGTCAGCAGGCAAAGCACCTCCTCAGCCAAATGATTTTGACTTATACCATGTAATCTCCCAGAGATGCACCATTCATATATCAAGGTAGAAACCCCTTGCACCTAAGCCCTTCACATTAGCCAAGGGGATTAGCTGAAGCAAGCAATGAAGCATTGCTGCAGCAGAGAGGGAGAATTTTTCCCCCCATTTCTCCAGGATCAGGTCTGAAATGAGATCACACTCTTTACTAACTGATGTGACCTACTCGGGTCAAGATGCCAAACTCAACCAGGAAAGAGATCCTGTTCCCTTCACACAAACACCTGCCAGCTGTGACTGACAGTCACGTTTTCCCCAGCCTGCAAGAGCCTGCAAGTGCCAGCTGTGGAAAGCTGTGCTTTCCCCGATTAGAAAAACTGATGCAAGATGAGAGGAAGGGCAGGCAAGAACACAGCTGCTTTGAGACAGAGATATATGAGACAAAGAAAGGCCATGAAGATGACTGGGGCTATGGAGCAACTCTCCTATGAAGACAGAGAGTTGGGGTTGTTTAGGCTGAAGAAGAGAAGGCTCCAGGGAGACCTTTTTATGGTTTTCCAGTACCTAAAGTGGGCCTACAAGAAAGCTGGAGAAACACTTTTTGAAAGAGCATGTAGTGTAAGCACAAGGAGGAATGGCTTCAAACTGAGAGATGGCATGTTTACATTAAATATAAGGAAGAAATTCTTTACTGTGAGGTTGTCCAGAGAGCCTGTGGATACCTCTGACTGGAAGTGTTCAAGGAGGGGTTGGATGGGACTTGGAGCAACCTGGTCTAGTGGAGGATGTCCCTGCCTGGGGAAGGGGAGAGCACACGCAGAGGAGGGTTGGAACTAAATTATTTTTAAGGTCCATTCCAACCCAGACAATTCTATTACTCTATGATATTCAAAACTGAAATTCAGCAGACTTTAGTGCTGGTGAAAGCAATGAAACGACAGCAGAGGTGTAGGGCGTGTGACACATTATTTGCATATGAAGCACAGGTATCTCTGTGGTGAGCTCAGCATGCACCAACAGGCAGGGATCGAGCTGCTAGCAAGAGCTAGCAAGAACATAGCCAAGAGCAAGCTCCTCTTTCCACTCTAGACATCTTGTCTTCAAGAAGTAGTCATATTTCAATACACATCATCCAATACCTCAGATTATCCACAGTCTAATAAAATCACAGAATCATTTAGGTTGGGAAAGACCTCTAAGATCACTGATCACTCAAGCACATGCCTAAGTGTCTCATCTACACATATTTTAAATACCTCCAGGGATGGTGATTCCATCACCTCCCTTGGCATCCTGATCCAAAGCTTGACAACACTCTTGGTAAACAAATTTTGACTAATATCCAATTTAGACCTTCCCTGGAGGCTGTTTCCTCTTGTTCCATCATTTGTTACTTGTGGGAAGAGACCAACCCCACCAGGCTACCACCTCCTTAGAGGTGTTTGTAGAGAGACCTCTATCAGGCAACAGATAAACAACACACACAGAGCACAGAGAAACTTTTATTCTGACAAAAGTATAATTTTCTCCTACAAGGTAACTGCTCCAGTAGATTTACACATCCCTGCTTCCCTGCTCACCCTGCCACCCAAAATATAAGCTGGAAGCTATGAGTCAACACACTGGACAGCAGGTTCTCACAAGCAACCTTCATTTACCCTTAAGCCCAGGGAACCATGACTTTTCTCTTTAGTTACCTCTGAAAGAGTGTCTACTCAGCAGTATGAACCTTTACATGGCAGTTCATTTTACTTTGCAGTGAATTACATCAACCAACTCCTCTGTAAACTTTTGAATTAAATCAACCAACTCCTCTGTAAATGTGAGCCCAGACAATTCCATAAACATCTGCTTCCCACAGTGTGGTGCAGTTCTCCAGTCTGTGAGACCTGGGAGGATTTTGCAAGCTTTCCATCACAAGGATGATGCTTTAAATTATCTATAAAGAAGCTGACTGCACAATAATTTCAAGTCAAATTATCAGTGTGCCTAAATTAAAAAGCAAGTCCAGCACTCAAAACACAGAATTACTGATTCTTCCCAGCCTGGAGAGCTAATTCCTAAATTATTCCCAGCTTATTCCTAAATTAAAAAAAAAACAAACCAAAACAACAACAACCCAAAAAAAAAGAACCAACCAAAACAAACCCAGCAACAAAAAAACCCCAAACAAACAAACCCAAAACCCTAAAAGCAGAAGAAATAACCTGAACAAAACTCAAAGCAAATGGGCTTCACAGCAGGCCTGCAGAAGCTCAAACTGGGAATTTTCCATGACTGCTTCACACAGTGCTATTAAAACATATTTAATTGTACATACTCATAATCAGATTTTATGGCACAAAAGAATGCAAGTATAAAACAAATATAAATGCCTTCCTCTGCCTATGCACAGCCAGTATCTCTTACTACTTTTCATACTAAAAATAAAGTCACTTCTCATATTACTATGCTGTGAATTAAAAAAAAAAATCAGTAATTTGTTCTGTTTGGGTGGTGGGTTTTTGTGTAGTTTTGTTGGGATTTTTTAATAACTCTTAGGTAAAATAAAATCACCTAAATACTACTGAAAAAACAACTTTCCCACAAGTGCTGAAGCATAGAATTGTGCAAAGAGAAGCATTTTTTGCTAATTAGTGTAGAACAGAAGAGGATTCAGGAAAGCCTCCTTAGTGAGAAAGAGCAAGTGTTTGATTTCAGCCGATATAAATGTAACACAAACCCAAGAATGAATGATTGCTTCTTCAGTCCAGACCTCCTCTAGGAAAAATGCTCCAACTTGGTCACCTGGAGGGGTACTCACCCCTACTGAATTACTGTCAGAAATGTAATTTCAAAAAAAGTTAGTGTTTTCAAGCATGTTACTAATTAGTCAGACTGCTTTAGCCAAAATTGTATTTTTACTCGTCAAAAATAAACACAACAGTCTGTTATCACTAATCTCAGTGGCAAAACAACTGAGAAGCATCTTGCTCAAGATTACCAAAACACCCAACCTCACAAGACAGTTTTGCTGAAGCTGGTGGCTCTGCAGCACTCCTGAACTCTAGGAAGTAGGAAACACAAAAAGCTGCTTAGGCTTTACTCCAAATAAATGTTGCAGTAGCAACATGTTCCTCCACTGCCAGCTCTGTATTAGCTTCCTCCAAGCTTTTACTTGGCTGGTCAAAAAGACTTGGCCTTAAACAGAACCAATTTTCTTTTCAAAGAAGTCATAAATCATCATCTCAAAGTGGAGCAATAACTTTCTGCTTACCGCACATACTACCTCTAACCCGCGATGCAGCATATGAAATACTTCATTCTGCAGGCAGGAACAGAGATTTCCTCACCTCTAAGGAAATTAATTTTGAGTCCTCAGAGCTCCATACCATTTTCATGTGCGCAGTGGAAAATATTGCGAGCCGCAGGGACTATGTGTCTGCTCCTCCTCCAAGCAAGACACCCAGAAGTTGGCCCCCTGCTTAGCACAGGCAGTAGATCTGGTTTTATTTGCATGGGTGCAAACTCCCAGGGAGGGCAAGAGCCTTATTAATACACTACACCTCTCCACCCTGGGGAAGGGAAAAACATAGCAGAAAGGGAAAAACATACTGGAAAGGGAAAATGCTGTAGTAACTGGACAACCACGACAAAAGCAGAGTGAAACTTTTGTTGAGGGCTGCAGCACTTTGGCACGTGCAGCAACGCAGTTTAAATCATTCAAATCCCACGACAGCATTCATATGACGTCACCTTCCTCCCCCCTTGTTCATGAGCCACTCTTCCTACAATTTCACTGTTGTTTCAAGTACCAACTTGTCTTTCTTTTGAAGAAATTACTATAATTTCATCATAATTCTAGCTGCTTACTCATAAGATGAGCACAGCTCAATTCTGGCAGCGTGATTATCACTGACGATAGATCTTTTGAAGAGAGCGCCGACACAACATTGTTTTGGTCACGTTTTCAGCTCCCTTTCATCTTCAGACAGACACGAGCATATTTGTTTATGCACAAATGTGACCTTCAGAACTTCCGTGTACATTTTCAGATATACACATGGTTTTATGACGTTCTCTTCTCCTCGGAGTTAAATCCACACTTCATGTTCACATAAGCAAGATCCCATTTGTACAGGAGAACTACAGAATCTAGACTTATAGCTAGCATGAAGAGACACATGCTCCATTTTCATTCCTCCAGATCACATTAAGACCCACCTCAAACATATCCTACTTCCAGAGGTAATATACAACTTCAGCCAACTTGGAAGAAGCTTATTTGAAGTTTTTCAGCCTAATATGCTGTACAAGTCTTTCCCTCAGATAGAATTGTATCAATTTATCTTTTGTCTAAAAATGATTCATGGACACATTTACAGAAATAAAAGATGTGAATCATTCAGTGGTTCTTCTCTTGTGAAAAAAAAGTTTCCAGCAGAAATTTTCCCCAGCAAGTTGATTCTTGAATACTCAAGACTGAGCATGGGCTGGTGATGGATCACCCCGAGTGCACACACATCCACACCCGCTGTTCCCAAGGCAGCTGCATGAGTAACACGGACCATGGTGTGCCACAGGTGTGGAACACTGCTTGCCCTGTAAAACACAGTTACTACTTTACACAATAATGTATAGTGTCACATGCAACTTCCTCCTGCTCATTTGGAGGAAAGAGCAAGGTCCAATTCTTCTTTAAGAGTTTTTCCTACACCATATTTCCAACATTTTGCTCCTCACATCAGCTCTCATAATACCATCTGGTGCCTGAAAGACAAAGGCTGATGTGTAATTACTCCTATCCAGTCCTGAGGCAATTCTATTTCATTGGCAGAGGTAGGAACTACATAGCACCCTCTCCTTTACTCTCAACTTCATACACTGCTCTGCTTCCTTTCTGATAAATTAAACATAATTGAACTCAGCCTTCTGTATGCTAATATGGTAGCAGTATTTGTACTCTTTCAGACAGTAGTCTCTTATGGACAGTTTCCTAAAAAGCCAAAAGTCTCCTATGGATCTTGTGAGTCAGTTTTGAGCATCTTCCCTACAAAATCCACCGGGGGTAAATGTTCTTCCCTCAATACATGCCGTGCCCTGTGTAGGTAAGGAGACAGCCTGGTGGCTTCACTAGAAGAAATTAAGTATAAATAAAAAACTGATTTCTGTCTTTCCAAGGACACGTCTGCAATAAAAGCAGCTTTACAGTCAATGTACAAATCAATGTAACAATGAATGCTGAGATGGGTTAAAAAGCAGCGGTAAATTAGACAAGTCCTCTGCCAACAAAGCCACATCTGTGTGAAGAGCACAGAGACATGATTCTGGCAGAGGCTTCCTGCCCTCGTCCATCCAATATAACTTGTACCAAGATCAGCAGTAGTTACCCCCTGGATTTTAATATTCCTTTCCTGGATACTGTTAAGTGGATTTTTGGAAGTTTCCCGGAGTCCCAACAGATAGAGTGTTCACAGAGTCACAGACTGGCTTATGTTGGAAGGGACCTTCAAAGATCATCTAGTTCAACCTTCCCTGTCACAGTTAGGGACATCTTTCCCTAAATGTTCATTAATTCTCCCACAGTAAGTTTGGACTGTGACATTTAAGAAGCCAAGTGACTTGCACACAACTAGAAATTAAAAATAGGAGGTATTGCAGAAGATGCTTCATTTTAAACACATTAGGACTCTACTGTTACTCAGGTGGAACTGTGTCCCATAGTCATCCTGGGATTACCATGTCTTTACCTATTTTAAGCAGAGCAACACCAGGAGCTAAATTTCCATGGAAAAAATTACACAACCCAGTAACTATGCAGGTCAAGGTGCCAAAATTTAGAAACCCAAGCCTCAACACTAACTCCCACTGCTTGTTTTAGGTTTGTTATCTTTAGACATGATCACATAGCTTAGCTATAGATCACCAAAACCTTAAAACTGTTCTGTGCCTTTAAACCTACCAACCCACAAGCCTTTGCTTACCCAGCAACTTCCCACTCCTGCCCAGTCAGAAACCGCTACTGCAGCCGCTTGTTTGGGAGCTGCCAACATCTGCTGATAAGAGAAGCAAAACTCACAGACTGGGAGCAGTCTGCTCACCTGCATCCCCCATGGCTCAGGAGAGACCTTTATAACAGCCCCCACAGCCTCAGAAGAGCTGCTGGGCAAAATGCACACAGGGAGCTGGGAGGACACTCAGTGCTAAGCTCTGGACTCAGAATAAGCCCAAGAGCATTGCATCTTTATTATTACTTTCCAAATAAGCCCAACAAATGTAACATGTCCACAAACACACCTGGTATTAAAGGGGAAAGAGGACATGACACGTGTCACTGCTGGGTCAGCCAACACCAAAGCAGAAGAAATCTAGCTCTGAAGATGAACATTCTAGTTCTGCATCACTAAGTCAAAAAGAGGTTAATTATTACTCAGCTATTCAGGCAAGCCCCCAAATCCTTCACTTAATTGGGCCAAAACACAGCTAAGCATATAAGGGAACTGCTTCTTAAACAAAGACTTTTAAACTAGAAATGTAATTTGTGGGATCAGCACCGTATACAGTGCAATAAAGACACAGAAAGACCCAGACTGCACTTGGTGCCCATCTGAATAAGGTTAATCCCAACACCTGGAGCCTAGAAAAGCCAGCCTTCTGTCTGAAATAGTTCCCAAACTCAGCAGGGAGCTCCTGGCATCTTCAAGAGTCTGCCAGAGACCCCAGGACAGTCTCAATACATTGCTGCTTCAGGCTGGTTTGTTGCATCCTTCTCACTTCCATGGCTGTTGTCTCCAAGCAAGAAAATCAGCCTACTCTTTCACAAGGTTGTAAACCATGTTTTATTTTTCAAAAGACAAGGCCAATTGACCCACGGGCACACATTAGCTACTCCCTACACCATTTCCATACTGCTCACATGATCACAGATATGAGTTAAAAACAAAATTCAGAGTTTTACCAGAACTGTAAATGTACTCACAGAAAAGACACTGCCCTGCAGGGAACACAACTTACTAAAAGTGAAATGATTCATAAACTCATGCATTTATTTCAGACTGGGGCCAAACAGCTTTCGTCACTTATGCAAGTATGCTTGAAAACCTTCCTTTGAGCAGAAAAGAGCACAAGTGGAGCTATTTTTAAAGTCATCTAAAAAATGGCAGGGCATGACATACCTTACTTTTTACACTTGGTAAAGATGAAAAACTGGAACAACCTCTCTCTTTTATCCGTCTGAGGGCCTAAATGAGTAACTTTATTTATAGCCACTAATAGCTACTACTTCTGACCTTAATTTTTTTCCTCAACAAACCACCTTTCCATCAGGGAATTTAAGCTTTCAGCAATTCAGACATTTCTGTTATTCTTGCTCAGTATGGCTTTTGGGCTATGAACAAACTTCCCAGGTCACTGGGAAAAATAAACAAACAAACAGCAATTTCTTTTTTTTTTTTACTGCTTCAGTTAATTCCAACTACAAAGGGCAGAAAGAGGCAGAAGATACACAAACCAATCACATTTTTCTGCTTCTAAATAACCTTGAAGCAATTCATTGCCATATATTTCCTCCTGTGGAGACACAGCAGCTGCACCAAATCATTTCCTTAAATTTAAGAAATGGAAAAAAAATATATGCAATGTCCAAGAATCGTAGGTAACATCAGCATTAGCATGGAACAACAGTTTAACAGAAGGCACAAATATCCTGTTTAGATCTGCACCAGCAAACAATACAAGGTATTGTCTTCCCCCACGCTTTTCCTCTTCATTGGCACATAGGGAAAGGAAGGAACAGCACAGCATTGCAGCTGGAGTACAATAAAATATCAGCAAGCTAAATAAATATACACACCCACAAAGGAACCAGCACCTTACACAGTCACACCTTTGAGCTTACTGACACAACCTTTTCTTTTTCAAAGTGCACACAAGGAGCTTCCTGCTGGTCTCAGACCCTTCCACAAATGAAGATGAAAAGAGCAAACATCCCAATGGTCTCAAGCACAGACTACTTCCAGCAGCCTCAGCAGCAAAGCATTTGCCAGGTGACAGAGATCTCTTGAAACTTTTCCCTCTTCTAAGAGTTTCAAAGATCAGATAAAAATACTTCTCTTTCCTGGAAAACAAGTGGTAGTACCACAACTGGACTTCTGGAGAGAAAGAGCCACTTGCTGACTATTAGTTTCTCTGGTAGGAGGAGAGGTCTGGAACAAAATGAGTGGAAAAGATGATCACACGGTAACAAAAAGTAGGAACTTCAGTGCCAATAAAACCGCAAAGGGAAGATTTTACTACAATAATTTTTGCCACCCATGAAGCACTACTAACAAATGCCAAAGTCCTATTTTTTGCAACATATGTTACTGCAGCTCTTATGAGAAAAAGCCCAGATTTCTCCAATATGCCTACACCAAACTACCCAGAAGCACATCATTGCTCAATACCACTAAGAAAAAGATATTTTAAAAGACCACTATAAAATGCAGCACTTTCCAAAATTTTGGCATTTATAATGGAAGGAGCTGTTGACTCCCTCAAAGCAAGAGAGGCCCTGCAGAGACACCTAGACAACTCAGAGGGATGGGCAATCACCAACCATATGAAGTTCAACAAGGGAAAGTGCTGGATTCTGTACCTGGGATGGAGCAGCCCTGAATGTATGTGCAGGCTGGGGAATGAGAGGCTGGAGAGCAGCACTGTGCAAAGGGCCTTGGGGGTCCTGGTCAATGGCAAGCTGAATGTGAGTCAGCAGTGCCCTGGCAGCCAGGAGGCAAACAGTGTCCTGGGGGGCATCAGGCACAGCATCACCAGTGGGCAAGGAAGGGGATTGTCCCGCTCTGCTCTGCACTGGGGCAGCCTCACCTCAAGTACTGGGGACTGTTTTGGGTGCCACAAGATAAAAAAGGTATAAAGCCATTAGGGAGCATCCAAAGGAGGGCCACAAAGACGGTAAAGAGTCAGGAGGGGAACCCATATGAGGAGCGGCTGAGGGAACTTGGGTCTGTTCAGTCCAGAAAAAAGGAAAGTAAGGGGAGACCTCATCACTGTCTACAACTTCCTTCTGAGGGGAAGCAGAGGGGCAGACTCTTCTCTCTGGTGATCAGTCACAGGACCCAAGGGAATGACATGAAACTGTGTCAGGGGAGGTCTTGGTTAGATATCAGGAAGAGGTTCTTCACCCAGAGGGTGGCTGGGCACTGAACAGGCTCCCCAGGGAAGTGGTCACAGCACCAAGCCTGACAGAGATCAAGAAGCATTTGGACAAAGCTTTCAGGCACATGGTGTGATTCTTGGGGTGTCTTGTGCAGGGCTAGGAGTTGGACTTCAATGATTCTTGCATGTCTCTTCCAACTTAGGATATTCTATGATTCTATAATACCAAAGACCCAACCAGCAAGTACACACTCAAAACCTACAGCTAGGAAAACTCCAGTTGGTAAGAGGACAGCAACAGAAGATTATTCTACAAAACAAAACAAAACAAAACAAACAAAAAAAAAAAAAAAAAAAAAAAAAAAAAAAAAAAAAACAAAACCACAAAACCCTTAATTCATGCATTTTAAAGCAGTAGCCATCAGACATTGTATCCAACAAGGAGCCCCCTTTAAGGAGGGGGCCTCAAAATCCTCTTTGAGCATCTGCTCCTGCTCAGAGCCTGATGCTAGCTCCTCTCCTTCACCTTCCCAGGAGTCCCTGGGGTCATCCCAGCAGCAGTGTGACCCATGATCTGTTGCTGCAGGTGCCTGGGCCTTTGCTGCCTTAAGCTGTTCTTGTCCCTTCAATTTAGCCACTGATTTATGTGCAGCCACTCTTCTTGCCTAACGTGCAGAGTGGGAGGCACATCCCTGTGCTCTTGGACAGTCACAGCTCATACTGCCTACCAAAACCTCTGATGCCTTCCAGCAGGAAAAGAAAAAAAGATCCCAGGAAAACAGCAAAGCTTTTGTGGCCTCTCTGACTGCATAAAGCAACTGTGCACATCTCAAATCAAATGTTTCCAAGCAACATAAAGAAGTGTTTCTGTAAGTGGCACACAAGTTCAAGAAATCAAAATTCAGAATTACAGCCTTTATTTGCCTGAGTCCAGAAGCACCTGGAACACAGTAACTGCTGAATCCCTGTCTGAAGGAAAAGGATTCCATGACTCAGTGTTTTCCCTTTTCGCTCAGTAAGGACTGCTAAGAACAAGCCACCAGCAAAGGATCACTGGATGCTCATACGAAAATGCCCAGATTTCTGTACCACTTTCTGTCCTCCACCAGGCACTGATGGCATCTCCACCTTAACTGCATGGTACAAAGGCATCCTACTGACAAAGATGTAACTACACAGTAAAAGTTTAATACAACTATTTCATCACCTTGCAATTAAGTTTATTCATGGACTTCCATAAAAAGGAAAACTAGGGTATTAACTACTGCACCAGAGTCCTAGTCATTTAAGGTATGGATCACCAGGGCAAAATGATGGCAGAAATGATGTGATAGGAACAGAAATTGGGAGTAGAAACTCTCAAAACTAACACAAAACAGAGAATCAGCCTTTTGCCTTAAGTGCTGTGAAATTTAATGCGAAAATCCCATCTATCATCTGTTAAAACTTCCTACATTTGGCAAATTATTAAAAATGTTCTTGCAAGGAGGAAAAAAAGGGGCTGCTGCACAAATTACATTTTCTAGCATAGATTTGCTGCGTATGTTTATTCCTTGAAATAGCTTATCAAGTATCACATGGCAGAATCCGACTGGAGTTTCAAGAACAAAGAGCTCACTTCATGGGACACTCCTCCTGGTACACGGTCTGAAAGGCAGCAGTAAATGCCACCCTTCAAAGCCCTGCTTTAAGCGCTGCTCTTATTTTCTGCTGGGGAATATACTAATTGATTGGACACACCAAACAAACCTATTCATCGTACCCATCACCAGAAAGCTGTAATGAGGGGATAAACCCTAATCACAAACCCAGTCTATATTTAATAAGGGGAAGAGATCCAAGAAGACGACCAGCAAAGCAAGAAGTCTGACCCACAGAATGAGCATCTACTCCTTGTCCTGACGTGAACTCCAGTGTGACTCCTGACGTGACTCGTGTCCCGCCAACTTGGCTCCTTTCTGAAGCAAATAAAAATATAACCTAACCAAGACACAAAGCTGGGCTTGATCCACTAAAATGGTCAAACAGAAATGATGTCCACTGGCTCTGTAACCAGATGCGTACATTAAACAAAAGGATTTGACTTCTCCTCAAGATAAACAACTTCATAAGAAAAACAATCCCATTCTCTTAACAAATATATTTAACTTAATCTAAGAAAACATTTTAATGTCACTCTAAACAACAGCAACTAAAATAAGAACAAATAATCCATTTCCGATAATGCAATAAACATCAATACTTTTACAAAACAAGGAATAAACTTCTCTTATCTCCTGTCCCCAAACTCAGGGCCAGTTTGGCTGAATGCAAAAGAGAAGGCGTGAGAACCTTTCAGAGAAATCCTGCACTTCTCTCAGCAAGATCAACAGGCACATGCAGCATACAACACCAAAACCACACAAGGCTTTGCCAGTAGCATAATTTTCACAGTTCAAAATCATTTCAAGAACTACAGAAATGTTTTCTCCAGATGCTGAAAAGTTCATCAGATGTAGTTTTCTAAAGCCTTCTGAAAGTCTATAGGAGAAAGAGGGCAAAGGGATTTGGGGTGTTAACTTTGATGACAACTTTCAGTAATACTCTGCTTTGTAATTCCAGCTGACAGCTGGTACTCAGCAACCATTGAGCCTCAGGTCTCTACCTGAGGTTATGCTACAGGCACCACAATGACTTTGATACCATGATAGCAGACTTGGGCAGCAGGGTGCCACTCTGCCAGCATTACCATGCCAAGAATTAAGAACAGAGAACACGACACAGAAGACCCTCAATACTTTTAATGACAACCCCAGTATAGAGCAAGATGTGCCATGATAAAATGCCCTCGGATAAACCTGCTCACAGTGGGAATATAGTTTTGCCACCCCAGGGAAAAAAGCAACAACCAAACATTCTCCTCTGCTAAAGTGACCTTACAGCAACTCTCTTAAGGGCATTCTCCAAAACAAAAGAGATTTGTATTAACACACTCTTGTATCACTGACCTATAATAAAGGACTATGAATGGTTTCCCAAGAATATATAGGTAAAGGCAATACTAATACATCAAAGGGCAGTTAACCTTTTATTTCCTGAGTCCTCCAACACAGCCCTTCACCCCATGCATGCCACCAGCCAGGATCCCGTGTGAAGGCACAGCTTGGTCCCTGAAATCTGCTCCTGAGCTACCCTCTCTTTCCCTTTCTCTTTCTCTTACCCTCATTTGGAACAAACCAGAACCACATCCACCAAAAATGTCATAGAAACATTTAATCTATCTAAGAGATGGATTAAAAAGAACATTGATTCATTCACCTTAGCTTAATATTAAGTCAAAAGCCTAGTGAGGCTTGCTGCAAGATGAAGACAACATACTCTCAAAGAAAAGAATGTCTGATACCATAAACCAGGCAACATGCCCCACTGAAACAAAACAATGTATGTGTCTGATATAATGTATTAACATACAAATACAGGAACCCTATTCAACTCTGAAGTCTGGCAGGACACTGGATTGTACAGGAGTAAAGTCTATCCTCTAGAAAGTTTTCCTGCAGTATGTCATTAATCTTAGATGGAGTAAAAGGTATTACACTGACTCCCATATTTAGGCTCTGCTCCAGCATGCTTACACTCACCCCCTGGGGACAGGGTCATTGAAACACGTAAGAAATCCAGCTTAAGGTGTATTGCATCTGAATTTTCAGTGCAGGTGTAGCAAACCATACAAGTGACCAGTACCTTTCAATTTTGAAGACTTCCTTCCATACACCAGGGTAAACTGCAGAGTTTTTCTCAAAGCCTTAAAAGGGCTGAAGTGTGCCTTGTTTGGTTTTTTTCCAGTTACTGACTGTGGCTATCCCTTGGTGAAAAATACCTAAGCACAACTGCACACTAAGAAAAACTACAAGACCTCCTATAGAAATTGTATGTTAAACCCCTCTACAGAAGAGTCTACAGAAAACAGAAATGTTAACTTTGGCCAGCAAAACCGAACACACCCCAATTTCTGCCATGCTTCCAATGTGAACCAAAATTGTGTCTGTTCCTAGGAACCTATTCAACAAAAAAAACCCCATATATTATTAAGTTACTCCAACATCACTCATGTTTGCAATTTCAATGAAAAAAAACCCCAGCTCCCTAAACCTTCTACCAAATAAGAAGGCTTTCACAGGCTGAACTGAAAAAAGGTCACTTGGCCCAAAGGAAAACAGCAGCTAAATAGAGAGCAAGTATTTACATTAATGAGTAAAACAAGCACAGGTATGACGCATTTACAGCTGAATCAACTCAGCAGCCTTCCCCAGTCAGTCACTGGTGTGCAGTGGGAAAGTGTCCATCCACTCACAATGCCCACAGAACAAAACCTTACAGAAAAGCTGCCACACATCCCTACACTGGCTGTCCTGGCTGAGGATATCAGGAGCAAGCATAAATGATATTTGAACCTACCTGAGATGACAGTATTAATCACCGACTCTGCAGAAATTAGTCTAGAAGTGGTCAGTATATTCTCCCCCAACATACCCCTTCTTCTTACAGGAACATTTAGAAATACAAGCAATCTTTACTCATTCCTTCTCTCCTAATGAATCTTTCCCAGTATATTTTCCCAATATAATGCTCATATTTTCCACGCAGAAAAGCTGTAGTTTCTTCTTCAGCATGGATATAGTTTACTTCACAAGGCAGATCTGGAGCATAGTCACTATCAGCTCCCATTCTGAATCCAAACTTCAAAAAGTTCTGCCTTTAAAAGAACTGAGAGTTTGAGCTACTCAACAGACTTCTTAGGAAAAAGATAATCCACTTAACCTTTCTTAATCAGGGGGCTGTCCAGAACCAAGTTGCATTACAGTTAATATGCCCAATGGATAATGCTCATATTTCAGACATAGGACATCTTAAAAAATCCTAAATAATTAGAGAAAAAAAAAGCCACCATGCAAAATTTGAACCAATAATACCTAAAACCAGTAATTTGCCATTAGCTGTGGTCCCAACACCAAATCATGCTCATTTATGCCTCACTAATGGTTTAAAATGCCACATAATGATAAATAGCAGGAAAAACTAAGAGAAGTGAGAATGCCTAAGCCACGACCTTCTGATACAAGCCTGAAGTCATAATCAATCTAGCATGTTTTGAGGTCACATCTCAAAACTTGTGAACTTGTCACAATTAGTGACTTCAGGCTGATAATTATTTTTTTTTTGCCCCTTCAGCAAAAATCTTAATTCAGAGTGACTTTTACCTCCTGCCCTTCTACCCGTACTCCACCCAAAACTATGTTCCTGGCTCTGACCACATCTGGAGACGGTGATTCACTGAGGAAAAATACTGGCCCTGCAGCCAAAAAGGTTGGTGAGATCAAACTAGCCAGAGGACACGCTTCCCTTCAGAACTGCAGTCAACATGCCGGATGCTCCAGGGGTGGAGCTGCAGCTCCTGCTTTTGGCTGGAGGCTGCTGCACCTTCCACTGGGTCTGCACCCACCCAAGAGACATAAAAAGGCATTTGTCTTGATAGAACTTTTTTAAAAAGTACCACCAATATTAACAATCCATACTGAAAGAAAAAAAAAACCAAAAACAAAGGCCATTATTCACTTGCTAGGGGGTGGTTAGCACAGTGACACTGTATATAGATACCCACACATATGCACCAGCACACAGAGCCAGGGACCTACCAGTTTTTCTTCAGCTGTTTTCTGAAGTCAAAAAACAGATTCATGAGACTATATTGGTCTTATCATGCTGAAAACCAAGATTTAGCTGAAATCACCAAAGGAGAAGCCCACTGTGGAACAACCATGCATAATTATTGATAAGGGGCCCCAAACTTTTCCTTCTGTCTTTTGAGGCACACTGGGGCAACAAGAGCACTGAAAGGTTGCAGGGTTTCTCAGGTTACTCATTGGACCAGTGCTCTAAACTCCCCACATGACACTGAAAGCTCAAGCTACCCTTCCTTTTTGCTTGCCTCTCTCCCCCAAAGTAGTCCTCTCCTGCCATCACAGAATCATAGAAAAAAATGTGGAACGCTTCTGATAAAAGCCTGTGCCACTTGGCCTCAAAAATAAGTTGAGACTAGCCATGGTTTCAAACAGTATTCCCTTTTACCAGCCAGCAGGCTGTGCAACAGCTCTGAAACAAAAAAAAACTGAAGAGGTTCACAACCATCCGTATCACCCATACACAGTGCTCACCAAATGAAAACACATACACAGAAGAACATTTGTTAGAGCAAAATAGCTTACACGCAAAGTGCTAATACAAACATAAGATTAGGGAAAAGACCAAAAAAAGGAAGTTAACATTTCAGTGAGGTGTCACCAGAACATAAAAAACCCCAGACTCAGAAGCAGCCAAGCCTTCTGTAATACTGGGTTTCACAGCTTTTCTTTGGTTGGAGTCTGACTGAACATACCAAAAAACCCACAAGCAGACCCTGCAGAATGTAGAGCTTCCATTGCCAACTTCAAAATTTACGTATTTTTCAGCTTTAAGAGAATTCTTGTGTCATTTTACAATATGTGCGGTGCCAGCAGGGTCGCTAGGCTCCAGCCCAGCGATGACAATGCTTCACTTGCACAAATTTGTCTTATGAAAGGCACATGTGAATTATGAGTGATGGGCAGTAACCATTACATGATACTGATGAGCTGAATATGATTTCCAACTTGGAGAAATAAACCTGAAAAAATCTTTTTCTTTCTAACTTGATAGGGTAGTCCTAAGCCTCTTTGAAACATCTTCTGTTCAAAACACAGTGCTCTCTAATTAACCTAAAAATAACTGTAGACAAAACAACCATCAGCTTTCAAAAAACCTAACTATGAGAAGTCACAGCTCAGAAACTTCAGGGAATGCAGCCAATGTCAACAGCCAAAAGAGCCACTTTTTCTGCTTGGCATGGCTTTGGCACTCAGAGGGTCTCCAGAAACACCTTTATGCCATCACTCACGGGATGATGGTTTTGCCCCACCAGTCTAAAAGACAACTTTGCTGGTATAAGGTACACGGCTTACACCAATACCAAAAGCTGGAACATCACAACTATGCTTGTGTTATCACCAAAATACGTGCACATGAAAATTGGGGAGACTTCCAAGGTCATCCCAAACACACACACTGTGCTGCACAGCACAGCCAGAACCCACGTATATTGATGCAGGTATTTATTTTCATCACCAGATTTTCTCTTTAGGCGAATAACCATGGTGGTGCTAAGGCCACTTGTTTGCAGGATGTGATGAGCCCCTCAAAGGACTCAGTGCTGTGAGGCTGTGATCTGCCCAATGTTGCAACAAGGGAGCACCAAGGAAAAGTTTGCTGCAAGCTGCATAACTGAATTAAGAGCTTCCACATTCAAGCAGATACCTCCTCTACCAGCTTCCTGAAGCTAAATTTTTGTCCCATATTCTTCCCACAGAGGGAGGTTCAACACTTGCTCCCTCAGAACACATTTTGGGAGCTCGCTCCTTGAAACAGGGTACACAGGCAAGTATGTGCAACTGTGGAGAGCAGAAATGAAGGAAACCATTCTGAACTCGAGGTACCAGTGGTACTGCTACAAATAAAAGCACGGTAGACACAGAGTATCTGCTGCGCCTCAAAGGACACAGGCAGGGTACACTCCAGTTCCAAACACACCCCAGTGCAGTGTTGGAGAAACATCAGCAGGACCTCTATGATGGTGATGCTTTTATCATGATCTCCTTCAACATCATCTACCCATGCATGCTACACAGAAGGTAGGACACACAGTTGTTCTCCTTCCTTCTCAATTTCCACAGTTGCAAGGGTGAGGGGAATTCTTTAAGGTTGGCAACAGCTAAATCCAAACAATCCCTGCAGCCACCACTATGCACACTGTGCTGCAAGTTCCCCAGGAGCTGAGCACCAGCTTGGAGGGTAGATTTGGACAAAACAACCTACAGAAGTTTCTCCCAGCCTCAAGCTCTTTCTGACCTCCACTGGGTCAGCAAATGCCACACTTCTTCTGTGACAGGGACAGCAGCCATGGTTCAGTGCAACACCCCATACATATTGGTCAAAGTGACTATCATGTTAGAGGAAGAAGATAAACCTGACTTCTGCATCCTCTTCCCCTGCTGCCCTGATAAGCCCTGCTTGGGAACTTTAGATGCTGAAGAGGCAGTTTGAGCTCCCCTCTCCTGCCTTTTTTGTGATAAATTTCCTTGTCTTCTGCCTCATCTGGAAATTACTTTCTTCCTTCCCTCATGGCATACATCCCCTTTTAGCAGGGATGCATTCTCACTGGAAAAAAGTCTGACCTCAGCTACCACAGGAGCCTGTTCCCTTGAGAGCACTCTGGCTGTTGGTAAAACATATGGGAACAATTTTTTCAGGCTGTGTTAAGCAACACAGCCAAATGGCTCTATTGCACACATCCATACAGGATTTCTACAGGTTTTAATACTTTAGATAAGCAAATATAACTACAAAAATAAACCAAAAAAATTAAAATTCTATCTCCAACTTTCTTTCAAAGACTATAAGGTAGCGTAGAACAATCAACAGCTTTTAAAAAGCCTCAGAAAACACTTTTCCACTGTATTTAGAATGCAACTTGTTATTACATTGATACCTTGCAGCAATTAAAGCATGTTGGGGAGCAAGTTACAGGGCAAACTCTTCAAGCCAAATTCATTACTTAGAGCCATGGATTTTTTTAAAGTGGTTGAACTAGAACATTGATGGAAGTCAAGGCTTCCCTGGAGACAAGTACAACTACTTGTTGTCCTTTAACAATAAAAGCTAAGACTACTAAGAAATAGTAAAGAAAGGAAACTGGGCAGCAAGATGGAGATGTCAAAGAGCTGCTAGGTCACAGATGATGGCAGCGTCAGATGACTGGCAGGAGCCTGGCGTTATCCCACACCTCCCTTAAGGCAGAAAGTCCCAACAGGAGTACCTCCATGTGAAGCACCTCCTGCTCTCCGGAGGTGTTTCACTCAGTTCCCTCATTTTGTTCCAGTAAGCATCACCCTGTACTGAGGCACATTATATTTAGCATCTAGTTATGGAAAAAACAGAAGAAATAATAATGCAGGCATTTTTTTTTCTCCTATTTTCACCTTTAAGTTGTACAGTATTTTCTGCAACAGCAGTGAAGATACTTCTGCCTCCAGTGTGGCAAACAGAAGCTTCTTGGTAATGCTTAGAAACGACCCTTCTGAAGTGTCAGTATATACCCTTCCTGTCATCAGCTTTTCTCCCAAAATGTAATTGTATCAGCAGGCTTACATCACTGACAAAGAAAAGCAGAGCAAATTGGGCTTTTCACCTGTGCCTTTTATCCAGCTTCCTCCTTCTTCCTCACACTGTAACTTATTTTAACAAGAACAGTAATTTCCTTAGATAAGTCAGCAAATATTTTTGTAAAGAGCAGCTGCAGGATGTCTGCCTCGCACAAATTAAATTACCTAGTGGCTCAATCCAGTGCCTTCAACAGACATTCTTCTGTGGTAGCTGGGTCAGACTCAGTGCATTTCTGGTATTGTGCCTCATGCTCCCTATTTTCCATTTACATATGCTCCACTCCAGAGTGAGGGAAGGAAAATGTTTATACTTGTGGGTGGGACTTTGGATGCAGATTAAAGTCAAGGTGCTATATTTACTGATCTTTTAAAGTAATATCAACATGTTGAAAGGGAGTCAAAGTTCTTAAGAAAGATCAAAGTCCACATGAAGCAACCACAGATTAACATAAATACATGCTGAAATGCTAACACAGACTGGCAAAATTTATTTGTATTTTCCCTGGAGCAAGTAATTTTGCCTAATAGGGGAGTCAAAACCATGAAAACTCTTCTTCACCTTTATGTAGGGCACACTACAGTACTTTGTGTTGGGGCAAATGACTCTTCAGACTAATTTTGCAAGGCTAGGTTAATACTACCGTATTGCTCATGGCTTACAAGCTTTTGAAAGGTGAGGGCTACATCCTCTAAAGGAAAAAAAAGGCAGTATTACTACTTAACTCGACTTCATCAAAGCTAATCCTGCATTTCTTCCTTCTTATTGCACTTGACAGAACTTTTGTTGCCTGACAAATGAAAAGGCAACAAGCAATAAAGTGTATGACCTTCTTTTATTTGACTAATTACTATTTCGGTAAACAGATCACCTATTTTTCTTGTGGAAGCATCAACAGCAGCACCAAGAACACGAGGGACGTTGTTTTCATGAGGGCAAAGGACAGTTTTGCAGATTAATCACAGCCCTGTAAAACAGATGCCTGGCTTGTATTTACAACCCTGACAGTGCAACTGCTTCGGCAAGAGGTGCAATTAAAGGAAGTGTGCAGGCAGTCACCAGAAGTCACAACCCAGTCACGGGCTTTGCCAGCAAACTACAGGCACAACACACACACACAAAAGCCATTGATCCTGCACACTTTATGTTCATAAGGCTGTGTCGACACCAGGCGGGACAAACTGATTCAGTAAAATATTGTTATACAAAATTCAGCTAGCTTGGACCAGAAGAGGACCCAGGAGCTGAGTTTTATCAAATATCCTGAGTCAGTAGCAAAGCACCTTTGATTTGGTTTCCTTACCCGACATACTGAAATTGTCAAGACCACGGTAAAGTTCAAACTTTAAGGAGTTCAGCCTCCCTCCTTTGCAGATTGCATAAAAGATTTCGTCTGTACTTAATACCATACACTCAATAAACCTTTAGAAAAGGGTGCCCAACGGCAGCCCTGCCTCTGAAACTTCCATCATTTGAAGCCACTCATGCCCGTGCAAGGCGGACAAAGAGCGCTCCCCGGCTTTCACACAGGGAACCCCGAGGAGGGACCCCCCACTCCCACCTAGGCACGGTTTCAGAGGCAGCAGGAAGCGGGGCAGGGTCCGCATCGGCGCCCCCACTGCGGGTCCCGGCCGCCGATGGGCGCGGGGCTGGGGGGCAGAGCCGCGGCACCGGAGCCTCCATCCCCCGCCGCTCTAATGAGCCCCAATTAGCGCCGAGCGCCCGCCCGGCTGCGGACAGCCCGCGGCAGCACCGCTCCAGCTCGGCAGCCCCGAGTTCCGCTCCGGTCACAGCCACAGAGGCCGGGAATTTGGGGGACGCAGCTCCCTCCCTTCCTCCCTCCCTCCCTCCCTCCCCGCCTGCCTCCCGCTCCCCGGGCGCTGCTCCTGCGAACACCCTGCAAACCGAACCACGCGAGGGAGCGAACTCTTTCCGTGAGCCTCCCGCCGCTTTGCTGCCGGTATCCTGCCCCACAAAAGCGACCCCACGCTGGAGGAGGAGGAGGAGGATCCCACCGGCCCGCGCTCACCTCCGCCAAGAAGTTGTCCATGGTGGCCCCTCGGCCCGCCCGCGGGTGCGCAGCACCGGGCACCAGCCGCGCACCATGTGCCGCTCTCGTCCGGCCCGGCCCGGCCCGGCTCGGCTCGGCTCGCCCCACCGAGCCGCCTCAGCCGCCGCGCCGCTCCATCGCCCCAGCGCCGGCACCAGCCCGCAGCCTTTGTCCGCCCGCCCCCTCAGCGCCGCTCGGCCGGGCGGTCCCGGCAGCGCATTGCCGCCGCGGGCAGCCGGCAGCGGGGTGACGCGGAGGAGGAGGAGGACAAGGAAAGCTCCCGCCGCCGCACGCTCCTGCCCAGGGCCGCCCCGTCCCGTCCAGGCGGGGCAGGAGCAGAGGCGGAGCCGGGGCCGCGCCGCTCCCAGCGCCGCGCTCAGCCGCGCCCCCGCCCCGCCCTCCCCGCCCTGGCCGGAGCGCGGGCAGCGCCGCCCGGGCTCCCTGCTCGTCCCGTGCTGTCCCGTCCCGTCTCGTCTCGTCCAGCTGCTGCCCCCGGTACGTCCCCGAGGACCTGGGAATGCGTGTCCGGCTGCTCGGGGCGCGGAAACCCGCGTTGGAATGCGGAGTGAAAGGAGCGCGGGCGCTGGAAATGGAGCGGCGGCTCGCCCCGGTGTAGGGGCGGCTCCGCTCCCGTGCCCGACAGCGCACAGCCGTGCAAAGCTCCGCCATCCGGCGAGAGGTGCTGCCCGAGGTGGTTACAGAATACGTACCTGCAGGGTTCCGCTGCGGACAGGCAGCGCTTAGCTAAATGTGTAGCAAACTTGAGCACGAGCTCTCCTCAGCCTTATCCCTGTTCCTTTGCTAAACACATCTTGGAGGAGCCACTCACTGAGACATCACTGCAAATGAAAATAGCCCTCCTTTATGTAGTTTTCCAGTCCCTTACATTTCTGCAGAGCAGATTTAAAGTGTTCAGGTTTTGGAGACATATCTTGTTCATAATTTTGCTCTGACACTGTAGTAACTAACAGCCCAAGAAACGAAGCAAAGGAGAATCAAATCCTGCAGATACCAGCTTGTTTCTTTCACATTGCAGAAAGAAATGTACCAAAAAATAAGTCACAGCCATAAAGAAATCAAATACAGTATTCTGCTTTTTGGTCACAGGCAGAACCCTAATATTGGTTTGGGAGCTTGAGCATGCGAGCAGACATATGGGAGATCAGCCCCTGATAGCAGACATAATCATGAGTGTGCAACTCTCATTTTTTAAGGTGTCACAGCCAACACATGGAGAGCAAGGACCATTTAAAAATGCAAGTTTAAGAATACATACACTACACAAGGAAAAACTTTCTAGTTTCAGTTTTGTGTCAAAAAAAATATCTGAATAAGGAGGAGAGCAGGTAAAAGATGTTTGACTTTGAGACAGGTCATGTCCAAAATGGGTTTGTGCTGGTCTTGGAGATTCACACAGTGACACCTATGAAAACTGATGTGCTGTCAAGGTTAGCGCCGGGACAAACCAACACAAGAGGGACTTTGTGCCAAACGAGTACCTGTCAGAGCCTACATGGGGGCTGTGGCTGCCTGTCCCATCACACAGAAACAAGGTGGGGGAAGTTTTCCAGCAGAGAGCAGCTTGCTGTGTTGGACATGGCCAGATCCTAGAAACCAGCAGCTCTCCCCAGCTCACCTTCCAATGGCCAGTGGCAGTGGCTTCTGGCAGAAAAAGCAGAAACTCTTCTCAGCTTGCTTGTAGCACAGCACAGAGTCCCTTGGGCAGCATCCCTCTTGCAGCTTGCCAAGCCCAGCTGGGACACATCCTGCTGGACTCTCTGCAGCATCCTGCGGGCTGCCAGGGCATTACTTCTCTTGTCAGTGCCCTAATCCCTACTCCCAGGTAAACAGGTTTTACCTTCCTACAGATGCTCTGGAACTCAAGATTTGCAAAGGATTCCACCTGAATTCACCTGTCTACACGGTATCAACTCACACAGAAGTTAGTCTAAGTCATTATTCTGCTGTAGATTGTAAGGTATAAATTCCAATGTGGGAGCTCTGTAACTCTATTCCAAACTACTGCACTTCCAAAGTTACTCCAGGGAAATAGGTTGGTTTTTTTTCCACAATCACTGTGCCAGAAAGCTTCCCCTCTCATACAAGTCCTAGTTTGGCAGGGGTTGAGTCAGATTTGAGGTGTTTGTTACATTATTTTGATTTTTGATTGAGTACTTTGTTTGACACCATGTCATTGGAATGTAGCACGCATGTCTGGCTACTGCATTGTTCTCAGGTCTGTGAAACACAGCTGCTGAAGGGATTCATGAAAACTTTGAACCAGACATCCAATAAAAGTGACCTGTGTTTTTTAAAATGAGAATTTCAGTAAATTGCAAGAAAACATTACCAATAGAATAGGACCATTTATATGCAGCCTAAAAATACATTACAGAAAGAATGAGTATTCTCTTGTGGTGGGGAAACATTGCAAAGGAGTTGTAAAACTCCTAAGACTTTGCTAATATTTAGAACGACTGAAAAGTTGCAGGAAGGATCTAGGAAAAGGGATTTTGGGAGCAGAGGGGAACAGTCACTCCAACAAGCTTCTTCCTTTTCTCCTTCTATGTCTTTTAGTGTCAGTTCTGCTCACAGTTTGTAAGCACTAGCATCTGTGTTTCATAGGAAAGGGGGTTTGAAACATGGTGTTTCCTTTTCCCGCTCTGAAAATGACCCCAAACTAGTCTCTTACTTATTTTATGCAATTGTTTTGGAATTTGGAAAACCCCACAGACACAGTGTACAAAGCTCCATGAACATCTGGAGACTTGGCCGGTTCTGCACAGCTCCGATTTTCTTTTCATCGGTAGAAATTCCTGCACTGATTGTGTGCCTAAGGTAAATTACTTCCTTTTGAAGCTGCTCACATGCGTGCCGGCTCAGCTTTCAGCTCGGGTGAGGACCAGGAATGGACCAAAAGCTCAGTTCCACCTCTTTGATGAGATGCCTCACAGGCTGTGATGATCCAACCCCCTTGTGAGGGTGGTTGGTGGTGAGGTGGCTGGTCCTTGGGCCCCATTCTCCCAGCCTCTGTCTTGCTCCATGCAGCACAGCTTTGGCATTTGCTAGGTTGGCTTTGCTCTCAGCTGGTCTGTTAGGCTATTTTAGTATCTCTCAGTTGCATTTGCTGCATTACATGGGAAAGGACTCATCTTCATCCAGTCTTTCTGACCATTCTTCCCTCCCCCAGTAGTTGCTAAAGTCTGTATCTGACCAAAATGTCTGACAAAAACAGACTTCTCTTCCTTCCTTTGATCCCAAAGTATTCTTAGCAGCTGGAACTTTTGTAAGACCCTGGACTTTTAAAACAGGTTTAAATTACTCCTGTCTCTATGAACAGCTCTATCCCATTACATGCAGATTTCCATTTTTGCTCCAGAGGCAAAACCAACTTGCTGACTAAAGCCCAGTTATCTGTAAATCATATGCTTCATCTGAGCTGTCTTTCTTCACAGGGAATTTCCACAGACCAGATTTGTAGGGCCTTTTTAAAAGATTTATTGCATATATTACAAAGTTTGTAGATGTGATTGCATCCCAGCAAACCATTAACTCATTCAGTACTTCGAGCACATTTGATCAAATTCTAGATGCCCCTTTTTAAAAGTAACTTTTCCTCCAGTTTTCATCTACCAAAACTTGACTGTCAGGGCTACTTGAGGGTTGATGGATCCTGGGGCTGGGAGTATTGGGGGCCCCTTGGGTGGGTGATAGGAGAGCCTGGCATTCAGGACCCATCCCATCACCCCAGCCAAGGGCACTGGGCCATGGGGAGGTAGGGGAAGCTCTTGGGAGTGGGTAGGGAGGGCCAGGACTGACGGTACCCTCAGGGTTGTAACAGTAAATGTGTTTGAAACCAAACAGGTTGGGCTGTAGCAAGTCCTTGTCTTCACTGCAACTGATTGTCCATGGTGATGGTTTCTGTGCATTTCACAAATCCTGCTCTGTTTTCAATAAGCAAAGACTTGTTCTGTTGCCCCAACCTTAATACAAGATCCGTGGGGGGGCACCTATATGCTAAAAGCTTTGTATTCAGTGATTTTTTGGAAAGGCTGATGAATTTTCATTGCATGCATGTGAAGCTTTGCTCTTTCTTAGCTTATCTTATTTTCAGTTGCCATTTTTCCACAGTGGTGTCATTGAACTGAGTGATTTTAGCTTTTACATGCCTGACAGGTTTATTGCACAAAAGCTTTTTTCACCCTCTGGAGGAGTTTTCTTTTCCCTACTGATGGCACTGAAGTAGATTATTTGCCTTACCCACAGCACTACTATCCCTTCGGTAAGGCATGTGGATTGATTTCAGTCAAAGAATTAAATGATATATTCAGTTAATTCAATCTTATTGATTAAAAGGAGCCTAAATTAACATTCTCTACTCATCAAAATGAGACAGTGTCTATTCACAGCTCAAGGCCTCATTTCTTCCAGTATTATCTGTAAAATCTGCTCTCAGATTTTTCCCCTAGATGTCTTTGTCCACAGCATACTTAATTTTTGAGAGGGCTTGCTTATGGTCTGTATTTCTGATGAGAATTTCTGTTTCTTTAAGCTTACTCCAAATGAGGAGTTTTACCCCCAGTCTGGGACTGCTCTTGCACTTGCGAGCTCCCATCAGATTTTAGCTAACTAACTTTTGGTAGACAAGATGTTGGACACTGACAAATGTTTCTGTAATGGGTGACAGTGTACAGGCAGACTGCTGGCATAGACCACAGTTTTCTACCATGCCATTTGTGTGGAATGCCCATTTCTTGTTTGGGAGGTACAGATCCAAAACTGTTACCATGGAGCTGGATTGCCATATGACAGCACATTTACCACTACCAGCTTGGGATTTGGTGAAGGCCTTTAAGTATGTGTGGTTGTACTCAGTTTCTGACCAGAAACTCCACCTGGGAGATTCTAAGTTTTATTTTCCATATAAGAAAATGTTCTCTATTACAAGATTTCAATACATGATTTCACGGACTCCAGACTTTTTTTCCCAATGTCATTCAACATCTGGCAGCACATACATGAAAACAGACAGCCCTCTAACTCTCCATGTTTTTATCCATTTCCTGAATTCTACTCAGCCCCTTTGCAGAGCCTTTCTCTTCATTGCTGACAACCCTTTGTCTGCCTCTTGCATCCATCCTTTGTATCATGGAATGACCTACTCCCTTCTGTGCCCCTCAGGCAGCACTACTGCTCGTGGTGGCAGCCTATTCCCTGTGTGCAGCTCAGTCCTGGTGTTCTGAGCTTCACTGACCCTTCATCTCATTTAAGATGCAGTTTGTTGTCCCAGCATCTTTTAATCCAGTTGGCCTTCTTTTACAATTTTACTTGCAACCTATTCATTGAAATTCTGTTTATCAGCTTGGAATATAGTTTTTACAGAAGATGCCAACAAAGACAGAGTTGTATTGTACAAGAGCATTGGTTTATCACACAAAGATACCCACTGGAAGAAAAACAATAAAGGAGGAGACAAAAAGTATAAAAAAGCTTAGAATCTGTTAAGAGATAAAGACAGTAGTAAAGCATAAGAAAAAAAAAAAACATAAAAAGAAATGAAAGATTTTCTCATCTTCTGAATCAGATCGTGAATACATTTTCCTTGCCTTCACCCAGGAAGCCTGTATGAAGACAAGTGTGTGAAGGCAACTTGTAGCTGCAAACCCTGAAGTCACAGTTTATGGCATGTTCATTTATCAGGAAGTCAGACCTGTGCAAAACATCTCAGCACCTCTCTGCAGGTCACTGCCCACAGAGCAGGGCCCAGAGGGGAGCCCACGGGGGCACCTTTTGCTGCCTCAGTGCTGTACAAGCCAGGTTAGTTCAGAACACATCTCCTAGCAATTTAAACTAGGTCATCCTTGTTCTGCTCAGCAAAACAAGCAACACCCACACTTTCTTTGCCACTGGCAGCGTTATGGAAGAAAAATCTTCAGTAAAAGGGCATCAAACCCAGCAAGGGCCAGTAATACCTTAAGCAATTGCCACTGTTCAGCCAGCAAATATAAATCAAAGGCTGCCTTCCCACGTGTGGTGTCAGGCCAGTTTAAACCATGCCCATGCTCTCCCCACCATTTATTACTTCCTCAGCTGTGATGTGTGCAGGGTAAGCCTACCTGAGTGCTGTAGCTTAGCACCTTACAAATTATTTTCCGGGCATCTCCCACTTCTCATGCTTGGATTCCTGTTGGGAAACAGTTCCAGAGTATGCAAAGTGGGTGCCCTGTGTGGGAAATTAAGCTAAAAGATATGCTCTAGAAACAGTCTTGGTAAATGAGAATCAGGATATAGGACCAGATTAGTGATGGTCTGAAATGCACTTAGGATGGGCAATAGGTTCCCAGCATGATATTTCACTCTACAGATGTGCTCCTATTTTCCTACACTCCTTTCTTGTGTGGCATAGCTGCTTTATGTCTGTGGATTAATGCAGCAAATGGGGGATGGAACAACTGATCCAAACTTTTCTTTTGGTTTTAGTTCTGGTTTTGTGTTTGTTTTCTTAAAACAAAAACTTGTCAGAAAAAAGTTTTGATTCTGATCAATTACCTGAGCAGGTTCATAAAAATACCTTGCAAACAAACCTTGTTGCAACATGGAGGAGTACAGGAGCAAGGGTGCTCTGCATTGCTGCTAGCATTTGTTCCTTGGGCCAGGTTACAGCTTCAAAGAGCCAGGAGGAATAACCTTTACAGTCTCTTGTGCTTCTGAGAAAGTTTATCTGTTTCACATATTTAAGGCTTTATCAGCCTGAGAGATAATTGATACTTTCCGTCAGTGCTCTTCTGTTAAAAGTTTCTTTCCATACATCTGCTATGGTAAGAAATATTCTTCCCCTTTGCCCCTAGATTCCTTCCTGTGTCTGAAATCAAGAAATCCCATCATAGCACAGGACAGCTAAATATTCATTTCAAAGGAGACAGCGTTTCCCACAAAGTCTGTGAGGGTTTAAATGACAACCACACAGTCTTAGTGAGACACTCAGAATACTGAGAACCTACACATTATAGAGGAGAATGTTCTTTAGAAGTTTGTTTAAAACAGTATTTAGTAATACAAAAATTGAAATGTGATGATTGTGTCTTTTCATAATCACTTTTACAACATAGCATGTCTTGTCTGAAAACCTTCTCTGGTGTTGCACTAATGTGGTAAGTTCAATTTTGGTAGCTCAAATACACTCGTTTTGCTTTGGTATATTATTGGACATAATTTTAGGATGTGTTTAGGTCTCAGTCAAGCTATAACTGTATAGGTTTGCCTATTTACTGAATGCATTCAAGTGAATAAACATGCCATTTCTTTGTTATAAACAAAAGCAAAGTTCCTGGCTTACATCAGTTTGTTGTCCCAGAATAGAATCAAAGGCTGCTGAGGTAGCTTAGGTCCCTATTTAGAAATAGGAAAACCTTTGTTTTGTGTACACAGACACTAAGCACTCCAGCGTGAGATGTCAGAGGAAGCTGGGGGTTAGCAAGCCCAGTGCTAGCTACATTCTTGGCATGCAGTCTGCCTGTAGCAGTATTTGGTGTTTCTGTTTACTTGCCACATATGAGAATTAGGCTGGAAAGACATGGTAGTCATGTTTAGTATCAGGCTTGTTAAAGGATATATGAGACTTCATCTTCTGTTTCCCTTGATTCTTATCCCAACTGTTTTACCGTATACCAGTCCCCTAACACCCATAAAACTGTAGCAGTGCTCATTCTTTTCTTAGTCAATGAATTACAGGATTTGCACAGGATGCAGCAGCAAGCTGTAAACAAAAAATGAAGCAGAAAACAATTCCATAAAATAGTCATTAACATTTGAGTAACAAACACAGTAGCAAACATGGTGTTTTTCAACAACCTGACAGTATCAAGCCTTCTAATTCCAGTGGGCTTTCAGCCGGAAACTGGGAAATAACTTGCATTTTGATCTTTGCAAATTCTTTCTTGAAACAGCAAACACCTGTGTGTGTGCACTACCAGAACTTTGTTCCGTTCTGCCTTTTCTGCCCAGTTGCTACAAATAGGATACAGTGGAATATATTGACCAGTGAACCCTTTCCCCTCCTTAATTCTCACAATTAGTTCAGAATTCCACAGCTGGAAAGATTTCTTTTCTTTGTATTTGTGGGCAGAAGTTTGCATACAACAGTGTGGTGTATGTGGGATCTGCCCTTCAGTTACGTTGGTGATTTTTTCCATTGGAAAGCTACTGAATCTTTGCTAGGGTTTTTGGTTTTTTTTTTTTTGCTCAAAAGCATTCTAAACCCTTTTAGGAGCCCTGCAACACAGCTAATCCCTTCTGCACCTAGCACAAATTTTCCTTCAGGTTTAAAGACTTCAAAAGCTAGTGTAAATCTCTTCAGAGAGGAAGCCAAGACTGATGTATTTGTGGGACAATCCCAGCAGAGTCAAGTCAGATGGAAGGAAATCATCTGGAGGGTGAGCAGGATAGTGCCATTCCTCCCAGTCACAGTTATCAGTGTAAAAACTGCAGAAGATCAAGCCCTTGCTCTGCACAGGTAAAACTCTGCAGCCAATGTTCATCCACTGAAGAATAATCTGGCAGAAGGACTCCCCTAGGCTGGAGAGAGGAACTTTAAATTCCAATCTAGACTAAATTTCTTGGTGGCAACAGATCTGAAGGATATTTTGTCCTGACTAAAAATAAAAATGCCTGGTTGAATTCAGGGCAGCCTTTGCTACTGACTGACCTGAAAAAGCTTTACTAGTTGAAATAGACAAGTAGATCAACTCTGCAGGTATATTTAGTGAATCAACTTTTGCCTAGAAGCACTGGGAGAAGGTTTCCTGTTACCTTCAGAAAAATAGGTGAATCCCTTCTCAAGGAAAAAGTCAACATTAAAGAATAAACATCAAAAGATGGAGCTGAGTTTTGTTAAGAACAAAATGTGTGCTAAATTAGGGTTGTGTGTTTTGCTTTTTATTAATGGCATCCTCAGAGGATACTGACTCACTGAATGACGGAAGTGCTTGTGGCTTGGGGCCCATCCTGAGCCACTCATCCTAGAACTAGGGAAGCTCTTCCCTTTTCTTAATGTAAGGAAGCTTCCAGATTCAACTGTCATGTGCTTCAATACCAAGAAATAGAGGCAACCAAGCACTCAAGTAAAGCTCTCTATAATGGAACAAGTTATCATCTTGTGAGATTATCCAGCTACTGGCAAGGTTTTCTAACATGGAACAATCAGAATTTCATCAGCCTTTGAGTACTGTTCTTTTTCCACTCAGAGCAGTGGTTGGTTTTGCAAGTTATCCAGTCACCATGTCCCAGGAAGGAGGGCTTTGCCAGCTATCCACACAGACAGACCACAACTGTGGTCTGAGGAAGAGAGCTAAGGAGCGAACCAGGTTGATTTGTTCTCATCCATTTTGGGTGCCTTCAGAGCCTCTCTCTGATGAGGATTCCCGTGTCTTCTCTTTGCACAACTGTAACAAACTTTCGGTTGTTTTTCTGTTGTTCCCAGGAAGTGATAGATTAAAGGGCTGCACATCTCTGACTCAGCACTGTGTTTATACTTAGGTGTTTTAGCCTGATTAGAAATTCAACTCTTCCTATTACTCAGGTGTCAGAATCACTGCTGTGGTAAACATCTGCCTTTAAGGAAAAGAAATAAATAAATCAGATGTCACGCTGGAAGTCACCTTCTTCTACCACTGTACTAGATGTTTACCAGGACCTTCTAGCAGTCATCGTGATGTCTCTACTCTGTGATGCTGGCACTGTTGAAGGGAGAAGTAATTGTAAGGCCTCTTTTGCCTTCATGCTGCACTGAACACATGGCATGTAAGAAATGCACCTTCCCAGTGGTAAGATGATAAAGGATTCTCATTGCCAGTGTATTTCAGGCAGAATTGCAGAATTGTCATCATATGCTTTCCTAACACTTGGCCTGACTGCAGCAAGATAGCAATCCATAACTATTCCTACAGAAAAAGTATGTATTTTTGATTTTATAGTTAATTCTTTTTAGTAGTCTATGTGTTTTATAGAAGCACCCAAGCTGAGGAAACTTTGAAACCAACAAGGTTTCCATACTTAGATGTAAAGTGCTAATGCAGTTTGAAAAGTCTGGGCAGGGTTCTGTTGAACAAGTTAGTTATGCATGCAGTGAAAAGATGCCCTCAAGATGCTCACAAAGCTAGGAACCTGCTGAAGCACTCCTAAGGTTTTCTTTTCATTCCTCACTTATTTACCTCTGCCTGTTTGTTTCTGTTGCTACTAGGTACCTTTTGTTTCCAAATTATTGTCATGTGAGTGGGCTTTAGGAACTGCCTGGAGCTCTGGCAAAGGCAGGGAGTCCTGTGCTTGAGTGGCAGCAGGCAGCAATTCACAGACTCCCTTCATGCTACACATTGGGTTTGCTGTGATGTCTCAGCTGCCTGAAGATGAGCTTCTGCTTCAGTCATCACTGAACTGCACCAAGGGACAGCACTCTTTGTAGGGGGGTCCTTAAAACACACAACTACTGTTCAGCAGTAAAACCCAGGAGCATGAACTGATGTGTGAGCTATTTTAAATGTTGATTTTCAAATCCTTCCTGTTTAAAACATTTACAGTAGATAACAATGTTTATGAAATACACCCAATGTTATATTTATCTAATTGCAAGTTACTCCCATGGCCTATTGGGAATGTGCTGGGATTTGCAGACAAATGACATCCAAGTGGTTGGACTGCACTCTGAGCAGTGATGCAGTAGGAAAGCAGCTCCAGTTTCAGTGGAGTAAATGCTGCTCAGGCCTCAATCTGCAGCTGCTCATTAGCACATGCTGCTGCATGGACAGGGCAAATCTGTAAATCTTCTGTCTGTGGCTAAGCCATGCCAGAACTCTGTGCTGCAGACTGTAACCCCTGAAGAGGAAGACTTTGTGCTACCCCCTGGGGTCCTGTGGGTATTCTAGTGTTCTTCTGCACTTGTCAGAGTTCTGAGAGCTGCGCCTCACCTGTGAAATTTGGCAGTGCAGTGCTAAGGCAAAGTGTGATGCAGTGTTGGCACAGCAAGGGCTGGTCTGTAAGAGCATAAATTTGATGTGAAGCTTCCCAGTTCTTACAGATCAAGAGTGATTTCTAATTAAAATTTCTCTACTGCTTTAAAACTGTCAGTCAAAATAGGTTTCTTTTTGGTTTTGGAGGAGTGGGAGATTTTTTTCTGGGTGACCTTAAATTACCCAGACTATACAATGGGTGGCATGATCAGGACACTCACAGTGACCACTTCTTGCTCTGTAGTCCTCCCCCAACATCTTTTGTCCAAAATACATCAGATCTATTCATGAGGTTTTCTTCTTCCAGTCTTACACTATTCCTAAAAAATTCACAAAGGCAGAATTGAGATTCCAAAAAATAATGCCAGCAGGAAACAGAATGGAGACTGAAGCATTCCCATCTTGAGAAACAGGCCAACAAAGAGAATATTGTCTTCATTTTGTAGAAGTTTATTGTCAAATTGCTTTGACCTCAGCTTCAGACTTATCTATATGTTTCTCAGTAGCAAAATTTGAAATGCTGACAGAATGGCATCAGTGCTCCTGGTCCAGTAATCTCATGACATCTTTTGTGATCAGTCTTTATGCTCACCATGATAAAACAGCAGCCAAAAAGGGCACATTATGTCTAATTTCCCTCCATCAAAATTGGATGCTATGCAATGGGCAAATAAAAATCAGCAAACGTTCTCTTGACTCAACTGCTGGCAGTTTTCAGCTTTTGAAATATCTCAAAATAAAAGTATTTATGAAGCTTTTTTGCTTAACCAGGTGCAACCCAGCTTCTAAATATAATCCTGTTTTTGCCTGGAAGCCTGCCACGAAGGGTCAGCACCAGTACTGAATATTCCTGATAGCAGCACATAAGCACATAGGTACCTTATGAAACAGCTGGTGCCTCTTTAGCTGTGCTAAAGCTGTGCTTGCTCAGGAACAGCACAGTTCACAGGGATGGCAATGAGAGTGAGGTCTGCAGGCACGAATAGGTCATCCAATTTGTGACAGTCGAACAACATCAGATCTTTAATGTCTGCAAGTAAAGACTTTATATAAAGCCAGCAAACTGTTTCTGTTTCTGCAGAACTAGAGTGAAATGAAGAAAATACTGCCAATATGGAATTTCTGGAACAGTCCTTTAGCATTCGCATCTCAAAATTGTACCGCCATGCTTTTACCTAATGGTTTGGAGTCAAAATAATTCTGAAGGTAAACTATGTTTTAAAAGATCTTGGAAAAACAATAGTTTTAGGAACTTTAGTTATACAGTGATGGAAAATCTGCACTTCAGAGCTGCTTCCTGGGCTGAAAGTTATGCAATGAAAATGGGGGATTTGGTCTCTGAATGCAACTTTTTAAAATAATCTAATTTTATTTAAACAGAATGGTGATGAGGTACATTATGGGCCTAGTTTTCTTTCACTTACTCTCCTTTTACCTGATGAAAAATCCCTTCAGTTAAAGAAGTCATAAAAATAAAAGACAGAAAGATACAGGATTCAATTTATTGAAGATAGAACTGAGATTGGGAGAAATACCACTGTATAGAGAGGTTACTAGATGAGCCTTATATAAAATTCCATGGTAGTTCATAATCTTGCGACGTATCTAATGGCAATTTCCTGGGGGATGGGGCAGAATGGACATAGCTCTTTGCATAGGACAGCTTGACAGATAAGCTATCAGATTTTCATTACAGAGAAGAGGTTTTTTTCATTTCTACTGGATTTATTATAGTAGTTATTAAGGTCAATAAAGCACACCATCGAGACCAGGGAAGATGACAAGAGATACAGCAAACAAGCTATTATTGATCTGTCTTGAGGACAATGAAATACCCACTGACCCATTTCCAGACCAGATACTTGCTGCTTTTCCTTATTACTAGATGACAGCTAGCTTTATGTTTGTTGTATATAAATATTCTAGTTTGCTGGAATACATATGTCATGGTTTAGAATCTTGTGGTGCTCTGATGAAGTGTAACAATATGTGCAAGGAGATGAACAGATACAGATCTGAAAAAAAAGTTGAAGATTGTATTTTCTAGCACAAGTGGTCTTTGTAAAAGACACCATCAAAGGAATACACTGGGCATGGATGTTTACATGTGCATCTAACATCTAAACACAAGTTTTCATCTTCCTCATATATTATTAAAGTTAATGAATGCCAGTACCTTGTCCAATTATAAGCAAGATAAAGATTTTCACTTTAAAATTTAAATTTATGTTATTATTGTTCATGGTATCATTGAAAGCCCTTGACAGATTTATATAATGTATGGATTACAACCAGCTGTGAATTACCAAGTTGCAGTTCTATTAAAAGATTCAGGTAATGTCATAAACCACAGGAGAGAAGCCTGATTCACTAAAATCCCAATGGAAATACAGATCTGTAACTTCCATTTTATTTGCAATTCTACATAAAAACTCTATGTGAGGAAATACTGATGCATATGCACCTTCTTGCCTAGATTCCCTTCTCTCAACCCCTCCTGCTTTATCATTCCCTCGTTTTTGTGACTCCTCACATCCATGGGCATGTTACTTTGCATGGCAGCTACAGTCACTGTCTCAGCTGCAATTTTAAGGCTCATGAGTTCTAATCTCTGTCTGTTCTACTTTGCATTAACACTGTATTGCCCTCTGCAGAAAAGTCAGCAAAAGCAAATATAGGACAATTCATGATGCACACAAGTCTACAGGCCAGTGAATGGGCTTAATCCATCAGTGAAAGTGTTTGTGCTACCCTCCTGATGCAGAAATGGTGTATCTGGGGTGTGGTATAACCCTTATCCTGATGCTTACATTGGTGCAGAGTCTCGGGATGCACTGTCAATCTGTGCCACCTTGGTCACAACCCGGGGAGAAAGAATTTCCACTTTCTTTAAAGGAGCAGGCAAACCAAGCATTCATAAACATAGCTCTTTTGATGATACACTTTGGATTTTCCTGCCTAGTTTGTACTGCATGGCACAATACAGAAGGGAATTTTACCTCTCAGTGAGGATAGATCAGTCTGGCAGGTCACCTGCATGATGGCTGTGACATTCACATCCAGTCTGTCCATGACTCAGTCGCTTGTGTTTGACAAAAGCAGACATGTGGTTCATTCCAGTTCTAACGCTGAATGAAAAGATGTTTAAAACAATGCCTTTTTTATTCATGTAGAGTCAGGGGACCTGGAAACCAGAGGAAGAACCTCTTCCATGTTCCCAGTCAGTAGATGGTAGATGCGGCCAAGGGCCAGCGAGTCACCAGGGCTCCAGGACCCACAACGCCAGCCACATGAAAAAGCACAATGCACCACCAAACCCTTGTCACTGGGACTCAGTTGTGTCACCTAATGCCTGCCCATACTTTATTGAAATGTCAGCAAATAAAAATATATAGTTTACATAATTTACACCTGGATGAGCTACACCTCACCCTATCTTCCCCAGTGCTCACAGTTTAAGGTATGGTTTACAGTTTTCTGCAAACGTTGCAGATCAGGTGATTTTGAAAAGGTTAATTAAATCTAATAGCTAGCAAGGGTTAAATAAACCTAATAGATAGCAAATCAAACCCGGAACTCAGAGCTGCAGAAAGCCAGGACTTGCAGAATTTGGCGCTAGAAAGCAGATTGTACAGGTGCAGAAATATGACAGCTGTGTATGATCATAGCCAAGGACTGAATTAAAATTGTTCTTGAAATTCCCTTGTAATTAGTGCAGGGACACTGCACATCATCAAAGTCTGTGCTTGTGAGACCAGGATTTCACGGAGTGAAATAATGCTCATGACACTGGCTATGTTTTGGTGTCATTAGCAGTAATTAGGCAGTGGGGAAAGTCCCTGCAGACCAGAAAGATCCCATTTTGAAGTCTGATGGGGAAAAACATTTTAAAAAACCTGCAGACTTCCATTTTAAAATGGAAGCTACATCTACCTGATTTTAACCTTTCATAGTAAGCAGTTATTAAGAATATAAACATCCATGAAACAAATGGCTTGTTGGATGTATCACCTTGGTCAAAATGGATTAACAGACTTCAGATAATTTCCTCATACTGATAGTAAACCTTTTTCACCACCAGCTTGTCAGCAGATGGTTTTTTAGAAGAAAGAACATAAACTGGCAGGAGGGTACAACCTAATTTCAGTGTACTAGTTCCTTTGAAGTGTAATTGGTCAGGGGAAAATAAATCAATACAAAAAAAGTCATATTAATTTTTAATCTTTGATTTTTCAGAGTAAACATAGATTTGGTGTTAAACACATGAACAATATCATTTATGTCAATAGAAAATTTAAAATTGAATCATGTTCCAATTTTTGTTAAGCCTTTGCAACAATGAAGAAAAAAGGTTTTTTTTAAGATTCAGGGGTTTTGAAGATTCAATTTTTTTGAAAGGATATTGTTGTTGTCTGATATACAAAACGGAGACTTATTATTAAAGTAACAACCTAAAATCAAATCAGAAAATGCAATAAAAAAGCTCCTACCAAAATGGTTGTTACAGGGACTTTATTTCTTTCTTTAATACAATGCTAATCCTATTTCTTCAAGAGAAAGAATTGGGGAAAAATGTGGAAACTGCATCTGTCAAAAAGGGTTATGCACTGACATAGGCAAGGCAAACCCCCTTGAGAGTGTGCCAGGACACTGCACTAAATGCAAATTATGATAGCATTTTAAAATATGCATGTTGGGAAAATAATCTGTAAGCCTTTCTCTGCCTAACTGACTTCAAGAACTGCAAAGATGTCTAAAATATACATGACAAAATGTATAAATGGTCTTCAGGTCTTCATAAAACTTTGTATTGAAAGGTGTTTAAGTTGTTCATTGTGTGCAGCTATAATCTTCAGTTTGCTATGTACACTGCAGGGTTTTATGCCCGTGTTGAATGTTACACATTGTTCTTATATAATTTACAACATGTCTAATTGAGCATAATGCATGTATTTTTATCAAGATTGGAGACCTACTGTGCTTTTTGAACTATCTAAACCTAACAGTGTATTCACATCACTGAAATGAAACATGCCTACGTTATGCGGGACATGTACAACTGAATTCTGCATGCGAGTTTGTCAGTGCTTTTCCTCTTGACCATGGACAACTCTCTGAAAAGGTCTACTGGCTCACTGCCAGGCACACTTCACTCCCGTGGGACTTGGTAAACTTGTGGAAGGATTATGCCTTCAATGCCGTCTCTCTGCATTCATTCACAAATTTGGATCCTCAAAGGAAAGATTACCTTGTATGCAAAGGTATCTCTGACTAACATGTAAGACCTAAAATTTTAGCAGATACTCTTCCTTCAACTCATCCTAAGCAACAAAAGGTGGAGAAAAACAACTTCCTTCACTTCACCCTAATCCTTCATTGATTTTTCTCGACAGACCAAGTTTCCCCAGGCAGCTGTTTTCTGCAGCAACGGCCCCTCGTCCATGCTGAGAACAGCTGGGGAACTGCTGCATGGAAAAAGAGCAGGAGAATTATCTTTGGGACCTTTCGCTTTAGGACACAGTTCTGTTTGCAATTTTAAAGTCCTGGAGCTTACATACATACAGATGCCATATCAAAATGAATAAACAACAATCCTGCAGGGTGAAGCACGGAGCAGACAGGAAATGCCTTAAGGTAACCCCGACAACCTTAATTTTCTCCATTTGTGCAGTCTTTAATTTTGTCATCACACAGTAACAATTCTCCTTCGGCAGAGTTCTCTGCCAGATGTTTAGAGCTGCATCAGCAATCACCAAGTTTAAGGTATCTAGGTGGTCTGTGCTGGAAAAATAACAAAAAATCTATGGTAAAGCCCACCTGGAAATCTGCTAATCTTTCAGCTCAAATGAAAACCCTGTAGTTCAGGGTTCTCTTGTACAAAAACTTGTATTCAGTTTTCTCTTGTACAAAAAGTGGGGGAAACTGAGGGAAAGGAAGTACAAAAAACTGCATGAAAAGTCCATCTTATGTAGAAATGATACTTCTAGAATGTTCATGGGAGTTTATCCAATTCTTCAGTACATCTAAAAGCAGATGCCTTGCTAGAAGTTCAATTTGGATCACTATCAAGCTCTGTTTCTCAAGGTGTCCTAGCCATCAAATTTATTTTTCAAACAAACATTTGTTTACATAAATGGGAAAAAATCATTATATTAAAAATTTTCAATACACCATAAAATTTTTTTCAAAATAAAATTTTCAAAGATCAGATTTCTTATAGAGTCCCTTTTGGGAGAAGCTTTTCCTGGAACTCTCACAAATGTGAAAGCAAAAGAGGAACAGTAATTGTTACACTGCTTATATAGTGGTTGTTTATAGCAAACACAGTTGCTGATTTTATAATTTTATAGAGAGACCCCAGTTGGAAATGCAGTAAGATTGTTATCCCCACCCCCACTGGATTAGCTATGGTAGGGTTTTGTGTTGAGGAGACTGGCAACTGGGGTTTCCCCCTGTACTAAAACCATAAATAATAATCCTCTACTCTTCTCTCTAGCTAGTGGAGCTAGTAATCAGACTAAGAAGAGCTTCTAGTTCAATTGAGGAATATCTGCATTAGCATTTATGAAATACTAGATAGGAAAAATCCAATTGGCTATTAATTTATCCACTATAAATCCTTCTCCATGAAATTGCAGAAGTAAAGATGGTACAGAGTTTAAAAAGCAGATTACCCATACTGCTTAAATTGCAGCATTTACTGCATGCTGACTGAGTAATCAAACACCCTATTATTTATTTGTGAATACATGGGCTCTACATGTGTCAGATTCACTATTTTTCAGTTATGGATGGACCAAAGTTCTAAAGCAGAAATCAGTGTTTATCTCACAAGGTGGGTGTAGGCTGTGATCTGTTACTGTTGAAGCAAGCAAAAGGATTGCAGTTGAAAAATGAACCGAGGGTATCCTCTGTAGAAAGAAAGTATAAAAGTACACAAGCAACAGTAATAAGCAAAAATGAAAAGATGAAGTAATAATAAATCAGCATGAAATTAATTAAGGAAACTTGCGAGCTGATGTGCAGCTACTGCAACATCTGGAAAATTCCTCTGAATAACAAGGCAAGCAGATCATGGGCATCCGTTAATAATCCCTTATGTTTCTTCTGTTGTCACTTATCCCTTGCAACAGATCTCCTTAAAATTTAGCATGTTAGCCTGAAAACAAAAATCAGGTTATCAGAGTTTGAGAAGTATTAATGACCATCCCTTTTTCTAATTTTGTTTTCTGTTTCAACAGGATACAAAGGCTTTTGCACCCAAGGGCACATATAATCTTGCTGCTTTGAAATAAGAATTTTAGTGTGGAATTTAAAATCAGCTGAACACATCAATCCAGTCCAAAGATATTCCATCCATGTAATAAAAACAATACAACAGGGGCTGCAGGTTTGCAATGTTGGTTTCTAAATTTTCCAGTAACACTGGGGAGGACGAAGGTCTTTCATTCTGCTTCTACTTTTTCTCCCTTGGTATTATGCTATGGGGTGACATGAGGGGCTGGTATGAGGGGCTTACAGATGGGAAGGGAGTGGAAACAGCCTCTTTTCATGTGGAGTTTCCCCAGGGTGGGTCTGGCACTGTTCACACTGTTTCCCTTGCCCTACAATGCCAGGAGTGGGGCTGTTGCAGGTACCCACAGACCACCTTTTCTCCTCAGGCTTGGCTCCCCTGCCAGTACTTCTGATACTTCTTGTTAAGTGCAAAGAAGTGCTAGAGGATTTGCATTAAATACAAAAAACCAAGCGGCCATCAGATTGTACCCAGTCACCTAAAAGCTCAGCTACCCTACTTCTGAGTTCTGCTCAGGAAGATGCAGAGTGTGGGATCCAGCTGACTCAATCCATGTCCAGGAGCAGAATGAGGTCGAGGGAAGTTGTGCATCTTCTACTCTTCTCACCCCCAGCTCTCTTCCCAGGCACTGGTGAGCAGCAGGAGACCTCCTATGGCAATGTGAAAAACATCCCACATTTGGGACGGAGGCACAACCCAGGCATGTTGTCACCTGAAGGTTTAAAATAGAGATTCACTTCAATAGTTCTATTCAGCAGATTAGAAACTTGCAAGAAGCTTATTTGGACAAATCAGTTTTTCTAAAATATTCACTGAAGAAAAAAGTGTAAGGTATTTAATTATATTTTCAGTCCAGAATAAAGTATTGGTGGAAATGAGGAAGACTTGCCAGAAGAATGAACAGTTTGGTGGTTAAGGCAGCTCATCTGCTGTGTGGGATAATAAAGTCCAGATCCCACTTGAAACTAGGGAATGTGATTTTCTTGCTATTAATTTAATTGTTTTCTTATTCATGCCAGGAGCAAATTTAAATTCACTCTTGGGAGGTCAAAACTCACTTCATGTTCTTGCAAATGGTCTGAATTATTTATAGTGCATAATGTTAGTAGAAAAGACTAGAAAAAAAGCCGGTTTGGGGGGGGATAATCTACATTTATATTAGCTAACCAACTTTGGATTTGACCTGCTTGGAAATAGATCAATTCAAAACCATGAGAAATTATTTCCTAACAATTAATAATTCTGCCCACATTTTTCTAGCGTTATAAGGACTTGAATAATATTTACCAGATACCAAATGGCAAAGAAGAACATGGGAAAGTGAGTTATACTCACCATCAAATTTACATCCATATGCATAACCAGCATTTGTGTTTCTGCATTCTTCTCATTTCCCCATGAGAATGCAGTAATCCTACTATTCCCATTCAGGTAAACACATTTTTTTTTTTTGTCTTTATTGTGAAAATAGCAACAGGATTTGGCCCATGGGGAAATAAAACTGTAGCAATAAATTAGATATTTTATGCAGGATATCATTAATATATTTGGATAAATGGTTTTGATAGAGCTTCCATCTCCCCAGCTCTTTCAGCTTCTTGATCTGGGCTTGTTCTCTAGGTCAGCAGTTGAAGTCATCAACATTTTGCAGTCTCCATTATCCTCGGTGTTACAGTTGCTTGTTGTTTTCATACCTCTTATATTTCCTAAAGACTTGTCCAAATTTAAATTAAAGCTTAATGGTGATATAAGGCACATTTGTTGGTTTACAACTAACCTACTACAGTACTGCTGGTAAAAATAAGGTGATTTTCAGTGGTATGATATACGTATCTCAGCATTTTTCAGAACAGCTTTGATACAAATCCTCCCTAAAATCAGCTAGGATTTTAAAGTACGTGTAACACAAGGGCTTGAAGGCAGGAACTGAAAGAGCCAGCACTCATCCTCATTTCCACAAGCCCCACTGGCAACCATAGGAATTAAATGCCAGTGGTGACCCAGCGAGATCATCTCTATGAGCAGCTCACCAAATACCTATCTGTGCACACTGCAAGAATGCACTCTGAGCTGTGAGAAACTGTGTGAGCTCATCCCTGGGGCTCTTTGCCTGGGCTAATTTACATAAGCTTCGAAGTGCCTAACATCAGTTCACTTATCTCTACATCTCTAGCCATATACCTGAAAAAAAATCCCTTTAATTCAAAATAATTTTTATTCAAAACCCTTTTAATTCAAAATCAAGTTTGGCATAAGCTTGGCTAGAGCCGATGTATTCAAGGAAATTTAGATTTTTATTTTCTGTTTGTAGAACATACTGAAACCCGTTCATATGCAGTTAACTGCAACTTTATAGCAATTTTGGAAATAAAGTCCTCATGGATAAGAAGCTATGGAATCTGATATTTATAATTTTCTATGGCATCTTTTATGCAAGGATCTCAAGGCTCTTTCTAATATTAAATGTGCTTTAAAACTCCACATGCTATTTCCACTTTAGGGAAACAGTGACATACAAAGAGGTTGAGTAATTTGGCAAAAAGGCACAAGTAACCCAGACATCCTGGACTGATGCCTTAGGTAGAGAACAATTCTATTGGGATTAGGTATTCAGCCTGCCCTGTTAAAATTATCTAATTAATGGGATTATAAAATGAGAGACTTAATATTCCAGTAAGACCTGTAAAATGTCTACAGTTTCTAATACTTGGCAAAGTGTCTGGACTGTGATACCACATGAAGGAGAGCACATTCATCACCCACCAATACTTTGCCACTCACTAAAAAAAAATCTGTTTTATGTAAATAGTGAACAGATGAAAAATAACTAAAGAAAAATCACAAATGTTAATCACCAGGGAACCAGAAGAGCTCAGTGAACCCATCTCCCAAAATTTAAGCAGTCATAACAATGTATTTTTTTAAAAGATAAGTTGAATTTTCAAATATGCACATGCCAGATAAATAAATGTTAATACACAATAATGTATCGTGAGAGACTTATAATAATAGAGATTTACAGCAATTATGCACATGTAAGTTTAGTAATTGAGTGAACAGAATGTTCACTCAAAAACTAGAATATTATTTTAAAAAAACAACAAGTAACAAACCCATTCTATAAAATAGGAAAGGTTTTCTTATGTAAATTCAGAGTCTGTTTTTCAAAGAATATTTGAAGGCAGTAGCAGGTCAAAATACAGCTTAGCAATGTCCAGGAAGGTATCTCTTCTTTTACTGTGTTATTAATAATGTAAAACTACCCTGGGCTATACAAAATATTATTGTTATGATAAGGTAAATAAACATCAGTGATAATATTGATTATTCTACCTTGCATAAAGTAATTAATGAAGAGATTACAATTAAACTAGCTCTGACTTCTCCCTCTGGAAAAACCCTATTTCTCATGTCTTTTTGGCAGTGACTTTCTAGACATTTTATTATCTTTTGCATTAAGTGAAATTATTCTGAACATAGCCTTCCTACAATTACTTTTCACATATACCAAGTTGTTATACTATCATTTTCTTATCTCCATACCATCATATCCTTCTCTTAAGGCTATACTATGCTATCTCCTGTATTTCCTTGTGCTGGGTACACCTTACAGGAAAGCAATACTGTAAAAGATGGAAAGCTACCAGTATGATCCTCTGCTAGTTCTCCCTGTCAGCAGGTCCAGGACTGGCACATCTCTCAAGTTCTTAATCTCACCTGTTCCTATGAGTCTTTGGCTATTTTTATGCCACAACATTGCTAACATCCACTATAGATGATGGGGAGTTCTCCGACCAAACTGACAGAAGATACCAAATAAGAAAAAGTTGTGGAAAGTGTTAATATCAATTGAAATTTCGTTTGGGGAGACTTTTGATCCAAATTATGCACATTAAAATATCCAGGCTAAGGTTTAAATTACTCCTTGGTCTGATTCAGGTCCACAATACAGACACCAGAATACAGGTGAATGCTGAGCAGGTTTCCCAATCTCTGCTTTTGGAATGTTCCACTTCTCATGGTTTTCATCATGTTCTGTGGAGCAAGGACCTGAACCTTAGTTTCCACTGCCCCAAGTTACAGACCTCACATCTGGACTTTCCAAAATATTTAATGATTAACACAGAAAAGCTTCAAAGGGAGAAACAGAAATATCCTTCCCAATTCCTCTCTTTCCAAGAACAGTCACCCTGTAGGGGTAATATATTCTGGTATAAATGAAGACATTGGAACAAGGAGTTATCCTGAGTGGCCTAGAGGATCACCCAGGCACATTAGCTATTCTGAGACAACTTCCCTCATCATCTTGGTGGATTTGAAACAGTTTTTAACACACAAATTAGTGTGGTATAGGTAAAACATTCCCTCCCAGTTCTAGCCCTGTGGCTATATGGAGTCGCACCAAAAGCTCATCTGGCTCCCAGGCCCCTGAAGCTGGGCAAACACAAAGTTAGCTTAAGCCTGCACTGAGATTACTATAAATTGGTTCTGACCCTCTATAGGTTCTCTTCTGCATCTGCAGAAGAAAGTCTTCAGGGAATATTTAAACTATATGTTTAACTTGATACTGTTTTTCTTTGCGTTTGTATAGGAGTAATTCCCAGGAGTTCTGATGTCAGGTACAATCTTGCTGTCCTAGCCAATGATGCCGTGAAAAGAAGGTCCCAGCCTGAAGAACTTCCTCTCTCACATACATCTTCCAATACTTATGACATCATTTAAATGTTAAGGTTAGGTTTTGGCTTGTTTGTTTGGGTTTTTTTTAAATTGATAAGCTGGAAGACATTTGAAAATCAGCTACTGGTCAAAAGCACACCCTCTCTGCAGGTTTGGAGGACTTCTATGTGGAAATCTGGGCAGGAAGTAACTTATTTGGGAACTGTAATAGCTCTGCAGGTTTCCTATTCAGCTGTTGCACAGGTGGACCTTGAAGGAATTTCCTTTTAGAAATTAAATAAAACCATATGGCAATATCTACATGCATTAAAGAACTTGAATATAAACACAGCATCCTGACTTATTTTTTATTTAAAACAGATGGTATTTATAAAGGGAATGCAAAGGAAACACTTAAGATGGGAGATACATGGTACGAAACAGGTGAGTCAGAAGAAAGGTTCCAGTCTTGTTTTGCAAATTAAATCTTACTGGATAAACAAGGCTGCTCTCATTCTCAACAGAGCAGTATTAAGAATAGTATTAGGGGACTTGTTTCCAGCCCTTTGTACATGTGTCAAACAATGACTGTTTTTATACAGAAACATGAAAGACAGGACTTGCAATGATGATGCAAATCATAATTGAAGTGTACTGGCAAAGAGCAACAGAGGCTGAAGGAAATATGCATCATGTCCATTGGCTCTGGATCTGCTCCATACTGTTAGTTCTGCCTGAACTGCTGCTGTAAACCATCAAAGGATGGGGGATGTTAACCTCCTGTAACAACTGGCTGGAGATGGGAGGATGGTTAAATCTATCTTTCTCGTTAACCGACGCATTGCAAATTCATCGCTTCACAGAACTGTGGCAATAAATCACTGATAGCTTTTTTCAAATCATCAAGTCTTCTAACATTACCTTTCTAAATGTCAAAGCACTCTTCTGGATTTTTTTAAGCAACCCAGAAAGTGATTACTGTATTTATGATGCAGAACTGGAGGTCCAGAGGTCTGTCTTCTACTCCCTTTAATACTGTTGAATTCATGTCTGACCTTGCCTTGGGACTCAGTGCCATGAAACAGTTATTTTGTGTTTAAAAGGAACTGAAGCTTCCATGTACCTCACAATAATTATCAGTTCTACTTCATTGTGAGGAAAGAAATTATGCTTTTTGTTGCAGAACATGCAGATATTTTATACTTCATTATGTTGAAGTCATAACCACAAACACAACACGTTGCCCAATACCAAAAGAAAATCAGAAAACATTTCAACAGAACAGTCCTAAATGGTGTCTAAACAAAGATACTTTTACTTTGTAATTTTCCTTTTGCAGCAGATGTCACAACAGCTAATGAGAGCTTGTCCATCGATATAATCCAGCTTTATATCAGGCAATTCAAACTATTAATCAAAAATATTCATTTGATCCTCAAAATCCAGGTGATGAGCTTATCTTTCAAGAACTGAGTAATAGTTTGGACTCTTTTTTCTTTTAGCCTCCTACTCATGACATTTTTTTTAAAGTTTTCAAGTTCTTTTTCTGTAGCAACAAACACATCCAATACTTAATTTTAAAACATATTATATTCTTTAATTTCTAGTGTTGTCTTTAAAAAACACCTATCACTTTTCCTATGCTTGATAATAAAAAAAGATTAACCAAACATTAGTATTATAAGCTGTGTGACCTTAAGAATTTAAGTTCCAGTCAGGAAAGAGTCATGTGCTAAAAACAAGTATGCCATATGCCAGCAAGTGAACATACAATTATCCAGTCTTAAAGGACTTCTTCATCTATGCATACTATTGAGATTTAATGGGTTAAGATTTGTTTCTATAATTCAGTATATGGAAGATATAGAAAAATTTCCATGTTTGCAGCCATGAAATCAAGAATCCTGCTTAGCAGTGAGCCCGCATTTCCTCATTTGGCCTTTTTTTGCTCATGCAGAGGCTGAAGCTCTTTGTCTCGCCCTTGATGGCTTTGTCAGTTCAAGCTGAGCTTTGGCTTTCTTAACCTCACCTCTGCATGTCTGGGCAATATTTCTAAAGCCCTCTTTTGTAGCCTGACCCTGTTCCTGATTCCTGTATGTGGCCATTTTGCAGTAGAGCTCTGTCATGAGCCATAGAATCATTTGGGCTGGAAAGGACCTTCAAGATCAGCCAGTGCAACTGTTAACCCAGCATTGTCTATCTACTGAACGATGTCCCCAAGTGCCACATCCACCTATCTTTTAAATACCTTCAGGGATGGTTATTCCAAAATTTCCCTAGGCAGTCTGTTCCAGTGCTTAGTATCACTGTGAAAGTGGAGAGGAGAAAATAAGGAAAGGATAGCAGCCTTTTCCAAGTAATGTGGAAGTCATGAAAAGCGATGTGAGAAATTGTGGGATGGCATCATTAAGTGAATGGACAACATGACGAGACATGAATTGCAGTATTGACAGGTAGGCAAAGTTTACACTACTCACACCTGCCTCATGGGTTCTGCAAGGGTGAGGTACAAAGAATAATCGTTCAAGCACTTCACAGGGCATACATTGCTCCCTGATGCTACCACAGCCCTCCTTTCTCCAGAAACCATTGCCTGAGCTAGTTTTGGGAAACAAGAGCTTTCCCCCTCTCATGTTCAAGCTGAAACCCAGCTATCTCTGTCCTGCAGGGCAGGAGACTGCCCTGGTCCCTATCTCATGAAGTTTCCACAGCCTGCAGCTTTGTAAATCATGGCAGGAAAGGCAGCTGGCTGCCACTTGTGCTTCAAGGACACCGTGATGGCAGTCTGGGATGACAGACCAGTAATGCCAAGCTATTGGCAGAGCGGTCAGATGGACAAGGGACAGGGCAAATAGAGCCAGACAGACACAGCTCTCCTTAAACTGGGGGTGCAGCCTCACCCGGTCATCATCTCTCAAAAAGAATGCTACAGAACTGGAAGGCTGAAAAACATTTCAAGGAGTGAATGTTAAGACTTATTATGACTATTAGGGCAACATGACAAAAAGTATTTATAATGAACTTTTGCAGAAGGTAGATAAGACGTTCATATTGTATCCGATTTCCTTTACTATGAGAAATGGGATATGTTCATCAAGATTTATTTCTATTATACTTGACAAGAATCTGCAGGAAATTTAAATTTGTGATTTTTATGCCTTTAAGCTAATGCAAGGCACGGACTGAGGGGACTGAAATTTTGTACGAAAGTTCTCCCAGGGAATGCAAGTGCATTATGGAATTGGGCATGCGTATCCTAGAAGAAGTCTCCAGAAGGAAGCAGTGCTTAGTGATCAGAGCATTTCCGTGCTTGGGGTCCAAGAGGCTTCATTTTCAAGAAACAGCCTGGCTTTGCTTCCAGTCAGTGCCACTCCAGAGGAGTTGTATTGCTCCTACAGCTGCTTCATGGCACTGTGTGGATACATCAGTCTGCCCAAGCTTTTTTATGGCTCCTTACACCATACCTCATTGCATGATGATGACATTGGCCCTGTGTTCAGTACCAGTAGACTTGATACATGACAGTTTTAGACTTGGAATTGCTCAACTCAAAAATCACAGAGGACATCTTCACTGGGAATACTGCTGCTACCTCCTATGCTAGTCTGGTCAAGAGGAACTGCACGATTTGACCTGTGTTGAAACACACACTTGAAAAGTTACCCAAGTAGTGGAACAACTAAATTGTTTTCTGCCTAGTGCAGTCCTACACTGCCGTTCTACTCACATGCCATACCAACCAGTTTATGGGTAGCTCAGTCAGGTCTACATTATGCTGTCTCCACAGAAGTGGCTTCAACATAGTCTGTCACAAAGGAGCCCTGAGAAGGCATAAATGATTTGAACTTTCCCTTCTATCATTCAAATTTTGAAGCAGAACTTTACATGAATAGGACTGGAGGAACAAAACACTTATAAACTTTTACGGACTTAGAGGTAGGCACATGCTCAGCATCTAGAGTTAGTGGCTTATGGGCTTCCCAGGTCTCTGATATAAATGATATTTGAGTAAACTTTCCTATGAAAAAGACAACTCACCTATGCTATCAACAGTTGGTAAATTATTTATAGGATCTGTATCCAATAACTAGGTGAGAAAAAATGCTCAGGAGTATATTCTGCTGTTATCATTGTCAAAAGTAATGCCATATCTAAAATACTTCTTGTCAGTTTTAGTAAAACAAGTGCTCTAGTGAGTAATTTAAACTTCCTAATGCAGGCAGAAATTACAGTTTATAGGAACTTCCCAAAATTTTACCATTTTACAAAATACATGGTTAAGAACACACTTCCCTCATCCTCAGGTGACAATGTCCTTTGATCTCTAAAAGGATTCACTGGAAAGACTAAAAAATTTGCCATCATTAGTAGTTCCAATATGAAACTCGAGCAAATATGCTTTATCAGTGTTGAAAAGGACCAAGTCATGCAGGGACATAACTATAGGGAAGCACTGATTCTTTTTTTACTTCCTGGGTGTTATGTAAATAAATGTCTTCCTTGACCTTACTGACTTCAGGTTTGGAGGTAAAGTTCATATACATATTTAATTTAGCATTATGAAAGTCGTTAGAAAACACCTGTACTTCAGGACTAAAAATCATATAAGTCTACTGCTAGAAAAAAGCCTAAACTGTTGTAGCAAACTTGGAAAAACCACTCAGAATATTTATTTAGGCTAATAACAGAACACTGGTATTAGAATTATTGTTGGTTTATGCAACACAATTGATTCTAAAAGTGAAAATTTGATTTTAGACAGCAGGGTTAATACATGGCAACAGGTAAAAAAAGTTCCTGATTGGAATTTATGAGCTAAATTAAGACTGATGACACAAAAATCATAAGCACTGGAAGAAGTTGCTAAGGATGAAAAATGAGGGGTCAAACAAACAAGTAGAGGCCAGAGGGATAAAAAAGATGAGCTCTATGTTTATTTGCAGCAAGGTTAAGAGTCACGAATGCTGTCATGAATATTTGATAGAGAGCTCATGAAAGAAAGGACTTCCAAGATTCAGTGGCCAGAGATGAAGTTCACAGAGGTGAAGTTCACACCACAAATTAGGTACAAACTTCAAAGTAAGTTTGGCTGTTTATACTGTTTACACAGAGACATTGTTTTCCTTTCAGAATGCAGTGTTTTACAACATGTTACAATTTACATAAAGTACCATGCTGAATGGAAATTGCTTGGTGAGGAAGTTATGTGGCCTCTGCTAAACAAATAATACAGAAAAGAGTAACTCGTGACTAGGCAAAGTCCAGTCTTGCTTACCAGGTTTAATCCTTACAGGCCTACTTGAGTCTCTTCCCATTCCTTACGTTCACCTTTTTAAAACTACATATGGCAAATGAGAAATTTTCAGATGCCAAGTCAGGAGGCTACACAGGCTCTTTGGGAGAGAGAGAATTTCTCTCATTTCATTTTGCACCTATCAGATGGGCAGCAGTTCTGAAAAGGGGCTCTGTTCAAAATGTCTGGTACAGTAGCACCCCCACTGGAAACCACGTAAATAGCACCATCCCTATGATGTGGAAAATCAAATATCCTTTACAGGAAGAAAATTAAAATCTTTAATTTCTTCTAGAATTTCATTAGTAATAAGTCCCAAGACTTATTCACTCTCACATGGCAAAAAAGAACCAAAATGCAGTTTTAAGAGGGAAAACTTATCACTTTTAGAAAATACGGTTTTAAAATAATATCTGTGGACAGATTTCTATCAATATTTTCTTTCCTCAAGCTTTGCAACTGAAAATAGGGTGTGGCGGTGGTCTCCATGGTAACGGCGGACGGTAGACCCCGCAAGGAATCATGGTGGAGCAGACCACTTCGGGGAAAGAAACCCCCGAAACCTGTTGCCACTTTGGTTTAGTCCATTTCGGTTCTCGTCCCCCCCTGTTTTACCAATGGCTAGCCGGATTGTTAATCAAATATGTTCACACCCTTTCTTCCAGAAAGTTCATTGCTGTTGTATCCTTGATTGGGCCTTGAACCTTTGTCCCTCCTTCCCTTTTACCCAGATGGTTGAAGTCCCTTATCCCCGCCTCAACTCCTCCCTTTAACCCTGTTCCCATTGGTTGACTGTTTCCTTTATAAGTCCCTGCACTGCCTTGCCCGTCGCCATTTTGGCACGCGACGAGAAGAATAAACAACTTCTGTTGCCCTGCCATTTGGTCGCTCCTTTCTTCGCCTTGTTTCCTAGAAGAGCTTGCGAGCGATAACCCTCGACCCACCGATGCCTTGGTGCCTGGGGTCAACGCCGTTCAGGCAGCGAAAACTTAGCCTGCTCGGTGTGCCGGGTCTGCCAAGGCAACCACCGATTGGTGGCCGCAACCTCTTGTTTTTATTTTTATATAATAGGGTCCCCAAGGAGAGAAGCTGAGGATGAACCTTCCTGCCAGCTGGACAAATGCAAGCAGGAGACCAGCCTGCTAGTTCCAGGCTGGCCACAGCACATCCTTCCTGGTGCACTGTAGGGATCTCTAGCCAGAAAACCAGGATACTGTTATCAGTAAGATGCAGGGAACATGGGACTCCTTTAGAAATGACTCTGCTCTTTATGGAAAACCTGTCTTAGGTGAGTGAAACACAGCTTGCCTCAGGTATGTTTTGTTCATCAGCAAGTACATTCCTGTACTTAACAGAGGAGTTCAACATAGGAACTTCCTCCTGTGGGTTCAAAGCAAAGTGGGCAGTCCTGAGGGAGTGCTGCTGAACCTGAACTGGGAGGCTGGGGCAGTGTTGCTCGGGGAATGGAGAGCATAAGTACAAGCACAAGGAACAAGAGACACTTTTCAAAGCAAGACCTAAAGTAGACTAACATAAGGGAGAGGAAAAATGGAGGAACAAGTGAATAGGATGAGGGTAAAGAAACAGATGAGACTGAGACTATCCAGCCTGGATGTGGCTTTGAGCAATTTGGTGCAGCAGAAAATGTGCTGGTCTGTGGTAGTGGGGTTGGAACTAAATAATCTTTAGGGTCTTATCCAACACAAAACATTTTATGATTCTATCATTGTCCCATTATCACGTATAACTTCTCTATAACGTGAGCCATTTGTCCAATGTGATATCAAAAAACATTGGCAGAAGCAGAAGATAAATAGAAATTCCAATTCCCTCATTGATTGTGAAACTATACTTCCTTTAGTTTTTCTTTTTGATGTCAAACCTATAAGTATTTTTTTAACAGGGATTACATTTATCTTCCATGGATTGATGAAAGAAGCCAGTCTTTACTATGCTTTCTATCAGAACGTCTGCACAAATCCTATTCCTGGGTTACTTAAATGCTCATGACACAACAGTTAAACAGTCACCTTTAATGAAAAACTTCTGGTTTACAATTACACAATGTCTATGATCTCAGGATTTAAGGCCTGGCAGTAAGTACAGAGAAGCAAAGAGGCTAAACATATAATGAATCATCTAAATAAATTTTTGCCTATGCTGTTTGCAGTTATTTATGACAAATTCAAAAAGTTCAACAACAGGAAGAATTAAACAAACAGATGGCATTGTGTTTCAGCTCTGGCTACAGTTAAACTGGGCATTTAACCAAGGTAGACTTATTTTTTTCATTCTTATACAGCATCACTGATCTGAGAATGCAGTTTCATGAGTGAAATTTCTCTCCCATTACTTGCAAGTGATACCTTTGGAATGCAGAACCATCAAAATGGGACTACTACATCCCTGGTAATTACTATTCTCCAAAATTCATATTATATACTGCTTACAAAAAGTGAGTAGCAAAAAGAAAATTACATGAAGGTTAATTAAGTTCTTTAACTTTTACAAGTGGAAAAGTAAAGTATTTCCCCCTTGTTTATGTGCAAATTTGAAAAACTGCTTTGTCAGAAAAATGAATTTAGTAGACTTAGTGCTGTTATTATCCACAAAATAAGAAATTATCTCCTGCTGATTTCAAATTAGTGGCAGAAGGAAGTAGAGTACCAAAGTAAGAACACTTCTGCAATCACGCAGTACATATCAAGAATATGTTGAGAAAAGAAGGTATATATATATATGGAGAAAGAGAACTTACAGAATGTCAGCTGCTATGGGTGTCCCCTTTTTCTCCAGCCACATGTTCCAAGTTCCCTTCCTACACAAACTTATGCCTGTTTGGCAGTAAGAAGGTCTGTTGTAAAAAGAGAATAAATTTTGAACTTCTTTACCAGGTTGGTGTTTGACAGGTTTCACACCCTAGAACCCTTTTGCCAAGAAGTCACCTAATCAGTATTGCCAGTGGAGAGGATTGTAGGGAATTGTAGCTTGTTTAAAAAAATTTGGGCTGCCTTGAGGCTGTGGCTAATATGCTAACCACATGGGACTGTATTTTACCTGTATACTGTCTTAGCTTCTGGTCTCCATTGGATTCTGTGTTGGGTTTTGCTCTGCACCAGAACTTATTTTCCTCTGATGGTGTAAAATGCCATTTATCATAGAAGTTTATGGAGGAGAGTAACAAACACGTTAAATACTGTTTTCTTCTCATAGTTCACTACAATGGCATGTTATCACACAGTGAGAAACACAGTATCGAGCAGCACCCAGTTCGTTTTGATTGTGTTGTGATCCTGAAGGGGTTTGGCCGACAATGCTATTATAAAATGTATTTAACTTTTGTAGAAAACGTCACAGGCTTCTATTGAAGCTTTTCCTTCCTTAATACAGCAGTCACAATCTTAATAACTCTAAGTAATATAGCCCTTGAGTTCCCACAAACTAACAATTTCAGAGCATTTGCTGATCTGCTGTAGAAAAGCATAGCATGAAACCAATGATAAATGGAATTGTTTCACATTACATGTGTGCTTATTGTTTCATAGCATAATGTCCAGAGAGGAAATAGCTCTGACAGAGTCCACTAGGAAAGCACGGGATTAACAGCAGAGTCAGGGCTAAATTAAATAGAGCAGGACTCTAAACATGTATTCTCTTTGGAGGTATCTTTCATTGCAGGCCACTGTGAAGGGACACACAGAGGACAAGACAAGAAAATCGCATTATGAGGCAATTTGTTGAGGACAATGAAGATAAATGTCTAGCTGAAAGATTTTATGAGGTTTACTAGGTAATAAAATAGCAGATGAAATTCAGATAAATTTAGAGCAACCCTAAATTTATACACCCATTACTATAGGATCTGAAATCAATGTTTCCATGCAGTAACATGATCTAGGGGTTATACTTCCCCAAAACCTTTGACTCTGTGTCCAATAGCAAACACAAAACCAACTACATATTAGGAAATTCTAAGTAAGGAATGAAGAACAAGGCAGAAGATATCATGCCACTACATAAAATCCTATGTTTAAATACTCCTACTAAATGTAACCCTACATTTAAAATATTTCATACAGATCCATTATCATTAAAATATATGCAGGAGAACTGGAAGAGGTGTAGAGAAGGGAAAACACATGGAACAGTTTCCATACAGGAAGTTGCCTAAGGGCAGATATTTAAGGAAGGTATCCCTTATGTCTCATTATCCTCTTTCTCTGTTGTCCTCTGTCATGGGCAAGATATTAGATGCACTTCTAATGTGAATCAGTGTTGTTTCTCCTTACGGTCTTAATTAAATCCTGAATCAAATAAGGCTGTCTTTCACTGTGTAGTTGATCCAATTTCACCTGTGATTGGAGAATGATGATTGTTTTGGCAACGGTAAGCATTGTGCAAGGGTTAAATAATGAGTACCATTTCTATTTTGGAGTGCTAAGCACATCTTACTCTTTCAAACCTTAGGCAGCCTTGACCACAATAAAGCATATTGCCTGAATGATTGTCTAGTTTAAAGACATAAACCACAGATTAAATTTGTTTCAGCACCGATCATTCATTCAAGTCTCCCAACAAGTGAGGTTTATCACAATGTTATATTTTATCCTCCTAGAATAATCCCAGTGGAAAGCCTACAGTGAGGCACGCTCACTGAGAATCCAATACAGACCAATCTCCTTTTCATAACCTCTCTTCAACAATGGCAATAAACATGTGCTGATGAAGAGTAAGTATAGAGCATGAGACTTATCTCAAATACTCTCCTAATTTTCAGATGAATATAGTCTAGGCTTAACACGACTTGTCCATTTAAAAACCCTAAATAGATCTTTTTTCCGAGTTATCCTTTTCAACCCACGCAAACTTTAAGGATCCACAGCATTCTTTGGAAAGGAGATCTTCAAGTCTGCCACCAACTGTGCCAAAACCCACCTTCTTCTGTTTGCTATGGATTCAGTTCCTGTTGTACACTACAAAATACATCAAACTCGCAATCTTTACCACAATATCTGCACGATGCATGACTCTGATGACCCGTATCACATTGCTTTATAAACCCTTTATTTTTCAAATTGGGAAACCTACACTGGCTATGGTTCTGGCATGTTCTCAATCATCCTTGTTTATCTTCTTTGAAATGATTTCCCAGTTTTAGTCAATTTTTCTTTCTTTTGCAGCCTGCCTTCAGTACAGTATAAGGTTTTGAACACCACAATATAAAAAAGACATTAAGCTCTTAAGAGAGTGTCCAAAGGAGGGCAATGAAGGTGGTGAAGGGCCTTAAGACGAAACCATCTGAGGAATGGCTGAGGTCACTTGGTCTGTTCAGCCTGGAGGAGACTGAGGGGGCATCTCATTGCTGTCTGCAGCTTCCTCTGTGGGGAAGAGAAGGGGCAGGCATCAATTTTTTCATTCTCATGACCAGTGACAGACTTGAGGAAAAAACATGAAGCTGAGTCAAGGGAGGATTAGTTTGGATATTAGAGAGACGTTTTTTGCCCAGAGGATACTGGAACAGGCTCACCAGTGAAGTGTCCACAGCACCAAGCCTGACAGAGTTCAAGAAGTGTTTGGATAATGCTCTCAGGTGCAGGGTGTGACTTGGAGTGTCCTTCTCAGTGCCAGGAGTTGGACTTGATTATCCTAATGAATCTCTTCCAACTGAGCATGTTCTATGATTTTATGTGCTTTTATATATATTTTTTTTTATGATAAGGGAGGCAGAACTGCATGCAGTCTCAATGCTGAGGGTGAACAATGCATTTATGCTTGCAAAATAATGCTATTGATTTGCCTTTCATTCCTTTCTAAATCGTGCCTAACTTTTATTTTGCCTTTTTTTGAACTCTATTGAACAGACATTGAATTGACATTTTCCATTGAATTGCCGTTAATAATCCGAAGGCTTCACTCCTGAACGCCACTGGTCAGTGCAGAATCCATTATTTATGAAGTTCTTCCACCTTACCTTTACCTGCACTGAATTTCATCTAACATTCTATTGTCCAGTCACTAGTTTCAAAGTGTTCTGCTATTCTTCTTCATTGTTGTCTTCATTCTTCCTATCAGGAAGAACAAATCCTCTGTAAATCCTTTTACTTCCTACTCAGTGTCTTCCTTCTCTTCTCCTTCCCCTGGCATTTAGGTAGCAAGGGTTTGAGCATGAAACACAGACTTTGGTGACTTTTCTGAAAGGTTGTAGTAAGCATTTTACTTCATCCCTTGCATCCAATCTCATAGCTGATCCATATCTTACCCCATGGCTTTTTGGATTCCCAAGAGCTTTCAAAGGAAACTGGCTTGACTAATTATGAACAGACATCTTCCCACACAAATCACATATAGTCACATGTCCATCAAGTAAATTATTTCTCAGAGTTTTACTAACTTGTTTGCTTTAAATCTTGTGCTACAGATGTGTAATTTCTTTCCTTCTCCCTGGAACCTGGAGTTTTAAAGACTGGTATAATATCTGCCATCGTTCTAGTCGTCATGTACCAAAATAGTTCTAAATGATGTGGCTACACATTACCATTGTCAATTCAACAATTTCATCCTTGACTTCTCTTAAAGCCCAGGGATAAACACTGTCCATCACTATTTAGTATTTCTATTGTCAATGTTTCCACGACCTCTCTAAGCACTTAAGTGTCAGATGTACTTTCTGAGGAACATCTCTCTCCAGAGGGATCTAGCATGGATCTCCAATTTAGTTCACAATGAAAGCTTAAGTAAAGAATGTATTGGGCTTCTCAGCCGTGCTCTTGCCCTCTCAGTGCTCCTTCAATGCCATGAGCATCATTTGACTCTGTGACCTCTCTAGTATGCTTTCTGCTCTTCATATGTCTGCAAGAAAATTTAATATTCATTTGATCCTTTTAGCTCATTGTTCCTTGAGCTCTATTTTGACATGCACTATTGCATTTATACAATTAATCTGTCAGAGTTTAAAATCCTTTGTCTTTTCCTTATTTGGATACAATTTCATCTTTTTGAAACATGTCTTCTTATTCTAATAATCTACTTATTGTTTTGATTAGACATGCTTACTTCCTTTTCACCCTTATTCAAGCCTTCTTAAAAGGTGGTGCACTGCTGCATTTCCAGTATGCATTTCTGCACTAACCTTCTTTTCCTGCAAAGATTTACTCACTTTAGGTTCAATTTAACAAATTCCTAATTTTCACATATTTATCCTTTTTGAAGTTGTGTATCTCTGGGGTAGTGATGGTGGAGGGTGGGTCTGATGGTGGGGAGTGAAACCATTCTCTGTAGGGATGCTGAGTTTGGATTTAGAGCCTACGTGCACACCCATTAAACATTCAACACTGGTTCTGTCTAATGAGGGATAGGCCAAGAACTACAGGTCAGGACTTACTGGGTTTAAAAGGAGTAATTTCTCTTGGTGTCTCAAAGCTGCTTAAAAATTGGCAATGTGATTAAGAATCACTCAAGGATTTTGCACTAATGAAAGTCAGAGGTACTAAAAACTTCATAGCAGGCATTCAACAATGGGCTATATTAGCAACATTAGCAGCCTTCAAGTTAAAGAATAATTTATAGAGCAGCGTCCTTTTGTCATTTATAAACTATTAATCGGCAATTCCCCTTTTATTAACTTTAATATGTTACACATGTTATTTGGTGTATGTCAACCATACACAGCTTTAATACATTGTTTTAATTAGTTAAAAGACAGGGAGCCACTAAAAATACACATTAATCAGTGAGAAAGCTGAGACATTAAGCATTCTTTAGCTCGTTTTTAAGCTGGTACTTTACTAAATCCCTACAAGCTCTCTAGACCTTTTGATACGCCTGCAGAACATGGTAGTTTGAAATCATCAAATTAACTTTTGAAAGAGTCATTTCATGAGATACATTTACTTTTTTTATGAATGACTTTCCTTTTTTAAAGCTGAATCCTCTCAGGAAAACACAGCAATTCCAGTTTTATAGATACTATCTTCTTGTGGTTCAATTCAAGACATTATACAGTAAAGAAATTTGGCTCAGATTTGTGTTGCAGTATAAGAAATCAGTAGTCCTCTAAAAATACTTGCAGTGCCTCCAAAATGTATTGCTAATGCTTCTCAATATATTGAACAAATTCCAGAGAGTCATGAAAGGTGACATAATTAATGTAAGTTGAAACCATGAAGACACTGAGGGGGAAAAAATCATACTATACTCTATTTAGAAAGTATGATAATGCAAGTTACAGACAATCAACTTAAACAGTACAGGTAACTATTTCTGGCATGGTTGACGAGAGTTTGATTTTACAGTCTTAATATTTTTCACAGGCATTAATTTTCAAGCCCTTTTCCAGATCTTAGGAAAGACAATTCTAGCAATGCCTATCTACAGAGCTGGATTTTTCATGTTGTGGCACGGACCTCTATCATTTGAGACAAGAGTAATCACAGCAGACTGCCCCTCTCTGGTCAGGCAGATCACTGGAGGAGACATATGACTTTTGTGGAGCCTTTTCAGATAGCTGAATCCAATCATTTCTAGTTCCTCACAGTCTCTACTGCCTACTTTCTTTTATCCTGCTTCCATAGACCTTTTCTGTTGCTGTCTGTTCACATCCTCACCACTCCTTGTCCCTGTCTTTAATGTCCTCTCTCACCCTTCTGATCCCTGTTGATATCCCATACTATCCTCTTTATTCTTGTCGCCTTAATCTTCTCCAATTTACTTAATTTCTATCAAAAGAACTATGTACTTTTCTGTGGTACTGGTCATAGAAATTACTTCAATATTTAAACTGATGGTCAAGACCCACTTCTCCTTAGGCAAATACCCCAAGGAAGTTCAGTCTCAATTGCATTTGAAAAATACAAACATTTGGTAAACAGAAGCTTATATAAAACCCTAGCTATCAAGCTGTCTGTAGCAGTTAACTGATCCTTTGACAGTGTCAGAAGAGCCTGTAATAAAGAAGGCCCTCTAAATTTATCTTGGAATCCAATCATTAAAAATGATATCAAGGAGCTAACCCTCCCCTTCATTTCCATATCTGCAGCCTGGCTCTGCCTTCACCCAGTGATGTCTGTGCAATGTATCAGCTTCTGTGGAGAAAGTGATAATTTCATACTTTTTTTCTGAAAATTTCTAAAGGCAAGGACAAACTGTGGCACCCTGCAGGCACACATTCTCTTGTATATGCTTCTATTTTCATGTAAACCCCTTCCCAAACCCAAAGCTAATGAATAGTAATTGGATCCATGGATAAGAAACCCCATAATTCAAGATTATTACTCTGAATTGAGCACTGCATGATATTGAACATTGGGTAGTCAAAACCATCATGGGCACCCTCCACTCCGTGCAGCATGAATGACCCAGGCTAATGCTTTCTTGGGAAAAAATACTTTGAGAACAAACATGTGACCAATCACATTATCACCCCTTGTTAATTTCTTTCACAACCTCTGGCAACCTGAACATTTCAAATTCTTTCCTAGTGACATCTGTATTCATGCATCTAACTCAGATTAAAACCCACAGCAACAACACTACCCTTGTGTAAGGAAGCATCACTGTCTGCCCTGTTCCTGTGCTCACCGAAACCCATCACCCTTTGGAGCCTCGCTATCAGCTCTTTCCTATTGATCCAATTTGCATGACCAGTTAACAAGGGATATCCCACAGCCACCTGTAAACCCTGCACCTTCTAGTTTCCAGCTGAAAACAGTCCTGCTCACTCATTATTTCTCTGCTCTCTCCTGTCAAATGTCCCATTTCTGTCATTTGGGAGTTTGCTTAAAGCTGCAGGGCAAAAAAACCCCACAAACAGATGGCAGAGGTTTCCTTGGAGTTATGCATGCTCTGTCTACACTCTGCCTAGGCTGAACAGCACAGCCTGCTTAAAGTATCTTAGACAACATGGCAGCAAAAATTAGCATATTACACTGACCAACATGCTTAATTTAAAAGTTTTAATTGGGTCGGTATTTTAAACTGCCAGCTTTTTTTAAATTTAAACATATTTTTTGGACTCATTCCAATTAATATTTAAGTAAAGGGTTTTCTTCAGCACTTAACATGAATATCAGCTGTAAACTAAAACAACTCATTGGGTACAAAAGTGCAGACTGTGCAGATCCACAAATTTCACCAATATTTGCCAGATCAAAATAACTATACTGAAGACCATGGGAATTGTTCAAAGAAAAACGGGGTATTTATACTGGTTTGAATTCATGCTTAACTTCAGAGGTTGAACTTCTCTGGGTAGCCTTTGCATTTTGAAAGTACTGCAGATAAGAACATCAAAGCTAGCAAACCTGAACAGGAAAAGAGGCTTCATGAACTGGACTGTGGTACTTGTCAGCAAACCTAATTTAGCATAATATTCAACTCTGCCCCAGATAGAAACACTTGAAGTATGTTCCAGCTCCATTCCCCAACTCTTACAGACATGCCTACATGCCTACTTCATCAGTCACACACCAGAAACTATGGCTCTTTTGTCTTCTATGGGCAGTTCTCTGAAGCTGCTGGAGGTCATAAAAGTAACAAGGATAGGCAAACAAAGGGAAAGGATGTTTTTCCTTTAGGGAAAGGCAGATTCAGGGCTCTAGTTCTGAGCTGAGAGACTGCTGGGAAAAGGGAAAAGAAATATGGGAGCAGCACTTATTATAATACAGTCAGTTTGACTAAGCAGATTTAGTGACATTTCCTATTCTATGTAAAGGCATGGCCACATGCAAGCCTAAGTAAATATTCCAAACTGTAACTGCTATGAATTATGGCTTTTTGCTATGAGTTCAAAGCTCTCCATGACAGATCTGCAGTCTGACTCATGATATTTGGAATAATGATTATCCTGTATAAAACACAACAGCTTTCCTCTTGTGGTATACAATGGAAGATTTTCTCCAGTGGTTTACTACCACACTTGTCACTTAAGGACTTACAAAAGTGGTTAATGGGACTTTTTGAAAGTACCCAAATTCTTATCTATGCCTGGAATAAAATTTCCCTTCAATACAGACATGTGGATGCTCTTTAAGCACTTAAGTACAAACATGTAGCAATTTTTCCATAGCTCTGTTCAATCAAAGGAGAGTATTCAAGCGACAAGTCAAGCCACACACTCAAAACACAGAGTGCATTCTGCCTCAGCAGCTGACTACCTTTTGCTGCTATTTCTGACCCCAGTTCCTGTCAGTCTTCCTTTGCTCCTTTCATGAAGCCCATTTCCATATGGGTTCATCATTCTTCAGGCCGAGTCACCATTATTTCATTAGGTTTCACTGTCTTTGGGCTATGTTAGCATTGAAAAGGCCCAGAGGCTGTTTCATAGTAATGAGGTACAGATGTGTCTCTGCTTTTTGGTCTGTCCTGTGTTCCTTCCCTGTCTTGAGCTAGTAAGACAGAAATTTATGCTCTTTACATGACAAGGTATGAAATACACTTCAGGACAACAGTCCTAATTCCCTGACATATCTGAACTTGGAAAATTATTCTACTGATGGGAAGATTTGAGGAATACAATCATGTTCCAGCAACCTTTAGATACTTTTTTTCCTAGAAAGATGGTTATATTTCACTTTTTGGATGTAGATGACTTGCATAAATGTCATCATCTAAACAAGATAAGCTGTATCTGGTGAAGCAGAACACACACTGCTGAAGTGCTTTATCTCGGTGTAACAGGGGCAGCTTTGTATTCATGAAAGTGACCATCAGAAAGGGTGCTGGTCCCTTATTATTTAGTCTAACAACTGAAGGAAAGACCAAGCTATTTTAATTTTTATTTTTAAAGCAGCTCTTACACAGATTGTGACGGGAGCATTTTGTGAGAGACACTCTCACATCTTTGTTGAAATCAGGTCTAGTCAGGGAAGGAAGCTTTTGCTTCCTTTTGCTGCTGATTAAGAGTCTAGGGCTTAAAGGGCAATTCCAGACTAGGAAGGAGATCTTTATCACTGCCCTTGGAACAGTTCCCACTGTTGTGCTCATTTTCTCCCACTCTTTTAATCACAACTTACAGCTGTAAAACATATCTCAGAGAATGGTACCAGCATATCAGCTGTTCCATGAAGATGCTAGATCATTTAGCATTGTTATGTTTTCAATACTTATAAATGTTTCTAATAATATTGCATGATTTCAATCAGTAAACAGTTCTTAAGAACTACCACAGCTGTTTTCTGAGCAGCTAAAGTAGATCATCTTGTAAGAAAGCAGCACAGGACAGTACTGTAAAAAATACAGTGTGGGCAGAAGCCATCTGGTGAGTATTACACACCACCTTCTTCTCTTACCATTATTCACCTCGGGTCCAGTCCATTCAGGAGAGATATTCTACACTGCAAATGAGGAGAAGAGGATCAACTTAGGATCAACTCTAAGCATTCAGATATAACACATCTCTTTAAACAATAAGTAAAGCTGTTGCCAGGCTGAACATGAGCTAACCATGTGCTCCCATCATGATCAAAGCAAACCACTAAGGGCTACCTTAGGGGAAACAGCAGATCAAGGGAGGTTATTCTGTGCTTGATCTGTTGCTGGAGAAGCGGGCCACAGTTGGTCTACTGCGTTCACTTTTGAGAACCCACATGGACTTCAAGAGAGATGTTAAAATTTGGAGAGGGTCTATGAAGTGTCTATCAAAGATGGCCAGGGACAAAAATTGCATAAGCTTAGAGGAAAACCTGAGGGAGTTGTACTTCTTTGTCTGGCAAAGGAAAGGCTAAAGGGGGGTTGAGTAGCAGACTATGACTACAAAAAGAGATCAGAGAATCACAGAATTACAGAATCTATTAGCTTGGAAAAAACCTCTGAGATAATTGAATCCAATCTATGACCTAACACCACCATATCAACTAGACCATGGCATTAAGTGCCACATCCTGTCTTTCCTTAAGCACCTCCAGGGACTCTACCACCTCCCTGGGAAGCCCATTCCAACATCTAATCACATTTTCCGTGAAGAATTGCTTCCTGATGTCCTCCCCTGTGCAGCTTAAGACTATGTCCTCTCATCCTTGCCTGGAAGAAGATGCCAACCCTCACTTGGCTACAACCTCTTTTCAGGGAGTTGTAAAGAGTTATAAGGTCTCCCCTGAGTCTCCTCTTCTCCAGGCTAAACAATCCCTGCTCCTCACAGGACTTGTGCTCCAGACTTCACCAGCTCTGTTGCCCTTCTCTGGACACACTCCAGGACCTCAATGTCCTTCCAAATTGAGGAGCCCAGAATTGGACACAGAACTCAAGATGTGACCTCACCAATGCCAAGTACAGGGGGACAATCACTGTCCTGGCCCTGCTGGCCACACTATTGCTGATACAGGCCAGGATGCCATTGGCCTTCTTGGCCACCTGAACACACACTGGCTTATGTTCAGCTGCTGTCAACCAGCACCCCCAGGTCCTTTTCAATTGGGCAGCTTTCCAGCCATTCTGTACCCAGCCTGTATCATTACATGGGGTGGTTGTGGCCAAAATGTAGGAATTGGCACTTTGCCTTGTTGGACTTCATGCTGTTGGCCTTGGCCCATTGCTGCAGTCTGTCCAGGCCCCATGCAGGGCCTTCCTACCCTCCAGCAGATCAACACTCTGACCCAGCTTAGTGTTGTCCACAAATTTGATTTTACAGGGGTATCAGAGACTTCTCATGGCAGTAGCAGAGAACCTAATGAGGGACCTGTTTTGTGACTTTGAGTTTTCAGATGGGACATTAGGATGAATTTCTTCACCAGCAGGGCTGAGCAACACTGAAAGCAGCTAGATAGAGAGAGGGTGGACTTTTCTGCTTTTCAATATTCAACTAAGCAAACCCATTACTCTACTGTTGCTTAAAGTCAATGATAGCTGGTGATGGATGTAATGAACTAGGAATGGTGATAATTCTTGTTTTAAACAGAAGAATGGACTGACTGACATCCAGATGTTGACCCTAACCAATGCTTCAATGTTTGTGTGAGTATTTCTGCAATAGGAACTGACAAATGATGCAACTGAAACTCTGTGAGCTTCCATAGCCCAGGTCTACTTTACTGTTTTCTTTATTTCCTGAAAGAGAAAGCAAGTCATTGAACTGTCTTTATTGATGGGCAAGTTCATGTGGGCAAGTTCACTCAGGGGTGAGAATGTTATGACTTACATCCCAGCCTAGTTCCAGCTTAGTCCTTACAAAACAGACAGTTGCAAGTCTTCCATAGCTTCTTTTTAAGTCTCCCCACAGTATTGCAGTGTAATATAAATGATAGTTGATACCTGTGGCGGTTGTGAGCCGCTGCGTTGAAGGCCCAAAGGCCCCGGAAGGTCCCAAAGAGGATGGGGGGGCCCTGGTGGAGGGCTCCTGGGACCAGAGAACTCCCCCTGGGGATGGAGGAGACAGTGGCTTTGGCGGTTATGCTTAAGTCTCTCCCATTGGTCGCCCGGTTTGTCAGTTACCCCTCCTGTTCTAGAAAGTTCATCTTCACTCGGTTGCTGATTTGTTGCTTCCCTCTGACTCCTCCCCCTCTCTCTCCCTATTGGACCGCTTGCCCTGGACCCTCCCTAACTCCGCCCCTGGACCCTCGTTTGATTGGTTCTTGTTCTCCTTTATAAGCTCATGTCAGGGGGTGCTCAGGGCTCTTGGTCCCTGGGCTCCCTCTGTGCTAGGCTCCTCAATAAACCTGCACAGAATACCCATACCAGAGTCCCTCTCGCCTTTCTTCAGCAGTCAGCTGCGCTTACCCCTGCTCTTGGCGCACCAACTGCCAAGCGAGCAGCCCACTGCAGGGTCATATTTGAACCCTCCGGAGAGTCCCACCCCTCAAAGGGTCAGGGGCACTCCAGATCGTGTCAGTCTGCGGTTGCCCGAATCCGGGTGGGCACCCAAGCGGCAGACCGATAGATACCTCTTAAATTGTCTGTGCTATACTTTAAAGCTTAAAAGAAAAGATTCCTTTCCACTATTTTTTTTTATTTTTATTTCTACAGTTTGAGAGTGACTGCCATGATTGCCATGCCAGAACATAGGAATTTGAGATTCTTACTGAAGCACTGTGTTTGGCAGAGCTCCAATATTTTAACTCGTTTTTCTTACAATGGCTGACAGGCTGCCCAAGGCCTGCAATGTAACACTTGGTGTCTCACTGATTCTGCCATCCAAATACTAATGAGGGACTTGTAGCAGGGCTGATGATTCTGGCCAGAAACATTTCTGTTGGACTGTGACATAAAAGAACATAATTTAGGCCAAACAACATTAGACAGGATTGGTTCTCCATTGAAAAGTTTTCTAAGTCACAGAAGCACATGAGCAAAGCATTCCTGGGAGGATGAGTGTATCTCAGTGTACAGAAGAAACAACTCAAGCCCATACTCAGCCTGTACTAATGAGGTCAAGAATCAAAACTTTTGCTTTTGGGCTACTATGTGAAGTTATCAAAGCCAGTATATGTGTTATTGCCAAACCTGAAAACTTTGTAATCCTTACATTTTTTATAATTCACCTTATTCAAACCTACATGGATGTACTTGCCAACAGTTCACAATATTGCCTAACACCTCCTTATTAACTTCACCTGCCACATCAAAACAGAAGAACCCTCTGCACGGTGGTTTTGGCAACACAAAACCAGACACAGACAATTAAGACCTCACCACATTTCATTGTTGACCATTTTCCCAGCAACACAAAACACACAAAAATGCAGATTTACAAAACCAGATTCATCTAGACTCTGACACTCTGTGACTGACTTCTAGTCCACAATGTTGAATTTATGTGAACTCCTTAGAGTGCAGCATGCTTGGCTTCTTGGTGCAAATAAATGTTCATCCAAGGTTAAAATACAGACATCTTTAACAGAAATGTTTGGAATATAATAGAGAACCAGTGAAAATGAAGCCTACCTCATCTTGTGGAACTTAGTAACTTGTAGTTACTTTCCTTTATTTTCTGAAGTTCCTGACAAGTCACTCTTACAAATGTAGGATTGGAACCTGTGTTCATATAAGGTTCTTGGTTCTTGTTGGTTCAAGTTTTTGAAGGACAGTGCTTGTCTTTGCTGGCCGTCAGCTAAAACTGTGATCATCAGGTTTGCACAACTGCCAGTTCTAGGTAGTAAAAAAAAACTTCTAGGGTAGTAAAAAAAAAGTTCAACCAGACTCCAACACCTTGATGTTTGTTCTTCCACCATCCCCTAGTGTGTATTGAAGAAAAAAAGGCTTTCTATTGTAGAAGGACTAGGAGTCACTGACAGTAGGCCCAGCTAGCAGGGAATGATATGACAATTAAAAGCTCCAAAGCCTGTTCTTAGTATTTCAGTGGGTGAAACATTAGTTGTTGAGGATAGGTGACAGACTTGAATTTAAACACACCTTACAGCAACCTGACATCAAGTGTAATGAGAGCTGGGTAGCAGCTCTGTCTTAGCCACTACTCCAACTGGTGTTCTGGAGGTGATTTATTTCCCCAGTATAACTCCACATTGACAGAGTTTTCTAAATGTTTTGTTCTCCCTCCCAGCACTAACACCAAATGTGATATGAAATATTTTGCTAATAAGCTACCAGACTTATGATCGAAAGGGTGATCAGCATTTTCTTGTATTAATAGCCCATCCTTTTCTTCCAGATTACAACTAATTTCCAGATTTGATGTCACCATTTCTACCTGTGATGACTTCTAGTTCGTTTTGTATTAAAACATAATTTGCCTCCAAAGATAGTAACAGCTGCAACATCTTTGTCCAAATCCTCTAAAGTAACTACATGAAATACTAGTGTTTAGCATTCCCTTTCTACAGAGAAAGAATAATGGACAAACAATATTAGGCCTGAATAGCTGGGGTTTTTTTTCTCTTCAGCATAAGTCATGATACCTATGAGTGTGTTATGGCTCTTTTTCTCAATGGCATAAATTCAGCACTTCATTTTATTATGGACTAATTTTATGTCTTTCTAAAGGCTTTGTACAAAAAATCTGCTAAATTACAGAAAACTTAAATCACAACTTCCAGCTTGAATCATACAAAAGAGAAAGACAATTGATTAGTTAATGACTGCAGAAGTTAATTTGATTTAAGAGCTATGAAGCTTACTTCAGATTATCTTACCAATATTTATTTCCCTTTTATTAACTGCCATTAGGGCTAGAACACTGCAAAAAATCATCATGAGAAAGGAAATAGATAGAAAAAAAGAAAATATCACTACTTACAATGTAACACATACAAAGTTTATAAGAAGAACTCTAATGATCCATGAGATTGGTGCCTAGCCAATTTTAACTTTATTCCTGAGGACTGGATTATTATCTAAGATTTTGGTTTCATTCAAAACCAAAACTTGGATATAAATTCCCACTCAGTTCAAGAATGCTTGGATCTACACTTAGCCTGGGACTATAATATCAGTGAAGGGTATGTTAATTTAGGGGAGCTAAAAGGAAAAGAAATAGGTAAAAATTGCATAGCACTGGAAGAAAGGAGGGGAGTGGAAAGCATGCTTGTTTAGGTAAGGTTTAGGCCACTAACTTCATTTTGCAGTAGGACTAATGTAACCTGCAGTGATGAAGGTACGATTGCAAAATTCAAACAAGTGATAGATTCATAGGTTCTCTTCATCCCTACTGCAGCCAAACTGTTATCCAAAGAGGATATCAAGTGACTGCTGGAAGTCTGGAAGGTGTTTTCTAGGGCTGTTTATACTGGACTGCACAGTGATGAAAGCTATTTTTGTGTTCGGATTCTGTCAAAGCCATTAGGAGAAGATATCCTGCTAAAGCCAAAATTAGACATCTTGCATACTTTGGAAAGAAAAAAGAAGAAAAAGGTTAAGATAGAGTCCTCTGCCCTGACAATTCTGTTGCTATGTGAATTAACACATCAAGTAACCTCTCACAAAATGAAAATAGTTTTGGTGAGAGGAAAAACGTTTTACGCTCTTGAAGGGTGTTCAGTTCACATCTTTGCTCACATTATTTTGAAGTAAGTGGTAAATTTCTGAAAATCCAGACCTCTTTACCCATTATGTATAGATTTAAGAGGGCACAGGGTGATGACTGTTGTTCTCCTGGACAGGACAGGAAGCTCCCCTCAGCTATATTGCTTGTTCCTTGCTAGCTCTGATGTTACCCAAGTAGTGAATGGGTATTGCCCTCTGGCTTCACTGCTTGTTTCTCTGTTTTCTTGCTGTATGGGAGCAATGAGATATGTATGACCCAGAAAATGAAGAGGACATCCACTGCTAGCTGTTGCAGAACACCTTAGGGATCAGTGGGGCTGTGAGCACTAATGGAATCTGATTTCCTACAGATCACAGTCCTCTCAGCTCTGAGCATTTCTTCTGGATGGGGTAAGGAAACAAATGAAAGAAGTTGTAGTAGTTATCCAAGTAGAAACTTCTGAGTCACTCTTTTTTATGAAGCCTACAGTAATTATTGTAGATGTTTTCATCTGTGGTAAATCTCCCCAGTGCTTTAAACAACTGATCATTGCTGATATTCTGCAATACTGTTCTAAACCAGAAAAATTTTTCCCACTGATTCAATTTTAATATAATAGATGTTTTATGCTTTTTTGCTATACTGAATAGGTTGGCTGGAAATATATTTCACCTTGCTGTTAGAAGTACTGTCTTTTCCTTAGTGGATAAGTAAATCCAGAACAGCAGAGCTTGGTGTGCATGTGTATATAATCTGATGGAAGCAAATGATGGTCCTTAGTTCAACAGCATGGTTCAAAACAAAGTGAATTGATACAGATTATAATTACAATATTTTCATGCTAGATACTTTTTCCAAGAAAATTTCAAACTACTCTGAATTCCAGTTATCCTCATTTGGCCAAAATAATAAATAACATTTTTCACAGATTATCATGCATTTATGTAGGACAGAGACAAAAGGTGTTTGTCTGAAAATAACTTTGTTGGCAAGATAATTTGTAACCTGTTTCTAAAGTTCTGTGATTCTGCATTCTCATATCTCTCAGCCAAATGGATTGCTATCTAAAAGACTAAGCCTCCATGCACCATTATTTCTGTTAACCTAGTTTAGTCACTTCATACTGTTGATCAGCAGTAAGCTCTGAGAAGCAATACCTTTTTTTGCCCATCACATACTATATACAGCAGCAGACTTCTAATATGCAAGAATAATAGTATAAAAAGTGGTCCTTCCAAGGCCTTGTTAGAAGTTCAGGGAAACCTCACTGTGATATGCCAAAAACACATCCCCACCCTACAAAGAATTATTGATTCCCTTCAAAAACTGTCATTATAAGCTAAGATGTAGATGTATGATATTTTCTGGCAGAGTGGTGCTGCTAAGCCCAGAGAAAGCCTGGTAATGACTTTAAGGATATGGCTGTGGTCATCAGTAAGTGATCAGATGCTCAAGAGAGTTTTAGAGAGAGTAAGCATGAGGAGCAGATGAAGATGTAAATGTGTTCTGGAAGAAAAGCAGGGGCTGAAAATATTTTTCCTCAAAATTTTCACTGAAAGTATTAATAATAAACAACTGTACTGGAACTGAGCTAATGCTAAAGATACAATTCAAAGCACAAGAAAGACAACAGGAGCCTTATCATCACCATAAGAGGAAAGGAAACATACTTAGGTAATATACAAACCAGTTTGAATTTTCCCTGATGCTTACATTTCATCTCTATTTTTCTGCCTAAAATGTTTGAAGTTTTTAAACTTTTCCAGTTCCCTTTTGCAAGCACCTCATCATGTTCTGTGTGGTTGGCTCCAACCAAAGTTTACTACTTAAATATCCATGAAAAGACTGTTCTCATGGTATTTCCTCCCAAGCCAAAAATCACATAGTACAGAAAAGCTTCCAAGAAACCTAAATCTTTCAAGATTTCTAACCTAATTAGACTTGGATAAAGTCAACAGACCAACTTCTAATGATCTTGACTCCCACAGTTTGTCAGCATCCTACAGCTACCCCAGCCCTACAGCTGGGATTTACTTTCTTCACTATTTTTGCTAAGCAGAGAGTTTATTGGGTTTTTTTAATATCCAACTGCAACCACGGCTGCAGAGATTTTTGTGTTCACTGCCATGTCATTATCCAAAATTCATGGCAGTGAGCTGAGGTTACATGCTTAGGTGAACGGGCTATCATGGGTATGTCACATTAAAGATTACTTTATTGTTAAATTACATTATCTTATTTTAAATTTTGAGTACGTGCTGAATTTACACTAAGTTAGTCCTATAGAGAAAATGCTCCAGATTGCAAAAAATAATTCAATTTTTACTTTTTTTAAGCTAATTTTCTATACCTCCTAGAGTACCTACCTCTAGCTAGTTGGCTGTCTTTTAGGTAGTTGCTAGAAGTAGACGAATTTGTAGGACACAAACCAGCAGACCAAACACTGGTTCTTGTTCTCTACACTCCCGTTCTACTGGAAAAACCCATCCACATCTCCTTAGGGCTACTCTGAAAATGTATTGGAATATTTTTTCTTGTGGCAGAAGTCCTTGGAAAACACTGCTAAAGGTCAGCCTGAGGCTGCTCTTCTCCCCAAGCTGATTCACAGTTTGGTGAAAAAGTTCCCTTGGCCACATAATTAGTAGATACAGCTGAAATAATCATCTACAGGAGAACCATTCCAGTTGACACAAACTTTCTAAACATGCTTTGACTGTCAGATTTTTATTGCTCACTTGCTGTAAAGTGCAGTCATAATACCCAAATATGAAAACTTTCACTGGCAGTAAAAACCTGCCTTTGACCTTTTGGAAAATATGAGCCAACACACCTGGCTTTTGAAACTCTGAAAGCAGCAGAAAGTTTCGAATTATTACCCTTACCCTTGCCTGAAAACTCGATAGGAACAATTTATTCTTGTAAGAAACCATACCTGAGAATTTTAATGCTGAGTTTCAAGAGACAGGAAAAAATGGAACAATGCATCTGAACTGCACACACCAACACCTCAGCTATTTGCTTGGTCCAGTGACAGTAGGAAATATCAAGTATTGGTTGAACAGAGACAGCTTATTCCAGCATGATTTTGTTGTGCCAGGGTGACATATGCAGCCTTTGGGCATTATTGTTGCACGTGCATAAATTTAATGGGAAAATCCCATAGTCAGGAAAAATAACTGAAAATGAAAGACTTATGAAAAAACCTTCAAAGGAGGAGTTTGTTTTTGAAAGAAAGAACACAACACAGTGGTTTTAAAAATAGGTAATTTTCTGTTAAGCAAAGAATTCTTAGTGCTGTGAGGCTCACTTGTACATCTTACTGTTATTTTACATTGCTGAGGGGCTGTTCTGTACAAACCCAGAGCTATTTAATCTCAAAACATGATCCAAGAATGCCAGGAAGCAGTAAAACTGGGGCTGCTCCACACGAGAGGAGAAACTGAGGTTCTGCTCAATGCCTGTCTCACAGGGTCTGAACACATCAGGCTGATGTCAGGGTCCATTGGCAGCCACAAGTAAAGCAACTGATGAGTCAACCCAGGGTCCATCCAGGAGGTGCATTCTGGAGCAAAAAGGGACAGAGTCAGGGGTGGACATGAGGCTGCAGCATAGGTGTCCCATCCATGAAGCAGAGGGGAGATCAGGACTCCTGCAGCATAGCTCAAACAAGGTCTGTGTGCCTCAGGAAGAGTTAAGATGAGGTCTTGAGTCATGGGTAGTGTGGCTGTAAGCACAGGAGAGGCTGGGCTGGGTAGTGTCTTTGAGGCCATAGCACTGACCTGACTCTGCCTAAGGATATCTTTTATACATCTGAGGGTTTGAGACCTAGTAACCAAAGAGTACAACTTTTTCATCCCTTTCATTAAAGGCTTTGGAATCTGTTTCTATACATCCATCTATCATTGATCATGAATTAATATATACTAGAACGCTGGCTTTCCTGGTGTAACCTTAAAGCTGTTCAGTTCTGGGCTGTATGTCTCCAAACATTTCTCAACATTTCCCCCTGCAAATTTCAGGCAAACAATCAGTTCAGGGTCATTGGCTATTCCTTGCCCAACCCAATTACCCAAAGGAACTGGTGGAAAAATACTAGGATTTATTAATCACAAAATGCTACTGAAAAATAGATTACTTTCTTTCTCTTACCCAGAGCTACAGTAGATACTCAAAACATTCAATTTATGACCTACTTGAACTCCTCAGTTTCCATGTACTGGAATGAGGTCGAATTCTCTCTCAAACCCAATTTACTGCTATGATAACTAGAGGAATAGTGCTTGTCTACACTTCTATGACTTTCTTCCCACATGAACATGACTAAGAAATAGTCCTCTGCTCATTTGGTGCTGTTCATACCTGTGAAACTTGTATTGGTGTCTTGGAGTAACGTCATGTCTGGAGCACACACTCCCAACATGTTAGTAAAGGTATCAGACATTGTGAGATGACCTCACCTCCAAATCAGCAGATGAACATCAGATGTCTCCTAATCCTCTGAACAAGATGAGGTAACAGAGCAAACACAATGTGGAAATGCCCAGTGAAATTCATTTTTTTACTCTTCTTTCTAACCATCAAGGATGGGCTAAAAAACAGGATTCTTATGCTACTCCCTGAACTTCAAGTCCAACACCTGAGTTACCCTGAATGTGAGGGCCAACACAATATTTAATTACTTTTTAACTTTTTTTTTTTTTAATTTTGAACTTGATTTCATCATCACCTTTTCACTCCATGTAAACAGGTCCATCAGCCTTTAGCTCTGTGCAGGTGCTGTGCTCAGTGCTCCAGTGTATAACATCTCATCTCCCAGGGATGTACTGAGGCTCAGTAAGGAGTCATCCTGTTAAGCAGAAGTTACTCTACCTTTGAACTCAAGTTGTTTGGCAATTTTTTTTCCAGACAGTTGCATCCTCAGAGACCTTGGAAGTCCCCAGATCACGCATTTTCAGACTAAACAGTTTATCCATTCTTTAATCTTCATTATTGCATTTATGGTTACTAGCTATTTTCACAGTTGTATTAAGATAAACTAAGACCTACCTACTCTGATGTCATAGGATCACAGAACATTGTGAGTTGGAAGCGACCCATAAGGATCATCAAGTCCTACCTTTAAGTGAATGGTGAACAAACCCACAACCTTGGCATAATTGGCACCATGCTCTAACCAACTGAGCTTACCTGAGAGTCTTCAGTAAAGCCTGCTCACCTGCCTTAGTGCCAGTCTTTTTTGTCAAGAAAAATATGATATATTCCTTGTGCTGTGGATGATGGATAAATGGTTACAATGAACTAAAATTGCTGTGTTTGGTGAGGTAAGGATTGCTTGGAGAACTTATACCATAGGAACTGTTGTTGCCCTTTCATTCTCTGGAGCAACACATGTGAAAGGCTACAGGACAACACTGCAGGCTTCTCTGCAGCAGCTAAATTAACAGGAAAAAGGGTGGGGAATATCTCCTGTTCTGGAAGCATCAAAGCAGATGGGGAACTAGTTCACAAAAAAGGAGAAGAAATCCATTTCTCCTTCTCACTTTGTTCATTTTGGTGCACCCAAAATCAGTTTTCTTACAGCTACGATGTCATGCAGAGTCCTTACACCTGGAACAACAGGATCATCTGTAAAGACGCTGTTATTTATTATGCAGCAAGTGATGCTGTGCTCCGGGGCTTTGCTCTGCCTTATTACTTTATTTCATTCTCTAGGAAAATATTCATCCCTTCCCTGTGTGGATAAGCAGTGATGAAAATAGATGTTTAATATTCCTCTTAGCTTCCATTACAGTGGCGAGGAACTCATTTCATGTGCATCCTGGTGCAGTCAGACCAATAGATAAATACATAGAAACAAAGTAAGAAAATATAAACCAGAGCCATCTATAGCTATTTTGGCATCTGTTTTGCTTTTCATATTGACTGCTCGAGTATACAGTCAGATTCACTGGCAGTTTAATCACTTCCCTCATTATTTCAGAGGAATTCCTAATTTGTGGTATTAATACTTCCTGGGGTAGAAGGAAGACATTCATAATATGGTTATGGTACATTGCTAGTTTAGACAGAAAGACTGAGACTTCCAAATCCAAATTTCCTTAATCATATTTTTGTAACCTCACAGAGATAGTGTGATGTTAAGTCCACTGTCTATGTCAACTTTTTAAAAGTTAAAAAGACATTACATGTTGTATCTATTATTAAAGAGAGGCAATTAGGAGCTGGTTGCAGCAGTTTACTGAGAGGTAGCAATCACAGCTGCTTCAGAAAAATAAAGGAAGACGCCTACAGAGAAGGTAATGATGCAGTATCCCGTTGTCTCTAAACTAATACACAAAGAAATATAGATTCAAATCAAAGAGGAAAGGATGGGGAACATGGCCCCACTGTAAATCTTCTGGATGAAGGTTTGCCTTGTTGTTAAAACTATATACTTTGTAAATATACCAGAAGTGTATGAAGAAGCAGACATGTTATGAGGGGCAAGGACAGGTCTTCTGTAAACCAAGCTTGTTTTCATTCCAATGTATCATCAGTTAATATTCCCAGCTAGGGACAAATATAGAAAGAAAAGAAAATAATGTAAACTCTAATGCCTCTTAAGTCTTTAAACTTCAGCTACATGTTAAAGCTTTCATCAAAGGGAAGCAGTTTATGTAATTTCTTCAGTGCCTCTAGTACTGAAAACTTGCTATCAGCTGTCCTGTGTTCGCTCAGTTTTAATGAAATAATCCAGAAGAAAAAACAAAATGCCTATCTTCAATCCCAAGTATCAAGATGTTTGCTAAAAAAGAATAAAACCTATGTAAAAAAGATTCTCTAATTCTTCTCAAGGCTTATAAACTTTGAATTTACCTGATTAAGATAGTCCATGCAAGCTCTGTGCAACAAAAGTTTTCTATCAATTTCTCATTTAATAAGATAAGTACTAGGTACTTCTCAGAGCATCCAAATCTGGATGGAATCATCATGCAGCCCTATGGAAATCAGCAGTGAAATGCAACTGCACTTGGGGCTGAGAAGTAGGAAAATAAACCAGGAATTTGGATTAGGATATCCAAGCTGCTCTCAAACTAATGTATTCCCTGCTTTTAACTGCTGAAGTGCAAAAAGACTGGCAGTCTCTCTATCATTAGAAAGTCAGTCTCCAAAGCCTCTGTCAAGGGATTGCTATCAAAGTTTTGTTAGCCTAAAAACTCCCAGGTTTCTGCCTTAAATATGGGTCCATGATTTCAGACTGTGCAGTCTTGTCCTACCCACATGTGGCAGCTCGTATCAAACACTTCACAATACTCTTGCATTCACTTGCTCTTGCGATCACTTAGGGTGATTGGTAACAGTCCCTACTCCCAGTTAGGAACCCGAGATTTGGTAATATGTTTTCTTTTAACAGAAGCTGCTACCAACTAACACACAAGTACATCATTGGGAAGAGAAGCGTTCTACTCTTTGGCATGGGACAACTCCTCATCTTTCAACACACACAGCTGGCAATGCTTGCTCCTGTCAGCACAGGCAGCTCCTGCCATCCAGTGTGGAAACTCTTCAAGGCCTGAGAATGATCAATTTTTTATGTTTTTCCCCACTAAGTTTAGTGCAAAGTGAAAACTTTACAGTTTGCCATAACCCTTGGAAAAGCGGCCTGAACTGTTTGCAAAATCAATTAAGTGCTGTGTTTGCACAGAGAAGAGAAGGAGCAGTGTTTGAAAAGGGCTTCTCTCTCTTGGCAAAGGCAGCACATGTCAGACACTGGCCAGAAAGAGAGATTTTAATTCCCTGTCTTAGTGAAGAGAAATGGAGGCGAGCCTAGGAGACAAAAGATAGATGTGAAGGCAGGACAACGTGGCTGGCAGAGGAGAGCAGCGGGGTGGCAGAGCCTGGAGGAGGAAGGCTGGCTGCCTTGGGATGTTGGGCTCTTCTCCAGTTGTTTTTATTTTTCTTTTTTTCCTGCTGATTAGGTCCACACAAAGCAGACAGGTAAATTTGGGCTCCTTTCCATGGTCTTGTGCTTTGAAAGAAAATTCTCACCCATCTTCCTGGACTGCAACAGTGGGTGGTTGTGGGATGCAAACCAGGGTGCAGGCTGGTTGGAGCCACACAGAATGTTTGGCACTAGCTTCTCATCCTGCCAAGTTTCTGCAGTCCCACTATACCATGGGAACCGCCTGCATGTAGTCTTTGATTCTCAGTACAAACAAAGCACTCTTTATTCATGCAGAGAAGGAAAGTGAGCTCATATGAGCCACTGACTGAGATTGATCATGTGGTGTAATGCCTGTACAGCTCCCATCTCAGACATCTGATCCTCTGTGCCCTTGATATAAGGACCGCGGGGACCAGGCTTCCAACTGAGAGACATGCTACAGCTGCGGCAGCATGTACACCAGGACTCAGGTTTGAAGGCAGAGGGAATGGGCACTACATCTTCAATGCGCAAAAGGAGAAATATGAGAGTTGATCTCCAGACTGATGTGGTTCTCCAATGGATTTATCCCAACTCATGCATTCAAGGTCAAATGTAACAGATGATGCTGAATTTGGATTCTGAACTCCCAACACTTGCAATGTTTGCAGTTACTAAGACTCAGTTTAAATTTTGATTCCTCTCCATTTTATGTAATTTCCTGAAAATGACACATTTGGTAATATTGGACAGGCAATATTATTTTAGCTTTTCTTTCCAGCCTATCAGAAAAGTTATGTTAAATTAAAATGTAGTGGCCTAAATTAAGATTGAGCTTCAGCCAGGAACCAGTTGAAAGCATTTCACATCAATATGCTGAAGAAGCAGTTCATCTACCACGTGCATCCAAGGGCACAGCTAAAATATCATCCATATATGGCAGAGTTCCCAAGATGCAACTTCTTAGTGTTTCCTATAGTGTTGCCATGTAAATGCAGACACACACTTACCAAAAACGGGAAGAATTGTGGAGACGATGTTGTCAGAACAAAGGAGACTAAGCAGACAAAACTTAAACAAATGCAGTCTTATTTCTAAAAATAAAGTGTGGTAATATTGCCACTTTCAAATAAGAAATAGAAAGTTCTATAGTATATTAAAAATTATTTAGACATTGTGGTGTTATAGTCATGTTCAATAACAAAGAATTGGAATAAAATAGTACCTACCATTTCAATTTTTTGGTCAATATATCCAGATGTGCTCTAAAAATAGTAATGAAACAACTGTCACCATTCCTGAGAGACACAGGAGTACCATTACTGGAAGAATTTTAATTTAAATAATTTTAACTGGATTCCCAGCCACAGAAATCTTAAGATAGCTTCACAGCTGACACTAATATCCCAAATGTCACATTTTACACACTAGTTATATACCCTCTGCATTTCTTAATGTACTGTAACCAAGTTTTCAGGGCAGCTTCCTTCTCTTTTCTGTGAGTGGAAATTCCACTGTATAGTATAGAGCATTACGTTTTTTCAAGGTTATAACCCAAAGCTTTCTCATTATTTGATTTGTGATTTTGGGGTGTTGGAATATGACCTAAGTTTGATGTTGGTACCTGACATCCTTATTCATTCTCTCCTTGTCCAAACTGAGCTGACCACCCACTGCAGTCAAAAAAACCAGCGTGAGAAGGACACACCTCAGATCCTGTTTCCTGTTGTGTCTCCCAGTAGAGTACTGGCAGAATCTACTGCTTCCTCATACATTTTGTGGAGCAATGGGCACTGTTGGAGATCCCAACTAAGCACCTCCTCTGGCTACTTACATTTTTGATTCTTTAATCCTTCACCCCATCCTTTTAACACTTGCCTTCTGTGGCTTCACCTGAGCTTGCTGTCTCTACCTCTCCTTTTTGGTGTTTCTCTACCCTCCCTTGTATTCTGGGGACACTTCTTACAGTGCTTACAGGAAAGCCAATAACCCACGGCAGGGGAAATCAGGAGTGGGGTCATTCTGTAATGACACATCTTGTAAATGCTCTCCCAGACTTCACCATTGAGGCTGAGTCTGACAGAGAAGGAATACATGTCTTTTTACTTAATAGAATTTGATGGATTTGTTTTCCATTTGCTTGTCCAAAGAGGTGTTTTATCAGAATTAGTCAAACTGTGGCCACACACAAAGAAAGAGAATTTTTTGCATACATGCAGTGTAAACCATGTGTGTGTAACATCCAGTTCTCTTTGACAATAACTCTATAGATGCTTTCAGACTTTTCAGGAAGATTTTAAACCTGTTTTAGAAAATCACCACTATTAAAGAATTATTTTTCTTCTTGTTCCTGATATTTTCACTGTAATTTGCAAGATGAATATGCACAACTTTGTTTCAGTCAGGAGCTTAAGAAGCCAGTGTGTAACAATAATGTGAGGTGAAACACTTAGATTCCCTGGAATTTTTTTTACATTTGGCAGTTTGTTCCTAACCATATTAATTCCCAGAACAACTTTAGCAGATATTCATTGTTCCAGTGTATCAGAGGAGTACAGCAAAGACCTCGCCGATATTAAAGCTTCCATTGCCCACTGTAATCCCTACTGAAAGGTGAAAGTTAGTTATGCATTAGCTCCACACCACAGTTTACGTAGTTACACCCTGTTGATCAACCACCCCTGCAGCACTGTTGACATTCATTTTTTGCAGCAGTATTCTGAATGAATGCAAATTTCAAAATGTATGGCTCTCTTTTCAAATTGTAATCACACTTTATGGATTTGCACTGAGTCTGAGGTAAGATGAAATGTCATTTTGTGTTGCTATATTTCCAGTTGTTGTCAGTGACAACAATTAATGCTCAAATTGAAATCTTTAACTAATAAGGAGAATCTCCAAATCACTGTGCTTTAAGAAAAGTGCAGACACAATAATTCTATTTTCAAAACAGGGTGCCAAGAAAAGACTTTAGTGTTTGGTCAGCATTCTTGCAAATGTTCACAAAGCCCAATTCACAGGGTACTGAAGCATCTGATCAGGAGTGGTGGGATCTTGTGACCTTTGAAAATATGTCCTCAATATTTTGTTTTCTAATATTCAACTTGTAATATGAGATGAAACATATCTGCTATATCACACAGCTACTACTTTCTGGTGCCTTGCATACTCTCTTGGGGCACCACAGGACAACCATGTGGCTCAAGCATAAATGATTTTTTTCTCACAGTGAGAAAGTGAGATAACATAGGAGTTATCATCTCCAGCTTATATACTCTTTTAGAAAATACTGATTCTGGAGGAATATACATATCTACATTACATATGTGTCTGTAATCACTGCTATAGATAAAAACAGGCTCCCTTGAACCTGAGATTGGGCTCTGAGGGTCTTTTATCCCCTTTCTATCAGATTTTTCTTAATTCTCTCCTCCTGCTTATACTACTGCTCAGAGTTAACGAAGCACAATGCAGAAGACTTGGCATGCTAGTGTATGATTGTCCTGATACAATCTGTAGAGGATTTCAGCAAGAAATCTATAAATATCTTCATGTTTGGTCTAGCATGAAGATTCTTCCTAACAGGTTAAAATCATCTGGATAAACTTCCTTGATGTTTTCACAAAAAGAAATTCCAGGGGAGGTTCAGGAAATTCAATCAGTGAGTTAGCTGTGGCTGCAGAGCTACGTTATATAACCAACACGTGGATAAACGACACACTTCAGAGGATAAATGTTCTTGTAAAGGAAGTCATGTCTCAGAAATCTCTTGTAACTTTTGAAGGTGCAGTCTGATTTAGTCTTCCTGGATTTCCAGAATGTTCTTAAGGAAAGGAGGCGCCCTTTGTATACAAGGGAAAATAAATCCATAGATAATTAAATAGTTAATATACAAGAATAGAAGAAAAGGGTTGGTTTTAGTTATGGAGAGGGACATCAGCAGCACATTATGGTGAAATGTGATAAGCTTGATGTGATGAGATAGGCTGTTCATAACAGTCATAAAGAAATTGGAAGGGCACAAGCAGCAAGGTGAGAAAATCCTCCAATTATGTCAGTTTTTAGAGGATAGGAAGAATGAATTGCACGTAGTCCTTATTGGACTGAGTGACTGGAATTTCAAATGAGGGTTGAAATTTAATTTTAGTTCAGTATTAAGTGGTGTTCATGAAAATACATGCTCCCAATTTAAATATTAACTGATGGATTCTGAACAAACTATTATATCTCACAAGTAGGAATTTACTCATTAATTTGTGGATATATCAGTAGCATTCAGAAAGCAAGGATGGTGTTGAAAGTTACTAGCAAAGAGGTAGATGACATCATATCAGTGTGTCCCTGGATACTTCCATGGCACACCCCTGTTATAGACATGGTGTGCAGTTCTGCACCTTCAACTCAAAAAAGAAGAAACAAAATTAGAAGAGGTCTACTGAAAGCTATCAAGGTGTGGAAGATCTTCCCCATGAAGACCAGGACTCTGCAGTTTGGAAAAGGGATAACTGGAGAGAGACTGAGTCCTAAAAATCATGAGTGCCCTGAAGATGGTGAGGTTGTATTGGCTGTTTGACTGTTCTCCCAAGAGCAGAACTGGTCAGTGTGCCAGATTAGAAGTAGGGAGACTTCAAATAAAAGGAAAAGGAAGTATCTCCTCATCCAATGTAAAGCTAAATGGTTGCAAGAAATCCCTTGCCAAAGGATGGTGTATACACTGCTGGCATACATACATTCAAAAAGCATCCAAGAAGAGCCCAGAAGAGTATCCATCGAAGGTCATCACATACAAAGCTTGCAATATCTGCCTGTGGAAGTGAATAAACTGCAAATTACTAAAAGATGGAAAAGTATTCTGGGAATGTTTCACAACATGTGTATGCTGCCACACTCTTTTCCAGATATTAGCAGTTAGTCTGGCCATACATTTGGTATAACCCTGCAGAAATGTTACCCATTTTCTGCCCTGGCAGAAGCCTGGCCCCTTACAAGTATTTCTCAAAGGATATCACAGAGGTTTATCCCTCTAATTCCTTTGTTTCAGTTTTGTGTCACAATGCAAAGCAGAACACAAATCAAAAAGAAAGCTACTCGTTTGTCTTTTAGCATAAAATAGATAATTTCAAAACTGTTAACCTTCACTTTCCTCAGTTTATGTGAAATGCCAAAAGCTTTGTTGCTTTGCAGTGGCAGAGTCACTCATTAGCCACATGTTGACTTTCTCCAGTGTGCAATTCTGCACTGTTTGTGTATGCAGAACACAAACTAAACACAGCAGGTGTCGTGTTCAACTCTTTCCTAATACATTTGGATGAGATGCTTCTAATTAGTTATCCTTGCAAACAGAGCAAGAAAATGTGGTAAATATGGTCATGTGGGCTGACTACCTAATAGCCCAATTAAGTCATTGTTCTGTGGGGTCTGGCTGGAAGTTGCTGCCCTGTGTGAAATAGAAATAGTTTATATATACTTTTTAAAGGGCAGTCCATCATGGCTTCTGTGAAGAAATATAATGATAGTTCAAGCTTATTTGTGCAGAGTGCTGTGTATTTTGCATATACAGTAACTCTTTAATGCTTGCATAAAATATTTGGTATCACTAATTAAAGTTGGAGCTGCAGCTGGATGCATTCCAGTGGTTTAGAAATCATACCAAGAGCTGAAGGCCTGAGCTTTTGAGTATCAACAACCTCACCTAAAGGGTTCAGCCAATACACTCTGTATCAGTCTGAGATGTCAGCAATGAAAAAAATGAATACTAACTAAGTTGCCCACCATGAAATATTTCCATCTACCTGAAGCTTGTTCTCCTTATGTGGGTTCTTGTAACACAGTTCACATACACACCAGGCTGTTTTTCTAGAGACCTGATGGGCAAGTCCCTGCTCACGTGTAAGCTGACTCAGCACTGTGATGTTAGAAAACAGGCCCAGCAGGCTCTCTTGAATCAGATGGTGGCCCATTTGGAGCTTTTCAGTCCATCATGTAGCCAAATGCAGGTGAATAGAGAACAAATATCCAAGCTTCATCTGATGCAAGCCTCAATGCCACGTGTCAGGTACTGGCAACCTGTGATCTGCTCCAGTGTTTGTCCTGCAGAGGCTGAGGTGCAGCTCCAGTTGAACTTGCACCTGTTTGGAATTGTGCTAAGCTCTGCTGGTGTCACAGAGAGCTGCCCTTTGGAGCCTTGGGGGGTTGTGCTTTCGCAGTTGTGCCGGATGGTGGCTATGTATAGCATGGAGAAAGCTGACGTGGAATCTGGCTTGAGCTACTAAAACCCTAAATATGCCTCACTTTAAAATAAACATCTGATATGAATAACATCTAAATTGAGGGTCTTATCCAAACACAGTATCAAATGGTGGTCTAATCCTATGGCTATTCTCAATTACAAAAGTCAGGATACATCCTTGTCTGGGATGCTATATTGGAAAGTCTAGGATTCCTTTTGTAACCCTTGAGACTAGATAGCTCCAGGCAAAGGAGTTTTAAAATAGCAGCTCCAAAATTGCCAAAAGCATACTATTGCTAGCTAGCTTTACTTGACTCTATATAAGCAGTGATGACCTAGCTTGTGGCTTGGCATAATTTTAGAGAACATGGCAGACAATAGAGGAAACTCTGCCAACATTAATATCACATTTCTAAGAACTGTCCAAGCATTATTAGTTCAAATTAATTTTATAGGGTAAATGAAATTTTACCTAATAAGTACCATTTTCATGAAAGAAGCAGTGAATTAAAAATTACTAGTAGAAGTCATGTGGAATTCTAACAAGTTCTTGCTGCTAAATCCTCCCCCTCCCTTCAACTGGACTTGATGGGATCACCCCAGAGTAAAACAAAATAGATGTGACTTGGTGGAGAGGGTATGACACTCATTCATGTTTGCAGAATTTTCACTTCAGACTAAATGGCTGCAGGAGTTCCTATTTCCTTCAGTCAAGCTATACTAGCTGCCACTCAGAACTGCCTATGTGAAGAAATATATTTGTCAACGAAGACCTGCTGTTGGGTTGCTTGTGCAACCCTCCTTAACTGGACTCACTTGGGCTGCCCTGCAGGTTGAAAGGCTTAGCTTGATTTCCCTTCGAATTCTAAGCTCTTTGTGGAAAGGTACCTTGGTGTGGCATATTTTACTTTAGAAGCTTAGTGGCACTCTGTGATACAGTGGCTAAGGTTTTAATATTGTATCTTAACAATCAGACAGAATTGAAGCCCTTGTGCTCATGAACCTAAAGAAAAAAATTATGCTAACTGGGAGAATGACAAGTTTAACAGAATTTAAGGAAAAAAACAAAAACAAATGAAAACCCAGTGCAAATGCCATTTGAAAGTAGGGATTTAAGTTCATGTTTGTTCTCAAAAGCATGAAACCAGAGAGTTCATGCAGTGTGAGCTCTGTTTCTCTAGGTTAGGAATTCTCTTCACAAGCAGCTATTTAAAATACACAAGGCAGAGGAATAGTCTGATGAAAATGTGAAAGTCTGAGGAACTGAATTCATCTCTAAAGATCCTTCCTTTGTGGGGATTTAGTGTAATGCATGGACTTTTCATTTTAAATCTGGGAAGACAAATTTTGCTTCCTTGTCTGTAGCTAATGGCTTCCTGCCAGCAGTCATGGTATTTCTGACATTTTTAAAATACCAATTATTTGAAGTAATGGTGACCCTCTGCCCTTTTAAAACTTTTAGCTTTGCACATAGGGAGTGAAGTTGAAAAGCAGATGGTGAAACTAGGAAACTGAATGCTGCTACTTGCCTGAGTATAATGTCCTCTAACTGTAGAATTATGAATTTTGTGTGGGTTCATTTATTTTGTGTTTCTTTTTTTTTTTTTCCTTTTCCTTCCACGGAGTTCGTCTGGAGTCTGTATTTTTGCTTAAAGGAGAAACCTAGAGAGCTGTAAATCAACATACTCCATGTTTTCTTAAACCATAAACAGTATACAGCATGCTCCAGTTCCTGCTAGAAGTCTCTTAAACTAACAAGCCATTTGAGTCAATCATTGTAATAGCTTAAGGGAAGTGCATGTCCTGCACAGTTCTTCCGCTTTCCTGCAGAGTCATTTGTCTTTTAAAAATGAGTTTTTGGCACCCACAGCACTTCTAGACAAGTAAACATATTTTCTAGGAAAACACTTATTCAGTATAAATTATCCTTTCATTTGATGGCCTTCAAAATTATATACCCACTTGCTGTCAAGTTTACATTATTTTTGTCTTTACTTAAAGAAACTGATCATGTAAATCAACATGTGAATAAGGAATATGTATTCCTTCAAGCCTAAAATGGCTTTAGGCTTAAGATCACTCCACAGTTACCTGGCTGAGCATCCCTGTGCTTCAGTCTCTGCATCTGGAAACAAATTGGTGTAAGAGGATGTGAGGAGCACAGGAGTAAGATGAGCTCAATCCCAACAACCTTGCTAATGCGCTTAGTTCACTGTGGGTCTCACTGGCAGATCACTTAACTGAAGAACCTGTGGGCAACTGAAAGCTGAAATCCTGATCTGAAGCCACTTTCTGCAAAGACTGTACTGCAGGCCACCCATCTGAGCCAGAACTGTGAGCTACTTTGCCCTCCTGGTGAACAAGGCAGTTCAACCTTCTGGATCAGGGATAAAACCAACTTTACCATGTAGCAAAAAGCAGGGAGAGCAAAGGGACATAAGCAGTTTAAAGAGGAATACTTCAGCTTTTGGGGAATGTTGCATCCATCCAGATGACAAGAACTGTCATCCTCCCTGTGACAATATTTGTACAAGGAATTCTGTTCATCAACCATACCTTTTTATGCACTGGGTCTATCAATACCTACTGTATTAGCCTTAACATAAACTGGACAGTGTCATGCCTTCCAGAAATGTCTATAGGGTCTTTCCTTTTTTTTTTTTTTTCCAAAATGCTTGCCATTTTCCTTTCAAAAATCTATGCTTAGTTCTAGTTTTTCTTGCCAGTAAGATGCCTTAAGGCTTTATGCCCAGGAGGAAACACTTTTCTTTTAATATCACATTTGCATGAGTGACAAGTAAATTCTTTAAATGAAGCTAAGCAATAAAGGACAGGAGCTCTGCAGCATTCATTCCCTTCTTGTTTCCTCTCGGGGAACCTGAAGCCATATGTATTGACAAGTTCAGTGACTGTTTTTTGATTATTTCAGGTGAAACTGATTTTCTGTTGAGCTGTTCCTAGCTTAGCCTCATTCCAATGTTATAAAACTGAAGAAAACATAACAAAACCAGGGTCAGGAACAACATCAGAAAATGATCAGTATGTATTCTGACACTAAGAAAATATATCCAATTACTCTTCTTGCAATTTTGTTTACAAGTCCTTTTACACTGGAGTTCATTTATATATCACAGGACAATGATTAATTTCTGTAGACTTAAATTTACTAAACAGACTGAATCTACCCTTCTCATGGCTTTCAGACTTCAAATCATGCATGTAGGTCCCACTTCCCAAGCCAAAATTCCTTTTTAAGAAGTATTTAAACAGGTTTGGCAAGAACACACTCCAAAGCAATAGTTTCACTTGCTAGGGCTTTGTTCTATCAGTAGTACTATTTTGTAGTATCTTTGTGTTCATTGTTAATACACCATGACTCTACTGATAATGAGAAGGACCTATAGGACAAAGCAAGAGTAAGAGTAAGCCTCTTTTATTAGTCAGATGTAAATAAAAATAATATATTTAACTTGCTGGTGTATTCAGGTAATTTCTTTTTTCACTCTTCTTGCTTTTATAATAAAAAAGTCTTATGTTTAAATACAAGATAACTCAGAAAGAACTAAGAGAAAACAAATTGCTATCCCAGCTGCAGAGATTTTATCACTCTATTAATTGTCCTGTGATATTCTTGGGTTATGGAAAAGTTATGGGCAAGACTAATACCTCATAGTCATTACATCACATACCACCACCACGAGTATGAGACTAGTAAAACTTATTGTATGCTGTATATGGCTTTCTGCTTAGTGTATTACATCAAAGGTTTAGTTACTTCTATTTGGAAATATACCTCTTGCTGAAATATTTTTTTACAAATGTTGTTTTGAAGATGAGACCATTGATCCAACACTACTCCTAAATACTTAGGTGCTTAGTCTTCCTAGTTAGCCACCTAAATTCTTATCTAGTCTCCAGTTTTGGACTCAAGTTTTTGGAAAAGATCTTGTCCTCCTGCCTTGTGATCATAGCTTTTCCATCTTACATTGCTGTTTCCAGACATTCATCCATGTTAGGTTCTAACTAACGTGTCTTTGATATGACATTCACTCACTCATCCAGCAACTTTGGTTTCCTTTTACTGTCTGTGTTGGTTTTGCATAGCCTGGGTTTTGGTAGCGGGGGACTACAGAGGTGGTTTCAGTGAGAAGCTGCTGGAAGCTTCCCCCATGTCCAACAGAGATGATCCCTGATGGCTCTGAAGATGGACATGTCACTGGCCAAAATTGGACCAATTAGAGATGGTGGTAATGCCTTTGTGATTACAGATTTAAGAAGAAAATCAAAACAAAGTGGGGCACAGTTTTTTCCTAGCCAGAGAAGAGAAGGTGAGAACACGTGAGGGGAACGACATGGAGTCACTAAGGTCAATGGAGAAGGAGGGGCAGGAGGTGGTCCGGGTGCTGGAGCTGAGGTTCCTCTGCAGGCTGTGGTGAGGACCATGGTGAAGCAGCTGTGCCCCTGCAGCCCATGGGGATCCATGGGGGATACAGAGATCCACTCACAGCCCATGGGGATCCACGGGGGATGCAGAGATCCACCCACAGCCTATGAGGGAAGTGCCCATCCTGGAGTGAGTGGATGGCTGGAGGAGGCTGTGATCCAGTGGGAGACCCAGTGGAAAGAGGGCCCTGCTTCCAGGCTGGAGCAGCCTGTCCTTGGAGAACTGCACCCCATGGAAGAGAAACTCATGACGTAGCAGTTTTGGGAGGACTGTGTGCCTGTGGAAGGGACTTACATCACAGCATTTCTGTCAAGACTGCTGCTTGTGAGTGGATGCATGGAGAACTGTCTCCCATGGGAGGGACCAGATGGTCTCACAGGGGAAGAACTCCTCTCCTCTCCCTGAGCAGTGGAAGAAAACCTCGGGTGAGGAACTGACCAAACCCCGATGCCCTGTCTCCCTGCACTGTCCGTGGGAATGAGGGAGGAGTTGGGGGAAGAAAAGGTGTTTTTAAGGGCTTATTTTACTTCTCATTATCCTCCTCTGATTTTGTTTGTAATAAATCCCCTTTTTACCTCTAAGTTGAGCCTGTTTTGCCCTTGGAGTGTTTTCTCCTGGTCCTTATCTCAACTCATGAAGCCTTCATTAAATTTTTCTCTCTTCTGCCCAGTTGAGGCAGGGGAGGGTGTGTGAGCATCTTTCGTGGGTGTCTGGCATTGGGCCAGTGTCGAACCATGACACTCTCTCACAACCTTTCATTATTACAGTCTTTCATTATCCATTTCCACTTTATATGCCTGGGAATTCACCTTCTTTACAACCCTGTCCTGCTTCTCTAATACAAACTGATCTATCGTCATGGCTGAAATATGACTCAAACCTACCAGCCTTACATCAACTACTGCACACTAAGTCTGATTCAGTGCCAGCTGGCAGCGGATGGGAAAACCCAATTACTTAACTGAGCTTCTGAAGGAGTCTGGAAAATGATCATTTGCTCACATATTAAAATTTGTTATATTCAAATGAGAATAATAGTGGCCTTCGTGTTTTATGATAATTAATGTTTCACATCCTAGAAGTCCCATTTTGATTTTTAAACTAATATGGTTACTGCTGACTTCAGGAAAAAAAAGAAGAGTTGTAACACTGGATTTGATTAATCTGCTTTGGGCCTTCTGATCTTGAGGGGAAGATATCTTAGAAATAATAGTAGTCTGGCTTAAATTACTCTTCTTGAAAAAAATATTGATATGTGTATCCCAAGATCCAAGTAGCTGGATCTTACTCTTACACATGGAATTAACAGGGCTTGTTGGCAGATTACAAAATAATTTTCTTTATTAATTTTTGAACATAAAATTGAAAAATGCTCCAAATCCTGCATTTCACAGGGATTGTAGGAGGGACTAAAGGCAAAGGCAGGTGCTGAGCACATTTCACTCTGCAGACAGTGTGTTCTCATGGTTTCTTTCTCTGCCTCCTGACACAACATTGGCCACAGCACTGGTACCCTCAGGCTGCAGAACAGATTTGTACCACCAGACTTAGGAGAACAGACTACATTTACTCTTTAATACAACACAGGATAATAGGATAATTCAGGTTGGGAGGATCTCAGGAGATCTGTATTTCCATCTTCTGTTACAAGCAGGGTCACCTGTGAGATCAGTCCAAATTGTATAAGACTTTATTCTGTGTGGTCCTGAATATCTCCAAGGATGGAAAGAGACAAAACATCCTCTCTGAGCAATCTGTTTCAGTGCTTGACTGTCTTCAGAGTGAAAAAAAAATTTTTTTTTGGTCCTTTCCCCAGTCCTTTTTCCATTTTCCATCCTGAACATCTCTTGTGTCAGATTATATTCATTGGGCATGTCCTCTCACACTCTGCTTTGAAGAGCCTGGATGCATTTGCTTCATTCCCTCATTGCAGGTACAGACAGGCCACTGCTAGGTCCCCTCAAAGCCATCTCTTCTCCAGGCTGAACAAGCCCTGGGCCGTCGGTTTCCCCACAAGGCAAGACCCTGGGCAGCTCAGTGTCCTCCACTGAACTTGTTCCAGTTTGTTAATGTTATTCTTGTATTGGGAAGCCCAAAGTGGATGCAGTATTTGAGATGTGCTTTAAGACATGCTGAGAAGAGAAGAATACACCCTCCCCTCAATGTCCTGGCCGTTGACACAGCTGAGGGTGCAGCTGGCTGTCCATGCACCCAGGGCTCACTGCTGGCTCAGACCCAGCTTGTGCCAGCCAAGGCCTCAGGTCCCCTCTTGCAGAGCTGCTCCCAGTCAGGCAGGCATCACCCTGTGTTCTTGCACCAGGTTGTCTTTCCTATCCAGGGACAGCACTTGGTATTAGTTCTTGATGAATTTATCCATTCCTCCAAGCTATCTAGGTCCCTATGGATTACACCCCTAAATTCTACACCCTGAATGTATCAACAATTGCCCCCAAATCTGGTGTTATTTCCCAAGTGGATGAAAGTGCAGTCAGGCCATTGATAAAGCTGTGAAGCAGGCAGGTTTCAGGAAAAGACCCAGAGTAGCCCATTTGTTACTGGCTTCCAGATAAAATATGACCCACTAACCCCTACCCTTGTGAGCCTCATGAATAAGTTTTTAGGTGGATAGTTGCCCATTAACCCAAACCATAACATTCCAACTTGGATCCAAGAATATTATGCAAGACTGTGCTGAAAGCCTTGGTGAAGTCAAGATAAATGACATGCAGTGCTCTGCCTTTGTCCAGAAATGGAGATCCTGATCACAGCAAGCAATCAGGTGGATCAGGCCTAATTCACACTTAGAAAATCCATGCTTAATTATCCCCCCAGAGACCACTAAAGTGGGACAGCTTAGCCTGTAGTTCTTTGGGTTGACCTTTTGGCACTTCCTGTTTTTAAGATACATATGATTTTTGGCTGTCTTTAGCCATCAAGCAGCTCCTCTTGACCTCCAGGGGTACAGCTCTTGATAGTCCTTGAGAGGGAGGCTTTGCCAGGTAGTGTCCTTGCCCTGTCTTCCCTTCAGACACTTTGTTTGGATGAACAAAGTTCAGTGGGAACAGAAAGCAGTGTGTTGCTTTGGGTTTCCCTTTTTAGCACAATGGTAAACTTCCATCAAGCAGAGGGGAAACCTAAATTATGCTGCTGTCAGCACAGACAGCACAGATGGAATGAAGCCCTTTACTTGTGTGTCCACATGCACTTATGGGTAAAATGTCAGTGTGTGGCTTTAGAGCTGGGGAAAAGTAGGAGATATGAGGGTGGATTAGGAAGCTGCTGACCTACACAAGGTGACAAAATTTCCCATTCTAAACTTCCTCTTCTGAAAAGCCTTGAGGAACTTTCTTTAGTGACCTCTACAAATTACTAACAAAAAAAGGGCTCTAAATTTTCCCTCTATTTATATTTGGTCAGAGAATTTGGCAGAGTTTTTTCACACTTGAATCATTCAAAAATGGCTCAACAGATTTTACTCAGATGTCCAATGTAATCACTTTTGGGCTGAGGTTGAGTGTGGAAAATTGAAGCGAAAAGGAATTTGAATTATGAGCAATGGGAAAAGGGTTAGGAAGGCAGGAGAGCAGCTGGATTTCTAACTACATCACAAAGAGCCTCACAGCTTCAACTGCTTTCATATTCTAATTCCACATGAATGGACATCACATATTTGTATAGATAATATAGGAAGGAATTTTCAAAGTTGCAAGTGAAAGCGTACTGCAAACATCAAAACATCAGACAGTGTTTGCTTGTGTGCAACCAATCGCTTAGGAGTAGAGAAGGGGAAAAAGAAATCTTTTGACATGGTTGACTTAGCAAGTGGATGCAGGAAGTTTATATGCAGAAAGTTTATTCATGAGCTGGAGCAAGTGGCATCCTCCAGATAACTGTATTTACCAAGGTCTGCTGAGAAATGAGGGTTGAGGATGTGTGTCCCAGGGTGCCCTAAACCAGGACAATGTGGCACAGCATGGGTTAGCTCAGTGACTGTCCATGGAGCAGCGACATGGATGATGCCATACTGAAGTGAAAATTTACCCCACAAAACGCCAGATTGGTTTTTGAGAAGGAGTAACTGAGTGGGAGGGAAAGCTGGCTTGTCTCTGAGTATTTCAGCGTAGGCTGAAGCATGCCACTTCAAAATATTCTGGATTCCCTTTGTGAAGAAAGATGGTATGAACACAGGTACCTGTGCCTAGAGACAGCAAAGCAAGCACTAATGTCTCTGTAAAAGCTGCTGTTCCCTGTTCCTGTGGTTTGTCTCTCTACACCTAGCAGGCAAAACCTGGTCACATCCAAATGATCTCTGATGACTAAAACCAGCTGCCTTCCCCTTCTGTCTTAGCAAATCTCAGACTTGCCATTGCTTTAAAAAGCTTCTTGGCAGCTGTTTGGATGAATTTGAAGGACAGCTTGGAAAGCTGAATTTGAGCATTTTCTGGAACAGCACGGACAGACAGCCTCACACAGCACCTCAGCTGAGTGTGATATGCTCAGTTTTCTGTTTGGGTCCCAGAGAAAGGCCAGACTACATTTTCCCATTGAACAAAGAGGGAGTCTCACCACTTCCACAGGAGCCTTTGGGAAGTTTATCTTTTCCACCAATACAGACAAAAACCCTCAACACTTTTTATGTAGTGACACAAATGAAAACGATATTGTAAATAAAAGCACAAGAGCCTACTGACTTAATCCAGTGAGAGTACTGTAAGAAGGTGCCATGTGCTAGCATTCAGCTAAATCCAGAGGGCTGCTCTTAGCAATGGGAAGGCAGGAACTTCAGTTTACCCAAGTACTGACTCTGAGGAAAGCAGTGAAAGCAGCACAAAAGCCCAGGTCAGGAAAAAAGGCATGAGGTAAAAGGTGTCATTTCTGTCCAAGCTCTGTGAGATACGATCTAGTGCAGTGGTTCAATCTTGAAGTGTGCTTATTCAAAAATATAGATGACTAATTTAAAATGTGATCCAGCTGAAATTCAAGCTTCCTGTAGACTAGACATTTAAATATATTTCTAAAGCAATGCAGTGAATTTTAATTAGTGAAATTTTATACAAACCTTTTCATATAAATACACAATAATGAAATGCACATGCACATAAACATAACAAAATTCAAAGAACATCCTCTCTTCCAATATAATTCAAGCTCTCAAGCTCAAACAAACCTGAAACGTCTATTTCTGTTTTGAAAAGAACATTTTATATTTTAAAAAAAGAAAAAAAAGCAACAAAGAAGAAGAAAATAAAACTATTCAACTTTTTCCAGAGAAAATATACTTTCAAATGTGCAGACAGGAATCAGTGTATATGAATGCCACAACTCGTTTCTACTTCTGTGCACTTTGGGCATTATTAAGAAAACAACATGCTACATACAGAGGAAAAAAAGCATAATTTGTCATGTTGAAACCAAGATATTCCTGAAAAATTTTTTATTCACTTTTCACTGTGTCATTTCCAAAATGAGTTACACCTGCACCTTCTGAGGCTGCATTAATGATAGGGAAATCAGAGAAAATGGTTGGACCTACTGGATCTATTCTCGTCCAAGCCAGATGAATACTCGAGTGCCTGTCAATTTGGAATGGCCATGGCCCAGAAGCAGCTTGAATGCAGCATGGTCAGAGCAGCTGTGTGGTGCTTTGCTCTCTCATTCCATAAACCTTGAGAAAATTCTCAGTTTATTGATGATAGTGTTTGTGAAAGCAATTAATGCTGCATTATGTACATATTTTTTATTGTCTAGGCTGTCAGACCCTGTTGTCAGATTACCAAACTAGCAGAACAAAAATGTTATAATTTCTCTTTTTGTATGTTGAAAAGAACTGAAGAGCAATTTAACTGAAGGCCTACCATGTTTTCTATCGTTGGGCTTGTGAAAGGTTTGAAGTTATGTCAATCTCCCGGCAATGAGCATGGCTTATTACCTTTTGGATTAAGATTTCATGAATGCCAAGCTCCTCACGGCATGTTTTTTCCATTGGAAGGAATTCAGGACTCTAAAATGTCACCACCCATCTACAAATAGATCATGCAGGACCTGCATTAACTTGTTGCATTTCACCTTTATTTCACAATTTCATATGAAATCATACTGTCCAAAGTTAAATTTAGCACTTCTTTGCTATCAAGGACAGTCCTTGAACATGTTTTACATATAAAAATCCAACACCACTTTTCCAAGAGAAAATATTTCCAAAGAAACATGGAATTTTCCCAGGGTTAACAGTGACTCATGAGGTCTGAGCTTTAACTGATGTAAAAAAGCAGAGCAGTAATCGATGAGGTTATGCCATCTGCATCATCTGAAGATGTGTCTTACCACACAGCCCTGAGAAATTTGCTGAAGACATAACCATTTTAAGACTTCACTAATGGATCATGCAGTCTACTACAGATGTGCTGTTTAATTCTTTCCTTTATGGGTTCACTTGAAAGCTGTAGCATCTCTAGGCCACAAACAAAAGACCAAAAGACTGGAGCAGTTCTCTGTTGGCTGCTTTGTGAATGATTATAAGCCAGACCAGAACACTTTTCAAGAAAACTGCAATAAAATCATGAGGGTTTCCAAAGTGAAAACAATTACATGCTCTGGACTAAGACTCTTTCCAGAAACTGAGCAGTAAGTTACAAAAGAGGCTGGTTCTCAAGCATTTTGGAATGACAACAGTTCAAGATTTTTGTGGTGAAAGCATAACCTTTGAAACTGTTATTTCACAAAAAAATGGCAAGCTCTGTCCTTCTTCACACAAACACAAGATTTGATTGCCTCTGTAAAAATTGTCCCCAAAGCATTTCCTTTGGCTGGTGTGGAATGCTGACTATTCATTAAATCAGGGACAGAGAGAAAATTTTTTTGGCCCCTTTGAACTTTTGAAGCTTTGGGGGCTAGCAGCTGCTTATCTTGTGAACAGAATTTCCTGTTAGTATCCTTCCAGCCTATTTGTTCACGAGAAGCTTAACAAATGTCAACAAAAATAACACTCTATGTTCCAATTTTTAAATACAATTGAGAAATCTCAGATATTTTACACTTCCCAAATAGACTTGTGGCACTATTAATGAAAGTACTACTATGGCCTTGCTAAGATCTTGTTTAGTTCTGGTGGTTATTAGTTGGGTTGAAATTATAAACATGTTCAGGGACTGACTATAAACACCATGTTCCTGTAAAAGAAAATGCACTTCCAATAGTGCCAGCAATCATTTTAGAAAGACTGAATAATTTTAATTTTTAAAAAACTGACAATTTTCATGCTGTGACAGTCTGATTCTTATTAAATCTGCTATTTCTGTAGAACTGAAGGATAAATTAAACATTCTACTCCTTCAAAAGTTCATTCAAATTGTGAATAGTTGAAACGCGTCTTTCCCCTCTGATCAAAACCAGCCCTAAGGGGATCCTGCTTGATTTTTGGGTTGGTAAATGTGCAGAAACATGAAGCTTTCTGATAATGCCATTTGTAGCAATGCCTGCTGCATAGAATGGTGCTGATCTACTCTTTCCAAGGGTATTTGTCACCAACATTAAATCAGCTGGGTAGATCCCCAGTTTCTAACGGAGCAGGACACACTAGTGCAGCAAACAGTGCTGCTCTGCTTATTCCCAGGGGGGCAGTCTGACAGCTATGCCTGAGTTTTCAAAGCAGGGACCAGACACATGACAAATCATTTATTTTGCTTAAGACACTACTGGAGAGGGTTCACACACTGCGGAAAACTGAGAGTGTAGGAAGACCACCCACCATCCTGGACTTAGAACTACATTGCCTTGAACTCCTTTGACAGCAGTGGGTGATATTTGTAGCACACAAGTTTGTGGTGCTCTGTGATCCCTTCTAAAAGGCAGGAGCCCATTGGGAAGCTATGAGAATTATGCACTACAAGGCTTCGCAACGTTTGAAGGAAGTGATCCTCCTGCTGGCCTTGCTAGATTTGAAGTATCAAGAGAAACAGCTTTGTGCAAGGAAACAAGGAACTCTGTGACCAGTTGAAGTTACTGTAACAAGTGGAAGTTTGTTTTCCAGATCCCCGTGGCTGATGTCCAGTGTCTACCACATCCACACACACATGTTGTGCTGCATGTGCACACAGCAACTGCAAAGCACGTGTGCAGTAAAATCAGACGATCCAACATCTGCACAGCACATCTGGTCTCGTTTATGTGAGATGCTGACTTGCTATGTACATGTGCCTTAAGAGAAACGTTTTCAATGTGCCTTTAATAACTTTTTGCCTCCTGACTCAATTCTCTGTCTAAAAATGTGTCCAAACATTTTCCTAAACCCAAGGCATTCAGGATGCTCGTATCAACACTTTCTGACATTCTTGAGGTGCAAGTTGACATTAAAACCTTTCCCTAAAGTGGAACAAAACTGGAGCCCCTCCAGGAATGAGCATGTGCAAGATTTTCATGTGAGATTTCTGTTGTCACTGTTGGATAAAACTGCCCGACAGGTTCAAAGCTGTGAAGGGGATGGGGGAAACAAGTTTAGATTTTGCATTTCTGTTTGCAAACATTTTATTTTCCATACCTTCCTTTGTAAAGAACATCAACAGTGGCACTGCCAACAGTGTCCTGTAACCTGGAGTCCAGAAAGCTCTTTGTCTTGTCAGCAAATACAAAAAACATGAATTCTCAACAACTGGCATTCGTGCTAAGATTCACACAACAAATCCAAAGTAATCTAAAATGCCTTTTCATTGACATTAGTGATTCTTAATGTTTCAGGGGGTATCTGCTTACTCACATATATATTTGTACCCTTTCCATGAGGATGCTGCATTCCTAAGTTCATTGGTACGGAAATTTATTCAGCATCACAAATTCAAGGGGCATACACAAGCCACATACAGTCTTACTTACAGCTTATTACATGGACTGCAAGTATAATTTTCCTTATTTGTAGCTGAAACACATTTTAAAATAGATGCTTTATAAATAATCAGGCATATAATGAAATCCACATGAGTATTAAAGGTGGCTCTGGATTCTCACTCTAAAGTTCTACAGACCAAATCTGTACAGTGTTTCCCATGTGCAGGGGCACAGACAGCCTTTCCTAAGGATGGTTTCCTTTTATTGAGTGCATGGCAGTGTTTTGGGTTATGAAGAATTGTTTCATTGTGTTCATTAGCATATCAAAAGCATTTAGCTTGGCTGGAGCCCTATAAAAGATTGCTGTGAACTGTATCGTTGTATGTATATAGGCACTACTGAATACAATAGGAAATAGGATATATTTACATTTTTATGAGAGTTTCCTGAGTTAAAGGAATGTGCTGACTACTTTGAAATTGAGAGCAAATTCTCATTCTTCTCTTCCTCAGCCTGAATGTTCTTATGTGCAGCATAAATGTAGTATCACAGTGTAGGAAAAGTCATTGTTATTTTAACCATTCTTGCCTTTTCAAGGGTGTAAATGCAGATGTGGGTAGAAAACTGAATCTGAGTGCTGGGGCTTGTCTGGCAACTAATTTCACATCTTGTCTATGCTTGTGAGACATGTCACAGGGAAGAACTGTGTTGTTCTCTTTCACATCACAACTTCATCTACCTCTGAGTGCAGAAGGGTAAGGGGGACAGGTCACAGACTTCTATTCACTTCAAAATATGAAGCATTTAACACAGCAGGTTTTGCATAACTTCTGAAAGTGAATAGGTAGCTAGCTAGAAACAGGTTTCAAGTTTGGACAGCTTGAATGTGGATCCTGAATTCCCCCTCTGTATGATGCCTTACAAAAGGCTGATCTGAAACAGAAGCTGGACAGAGTTAAAAGAATAAAAGAAGTATTTATTAAAACAAGGTACCCTTTGGGCCATGCAGGAGTCTCACAGAGACTACACCCAAAATGCACCCCTAGCACGTGTTTTTTGGACAGATATGCCTTTGGTTCATCTGCATATCAGAAACCCATTGTCCAATTACAGCTTCGGGTCCTGAAGTCCCATCCCTAGTTTGTCCCCTTCTTCTCTCCGCTGCTGTCCATGGTTGTTTACATTCTGGGCTTTTGGAGAAACAGTATGCCCTTGAAACTCTGGCTTAGAGAGAAATTGTTTCATCTAAATAACAGTAACAGAACACTAGCTGACAATTTATGGAGTCTTAGAGTCATACCCTAGAGCAGTCTTGATCTAGAAAATAAAAAAGTTAAAACCTAAGGCATCATTTATAGAATAAATCCCTGCTGAACAGTAACTGAAGGCCATGATCAGGCAGGGGTAAAGGCATGCCTTGTAGGAAGGATGAGCAGGGGAAAAAAGAAGACAAGCAAGAAAGAAGAGAAGGGAGGCTTATTAAGAGTCAGACTGCCCAGTATTTCAGCATAAAGCTGGAGGACGTGCTCACTGAGCATGTCCCTACGTCAAGAACAGAGGAGGAGGGTACACTGAGTCTGTAAGAATGATCTGACCAAGAGGACACAGCACATGAGGCTTTCTAAAATGACTGGTAAAGATTTCTTGGTTTTATGCTCTCATCCTCATGTTTTTCAACCTTCTAGACGTCAACAACATGGCAACATTCCAGGAAACCCCTAAATTGCATTGGTGGTAATTTCACGACACAAACGTTAGAGGCTCAACCACAGGCTGAGCACTACCAGACCTATTGCTCACAACCTGTGAAGACCTAGTGGGAAATGCAGTCATGGTTGGCAGCTTGGGCTGCAGTAGCCACAGGATGATTGAGCTCAGGATCTGAAGGAGAGCTGGGAAGGAAAGCAGCAGGGTTAGGATTTGGTATTTCAGAAGAGCAGACTTCGGCTTATTTTTAGGGAATTGCTAGGCAGAGTGCCCTGGGAAGCAGCCATGAAGGGGAAAGATGCCCAGGAAAGCTGGCTAATTTTTAAAGAAAACTTCTTGAGAGCTCAGGAACAAACCATCCTGTTGGACAGGAACACTGGGAATTCTGGCAGAAGGCCTGCTTGGCTAAGTCAGGAGTTTCTCAATGAACTAAAACATACCAAAAAAAAAAAAAAAAAAGTGCACACACAGTGGGAACAAAGAATGGCAATGAATTAAGTGTGTAACAATATTGCCAAGCAATGCATTAGGACAAATATTACAGAGACAAAATCAGGATGGTCAAAACAGAAGAATCTGGAGCTAAAACTGGGCATGGGCAGAAAGGGAAATATGAGATATTACAGGAACATTAGCTGGAAAGGGAAGCTCACAGAAAAGGTAGGTCGGTAGATTAATGAGGAGAGGGTCTAGTGATAAACTAGTAAAAACAGAAATTACTGAAGTACTGAAGTAATAAAATCCTTTTTTATTCACAGACAAAACCTGTTTCCAGAGCCCTGTGTCTACTAGTATATGTTTAGAAAGAGGTGGTGAGTAGGGGGGCCCAACACGTTAGAGGAAATACTCAGTTTGTGGGAAGAGGTAGATGCTGACAGAGATGGCTGATGTGATTGTGGTGCCTCTGTCCATGAAAATAATGACAATCAGGAGAGGTAGATGAGGACTGTGTCCTCTGGACATTTCCAAACCCAAGGACCAGAAGGCAAAGAGGGCTAGTCAACATCTCCAAAGAGCAAATCCTCCTTTGATAGCAAATTGCCATCTCTGACAAAATGACTGACTGTGAAGGCAAGGGGAGAGTGATGGGTATAACATATCTGACTTTAGTAAAGAATTTGACATCATCTCCTACTGTAATCCAAATGTCACCTAGCAGCTCAGGAAGTTTGGACTTGACTACAGTAGAAATTTGGGCTCAAAGGATAGAATTCAATGGCTTGAGGTCTGTCTGCTAACTAGTGCAGTTCCTCAGAGGGCAACACTACAATCCATATGATCCAGTGTTTCATCCACAGTCTTGATGATGCACACACTCTCTACAAATTTGTGGATGATGCTAAATTAGGGGGCAGCTACTGACACCTCAGATGGCAGGACTTTACAGTTCTTCCCAGGATCACAGTGACCTGAGAAAATGGGACTCAGTAAGGACAAGTACACCTGGGGTAAAATAACCCAATGTATCAGTACTAGTAGGGAACTGCCTGGAAGAACAGCAGCCTCACTGGAAAAGACCTGGGATTACAGGTGTTTCTTGGTGTGACAGTGGATGCCAGGCTGAACATGTGACAACTGTGTGCTCCCACTGCGAATAAAGCAAATGGCTAAGGAATACCTCAGATGAGCATGCCTAACAGATCAAGGGAGGTTATTCCTTGCCTTAATCTGCTGCTTGGATCACAGTTGGACTAACATGGCTGGCTCTGGGACACACTTCAAGAGGAATATGATCTTGCAGGAGGTTACCAAGGTGGCAAGAACACAGAATACATAAGCTGTGCAGTAAAATTTAGGGAGCTGGGCTTGTTTAGTCTTGTAAGGAAGAGACAACAGGGAGATTGAACAGCCTATGACTACACAAAGTGAAGTAATGAAGATGACAGTCAGACTTCTTTTTACAGTGTCAAGTCCAAAGCAAACAAGAGTAAGGGATACATTTTGTGACTTGGGAGATTCAAATAAGATATTAGGAAAACATTATTCACCAAGATGGTAATGCAGCACTGGAAGAAGCTATGGGAGATGCTGTAGAGTCTCAAACTTTAGAGATTTTTAAGACTTATCCAGATGAAGCCATGACAGGCCTAATATAGCATTAATGATTGCCCTGATTTAAGCCGAAAATGGAACTATGTAACTCCTCAAAACAGCTCTTGCAATACACTCTGATGTGTCTCTAGTCTTGAAATCTGACATTTCAAGGAATTTATTTTGCTTCTGTGCTGTGTATCAGGGAAGGATATACGATTCAGATTGCCAGGGACAACTTCTTGGTAAGGAAGTCATTTCAGTTTATGGCATTTTTCCCCCTCTTTATCTCAAAGCAGATATTTTTAGAGTTGTTTGTTTGGAGACAGAAGAGGAAATATTATATTCAGGCACTTAATTTTGAAAGGTCTTAGTAATCAATAAAATTGGATTACACATAAATCCAGAAGCTGATAATTAAGCAGTCAAATGGGAAGCAACCTGTAGTCAAACTGCTGACATGTAATTTTTGTTTACAATATTAACTTTAGGATACTGTGGTAAAAATGGTCTGGTTCAGCCTTTGTATCATAACAGTGCAGGAGCTTGCAGTATATTCTTCCCATGATTCCTTACACACAACGACCCTGTGAACTCAACATTCCTGCAATTTACTGAGGTAAATCCTCTTCTATCTTCAGCAGAAAGCTGAAAGTGGAGGCAAACCTTCAGAATCTTTCATTCTTTGGTATTAGGAATGAGCTGTACCAACTTCAAGTGCTTTTGTATGTTGTGCTGAAAGCAGCAAATGTCAGTGGTTATAGGGAACAGGAGGAGAAGTCAGCCGTCCTACAAGTTTTCTATTTGTTTGTCTGGTTGGGGCATCTCATGGCTCTTGTGATTAAATTGCTCCATGGCTGTAAAATAAATTTCTGGCTACAGGCTTGTTCCTCCATGAGGCCTACTCTGTAACTGGTAATTTTTGCAAATAATTTCAAAATTTTCAAAATGCTATAGAAAATGTTAGCAAGTATATACTTCTATAGATAGAAGAAAGCAGTTGAGAAAGCAACATGGGAAAGCATACAATTTTGTCCTCTACTATTGAATTTCACCTGTGCTCAGAGGTTTAGTCAGACCAGAATATACTTCTTAAAAACAGACTTTTAAAAAAATAATATGCAAAGAAAGAAGGCAAGAGGATTTGCTTCAAGTTATGTGACCAACTTCAGCAAAAAAAAAGAGACATTGAGTAGAAGTGGCAGAACAAGAAAACCAGATCTAGATTGTTGACTGAACAACACTGGACTTCAGACCATGTACATGCCTATTCATTCATTACACACCACTGCAAATGCACAATGAAATCCTCAAAAGTAAGCCTGTTAGATCTGTTCCAGAAAACCAATACTCTCAGAATATGACTGGCCTAAAATGCCCTGGTCAGCTTTTCTTTCTATGTGCAACAGTAAGGATTTTTATTCTTAGTATTGGTGGCTTTCATGCCAAAAATTTTGTGTGTAGGTTAGCTTCTTCCTGAACTGATAACCCATCCAACACCCTTCTCTTCTGCAAGGAGGAAATCATCTGCTCTAGGTGCAGTTCTGGCAGTTTCCTCCCTGGTGCATAATTTCAGTCATCTGGCTATGTTGGGACAAGCAGCAGGAGGTGACTGAGCCAAAATCACAGTCATTAGCTACCAATACGACAGAGGGACACAACCCCTACTAAATCCGGCCTTGTTGCCTTTAGGGTCTTTTATTCCCACTACAGGGGTATCACCCATGCCTATGTTTTGGGGTCTTTTATTCCCACTACAGGGGTATCACCCATGCCTATGGTTTTCTGATCCTCACACCGCAGAGCAGCCCAGCCAGTATCACGGCCTTACTGCTCTGCTTGCCTTGTTAGGACCTACAGCACATGGGTGTGTATGAGCAGGAAAAGTGGCTCCATGCTGCAACAGGGCAGACTGTGCAGATGGAAGACTGAAAAGCAAGATGATTGGCACTTGATTTTCAGTCAATTTTGACTCGATACTACTTACATTATGAATTCCTGTAGATCCCTTACATTCCGTTTGCATTGGTGAAAAATGGTACAGACCCCTACCTCTGCCAAGGAGCCAAAGTGCTGGTTTGTGAGGGAAGGAAGGGGAGAGGGTGGAGAGGGACAATACAAAGAAGAGCTAAAACATCTCTTAATCTCTAATAATTCATTGTCCACTGGGCATTGTTTCATTCTCTCATTTCCCAGTTCACTTTCTCAATTCAAATAAATAGTTGCCTGAAAGCCCTTTACTAATGCAGTGGCTACCATATTTGGAGCAAAAACCCTTTAATGATTTGACTAGTAACCTTTGCTTATTAACTGCTCAGCCTTAGGATTATGGAGCTCATGGAACCCAAGACACATTTACTATACTGGCACTAACCTCCAGGTGTGGGATCAACCTTGTTATCCTGACTGATGGATTAAAACACACAAGTTTGCTTGAGACCAAAGAGCAAATGGGGTCAATACAAGGTGGTACCTACTTGACTGACCAGAAGTAAAACCATATTTCTCTTCACAAAAATCCTGTGTTGAGGAAGTCTAGACTGTAAGGTCCCACCATGGACTGTTGGTCACAGCTCTTCTGTGAGGTGCTTAGGACTTTTATCATCTTGGAAATTATGGTGCTCCAGGAAGAACACTTGGAAAATACCTGAGAAAGTTAGAACATTCCATTCCAACAGGTGGCTTGTCCTCCGAGTTTTGTGTCAGACCTACCAGCAGTGAGGCCTTTTCTAGTGAGAAAGGATGATGCCCTTCTTGTCCCATTGGAAAGTTATCAGTTTTTTAACTCGCTAAACAGAAACTGGAGGTGTTGTTGGCATGGTCGGAATGGTTGTTACTGAAATTAACTGATCACCAGTGAAGGACATAATGGCAGTGCAGTGGCAACAGCAGCTATGCCTGTCACCAAGGTTGTTACCAATGCCTAAACAAATAAGAGATGCTGGGGAAGCAAAAGCAGCATTTGCTTCTGCTACATGAAGTTGTCCAGTTACACTGGTCAACAAACTGTGGTTGATAAAGGAGGCAATGTCTGATACTTCTGTGCTGGGGTACAGTCAGTTGTCAGCTTCTGTATCTCCACAGATCCCACTGGCCTTCATCTCTTTCCTTCAGAAGTTTTTCAGTAAAGCTCGAACCATTTTGTGTGTGCAAGTATGAGTTAGATTTATGTACTGTGACAACTTTGATCCTACCATATGTCAGGAATCCACATATGTTCTTTCATTTGTAGCATCCACAGGATTCACCCAATAAAGGCAAAAGGTACAGCCTGGCTACAGGCCCTCTGTCATTCAGCTACAAACAGCTGGTAGTGCACATTACAAGGCTTATTTAAAGCTCAAGTACTTTCACCCATCCTCTCTTACAACTAAACTTGGCATGTAAAAATGTGAAAATAAAAATATCAGTGTAGTGTAGCATTTCAAAGAAGCATTCAGGGAGCAGACAGCCTGTCTTGCTCTAACATGGAGAATCCTGAGGCTGAATGTACGGCCCATGCCCTGAGAATGCACCCATCTGTGGTACGAAAAGACAGGTCCTCTAGGTGTGAGGTGCATAACTTACCATGTAGCTGCTCACACTTGCTTTTAGTAGTCTGAAGCATGGGGTTCTTTGTGTGACCATCTACTGCTAACATTTTGATTTCAGATAAATCTCTGCAACTGGCTCTTGATTGGACGCAGAGAAGTGTTTTTGCACACAAGCGTGTTCTCAACAATTCTATGGATATGTTGCTAATTGAGGAATAATAGGTTTGAGGCACAAGTGTAATCTGACTCCTTTTCTGGGGGAGCCACTTTAATCTCAGCATTTACAAATATTTTTAGCTTTAGCCTCCTCAGCTGTAGTTGTTTAATTTGACTCTTCACAAGCCTTTTGCAGCTTGCTCTTGGCACAAATAGCGCAGAAAATAAACAGCTTTAAATTTAGTGCCTCCAGGAGGGAATAAAGGGGACTGAGAAAGGTGGCTGTATAAGTATAGGACTAGAGCTGCTGTCATTTATGAAGGTTTAAACTTTTCCGTGCCCACTTCAGTCACCACAGATTCTCAGAACACCTCATTTCAGTCAGTTCATTGTGAGAGGGTGGGAAAGGACAAGGAAGGTACACAAAATAAGTTTATAAGCAGTAGGAAGACAGTAGAAAGAAAACCAAATCATCCTATAAATTTATCTCCTACAATGAGTCCTCAGGCTTTCCCATAGTCAGCTTCCAGGATGGGAGTGTACAAATACGTGTCAACAGATGTCAACAGTGGCAACAACAGCTGGGTCTCAGGAATATTTGCCCCTGTCAGAAAAATCGTTTCTATCCATCTTTCCCTTTCTCTGCTTTTCTCTGAGGTAACACTGGCACGCTTAGGAGAGTTTTAATTATAAGACTGTGTTTGCAAAAATACAGATTTAGGTGATCCTCAAGTAGCCCCTCATGACCCAGCTTGGATCCAAAAGCTGAGCTGTGGTACCAGTGTTATGAGTGCCTTCACCAAGGAGCAGTGTGCCAGGTAAACCAAAGTGGAGTTACCTCGAAGAACTGCACATTGTGCTGTCTTTACACAGCCAACTGTGACAAACTGGATATTACAGAGCAGCAAGCACAGAGATAATCCACAAGGGAGGAGGAGCCAGGAGCTGAGAGAGGGGCAAAATAAGGAGATAAACCAGACCCAGGGTCCATCCAGAAGTTTCAGTCAGAAGAAGTAGAAGATTGGATCAGAGAAAGGGATGGGATCAAGGACAAGAGTGATGTAGCTGGGACAGGGACTGATGGCTTGGGCTGAGCTGGAACGGGGTACTGGGTCATGGGCAGGGATGGGGGAAGTCCCAGGGAAGGCTTGGCAGGGGCAGCCAGGGCTAACAGTGCCCTCAGGGCCGTGGTCCTGGGCTTCACAACCAGAAATTTTCTCTCAAGGTAGGAATCAAAAAACTTGTGTTTCAGATAGAATAATGTTTTAGTTCAATACGTAAAGTATGTAAGCACCCTTCATTGCAGAGATCAGAACACCAAGTACTGGAGCAAAGAATTATGCTTTTCTTCTCTGAGGGTATTTGACACTCTTTTCTGTGCATTCACTTCTCCTGTCTTTTAGGAGGTACATCATAGGCAGCTGCCACATTTGATCATCCAGTCAGGTGTGCACTTGATCCTGCATTACTGACATTCTTGTAGCTGAATGAGAACAGAATAAAATACTACAAGAGAAGCCAGTTCTGATCACTATCAAGATATTGATATGGTCGTTCCAGCTGTTAACTGAAAGACATTTTTGTGGCCATAGAAGCCAAACAGTGAATACCTTATTCAGCTGTTTCGGTGAAACTTGCCAGTGAAAATGGAGCAAAGAGTCCGAGATCTAACCTATAGATGGTCATGGAGAAGCCTGGCATGCATAAATCATAAGGGAAGCGTATGGTAGTTGAGCACATTTGCTTCTTTTGCACATAAGTAACTCTAACTCTTTAGGGTAACTGGGGCAAGAGACAGAAATAACCCAGATAATTGTACTGTCAGAACAGCAAATATATCCATCTTTGGAAAAACTTGCATGCAGACTTCAGTGGAGCAAAGAAGCATTTTAAAATTGATGGCTAGTGCAGGACCTCCTGGGAGACACATATGCTTTGTGTTACAGATTGAGCAGAAGCCAGAAGCAGGGGGGTAAAGCAGGGCTTACAACCCACATATCCCTACCTGGCTGTAGGCATGAAGCGCCACTTCTTATGGCATAAAGAGAACCTCCTAGTAAAACTAGACTCAGATATGGCTATCACCATACGACTTTGGGTTGTCCAGATTAAAGTTGTTATCAGAGGCTTACATCTGTCTTTGTGTCAGGACTTAAATTTGGATTGAGGTGTTCCAGTAGTGACTTATCAAAGTTGCTATTTTGGGATTTGATCAAAGCTCTTTATTTTATATGCTTTGCCTACAAATTTATGAAATAATACATGGTGTCTGCCTATGCTGGTGCAGTCAGTTTTTGAAATTTATGTAGCTGGTAGTTATATAGGTGAGGAGAATTATATCCACTGCAAATAGAAAGTTTTAGATATGTCTTACACTGGCATCTTGCATTTGCTGCAGAATGACTCTATAACCAAGAGAATCAACAGAGAATTAAACTGTAATTGCAGTTTAGATATTCATTATAAAATTTACTTTACATGAATAATAACCCTATGAAATGCTTAAAATTTGCATAGCATGGTGAAAGAAAAAACCCCATTATTACGAAAATGCTTATGGGGTAAACGGGCTTGGGAAAATTGCTACATACGGGAAACTGCGGTCAGTCTCTTCGCCTGGATACCGGGAAAACCCGGTTCTGCTAATAAACTGAACAAAATGCTCCCTCTTGTGGTGTAATCTCGGGAATAGCGGAGCAAAGGGCAGCGACTCGAGGCCGAGGGGCACGGGCTGTTCCTGCAGCTGCAGCCAGAGCTGGTGGGTTTGGGAAGCCCTGAGCTGCGAGGAGCCTGGATTTGCTTCTGTTTCGCGGTGATGGTAAGTGCTAGGAAGGCGATGTTTCATTTAGCAAGGCTGAAAGAGGGGCACAGGTGAGGGTTTTAACTTGTTTCTTTTTCTCCCCTTGTTTGCTGGTCATCTCTCTCTTCCTATGGAGTAAAATGGAAAGCCCCCCTGCTAGCCCAGCATAGGTACTCCTTACAGATCCTAGCTTCTTCTGAGGAAAAAGTCCAAAGAGTGATTGGACACAAAAATGGAATTGTGGGTGACAGAGACAGAGGCAGAGAGGTGGAAGGAGACGGGAGGTGGGCTTGTGAATACTTTGGACTTGTGGAAATGCTGGGCTAAGAGTCGTGGCTTGTGGCCCTTGTCAGACCTAATATAATTACAGAACAAAGGCTTGATTGTTAATCAGAATTACAAACAATAAAAATTAAAGATGAGGAAAGAGTATTTAGCATTGGATTTGTTTCCTCCTGGAGAAGATGGAAATATGACAGTGGGTGACACCTGGAGGACAGACAGGGTTGAACAAGGCTGGGCCTGAAATGTTGAGAGAACACTGAGATACAGTAAGTGGCAAGAGGTGGCAGGAAGAGCTGGCTAAGAAGATGGAGGTAGCTTGGGTATTTGCCAAAGCAGAGTAACAGTATGAATTTCAGAAAAGCAGCTGTAAATTACACAGAAGGGCCTAGACTTGCCACTTTCCACAGCAGACCTGGTTATTCATCTTTTTGCAAGTGTCTCTGTTCTGCAATTTTTCTTCTTCCAGATACTGTTTTTTCATTTCAGAAGAAAAAGGAGAGGATACCTTACACACCCTTAGTTAAGACATATATTCAAAGGCTGTTTAGAATACCCATTTGCCTAAAAGTATCACTTTTATTAAATAAGACATTCAGATAGGTATCTTACCTTGATACAGCTGAGTAACTGAAAAGAGCATTTGACAAAATTTGAATCTGTATTCTGAGATACATAATTTAACATGTAGGTGTATTTAAAAGAATACTAGCTGGTAAACTATGGTTACCATCTCAGCCCTCTAGGTGCTGAAAACAGTAAAAGGATCAAAACCCCTCACAAACTTATAGTAGCAATGACTATTTCTGTGCCATTTGTAGTTGCACAGGCTTTTCCAAGCAAATGACTCGGAATACACTCAGGAGTTTTATTTCTGAGATAACTTGTAATTCAGCTACAAAGTCTGACAGTGCTCGATTTCATGCAGGTGAGCATTCATTGCCTAAGCCCACATTTAAACACAAGTTCAAATAATCTTTCTTTCCCTGTAATATTGCTTCACAGTAATTGTGTAGTAGTTGGGCTATTTTACAAGACAATCTCGACAGTCTGAATGTCCCGGGCACTGTTAGCCTTTATCGCCCCTGCCCAGCCTAACCTGGGGTTCCCCCTGAGCCCTACCCATGGTCCAGGACTGATTTCAGCCCAGCCCAGGCTCTCAGCCCCACACTGAGCGGTTCTGCGGACACGCTGCAGTGTTCTGCCCACCTCTGCCTTACTCATGGTTAAATTTTGGACCCAGTTTGCCTCTCATTTCTCACCAGCTCTGCCTCACAAATACTCCCGCCTCAGAAATAAAATTGAGGAGAGGGATTTTCGCCCTTGACCTTGCAGCACACCAGCGCCGTGCAGGCGCCAGCGTTACTGCAGCACCTACAAGGGGGGCTCCCAGGAAAGCGGGCGGGCGCACCCCTGCTTCCCCGGGCTACGCGGAGGCAGGGCGGGGGCGGGACGCGCCTCGCCTCCCTGGGGAGCAGCTACCTCCTTCTCCGACGGCCGAGGACGTGTCAGGGCGTGTCCTCCTCCCTTTGCTCTTTTTCCTCGATTACCCAATTTACCGCTGACTGCTGCATGCCTCACCCGTGCGGTGCAGCCGCCCCACCCCCCAGCTCTTTGTCGTGAGGGCAGAGATATCGCGGCTGGGGGCGCGGGGGGAAAGGATCCCGCCTGCCCTCTCTCCCTCCCTCCCCCAGCTGCGGCAGGGCGCAGCCAGCCCCGCACCGCCTCGGGAGGGTGGGATGCTGCATCGGGGCAGGTGTGGCATGAAGAGCTCTGCGCCCCGGCGGCTGCAGAGCGAGGGTTAAACCATCGGGAAAAGGCGGAGATACGACGAAGAACTAGAAAAATAAAACTCCATAAAACAGAAGTATGAGGAAAAGACTGTCTTGCGAACGTTTTCACGAGAATATGGGAATTGTCCCTGCCCGGTGAACCCGTGCCCGTGCTCCTCCTTTCCTCCCTTCACGCTCGGGGCTTTTGTGTGACCGCGGGGGAACAACGGGGGCTCCAGCCACGCTGCCCGGTCGTCCCCGAGCCTCTCCTCTGGCGTTTCGGACATTCCCGCCCCGGCAGCAGCTGGGTGGATGCTCGGCACAGCTACAGGTTGCAGGGTGCGGTGTGTCAAATACATAAACTAAAATGCATTTTATTGCCCGATAGTTTTCCTTCATGGGAATGTCCGGGAAGCGTGACTCCTCGCACCGCACATCACACCGCACACCACGGCTCCCAGAAGAATACCCTGGCTGCCGCGATCCTCCCTCTCCACATGCCCTGCTCCCTTTTCTCTCCATATCCATCGAAAATGCCAACCGGACTTCACCTTATCACGAGCCTACTACGCGTGTCTCACTCGGTCCTTGCCCCCAGAAAAATGGGAAATGGCTTTCTTGCTGAAAGATGGTGCTGCTGGCTTTGAAGCCCCGGCGTAGCCGGATCGCGCCCATTGAGCCAGAGGTTTCCCCAAGACGTGCCGCCACCGCGGTCCGCTCCACCGGCGTTCCCGGGCAGCGGGGCCCTGGGATCGGTCCCCCGGCGGAGCCAGCGCCCGGCACGGCCCAGCCCAGCCCAGCCCAGCGCGGCCGCCGCTCGGGGAGCAGAGGGCGCCCCAGCCCCGCGCATCGCCCGCCGCCGCCGGGCTCCCGCAGCGTGCAGCGGGTGCGGAGCAAAGAGCAGGGCGCACCCGACCCCGCCACAGCCAGGTTGTAAAAAGAGGGCGGTGGGAAAGTGCGGACAGCACCCTCAGTTGTGCTGTGGCAGCCCCAGGGATGCTTAGGAACGGGGCGAGAGCTGGAGGGATACCAGTCCTGATGCCCCAGCGACGTTCAGGCCAGCTCTTCAGCTGCAGGAGCGCCCGGGAGAGATCCATTCTCAGGAGAAATGTGTTGCTCTCCTCTATTTTGTTGCCTTTTGTGTTTAACCGGCAGACCCTCTCCTTAAGCGTACCAAGAGCATCCACGCCCGGGATTTTTTAGTCTCTTCCTCCCGCGCTGCCCCTCTCCGCGGCTTTCCCGCTCCCCGAGAGGGCTGCAGGTGTAGGCAGGCGGCCCGGTTTGCCCTCTCCCTCCGCCGCGCAGTATCCCAGCTCCGCCGGGGACGGACCCTCCGCCCCACGGTGCGCAGTCGCCCCCGCCGCGGCTCCGGTGCGGAGGGTCGCGGAGCGCCCCGCACCTCGGCGTGCGGCCCCGCGCCGCGCCCGCTCTCCTCGGGGCAGGGAGGTTGGCCGCTCCCTTCCCTTTTTTTGAGGGGTGTGTGTGGGGGGTAATGCTGCAAGGTGCGTTCTCGGAGCCGCGATCCAGCCCCCCCGCAGCCTGCACGGCTCATATTTAAACCTGGGGTCCGTGCGCCCCCTAAGCGCGAGCGCCGCGCAGCGCATCCCCCGCCCGCCAGCCCCGAAAATAAATAAATAAGTGCGTTTGGCTTTTGAACTGCCCACAGACTGTCACAGGGAAGGGGGGAGGGAGGGAAAGAGGGAGGGGGAGAGAGTGAGAAATGCAGAGGCAGCAGCCGCGGTAGCGGCGGCAGTGCTCCAGCAGGCACTAGGCACTCCAGTCCCGGCGAGCGAGCGGGCGAGAGCCACAGCGCTCCGAGCGAGGCGAGGGGGCTCTGGGCTACCTGGGACTCTCTTTGTGACACCCCAGCACACAAACACACCGACAGGGACAGAGGAAAAACACATAAAGGTAAGACGCGGTGTGTCTCACTTACGCCATTTACACAGCAGCCCGCGAGAGCTTTGCCATTTTTTGTCATTTTGCCCCCTTCCGTTGTGTCTCGATTGTGGGGAGAGGAGACGTGCGTGTGAATCGGTAAGAGCAGAGAGAGCGGAGCAGCCCGGGAGGCGCCTGCCCGGGCACATTTTAGGAGTATCGCTGCGAGGAGCTCGATTCCTCGAGAGGGGACCACCTGGCAGTGGGATCGAGGCACACAACGGACCGAAGGCGATTTCGTGAGATTTAAATGCCCGGGAAGGCTCTCTTGGGGAAGGGTGGGGGTAGCGGTGGGTGTGGTGGGAATAATAGTGGTTTATGCCCAATTTCTTTTCGGTGCTTTTAGACTGTTTCCAAAGGGAGCCTGCTTAAATAGTAATAATAATTTAAAATAAAAAGGAAAAAATAGGGGGAAAAAAAGGAAAAAAAGAAGATGCTCCGAGCTCTCCATGAAAGGAAGCGCTGGGAGAAGAGCACGCACGGCGCCAGGAAGATGGCAGGGCGGCTGAGCGGGGGGCGGTGGTGCTGCAGGGGGATAGCGGGGGGCTCGGCGGGGTTGGGGGGGCGTCGAGGCGGGCGAGGCGCGGGGAAGCGGCGCGTGCCCATTGTGGCCGGCGACAACGCGATTGTCCCCGGCGGGAGCGGCGCTGCCTCCGCGGTCACGCGTGCGCGTGGACGCGCCGGCGGCTTTGAAGCGCTGCTCCCAGCGGGGCAGCACTCGCCGGGGCTCGGGGGCTCGGCTGCCCGAGCAGGGGCTACGGAGCCGCCGTCAAACACGACAGGGACCGTCGCTGCCGCCCTACGCCCCGAGGTGCCTGTTCTATGAATATTCACCGACTGCCGCCCCCCGCTTCCCACATGTCACCAACTCCGGCTTTCAGTTTTCCCCCCACCAAAGAAAGCTACAACTCCCCTCGACCTTTTTTTTCCTTTCCCCTCCCGACCCGCCGTGTCGCTTGTCCCCCACGCACACGCGTGTCTTTCAAACGCGGCTCCCGCAGGGCGCTCTCCCCGCGCCTCAGCTGGGCGTGGCGGCTGAAAGGGGGAAAGGGGGGCAGACACACGCGCACCCCCGGGACACCCCCACCCTCCTGCCACGCCGGGTGGGCGCCGCGCGGAGGGATGCGGAGCGGCGGGGGGGGGGGGTGCGCAGGGAGGATGCGGAGCGGAAGGGGGATGCGGAGGCGGCGGGGGGGGGGTTGCGGAGGGGGGATGCGGAGCGGCGGGGAGGTGCGGAGTGGAGGGGTGTGCAGAGTGGAGGGGGGTTCGGAGTGGAGGGAGGGTGCGGAGTGGAGAGGGATGCGGAGTGGAGGAGCGGTGCGGAGTGGAGCAGGATGCGGAGTGGAGGGGGATGCGGAGTGGAGCAGGATGTGGAGTGGAGGGGGATGCGGAGTGGAGCAGGATGCGGAGTGGAGGGGGATGCGGAGTGGAGGGGGATGCGGGAAGCTCCCGCTGCCCTGCCCGCGCCTTTGTCTGTGCCCGGCGCATGCGCGGAGGCGGCGGCGCGGAGGGGCCGGCGGCGGAACAAAGGCTCGGCGCTGCGCTGCGACCCCCGGGCGCTTCCCCCCACCCTCCCCGGCGTGGTTCTTCGGGGTGACCCAGCGCTGCCCCGGCAGCCTTCCTGCCTTCCTTCCTTCCTTCCCCGCGCTGCGCCTGGCTCAGCTGTGGCGTCTGTTACTGTGCGCGATGGCGGAGCGGACCCGAGCCCCCCCGCCCGTGTCCCCCCGCCCGTGTCCCCCCCTCATCCCACCGACACAAAATTTGGCATTTAGGAAGGGGAAAAGGCCGGCCCTCCTGCCCGCCCCTCCCCGCCAGCGGCGGGTTTCGGTCGGCAGCAGGCGAGCGGCCGCGGGTGCCCCCAGAGCTCTCCAGCACCCGGGCTCCAACACCAGTCCCGCTCCTCTGAGCGGCCTTGGGGCAGGAGACGTGGGGCAGGGGTCTCTGCAGCAGCGTGGGGTCGTTCGTGGGTCCCTCTGAGCTAAGTGGGCGAAGCGGGTGCCGCGTACGTGCCGCAGCAGGCAGCCCCGTGGAGCAGCCACGCCGCAGGGACGTGCTCCCTGCCGGGCTCCGTCTCGGAGACACGCGTGCTCTGCGTGCCCGGGCGGGCTCCGGGAGCATCTCCCTCTGCCGAGGGGAAGCAATCTATCAAGAGGAAGATTGTGTGCGTGCGTGTTAGTGCGACATCTTGAAATCTCTTTTGTTCGAATTGTTGCGTCTCGATGCTGGCATTGGTGCCTGTTTCTCCTTCACCACTCTTCTTTCCCAACTCTTGTCCAAAATTCGGATATATATTTATCTTTAGAGGGAGCAAGCTTAAGCCTGTTTGAAATGGAGAATTTTGTAAGCTAATGACAGTTTCTGAACAGAAGACAACTGGTGTGTTAGTCAGACTGGAGTTAAAGCTGACAAAAGAATATTGCCAGTGGGCTGCTGAACAGGCGATGGCAGTGGATTTTATTGCTTCCCCTCGAAGGTGATGAACATCCACTAGAAAACACACACCCTAAGGCCCCTTTCATAGTAATTACTTGATATTTCCAATGTTTTCAATTAAGGTCTCTTCTGAAGAAGCCATCAGAGCCCTGAAGTATGTCTAAATGTCCCCTCTCTGCTTGCCAGATGCTTGCCAGGCACCCTCTAGACTGGTGGCCAGGCTTCAAACATCGAGGGTTTTTTCCCTGTGTAGATGTTCCCCATTAAACCAGGGAGAGTTTGGAGGGGGAGTGCCATACTGAAGGAAGATGCGGCATCTGCTGCTGCTGCTCTCTCCAGGGGAGATACCTTGTCCCACACAATCCTTTTGTATTCAGGCTGTTTCTGAGAATTTTGGGCAACCTTTAGGCGTGAGGGAAAAAGAAGCAAGGACATGGCTAAAGGCTTTTGCACTTGCAGTCTACTCATTGTCTCGCAAAACTTCATGTGAGGGAGATGCTTTGTTTTGCGATCTCCCTTGCTAATGGATTGTGTGCAGTGAGTATTTTCTTTTTGTCTGGCTGTTTCAGTTTAGCCAGAGAACACCAACTCTGATCCCTGGACAGAATAAACACAAAATGTTGGGAAATTCATGGTGGCTCTGTCTATTCTTGTATGCTTCATGTATGAAATAGCTGATTGTGTAATGCAGGGAAATTGTATGTAGTTGCCAAAATGCAATCATGCAGCAGTTTTTTTCTGTTGATTTGAACCCCTGAGTATATCATATTCAGTTAAAATCAACATTAAAATGGTAAAAATGGTAAAATCACGGCTCAAGTTATTGCCTGAAGCAATGATCAGGTGAAATTTTTTTCTCTTCCCCCCCGCCATACGTCTTTGCATTTGAAATGCATCACCCTCTGAAGCAACATGGTGATACAAGGTTGATTTATTTCAGAAAGTGGCATACCTTTGGCACATATCCTTACCCTGAGACTACAGAGTATGCAACCTCTATAATTTCTGAGCCATGTCTAGAGCTGTCTCTACTCCTTAAGTATTTGTGTTTTGATCTTTCAAAATTAAGTCTGTGGAATAAATTGTATTTTCCAAGCGAAGGTTCTTCCGTTTGTGCTGTGTTCCACTGGTAGCTTTGCCCCATGCAATGAACCGTGAAGTCCTTCAGCAGAACCTCCTGTGTACGCGACGGCTTCCACCTGAACAATGGTAAATTCTTCCCTTGTGCCAGCACCCACCCGTGGCCCAATGGCATGCACTGAGCAGGGTAGAGAAAAAAAGCTGGATGCAGGGTAGAAACAGGCCTTCCCATGACATCTTGGGAGAGTTCTGTGTGGCTACATTTTCAGACACTCAGCTACCATTGAGCTAGTAATTATTTGGAAATCTGCCATGGAGAGCTGATTGTGCACTAATTTTGAAAACAAGATTTTTGAAGGGTTTTTTTTTTTGTTTGCTTGTTTTCTGTTTTTTTTGTCCCATCTGTATGAAGAGTATTCTGCAGTTGTTTGTACACATTTGTGCACAAATCCCAGGTCTTGATTTAGGTGTGTAGGTGTAAGTGTAGCGTCCACGGGTGCAGTGTAAATTTAATGGGTAAATCCTGAGTTCTTCAAGTAAGAAAACTGGATGATCTTCAAATATATGATGAAGAATATAATAATCAAGGACTTACCTTCATCTATACAGGGGTAGTAAAGGCAGGCCATTTTGAGGTATGCTACCAAAGTATGGAGACTGATTTATAACTAAAGAAAGATACTTAGGAATTACTTGGGTTGCCTCTTCTGTGTCAATCAGGAATGAAAAGAATGAGGTAACAACCAGAGAAATCAAAGAAATTCCTGAAAGCATTATAGACTTGATAATAGAAACCATATGCAGCACAATGGGGGTTTCATGCATTAGTAGGAAATGCTTTCAAGATTAAAAAAATATGCAGGGGGAAGAAGGGGGGAAACCTCATGCAGAATAGAATGGACTTTAAAGTCTTCCTTACAATATCTTGTATCTCACAGTTCTCTTCCCTAAAAGTGTGATGCCACCTCAGCTGCTTGCTTCAAGATGGAGAAATGTCTTTAATATAAAAACATATCTATTGGCTATTCTGTATGAAAATTCATGTTTAAAATAGAAATACTGTGATTCTTCAAACCTGAAAGGTTCCTGACTTGCCAGAATCTGAAAATAAATCCTTTGACTTTCTTCTGCACACCAACAAATGTAAAGAGATACTGATTTGTAACACATGTGGAATGGTCAGGTTTTGCCTGGGAGCAAGATGTGTAGTAATTCCCTCTTAAGTATGGTTAATGGAGTTTAACTCAGAGGAAACAGTTTTAATAATAAAAACCTTCTGTCTTAGGATATAAATCATAGACTGGTCCCTTTTGATGTGTTTGGTATTGTCTTCTTCAGAATAGGAATGAAGTAGTCGGTATAGTTGCCTGACTTGTTGGGTGTAGACTGCCAAGTACCCCTCCAATGCGATAGCGGTGGGAAAGCCACATGCTTTTTAGTCACATGTTGCATAGTTTAGATTTTAGCCTGGTAAGTGGTGCCACATATGATTATGATCCGCTGATCCAGGGTTTGTTTTTTTTTAACCTTTAGGAATTTGAACATCTTTTCAAAAGATTTTATTTTATGTACACTGCCCTAGCAGTTGTTCAGAGCAGTGTGACCTGGTACTTCATGTAAACCATAGGATTGATGGCAGGATCTTCATTTTGAGCAGACACTGACTGTCCTTGCAAAGGATACAATGCTGAATGTGTAACAAGACTGGGCCTTGGCCACCTACCTTGATGGATGATGTCATGATGGTGATTGTAATACTACTGATGCCTTGGTATGAAGAGGATATGAATGCACTGTTGAAGCATAACCTTTTCCTTCAGGCAAAAGCCTAGTAGCTATAATGGCAAAATTTCCCGAGGATTAATTTTAATGACAGAAATCTATGCCATCATGTCTTCACCTGACAAATGGAAGCTAGTTCTGTACAAGTAGTAAAATCAGAGGGCTGCTGGCTATCTCCTGTTTTTGAATAGTCTTTAAATATGCAGTGGGATGTAGAATATAACCCTTGCAGAAGGATAGAGCCTGGTTATAGTTTTTAAACTTATTTTCTGCTGTTACTGTTTTCCTTGTGTGATTGGTTGGTGATGGAGGAGCTCATATTCAAAATTACATCTTGATATGATTAACTATTAACTATTATTTAGGATGAAGTAGATGGTCACATAGCGGGATCCTGTAGATGTGCATCTGCTAGACAAATTTAAGATGATTGCTGAACTATGGAGAAGAACGAAGCAAAGTTAGACAAAACAAAGAATGGGTGAACAATGATAAAACTGATGCAAGTTTCTCTCATCTTCCTACCTTAGAAAAACACATGCCAAACATGCACAAATCAGGATGTAGAAAACAGTGAAAACCCAGTAACAAACATAGTCAATGTGGAAGAGTTACGCCATGGGAAATGCTTTGGTACGTGCTTGTCTGCGATAGACTGGAGCCAGAGAATTGCTACATCAGCTTCCTGTAATCATCCTTCCTCAAGGCAGTGAAGCGCATCATTAGCGGAGAATGAAAACAAAAACAAAAACAGGCTAGAGGTGGTATAAAACTAAGAGTCTGGAAAAGGACAGGGTGAGACCTGTCACCACTCGGTGAGGTGTTCAGATTATTTCTACATTTCCCTTTCATACACAAAATTTCCAGTAACGCAAAGTTGCTGTATTTTGGCCAGTTCTGGTAAGTGCATGATTGAATTCTGCTGCTGATTGTGCAGAACTGTGCAGATCTGGTGGGAGGAGGGAAATTCAGTGAGATCTAAGGTGGTGAAAACAGTTTTTCTGGGTTTCTTGCTGTCACCAGAAAAACTGAGGGGAATGGGGAAGATGTGCTAGCTGCTCTAACCAACGTGTTTCCTAACCAGATGTGCTGAGAGAGTGGGGCTCATTTTCCTCCAGCAGCATCACTCAGCCCTGCGTGTAAACCCTGCACCAGTGAATGTACAGTCTGCACTGGGAATAGCTGGTGTCACTGAAGAGAGGGTGAAAGATGCATATTGGCCCTTGCTTTTCTTTTTAGATCTACAGGCCTTGTGAAGCAAGGGAGACAGAATCTCTCCAGAGGATAAAAGTCAAAATCAGGCCAGATTTTCCAGGCTCTTCCATTCCACACTTTGCTTCAGATGTAGGAGAGTACTGTTGGTTTGTAACTTTATTTCACTTGGAGCTTTCACTAGGAGCATGTGAGGCCTCTGTAGGGTACCTGAGTGCTCAGGATAGCCCCTGAGCCTGTAATTCAAATGCTTAAATTAGCAGAATGAAGCAAATGTGGAAACCCTTTCCTTGTTTGCAGTCCACACAAGGTCTGTGTAATTCCAACAGTCATAGCTGGGAGCTTCCTGATAGCTCTAGAATGCTACATGTAGGATGTGAGAGTTCAAGGAGAGTGACAAGTCATCCTTGAAGATACATTTTTTCTGGAGGATCTAGTATTACTCACAGGAAAGAATTTTAGTAAGATAAATTTATCCATTCTCTGATCCTGTATGCTGTTCCCTTTTCTCATATCCTACCCTCAGAGATCTTCATCTGGAAAAAACCATCCTCTGGTGAAGAGGTACCTTTTAAGCTGCTTGTAGCCATCTGATGTTCCACTAGTATTGTGCATTTTAATGATTTATTTAGTGCTAGTTCCCCTAGTGATATCTAGAGGAACATTCAGCTTTCTGCATAGTGGCCCATCCTTTCCATCCAGTTGCCTTGAACGGATGACATTACCTTAATGAATAACACTTTTAGAGCCAAGCTAAGTAAGAGCTGCCATGTGCACTGAAATATGATAGTTCACTGGAGTGCACTCTTTTCCTGTTCATGAAATAGTGAGTAGAAGCCTCAACAGAGCTCAAGAAAACTAATATTACAGTATTTTTCAGTGATTATTAGGTCACTGAGAGCTCAGCTGTCATCCTCTTCTGTGGATGAGTCAGTGACTGACAGATCCATGAAGAAATTGTTGGTGCTGCTAGCAATAGGAATGTGGCACTCCTTATGGAGTCTCATTCCCAACCGAACAGCACGCTGTGTTGACAATCCACTGGGCCACAATGTATTGAAAGTGGCCTTCAGTGCTGAGGTACCTTCTGTTACCAAGGGCTCAAACTGGACTGCAAATCACCTACAGGTGTTCTTGCAAACATCTCTTGGAACTTCACTGTTACCAAGACATGGAGAAGAGCAAACATATCAGTTAACAGATGACAAATGCTTGAAGCAGGCCAAATATTGTGTCTTTAAATACTTGCCATGTGTGTTCTGAGTTGGAGCTGAAATATGGAGCATGGTGCTGAGGGAAATGAGCTGGCGTTGCATGCTCTCCCACAGCCATTGACCCTGTGAGGAACATCCAAGCGCCTCACCATCTAAAACACAGAGGTGACAGAGAACGAAGGAAACTCTGCACTGACAGATTTGTGGTTCAGAAAAAAATGTCTGTCCAGGAGTTTTCTGTGGAACAATGACAGTAAATTTACAGGCTGAGAATAGAAATAATTATCTCAGCAGCTTTTGTTTCCTTTCTACTTAAAAAACAAGTTCTTTGGCACATTTTCTCCTGATTGAAGAAGCTATTTTAAATGCTTCTTGTTAGAAGCTGTATTCTAACCTGTTGGGATATACCATATTTTCTCTGTCCATATTTGTAAATATATCTCATTAAAAATAGTTTTGTTGCCTTCCAGCTAATTTTTCAGCTGGCTTTGGCTCTGTACCCTTTCTTGCCATGTTACTGTAGCTCACTTATGTGTATTTAAATTACATTATCGTGGTGGCTATGTTGCCATTTCCCTTGCTTAACCTTTCTAGAAGTCCACTTTTTCAGCCATGAACTAACTCAGCCTACTTCAGGGAACACCTTGATAATCACACAGTAGCATGCAGTGTGAACATTAGCAGACATGCAGAACACAGGAAGATCTATGTCATCAGCTTAATTATGTGCTGGCATTCATAGGTAATGAGCAGAGGTATGAGTACAGAACCACTTCTTGTGAAACTTCAATTTTAAACTCTATAACTAATGCTACTAGACCCCAGTGGTTTGCATGCATATGGCTCCCAAATCTAGATGTTCACTAAAGTGAGATCATATCAACATGAGAACTTGGTCTTAAACAAGGTTTCATGCAAATCCTGTGCAATATGGAAAACTTGGAGCTCTACCAGCTGAAAACATTCAACAGTTTTAAACTTCTTACCAGTTGAAGAAACACTAATATGATTTCCTCTGCTGACTGAAAGGGCAGAGAATTTTTCCTTTCTACACGTTGAGTTTTAAGAAAAAGTGGCTCTCAACTAAATGAAAAAAAATTCCAGCAGCAAACTTAACCCTTCTGTGATGGCTTGAATTGCCAGTCTTATTTGCAAGAAGAACTGGATTTGTTTGATTCCTGTAGAAAATTAAATTGCTGTAAGCTCATAATTAAACTGCCTTGGTGAGCTGAAAAACCTTCCAGAATACAGTTTTACGGGAAACGTTTGCTATTATAAAAGACAAAGCTTGTCTGTCAGGCTGTGGCTGTGCTGGGTTGCATATTGCATAAAGGCCAGTAGCTGTCACAGTCATACTGGCCGGGGCTTCTTTTATAGAGAACCCTTCTTTGGATCCACTTCTAATTGCTCTAGATTTTAATTGTGTCTAAATAAAGCATAACATCTAGAAATGATGTGATTGCTGTGGACATTGAGTGTGATGCCATCAAGGTGAGGACAGTGTTCAGGCCAAGTGAGCTCATGATGACAGATAAATATGTCTTTTATTCTGAATGACAAGTTTATAGCTGCAGAATGAAGACACAAAATAGCCTTTGGTCTCTGTGGAGGGTCTCCAAGCAGGGGGCCAGGGAATTGAAGGGTATTGATTTAGATCATCTGCTGTACATTGTGCTCCCAAAAAAACCACTCAAAAGACATTATTTTCATTAGAATTACAGCTAGTCATCTCAGTTAATTGACTCCTTACACAGGGAAAACTTACAGTGTTGATAGAGCCAAAATAATAGATAAATATAAGGTTTATTCCCAGCCTGATCTCCACCCACAAGCCCTTTCAAGTTTTGAATACTAATGCTTGTTTCAAGTACGCAGAAGTTTTGTGCATTGGAATGAAAAACCAGAGTCCTCCCTAGTCCTGAACTTCCTTTTCAACACTCTTGGAATTTGACTGTGGGCCTACTACCTGGTCCTCAGCATTTTATGGTGTTTTTTTTAAGCTTCATTTTCCTGGCTTGAATCTCTTGCCTGTCTCACCCTGCTGTCTCTGGAAATCTCACCTCTGAGCAACCTTAGGGATTCCTCCTGGGTGGGAGCTCTTCTGCTCTTCTTAAAGCAAACAAATAAAATCAGACTGTCCAAGGGAGCCTTCTCACCAAAAACAGTGGCTTTGGTGAGACTGCATCCATGGTTGGAAGTGCCCGTCATCGGCTGCTGCACTGGTGATGTTCATTGACTCCCTGCTCTGGAAGGAAGACCAAAGAGCTGACTTAATTATTACAAATGCCCTGTTTTATCTTAATTAATCTAGCCATATGATCCTGGTCCCCTGATCTAATTAGCTAGGGAGATAGTTAAATATAACTTCATGTATCTAGGTGCGTTTAGCTACTTGTGGTTAAATCTGCTCACGGTTCCTAAGAGACTGTATTTCAGAGTTACAGAGTCACAGCCAGGAATACCTTCACATGAATTAAAAAATGCAGAGAGTTTATCTTAACTAGCACTGTGGAATATTTTTTAATGTTAGCAATATACCTCACAATCACATTAAAGCCTTTCATTGTAACAAGGAGTCACTTTTCTGTGTTTTGTCACTGTACACTAGCAAGTAACTGTGTTGTACACAAGAAGTGGGTCTTCCACCGTTCACATAGATAACTTTGCACTGCATGAGGAAAATAGCTGCTCCTTTCTCTGTAACAGATGACAGATGATCAATAAGCTGAGTTAAAATAATTTAAATAATTTTAAATGAATAAATGACAGTAAAAATTCCTTGTCTGTGGAATCACTGCTAATAAAGACAGTATGTGGCAGTTGTTGGGAATATGTGGTCAGAATTATCATAAAGCAGATTTTGTTGACAGGCAAGGGGTGTATTCCTTAGTTGTTTTGAGTGTTTAGAACCAGAATAGAATAAATTGCCTTTTAACTATCCTAAAATGGACATTGAAGAATTTCCTTTTTTATATCTTGCTTTGAACATTTGAAGATATTACTTGCATGGGTCATATGCCACATAAAAGAGAGCTGCTGTGCAGGTGGATGCACATGTAAACAATGAGAGTGATCAAACAGGACCTATGAAAGGGAGAAATGAACACATTGGTTTTGTGCAGTTTAAAGAAGCGAATGATTATTTTAAGACTAGGTAAGAAATAACCATTGAGAGATTACTTAAATGTGACTCATTCTGCCTTGGGGCAAGAAGAGGAAATATCTCGACTTCTCTTGAGTATCTTTCAGTCTTGTGGTTTGTGTGATCTGGGATATGGGGAACCTTTGGAATGAGCTAGTTCTTGAGTGCAGAGAAATAAGTTCAGTTGAAACAAAATCCTTCCCAAGTATCCTGATTTATTTGCAGTGTGTCTGAGGTCTGTTAATACTGAGATCCAAAGAGGAACCCTCTGCTAAGATGCTTTATGGACATGGTGTATGCTAGAAATAAATACACAAATAAGGCCTTTCTAGAGCTGGCAAGAGGCTGTTTAGTTTATTGATGCTGAATAGCATGGAGATTTCTCATAGTATTTTGACAAAATTCTTTAAATGAGCTGTAAGTTTGAGGCTATTCTTCAAATTGGGGCTGATGTGAAAGAAGGGGAGTAAAGCTTACAGAAATGATTGCAGCTTTTCAGTTCCTAAGTTTTATTTTAAGACAGTGATAAGTAATCATGTGTGTATGTTTGAAAATTTTATTCTTCAAGCCCAGAATGAATTTTGTGACTTAATCTGAGGACAGTTGTGTACGTCTGATTGGTATGACACTAGGCTGTCTTTTGTTACTTAATCTACAGGCTGCAGAAACGTTTGCTGGGTTGTTCCACAGATGAGTGGAGAAGTCTATTCACATGTTTTCAACACATGGTGGCTGAAACTTAATGGTATAATAACAATAGCTTGGAAAGTGATATAAATTAGGTTAATTTCTAAATAAATCCTTGGTGTATTCATAAATGCTTTCAAATAAACATAATGTTTAGCTGAACAAATATCTTCGTGCAAGCTGTCTTTTGTGTGTAGGTGGGCAGCTGACATTGACGTTCCTGGTTCAATGCCAGGGGGCTATCCATGCTACTCTGGACTGTGTGTTTGAAATCAATCAATCAATCAATCAATCAGTCAGTCAATCTTTTCCAACCTGAGGGCAACCTAAGAGGTATTTAGTTTCCATATATGCTTACTGGAAGAAGTGTACTCTCAAGAAGCATTTGCAGAGTTTTTCTGTTTAATGTACCAAATTCTTGGCTAGTGCCCATATCTTGGTGTTAGAGATGAGGGAATGCTCATCTTCATTTAGCTGCTAATTGTTAGATTATTCAGCAACGTATGGATGTCAAGTTGTGCACAGCAGTGTGTTGGCACTTTTTAAGTGAACCTTTCCAAGAGGGAGGCATATTTAGGAGCAGAACTAAAGTGGTGGGCTTGATTCTGGTTTTATTAATGTGGATCAGTGAGTATCTGATTTGAATCTAATTGAGTTGCACTAATAAAGTCAGAGCTGTGAGCCACTAGAATTTCACTGTAATTTGGATGGTTGAGTGGGCAGCACTGATTGGGATTGATGTTCAGATATTTATATAAATATATATAAAGATAGAAAACACTGCTTGTGTTTGCATCATAATACAAAAGCATTTACCAGAACATTGCATCCCAGTGTTCTGTCATCTGTCTGCTTTTCTGCCTTTCTCCTTGTTTCCTTTGAGAAACCAGTGGCAGGTAAATTTGAATAGTATCGATGTTGAAGGCGAGTTTTCTACTGCCTGAAGAGGAAGAAGCATTATCTTTTTAATCTGTGTAAGGTAAGTGTGTGCAGCAGTGCAGTTTTCACATTGAGAAGATAGGTCAGAAAACAATATGCCTTAGGTTAGAATTATTTTGGTTGGAAACAAAATCCCTGGCATTAGGTCTCATTAATATTAACAAGCTCATAAAAACTGGCACAAAGTACTGCAAAATGGAATGGTTTTTTTTCCAGTTCATGGGCCTGTATATGAGAAAGAGCACACCTACTAATTATGGCAGTGAGGAAGAGGAGTGTGCCCTAGATACGTTGGGCTCTGCAAGTGTCTACTACTATGCAGCAGCATGTGCTAGGGTAGGTAGGGAGTGTGTAGTAGTGTACACACAGGCTGTGCCCTCTCCTCTGCAGGAGAGCTCTGCGTGGGAGCTCTTGAATGAGGGCTGTGGGTTAGAGTGGTTGTAGGGATTTCACTTCTTGTCCTGGGTTTGAGTCAGCATCCTGCATCAGAGCTGCCTTCAGCTGTGTTTTGGTGGTTAATCTGGTTTTGTTAAAACTGTTCACAAGTAATACAATCAAACCTGTTTCATCGGCTGCCTTATGGAGCTCTGCAGGGCAAGCAACAGGTAAGCAAGATGAAGGGCTAAAAATGACATGTTGGAACTTCATTTACAGGCTGATAAGTCCTAGAAAACAGTTTTTGTCTTTAAGTATTATATGCTGGTGCTTAAACTCAGAGTTGGTCTGGTTTGTTATAGAGAAATACCTCACAGGTCTCAGTCAGATATGGCTGACACAATTAGTCACTTTTATGGAAACCTTTTCTACCAAACAGTCAGGCTAAGAAAAAGAAACATTAATTTTAAAATCAACACTCATGTTTGTATTTCAGGCCTAGAGTATGTTTTTGAGACTACTATCTGCGACATCCTCTCTTATGAGGACAAACTGCCAGAGTTGGGGTTGTTCAGCCTGGAGAAGAGAAGGCTACAGGGAGACCTTAGAGCATCCTTCCAGTACCTGAAGTGGCCTACAAGAAAGCAGGAGAGGGGTTTTTTACAAGGGCATGTAGGGATAGGACAAGAGGGAATGGCTTTAAACTAAAAGGGTAGATTTAGATTAGATATTAGGAAGAAATTATTTGCTGTGAGGGTGGTGAGGCATTGGAACAGGTTGTCCAGAGAAGCTGTGGATGCCCCAGCCCTGGAAATGTTTAAGGCCGAGTTGGTTGAGGCTTTGAGCAACTTGGTCTAGTGGAAAGTGTCCTTGCCCACGGCAGGGGGTTTGGAACTCAATCATCTTTGAGGTCTCTTCCAACTCAAACCATTCTGTGATAGTAAAAACGTTTCGATTTCTACTGTAAGGTAACTAGCCACTTAATAAAGAGTACAATTCATAAGAGTTTCTAGGATACAGACCTAAACCGTGCAATATTACACAAAGCCTATGGACTAATTAGTTTTAATTAAAGAAAGACATATATAACATGGGCAGTCAGGATGCAGACCCTTGCTCTTGCTGACTTCAGCTGGGGTATTAGTCGTCTCCTATAAAACATTCAGCAGACTATTACCTTATTTTGGTTGGGTCAGGCTCAGTCTCTATTGATGGAGCTGGCTACTCTGTGCTATACAAACTACCAACTGGCAAGAGAATGTCTCTGGTCTGAGCCCTCAGCAAGGTGTGGAAAGCTCAGGTTCAAGTTTAAAATCAGCAGGGAAGAATTGAAGCATGTTCTTTTGTAGAAAAAGTGACCCTCTTTAAGCAAAGGGCAGCTAATTTTTTGCCTGTTTGACTGTGAAAGATTATATAAAAATGCCATAAATACCAGTCTTTTGGGGGACTGTAACAGGCTTTTACCGTGTAGTTCTAGTATAAAGAAAATGTCTTTGAATTTATAATTAAATATGTACTCCTTATGCTGTTTTGCAGTTTTATTTGTAGGAGTTACTGGGAAGATATTCAAGTCCCCAGCTGCCAATTAAATGCCTGGCATGAATCTTACCCACAGTGTTGGTCCCATTACTTTACATTAGATACAAAAAGCAGTGTGAAAATTTAAAATTTATACTACAATGTGTGTGATTTTTTCCTTATTTGAGAAGTAATCCCATCTATGGTGTGATCTGTCCCATCTACTTGCACCTCAGGGGTGCAGATATGACAGCTGAGCTGAACCAGCAGCTCCATGGGGTGGGCTGGCTTCATGCTCTCCCGTTTTTTTTGCTTTTCTTCTGGCTGGGCTACTTTCCTCACAGCTCAGTGAACTGAGTCACCTCACACAAGGCTCAGCTAAGAGTCAGGCCAGCTGCAAGGGAAGAGGAGCTGGCTGTGGCTGTCCCACTTGACAGGAAACTATTCCATTTGGCTTAGCTGTATCACCTAAATACACTTCATTCCAAGATTTTGAAGATTTTTAATGTTATTCATCTAAGCATGCTTTTCATCTAAACTCACATTTGTAAGATGATTCATCTTATGACTAGCACATGGAAACATCACATTATGAAATTTAAAAAATAATTGTGCTTTAAACCCAATTGTGAAGTCTTCCAATAAAATGCATTTGTTTTAAAATGTAGTAAGTGAATTACTTAGTCACAAAGGGCTAAAAATGCTCAAAGACCATTGGATGTCTTGCAAGGGAGTTCCACTGTGGAAAATTAGAATTGAGCTAACTCAGACTGTGACCCTTAATGGCTGTCTGCATCTCTTACATCCACATCTATTTTATGTAAATGAAGACTGACTCAAATCTTAAGCTTACCTTTTTTTTGTCTTTTTTTTTTTCTTTTAAAATAGTGTCCTGTTAAAGCAAGCAATAATCCTTATGATTTATCATGCAATCCTTTTGTTTGTTCACCATCTGAGTGAAAATTGATGTGTAAAACTCAGGTGTGAGTAAACTGGTGTGGTGAGTAAAGGGAAGCTTCTGACCATCCAGCACTTTGGAGTCTTGGCCAGGAGCCAGACCTTTCAAGGGATATTGTGATCCTGGCACTGCAGCAGAGTTGCAGAAGGCTCACTAAATTCTTTTTTTATGTTGCCTCTTGATTTGAATAATTAAAATAGTGAGTAGGTTGTTATTAAAAACTGTTATGTTGAACTGGAAACTTGAGTTCATACTTTCAAGTTTCTTAGTGTCTTCTTAATGCTGGTTGGAGGGAGTTTGGGGGGATTTCCATCAGTTTTAATCAAGGAGCCTATATTTTAATTACTAATACATATTTACGATCTCTTCAAAGGAGTTGTGGGGTTTTTGTTTCGGTTTTTTGTTTAGTATGAGTCCCTTATATTTTGCTTCAAAAGATAAAGGGTATTTGAGCCTGATGGTTTCATCTGTAATTCTTGATTCCCACTACCAGACAGGTCGTTCAGTCTACAGGCTGTGCTCCTTGATAGAATTGGTTCAGTAAAGCAGCAATCAAAACATGTTGCACATAACAAATTGCTACATAGTGCTGGTTTAAGAAATACTTTTTATCGTAAACAGGAACTTAGCACTTTTTCTGAAATGTCTTATCCTGTGGAAAGCTGCTCAGCATAATTTATGATTTCTCACTTAGTGTATTTATGAAACAGCTGTAAATCTGGGCTTCATTTTGTACAGGGGCTTTGTATTTATGTCTCCTGTGTCAGCCATTTGGCTGCAGGAAAACGGTACCACTTGCTCAAGGGAGGGGAAGTTAGCACTGTTAGCCAAAAATGAGACAGTTTGTCAGGACAGCAAGGTAAGTGTGCTATTCTTGTGTAAAGCTGTGTTTTATGAGGTGAGCCCAGCAATCATATTGTCTTTTCATGCAGTAACTCATTGGACACTTCCTGCCTACCGAAACTCCCGGAGAAGTCTTTTCTACCATGTCCTGAGGCAATGCAGTAAAAAGAAAGGCCTATTGATGGGATTTTTGAGAAACCAACTGCAAGTAAATGTATTTTCTGATTTTATCTGGAAGTGGAGAATAGTTGGACCAGCCTCATCCATCAGATCTACAGCTTTCTGCTGTTTATATTGCAGCCATAAAAGTGGGAGTCTGTCCATCATGCATTTGGTAGCTTTAGAAGTGCCGGAGTTGGCACAGCAGCGCCATGGCCACATTAATGAGAAGGCACTGTGGAAGCTAATTTTATCCTTCTGAGAATTTTAACCACCTCCTGTAGAATTTCACATGCATTTTGCCCTACTGCTTCCACTAGCATGGACACCAGTATGTTATACTGCTCTGTGCCCCATTTTTCTGCCTTCCAACTGCATGTTTCAGTACCAGTTTCAGCATTGCTTTGCCTGGAGTAAGTGTCCTTGTTCCATTTTTTTCAATTGAATTAAATTGAATAAAAGTAACATATAAAAAAAATCAGTGGTAATCATATCAGTTTTATCTTTCATTGTAAAACTTTTTTTTTGTACATGCAGCTTTTCAGAAATGCCTGTGAAGTCTAAAAGACCCTCTTCAGTCTTAAAAAACTGAGTAATTACCAAATGGCAGCATGAGACAGATGACATTAATGATGAAGATCCTGCTGCCTTACATTTGCACACTTCTACGTATGAATGACACTACAGAGACTGAATCCATCCTACAAGTGTTAATGGGTCCAGTATCATTCCTTCAGCACAGATAATCAGCATAAATGCCGATTAAAGCAAACCAGTGTTCCCTCTGTTAAAGGCAGCAGGACACTGACCCCTGTTTTCTAGTGGTTTTGCTTCTGTAAAGCAAACTCACATTGAGAGACAGAATGAAGCTTCTATAAAATGTGACGTAACTTTTACTCAGATAACAAGTGTATGGCTAGCATATCATCCCTGATATAAATACTATGAGCTGTCAAGGAGAACAGACTGAACAAAAAAGCAGTTTTTGACTTGGAGTGGAGTTGTGTTCTCACAAAGCTTTCTGATCTGACCACCTCTGGGTGATGCCACGTGGCTTCTTGGTGGGGAAGCTTCCCAGCACTGGGGGTGTGAGGAGCAGTGCCTGAGAGTTTACCCACTGGTCCTGGTGAGCAAGCTGCACAACAGTGCTGCTGCATCCACACCTGCTTCCTTCTCCTTCTGGCTGTGAATGTTTTTGCACATCTACACTGCTGGTGCTGCTGGGATGGCTTTGTGATGCAACAGTGGTTTTGAGTTAGCTCAAGATACATACTGGAGCTGCATGGCAGCACAGGGCTCAGCAATCTGCAGAAACCATGCAAGCAGTACAGCAAATGCACAAAAGATTAGCCCACACTGTGTTTTGGGTAGCCACATGACTGCCAGCACCTGGTGTGGCTGGTGCTAAAGCCAGACAGCGTGCATCGGCGCTGCAGGCGGTCTTGTACGAGCCTGTGCCTGATGAGGCCTTGGAGCACTCCAGCTCCTTACCTGCATTAGCATGTCTGATTGCAAAGCTGTTTGTTAAAAAGACTCCAGCAGGTATAAAAGCTGCTGCCCCCAAGAGGAAGAAAGGTGACTTCTTGAAAAGAACTTCTTGAGACAAGGAAGAAGCTATATGAATTTTGATCTGAAACTCAAATGCTAATAATACATAATCACTGCAAAAATCTAATCTGAATATTAACAGCTCCCTCTGCTCTTTTGCAGGACAAGCATTTCTTTCTAAATCTCAACAAAGCAAGCTTCTAATTTGGGTCAAATGGAAATCCTGTTTATTAAAAAACTGCTAAAGACAACTAAATTTTTAATTTCAATGGAAGAGGCTTCTCTGTGACCCTTAAAGGCATGCCAGTGGACTCTTCCAGCACATGCCTCAGTAAACAACAAATGAATCACTGAGGTGCTCTAATAAGGATTGATGTGTCCACCCAATTAGAGGGATATAAAGAGCTCTCCCTTGAAATTCTGGGTTCATTTGGGTTGCTCTGCTATTTCCGCAGTCTAGCGCTGAAGCATTGCTTCAGGGGCATTGTTGGCCTCAACAACTGGCTTGTGTGCGTTGTCCTAGCTAACAAGTACAATTTTTGTACAGCTATTTCTCCTATGAAGTACTCCAGCAGTGAAACAAAAAAGTAACGCTGAATATCAAAGACAAATGCCTCACTAATGTGTGTTTAAGCTAAGAGCAAGATCTCCAAATTTAGCGCTGCTATGAGTGTGATTGATAAGACTCATTAATCACCTGTTTTCAGGGGCTTGCAATTTCTTAAATTTATGTGAGTTTAATTTTCTTTTGCCTAAAATATGCACAGTTTTGGGAGGTGGGAAGGTGCAGTGTATGTTGTATGGTGTGAGTAATGCAACTGGTCAGATGGAGCAATGTATGGAAAATTAATTAAGTATTCTGAGGCCGCTTCCTCTTTCTCTTGGAACAATGTTCCTATTTTCCATTCCAACTGTACATGTAACTTGTACTGCTTCAGAAATAATTTCCTCACATCATCTTAAAAGAAAATTATAAATTAAAACACTTTTTCACTCTACAGAGAATTTCTATTTCAGACAAATAGCCCAATTTTTTCACAGAACAACACAAAGTAGCCTAAAGAAGGATATCATGCACATCAAGAATAAAGCAAAGATGAGAGCATGTTTTGTTTTTCATCCAGCTGCTACCTCAACAATTGTGGAGCACTTCAGGACTGCACAGGGTATCTCACAGGTGCTATTTAAGGATTCCCTCTGACAAAGTGTGGTGGCAATTTATAATTCCCTCACCATGCTTCTAGGAAAAGTGTATCATGTTATCACATCTTAAGAAAGCTACATATTGACACCTGAAATTTTGTTTCCTCGAACGCAAATGAAGCCCTGACTTTTTTGCTGAATTGTCTAGGCTAAGTAATAAATAATTACAAACCATCTGGTTAATATATTCAACTAACTGCTATAGAAGATGCTTTAACTCCTACCATTTTGTTGCTTCTTTTTATCCCTTCAGTGTGACTTGGGTCTCAGTAGGGGATTGTAAGTTAGCTATGGTTAGCAGATATTTGAATTCAGGTACAGTGTCCTGCCTGGGTTAGATGGTATTTTGAAGCCTTGGTTCATCATCTGTGAAGGTCCTTGCACCAAAGGCCTGGCAGTGCTCTGAAACACATCATTGTTAGATAAAAGATTTTTCTCTGTTCTATGGATTTTACAAAAATGGAAAATGTTTTGTTGCAGTTCTTGCCAAGTATCTTAAGAAGCAAACTGAAATGCCTAAATGAGAAGCCTTGACATCTACCATTGGTGGAGAAAGTCACGTTCGTCAGTGGTCCTAATTACCCTCTGAAGATAATTAGCTGACCATTCTTGGACATGTTTATCATAACTCAGATATGACAGCAATGAAAATGATCTGAGGATTTCTTTGAAGCAAAGTAAAGATGAGAAGTGTCAGTTAGAAACAAGTTCTCTAAGTTACTGCCTTTCCTCTTTGAATGGCTAGAATCCTAAATACCAGGAGTTCAGTGAAGCTGGGCATATTTCAAAAAGTTGTAGATAATGAAAATTGATTTAAGCCAACTTTACTGGGGCCAGTAACTTCAAATTTGGGTTTGCATTGTCTTTTAAGCCCAGAACCTTCCTAGATTATCTTTTGCCAATTCCTGATTTTTCATACACAACAAGACCTTATTTTATTAATAGATTGGCTGTTTTGGGAATTGTTTGATCTCTTATTTCCACTATTTATGCAGTCAAGTCACTGACCCACTGTGAAAATTCAGTAGCAGTTGTGATACAGAGTGTATGTGCCTTATGTCAATGGCCTTTGTGTCCATAAACCTAAAAGCTGGTGCCTGGACATTCCTCTGCTTGAAAAATCTTCCTGTTTGCCAAGTCCTTGAGGACATAAAAGAATTGACATGTTTTCTTAAAACTGAGGCGTGTGTGTGTGTGTGTGTGACACTTTCCCATTAGAGTGAAAAAAAGAAAAAAAAGCAGCACAGTGAAAATAATCTGGAATTACTTAAAAAAATATCCCACTACAGTAGTGAGTGAGAGCTCTTTATTGAAAATAACCTTAATAGAATTAAGTACTAGAGTGAATGGAAAAACAGATGAACCCTGTGCTTCTATTTAGTTCATTGTTGTCTGCCAATATGTGTGTTTTTTTTCAGTACTGGAGATTGTTTCACCTCTGTTCCTCTTGGGCAGCTGCTTTGGGACTGGACCAGCATAATGGACAATTCTTCATTAGCTCAGAAAATGGGAAAGAAAAAAACACAGATGAGAAAGATTTGGTAGAGAGAAGTTTGATTGTACAAAACTCCAAGGTTTTAACTCCTGTTTTGCACCAGACCCAACCTAGCTGTTTCCAGGACCTCCTGAATCTTAGCAAGGCAGCAAGCAGGCATGAGCACTTATTCTTCTTCTCTGTGGAGTTTGGAACACAGACCAACATTTGTTTGTATGAACCAAGTATTGCCTTGCTACCCTTGAGCAGTTTACTTCCTCTTTTATCTTCTTTCCCCTTGAGCCCCTCTACCTCCCAAATTCCAAATCAAAACAAGGTAGGTAAGATTGTTCTCACCCAGGGGCTCTCAGGTCACAGCTTCATCTCTTCTCATCCCTAACTGGGTGATTTCCCCCCATCTGGGGCTTCTGTGTTTCTGCTCTGTGGACATTGCCCTTACAATTTGTCACAATTGTCCTATTCCTTATCACAGCAACAGCTTCTTTCAAATACATTGATTTATTGTGCTGAACCCTCTCTAGTGAGCTATTGGCATGGACATCTCTGCCATTAAGAATCCCTCTTGTGCCGCTTCTTCAGCCTTCTCCCAAATCCTGCATATCTTTGGCTTTTCTTGAAGTCAGTTCACATCCAAGTTCTACTTCTTTTCCTCCTTACATGCTGCAAAGTAGTCCCAGACTCCTGTTTGACCATGGGCTTCCTTTTGTGCTCGTCTATTGTCCTTCATCCCCTCTCCCTGTGTTCACTTCTGCCTGGACGCAGATTAGGTGAGAGACTGCCTGGTGCTGCCAAGGCTCATGGGAAATATACTTCCAATAGACATTGCAAAGCTTGCCAAAACCTTGCGCCAGGGCACAGGATAGTTTTTTCTGGCAGGCTATATGGTTACCAGCCTGCCAGCTGGCAGTGATTCTTTTGTGTATTTGCAGCATCTCAAAACATACCGCTCCTTCCTTACTTTTGGTTTATTTTAAATCCTCTCTTACATGTCTTAAATTTTATGGGATCAGCTTTTCCATTGTGGAATGGGTGGAACCCAGGAGGCACACACTTAATGCACAAGTGCAGCATATCCATGAGCAAGGAGCTCCTTTTGTTCCTTGACCACCAACCACGTCTTCAGCTGCACTGAGTTGAAATCCTCTCATGGGTTAAGAAATTCTCTGTGATAGTTTACACCCCCACAGCCTCCCCCAACAAGTGGGAGGTGCAAATGAGTATATCAAAGCAGAAGTCTCTATCTCTGGATTACTTCCTTTGCTGGAGAAAAGAATTAATTTTAGCTGGCTAAGAACTACATTCTTTTGGATACAGAGAAAATTTCCTGTGTGCATGGTATGTTGGAAGTAGTGAATAATTGAGGCATGTAAAATGGAAAGAACTTACATAACAGAATTTCACAGACCTGTGGGGAGACCTGAATTTGCTCAGCCCTGCTCTGCTGCATGAAGCTCTCTAGTTTTTACCTTCCAAATACTGATTAAGCATCAGACCACCCATCTCTTGACAGCTTCCAAATCTGTTATGATCTTTTCCCACTGTCATTTCTTAGGATGTTTTTCACTCTCTAATGAACAATTTCAGCTATCACTTTTGCATCTTGCCTTTTGGAATCATTCTTACACATGAATGACTTCACCCATATCAGCAACTCCTAATTCTTTTCCTTTCCATTACTGAAACACCTCATGGCTACCACTGTCAACACTGAGTAATAATGAGTTTTCCTGCAGTCACTTCAGACCACTCACTGTAAACAGCTTCTATTTGCATCCATTTGACTCTTTAAAGGCTTTCTATTCTAATCTGCTGGTGCACACAAAAAGAGGAGTATATAAAATGGAGATGTCTGAATAAAGTTCTTTTTTTGTCATGACAACATGGCAGATTCCTTTAAAATAATACTGATTAAATATTATCCACATCACTGTCATACTTATTAAATTTTACTTTTCTTTATTGAAGACGCAGGAAGGCTGAATCACTTAAAATTGCAAACCTTTTAAAAACTATGTCACAACTACTGGGATGGCCTCTGAGATGATCCTTCATACTCCCTCTCTCACTTGCGGATTCCTTACCAGAATACTGATTAATTCTCTTGCTAGTTTTACTGGATGTATGCAGATCACCTGCTGTTTATACTTGAATCTTCATTTCCATTTATGTAAGCTTCATTTGTGACACACTGATCAGAGGATGACAGCTGCTTGCTTGAGAAGCTATGAAAATATTTATAAAATAATGCTGTGACATTGATGTTCTTGACTGTAAAAGACCTTTCTCCTACCACAGGGGGACTAGAATAAGTTACTGCATTTCTTCAAATGGGTTACTGCATTTCTTCAAATGGGTTACTGCATTTCTTCAAATGGGTTGACTGTGTCTGTGAAGTGTTACTTTCTTTTTCATTCAAATCATTGTGCTGGGTCTCTGCTGCGGAAATAAAAGTCTACTGCACTCCTGTGAGAAAACCCGTAATGCTGTGCTTAATGCTGAACACACCAGAAGGTGTCATTCAGATAGGTGGGACACTTTCAAATTATGCCAGGAATCAGTATGTAAAATTTAAGGAATCATTTTAATGAAGCACAGAAGAAACGTAATCCTGGCATTTTTATTGTGTACAGTGGAATAAACACCACAGTTGCTTTTAATAATAGAACTGATGCCTCTATGAGAGAGTACCACTTTTAGTTCTCTTGAATTTGGAGGATTTCTTTTTTGAAATTTATTTTTTATTACACAAAAATAATATCTTGGTAGTGTTGAGTTTTGAGGATACTGACAGTTTACAATTTATTCCTTATTGCTGGTCTCCATACTGATACTCTGTCATTGAAATCCAATTTGCTGACATTATTTTCATCTCTCCTTCAGAAAGAAGTGATACTCCTTTCTTTTAGCATGTCCAGGGCAATCCCACAGCAAATTATTTTGCAGCTTTACACTTCACTTTTATAGGATTTGTCACTATACTGAAAAGCTTATATTCATTTGGAGCTCCTACCTATCCCCTTGCGGTGGCCAGTGTGCAGGAAGGAATCTTTGCTTTCTCTGGAACTGTGGCTTGCTTTCTGCCATATGGGGTTTCTTTGTGTCAAATTCTTTTTAGGGCAATAAAGCAAGCCAAATCCAGGTGAGGTCAACCCAGTTCCTTATAATGTGCGATTCATAGTGTAGACACAGCTTGAAGAAGTCCTGGTCGTCCAGATCATTGATTCTTAGAGAATCTGATGTTAAAATTGAGATGAAAAGCTGTTTATGTTTAGGTCTGGAAGCACAGAATGCCCTCTTAATCCTCTTTTCTCCTTGTCTAGGCTTGTACCAGGCATGTTTCACACTACCCTGGTATGCAGGTAGAATCTCATATGTTGAAAGAAAATGTTAATGGTCCCCTACTCTTTCCTTTTGGCCTCAGAACTCTTAGTTTCAGGGTGGTGGCAAACATTTCTGTGCCTTAGGAAGCCTTTCCTGGTTTTGACTGAAATTCCAATCATGCCTGAGGACCTGCTTGTATGCAGATCTTGTATGGAGCAGTCTATCTCCTGTTCTGTTCTTAATTAGTTCAGAGCCTACAATCATCCTAAATTTGTAGATATTGAGAACTCTGCCAGTGCAACCTGATAGCTGGCCTTTGATGTTTAAAGGAGTTTTGCTGCAGTACTTCAAAGGCATTACCACACCAGGGTTAGTGATGACCTGGTGACCTACAAGGTTCTAATTTTGTTAGATTGCCCAAAACTCATGCCGTTTGTCAAGAAAAAAAAAAAGATACATTATTTGCAAATTTGCTTTACAAAACATAATACACGTGGAATATCAACCTGTTTGACTACCTGTGAAGCGATTTAAAACCCCGTAACTTTGCTCTGAGTTTTTCTGTCCCTCATGAACCAAATCAAGTCTACTTTTCTTTTCTTCCAGCTAGATTGTATCTATATTCAGCAGTATATTAGAGAACTTGTGAACTTACGGTAGTTTCACTTCCTGCACCATTTCTACCGTCCCAGGCTGGTGTGTGGTATGTCGGCGCCTCTTGTGAAACTTTCCTCTTTCAGAAGCTGTGCCCCGGGGTGTGGGAAAGATATGTTGTAATGCTGGGGAGGAGGGAAAAAGCACACCAGCCTCATCTACAAAATGGTCATTTCTCAGAACCTACTTGGTCATCTTCTCCCTGAAAATGCTGCAGCTTGGGCTGTGTTTGTATTATTTTTTCACTTATTTTTACAGAAAGCTGTTAACTAATAACACTTGCTGAAGGAATAGTTTTGCATACGTGCTACCTGTGCTGTACCTTTTCAGACAGAAAAAAACTTATTCTGACATTAACTAAATGTCTCTGAAAGGACTTAGCAATTCTGACCCAACAGAAAGACAGGGTATGGAAAAAAATGCTCTGCAGTATTTACTTGAACCTTTCTTCTGTCCACACAAACCAAAATTAGCAACGTCAGTGTAGACATTGGGTAGTTATGCCACACATGGATTTATGAGCTTGCCTAAACATCTTGTTATTAAAAGTTTAAATATTTACACTGAGAATCTGCTGCCTTATGGACTCTTGTGAGATTATTTCAGAGCAGTGAGGATTTTGTTTTTGATTGAGAATATTCTAAATTTGACTTTAACATAAAACTGCTTTAGTGCTCTTCTAATCAACAGTTACAGATTAATTTATGCTATATCAGGGCTTAAGTGTTGTTTAATCCTTTTAGAGTTCTAGCAAGGACTGACCACTTGACTAAGATTATGTAGCTTAGAAAAAAACCCAGTTTTAAATAGAACATTGAAGCAAAATTAAGTAGAGCTTAGGGTGCTGGCTTTTGCTGGTATTTTCACACTGGCATTTTGCAATGCTAAAGCATATTTTTTGTGTGGGATCCTTAGGAAATCAAAGCTTGTGCTGTCTATTCCTTTTAAGGACCCAATATAAATCCCCCTAGATGAGACTCCTTGTTTTTGGTGAGTTTTGAATTGGAGTGCTGAAGCAGAAATCATTATACTGGGTTAAACTTTAAACTATTTTCTGTTTAGTTGTACATACACATAACAAAATATGTCCTTGGCTTGCCAAGTGTTATCCAGTTGGCAATCACATGGCAAACAACATGCTGAAGATTAAAAGACTGTGCTTTAAACAACACTTTCTGTGCTTGATGTAATATTTCCCTTTTTATTATGTCATGAACTAGCACTGCTAAGCGGAGGCAAATAATTGCTATGAAAAAGTGCAGAATTTCTGAGTAGAAGTTTATCTTCAAAATTGTAGTGGGTGGTGGGAGACAAGAAACAACCAAACATACCCAATGGAAGGATTTGCTTCTAAATGACTGTGTGCTCCACTGCAATATAGTGGGACCTGGAGGAGCTGCAGGCTGGCAAACATCACCCATCAAGGAAGGCAGAGACAGCTCTCTTTTAGCAAAACAGCAATGGTCTTCAGTCAGTGTGGAGAGGGGAATCATGGCAGGAGGCAATTTGTGTCAGGGAGGCATGTTCTAGCACCAGTTGTCTGCAGTGGATCTTTTAAGTCTAATATTTTTTAGCAAAATTTTAATTCATTCAAAGAACAAGGTAATCCTATTCTTTTCCTCTTTTAGAAGTTTGCAGGGAGGTAAAAGAAGGATTAAATAATGACTTAGGAATTTTACACTGAACATGGATGTTGGCTCTGTTGCTGTAGCTACACCATCCATCTCAGCATACAGTAGCTATGGGAACAGAGCTATTGGACCTTGCAAATGGAATGCAAACATTTCATTGCTGGTTTGCCATTTGTCAGAGTCCTTTTTTTCTCAGAAGTCTTAACATAATTTCTATTCTGGTCTTAGCTCATTCAAGCCTAAAATTCTAACTGTGGCATCTCCCTCCTAGAGTCAGTCTCAATGCAAACAGATCTCTTTTCTCTGTATTCTTACAAGTCTTTCTATCAAATTCCACTTTTTTGACTGAGCAAGGACACTGAGTAAAATATAGTTGTAGACAATAGGGGAAACCAAATGGGCATAGAATATCATTACAAATAGCTTCACTTCTCAGGACATACCTGCAGTTGGACAGTGCAGTCACAGAATCCCATGAATATTGCGAGTCCAAGTGTTCTGGTACTGGTGGATCTCAGGGAATAAGGTGATGGTGAGCATTTTAAAAGTGCTTGATAGACAAGCTTGTCAAAATAAACAGTAACAGTGAACTTGTTTCAGAAAATGTAACAATCAGCTACAAGGAATTACAATATTGTAATTTAAATATGAATACAAATGAAAGTTGTAACTATTTAGTGCTTTATTTTCCCCCTACACAATGTCCTGACATATCCAGCAAAACTTCTGCTCTTTCCTGGCTGAAGAATTGACAAAATTAGATATATCTATATTAGGCTACTTTACCTGAGTGCTCTTAAATGTTGGTGGCCTTTGGCAGGAACAACAGTACCATAAATATTGCTCTGTCAGAAAGCTACAGGAAAAGAAACAGGGCAGTTAAAGTAAGATACTTATGTTGATGAAATTAATGTTCACAGCATGACTCTGTCAAAACTTGGCTTAGCATTATAAGCAATTTACCAAAGAGAACTGGTATATTCAAGATAAAGACAGCCACAGTGTCCTGGTTTTTGAGAGCAGAATATAGTTGAGTTTGAACCTCAGGAACTTGATCCAGGCTTACAATTTTTGGCTTCAAATCAAACCAGTAACATTCTACTTCCTAGGAGATGAACTAAAATAAATCATCCGTGAAGCCTGATTCTGTTTCTTGCTTCTATCTATTCTACTGCAAGTAAGATTTCTTATTAAAATCACCATGGATACATGATCCTTATAATCCTGTGAGTCTTTTTTTGATTGTCTGCTTAGCTGCAGAAAGTTAACTAATGCTGTGCCTAAAAGAAATGAGCTGCTGCGTCTCTCCCAAAAATCCCAAATCCAAACAGCTCACTTTTAAATTAGCCATGGACATATTGACCTGGTTTCACCATGGCAGGTGCATTCGACAATGCTTCACATCCATCCAAGTGGGATCTGGGCTATGTGCCCTGCACTGCATGGCCTTTTGCAGTAACAGAGAAATAAAACATGTGTGGGAAGTTGCTTAGGCATCTTTGGGAAGAGTGGAGTAGCAGTCCAGAAGCAATTGCCCCAGCACAGAGCTCTTTCACAGAGGTATGTGCACTGCAGACAACAAACTGCCTTTATTCCACAACCAGTACAATTGCTATGGACCTGCTGGTTATTGCTGGTAAATGGTAAAATCAGGCTTCTGATTTGTATGCCCCTACTGTGAAAATATGAATATGCAATCTCTGATCTTCTACCCTATGGCTTATAAGTGTGAATTTGAGTCCCTTAAACTTGGTGACATACAGCGCATCGAGCAATGTGGTGGTCATTGAGAGCATCTCTCGGCTGCCGCACAGGCAGTGGTCAGAAAGGGAGGGCAAGGATTGAAGGTGCTGATTTTAGTAACTGCAGCAATATTTTGTATGTAAACATTCTGTCCTCATCATCTTTTACTGGTATGGGCTTTAAGTAAAGGGTAGCACAAATGACTTACACTGTACGTGTTGTTTCTGGGCTCTTCCTTAGCAGCAGTGATGTGGTGTCATTATGTGCTTCTCAGAGAAAGAGGCTGAATTAAAAACAACTTCTGTTGCTGTTTAATGTACTGCAGCAAATGCTCTGTAGATCTGTAAATCAAAGCATTTGTTCTTCATTTTTAGCAATGCCCTTTCCCTGAACTCATTTAATGAGACAGTTGTAAGATGTTTGTATGTTCTCCAGCTGGACTGGGAGCACAATTCTTGAACTCTGTCTCTTACTACATTCTCATTTTAAAGTGTCTTGTGTCAATAGATCGTGGCAGCTATACTCTTAAGGCAGCCTTGTTCCACAGAATACCCCTCAGATGTTGTAAGCTGTGTAATAGACAGGAAGATGCTTGAGAGAGAGAATTTGGGAATTACATTGTTACTGAAGTTCTTGACAGCTGTGTTTTATAAAAGTGAAGGGGCACTGTAAGTAAAAGGGGAGGGTAATTTATGAAAGGTACTGTACACATAAAATGTGACATAGAGCATAAGGTGACAGTGAAGAACAGAAGACTATTGTTTATTTTCCCTGCTTGTCACAGAAAACATGCACAGAAATCACTACCAGCATATAAATGAGGTTTATGCAACTATAGCAGTAGGAACAATCATAAAAGTAGTTTTGGAGATGTAGATTATTGCCTCTAATTTCAGCTATCTCTTAAAGTAAAAAAATAAAAAATTACGTTGCTAAGTAACCCTACTATTTTCTATCTGCTCTAGATTAAACTGGAAGTGAGGATTTTGTCAACCCATTTAACAATTTTCTGCCCCTTTTCTGCTGAATGTTGTGGCAAATGTAGATTGCTCAGGTTCCTGGGTCAGTCCTACATCTGAACAGCTGTTTACCAAGAATGGGTTACATAGACCACTTTTCTCTGTACACTTTGCTGTTAGATTTCACTTGATGCCTTGCTGGGCTGAGCATTGTGCATTCAAACTGTGCCACTTCCCTGATGACACCAGACACTTGGGCAAGCCAGCCTTGTGTCCAAACAGGTGCTGAACTCCGTTGCTGGAGTTGCCGCTACTGGTCTGAGAGGGCTTCTTTCTTTGCTGGTTTGCTGTTTTGTTTTGGTGCTTTGCTAATGCTGTATCTTTTTTGCCTGGTCCAGGGCATCATCTTACACCTGTGTACAGCAGCTAGTATATCTAACTTCCAGTTATGGGTGGGGAGTACTTTTGTTTGCAAAGATCCGCTGGAAAAACAGAGGAAGGCTCATCTTGTGTTAGCATATTCTTGCTCTTTTTGAACATGTGAAGGATAGATTTCTTATATATCCTCTTATCCAACTTTCTATTCTCTCTTTGGTCCCTCTCGTCCCCTCCATCCATTGTGTGCTTACTTCTGGCAATTCCAGCTTCTTTCATGGGGTCTTTTGCTACATGCCAATGTAGAGGAAGCAGGAAAATGATGCTAAACAGTGCCAGGAAAAGGAAATGGGTGCTGAACATGCACAGGACATCTTGGAGCTGAGGTGCTCTGTCATGGTAATAAAGAACGATGTGAACCATAGGGACCCTGTATTGCAAGCTGATTTGGGTTTTTGGTTGGAACAAAAGACATCTTGCCTTCTCTGTGTGATGGTCCACACTACTTTGCATGCTAGAATAATTTGCTGGATGTTTCTGCAGTGAGGAACATGGTAAAAAACCAGAGGAAAGGCAGTGAGAGGGAGGTGGCCTGCCATTTTCCAATATCCACTTAAAAGCAGATAAAAGACATCTTTTCTTCAGAAATGTTCTGAGGGGAAAGGGTCACCCTTTTGTCCTTTCTCCTTCTTTTGCAAACTCTGTTGGATGTAAAAGCAGTTTCACTCTTTAACATTTACACAGATTGACCTCAGAAATAATCAGTGGCATCCTAAAATGCCTGTTAATCCTGGGGGCTGCAGAGATGTCTGCCGTTTGTCAAATACTTACACGACATTTGAATTATCAGAAAAGCATGAGGACCAGTTTAGTAGCCTTTTCCTGGCATTGTTTGCTAAACATTTCCTATTAGACCATGCTCAGTATGGACAATAGCATGGAGTAACTTAGTTTTCTGAATTACAATAATAACTCATGTTTCACTACCTTGAGTTCTGGCTAGTAGTCTTAGTTTAAATATGTGGTTTAAATTTCCTCTGTACCTTTAACTTGCAGATTCCACATAAGAGGTTTTCTTGGCAACAATGTCTGTAGTGTCCAGATTGGTGCCTTAATGCCTAATAATTTTGAGATCTAAAACACTGCTATAGAAAAGAGTTAAAACATGGCCTGGAATGAAAGAACTGTCTAAGAAATGTTATATCCCATTTCCATGGAATGCATTAGCCAAGTATAGGTTGTTCAGGCTTCTAGGTCTGTGTGTGACCTTATAATACCAAATTCATATAAGATGCAAAGTCCTGTGTCTTCTCAGGGGGAAATAATATGGTAGGATAGTGTATATTTTATTTTCTTTTTGCATTTAAAGTAGAGTTGAAACTTTAGGACGATTTAGGTAGACAGGAATATTAACCTTCATGAACCTATACTACCAAATTTATGCTAATATCTGAAAGAAATGTGTCTCCTTAGTGCTGCAGAAACCTCCCAGCAATATCATGCTTCAAGAACAAAAGTATGGCTTGGAGGTGTTCATACAAAAATTCTATGGAAGTGTCTTCATGTAGACATCATTGTTTCAAGTTGTGACTGTGTATTCATCCCATAGTGCTTATAAATCTACACAGAGCCCTGGAGTGCTGGTGATCTCTTAAACCTTAGCAAGATCAGCCGTGGAGGATGGACCCTTTCAGAACTGCAAAATTTCCATATGTGGTGTTAAAGGGAAAATAAACATTTCAGTGATGCATTCCCATTTTCTGTGGGTAACCATGGATTCAAAATAAGCGCAGACTGACAGGCTCAGTGAAGTCCCCACATTTACTCTTTTTTCTTTCTTTTGTTTTCCCTCTACCTTTCCAGTACCAAGGGAAGGGGAAAAAACACTCTTTACTCAGATCTTATTACCTCTTTGCAAACTCCAGATTTTGTTTCCTGTCAAATTTAATTGCAATCATGCTTTAATATCTCTCTCTTTTTAACACAAAAAACGGATAAGTGCACAAAGTTGTTCTCCCGTTGCTGTCTTCTCCTGTCTACTTATTAACAGAGCTGTAAAGTGCTTGATCATGTCACATAAGGGACAACAGACCTTTATATTTTCTTAGACATAAGTCCAAGGTAGAGTTACAGAGAGCTAATGGAAACTCAGGCTTTTAATTTCATCCTTCTGTAGTTAAATATTTAATTAATTGTTGAATGTTTTTGCAGTTGAGCATTGAGTCTTTTGTTCCACGTGCTCAATCCCATGTGCTGAGCCTTCATAGGCTCCGTGGTGCATTCTGCTCCTCAGAATCATGCTGAGGTGCTAGTCAAGGGGAGGCTGAAAATCTCAGCAATTTACAGTGGAGAAATGGTGTTGTACCTTGCAAATGTAAAAAATATTCTTCCACTAACTGTCTAAACACTGTTTGAAAGTGATTACAGTGATCTGAGGAGGGTGATGCTCAGTTGAGGAGAGAGTTAATTGCTTTCAATCTGTGTAGGCAGGTGGTCATGTATAACTGCAATATTCCTTTTCTCTGGCTATTAGCTTGCAGATACTGATATTCACCCAGGTTTACCATTGAGACTAATGTTTTCCAGCTGCTGCTTGCTAGTATGAGCAGATTTCTGGCAACTGAGCACTGCATTTGAGTAACTGTAGATGTCATAGATTTGGGCTGCATATGAAACACTTGGTTTTTGAAAAAAAATCGTTGAATGTGAAGTTCAACAAAGCCAACTGGCTTCAGAGGCTCTGGTTCAGTATTCTTTGCTCCATCTTCTAACTTCATTCATAGAACAAGCAAACAGTGCTGGAGTCTTTCTGTCTCTTGTTTTTTTTTACCGAAAGAGGATTGTACTGGTAAATCCTGGAGATGTGGTCGAAGATCCCAGCTAAATTCCACCTTCCTAAATATAAAACTTAGTTTTTTAATACTCACTTGAGTACTGAATTACAGACATTCATTGCAGATTACTTTAGTTTAGCATTTCTAAGCATCATTTTGTAGTTGAGTCAAACTTTAAAATTATTCTTAATCATGATGACATTTAATAAAGACTGAGTTCTTGCATTGCCCTGTTATCTATAGTTATCTTTGAGGAAGAGATCATAAGGAAAAACTCTCAAGAGCACTCAACTGAATTTTGAGAATGTAACTCATGCAAATAAAATCTGGAACTTAAAAAGAAGGGAGGAAGCCCCCATCTCTTCAACAATACTGAAATTGCACACTGATTCGTATATGAATTACTACATTACTCTGAACAAGTTTTAGAACTGCTCTTTTAATCTTGTCTGATAGCAAATAGTTATTTGCCAGTTGCTAAAAATAGGAATGAGATACAAAAAAAAAATATCCAGGAAAAACAGTTGAAATGGTCTAATAGGAAGCCAGTTAAAATTCCCATGTTATCATTTGTGGATTAATTAAATTCTATAAATAGCATAAATAAAATCCAATTATTGTTATAGTACTCCAACTGGAAAACCACTCAAGAGCACCAAAAATAAAAATACCAGTTATGTGCAAAAGAGCAAAGGAATTTATGTCAGAATATTCACTAGCTGGAAAGTTAATGGCATAGGTTGTCTTACAGTGATTCACTGTATTCCGCTTGTAGATGAAAATATTGTTCTCGACTTTATAAAGTTAATATTTTTAGAGCAATTTTGGCTTTTATGTATAGGTTTGAAATGGAAAAACACCAGAGATACCTCCTTTCTCTACCTATGCTGACTTTGACAGACTCCCATCTCTGTACTCCTGACACGCAAGTTACCAGAGACTCAGTTCTCTACTTTCCATCCAGAATTCTTCTGCCTTCACTATGGCCTTGTTATACAGTCCTTTATTAGGGTTATTTCAAATGGTGCTGCATATCTTGGCTCCTGAGTATGTACGGTTAACTTGTCAGAACAAAGCATGCTAAGAACACTCACACAAATTTTAAAATTAATTTAAAGGAATCTTGTGTTTCTTGAACTTATCTGAATACCAGCCTAACAGGTATGAATGATTGAAATAAATTGACACCCATTTTTAAAATGAACTTTTCACATACCTTTGCCTCCTTGCAAACATGCACTATTCCCACGCATAAACATTTAAAATGAATGATGTTGTAAGAAATCATGAGACAAAAACTGCCTTCTGGTTTGACTCTTTCAAGACTTTTCTTGCTTAATCAAAGATTAGGAGTGAAATCTAGATTATTTTTGTAAACAGTACTAGAGCTGTTGCTTTAAAAAAAAATCCAAATCCTTTGAGTTTATGACAAAATTATGAGCTGGCAACTTACAAATACAAGAGTTCATAGAAAGTGAGTAAATTTGAAGCTGAGTGTCATTTGGTTATGATCCCATATTATTTATTTCCTTTAACCTCTCTTCTTTCTCAGGCTAGAATCTCTTAATGTTTTTTGGCACACATAAATCTTTTCTTGACTGATCTCTGAAAAATATGATAATTAAAGTAGCTTTCTTTTAGTTTTAAAGGAAAAAATCCGCTTAATATTTTCTTTCTTCCTCTGCAACTTTTGAACTTTTTACATGGAAAATATGTTTTCAAAAGCCTTGTGTTTATGTAATGTAAATGTTCTGACATAACCTATAGAAACATAGAATTATATAAATATTTACATTGAAAAAGACCTTTAAGTTCATTGAGTGCAGCCCTTAACCCAGCACTGCAAAGTTCAGCACTAAACCATGTCCCTCAGTGCCACATAATCTACTCATAATGAAAAAAAACCGATTAAATCAAAATGTACAAAGCGGTTCACAAATTCAGTCTGTGACTCTGAGCCTGGCCTGCAGTCCTTTGTAGCTGTTTGTCCCTCAGTGCAGGTGCTAAGAACTGAGAGCTGTAGGGCTGTTCTTCATTTTCCTGATATTGACCTGGTCAAATTTGTACTGCTGATGTTAATTTACTTACCAAGACTTCTGAAATTCCAGAATAGAAACTAGTTTAAATGCCATGACTGAGGGGAAAGTACCCAGATTTGTCATCCTTCAAATCCCTAATCCCTGCCATTTCTTTTAGATGATGCTTTCATATCCTGCTCTTTGAATATCATCTCCAGCAGTGCCATGCTGCTATGTCTACTTGGTGCTTAATCACACTTTAAAGGAAGACACTTCCGATTTTCATTACTTTCTATGACTGTAATAATGTAATCGCTACAGCTCAGTTCTGTAGATAGGAAAGGAAGCTTCTGCAGAATGTGACAAATATAGCTCAGAATTTTCTAACTTGTGTAATCTTTAAAAAGGTCTTGGAAAGTCAGTGAACCAATTTAGAACTTCCTCTTGTATCTGTTCAAATTTGAATAATCACTCCTAAAAGGGATGTCATTTTAACAGACTTGCATCTACTTGATAGACATAGAATAAATATAGCAGTGACCAGAATGTGTTCAACACCTGGAAACATAATGAAAGCAGGTTAAAAAGGGCTTATAGCTGTTTTTTGAGCATTCAAAACTTTCTGTTTAAGGAAAAAGGAATTTGTTTTTTTAATCTGTCTTCAATAAAGCACTAAGATGGCTGCCAAGCAGTAGCTTCATCTTCTTCCAGCTGGATACACCTGAGCTTTCTTAGCTTGAGAAAAAATCCTTCTTAGCAAGTCAACCGAAACTGAGCGAAATGTGCACATTTGGAACTATAAATCAAAATGTCTATGTACAGATGTTCTCGGCCTAGAGGCATAAATGTGAAGGAGCTTGGTTCCAGAAGCATTTTTCAGCAATACCTGAGATTGGTCAGAGATGCTTTACAACTGCCTATTGCAGTATTGACACAATACTGTAAAATCACCATGAGTGACTTGCTTCTTATCATGTTTTCATATGTGGTGCACAGTGGGAAGCTTCAGAGAGATCAATTCAGTACAGTGCCAATATGCAGAAAAACAGCCTTTTCTAACAGAGAACTGGAGTGAAGGAGTCATATGGCATGGGCTTGCTTTTTAAAACAAGGAGAAATATCTCCAAGCCCTTTTAGCACCTGTTGGCATCAGACAGAGCTTTTCTGAGGATGAAAAGTGGTATTATCCCATTTTGCAAATTGGGAAGTTGGGCTGCAAATTACATGACCTTCCACGCAAGAGCAACTGGAAAAGATTGAGTAGGTTTTGGGCTCTTTCCTCCTATAACCCCAGGCTGCTGTGGATCTGTGAAAATAGAAAGTGAGAGAGAAGTAGCCTCATGATTTTGTGATGTGTTACAGTTTAACTGCAGTGATAGGTGTCTCCTTTGAAAGGGAAGATCTCATCTGTCTTTTTTACCATGGTACACTTTTGTACAGGTCCCAGAGGCTTAAACCAAGGAATATTGTCTCACTGCTCTACCATGGCTATTTCACCTTGAGAATCAGATGCCTCCTACTCTAAATGAGCATGTTGTGATTTTAGGGAAAATGTGATGTGGTGATTGTCATTTTGCATTATTTATCAAAGTTGTCTTGAGTAAGGAAAATAATTCCTTCTCTATCTGATTTCTGTTTTGGAATGAAATGGCTCATGTCAGATTCTGTGAGAAGTTTGTGACATGAGCAAAGTTTGCAGTCATTGGCAAACAACATAAAAGAATCCCACTTTTTAGACTCATATGTTCACACAGAATAGAATTTGAAAACTTTTTTAAAATCCCTACATTGCAAAAGCTAATAAATGCTTGAATAGAAGATTTGTCCACTTATAGTGAAGAATTGCTGAGCTGAAAGTGGACAGGGAAATTGGCCATTTCTGAAGTAAAAGGATTTTATTTGGGTTTATGTGTAAATCACAGAATAACCTTACCTGTGGTATTGCTTACCAGTTACCTGTGATTAAAAATAAAAGAAATACAGAAAATAAGAGATTGTGGTAGGTAAGAGACTTAAATGAATATATTTGGTGTTGCAAATATTCTTAAAATAGCTAGGTGTTTCTTGTGATGTATTTCTTGAAACTGGCTCACTTAGCATTTTCTGAGATAGCATGAGACCTTTGAAAGTAATATTTCCAAATATGGATATGAGACTTTTATGCACTTGAATCATATTTCAACCCAGCCCGCTTGTTTGGGATGTGTGAATTTAGTGCTCAACTTGTGCATATGGGGGGGATTACCCAGAAAACTGCAGTGAGCAGAACTGTGAACATGATTTCTGCAGAGCTAAATGCCTCTTGGCTCCTGACAGCCAACATCTTAAAGTTTATGAAGTGCAGCTCCCTCTCCCCAACGCCCAAGCAAATGAATTGCCAAACTCTGGGAGCCAGAGCTGAGGCAGCAGGGCAGAGGCACTCACTCAGTTCACATTTCTTGATGAGATCCCACAGGGCAATGCAGGGGCCCTGTCCCACCAGCTGACCTACTAGAGCAAAAAGTGAGAAAACCCCAAACTGTAGTGTTGGCCAGTCTGACCACTGCTAACTCACCAGCCAGGGGAACTGATTACAAAAAAAGCCTCTGGAAAAGCCAGTTACTGTTGGGAGTTGTAGCAGCTGTGTCCTGTTAATGGAATTAAAATGAATTTATATCCTCTTACTCCTACAACATGGGCTTCCTGGGGCACAGATGGGTTCCATGTATCTGCTAGTATGGGGGACAGAGAAATGGAACTGAAGTGCTAGCTTGAAATAAGGGCTACTTCTAAAATATATAAGTGCTGGAAGAGCTAGCAGAACATTTCTAGTGGTATTTTTCTTTTTATTTATGGCTGTCTTGAAAAATGAAAACCAATTTTCCATATTTCTGAAGTCTCCATTGCTTTGATAGACTTCTCTCATTTGAATCCTAAAATAGCTCAGTTATACTTTATACTGATGTCTGCTTACCTTCTTTGCTTAGCATAAATAATTTTTCACATAGCCATGGGCTGAAATCTTCTTAAACTGAATGAATGACTGTAAGAATTCTCTATAAATAGCATGCAGGCATTGGAAAGTAAACTTTTTTTCTGTTATATGGTATGAGGGGACCAAAACAGCAAATTGGCATACATACAGCCTTTATGGAGATCTGTCTAACAGCTCCAAAGACAATTGGTATGGATTCTGAACTGCTAAAATTGAATTGTGGCCATATTAGGTATTAACTAAATTCATTGACATAAAATGCAAGTTAGTGCTCAGGTGAGGGGGTGGAAAAGGGACTACATCCAACTCCACAGCCATCCCTGTGAAGTTATTTTTGCTTTCATTTAGTGAATTTAAATTTGATAGCTCTTATGAACAGATTTCCTACTGGTATTTAAAAGGAAAATTAAACCAAGCTCTTTTATTGAGAGATATGCATCTGATCATTTTTCCTGATTTCTAGTTTTCATTGCTGCTGCAATGTTTGTCCTTCTCTTTAGGTAGCTGCTAGCTTGGAATGGTTCTGTCTGAGTAATTATTAAATTGGATTTCTGCCTTTCCTGATTTGAACATAAATCTCTTAGTGCAATCCATGAATTGCACTAGCTGCTCACTTCATATCTTGCCAAATGGACTTGTTAGCCTCGGTCTTACGTAACCTTCCCTCTAGCAGAGCAGATCAGACATCCCAATATAACCCAAACCAAAACAAGCAAAAAGAAAAGAGAAAGTACAGTTAGTGCAGATTTCAGAAAGAAATTTAGGCAATCAGTCTTGGCCTGGGAGTCTTGAATCCAAGTTGATGTCTAATGGCTTAAAACGTGACATGGTACAGCTTAATGCCTGCCATGGCTCTTACTTTGGGATGATTAGAAGCACTTCATGTTTTTAAAGTGAATTTTTTAAAGCTGACCATTATCCTGTTGGGTCAGGAGATGAAACTCTCTAACAGATGTTGGTTTTGTTCTGCAGTTCCCACTGTTGTCTTGCACCACTGAAATCAGAAAGCAAACTGTGGTTCTTCCCTCTCAACCCTTTGGCACACACAGAATACTTTTTACCTTATTACCATCATGAGGCACTGAAGGAGTGTAAAAGGTTCCACTGACAGCGCTCATTGATGCATACCTACTGTCCTTCATCTGCATCGGAAATACAGCTCTCATTTCGCAAGTTTTGGAGAATATTGCAAGTCTTAATAAAAGATTGCCTGGGATGTCTTGGTATTTTGAACAGCCATTAGAGGAGTGCAAATGAATAGTGGTGAAAAAGATGGAGAGAGATAAGACAAATAAAAAGTAGTGTGTTGATGCTCTTTTCTTTCAGAGATTTTTGAGTACCTGTTCCATGTTATTTTGATAAACCTCTCCCAGTGACTAAAGTGAAACTGGTAAACAAGCTTGACTGTAATCTTTAGTTTATAAAAGGAGGGGGAAGGAAAAAAGTAAAAATGCAGTATTAAACATGCATTCTATATAAGATCAAAAAAGAAAGTGGAATATGAGATTTTCTTTTTGGCTTAATGTAAGCTGGTTTAAAAAAAACCCCACATATTGTGCTAGTGTGAGAACCAGGAAGTGAGAGAGACCAAAGTGAAAAACTTAATATAATAGATGAAGCTGCAGTCTGGTAGAAAATGTATATGACACAAATGAGTGCTCAGGAACACAAGTATAGAAAGTTTTCCAAGGTGTTGGGAATTCAATCTTCCATTTCCGTGATTTCTTTTGAGCACGTCTTTACTAGAAGACGTTATTACAACAGAGCTGTGAGAAGGTGAGAGCTGATAAGCTGCTGACACTGATACTGTGATCACGAGGAGGAATTTTTTCTTAGCAACATGAGAAATACTTGTAATTCAGCCCAAAGTCTCACAGGTTTAATTATAGGTAGTTTTGATGTTACGCAAGGCATGACTTGACTTGAATGCGTTGACATCAGTACAACATTTTTTGTTTAAAATGAAACTTTGTACACAGGACTGAAAGTCAGAAGTTTTTATACCAAGGAGAAATGCAGCAGCTCTTCAGGGAGTTGGTGTAAAATACCCTGTAAGTGCTGCTGAGGTGGTGAATAGTCTTTGTGCTGGTTGCTTGCAGGAGGTTAAATTCCACCTGAGGCATGATGTGTAACACTATCCTAAAGACGTAAGCATGCTCAGCTTTCTAATGCCATGTTAGACGTACAGGTATTTTTGGAATAATGTTTCAATTACTAATTTAACTGTCATTAGCAATTGTGTATTAACTGGAGGATGAAATTGGTTTCATCCTGTGATTCTTGCATATGCCTTAATTTGTGAGGAATGCTGTTGCTGTATTAGGGCTGAGGTTATTGGGAGGGTGGGCACATCATCATTGTCTGAAGTAGATGCATGTTCTTTGGGACAAAAGAGCTGTCAGTGTTCTTTTGAAGTCAGCCAAACTCTTCTAATGTCTAAACCCAAAAATGTGGTACATCCAGGAGCATCAAGTGGATGTGCAATCATTTCCTTTTAAAAAGAGAGAAAAGCTATTCCTGCAGTGTAATATAGAGCTAAAACAGATAGAAGCAGAGAGACAATACAGTAACTAGAGACTAAATCTTAAGATACACTTAAATAGTTATGCTATGAAATACAGGAGACAACAATAAATACTTCATTTAAATTGCTATTTTTTTTGTTTTGCTGGATAAACTAAATACTGTGTATTTTGGAAGGAAGAGCTTGCAGTGCTGTCATGAACACCACAATGTGCACAGCAGCAGCAACTGCTGTGTTAGCTCAGTGGTGGCTGGTCTTGGTTCCCTGTTTTCCTCCTTTCAGTGGTGCAATTGTGGAGTCACGGGCTGCAGTCAGAAATGGTGTGTTGAAGTCCATGTGCCTCGTATTTAAAAATGAAAAACAAAACTGAGAACTGGATTTGGTTTATAATTGTAAATGGGGTTTCATTTCTTGTGGTGAGGGTGTCATGCAAACAGAAGAAGGAAAATACATAGTCTAAGGATTGCCAAGACCTATCCTACGTCTCAGCTGTTTGTTAAAATTCTGTTCCTAGGTATAGGATGCTTTCTTACAGCCAGGGTGTAAGAATGATTTTTAGAGCCATTGCTTCTTTCAGTGAGCAGCACCATGAAATGAAAAACAAAAATGAGGAAGAATTTAGCAATGACTTGGAGAATCCATTTTCAAAGCAAAACTGGTAGTTCCTAGATTTCAAAGCTAATGCTTCTATTTCTTATAGCACACTGTAATTTATATTCTAAGGACTCTTTCAAGTTTGATTGAAACTAGTTTGACCATTTAAATGGACATAAATGTAATAGAGTTGTTTTTGAGTGTGGAATGTTAGACAAATAAAATGTAAGTATAGATGCCCATAAATAACTGTCTCCAGTGACAGTTGCCTAGTTAAATATCCAAACACCTTATTCAAAATGTGAATGTGGCTCTTCATGACTATATTAAGAAATAACAGGTAAATTTGCTATTTATACAAACAGTAACTGAGAACTTTTTCTGTTGAAGAAAACATGTAAACAAGGATCATATGATAATTTCCTTTTTTAGTATAGAAAACATCAGTTTCAACTCTCTTCGTGTTCCCCATACTGTTTGTTCTTTGTTCAGGAAGAGGCTAGAGAAATATAAGCTATAGGTGTTAAGCTTGATACCCTTTCCAGTGTGCAGTTCCTCCAGGAATGAGGTCTTCCCAGCAGTGCTCTTCAGTAGGACTGTAGCGTGGAGGAGGATAATGTTTTCACTGCTTGCTAGCATCTGACTGTTACATTTTTAATGTAGCCTTTGGAGGCACCCAAAGGCGAAACTGTTCCTGGGTCTACAAGCCAGGCATATTTGTGGTGTTGAGATCCATGGTAGGAATTGCACTGGAGGGACAGAATTCAAGCAAAATGCGATTTAAAAGGAAATCATCCCATTATCTAGGCTTTTATCACCGTGTGTGTTTTTGTAATTATACATGGTGGTGGTGTCTTAGGTATTTGAGGGAGGCAAAAAGCGGCTGGCCATAATTGGAATAGTATGTGTGGAATCTCACCTCTCCCTCAGTGCTGCATGTCCAGGGGCCTAAACAGCTTCAAAGATGTGGGTAATAACCACCTCTGAAATTTGCACCATTTCCTGCTTAGGAACTTAATTCTAGGATACAGGTTAGAAAACTCTGGCTAGTATAAAATATTTATTAAACTTGAGGTTGTTGAGGAGACATGCACAAACCCCAAAATGATGTGGCAATTTAGAAAGAAGAAGGAGAAAGCATATGTTTACATGTTTTGGCTTAGTCTTTCGGGTTATTTGAAGCCTGAAAGCTGTTTCTACAAAAGGTGTTCTTGTAAGGTTAGTCTCAGTCTCTGCAAAGCAGGTGTTTACAGCAGAGTTTCCTCTTCCAACCATGTGCCTAACAATAGCCTGATTAAGATCTCACTCTGGGGCAGGCTGACTTTTGGCTGCATGTATGTGCCTGCACAAGCATGTCTACAAGCTACTTTTATTATTCAACAAAAAGAACATATGCAGTTAATCTGAATTTAGGAGAAATGCTTTGGATGGGAGCTGGGTCTTGAATCTGTGAGAAGATTGTTAGACAGAATGGAGCAGATGAGGCAAATAAATAGAAATTGATGGCAGCATTTTTAATTTGAGCAATCAGAGCATCAGCTGAACTGAATGCAAAGCTGAGCAATACATACACTGCACTGTAAAAAAATATATATTTTATGCTGCTTCTGCTTTGCTCAGTTTTTATTATAACTTGTTTTTGTTATACACAATGCAAAGCAGCCTTGGATTTGCTGCCAGGGATGAAACTGAACGTGCTGGCATTTGTATCTGCACTGCTGGGCAAAGTAGTACTGGGTTAGTTCAGTGAGAAAATTCCACACGTGGCAAAACTCTGCAATTCTGCTTTGAAACCAGCAATAGGAAAGTAACGAAGAAAGCTAACACAAGAATGTGTCAGCGGTAGACAATTGTCTAAGGAGAATAGGAGTGCTGTTGTCTCTATCGCTATTAGGTGGTCTAATAAAAGATGTTATCTCTGCCTACAAAGCACAGCCTTGCCTGGGGTGAGTAGGGTATTTGCACACAGCAGAGCATTTCTTCCATGCTGCTCATTGACTCAGGAAGGCAAGAATGGCCTATGTTTTCAGCTTGTGGTTTCTGCAAGATGGCTCTGTAGCTGGAGAGGCTACGTGTGTATTGTGGGGTGTATTATATTTGGGAACCTGCTCCTACAGAGTGACTGCAGCATGCAGGTCAGTGTTTCACTCAAGGGGCTTTCACATGGAGTGACACACACAGACTGCATAAGGCAGTGCTGTCCTGTACTTGTTTCCACAGACCCTCCTACAGCAAAGGTAGTGCTGGTGTCTGACCACAGTCAGGTTGAGTAGTGGATCTTCAGCCACTGTTGTGCATCCAGGTTCTTCATCTGTAGGGTCCTCCAAGTCAGGAGGATGCAAGTCCAGAGACTCCAACAGGGGCTTTCAAGGTAACCCATAAAACCTTCATCACTCTTTGCTCAAATAATGGACAAATTTTACTTTTATTTGAGAATTCTGCCTAGCTAGCTATGTTTTTTAAACACAGAGTGCAACAATGGATTGCACGTGTGAAATACTTGTGGTTTCAGGTTGGTGCTTTATGAATTGGTAATTCGGGCAAAACCTTTACCTGTTATGAAACTGCTGATCCGCATCCTTCATCTGTTCTTGGAAAATTTGGTTCCTAATTGATTAATTAATGCACACCTCTGACAACAAATATTTCACATACATCTTAACAATACCTCAGGTTCAACTTTTTAATTTGCTGTCAAAAAAATTGTCATGTAATTGTTAACTTTTCTGTTAACTTGCTGTATTACTAGCAGTTATGCTTCTCAAATGATGCAGTTTTTCATGTACAAGTTCTTAAATAGACAGAGATAATTTTATATCAGCCTGCAGTGTGCTAAAATTATTATAATTCTCATAATTAAAGTCTAAATGATAAAAATTTAGATATATTAATAACAAATGGCTCATATTAAAAATAATGTTTCCCATTTTTGTGCGGTGCTCATGTTCCTGAGAAATTTAAAAGTAATATAAAAGTTGAAGTTCCCTTTTTTAAAAAAAGAAATTTGCATTAAATGTGTTCCACTTCTTACCAGAGAAAAGCAGAACTGAAATCTGGCTGAGAATTAAACACTTAAACTTGGCCAAATTACCTCCTAAAATTTCTTTATTGTCTGCATATTAAAAGAAAACAGGTAGGTCCCAAAATTGGAATTGTCTTCTTTTAAGATTAAGGTTAGGAAATCAAGTGAGCATAATTTCTGTGTTTTAAGTATTCATTGTTCTTTTATTCTATACCCCTTGTTAAATCTTGAGGTTCTAAAAGCTTTGGAACAAGGAAAGGAGGTGCAGTAGTTACAGGACTTTGCACATGCTGAGGGAGGGATTAAAAATTATCTGTGGTCCATGAAGAAAACAGGACAAGAGCCAAGCTGAGATGCTCCCAGTTTGTTATTGTGTGTCTCCCAGCACTAAACACACGAAATTGTATGGTGCTAAGGAACAACAAGGTCATATTTTGTTGTGTGCACCTCATGTCCAAGCACCTTGCTGCTCTGGGGTCCGTGCAGGTGTGCAGGTGACGCTCACAGCCCTGCAGGTGCAGATTTGCACAATGTGCTTGGCCTCCCCTGGCACAGCTTTGTGCCAGCCCAGCATCTCCTCAGAAGGGAGAGGTGGCCAAGGGTGTGTTTCCTCATGCCTCCCTCACACCAGCCTGCCTGACTGATTGGTTCCCATCACTGCTCTGAAGCAAAAGTAACATAGAACAAGAGGGTAGGGTAGGGAAGGGAAGGAAACTGCTAAGGGGAAAGGATTGAGGGGGAGAAGGGAAGGGAAGGGAAGGGAAGGGAAGGGAAGGGAAGGGAAGGGAAGGGAAGGGAAGGGAAGGGAAGGGAAGGGAAGGGAAGGGAAAAGAGAAAAGACAGAAAAGACAGAAAAAGACAGAAAAAGAGAAAAAAGAAAAGAAAAAAGAGAAGAGAAAAGAAAAAAGAAAAGAAAAGAGAAAAAAAAGAAAAAAGAGAAAAGAGAAGAAAAGAAAAGAGAAGAAAAGAGAAGAAAAGAAAAGAGAAGAAAAGAGAAGAGAAGAGAAGAGAAGAAAAGAAAAGAAAAGAAAAGAAAAGAAAAGAAAAGAAAAAAGAAAAGAAAAGAAAAGAAAAGAAAAGAAAAGAAAAGAAAAGAAAAGAAAAGAAAAGAAAAGAAAAAAGAAAAGATAAAAGGTCACTGATGCTGAGGTTTGAAGAGGCTTGAACATGAATGAAACCTAGCATTTCTGTTCTGTTAATTCTAAATAAAATCAGATGAAAAGGAAGATAATGGAGAAAGAACAGAAAAACATGGCTTTGTTCCTAAAAGACAATGCTAGCAAGTCTAATTCTATCTACGGGTATGGTAACAGATATTTTCTAACATTAACCTGGAAAACTGATTGATCTGGCCTAGTGAGGATAGGAATGTCTCTGAGTGTGTGTGTGTGTGTGTGTGTGTGTAACAGGGAGCATTAAATTCTACTGCATATTTTGAGAAGTAATAAGATTTGGGTGTTTTTCTTTCATAAAAATTTCAGAAAATCTTTCAAAACCAGTATTTGCACACCCCTTGTTTCTTTCAGTTCTCCTACGTGTCCCTTAATTAAATTTTTTGCCTTTTTTTTTTGTAATGAAGGTATAAGGTGAATCAATGAGGCACAGAGATGTAATGGTTTCTTCAAGAGCTTTCTACTTCTTTTCAGCACCTGGGGGGTGGGGCGGTTTCTGGGATCGGTATTTCATTTGATTTGGAGTGTTGAAACCCTGCCTTGTGAGGGATGTGCATTTTACAGCACTTGTCTGCAGGCAGAGTGAGATAACTCATGCCTGGGAACAGGCTTGTGCAAGGGCTACTTTGGCCTGACCCAGCACACGTGCCTGCCCTGTGCTGGAGGCAGTGGAATTTCAGAAGGTACCTATTGTCTTCCTGAACTGGTTTTTCTGGCGATGCACTGAACTCCCCACGCTTTGCATGCAGTCAAACAGGAGCTTTGGAAGTTTAGCTTTGGCAGTCAGGCCGAGGTGCCATGTAGGTGCAATCTGTGTGTTTGTCCTTTCCTGCTGCCCTGCCCCCCCTACCGTGAGGGAGGATGATAACAAGTCCATTCTTGTAATAGTCAGACTCTTTAATGGCATGTGAAAGCCTATGCTAAAATAAATGTTTGGAAGTTTATAAGCACATAAAAGTAATTGGGCCGACAAATCTGTACTGACAAAAGAGATAATAAGAGATAGTCCTTAATTCTAGGGACTTTTCCAATACAGAAATACAATTTGAAGTATAAAACTTCCAAATAATAATTCTTTTTACCAACTGTACAAATGTGTGCTGCCCATGTTTCAGGGACTCATGTCTGAGTCTTCAGATGGAAAATCTGAAATGTTCTGTGGGTTCTTTTTCGTCTTGTGTTATGGTCTTATGGACATTGAATCTTTGAGTCCTGATTATCACAAATATGCGACTTCCAGAGTGCTTAACATTCTCCAAGTGACCTATACGTATGATATTTTTAATCTAAATAATCCACTCCTGAGATTATTTCTACTATACAATAAAAAGATAACTATACAAATTCTCTGGCTCTGTTCCTGCTTCCTGCAGAAGAATGGATGGGCAAAATGTGTAACAGCTTCTAGAAACTGAAGAAATCCTTGCTGCTGTTGCAAGGGGTAGCTCTTCTACAGTCAGACACAGTGATCTCTGGATCTGTTTTTTTTCCATAAGAAGAGCAATACAAAGAATACTGAGCAGCCTGGGAAGCAGATAAAGTCTATTGTAGCTTCCAAGTGTTACATTTTACCTTGCTCTTCTGAAGAACTGCTGTGCAAAGTTGTTCACCAAAGTTCTCTGAAAATTACTGGTATATTACAACTTCTTATATAAAATTGACTTCTGGACTTTCTTTCTCTATATCCTTTTCTTTACAGCAGTAAGAAGGCACAGCCATCAAATGCTGTGCCATTTTATAGTGCTCAACAACAAAATTTTCAAGGATCTTCCTTTGGGAAAGCATTGTGCTCGGTTGGCAGCTGCTCAAGCTACTTCAAAACATGTACCTGTCAATGGAAGTGCAAATAACTGAAGACATACTGGGGTTCAGCCTGTAAACAGTGGTCGACACTTGTAGGCAAATTTTGGTGATGAGTCCATCATTTAGAAGGTGAATGCAATGATTATGGGGGTAGGGAGAGGCAGGGGTAGTGGAAGAGGCTGAGCAATGAAGCCTGGGCCCCCAGTCTCACTGAGGCAGAGGGTGCATCCCTTTATTTTTTTTCATAATTTAGTCCTTTGGTGGAGGGTGGGAAAGAGGTCTATACTCTTTCAAGTGTTAACATGTACGTAGTAACACAGAGTAGATTTAACACTGTATGAATTTGCATCTCAAAGACTTTTTGCACTTTGCTTCACTTGGAAGACATTTCACTGAAATTCACTTTTGTTGAGTACCAGGCAGGATTATCCTCTCAACAATACCCAGCACAGTCACAGAGATGTTTGGGTGTAGTGGTCCACATGCTGGTCTTCTTGCAGGTATAGCTGGTTGTAATTTTAAACCACTTTTTACGGCCTGCTTTGTATCTGGACTCTGCTCTGGATGGTTCAGAGGTGTGCTTCAGAATGGGACAGGGACAAGACCAGCATCTCTTTGAAGCAGTGGAGCATGTGGGGCTGTTTCTGGAAAAGGTTACAGGGGAGCCCAGATGTGTTATCAGAAGTCTGGGGACGGGAGGAATGTTTGTAAATCAGATATAGGGGAAGAGGGACATTGTAGCATTGCTACCTGGGCGATGACCCCGATGACTGCTCTGCTTTTGCATCATAACCTGGCACAGCTGTTATCATGACGATCTAGGCAGCTTTTTTACAGGGAGATATGAGATTCAGTGTCACAAAGAGTGAATTTATTCTGTTATAAAGCAGTTGAAACTATGCTGGAAGATGGCAGTCCATTTGTAAGCGTAAATATTTGCTAATAGACCATAATGGTAGTCTCTGAACCTCTTCTCTGTCTTCTGCTGCAGTATCTTGAGCCAGCTGGCTGTGATGCAAATTAAGACACAGAGATTTCACAGTGTACCTCCAAGAAAAGACAGTGCATGTTTCTTTTCTTAGTTTGGAAGCACATTTCTCATATGCATGCTTCTCTACTTTTTATAAGTCCTTTGGCATAGACATTCTGCATCCAACTGTATCTGAGGTCAACAGATTGTTGTGGAAGGAAATATAAATCGTGGTGTGTTGCTACTATCCATGAAATAGCAAAATCTTGAAAATTACAAGAAGACGCAACAAATGAAATTAGGCTCACTGTACCTGGGCTTTGCTGGAAAACAAACAAAGGCTTAATTAGGGATTGCAAATTTGGGCACAGGCATGGCTTCAATGTAAATCTCCAATCCTGCTGACTTGTAAAAGCCCTTTTAAAGTATTTGGTTGTAATTGCACATAAACAATAATTAGGGCAATATTTATGGAGTAATCAAGAAGACTATGCATTTGTCAGATAACAAACTAATGTCCATAGCCTGCTCTAAATACCTAAAAACCTGATAACTTTGTCATGAAGGTAGAGATTAGATTGCTCAGCTGTGACTCTGTGGAGGCTAATCCTTTTATTGCTGTTCCCGTAAAATTTCAGACAACAAAGCAGCGTTTCAGTAACACCACATTGCCATTTTGCAGGGCTGTGTGATAACGTTTCAACAGTATTTGCAAATTGTTACTCTTTTTGAAAGCTGAAGTCAGAAAGATCTCTGCTGACCATAACGTCTCATTTTTGCCCAAGATGTGTAGATACTTGGCTGTTGGGCTCTGCCTGGGACTTGTATCTGTGATAGCCGAAAGTCTACGGAGAGGAAGCTACTTCTTATTTGTGTGTAATAATACTTTATATTCAGCCTGCTATGATCAATCCTATGAATTTTTACTGATTTGTATTCACAGTTTTAGCAAGTGTGTGAAAAATATACAGCCTATAATTATATCTACCTGTGCAAAACACAAAATTAGAATGATTCATCTCCCTTGGAGAAGTTCTTATATTAAACATTTGTTTGACAGTTCTTTGAAACAAGTCACCTTCTCCTATTTTCAAATAGTAGGAAATACAGAAATATTTTTTCTTAACCTTTCATTAAGCATGAATTAATATATGCTTTAATACTAGAAATGTAATTTTTTCTCCATTCATAGAAGTTTTTGTTTTCATTAATGACCAAGTCTATCTGTGTCTCCTGTTTTCATAGACAAAGTTTGCTTTGAAGTACTGTGAAAGATTTTGTATATTCTTAGTTAAGACTCCCACATAAAGGCTATATAAATACTGATATGGTTACACAAGTGCTCAGCTTTTTTTGAATAACTGAGCAGTGTATCTGATTCCCTGTCGTGCTTGAAAACTGGGAGCAGAGGCTACATATATGCCCCCTTCTTCTCCCATTTTTTGTTGCATCGTGTCACATGCCACTTGTAAGCTTGTGGTCAGAAGCACCTGTATTTGTTTCTTTTGTCTTATGGAGTAGGCACAGTCTTGCTGTGCTCCAGGCTCTGTGTTTCCCATCCTGCTGAGTGTGGGAATGCAGGGCTTTGGGCGGGCAGCCCCTGTGGAAGCTGCAAAGCTGGGTGGGACTCTGTGTGGGAGCTGTTCCTGCTTCTGGGGCAGCCGGATGTGGGTGCCCACATTCCTCTGGGTGAGGGAAGCTCAAGCTCCTGGCCCCTGGGTACCATCAGCCCTTTACAAAGGCTGTATAGCCAAGGGAAACTGGCTGTGAGGGTAACAAGCAGTGAGGGGTAGGGAGTAGATGCAGTCTTCTGTGTTAGTCTTCTCACTGACTCTGGGCTTCCTTTGATTTCTCCAAACCTTAATGGAAAGGTGGTTCAGAGCCTTTGCTAAAGCAACAGTGGACTTTGTGTTAATCAGGGGTGGGTGCTGTGATTGACAGTCAAATTCAGGTCATTCTCAACCTGAATATGTTTTCTTTTCTACTTCCACTCTTTCTCAGGCCGCAAAAGATTGTGGTTGTATGTTAGTCCTCCATCATCCAGCTACTTCTTGCTGCTCCATCCCCGCCGAACTGTAACCAGGGTTAGAGGTGTTCAGGGGTCTGTTCGTAAGGGGTTGTGGCAGAAGGGGGTTTACTGACTGAAATTCTGTGGGGCTGAGCAGGACGTAAGCTCAGTGGCAGTGATGCTCTGCAGCATCAGTACATTCAGCTGACAACATCCTACCAAACCTCATGTGGTGTCCTTTTCAGGAGCCAGAATCAATTTTTCCTTTGCACCTCTGTTGATCTGATTTTGATTCTCTCATTAAAGAACACTGGGCTTTGGGTAATCAACCCTTTCTCTTTTTTGTTACAGAGCTCCAACATGGGAGGCAAACTGAGCAAGAAGAAGAAGGGATACAGTGTCAATGATGAAAAAGCTAAAGACAAAGACAAGAAGGCTGAAGGAGCAGCAACTGAGGAAGAGGAGACTCCAAAGGAGGCTGAGGATGCCCAGAAAACCACAGAGACTAAAGAAATGAAGGAGAACAACAAAGAGGAGAAGGGAGAAAAGGATACTCAGGTCGCTGCCAATAAGACGGAAGAAAAAGAAGGGGAGAAGGAGAAAACAGTGACCCAGGAAGAAACCCAGAAAACAGAACCTGAGAAGTCAGAGGCTGTTGTTGATGCAAAAGTAGAGCCACAGAAGAACACCGAGCAGGCACCCAAGCAAGAGGAGCCGACTGCTGCCTCTGCTCCCGCTGCCAGTAGCGAAGCACCCAAACCCTCTGAGCCTAGCACCGATGCAAAAGCTTCCCAGCCTTCAGAAGCCACAGCTCCCAGTAAAGCAGATGACAAGAGCAAAGAGGAAGGGGAAGCCAAAAAGACTGAGGCTCCCGCAACGCCCGCAGCCCAAGAAACTAAAAGTGAAGTGGCCCCAGCTTCAGACTCAAAACCTAGCAGCAACGAGGCTGCACCCTCTTCCAAGGAGCCCGCGGCAACAGCAGCACCTAGTTCGACTGCTAAGGCCTCGGACCCTGCAGCCCCTGCAGAGGAAGCGAAACCTTCTGAAGTTCCAGCGACTAATTCGGATCAAACCATAGCAGTGCAAGATTAAATTGGACAGCCTGTTGAAACAACCACTTAAAACAACCTGTGTCTTTTTTTTATTTTTTCAGCTATACTAACTCGTTTCAGATCTGAAATAGCAAATATGTATTGCCCAGAAAAGAAGGAGAAAAAAAAAAAGGAGAAAAAAATGAAAAGGATGTCCCATCAAGTGGGGAGGGAGGGAGGGGGGAGAATTCAAATAGTATTTTTGTGGGGAAATATCTAATATACTTTCTGCCAACTTGACACAAGTCCTGGATTAAAATAAATAAATAAATAAATGGATGTCTGAAAGTACAGCACATCTTTTGTATCTGAACTGCTGTAAATGCACTCCACCAGTGTATCAAAATCTTCTTTTTGTTCTGTAATGGGGTTTGGGAGTGATGCGTTTGATTCTGCCCACTAGGTTTGTGCCAAGGCAATCAGATCTTTATGAGAGCAGTATTTTCTGTGTTTTTTTTTTATTTACAGCCTTTCTTATTTTGATATTTTTTTTATGCAGTGGATGAATGCCAACTTTCAGACAAAACCCACTTAGCTGTCCACATATTTCTCAATGCCAATCCTCCAATTCTTCCTCTCCAAATATTTTTTGGGAGTAAAAAGCATTCTCATCCTACTTAGCCTACCTAGATTTCTCATGACGAGTTAATGCATGTCCGTGGTTGGGTGCACCTGTAGTTCTGTTTATTGGTCAGTGGAAATGAAAAAGTCTGCGTTCATTGCAGTTCCAGTTTCTCTTCCATTCTGTGTCACAGACACCAACACACACTCATTGGAAAACAAATGAAAAAATAAAATGTACAATGGATGCATTGAAATTATATGTAATTGTATAAATGGTGCAACAGTAATAAAAGTTAAATAATTTAAAAAATATATAAGTGTAAAGACTGATTAAATCTTCACTTTCACCCCTTGAGAACTAGGCAAAGGAGGTTCTTACACTTAGAGAAGAAGTATTACATCTGGGGCTGTTTACTTTCCTATTAATAGTCAGACTCCAACAGCCACAAGTGTTCCCAGGTGAGGTTGGAAGAAGTGGCCAATGAACAGCGCATCTCATATATGTTTTATCCCAGGCAAAGTAGAAATGGCTTTTGCCTGCCTTAACATGTGAAAAAACAAATGCTCTCTTGCTATTTTGAAGAGCCACAGGCATGCTGACTGAGTTTTGACTGGGACTAAGACAGTGGATTTGATAAAATGATCTTTCAAAATGAGGCAATTAAATTCAATCCTAGTCCTATTAAAGTATTTCCAGGGCTGATACACTTTGTTCTTTTCCCCATTACTACTGCGTATGAGATAAACCACCATTGCCAGAAAAGGCAAGTCCTGTGCATTTCAAATATGGATAACCTTCTGTAGCCGAGTAGTTTAGCCCAGCATAAACATTTTTCACTACTTTTGCCTATTTGCTTCATTTTTATTCAACAGAACTGCTGAGTAATTGCAGTTTCTGCTGATTGGTGTCATTGGTTGATATGGACAATGATTTCAGTGCAGAGCCCAGGATTGACAAAACCAGTTAAAGCAGAATATTTGGCCTGCCCATTAGTAAACTTTTAGGCAGAGCAGAAGTTCTGAAAGAAGTGGGCAGTGGTAAATAGAAACCCAGCTGGTACACATACCAAAGGGATGAGCAGGCTTGTATTTAGTAAATAAGGGAAATGGTATTTTAAAATGGTATAAATTATTTCAAATACTTTCTCTCCATGCAGTGAGCATGATTCACTTTATAGGCTTGCATAATACTAACCCTAATTATTTTCAGAAATACAAGCTTCCTATACCATGCTGGCAATACTGTTATGCAGGTGTGCACCTGGGAGAAGCTTACTGGAACAGGCAGGAATAGTTCTGTTGGGTATAGATCAGGTCATTCACCTCTATGAATCTTGCACCACCATCAAGCTTTTGCATCCTTAAAGTCGATTTCATGCATAACACATTAAAATGAAAAGGATTCTTTTGCACAGAGAAAAGTCAGCTAAATACTCTGGCTTAAAAACAAGGCAGGATTTTTTATATTATATAGCTGAAGCACTGTGAGGAGTTAGGCAAATAACACTTTTGCAGTAATTTACCAAGCTTTTTGCATCTGTAGCTGTCACAATCAACAGCATCCTTGTGCAGCCAAGTTTGCAGCTTTCCTGCATATCTGTAATAGCCCTCTGCTATTGTTTCCCCATATAGATGTGTCCTGGAAAGGGAGAACCTCTGTCCACAACTACAGAATGAGTTATCATGGGATGAGTCCAGGATAGAGAGGAGGAGTGCAGGGATCCTGTGGTACTTTGTGGTGATGTAGCACTGAATCACCCTGAAGCTGATGGGACTAAATCTATGTTCTCCTTTGGGCTGGAAGTTGTCACCAGTGGAAAATAGGTATGTAACTTGTGGAATTTGCCTACTAACAGTATCACACAGATTCACTTTCAATATAATGTTCAAAGTACCATCTAATCTTTATTACTGAAACAGTTTGACAATCAAAACATGCTTTTTTTTCCCCTGAGCATTTTTCATTTGGCATACTTAAAGTTGATGAGATGCTGAATGCAGTCTTACTTTAATTCTTTGAGGTAATTAAAAGTAACCCTGTGCCCCACAGCTGTGTCCAAACCCAGCATCCTCTGCAGCTGTGGACAGCAAAGTCCTAACAAATGTGCTGGGTTCTCACAACCTGCTTGCTGATGGCAGTTTCATCCCAACAATGTCAATGCTGCAAAGGAATGTTGTGCCCCACATGGCTGGAAATCAATAGCATATGGTCAAAGAAATAGGCACTTATGTCTGGGAAACTGAGAGGCAGCACAGCCAAAGATCAGTGCACTTAAAAGTCTTCAGTATTCTCTAAAAATGAAAAAGGAAAGTTGCCGTATGATGTTTTAAATACTTTTATTAATAGAGAGGACTGCAAAATTGTTTTTTTTCATAGTTGCTAAAATTCTTAGTGGATAACTGCTGGTGAAAAGGCAAAACACTGCTATTCTATACCTACATACACAAGGAAAGAAAAAATCTCTTCTAAAGAGCTTATGAACTAAGCATATATGATTAATGGAAATGTGATGTATGTTGCTTGCCTGAAGAGCCATGAGAAGAGGTGAGAGCCTAGAGGCCTGCTTTTCTTCAGTCCAGAGTTTCATCTTCAAGATACTTCTTTTTTCTGCCTTATAAACACTCTTTAATGGCAGTAAAAGTATGCTGAGGGTACAGAGCTAACAGGCACCTTAATGCTCTGAGTACAAGCACATTGCAGATAACCTCAAAGGACCCAACCCTTTTGTGAAAGTGTGCCAAAGGAATAGAGAAATTCAACCCTGGGAAAGAACCTTTGCTATTGTTTAGAGCCCCTACAGAGACATGTTTGCAAGGTCTCCCTTGTTTTGCCCTGGAGACTGTCAAGAATCTGTTGCTTTCCCTTCAACAATAGGAAGGTCAGTGCCATTGACTTTGCTCATATTTTGCTTGCATTTGCACAGCACAGGGAAGCTCAGATGCTGTTAAATGTACAGCAATTTTACCTTCCCTTTTTTCTTTTCTTTTTTACTGTAGTTGAAATATTCCTGCTACTGTTTTTATAATGAATTTTGGGGAAGGAAAAAGCCCTAAAGTCATGCTCAATTATTCATGATGAAATGGCTTCCTAGAAGCAATGCCTACCTCTTGCCCTGTAGTTGGTTCCGTACACTTAACTTCTGTGTCTGTGCAGGATAGACACCTCCTTGAAGAAACAGTACAAGAAAACATTACAGGATGTGTTAGTGTCCTCTGTGACAGCATTTCCAGGCACAAGTCTGCATGGCTGCCGGTATCTAAACAGTCAGTGAGTGACTTCTGAATTTCTGCTGGCACTTCCTTTGTCCCAGCACTGAACTAGGAGGTCTGTCCAGTCTCTGTCTCACCTGACCATTGCCTTTTCCAGATCAGCAGGAACTCCACCCAGCTTGGTGCAAGTGTGCTGAATCAGTGGATGAATCAAGCCCTCCGTCTTCCTTCAGGATCTTCTTATCACTACATCACATTTCTGTGAATTTATCCTTATTTAACCAAACAGGGGAGTGTCTCAAAGAAATGTCTCAGATTTGTTGCCACTGCTGCAAGAAAGCATTTTCTTGCAATACATTTCTTTAGTCCATCTTCTGCTATGCTTTCATCGTTGTCTCATTGCACGTAATTCATGGTATTTAAGATTCTTTTTAAAGATTTTTGAGATGCTAATCATGTGGTTTGCTGTTTTTATTCAGCAATACGTATTTTTTTTCTGCATTAAACTCTGGACATTTATCTTGACTGCCATTTGGTTGACTTTCTGCCTTTAGTTTCATTATTTATATATATATATATAATTTTTACATCCTGTCTTATATTTAACCTCCCCACCATATTTCATGCAACATGAATTCATATCAGCTGTTAAGTGGTCAGATTTAGAAACCATAGCACTCTAACCATGGGAAAAACATAGCAAGCAAAAGGAACAGCAATGTACCTGTGGTTTCCCTCACTGCTGTGAAAAAAGTCTTCTCCAGGACTAACAGCTTTGCTTGTTGCATTTTTCATGGTGGGGTCAAGATCTGGTACAGAGTTAGGTAAGCAGAAGGAGGGTTTTTTGCTGTTTTTTTCTTTTGTTGTTGTTGGAGAAGAGAGGAAAGGAGTGGATGTTTTGAAACAAGGCCACAGGAGTTGAGACAGACCACATGACACAATCCTTTTGTTTCCTGGAGACGACACTATTGTATGTTAACTGGCCACCACAGGGCTACCAAGTCTTTCCAACTTGTCAGGATTCTTGTCTCTCTTTTAGTATATTTGCTTGTCTAGGCAAAAAATATTAATTCCAGCTCTTACAGCTGTTTAAATGTATTGTCTTTATCTTTAGCTTGTCTTCCCTCCACAATTTAGGTCTGACTTCTCTTTGAGCCTCCTATTGCATCAGGAGGCTGACTGAATTTCTTGATGTCTTGACTTGATCAAGATTATTTTTTTGAGACTGTTCAGTCAAGTGAGATGCAGATCTGAGGGAGTTACAAACTTGTTTCACTTACTAAGCAAAAATTCAAAGGTTTTACAGGATATTCTTGCTGAGGTTAGAGTGAAATCTTCCTACAAGTCCTATCAGTCTGTTTTTTGTAATGTCATCAGGTTGCTGCAAAATGCATAGCTTGCTAAACATCACTGCTGGTTCAGCTGGACAGTAATTTTAGATTAACACTTCGTAAAGTTTGACATTCAGTCTCTCTTGAGAATTAAACAAATTGTACTAGACTCAGTTCAAGGACAGAAATAGAGCTATTCACATTAGGAGATAGAAAAGTAATAGAATAAATTTTTTAAACTTTATTCAGTTCCATCCTGTTCAGAAAGCAAGTGTGAATCAAGTCCGCCCCTACTTGGTCTTTTCACTTTGAGAATGGGGCAAATCTCACAGCAGCAAGACTGTAAGTTTAGTAGCCACTAAACAGTCTTTGAAACTTTATGGTTAGTACTTTAAGCCTTAAACCTGAATAGCAGATGTTTTAATCACAGGCTACACAGACCCCTGAGAAGTGGGGCTACTAGAGGTACTCAGTGTGGCAGGAAGATAGCTGCTGGTCTTTTGTTCTATCTATCCCAGTGCCTCTCATTTAGCACCCATTTTCCTCATCCTTGTTTTATTGGCTTTCTACCAGTGCTAGGTTTATTATGTCTTAATGAGAATAGCATGCAGTAATGACAGACCCTACTGATGCTCCACAAATCACATTTTTCTGGATTTGAATTTTTTTATAGAGTTCTGGAATTACTTGCAGGATTCTGGACTGAGGTGGCAAAAACTTCTATCTTTACCAAGTAGAATATTAATTGATCTGCTGGAAAGGAGAAGCTGAAAAAATAATTATGTTATTGGAAATTGGTGCATGCCTGAAAGAGCAAAGCCTTTATTCTGCAATAGTCCAGGATTCTGCAATAGCTCACTGTAAGCTAAAAGACCCTATGGAGATTTCAAAAGATATCACATGTCAGTATGCTGAATACATTGTTGGTTTAAGCTCTGCTACTCTATCCAATTATCTGAACTTTGTCAGCTGCACTTCATTTTTTTTTTTATTTTTAAATAAAAGACAGCTTTCCCAAGCTAGCATTTCTTTTTCAAAAGGCAAACAACAGTGTCTCATAATGACTACATTGCAAAATAAAATTTCAATCCCATTAAAACTTGAGCAACATTTCCCAGTAAAAGAAGCTCTAAAACTGCCTAGAAGTCTTTTCCACCATTTTATCTAGAATAAATTTTAAATAGTTTTCTGATAACCAGTTTTTCAAGGACACAGTCATAAAACCATACTTTTATGATATAACTGTTGATGGATGGTAAATGGACAATCTAATAGTGTCTGGCCACACATTGCAGGCTAAGTAAAGAAAACCTGTAACATGGGAGGGCAGATCATCAGCTGGCAAAATTATTGATTTGAGTCAAGTGAACTGTATGAAAATCATTTTATTTCAGTAATTCCATACAGACTAAAAGAAAAGTATTAGCAATAGAATGTCACATTGTATTATGCTGCATTGAATGGTCAGATATGAGTGAATTAAACTGTTAACCTTAGTGATAAGCTAATAACAGACAGATTTGGATTTGAATTGAAGCAGCGTATGAATAATAATTAGGAAATTATACAAGTTCTGAAATGGCACATTAAAAGGATTTTTCCAAGACTTTAGGTAGTCAGTTTTTATGGATGATTCAGAGTGTTTCTGGGAGACAAGGGACAACATAAGGATTAGCATATTTCTACATATACACGTGAAAAGTAAATGAAGACAAAAATTCATGCTAGCAGGGAGAAGTGGTTTATACTTCCTGGTAGGTGTTGAATTTAAACTGGTGTGTCAATGCTGTACTTATCTTGGGCCTGAATTTTGCCTTTCACTGTATCTTGGTGTTCTAGCTTAGCTGTATCACACGCGTGTTGTACCACACTTCTCACTGCACTGCCACTTTTTCTACCTATACCTGACCCAATTTTATATCAATTTTTCTTGTTTAATCTTCCAGGAACAAGATGCCTACATTAATGGAGATCTAAAGATATGATGACCCAAACTATCAGATGGACCTTGAATGTTCAGACTAGCTCTGTGGTACTGGGTTCTATCTGAGCTCGTTACCTCTGGCTTTGATGCATCCGTACCAATGGCAGGGACTGGGAAAAGATTTCAGAGGGTTTTGAATTGTGTTGTTTCCCTCTCTTTCAAGTGCCCCAAAAGTAAAGGTGACTGATATATTTTAGCATGCTGAACTGGAGAATATTTCTGTCAGCTGAAGGTCTGAAAACTTGGACAAAAGCTATTCAGTTTCTTGATCAAGATAAGCAGAGATTGGAAGAGTTTGAAAGCCTGAGAGCTGGCATAAACATAAAAGTGATATTTAACTTCATGGTAGAACTAAGTTGACAAAGACACGGGCTGGGTCCTGAGAAGAGCAGCACCTTAGGAATGGGGTCACATACAGCATTGTAGAGGAGGAAGCTGAGTATAAAAATGTAGCTACTGCAAGAACAAATATCACTTTTTGGCAAAAGCAAAACTGGTAATGACTGGAGGAGCATCTACTTTGGCAGAAAGGCATTTCCACTGTTGCAATCATCTTTACAGAGGAGATCACATTTGAAATGTCTTTAAAGAGATTTTTTGTGTGATGCTTATATTCCTGAGACTGATTTTAGATTTCAAATGCAAGAAAATATGGTTTGGTGCACTCCATAAAAGTTTTCAGCATCATAAGTAAAACAGCAGGATGTAGGAGTGTAAAAAGAAATGAACTGTGATGTCAATGAAGTTCAAGTTCCTCTCTAGCACCCAGAATACATGCAGTGTTTCTAATAAAGATGAGAAGATGGGATGGACTCTGTGGCAACAGTTCTACACAGTGACCTGAGCTAACATTCAGTGAATTTCCTGTTTATGCGATGGTGTCATGAGATATTGTCAGATTCAATGGTACTATTAATCAGATCCAATTGCAGTCAATTCCAGTCATAATGCTTCACCACAGATATGGATTTTTGAAGGGAGCAACTTTTATGTGAATGGCTGTTTCCATTGATTTTATACCTTGCTGTCCATTTCTAAAATCCCAGAATTAGTTTGATGACATTGAAATTAGGAATCAATAGATCTGTTTCAAGTCAGTGGCAGGGTATGTGTAGATAGAGAAGCTGACTGAAAAGACATTACAAGGTCAGAGAGTCATTTGGGAAGGAGTCAGTCACCAGGGGATGTCAGCAGAAGTTTGCAGTCAGTGTGAAAGGCAAGGATAATGATTTTCAGAGCAACTCTTTAAATGAATATGGAGACAAGACTCGAGCTGGCAGTCTGGTCTAGGTAGCATGGGTTGCAGGTTATCCACATTATGCAAAAAGAAGCAGAGGGGTTTTTCTGCATGAGAAGATGCAGAGAAAGTCACACACTGCTCCTAATTTTCCTTTCACCCCTGCTCTCCCATGCTGACATTTACTTCCTCTTTCAGGCTAACCTTTCCATCAAGGATCTCTTTCTTCTTCCCAGTACATGCTTCAGTTGATAGGCCAGATTTTCCTAAAGTGGCCAAAGCACCCATTTAAAAGGAACATGACACATGCCTTCCAGAGAACTCCTGTGCTTCTCAAAAGGCTTCCTGTACAACCTTGCCCTTTGAACCAGGTACAAACCACAAATGTACCAGCTCACCTGAAACCATCACATGCTTTACCCTGGTACAACGTAGATTTTCTCCGTTTTATCACTATGCAGATACAGGCAGATGAGTAGCATTTTAGTATTTTTGTCAAAAAATAATGGCCCCATTAAGCCAGTGTGGCCATGTTTTGAGCAGCTTCTCTGGCACTCTTGTGTGCTGCCAGGCCTGGACTGACCATGAGGGTAAGAAGAGCTGCCCACCTTTAGCTCACCAGGGCTCCCTGACTCTGTCTGCCCTCCAGCTGCTCTTCCTTTCTCCTGGGATGTAGCTGCATCAGTTTCCTTCAGAAGAGACATGGCTTGGAGGACAGTAAATTATCTGGGGAGGCCGTGGAACTGCCTTGAGGGAGCTTAAGGATGGCGAGAAGAACTCTTTGACAGGATTTACATGGATATGGTTGCTTCTCCCTTAGGGCAGGGGAATGGAAAGCCCTAAAACACTTTGAAAGTCTAAGTCTTTCAAGTTTTCTATGGTTCTGTGATTACCAAAGGTTGTCCCAGTAAGAACTGTTTTCCTTCATCTGAATGAGAGTTAGACTCCATCTGCTTTCATGGAATAATAATTCATTCTACATTGCCTTCAGCAGGACTAAGGGCAGTACAAGGTACTCTTACATGAATTTTTGAAGTGTTGTCTGAGTGCCTGCAATGAAATATTTCTCAATTTTACCTCACTTTCCCCCCTCCTGTTATATGGTTTCATTCCAGCCATTCTTTTCTCCACCAGGCCTTCAATAGGCAAAAGTGTTTACCTTTTTTCTGTGTACATCAATCACTCCTCAAATGAGAAACAGCAGCATGTCTTTTGGTCACAAGCCTCCTTGCACATTCTTCACTTCATGTCTCAGCCTGCTATAGGCAAGGACCGTGTTGCTATTTCAACTGGGCAAAATCATCACTTGTTATAAATCCCCTTGGGGATATGAATATGCCCAGCAGTAGTGAGAATTTTCTAATCTGTGTGTGCTTTATTTAAAAGTGCAATTCACAATGGATCTCTGATGAAAAATGCCAGTAACCCTGCGAACTCTTAGACTGCTGCCTGTGCAGAACTGGGCGAGGCTTTCTTTTAAGAAGTACTTCTGCTGATTTGGCAGAATTGAACCAGCAAATTGTAGTGATGAACGGGATAAAAATGACCTGGAAAATCCCTGCCTCATGTACAGTTGCTGACTGCTGAGCAATCATTGCTGTTCTGTGCTTTTTCCTTTGTGCTGGCCTGTGCACAGATATACTAGTACTGAGTTAATTCAGAGCTGGGATAGATGCAAGGGAAACCACAAAATTTTAAATTCCTTCCTTTTATCCTGAAGAGAAAATTATTTTCTAAGCCTTTCATTTTTGTTGTGGGGAAGGAGCAACAAGATTAGAAACTGAAGCTAGGTCAGACTCTCTTGAATCCTTGTGCATCTCCACACAGCCGCGTTTGGGCACAAGAAGCTGCCCGTAAGTGACTCAGCCATATGCGTCAGAGTAATTTGGTCCATTTAAAACCCAGGAACTAACAATTTTGAGGATTCTTTCAAACTCTTTCCAGTTGAAAACTCCATGGGTTCTTCTCCCTCTGAACTTTGTCTTGACTTCTGGCATCTATCAACACCAAACTTCAGAGCAAAATATCTGCAGAAACTTCTGGGTTTTATATCAAGATTTTTCGAAACCACCACAGATTTCACGTCCCCCACCCTTCCCATCGTAGTTTGTCAAAATTCTTCCAAATTTCGGTGAATTTAGGGACAAGACTACACATTCAACTTCCCATTATTTTAGTCAGGAAAATTACGCTATTAAAATAATCATTAAAGCTATTTGAATGAAATGAAAAAAAGAAAATAAAAATTTGTTCAACAGAAACACCTACATGTAGGCAAGATGCATCTTTTTCACAAGAAAAACTGGAATTGCTGAACAATCAGCCATGCCCTTCCACAAAGTCTGGACTGTTTATTCATGGGTGGTTCCCAAATATTCCTCTAACCTGGTATCTGAAACAGTGGAAGGCTTACCCTGTTACTGTGTAGATTTTCTCCACTGTTTTATCACTTCGCAGATACAGGCGGGCGTGAAGTGCTTTCATACTTACCTGTCCCTATATATAATACTCCCATGAAGTCCCTAATCTTTATTGAACAGCTTTATCTTTTACAAACAAGAAACATGAGTTTCTTACAGAGTGTACAATTGGAATCGTCGTGAGAAGTTACTGAATAACTAAGGGGAGAGCCATGTTCCTTGAGCCATTGTATCAAAGCTAAACACGGTTAATGAAAAGAAGACAGCTCCTTTTTCTCTTCCTGATGTGGTTAACAAAGATCTAAGAGAGAAGAAATAACACTGTGGTTTAATTATTTTTTCCCCCCTCTGGAAAATTTCAATATTTCTAGTTCTCATAATTTTCTTTTAGGGAAGTTTTCCAAACTTCTCCTATGTGCAAAGTATTTGGTATTACAATGATTGCAATGGCTCATAATGCTCATTATCTGCACCAACTGTTCAGAAGTGATGCTATTTCTATTCATTAAATGAATGGAATTATAGAACACATACATTTGCATTTTCCACTCATGGGCTACAAGTTTCATATGTTGATTTCCCTATGGAAGAAAAATGACAGTATGTGTATACCCATGACATATAGCTGCTGCAGGGGGCCCAGTCATTTTGTACAGTGAAATATAGCCACATGCTATGGCTGGTAACCCAGACAATCACAGATATCCCCACTCTATCATGACTTTATGTATAATGAGATATTTTCCTACCTTGGAACAAAGACAAAACAATTTTTCAAAACCTTCTCCCCTCAATTTGCTTAGTTTTAAAGCAACTGCCTAAGAGTATAATCAGAACAGCTCCCAAGAGGTGCTGGAGGCTTGAAGCAGGCAGCGGAAAGTAAGGGAGAGAAAATATTTTTATTATTATTGATTTCTTATTGTGCAGCACTTAGCAGTTGCTTTACTAATACATATTATTTTTAGGAGACCAGGTCTATCTTTAGGATTTTAGAGCCTGAAGCATTATGCAGATATTCTCAAATGTATTCTCTACTCTTAATGAAGGGAAAAATAACACAGGTTAAAAAATATGGTCTCACTCTAAAACAAAGTTTGACATCATTATAAAGCACTCACACCTAATTTGGGCTTCAAGTGCCTAAGCAGTGATGCAGCAGGTGAAGAAGTAGTGTGCATTACAGAATTACAGCCTAATTCACTTGGATTTTGGAAAGCCAAACTGTAAACAACACAGCCTTGTCCTGGAGAAGGTATCTATGCTTTTCATTATGACTGCTGTTCTGGAATCAGGCATGTTCTAGTTACTCATGCAGCCCATTTTCATCTCACCTCCCCTGCCTCTCAGAGTCCAGAGGACTTGCAGCCAAATATTCTAGTCTGACTAGGCAGTGTCATCCAAGTGGAAAAAAGGTGATGCGGCTGCTCTGCTGTACTGTTGGTAGAGCTGCTGATAATACAGGGGGAGAAATAATGCTGGTGACATGCAAAGCTTAAGGGCTTATATTTTCATGTATTTGTAAGAATACCAACACTATTAAATTATCTGAAAGTATAGAGGTTTATTAAACCTCTGTGTACAATGCTGTTCCAACTGGGTATTTTGGTAAGCTGCCTTTATGTAGATATCTGTACAGCATAAGCTGATGCTCCACTAAGAAAGAAGATGTTTCGGATTATCCTGGGACAATGAAGAGTCATTATGTGAATTACAGAAGTATAAATTACTGTTGGTTGGTTTAACTAGTCTCTGAGAGGGGTAGGTTGCCAGAGAAGCACCGGGGAAGCAGTCAGTGAGAGGATTTAAAAGCACTACCTAAATTTAAGAGGTCAGGAAAGCATGAAGGGTGGAGGCTTCCTCTGCTTTCTCCTATTCATTTTCTCTCTTTACTTATAGACTCAGCAGTTTTTGGCACTTCTCCCTTTGCAATAGTTCTGTGATCTTCTGCAGGTGGTCACTGCTGACATATTGTAAGTATAGAGTCTCTGTTGTGGACTTCTGCTTTACTCTGTAGCTCTCCTGACCATTGTTTCATTTAAAGAACCCATCAAGTATACTCTAAAAATGTTATTTATGCTTTTCCTCTAACATACCAGTGACCCACTTTCCCTGTGCTGTGGCGTCTACAGTGGTGATCTGATTTATTTGGTTGAAAGGCTTTCTTATTTCTCTTTGGTTTTGGTTTTTTGGTTGTTTGTTTGTTTGGTTGTTTTTAACTGCTTTGAAATCTTGACAGAAAGAATATGACCACCTTGTCTTTGGGGAACAAAGTTCCCAATTAATCTGTTGTTTTTGTTATTGAGGAAAAAAAGTCACTGCACTTGTTTGTTCCAATAACCTCTCTACTTTATCTGTGTTTATCCTAGCAAGCACTGCTTCACATGTTAAAAAACAAAGAAAAGACAATATGTATCCTAATCTTGTTCTGAATGACAGTGAGGGAATTTTTGCTTTGACTAGTAATGATTGAAGAACAAGGTCCTTCCAGAACAAGGCATTGGCTTGTGCAAAGCACTGCAAGAATTAATTACACCACCCCTGATTTTAATGCAGAGGAGAACAAGTTCAAAGTCATATCAACAGCTGATTTTTCAAATTACCATTTTCTCTGATTTTCTCTTCCACTTGGAAGAGTCACTGCTATAAATAAATATGAGGCTGGCAGAGAAGATGGAGGAGGAAAAATATTTGAAGGAATGATTGACAATGATTTAAATTTTTCTCTTTACAGGACAAACATACTTTGACTCCTTGTTATGGTGAAAGGCCAATTCAAAGCTAGTACAGTGACTACCCAGGCACAGAAAGGGAAACTTAAATTCCCTTGGAGAAAGTTCAGTCCTTCCATCTTTCACATACAGCTCACTGTGTAAATAGAGACTTTTTCCTTTTCTTTCTTTCTTTCTTTCTTTCTTTCTTTCTTTCTTTCTTTCTTTCTTTCTTTCTTTCTTTCTTTCTTTCTTTCTTTCTTTCTTTCTTTCTTTCTTTCTTTCTTTCTTTCTTTCTTTCTTTCTTTCTTTCTTTCTTTCTTTCTTCTTTCTTTCTATTCAATTTCATATTCAACTGACTAGTTCTCCAGCTGCATTGGACCAGTACAACTTATTAGACTTATCAGAAACCAGAGCTCTTCTCTGCTGAATTTAGCTTAGCTTGTCACATTGTACACAAAGTACATTTATTTAACAGCAAGACTATTTTAGAAGGAATTTATTAGTGTTTCTAAGTTGCTTCAAACAGGCAGGCCAAGGTGAAAGTGCCATGCGTACTTTTACTCACTAATTACCAGAGTAGTCACAGTATAAATCTCCAAGGCTACACTGATTAATGGTGAGCCCCCACTTAAGATTAATGTCTGATGCATTGTACTCTTGGAAGGTTCATTTGTGCAAGCTGAGTTTTGCATTCTGCTACTGATTGTATACATAAGGAAGAAATATTTTTAATAAAGGAGGATGTTGAAAACTGGATTTCCATATTTACTATTAAAAGGCTGCAGGGAGAAGTAAGTATAGAAAGCTATATCATCTGAAATGCTCTAGAAGATACCAACAGAAAAAACCAAATTTTTCTTCTATGGAAAATTGAACGGATAGAAATTAGGCCTTAATCTGAACTGAAAATGTTTCTATTTTAAAATTTGCAACAGAAAATAAACTTATTAAAGTTCTAACTCTGAAAAAGAAAAATATTTTGTTAACTATTTAAACCATTAGAAGATTGTAATTATGTACAATAATGTGAGTTTGCCTTCTATGTTTATACAGGTTTATGGCATTTATAATGAATATCCTGAATATTTGCATAAAAATACTAATGTAACCTCAGAGTTATAAAACTGTGAGGACATTTATCAGACCTAAAATTATATATTAAACCTGAAATTGTTTATTTTTATTTTTCCCATAGAATGAAAGGAATGATTTTTAAATGCCTCAGTTTTGACCAGAGTGCATTTAAAGTGGTGGTGAAAAACTCTTCTGACCTTTCAGGGAGGCCTTAACATTTTTACATTTTTCTGCTGAGAGGAGACATGTAAAAAAGCTAAAGAACACATGTCAGAGCAAGAACTGATGTTTGGCAGAACTGCTGAACTTCACACACACAATACCTCCCAGGAATCGGCTGAGAGCCCGCTGAAGTCAATGGGAATTTTTGACTGGCTGCAATGTGCATTGGATCTGATCCAAAAGTGCTCAGTTCAGCAAAATACTTACGTGGATTTTACTTCAGGCATGAGCTTAATGAGACTTTAGCAGGTACTTAAAAGTCATGCACATTTGCAATTTTTTTGAATGCATGCTCAAAGTTTTTGAATTTATTAAGATCTCTACCATGTGATTTGCTGTAAAGTAATAATAAGAGAAATCTTGAAGCAGTGGTCTTTAGTTGTCTAAATACACAGAGAAAACAAAGTTCAAGGGAGATGCTGGGCTACACTTCTCAAAGGAACCACAAGAAAGTCAACTATTTCAGAATGGGAAGTGAGAAAAAGCAGACATTATAACCATGGGATTTTCCAAGTTTTAAATATGAGGCCAAATTTTCTCTGTGGTAGGACTGAAAGATCAAAGCAAAGAAGGTATAAATTGGCATATCAATCACTCAGATTAAAGGTTTGATTTATAGTGTATCTGCTCCAGAAGTGGAAAAAAATGTGAAACAGCATTTAATAAAAATTTTGGCCTCTGGATTGTAGTCACTTCCATGCCAAAGCCTGCTTCACCCACAGTGGATCTATTTGCAAGTGAGAAGTGGATTATAGTTTTTATTTTAAAAATAGGAGTAGGAGAACTGCTTAAATACCTATAGAAATTAAAAAGAAGCTTAAAATGTAGCCTTGTAGATTTCAGCAGCTAGAAGCTATTGAAATAAGATAGAAATTTTCAACGAGAACATTTCCTTTCTGACAGTAAAGAAAATATAATCTTGGGCTCTGTGGGGAGAAAAGTGGGTATGAAGTTGGTAATAAGTTGAAATGGATTAGAATTGAATTCCCAGATCTGGATCTAGGCAGGCCTCAGAATTCAGACCTCAGGGTAAAGGCTGAAATCTGAAGCCTGACAACACAACACTTGGGTAAGTTAGGATTTGAATACAGTGGTAGAACGGATATTCTGAAGAGATATTTTTTGTTAGGTATTAGCAAGTGTGATCTTTTTATATCTCTCAATAAATTGGGACTCCTAATTTAGTATATTGTTTTTCTGGTTTTAGTTTAGCCATTTTAGAGTGATTTAGTTCTGTGGACCTGTTTTACTGTTCTGATGCAGACATGTTTAATACATGATGAAAACATGATCACAAATATATACTAGGTTTTCTTGATACCACATTAGAGGGCTCTGTAAGTATAGTCACCACATCAGCATCCTGCTCATCTAGTAACCAAAATATTTATGCAATTTTATCACAGCACTCAAAATGAATCACTGGCCACCCTCGGGGGATGCTTCCATCAGATCCATTGTCATTTTCTGGAATGACAGTCCTGCAGTGTGAAACCTGAGAAACAATAAACCCCTAATAAGGCTAATCGGAAAGCCCAGCCCTCCAAGGACCACATTCTGAGGTTGGGTGACTCATGTAAAAGCAATCCAGGCAGTCATGAGACAAAGTTTTTGTAGCCACATCAGCTTTCCAGCATTTGCTGCAGTTCCCAAGTCTGACTTGTGCTCATTGTGTTCTTTGTCAGATTTATTAACGCATTGTTCTGGGTTTTAAATTACCGCCCTTAGCAATCGTGTCCATACAGGTCTCCTGTGGCGGGCAGCAGAGAAGCCTTAGAAGCAGGAATAAGCACACACGCAGTCTCTGCTCTCTGCAGGATACTGCTTGCTTAAAACAACTCTATTTTAAGATTGAAACTTTCTATGAAGTTATCTGGTTTCTCCCTTCCATTTTCCATTTCACAAGCCTGTACAGCAGTTCTGGCTTATGTCTTCTATCCCCAGGAAGCAACCTGCCAGACCACTGTGAGGATGAGACATTCCTCAAGGCTGGGTTTACTGCCTTGCTTTCTTTTACCTCAAACCGTTTCCTAAATTGGAATGTTCTTGTTGAAAGTTTAGCTCTAATGCATGAGCTGAGCTATTTACCTCAGGGATTCCAAATCAGGAATTTTAATCAAGTTGATTAAATCACATTTCATTTAGGAAGAGCACTGGATCTTAATTCATACTCCTGAATTTAACCATGACAGCTTAAGACATGACTGGCTTCATGCACCCATACTTTCTCTTTGGTCTGTCCTTTGTCCTTTTCTCATGCTTCTGGTAGCAAGGGAAGCATGACTGTGTTACTGTAAATCACAGTCCTGTGCTTTTAAACGGTTGAGGAAGTTTTGTGTACAGTATGAGGCTGGGAAAGCCTAGGAATGGATGCATAACTCCCCTGCTGTTCCCTTTCTGGGGAACCACAGTGACTTACACTGCTGTAGATGAATCATCACTGCTTGATGCTCAGAAACGTTTGAGTTGTATTTATTTAAATAAGCTCAATAAAACTAAGGATATCAATGATTCCCTCAGGAAAAAAACCTATAAGTACTAATAAATAACTGATACAATAAATAATAAATATATAATAAATATCTTTAGGTCATACACATAAAGCCACACACAGTTAGTGGAAGTTCCGTACCAGATCAAGGTTAAGTGACATGTGGACATTTATACAGAAAACAAAATAATTTGCAGATGTCTGTGGGTGGTATATGGTAGTTTGGACATAATCAGGGCAGCTACTGCTGTGTCCATCATGTACAAGAGAGTATGGCAACAACCATCTCAATGTGCAGTGACTGAAACCACTGAGACAACTTCTCAGATGTATCTGGGCTTTACAGAACAAACTCAGATCACCAGGAGACAGACACCAGCAGGTTTCCTACCCAGTGTGAAAGCAGAAAGGGGATTTTAATCTCTGGAACCATGGAGTGGCAAATTCTGAAAGCACAGCAGTTGCTAACACTAGTTACTAGTGCTTTCTTTACTGAACAAATGAATAGTGGTCAAAGAAAAGCAGGAGAGGAAGCAGCGTTCATAGCTCAGTGGATGTGCTGTGTCTGTTTCAGAGTCATTATGTTGGACTTCCTCATCCCACAGAAATGTGACTTGGAAACTTTACCAAACCTCCTAATTGGAGCACTTTTTGGAAATGATGCTTCAGCTGAGCACAGCTTATAAAGAAGGAATGAGAAAGTTCTCAGTGACAGCTCTTTAGCTGAGATAGCTTTTACTGGGTCTCACCAGTTTCACTGGCTCGGAAACAAGAGGTACAGTCTGCTAGAAGCAAACTTTTTGTGGTCAAATAATTTTCATTTCACATGCAAAGTTTAAGGTGCAAGAGATGCCAGTGTTACAGGTGGTTGTAAGAGTGTATAAAAGGCTATGCTTTTGATGTGTTTTTAGTTTAGGGACTAAACTGCATCTGTTCTTACTTAATACATCTGTAGATTAAACACTTCTTTCACATATCTGTGAATGGTAGCTTTTAGAACTTAGGATTTGTGCATGAAAATTATATTTGCACCTGAAATGGAGGACTAAATTCTGGCATAAGGAACACCAAACCAAACACAAAAATCATAGCATAAGCATAATTGTAATGTCCAAGGCATTCATTATTTTGGCTCCTCTATGGCATCCCAGGGCACTGCTAGCCCTGACTGTCCCTGCCTAGCCTGCCTTGGGGCTTTCTCCACGATTTTGGTAACTCAGGACCTCATTTAAACTCTTTCTTGAGCTATTTCATAGGTGGCTCTTTTGAATTGTTGTGATTTCATGGGGTGATCCCTGACCTGTCTCAAGTCACCCACAGGCATTTATTAGATGATCACTAGGCCATCACTGGGACCTCTCTGTCACAGCCTAGTCCTTCTCAGGTGCCACAGTCTGGTTCCCTCTCATCAAGGGCATGGCCAGTAGGTCTTGCCTTGTCCCCCATTCTCTGCTCCCAAAAGGTCTCCCTTTTTACTGACCCAAAGCCAGATGGTTTCACTGTGCTCACTGATATTCTCCATCAGTGTAGTGGGATTGCATGGCCAGGTTTTGATAGCAGGGGCCTAAAGGGGTGGTTTCTGTGAGAAGCTGCCAGAAAGTTCCTCCACGCCTGGCAGAGTCAATGCCAGCCAGCTCCAAGAGAGACCTGTCCCTAGCCAAGGCCATGTCAAGCAGCAACAGCAGTAGCACCTTGGTGATAGCATACTTAAGAAGGAAAAAGAAAAGGCTGTTGTGAAGAAAAAATTGTAGCCAGGTAGGAGTGAGAATATGCGAGAGGGAAAACTCTGCAGGTACCAAGGTCAGTGCAGAAGGAGGGGAGGAGGTGCTCTGGGCACTGGAGCTGAGATTCCCCTGCAGCCCATGGTGCCAACCATGGTGAGGCAGCTGTGCCCCTGCAGCCCTTGGAGGTCAACAGAGATGCAGAAATCCACCTTCAGCCTGTGGAGGAGACCAATGCCAGAGCAGGTGGATGCCTGAGAGGAGCCTGTGACCCTTTGGGAGGCCTGTGCTGGAGCAGGGTCCTGGCAGGGATTGCAGACCCATGGAAAGGGATCCATGCTGAACCAGTTCATGAAGAGCTGGCACCCATGGGAGGGACCTCACAGAGGAGCAGAAGGGAAGGACTTCCCTCCCCAAGCAGCACCAGAAACAACCTATGATGAACTAACCATAACTCCCATTCTCTGTCTTCCTGTGCTGCTGGGGTGGAGGAGGCAGAGCCTGGAAAGAATGGAGGGGTTAGGGGGAAGGTGTTTTTAAGATTTGTTATCCTGCACTGATTTTAATTGATAATAAATTAAATTAATTTCCCCAAGTGAAGTCTGGTTTGACCATGACAGTAATTGGTGAGTAATCTCTCCTTCTCCTTATCCCAGCTCATGAGCCTTTTGCTATATTTTCTCTCCCCTGTCCAGTTGCAAAGGCGGGTGATGGAGTGGCTTTTGTGGGTACCTGGCATCCAGCCGAAGTCAAACAACTATAATCAGTCTCCAGTAAACTGAGTGGGTATAGTGTTGAGATTTTAGAAAGATCGTTTTTATGGTTATGAATGAAAAAGCATAGATTTTGATTCTACATGGCTCATTGATACTTGTATCTTTTTAATTCAAGAAGAAAGCAGAAATCAATGCAGAGTGGGATCCCAAAAGCTGACTGTGAATTTAAAACATGTCATCTCATATTAAACACAGAATCTGTACCTATAAAACTATATTTGAGCATGTTTTCCAAGCATAGGATTATCTTTCCTTGTTATGGCCATGCTACGGTACCCTTTAAAAATCTGAAACCAGCTTCAAAATATCTCAGTCTTAGAAATTCTGCACACACTTGGTGTGCAACTTTGGAAGGCCCTTCCCTGCTCTCCACTAAGGTTAAAATGCAGCCAAGAAACAGCTCTTGTGTAAGAAAAGAGGCCAAATAACAACTGTACTTCAAAGGAAATTTGAAAAATAATCGGTCTGTAATCTCTCTAGCAACACTCACATGAACACTGAGAAAAACCCTTTCAGATTTTTCTTTCAAAACTCTCAACAACATGGTTAAATATGGGATTGCCAAAACTAAATGAAGGAATCTTGATGGCACTCATCTCACAAGGAACAGCTTGAAATTCACAGCACCTGGAGGCTGTTGTTTTCATGCTGTTTTGTAAATGAGACCATGGGAAAGTGGTAAGCTCTCTTTTAGAAGTGGAACAGTGGTAACAAACTATTTGGAATTAATTTGAAAAAATGTTATCAGCAGTAGGAGACTGGTCAATCAATGGGGTTTTTTTTGTAATCTTGTAACCTGGGATATACCTGTGCTGCAGCTACCACACAAAATGCTTTCCAACAGCTAAATACTCTAGGTAGTGCTAGAAAATTGGAGCTGGGGTCAACCTACCAGTAACCCAGCTACAGGGTAACTGTGGTTGCTTTTTGACAGGTCAGTTACCCAGCCTGGTGTTGTCTTGTTCTGCTTATTACCTGCCCTTAAACTGCTGAATTTAAAATCAACTTCTCTATCACAATCATTTTGTGGCTGCAGTCCTTACTGTCCTTGGCCTAAATTTGGCCCCCAAATGTACTAGCGCAACTCCACAATACATTAGCTGAAATCAATTAAGTCTCTCTCAATTTATAGCAACTGAAAGCTGAATTTGACCAATAAACTCTCCCGACCCTCTAAATGCCTGTATCAAATGCAGTGCTGCTGTTCTAGTTTGAGCCAGAAGAGAATTTAGCTATGTATCAGAAAATCAATTAAGTGAAGCCTTCAAATAATCAGAGCTAACCTCTTGACAAGCACATGGAAACATGTATCAACACAATTATAATAACAAGGAAAAAGTATAAAAGTGTGTATGAGGCTACATTTTTTTGTACATGTACACTATTACTTTGGAAATAGAGAGGAATAGCCACATAAGCTCACATTCTTCTAAACAAATTGTTTTATCTCCAGAATCATATGAAAAAGTCCTACATTATGATGTGTCTCTCTGATGTGATAGCTTTGATATTCTGGATCAATTAGACCACTTTGAGTCCTTTCTGATGGATGATTAATATGCAACAGAGGAATATTTAGATGTCTGAAATTAGACATATAAGATAGGAATATGTAGAGCTGAGAAGGAGGGATATGGATGGTGTCAAACACCTTGTCAGGGGCAAATGTCTCAGGATAAGGGGAAACTTAGGGAGTATACAAGTCTTCTCAGATTTAAATTAGGGGTGTCTGTAAGGAAGTGTACAGTCATTAAATGCAATATCAACATCAGAACCTCCAAATATCTCACACCATCACTTAAGAGCTGTTACTTTATTCAGTAAAGCCCATTGCAATTCTTGTACATTTTTTCAGCTAGCAGCTTCCATCTGTAACTCAAATGCTAATTGTTTCATAATGAAGCTCACGTATTTTCTTACCGAGAGTAAAAGAGGAAGTGTTTTTACTTTGAAGGGTAAGTCACAATAATGCTTTAGTTGATTGAATAGTGTTTCAGGAAGGGGTTGAGAAAGCTTTGAGAGGCTTTTGCTGTAGTGCTTCCTGATACTAGATTTATTGTGTTCTTCTGACTGCAGTGATATAATTAGATAGCTCTTTATTATAGTTAGATAGGTCTCTATTATACAGAGATTAAAGCAAACCCCAAACTCAATTAAATAAAGTTTTTTGCTTTAGCTGAAGCGTTTTGCTAAAGTCAGTGCTCTTTTTATAAGTTACCTGCCTGGAGCTCTGCTTCTCCAAACATTTGTTTACAACTAAACAACTGACTCTGGGGGTCCAGAGAATGAAGATGGTGTAGGACAAAGAGGTTCACTTGTATGGCTTAAGTTCTGGGCAAAGGTCCTGTGGTGGAAGCAAGAGTGTCATTTCTGTAGGGAAAGGCTGCCAGATGAAACACTGATATCCAGTGATTTATTCTTTTCCTCTTCCCTCCTGCCAGAATTACAGTTGCAGCTGATGGAGTGATAATTATATACATAACTAATTCTTCATATTCACCCTTCTTCTACGGCCTTTTTGTAAATGTGATGAAGTCACAGGGAAAGTTTCCACTTTAGGTGGATTTTTTGGGGGATTTTTTGGGTTGTTTTTTAAAAATTATATATAGCATAAAGGTCAGCAGTCATGCCAAGATAGAGCAAGGTTCCCCTCTTTTTTTCTTTCTTTTAACTGAAGTGATACAACAAAGCTGACAACTAGAGGAGGAATATTTTCTTCTAGCATATCCAATCACATCAGATTGTAAAGCATATGAAACAGAAAATTGGTATAAAAATGAGTAAACTGATACTGTGATTATAGCATACATTTCTCAAATCAAAACAGCTGGTGAATTTCATACAGTGTGCCTTCCTTACTGTGAAACAGCAAAACAACACATTCCAACAGTAAGGACTTTCAGGATGGTAGCCTGTACAATGTATTCAAAGGTTCTCACTGCTGATTCAGAAAACTTTGTGTCATCAAGATCTTCATCTCTCCCTTCTGGTTGTATTTTAATACCTTCTAAGAACAAATTACTTACTAACAAGATTTGTGAAAGAGATTGAGAAGAAAATACAGCACACCTGGAGACCAGTCCTAGATGTAAACTCTGGGCCATATGACAGATGGAACTGAGGGTGATATCATATTTTTTTGGAACAACAGCAACAACAAAAAAAACCTCAAAAGAAAGATGTTTAGATTCTCAGTTCCCAGACAAACAAATTCGTGGAAGTTAGGCATATGCTTCCCTGAACGCAGCTCCTCTGCTCAAAACACAGATCTCATGGCCCTCAGTAGTTATAAAGTACTTTGCACTTCTTCAGATCAGAGCCTGGGAGTGGAGAAAATCAGTTTGCAAACAGATATTTAAAAGACTCTGTGCATTGATCATCTGTAGTGGGAAAAATGTTTGGCTCAGTGGTATATTGAGTGTCACAGAAAATGTTCAGTGCCGAGGGATAATCTTGCTTTTATTTCTCAGCTCTGAAACTCCTTGCTGCTCGTTTACTTTCTTATCACACTGTCCCACACACCTCCAGCATCTGTTCTGGTTTTGCATCTCAGTTTCTGCTTTTCTTACTTGCTCTAAAATAGTCTGCTTCTTTTTCCATCTCTCTGTTTCCTGGGTCTTTTTAGAGCACACACTGAGTCGTTCTGCCACTGCAGCAGGTACTATGCCATGGCAGATGCAATTCCAGGGAAAGTCCTGTTTGTCCCTCAGGCTTTGTAGAAATCTGAGCAGAGAGGATAGAGTTTTACAGGTTTAGCTATCAAACCACTGAGCAGGTAGAAACTGAACATTCAGAGCCTACCAGATAGTTTGAGTGGACATTCAGAACAAAGAAAAAGCCATTATTAGAGGTGATCCATATGAAGTTTCTGCTCAAAAGAACAGAGGAGCCCTAAGAAATATCCTTTAAGAGCTCTACCATGGTGGTTCCACCATATAGTTTAATTTCTGTGGGAATCACTCATTTACTTCTGAAAAATATGCAAAATGCTTCAATCTAAACAGATAAAGGTTGGAATACATGTAAGCAATTGTAAGAAAACCTTATTGTGAAAGGATAGAAAAAATACCTCAGTCCACAGACTAATACATTTTTATATTTTCAGATTTCCATAAGTTATTTTTTCCCTCTGTATTATTTTAGTATTTGTAGCATGTTAAAAAACAAAATGTGAGGAATTTCTGCCACCCAGTTCATGTGTGAACAGATGCATATGTGAACATATGAATTTCATATGAAAGTAAATAGATCTGTGCCGAGGTACATACATGCACATATCCACACATTCAGTACAAGCAAAGTATAGGTGAGATAGGGCTCTGCATTCAACAGCCTTACCAGATGTAAACTCATTTTTATTAGCCATGTCTATAGGCAGCAGTCTTTTTAATGAAGTTATTGCATCTCCTGCAACAGATTAAAGTCAAATATGACACTCAAGAGTCTCCTTCTCTGCTAACAGTTAAGCATTCGATTGTGAAGCAGTTTCCAAAACACCGTTATATACACTAGTCTCTTTCTTTGAAGTTAACTTAGATGTTTTACTCCTAATTGGACATTAGAACATTAAGAATATTTTGTATTTTAAACAGTCTCATCAATATGTTCACTCTCTGATAGGAAAATAATGCTGGTAAAATTAGCACACTGTATCAGCCTGAAAGGTGCTTAACTACTTACTTTTGACAAAGAGAAAAGAAACACCTGAAATGTTCAGATAATTGTCTTGGGTTTTTTCCATCTTTCTGCAACAGTTCCAACAGTTCTGTTGTTTTCTTAGAGGAGATTGATAAACAGAACAAGAAATTTAATTATGTTTGTGGTACTTGGTGCAGTTCTACATAGCCATATTTTCTGGTTTTTCTAGGATGATGTATTTGCTTGTGAACTCAAAGTAGGCCTCAATTTCAGGGTTGTCTGTGATTTGCAAGAACTCTCTTTGAATTAATGGTCAGTTTAAAAGATTATCTCATTTTATTTCTTACTCAGCCTGAGCCAGAAAATTTCACCTGGTGCAAAGTGCTATGTTCCAAGACGAAAAACACAATCTTCTGTCCTGAATTTGATTTAAATTAAGTAAAAAATTGCTTCTATATCAATGCTGACCAATCATGGTTGTTTCAAGTGTGTTTATGGGTCATCAGCTTTTCACTTCTGTCAGGTTCCCATTAGAACTTCTGAAAGGTATTTCTGTCTTCTTTGATGGGGCTTCAGAAACAGTGATTGATAGAAATAGATGTCTTGAAACTAATGGATGAAGTAAAACCACCATTTTATTCCAAATTTTTTTTGAGAATTTGTTTTTTTCCAACTTACTTGTCCTCCTTGTAAAATGACATCAATTGGATTACAATTCCTATGTTAAGTTTTAATATGTGGAACTGCAGTGTAAATTTTGTTTTCCAAATATCTTGGAGGCAATTAAATGTGATTATCTTCTCTCACTGGAAAATAGCTTTTTTTAAAAAAATTTAAAATATCTCTAGTGGTCTTCAGTTACTCAAGCAGACTGCCAAAGTTCTCTGTGTTCCATTAGTTGAGATTTAATTTTTTTTTACTTCTGTAAGTCAGTATTTCTTTGATTTTTAAATGAATAAGTAACAAGGTGCTTGGTTTATTCTCTCCCCCAATACCTTTTGCAGATTTACCATGTAAGCCAGCAGGAACAGAGCCTCACTTCTATACTGAAAATGAATGAAATTTGCGAATTCTTTCTTTGTTCTGAAGTAATACTCAGACAATGCTCCTAGATAGATACAAGAAAATGTTTCATCTAAATTTTTTACTACCTAATAGAAATATCTGGGGGAAAAGAAGTACTTTTTACATTTTCTATCTCTTTTTAATCTCAAATATTATAAAACTGTTTTGGTCCACCAGCTCCTTTAAAAAACACAAATTTTGGTACTAATATTCTGTATTTAGCCACTGGCTTTGTTTCCAGTTGACACAGGTAGTCTGAAAAGATGGAAGTAATTTCTCTGAGCAGAAGAATCATTACTCAACTGATCTGTTACACACATTTGCTACAGGACATGAAGAGGAGTTGAAAATAAACTCTTTAACCTACTCATGGTAGGAAATCATGAGAATATAGAAAAGAGATTGAATTTCATATTTTGAGAGCATGAGCTTACACAATCAAAACACCAAGGGCAGCTGGTTGTTGATAGGCAGGTAATAATCCATATTCTCCAAACCTCATGTTCTGGTTTTCATCATGTCCTGACTTGGAAGAAATAAGAAGAAATTTAAGAGTTTGCAGTGGTACCTTGGGAAGAGTGGGGGAAGAAGAAGAGAGAACAGTTCTGTAAGAAATTAAACTCTCATTCACAATGAATGGTTCTTGAAGCAGCTGGAATCTCAGGCGAAATGTTGCCGCTGCTAGAGCTTCCTCCCTCTATGTAAGAAATGCTTTGTACATTGTTACTGTACTTCATATTAGAATGTGTGGTTTTGTTGGAGTTCTTCTGCAGGAACTTCTCTCTAAAAGGCCACCACAGCATCAAAAACCAGCTGAGGTAAAATAATTTAATATGGGAGGAAGCAGTAAATTTTAGGGGCTGTGGATTCCATTTGGGCATATGTTATGAGAATCCTGTAACTATTAGGATATCACAAGGATCCCTGTCCACATGATTGTAAAAGCGGGATCAAGACAGTAACAAATCCTGCACAATATAGTCTGATATCTTAGAAATGCAAATTTATGATGTGAAATCTCTTTTATTGTAACAACAGCAATTTTTGTTTATTTTGTAAATGGCTGTTACTGTTCCTTGTAAATGTCATCTTCATTTTTTGGGCTTTTAAAAATTTGCCAAGAGAAAGGGAAAACATGCAATAGATTATTGTTATTTGGAACTGCTTGAGCAAAATCTTGGATCCCTGGATGTTATCCTGTTCTCCCAGATTTTATCCTTCTACTGGAGCTGGAAATGTGTGTGTTTAGCATAGTGTAGCAATCATAGGATAACGTAAATTTTGAAAGTGAAAAAAATCTCTCCATTATCAATAGAATATTATATTTTTTTAGAGAGGGGTTATAATAACTGCTGGCTAATTGTCTAAATAGCATATTTAGTAACTTTCCTTTCTTAATTTGTATTAGTTACTTGATAGATTTTGGTAGGCTTTTTGATGTTCCTAAATCAGTTTTAGAAATGCCAAGAAAGTAAAATAAAACTGAAACCCCAGACTTCTAATCAATGTATATTCAATTTGTAAGAATAAAAAATTATTTTAATATGTGTAATGTTTGGGCTTTTATCAAAACATCTCTATTTTTTGTTCTTGACTTGCTTTTAAGTTAAAATAACTATTGGTGAAGAAATATTTCTTAGTAGCAGCCACAGCTATGCAGTAAATGCAGACAAAATTATGCAAAGGAGAGTAATCTTAAGACTCTTCTCCTAAGAGTAATTTTAAACCCCTGTAGTCATGACAAGAAGTAAAATCAGTGACATTTAATTTAGAGAACACCTGCATCCCTCTTCAGTTATCTGAATTTTCTTTGTAAGTAAGATTTTTTTTGACCTATTGGGTAGAGACAACCACCAACTTAGATGAAAGACATGGGTTTCAGAAGTCAAAGATTTCAACATTGTAGTGTCCCTGTAAACACAAGGTTTTGATTTGCACTGCAGAGACAATAATCACACTCTTTATAGTGCTACTAATAAAGAGATACTTCTATAGAATGGAGAGACCTATTTCAAGCCAGGAAATTTATGGACCATGATGTGGACACATACAATCAAACTAAGTCTATTTCAACATTAAGTGGTTATGCTGAATGAGCAAAAGATGCTGTTTCCAGTCTGGATGCCCATCTTAAGACTTCTGTTTTTTGTCATGAAGTACAACTTCTAGCTGATCTCAGGGTTTGTTTTATTTTGTCATCGATCTTGCCTTTTGTTGACTTTGGTATGTGAAACACCCAATCAATCATGAGCATCTGTTCGGCTGAGTCATCTGCTCTGAGATGGCACTTTGGCTACATGTGTCAGCCTTGATCAGGTCTTTTTTTGTGGCAGACTCTTCAGTTAGGCAGAAGTGAGCGAGCTACCTCATCTTATCATGGTTTCTAAGGGAGGAAAGGGGAGGTGCTGTGATCATTGAGGCATGCAGGTGAAAAGCAAATTCTATAAACGACACAGAAGTTGGCTGTAGTCTACTTGTGTTTAAATGTGACTGCCTGACATTTGTTCTTTGCTGACCCCTGCAGATTGTCTCCAGTTTTGAACCACTGGGTTTCCAATGTTGCACACCTCCTCGCCAGCATATATGAGCTCATCTAATCATAAGAGAAAATGTTTAAGTTCTTTTTTTTGTCAGAAACAATAACCTTGACATTTTCCCTTTTACCCTTCACATTAAATAGTGATGTTGAGTGGTGTTGCAAAAGTATATTAGGTTGTTATGAACTTAAATCAGAATTGCACCAGGCTGTATCTGATAACAATTCAGGGCTGAAACAGGTTTGCATCAATTACTGGGAATCCTGGCATGAAGGGAAAGTGCAGTGTAGAAAGGTGGGAAAACTCACTTATCCCATCATTAATTAGATAATGACTGCAGGGAAAAAATGAAAGTAATGCATTAAAACCAGTTCTATCAGTTTTAGGACTTCTGTGTCAATACCTGGAGTATTCACATAGTGATCCAATTTTCTTTAACTGAGATGATCATAGGGTTGTTTCTATGGTATTGTTATTTGAATTTACTCACTTGTGCTGCTTTGAAGGTGTGGAATTGACTTATCCCTGCTATTTGAACAAATATTGGGTTGTCATGCAGCAATGAAAAGCAAAATGCTGCGACTGTAAATATTTTAATTGTCATGTTTGTCTCCATTAAAAGCTGTTTTCTCATTACACTAGTCTAAATCTCAGCATTGCCATGCCTTGCTTCCACTTTGATCATTGGACTGAGAACGGGATTTTCCCACAGATATATTCTGTCCTACTGCATGCATATTTAAATTTATTTTGGTTTTGCTTCTACATTTGGGAAAATTTCACGAACTGTTGAGCTGAAAGGTACAGATTCTTTGTATTAAAATTCTATTACAGAACTCTCATGTCCAACTAATTAGGATTTAAGATCAACCTTGTGCCACTCCACAGAATACATGTTTTTTTCTTGACCCTGGGACCAATTAGCCCAGCTCACAAGCGTGAGTTGTCAGGGTAGTGCCAGATTCTGCATGGTGAGCTCCTGTGTGTGAATTGTTCACCTCTCTTGTACAATTTATATTGTTGTTGTAACTGTTCATTTCTTGTCCCATCTTTGTTTCCAGTAAATTTTTCCTATCTCAACCAGTGGTATTTAACTTTTGTGCCTCCAATTCTCCTCTCCAGCCCTTTACAGAGGGGGAGGAAGTTAACGAGCAGTGTGTGATTTGGAGTGTTTTCAGGGGAACACTAGATTGGGAAAGAACACTAGATTGGGGAATACCATTCCTAAACCATGACAGTTTAATGGTTTGTTTTGGGAATAATATCTTCTGTGTCTTGGTACAAAGCCTTTGTTTACTTACCAAGATGCTGAAAAAAAACATGAAGTCTTTCTTTTGAGGACTGGCTACTGCTTTGTACTTGCTTCATCTTGTGCTGGGGTATGTTAAGTTTATTTTGTCATCTATTGCTTTTTGTCTCATGTTCTATTCACATCAGACTGGTAGATTGTCTGGAGAATGCTTTTTTTAGAATAGAATAGAACATAACAGAATATTTTAAGCCGTGAGTGATCTATAATGCACATCTTGTCCAACTGCCTGACCACTTCAGGGCTGATCAAAAGTTAAAGCATATTATTAAGGGCACAGTGAAAATGTCTCTTCTACACTGGCAGGCTTGGGGCATCAACCACCTCTCTAGGAAGTCTGCTTCTGTGGTTGACCATCCTCTCTGTAAAATAAAAATGCTTCCTTATGTCCAGTACAAACCTCCTCTGGTACAGCTTTGAACCTTTCCCGCATGTCCTATCACTAGAAACCAAGAAGAGCTCAACACCTTTCTCTCCCCTTCCCCTCTGTAGGAAGCTTCAGAGGGCAATGAGTTTGCCACTCAGCCTCCTCCTCAAACTATGCAAATCCAAAGTCCTTGGCTGCTCCTCAGAAGACATTCCTTCCATCCCTTTCATCGGTTTTTTTCTCCTCCTTAAATTGTGGGGCACATTTTCCATTGTTAGAGTTCTTTGATATCCAGTTTTTGTGCTTACATGTTTGGGGTTTTAAAAAAAAAATTATAAGCTAACAGCTATCAACTGCTTTTTGGCAAAGGACTTCATAAACAGCAAAAGAAGAGCTGCCCCAGTACTGATCTGATCCTTATCTGAGTATCACCCAAGATGACCATTACAACCACATGCTAAGCCATGTGCTCCTACTTTGTAAGTTGTCAAAATGGACCTGTAAAGCAGAAGTGTTTCAGGAGTGTATCTGTGCACTCCTCAAAGAAGAGATATTTGCTAATGGGAAAAAAGTCATATCTGGAATTTGCAAGCCCATTTTAAGAAATACCTCATTCCTACACAAGATTAAGTGAAAGTATTTCATCAAGCCTTTGAAAGTGTATGACTTTTTTGGAAATAGATTTTCTGAAAATTTAGCTACCTGTAGTCCTACTGAGATGACAGTTTTCAAAGTATTGTGGGTTTTTTTATTAGTTCACAGATCTGGATCTCTTTCTTAATCATGATTTTCTGAAGACATTCCTTCTTATTGTTAAAGACTAAATGAAAGTGAATTTCAGAAAAACACCTTAAATCCTACTATTCTCTCTTCTGCTATCCTTCTCAGTCATGTTGCAGTCTTGTTTGCCAGTGAAAATACAGATTTAATACTGGGTTGCCTCATATAGGAGACTTTGTGAATATAAATGTACTGCTTTTCCTGTTACAGTGATCTACCTTCACTTGCCATTAAATTCATTCTCTTACAGAGCATGTACAGTAAATGTGGTCTCTTTCCTTTCCCTGAGAGTTTGCTCTGGTTTTACTTGTCTTTAATCAGGCCATTTGTCCTGTTTTACTCAACCTCTTCTTTCTCGGTGCAAAATTTCTTTCATAATCAGTCTTATAAATTTCTATGGCATGAACTCCCCATGAACCCCACAAGTTGCCTCAAGCATTTCAAACAATCAGCTGTGATACATTGGTGCAGTAGGCAGTGAAGAAAAAAAAAAGAGACTTGATCAAATACTATTCGTTTCATCAAGGCCATTATTTGTTACAGGGAGTTTGTCACAAAGGTGTTGGTCCATGCTTTTTTATTATTGTCTCTTGGAGCACAAGAAAGGTGCCATATGACATTTTCACCTGAATGTCAGGAAACACCTCTTACTGTGAGGTTGACTGAGCAGTGGCACTGGTTTCCCAGAGAGGAGGTAGAGTCTCCATCCTTGGAGATATTACAAAGCCACATGATCCTGGGCAACTTGCTTAAGCAAGGGGCAGAACCAAATCACCTGCAGAGGTCTCTTCCAACCCTGACAATTCTGTGATCTTGTAAATTTTTGCCTTTCCACCTTTCATTTGAAAGTAAGTAAGGATTTGTTACTAGACTCTTTCTATCCCCTTGCCCTGTCAGCCTGGTAGTAAAGTCCCTTAGTCTTATATTTTGTATTTCTGTGTTATAGAAGGACAGAAAGAGTACTCCTGGCAGAATATCTCATGCTCTGACTTAGTTGCTATTTATTTTGTGGTGTAAGGCTGCTTTGCACAACTTGGCAAACACATACCTGTGTTGTGTACCATGCATCAAATACCTAACATTGCAGATTGAGTAACAGGTACCAGTCCTTAAAAATGATCTGTAGTCACAAGTATTTAAACTTTGCCTGAATAGTTCACTCTCCTTGAACACACAGCTTGAACTTTTCCTACCTGAGTGGCACATACTGGGCTTTCACTGATAGTGGTAAATAAAACAGGCCTTACAATGCACTCCCATATGGTTAAAACTGTCCTTCTCCTCTGTTCTCACCCCTCATCAATGGGGTTGCAGATGATGGCAGCTCAACAGTTGGGCTACTGTGGGTGAGGGCTCCAGGCTGTGCCCTCACTCTGCTTAACTTGCCAGTATGGAAAGCCTGGTGGGTACCTGGATGCAGGACCTATAGCATTTTCTTTTGCCTGAATGGTGGCCCAAGCACATTATCAGTGGTGGCTCCCTGGGGATCTTTGGGAGTGGCAGGGGCTCCCCATGTGGGTGATAGCACAGAAGCAGGCAGGGCCTAACCCACCTCTCCAGACAAGAATCGGGCAACTGGGGGCACAGGGACAGCCACAGCCCTGGCATTGGGGACCTTCCTGAAGACTGAGATGGGCCAAGACCAGCCTGGGTCATGGACCCAACGGTGGTCTGGCTCATCAGGGCCATGGATCATGGCTGGGCAAAGTAAACCCTGTATATGCATATATATATTGATTTTCAGTAAATTTTCATGCTTTCCTTACTCTGCCTTCTTAAATATCTTTGTGACTACTTTGTTTGTGTTTTCTATTTGAATGTGAATTTTTTCACTAGCTGTGCATATCTCTAGTTCTCTGTAGAGTTAATGGGATCTCTAAGCATTCACATTTGAGTGCCTGGATTTTTGTCCTGTCATTATTCTATCACCAATTAGTTCAGCCTGTACAGTTTGGTAATTGCATGAATCAGTCATCTTTGTGTAGTTTGCCAAAGCTCTGACCCATTGTTCTGCATTGATGATTCTTGATTTATGCAAAAAGGAGTCTTTCACGTAACAGGATTTTTTAATGAACTAAAATGCTCAGGAGCATTAAGATTTATCCCTGCCCGCTACTGATGTAGTGGGATGTCACCAAAGCATAAGACACCCTTCATCCATAACAATCGTACCGATCTGCTCCTCTTGTAGTTTTTTCCTTTCCTTACTTTCTAGAGTCATGACAAAATCTGATGTTTTCCTTCATTTTGAGTAGTTTTATGTGTTCTCTCTTTAAATGTCCATGTGCTGAGGCACTAGACTATATTGTCGCTAAGCTTATTATTTTTGTTGTCTGTAAGATCACTTTGAATTTCCTGTAATTGTCCATAAGCACAAGATAGTCAAAACAGGTCCACATTCACATTTTTTCCTTCCTTCACGTGTAAGGTCTTCAACACTCTCACAAAGTTGAGCATTTTATCCTTAGGAAGAACTCTACATTGTTCTGACAATGTTACTCTCACTTTTCTGTCCTCTCCATCTCTTCACTCTGTGTCTGGCCTCTAATCACTTGTTCCTTGTCCCCCTGGCTGTGTTCTGAGTCTCTCAGTTTTTGTACTGTGGTGTCTTTGGCCCGTCAGCTCCATGCCCCACGCTTCATCAGATCTGTCTCACCTGTCCCTTAGGACATCTTTCTGCTGCTTTGCAGGTTTGCTGCTTTTAGCCACCTTTTTGCTCCTCCTTCTGACACCTCTTCTTGCCATTTCTACTTACATTTTGTTCTTTAGTGTAGGACTCACATAGATTCCCGTTCCTTACTAGGGAACTGGAGCATGCAATGAAGTTGGTGTGGCAAAGAAGGTGTTGCTTTATCCCTGGAAAAAGTGGAACAGCAGTTTTACCTGTTGAACCCTAGGTAACCTCCACTATATATACGGAAAATGGGATGATCTCCCAGCACCAGAAGGCTTGTAGTACAATCCATTTTAAATGCAAATTTGCAAAGCACATTTTCATGATACAAAGGCCATTACCTTGTTCATTCATAGTTTCTGCTCCTAAATGGAACTTTTAAAGAAAAGTTTACTGCTTTGTTTAATAACACTGCTGCCTAAACCAAAGAGAAGATACAAATTGGAGCCAAGTTCGGTGCGTATGAAGTGGAGTGAGAACATGAGAACATTTTTTGGGCATTGACTCTGACTGAGAAGTCACAGATAAAAAGGTGCTGCCTAAACCAGGAACAATCTTGAAACTTTGTCCCCTGCACTATTCCCTCAATTCTGTTCCCCTTGGAATCGTCAGCTGTTTAAAGCAAACAGTTTATCTCTTAGATAACATCATTATACAGATTACCCAGGTTTTACACTAGTGTGCAGGCTTTACAAGTTAATTCCAGACTTATCCCAGGGTGGCTTGCTCTCCTTGACGTAGGGTCCATTTGATACAGTCATAGAATAGAATCATATAATGGTTTGGATTGGAAGGAACCTTTAAGATTGCCCAGTTTCCACTTCCCTGCTGTGGACAGGGACACCTTCCTCTAGACCAGGTTGCTCAGAGCCCCATTCAATGTGATCTAGCATACTTCCACAGACAGGACATCCACAACTTCAAACTCCTTTTCATCAGATGAAATTAATGGGGAATGTTTTAAGAATTGTTGTTTTCAACATTTAAAGGTCCTATGCTATGTGAAAGTAAGTGGCCTAATGCTGGCAGATACTCAATGACAAACAAGAACTTTATTTTGGACTTTGTAGAAGTCTGTAGGATAAATTACCTGAATAGGTTTTTAATTTCTTTTTATTTGCTTGTTTCTTCCCTTTGGCCCCATTTTACTTTCATTGAATGTATTTGACAGGGGAAAGGCAACAGAAGCTCTTTGAGGAAAGAAGTTTGTTGCATCAGGCAAAATATTTTTAAAGGAAAAATGCATTCAGTGCAAGGTATGTGACACTTTTTGTGTTTATGACTGGGCTTTATTTTTTTATTTTGGAAACTTGGTACATGTGGTAGGATGAAGACAGCAACCTGTCACAGGAACAAATAATGGAAATAACATCCCCAGTGTCACAGCTGTTTGTTTTTTTTAATTGAGCCAAATCAATTTCTACCAATTCTTGTATTGCCTCGCTTATGTCACATTTCAGCTGGGCTCCTGTAGCTCTTCTGTAAAAGGCTACATATTTGTCCCCTAAATGGTGTGCTGAGGCCAGGCACTGACCTTTGGTAATGCATAATTGTGTCCATGTCCCTGTTTGACCCATGGCATGGTTTGGGGAGGACCATATGCTGAGGTCTTTCTGTGACAAATAGTATGGATGAGGGTATTCAACTGTATGCTGAGAAGGGAAAGCTTAGCCATTTGAAGGTGAGTCACATTGTGCCAGTTGCCATCTCAGTGCCAAAGGCCAAGCTCTGCTCTGAGTCACTTACATAGGAGAAGTCTGAATGGATCAGCTAACTGACCTGGGCAGGGGTGTGTACCCCTTTTCAGTCTGTTTTCCATGGAGAAATGAAGCTGGCTTCAGTAGAATTGAAGCTGGACCACTGTTTTCTTTAAGCTGTGACATGGATGTGGGTATTCTACTTTTGTGTTGGTAAACCACATGCACTTTGGTGGACCTTCAGAAACTATGAACAGAAAAGGGCCAAGAGCTGTTCAAATAGTGTGTGCCTTCTTACATGTCTCTTCATGTTTCATTTCTTTTGCCCATACAACCCTCTAGTTTTAACTTCTTGTGTGCTCTGGGCTTGCATGTGTTGTGACTTTTAATTCTGCAAAAGCTTTTAGACTCCATACTGCAGTATGTGGTAACTTGTACTGGGGAAGTTGCACTTAAGGACAAAACTGCAAAAAGTAAAAAGCTGATGAATATATTTAAAGACAGTAAAGATAAAATGAAAATTCAAATGTATAATTTTTTTTTTTTTTGCAGCTCTCCTCTCCCTTTTCCCCCCTAAGTAATGTTTGAAAGAGGTTCTTGTCAAAATACCAGTGCTGACTGACTATTGTTGTACTGTTGATATGTTATCACAGGGTATGTTGTGATAAGCCATGACAGCTATGTTAAGCTGGATTTTTGTGCTGAAAAGTCACAGATAGCTATAAAGCAGTAAGTTTGAATTCTTAATATGTTCCCAGGACTCACCCCCTGATCAGGCTGGCTGGCATGAGAGGCCATGGCTCTTTCAGAAGCTACTTTCCATTAGTCAGCAAAAACCCACTGTGATTTTGATAGCAGCACTAGAAGGTCAGATTTCCATGGCTGGTATCTGTGTTGTCACTTCTGGTCTGTATCTGTGCTGACAGCCCCTGAGCACAAACCTGTGGAGTTTGCCAGAGAGCATCTTGTCTTCTCATCCAGGCTCACTGCCTGATTTCTCTATTCCCAGTCCTGCATGTTCTGTTTGCTCTATGTGCTTCACAAAGTCATTCTGATAATTGCTTCCGTAGATCAACAACCTGCTTGCCTCTCTCAGCCTGTCTTTGTTTTGTCTTTGCTCACAGGCTGTCTCTCTTTCAGGCTTTTCTAATTCAGAACAAAACTGATCTCCAGTGGTCTCATAACCCTCTGTCTCTGTTCTAAGCACAGGGCTGCCTTCATGTCTCTTCCTGCACAGAAAACCTGCAGGTATTCAAAATGGAAAATTGGGACAGCATTTGTAACAAGCACAAAGCATGGATCAGAGATGTCTATCCACCTCCACATGGCAGAAAGGAGAATGGAAGATGAAGAGCAAATAGCTCTTTCTCACTGTATTAAACCGAGAATTGTCACTTTCATGCCTGATAGACAGGAATTTAAGACTGTAATGACAGTTGTTAAAATCAGAGAATATATGAGTATAGGACTTACTGAAATGTGGGCTGAAAATGAGAAGGATCAGTATGTAGTTTAGCTGAGGAATGATGCAAATGGAAGAATAGAAGGATGAAAGTGGATGGGTGGTGGTGGGGATGCAGGAAAGAGAAATACTCAAAACAGCAATAATTCACACAGATATTTGGCTAAAAATTTGGCTAAACCTATTTGATTTTCTCCAACTATTGTAAGGCTCCCATGTAGCTGGATGGAGTAAGACTTGTACAGAAACAGTTTCAACATTTTCCTTGAGATTTGGCAAGTGTTTTGGAAAACTTCCAAAAAAAAAGATATCCTAGAATATTAGGTCAGGTACTAGATACAGACAAGATTTCCAGGTTTCTGATGTTTGGTTTTATAAGCTTCTAAGATTTTTATAGGTTTTGGGTCAGGTCTTCAAAATGATCTACTACAGTGTTTGAGCTCTTTTGAAAATCAGTCCATAAACCAATGTGGAAGAAGAGGTTGGGAAGTGGGAAAGGTCCAGATCTACATACAACATCAGATGCATGTTGTAATTTTCTTTGGCAATATGGCACTTGGCCAGTTTCTGACTTCTCCAGAATTCACTCCAGAATGGCTTGTGGCCCACAACAGTAAAATAGTAGAGAAGTCACTATGTAGGAAGTCGTAAAACTTTCTGTAATATATTATACACAGATGTATCTTCCAGTCAAGGTCCTCTTTAATTTACTGGCTGTTATGTAGGACAAAAGTTTCTTCTGCAAAAGATAATTTTAAAACCAAAAGGAGAATTGTTTACTTACAATGGTCTGCAAAAGCACAGGAAGGGCTTATTGTTTTTAGGAAGAGGCAGCAGCAAATAAAGATGTCACAGATATAAAAATAAACCTATGCAAGACTGCATACAAAGTAAATAACCAGAATAAATTCTTTTTTGGGCATTCATAGTCAAATTATGTCATGCACATTAGTCCCCTTTTCCTCACTTGGAATCAAAGCAAAAATTCAAGATGTCAAAGTAGAACTGCTTTTTGAGGACCTAATTCAAGACTACCCTATGACAATGAGTCTGGTTTTGTGCTTTCAGTGTAGCTGCTTATGCCATCTTATTTCTGCAACCCACTTTCTTTCTTGTCACCTAATATAAAGCAAAGAGGATTGACTAATTTCTGTAACACCAAAATCCCCAAATGTGTGATTGGTCAGAGTAGCATAAATACAACCAGCTGTGCACATCACATACATTTTCTGTTCCTGATTCAGTGTGGGAAATCCCAGCAAACTTACTGGAGTTCTGTGTGGGTGGGTTCTACACACTCTCATTGGGCCCTATCTGAAGCTAGGGTTTGCTAGCAGTAAAATTAGGTAAGAATAGTGACACATAGATATAGGGCAGTACAGAGAAACAAGCTGTGAAAATGTAGTTAATTCCTCTTATGTAGCTGTTCTGGCAGAATGCAACCATCCAGACAAAACTTGCTTGTAAGGGATCTAGAGCAGTGATTTTCAACCGTCTTTGGTGAGCAGTAAAAATCTTGGTATGGAGTGGACCCCTATATCATAAGCTGATTAATTTTCCTAGTAATCTTCAGGCCCCTGCAGACCAGGGATAATGCTTCAGATCACAGAGGGAAGAAATTTCTTAAGCAGAGACATTTCTTTCCTGTATTTCTGCAATCTGTTCCACAGAGCATCAATCCACTGGCCCTTCTCATATGATCACTCACAAGACAAAGACAAGCCTTCCTGAAATAAAGCAGAGGAAATTTGCATGACAATAATTCTTTCTAAATTTTAATTTTTCTCACAGAATTGACTTCTCTTTGCTAGAGAATGACAGAGAGATGCGTAAGACAAGTAGATCTCATATATCATGAAATTCTCTTCTGCCACATTATGTTACGGACCAAATTGCCCATTGGCTTCACAGTGGGTTTGTGCCATGGCATTTTTTAGAGACATTAAGAATGTGGATGCAGCAGGAGAGAAGCAGAAGCAGGTCCTGAAAAGTGGATTTCTTTGTGGATTGCTGCAGTTGGATGAAAGTATATAGGATGTAAGAACCACAGCACTGTAGCTGTCAGCTCAGTTTTCTCTGTGGTTAAAAGCTCTGTCTTGCAGTATGGCAGGGTAAATCCTTTATAACCTGGGCAGTCTTCCAAGGTATCCCCTTGTAGGAGTAGCTGATGATTTCAATGTAAAGCAATCTTTGTAGAACATCTGGACCTGCTCTGGCATCTCAGTGGTCATGATGCTCTCTGTTGAATCATCTAAAATGCCTGGGCATTTTCTGCTTGCCTTGTAGTGGATTTCATATAGGAAGGACAATGTGGAGGTATTCATTTTATGAAGCAGCCATGTTCCATTAGGTTTTTTTTTGTGTGTGTGGTAGACTGTTCTCAGATGTAAAAAACTGTAAAAAATATTGAAAGATAATTGGTAATTTCCCATGTTCCTCAAATAGCCTAGCCAGAAATTCACCAGAAATTTCAGCAAAATTTTCTGGGGCTCAGAGAATACCCAAATATTTCTTTCATTTTGCAATGCATGAAAAAATAATAACTGAAATACAAAGAAAAAAATACATCTCATTTAAATGACACATCTTTCATCTATAGCACTGTTTCAAGGTTATATGTATGCTTGGTGAGAGATGAAACCGCAACGTACTGTCTCAAAAGGCTTATAGACCACCATGTTTTTGCTGTATTTGTACAGATTTGTCATAAAGTCAGCAGCTTCAGGAAGCTTTGGGCCTTGACACAGCTGCTGATGGGGAGAGATGAGGCAGAGCAAGGGAGGGAAGGACTTGTGGTGGTTGAAGCTGGGGAAGGAGGAAGGATTGGGACCGCCTGGAAAGGCAAGGGCAAGTGAGAAGGCAATGACAGAGGCTGTAATGGGAGAAGGAAGGAGATGGAGGAGGACTGAGAAAGGAGTGTAATCATTTGTGAGGGGTGTCAGGAAATGAAGCAAGAACAGATGGGAGAATGCAAATGAGAGAGAGAAGACAGCAGCACCACTCGGGCTCAGCTGCAAAGAGGTTGAAACTGACACCTATGTTTAATATAATCCTCTATTTGACTCTGGCTCTGAGAGCAGGGATATCTGGAGTGTGGGTTATAGAATGATTTGAAGTGTGCCTTTCTATGTGGCAATTGCCATCTCTTGTGTAGCAGCTGGTTTGAGCCCTGCAGCCCAGACAGAATGAGCTATGCAAATCGATGAGAAATGAAGGAACTACTCCTCCTCTCTATCTGTCTCACACTCTCTCTGGATCATCTAGCCAAAGACTGACATCCTGTTGGGGGCTTCAGCATCTTGCCAAGAATACCTAGGAAGCAGAAGGGCACTGGAACCATAAATCTAAAAGTCTTGCAAAGCAAAACCTGTGGCGATATATATAAAATCTATATTCTGCAGAGAGCTCTATAAACTGAAATTCTCCATTTTGTTTCCTACTAGAGAAAATACATATGGCTTAAAAAATCTGGAGAAAGGATGTTATTATTTATTAAATTCTGTGAGATTAATGCCTAATGAACCCTATTGACTTAAACACCATCTCTTTCCACTGTATTTTTTTTTTCATAGGTAGTTTTTGTATAGATTGGAGCCACGGGAAAGTATGTACATGATTTCCATTTTCAGAGTGTTGTTATAGTTTCATTCTTGTCATGGAAAACTTACAGATTCCTGAAGCTGATTTCAGTACAGTCAAAACTGGCTTACTGTGCAAAGAACTGAGCACATTTTTATCCTTCACTAAAAGGTTATAGTTCTTTGGCATCAGTGCCAAAAGTTGCATGAGGTATAGTGTCTTAAAATACACAACATGCCTGTCCCTCAAATTGTTGTAAAAGAAGTACTGTGCTTGCTCAAAGTGATTATGCAAAGTGAATCTTGCCCTGTTTTGAACTTTGAGTCAAAGGACATAAATATTTTGAAAGGAGCTATTGGCTTACAAATGTGACTCCAGCTGAGACTTTAAACATCAAAGAGACGTGTTGATGGAGATCAGTAAGAATTTATAAAGCCATATGACTTGGAACATATCAGACAGAGATGAAAAAGAGACTGAAGTCCTGTGATTGTTACTTTCCCATAGTAGGATGCATTTTCCTGGGGATGCTCAATTGCTATTAAAGCCAAAATAGTACCATAAATGTTCATCTTCATATATGTATAGTATCAAATTATACTCAGATAGACATGACCCACTGACAATTTCTTTCCTGGTTATATAAGGTTCAGAAAAGACCATTTATCCCATTTCAGCCATCATCAGAACTTCGGAAGTGCTACAGCTATTAGGCATTGGAACAACACTTTTTGGGACATCAGGGTCAGGTAAAATAGATCAGGATGAGACACCTGCATGTAAATGAGCATTCTTCATCAGAGGTGTTGTAGAAAGTTTAATACATTTTTACTCTTGCCAAGGAGGTGTAGGGGGAGATGTAGTTTGCAAGGAGCAGTTTCACATGGAGACACAATTCAGCCTTTCACTGGATGGTAGTAGCAGTAACCACTGTGTGCCTTTTCTGGGAAAAGAACCCTCCAGAGTGTCTTTATTTTAACTTTTGCATGTGCTTAGAAAAGATTTAAGATTTTTTTTTTGCTTAGAGAGGAAAATCTCCACTGCTTTGTTTGTTCTGCATGATGTGTGAATATGTGTTACTTCTTACTGACAAAAAAGCAAATGTAGAAAAACACTGCTTCATATTCTGATTTCATGTATTGGTGCCTGTATAAAGGGAAAGGCAACAAAAAAGGAAACTCATCTTTCCCACCACCTAATGTTTGTTCCACCTTTAATTAAACTTGTCAGTCAGTGGTTCTGTACTCATTTTTAGGCTTTTAAGGTCAATTATTCCTCACATTAATTGACAAAAGAGCTTGTACTCAATTTTTTTTTCCAGGAAAGGATTGCATCCTTTTATCTTTTGTCTTAAAAATTGCCCGGCCTGGACCTATAATTTGGCATGGCTTGTGTCTACAATGCAGCCATTCCAGTGGTGCCAGGGTCAACCTTCTCAAATCACAGAAATGCATCATGCTAGGAAACCTATGGTGGGCCTTAATCTGGTTTCTTCACTCAAGCTTGTGAACCTGCCCACATGCCATCTGAAATTCACAGTAGGATTTTCTGGGCAATTTCTTGTTAACTCCATCTTTTCTTTCTAAAGTAGAGGTAACCATCTATACAGTCTTCTTCATTGGTCTTGACCTGAATTTTTAAAAAAGGGCAAGCAAACAGAATGGCTTTCAAAAACTAAAGGGGATTGTTAGGTTAAAAAGCATCCAAAATCTACCTATAGTAATTTCAGGAAGAAAAGAAAAAAATTATAAAAAAAAAAAAAAAAAAAGAAGAAAAAAGAAAAAAAAAAAGAAAAAAAAAGGCAAAAAAAAAAAAGAATAAAAGCAAACCTTTCAGATTATTCTTGTCATTATTCGTTTCTTGGAAGACTCAAGTCCTGATTTAGCCATCTTCTGGGTTCCCAATTCTTGGGCAATTTCTAAGCCTATACTTGTAAAGAGAAGAATACATATGTAAAGTCCTATTCAAGAAAACATAAGTTTTTTCCACTTATATTTAACATGTTTTGAAATGAACAGGTTTCAGCTTCTTGACAGACTTTCTTCCAGCTGTCAGAAAGAGCTCCTAATTTAGGTCAAATGTGTAGATTGCCCAAATGTTCATCTCAGGTTGGCAACCTCCTTTTCCAGTTCTGAAGGAAGTGTGAAAACACCCTCATTTTCTAAATTTTTTGGTATCATTTGGAAACTCAGTGGATCACTGCAAGGAAACAATTTGGATCACAGAGTGAAGTGACAATTAAGGGAACAAAAAGCTATACTGTACATACTCCTATGTAAGAATGATGAAACCTTAGGCATACTGAGTGAATGCCCTAACATTCACTCTTAATCCAAAGAGTTCATTGTCAAAAATCTATTCCTCAAATTAGACTTCAAAACAACTTGCGTAGTCTGGCTCTGATATCAACCATGTTTACTGATAAGCAACATAAATTGGCATCATATTCTTCATGATTGAATTTGTTGATTATGGTTTGAATGAACCTGAGAAGGATTCTTCAGTGTGCTTCAGCTTCTGAGCTGTGCTGAAGGCTAAATGCTGAAAGTCTAAAAGGCAGATCTAGTACAAGAGATCTTCTGCCTCCATTTTAAATCTTATTTCTCGTACTTCCCCTTTAACTCTTTTCCATATTTAGATTTGCCTCAGCATGCCAGCTATATATTGGACAAGGATACAGGATCAGTAAGATACATTGAGCACAGCACTCCCACGCCAGCACTCCATAAGAATTTCTCTGGATGATGTTTCTGTGAACATACATAGCCTGATCTTGTGGAAACGGCTGCTTCTGTGTGTCTTGTTTATTACTGAGGGCAGCACCAGAGCCACCACAGTCATATGATGCATATTCACTTGATAATTACTAATTTCTCTTTCTCTCACCTTGCAGTAAGGCTTCATTTTTCTGGTCATGGGAAAATAAAATATTCTTATGAGAGATGATGCTATGATTTTCTGAGGCTAGTTTTTTTCCTGACATCTGACAAGATCTGTATGCAAAAGAGTTCAGAATTGGAAAAGTTAGCCAGCAAAGTTTTAAAATAGTGTTTTATAAGCATAGAAAATAAACCCAGGAAATTAATGAATCTACTGCACTCTCTGGCTCTCTGACACCTGAGAGGCTTTGCACTGTGTGCTTCCTTCTAATATTATTTATGCTCCTTTAAAAACAATTCTCCTATTTGCATTAAGTCCTGCCTTTGGCAGTCATTTAATTTTCTTTAGTCTTCATTACTTTAAGTGAAAATGGAAGAAAGAGTATTTTTTAGTGTTTCTTCCTCCTTCTTTGTTCTAATGTTTTGGTCAACCATTTTCATCTGGGAACTGAAGATAAAAAGATTCAAAAATTTTAATCTGGGAGTGTTCTCCATCTGACCACTTTTTACTCTGAATATTCTTCTTCCTGTGCCTTGTGTTTTAGTTATCATATTACACTTTTGCTCTTTCAGCTAATGTTTGCAGTTTGTTATTCATATCTACCAGCACTGCTAGGATGCAGGGTTTTATTTTTACAGGTGGAAAGAATAACTTTGGGGAGTAAAGCCTTTATTCAAAATGCTTGTTCCTTTCTCTCTTTTCCCCCCTCTTTCTCACATAATTTTGATTGGAAAATTGATTTTAAGCCCTCTGTCTGAGATCTCCCTGCTTTCTTTCCTCTGCCTTGACATTTACACAGATCTGAAGCTACATTTTGGCCATTACTCAAGCTATTCCCTGTGATTTCCTTCCTGTCTCTGTACACACACCAACTAAGGTTTCCTTGTACAAAACAAAAGCAAGAAACAAACACCTCTCTTTCTGTAATCTTTGGAAATGCCCATTCTCAATTCTTTAGCTAAGACCTCCTGTAGTACGTGCCTACTGGGGACTTCCACCTCTCTTTCATCCAACACCTTTATTATTTTCTTTTATTGCTGTAAGCTTGAGTATAGAGGTTTTGAAATAAAATCCCAATGCACCATTTCTTAGGCTGGATTGTGCTCAGTGGTTATCTGGTTCCCTCTCTGTCACAGTTCATGAGAAGCTACCTACTAAACAAAATAGCTGCTGAGTGTAGTTAAAATGCTAGATCATGTCTCTTAGTTACAGCTTCAAAACTGGGATCATGCAGAGTTCCAAACCCTTTTGTTTAAGGAAACAGTTCTACCTTGCTTGTTCTTTGCTGTGTATGCTGAACCACCTAGCCATGGTAATTTGGATTTCCCTCTAAAGAATATACTAGTTGGTTCCCTTATTTTTCATTGGGGTTTTCTCTATTTACATACAAGTACCATACAAAGGTCCAGTGGTTTGTTTTATCCTGGGTTGAAAAAAAAAGGGAAGAAGAGAACATAATCATGTTTCTCTGAATTAGAATAATATCCTCCCCAGCTATGCCCGGTAGGAAATACTTTCGTAGTTCCCTATTTCCAATCTTTTGTTAACTCTTTCATTTGACTGTGCATTTTTTAATCTGTACAGTATTTTTTCCTTCCATTCACCAGTTCTTAACTTTAATAGATGGATTTCTTTTATCCTGTAGTGTTTTTCCGCTTCCATCTCAGTGACCTGTATCAACTGTGGTTCTCTCAATTTTACACCTTCTTTATACAAAATTAATGTGTTTCAAGCAAAGTTGCTTCATCTTCTGGTCTGGCTCTATCCTCATGATGATAGCACCTGTTTAAAATCCTTTTTTTAAAGAGGGCACCTGGTGGCCTCAAACCTAGCCAAGGAATCTGTGTGATGAGGGTCTGTGGGGAGATGCTCCTACTCCTACTTTTTTTTTTGCCTCATTAGCACAGCACAGTGAAGAGAGGTCATGCCATATTCTGGTTGAATTTTAATGGTGTTAAAAAATTAAACTTATATTAGGATGTGTCTGAGAATCCAGCTAGCTAGCAGTTACTGATGAAATGGTGATTTTCCATCCAATTTGAGTCTGCTCTCCTGCTCAGGTCTTCATGCTGAAGGCAGTTTAGTTTCACAAAGAAACTGAAATTTAATCTTTGTTTCCTATCAACAGAGAATGAGTTCTGGTGCAAAGTAAGATCTAGCCAAAATATTTTCCCTTTGCATCTAAAGTTAGCTTCTGAGAGGACCTGCCTCTGCAGAATAGTTCTCTGCTGCTTGCTGTTTTCTAAATATGCTGCTCTTACACAACATTAAGTAAGGCCGCCAATGAGGTATTTTCGTGTGGGGAAGTACGTACTGAAGCTGTTTATTTTTGTTTCAATAAATAGCACAGCACTGCCCTTACAGTGCATGTACATTCCCAAATACCAGTTTATAAACTATGTGCAAGTGTTATCATTGCCACTTAATATTTCACTGCTCATTAAATCTGAAACATGCTTACACATGTATAAGCGTGTTTCCAATGCCTCCAAATAGATTCATGGGTGTATTTGTGTACTGAGGGTAAGACAGTGTCATAGGCTGAAAATGTAGGTCTTTGGAAGTACATCAGTGATTTATGAGCTCTCATTCATGGGAATGTAAGAAGTGTAAAGGATTTGAGTTTTACTCTTGCAACAAAAATTCCTTTTGTGTTCAATTGTTTGTTTCCTTGTAATAACCCCATAGTAGGTATGTCAAGCATCTTGTAAAAATGTCCCAAAATGCAGACATATGGTTTGGTTTCTCTCCTGTGGTGTGTGTCTGCATGCTTCATTGATTCTTCTGAGTTGAAAGTGCCGGTTTAATTATGATTTGGTTCAAGTCACAAGTGACATTGAGAGACATCCATTTAGACCTCTTGTCCTTGGTAATGAAAACATCACTACAGGAATTAGTAAAGGGTAACACCTTTAAATCTTCCTGTGTTTAAGCTACATAAATTTTTGCACTTATTCCTAGTATTTTCAGTAATTCACTGGTAATAATGTGATTGCCAACAATTTATTAACCAGAGCAAGTTAACAAGTATCTAAGATAAAGACATCCAACCCGAGTCTTTCTATGATTCCTGAGTGTCACTGCCACTTGTTGGAGTTTCAAACACCAGTGGACCACAAATATCATTACTGGCAGTGTGCAGACTACAATTGTAGTAAGAGTAGAAGGATGCATAGAGAAAGGATCAGGAAATCATTTTTGCAGTTAAGTATCTGTTTAGTTGTGATCTTCCTCTGCTCAGCATTTTTACTTAAGTACAAGGAAAAGAATAAAGGGGACTGCTCTATAATGATATTGGAAAGAGTGAAGTGAAATGTAAATTTTTTCTGGAAAAGAGAATATTTTAATAATCTTATTTTTTAAATTTAAGAAAAATCAAGTGTTTCATTGTGAAGAGTTTTAATAACAATAAAAGGGAAATGGCTCTACTCAGAATATTCTGCTATGAGTGTAAAGGCAAAATATTTTCAAGAACTTTCCTTCCAACCACAAACTCTTGTTCTGTCTTTTTCTTGAATCTCTGCATCTCAAGCATTTGACCTTTGTAGCTGAGCATGAATTTGCAGCTACATTGTCTTTGAACAATTTATTTGACTTCAGGCTACAGCACTCATGAGCCAAGAGCTGCCAGCTCTGTGTAGCTGGGAACTCTGATTTCAAATTCAACGATCCTGTGTATACACAAACATCCCCCAGCTTGGAAAAGACATGCAGTGGTATAGCTGACTTTGTGCAAGTTTGCTCAATGGTCTTTGCTGTGTGCAATTGAGCCTCAGCAATGGTCTTGAATTTTGGGTTGGTGTTGAACATATTTATACCACAGTAACTTGTCTGAATACTGGGTGGAAAAATCAGTGCTCACTCACTTTATTGAGAACAAATCTGTATGTTCTTTTACATTGCAGTATAATTTGTTTGGATTTAAATAGCGATATTGTTTTCTGGATTTTAAGATAAATTATGTGCTCTTTGATAAAACAATTACACTGGAGATATGTCTTCTTTTCTCATACCAAGAATTTTCATGTGATTTTGTTTACGTTTAGTATTATGCTGTGTGGACATAAACACAATGTTCCAATTTAGTCTAAACAATTGGGGCCTTCATTTATGAAGAACTGTGAGAAAGTCTGACAAGAGAAGTTCAAGGGAAAGTGCATAAAATCAGCCCTGGAATCTCACAGCATATCTAAACTTGTCAGTAATTAAATTCAGAAACTGCTGGAATCCTTTAGAAGTTGAGTAGCTGGGGGAATATTTAATTTTTCTCCCTTAGTGGATTGATTACTATGGTATTTCTGTTACATGTGAAGAAATCAACCCCTATGTAAGCCAGCCAAAATGCTCCAAGGCTTCTTTGGAAAGAAACTTTTAGTCTTGTTAATATGTGGTTTAAAAGATAGTGAGTGAGAGAGACTATATGAGGGCATAATGTTTAGGTTTTGGCATTGTAAATGGAAAATCAGGTATCTGAATTTCTCCTTGCAGGGCAACGACAAGGAAACCTTAGCTGCTAAACACCTTTCACCATTATGCTCACGAGAGGTTGAGCTGATCTTTCTGATTTGAACTCAAGAAGCAGGATGAAGGAAAGAGCCAAATATCACTTAGCAACAGAAGACAAAAGGCAAAGAACAGAAAGTTGCTACTACAGGTGAACTCACATCTAAGTGTAACTGGAAAGAAATCTGTGTTCCTCATCTGAGTTATCAGCAGCAGCTTTTCCTGAGCCCAGACATGTCTTAGTTCTGATCTGCAGTAATGCCTGAAGGAGAGCAAGGTTTGCTAATACAAACCTTTGTTTTTCCTTTTGTGTAATTTATCATAATTACATACATAACTTTATTTCAAAAAGCTTTACCTGAAATCTCATTCTGGTTTTGATAAGATTCAAGTGGAATTAACTCTAGTGATACCAGGTATTAAAATTAAGCCTATTCTGAACTTTGTCTCTTTCTCTAATTCTCTTCTTAATAGTCACTCTTTTATTTTTTTTTCTATCTTTAACACAAAAGACATTTTTGAGGGAAGTGGAAACTGTTCATACCTATTTTTATCTTCTAATCTTTATAATATATGCAGACCTGAGTTCACAGAATTAATACTTTAAATTGTCTGTAAAGGGAAAGTCTTCTTGGACTCTAGACTGACTGGCTGAATGCTAGCAACATGTTTTACTGAGGCATGTAAAAACCTAATGTCACAAACAATTAAACAAAGGAGCAGAAGGGGTGGGGAAAGCAAGAAATGTGAAATGTCCAATCAGGATTAAAGTACATGCGCACGTCACAGGTATTTGGCACAAAAGCCCTTTTTTGATTTTTTGGCAATATTTTATGGGAATCCTAGTTTGAAGATGAGAGGTTTTGTGAGATAGTATCAAAAGCCTTCTACTGTTTTCATCATATTATGGATGATGGAACTATACTCCAAACTGTAAACCTTTAGGAGGTAAAACCAAAAGTCCTAGCAATTGTAATGGTTGCCAACACTTACGGCTTTCTTGCTAATTCTTCAATGTTTAATGTTCTACTTTTAAAACCTCAGTTCCTGGAATCAGCTGACTAAATGAGTTAAGATTCCCACGATAAAACTATAAAGGAAAATTCAAATTTTCATAAATATGAAAAAAATCAAATAAATGAACTCAACAGGTATGCAAACCAGAAGGAAGGATCCAACATTTTGAAAATTGTAGTATTTAAAAATCTAACACAACGTATTTTTTAGCAAAATATGTAATGCCATGAACCAAGCAAAAAAGAAAATGTCAATTGAGGGTTTTTTCCCCTTTCCCTCTTTTTTTTTCTTGGCTTTCAATGTACTTTTACACTTGTGTTCAGAGCCAGAGCTTTGCAATTTTGCTATCCTACTAGAGCAGACAGTTCCAGTTATTTCTTGCAGTGCTTCTGGAGGAAGAAATGCACAGGAATGAGGAACATTATTCTAAAAGCACATCAAAGAAAAAGAGAACAGCCTGTATTTAGCCTTCTTTCCACTTTTCCTCTATGCTAACTTTGGGCACAACTCTCCCACAATAAAGGGCTTCATATATTTTAGCTGCCAATTCCAAAAGGAAATGTTGTATTATGCAATCAATGGAATTTCACAGTAGATATCTTTACATAAATGAAGCTCTTCTGAATTGTGACAGTGTGCTAGGAGATACTTCTTTTAAGGACTAAAGATGCTGTCACAGTTTTCCTGGCTGTTCAGATTCCTCATGTTTTATATATGTGGTCTTCTGACCCAAGGTAGGTATTAACAGAAGATACTGATCAAACCTCTGCACTGCTACTCTGTGTTGGGGCACAACAGGAGCCCTGCAGCTGTGGGCATGGCATGGTAGGTGCCCACAGGCTGCAGGGGCTGGGCATCCCTGCCTGGATGCAGGCACCATGCCCAGCTATCCAGGCAGAGAAGGGCTGGGGCAGAGGACAAGGGAGAGCTGGCGGCCAGAGGTCACCAGGTGAAGTCACGGTGACAAGACAGGTCCCAGGGTGCAGTGGGCAGTCGGCCTGTGGGCCAAGAGCAGGAACTCTGATCAGTGGGGTACATGGCCAGGCACAGGCATGGCCATAACACAGCTGCAACATAGCTCTGGAAGAGGCAAAGGGCAACAACACAGCTAAAAGCAGTTCCCAAGGGAAGGAGAGGCAGTGTCTGCTGGGGCTTCTTCTAGTTTTCTTCACAGCAGCTTTCAAAGCCAGCAGCTGTGCTCTCTCTAAGCTGGCCCTGAGCCCAGCAGTCAAAGCCCCAGGAGCAGAAGGAAGCACTTTAAACCATGTCACTGCCTGCTTGCATGATGCCATAAAAGCAGAGTTCAGATCAAACAAAATACCTGTAGCAGGTCAGACCAAAGTTGTATCTAGCTCTGTTTGCTATATTCACTGATAGATATTTGCTGCTAAGGATATAAGGACAGGACAAGCATGTAGGGGTGTTTCTCCAGGGACTTGTCTGATTTTCCCTTGGCTTCGCAGAAAATTCTAGTATTGCCAGAGTTCATAAACTTTTTCAGCTTCTTCTATCATAAATCCAGATTTCTAACATCCTTGCCTCAGTCCTAGAGTACTGTATATCCCAAAATCCTTCTACTCTCCTGCTTCTCTCCATAGACATTTTTTTTTGGCTGGTGCTGGTCTCTAGGGAGACCTCTCAGACAAATCTGTCTATTATCAGCTTCCAGGTTCTCTGACCAGGTGGCAGGGGGAAAGGGACTTCTCCCCCTTGAATATCCTGAAAAAGACATGAGCTTAGATGTGGTTTCTGGACAGACAGTAATTCTTGAGGGATTTCCCTTCTATGGACTTGACAAATACTCTCTTCAGGCCAGGTAAACTCTGGGTCCACAAACTGTTCTGTCAAGGAATTCCAGTAGTTAACAACACCTAAGTGAAGCACTACCTCTGTTTTGAAGTGTGTTCCTTTAATATTTTCAATGACATTAAGCTAAAAGAAAATATGAATGGTTGATCTCTATGTTTCTTCTTCCTTCTCTCTATGGTTTTAGAGACCCTTATCTTAATTCCCCAGGATTCCCTCTGAGCCAGATGAGAGTCTTACTCCACTTAGTCATCACCTCTATTGAAGCCCTTTCACATTTCTAATTATCTTTTTCATGCATTTATTCTGGTTCTGCTGTGTCCTTTTTAAAATGCAGAGACAGCATTATGGAGGTTAATATGCAGGGAACCCTGATTCCTTACAGTGGAATGTTTTGTTCTCAATTTTGTTCTTAATAATCAGCTCAGAGCCCATGATTTTGTATACAAATTTAGGATTTTTCTTGCCCTTATGCATTTCTTTACATTCCTTTACATATCTCTCTACTGAACTCAAACTGTCTTTTCATTATGCAGTGTGGAAAGCACCTCTGCACCCTTTCACCCCCATTCTCTCCTGCTCCTACTCAGAGCCAGTTCATATCATGAGCAGATGTTTTCAACTTGTTGCTTACATCCTTTCTGGTTGATCATCACTGTATGGAGCAGCATCAACATAAGATTTTTTTTCAATCTTAATCATCTTGTTCTGTTCTATTTTTATCCTGTTTTGTGTTTCCTGACTTTTAACGAGGTATTTACCACACAATGCCCCAACTAATTAGTTTTCTGAAAATGTGCTGAAGGGCCCTGCTAAAAAAGCACACCTTCAGAAAACCAAGTAGTTTATGTCAGCTGAACGTACTTGTTGACTCTGTGAAGAGCTCCCATAAATTTGCTAGGCAGAACCATGTGAAAGATCTTGCTATTTTTCCCCAAATATATATAGTCTTTATCCACATATCTACTAGTTCTGTTATTGACTATAATTTCTACTAATTTTCCCAGCATAGATATTGCCAGAGTTAGAAGTCTGCAGCACCCTTGTGAAAATCCTTAAAAAAATTGACATCATGTTTTCCACCTCTCACTCCTCAGATGTAAGGACTATTAGAAGAGATTACAAATTGTTATTTTTTTCTCTAGCAGTTTGCTTGAGTTCCTTTATAATTTTGGGGTTAATATCATCTTTATAATTTTGGGGTTAATATCATCTTAATCCTGGTCATTTATTACTGTTTATTTTTTTTTGTTTGCTCTGTTTAATCTTCTCCTGTTCTCCCTTATTTAAGATACCCCCTCTGACTTGCTTACAAAAAATGATGATGTCTCCATTTGTCCCTAGAGTCAGCCATTCTTTTGGTTCTATTTGAAATTTATTTGGGGAGAAATCTTGCCAGCTGGTAAAAACTGTCTACTTTCTAATTAGATCAAGGAAAAAGTATCTGAAATTTTTCTTCCAGGTTATGATCTGACACTAAATCACAGAGAGTGTAACATTGCAGTACCGGTTTCTGCTCAAAAGTCTAAATTTTGTGTTTAACCCTTTGTGCCCCCTGTACTAAACATAAAGCTTGCTGTTGCATTTTATACAATCAGGTCATATGAGAGTTCAATAATCTCCCTTGTGGCAACTATACTGGAAGGCAATAAATTTTCATAAATAATACTCTTATCATGCCTAATGCCTAATTACATCGTAAGAAGAGACTGTGATATTTTGCAGTTACATAAATAACAGCTGTTCACACAAATGTACAGATTAGGAAGCTGTGGAATTGTTGACCAGAAAGGCAGCATTCTGCCTTTAAAAAGCCCTTGGTAAAACATGAACAACTGGTGGGGAAAAGAACACTATAAAAATGGTAATTTGCCTTAGTTTTTTGCACTAAATCACTGAGTGGCTTTCAGTCCCTTTCTGTGTGGAACTCCAAAAAGTTATTATTTTCCCCTTGGCTATCTCAGATCCTCCTGTGGTTGCAAAAAGATCTTTTAACAGGATCCACATTAGAACGGAAATGAAACCACGTTGTGCCTAAGTGTGCTGCTAAATCATGAAAATTGCTGCTCATGCTCTGTAGTCTAGAGATACCCAAACATACCCCGCTTGAGAAGCATCGTGCAGAGGTTGATGTTTTCTGTACAGGCAGCAGGGACAGTCGTTTCTGGCTTCATTTGTGCACAGCAGGAGGAATTTCCAGTTTGCTGATTTTTTTGTTATGGCATAATGCACTAGTAGTGACAGGCATACTGAGCTGGGGACTCCCAATCGCAGCCATTCATTTCCCACTTTTTGTCCTCATTCTTTTTATTTTTTAATATATTTTATGGAGCCCAAAGTTTTTTAATTTTCTAATATTTTTGGAGACCCTGCTCATAGTTGTTGTTTTCTACCCTTTTTAATGACCTGGACTTAATTTAAAAAACCAAACAACCACCTCTAGGAAAGGTATGGACAGCAAAACCTTCAAGGTAAAATAACAACAATCCAGCTGTGAGACTGGATGGATTTGGGTCTGATTCTTCCTGCACTTTGAGTTCAATAACACCAAGTGTGTTTTGTTAATAGCTGAAAAAATTACTGGGTTAGTTAGCTTTGAAGTTAGGCTGATGTCAGATTTTAAAACAGATGTAACAGCAGCAGCAGTGCTTCATTCCTCACATTCCTTGTCATCGTATCCGTCTCTAACCTGGAGGGCTGGCAGGTCTGCCTAGCTGCTGCTCTCATTAGAGCTGGCATACAGCTGGCAGAGGAAGGGAAAAAAAATTGACTTTCTGGTTGCTTACTTTGTATCCGCCATCCTCCTGCAGTGTTCTCCCTAATTTCTTCCTCAGACACTGACATTTTCTTGCTGTTTCTCTTCTTCATTGGGCTCTTCTATATTTATTGAGATTTTTGAATGATTGGTTATGCTCAGTCTTAACTATGCAAATGTAGGAAATGGAATATGACTATTTGGCACTTGTAAGACTTTCCTGCAAAAGAATGTATGCAAGTTTTGAAATACTGGTTGACAGTCCGGGTGGTGAAATGCATCAAACCTCATTAGTAAGTAATTGAATTTGCAAAATATATTTTGCAAGCATTATTTGCATTGCATTTAAAGCAATAATTGCAAAATTTATATACTGTGGAGCTAAGATAATTTAAGAGAAAAGAACAAAAAATAATTTTAAGAACATAGTCTCTATTCAGTCTAGAATTTATCCCTGCACATATATGATATAACAGATGTTTGAGTTATTAATCGCTTGGTATTTTGCTCCTTGTGCCTCAATGCACAAGATAGTGAGGAAGTGGCCATATCTTTTTTACTTTATCACTAGCCTTAAGTGTTCAATGCTCTTTGTTTGCTGCACATTCAGAGCTAAGCCTGTTCTGAGTAAACAATTATTAATTTCTGTGTGGGCTCTGCTGCTGATAATAACATTTCTGTGTACTTCACAAATATTATTTAAGTCACTGTCCCACAACCTTTGGAAGGTTGAGGCATATGACTGCTGCTTTACAGGTAGAGTGCTAAGCTGCAGAATGCTAAAGATCATGTGTGTGCAATCTTTGTGACTGCTCTGAATGCAGTTAGATTTGGTCAGTGAGCTCCACGCTGGTTGCAGAGGCAGCTCAGGGGGGTCTGAGGGAGCTGCAGTGCTTGCCCAGAGCCCTGCAGCCTGGGAGGGGCATGTGCAAGTGCCTGCTAAATGCCCTGTACATCCCCACCCACTGCAGCATCAAGGCTTAGGCAGACAGAAGTGAGTATAAACACCACACTGAGTGCAAAACCTTAAATTACTTTATGGCATGGAGCTAGTCTTCAAACTAAAGATGTGCCCAACACCTTTCAGGACTATGTAGAGGGTAGACTGGCACAGGGCTGTTTGAGTGGTGGAATATGGAGTCAGAGAGAGAAAAATACAGCAACAACTACACATCAACAACAACAACAACAACAACAACATCAACAACAACAAATCCCCAAAGGAAAAACAGAAAAAAATGCAGAAGCACAGATGGCCAAACACAGCCTTGGAGCAATCCCTTGGGACAGGTCCCCTCTGTGGAGAACTTTTTGACTGGAAGGATTGGAGCTATGAGCAGGGAGACAATCTCTAGCTCTTCGATTTTTCTGGTGTTGAAGAAAACAGGATATTGCACATTCCTTGTGCTGTATCTGGCCTGCATCAAAGACACCTGACCCCCACCCACACATCTTCCTTTTGAAGGGACAGTTTTCAGACTCTTAGTATTGTTTTGTCTAGTTTGTCTGAGATGCTTAGGTTTGAAAAACTAACACGTTTAGTCATGCTTGCACCAACTTCAGATATACACAGGGAATACCCAACACTCCTCCAAATTGGATATTCCTAGACTCGACCAGCATTCAAAATAGGTTTTGGATGCTGTTGCACTGATGCTGCTTTCTGGATTTCTTTTTCTTTTTTTTTTTTTTTTTTATTTTTTCCCCCAAAACTCAGTCATAGAGAAATATGCTTGCCTGGCAAGGCTAGATCCTCTAGAGATCTAGCACAGATCTTATCCCACTCACAGTAATGGAAAAAGACTGTTTTTCTATTGGTGTAAACAGTCACCAGAGGTGGGAAATCTTCAGAATTTGCAGTTCCTGGATTGTTACACAGGTCACTCACAGCTCTGATTTTCCTCTTTTTTCTAAACTGTGAAGAAAGTCTTTAGAAGAACAGCTGATTGGTCCATAAAGGTCTGGAGGTGTATAGAATTTTTCTAATGCAGTTAATTAAAAACTCACCCCACTTTTTTTTTATCTTGCTCAAATACAGTTGGATACTTCAATTTTCACTTCCTTAATGAGTTTGCATCCTTTTGCCCGTGAGGGTTGACTATATTGTTTCCCATTCCTTTCTTTCTTTCTGTCCCTGCAAAGCAGCCTTTGTTGTGCTGTCCTTGGATACCTCGTATGTACAGTTTGTTTGATTATGGTATTCTTTTGAAGTTTAATTTGGAGCAGAGCATGCACATCGTCCTTGAAGCTGTGTCAAGCAGGTAATTTGGTTTCTCAATTCCTGATGGTTAGGCAGTTTTACCTTTCAAAACCACACCAGCTCTGGTAGTCTTAGGAATCCCTTGTGTACCAGACAAATACAAGTCCTAAAAGACATGCCCAGGCACATTTGCTCAAATATGTACTATATATAAGGTATGTGTACCCTATATATTGTAGCTTTTAGTGGAAGTTATTTCCTAACCACAGAAAGCACCTTCAGTTTATTTACTGGTGGAATTTGAAATGATGTTGTTGCACTGCAGAAAATATCAGTGTAGTCGCATCTGATTGAGAAATTGAGCCTCTTTCTCTGAAAAAACTATTTTCTTGTGTTTATTTCTAGAGATGAACTACTGGTTTTAGAGGAAAGATGCTGCTTTCAGGCTTTAAAAGGTCAAAAAGAGAAAGGGAGATTCATATAATCTTATCTTTGGCTGTTGAGTTGTTTGGGCTTTTAGTGTTTGATCCATCCATAAAATAAATCTGAATGTTTTTTATAGTGTCCGGAGAGCATATGGAAGTTTACTTTTTTGTTGTGAAGGGGTCAAATTCCTGATTTAGACTATCAATGAAAATTAAAAAGATGTAGAGATGTTAATTTTAAAATGTGATCCATTAGAAAAGTTCAGATGTCCATTTGATGGAATGTTGTATTTAGTGCTAGCAAAAGTTTCAGAAATATCTATATGCCAAATCAGAATTCTTTAAGCTAATTGGGTGAAACCTGAAGGTTTTTTTTCAAGTCTGTAAACAAAATCCAGTGGGGTATACCATCACAATGCATTTTCCAATAAGAGTGAAAATTCAACTTGTGAGACCTCAAAACAGATTTTCAAGACTAGAATTTATAAATATAATCTAAGACACTGCATTTACATGGATTCTGTTCCATGCCATAGTGTAATGTACCCTCATGCAATTTAGATGGTCCCAACAAAATCAAAAACACTACCTGACATCGTTATTTCTTTCCTATATTCCATTCCCTATGTTCAGGTGCATCTCAGCTATATTTGATTAATATTTTAGCACCAAACAGTATTGAAGAGGATTTCTGCTTAAATTAGGAAGGTGAAAAAGCAAATTTCTATCCGAGTTTAAAGGACCTCTATTTTCCATCCATAGCTGTGGTTATTTACTGATTTGAAATTTGTTAACTCTGTGGGGAAAGAGAAAACACAAGTAGAAAGATTAATCTTAATAATCTAATCCCAGTTCAAGCAGTTTGATATATTTATAGTATCTCTGTCTATGGATGGCAATATCATGAATGACAATAACTCATAACTTCTCATTTAATTTGCACAATCATTTGAATCTTCAGACTGTAATTTTTGTCTACTACTACTCACTCTTGAGTAAAGAAGGTGTTAAATTTGTTTAATAAATACATTTATGTCATAAGCAATAAACAAATGAAATGTTTTAAAATACTTTTTTTCCTCTAGTTTTCCTCAGCCTTGAGACTGATTATATTTTTTCCTACACTACAGCAGCACCTTCCTTGTTCATTAAAATTTGAAGCTAAAGCAGTGCAAAATATTGATTTTTTCTTTTCTTGTGAGTGGGATTCTTCATTTCAATGCGGCTTTAGGGAATTAAATATGGATTTGAAAGAGATGTCCAGCTGCTCATACCATTTGGCAGAAGCTGTCTGAACTGTGAAAGTGGGGGAGAAATGCAGTCATCTCGAGCTGTTCCAACCTCTTCTTGACTAGACAACTCCATCCATTATGAATCCCCTGGGCCAGATCCTCACTGAAGTAAATTGGCACTGTTCCCTTAGGCTCATTGCTTCTGTGCTGACTTACACCAGCTGGGCCCTAGATTATATTCTCATTAAGTGGACCAAAGTAGCCAAAGCATGTCTGCAGGAGTCAGGATTGAAATACATTTCTGTAAGTACTGTCTTGCTTTAGCAGCAGCACTAATGTAATGGAGGCCCCCGGTAGCCTCTGTAGGCATGCTCTCAGGGGAAAGGGGAATGAGGGTAATACATCCACAGCTGTGAACTGTTGTGCTTTTGAACGAGAGGGAAGTAGCTGTGCCAAGTGAAGCAGAGGAACTGAGAGCTGTGTTGGCGCATCCTGGACCTGCTGCACAGCAGCCCCAGTGCCCACACTGTTGTGTTACACACTCTTTCCTGATAGTACCCTGGCTCCCTTACCACTGCATCCAGATCTTACACAGGGCAATTCCTCTTTTCCTACATGTCCATTGAGGAAATGGTGGAAAGGGGATAGTGCTTTCCAAGGTGTTACACTTCATGTGATGTTTTGATGTTCCTTGTGCTCTCAAAACCTGCAAAAGCCAGAAGCACTGAACAGTTGTACTGTAGACGTGATCTGAGAAGTTCAGTGCTGTGACTTGGATAACATTACCTCTGGAAGGGAGAAAGGGACATTTTTGATACCTGTGACAAACAAACACAGTGGTTTTTCATAAAAGATCTCAGATTTACTACTCTTCTAATGGAGAGTGAAATAAATAGATTGGCACCTAATCCATATTAAATATTAATAAATTCCTAGACAAAGTTCTAATACCACCAAGGCAGGCTGTCAAATGGATGCAATCTATCTGGAAGAGTTAGAAAGGTGTCTGCCTTTGCAAAACTTAAAATAAGCTCATTGTCTGCACAAGCCTTGCTCCTTCTGTGTCCTGTATATGGTCCATGTGGAGAGGAGTGTGCACTCATGAATATTTTAGAGCCTTGACACCCCCTTCAACTAGAAAATTGTGATGAACCTGAAAGTCTGGCAAAAGAGTTGAATCAAATGGTATGATGTTGCTAACACATGTTGCATTTATCTTGGGTAATGACAGCATACTTGATATACGGTAATGACAGCATACTTGATATACATATATGAAGGATTCTATTTAATAATAATCTAAAATGAATGAATGCTCTCTTAAGAAAATGAAAAGAAATGTTTCACAAGTGGCACAAAAGCCTATTAACTGGGAGTTTAAAAGATTTTCATTGCCAGGGGAAAAAAATTACAGAGTGTTTAAAAATGCTGCATGATTTTATTGGCTGATTGCTCAAAACACTACCAGCATGTTACGCTTTTTATTTGCTGAGTGGCCATTTTGAGCTTGTCTCTGCTGACTGTATTGGGCTTGGTTTCAAATCTCTCCTAATCCTGCAATGAACCTTTAATAAAGCTGGATTGACTTTAAATCAGTACTTTGAAACATTAATTAAAATAAAACAGGAGGAACCAAAAGATGAAATGATCCATTGTGGCGGTGGTTTTTAAATCAAAGCTCTCTTCTCCACCCCTCTCCAGAAAAAAGCAAGCCTTTGAAGGCTGCAGCTGTATTACTTCCAACATGGTGTTTAAGCTGGCCTTAGGTTTTAATTACTTTTGCTGTTTTGGGTTGGCATTTTCTATATTTTTGAATTGTTTAGGACACTTCTTTTTACCCTTCCTTTCAGAAAAGTAGAGGATAAAAAGGGCAAAATTGCTGCGAATAGTGTGACAGGACATGGCAAGCCCACTCAGCCTGCTCTGTTCTGTGTTCCAGAGAGCACAGTCTCCTGCAAAGGCTGGAAATGGCCCTGGAAAGTTCTCTGTTTTCTGAGCCAAATTGTAATAGCAAGCATATCCAGTGCCTCAGCTATAGATTCTTTTTAAATTTTTTTAATTTATTTTTTTTTATTTCCTAGTGACCCTCCAGCAGTGTCTTTGTTGCTTTTTCTACTACTAGGTAGCAGCATGTTCTGGAGACAATGAAGCCTGTACAGTAACTGCACTCCCTGTTGTTCTGCTCCACTGTGCCTCAAGCCTGCAGAAAAGCTCTCAGATAGAAGAAAGAAATGTGATTTAAACAGAAATGTTAGCCTCTCTCAGGGCTGATATTAATTACCTGGTATGGTTACACTTCAGAAACTAGTTCAAGGACACCTGATGCTTGTCAAGGCTGCTATTTCATAAGTGAATGATCTCATCAGTTGTACTTAAAACAATTGATCTTTAGTCTTTGTATTGTTTATCAATTCCTGCACTCCCTTAATATGTGTCAGGTTACAGCAGGAGTTTTCCTGTACTACTTTAAAAAAACCAATTAAACTGGTGAGAAATGTGTCAGCTGTGCTACAGGGAAACATAATAATTAGTAGCTTTGGCCTTACCTCAAATGTTTTTCACTTGCTTGAACTGAAGACTAGAAAATATTTGATAGCATTACTGAAAGGGAAGCTGAAAAAGAGGAGTTGTTTAATCTTCTCCAGCCTCAGTTAGGCAGGAAGTCACAGATCTCTGTTCTAAGGCTGTCTCCAGGAATGTAAAGTTGATACAAAATGTGTGACTTCAGACATAGGTAAGGTGATCCACTGAGGAGGAGGGTAAAGATGTTTAACTTAACAGTTAAGTGTGGTTGGGTTGGTGCTGCAGGGTTTCCCTCATCCTCCATCTCCCTCCCCTCAAGGACCAGAGACCCAGCCTTCAGGAAGCCCACAGGAACAAACTGCCAAGGCCTTTAGTGATTTCTCAGTGTTACCACAATATCAGATACCACTGAAGCAAGAGGCAATCGCATCAGAACAAGTACCATTGTAAAGTAAGCTCAGATGTGGCCTAGTTTGCACCACATGCAAAATAACTCTGCTTTTAGCCAATCTTATAGTCCAAAGTAATGGCTAAAGAAAAACTGTCAAATGCATCCATCTGGGATGGTCGCTTTGCACCAGGGAGAATCTGGGGGTGGGTGGGAGGTGAGAAATGCTTTAACATAAAGCTAGATGTTGCTGTCACTGGAGTGAATAGAGTTCTATTGTTCTTTTCTAGGAGAGTGAATCTTCTGGTTTTGTCCTCCATTATGTCTTGGATCTGGGGCTTCCTGGGGAAGGAGGAAGAAGAGAAGGGTTAGACAGACAAGAAAGTATGCAACTACTCATTTACTTGGTGGAAGTACAATGCTTTTTCCACTGCATTGCTTTGCACTGGGCTGAGTAGGAGGGACGGAGTTGTCAAAAATAATTATGGAAAAAAGGAAGCAGAAAACTAAAAAAAATATCCCTGAATGTTGAGAGCATCTGCAACCTTAAAAATGTGAGTTTAAAGCGAATTGCTTCTTATATAGCAACATGTTAGATTCTCTGGTGGGCAAACTGCTCTTCTTGATACAGTCACACAGCATTAGTCATATATACTCTTGCTAAGCACCAATCTGTTAGGTCTCCTGTTACAGGAGCTAATTGCTTTTTGAGCTAATGCATACAAATATAGTTACTCAGTTAATCTCTCTCTCTTGGCCCCCTCTAGCATGTTTGAAGTGTCACCAGCATTATGAAGACTTCCTGAAAATATTTCTTTAAGTCTTACCAGTCAAAAAGGGATGATAAGAGGATAGGAGTGTAGTGGGAGAGGGGAAGAACGATGCAAAAGGGGATTAAGCCCTCCCCACCACCACTTTCTCAGCAGATCAGTATAAAACAACTAACCTGAAAGAAATTTTGCAGATTTATACCCATGGGAGATGTGTTTCATTACTTCATTTCACTTTGCTGTATGGTATGATTTCAGCTTATTCAGATGATGCTTATCAAAAATGCTGTCACAGTCCCAGTGTCTTTGACAACAAAAGTAATAGTGACCCAAGGAATTAAAGAAAAAACCCAAAACCAATTCCAAATTATTTTAATTTAAAAAAAAAGGTAAAAATCACCTTTTTCTTTATTTTTCTTTATTTTTTTATACTCTTCACTGGAAAATAATGAATACAGTGATTTCAGCAAATTAGATATAAATCTTCTCTTAATTATTATTTTAGGAAGGTAGGAGGTGAATGATGGACAGAGAATGTGCCAGTATGAAAAGTTACTTTAAGAAGGAAAGTTAGAAAAAAATTAAAAGGAAGAAGCAATAAGAACAAAAATGGCAAAGTAAGTATAATATAGAGAGAGATCTCTGTGAGACCTTGTAGTGTTAGTTTGGGAGGGGTTTGTTTGAAATATATACTTTTACATTTCTTGAGAATTTCCTTCTTAAATGATGACATGAGCAAAAGTAACAGTTGGTCAAAACCAAGTAGCTGCTTTTTACTGAACCTACTCAAAAATCGTCTTTTTGGCAGTATTTGACATCCTATTTTTATCAATATTTACTCCCAACTTTGTATTAGTGAGTAAAATCCCAGCTGGACATTGGAGTGCTATTGCTCTTGCTGGCACAGATACTGAGTTAGTGTACTGTCAAATGGGTATTTTCTTCCTTGAAAAATCTTGCAACCTAGGGATGTGCCAATATTGTAGTCATTGTAGTTAACAAAGGCTTTTCCAAAGTAACTTAAAAGTTAGCTAACCCAAGTAGTGCTTTCAATATTTTTGTAATGCTCAACACAGTCTGTGATTCCCACCTGAGAATTTTAATAAACATTTGAGCTACTTAATACCATTTGAGATTTATGGTGTGGTTATTTCTCGGCTTGCAGCCTCTGATCTAAGTACCTTGAAACTGTCTCTGAAATGTTTTTATGGACAACAGGGAGTGGGGTGTAAACATTTTCTGAATGAGAACTCATAGCCTCAATTGCTCAAGACTGCCTCTAGGCCCAACAGCAGATGGTTCAGCCACCCATGCTGGTTTATTCCCAGGTTTCTTTAAAACAGACTCAATGAAATGACTGAATCTGGAGGAGTAACTTTTTCTTGGTGACTTTGCCTGTTCCCAGCAGATCTCTTCCTTAGGAGCAAAATGCAGTATTGAACAAATGCCTTTTTCTGGTCCTTAGCACATGGGGCACCAATGGGGGCCATGGTGAAGACAGACTAGATATAAGGAAAACGTTTTTTGCAAGATGGGGGGTGAAACACTAGAACAGATTGTCCAGGGAGGTGGTAGATGCTCCATCACTGGAAGCATTTACGGTCAGGTTGGACAGAGCTCTGAAGGTGTACCTGCTCATTGCAGGGGGGACTAGACTAGGTGATCTTTTTAGGTTCCATCTAATCCAAACTATTCTATAATTCTGTGGGTAGTGGTCTCTGTTGGAGAACTTGATGAATTATAATTTCACCAGTCATGATAAAGTCTGCTGCTTCTACATGCTGAAGACGGGTTTTCTTAACCAGACTAAATGTGTGTTGGAAACTCACAGTGATAGCCCCCTTTCTAAGAACTCTTATCACTGAAAACACAACCAGACAAGCAGAGAAGGTGGTTTAGTCTGATCTAAATCTGAGCAGGTGGAAGGTTGGAGCTTTGGACATCCGGTGCTAGCCTTTATGTTCACTTCCTCTTTAGACATGGACAAGGAACAAGTTATACTCTTAGAAGTCTCTAAAGTCTGATTCTAAAGTGGCTTCCTAAATTGGATCATTTGACAAAAGAAATTAAGAACCTTAGCTTGCTTTAGGATATGAATTCTAACATTTATGAAGTATTTTGAAGAACAAAATGCACCTTACAACTACTGAACAATAAATTTTGTTCTAGGCTTAAATACTGTCTATGTAAGCAAACAGATTTTTTTTTATCCACTCACAATTGCTTTTGGTGTCATCTTTACATTTATCTGGTCTCTTATTTCCAATGGGAACTGAAATGATCTGTTTCTCATTTATTTGCGTTGTTCTTATTGTAATTATTTGCCATCAAAAGACATTCAATGAAGTTGATAAAAGACTTTGCTATTTGATAAGAAAAGCTAATTTATGAATGTTGAACTCCTAGCTTTCCAGAGATCTATGAAAAGGAAGTAGACAAAACCAAAATGTGATTTATGCCCTCAGTGTTGCTTAATAAACTATTTGTATCATTGGCTTGGTAGAAAGTGAAAGAACAGTTTTTCTTGTGTTCCCTTTTGTTCCAAGTACTATATGAAAAAATAATATTATTTTAGAAACTGGTTAGCTTAATGTATTCCAGGCAGCTTAGATGGAAACAATATAATGTGGGCCAGTTACTACTGTCATGATTTTCAGGACCTGCCAAAATCTGTCATGAAGTTGAGCAGTTCAAGTCATTAGCAAGCTGAGCTAGCACTTTTTCCACACCACCACCCACCCACTCACTCACCTAGATAGTGTCTCTGTTCAGTGAGAGGAAAGTGTAGTGGAAGAAAGAAGACAAGGAGATTAAAACTGGTCTGATTATCAGTTATCCGATTGGATGTATCTTTTGGATTAGTCCCATGGTGCAAGTAGCCAAATTTATCACAGTGTTTTTCTCCCATGTGTTTGAAAACCTCTGTGACCAAAATACTTATTGCTGATCAACCCTGTAAGAGCCAGACATGCTCTATGGAGAGCTCTGAAAGCAGAGTCACTGGAATGAAATAGTCAGGAGGGAGTGCAGAACTGTGCCCGGAGAGATAAGCACAAATATCTTGGTTTTACGTCAAGAGCCATCTCTGTGAAATTCTTAATTCAGTCTGAACTGTGCATCATAGAGAACCAGCACAGTAGGTTTGAAAGAAGAAAAAGAAAAGACAAAAAAAGTAGAAGAAAAAAAAAGAGAGAGAGGAAAAAAAAACCTGCAAAAGAGTCTTTTAATTTCTTTGATTTGATACTTGTGAGCTTGCACTGTTTTACCCCAATTCTTCACTCTGAGCAGGGCCTGAGCATCAAGCTTTTGAATCTGACATGAGAATGTCACTATATTTGGCTCTAAATTTGACTACAAGCCATCTTGAAATGAAACTGCCAAATGTTGTCTGGCCACGTGTGGGTGAAACCCAGCAAACACCTAATCTGTGGCAGCTACATGAACCCAAAGGGTAAAGCTTAATAGTGTTCCTCATTTTCCCTCGAGATCCTGTTGCAAGCCTGACCTGTTTTCTGCATTTCTGCCTTACTCTTCTTTATGCCTGGCCTTGTGGGTGTTTTTACTGTCTGCAGCTCTCATAACTCTGAAAAATTAAGTCTGTGTTTATCTCCCTCAGAAAATGCTCCTGCATCTTTTCCTCTAACCTTCAAGAATCCTTGCAATGTCCTGTAAAAAAAAGGCAGCAAACAAAAATAGCACATTTTTTTTGTTTTGTTTATTTGTTATAGCAAATAATTTCCAAATACATGGCACCAAGTTAGCATACTAGGTTTCAAACTGTAAAAATGCAGCTTCAGAAACACTTGATGGCAAAGAAAACCAGCTGTCTTAAATAATGCAGATTTTTGTACATCTTGAAGCATTTAGTGCAAGTGAAAGAGATGTTAGAAATATGCATCAGAAGACCTAGCTTTAGTTAAAATCCTTGCCTTCTAATTCTGGTTCTGTTTATTTAAACAAGAATCTTTTTCTTCCCAGCTGTTACTTACCAGGCTATGATGCTCCAGAGTGTGAATATCTGTCAATTACTCAGCGTTAGTCAGCCCCTGAGCAATCACACCACAGATGATGAAAGCAAACAGGGAAGAATTTGGGACAGGGTTATCTCTATTCACAGACATTACTCTTTGAAGCATGAAGCAGGTGAGATAGCACTGGAATTCTGGTTGTGGTAGTGTCCATGGATGAGGAATGTCAGGCCTTCTCCTGTGTCTTTTTTTCTCCTTTCATGTGCAAAATCAAGAGCAATCTTCTGCTGCCTACAGTTATGTAGTAACCACTGATTTTTCAAGATATTTTCAGAATCTGGAATTACCTTTATACTCTAATCCACAGTCTATTGAACTAACAAGTAAGTCTGAAGCAACCAGGGTGTTGTTTACCCATGAAGCCAGTTTATTTTACCTTCTCCCCCCACCCCCTCCATCAAATCCTTAAACCTGTGGGTTTTTTCTTTCTGTAATTGTTTTTTGCTTTTTTTCCTGAAAAGATGACATCCTAATGAACAGCTACATGAGATCCCTTGTAGGCGAGGAACATGAGAACCAGTTAACCCAAGGCAAATAGAGATGTCCTGGTTTTTGAGAAAGAGCAAAGACATCATGTGACTTGAGTACTGCTTGGGGCTGTCCCTTGGATGAGTCAGGGCTATGTTTCTTGCATGATCAAACGTCTTTCAAATGCAAAGTTTGCTGTTTTGTCAGAAGCTGCCATTGTAGCTTTTTCTGATGCAGTCAACACGTGCAGCATTGCCTCTTCCATCATCTAGCCATAGTTTCAGCTAAGAGTCCCTATGGCTGTCACAACAGGACTTCTGCAACTTTCAGCCAAAAAGATTGAACTCAGTGGAGCAGCAGCCAGAAAGAGCACAACTGATGTATTTGTAGGTGTTTTTTTCTGTAGCAATCTCTTGATCAAAAGTAAATTGTTATTTTTGTTTTCTTAAAACACTTGAAAGAGGAGTGTTGCTCTCCCTACTCATGCAGTGACCTACAAGGTTCATTACAGCAGGCTGGGAAGAGGGCTAGACCTTTTCACCTGAGAGGAAAACAGCACCAAAGAAAAAAATATTTGTCCAAAGTTAAATAGGAGAGAACCTGAGCATTAACAATGAGATTGTTCTTAGTGTATTTTCTTGGGCAAAGCAGGAGCTTGGGAGCTTTCCAGGTAAACCAGGGGATTTTACCCTGTTGCAGGAAAATGCTTGGAGAAGGTTTGAAAATGGTAGCAGATCATGTCAGGCACCATTTTGTATCAATGGCTTGATCCTCTGAATTTTTAAAAATAATGATGTTTTTATGGGTTCTCCTTGCAAAAAGACCCCAAAAAATATCAGGAACTTGAATCACAGGGGAGAGAGCAAAGAGCTTGCAGCAGGAGTTCTGAGAGGTCCAAATGGTCCATTCATTTCAGCAAGAGAGCTCAGCTGTCTAGTAATGGTAATTTAAATGTCAAACTTGTTAGCAGTTTCATTCCTAATGAAAGACCTGGCTTTACAGATAGCTTTACTGGATAACTTTGCAATAAAACCCTACTAATGGAATCAGAGTTATACTAGCAAAAAAGCGCTAGGGCTAGCATAGTTTACTGCAGTTCAATGTGTGAAATGAGCTATACTGACAAAAGCACTTTTGGACAATATAACTGCTTCTATGGTATCCAGCAGATTTGTGGCAATGGATTAAAACTAGACAGTTGAAGGGGTTATAGCCCACAAATTTGGTTTAGGTCTATTTCACTGCCTAGCAGCATCTGTCAGGAAGGTGCAGAAGGACACCTGGGTCATCTAGTTTTAATCTGTTGTCGCAGATGTTTCAGAACACAAACCCAGCACTTTAGGCAGTGTCACAATGATTTTTACAAATTAGATGCACACCTTTCTATTTAACCAGTATAACTGATACAGCTAAAATTTCTTACACAGTTTTATATATGGAGGCATCCATAGGTTTTCATTAAATACTGGTACATGGACATGTAAGTGGCATGCTTGCTTGATGTCAGAAGTGATGTTACTTTTTCCTGATATAGAAACAGCTAAATCAAGAAACCCAGCAGAGCTGCTGAGTGCATTTGAGCTACACTCAGGGGCTCTACCAACACAGTTGTGATCTGAACATTTGTGTAGTACACTGCATGTGGCATCTCAAGTAAGCAGATAACACAGTCCCAGCCTGTACTGGAGGGACTTGCACCCACATTGTCCTTTAAATCCCACCCAGATGTTCTGGTTGTTTACCTAACATTGAATAGGCATACCTGAAACTCAGTTGAAATACAGATGGAAAACTGAGGAGCAAAGCTGTCTGTCAAGGGTTGGTTGCTTTTTTTCTGATTTGGTGAAAGCAGTTGGAAACACAGCACTTCTGAATTTGACTTTTCAGTGTGAATGTTTGGATTTGCGCATTCATAGAGCTGAAAGAAATCTACCCTGTCATACTCTGTACTGAGTTTGGCCTCCAAGCTGCTTTCTAAAAAAAGTAAACTTTCTGTCTTCTGTTAGAAAAGGCATTTGGTGTGTGCCTATACTTTATGGCTACAGTTGGAAGATTTTAACTCTGATTCCCAGTGTGTCCTGTGAGCCCTTTTGCTTGTATGTAATGTACCAACCTGAGTCTCTTTTTCCTCCTCTGTGTTACTACACTGATTTAATCTAAATAACCTCTCCTTGCATCCTATTAATTGTTCTACTGTGCGGGTTCAGAGGTAATGCACTAATGCATTAGCCTTAGGTCAAAACTGAAGGACCTCAGTACAGCTCTGTCTCTTTCCAAGCTTCTGCTAGTGTGGCTCCAGGGAGACCATTTAGAAATGGGCCAACACACTCCAATAATGAAGAGCTGTGTCACTGAGCAAGTAAATGACCAAGGCTGTATCACCGGAATGTTGTCTTGTTTCTCCACGGAGGTGTAAGCTGTAGTCCTGGGCACACAAGTCCTCTCAAACAGAGCTTCCACAGTCAAGAGAAGCACTCGTATATTACTCTTTGTTGTTCACCTTCAGGGAAGCATCTGTAACATTGCTTTATTTGTGTTTCTGTAAGTTGGCTTTTGTCTTACCTTCCATCAGAGCAGCATGTGCACAAAAGGAAACAGCGTGCTTTATCTGCTAATGCACAGGGCTGGGATTTGAGAGCTATGGATTCCCAAACTACTTTTGTCACGGGCTTGGTAGGTGACCATCAATGTAACAGTAAACTGGACTCTTGTGCTGAGGAAGGGAAAATACTACAAATATCCTTATATTTTCTAAAGTGTGTCTTTGGACATCGATTATATGTGTTGCAGTGCTAAGCTGTTCGCTTTTATAAAAAACAATAATAGAAAATGAATTCCTTGCTCTAGCAGCCGCTGAATTTAAAAATAAGGTTTTTTAACAAATAGCATGATCTTAAGGCCAACCACCATATTTTGTACAGGTTCTACAGAACACTGACATTTTATTTATTTTTTTTCTTTTTCTTTTTTTTTTTTTTTGCAAAGCATCAGTCATGCATGAATTACAAAATACCTTTCTGAAACTGAATATATATGGCTGTACTGTGCAAATGTTTGAAGTGCATGACTTCCATTAGGAAATTTGTTTAGTGGGGTGAAATCTTAACTGTGTTAAAATCAGCAGGGCTTTTGCCATTTGTTCCAGTAGGCTATTAAATTTGCAACTGTGAATAGTTTACCAGATTGGGTGCAACCTTCTCAGCTTTTTTGTGGTTTTGGAATTATGTCCAGGCAGAGTAGATGGAGCATAGCTTTTAACTATGAGTTTGAAAATGCTTTGCTAATTCCCTTAGCAATTGTTGTGCATGAATTAGTGTTTGTTTCCATTTTAAGGATAAGAAAATTAAATAAAACCCCCCAGCTGTCCAAGACTGCACAGGAGACACAAAACTGAGGGACAAAACTCTGACTAATTGCAAATTCTGGGTATCACAGTTTTTCTTGACTCAAGAAGTTAAAGAAAGGATTCATGCCTTTTAGTGTCAAAAAGGTTGGAATCTGCCTGTAACTCTCAGAAGGTAGAAATAGCTCATTGAAACACAGTACACATTTCTCTCTAGTGCTGATTTTCTAGTTTGCATGTCTCCTTTTCATTCTGTCTTGACCATATATGCTGTTTCTCTGATGCCCATGACACTGCTTTTAGAGCTCTTCTATGGATTTCGAGAGAACTGAAAAGTCTGCAGCAGCTTGTTTGGCAGTAGGCATAAGTGATGGATTTGAAGAGCAGAAAGGTTAGAAAACAATAATGGTGTATACATAAGTAAAACTTATGAGAAGTAGAGGGTTGTTTGCCCTCTGCCCTTCGAAATGGGGCAGAGGTGACTGTAAAATAAAACAATAGAAATTAAAGGTTAAACTGTACTGGAAATACATTGTTTCAAGTCCACTTTTAGCAGACAGACCAAAAAGCTTTTTTCATCAATTAGACTTTTTTTTCTGCAAGAGTCTCTAAGTATCCTTTTACACTCCAGCCTTCTAATGCATAATGCACGAGTCTCAGGAGGTCACAGTTGGGTGGGGAGACTGTCTTTTCATTTGTTACTTTCACACAGTTTGTAGCTCCTGCAATATCTGACTCTTGTAGGAAGAGTAAGTATTTAGAAAGCCTCCAGGGCCTCTGAAGCTCAGATCACTGCTGAGGTCTCCCCATTTTCAGAATAGAACGATGTCTTGACATCTCCTGTCTCTGGATTTTTTGTTGAGGCTTGCTGAAACAGCTTTGTGAAAAGCAGAATCTTAAACAAAGCTTCTTCAGTTAGGATCTATTGTTCTGCAAGGCTCATCAGTATTGAAACACTTTTTGTTCATCAGTCTGTAACAAAATGTCCTGCTCATGGTACTGACTGTGGCTTTAGGAAGTGGTGCCGGAACTGCAGTTCTTGTAGAGAAAGATAGCTCAGTCCCTGAGTGTGGCGTTAGGAGGCTTATGATGAAAATGTGCTCCTTACAGTAAGTTTACATTTTTTCTCACTTAGCAAATTGTAGCTTTCTGAGCCAAAAAGTGAGAAGAGAGAACTGCAAGCCTATAACTCAGGGTAAATTAAAGCAGATCCATATGGTTAATCTGTCAGCTATTGCTTTGCCCTCCCATCTGGTAATAATCAATAAGAGGCATAACATAAATAAGCCACAGTGTATTTTGTGTGCATGCATGTGTGCGCGCATGCGTGCATTCTGGACTTCCGTTCCATTTTGAAATCACATCTGCACTTTATTAGGAAGATGCTTGGACGAGATTGTTACCAGCACTCCACATTTGCAGCATCGCTCTGCTCCAGTGTGATAAATATTTAATGTGTTTGGCTGTGTGCATGCAGAATAATAGGCTCTGCCAGAAATGCAGTCGAATCACTCAAGCCTACAGGGGCCACCCCACGCAGGGGAACACACGGTGCGCACGCACACACACACACACACACACAAACAGGATCAACCTCTGTCTGTCATTCAGCCAATGGATTTAATGTTTATTATCGTGGGGAACACTCTCATCCTATTTAATCCTGTCTAGATGGCTCTAGAATTTCACACAAACACCCAACGGAGAAAATGTAATCCAATAGTACTTTGTTTTAGGGAGTTGTTGAATGCAGACGTAGTAGACCAGTTCTGTTTTCGCTATTAACTTTTCCCTGCTCATCATGCTGATTGCTTTTTCCTTCTGCAGTAGCTATCCTTGTTCCCTTATATGCTCTTGCTGCAGTGACAGAGCTCTCTGGTTTAGAAAGGCAATTAAGTAAAGTAGTATCTTCTGAACATAGATGTACAGCAACAGGGATCATGGTGCATTTAACTTTAATCGCTTCATCAGCTTAAGAAAAGACTACTACAAATTGTAGAGAAGGTGTAATATTCCGTTTGAATCTGTGTCATGGAATTGTTCCAGACATTTGAGTTACTACATGACTGCATCCATAAATAATACATTTTTGAAGGCAGCGTATTAGGAATAGCTGAGCCGTGTAGTGATGAATTTGTGGTGAGCTAAGCAAGTTGTCCAAGGGAGAACTGAGAACTAAATTAAAATAACCTTTACTTCTCACCTCCCCTCCCACCTGCATGCCACACTCCAAGGAAATAATCATTATTTTGTTTGACGATAGAGCACACATTATGTCAGGTATTTGCTTGACAGAGAATAAAGAAAAGTGTGTTGCTGTCAGGCAACTGAATATACGTTGCAAAACATGATAGATTTGAAGGTCAGTGGATCCAGCACTCAATCTACCAAACAATCTACCCAGCTTGATTTATCTGTCAATATTTAGAGCTGGTCAATATTTTCTTTTATGAAGGAACATTGGTACTTAAAAATGCTTAACTAAATTAGTTTCACTTGCAGAACAAAAATATTTGCCAAAATATCGTATGTTCTGATTCTGTGCTGAAATGTTAATTCACTTCATATCCTGGTAGGAATACTTTACTACGGACTAAGATGCATATGACTTTATATTATTTTAATGCAAAATTAGAAAATGCAAGTTTTTTTTTCCTAATCAAAATCTTTGCTCTACTTTATAATGGAGCAAAAAAATACAAGAAACATAAAAAATACCATAACTTTAGGACCTAAACTTTCTGTTGCAAGAAAATGCTTTTGGCATCCACATCACAGAAATTCATGAGCCATTATCTATTATCACGAATGTTTTAAATGATTACGTACTGTCCAAGTAATATCTATTGCACCTTATGGTTTAGTAAACAGGCAAGCCTTGGCTGCTCTCATCTTTCTAATCCAGATGGGAAAAAGTCTGCTCATGGGGATTACATTATCAAGCAACCAGAAGAGTAAGGTTATTTCCCCCAGGTTTTTGTTTTAAACGAAGAGCAGAATGTACTTTGTGTTGGCACACACTCCCTCCTGCCCCCCTGCATCCCGAAACCATACACTGTCCTATTTAGCTCTTTTCAGGCACTGCCTGTGCACAAAGGAAACATAAATGCGGAAATGGTGATGAGCAAAAAGACAAAGTGATTGCCAGGAATAGTTGCCCCGGGTTTGTGATGAATGCTGTGAGTTGACTCACCACAGTGAGGCCTGAGGTGTGCTTGGTGGGGCACTCTGGTTGTCACTGTTTTCTTCAGTGCAAAGAGGAGGGATAAGACACAATAAAGCTGAAACAGGAGACTCACTCAATGGATACAGAAGAAAAACAGGCATTGTTGAGCTCTGAGCATGTAAGTTAGTGTACACAGATTAAATGCAATATAGGAATTATTGATTTGTAACTTGAAATGGGAAAGAAATACATTTCCTCACTGCTCTTACTTTGGTATGGGCGGTGACCAGGGTAATAATGGATCTCTATCCTTACATAAAAGGCTCTTCTCTTAAAATAAACAATGAAATGGTGCCCTTCTTCCCCTCCCTCTAGCACACACAGAGAAAATATAGCTTAAAAGTTCTTTTCGTGCTAGTTCTTTTTTTTTTCTGAAGGCATTTATCCTATTACTGGAAAAAAAATCTCAGTCAATAATTCATGGAAAATACACCCGTAGTTCACATTCTGACCTTCCATTTTGGTAACAGATCTCCCTCCAACTCTCACAGGGCCAGAATTAAGTGTTTTTTTCTGGTGCACAGGATGGAAGCCTTCTGCCACAGGAAAAAAAGGCCCTTACTATGTGTTTTGGTCTGTTAATTGAGATGGAAATCAGAATTGCATATAAAGCTTTATATTAATCAATTAGTGGTTTCTGTTCCTCAGGGTTTTTTTTTTTTTGAAAGTAAAATTTAAAACATGTCCAGGTAGTTCCTTTGTGTAATTTTTTGTCTGTTATAACATTTTTAAAGGCCTGCTACTTTGAACTTGATAGAATTCTATTATTACATGCTAATGCAGAGAGAGCCAACAGGAGTTAATTCATGTTTAGGTGTCTTATTGATCTGGCACAATTTGAGAAAGGAAACCCAGTAAACTACAGCTTAACACAGTCATTTCTGTTCATCCCAGAAAGTGGCACATCCTGGAATTTTAGATTTACTCCTGAGCTGCAGAAAAATACATTTTTGGTTTTACTTTTAGTTTGGGTTTTTTTGTTTTGTTTTTGTTATATTGTAATTTTAAGGGCTGCAAACATTAAATTATTACTCCCTTGAGCATCAACTGTCATCAAACTCTGAGATGCATGTGATGGCACCTAAGATCAAGTATATTTCAAACCTGGAAAATGTTTATAAATGTTGGCTGCTGAACAAGGTATGTCTCAACAAGTTTTTTTCTTTTGATTACAGGTTCCTTGTCACTCGTGCTCCACTTCATGCATAAGATACACTGAAAACCTCAAACAACTTAATATGGCAGCTAAGCATGTTCCAGGACGTTTCCATAAAACTCAATAAACATTTCTCACTCAGTATCTAAAATACTTACAAAGTATTCAGTCATTCCTGTGTGCAACAGAAACAAAGTGACTGTGGAACCTAAACCCACTAGCTTTGAGTGTGTTAATGCCTTTTTGACTTAAAGTGGTACTCCTTCACTGAGGTAGAGGACTTCAGCAATTTCTCTCAGCACTATAGTTATAAAATATTCACTTTGATGATGTAAAAAGATGAAGAGATCTCAGAAGTTTATGTCTGTGGTGCAATAATATTAAAAGACCAGAGGAATACTCTGCAATATGCAAATATTGTTGTTATTCAGTAGTAAGTGCCTTTATCAAGATAATCATTGCAGGTGATTTTCCTCCTCCTACAGTAATATCTTCCAGATGTGGGATTACTTTAAATAAATAGCAGATTAAAAAAAAAATTACATTAATATGTTCTATGATTAAAAATTATATGTATATAATAATATACATATCCCAACCTTTAAAAAAAAGCCATAGATAATGAACAAATCAAAGGGAAGCACAGTTTTGAGATTCTCATGCTACTGCATATTCTATAGTGAATCAAACATTTTTGTATAAAAGATAATCTATAATTGCTAAAAAGATGTATTATTTTGACTGTCCTGGGTTAGTATGATACTAGGCATGGCATACAAGGAAGTTCCACCTGAACACAAGGAAGAACTTCTTTACTGTGTGGGTAACTGAGCACTGGAACAGATTGTTCAGAGAGATTGTGGTATCTCCCTGACTGAAGATATTCAAAAACTGTCTGGATGCAATTTTGTGCAATGTGCTTTAGAATGACCCTGCTTGAGCAGGGAGGTTGGAGCAGATGACCCACTGGGGTCCCTCCCAACCTGACCCATTCTGTGGTTCTGGCTGGCTCCATTCTCTACTGAGCAGGGTGGGTGGGGTGTCAGCACCTTGCAGCAGCACTCAGATCTCCTTCAGTAGGAATGGGTCTCTGGGCCACTTCACCTCTGCTATATATCTGTGTACTTGTGGCAAAATAGCCCCACTACCAAATTAATCCATTCATTTTTCTTGGATATGTATGAACTCTCTTTTCAATGAAAAAAATGAGAGTTCCATGAAGAATTAATTCCCTTGTAAATTCTTGAACTGCACCGCAGTGCCATCCTGGAAAACCTCTGTACTAAGGGGCTAAAATTATGGAATTGTGATAATACTGGTGATATTTACCATATATTTAGTGAAGAACTCTACCATTCTGCATGCCAGTCATATGATGGTGCAGGACAGAAAATGGATTCCCTGACATCAGCTTGCTTTGTCATGCCAGAGACACAGACCTTTTGAATTGTATTAAAACTAAAATAAAATTTCCTGAAGCAGAAATCTTCACCATGACTAGACATCACACATTATGCAGCATCTTACCTCACTGTTTTTCTCTGCTTTCCTACCTAAAAATGTTTAAGAATACATTATTTTTTTTCCTGAAATTAAATGGCAGAATAACAACTAGGAGATCTCTTAAGCCATGCAGCATTCTGGGAAGTACATGCATTTAGAGAATATTAATTTTGCCCCTAAGGCAAAGGGGTCTCCATCTGCTCAAATCTTTCATTGCTTAGCCTGTGAAAGGCTGTACATTAATTTTCAGTGAATTCTTAATCTCCATAGGAATGGTTACTCTGCTGACATTGCAAGCTAGTGTCACCATTTAAAATTCCAATTATCACTGACTTCTTTATGAATCTGTTTGCTTATGCTTACTTTCTGACATATCCCTACTAATTTTATATCTTGAGATATGCTTTAATTAGGTTCAGTCAGCTTGGAAAAGAACTGTGAGCTTACTGGAGCTTTGCCAACACGCAGTATGATTTTATGCTGTTTGATCTATTTAGATGTCTTATGTATGTTGGCTCATAAAGGCTGGGTGATCTAGCTGTACTAGAGTCAACAGTAGCAGTGAGAAATTTTGTTTCATATGCCACAGCTTCTGTGCTGGTTTTGGCTGGGGCAGAGTTAATTTTCTTTACAATAGCTGGTATGGGGTCATGCTTTGGTATTGTGCTGAAAACAGCGTTGGTGACACAGGGATGTTTCTGCTATTGCTGAGAAGTGTTTACACAGAGACAAGGCCTTTTCTGCTCCTCATCCTGCCAGTGAGGAGACTGGAGATGCACAAGAAACCGGAAGGGAGCACAATATGACCCAAGGGATACTCCATACTGCATGGCATCATGCTCAGTGTATAGGTCTGATGGAAGAAGGGAAGGGAGGATGTTCAGAGTGAAGGCATTCATATTCCCAAGCCACCTTCATGTGTGATGAAGCCCTGCTTTCCTGGGAAAAGCTGAATGAATACCTGCCCACCCATGGAAAGTGGTGAATGAATTTCCAGTTTTGCTTTGCATGAGTGCACATTTTTTTCCCTATTAAACTTTCTCTGTCTCAACCCATGAATTTTTTCACCTGTCCTCTTATTCTCTTCCCCATCCCACCTAGGGGGAGTGAATATCTGTGTGGGGCTTAGTTCTCAGCTATGGCTAAATCATGACAACTTCATGTGAAGGAACCCAGGCAACTGTAAACTCTCTCATTTGATAAACATGAGGAGCAGAGCATTCAAAGGTTGTTGCCCAATGTCTCCTACATATCCAAATGGAAAGAGGATCCTTTGGCTTCCTAGAGACGTGAGTTACAGCAGCATTAGCTTGAGATACAGGAGTCTTCTGAGGGCAGAGTGCAAGTGTGGTGCTTTGTTGGGAACTTCAGTTTCTACTGGGAAGGTCTGATTTAGCACTAGACTGCGTCTGAAATTATTGCCTGTAATCATCAGATCTGTTAAGCAGGAGTTGACAGATTGACAGATAAATGGTTCTAAAAAACATTGATGCTATTTTGTTATGTGTTGTAAAGAGAGAAAAATTGAAGAATAAGGAAAAAAAACAGTCAGCAAAATTGTAAGTGAGAGAGAAGTCTGGCAAAGATTATTTCATATTGTTAAAGAGAGAAATAAGATGAGAGGATATGGTCTGTTCTGCAGGAAAGAGAAAATAGGCTCCCCATCCAGAAATTTTGTCTGCTGCTGGATCTCTGCAGGTGAACAGATTCTCTATTTAAGTGGGCTGCTGCAAGCAGTTTTTTCATCCTTACCTTTTTAATGCATTCAATGCCCCACTCTCTGTCTTCATTGCATTACGGTGGCCCTTTTGCTGCAGGATGGACCCCTCCCTAATTGTCAGGCTCATTGTTTTTTAAGGCTAGAGCAGCTGTCTTGCAAAGACAGGTAACTGAGTGAGAAGCAACCAAAGGGTGCAGAGTAGCAGTGATCCAGACACCACTCACCAGTTCCCTCATGGATACTGTCAGTAAGGGGAAGGCAACTGCTCTGTTGCCTCATATTTTGTTCAGTACATTCCAGGGTTTATGGATCCATATCTATCTTACTAACCTCTAAAATCCTATTGACATTGGCTTGTGATAATGTGATAATGTCCTCCCTCCTACTGCCCAAGAAAAAGAAAAGGGAAAGGTAGATAAGATTAAACACTGTGTAGAACAAGGCAGACTAAATTGTCATCTTCTGTTACAGGCATCAGTTCTGGAAAACTGCAAGCTTTTCAAAGAGAATATCCAAAACCAATTTAATGCATTTCAGAGCTCTGTTTTCAGTCAACACAGCTAATCTAGGAGTTGCAGGCCACTGTATTACAACTACATTACCAGTGCAGATGCTGCTGCAGTAAAGTGTAAGAGTACCTCAGCCAACTTCAATGTGGATGTGTCAAGGACCAGTATCTGATTATACACGATAACCCAGAGCAGAGGGTAAACAAGGAAAACTATTTGCTTCCTTTTCCACTACACAAATGGAGTGTCATTAGATCAAGCTATCAGGTGGCAAGATCAAACCAAACAAAAAAGAATTCATTAGAAAACACACAATAAAACTGTGTAACCCATGCTGTAGGGTTACGTGCGTGATAAACCTGCATGTAGGGTCAAAATTTGAAAACCTGTATTTTGTGGTAGAGAAGAACACTGTGGCTTTTTACATGCAGATAACTGCTTTGGCTCAAAAAGTCTCTAGACTGCAAATTGATAGGAACCTGGTAAATATTTAGGGCATTGCTACATGCCTGTCCTGTTCCTTCACTTTTTTTTCTGGCATCCATATTTGACTGCTCTTGGAATAAGTAGAATAAGATAATTTGCTGGATGGCATTTTCTATATGTAGGATGAGCACAAGCTGGAAAAATCTGTCCTTTATTGGAACTGTGGGCAAGGAGGCAGAGATCAGAGGCACTCATGCTGCACTGGGGCAGCAACTAGAATTTGTAGCAATATTCTGGTGAGTAGATTTCTAGAGATAACAGTGTGGGAAGAAAAAAGAGCTAGAGGCCTTAGATCATAGCCATGGGCTGTTAGTCTGGGAAAAAAAAAAGCCCCAAGTCTCCAGACAGATGGAAAAATGAGGCCTGAAGGCTACTGCAGTGATGTAGGAAATATCATTAAATGAGATGGCTGCCTGCAATTATACTAGCATTTTATGTGACACTTACGCTAAATTTCTCAGTTGGGACCTGAAAGCTGTCACCTGACTGGTGGGACTTTAACTAGTGAAATTGCAGAGGAGGACTGAGAATGATTTTTTGAAAAAAATACTTTATTTTTAGAAATCCCTGCAACTGAAGTTTCATGAATATTATATGCACCATTACTCTCAAGAATAGGCAGCAAGTGGAATGACCGATGGTTTACATGAGAGAGTCATGCTTCACTAATGTACTCTATTCCTGATGAGGTCAATCCTCTTGCTACTAAGACGGCAATTTTTAAGGTCAGACTGCTCTGTGGGAAAGGCAGTGTGCAGACAGCACACGTGCAGTATTAGAAAGAGGGTGGGATGCTTGCCCCAAACACCCCTAAACAAGAACATTCCTTTAACAGAGCACTCTTTGTCCTACCTGTCCCTGTCGAGCCCTGCCTGGCTCTTTCCCTACACTCCCCCCCATGATTCAGTACAGTATTTCAGACCCCTGGGGCCAATAGCTCCTGCCCCAGTGACCCCAGAGAAGGGCCAGTCTCCAGCCCCTCAGAGACCTGCCCTGCCTGGCCATGGACTCACCAAGATGGGCCAAGCTGTGAGCCTATATTCCAGCCTGACCACAGAACATCCCAATCCCCACTGGGGTTCCTGGGGCTGGGGCTGCCTTGGTGCCCCCTGGAGCCAGCAGGTTGAGGGAAGTGATCCTACCCCTCTACTCAGTTCTGCTGAGGCCAAATTTGGAGTGTCATGTCCAGTTCTGGGTTCCTCAATACAAGAGAGACACGGAGGTACTGGAGCAGGTCCAATGAAGAGCAACTAGATTGATCAAGGGTCTGGAGAATCTCTCATATGAGGAAAGGCTGAGGGAGCTGGGCCTGGTCAGCCTCTAGAAGAGACCACTGAGAGATGACCTTACCAATGTGTATAAATATCTAATGGGACACTGTCAAGAAATGGAGTTTGGCTCCTCTGTGTGATGCCAAGCAATAGGAGGCAACAGGCAGAAACTGATGTACAGAAAGTTCCACCTGAACATGAGGAAGAATTTCTTTACTGTGAGGGTGACTGGCCACTGAAATAGATTACCCAGAGAGGTTCTGGAGTTTCCCTCACTGGAGGTATTCCAGAATTGTCCGGATGCAATTCCATGCAATATGCTTGGATGACCCTGCTCGAACAGGGAGCTTGGATCAGAAAGCTCACTATGGTCCCTTCCTACCTGAACCATTCTGTTATTCCTTTATTCTGTGATTCTGTGAATGTGGACTTTGCTTCAAACTTTTGTAAATGTGGTCACACCCTTTAGCATTTCTGTCCCTTTTCTAAAACAAATAAACAGCTATTCAAACATCCTGGAGGAAAGACTTGAGAAGAAAACATTTTCAAAGAGTTTTGGGATCCTTGGAACCAAATGCCTCAAAACCAAAACCACTGAGATCATTCTTATTACTAGAGCACAAGCCTAATTGGAACATTGCATTTTGCTCTAGACAGTAAATTCACTATTGCTACAAAACGATTAGCAGTCTTACCATCTGTTACAGGTGTAATGATAATTGACATTTTTATTAATATCTAACATTGACATGATCTGTCTTTACATTCTCATGTTTTCCATTTAATTTGGTATTTTTCTGAGCAATAACAATATATAAAATTATAAATAATATATATGTACTGATTAAAACTACTCCTTCTTTTCTTGTTTTTCTTCTTAGTTATTACCCTCAATCATGACCTACAGACTTAAAAAACTTCTGAAATGTGACACTGAAAGGGAAAATATTGCATTCCTTTAAAAAGATTTTTTGTTCCAAAGCCATGTCATATAGACCAAAGGTCTGTTTATCTTGCTGTTTCCTCTCCTGATGATAGGTCAGAGATGGTGCTTAGAGGGAGGACGAGAGTCAGGGCAGGCGCAGAACAATGCTCCTTTGAAACCTCCCAGTTAAAGGCATTTAAGAGGGCAGACTTTCTGAGCCAGGGGCTGTTATTTGTCCACTCTGTTTAAGAGCCTCTGGTGGACCTGTCTTCTGTGATTTTTGTCTAGTTCATTTTTGAGCATGTTCAGTCTTTTGGCCTCAACAGCTCACTGTGTCAATGAGTTGGACAGTTTATTATGCAATGTGGTTTTAAATTTGAGACCTGGAAATTTCATTGGATGCCCTCCAGTTCCTGAATTGTGATGAAACACTGAATTCTCTTGTCCTTATTTTCTATGACTGCCGTCAGCAGGCAAGAATTCTTCTGGGGTTTGAATGAGAACTACAATGTAACTAATAAGAAAAGCGTTCAATTTTATTTGTTAAAACAAAACATTTGCAAAAATCACTGATCCCAAGAAGCATGGTGAAACTATGGAGCTGTTTCCTATTTGTAAGAGTTTGGATGAGTCCCTGTTATTTATAAAATGTGGTCTCTTTGTAACTCCATAATAGAGATGGCAGCAGAGGCAAGGAGCTCCCAGAGCAGGTCCAGCAGAGGATAATAAAGATGATTAAAGTACTGGAGCATCCCTGGTAAGAGGAAAGGCTGAGAGAGCTGGGCCTCTTCAGTTTGGAGAAGACCAAGAGGGGATCCCATCAATGTCTGTAAGTATCTGAAGGGAGGGTGTTGAGGGGATGCAGCTGGGCTCTTCTCAGTGCCAAGCAACAGGACAAGAGACAATGGGCAGAAGTTGATCTGCAGAGAGTTCCACCTGAACATGAGGAAAAACTTCTTTACTGTGTGGGTGCCTGTGCACTGGAGCAGATTGCCCAGAGAGGGGATGGAGTCTCCCTCACTGGAGACATTTAAAAACTGTTTGGAAACAATCCTGTGCCATGTGCTCTAGGATGACCCTGCTCAGGGATGACCAGATGCCCACTGTGGTCCCTTCCAACCTGACCCATTCTGTGACTCTGTGATAACATCTATCATTTAATCCTGTGATGACACATTTTTTCTGTTAGGCTCTGCCTCTTTCAGTCTGTTGTATGGATGGCTCTATGGAAGGATAGTTGCTGCAAAGTAAATATACTTTACTTTTTAAAATTAGAAATCACATAAAGGAATAAGATTTTATTTAGTATTTATAATTATAATTTATCATTTATCATGGACTAGGCCTCATTTATTGCTGCAGAAATTCAAGTGTTGCTTATATCAAATATGGAGCGAAGGGCTTGCATCCAATGAGGGAAATGCTCACAGGAGTAAAAAAGTTATTGCTAGATTAAAGCAGTTGGGTGATGTGTAAAAGAATCCTCTCTGTCGTGACAAGTTCAACTTATTCCTGTTAGCTATAATCCAGAGTTTCAAAGGAAGTGCTAAACATACACAGCTGCTACTGGATCCATTGGAAACTGTAACTGGGTCACAGAAACAGCTATAAGAGTGGTAAGGGTTCTGAAAAAACAGATGCCACTTATCTGAAGGTAGTGCTCCTGTGAATGTTTTACTTGCCAACCTCTAAACTGAGTTACATCTTGCTGTCTTTAAAATCTCATCCCTTTTACTGGCAGTAGAAAGTAAATGCTACTCTTATCAAGCACTCAGATATTGTAGTAAACAACACCATAATAAAAAAAAATCATAATGAAGTTTCTACTTAAAACATGATCATCTATTTTCTGCACATATGATAACAAACAGGACCTTTGTAGCCCCTTGTAAAGCCTGATAATTTTTTGCTAGTGAAAACAATACCACAAATCAGCCAAAGAGCCTTCAGGTTTTTGTTAGATCCCTGAAGAGAGTACCTGCTCCCATCTTCTGACAAAAGCCATTGGCACATTTTGTTTGTCTTTAATGGACATAGCAGTGTTAGTCTTCCTCCACTCTCATAGTCTGATCTTTCACATGATGTATTTGACATCCAGAACATGCTTCCCCTACCTCCAACTAATGAGTAGAAGCAGAGCACCAACAGGAAGCTTCACAAGAAGGCTTCTGATAAGGTGCAAAGCTATCACTGCCTGAGTTCATATGAACAGCTTATACATGTCTTACACCTCTAGCTAGGATCAATATGCTTTAAACTACAGCTTTGGCAACACAAGTTCGGTTTGTCTTATTCTGACCTTGTCTGTGTAAGAATGAAGTGTCGTTGAGAATTAAGTGTTATCAAACCTGTTCAAGATCTGCCTTAATTTTCAAATTTCAGGATGACAACCAATCCTGGGAAGAAAGCAAGCCTGTGTTGAGCATAGAGAATTTAATAATGTCTTTATATTCTTTAAGTCCTGCCTCTGGCATGGAAGCTGAGTTTTTCTTCTCTGTTTGACCTCCTGTACTGCTTTAAATTAGGTCCAACATAACTTCCTTTGATTTTCTTGAACTATGTAGAGCTGTATCTGCACATATTTGAGGTTCATATGAGATTCTGTTACTATACAGGATGGGTCCTTTTAGGATGAGTTTGGCTCCTTAAAGGTTATGAAAATTATGTCTTTTCTCGATGCTATTTTTGGCTTATTAATCCTCCCTTGTTTAGATGCTGAGTTACAACTTGAAAAATATTCAGTTTCTGAGGAACACAGTTATTTTTCTGCTTGGGCTTGTCCAAAAGCAGGTTTTGGAAGTATTAAACACTGCTGTCAAAGGTGAACTGATTGAATAAATCACATTATGTGTTTGTCCTTAATAGATGAGATTGCAGGTGTGGTAACTTAAGGGTCAAAATTTAAAACTCAGTCCTCATACAGAAAGCTTGATCAAAAAAATAGTTTTAATTTACTATGGAAGTTAGGAAACCCATACAAAATTACTTTAGTGAAATAGCAAGAGAACATACAAGAGAGGCTTGAACACTTGTCTGATAGTCATTCATCATTGTTGATGAGATATCAAATGAGCAAGGGAATAAAAAAATCTTGACCAAATATTTCAATGCCTATAAATCACCTGCCTCTAAAGTATACCTGCAGAAATTCTGTCTGTGGCCTCTGAAAGTAAGGTGGCTAATTTTGAGCAACCTGTCCTGATTTGCATCTATTAATTGATAAGTCACTGTTCTATCAGGGTTAGCAAACAATTACTTTAATTTCATTCCTTTCTGGATGTAACTGTGGTCCTTTTTCAGCATTATGGAGGGCTGACTCGTGCTTGAATGTCGATAATTTCAAAGTTCAGTTTCTGGGTTTTTTTGTTTATTTTGCTGTGCCTTGTCCCAAGTGGTCAAATCCCTTCATACATGTTATTGAGAAACCTTTTAAGATTACTGTCAAACACAATGAGAAAAAGAAGTTGATAGACCAAAGTGTGAATGGGGGTGGAAAAGAAATGACAGTGTTATACACAGGTTAAGTAGGCAGTGTAGGTTGTGCTTGGGCAACATTCTAATTTATTGACAACAATCCGTGTTTCATTTTTGACAGAGATATTTTGTTGTCAACTTTTCAGTCGATGCTTTATGAGAGAAAACAAACGCTGTAAAATAATGTCACTATGACTTGGGAACAAATCATGACTTCCCATTCTGATTCCCAGGTAATGCCTTCTCACTTTTTGTATGATTTTAAGGACTGATTCAACCTGTTGCCTCATGGCAGGGGGCTAAAACCAGGTCTTGCTGGACTTCTATACAATATAGACCTTAACTTCTGCTCAGACTTTGGCATATTGATTTGCCCATTTCTTCCTCAATTAATGATTTTTTGGAGCCTTGAATTTCTGATAAATACATGTTTAAAGTGTTTTAAAATGTTTTCACATTTAGTATTACTGATTCTGATTTAAAAGATGATTTCTTTTTTCCTGGGTTTGCAAATTAGTCATGACCCAGTAACAGAATTGTGCTTGCTAGGGGCATTAGTGACATGAATTATTTGGCAATAAAACTGAATTAAAATAACATAAAAATAAAAGTTAATAACCATCTACCTGCATATATTTTTAGCAAAAACAGGTTAGTTAACTTGCTTGCTCACAATTACACTTCTGTGTTAAAGGGGCGGCACAAGCTGTCACAATGCAACAGTTACAAGTAAGAATTAGTATTCCTCAGGGCAATGTTTTACTGCACAGATAAAAGTAATATAATTTAGTTTTTTAAACATTAATTAAGTCTGCTTTGAATTCTTCAAATGTGTTTTTCAAAACTGAGACCTTTGCTTTGGTAAAGCAGACATAAAACCCTGGGTCCATCTCCTCTGAATATTTAAATATCCATAACCCAGCTTTGGTATCAGGCCTATCTGTGTACTTTGGCCTTTTTAGTTCTTAAAATTGAATAAAATACATAAAATAGTTAAATATTTCTTCATCTATCTGTTTTTTAAGACACCATGTAGATGTCCATCAAACGGATGATGAAGACAAGAGTGGGATTTCATTACCCCTTAATGAACCTTGAACTATTGATGAAGGTCACTGGGTTAAATTTTTAGTTTTCTAAACTGGAGTAATGCATCATGTGGAAAAATACACTGAGCTTCTAAATGAAAAGGAATCATGATCATACATAATTTTTGGGGGCTTTTTTGGTTTTTTTTTTTTTTTTTTTTTGTTTGTTCATCTTTGTTTTGCTCACAATTTTACTTATTCTGTGCTTATTTAGCTAGCTACTGTTTTTTCTCTTTATAACTCCTAGATGTTGTGTTTCACAGACTGGGAATCATGAAAATATCAAAGTCTTGTTCTTACTAAGAGAGTAGAAGAGATAGGAACCTTAGAGGAATGCAAGCCTAACAGAGCAGAGCAACAAAGCTAATAGAGAAAAGCAGCAGGGAGCAAAGAGAGAAAGAAAATCCCCACTGGTGTAATGCAGTAATGTGTGCTGGTCTGTACTGAGCTTGTGATGTGTTGTAGAGGACAGTGTTGCTGCATGTGACAGTGCTAGTCACAGTAAGATCAGAGGCATGTACATCCTTTGGTACAATGGCTGTGGAATACCTTGCACCCTTTATGCCTTCCATAGAACTGTGATCCCTGTTATAAAATGTCCACACTTTTGCATGTATTTTCCTCCTGTGTCCATAAAAATCCCAGCCATGAATCATCTGAGAGCTGATGCTTTACTAATGTCTGAGTCTGCACCATATAGCTGAAATAATGACTAAGAGACGTCTTTGATGGTCAGTGTCCATTCAGAAATTGAACAGTTTTAAAATTCTCAAGGGTCAATATTGGAGGCCATTTAATGCCTTTTGATCCCATAGCTCTAAGGTGCCCTGTTAATTTCCTCAATGACTTAAATATCTCCCTGCCATCTTCAATGTCTTCTGACCTTGTTAAAATAATTCTTTTACACTACAGAGAATCTCTCACTATCAAACTAGAGAGAGAGGGTAAAATAAGGCTCGAAGATTTGCTGTTTTCCAGAGATGTCGTTCTACTTCTGGGTAACTGTAATAACATACACTGGGGTGAGATGTGTTGTTTGTCATTAGTGGCAGAAATCATAAGGAATGCTCCCTGAATTGTTTTTCAGGACAGTAATTTACTAAAATGGATCTTAAGTGAGAGGTCCGAGGCCTTGCTGGAGAACTTAGATTTTATTCAAAGCTGAATACCAGATCCTCACCTGAGGGCTTCTTTGTAATGATGAATCTGTTCATGATACCAAGCATGAGGAGAAGCTTCTCTATGGGAGGAACAACTCTAATTTTCAAGGCAGTTTAACAGCTCTCTGCAGCTATTATTTTGGTTTAAGGTATTTTTAGTTATATGAAGATAAAAAAAAGAGTGTGTGGAGTTCCCGTGATCCCGTGAAATGTCACAATGGAAGTATGAAGAGGGGCTTTCTTCAACCACTGCAGGGCGTAACCAAACTTATTACTTAGTAAACAGGAACAAGCTGACATTTAACAATCAGAAATAGCTAAATACATCTTCTGAGCTAGATTGATCTTTCACGCTACGCCAGAATGAAAATCCAGAAATTCATTTCGGCTCTTCTAACTATGCTGTGTTGAATACTTCTTCAGTATTCAAATGACTGGATGTCATAAACCAAACATATTTACACACAAGAAAAATAAAATGGTTGTTCTCTATTTTTTTTTCCAAATAATCACCTCACTGTCCTGCAGAGTATCCCCTGAATATCTTATAAGATTAGAAAGAACAACGTACTTTTTATAAACACATAAACAAAAAATTGAGGTGGAGGATTGAGGTGTGTTCTCAACTTTGTTTTTGTAGAGTTTTATTTATCTCTTGCAAATAAAGCTATGATCTGTCTGTTTTTACTCATACTCTTTTTCAAGATAAAGGAAATAAAGATTCTTCCAATTATATCAGTAGGAAGTTATTACAAGTGAGGGCTGAAGTACAATAACAAGAACATATTTCTTTAAGTGAGCTGATTTTGGTTTTTTTTAAATTGTGTTCTCTATGTCATTATTTGGTAAGAAACTCATGGGAATAGTGATCAACCAGTTCAAGGCTTAGTGAGGAATTATAGCTCTGGGACAAAAATATTCAGGATTTTAGGCTGCATGGCTTAATGGCCAGATTTGAAAAATACTTAGAGCAGAAAGATGCAAGTAGCCTCTTTAATCTCTATTTGAAATACATGGAAATAGACTCCCAGGAACATTTGAAAACTCCTATAGGTGTCATTGCCCTGACTGGAATGACCTAAATGATAGAGTTCTCTTTCAGAGTTACTCAGGCAGGTCACAGTGCCACCACTTGGCCCACTTTTTCCTAGATATGTAGCAAAATACCTTGAGGTATAGTTGAGCTACTTTGAAGAATAACGTGCTTTTATGTAAAACTCACGGGCTGTATTCAGTAGAGCCTGAGTTCAGAGAGACTGGATTATCTTCAGAAGTGTGGGACTTAGTACAAGAGCAGGATCATGTTTATGAAGTTTCTCACCATGATAGGCTTTAATAAGTTGTTTCCCATACAAAGAAAAGAGACCTGGGAAACAGGGAATACTATTTTATCAGCTTTAAATGCTCAGGTATGCCATTCTCATAGTCTTAATGAGTTTTTAGATGGAAACTTCAAGAAGCAAAGATAATAAAAGCCTTTGTGTAGCATGTAGATTAATGAAACTGCCAGACTGCAAGCTGATAATACTCTGCACGATACTTTATCAATTATTAGTCTTAAGGCATTATTTCACTTTATATAACAGTTTTGTACATGGTCATTGCAATCTGTGTGAGGAGGACTGAATTAATAATGGAATTCATATAAACTGGACCAAATTTTAGACAGTTGGAACTGGTTAATTTAGTCAAATAATTAAAAGCAAAGTGTTGTCGCTGCCTCAGTTCCCTTGGGGAATTTTGTTTCTATTTACAGAGTAAACAGTCTGACTGCAGAAACCAGACTATACTGTGCAAACAGTGAGTTGCCAAATAGTTGATACCAGAGAACCAACTGCACTGGGCATGCAGGGCACATTCGTTAGAATGTACCTTAGGAATGGGAATCCCGATGGAGCACTTTGCACGTGGCTTGGTTAGACTGAGAGTGTCATTGCACAGCTACACAATGACTTGGCTGGTCATTTTAAGGACAGATGAGAGGGATTTAGGCTTTTCTCCACTTTCATCCAAAATAGGTGGATTGGAAAACATCAAAAACCTTTCACTTGAAAATGCTTTGCCAGTCCAACCTATTCTGAAATCTTTTCCACAGAAGAGATGTGTATTGGTAGTCTGAAAGACAGATGTTTGGTGCTGGTATATGGGAGGAATGCAGCTCTCTAGTCTATAGAAAGGAAAGAAATGGATAAGAAATTCACACATCTTCCCTGCTTTTTGTTTTTTTCATAAGATCTTGAATCAACCTAAATCTTTTATTCCTGTGAGAAGGAAAACCAGAATTTGGTAAAGATGTTGATTTTCAGCAGAGTGGAGGTCAGCAGGGCATAACCAACACAAGGATGAGTTCAATCATTGTGTCCCTTCAAATACCCTAGGACAGTCAAAATGCATAAGGTCATGCAGATATCCATTAAGGGACCCTATTAGAAGAAAGATGACAGGGAGAGGAATAAAGGATCATTCCTCAACTGTGACTAGAAGAGTTCTCAATATTTTCTTTGTTGAACTTTTTCAGAATACTAAAAAGCAAATAGAAACCCTTTAAGTCAGGTTTTGGGTAAATGTTTAAACAGTGAACATTTTTATTTCTTTTCTTCACGGTAGGTCACCAGTTCATTGTTTAAAGGGCACCATAACTAAATATTTAACACAGAAGACAATACATGGGAGGAAGACAAGCACGTATAAAATAAAGGCCTATGAGATGCAGAGATGACATTTCAAGATGCCTTAAACCATCCCTTTGCAACACATGTACAGGCAAATGATCAAATTTTAGGCTGCATGCAATTGTCAGAAATTCAATAAAATGATGAAGGAAGGAAAGAGCATAAATGAACAGTCTGGAAGGAGATCTGAGCCTGAAAGGGAGGATGAATTTCAGCCAGAATTTCATTTGCTATGCCATCATTTCAGATTCAGTATTTTTCCTGTTTCAAAGGCATGGTTCATTATATAGCTGTTTCTGACTGTAGTGCATCAACAGAGAAGGTGTCCAAGCAGAGAATTTGGCACATAAAGTAACCTAATAAAGTAAATTAGTAGCAAAAGACACTTTGCAGTCTGAATATGAAGTAATTTTAATCTTGATTTCCAGTCTTTAAACACAAGTACTTTTCTTGAAAAATTATGTTTGGCAAAAATATGCTTTCTGCAATTGTAATTTCCATTAATTTTCTTCACATACTGATTTAACCATTATGAGAAGAATAAGGACTGTAACTTAAAAGTCAAAATGAGCATTTATAAAATTTTGCATTAAGGTTTTATAAATTATGTGCAACATGTCATTAATAGACTCAGCGGAATTTTAATCAAATGCTATTAAACAGTCCTAGAAATCCATGAATAGTTTATAATAATCCATTGCTTACAACCAGCTATAGTATATATTATCAATGATTGTGACATAATCAGGAGTGTTATTAAAAATTTCTTAGCTGTTCATGACCTATTTGTAAATGGGATAATAGATGATATATGCCTAAAACTCTCTTTATTGCCAATGACATAATCTACTTCATGATTATCCAATTATTGACTATTGTTAGTGTTGCTCCTTTTGTGTAAAGGATTTTATAGCATTCTAGTTCAGTATAATTTGCTTTAAGCTGGAAAGTTGGTTATAAATATACTGGGTGTTTTAAACTATAATCAGATGTTTCTAGTCCTCAGACAAAATGTTTATGTAAAATGGATTTATATCATCTCTTCTACGTTGTGGGGGTGCTATGAAACAATAGTAACTTTTTTGATTGCAGAATTATGCCTTATACTGTTACAGATTTTGTGCATCTCTGAAACAAGATATTTATTAAAGTCATTCTCTGAAAATGAAGACATAGTATCTTCATCCTAGAGCAGTCAGATCATTCAGAGTGGACAATTTATGTAGTTTTTCTTCTTTTGACTTCTCATAGTCTTCGTATAGTAGGACTTTCTGACTGTGCCTTTCCTCTGCAGTTCTTGTCATGACCACTACGACTTCTCAGGTTTCTTCCCAGGTTTCTCTGCTGACTTTTCTCTTCTAGTCCCTCTCCCTGATTGGTAATTTCAGACCCCAGATGCTGAAGAAAAGAAGCTGGAATGACCCTTGCCCTCTATCTCTTTAAAAACCCAAACCAAAATGCCAAAACCCGGAAGGCCCTGACTTCACACAGTTGCAATGGTGGTATTTCAATGTGAACGTGAGAGTGAGGACTACGTTCATACTGAAATCCCTGTTGGGCAGGGAAAATGGCATTTAATTGAAGAGGACTCTCTTCTGTCTTCTGGCATATCAGTAAAGGAGTCAACAGACCAACAGGAACATCCTGAGGAAGCTAAGTACTCTAGGGTTCAAAGTAAAATCCTGGTCCCTGAGTGGGGGTTTTTGGTTAAGTCAGAGAAATTATGGAGAAATTATTGAAATAGTAGCTAGTCTAGTCAAACTTGTCTAACCTTATATTTTACTAAAGTCTAATTTAAATAATTTTTCTTCCTAAGTTAATTGCAAAGAACTGGGCCAATCCCCAGTCTTTTAGAAAAACACGGGGTTTTGATGTACACCCACCACTAGTGTCCCTTTCAGGCGTTACTGCTTGGAGCTGACCGTCTGTGCTGGTGATTACTGTTTTGAGCACACACTCAGCATAAAAAAATCTGTATTTACACTTTCCATGCTCCAATTTCTCATCACTTTAGAGCTACTCACCTTCACAGGTGGTTTAAGCAAAGGTCCAGGAGTGGAAGAAGCATAGACACAATCACATTCTGCTGTTGTTTTTTGCCTTGGGCAACGTCATAGACAGCTGGGAACAGCAGGGCTTGACTGCCATCACTGAATGCATGGCCTGTTCTTGAGCCACTGTATGGCATAGCCTTACTTATACTTTAGAAGCTTCTCCTTTCTTAGATAAATCAGAGTCCATGCTTACCTCTTTTTAATTCCAACACCTGACCTTCAAAATGAGGGCTGTGCATCCTGCTTTGAAGAATGATTACAAGATTGATCTTGGGGAGAGTTTTTATCTAATCGAGTTTCCTGTGGGGAATGACTCTCAGATTTCAGCATTTGAGAGTGTGGGTATTTGTTATTTCAACTGAAGGCCTAGACCTCTTCAAAAGGATGTAGTATCCACCCCACGAACTCTGAGAATTAAAAGTGACAGAAAAGTGAAATGGTCTTTGGGGCTACATATTTACCTTATTTATTTTTTTTCCCCACCTGAAAGGCAGCAAGAAAAGTTTGAGTTAAATTGAAGAGCAAGCAATTTCTATTTCCAGACCTGCTTCTAAAATAGCATGTGTTATAACTGGCTCGTGATGAAGGCTCTGGAGTCCAGAAATGTTAGTAGCAGTCACAAGAAGTGATGTTACCATGACTTCTAGTTTCTAGGCTTGGCTTTAGGAGTCTGTGAGTGCCCTCTCCATGCACACCAACAGGGAACTGTGTGCCTGTTTTATTTCCTGTAGTACGCTTTCTGGTACAGTGCACTTTTCTCAAAAACCCTTCAAAATATTTGCTGGCTTCCTGTCTTCTTTCCTACATTCCCTCTCTCTCTGTCTCCTTCTCCTTTTGCTTTTAAGAATGTTGTAAAAATTGTCAAAGTAGCAACTAAAAGAACACTTTTTGTCAAATTTGTAAGAGTTAGCTAAGGTGACAGATCCAGTATTCCTGCTTTAAGCATCATCTGAAGTTTGTTTACTACACACCTCAGCAAAATGTGTATTAAGAAATCAGTAGGAAATGTGTTCAAATGAAAATGTAGCTTTGAGTCACTAAAAAAAAGGCTTTGCTTACTGTTTTATCTGTCCATTTAAAATTCTAATTTCTTGTGAATTATCAACTTGAAGCCAGTCATGGGAGTATAGAAGAACGATTTTATTAAAAATGCACTTTGTTATCATATTTTATTTATAAATATTTGGATTTTTTATTCCAAATTTATTGCTCTTTCCACATCTTTTAAAAGTAGCATGCTGCTTAGATTGCAGGATTTCTGCTGAATTCAATGTGAGTTTTGAAACTGACATAATGAATAAGTCTTTCAATCTATGTTGTATGAACAAATCTCTATTAAAAAGGTGAATATTTTCTTTTAATGAAAAACTGTTCTTAAAAAGAGTTCTGAAATGTAAAATCCACCAAGACTTGACTTTTGACATTCACTGATTCTCTGTAAAAATGTGTGGGGCTTTTTTCAATCATTATAAAAACTGCTCTTAAGTTTACAGCTTTGTGTTGAATTCAGGTATGTAGACATACATCACTGTGGAACTGATTGGGAAAAAATGTCTGGAAAAGTGTAAAGATACATTAAATGGTAATGTTTGAAGACTTTATAGTAGTAGTATCTCCAAAGACCCTAAAGGCTTATATTGAAAGTGGTATTAACTGACATGTTTTACTTAACCTGGTTTTACTTCTTGGGGTGAATAAGGCCAGGTTACAGCAGTTTAAATTCTAGCTGTCTTATCTCTCATGACACATTCCTCTCTACCCATGATGTGGTGTAGAGAGGGTTTTCTTTAATTTAGGGCTTCCACTAAAATAATGATGATGCTCACTTCCCCCTCCCCCTTCAGCTGGAAGTACAAAAGGCAAATATCACTGCTTGAGATAAGAACAATTTACTGCAAATAGCAATGAGATAAAAAGGGGACATTTAATAACAGAAGTATACAAATAAAGAGAATGATACACATGCAAAAATACTCACTCTGGACGTCACAACAATAAACAAATACCAGAAATCTCTCCCCAGCACATTTTGTCAAGTGTAAGGAAAGCCCTTCTTCTTGGAAGCAAGAGAGAGAGAGAGAGAGAGAGTGAGAGAGAGAGAGAGAGAGAGAGAGAGAGTCCCTTGGTATCAAATACCATTAGGGTCCTGGTCACACCACCTCCTGGATATTGCAAAAAAATTAGCCCTGTCCTGGCCAAAACCAGGACAACCCCCAAGTTCCAACAGCATATCACAGTTAGATATTTATTACTAGGAGTCTTCTCTTGGTTTCAGGAAGATGGCCAAAAAGTGGTAAAAGTGGGTCCAAATTTTCCTTGAAAACTGAATGACCATTATATTGCAGCAAATTTAGAATAAGATAGTTCACAAATTACGAAAAGAATAACTGTTAACATAAAATCAGGGACAAGAAAAAGATGTCTTTGATTCCCAAAATTTTCTGGTTTTATTTGAGAATTAATGTGAAATATTTCTCTCCTGGTTTTCTGTTACAGGCAGTCTTGTGCTGAGCTGACTCTACTGTTCAGAAGTCACAAAATACCTCGAAGTTTCTGATATGTGGCTGGGTGACTACTCTGACTCCTCTCATGGAGTTGATTGATAATCAAAATTAGTGATGAACGACGGATAAAGCTCATTATTTTATTGAGATGGGGTACACACTTTGCACTGCTTAGTTCAAAGATGACACACAGGAGAGCCAAAGCAGATAGACTGTGCCTTCTTCTGAGACACAGCTGGCCTGAACTAGAGTCTTGCTCAGGTTCCCAGGAGTTTAGCTACCTCCATTAGCTAGAATACTTGCTGAAAGACTTATTAAACCATTTTGTGCCCTGCTGCATGACTTCAGGATTAATATCTAAAGTGACATTTCTTTGGTCTTAAGTCAGACTGTCCAGCTGGAGCTCCATCTTTCAGACTTCTGCACCAGGCAAACCTCAGGGCAGTACTGGAGGAAATCCTGAATTACTTTGCAAATAGGCCTGGAGACGGTTAGATTTATTTGGTGTAAACCTTGCGCATTTCTAGCTCAGAGAAGTCTGAGTAATGAATAATAAGACGGGATCAGAGTTTAACCTTCCTATTGGCTTTAGCCTTAGGAGGTAATTAGATACACTTTCATGGACGCAACAAAAACGTAGTGTTTTTCACCCTGAAAGCTGACACAGCATTACTTTTTTTTCTAGGCTTAGCATGAACATAAGCATTTGTGGTTTACTGACATAAAATAGGTCAAGGATTGAAGCATAATTAATTACGTGCCTTTTCTATAGTGAATCCCCAAACCCTGTGGCTGAATGAATTCCATTGGATATACACACCTTCTTTTTCCAGCTATACCCTTACTTTTTGTCAACAGAGAGTACTCAGAGTTCCTCAGATCTCTGAACTCATTATGCCCATCTACACCATTTTCATCTGCTCTGTCTACTGAGATTTATTTTCTTTATCCATTTGGTGACATATACATAATTTGCTATAGCTTTTTATTCCTCAGAACTGAAAACAAGTTCTGAACTACATGTTATTGCACTTCCGTAGCAACAGTTGTATCAATGTAATAATGCCTTCATTGTAATCAAATGTAGGTGTGTAATAACTTAAGGGTGAGAGTGATTTCCTTGGGCATTGTCTTAAAAAAGAGAACATCACAGCAGCATAAATGCTCTCCCTTGCAGCATCAGACTTCAATATTCAGCTTCTCAATGTGCTCACTGCGTTGCCTGAATATTTCAGTGTGCTGGAGGTACCTAAAAATTCCCTCTCTACCTTAAGCCCCACAAGCAGCCCAGCTATGCGGAACCTGGAGCTGAGGGAGGGCAGCGCTTCCCTGAGTGACAAAGCAGGCAGTCGGCTTTCACCTCCTGCAAGAGGCACAGCCACCGCTGTGATGTGTTGCTAACACATGGCAGGGAAAGGCAAGGGTCAACTTATCCCTTTGTTTCACTCTAAATAATTTCCCTTTTCTTCTGCTGTTGCCTCTGCCTCAAGGGCAGGACTCAGGGAGCTGGTGGAGAGCCCTGTTGCTCAGCCTGGTCCTTATGTAAGGAAGGGGCAGTGGGGCACAAAGGCATCCTATTTCCTCTGCCCCCCACATAAAACTGTGTCTGTACCACACAGAACAAAAGCATCCAGCTGGTTGCAAGCTGCTCTGTGTGCAATGCCAGCATCTCTATGTCTGTGCCTGTATGTTCTCGTGCTTTGCAGTTCCCCTCCCCCTGGGGCACTTTGCTGTGCACCCAGGGGTGCGTTCATACTTGGGTTGCCCGTGTCTGGTGCTTAGTGTGGCATGTACAAAAGGCCTGTTTCAGTGAATGCCTTCCGGGCCTTGGTGGTTTTTGCTGAGTTAGATGAGTGTCATGGAATTATCCCCAATGTTCTGCCCCTTCTGCTCAAGAGAAATGATCAAAAAATGTTCACAAAACGTAACGTTTTTTCATTAATGTGAGTAATTTTTTGGAATGTTTCAACTGGCTCCACTACTGAGTTCTCATCTGTTGTAATTTCTCCTCCTGGGCAAGAGAAAACCAAAGGCCAGCCTTTGGACTGGGAGCCAATGGATGAATTTGCAAGTTCTCCAAGTATTGAGCATTGCAAGACAAAGAGATTTTGTAATAGTGCTGGACATTGTATAGGCTTTATGAACAACCTCACTTGTTAGAATTATTGCTTCCAGAACTCATCTAGAGAATTAAAAGCTCTAGTTTTCTCTGTCTAAACAGAAACCTCACTGCTGGAGAAATGATCTTATGAAACAGCTCCAAGCTCTTGGTTCCTATTTTTACCACCAAATTTGCCTGCAGCTGCCAGTTTGAATTACTTCCATCTTTTCTCTGCTTAGAACAACCAAAGGAGTATAGAAAAGAGAAAAAGAGGATCTTTAGAGATTCTGATTCTTTAAGATGCAGTAAGAATTTAAGTACCTGGAAACTCGGTAGGCATAGAGTCAGAATGGATAGAACAATTGATTCCAGCATTTGTCCGTGTTGCTCCCTCCCTTTTCCTCATGCACCCAATTGGCTTATTACCATTGCAGTAGAAATCTGTAGACAATTTAGGACAGAAATGCATGTTTGTTTCCTTATGCATTGCTGATTTTTGCAGGGTTGAAGAGTTAGCAATTTGGAAAAAACTGTCCATGTCCTTATTTAAGAATTCAAAGCTAGGCTTGGATTTATAAAACTAATAGCCATGCTTTTAATGTTTTGAGTGATAAAGAAAAAATACAGCACAAAATGTAGCAAGTGCTTGTAGTTTTGATTTATAGAGTCTGATATGTGTTGACCTCACTCTGTCTACAAAGCAAAGGAGTGTGGGGTTGTCTCCTCTTATCACTTTTTTTACAGTGATCAGTCTACTGTAATTTTTATCTATTTCCCGAGATACTGACAGTCTAATGTTCCTGGTTTTTGTGTTTCTGTGATCTAAAAAATTGTGCTCAAATAATAGTGGCAATTGAAAATCTGATGGTTGCATTTAAAAGTAGATGTATTTTTTCCCTACAGCATGCTATCTTGTATATTATTGCCATTGTTGAAATTTAAAAAAAAGCAATGAAATGTCAGGATTTTTACAGAAAATCTTTCTCAAGCTTGGTCATGTCATGATTAAATTTGGTTTCTGCATTTTCTCAACCGTGCCACAGAAAAAGAACTGTTATATGGTTCTCTCCCATGATGCATTAGCACTAGTGATGTTCAATAACTGTGCTATTTTTTTCTCCAAATTCCAGTCATGTGACTGTGCTAAAAATAACTCTGCCTGTGACTTCTGGCTTTGTAGATTTGCTATATTTGCTGTAAATGGAAGAAGATGAGCAGGGGCTTGGAGTCAAACTGATTTCTCAGTAGTGGTCTCTTACTGAAGCTGTGAGATGTCATATAAAGAAGCAGATATTAATTGACGAAGTTATTTTGAATTAATACTGGTGTTCTTCACATCTTAATATTTTGTTCTCTTAGTGGACAGATAGGGAAAAGTAGATACCTTCAGAATGCTTTGGACTTCACTTCTAATTACTTCTATTTTAAAGATGTAAGTTCAGATGAAATGTGGAATTAAGAGGCTATTCGCTTCATGCATTTACCTTCTTTTTCTAGAGAACAGAGTAACATTTGTGGCAAAAAAACCCCAGATTCTCCATCACCAAGGCAACAGATTTATCTATGCCAATAATGCAAACATGATTATGTATAGAGATTAATATTTTGTGGAGTGCATGGTGGGGATTCCAATCGTTTTATTAAATAAGGTACTAAAGAAAAGAACCTGCTAATTAACCCTTTAAATTTACCCAAAGGAGGGCATGTGTTAGGGCTGATCCGGAAGATAATCTGCTGCACAAAATGTCTGTGGTCTACTCCAGCTGAAGTTAATGAAAGACTATTGATTTAACTTGAGCAGAATCTCTGTCCCCTTTTACAGAGAAATATTTTTTTTTCTGGCAATTAGCTTTTCATGGAATCCTGGCTTCTAATTAGTAAAATACAGTACTCAAATTTCATGTATGCTATAGTGTAGGATATTTTCATGCAATGATGAGGAATCTTCTGGGTAAAATGTACTAAAGCTCTTACACACAGCCAAAGTAATATAAAGGAGTCTTACTGTGAATTGAAATCATACCTGTGCATATTTATTTTATTGGCAACCTTTGTATTTTCATAGTGATATCCCTTCCTGGTGGATAACATTAATTTTCAAATGAAAATCCAGTCAACATTTTCCTAGAAAATATTTGTTAGTGCTGCTCAGTGTTTTATACACAACATCAATTAATTTTGAATATTGTGACAACTGAGAAAATGTGTGTATGTATGAACATAACATGCAACACACTTGATACTGTAATTTCTCTAATATATATATGTGAGAACTTATCTGTCTTCTCTCTTGCCTTACTTTACACAGCAAGTCTCAGAGAAAGTAACACAGCCCTGGCAACAAAGTGGTTTTAACTTTTGATGATCATTTATTTGCATGGAGCAGCTGAATGAATCAACTTTTACTTCTACTACAATATTTTTTCAAGTCTGAGTTCTCCAGAGAGATAATTGAATGACAAAGCACTACTTTGACTGCAAGGAGAGGAAACCTGAGAAAGAAGCCTGAGGTTTTAAGAAATTGTTTTAGCAAGACTGTGAAAAACTAAAGAGAGTAGGAAGAGAAGAAAAAGTTAAATACTGGTTGGTGACATGAGGAGGATGTTTTTGACTACTGGGAAGCAAAAACTGGGGAGAGGAAGGATTCCAAATGCTTTACAGCACCCTGACCCAGCTGAGATAATACCTTAGAGTGCTTAAATGGTATGTGAGAAAGTACTGAGAGGGACTTCTGATGCAAGACAAAATTCACTTATCAATTTGCTATTAAGTATCTCTGAAAAAGTGAACTGGAAATCACAAATTTGTGTCCAGCTGGAGGTCTGGAGAAGACAGCTATACTTAAAAAACATTGGCATATAAACAGTGTATTTAAGGGCTTCCTAGATGCATGGCATAGGAGGTGATACTTTCACAAATTAGAAACTGAATGAGACGTAGTAATAGAAAAGCTAGTAAAAAGACTATTTAAAACCTTCCCAAGAGGAAGCTGGAAAGAGATTGGATGGAAAAAACACAAAAATTGCATCTCTCTCCCTTCAATAAATTAATCCAAATAGCATCGCTTTTCTTTCCCTCCTCTTATGAGAAATGTGTCAGAAGAATTAATGGTCACAGTTAAAGACAAGTAAGCAAAAGTCACTCCTCAATTAAAAAAAAAAGTTACACTGTCCAGTATGGTTTTTTTACACCATTGAAGAAAGGAAACATATACATGCAGGGAAGAGAAGCTAATGCCCATTTTGCTGGAGAACATAACCTCTGGGTGCTGCCTTGCCCACAAAGGAATCACAACCGATTTTGATGGTAAAGGTATGTGTTAAATGTCATTACATGCGTGGTGAGCGGTCTGATCCCTAGAAGACAAGATTAGTGTTTAGTTTAGTTTAGTTTATAATCTTTTAACAAAATGGGATGTTTAAATTCCCAGTCTAATTCAGGGCAGTGTAAACATTGAGCACCCAGGCCAAGGAAATGCTGGAACATATTTGGTTTTGACTCTTCCTGACTGTGTTTTTAGGTTAAAATGTGGATTCTATGGGCTATGGTCCAAATTATCCATTTTAGAACTCCGTATGACCTGGAATTTTTGGCTGAGCCATATGCACCATGAAGAAAAACTTTATATATTCTCAACACACTGAAGTTGGATAAATCACAGAGTTGTGTTCTCTGTATTTGTCTGTTGCAAAGAACTCCTTTGCTCTGCCAAAGAAAAGCACACAAAATATTCATAGAGCCTTGCAGAAGAGGACAGACCTCATGATCTTCAGCCCAATGGACGTTTAAATGGACTTGGTGACCAAGACTATCAACCACAAAAGCAACCCAAAAAATCTGGAGTCCAAAAGTAATAAAATCTGGGAATTTTTATTTCAGTGAAACTTAGACTGTTACACAGCAGCTATGTGTTTAAATATCTAGAAGGATGTAGGCCTGACTGATCACTGAAAGGGGAATTGAGGCAGATCAGAATTAGAAGGGGTTTTCCCCAAACAGATTTGAGCTCCACAAAAATTAATATTATCACAAAGCTAGTGCCAGCCCAGGATAAAAACCCCTAAGACTTGAAGAAAAATGGTAGGAGCTGGAGTTGTTAAGAAGCAGGACACAAGCATACAGACAAGTGAAATCAAGGCCTAGGAAATACCACAAATTATATTCTTTTGCCAGTCTAGGTTTCAGTTAGCAAATGTACAGCCAAAAACCTCCTTCTGTGTGTTCTGCACAATTTCCTAATTTCTCTGGATACTCAGATTTGAGTGGTCTTTGCAGCCTCAGGCTCAGGTCACTCACATAACCCAACATTACCTACCAAAGAAGGAGGTTAAGCCAGAATGATTTATCAGTCTAGAGAAGAAAATGATATCTTTTTGCACAAGCTGTTGGGAAATCTTTTTTAAAATTATTTTTGTATTTTTCCATCCAATTTCTTTGATGTAAGGAATATTTTACTAAAGATACAGACAGATATACTATGGTTAATTAAGTTCAGCATTTGTCATTTAATTTTTTGTCTCTGGCAATTTGGTTATTAAAGTAAAACCATGAAGCTTAAAGACAAAATCATGTAGATTTGAAACTACCATTATTCTTTCTTCATATGGCCCATTCATTTCATGACTGCAATCTACTGTAAATCTGCTTTTGCTTATAAAAATCAAGCCCTCACATTTAAATAATATGGTCATCTTTTTCTCATAGTGCCTATGATGTTATTTACTATCTGCTATCTAAACAAACACAATGCTAAGAAAAGTTACAGCAATATTAGGGTAAATAGATATCTGTCAATAACTAAGAGTCAAATTTGGTGGTTCATTTTTTCTTCAGTGCATAGACACATTTTTCATATAAGGAGAAACTGTTCCTCTGGCACTGTTTAAGACTCATCTATGTTTGTTGTGGGAAATGAGTGGACTGGTGGGTTGCATTCTGTCCCATTTTCCACCCTCCAAAATTTCCCTTTTTTCCTCCAAGCACCTGAAGACCTCAAAGCAAGATCATATTTACATTACAGCTACAAAATTTAAGTGTATGACATGTTCTTTTTGTGCCTGTTGACAATAGAACCAAAAGGGAGAATAGACCTTGTAGTTGAAGACAGGTGGGCATGAATCTCTGAAGAGTGCTTGTAGCAGAAACATTTTTGCCTTCTGAACATCATCCTAGACATTGTGTTGCACACAAGAGGGTAAGGGATGAAGTTTGCTACAGGGATGTAGCATCAGCAGATGGGATCTTTGAGTCAGAGAGGCAGGGAAGGTATTGTTACATTCCTCTCCCAAGTTTGCCCTAGTAATTTTGCAGTATTTCCCCTTTCTTATAAGTACTATGAAAATAATGATGATTTAAAAAAAAAAAAAAATTATTTTGTCCAGCCTAAGTTTAAGTAAATGACAGAAACTTCTGGCTGCAACAGTTAAATATTTTTAAATTTTTAAAACTATTTTTTAAAGTGCAGTGCACTTGAAATTTTTTTACAGTTATGTAAGAATAGGGTGGAAAAATCAGGACTAGAGGTGATAAAGGACATCATCCTTCGTTTACAAGTCTATAGAAGACTTCCTCTTTTTCATTTCATCAATCTAGTGGTGCAGACAGCAATAAGGCTAAAATGAGGTTACTTCTGAGATAGATTGGATCTGTCAGTGTGCACTAAACTTTGGCAGGATTCCATAACAGCCTGAAAGTTGGTGAACTGAGATGAAGAAGCACTTTCATAGCTATAAACTAGACATGTCAGCATGCTGACGCCTAACACCCAGGAAAAAAAACCAACCCTGAGCTTTCAAGAGATACCACACCTGCTTCTAATAATAAATGACATGTTACTTCCTAGCTATTCTCTTAAACTGAGCTATGTTCGTCTTCTACCTGACTCCATGATAACTTTGAAGTTTGGATTAAAAGTCTTTTTAAAAAGTAATTCTCATTCATGGTCCAGACCTTAGTAGGCAGTAATTACAATGCTGCCAACTAAAGAAACTTGTTCTGCAAATTTCATCACCAATTTGCAATAATCACAGTACAGTTTTATCCAGCTGTGGGTACATCAGTGCTTCTGGTTGAATTTAAGTTCACAAATGTGAAGCAGAATAAAAGCACACAAAGCAACTATACTGGAATGATCTCTACTGTGAAGTGGGCAGTTTGTTTTGTTAAAAAGATAATAGAATTGGATTTGGCATTTGATAGTTTGAAACAAATGCCACTGTGTCCTATCACCTTACAGGCTTTGAGTAGTAAATCTTGGCAAAATGGAACACTGTTCCTGTCTTTACTTCCAAAGGGAAATCTGTTCTTCCAAACAGAATATCCATCTTTAATTTAAAGCAGTTTAAACTAATCAGATTTGACTGTAAAGAGTCAGGATCAATAACAAATAAACATGTTTTCTGCTGATCAGCAGGTATTCTAATTCATCAGCACTTTCAATCGTTTTATTGAGCTTTGTTCAGGTCTGTTTTCACAGGCAAAACATTTTGTAGTGTAAAAAAGCTTGGCAAATAAAACATAACTACAGGAAATTGCTATTAACAGCAGGTGTAATAAGGCTCAATTTGAAAAATTCGTACAAACCATTATAAAGGGATGAAAGCAGGAAAACAGAGTAGAGCAGTACATTAGAGCTAAGTCACAAAGATTGCTTCCTTTTCCATTTTCTCTGTTTTCTTTTCAAAGAAATTTAGGAGGATTTTATAGGTTTTCTTAATTGAAGCCCAGTCAGTTGTGGGAGCTGAAACTAGGGTTTTGGATTTTTTTTCATTTTCATTATTTATTTTTTTATTTATTTCTCTTTGTATTGACTCTACCAGAGGTGGTCCAGAACTAGAACTTACATGCACCAATAAAATAAATGATAACAATAATATACGTAAGTGTTCATTTGAATATCTTATTTATTTAAAATTGCCATTAATTGATCCTCTCCCTATTTTTTTGTCATACAATGAATATTAGTATGTTACCATAGGTCCTGCCTCTGGCTAGCTTTGTAACTACACAATGTTAAAATGAAGGTAATCCCTCTTGAGCAAATTTCTTTTCTGTTTTTTTAGTGCTTCACAGAGAAACAGTTTTGGTGTTGTATCTAAAGCAGTAGAGTGCAAAAAAATTCAAACCAGGTGTATTAGACTGCATCCCTATTCACATCCTTTTTGCTGCTCCTTTCCACATCTGATCTTAATTTGATCCTTTTGGTCTGCAAAACTGTGCAGTAAGTTTCGTGAGAATCTCAGCATTTTCTTCTCCTTTCCAAAACTAGAAACACAGAAAGACAAATAAGAGGAAAAAAATAGGGTCATAACAAAAACTTTTTGATCTCCAGCAAAATTTAATTCTACAATCAGGCTAAGGATAAGACAAAACTGAGGCTTTTCAAATGATCATAAAAATTCATGTACCCCTTTTCCTTATCATCTTTTTTTGTTTTAATATGAAATATCAGATGTAGAAGGATATAAATACAAGCTAAAAGGAAATTTTCAAGAAGTCTTTCAAAATATTTTCAATCCTCTGTTCCACAAGGAGCAGTGCTATCCTCCTCCCTGCTCAGGTCAAAGTTGACATCATGAGAGTTCAGTCAATTCTTCTGTTTCAGTTTGTTACTGGCAGATGCTGTTAAGAGAGGTTACTAAAGTGAACACAGCTTCCCAGCTATGTCAAAGAAAGAAATATCCATAACAATTATAAGCACAGGTTTTGAGTCTTCTCATGTTTGATGTCATAATTTCATTTTGCAGGTAACTTAAAATAGTTGATGACTATTTTTCCAGCATATCAGATTTATAATACCTCATAGATGGCTACAGATCTGAAAAAAAACATTCTGAATAACCAGCTTCTACTTTTTGTTTTTCCAAATTGTTTGTCAGCAAATCACAGAAGTTTTCAGTTCTCTCTCACTCAGTTTTAATCAAATGATGTAAAGCACCTGTAAATCTGAATTCAGTAATAAAACAGTGGTCACACTGGAACCTTATTTTTTATATATTGCTGTTAAGAGATCTCTGTGCTCTTCACTACTTGAAACTACATTTCTCAATGTCATCTGGAAAAAGTAGCTCTCTGACACCAATTAAAATGCCCTTGAATTGAATTTTCTTCAGGTTTTATTCAAACAAATTTTGGCCACATAACTTTCAAGTATGCAGATCTCCACTGCTGCCTAATTGTTTTGTTTTTTCTTTTTTTTCCTGATACTTGTGTGAATTTTATCTTGGGCTTGAATTTCATGGGGGTTTGGAGCAATAAACAGAATCTACGCAGTAACACTTCCTGTGACTCTTTGAGAGGATGGAGGACTATTTACACCTTTACCCCTTCATTGTAACTGTGTGAGAGTCCTCTCTGTATTCCAGATGGGGTGTTAAACTTAATGATGCCATTAACAGCACTTCAAACTATGTCTTAAGAGATACATATATGTGAATGTATTCCTGAGCCTGTATTTTCACTTAATCAATCATAGGTGACACACACAAAAAGTTCTAATACAAGATAATTCTCAGCAAAGTCTCTCTTCATGCAACTGCATGGGTGATCCAACACCTGGTTCTTGCAACTGTTTGGGATAAGCCACCAAGTCTTGCCTCAGATCAGTCTAAGGGTGGTATTTCTCTTCACACTTATGTGCATGGGGAAAGTTTAAGTTTTCCTTTCACTTACACTGAAATTGTTCTCAGAGTTTCAGTTCTAAAGGTCAGCTGTCAGAGGGAAATGAAAGCTTTAAAATAGCTCTGAAATACTGTTTGCTGTTGAAAAAGTCGACTGAATTCTGTGTCTGCTAGTAATATTTGGGCATTTTTTAATTTTCCCTGGGATCCAATGTAGATTGGTAACATTGAGAAAATTCACAAACTCTTCTTTCAGTCCAACTGGCAAGGCTATATTCCTGCAAGGAATATAAAGGAAACCTGTCTCTTTTCATGTTGTGATGCACACTCAAGTACACAGATCCAAAGCTTGAGGAATTCCCACGTCCCATAGTATACATGCCTTTTCTCTGGGTCAGACTTTCCAGATGTTGAACCTGTCTCTCTGTTGTGCTGTATTTCCCATTGCTGAATCTCATACGTGTCAAACCCTTTGGATTCTAAGAAATGACAAAGCAGTTTTTCTGTGTGTGGTTTGGCTTTGGCAGATCCTCTAAATGACAAAAACATTTCCTGACATGCTTATTGCAGCAGCAAGAACTTATAATGCCATTATGCAAAAAAATGAAGGCCTAGTAACTCGTGCCACAACCCTCCTGGATCAACTCTTTATCATGTTTAATCTCGTCTCTCTAGAAAATATTTTGCTTTTGTTTCTGTTTCTTGTTTTTAGTCTAAACCTAAAGCTTTTGGTGAAACACTGATTTTCTGTTACCCGTCCAGGCACTTCTAGATAGGAAGTTCCAAGGTAGGGAAATTCCCATTTCTTCTTCATTGTTTTGGCAGTCATCCAAAATTAATAGTTTTTCCACTACGAGAGGTACCACCTCCACCTCCACCTCATTATGAGAGGTACCACCTTCACTTGTTGGTTGTCTTTGGTTGCTCCACTGGAATTTCCTAGACAGTGTCAAAGTGTCAAGCTTCAACTTCAAAATTAACTCCTGAAGTCATTCTGATTATTGAAGTAGAAATATTATATGCCATTCACAAAACAAAGGTGTAACTCTAAAGCAAAAGACACAAATGGAGACCTGTTGCTTCAGGTGTTGAAAGATGCGCTGAAGATAATGTAGAAAGCATTTTGGCTAACAGAGTGAATGTCCAATTATTATTTTCCATCTCTAACATGAGGAAACATGCATGTCTCCATATATGAGAGAAATCTAATACTATTTTCCTGAATACAAACTTCTAAACTGCATAGTAGAGTTGAGATTTTTTTATCTGTTTGGGGGGAGGGCGGGGTTTAACACTACTTTGTGTTTTTAAATCATATTTTACCATAGCACTTTCACACACCTTTTTTTTTCAAAAATCCTTTCTTAAGAAAGAAAGAAAAATGAAAACTCTGGGTAGAAGGAGTTGAGCTGTACATGTAAAAGAATTGGCTGTCTTATTGTCTGGTTTAAATCAGGCTAATTCAATGAATTTGTAGCAGCTGGGCATCTGGCACAGAGATTTGGCTAATCTAGGACCCAAGCTTTGATAGATAAGGATTTCCCATCAAAGCATTTGAAGGTCACATTCTTTTTTTAATTAGGAGGCATCTGGAAAAAGCTGAACTGTCTTTTTTTCTTCGCAATAATATCTATTTTCCTGTATTGTAGCAACTTTATATGGACCTTCTAGATCTATTTCTTATTTGAGAACTAGCTACCTTTATTTGCCAATCAAAGTAGTGAAATGTGTTTATTCGTCCTCTGGGGCTCTCAGGAAAGGGCACAGAGATAACTGTGTTGCAAGGAGCTTACATTGCCATAAATTCAGCTGAATTTGGCTCATGCTCTTCTCATTCTACTAGCCCTCAGTTTCAGAGCCCTATTTAATTATTTACTCAACTCATTTCCTTCTTCCTGTACTCATGGTCTCTCTGATCATAGAAAGAGGAGAATAACTGCAGAATCAATTTCTTCTGCATTTTTGAATTATGTGAATAGCTCTGAAATGGTGATGTGATTAATCAAGGCACATAACTGTCAAATACTGGATTTATGTGACAGTTAAGTGAGATCTTTTGTATCTTACAATTCACAAACACACAACCAGCCAAATTGCTTCATGTGCATGTAAGTCTGTGTGTGTAAGTCCTTGTGTGTGTGTAGCAAAACACAAAATCAAATATGAAAGCAAAAAGCTTCAGACACTATTCTATTCTACTTTTCCCAAATGTGCTGAATTGCCACAATGGGAGGAATGTTAAAAATTTTTCAAATTAAAATGACCTAATTGAAAGAGGGCAGAAACTGATCCACAGCCATTTTAGAATTAGACAAGGAAACAAGGATTTCTTAGAAGCTAGAAATATGCAAACATGTTTTAATTCCTTTCAATCATTTATCTATGTTGCCTTGTTGCCCACAGAAAGGCAACAATATCTTAATATTGCTGTTTGCATATTTATTTTATATATGTGTGTGTGTGAACATTTCATACTATGATAAAAAGTTCTATTTTTCTGAGCAAAGCAACTCCTATGTCACACATAAATATTGCATTCAATGAAGTAGTATAATTCTTGGTTTATGTTTCTTTTGCCTTAAGGCTTACAGTTTGCAGAAATGCACATTTTATGACACTGAATCAAGAACTGGGGTAGCTGAAGAGTGGTCACACATCTGTCCTGCCACCCCTAAAAGCTGGAGGTCATGATATTCTGAACCTGCGCAAACTCAGCTATGAAAACCTGATCCCTAAGAGTTTAAACATGTGCTTGATTTGATGCATGGCAGCACCAGAAGAAGTATTTGAAGGTAAATGGGTGTGTAAATCTTGCCAGCAGTGGGTTCCTTGGAATGAACACCCTTGTATCATTTCATGGAACAGGTGATAGATTGAAGTGTAATATGTTACTGCTCCACTCACTGTTCTGAACAAAAAGTTGTAATGTATCTCTGGCTACTGAGAAATGCTTGCGCAATACATCTGGAACCAGACCATGTTGCTTATAGAGGAAGGAAGGAGTGAATAGCCATGGGCAACTGGAAGAACTGGTGAGCGCATTTTATGTGCTTGAGAAGTTCTGGGCAGCTGATGTTTTAACAATTTTTGAGAGATTTGCTATAGTATGTGTCAGCCTCTATGACACATTTTATCTTGGAGCAATGTCAGAGAAGGATGTCTTGAAAGAAAATTCATCTGCAGTGATTAAACGAATAATTCAGGGAACATAAAAGCAGATACCAGGAGGTTTGGAACAGTACTGAAATATACAATGAAAAGGAACTCGTAAGAAGGCAAAGAAATTTACTTGTAATCTGTGAGTAAAAAGACCTTTGAAAAATGCTGATTTAGACCCTTTCTGGCCTACTGAAATGATTAAAGGTGTTAGAAATATAGGGATTGCTACTTTACTCATTAGGAATGTTGGTTGACTAAAGAAGAAAGAGAAGTTCCATTTGTCTGGGTGAAAATCCTCTTTGAGAAAAATTTGGCAAACTCTCATGTGAAAAGCATTAAAGAATGAAAGCTTTTTAATTTTTTTAATGAAGGCATATTTTCTTCAACATCCATATTGCTGTTGGCACAGAGCTTTTGGTAAAAAAGTTTGGAGTGAAGTATTTGGTTGAAGCTTATCTTTGTCTTCACAGATCTTTTTCTTTTGTGCCCACTATTGCTACAGAAAGCTCCCTAGCAGCTCCCTTTCTTATTTGTTGTCTCTGGTGAATTTGCAGGAAACTGTTTGTCCTCTAACAACCTTCTCTCACTCAATAGAGTAAGCTTCTCATTCCCTTATGTTTCCTATAACAGAATAGATAGAAGAATGGGCCTTTTTTTGTGCTCTTTCATCTTTTCCTGTCGCTGAATTTCATTAACTCCTACACTGGTAACATTACAGGTTTGTATCTACTTCATTGTTAAATCTGTGCACTAAAACATATCTTTAATTATTGTCTTCTACTCAAAATTATTTTCCAATATTAGGAAATATTAAGTATTGCAATCAGCTCTTTACTAGATTTGAAATCTTGCTGTCAAAAGGAAATTCTCTTAAATATAAAAACTGTTCAGTAACACATCAGGATTAACATTATGCAAATTGTCATGAAGACATCAGTCATTGAATCAGCTTTTATTCGTGTACTTTTTTTTATGGATAGACTGACTGTGTGTGGCCTTGGAAACCTCATTTGCTCTGCTAGATTGATCTCAAACAGGATCTGAGTTTAGGCATGAATGAGAATTTAAACCATGGTGCAGCAAATCTGACCTGGTATAGTAAGTATTAGGAGAGGAGATGTTTTTATCTACTCAGAAAGAAGCAGAAGTAATTTTTTACTGAGCAGTTTCCAGAACTTCCTGGTGATGCCCAGGTCAAGTCAGACAATTGCCTGATTTCTGCAAATGCTGAAGGGTCATCCATAGATTTCAGATGGTCTTTATATGTCAGTGTCCATTCAATCTTACCTCTTACTCCATTACATATCTTGCATATATCTTGCAAATCATATATGCAGTCCTATCCCTTGTGTAGGTTAAACATGATGGACACAATTCACAGGACTGTCTTTATTTGTCATCTGGGAGGTTCCATGTGTGAAGCCGAAGGCGTGATAAAAACAGGGAACAAGGCAAAACAGCAGCCTAAACTGCAGTGCAAAGAAAAGCATAATAGACTTTTCCATTTTGTCAGGTGGTTCTGGTTAATTTTTGGATCCATCCCAGCGACAGCCAGCAAGCACAGAAATTGGTATGGCAGTCTACATAGGCAGATAGCTACGCCATGCTCATAGGTTGAAATCCTGGTCTCATAGACCATTTTTTTCAGTGAGGGTAGGACTGGACTCACATCAAATAATGTGCATTCCACTTCTCCAGTGTGAACTGGGAGGTCCTGTGTGTTCATGAGAAGCAGAGGTCGCCCTGTGAGGAATGTGTTAGGCAGTGTGGATTCTTGGAGCTCAACCTGGTTAGAGTTTGCATCATTGCAATGTAGATTTTGGTATGATCCATTTGAAGCCAGGTGAGCTTCATAGAATTAATGTGTGTCTGGTGAGGATATGATCCCTAAACTTTCATTCTGATAGCCAAAAGATGAGATTCTTTTCTACCAAACGCAAATATCTTGCAAACATGGAAACAATGTTGGTTAGAATCCTGATTCTGAAAGAGCATATTTTTCTAATGCTGTGTGGAATTATCAAGGCTCTTCTGTTGATATTTCTCAGTATCTAATCAAACTATTTTATTGTACTGATTTTTTTTTAGATAAGCTATTTTGGGAAAGGGTCAATAGTTTTATAGAACAATTTCCAGTTGTATCAAGGACAAGTAAAAGTTTTTAACTTGGAAAAGTTTTCTGAACTTTATTTCATTTCCAGACCAATGACACTGTAAAAACAATTATTTCTGATATTTAAATAATGTCATTGTTCCTTCCTAGTCAAGTTTCAAGTGTGTGGAAAAAAAAATAGCAATAAAATCTCCCTTTTTCATTCCTCTCTCAGATTGTACCACTTTAATACTCGAGTTTTTACAGGAGACAGTCCCAGAACATGAAAAAAATACAGCCTTCACCTTGTTTTATTCAGAATTTTTTCATGGTTCATATACTTTTTCTTTTCATGGGGAGGATAATAAATAGTCTGTAAAAAAAAAATTATAAATATATAATATATATACATACACACTAGTGAAGTGGCTTTAGGTTAGAGATTAAGAGTACTTTTTTAAAGGTTTTGGTTGTTTTTGGACTATTTTGCATGTGCCAAAATAAGATTTTTTGAAATTTCATTTAAAGAAAATCTACAGGCTGCTGGATGTGTTTCACATATTATAAGATTTTTGAAATGTCATTTATCAAAGCTTGTGATGGCAATCTGTCATAAGAAATTAAATGCCTGAACTAGGAATGGTGAGTCAATAGTGAAATTGAAATTATTATAAAAATCCTTCCATTGGCAATAGAAATAAAACTCAAATGAACTATTATTTATCATCAAAATCTAAAATACTGGACATTAGTTTAACTTGTCTAATCTCTTATTTGCAAAATTTTAGATGGACTTTGTGCAGTCATATAAATCTGTATGTTTTCTTCAATTTTACTTTATGTATTTCTTTGCTGTTTAGTCCTTTTGAGTTTATCAGAGCCCTACAGCTCAGTCACTTTTCCTTCCTTCCTTTCTTCAAATGAGTGTTGGCTTGCATAAATCATTACATTTCCCCCCTCTGGGGCTTATTTGAATATTGCCATTGTCCTTTATGTAGAAAAGTCACAGATAATGCTGTCTTGATGATCTGACTTCTTGTTATGGAACTCAGCAATATTTGGCCTCCTAGCAGTACCCCTGGGTGATTTCTTTGTTAAAAAATGTGGTAGATACATCAATCTCTTTGAAAAACTCAGAGAGGTGGCACTAGACCAAAGCTCACATGATGCGGAAAAAGTCACATAGCAAGACTTTTCTCTACCTATTAAATATGTCTTAAAGCCATTTCATACGTTAAATCTCTGCTTTTGCTGAAAATTTCATCCTGAGTTCTTAGATTTCAACAGCTTACGATTTATAGCATCAACACCTGTTGCTGTAACAATCCCTCCCACAGTTTCACCAGAGATAACATTACACTAGAAGCAACAGGAATGTAACAGAAACACCTTTAATCTCCCATGGAAAGATATTCTGTCACCTGGTTAAGGATCTGACTGCTGTTCCATTTCAACAGAATTTAGTGTAGGTTTTTTTTTAGTGGAATTTTTCATATTTTAGACTAGATCTGCCTTAATATGTACACATAATTAAAACTGCATGATGTCTGACCACAGAAGTCTTTCCAAGCTTGATCTCCACCATTAGGAAGCTAAATTCTGAAGCTCTTAACTTAGAAGAAAAAAATAATTTTTAATGAGAATTTCCCTGAATAACTTCACTCCCAATTTTTTCTTCTTTGGATTAATTAAGAATGTCAGTTAGATAATCAGTTTAATCAGTATAATCTCTTTTTCTTTTTTTCTTTTGTAGGAAAGCGCTGTTACTCAGAAACAGGCAATGGCCAGATTTTGATGGCAATACCACCATCCATCTGGGCAGAAGTGGGTGGTGATCCATTATGCAGAAATGAAAAAACTTATTTCTTAGAGAGTCAATAGATGTTGAGTCATTTATGAATTACTGATTTACATGGTTTTGATTAAAAGAGTTACACAGTTTACCACACATATATCATAGAACACTGGTTGTCAAACATTAATTTCATATTTCAGCATGACATCTGTACAAAGGAATGGTAGATGTGGAGGTCATCCTTTTGTGGGAAAATAGGAGACATTTGACCACTGAAAATATCATTCTACCTTGCAGTCATCTTTTAGAACATGGAAATGTTAAGAAAACAATAAGAGGCCAATACACGACTGCATTTCTTTCTTGTTGGGAAGCAGGTAAAAAAACCATTAAGTACTACATTAACACAGAAATGTATTTGGTGGATTTCAATGTTGAAGCTTGTTGGACTAAAAGAACCTTTTGGGTTTTATTGTAAGTATGAGGCGTTTGCAAATACTAGTTTGCATATGTTTAATAAATTCCAAGAGCTATAAGAACATTGCTATGATTTTCAACTTAACTATGTTGGATCTCTTGATTAACTTGTATGTATTGGAAAAATAAAATATTTTTTTCAAGTGTGTTTATTCCAAAACCAAACTAACAGTCTTAGTTTTGAGGAATTTTCTTTTTGACAACTAAGGTAAAGTGGAGCATCTAAAGTGATTGCTTATGACACATGCCTGTTCAGAGACTTCTCTGAAAGACAGGTTGTTCCATTTAAAAATACTTGCAGAGTTTTTTCATTGTAGTTTTGTGCCCTGAAGATATCCAAGAATGTCTTGGAGAGAATAGCAGCAACACAACTGCTGACTGCATTTGAATAAGTTGCGTCCTCTTTCACTTCTCTGGAGTGGTGCTCTGTGGTAAATTTCAGGTGAGGAGAAGTCCTACCATTCCCAAGGCAATATAAACACTTGGAAACTTCAGAGTGTTGGAAGCTTTGTCTGCATTTCCCTGCCGTGTCATGAGTCAAAGTGAGACATTCTTGACCTGCAGAGGGTCCCTTCCACAGCAAGTTCCTCAGCTGAGAAAGGCCTCTAAGGTACTTGCCCATTACATAACCATATGAGTCCAAAGAGCATTGTCAGCAATAGTTTATGTCAGGACCCCACTTCTGAGAGAAAGGATAAAAAATTCCTGTGAGAAAGCTGTGAGTGGACCTGTTCAGTGAAGCTGTGGTGCTGCACTGAAAATGACACCGAGGTGCTGGTTTGAATGGAAATCTAGTGTGTAACTATTGCTCTCTTACAATCTGTTATTGTAAAAAAAATACCTATCCCTAAATATTTTTACTGCTTACACAGTCAAGAGGTGGAATGCCAAAACATGCTATAAATTGGTGGCCAAAAATGTGTTTCAATCCACTCATAATCTCAAAGCCTCTTTGACAAAAATGAAAGGAACTATAATGCAAACATTATCTTTGTTATGGATAGGTGCCTTCCAAAGCATCTGCTCTTCTCTGTAAAGGTTAAACAATACTGTCTCAAGAAAAATCTATGACTAATTTGCTGCTTTAACAGCAAGCTAAAGACTAGGAGGAGTGGGAGTGCTCAAAAGTAATCAGACTAGCACATTGTGTGTAAACTTTGCTGGTGTATGGGAAGTATGACAGTGACACTTTCAATGTTTTTGTTAAAATTTCTGGCTCTGTGGGAGATGCTGTGGTTTATAAATCATTTATTGTCTAATAGGTTCTATTGCCTTTTATTTTTCTACCAGCTTTATGGGATTGAAATGGCAGGTTTGTGTGAGAACACTCAGAATCTAGCTCTAGATTCCCCTTAGTGCCTGTCCTTAGATATAATCATCTGCCTTGCTGTTGAGCAACAAATCTGTGCATTCATGGTACGTCCAGAGCATCCCAAAAATTTGATCTGCTTGTATTGTTCCTGTAAATATTTTACAAGTTTGCAGTGAGCCTCTAAGGGAAGTATAAAACTGAGATAGGTTCTGTTTTGGACACAGCATCAAAAAAAGGAGCTCTCAACAAAGATGTTAATTTCTTTGAGACATTCTGAAAAAGTTCTGTTCTGAAAGGGAAATAGCTGGTTTAAGTGCAGATCCTACAAGTCAGTGATTTTCAGGGTTTTTTTTTGTTTGATCTTTACACAGAAAGAATCATTAGTGGATCATGGAAAAGGCATTAAGCAGACCTGTAAAACAGCAAACTCTATGCCCAAACTATTTTTCCTTTTACAGGTACTTTGAGTTTTTTCTCTGGTTGGATACACCTCATGACGGTTTAGAAAAACACCACTGTTGGGAAAAAAGGTAACAGAGTCATCAGGACATTAGCCTATTTTTGGTCTTATTAATATTTGCACTACAATCTTGATGAATCTACTTTTTTTCTCCATTCTGGTCAATATTTTTAAATGATAGTTTACAGCTAGTTCATATGAGTAATTTAAGTATAATCTATAATTTAGCTGAAATTATTTTCATTCTTGACATATCTGCCTTTAAAAACATCTGTTCAATTGCCACTGATTAGCAAAACATAAACGACCAAACCAGGATTTACACTGGTCTGTTCACTGATGAAATGAGTAACCACTAATCCAGTTCTGGTTTATGCTTGTGGAGAGAAGGATGGTTTGTATATGTGAAGGAGTCATAGAGTAAAATGCAGTGACAGAACAGGGACCAGAACCATGAGTTTTTGTACCAAATCTAAACTGTTTGCAATGAGATCATGTAATTTCAGGAAGATATGTCATGATGTTGGCAGCATCTGAGAGACACCATTTTTTATCTGCTGATGGAAAAAGGAAAAATATTCCCTTGTGATACAGATCATATTCTGGGATTCTTTCAGAATTCCCTGAGATTCTTGCTATAATCAGAGTATCAAGTGTAATAGCTCTCTTTTTAAAAATCTTTAATTTAACTGTGATCACTCAAGTGTCTTCTCTAAGATCTTTTCCATCTCTAAATTTTTAGGCTGTGTCTAAAGATTTTAGAATGAATTTCCTTCCTTGGAAACAGCTCGCTTTCTAGCGCAGCTGTACTGAAGTCAAGGGAATCATTCTGGCTTTATCTCATCACAGCCACAATGACAATACAGTTTAAAGTGTCAGGCAATATTATGGAAGTGTGTGAAAGTTTTTTTTCTTCTGAAAGATCCCTTTTTTCTTTCAAAAGCAAGGTAACTAATGCAATGATATTAGTGCAAAAACCTTGGGATTTAAAATGGTGGTTCACTGGACTGTGGCAACTTCACTGAAATTCATAGATGACAAGAAAAAGTGTTCCTTATATAGAGATTTCCTAAGGCTAATAGAGCATTATCTTTTAGCAGTGAGTAGTAATGGCTGTAGTTTGTGAATAAAATAATAAGACATTTTAAAATATTCAAAGCCACAATTTTCTTGGAAATTGTTGTTTGAATATTACACCCAAGCTCACACATGTATAGATATGCTTGTTAGAGTAGTTACATGTGTAATCTAGTTGTGCCCAATCATCCCTGCACTCACTCTCCAACAAGCAGAGTTTTTATTTCATGTTAAAAATAAGGCTGCTCTCTTCATTCAAATTATTGGTTTAAGAATTTTGAAAAGTTAGCAGTGACTTCAGCAATTCAAATCAAAATCATCTTGGACTGAAATATTATCTTAATGTCATATTAGTTATGTTGTTGCAATGTTGCAGGTCATATAAAGGGGCTGAGTGTTATGGGAAATAGGCTCCTTTTCCCCCCCTTTTTAAAAGTTTTTAATTTTGGAGAAAGGGGAAAAACAAAGAAAAGCTCAAAATCAAAAAATAATCTTGGAGCTGTGCAGTGTGATTTCTTCCCTGTAATTGCCCTGCAACAACAGCCTTTTCAATGAAATCAAGGAAGTGTCAGTAGTTTAGACATTCTTTGACATGGACCTATACACTTCTCTAGCAATTAGTCTCATAATTCCTCCTCTGTGTGGCTGCCTCATACAATTTGCAGCTGTTACTTCAACTTCCAGGCAGTTTGTACTCATGGCACTCTGAAGAAAAGACAATATTCCTTACCTGGATTAATCTAACATACCCTTGTTTATACTTGTAGACTTCTATCAGAGGTTTATTGAATTTAGGTAAGACTGTATAAAGTATAATAACAAATACCTGAAGAGCTTTAGAAATATTTCAAGAGGTATTTTCTTCAAATGAGTTATTTTACTTTTGAAAGAATTTTAAGTAGCTTTAGAGGATTCCTGTGGTCCTTTGTGTTGCACTGCATGTAAAGCTCTTTTCTGCTCATGGTCTCTGAGATTTCCTCTGCAAGGAGTTAAATGAATAAGTGTTCAGATTCAGTTTGAAGCATGCTATTTGCATTTGCTGTGTCCAGGTGGGCACAGCTCTCTCTTTCTGAACTCTTTACCCAGCCATATACCAAAGTAATTCAGTCAAACATTAGGCAAATTATATTTACATAGTCCTGTGCTAAGTACAAGCAAGACTGGGTTATTCAGAAGAAACTGACAGGCTGAAAGGTGTGTTTTTAGTAGGAACTACTTGTTATATACCCTTTAAAAATTCTGTGTATTTCAGTCTCAGCTGGTTGACTGTGATCCCTCCTCAGCCAAGACAAAAAGGCACTTCTGAAAGAAGACTCAGTCTACCTATTTTCTTATGGTGAGAGTTGCCCTCCATGTTTCAGTGATGAAAGAGGTCTTAGGAGTTTGGGTAGGAGTTAAATGAGGCCTTTATTATTTAGGCTGTTAACAGTGTATGAACTGAACTCTTCTATTAGAGATGTCCATCTGGTATGGTGAACTTTGTTTTGGTAAGGAAAGCTGATCAGCGAGAGGCAGGCTGGTGCAAATATTTACTTTGCATAAGCAGTCAGCACACATGTGAATTGGGAAGAAATCTGTGCTCCCAAGACAGGTACTGACATGAAGTGTGCCTGTCTGACATCTGCATGTTTCATAGATTGAACTATAAAAGAATATAAAATAATTTCAGATAATTTCTTGTCCCAGTTAACAAAAAAAACGGAAAAAGAAAATCAAGTCTGGCTTCTTTTAAAGTAACTAAACAAATCTAGAGGGCTACAGTATATAGAGAGAAAAGTTTTACCTTGTAATAGATGAAATGATGATAAATAGGACTAATTTGCATTGCTGTTCATTTAAAAAAAGTGGAAATAAGCATGTGAGCAGAACTGCTTGTGGGGTAGATAAGCATCTGCTGATTTTACTTCTTCATCTATGTTGCAGTTTTAGGCATTCAACTCTACCATTTTAAGGAACTTTAAGGCTTTTCGCAGTTCTCCATATAAGTGGAAACTTTTACTAAAATGTTAAAAGTTCATTCTATTTCTGCAGCAACAAGAAATAACCCTAATTATTATGAACTTTGAAATCTATGAATTATGAGCTTTAGAAATATCTTTCATTTTAGAGGCCAACAACTGAATGGGGATTACATTTTCATTTTGTCACAGTCTGTAGCAATGGGAACATTGCCTGAAATATATAAAAAATAATATCATAGAACTTCTTCTACAAGGAAGTTTGAAAGCAGCAAGGTGTAACTTCCTGATAAAGACCCCTTTCCCCCTGTAAACCTGAGTGATTTACTCTTAGAAAAAACCCAAACCAAGCAAATTAACCAACCCCCAACCCCCAAACCCAAAATGAAAGATTTGTCTTCCTCTCCCTGTTATTCAAATGTTCTCCAAAACACTAGTCCAAAACATAAATCCTATGGATAGCATTCCAGGGGCTGAACAGTAGGGATGCATTGACTGGAGGAAAGCTGTAAGAATATTTGTTGCAAGCCAGTATTTCTAAGCTGTAATTCAAGCTAATTTAGCTCAGGTGCTTTCATCATCTCCATGTAGGCACCTTTCCAGTGTGCAGTGGAGGGCTTGTAGAGGCAGCCCCTCAGGTTCTGAGCAGTTCTGCTGAACCAGTGTTCCTTTAGAGTTTGCAGTTAGCTTGTATTTTGGCACCATGCAGTAAAGACTTGACCCCAGTCTTCCTCCCTGCCTGCTGAGGAGCACACACAGTCATTGGCATGATCATATTCTTGTAATTGTCAGCCAGTTTCCACCTTTGGATCAGGGCAAAAAGGAGCTCATTCACAGCCTTTTATCTTACACAGTGCATGGAGCACATGTCACTCCATTCACCCCAAATTCAACAAGTTGCAGTCAGTCTTACCTGTTCAAAACCAGATCCCTCAGCTGGCAAGGAAATATGAAATAAACTTTCCTTTTGTTTTCTTTTTTTGAGTGTCAGAGTTTTAGATTTGCTGTCTTAATACCTGAAGTCACAGTATTTTGGAGTGTGCTTTTTCCCAGGCAGTAGTTTTGTTCCTGTACATTTTGTTTCTCTTCTCCTGCTGCTTCTCTCAGAGGAACAGAAAACACTTCTAGTAGTGGCTTATGTTGGTGAATAATTAGAGCAGATATGAACACTTTGTGAAAATGTTATACAGTTTTCTGATTTGCATTGGAAAAGTTTGTATGGGGAAGATTTTTATGTACGTCTCACAAATCTATGTGTGAGAAAAAAGACAAGTAAAACTCTTTTGGGGTCAGTCTGACCTCAAAAAGTACTGGAGTCTCACACTATTCCTTTTTTTTATTTGGCTTGATATAATTTCCTCTTCTTCCATTTTTCAGGTTCATGTAAACAAAGAAAATATATGTAAAATTCTGGACTTACATATTATATTTAAAGAAATGCAAATCTAGGTCTTTGCCTAAAAGCTTTTGGCAGGTACATGAGGTTCATGCAAGCTGAAGCTGTCAGTATAAAGCCTTTCTGCCAAGGCTAGAGATTGGTTGCCAAAAAATGTTCAGTGAACAATGCTGCTCTGGATAGAAAGGAAAAACCTCTTTAACACTTGGTTCCTATGGCTATTTATCTGTTTCATGTCTGTAAGTTTCTTTTGAGATACTGAGGCCCCTGACTGAGTGCTGAAATCCCATTGGTACTCAAGGATGCTTTAGTCTTACCAATTTTAAAAGAAGGCAGATAGAAGTGCCTGTGAAGAGAGTGCCTATGCTGGCAGGCCCAGATGGAAGTGCCCTTCTCTTGCCAAACCTAGTTTGGAAAGCGTGTTGGGCCTTGCTGAGGGGTGCTTTAGCACTGCACCAAGAGCCATGCAGCTGCATTAGCTCTCACCAGGTGTCCTGCAGCCTGGCAAGCATGCAGGTCTCTGTAGGGTCCTGCAGATGTACCTCAATATCTAGGCCTTCATGCAGGTGTAAAGATCCCTTTGTCACTATTTGTTTTTCCCCTGCATACGGTGGTATTGTAATCCAGCAAAATTCTGGGTTTTGTCTTCCAAACCTCATGAGGTAAGAGGAACCTACCATAAGCAGAATCTCTAAGTGTCACAGATAGAAAGACTGTGATAGAAAGGGAGTTTAATGACTTATTTCTCCTGCTCCATGAATTCAGGATGCTCTTGGGGCTTGGAATTCACTTTCTTCCCAATTATAGGTTTCTTAAAATTCTAGTTGCCTGGAGTAATACACATAGGATTACATTATTTACTTTGTAAAGTTAATATTTTGTTGTTGCTTCTGCAACAGATAGATGCAGCATTTAGTACATGATCAGAAATAATTTATAGACTTTTCCCACTTCTTATTTGTTGATACTTTCAAGTATCTTATCTGCTTCAATTGTTATTGTTATTGTTAACAGAATGTTTTAGCTACGGTTTTATCTGCATGTCAGTGCTTTCCAGTTTATTAACAGTCATCTATCATATATTCTCAAACACAGGATGTGGTTTTTGGCTGCAGCACTAACAAACTTTCTGCAGCTTGAGAGAAACTGTTAAATTTAGAGGACAGGAGATATTTTTCTTTAGATAACAAATAAATTAATAAATAGGTAGACAAAGTTTGGTATCTTATTAAAATATGTTTCCTACTATCAAACATTTATAGAAGTTATTATCTGCTGAGGGATTTTATTCAATTTGCAGAGTGTCTAAATTCCACCGAAGATCACAAGCTTAATGAATGTTTCCTCTTGGCACGCCCTAATTATCTTCCTAACTGCCTTATTTAGACTCTTTGTATCACCTTTTTAGGTGTGTCTTTTTCTCTCTGACTAGAAACAGGAACATGGATGAAATTCAAGGCTAATGAATATACTTTCCAAGACAGAAGTATGAATTTACAGTCACAGATTTTGAAAAAAGTCATTTACATGAAATATAGATGCAACATATTTCGTGAAAGAAATGCTAAACATTGGTTAACCCTTCTAGTACAACAAGAAAAGGTGGTGAGCCTGATCTTTTTCTCCAGATTCATTTGTATTTTAGTCTATTCTTGTTTTGTGCACATGAGAACACTGGCAATACATTTCAGAGAACAAAATGAAAAGTTGCCTTAGAAATGGTTGGGATTGTTAAGTTCAGATGCAAAGTGAGATCTGAATGTGAGCTATTATCACAATGAGGTAACAAATCAAATGGTAAGATTCTTGTTTTTCCTCTCTTCTAATTTGTATCTCTTTGATTAAATTCTTATACTCCTGTTCTTCCCAACATTCCTCCCTACCTTTTTTGAGTTTTAAATTATACATGTATATAATTTTTCCCCAGATAATTATTAGATCACTTGCTACATCTTGGATAAAACAAACATTTTTTTTTTTAACTTTCTGATTACTCTGGGCTTTCCCTACTCTATTAAGAAAGATTCAGCTCTAAGAAGGAAACTGACACCTATTTTGGTTGCTAGAAAGTAATAAAGGATCTTTCACAATTTATAATTTGCATGTATTTGAGTTGTGTGTACTTTTCTAAACGGAAACTTAAGTTCTTTTGTGACTCACCCATCCCCTGCTTTTCCACTTTTTAAATTCTTAATTTGCCTTGCAAGGATTGATAGCTTACCTGCAAAGCCAGCTACTTTCATAGGAGAATGGCTGCTACTTTAATGAAGTTATCTTCTCCTATATCCCTCATATCATGCTGACCAATAAAATATGAATGGCAAATGGCCATGATGCTGGACACTGGTGATCCTGCCAAGATCACTGCTGTTGAATTTTCTTTCATCATCACCTTATGTACACTAATAATTTTAATTTGATTATTTTGATTGGAGCATTTATTACCAACCAGTTTACTAAATCAGGCATAAATACCTTTTTCTTTCTTATGGCTTTGTATTATCACACCCACACAAAATGTAGTGTTCAAAGGTGGTTTTGTGCTAAGCAGAAAAAACTAAAGCCTGAATTTCAGAGTCATGGTGGACTACTCCTTTAGGAAATATTATGACTGCTACCTGTATTCACAGAGCTTTTACTGCAAAGCCAGAACCTGACATTCAAATTTCTTCAGATCTATTTTTCTGCCAATGGCAATTTTATCAGCAGAAATGGTCCTACACTCAAAGGTGGTATGAAAGCATATATTTCCTAAAAACTTACTTTCCAAAATTCTCTGCTTAAAAAAGTTTACAGTCTTGCTTTTGGATCTAATTTGCAATATTAGAAAGAAAGAGAAAAAAGTTTCTATTTCAGTAATGTGATTATATAAAATCTACCTTTTCTTAGATTATTTTAATGTGCAAAAATACAAAGGGCTGAAATTCATACCACTCTGGTTATGTTTTTATGCTGAGGATATTTACAGCATATATCCTTTTCACAACTTTTTTAAGCTTTACATCTGTTTTTTGCATCACTTTTAAGTGTTTGGTTTACTTTAGCTGTGGAAAATTCTGCAGTAATATACTTTGAATTTCTTCTCTGCTTAAAAAAATAACCCGCTCCTCCCCTTGAAGTGAAAAGGTTTTTTCCTTGCCTCTAAATTTGAGGTCCTGGGACTTTTAGTCTAGTTTATTTCATATATGCAACATATCTTTCTAGTCAGAATGAAATTATTATTTTTCCTTTCCTAAACTGCTAAACTTCTGGGGTCATTTCAACTTCAGGAATGGGGAATTCAGTGGGTGAGCAGGTTCAGATTACATGTTTTTGTCTTGTGAAACTTAAGACCTTTTCAAGTCGTAGTGGTTCCCCGAACCCTTTTATACAAGGCATGCTAAATATTTTTCATTGGGAGAAAAAAAAGGAGAAAATAAAATGATTTTTACCACACACACTGCTACTCAGTTCCGAAACTGGTTGCACATACTGTCTTGTTAATGTTCCTGTTTTGGTATTTTAATGTATCAGGGCTGGAACTTTCAGACTATTATCTTCAAAATTTCCATTTTTGCTTTTTTCTCCCATTTCCATTATCCTCCCATTACAAAATAATTTTGCTTTTAAAATACACTTCTGGTAGCACTGCAGAAAAATCAGTCATCCAATCTGGGTTTCTGAGAACACCCAATCACTGTGCAGTTTTTCCATAGTCCATCTGGTGTCCTTTGTCCCTCAGTGAATGGAGGCTTTAGAGTTGTGATGAAGTCCTGTGGAGAAACAATTGGAAGTCATATAGTTATGAAATCCAAGAAAAAGGTCAGGTCAAAATCCAGCAGCTCAAAACTAGAAAAGTCAGCTTCAGATGGAATTGCAGCTAGATGACTACATCTTTCAAGAAGAGATTTTGTGTTGAAGTACAACTGGAAGAAGGTTAGCAGCAGAAAAGCTCTGTTTTGCAACTAAGTCAGCTCGATTTGCCCATCACAAAGAGTGGAGAGGAACAAGAAGAAGAAGAAAGCTGCCAATCAGGATTCATGCTTCAATAGATCAATGCTTACAAAAGGAAAGAGAAAAGACAGAGATACGCCCTCAGAAAAATGTGATGGTTAGGTAACTCATAAGTATTCAAGTCTCTGGCTGCCCGGCTGGAAAAAAGAATATTACAATCTTCTTGAATATCTTCTCTCTTTCTGCAGGAGATCTGTTCACTTCAGTGACCAGCTGTCATCTGAGCAAGCTATATCTAAAAAAAGTATTCAGAATATTTTCTGTCATGTGGGTGTCTAGCAAGCAAGGGAAAAAGGGGTCTTGATGGTCCTACTACGAGAGCTTCAGAGTTTGGCTAATCTTTGAATACTCCACTAGGTATAAAACTCAATCAGTGTAAAATGTTTTTATGCACAGTGGTTAAGAGAAACAGAGTGATAAACACTGGTCGTTGATGCTCAGCTTGTGAGGAGGCAGTAAGTAATACCTTATATTAGCATACTCAGTACTAAGGCGCAGGGACAGTGTCCTGCAAAATAGAAGTGACAGGAAATAAACATTAGGTGCCTAGATACAGAATCAAGTTACAGAACATCTTGGAGTTTCAAAAGAAATCCCATGAAAGAAAAAGTAGCTTTGAGTAATCTGAACTTTTCCAATTTGGAAGGCAATTCCCTTGACTTGGACTATCTGAAGGAAAAAAAGAAGGGGACTGACATTCTTTCCTCTCTTTCAAGTTCCTTTTGTCCCAATAGATGAGTGTATTAATACCACTTCATTTTATTCTTATTGAGAAAAAATTATCCTGGTGCCTATAGCCCTATGCTTCAGGTGTCCTACAAATTTGTTGTGAGAACTGATTCACAAAGTCTCACCATCTGAATGAAAAATAGTGGGCTGAAGTGTATCCAAAACAATAACCAGGGCTTCAGCTTGCAGTGAGCAGTGGTATAGATGGGTCTCACATGGATTTAGGGGCTGTGTTTTAAATACAGTTTGAGACATCAGTCATAACACAGTCTGAGGAACACAGAGTTGAATTGCTTGAAGCGTGTATGACTCACAGTTTATGGAAGCAAAGTGCCGTGGTTCCTGTCAGCCCCAGAAAGGCCAGTGACTAAAATAGAAGCTTTCATTTACTCTTTTACCTCAGAGACAGGTAAAAAGGTTGAGGCATGTTTTTGAACAATGGAGTCAAGTTTGAATTTCCTCTGACACAGCTGACTACGGAGTTATTGATTTGGCTCTGTCTGCTTCATTTTATCAGCAATAAATGAGTTTAACAGAAAAAGGTAGAAAAGAAACTTCAATTTTAGTTTGTTTCATGAATGACTGGACTTCAAAAATATTTTTATTCCTTTTGACCTCTATATCCTGCTTGTTGATCCTATATGGCAAGAGGCATATTTTCAAAAGAAAAACATCTCTTGCTATATTAAAAAAGGGAGTTACATCCCTATCTACTAATCAAAGACTTTTTTTCCTCTGTGCTATGAGGTAAAGAGGGAGTTGTGATTTAAAACTCTAACCTAGCATAAGGCAGCAATACATACAGCACTTTGCTTTGGGGCTTTTATCAAACAACACATTTCTTGCATAACAGTTCTCCTTGGTATGCAATAGTCTTGAGGCTGGTCTGTATTTTCACATGGCTGTAGTTGTTAATCATTGAACATAAGATCAGATTTTTAACTTGTTTAAAAAATAAAACCATAAGAAGAATAATAGCTAATCAGACTGGATGTTTTTAAGTTCAGAACTAATGAGAGATTTTTTTTGTGATACATATATCTTTTGTTTTCTGTCTCTTTTTTAGAAAACACATAATCAACAGGAGTGATTTCTGTGTCTTCAAAAGACGTTTCATTTGAGATTGGAACTCAAATAATATTTGAGGTATGTAGTAGTGTATCCTGAAGAGTCCTAATTAACATCTGAGTGTGCAAAGCAGTTCTTTAGGAATGAGGAATTTAAGAAAGAAGAAAAGGGTTTATTCTTTTTTCTTCTTGAAACTCAGACATCTTTCAAATATTGTACAAATGAAAATTTTCAAGTGCTTGTCTTGAAAAATCTCCAAGTTACTCCTTAAAAGAACCTAAATACGGAACTACCATCAAAATTGAAACTAGATATGAAATTTCGGCATCTGATTCAAAATACATTCTAGGATGGAAACTATTTCAAATGATGAAAACATAGTAAAGAAACAAATAAGAAAAAAGTAATCTATAAACATTTATTTTAAATCTTCTTATAAACACAGTAATATGCTTTCAAATTTGGATCATTTGCATGATTTTACTGAGTGCTCCCCAAAATGTTTCTGCATGTCTCTAAAGAGTGATCTGATAGAGATTCATGGTTGTTGCATTGCATATATCAAGTGAGTTTTAATTCAGATATTTCCAGGACACTGTTTCCCAAAAAATATTTTGCAAAATGAGCTAGTATTAGATCACAGTGCATCTCAATACATCTTAATTTGCAGGATTAAGGAATACTTGTTTTTATAGAACAAGTATTCATCTTCACTGTTGTGCCAAGTTTTCAAGGAGCTACCAAGGCTCAAGTGGTTAGAGCTTTTCAGGGGTCTTACTGTACTAGCAAGGTTTTTCATAATCTGTCTCAAAATCTCACAGTGGCAATACTTTAAAATTCTGTCCTTGTTTATTATTTGAGCTATTTTGAAAATCTGGTTCCATTGTTGCATAATTTGATTAATGACATGTAGATGTTTAACAATGGCAGAAAAATCCTTCCGCAAGCAAACTTAAATATCTGTGCAACTTGACACTCCTGAGCAATCCCTTTCAATGGATCATATCTGTAACATCAAAGTAATTAATAAATCAGAAGGATTACTCTTAGAGATGAACTGTGTAGAAGATGAAATACTCTGCTGCATGGCAAGTGTGCTGGATGGAGAATGGTGTTCTGTGCAAGGCACTCACTAAAAGAATACTTACCAGTCTTTGGCCTGAGTGATTCTGAGCATTTGAAAAGGACATAAGAAAGTGGGTTTTGGAAGTCCATTTTATCAAAAGCACAGGTCACAGCTTGAGCTTATAGTTCTTTACTGACTTTACTATTTTACACTCTTAATTTTCACCTCCTATATCTATGTATATTTCAATATTTTGCTCAATATATGTGTGATATGCTTTTAAGAGTTGGGCTTAACAAACAAAATCTTGCCACAGTTGCTTTATTTATCTTTAGGGTTGAAATAGATTAGTTTTTCTTCTGTGGCTTAGAGAACATAGTTTTCCATTGTTCTGCCAAATTTCTAGCCACAGGTGGCCAGATTCAATGTATTTAGGACTATTGAATCATCCCACTGAAAATACATTTGCTTATTCCTTGGTGTACAGTCTTGTAAGGATATATGACATGACATAAATAGATTTGCTATCATCTTGATTAGGATTTGTAAACATTGAGAAAGAAAGGCTTGCATCTTACTTGCTAAATATAGAGAGACAAATGCCTATACCTTATTCATTGGGAGAAATATATGGAAGCTCATATTCTTCCCATCATTTTTAGAAGACATCGTCTCGTAATAAAAAACTTAGTAAGTACTGGTCAGCTTCCCAAAATCTTCAGGACTGCATGGCCTCTTTCAAGGTGTTTTCAAAGCATAGGTGCTGGATTGCATTCTTCTGTCAGCTGTCAGTCTAATCCTGGTGCAGTCAATTAAATTTCGCAACACACTAAAATGGAACATGGCTGTCCAAATTCAAAACTCAACTTAAAAAATAAAAACAATCAAATAAAGAGGTTGAATTTGGCTACACAATTTATTGTCCTGACTTTTATGAAAAGTGGCCACATTGCAGTTTCTTGAAGCCAAATTTCTTGACTTTGATCGACAGATGATGGAAAGAGGTTCGAATATTTGCTTTTTGTTTGGGCAAAGATCCCTCTGAAATTGGTGAGGTACTGTCAGATATAAGTGTGCTCACTGCCTATCTGAGAGTTGAGCAGTAATTAATGTTTACAGAACACTTGGAAATAAGTGATCAAAGTAATTCAAAGCACTACCATTTGTTCTTGAGGTATGAGAATGTTTGTACATCTCTCTAACCTGGTCAAGGTTATAATACAGTCATGATGGGCTGTGATTGTAGGGAAAAGAAAACTCCCTTTGGTAGAAAATACAGCATGCATTTATCTTGCCTTTGCATTGCACCTTCCATCATGCTTGAACTGCTGTAATCTCTAAGATAAAAATGCAGTTCCTTGTCTAGTGGGCACAGTTTCACTGAGGTTTATTCTTAATGATAAGGTGGACAATTTAGAAAAGTAGGAGTGAAAATCCTTGCTGTTGCCTAGGTTACACACTCGAATGGCTGGGGAGAAAATAGAGAGGATATGAAGTTCCTGCTCTGAGGGAAAGTGCAATTTGTACCACGGCAGAGGAGAACACAGTAGCACCAGGCACGTGCATGAATACATAAAGACACACAGACCTTATTAGCTGTGTTTTTTAACAGTAGAATATATTCAGCTTGGCTGTATTTCCAACAAAATACGTCAGAGGTTTCTGGCTAGACAGGTATTACAAATTAGCCTTATGCTGAATGGAAAAACAAAGGAACTGTAATTTCACTTAATGTAGCAACTTGTTGAGATTGGAGATCACGACCTAAATACCAAAAATTCTTAGTAAATCACTTACTTCACAACTTCTTTTCAAGAATCTATTATGTTTTCATTTTGACAGTGAAGAAAAAGTGAACTGAATTATGGAAGAATCTGCATAAAATAATTATGCAGATTTGAAATTTCCTTATCTCTGCTATTTTTTTGGTAAATAGACACTGATAAACCTGGTGAAAAGAGCTGAATAATTGTTGCACATGTACAATAAAATTTCCAAGCTCTCTTGTTTTTCTTTTGTATAAAATAATGCCCATTTGGAACCCTAGTTAAATGAACAAAAAATCAGGCATGCCACATACTATCACAAGTAATAATTATATTAGAATTTCTAATTTATTTCCTTCTGGAGATCTAGAGTTTATGTACATTTTTTAGGAAACAATTTTATGTAGGCCTCATCTTCTTGGAGGTCCATCTTTAAAGATGCATCCTTTTTCTGCATAGACACTCCTGAAGAAACTCCTTCTTATGTATTTTGTTAGCATTCACCTTTTCTTGACTGAAGATGTAGAACCCTGTGGAAATGGCTGTGTTTATTATAGCAAATGAATCTGGGATCAAGATTGGCTTTGCTTGATGTAATTAACATGTTTATACATTTCAAAATCATCTTTCCATTTTTTTTACAGAAGAAAAAAGCTCCTTCTAAACATAAATATCTTTTAAACTATTGCTTTTTTGAATACTGTTCTACTTTTCTACTCCCTGAATTTGTAGATTATCCCCACTGGCTGACTGAAAGAGATTGATCCGTATCTAATGAACAGCTCATTCCAATCGCTAAACCAGGAAACGAAGATTGTTACTGTCCCTAGACAGAAAGAGTGAGACAAGGGAGCAGAGTGTAACAGCACTCAGTACCTCCTCTATCAACCTTTGTACAGGTCCACTCACAGTTAATATCAGTTGAAAGCAATAAAGATATAGGGGACCATATTAAGGAACTTAAAAATAATCAAGAATTTAAGAATTTAAAAATAATCAAGACCTTATGCACCACTTTTCTGACGCTGTTTCAGAACGATGACTTTTGGACTGCATGCCTGTGTGGTGAGGTCAGCTTTTTCAGACTTAAAATAGTGAGATCACTACTCAAATGACATATCTCTTAATTCTGGGAATCATCCAGTTGATATTTTAATACAGCGAAACAAGGATGCCAGGAGACAATATAATTTGCACTTGTTTAATTTTTTGCTTGTGAAACAGTGATTTTCCATCTTTAGCTTAGGAGAATTTCTTTTTGGAGGAAGAGACACATTGTAAATAAATAATTTTTGGGAATGTGTGTTTACCAGGTAATAGATATTTTACGAAAGGCAGAAAAGCTGCAGGGTATCCTGGCTGAAAACTAACTACTGCTCTTTATAAAAATGGAAAATATTCCCTTGTACATCAATAATTTATCTTAACAGTCTTATACCTCTGGAAGTGAATGCATCATTTTTTGTCTCTGCTTACACTAAGCCTCTGAAACAACGTGTGACCCCTGACCAGTCCTGACTGTTCTTGCGTAGCCACTCCTGGGTCTTGCATCCAGGCTGCTCATTTCAGCCCAGCCTGGGACTGTTGGTCCCTGACCCAGGACTGCTTTAGGTGGGCCTGGGTCCTGGTCATGGTTGTGATTCCAGTTGTCTCCCCTGTATTCTTGGCTAATGGACTGGATTTGCTGGATGGACTTGGGAACACCCTGCTCTGTCTTCATCCCTGTTTCCAGTCCTCTTTCTCAGATGGACTTTGAACCTGTGCTCCAGCCCTGGCTCCATCTCTATTCCCTGAAAACTAGAGTCTGTTGCTGGAAACATCCATTAGATATTTTTCACCACGGTGTTTGCAGCTCTGGGTGTACCCGCTGAAACCACTGTCAGATGAGAAAGAATGAAATACAGTCAAACTGGGGCTGTTGCTTTCTGTCACTGCAGCACGCATTCGAATTTGTGCTGTGTAAAGGTGCTGTGTCTCCAGCTGAGCCATCATTAAAATCATTTATATGAACAACACTCCACACAGTTTACCCAAGTTATGTTACTATACTCCAAATAAAGGACGTAAATAAAGAAGGAAAAAAAGTTTCTGTGGTTCTCTTGTTGCTAGGGGATTTGGGAACTGCTATTTGTATCATCAAGGCTACTGTGTACGGTTCAAAAATTAAGTTACTACACTGCATGAAGAATTCCTTTCCATGTGCTGCATTGTTATGCAGCTGGTACTGGTTATGCCAGAGGTGCAAAGTCAATAATCAAGCTGAACAAGTAAGAAAAAAACAACTGATTTGCCTTACTTGAGATAATGACCGCACCATTTTGACAGTGTCACCAGGATTTTAATTTGAGATGGTATAAGAAGGGATAAGACCTATATGTTGTTATAAAATTTAGATGTCACCACGATGCCCCAAAATACTATTAAACTATGAATAGCAAGACATTTCTTTAATGGAGACATTTCTTTATGCCAGACAGGATAAAAGTGAAGTGCACACAATATAGGATGAGGTAATCAATTTAAAGTCAATTTAAAGTTTTCATTATATTTAATAGCAGATATTTCCCATTTTAGGTTTCCCCTAACATTAGAAGGGACAAAATCTAATAAAATCTCCACAGAGTGGATACAATCCATCCCTAAAATCTCTATGAGTCATAAATTCAGAAAGTGAAGTGCCTAATAAAGGACTTAATTCTTTTACGTTTGCTGATGTGTATATTCATAATATTTTAGCTTTCTGGTTTTTCTTTCAATGGAGCTGCTCAAGGATAAAGCATTGAGAAAGTGAATAGAAATCAGACTAACTTTTTCACCTGCCTAAGCAGTCTGTGAAGCTTGATTTGAGAGTACATACATTTTGACAAAAATAACTTATACTTTCTTATTTCTTCCCCCCTTGGGATTTTACCAATTGAATTTATCTAAGATTTTGAAATGAGAAGGGGGAAGAAAACCCCAAAAGCCTTTCAGCTAGCAGGAAGTTGAGCTTTTGAAGTTCTATTTTTATTTTCAATTGAATTTTAATTGATTGGTGATTGTGCAATAGAAATAGAAGTCTACTCAACAGAAAAACTACAGGAACACATTAGCAAGGAAAATACATCAAAGTAAGGTTTCTGCCAGTGTGTGTCTACAGTGACCTGTGGTATGCTCAACATGTAATTCATTCTCTGTTTTCTTTACCAAGGCTCTCAACAATGGGGACAATTAGAACTAATTGTAATGGTAAATTTAATTGTCTGGATGACTGTACATTATACAGGGAGTGATGTGCTTAATGACCCTTGGTTGTTACTGACCCAATATATTTTATCCCTCAGTGCACTTATTTTTATCTGCCTACCATTGTTTTGGGTGTCATGAGCCCCACTGAAACCATTTTGTCTTTCTCTGACACAATCTATGCCAAAATCTTCAGCAAATAATTTCTCTTTCATGTATAATTTTAGGATGAGAACAGATTATGAAGAAAGACATCCCACTTTGACATTCAAGCAAGAAACAATCCCTTGGGTCTATTAGGAAAGTTCTAATGTGGTTTAATAGAAGCATATTTTAATATACTTTATATATAATAATTTTTATGTAATAATATTATAATAGAAGCTTATTTTGCTCTATTATATGATAACCTCATAGAAATAATAATCTGAAGACCTTATTCAAATGCTGTAGTTTTTTTGGGTTTTTTTTCCGCTTGTTTTGTTTTGTTTGTTTTTGTTTTTGTTTTAAATCCAATATTGCAAGATGAAGAGAGAGACTCTGGATCAGCCTGCATTTCCAGGGTAATGATCTCCAACTGCCACACAAATATGAAAAGTCTTAACTGAAGACATTGCAAATCAAAAGATACTGATGCACAAGTGTTTTAGTCTAAGAGTTTTCTTTGCTGTGTGACTTGAAGGTGACTTTGTGTGATGAAAGCTAGTGCAGAGGAGAGATCAGTGTCTTTATACACTATTAATTGTCCTAGAAGTCTCTCTGGGCAAGAAAAAATGAATGGATATTTTTGTCCTTTATTTTCACCTTACCATTCCATTGTTATTATATACACTTGCTATAAATGCCACTAATAGAAAAGGGAAATCAGAAGTCAGGATGGTCTAAACAGCTGTAACAAAAATACTTGTGCATAACAAAGGGGATGATGTGTTTGATTACAGTGGCCAATACTGGCCAAACTAAAGTGATGTAAGAGAAAATCCTTATAAAGGAGATTCAGTGCAAAAAGTGATGATGCCTAATTCAAATGAATTTTATTCTAAGCAGTCACTGAGGGATGATATAAAACAAATGAGCTGACACGGTGGGTAAAGGAGAAAGGAAGAGACAATCAAATTTAATGTGACCAGAGTGACAGCCATCTAAATCATAGAATGGTTTGGGTTGGAAGGGACCTTAAAGCTCATCTGAAGATCATGTGCCAGGATGCCACACAGACCAGGTTGCTCAGTATCCCTTCTGACCTGGCCTTGAAGACTCCCAGGGATGGGACATATGCAATTTACCTGGCAGCCTCTTCCAATGCCTCATCATCCTCACAATGAAGAATTTCTTCTTAATATCTAATCTTAATCTTTCTTCTTTTAGTTTAAAATCATTATCCCTTGCCCTGTGCCCATGTATAAAGTCACTCTCCCCCCTCTTTTATAAGCTCCCTTCAAGCACTGAAAGTCTGCAATAAGGTGCCAGCCAGAGCCTTCTCTTCTCCAGGCTGAACAACCCCAAGTCTCTCAGCCTGTATTTGTAGTAGAGATGCTCCAGCCCTCTAATCACCTCTGTGGCCTTTTCCTGGACTCTTTCCAACAGGTCCACGTCTTCCCTGTGCTGAGGACCCCAGCCATGGATGCAGTCCTCCAGGTGGGGTCTCACAAGAGCATACATTCCAAACGATTTAGGGTGAGTTGGATCATAAAAGTTTAAATACATTTGTATGTAGCATCTTTTCCCCTCTTCTGTAAACAGCTTTAGCATATCAAAAAGTCTTCAGTTTCATCCATGTCATAACTGTAGCTTTGTATCCATTAGAAATCTTATCTTTTTGTTTTGTAACTTGGACTTGCATTACTTTCTTGCATTTTTCAAAGTGCACTCTGTGACTGAACACATATACAAATATTGCTTGCAAAAAACTCACATATATTTCTTGCTATGAACAATTCTAATAACCCTAATGCCATTTTGTTAACTTTTTCTGGAAAGAAAATTTCAAAAAGATACCTTTCACAGGAAGCAAGCACAAGACCTATACAGCTACAGTAAACAGATATTTAAATATTCATTATTTTTCATCCCTCACTTAACTTTAATTGCACAGTCTAGCCTGTTGTAAATCAATGAGCTTTTACAAGATGAATATATGTATATATAAATGCACTATTGAGGGATATATTCACTTTTTAATATAAATAATGGGCAATATTTTTAAGGAAGTGTAGAACAGGGTGTAGACTTTTCAGTTTTGCTGTCTTGAGCTACAGATAGAGCTGCAGATAAATACACACCTACGGACTTGTAGTGCTGTGCAGATGCAGAGAGCAGTCAGGCTTGTGCCACACAAAGTGACAATGACAGTGTGGAGGGCAGTGGAAGCTGACCCTAGGGCTCACTCCACAGGAACTTTTCTGCCGAGATGTTATTATCTCCATGAGGCTCATTATCTTAGGAATAACACTGGATAAAAGCCAGTAAAGTCCATTTGGATCTGAGCTAATACCTCTGTGAGTTGAACTGAACTCTCTGGGAAATGCAGTGCCTCAGGAAACTCCCCTTCAAGAGTCTTTGCCTCAAACAAGATGTCTGGGAGCGTGCAGACCTAGAAGCCTGCTGACACCCTGGAAAAAAAGTCTTCTATTGAGTTAATGTCTTTCTTTAGACCTAAGGAAGCTTCAAGGTCACTGCAGGCATACAAAATTGTTCAGAAAAGAGACAGGATTCAGGTTCAAAGTATAATGATGTGTCAACGTGTTTTTAATATGTGAAATAAACCTTTTAATTTTTAATTCCATCTAGCTTCTTTTTGATGAGCCTTATCATTTTTTTCATAGGAAAAATTCTCTTTAGTTTGAAGAAGAGAATTTTCTGATAAGAATGTCATAAGCAGGTCCATCCTACAGGCTCCTGGGTGTGTTTAAATTCTAATCAATATGTATACAGAGATATGCGGTTATTTGCAAGCAAGCCAGCTCTGTATATCTGGGCTGCTATGAAACCTTACAGAAAATTAAACAGAAACTGGGCCCTGAGCCCAGGAAAACCAAACCACCACTGCCAAAAAACAATATCCTGAAACATTATACATCTGACATAATACCAATTAGTCTCATTAGCTTTGTGTTTGCAAAAATCCTTTCTTAGCAATGTTATTTTTTAAAGCCCCCTCAACCTGATTCTCCTTGTAGTAAGCATGTAATTCTCTACTGTAAGTTGTCCTGTGCTGTTTCATTCCTCTGGCCTGCAAACCCAACATATTATTTTTGCTCATGAAATATACCAAAAATCATGTCTCTGTTTTTGAAAAATAATGCCCATGATGCAGTCCCTCAGAAAAAAATCAACATATAGCTCAGCCTCTTTTCCCAAAGGGAGAATCCAAAGTGTGTGTTACCTTTTTGTGAGGTGTAAATTATTTCTTAGTTCAATAGTGCATAAGGCCAGCTGCAGGCACTGCCGAGGTAGTATAAGAAAAATCATGTTATAAGTTTTGTTCAATAAATAATTATGCTCCTTTTGCATACTTTCTTTGAGGCTTTTGATCACAAGAATGAAGCCTGTGGTTCTCTCTATTCATTTGGGGTTTTTTCTCTCCTGTTTACAAATGACTGAGTCACTACTGTGTGATCCTAAGGGGTGCACAATCCAACAATGGAGTGAATCAGCCAAAACAGTCATGTCCTGCTTTAAATGAGCAGACTGTGCATATTCAGAAGCACCTCAGCTTCAAAAAGCAAAATGCTTACATTGTTGATTGTTAGAACCATGGGGAGAGGAGTTTGCCTTCCGATAAAATGCTAGTGGCACACATTTCACTAGGAATTTTTATATTTGTATCCTGTTTTCTGCATGTGATTGAGAAGTCTTGCAGGAAGTAGGTATTTTCAGGTGCATTTGAATATATGGAAACATGGCAAAGTCTGTCAGAGCATGAAATCAGATTAAATGAAAATACTGAGTCATGGTGGTTGCAATGGAGGATGCTGTGCTCAGAACCACAGTATTTAAACAGGCTGGCTGGCTATACAGGACATGGTTTGGTTTCATAGGAAAATTTTATTTGTGGCAATGCTGTTCTGGTCTTGTTTCATCTCATCTGTACATCAGATTTTGAAATCTCTGCACAGCCAAAACACAACAGTGAATGTGTAATTCTGAAATGTCTGAGTTTGGTCTCAGCAGAACATTTCAGTTTTAATTATGTATTCTCCTTTCTGTAGTTTGATTGTAACATTTGCAAGAGTTTCAAATTGAAGCTACATAATTTTTCGGTGGCATAGAATGGATAGATCAATTATAGATCAGTTGATCACTGGTTTATTGGCATCTCAAGATAATAGCTGGAACGAGATACGAATAGCAACAATCAAACAGGATATTAAATATGATTGAATAGAGACACAACACTAAATGAATATAGCACAGCACAGACCTAACTTACCTAGTTTCTTATACCTTGCTGATTAACATAACAACGTTAAGTGAACACAAGCTACTGTAAAACACTGGTTGTCAGAATAAGAAAGAAGTGATTTCAGTTTTAAGAACTCTACAAACAGGCCCAGCTTAAAAATATTGGCTTTGAAATCCTTGACATTATGTTATGTGTAAGAAAATAACCATGCATTTAATAGAAAATGACCATACATGCTGAAGAAATCAAAATTCCGTCCTCTAAAGCAAGAAGAGGAAGCTCTTCTGTTGCTTATGTATTCTATTTGAAAGTCCACAATCACACTCGTAAATTGGTGCTTTTGTATACGAGGTTTTAGGAAAAGACTGGGAGCATGACATCTGAAAATAAATTCCTGAACATTGCTGGTATGACTCTATAAAATTTAGTGAGCTAAACTAATAACATAATTCTTTAGGAAAAAAACAGCATAAAAGTGCTCACTTGAAGGCTCTGGATGAACTACCTCCAATTAAACCCACTGACCAATGCAAAAATGATCATTCAGCTTTATATTGTGACATTTCAGACACTTTGAGTTTTGTTTTTTTCTCTCATTCTTCTTGTATAAATAAAAAAACGAAGGATAGTTTTTCAGGGAGGCACTTAAAAGAGTAGAAAAATGCAGTAAAATAGAATTTTTTTCAGTGTCATCTACATCAAATCAACTTAATGAAGCCATAGGACACTTTTTTAATGACTTCTGAATTTCTGCCTTCATTGTGCCTGCCAACACCTGAAGGCTGTTATTCACCTTCATGCACCTTTTCTTCATTACAACCAAGGCAGCTTTTTTTTCTCTATTATTTTTTCTTTTTAAAACCAATTAATATGAGGAGTAAGTTTATTTTGTATTTTAGTAATAAAACTTCAATCCAAGGTATTGGTAAGGGGTTTCTGCTGTTAATATATTTTTTTGACTTTCCATGAACACATGGGGACCTCAGTCAATCAGTACATGCACAAACAGATCCAGCCCCTGTAATGAAGAACTTGCAGCCACAGCTGACAGCAGGCAGACACTGACAACTAAGAAGGAAAGAAAGGGCTTGAGGAAGAAGTTGTGAAATGATCTTTGTTAACACAAGCACAGCCCTGATTGTTCAGAAATAGTGAAAAAACAGCAGTAGTACTCATTTGTCAGACATTTTTACAGAAAGTCTTTTCTGGAGCATATCCAGTCTTATCTGGTTAAGCTGTCTGTAGGAGTCATGTGCTGTTTCTGACTTGCCCACTGAAGGGCTGTTCCTGGCAGCTGTCCTGTGTTGTCCATCTCCCTTGCCAGGATCCCCTCACCTTTGGACTGAGCTGCAGCCCTCAGCCTCTCCTAGTCCAGGCCTGGATCTGGAAGACTTGCTTTGGTTCTTGCCATGCCTGCATGTCCCCCACTGCCTCCTGGGGAACAGGATGGGTCTGAAGTGCCATGTCACCTGCATATAAGTACTGTTTTGCAAGTCATTTTCTTCAGCAGAATAATTTTGCATTATCTAATTGCAATCAAGCAGCCAGTCAGTAATTGGTGTTTCCAAATCTGTTTTATATTCTGTCAAGCAGAGACAACGCTTTAGGATGAGCTGCAAGGTCTTTTTGTCAAGCTGGTAAAGGTTATCTTAGGACAGAGAGCAGACACTTTCAAAGCTTTTAACCATCACAGAATTATTTTATGAGTTGCTTGCTCGTATGTAACAGCAAGACCCATTTTCAACACAGTACACAGTACAGGTGGATGTATTAAGATAGTAACCACACCATTCAGGCTTTAATGCCTCTAGAGTTGTTGCTCTGATAACCCTCACAGAAGCTGCATGTTGATTGAACTTGGTTTTATTATTTGCCAGCTGCTTCCAAGTATTCCCTTTTTATTATTTTTTTTTCTGTTGGTTGCTCAGATACTACTGTGGTGATGTCTTTCTTTTCTAGTTGTTAGTCACAATTTGTAACTAACCTTCTGAGAAGGATTCAATAGTAAATTTGATTCATTGTGAAGGATTACATCATGAACAGGCATCTTGAAAACCTGAGGAGTTCCTTTTTCTTTTAATCTTACAAGTAGATACTCTGGTGTGTTTTTGTGAAGCTGCCTTTTTCAGGGATCTTTTGGCAGCAGATGTAAAATCCCTCCCATCAGTTCTACCTTGAGAATGTGTGGCTCTTATTACTGAACACCAGTCTGATAGATCTGAATTCTCAAACCCTTGTGGAATTGCTGAAGTTTTTCTTGCAGACCGTGAATCAGGTTATCTCTGCCTTCATGTGTTTAACTCGTCTTCTGTCATTTTTACAGCATTTTCTACAGTGGTGGAAAAGTAAATGTGGATAAGTACTGATGCCTTTTTGCTGGTCTAATGAAATAAAAGCTCAGACATGGTTAGAGGGCTGGGGGTCATTTACCACGATATTTTAATAGGATCCCATTCCATGCATTGCTTCACCCAGGTGACCAGCGTTGCAATCTCCTCCCACCCCCCAGTTGAGTATACAGTTAAGGACCTTACACATTAGCTTATCTAATGGGGCCCAATAAGAGGCTGGGGTGGGCTAACTTCTAGTTTACAGAATCTGTCCTGCTAGGAGACCTTGAGTGCTTGCGACAATAGACTGTTTGGTCTTCTAACTCTATATAGTTTCAGCAGTGTTTAGTCTCCCGACCTACTAAACACCATGAAACTGGGCTAAAGTATCACACCCATAGCATCACAAGTATGCATGCTAATACTTGTGGATATTGGGAACTGTGTAAAAGGTATTTAAGAGAAAAGGCAAAAAAATCCTTCAGGCATCAGTACAATACTGTGGGATTTCCCTCTTCCCTCCAAAAAGACAGCATTTCTCCTTGTTTTATCCTAGTGTCAACAAACTCCATAGGAAAAGTAAGTGTTATGTGCAGTTAAGTAGCCTGGCTCACTCTCTGGCCCAGTTTGCTGATCTACTGACACCTCCTGAGCCTTCTGCTCTGTACAAACATTTCTTCCTCTAAATAAGTGTTCTCACACTTTGGGGCTTCTGTTAAATCAAGTTGTTTCGGTTTTTAAAAAAAACCTTTAGCCCAGTTCAGCGACACATACTCTGTGTGAGATTAAAAGATCCATATCTTTCTTGTTTTTTTATTGTCTGTTTGTTTTTTGGTTTCTTGGTTGTTTTTTTTTTAAAAACACTGCAGTTTGGGGTCACCTTTCAGCCTAATCCCTCAGGCACTTCTGGCAGCAATCTGAGTTGCCGAGTCTGGCTGCCTCCGGCCAGTGCATTGCATTCAGTTTGTGAATTTCCTCAGCGTTCTTGATAGGGCTCTATCTTTTAAGAGCATCATTCAGCCACAATTCTGTCACTCTGCTTTGTAACATTTGCCTAGATTGGATTAGTGTCTCTGCAGGTGGTCTGTCTCCAGCTACACTGCAATGAAATGGAAAGGGACTGAAATGGAAGGCAACTGAGAAACAGCCAGGCCAGAGTACTCCCGACTAAGCAGAGCTCCCTCAAAAAATCCTAATCACAAAAGCATTATCTTTCTGCTTCAAAATCTTTTGCCCTACTGTTTGATGAACTAGTGCTAGCAATCTGTGTGTGTTCAGACTAGTTCTTCCACCCAGTCTCTTCTTGGAGTACATAAGTAATGAATAACTGAATTTTCATCTATATCAGGGGAAAAATCTGGACCAAGTCACTGCCCCATAGTGTAGGTTTTTTATTTTTTTTTTCACTTAAACCCAGTTGAGTCTCATTAATCTATTATACCTGAACTGTTGTAAATACCTGACTTTCTCGTAGTCTTTCTGTCACTTAGCAAAAATGAGAAAAAAAAGTTATTTTACAACCCTTTGAAGACATTATTTGAAGTACTTTAAAGTGAATTTAAACTCCATAATATTACTTTTTAAGTTAAAAATTTATGGCAAAAAAAAATCCCCTTCTTAAACAAAATTCTATGAAATGTGGAATCTGAAACTTAATAGGTAAAACTTGACTTAGAATAAAAGTGCACAAGTCCCAAGGAGGAAATAGAATATGTCAATAGCACAAAAAAAGTTTCAGAAACATGAATTTTTGTAAGAAGCCTCTGTAATAATTTGCCGCCTCCATTTTATACATGGCTTCCCAAAGTAGAGAGGATATTAAGGGCTTGGTTCTGTTTGCTAAACACAGGCATGCAGAGAAATCCAAGGGTATCCAAGACATCCACATTACAGTACAAGAACCAAAATATTCCTTTCTGGACTTGTGATTCTTGTCTTGGAAATTTTAAAGTGCATTAAATATATATGACCAACAGCAACTCCGCTCCAAAAGTCCTTTAATTTCAGCTGCCAACCTGAAAAATACCTGTGACACAGTTTTAATGGAGCAATTTGAATAATATTTGCTCTTAATTTGTGCTCATCCCTGTTTCTGTTGCTGATTGTTGCAGGTACAAGAGCCAGGTCCTCAAGTCTTTCAGGTGGGCACCCAGAAGTGGCACCCATGGACATGGTGGTCTCTGAGCTAGACCTCAGCTGCCCCTTTGACCCCAGTAGACAGAAGGAAGTACTTCTCAGGACTCTGTTTAAGAGCCACTTGAACCCAGAAGCACCTGAGATCTACAGGCTGGGCTTTGTAGGGCTTCTCAAGGCATGGCTTGACTGAGTCGCTGCCTGGCTGGCTGGTGAGCCCTTCCTGAGCCACGTGCCTAAGTTCTGTCAGGATACGAGGAATGCTCTTCCCTGTTTGCAAAAGCACATTTCTTAAGTCTTAGAAATCCTCTCGAAAGAAAGTTACTGTCATAGCCCTGAGGGCACCACCACCCTGTGGGCATTGCCACACTTCCCACAGCCCAGGACACCTTGCCAGCCCCCCGTGATGCCCCTGGGCTGGTCTCCATCTCCCCACAGCTCTGGCTGTGGGACCCACCAAACTGGGCTCCAGCCTTCATGGTGCTTTCTGGTTTGCCCTTGGATCTGGCTCATAGCTGTACACCTGCCCAGCTATGCCCATTCCTGTCTCCCCTGAATCCTGTGTCTTCCTGTGCCCTGACAGATACACAGCAAAACAGAGCATTTGTCCAGCTCCCCTTTGTGTGATAAGATGCTCAAATACCATTTGTTCTAATGTCAGGAGGTTTTTGTTTGTTGGTTTCCTTATTTCACCCAGCCTGACCATTGTTCAGCTCAAGACAATAATTATTTTCTTTCCACATAAATGACATCTAGAAAAATAAGGCTACTGCTGTGCTCATGGCAAGCATACAGAAAGCTGCAACCTTCCATGTATTAAAATAAAGTGCTTTCTGATATGGTTGTGCCCAGTCTCATCAGCTGAAACACCAGCCTTTTCATAGATTTGTTAGTCCAGGAATAAATAAAGAATGGAGGAGTGTGTGTGTATATAGAAGTGTGATTTAAGCATCAATTTCTAATTCTTTACAAAGGATACTTCTTCGAAGCAAAACATCCTCAGTGTGTATTATTTGAGTAACAAGTTGCCCTATGAGAAGTGTGAGGGAAATAGCTTTTTTCAGTCATCCAGTAAAAGACCTGATCACTTTTGCTTTCCATTTTAAAAGGAAGATCTTTGGGCCTAGGGCTGTGAAACCCAGAGATACTTATCTACATTTCAAAATAAAACATCTATTTTGTAAAAAGCAGTGGATTGTAAGACACATACGTGTCATTAACGACTCCTGTTGGCTGTGTGCTCAGTGTGCTGCCTTTCTGAAACTTCTTTTGGAGTTTTAGTTCCCTCTTTATATAGGGGGAGTGGGTGCATGGGTATAAGATGCTGTGAGGCTTTCCACTGGACGCAGGATGATGACATGTCAGGTAATATGAAACGATACTGTGATGCTTAAATTCCACCTGTAAATTTAGATGAGGATGTCACACACTTTCCTTTCTGAGACCTAAGCAGGCCTGTTAAACACTTGAGTGAGCCTCATATGCTGTACTGCAGTCCAATCATCAGGTGGTATATGTGCCCAAGCAGCTTAATTTAGGTTGCACAAGTTGTACACTCACACATATAGTGTCTGTACCAGACACTAAAAACACCATCTTAGTAGTGGAGACAATTTCTTCACAAACTTTGTACTTGTGTCTGGCTATTGACAGGCATAGACATGATGCAGTTTGGGAATTTTAGTAAGATACAATTTTGTGCTTTAATTAAAATCTTTTTGAGTAGAGATTTATCCGTTGTATAGCAATGGAGAAAATCTGCACAAATGGCAGTAAAACATGATGTACTACACCTACAGTGTGAGCTATAGGATGTTCAAGACTCAGGACAAACAGGACTCCGAGGCCACTGGAGGCAAAAGGTGTCCTGTGCTGCATCGCACAGAGCACAGGCTCCTTTGGATGCTGAGAACTAAGGATGGATGGGGCAGGAAGGATTGCAATATACACAGCTTGCACATCATGCTTGCATGCATGCTTGATGCTTGTGCAACTCACTGCGAGATTATAATTAGTTATCTAGGCTAGTTACAATATTTGGGTTGGGTGTGGGTTTTTTTTTTGTTGTTGTTGTTTTTTGGGTTTTGTTGTTTTGTTTTGGTTTTTGTTTTGTTGGGTTTTTTTTAAGATGTATTCGTTCTGCAGAGGGACATGTCAAATTCCTCCCACAGGTTTTTCTCTCAGGGTTGTAACCTGTGTTTGATCAGTAATCATTTTGAGGCTGTCAGCTCTGTGCTGCCTGGATGTTGTTTCTGTCCTCATTTTTCTTTTTTAATCTTTTTCTGTTCATGTTCCCTATGGCATCATCATTATTATTATTTTTATTTATCCCTGGTAGTTTTTTCCATGTTTCTTGCCTGATTCTCTCAGGCTTCCAGAGCACAGCCAGAGAAACTAACAGCTGAATGACAAATGACATCCAGGGCACTGTGCATCTTTAGAGGGAGAGTGAGGAGGACTGATAACGCTTGGTACAAAGGGATGCTTCCTTCCACAGAATGGCACGACACAATGCACATTGAGAGACAGCTCTTCCTCCGAGAGGCTTCAAAGAGTTATTTTAATGCTAGCAAATATGCTTGTATAACTAAACCCTAACATTTTCCTTGCAATGGTAACAATTTGCTCTAAAATGCAAAACTGCTCTCGAGCATGCCAGTCTTTTTGTGCTGAAGCTCTTAAAGGGCAAACTGCAGCAGCAATTGCTTTCATGTTAATGACTGCTACATGGAAGGACTTAATTTTGTGATTCATAAATATCATTAAACTCCAATTTATAAACATGATCCTTTCAAGATATAAGGTAGCCAATCAGGCCAAAGCAATTAGAATTTCTAAATTTTTGTGTTTTTCGTATAAATTCATTATGTCTGTCTGCACATTCTCAATCTTAGGGTTGCCATTAGACTGTATTAATGAGAACATGACACTGAGCCAATCTTAGCAACAGCAGCTGTACCAACAAAATGCTCTCCTGAGGAATATTGATTTCCTTTCTTGGATGTACTTAAACAAAGGCTGGTATTGCAGACATCTTAACCTCTGTGTGTGCTTTAGTCTTCTGAACATTACTGCATCATTGCCTTTATTTATGAGAGGGAATTATTCTGCACTTTGACAGAGATGCATAGCTTCAATTGCTTAATTGATAGTCAGCACATGCAGACAAGCAGGATTAGGCACTTTTTAAAAAACATGTTTTTCTAAACAGACTAGTTCAATAATTACATTTTTGACATTAATAAAATATAACATAATATGAAGCCATGGTGGAAAAGAAAGGCGATCACACAACACTGAATATTACTGAATTCCTGGTAGTGAAAATTGGTCTTTTACTCATTAAAAATATGTGACATTTCAGTAAATGTTTCAGACAGCAGACCAATATGGCTGCTTGAGATTCTCAGTGCTTGCTGCAGGAGACAGTCTGTGAATTGTGCCTGTGCTTAAAGATTGCTGGAGATTTAGGCAGACACAGCAGGACAAAAATTCTTAACTCATCTCAGAAATACACTCCATGCATTTGTCTTCCTTGCATTTGTAACACTCCTTCCTCTACTCACAATGTTGCATGCACTGTGTCATTTGATAACACTTTAATGAGATTCAAAAATGCCCTGATTGTCAATGTGAATTAAGTGCCTACTCTTCAAAAGCCTGATATATTTCTGCACAGGTATTGCACAAGTAAGATTTGTAAGTGAATTACTCAATGAATGAAGAGCAGTTCTGGAGATATTATGAAGGGATATAGTATGATCAGAGTAGAGGCACTCAGGTGTGCACATTCTGATACTTCTGCACTTGGGAAAAAGTTGGTGCTTCTGCTGAAATGAAAGAGGAGCAAAGTACAAACTCAAAATGTGAAGCAAAGATCAAAATGTGAAGTAAAGATCAAATTGAGAAGTGTCTGCCAAAGCAAACATCTGGAGTGATAATCTTGGGCTATGTTTCATAAATGTACCAGGGACATTCTTGTTGAATTTCATGTGCTGAGTTGCTGCTGTCCAAAAAGGCCCACTTGAGCTCTGTGGCAGCAGTTTCAATATATGGTCAGCAGGAACACCACTGCTAGAGAGAGGGCATGAAGAAAGCTGTGGTATCTGCCAGACACACTGGACAAGATGGATATGGAGAGGACAAAGTGCAGAACAAGTGTCTCTGCCACTGGTTGAAGTTACATGTTCAGAACTTCAGCACAGGTAATGCAGATTCAAAGGGGTCATCCAAGTGGTGGAAGATCTCAATAAGGTTCACGGTGGATTCTGCTAATTTGGTATCTCTACTTTTTATTTTGGTAGAGAATGCTTGTTTCTACCTAAAAGCTATGGTTAATTGCTGGGAAAGAGACTGAGATTTTTCCCAGATGGCTTATTGCTGGATTGCATGGAGCCTTTATGAGGAAAGGGGCGGCTAACCCTCCAAAGCGAGCAAATGTGCATAGCTGAGGGGCACCTTTGCTGAGAGTGAAGTAGGGCAGGCAAAGTATGTGAAAGACAACAAAGAACCAGGAGCCTGCAGCAGAGCAGACAGAGGAAGACAGCTGGGAAAAACAGGGAGCAGAAGAAGCCAGGCCCCAGGGGTCATGAGATTTTTTTTACCCAATAGACCCAAGAGGGGAATGTGCAGACTTCAGTACTGTGCAAATCTCAGTCTCACCCAAAAAGCAACTGAGTTATTGGACTAGGATCAGGCCTAGAGCCAAAGGATCTCACTACAAGGACACAGGGGATGGGGTGGAGTTGTTTATAAAACATTTTTATTTATAATCTTCCTCATTCTCAGCTTGCTCTGTTTTAAAAAGTTTATTCTTGTTCATGTTGTGATGCAGTCTGGCTCTAGAGCTTGCATAGCACGGCATGGCTCTGGGGGCACTTGCTCTGAGAAACAGGGGCTGACAGACCCACCTCAGGGTACTGGCAAACCTGGGGTCTCTTCACAGCTATGCAATCCTAAGTGACATCCTAGCAGGCTGGCTTCTGCTTCAGAGGAATCAGGATATCAGATGAGGAAACAAAACATTAATTTTATTCAGGTTCTATGTGCGTGTTACTGGGCTTGCCAATCATTACTAATTCAGGCATATGATTACTTAGATTTGATATGAAGCACGACAGCTATTTCTTATTCTTCTTCATGTGTCTCCTCCCAGAGTTTCTTCTGCATAAAACTCTCAGTCTCCTATCAGTACATTATAGCCATATCTATTTAAAATAGAGGTTCAGGACTGAATTTTAAATAGTTGCCTTCTGGGGATCATTTAAGTCTGGGCCCATTTTTATTTTCTTTAAATATCAGGGCATCTTGTTACACCACTGTCCATTCATTTAGGAACTGAAGTTTATTATTCTGCAAATTCAAAAAGGGAAGTAAGTGTATGATAATTTTATACCTTATTGTATTAATGAATAAAATACTGGCTTTGATGTTAGATATTGAATTGTCAAGAGTAAGTTTATGTTGCAGGAGCCTTAAGAATTTTTTTCCAGAGGAGTACTTAAAATGTTCAACAGTGATTCCACCTCTTTGTCTTTCGAGTAATTTACAGTAGAAAATGTGTGATGTCTCATGTTTTCCTGCCCGCTTGATCACAGAAGAGGTCTTGGAAATTATTTCTTTACAGATTTCAATGCATTATTTTCAGCAATTTCCTCAATTTCAGTTTAAGTTTTTGCTCTCTGAGCCACACAAGTGACTAAATGTAGTGCACATATAGTTTTCAGTTTTGAGAACAGAGTAATGAGATGGGTCTATTAAGAAGATAAATAAGATGAGCACAGATAGGAGTAAAAACAGCTGGTGTCCCTGTTACATTTAATCAACTGGAAGTAAAGTCCTATGAATTATAGAGTTGAATTTGCACTAGTTCCAAAGAGGCACAACACATGCTTGCCAGCCCATTTACCCAGATATCTGTGCAATAAACCCCCAAAACTGAACAGAGACTCTAAATAAAAAAACCTGCCAAAACCCCTTATGAGATCACATTTTCCCCCCAGCAATAAATCAGGTAATAAGCTGTCCAATGGATGGGGTTAGCATAATGACATGCCCCAGGCCACTAAATAAATGCAGTGTTTAATGGATGTTGTACTTTCTGATTGAGAAGCTCTGGGCTCCATCTCCACTCATGAGGTGAACCCAGAGGTAGACATGATGCACGGCTGGGATGTCTGAGACACCCTGAGTGCACCATGGTTTGTTAAAACACACATTCCTTGTTGCTTTATCTGCATTTCCATATTACAAATCAGGCCTAATTTGGAAAGACTAAAAACTCTGCTCTGTGCTCTCTGAATTAATATTTCCATAGGGTTAAGGATCCTAAAATATTCCAATTACCAGTTTTCCTTGTCCTACAAACCTTTAGGTCTTTTTATTCTCCCTGCTTACAAGTGAGATGAGTCTACATAAGATCAGTCCTCTAAACCCAAGAGTAATCAAGACCCTAACCTCTAAACCTCTAAACCCAAGAGTAATTACCTGTGTAATCTGAAGTAGTTGCTACACATTTTCAAGGACATCCCATGTCACAACAAAGTGGGACCATTGCCTGAAATATGTTCCACTTTTTGGTCTTGATAAAGTTCCTGATCAAACAAGTTCTGTACTTGTAATCTGTACTCTTCAGGAAATCAATACTTTTCATTAAAGGAAAGCCATTAATTCCTCTTATATGGAAGAATTTTGAAATGTGTTATAGGGTTTTACCTGAAGAAAATTAAAATGTATGATTTGCATCCCTTTAAGATCTCTGTGAATCCAGCTTTCTAGTCCTGTGATGATCTTTTTTGGGCAACTCTGAGAACTGACACTGTTAGTTATTTCACTGAAATAATTGTGCCTGTTACAGCTTTTACCTTCTCCAGCATTTAAAGTATAGAGTAAAATATTTAAGAAAATGATACTAAAGAGAGCACTGTGATGTTGTTATTTTCATTAGAGTACTGTGTTCTCTGAAGCATATTTTGGATTTCTACAGATCAAAAGCATGAACTCTGCAGTAACTCTCATTTTACTTTGAAAAAATATGAATTCATCTCATGAAAATTTGAAAGGGTTGTCTGTTCTGGACAATATGTATATAGATAATTAACTCCCTGTATCACTCTACAGTCAGTTCATTTCTTTTCTTTCTTTTCCTAATACTTCTTGTCCTCCATTCAAATATAGCCTGTTTGCCTGTGAATAATCTTCATTCTGTAGGCTGCTAAACTGCTTGCTTCTTCTCCCCTCAAAACTGCACGCATCTATAAATATTTATTTCTATTTCTGTACTTGGGAGTTTCCATAGTGGACCAGATATGCATGAATGGCCCATTTTAGAGAGCTACCAGCATCAGATGCTTCAGAAGACAGAAATCCCTCAGCACACAGGCAGAGTATAGGTCATCTGCTTCTCTCCCTATTAAAACTTTGCAGGCCCTTTCTAGTGGTTAGGAAAGTATATCAGTTCAGGGGCAAAATCTGAAAACTCTTTCTAGCTTTCACATATACCCACTCTAGTAATGTGTGTATATCTATAAGCAACTTAAGTATGCTACTCCTGTTCCACCTCTTGCAAAACTACATGCTATGTTTCTAGTATTCAATGTTGAAGCTATAGAGCAGCATGTGGAATTATTACATATTTTTTAGACCTGTAATGACAGCAGTTACTTCATTTTTCACAGGAAAATGTCATTGATCATCTTTAAATAAAGCTGAAAGCTTCTTTCCCAGGGCTGATAAATTAGTATATTGGGTTGTTCTTACTCTTCTCTGTCAAACAAGTTCTTACCTCTAATCATAGGTCTTCTGTCACAGACATCATCCCATGATGAATGAAAATAAAGGTGTCTATGGGTACCTCAGGACAGAAGACATATTTGTATCTGGGGGTTAGTGAAACAGCAATCCTACATTTTCTACTAGTAGATCAAGAATCTGATTTTGTATGCTGTTCTTTGCTGTTTCTATATTAATAGTATTTCTTTTATAAAGGTTTGGCTACAGAGAGGGGAGGGAACATATTTAGAAGGAACTGTGATTACTCTGCCTATGGGGGGGACTGCAAGTACTTTTGGGAAGAACTTTTCAGATGGCAGGCAAGGTGAGAGGAATGAGAATTGTACCAGGAAAAAAATATGCAGACAGATACATGAAAAATTTGCCAAGTCACAAAGCCATATTAATGTTTCTGATAACAATATTGCAAATATCTCTGAGAAGTCAGTCACTTTCTTCCTCTTCTGAGTTGTAGACCACTGGATATTTTTCAAGTTTGGGGTTTTTTTGTTTGCTTGTTTATTTGGGTGTTTTATGGTAGATGGTTTTTTTTTTTTTTTTTTCTTTTTATGGGAACCCTTTAAAACACCAGAAACAGGTTGCTGTCTAGCATCTTCAACTTTCATGTTCGTCATCCTTGCACTCCAAGTGCATGGATTGGAAAATATCGTAGAAAAAGAGTGCTAGACTTGATCTGATCCTTTGTTTTATGCAATTATACTTCCTTATTTGAGGGATTTCTTGCAAAGTTATTGAGGCCTTAGAAGAAATATATATGTGCAAGAGGAGGCCGAGGTTTTGGACCTAAGTGTGTAGTTTCTAAGAGATAAACTGGTAGCTACATAACTTGTTATCAAAAATATGTAGAATAGCCTCGCTCAGTTGACAGTTCTAACATTTAACTCACATGAACTTTTTTAAAAAAAGTCATTACTTCATAGTTTGGACTTGCACTTTGAAAACAGTAAGACTGAGAAATTCTGTATTGATACAAGTACACTTACAGCACGTATGTATGAATTTGCACTTTCCTTTGTAGGTTTCAAGGAGAGAGAAACATTTATTCTAAATATTGAACCAATAGATTTTCTTAATTCAAAGAATGACTAAAGGGATTTCTGTACATAATTGCCCACTGTCCTTGTGTATGGCCTTAAGGTTTCTGTACTTATCTATATAATGAAAAACATTTAAATATTAATATTTATTAGTGGATTACATGCTGTTATTCATGTCCAAACAGGGCAGATCTCAGCGTATGCATAATATTTAGCTGTACTGAATTGCTCCTACATTGATCTGCAGCTGAACAGAGATGTTTTTCCTCTTATGAAGACACACATGGTTAAACTGAAGATGTAATTCTCATTGGCCTTTTTTTTAAAATAATTAATGACAGAGAAAACCATACAAATATATAAAACTAATTTCTGATTTAAATTACTCTTGTTTTTAGTTTTTCAGATTCAGAAGTTTCTTAGCTGCCTATGCTTTCTTTGTATTAACATCCACTGTAGTTCTGTTGCCTATCAAATTTTATGAGAAAAGTGTTCTTAAAGGTTTTATTTCTAAGGCTATTTTTTATATTTCCAACCCCATATATTCATATTATATTCAAATTGGTGGTCCTCATCATAAGTGTGGAGCTCTTAGTTATTTTTTCTTTGTTCTTGTTTCATCTTCCTTGTCTTTTAGGTTTATTTCTTAAATATTTTTGTCTCTTTCACTGTCTTAAGTTTTTTGTTCGGTTCCTTTCCATCCATGTTATTTCATTCCTTTTTTTATCCATCTTTATGCAATATTTTATCTCCTTCATTATCTTCTGACTGATCTATCTTTTATTTCAGACAGCTTTTGCTTTTGTACCTCTTTTTGACTGCTGCTTGACAGAGACTGCCATGACCATTAAAAGGTCCCTTCACCTGGCACTTGACCGTGGCAGTGCTGATGCCAAACCCCCATATGTGAGACAGATTCAAGCCAGGCTAAGATTGTCAGCTGTAATTTTCTTTGTCATCCGAGCAGCTTTCCAAAATTGCCCTTTCCTCTGGCTAGTTCCAAAATTTTTGGGCTAAAGTGTTTTCTAGAGCTTGCAGCTAAAATCTCAAATTAATGCATGGCTTCTTTATTTCTCAAAGGAAACAAAAGAGGAACTAAAACTGAGGAGACTAGTAGACCTATTCTTTTAATATTTTTTTTTTGTTTCTTTTTAAGGAGATGGTACTGAGACTTGCCCAAGGTCTGGGAGTCATGTCTCTTGGCTGCTATTGCTGCTTGGGAGTCAACCAAGGAATCTGACACAACTGTAGTTTCAGCAAATCTGCTGCATACTCTGGAAGAGATATGGTTCAAATGCTGTCAGCACCAAGAACTTATTCCAAAAGTTGGACAGGACTTTCGAACCACAGTTTTTAATGCAAACTTCAACCTTCATATCTCAGCTCTACACCATGTTTGACATGCTCTTTTTGTTTGCCTAGCAGAAGTCAATATTCTCTCCAGAGAATCTGAATTCAGATTGAAATTTTAGAGGAAACAGCAGCAATCACGGAATTAAGTTAAATTTTCAAGTTCAGCCAATTGAACAAAAGTGCCTATAGGACATACTGGCAAATAACTCATCTTGTGAATAAAAGGTTCATGTGGGAAATGTGTTTTTGTAGCCCAACATTATTGTTTTTTGATGGAAATAGAAAATACAAGAATGAAGACAGATTAATTGGTTCAAATATCTACTTTTCACTGAAGTGGGAGTTGGGTTTTGTTGCTTATTTTTTGCACTTAGACTAATGTGTTTTTCCTATGGAGTGCTTTCTTTGAAAAATCAAAGAACTAAAATTTTTATTGTTGAAAGCATTTTATTTCACTTAAACTGAAAATTTCAAATTTTATTTTGGAGAACACAAAAACTTTTTTTTTTTTTGGTTGGTTGGTTGCATTTTTTTACATAACGGATCAAAATCAGGTTTTTATTTTCTCTTGGCAGTTGTGATGAAAGGTTTTGCATCTCTTTCTATCTGCTTTTTTCAGAAACAGCAAGCAGAACTATATCATAGCCAGCTGTGGATAAGACTTTAAAAATCAACCTTGTTCATAACATTTCCTAATTGTAATTAGAAAAGTTTAATCAAGCTCCCATCAAGCCTGCAAAGCCTTTGAAAAAATCAAATCAAACCACTGAAGTAAAAAACAAAGACAAAATAAAACAAAAATCTAGTTGCTGAAAATTGGTGATTTTACTTCTTTGTAGCCACTAACTGGCTTGCTCTCAATTTCTATCCTCTTTCCAAATCCTAGTTGATTTGAACCTTAAAGAAAGAGGGAAGTAAGGAAGAGGCAAGTCAAGGACGACATAGGCAACCATGGCACCATGCTGCTCTTACACTACAGATCTTTCTTCTGAACTTTGAAAAATTCCAACAAAACATACCTTTTCCTTAAGTAAAAGGGTTTTATTTTTTTTTCATTTCACAAAGCAAAAAAAATTAGTAGTCTTTACTTTGGGTAATAGTGATAGAGAAGATAGCTAAAGTCTAATATTGAGCTCACTAACATGGAGGAAAATCGTACTGGATTTTCTCCTAATACTTCACAATGAAAAGCTAGGTATGGAGCCCCTATCAGTATCTCCAAATTTAACTGTAATTTATATTTAATAGATAATCCTGTGAGGAGTGTCATTGATCTAGGCTGTTCAACATATTGAAGTGTATGGTTACTGGTGGGATTTCTGTATTCAAAACAATTTTGGAAGTCACATTGATTTTAAATAAAAAGAAGATAAAATAGTTACCTCCATCCTCACCCATATGTATGCTTGTCATTTAGCTGCCTGTAGGTGGCCTCTTGTTTGTCGTTACTGATTGTGTTCTTAAACATGCCTGAAGTATCTTTGAAGGCTCCTACATGTTTATTCTGCTTTTGGCTTTTCCTTTTTGTTGCAGAGTTACAGGGGGTTGCCTACACGTACCCAATCACTGTGAAACCAGTAAATAAAAGGAGTTGATAAAGGCAATGTATTTAACAATGTTGGACTAGATCCTTGAATGCCTCTGATTGCTAATTTAGAGATGATAAACAAGGATTTTTAACAGGTGTATAATTTAAAAGACGTAACTATCTTTTAACTGTCCCCTGTATTATCATTTTTTTAAAGTATTTGCTACCTATCTCCACATGCCTGTGCACTTATACAGGAGTTGCTGGTAAAATAAAGTTTGGCAAGACTGCTTGAAAACAAATTTGGACTTCAAATTCTATGACATTTTTCTACTGACCTTCTGTTGAGGTCAATCAGATTTCTGACATTGACCTCTGTGAAAGAAAGAGATTTGGCCTTTCATAAATCATTCCTGCCTCTGCTGAGATAGTCACATTTGGAATAAAAAGCTGCCATATTCTTAGGCTCAAAGGACACATGCTAATTTTGAGCAGAGGAATTCAAACTAAAATAGGAATACAGAGATCTTTAGACTGGAAAGGGCAAGCCCAGAGGCAAATGAGAAGACATGATTGCTAAAATTGCGGTATCAGTTTAACTGAAAGGAATTTCCATTTATATTTATCTGAATGCCTGTGCTGTAATGTCTGGTATTACAAGGCATTTCATAAAAGGCTGCTGCTAAACTAAAAATTCTCTGTTAAAATTACTAGGAAGCAACATTTCTGTGATGAAATACATGCTAAAAATATTGTCAAGAATGAATCCACACCATTCTTTTGGAAAGTACCAAACCTTTATCTTGGAAATTAACATTCATTGAAGAAAAGGGGAGGCAAATGAAACTGTGAAAAATGTTTTCCAAATGTGCACCACTTGCACATAAAATTCTTGTTCTGTTGAAGCAGATCTTGTTTTATCAGCTTTGAAACAATGCTCAGCATAACTGTCAGTAATAAAATAGTAAGTATTTACAATCTCAGCCCTTTAACACTCAACTTTAGTGATAAGCAAATTCCAGAATCTTCAAGTACTTTTTAAAGGGTTGCGCAGCTTGAAAGGGATTTTTTTAATGCTTAAATTTTGCAAAAGGGGATTAATGAAGTTAAATAAATGGCCATTAATTTTTCAAATTTACAGTAATTTCTCCTTTTTCATTAGTCAGATTTTTAGAAAGCCTTTTTAATATTCTTGGGGTTTTTTTTCTAATCCCTTCCAATGACAGAAAATGTATAGATCTACTTCTATGAGGCACACTTTGAAATCTATACCGTTTAAGTGCCTTTTTTAAGCTACTTTTCTTCCTTCCCTCTTCTATTGATTTGTATGCTGGCAGTGTTAATATCCTCAAAAAATAAAAAAAGCCATATATTTTAGTAACATTTCTGCCATTGTGCTTCCTTTTGCGATTCTTAGTAGATTTTTTTTACTTCCTGCTCCAAGCCATTGTGGGCTGTTAACATTTGCTATGTTTACTTTGGAGATGGCCATAACTCAAGCTAAGACAAGGTGTTTAATCTCTGTGCTATCAGTAAAAGCTTGTACAATATTTTTAGGCACACTTTTTTTGGAAACTATTAGGCAAATATCCTACCAAATATTTAAGTACAGGTATTTTCTAAGCATTTTTAAAGGTGAGCCCACATGAAGAAGAATGTAAATTATGCACTTCCAGAAACCAAAATAAATAGTTCTCAAGAACTAAATAAGAACTTCTCTAGCTGAAGTTTAACTTTGTTGATGCTCCTTAGGTTGAGTTATTAGGCAATAGAGGGGAAACGGGGAGGGTCTTTGCTAAGTTGTTTCTTAGGGGAATTTGGGTATGGTAGTGAGATAAGTCTATTTATTTTTTCTTTTCATAGGGAATGAGAGCTCACAGTTTTGGCTCTCTTAGAAGTCCAGATTTGTTTTTCAGTCTGTCCAGGATCACAGGATCTCTGCCTATACTTCCCCCAGCTGCTGGTAACCCTCTGGTTTTCCACCAATACTTGCATGAAGTCAAATGTACTTGGCTGCTGCTAACCTGAGTTAACTAATTATTACCCTATGCTTTTCATCAAAGCATTCTCCAGACATTTGATTTGATGTGTCCTTAATCCATCTCAGTGGAATGAATTTGGGCTAAAAAGCATTCAGAAATATTTATGCAGGAGATTGGAGGGCAATAACCTCAAAGTGCATTGAGATGGCCCAGGGCTGTGAGCAAGAGAGGTAAACACTTGATCCAGGTCAGTTTATAGCTGAGGAAGTTATAAACTTTCTGGTTTTGTCAGGCTCCAAAATTCATCTCAATCAATCTGTGAATCAACGAAGCATCTATTTTCTCTGGGTTAATTAGCATTTGTTCAGACCTTCCCATGTGGTCCAGTGACTGAACAATGGATTCTTTTGTTCCAGCTCTCCCCTTTACAAAGAAGGTTTAATTACTTCTCCCAGTTAGCCAACATGACATTTAGTTTTAGGGAAGTTTCCAATTGCCCACAGATCAAGGATAATCCTGCTGACAGATAGCAAGAATCTTCAGCATAAAAATGCTTAATAGACTGGAATATATTACAGCTGAAATGGTGAGATTTGAGAAAATTGGTTATGTGATACTCAGTCTCCTATGACTGATGAAGCCTTTAATAGCTGGAGAGTTAGAAGGACTAGGTTTGTCTGTGTGTTAAAACACAACTTCAAGAAAAACTGTGCGAGGACTTCTGGAGTTCTATGTGTAATGAGAATTAAAATTGTTCCTGTTGTGCATCATGAGCTAGATTTTAATTTTAGTGGTAGTGACGTCATAAGTATTACATATTAAAGGCTTATTTTTAGTGATGCACTTAAAGAATGCTGTGTCTAGAATGAATTTTGGTGCTTTAAAAATAATTTTTTCTTATAAATTAAAAAAGAGGCAATAGTCCTAAGCTCAATATACTTGAGCTATGTATTTTGATAGAGTGTGTCATCATTCCTCTTCAAAATGGCTGGAGACGACTTATGAACATTTTCTGTTCCCTGGTTTCCTAAAATTGCTTTTGCAGTGTGCCAGCAGTGAAAGAACTGGATGAGACAATGGAAGTTCTAAAAGAGCAGTAATATTTTACGACCTCTCATCCTTGAGTGAGGTCTTAACATGACTGAGATAATGAGAACCATTTTGATCTTATTAGTAGTCTGAATGCAAACAGCATTCAGGGTTGTCATGGCTTTTATTAAATTATTTTTTATCCACAAGTATCAAAATAAGGAAGAGTTAGACAACTGTGTCTTTGAAAGTAATGTCTTTAATAAAAACAGATCCTCTCTTTAATAACGTTGGTCTCATGCACATTTATTTGTGCTATCTGTAAAGGTACACACCAGATCTGAAAAGAAAAATAAAATCCTTATTCATAACTGCAATTCTGCTCATTTATCAGCAAAACTGAAAATAAGTAGAAGTCAGGATTTCATGCTACAAAAAACCCCCACCTGATATCAGTTGAAAACATTTTAAAATTATCATTACTTTCAAGTGCTTACCTCAAACTCACATTACAACACTACTAAGAGGAAAGAAGAGTGTGATAGCACTGTTTCTATCGTAAATGAGTATCCAGTCTGCAGCTGTGTAGCTCATTAAAAACTGTGTCATTTAGGGATATTTTGAAAACACAGAGGTCCATTAAAGAGACTGGCAGTGTATGGTTGTCAAACAGACATGCAATTATTGTCATAATATTGCCATCAATTGGATGGGAGAAATTACATGATGAACTGAGAAGCTGTTTTATATCCTTTTGAGATTTTCCAGCACAATTTTTCCTTTGTTCAGGCCAGCCATCACCCATCTTTGAATCTTTGAATATGAAGACTCAGAGTGTTTACTAGGAACCTTTGTAAGTACTAATTGCAACTTCTTCATTCCAGCTTCTGACGGCTACGGTATTTTCCTCCTGCTTTCATACTGCCAATCTACAGCAATTTGCATTGCCCTGTCCCAGTGAAAGAGATTAACTTCTGGTTGTCCATTAAAAATCTGGCATCACTATTTCTTGTCATTCTGGGGTTGTTGGGGATAACTGAAGGTGGGAATCTTCTTTCTTCCCTCCATGGCAGTGACAAAGCCCACAGTGCCTAACTCACAAAGTCAAACTCTATGGCTGTAGTTCACGCTGTCCACGTGTTTTAGCTCTACACTGATGTGATTATTTCCAAGAGTAAGTAAGGTTCAAGAGTGAGTAAAGCTTTTAAATTCTGCTCAGGTCTCAACTACAGCTGCCCAAGCTGCTGGTACCCACTTGGCAGTGTGGTTGCAGTTTGTGCATGTGGCTTGAAGACAAGCCCTCTTCATGGCTCGTTCAGGGTTCCCTTTGCTGACCAGCTTCTGCCTCTGATCACTGAAGAAGCTGAGGTGTACTTGATACGTCTTTGCTTCTCTCTTTTCCTTATCATTATAAAATGTGCCCCACAGTAAGCAACACCCCAAGTGACACCCTACCGAGACTGCTTTGCAAGGTTTAGGAAGTGCTGGTATCTAAGGACATTGGGGTGGGTCAGGGGTAGGGACAAAAGCTGATGCTCCTCATAAGTCTTGTTTTGTCCTTCACCAGCTTCACTGCCTTTCTTTGGAAGAGCTCCAGCTCCCTTTTTTGCAGCAAGGACTCCAGAACTCAACACAAGATTCAATGTGTGGCCTCACCAGTGCTGAGTACAGGAGGATGGATGATCAATGCCCTGCTCTTGCTGGCCACACTGTTGCTGATATTCCAGTCACCACTGCTCTCATGGCCCAACTATCCAGGCAGTTTTTTATCCAGTGAACATTAGACCCATACAAACCCCAGGAAATCAGTTTTGTCCCGAGAATGCTGTGGAAAACAGTGTCAAAGCCAGTAGTAAAGGCAAAATCATAGATTCGATGTTCAATTCTGTTTGTAGATGTTTGACAACCTTAATGAGCAGCTATTTGTAGTGTTGATATTGTAGATAAAACACAAATAGTCCAGAAAGCCTCGTCTATTTTGATTAAAATAATTTGTCAGCTCTAGGTATAAAGATTGGCTAAGATCTTGCTAGCAAAATTACTAGCATTTATTTCCTGCCTCCATATTTTTTTGTCACATTGTAAGGTGCTTTATGGAATTGGGATCTAAGAGGAATACAAGTTACCCATTTTATCAAGTGCTGTGCATTTTTGTAACTCACTCCTTCCAATGCTGTGCTGTGAATAGGCTTTTATTTTATTTTATTTTTTAATTACCCTTTTTCCTTTAAAAAAAACTAACTAAACCATCCAACCAGGTAGAAGTATATTTAGCGCTTCAGAAAAGCTAATTTCCAGCACACAAAGAAATGTAAGAAAAAGGTGTGAATACCAACAAAAAAGTACACAGAAAAATACTGGGCCCAATTCAGTCTTTTTTTTTCTTTTAACTGAGTCTTCTGAGAAGATCACATAAGAATGCTCACATAAAAAACACCGATGTAATCATGGTATAGCAGCCTTTCTTAATTTAACAGGTCTTATTAAATGCAAAGATATTCTATATATTAGACATAATAACAAAATCTTCCGTGTTCTGGAGAATAATCCATTTCAGCCAACACCAGACTTGAAGATACAGCCTCACCTTCCCTGTTTGGTTGATGTGTATTTTTCCAGCTCAGCTTTTTGGGAAGGACCAATAGCTAAATGACACTACTCTTTGTGTTCAAACCCAAGACTGGTAAGGCTGAAGTTTGGACTCCAGGACATCCTCTTGCACTTTGCTTGTGTAAAGTTGGATGACTTGCGGGTTGTGAGGCCTGGTGATTCTCAGTGTGCCTAAATAAGGCAACATTTTTCAGATCTGGTTGCCCTCCAAAACTGTAGTAAGACTGAAAACCAGATAAATTTAAGCAGAACTCTGTGGTGTTGAGAGGTGACCATGCCTTGGTTAAGAACATAAAGGTTACAAAAAAACACCCCCACCAACTTTCAAAATTACGATTTTTGACACATTTGTCATTTGTCAGGCTCACAGCATCAATCAAATCTTGCAGCCAGTGACTGGAGTAATTATCTCATCCAGTGCTGTCCTATCTAATTATTTTAAGAGACATTTTCAGGGCACAAAAGATGTAAAATCTTTTAAATCACAATGATATGGAAACAAAAGCATTCACTATACAATGTCCTTAAGATTTTGTGCTTTTTGTTCATAACATATTGAATTACAACACCTGTTGTGCTACGAGTCACTGATTACTAATGAACAGATACCTGACTCCATCATTACCACTTGGGCCAGAAGTCTTTCTCTCTTTCCCTCTGCTTGTTCTTCCTCTTTCTGCCAGCTGTATGCCTTCTGTGAACATAGATTTTCAGCTCTCAGGAACTTCTGTTTTGTATATTGCCTGTTCCACTGATTTTTCCATCCTTGAGTGGTTTCTATATTCTGATATTTGAGTGTAGTTTTGTATTTGAGCAGGATGGCAGTGAGCATTTAATGGCAAATAGTGTTATCATGACCTCTTACACAAATGCTTCTAGCTCCTTTCAAAAGGCATAAAGTCAATCTGTCCTACACAGCAAGCAAAAATAGCAACTGTCTACAGTGTCTATTTGTTTCTATTTAGTAAACATCAGAATAGAAACTGTGTTGAGCTAAGGTGTGGATTAAATAAAATTTTAAAAAAAGGGAACGATTGTTGTAGTTGGGACATGATGTTATTGGAGATGGTGGAATTTTCTACCTTGTTGAAGAGAAACTTTAAACAGGAAGGAAGCAACAATCTGACCTAGTGCTCATTTCTGAAAGAAAGAAGTGGCAATGTTTTCAGAGTGCAGAAACTGAATTGTTTTTTATTCCCATATCTTACTATATCAGTATGAACTGAGGGTACTAAAAGGGATCTAACTTCAGCTGAGATGGAAAGGGGGAAATATTGCCAAATTACACCTCCTGTCCTGCGGCTGGCATTTCTCTCCCTATTGGGGCCTGCTCCCACAATAATTATGTAGTTTTTCATTAAAATTACTGGGCTGCCAGTGCAGTTAGTATTGACAGTCTTGAGTGAGTTGTTTATCTGAGGACTCAGTACAGGGATGCACAGTGAGATCTGACACAGCTGAATTTCAGGTACAGAGACCAAACTCAGAGACCAAACTGTGGTGATGACAGACCAAAAATCACCTCTTGGAGAAAAAAACTGACTTGACTCAAGAATGATCCTATTTGAATGTGTCAGGGGAGGAGCTGTAATGTGCTGGATTCGCTTATTGTGGACATCTAAACAGTAACAACCTCTTAGGTTAGGGTGGTTTTTCCCTTGAGCAAACTTCAGCATTAATAAAGTGGGATTTAATAAGGCAGTGATAGTTCGTACTTACGATCCTCCCCATTCCTTACTCTTTTGGGTTTTGTACCCATTTGAAATCTCATTTTTCTTCCCACTTACCCCAGTATGGGATAGAATTATAGTGACTTTACTATTTTTTCTGCATCTTTTGCAGATTTTGGTCAGTTTACTTGGACAAAGGAAAGTATACTAGTTTGGGTCTGTTATTATTTTAAGAGGACAGTTTAATTACCTCTGTCCACTTATGTCTATCTTCCAAGCTTAATAAATCATATAATCTCAGGGAGAATTGTTCACATACAAGCACTAGTACTTGTTTCTACCTACCTTGAAACCATCAGCAGTGCAAATTTCATTTGATCATATTATTCCAATTTCTAATGCCATTTGAGTGCTTCCCACAGGGGCTGATTTCATCAGAGGATCAGGTAAGAACCTGGTTTAAACAATGCGGTTCCATTTTGTACTCAATTAATCATATGTTCTTAAAGAATCTTTATGCTAGCATTTTAAGTACACAACTTATTTTACATAAGTCACAGACCAGCTTGTGTATTGAAAATTGCATTTTCTTAATATTCCCATAAACTGGCCATTTGGAAAATATGGATGTAGCATGGAAAATATTTTTCAGCCTTAATATAGTGACTAGTAGCAGCAGGAATGCAATAAACACTGGGGTTTGGTTCCCTTGTCCACCCTTGCTTGCACAAGACTATAAAGCCTCTTCAGGAAACTGGATGGCTAAAATCTAGCTACTGTCTCATCCTGAATATTATCTGCAATCATATGAACAAACAGGAGACTTCTGGAAGGCCAAATGGATCCAGTCTTTGTGCACTTACCAAGGAAAACACACATAAGAAAATATGGCAGTGATAAGGACAACACAAAGAAAACATTAATTACTTTGAGCAGCATTACAGTAGAGGGCTCCTGCTGTGTTCACCAGTTACTTGCTCTTCACAGCTGCCTTCTCAGTTGGGGGCTCTAAGTCAGTGCTGTGAGAAGAGACAGAAATGACCATAATGTATTTCTCTATGGTGACAATTTTCTCCACAGTGGTAGAAAAGTAGTTCTTATGTCATAATCCAGACTTCTGTTTTCCAATTGAGTAGTTCTGTTTTTTCCCTATCACTGCATACATTCAGTCAACTGAGCTTGTCTTGACTCTATTAGGAGTCTGATCTCTGAACAGCTTTATAGAAAATGATAAATGCAGAGACACTTATTGCAAAACTGATGTGTTTTGTTTTCACTTGGAAATGTTTTCTACTTCCATGTATTTAAATTACGCTTTGTCAAATTCTCAGGTGCCAGAGGTAGGATGGGGGAGGGAAGCACCTCTAAAACACACGTTAATCCAGTGCCAGCTAGCAACTGTTTGGTCAGGGTAGATCCTAAAATCCTGTTCACTGAGAGATCAAACAGGGACATGGGACATCGGAATTTGGTCTCCACAAATATTAAATATTTACACAGCAGCTGTATCTGTCTTAAGAAGTTACCTATATTTTTTCAGTCAATGCAGAAAAAAAGAGTATTTCTAGAACCTATTAATCTTTCATCTGAACTTCAGCAATCTACCTTTTAATTAAATGAGTTATGCCTGATAAGTTCTTCTTTTCTGTCACTGACTTCAATAGAAGGAGAGTTAGTGGTGAGCTCAAATGTAAATGTCTAGGTTAGGTGACACAAATCTCTTCTGAGGCTCTCTTTACCTGGGTATTCATCCTTGGCAGAGAAATCTTTGTAATTTAATCAGTGGGATTTCTGCTCTTTGTATGGTGATGCACCTTCTTTTGTTACTTCATAGATATTCATCTGGAGATACAGTAGGACATTACGATCATGACTTTCACATATGTTGGTGCTCTAAAACTTAGTGAGGGATGGGACACTACTAAATAAACCACCAGATGGTCCAACAAAATTGTGGACAAAATATTCTATGTCAGGCCAAGGCATTTAAAGTGTTAGGAAAGACCTTCTTGCTTTGTTTTAATGTCTTTATATGTAGGATGACCACATGGAGTTTGGTGGTAAAGGTTGGTGATGTAGTCACAGGTTTTTGGGGGGTGTGGATATGTATCTTTTAATCATACATATTTAAAATAATTGATATGAAATTTTTCTTTGTAAATGCATAATTTACAAATATACCACAATTTTCATTAGCTATCAGATTTTTTTATTGTCTTCGGCTTGTACTGGTTTCTTTCTGACATGCCTGGGGTTATGTTGCGATGTGCACCTGATATTTATTTCAAAAATACTTTCCCTGATCAGATATCTACCCCAACATCCTTGGAAAACACCTTTTGTGTCATCAAGGTCTCAGATTTTGCCCAACATTGCTAGCAAAATACTTAACTAGCCAGTCTTTCAGATATAACTTAGCATCTCTTTAACACCCTTTCCAAAAACTGTAGTGAGAGTAACTCCCACAATCTGTACTTTGGAAGAACTTCCACTTCCTATCAACCTATGGTGTGCTATTCTGAGCAAGTTAACTAATGATTCTGCCAGGAAAGGTCTCCATAGCTCTTTTTTGTTAATGGTGAAAAAGGATGAAAAATAGAAATTGTGTGTATCAGCAGGATGTAAGAGGCAGCAACAAGGGCATTAATCTGAGCCTCAGGAGCCCCTTGCTCCAGGATGAGTTTTCTATATGTTTTTGGGTGTATCCTTTAGACCTAAATCTATCCAATACCTTTACTTTGGTAGACACTTGAAAAAAACAAGCAAAATTTAGTCCTGGTTTCACTTGGGATTTCCATTTCATTACATGACTGTCACACAATCTGGTTTCTGATTTCTAGCCAAATCTTATGTAACTCTCCACACCTCACTGAGATAGCTTGCCAGTGCAGCATAAACAGCTATTCTTACAGTTGTTGCAAATCATGGGAGGAAAGAACAGTGTATCAGTAATCTTGTAAGGCACACCCTGTAGACATCAAACATACTCAGAAAAACAAATCCCATGACACTTTCAAGCCTTTTATGGCTTTATCTATTATGGTTTGTATGTCAGTTTTTTCACTCTGATTTTTTTTGCCATGGGGTCTGAACATATCATTTTATCTCATGCCTCAGTTTTCCTTATAGGTTGTTTGATCTTAGTATTCAGAGCTCTTTACTTTTAGTCTGATGTAGGTGGATGAGAAGTGCCTCAATGTGTAGAGGAGTCATATAGCCTGGGATTAAAATGCTCTGTTCTGTGCCAGCAAAAAAATTCATCTGCTCAAGACACAGGCAAAAAGGAGGAGAGAACTCCTGTCTGAGTCCAGCTTACAATGTCGTGTGGGGATATACACGTGCCTGGCGTGAGGGGGCATTTCTGGCTGAGGCACTATAGTAGAGAAACAATACAATAACTGTATCTCTACTAGAGATGTCAGATGCCTCATAATTAGCTATATGAGACTACATTATTCCCATTATAAAGAAATTAGTAGTGATCCTTTGCTGACATAATACAGTGTTTCTGAGGCCCAGTCTGTTGCCGGACACTCCTGTGCATGTGCCACTTCCATGTGTAATGCAGATGTCAAAGAGGGGGCTCAAAATTCTGGTTTTTCTCTGTATGTGGCTAAACTCAATCTGGAGATGCTGCAAAAAGAAATTATTTGATACTGTGTTTATAAGAGCTAGAAGCTATTGTGTGATGTGCATCCAAACTGATCCAAATTCTTGTGCTGTGGCTGAATCCTCACACAGCAGGGACTGAGAAGAATATGAAACATTTTCAAATCTGTTGTATTTAAAAACTGTGGGAAAAAGGTGGAAGTTCACTTTAAATCAGCATCGAGGGCATGGAAAGAGAAAGCCTTGTGAAACGGTACAGAAAGTGTAAGGAGGAGAGAGCTCTAGCACCCTGTGGAATCAGGAGAGCAACACAACAGATCACGCTATCACCAAGAGGGAGGTCATAAGCTCCAGTAAAGAGGGGAGGGCATGTATTCACACCCTTGTTCCAGCCTGTGCTTGCTGGGAGGAGTCCTTTCCCCTTTCCCAGAGTGGCTGCAGATTCGGCAGGACTGCAGGGAAGGAGCGCTGCTCCCTCCCACCCTGCCTTGCCTCCTCCGCTCTTGCAGCATCTCCACTACTTTGGGGGTTTTGCAGGCCTGAGCTACTCAGATGCTGTTTATTTTGCAAAACGTGGAAGATAATTGCAGCCACGTATAAGTACACAGAGAGATTTTGTGTATGCATTCGTGTGCATGTGTGTGTGTGTGTAATATTTTAAGCTGTCTGGCACATTAATTTAGCCACCTGTCCTAGCCCCTTTCTGCTGCACAAATTAGATTGTCTCAAGGGAGCCTGTGCAGCTGATTGGGTCTGCCTCGTTACTAAGGCAACCCTTCTCCTCTCTGCTATATGCTTTATAGCTCAGATTCACCAGGCAAAAAATGGAAGGGAAAAAAAAAAGTGCTCCAGACCCTGGGGATACCAGTACTTAATAGATGCTCTTAACAGACTTATTTATTCAGACAAGAACACAGTTTCTAAATGTGGAAGAGTGGTGAAGCAAGTAAAGTCAAATATATATGAAGGGTATGATAAGGACCAAATTAAAGGCTTTTACAAATGCCATATGAATCTTAAATTAGCTCTGCTGTGTGTAGTTGATGCAAAGGTATCATGACAGGATATATCAGCAGCTGTCCCTTTGAAGGTCATCCCTGATTAGGAAGAACAACAGAAACTCTTTATGCCAAAAAACCACAAATGTAGGGAGGAGTCCTTATGTCAGACTTGCTATAGCCCAAATGATGTTTTATGATCATTTTTCAGAACAAAATTTTTAGTTTGTTCCTGCTTCCTGCTTTTAGATGATTTGTATTGCTTGAATACACCACAGATACGGTGTGCATTTTAAGATAAAACAAGACATGATTTCATCTTTGAAGAAGGGCTTCTTGTCTCATTATTTCTTCAGTGACAAATCCAGGAACATGACAAGCAAAATAAACATGCTTATACTCAAGGATGGATAACTGATTAAGGTAATTATATATGCAAAAGAGAAGCAGGGATGGATCTTTGAGCTGTAAATCCTAACCTTTCCTGTGAGGACTTGTGTTTGAAAGTATAAATTTGTGTTTGCATTGGCACAGGCAATGTGCAGTTATAGCCTATGATATACCTGTTTCTGTCTTCATCTTGTGGCCAGTACATTAATTATAGATAACCACCTCTATAATGTTATGCTGAGGGGATCAAGAGAAGTGCTGTTTGGACATTCAAAAGTCTGTGTGTAGATAGGACTGAAGTGAAGATATTCCAAGGATGTAGATTTGTTTATAGATGTATTTAGGTGCTTATATCTCAAGGAAAGGCTCATACATATAGCTCTTCACAAAAACAAAGAAAGAGGTGCTCAAGGAAATACGACAAGCTGGATTTTGGGGCTAAGGGCTTGTCTTTTGCATCCTAATAAATAGCAAAAATCATAGAATCATAAAGTCATAGAATCATAGAATGGCTTCAAAAAGACCTTAAAGATCGCCTAGCTCCAACCCCCCTGCCAGGGACAGGGACACCTTCCTCTAGACCTCTAGGTTGCTCAGAGCCCCATCCAACCTGGCCTTGAACAAATCCAGGGATGGGGTGGGCATAACTTCTCTGTACAACCTGTTCCTGTGCCTCATCACTGTCTCATCACTCTCACAGTAAAGAATTTCTTCCTAATATCTAATCTAAACCATTGTCACTTGTCCTGTAAGGACATGATTTGAACATGCCCTTGTAAAAATTTCTTTGCATCTTTCCTGTGGGCTCCCTTCGGGTACTGGAAGACCACACTTAGGTCACTTCTGACGTCTTCTCTTTTCCAGGCTGAACAATCCCAATTCACTCAGCCTGTCAAGAGAATCTGTAGCCTTTCAAATTCCACCCTCTGTTGCCAGATGTGTTAGCGTCATAGGCAACTGTGGTAGTTTGAAAAACAAATCAGTGAGAGGCTCAAAGTCAGAACTACAATTTAATAGGAAAAAAAATGTAGTAATACAAAAAAAAAAGAAACCACTGACAGAGTCAGAATACAACCTGACACCCTGTCGGTCAGGGTGTTGGTAGTAATCCACTTAGAAGGTGGTTGCAGTCCTCTGGGAGTGATAGATGCGCTTCTGTTGAAGCAATGATCCTGTGAAAGGTGTAGGTCTCTTCTGAAGGTCCAGTGGTGGTGTAGAAGGGTCTGGTCTTCCTCAGGGAATCCCGTGGAAAAAGCTGCCTATGGTGCTTCAGATCTGAGTTTATATGCAGATCGGGATACATTGGCTCCTCCCCTTGGGCCGGACATCTCACAATGGGATGATGAGTCACTATCTGCACTATGTTTGGGGTGAGTGAAGTGCCCATCCGGCCCCAACGACTGGCCCATTAGCAAACCATTCTGCGGCCATCAGGAACACTGCCACACCCGGCCCCCAGCATCCCATGAAGATGGTGATAGAATACATACCATTGTAACCTAAGACAGCAACATCCATCTCAAAGTAGAAGACCTTACAAACCTCACTGCATTTGACTTGGTGAGGAGGAATAAAATTCCAGGAGTAGATATCCTGTAAGACACATGATATGTACCTCCTCATGATTCCTTGAGAAGCAAGCTAATATTTTTATTTAATTTGCAGTAATACAAGGTACTGATCACATGAAATTCAAATCTTGTTAGAAGTTAATTACAGAATTTGATGCCTTTCCATGCTAGGCTGCAAAAAAGAAAGGTCATTTCACTATTTTGGAAGACCTTTCATTTTCAGTGCAAGTCAAAGTAAATAAAATGTTAGTTGATTCAAGCTACTCAAATATTCATCTCTCAGCTTTCCACACATAAATTTGACTTCTGCTGCTCACTTATGCTTTAACTTCTTTCAGTTTAAGATTTTTTTTTTTTTTAGTACTAAGAAAATAGTTTTATTGTCAGCGAAAGTCTGCAATCTGCTTTTTTTTTTCCTGAATTTATCACAGTGTAAGCTTTTGTAGTTTTCATTATCTTTGGCTCTAGCCTTGACAGTTTGAGTGACTTGAACTTTGAACTCAGAAAGTGTACAGTCTTCCGACATTTTTTATCATCTTGAATCAGCTTGCACATTCACTTTTTAAAAAGTTCATTCATATATGGAAGAAGTATCTTCATTCAGGCACCTAAATATTGTTAGTGTCAACAGGTGACGGAATGTAGCGGTGGTAAAAACCCCTTGGACGCTCCTAGTGGGCGAGTCCCAATACCACCCCAGGGATTGAAACATCAATAGATTAGCCCAGGTATGGGCCACCCCCCTGACTCCTCCTAGTCGATAGTCATTGGTTCTATAAGCTGTTCCTTTAAGTTTGTACTATCCCATTTTTCCAGAGAGTTCTTAGTTCTGTTACCCTTGATTTGTCACCTACCCTTATCCCCTCCCCTGCTCCCATCCCATTGACTGTGATCCCCATACTCCTCCCCAGCTCCGCCTCCCTTCCCTCTCCTTATTGGCCCACTGGTTCTGTTATAAGTCATTGTCTGAGCTAGCTCGGGGCCCTTCAGCTCCGGGACTCAGAAGAATGAAATCATTCTGCTACCCAGCTGTCGAGCCCTCCCTAATTCCTCCGCGGTTCTGGGAACAACTCACGACCCACCAACGCTCCTAGCCCCTGACGAGGCTGCGTGTCTCCCTCGTCTGCCCACCTTGCGGTTAGGGCATTCGAGGTCCCTCAGGCGAGCTAGGAGCAACCACCGGCAGGCGGATCGTAGAGTGCCCGGCACGTTTTCTACAATGGAAAACTTAGCTGAAAATTAATTTTAAGATGCCACTGTTCTATGTGAAGGATTAGGATCCTATACCATGTGATATTCTATAAGAATAGCTTGAAATTTAATTATTTAATTTTCACTCTAAAGTACTTTGTTGATTAAAATTGCATCTCACAGATGGTTTCAATAGTTTAACTACTTGTTTGCATCTTGACAGAAGAGACTTTCTAATATAACTGCCTTGTGACACAGGTTTCCTTGGCACCTGAGAAGTCATTCTAGAAGATCCAATTGTTACGCATTCTGATTAAAAGATTAAGGCCACCCTCAAGAGGTTATGATATTTCATTTCTAAATGTTACTCAGCATGAATACCATAGCACTGTTCTCCTACATAAATTCATAGACACTTTGAAGCATCTGGGAAGACATTACTTTTGATGGCCTTGTACTTCACAGTGCCTGTTGGCACACATACCTCCAATGTCACACACATTCTATAAAACATAGGATTTTTCTGTACTAGAAGAACACAAGTTAGAGATAATTTAGGCAAAATTGACATCCACAATGAGTGCTGAGACCAATCAAACCCCTGTCATCCTTTAGGCCTGGCCTGTAAAATAGCTAATCTATTCTTGTAAAGGTATCCTTTTCCTGAATAATCTAAATATATGTTCAGGTACATGAGCAATCAGAAGCACAAAAAGCACAGTCTTAGTATAGTAATGTCTAGTATACTTATATAAATATTTGTCTAAATCTACTGAGAAATACCTTGTCTAAGTTCTGCTAAGGTGCTGAGATCCCATTTTTCTCTGTTGTCCACATTACAGTCAGGCTTGAATTGATGTTCTTGAGATCTTATTATCTGTTGACCTCCATCTAACAAATTTCTACAGCCACAGTGTGCATGGCGTTTGGTATAATTAAGTGCATTCTATTTCCTCTGTCAGTCTTCCTAAGGTAAGTTCTTTACATTTTGTCATCTCCTAATTACAGTAGCAATTTCTTACTTTAGAGTCCAGGTGAAGAGTAAAATTGTTAATGAATTTTGGGTTGTGGTACTGTGAAAACATTAAGATCTCTTTGAACAGGACTGAATTGTGTGCTGAAGCCTTTCAGAGAGACATTCTACCACCTTTGCTGCCTGCATTGACCTTGAAGCACCTTCTTCCTGGTAAAATTTAATGTCTTTCTTGGTAAACTTCTTTCAGAAGCAACTGCTGTGGCTGTGGCTTCTCCCTTCACCCAGGTCTACCTTATCAATCTTATTTGTGTTATAATCCAGGATTACAAGATGATTCTCTCCCCTGAAGTGTTAGAAACCTTAACGATGTTCCAATGAAATCCTTTCTTTTATCTAAAGATTGGTTATTTTACTAGACTAGCTTGCTTCATCATGTGCCAAAAATACTAGTTTTCTTCAAAAATTTCTTTAAAGTTTACATACTAGGGAAGCTATTTTAGTTGCTTTGAGGTTATAAGTTTATTATTATGTATAATACTTTGAGTGGGCCTTAGAAACATGTTGGAAGCTTTGCCTTACCTGTGTCTTATAGTGCTGCTTCCCCTTCCCCATTAAATGGGTCATTGTTATACACTGATTTCCCCAAAACTTCCAGGAATAAGTATCAGTTATTTCAAGAATTCTAGAAATGTTATTTTCATATCCATCTCCCTCAGTCTTATCACACAAAACTTCTGAGCTTTGTTTCAGCATCAGCTTTGATAATTCCCATGCTGAGACATGCATTCCCACAAACCATTTTATTTGTGCCCCAGGTTCAGATTGCACTTGTTGAAAAGCTGAGGTAAAATGTTCATTTACAGTCATTCATATATTGCCTTTATGTTCATTGTCACTACTTAATGGCCTGTTTCCCCTTCCACCTTCTTAATTCATGTAAATGACAGACACTTTGTAATTGCTTTTAATATTCTTAGAATGGTTTAGTTCAGCCTAACTCCTACTGAATCATACTTTTCTCTTATACTTTTTGACCTCCAGAAAAAATATTATTTGCAATTTCTCTCTATTGTTGCCTTCTTTTTGCGTGGTAGTTATTAATCTTGTATTCAACTCATATTTGAATAGTTTTTCATATTTTTAGGCAGCTTCAAGAAAAATGTTTGTACTTTCTATTTGAAACCTGAAGCTTGAATCCTTGAACTTTTTTGGTCTCGTTAAATTCTCAGTGTGTTTTTCCCAATGAAGAAAATTGAATTATAGGTATGGTTAATCTTTTTCATTATTTATTTAAGGCAAAGAGAGTTCAGTTCATGATCATTGGTACTATGCTCATTTTTCAATGCCTGGTTCTTTTAAAACATACCGCTTAATTAATAATTTTTTTAAAAAAACCTTAAAATAGCTTCATAATTTGGCATTTTTTTGTTACTATTACCACAGTGATACTACTTGATTTCTCTGTTTTTGCAATATCAGTTTCTTAACTTCATGCAGTTCTTGCTTCTATTTACACTGTCAGTTATACCCTTATCTCCATTTGACTAGAATCTACAGAATCTAGACCAAATACCATCTACTACTCCAGAAGGATCCATGGTGTTACTGTTTATTGCTTTAGTTTACAAAATCATTATCACAATCTCATTTCATTTACATCACTTTTTATATACCTTTGTCGTGGGTTGACCCCAGCTAGGTGCCAGGTGCCCACTCAGTCACTCTATCACTCCCTCTCCCGCTGGGAATATTGAAAAAAACTATCAGGGTAAGAAAAGGCAGTTTTATTACAGTGGGGAAAAAAAATAGAGCAAGCAAGCTGAGAGTTGCGCGCGCAAGAGCAGAAGGGAAAACAATCAATCTCTACTTCCCATCAGCAGCAATGCCCGGACACTTTCTGGGAAGCAGGGCTCCAGCACACGTGATGGTTGCTCGAGGAGGCAAACATGGAGGAGTCCTGAGTGCCTCCCCCTCCTCCTCTCTTCCTTCCCTTATATATCTGAGCTGATGTCATATGGTATGGAATATCCCTTTGGCTGATTGGGGTCAGCTGGCCTGCTGGTGTCCCCTCCCAGGATCTTGCCCACCCCCATCCCCTTCAGTGGGGGAAGGAATGTCACAGGGACAGCACAGCTTGGCAGTAGCCAAAACACTGCTCTGTTATCAACACCAGCTACCAAAGCAAAGCACAGCAGTGTAAGGCCTGTGAGCTTTACCCCAGTCAGACCCAATACAACCTTTCTTCCTGAATTCCATGTAGTATTCACCAGTTCAAGTCTTGTCTCATCCACTATTCCAACACACCTCTTTCAGTCCTGCAGTAGTGTACAATTATGGGACATGTATGCATTTCTAGTCATTTGTTCTTATGGCTTAATCTTCCTGCACTGGTATATCAGCAGCATAATTTTAACTTTGCACCATCCCAATTTTTAGGTGGAATAAGCACAGTATTTCATTGCCCATATAACTGGCTGCAGACACTTTAAAATGCTTTTCAAAGAAACATAAATGCACTCTGGGAAAGTGGTCTTGCTTTGCCAAAGTAAAGTACTTGGCGTTACATCAAATTCATCTTATTCATCTGATTATCAAGAAAAGGTGTAAAAATTCCCTGTACTGTATAATATATCTGTACTTTATCTTACAGAGCACAGTTTGATGTCTCAGATACAGTCAGGAATACGGTTTCTAACTAGGAAACACCTCTCTCCTAATCTTTCAAATTACAGGATCAAAATCAGACAGTGACCTGTTCATCACGATGGTAAAGGGCCCCATTTACTCCCTAAAGTTTGTTCTTTGCTACAAAGCTCTTGTCTATAGAATGTATGAATGGACTTAGACCTTGGATGAGAAATAAGCACAATGACTGTTTTTTGATTGGGCTTTCTCTTCATTTCTGTCTTTTGTGTCTATCTGTCAGATGTATTTAAACATTACTTTGGTGAGGGCTTTTTTGAATCAGAGTGGTGTTTGGATGCTATTGTTCAATATAAACAGAAAGAGGCAAAACAATGGACACTGACTGTAATTTAATATTGATACACTTTAAGAGTTAGGCAGAGTGATTTAATTAAATTCTAGTGGAAAGGTACTTAACCTTTTCTATTAACCAGAAATTTATGCACAAAATGCAAAGACAAAAGCAGTTTTCATTAAACACTGACTTCTTTTAACTAAAGAGCTGTGGAGAGATTGATTGCATTTGCTTAAGAGGAAAGAGTGCTGCAAATTTCTTAATTCAAGTGGCTTCCATTTAATTGTCAAGTGGCTCCAGAAAAGGCACAACTAGCTGAGAGTAAATGAGGCTCCTTTGTTTCTGCTCCTTCCCAAGGACTCATGTTTGTAATTGAAACACGCCGAAGATTCATATATTGAAAGGGTCTTGAGCTTGTGGTTTGGTGTCTAAATATCCATATCCAGAGAGAGAGAGGGAGAAAGAGAGAGAAGGACAGAGAGATTTATAAGCATTTCCCTACCCAGAACTTCCTGGACCTCAGAGGGAGAATATTTCAGCTGTGGGAGATGGTTGTCTTTCTCAGAAGCCCAACATACGCTTTCCTGTCAGGCACATTTTCTTTCACTGGTCACAGTTACTAAGGAAACCACCTCTACTATGTGAAGGCATTGTAGGTGCCTCTTTTGGGGGCTTGAATCTGGGACTGCAGCCAGCCACAACTTGCAAATTGAAGCCTGTATTTCAGCATACTTAACCTTTGACGTGATCATAGATACATGACATAATACAGTGAGTTTCTGCACGAGGGAAGTGGCTGAAGGATGAGTTCTTCAGGGAGGGAGGGCCAAGAAAAGCTCCCTCTTCCCTTGCTCTGAAAGAACGGTCAGCAATGCAAGCCACAAATTATGGGACTAGGATTAGGGTTAGGCTTTGGTTTAGGGTTTGTTAGATAGGGTTATAGAAGAGACTGATTTAAGTCCTCTTGGGAAACCTGATACCAGATCTACAATGTAGTTGAAAGAACATAAAATATTAATCATAAATGGTATCAGGATAGTAATTTTACAAAAATCCTCACACTCATGAATTTATATATATGATGAGATGAACTGACAAGCTCGGTAATATATGAGCTTGAATTGTCCCTGCTTTCATCATTCAAATCATGTGGCTGACCTACAAGTTCCAGTGATTCAAAATGAGGTGACTTAAGAGATCACTGTTGCTGTTGTACATAGCTATTGATTTAAAATCCCTTTGTCCTCACATGAGCAGAAGAGGAACTCATGATCACAGTGAAGTGCATCCTTTAAATAATACAAAGTGTGTATGGATATGTAGCCTAGTACACTCTTAATAAAAATATATTGAGTATTAAATATAAAAAATTTGCATCTGTGAATACCTGAAACACTGACACTGCTGTGTGAAAGGTTCTGAGATTACAATATTAATGAATTCATTGATGGGTAGTTCTGAGCACTATGTAGCAAAACTCAGAGTTTGCCTTAATTAACTCCATGGGGATGAACAATGTGGGCTGTGGGCTACAAATATTATCGGTACTGATAAAAGAGAGGGTTGCTTTAGAGATAAAGTATAGTAATCTGACATCCTTCTCAAGCATGCCAGAGTTAGTTCCCTTTGCTTTGCTATGTGACTTTGGAGACAAAGTCCACAAACATTTTTGGACTCCAACTCCCATGAAGGTATGGAGCTCCTCACAAATTTCGGTGGAAGTTCTAATTTCCCACAGTCAGCACAGGACTCAGACCTCACCAAGTCGAAGTTCTCAATGGTTATCATCTGTGCAGTCTCTTTGAGGAACCTGCAACATCTGTTTACATGTAGAGTAAAAATAAATATACATGAAATCGCTTTCTCCTACCTTCTTTCTAATTAGATGGTAACCCTTGAGTTAATTCGTCTGTGTGCTCATAGAATGACTACAACAATAGGTCATTGATTTCAGCTGTGGCCTCTGCCTTGCCACAGTGCAGTGGTAGTCTTCATGAAAATTACTATTTCAAGCTGTCCTGTCAGCATAAATAGAAAAGAATTTTAATGACTATAAACAGATTATATGTTTACATTTGTCTCCTTTCTGCATTTAAAGTTTTCAGTATTTAACACATCAGTTATTCTGAAACAAATGATACAATTTGCATTTATAGAGCAGCAGACAGAGCAGAACAGTAAGCTGCTGGACTGAAATTTCTCTTTGGATTCTGGGTTTTCCTACCACTTTCAAATCTAAAATCCAGTTGTAATAGTCTCATGAAGAGGGAAGACAGCTGAGTGAGTTGTACAGCCAGATAGTTATCTTTTCCTTAGATCTTTCCTTCATTCTCCATGGCTAGAGGTTTACAAATATAAATAACGAAATCAACTTAATTTGAATTTTGCTATTCATAGAAATTGCATCCAGAAGTCAATATATTCCCTTTATAGTAGATACAAGTGATAATAATCCCTGCTAGCCTTTCCCTTTGTGTTTGCTCTCTTTTTTGTGTATTCTCTCTGGATTACTTGGAGCTAAACATGCAAGAGTGCAATTGCATTTATGGGCACATGATGGAGAAAGGGAAGGGTGGTGCATTCACAGCAGATCCTTTTAGAAACAGATGATTTGCTACAAATACTTCTGATGCCTGCAATATGTGTTCAGTGTAAACAAGGGGTTCTGTGAGCAGCTAATGAACTAATGAAGCCAGATTTCCTACAAATTTCTGTCTCTTGATTGACTTTTTAACTGAGACACAGTTTCACATTATATTATGCCTAAAACATTCTAACTGCAGGGCATGCCAAAAGAGGCAGTACTAGCTCTTTACTCATTTTCTACCATGTGTTACCACCCCATCAGATCTAGCAATTATATGTCCTTGAGATGAATTTGAAACCTTCGTTTGTGTGTGTGTGTGTGTGTGTGTGCGTGTGGTGTTATTCCAACTGGATCAATGAGCTGATTATCTCTAAGATCAGTTCCCCTCTGCCAAGTTTGCAATTTAGTCACTAAGCTTTAAAGATTTTAGATAAGTAAGTGAATGTGTCTGCAGGCCTATGCATGGGTTGGATTTTTAAGTGGAATGACTATGTGCTGCAGTCTGATTTTAGAGTAGGGCTAAATTAATAGCTAATATAGTAAATGTGTCTTTGAAATGTCTCTATAACCTGTGACAATTCATGCCAGAAAAGTACAACATGTAAAACTTCAGGAAAGTAAAGACATCGTTAATTATGCTACAATTCAGGATGCTGATAAGCAACACATCAAACCTTCTGTCTGGATTCCCTATAATTTTCAGAGGTCTAAGTGGTATATATTCAATGCACTTTGATGAAATGAATATGTAAATGTCACTAGTGGAATATGTCAAGATGTTTCGCTTGATACACATGTGTATTTATTGTCAAGCCCAGAGTAAAATCAGCATCAGCATCTACGTGGACTAATAATACACAGTCTAACCAAAACACCTTCAGGAATAATAGTGGAGGAATAATCAGCTACTCTGAGGGTGATAAATGACCTTCGAATCATTTATGATGGTACCCACTAAGCAGAAAAGCAGAAAAGTGCCTAAACTTTTATGGATTTGCTTGAATTATCTGTACGTGGATCAACGAACTATCAAAGTGGTTTCAGCAACTGCTCTCAGAAATGTTGCTGTGTATGTGATACTTGATGATGACCTAAAGCAATTTGGGAGACATTGCTTTAAGTGCATTTTCTTTGCATTTGTAAGTGAAGCAGAAAGTGTGTCTGCACTATATGCAAATGTGCACAGTGATCTGTTAACATCTGACACTTCATGGTCCTTAGTGCCTCGCCACTTCCTATGTTCTCACTACATTTGCGTCACATTTATCACTTGCTCTGATAACCACTAGGCCAGCTCAGTGTTGTACTGATTATCCTGGTTAAGTGCTCATCTGGAGGGCTGTTGCCTTGCTGCTTCTTTAGCTCCAGCTGTGCTTGGCTTAGCCATTGCACAAACTCTGTGCCTCCCCTCTCCAGTTCCACTCACCCTGGCAGGTGGCCCATCTGTGTGCTGGCAGGTGTGTTTCAGTCTGATGCACAGCAGTTTGGGAAGCTGAATGCAAAGCCATCATTTGGTGCTGGTATTTTCAAGGCCTGACTGAAGGACCAGTTTCTGCCTTGTCAGCCATGCCACAGCCTGAGCTCTTGTGACCCCAGGACTTGGGTGCTGGGGTCACAAGATGCAGAGAACATTAGGGATATAATTGCTGCCTTGCTCATGGACTGCTTCACAGTGTGAGATGAATCACATTGCTTCTGTTTCAGCATCTGCAAAATGTATGAAGTTGAACTCAATATTCTTCTTAAAACCTTTTGATCCGTGCATGATGTGGGTTGTAAAACAGCTGAAAAAAACCCCACCGTGACAATTACTCTAGTTCTGATCTACTCTTCAATTTTTCTGGCATAGCTAGAGTAGGGAAGCAGGTATGCTGGCTGGAGTAATAGCACAAAGACATTTGCTGTCCTACTAATAAAATTTAAATTTAATTTGGTGAACAGATAAGAGCAGTGGCATGAAAACTGTTTATGTTAGCATCAGTCATACCCGCACTAAAAGTATTTGGCAGAGTTAAGCAAGGTAACTCTTTCTATATAAACACATGGTGTGTATTTGCTCCTTTTCACCTTCCACAACACCTTGTTTAAAAATAATCTCTGGTACTCATTACTGACACAGGTTACTATTTTTGTACTGTATTTGTGTCTGTATTTTACTCAATTTTCTTCTTCGTAAGCAGAGCTGTCCCCTTCCAATTACCCTTCACCTCCCCCTTCTCCTGCAAGATAAAACAACAGACTTTTAAGCACTGGAATGGATTTCAGAGGGGCTGGAGGGTGGGGAGGGGTATTGCCTGCTGGAGTTACCTACCACCCTCTTACATCTATGTCCTTAAAAAGGTATACCATGCAGTAAACATTAAGTACCATTTTAATTCTGGACTGCTCACCTTTTGCTACTTGTGGCAATAATATCAAAGAAAGTTCTTTGGTATTATTTTACAGAGTAAATTTGCTTTACCTTCTTTGTGGGGAACCTGGGGGTGGCTGGTTTGGATTGTTTTGCTAGCTTGGGAAATATAAGCACACATATCTGTGCTGGCTTACTTCTCCTGCTGAGAAAAAGTGCACTCTGGATCTGCCCAGAGAAATATTAAATGATAGCCAGGTTTCCAGACTTTTGCTTATATAAGCAATTACATTTAAAATAAAAATGCTATGTTATTTAGCTACATAAAATCTAAATGAAGGACAATAACTTCCAGTCAAGATTTAGACAATACAATTTTGGGATTCTTCCTTATTAATACTAACTTTTAATTTTAGTTTGGAATGACGTTTGTTTGTAGGAGCAATAACTGACACCACAATAGCTGATGCCATAAGGATACTCTTTAACAGGGAAACTAGAAAATAGGGCATTAATCTATAGTTGACTGTGAGTAATGTTTTCCGTATCTCCTAGTTCACAGAAAAAAAAATCAAACCCAATTCACCCACATGTGTCGAGCCTCTTTTAGAAACTGCTGTCATACATTACTGCTTAGGTACTAGTGCCCAAGGGTGCCAGGGTAGCACTTCAATCAGAAAACAACAAAAAAACCTCAAACATTTGTGTAACCTCACCAAAAGAGCACTGAGCCATCTCCCAGTATTTGTAAACCAAATTACAGTCATAGTGTCAATATAAGTACAGTTAAATAAGCATTATACTCTTCTAAAATTCTAGCCCATACAAATTCCAGCCCACCTCTGTTTCAGGTACATGTTCTAGACTACAGACAACCTCAACAAATAAACTTTTACATGTTCATATTGAAAGGCAAGCAGTGGACATTTCTGATAGTTGGGTTTTGATGGGAGCATTTCTCTCAGCAGCTCTGACACTACATGCAGTTAGCTCTCTGTTCCTTTGGTGGGCTCAAATATTTTACTTCTACAGAGATCCTTAGATCCTTATTTTTGTTTTATTTGAAAAATATTAATTTTTAGAGACACCAATACATCTCTTATGGCTTTAATCCAGCCAGCACTCATTCACTCCCCTCCAATAGTATGAGGGAGAAAAATAGGAAGTGTAAAAGTGAGAACACTCGTGGGTTAAGATAAAGACAGTTTAGTGGAGCAGAAAAGGGAGGAATAAATTCTAATGAGAATGATGATAAAAGAACTAGAATATACAAAACAAGAGACGCACAATGCAAATGCTCACCACTTGCTGACTCACATCCAGCCAATGCCCAAGCAGCAGCTGCTGGCCATCTTTCCCCCCAGTTTATATGCTGAGTGTGATGCCATGGAGTATGGAATATCCCTTAGGTCAGTTGGGGTCAACTTTCCTGGCTGTCACATTGCAACTCCTTGTGCCTCCTTGATGGTGGGGTGGGGTGAGAAGCAGAAAGGTCTTTGGTTCTGTGCAAGCACTGCTCAGCAATAATGGAAACACCTCTGAGTTATCAACACTTTTCCCAGCACAAATCCAAAACACGGCCCCATACCAGCTACAAAGAAGAAAGCTAACTATTCCAGCCAATTCCAGCACAATATCATTTTGCCTGTTATGTTTAGTTCTGACAGAGAGATGCCCTACTTTAGTCTTAGAGGTCCAGATAAATAGGCTTACACAGGCTTTGTAAATGCAAAGTCCATATCCAAAAGGAAAGTGCCTTGGGGTCATCTTCTGTCAGGTGAAAACCAGCTGTCTGACATCACCCAGCAGCTTTACACAGCAGTTTGAGACAGGAAGTTACTGAGCTGGAATTAATGGGGAGGAGACAGATTGATTCTTTGTGTATCAGCAACCCAGAAACGTAATAATGAGAAAAAAAGAGAGAAATCTGCATGCTGTGCTGGCTGTAACAAGTGTGGAATTATAAAACATCAGTTGATGTTGCTTTTAAAAATAAAATTCAGAACTATTTGCTACATGGTGCATAAAGGGGCATTTGCTGTTAGCACATGTTTTAAATCACTGGATGTGGGACATGAATACTATGCTATGGAGAATTTAGTTGCCAGAAGGCTTTGGAAGTTTACTATTGCCAAAGATTAGCATGATGTACCTGTTTGCTCTCTCAAGGTAAGTTTGAGGAATGTTTTGAGGAAGCCAAGTGTCACACTTAATAGTAATCTTCAATCTGTGCATGTCAGAAAACTGCCTAGTGAGCTCAGCAAGTGCATTTATACAGTGAGAACTGTGTTAGCATTTGAAATCCTCTTGTAAGTTGTTGTTCTCTAATTTATTGCAATCATCCTGAAAGCCTACCACCTACAGAAGCCAAACAGTCCAAAATATCCATGCCATGAACTGGAAAGCTGGAGGATTCTTGGGGGTTTTATCTTCACTTGGGATTTAAATTAAACATTATGCACATCGACTAAGGCAAATAAAATACCTGGGCACCTTAAAACTAGAATCCTGTCTAGCTGAATCAGCATACATGATTCCTATTTTTTCATTTCCGAGTTGTAACAACAGAAAATACTAGTAATAAAGAATCCTAAATTTCTCTAATTTCCACTTTCATTGCCTAATCAAGTTTGCACAGCACTTAACACTCCTTGTGAATTTTGCTATCAAAGTTTTCAAACTTTTAAGCATTGACAGCAGCACAATTCTATATCAACCACTTCTGGCAACAGCAAAAAATTCAGGAGCTGACAAGATTCGTTATGTCCTTTGCTGAGTCTCAAATAGAAGGGACTACAGACTCTGCAGAAAACTGACAGTATGACAAGAAATACTACACAAAATATCAGTGTCCCCATGCTGCGCTGGTTTGACCATTTGATTAGCAGACTCCACAAGCAGAATGGTTTCAGCAATACTGTAGTTCATAGCTGAGGTGATTGTTCAGTTCTCCCTTACAGCCTCCATTACAGATGGTTTCTCTGAAATGTCTTTAATGTGAAAATTTCTCTAATTGCTTCATTATGCTGAGTGAAATATCTTGGTGTCATGGAGTAATTTTGCTGTTAAAAATTCCCGGTGTACAAAAAGGAGGTGGAGTCGGAAATGAGGTAGCCAGCATAAACTCCGCCTACCTAAAAAACTCATAAAACCAGGAAAACACCTGAAAAACCTTTCTTGGAGGCTTCCAGTTCGCTGAAGAAAGAAGTCGCTCTCCCTCTCTGTGCCGGAGCTGGGTAAGGTCACCTCAGGCCACATGGCCTGGGGCTGCCAACCTGCACGGCATGGGGAGGGGAGAGAGAGAGAACCTAAACTGCCTCATTCTGCTGGCCCTGGCCAAGGAACTTTGCCAACTCTGTTCGCCTAGCCTGGGCCAGGCCAGTCTCCTCTCTGTGGCACAGCCCGGCAGGAAGAGGTTTTGAGGCCGAGCTCTATAGACTTCGGGGGTGCTCTGCCCGAGTAGCTCCTCAGTGAACTCTGTACAAGAGAGAGAGAGAGAGGAGCTCGGACTGGGCTCTGGCCGAGTGGCTCCAGGGGGAGAAAGAGAGAGCCCAGACTGGGCTCCTCCCATGGAGCTCAGAAGTGAGCCCCGCCAGGCGGCCCCCACGCACACTCCGGCACGGAAAGGGGCTTGAACCAGCCCCCTGCAGCACGGACGCGGCCCCGCCGGGCCCCTGCGATTCAAACGTGGCTTGGATGAGAGCCGGCATGGACAGGCTCCTTTCCTTCAGTTCAGGCACAGACTTGAAACACTCAAACCACGCGGGCGAAAGCCACGTGACCATTGCCCAGCCGAAAGACAAATTAACTGTTCCTTTTCTAATATTAAAATGAGACTTTGAGGGCATGCATTTCCCCCTCCCACACAGAAAGAGCACAAGAATGAAGGTACCTACGAAAGGTACAACATAGAGACTTTTAAGTTAATAAACATAACTAAGCTTATTTTCAAAAAAGGAAAAGATGAGGAGTGCTTTAATGCTGAAAGTTCTTCTATAAAAACATGTTGATAAAGTTAGCTGTAATACACCCTGTAATATATGAATAATCGTCTAAAAAAGGTGAGAAAAAGGAGATGTAATGTTCTAAGTTGTAAGCGGTAGACTGAGACTCATATATAAGATTTTCCTCGGCCCAGGAAACAGTAGAAGAAGACTTGTGTTGTTGATAATGAAGTAAGGGGATGTCATTGTCACTGTCATAGAAACATTTACTCTCAAAAAGAACACCGCAATGACCATCATATGTCCATTGGTGTGGCCCTGGGAAAGCTACTGAAATGGGAAGGGGTCTAGAAAAGCAAATACCTCTCTTCAAAGAGAAGATTGCTTACTAGAAAGCCAATAACCATAGAAAGTGTGTTTCCTATGGGAGTCAACATAATAAAACAAAAGAAAGCTTCTCTCTCTACATAAATTAAGAAAACTGTTCCAGAAGTGGTGGATTAACGATAAGTTAAAGTGTTACCGTTTGTATGGTCAGCAAGAAAGAAGATAGAAAAGGTGGGGAAGGGAAAAGAGTGTTCTAAAGGGTTTGGTGTTGATGCCTGATTATTATTCCTATTTTAAGTCTGTTAATAAAATTCTTTTTTTTTGTATTCCTTAAAGTATAAGCCTGTTTTGCCTGCTATTAATCGTTATCTCACAACAAAATCAAATAATCTTAACTACAAAATTAATGTTTATACCTAATTTTGATCCCCAAACCTCAAAACCACAACACTTGGAAAGCTTAAAATAAATTTATTCCACAATTTTGGAGCCAGAGAAATATTTGAAATTAGTATTGTTTAGTAGTTGTAATTTTTCAAATTCCTTCTTTGTTCTTGAGTAATCAATGTGATTTTAATTTAGTTTTTTATCTTGAGACAAGGCATTGGTGGAGATGAGGAACATCTATTCTGATACACCTGTGTAAATAATTAAATGATGTACATGATCTGCTTGGTTGCTGTCTGAAGTAGTGCATGATACATTATCAAGTAGTCTTTGTGTGGCATTTGTGTATGTTGTTTTACTTTTAACATGATTTAAAAACTGATTAAAAAGCCCTGCCAGACTTTTAATTGAGTGTTGGCACTTGCACATACAAAATCTAGTGCTTAACAGTTGTATCAGAACAAGTGCTCAAAGGTAAATTCATGTTAAGCTTAGACAAATAGAAGTAATGATAGTCTGTATGTGCCAATAGCAAGAGAATCAAGATTAATTAATAAATTGCAATTTGCAGCTACATATGTTCATAGTATTCTAATCTCCAAGTCAGACACTAGAGATTACTTCTTTATCTATGTCAGGGCTCATCAGTCACTGTTGCTTGAAATATTTTTATTTCATAACACCAGAGAGCTAAACTATTTCAAATCTGATGAGAGGCCAGAGAACAAGTGTGCAGCATGGCCATGTTCACTAGCAAGTGGCTTCAATCGTGGGGAATACTACAGTTGCTACAGATTTCAGGAAGAATGCTGAAATGCCGTCAAACAGCTTTGGATGTGTACTGTCTTTGGCTGAATTCAATCTTGTTAAAAACTTACAGGACATTTTAACAAGAATATCTTCTCAGACTTACCAATTTTCTCGTTCCTATGGTTGCTTTTAATTAAGAGAAAAACACATTTTTCATAATGGGGTTAACAATTTTCTGAGAATCATCCAACACAGAAATAGAAATTTTTACTATTCTTTCACATATGGTATCACGAAGTTTGGCTTCTATAAATTTATGCATATAAATGGAAGAAAACTTAAAGGCAAAAATTTTCAGACACTGAAAACCAAGTGATTGAGCTTCCTTTTTTTATTCTTCAAAATACTGATGTTGGGGAAAGAAATAGACTCCTTTTTCCCATTTAAGTGTTTGTTTAAGTGCCCTATCTCAACAATAGTGTTACAATTAATAAAATCCAATCTGCACATATATTTTGAACATATAATCACAGTTAAAATTTGTTGAATATAAAATTTACTCCTACTGAGCCTTTTACAACCATATAAATACACATACAATAATTAAACAAGGTTTTGTCAGCTCTAGTAATCTATTCTTTCAATTTCCTGCAGCTAATATTTGAATTATCAGCCCTTGGACATCAGAATGAGATATGTAATTGATAGTTGCTTGTCACTATTTGTTGCCCCACCCTCCTCCCATGCAGGGAGCAGCACTTTACATCAGTCAATTACTTTATAGAATATATGTTTTGTAGCAAAAATCTAACTGATTTAGATCCAGTTTTATTTAATGCTTTCAGTCTTGAACAAGTTCTACACAGAATTTTGAAGTACTGAATTAAGATGAGAACATTATCTGTTTTATGCGTGGTCCTCTGAAAAGGGAATTATGAGGCCAGACTCCTGCATATATCACCAATAAGATACAACAACAAATTTTTTAATGCAAATTTGATAAACCCAATGAAGCCCAGAAGTATAACCTCCCAGAAAGATTCAGAATACCTCGATACATGAAGAACTAGACTTGGAAGAGTCCAAGTATTCTTAATTCATTGCACCAATGGGGAAATGAGGCACTAAGCAGCCAAAGAAGGTTTTAAAAAAAAGTTACTGGTTTTAACCACACTTAGTCTTTAATTTTTTGGATTTTTTTTTGATACAAGCAGATTCAATATATCTTGGGTTTTTTATTTTTATTTTTTTTTAAGACTGGTGTGAGTTTTGTGTTCCTTTATGAAGGCTCTCAAGAGGAGGTATGATGTACGTGCAGTGCTGTGTACACAGAATGAGATCATGGAGATTTAAGAATCCCAATATTCAGGAGCAGAGCTTCCGTGTGACTGGCCTTGAAGAAAATATGCTGGCATGAAAGGGACAGATGAGACAATAAAAAGTGCTAGGAAAAGGGAACCCACCCAAATAATCTGTAGGTTTATGCCACATGAAGTGGTAAGGATGCCTGCAGGAAAGTTATAGTACTGATCCCAAATGCACAAATTCAAGCAAATCCAGCTTTAATTAGTCACCACAGTTGATAACTGTGGTACAGAGGTAGCTAAGTAAAATTATATTGGAACAAATCTGCTTTGGCTATTTAACTTGCCTTTTAAGTTATTTCACTTTACCACCTTATGTGTGCTTATAGGAAATTATGATGGGAATATTTGTAGATGCTCATATAGTGATCATTAAGCAAGGATGAAAGAAATGTTTTACAATTAAGGTTCGAAAATGGTAATTTTAGAATTAAAGTGTATTTCAGTGTATCATAATACAATGTGTTCAGCAGCTCAGTAAGCCATTTTGTCTGAAATATTTATCATTCTGTACTCAGCGGCAATTATCTCTTTAGGACTAATTCTTGAGACCATGAAAATTTCCAATGTGAATATAATATAAAGCTAAGACTTATGGTTACTTCAATGTTCTCAGGTAATCTCCTGCTGAATGTGTGTGAACTCTCCAGTCAAACAGTTTATGCTGAAGGAACAGTAAAGTGCTTCACACCAGTGAATGAAGCAGTGTAGGTGTCAAATATTGAATGCTTCTTAAAAACTGCCTTGAAGAGGCTAATAACTGGGATTTACATGGATAAATTGACTGCTGGGTAGCTCAGCCTCTGTTGGTGTGTGGGTACAGAAAATTCCATGTCCAGACTAAGCTCTCTAGAGCCAGCTTGAGTCTGGAGTCATCACTATAGTAAAATGGAAAAGGAGTTCAAACGAAAAAGCTTAGTTTGTAACGCTGCAGAAACGTACTGTGAAAAATTGTTAGATTGTGTAAAAAAAAATTTTATGAAATTATTCATGGGTTTCTACATAAATTATAGGCAATACTGACACAGTAATTTAATATTATTTAACTTGGAGAATCATTTTTCTCCTCTAGCTAACTCAGAAGACCTAGAGCCACAGTTACTCTTACACAGTGAGTTTTCTGAGCCACTGTCAATAAATTGACACCAAAACATCATTTATTGATGTGTTGTCTAATGAAATGAGGAAGGGTTTATTGAAATAAATATTGAAACAAAGATTTCTCTGATTGCTGAAACAGCAGAAGTCTTTAATGAATCAAAATCAGAAGTATCAAATCCCATAGTTTCAATCTAAAATATGGAAGTTTTTGCCACAGGTGAAGTTAAATTTACTGCTACAGATGTTAGATTAAGAAAAACTAATTTGAATTATGGAGGTTTTTTTTTTCTTCCCATAAGAATGAGTGGTAATTATATATTCATATATATATGCAAGATCAAAAATTTCTAGTAACTACCAAGACAATCAAGCAACTTCACTCCTGATCTCTTTTATTATGAAATTTGTTATTGCAGTACACCGTAATACTGTAATACAGTACACTGTAATTACTGTATTACAGTCAGAAAATGAAGATAGGGGACCAAAATGTTGTCAAATTAGTTTAAACATGAATCCTGCTATTCAGATGGACTTCTTAAAGTTGAAACAAGACATACAACCACTGAAATTCTAGCAGCTGGACTGAACAGTTCCTCTAAAAAAATCTTTGCAGAATCAATTTTGAGGCAGGAATGTGCAATTGATTACCAAAAGAAAAGAATCTGACCATCCTGACAAAACATTAAAGGACTTCATTGGAACGATGAGAGGTGTTTGGAAAACAGAGGCAAAAATAATACTTGATATATGAGTAAAACTACACAGCAAAATTGCCAGACTGCAGTGACTTCCTTCAGAAAACACTCCTGTATCTCTACAAAATGCTAATATAGGCATATAAAGCACAGGACACCAAAAATCATCACGGAATCACAGAATGGGTCACATTGGAAGGGACCACAGTGAGTCATCTGGTCCACTCTCTGTTATGATCTAATTATTAAAGTTCTTTAGAGATACCTCTGCCCGAATTAAGGTACAAGCGAGACCATATGCCAATCAATAGTATGAGTTTTATTTGATAGTAAATATGAGAGAGAGAGAGAGAAGAAAAGATAGAAAAGGGGGAGTAGGGAGAAAGATGGGGGGACAGAGAGGGACAGGGACAAAAAGGTATCACCACTCTGTGGGTCCCATTGGTGTTCTGATGTCCTCTTCAGCTGCTCTCGGTGGTGGAAGTCCCCCCAAAAGCACAGAGTGCCATGGGCTGATATACACTCAGGCCAGGTGGAAATGTCCAGGCATGTCCCCCGCAGGGGAGGGGGCAGCCTCTAGCAGCAGACTCTGCTTGCATCACATGCAGTCCTGTGGTGCAAGGCGTCTGGGGAGCACTTTGGGTGGTCTGTGATAGATTGTGACTCCCCCTCAGCTGCCTCTCATGTGAGAGTCCCGTGGCTTGTGGGGTTGGGGAGGCTTCACAGCTGGGCCAGTTTGTGTACTGGAGGATGCGTGTGTATTGCCTCTGATCAGAGGTTACGCCATCCTCCTCCCCCCTTCAGCTGGGGGAGGGCTGTGTAAACGTGGCTTCTGTGAGCTGTGCTCTGCCCCCCACCCCAAACTCAGCCAGAAATGATTCTCAGTACAGCTGGTGGCTTCAGCCTCTGTGGACGCATTCCCTTTTGCTCAGACTGAGATGATTGAACAATAGGCTTTTCCCTTTATCTAATCTCAGCAGTTTGACTCAGCTCAAAGTCCCAGTCAGGTATCTTCAGGGAAGCTTCTCTGATCCAAACGTCATATAAATGTTTGAGGCATGAACTATTTTCAGTCTCTGACACTCTCCCTTCTCAAACAGGGCCATAATAGAGCACAGGACACAGAATTGCATCCAGACAGTTGTTCAATATCTCCAGTGAGGGAGACCCCACAATCCCTCTGGGCAGTTTGCTCCAGCGCTTTCAGTAGGAATGAAATTAAAAGAAAAGAAAAACAACAAAAAGTTTTCTTCTTTTTCCGTCTGTGTGTAATTTTTGTGAATTTATTCCTCTTTTTGTTACTGGTCCACAGATGTTTTTCAAAACACATCCTGGCCGGTCTTTTCCTCAGTAAATTAGTTTTGTGTCCAAGGTAAGATTTTGAATCTATGTTAATATATTCCACATCAGTCTACCATCCTTTCAGTTAGGCTTTGTCTTTGCTACCTTTAAAACTTGTAAACTGCTGTAGGTAAAGGGCTACTCTCTCTGTACATCCTGTTGAAATCTCCACAAACAGCAGTTTTCTATTACCCTTGAAATTGAATTCTTTAATGTGTATCACACAGCTTTATGAGTCTAACTCTAGACAGTCATGTTTAAACAATAACTAGTTTAGCTGCAGAAATTTTTGATTGATTGTATAGCATTTTTCCCTCACCCCTGACTGGATCATTTGATGTTGGAATAGCTACACTAGAAGTAGACTGATGTCCCTTTAAACATTTCAATTCAATCACATAAATAAGCTCATGGGAAAAACTGGCAGATGATAGGCAAAATTGGTCTGTACTAGACAAAGAGACATAAAGAAATATTTTATTAGACATAAAATTCAGAAACAATAATTATTTGATTGATCACAATTTGCAAATAACTGTTTGAGCTTTAACATTTCATGATTATACATTGAATCTAAACTGACTTCAGGTCCTCACTATAGATCCCTTGCTGCATTTGCATGATTTGCAATACTTCGGAGAAGACTGACAGAGACTTTTGTTCCAACTCCAGCAATGATAGCTCAAACTGAATTTAGTCCCTCACTTGCCTTTGTGTTTCTTTTCTGTCTCAGCCATAAGATGAATTTAGATTTCTCTTGGGCACTTAACCTTCCAAATCAGAATGTTTCCTGTTGCACAAAAAATGCAGAGGAATGTTGGCTGAGGGATTTAAACATACTACTTTCATTAGCTACATTAGTTTAGTGATGTGCCTGCCTTGCAGTATCTCCCCCACCCATATAATAATATGTGGAATACACATACATTAAGTCTATTATAGCCATAATAAACACTATGTTTTTACTCTGTATTATTATCAACATTACTATTATTCTTGCCAGTGTGAAAAAGATATTCCTTACCTCTTAATGAACAAAATAATGTTTATGCTTGTAATGAACAAAATAATTTTTAAGCTTGTCAGGGCTGAACTTACAGGTGTATCTATATCTGTATAACATACAACATGTGTAACATGAAACTTCTAATTTATAGAAAAGTAAACTGATAAATATAGTTACAATGTTTTTTTTATCCAATAGAAGTGTAACTTGATAGAATAAAACATTGTTTGAGTAATTGCATTAACTGAGTGAGGAATCACACACTTGTCTGTTTTTGAAGATTCACAAAGGGGCATTTAAGATGGTGCATTTTGTTAGTGTGAACACAGCATAAATGAGAGGAATTCCCTAAAATAACTGATTTTTAAATATATGTGCCAAGATATTTAACTAAGAAACCAAGTTGAAGACCGATCACTTCTGCCTAGTTAAATACTTTCAAGAGAGCTTAATCTTAAAAACAGAAGTACTAGTGTGTATTACTTGTCACTTGCAGTTCACTGGAACAGCTTACAGTTTGTCCTGTGTATGACGATCTGCTAAATCACAACCTCTCTGTGCTTTCTTTCACCAGGATGGAACACTGGAAAAATGAAAGTAAATCCCAAAGGGCATATTGACAATAGTATATCCAAAATGAGAAAAGAGATCCACTTTAGATCAGAATTGTAGAGTTGGAAGAGCAGCTTTATCAACACACAAATGTCTTCAAAATATAATTGCTTTTGGCAACAGCAATACTTAATTACATATAAATATATTTTAATAATTAATAGAAATACATTACTAAATCTATAAAGCTCTTCTGGTTTGGTTTTTTTTTTTTTGGACAAGTGTTTTTAGGTATGGTTGCATTTTTTTTTGGTGGTGACAGTGATGGTGATGTTTTTTCTGTCTAAGAATGTTTGGATTTAACCCACAAGTATTGTAAAGAATTAAAGTGTGTCCAGTTTGTAGTTGGTCACTAGGTAGATAAAATTTTAGCATGTTTAAGGTTTGAAGGAATCAGAATGTGAAAGTGTGTGGTAGAGAGGAAAAGAATAAAAGTTTCTCTGTACACCGGACTGTCAGGACAAAATGTGCGGCACTGAAATGGCATTAAAGCAAACATGAAGACAAATATTTTGATCATAAGGAAAACAAGGCACTGGAGAGATGTGGAGTCTTCAGATTTTTTATTTTTATTTGGTGTAATGTTAAATGTGTGTTTTTAGCATTGACACTAAACAAACAACAACATTTATTAACACACAGTTGAGATCAAAGTAGTACATATATTTAAAAATATGTTACTACATATAAGCTGAAGTGGGATCTTTATCCCCATATGCTATGTACCTTATAATCTTATCCAGATCTCTCAAACTTGCATTTTCATAATGTTATACATATGTACACTTGCAAAAACTCAGGGAAATTATCCAAACTGCAAGTTAAACATGTGTACAGATGAGGTATAGATATCTAGCCCAGAGACACAAAGCACCATTACATATTAAGGCTGTATCAGAGCTAGAACCTGCATCAAGATCTTTTAAAACATTGTTGAGTTACTCAACCTCAAAGTTATCTTTGCTACTGTAGTATTATCTCCTAAGTAGAGGGCTTATCTTTCAGTGCATGATGAAGTCGATTTCTATTGTCCAAATCAGTATCATAATGAAATGGAAGGAGCAATCTAAATGCTTTGCAAAATGCAAATTTAAACTAGGCACCAGTGGAAAAATGAGGCTAAAGACAGGAGACATAAACTGTCTCTCTGCATGCTCAATATGTGAAGCAAGAGGAAAAAAAAAGAAAGAATACCTATTATAGCCATATCTACTGATTTAAGGACTTTTGCATTCCCTGGAATATTGTTTTCTACAGTTGTTGAAAACATGGCAATCAAAGAATTATCAGCATCTTCTTTTAAACTTTTACAATAAATGCAATTTTTAATTGTCTTGTAATATGATATTTTCTGCAAATTTCCAATTTCTGTATCCTTTCACATACTTTTTCTGATTTTGTTCCCAATAGTATCTCAATAGTGCTCAAGAAATAGCAGTGAATACAGAAACAATATTGTAGCCATGTTTCTGGATTCATCCTCATGGTTAGAGCAATATTGTAGTGAAATTCTGTGTTTGATAGTGATGACATTATCTGGCTTATGGCCAGACTCAAATTATTCTCTTAACCTGATAAGAGACCTAAATATTTGAATTTTACAGAGGGATCAAAATTGGTAGCTGCAGTATCATTCAGTGGTTCACTAAAATAATCTGGTAGACAATTGTGCACTTTATTACCTCAATATTCTCTCAAACTGATTTTTTTAAAAAATAAACAAAAAAGTTGTTTCTGATGTGGTATCAATAAATACTAAGACAATTTGGCCTCAATTACTATCTGAGATATTAGATATTACAAAGGAAATTGATCTGGAGTAGCATTTATAAATTAGCAAATATTTCCATCAGAAGAACTAAACCAATCAAAATGTAGAGAGGTGTTGATAGTAGAATGGCTGTTCTCTACCATGCTTCCATTTTACACCTGGAGCAGTCGTACACTATTATGCAAGAAGCATGGTCCAATGTTCTTTACACTGCACACTATATAATGAGCTATATTAAATATAAATATAGAGAGGTAGAAATATGTTTTAAGGTATTTTCAAAATAAATCTTGGTCTGTGATCCCCAATCAACCTCTTAATACATTTATTGTGTGCTAAATACTTAGGAATAAACCTTTTGAATTTTTTTTATAATTCAACCGAAAAATTCCTACCATGATAATCTGTGTTAGATACTGGTATGGATGCTTTGTAAACTTAAAAATAGGTAATCTGATGGTTACTTTTCTAAAAAGCAGATTAATATGCACAATTCCAGTGTCTATGACTTTAAGTAATTCAGACATATCACTCTTACTATCAGCAAGGTTTTTTTCTGCTCTCAGTACTTACTAATTTGATGCAAATCTCATATGGAATGATAGCATAAAACCTGCTTAATTCTTAGGGAGTTGTTGCTGCCCTTTTTTCAAGCAAAAAAAATCTTGGACTCTAACTGTTTACAAATATAAATGTAATTCATGTTTATAAAATATTGCAACTGCTTTGTTTACTCCAGTTTCCACTTAATAATTCCCTGTTTGCTTTTGCTCTTACTCAAGGTAAAAGGTAGAAAAGAGAGACACATTTTGTCAGCCCAGACTGCTTCACTCTCAAGTCTGTTATATTAACATTATGTATTCGCAGCCTATTCTTTCAGTTTATACCATGTTGGTCATCTCTCTTTCCCCTCACTATGCAAACAGAAAACACCAACATTTGCCATGTTTGCAGGGCTGGAAAGTTTAGAAAAGACACTGCAAGGGAACTAACTGAAGGTGGGGAAAAAGGCTCAGAATCACACAGATTTAAATTAGTCAAGAACAAAAATAACAAACACAGTACTTGTAAAAAGATTATAAACTGCAAAGTGTCACTAGAATTAATGCACTTTTGAAAGACGAAGCACACACAAAAAAAATTAACTGAGAAATGGGAGAAGCTGTAGACTTACCTGATTTCTGTTTATTGTCACTGTTACTTTATAATTTGTGAGGAAAGTATACAAACACTGTAATGAGCAATGGAGTCAGAGGTTTTATAGTTTAATTTGAAACCTTTTTAAAAAAAACAAAACTGGACTATGTTCTCAGCGCCATTTGTTGTAAACTTTCTATGAACACTTTTGGCAGCCAGGGTGAAGTACAAGATCTTCCACTGTGACTCTTCCTCCACTACTGCCTTGTTCCTAAAAGTGGGTAATGATGCCTCTGCAGACTTTATAGCAAATTATTCCACAATAATTTTGTAGTTTTGTTCCTCTCAAATCCTTTGTGTGTGCTGAGATGCCACTGCACTGTGTACTATATGAACACAAGAACAAAGCTGCAGATTCACCTCAAATGTTTTGTAAAGTAAAAGAAGCAAGAACCTAAGGAAAAGAAAAGACATCAAAGTTAGGGGTGAGATAAGTCAGACTGTGGTGCCCCAAACAGTGGATAATTTATCTTGTTATTACCTTTTTTCTTTTCTTTTTTTCTCCCCAGTTTTCTGGATAGGAGAGTAGGTGGATTTTTTCAGGGGAATACTAAGTTACCTATGCAGATATTAATGTACAGTCATCTCAAATTTGAGGGGCAGATGGAAGAATGCATGACATTGCTCATTTGGCTCTACCTGGCAACAACAGTTGGACTCTTGGAAAAACAGATAGCAGGAGATAACTTCCCACATGCTCTAAGAGGACATAGATCAGGAAATATCCTGTAAAGGGTTAGAATCACCTATCATATCCAGAGGAATGAGCATCCCGGTTTATCTACCCTATCTGATTACTGATAAGAAGAGGCTCACTGTTGTAAGGGACAGGGAAGCCTCATTTATTCAGTTCCTTAGGTGAGCAGGGACCTTTGACATCTTCAGAGGCTGGCCTGACAGAAGGTATCCTCTGGAAAACGCTGGAACCCAGAGTCTGGCAATGAACCATCTGAATTGTATATGTATAATTCCACAGGAGGGGTTGAGATCAAGGGGTTTTGGAACTGTTGAAAATCAGCTCATAAATGATTGGGTTTCTTAGCAATTGCTTGCACAGATATAGGAAGGAAACTCTGAAAAAGAAAGAAAAAGACTTCTATTAGAACAGAGAAGAATGGTCTTTGGAATTTATCAGAAAATGTTGAACTGTCTTCACAGGTGTTTCTCTTCTAATGCTGAGAATAGTGGATGAGTTGGATTTCTTCTATTTATCTCCCAAAATGTCTATCAAAGACCATGAGAGGTCTTGAGGTGCAGAGGTGCAAGAATGGCCCAGACTCACTCACAGTCCCCAGACCATAAAGACCTGAAGATAGGGAAGGAGAGAGCTATGTCCTTTTTCCAAGAAGATAAACCAGAGTGGTAAACATTTCCATGTTCATTTCAGGACTGAAATAATCTTGGTTTGAAAAAAGATTTCAATCAGAGTTTGAAACAAGCAACTTATAACACCTTCTAGTGTGAAAATTCTCCCTAAAACATTTTCTGCTGTGTTTGTTCCCTTTGATACATAAGGATTAAGCCTGAAGGTAGCTTACTTTGAAAGAAAGAGGGGAAAAAATCAACATACTCAAACTACAACATTATCTTTTGGAGCATATTCACTTTGGACATCTTTGTTGCTCATATCTTTTGATCTTTAGTATATTTCTTCAGGCTGCAGGTACACCTAGAAAAAATGAATGTGCTGAATATTTTTCTGAATCTTCATACTGGACATGTTTTACTGAGAAAGGATTGTTTTCATTTTGATGACCTTGACCGAGGCTCTCACAGCTGTGATTCCTGTGCAAAAGAGCAGAAGCAGTGAGAAAGCTGTTAATATCACACTTTCTCTCCAGTCCAGGCAAGTTCTTGGTGACGAGGCAGAAAGAAGGAATATAGGGAGGTACCTTTGCTTTGCTGCTTCTTGACAACTTCATTATCAATATTTTGTATGCATCTGAGCACAATATGCATATATGCATGTGCAAACCAGCACAATGATATTCAGCACCAATTATATCTCCTTTAAACTCTTGGATCATGCTGTCTCGCTGTCCACATATGCTCCTGGGATCAGCATTGTCTGCCTGGCTTCAGTGATGTTTATTTTCATCATAATAGTGCATATAGTTCTGTACTTTGCTTTTGTGCCTGGGATGGTGTTGATAAAACACAGTGTTTTGGCTACTGCTGAGCAGTGATTGCACAGTGTCAAGGCTTTCTTTCCAGCCCCTGGGGGTGGGCAAGAGGGTACAGAGCTGGCACATCTGGCAGACACTGACCAAAGGGCATTTCCTGCATTCCCATGAGCTTGTGCTCAGCAAAGAAAGCTGAGGGAAAGGAAGAGAAAGTGGGGCTATTGGTTATCACTTTGGATTCCCTAGCACATGCGCACGGTGTGTACTGAGGTCCTACTTTCCTGGAAATGTCTGGACAGCTGCCTGCTGGTGGAACATAGTGAATAAATTCATCTTTTTACTCTGCTTCTGTGTGTAGCTTTTGTTTTTCTTACGAAATTGAATTTATCTCCACACAAGTTTTTCCATCTTATTTTCTTCCCCTCTTCTGTTTAGAAGGGGGAGTGAGAGTGTAGATGGGTCTTGCAGCCAGCCAAGGTCAACCCTCCACATGGAATTTAAAACTATACTCAGATTAGTAGGTAAGTAGATAGTCACTTCTGATGCTGTTCTGTGCAACGCTTCTCTGAATTATGATTATTTCTGTCATCTGAATGATATAACCTTGTAGTATTATTTTTCTTTGACAGTGTATCAATGATAGTATCGGAGCTTGTCAACACACAACTATTTCAATTCTGATAATGTATGAGCCTTTTTGTCATGCCATAGCTCTGTGGGTGTGCTTTCCACCTGTTCCTGCAGTCCCTGTTTCTTATATCAGTGTAGTCCGAACTTAGGCCATTTGTACTCTGTAAAACTCTATATCATTTTACTCTCGTCTTTTTTTTTTTTGTGTGTGATTATGAAGATTTCTAAAGCAAGAAATATTACACATAAATCTAAAACTACATGCAATTAGATGTGTTCCTCTGTTAAGTATATCTTTGTTTATGCCAAGAATACAGCCCACTTTCTCCTTTATGATTGCTTTTTTAAGGCCACAAAAGTATATTGATGTTTCTTGCTAATGAATCCTCTCTTTCATCATGTCTCTAGTGAAATATTTCTGCCTTGAGTATTGGCAAGCAGTGAAGGAGGAGCTGATGTCTTAATTCAAGTTCTGCAGTGGAAGAAAGAAACAAGAGTGAAAGGGCTGAATACATTTAATCCAAGCACAGAATTGCCAAGTGGAATGAATCTTGAACTTAAAAAAAAAAAAAGCTATATTCTTGAAATCACTTGTGGATGGGTTGTTCATTTTGCTCTGCTATGTTGCAATTATATCCTGCTGAGTGCAGGAAAAGTTAGCCAGCTCTCAGCCTCCTGAGAACAAAAATCAGCATGTTGCCATTTTTCTTCTCTACCAAGATGTCGTTGTCAGCTCAACTTCCTGCTTGGTTCTTGGTTATTTTTTGTTTCATCTGATTCCTTGCATCACCCAGCGACAAACTGCCCTTACTTCCTTTCTTATCTTTTGCACAGAATGGGAAAGTGTGGTCTGTGTTCTGAACTTCCATGGTGTCTCTAGGGATACGAGCAAAAGTAAATGAGGTATTTTGCTCTTAATATATGCTCTAATATACAGGTTTTATGAAACTGTACAAACTCATAACAAAAGGAGATATAATGCTTAATGCCATATCATTTGTCTTTCTGTGTGACTGCTGGTTGTGTGGATGCCTTATGGCTTGGGACAAAAAAACTGTAAAATGAGGGAATGTGGTGTCATTACAACTGTATTAAAAGAAGTGTTAGAGGAGAATTTTGGAGGTGCAATGAAAGGCAACAAAAACTAGGGGGTCGATGTTTTTTGGTTGGCTCTGTTTGGAGTTTCTTTTCACTTTAGTAATAGAGATAGTTTATACTAGTCAGAGCTTGATTTACTCTCATATAGGGAAATACATTGCATAATAGAATTTCAAAATACCTTCCCCTGATGTTAAGTAGTTTACAAATATATTAGTATTTTGACATTTGATCTAAAGATAAAAGTGTCAGAGAAACACCAATATTTTGCTCAATTTTAATATTAGTTTTAGTCAGAAATTAACACACATATGAAAATGATGTCTTCAAGTGCATTTTATCTCATATCTTTAAGGTGTTCCTTCTACTTAAATAGGGAAACATGAGTTTGACCTTGCAATCACTGCAGAATGCATTAACTGTATGCTAAATGCTTGTTATTGATCTCCAACTGAGCACTCACATCATTAAATTCTGCAGGTGCATAAGCGTGTGCAGGGTTGGGGATGATTTCCTTCCTTCTAATTCCTTTAAGAATAGAACTCTCCTTCAAGGTTTGTTCAGCTTTGGAGGAGTGTTGCCAAAAAGGTCTGAACTTGCTATCAACTGCTGCCACTGGCTACACTAACATGTAATTAAAGAAAAATGCATGTAAATATTAATAGTGTAGGAAGCATATGCAGAATCAAGGAAGAGTCTCATGTCTGTGTGTGTTAGGGGAAAATTCAGATCATGGGTAAGGTTTTCTGCATTTAAAAGAACCCGATTGCACACGACGTATTCCTACCTTTCCCAGGTTGAGGGAAAGATGTAGTCTATAAAAGTAAATTAACTCTGTTGAATGAGTTAAGCAAATTGCCACATAGAGTGAGCTGCACTGCCAGAAGTTCTCTCTGCCAGCATATCTGCTTTAGCAAGCATATGATTTTTTTCAAGTTCTATTTTGTACAAAACCTTCAGATGTAGAAAAAGATAGGGAAATTCAGTTTTCCTTTTTAAAGGAAATAAGAGTGCAAAACTGACAAACATGAATCTACCTTGTGTAGAAAATAAGCAAGACAATTATTTTGCTTATCCTTTCAAAAACTGTCGTTTAATTCTAACAGAAGTATCTATGATATATATTGCAGGTCATCTTCCCAGGACAATAAATAGATGGATGACAGATCTGGGGGAAGACAACAGGAAATTCAAGTCCTCAAAATTTATCCTTTTATTTTGTATCAGATATTATATTAAGGTACAAGATGTTACAATTAAAAAAAAAATATATATATATATATAATGTGCTGAGTCCTTCTTCAACACTTGAGAACATACTTCCCCCCACTCATGTCAGCTTTTCTTTCCCAATTGTGCCCCATGATTACTTTCAGAACTGATTAACTTCTAGTTTATAATAACACATCTAGCAGTTGTGAAATAACTGAAATCAGCACTTCTTCCAATGTTGCATCTCTGTGAGCTGATTCAATCCAATTTACGGTTATCGAGTTGGACATTTTCTCATTACTCAGGGGCTGCCAACCAAGGATTCTTAAAGAACCACAACCTCCACAAAAGCCTTTTTTCCCCCTTATTGCTATTTTTATGGGTAATTATCTATATCTATATATAACTTTTTCTTTACTGAGGTTTGCCATTGAAAGCCATAAAGTGAAATCTAGGAAAGTACTCTAAAATATAAACTCATAAAATCAGTAAAATTAATTCTGCTCTAAAAGGCTAAATGAGCTAGGTAGATGACTTAGCTAGATTCTGCACAGATTTCTGTGAGCAGTGAGGACAGGTAAGAATGTTTATATTGTCTGAAATTTTTCCAGAGCAGAAGTTCACCATACAAAGTTCTAAATTTACCACATCTTAGGAAAGGATCATTATGTATTTGTTTTCCATTGTAATGGCTAGCAGAAAAACATCAAATTATTGTACACTTTAAAAATTATGTACTCTTTAATTTATTTTCAAGCATGTTATAGATTTAATTCCTTTACAGTTTCACTTTTTTTTCGCTATGGATATGTAATCCTAGCTCCCTGTGGAGTCTTGAGTGTCGTAGCTCATTGTTTGGAAGAACCAGAGTCTGCTGAAAGGATCAATCACTCGAAGAGACAATAAACTTGTAGATCCTGTTACAAGAATACCTGAGCAGAGTAACTTCACTGAAAGCCACAGAAACCATTTGCTCATATTGAATTACTTTGAACTTATACAATTTTTATTAGACTAAGAATGGACCCTGGCCTTACTCTCTTTCTGTCCCCTAGGCTACAGAAAGAATAAATGTATGGAAAAAATCAGTAAGACATATTTTTAGCAGAATTTGTTTAGGAATTCCTGTGAACCCAGTCTGGGGAAAAAAAAAAAAAGGGATAATGCTTTCTATACGAAGCCACCAAATCAGCTCTTTTTTTGTCCAGATATTTGGAATCAGGTGGAATTCAACACATTATGTTTTTTAAAAAGAAATAAAATTTTTAAGTGTTCTAAAACAATCTAAATTTTCTATTCTTCAAATTTGGCTTCTATAAAAATAATCATAAATGTTCTAAAAATGCTAGAGAATTAGATTTTTTTTTGTGTAAGATCCACTGAAGAGAATTAATTTTTAAAATGTTTTTAGGCTCAGAAAACCATTTCTTTCACTCCTTTCTCAACTGTTGCAAGACTTTGAGAAGTATCTGTTTAGTGCTATAAACTGTGATAATCATCATCTTACTCAACTGACCATGCATACTTGGACCTTCCACAGGACACACAAATTCTTCTGATGGTAAACAACAAGCAAAGAATTTCACCAATAAACCCTGCCTTACTGCATAGTCACTCACAACTTTTTATCACGAAACTACTGTGTCATTTTTACTGAAATGGAAGAACTGAGGAAAGAGTGTTAACTATGATTTTTCAGCCAGAGCTAAAAATAACCCCTGGTGAAATCACACAAGTTATTTTAACAAAATTATGCCTCTGTAAGGCAAAAACATTTTCCTGTTTTCTGCTTTTCAAATGGTGATGAACATCATGTTCTCTTTGTAACTGAATTATGTTCAGAAAGCAGCAAATGAACAAGTGTCATGTAGTTTCTGGAATTTCCATATGAGAGTGCTAGCACGATCAAAAGTTCCCACAGAATTCACTAGATTTGAACTAAAACATAATCCTTGGTGCCATCTGAATATCCAGAGAGTTCAAAATTTATGGCATCATGGTTATAACAATTTGAACTACTACTAATATGAACTTTTTCAGTTTCTTTAAAATCTGGTAAAAAATATTTATCCAACTAAGCTTGAGCTAAATTGCATATTATGAAATAAAGAACAACACTATGGCCTACCAGTAGCTACTGGTTAACCACAATTATCTTAGAAATAAACTATCTGTGAACTGACTATTTACCTGCAAGGCAAATGAGAGGTTTGTGTGCTCCTTTTTTGCTTGCACCTTGGTTTTTTTTGTTTGGTTGTTGGGTTTTTTTTGTTTGCTTGTTTGCTTTGGCTTGGTTGGTCTGTTTGAATATTCATTTTTACTTTAGACTTAAACGAACAATGAAAAATCTTAGGACCTCAATGGAGCTCACTAGTAGGCATATAGACCAATAGACCTAATAGCTTCTTCTCCTTTTCAGCATTCTATGTCTTTATGTTGTGCAGATAGATGCACAAACATGCCCACATAGGCACAGCTCCATGTTCACATGTACGTACATGTACACCTGGTTTCTTGTGGGTTTTTTGACCTATTGCATATTTTTCAAATAGCCATAATCACACTTTCAAACAAACAGTTTTCTTCAAAACTGTTTTTAATGTTTTCTTCTTTTGCAGCCTTTTCTTTAAAAGCCAGACAGGGTCAGACTCTTGAAAGAAGTCTCATGGACAGGAGCAGAAAATGCAATTTTTTCATACAACGTCAGTATTTTGAAAAAAAGCATCAGGTACATAATCCCAGTTTCTCTGCCAGCCAAACCACAATGACAACTGTAAATGTTTAAGTACAGGAGAACAAATTACCTTTTAAAGAAAGACAAATATTTTAAAAATTAAATAAGCATTTATTAGAAAAAGACATATGATCTTGGATGAACACATTCAGTACTCCCAGAGAAACACAAGTTGAATACTTAGAGAAGCTGAACAAAGACTACTAGATTATCTTCTTATGCCCTGTGGAGTTATTCTAGGAAATTTGTGAGTATTAGAGGATAGATACAGATTCAAAATATCAGAAAATCCAAATTATTTTATTTAGATTGTATATTCTTTCTCAAACAGGCCTCCATAACCATATTTTAGCCTCGATTACCACTTGATTCTGTTTGTAGTTTCAAATTGAAGAAATATTTATGGCAATGGTATTTTAATTGTGATTCTGATTTTTAAAGTCTCTGTTAGGATACATAGAAAGAAGCATTTAATCCTTCAGAAGTAAACTGGTAAAGAAATGTAAAATTTTACTTGATCAAATTGACCATTTTCAGTTTCAATTTTTACATCAAGGCAGTGTCAAATCTGTGGCATTTCCATAATTGTGGTTCATTCTAAGGAATCCAAAGAAGCAAAACGAGATCTATGGATCCAAATCCTTGTCCTCCAGTCCCAACGATATCATTCTGATTCACACTGCTCCATTTAACATGCACCAGTGTCAATGTGAATAAGTAACAGTTGAAGAGTTGGTCCTTCTATTAATAGAAAACACATGAATTTCAAATGCAGCATTTGCAGTAATCAAACACAGCCATATATGGCTTTTAATATGTTACTTTTTCAAATGGTGTTAAATCATCATTCTAACCTGTCAAACTCTGTTTACAAAGACCACACACATTTAGTAAAGATTAAAGTTCATGTAGGTGACCTTGAGCATTTTTTAAGCTCATCTCATAGGCCATCATACATATATTACATATAAGTGAGTAGAAATAAAGGTTAGAGATCGTCTGGCTAAACACAGCCTGAGAAAATCCTAATTGAGAGGGAGGAAAGCCATGCCAAGTACTGCACTTGTAACAAACCCTCTTGTTTGTGTGCTTAAAATAAAACCAATCTTATTTTACATAAAACTGACTAGAAACAGTGTAACAGTCTCTTGGCCTGTGTTGTCCTCAAAACCATATTTGGAAGTCTGTGATGCTGCTGCTGGTGGTGATCCTAGATCATGCCAGGAACAGTGCCAACAAATCAACATTGCATGATCGTATTACATCTGTATATATCCATGTTTTGCCTGAGCCCCTATCCTGGCATTGCTTACATTAGCAGAAGGGGTAGGGACATAAAGGCCAAGAACATAAACAAGATGAAATTACTATTGTTCACTGTTGTGTTTCATGTGCAGCCCACCAATCAATCTTCTTGACATTATTATATTGTTGCAAGATGCACCAGGCACTCCTCTGCGGCATCTGTCTGTCATCGCCCTTGTCACTAGTCCTTGAGATCTGTGCTGATCTGTTCTTTGATTTTGTTTGCTCTACTGTGTTTGTGCAGCACTTCTAGGTATATAATTATAGCAGAGGCAATTGAGATGGAATTTCTGATTTCAAAGGTGAATTACCCTATTGAATTACCTACTGACATTAAGGTATGCTGCAAACTTCAGTCATTAAGTTTGGTTGTGTTGGGAATTTTAAATTTTTTTTAAAGAGAATCAGACTTTATAAAGATGGAAGTATTACAAAGCTGCCTGATTTTTTTAACAGGATATCTGTTTGGAACCTTCTTGTTCTTAGTCTTCACTATATATTCATAAACTGTAAACAGAAAGCTAGTTGCAGCCACCAATGTGCACAGGCTCAGAGGTTTTACAGGCTCCAAAACCATTTGGAATCGCCACTTGCAAGTGGAACTTGTCAAACAAGATTCTAACCTGCCTATCTCTATGATTATTACAGTATTCCAAATATGAAGCTCAAAAAGAGTTTTTACAGGTATCAAACTTACAGGAAGAGTTTCATGAGTGAGAGCAAGAAAATGGGAATTTTTCATCAATACATGGCAGTGCCAAGAAATGAGTGGCATTTTGTGTTTCATTTGAACTCCGTTACCTTGAGTTGTTTATATTCTGCTAAGAGAATAGTCTTCTTAGATGTCAAATCTGTAATTTCTTTATTTGGATAGATAGGGGAAATTCGTGCCTCACCTTTATGATAAGCAGCTGATGTAATACAAAGCTGCATGAGACAAAAAGAAAGGTTTTTTACAGTAAATGTCACTGATGATGAAATGATCCAATTATTTATAATCCTTAAAAATCCCATCTTTATTTTCTGTTGATCATTTGTGACTTGACTGTGACATAGCATGTGACAGATGGTGGAGGGAAAAGATAGTGAAATTAACATGTAATTAATATAAGTTTAATTAATTTATTTATTACATATTCTCTCAGGACCTACTCTTTAATGAACTGGCAAAGACATCACTGCAGTTAACATTAGACTCCACTGGACTTCTGACCAAGATCATTATTAAAATGTGTTCCTGATACTGTAGAAACACTTATTTAGCATTCCAGATGTACATGGCAGATCTTATAATCTCAGCTGGCAGATATTACAGGTTCAGCATATATATTGTTAAGTGAAATTTGATATGAAAACTTGATTTCAAGATTTAATCCCTTTAATTAACTGGAAAGAAATAAAACTAAACAACATTTTCTCTATGTATATTTGATAAAGTGAAGTAGTTTAAACATCAGAAATTCTCTCAAAGTACTGCATAGTAAATCTACAGTTTATAGTAGTATAAAAGAGGGTTGTACAGTAATTTAAGCAACAAAATTGTTCATTATCCTACTTTGGATTTTATTCAGGTGGGAAAGGATAGTCAGTAATGTGAATGCATGCCATTGCTTTCTAAGGATTTGTTTTTTCTTTCCTCAGATTCTTCTAATGATCTAGGGATATACAGTACAGTTATGTCTTAATTTATCAATAGCAATTGATGGAAATACGGTATTTTAAATTAAAAAGGGTATTGATCTGCAAAAGCTGGATTGTGTCCAGTCCTCAGTGTTGCATTTTTCAGAAATGTGGGAAAATTGGATGCAAGAAATTACTTTCTATCATCCTACCCTAATTTCTTTCCTTCAGTAGTTGTACAAGATACTTCTCTAGGTTCTGATCCCTGCAACTGCTAAAGAAACAATCTAAAATAATTCAAAATCTAGTTGTCTTTTTCAAATGAGTTTGAACTATTTTAGTTTAAACTATTTTCATTATGTTTCTTCTGGGCTAGGCAAAACATGACAGCAACAAAATAGAGTCCCTGTTTTTTAACCTGCCTTGCAGATAAGAAACATAAACATTATTAAATAGTGAAAGTAATGGTCCTCAGAGGCTGTAAAACAGCAATGGAGATACCATGTAGCTGAAGTAATATCTCGTGATACCTCAGTAACCTGAATTTCTTGCATGAGCTCCTCCAGTGGAGGGACATAACTGAAAAAAAGTAATGGCTCTGAAGGGGACACAATTTTTTCCTTTAGTTGTACTGAGAAGTTTTGTACTTGTACTTGTACGTGCTTGGAAGAGGCAAACACTTTACTTAGTTAAATATTTTTTTTTCTTTTTCTTATCTAAATTTCCTTTTAATGCCCCCTTAAATAAACCCCATGAACACCATCTTTAAAAAATGGCATCATCACTGCCTACTGCACCATGTCATAATCTTTATTTTTCTACTTTGTCTTTCAGACTTGTCTTTGCAAGAAAAAGTGGACAAAGGTAAGTTAATTATCTAGTGGTGCTTTTCTTCACATTTCCTTTTTTTTGCCTTTTCTTTTCTTAAAAGTATTTGTGAACAAATTCTTCTATTTGAGATGAGATCTTATCCATTGGAGCAGAATTTGACCTTTTGTTCTCTTTAAGCTTCATAGAAAGAGCCTGAACACCTGTTTTGAAAAACCAGGCTCCACCCTTTGTACAAAACAAAGGACGTCCTTCCTAAAAGAATGAGAAACAAAAGGGAAACTTTCTTAGGGGGAAGGACAGATCATCTATGATTAGATAGCAAAAGGTGCTCAGGGAAAAGTAATATGATGATTTCCGATACCATTAAATGGGAAATGGGAGGATGAGCATTTGGAGGTGGGAGAGAAGCAGAATAAAAAATGTTAGATAAAGTAGACATAAGTTATATGCAAATGCAGTGGGAATAATACATGATTGCGATGGGAGGCAAAAGTTATATTAAAGCAGAAGTATATAACAGTATTAATGTTATTCAGTAGGAGTTAAGCATCCATGGAATCAGGTAACTAAAAATGAAAAAGCACATTCCTGCACAGTGACACAGTTAGGGAGAGAAATGTTCTCACATTATATAACTTTTCAGGTACGGAACATACGGAAAAATTGTCACCGATATAATAGTTTGGGTAAAGTAAGGACATTTGTACAAAGGACCAAAATTTGGGACTGGGACTGGCTACAGTTCTTAGAGTAATCTTTAGAAGAATGTAAATAAGGTGCAAAGGAGAGGTACCATATTGCTGATGAAAACGAGAATATGTGAAAACATCTATGGCTTGAGGACAAGTACAACTGATATTTTCTTGAGATGCGTTTAAGCATATTCATTTACAACAATCACAAAATGAGGACTTCAGGTTACTTAAAGTCAACTTGAAATCCCACATTAAGGAAAGAAAAAGGAGGTATAATGATTAATTAAATTAACAACCCTCTAACTAAACATATCATTACATTTTTGCATTGTTTTTGGTCTTCATATATATAAATAATTTCAGGGTACCACTTATTCTGCAGCAAAGTGTTCAGTTTTCTCCTACTTTCACCTTGACAGAAATGGGGGTGTAAAATGGACAGATTTCTAAAAAGAAACCTTATTTTTATGTGCAGGCTAATTCATATTACTGAGACAAGCACTCTAAGAGATCAGTTCAAATGTTATTGCCAGTGTGTGTCACAGACTAGAAACTACAGCAGTACTAAGCAACTGCCTACATAAGGCAAGACACTTCTGGAAAAGAAGCAACCATACAAACCAGGCTTTAACATGCAAAAAACCAAAACCCCCCACTCCACTCCAGATAAGGACATGTGGTTCAGTGTTGTGGGCTAATGATTCGACATTTGTAGAGAGATAAGTTTTGTAAAAAGAAATAATGCATAAATATACACACACATATGTGTTTTTATATGTAATTATATAAATTAGTCCAGTCTGTTGGGTAAGCAGCTTTCCAGAAACAATTTTAAAATAAATTCCTATCGACTTGAAATAACATGGAAACAAAATAAATTCAGATTTCAGATGTAACAGAACCAGAACCCAGACTGGGCTATTCTGAAAGTTGGCTGGCAAATTCTGCATCGTGAGACTATTTATGTCTGCATATATTCGTAAGCTTTGCATTAGAAACCAGGACTTTTCATCCCTGAGCAGGATTTCTTATGGACTGAAAATGGGAAAAGAGTTATCATTTATTATCAAAGGTCTGCATTAATATAAATGGTTCCTCTCTGCATTTGCACAAACATCATCATCCAGAACTGAATATTCACATGGAGATAATATCTTTCTATATATGCTTTTATCACTACAACCTATGCAAAAGTAAAGAAAGATGAATATATAATCGCCCTCTTCAATCAGAGTTGTGGAAATAAAACCTGTCCATTTTTGTCTTAGGAAAAGGAAAAAGCCTTCATGCTTCCCATGGACAGGAAGCTTCAGGGCAGCATCCTGACATAAGTGAATGTAATAAATTAATTCTTTACTCATTTCTTGTGAAAGCCTCTCCAGACAGTCACATGTGGTTGTGTGCATCTTTAATCATATGCTTATGTGCTTTGCTGGATGAGAGAGGAAGGCACTGCTATTTGATGCTAAAGATATGGGGGATTTCTTAAGAAGGGAGAAGCATTTCTGGGCTTCATTTAAAAGCACTTGTTTTCAGTCTTGAATATTTTGATAGAAGCATTTGTTCTAGGATTTTCGTCTGCAGACGAGACTCCTACCAGATGAAGGTGTGAAATGATGTAAAGCAGGATGATGTACATTCTGGGTGTAATTATTTAAGAAGTGCTTTACAGTCAGTTTGGCTGTCTGGCACAGGGCACAGCTTCTGGTGCCTCCTCACAGAAGTCACCCCTGAAGTCCTGCCCTGTCCTGGCCTGGTTTCCAAACCCTTGCCTCATAAACACAACACAAGGTTCCTGACAATGAGCAATGTTTTCCTGACTCCTGAATCATGTTTTTTCTGACGCTATCTTTATTCTGGGCAAGCTCACCTGATCTGCAGAAGGAGTCTCCCTTATTCTGTAACAAGTGTTGTTACATCCAATCTTCAAAGAGAAACAAAATACAATTACTCACAATGATAAAATATACATGGACAGAAATACCCCAGTAGCAGGACACTGAAGTCTTGTCTTATGATTCTTATAAATCTTGGTTAGACCTAGGGGAAACTTCATCCGAGTTACTAAAAACAAAGGGACAAAAGCTGGTAGAAAATGACAGGACAAAGACACCTAAATGAATAGCATTCAATGAACTTTCTTTAAATGCTTTAAAAAAACCAAAGAAACAAAAAGGTGTGTTTACACTTTGACATTGAAATGTTGGCAAAGCAAAAATCCAGTTCATAAGCTGAGGAAATGCACTCTGCAGATGGCAAAAGCAAACCTTAGTCCCAGTTCATGCTCTAGCAGCTGGTATCCTAAGTTTTGTTTCCCTCATTGGTCTCGCTTCCTTTCATTAACAGCCAGACTGTTACTTATTTTCCCTACTAACAAATGGGGCTTTTGTTCATGTCCTTCCTTCATGCAGCCCCTTCAGTAATCTTTGTTCCTGAACTTAGGACCAGGTTGCTGAAACGTCATTGACATAAAACACAGCGAGGATAATGTCTGTGAAACAGACCCCTGAGCGGAGCTTGTTACTGCTAATCCACTTGCGTTTGTTCCTGAGAGGAAAACTCAGCTTGCAAATGTTATGCGAGGCAGCAGAGCACTGTCAGAGGAATTGTCCCAGAGCCTGCATCACAAATATATGGGTACCATAAACTTACTTGCTGTGATCCTTTGTAGGCATGGCCAGAGTTGGAAGGTGGGTGTTCTTTCCAATATCTCATGTTAGCTCTTAGAAAAGGGAGCAGCTGCCTCTTCTGCAGAGCAGCCTGGTGACAGCACACGGGAACAGATGGCAGAGCAAGTGTCTCTCTTCACATTTAGGCAGTCCCCTTCTCTCCTCCTGCTTCTTACAAACAGCCTCACTGAATTTTTTTCATGGTATAAGGATACTAAATCTTTTCTTTTCACTCCAGGAAACAATTACCCTTGCTCTTTGGAGAGCAAAAAGAAGAAAGGGAGTAGAATCTAAAGCATTAATTCCACACCCCTCCACATCCCCCATTCTTCTTTCACAGGTCAGTCAGCTGAAAAAACAGAGATGAGCTTTAAGGTTTTTCTTCTGTTATTGTGGGTTGATGTATAGACAATATTAACAGCATTTGGTAGTTTGCTGTAAGGAGAAGCAATGGGATTGTATAACCAAAGCAGAGAAAATTAGTGTATCCATTCCTTGACTTATGCATCAATGCCAGAGTTTTTTCCTTTTATATCAATGATCTGAAAACAGAAATGCTTATTTTATAGACAGTTTATACAACTGTTTGTAGATATAAATGGATGGTTTATGCAACTATAAGCAAAACTTTTGCAGAGCATATATTATCTAGTGACTATTGTCTGTCAAGTATTGCTAAATGAGGAAAAAATGTAAGCATAAGAAATAGATTTCAAATATTACATTGTTTCCTTCTGGTTTAGATGAACAAAACAAATTATTGACAATCATGCAATGATTTGCACCTGCCCTAATACAAATTAATTTGGAGGTCATATGGACCTTTTAAAGTTGCTATTACAGCTGAACTCCACTGGGACCAAATTAACAAGGCTAGGTGCTCTGTTCTTTCCTTAGAGGAGTCCACCCAGCCGTTCAGTCTGCTGCTGACAGGAGTGCCTGGAGCAACCAGACTCGGATGGGAGATGCTGGTGGTAGGTCGCCACTCTGAGACTGATTGATTCAGACTGTCTGCAGCTCACTTAGTGCCACTGAGTTGGCTGCACTCTTTACCTTTCAGTGGTCTAGAGATGCATGTATTTTTTAAAAGGCAATTTTAGATTCTGACATAATTCCAAGGCCCCTGGGATCTGAGACATTCTGAAGTCACTGTAATGCCTAGACTTTGATATATGCTTGCTCTCAGAATCCTATTTCTGCAATTATAGTTGCTCCTATAACTCTTACTACCCCACAGTTTGAAAGTATTAAACAACAATCTAAAGCAAAACTCAGAATCCAAATATATACTGAAGTAAACCAGGGTGTCATTTATTTTTGTACCTGGTGAGTATTCCATTTCCTGAAAAGAAAATATTAATCACAATTCTTGATATGCAATGTGTTAATTGATTATAAATATTTTTCAATATCCTAAAAGATCAGAATATGAGTCAGAGATTTGCATGGAGAAGCACTTGAACAGATTGGTTGACTAAATACTTCTATGAGTGAAGTCTTGTCTCCTTATTTCACTGTCTTTAAGAATTCTTTCCTGGTCACCTCTCCCTGTAAACAAGCACTCTTTACGTATTCCATAAATAGGTATTTTGTATTGCTGCAGGTGAATATGATGAAACTGGACCCTGGGAGACACTTTTTGTTATGTGCTGGTCTCTTCAGGGCTTTGTGGAATGTCACTTTGAAAATGTGACATCATGAAAGTTGGTGAGCTGTGCTTTCTCGTGCAATAAAGTTTACATAAACATTGAAGTGTTTCTTCTGGTTGATATAGCCCATAACTTCTATGAGCATTGTCCTCAAAACTACTATTTTTTAAGTGAGACAAAACACAAAATATCTTGACTGTGTGCTCTGTGTTGGGAAAGAATATAAAAATTTTAACTTACTTTTGCACTATTTAACGTGCCATTGAAGTGGTAAAACAAAACAAAAATCATCAGGCCAAGATAGGTAGCACTGCAAGCACAAATAAAATGTTACAGCTCTGTCATTGTTTGTGGAACAGGCAATTACGTTTGGGTTTGGGGTTTTTTTCTTGTTTGGGTTTTGGGTCATTCATTTGTAAGTAGGAGGGTTTTCTACATGTCAAATAGCCATAGTCTTTAGTGGAGTGAACTGGCAGTCCAGGGGATTTAGGTAGATGGCTACCTGCAGAAAAGATCCTGATGGCTTTCACTGAAAGCATACAGAGTCTGAATTGAGGTAGATAGGTAAATCAACTACAGATTTTTTTTTCTGAAAACCTGAGAAGTTATAAGATCCTTGTCCTTTTATAACTTATTCTTCAAAGAGTGGGTGGTGTAACTGCTCCTGATGCAGGCTAAAACTGTGAGAGCTTTTGTGTAACTTCACTGGCTTCTTGGACTCTGGATTATATTAAAGAACAGAAATAATTACACTGAGGGTCCTGTCCTGCATTCCTAACATAAGCAGAATGCTTATTGGATTTGCAGTGTAGGTCTGTCTTTTGTTTAGGAAAAGCTTTGAAGCCTTTTGAATAAAGACCAAGTCAAGGTCTTTGATTGGGACCCAAGTAGCATTCTGCATAAATAAGAAATACACTCCACGTACATGAAGCATAATTATTTACATTTCTAATGAGGATTCTTTGTAATCTGTATATTTTTGTCATGCATTGATTCCATAAATGTGAACTGGCTTTTGAGGTGGCAAGAAACACACCACTTCATGCAGAGAAGTTGCTTCATATATAAAATATGAGTAATGGGCTTGCTGGTGTGTACATTCAGCACTGTCCTCTACTGGCTGAATATAGAAATGTGCAGCTTTGTGTTGAGCAACACTGGGCAAACAGGAAAAGAATTTACTGTGCCATTCATTCAAATTCAAGAACTAGTCCTGAATCAATCATACTCACTGATTTGTGTTCATCCTCCCATAATGTTAGAATTAAAGATTTAAAAAAATTATTTATAATCAATTGCCAAGTTTATAAGAGTGATATAATACCTTTTACTAGGCTAGATTATACAGTTAGAAAAAATAGACATTTCAGACACAGAAGCCTACATCGTGTCTGATAGGGAAGCCAAAGTATGCAAGTAAATCAAATGTTAAAAGTAGGTGACTTAAGTTTAACACAACTGCTAATTGTTTAGATTCCTCAGAGAAAAGAGAGAGCTGGTACCTTCAGGTTAATGGAGCTGCAATGGGAGACACGAGTTCCTAGATACCTGTGAAACTGAGAAGACTTCCTGTGGCTCCAAAATTCTCTACACAGTGTAAAAGGAAAATTAAATGTTGAGATCAGGCCATTTAGATGGGAATTTTGTGGCTTAGATCACTATAGAGCACCTGGGGGGCATTATATTTTGATTTAATTTTGGTTATCCACTTGGTTAGTTCAGTGTTAGCCAGCAGGGATCTGCAAAGTTTTTTCCCTTACAGCCCTTTCCCCTAATGAGTATTAGTTTACCTGTTGCCATATTATACTTCATTTAAGTATAGAATGTGATAAAGATTTTTCACTCCTTGAAGTTTAAAAATTTTATATAGTTCAGTGTCTTGATGATTTTTCTAGAGATCATATTTGAAGAGAAAAAAATATAACATTTTCCTTTTTCACTGATCAGTTTTAAGCACTTCTGTATGTGAAGAAGCTTATTTTGTGTCCCTAGCAAAAAAAAAAAACCAAAAAAAAAACCAAACCCAAAACAAACAAACAAACAACAACAAAAAAACCCAAACAAAAAACCAAAAAAACCCAACAAACCCAAACCCAATGAAACCCCCCATACAACTTATTCCTTTAGTTTGGGAGCACAAAGTTCAGTTATCACAACAGTATTTGCTTTAACTGCGTTCAGGAGGGCAGTATGTGTATGCAGCAGCATTTGGAAAGATGGCTGCTTGGAGACATAAATCTAAGACATCCCCTGAGATCTCACTGTGGTGGTGTTGCTTTGATTTCTTTTCTAATATAATAAAATATTGTGGATTTTAATACTGCCTCTATTCAATAGCTTCCTATTTTATTTTATTTTTTCAGGGTGGCAGGCAGAAGAAGGAAGAAATATATTTAGGAAGGATGTTGCTTCAGAAATGTATTCCTGATTATCTGACACTTTTACAGATTCATTTCAGTGGCAGAGGTGGGACTAATTAAGGACCACTGGCTAGAGGGTAGCAGTGTCAGGGCCTCCCAGCCTGGCACTGGGCATCCTGCAGCTGAGCTGCTTCATCGTGGCAAAATGGAGGCTTGTCTTCCTAGCAGTGTGCAGAAACCTCAGCAAAGCAGCAGCCTGGTTCTCATGGCAACCAGGATTTCCATATACTGCAGGGGTACACACAGTCTGACATCACTTTGCTGCAGGGAGGATTTCTGTGCATACTCAAGGACTAAATTAAGCCCTTTGTAAATGAAGAATGTGTGTCCATTTTCGTGTGTGTAAATGTACATATTTCCTCCTGTGAAAGGGAGAAGAATAGTGAAAGAAATGAGGATGCAAAATTATATTTCTCTAAGTCTAAATAGAAATAACCCTGACACACCCAGTTTCTTATTTTCAGTTTGCATCCCATTTTAAAAAACAATGGCATCTTGCACAGCTGGGAAGAAGAAAGGATGGTAGTAGTTCCTATAGGTGTTAGAAAAAAAAATATTTTGCTAATCAGAACATAGGGAAAAGCAGTTACTGAATGTTTGATGATCCTTTTTGCTGCAACACCATACATACAGATTTTATCAAGGCAATTCTGTAATGAAGATGTGACATTCATCATGCATGATACAGTGACATCTGGTGTAAGACATCCTGCGCTGTATGCTGCAGTTCCCAGCTAGGAAGATAATTCCTGTGCTTTGGCTTTATCAGACTCTGCCATGGAGTCCTGTGAGAGGTTTCCTTACCCCTCATTTGAGACGACTCATACTTATTGTAATATCTTACAGGGTCCTCTGTTATTCAATTCTATATATATATTCTGTCCTGGGGAATTATAATAAAAGAAAAACCTGACATGAAATCTCTATTGTTCTATTAAAGAGATTGGAGTTCCCTGAGTGTTAAAGGTCTACAATTCCTTGTAGATCATTTATAATACGACTCTGTATGGACCTTAAAAGGCTTAACTTTGGCTTCAGTTGGTTGAAGACATACTGAGGGATCTTTCCCTTTCTTTTTGGCAGTAATGCAAATGCTGAACTGCAAACTCTTCTCATAGAGCTTTTTTTTTTTTTTTTTTTTTTGCTTGCATTGATTAGAATAATTTTGGACCATTCCACTTCCAAAGCTTCAGTATAGGCTTGTGTGAATTCTGATACATAGAGATATTGCAGGGCTAAGGCAGATATCAGTTATTTAATGCTAAACTGTGGTTTGACCCTTTTCCTCTCTACAAACTCTCACTTTTCAAAATGAAGATCAGTACAGCTCTGCATAGGCGGGACATCCACACCACCATCTCAACTACATAATTAAAGGACCTTAGATTTGTTTAATTTTTGAGCAGGGATTTAATTTGCAATGTGTTTCTTGAATTGCCAAAGATATTTCCAAATGATCACAAATTAAGTGAAAATTATAAATAAACATCATTATATTTCTTGGTATACGATTAAGTGCTTTGGCATGTTTTAATCAACAAGTTTCACTCTGCTTTTGAATTATGGTTCTCTTCTTTCTACTTGGTTATGAATCAGAATTTTGTTACATTACTGTACTTGAAGGAAAATGTGAGACATGTAACCCCAAATCTAAAGAGAAATGTTCTTTCTTGGTCACTTATATATGGGGAAGGAAAGAAAGAGAAGAGGTAAAAATGAAAAATAAAAGCCAGACATTGGTATTTTACCTGCTCTATCCTCCAGTGAATTGTTTTCATCTGGGCAGCTTCTGGTTAATGTGGAAAACAAAACTGGTGGTTATATAATGATTTCAGAGGAAAGAGAGCCTGCTTTGAACTGACAACAGCTTTGACAGCTTGAACGTTGAAGCTAGAAATATCTTGTCAGAAATATTGTCTCTAACATTGCAGAATGGAGAGACTGGAGCCCTTCACTCTAGGAAGGGAAGGCGGGTGGCACCTCTGTGTGTGACTCTACTGCAGCAGTGCAGGGCCACTGGAAATGGCAAATGATACATCCCTGAGCTCTGCATTCACATCAGCACATGCTGTATGCTCACTGCCCCTTCTGTACCCCAGAGGGAGCTGGTTTTTCTGGCCTTCATGTTAGAATTTGGTGCCACCACAGTGACAATGAAATCAAACGGATGGCTTCTTTTAAGAAATCTATCTATGTCGCTTGGCAGCAGAAGTCCTTTTCTTCTTTTTTGCCAAGTGGATCCAGATGTGCATTCAGAATTAATTACAATTTTCAGTTTGATTGTATTTCTATAATGAATAATATTTATCACATGAATAGGAGGGGACTTGCTTAGGCTGACTGTGACATGCGTGAACTAGTGCATTTTTCTCTGCCCTTTCCCATATCATTTTTAATCATAATAGGCCATTTTTTAATTATTTTTTATTTGCTTGTATGTAATAGCGCAGTACACGAATGCATGTTATTTATTCTGGTGTAATCATAAATGAATTTCTAGGTCACACACATGGAACTCGCAGGACTGCAGAATCCGCCGGCATCAGCAGTGACCTGTAGATGGCATTGTGCAGGGACATGGAGAACAGATGTGCCGTCTGAAATTACTGACTCAGAGAGACAGCAAGAGAGAAGCAGTGGGGAAAAAGATTAATAACAGAAGAGAAGGTCTCATTACTTCATTAAAGGAGGAAATATGTGACAAGGGGACCATAAAAATGCTCCCTTCTGTTTTGTTTTTTAATAGATTTTGTGCTTAAACAGCCTAGAATGGCCAAAGCCCTTGGCTGGGCACCCTGCATAGTCGCTAATCTCCTCTCAGGGATGTTGCAGCGCTCAGATAACATACCTGTAACCGTTCTGCAAAAGCAGCCCATACAGCCTGTGCTCCATCATGCTTATGGTGTTTTGATTTTGTACACCTGGAGCAACCAAACCAATGTATAATTACATCCTGATCACTTACGTGCTTGTCTTAGGCACCATGGCCCCTTTCTATGGCTGAGAATAGGAATAGAGCAGAGATTTCCAGCTCTTGTCTGGAAGAGACAGATTTCTGCCTCTTGTCACGACAGGCACAACATCAGCCCGTCAATAACTTCTACTTACCAAAGCCATGTCACTGATCCAGTTCCTAATATTGTCAAACAGCAGCCCAAGTGTCAGCCCACCGGCTCTCTCCTTGATCCTACCTGGTTTTCTGCTGCAGGCATGGTGGATAGTGTTGGGGGCTTGGCAGGATTCCATCAACAATGGTGAAAGCAACAAACAAAATTATATACCTAAAGTATATGTGTTTCTTTGTGTACAACAATTACTTAGACTTCATGTTGATTTAACAGAAATGACATCTGAAGTTTCGTGCAAATATAATGTATGAAGTACCTATATGAATATGTGTAGATATATATATCTCAATATATAAAATTGAGACCCACATGAAGTATACCTGCCTGTTGTCAAAAGCCTCAATCCACTCTTTGGCCGTATAGTTCCAACATTATTTCAGTCTTTGGGTCTTTCCTGCAGCACTAAAGTAAAACTAATTCTTGTCCTTCATTAAAATTTTATTTTTTTTCATCTTCTGTCCTGTTATAAATCAGGATGAAAAATTAAAAAGATTCTACATATCAAAAAGCTCAGTGTCTTTCTAATTAAATTCAGAGTAGTTTAACTGCTCGATACAGTTTTCAACCAGTTTTTAAATCTGGCTTAAACTTTGAAATGTATCCTTCACAAGTCAAAAATGCAATTTTTCATTCCACCAATATGTTGCTTTTTTAGTAATAGATAATATCATAGCTGAGTGCTGGCTAAAGTCGACACCCTACCTAACTGTGGTGAGGTAGATCTATTAGGCAAAACTCTGGGATCAACACCATCTCAGTAAGGAAAATGGGCATTTTAAGTGTTGATATGTTGATAGTTGTGTACTTCATATCCAGTCTGCTGGGAGCAGCATACAGTATCACATCTCACATTCCTCAGAAACTCCTTAGGTGATGCAGGCATTACAGACATAGCAGTGCTCTCACTGCCTCTGCACCTCCTCCTGACAGATGATGAGACTGGTAATCGTCTAAATTTCCATATCCTTATTGTTGGCTACAGCAGATTATTTCATTCTCCCAGTCAAGCCCTTTCAATGGTGCTTCTTTGCTGTATTTTAACAACTGGGAAAAGCTGTTAAATGGTCTTCTACCCTCTCCCTCATAACAGCCTGAGCTGTTCACTTTAAAATTTGTTTGCAACCAGTCTTGTACTATTAATCTTTACCAGGGTTTTTTCTGCAAGGTTGCTTGGCATTTCCTATAGGATGGGTCCTGCTCTGAGCTGTGTTCATCTCTCCTTCACCCCTGACCATTCTATTTTGCAGCTGTAGTTTTTATTTTATCAAATCCTGGTTCTTAAAGTTCCAACACTACAATGTGAAGTGTGATCTGTAAAAATGGCCTTCTCCTTCTGCTATTTTCTTATCAGTTATCTGATTGTTTTTTATTGCTTGGATAATATTTAGTGTATCTTACATCTCAAGGCACAATGATGAGCATAGTACTTGAAATGCAGCTTTTATCTAGAAAATAGACTAAAATAAAAAACCAGTCTTGCCTTGGAAAGAAAGAACCTGTCTAGCAACAATTACTCAGTAGCATTCAAAAACATTTCTTAAGTGGGATTTCCTGGAATGATCAGTCAGCTGACTTACAGAATGAAGGTTTCACCAATTTTTTTTATTTTAGGTGTTTCCAATTTTATTGTATTTATTCAGACAGTTTAAGGACCCATAGGACATGTTTGAAACAGAAGTATTATACTATTCTTCAAAATTTTCTTTAGAATCACCAGACAGGGACTGAGAAAACCACAAGAAACTTCAGGACCACTGGAGGGAACTGATTTTCAGAGCTTCTGAACAGGTGTGCTGGTCATGTTGAGCAGCATGTACAGGATGGTGTATCTCATGGTTGTAACTACAGAGTCAGAACTGTTTAAGTGTAGCAGTTTGTTTTTTTTTTAGACATTTCACCAATATTTTATGGATTCTATGATTACAATCACTCTCAGCTCTGCATTCCTGAGCACTTTGAATCCTTTCTCCAGTCTCTTCTCAGGACTAGTAACCATTCATGCCTTTGAATAATTTTTTCTAGGATTTTGAAATATCTGTGTCTAAAGGTTAAAGTCTCATAACCTGAACATACAATTAATCTCCAGGGTTTCAGTGGTATTTTTGGACCATACACAGCTTACCACAGTAGTTTTTGTAATAGTTTTCCAGGAGAAAAACATATTCTATGTTAGAAAGCTAATAAAAGCATCCAGGGTTGGGGTTAGGGTTAGGGTTAGACCCTAGTGATGCTGCTGATCAATGTCCAGTTCTAAAGGGCCTGCTTTGTTATGAGCACTAATTCTTGGTGATATTCAAATGAATCCAATGCAGTTGGAAGCCTAGGAAAATGAGATAATGAAATCAGAAAACAGCATGAGAATATTAGTATTACAAGAATATTTGTAGGAATTGATAGTCAGTTTTTAGATTGTTATTTAACTTACATTTCTCTAAAATCTATGCCAATTACACACAAAATCATCATATGAATTGCACAATCATGAGATCTAAGTGTCTATTTTCCACCTTTTTCTTCTTTCATTTTGGGCTCAGAGATTAAAGCTGCCTCTCGAATCATTTAATATGAGACACTATGTGCAAAAGACAGGCCCAAATTACTGAACTTGTGCACAGCTAAGTTTGTAGTGACAGAAAAGAGATTATTCTATGTGCAAGTAGTAAAGAAACATCTTGTATGGTGAATCACTGGTCTAAAATGCTTTGAGAAAAAGGTGATTACAGTAGTGTCAGAGCCTGGAAATACTGCTGATATTCCCCCTCTGTGTTCCATGGCTCGTGTTCCTCCTGGTCTGGCTCTAAATCCCGAGGAGCATCAGGCTAAGGAGGAAACAGTGTACTGAAGGTGACATGAAGCTTGGGCTGTGTGAACTTGGACTCATATCCCAGGCCTTGTATTTAGAAGCCAGATAGGACAGGGTCACTTGGCTGTGTGCTGGTACCTCAGGATTTGCTCTATGGATAAGATGTACAGTTCTCTCTGCCCTCCTGCTCCATTTAACAAGGGAACATTTGTATTGTTGCAGAGACTGATGCTTAAATTTTGTTGATAAATAATTGGAAGCAAGGACAACTGGCTGTGAGCCTCCTCTGTCCAAACCCATTTCTTGATCAAAAGCAGCACCTGCAGACTTGTTGATAAGCCCCAAAGCACAGCTCTTCAGGAAATACTGAATTCAGATACTGGCTGCATGACAAACAGATGCCACAGTAAGAGAAAAGGCTCATTTGGCACTGCCTCCAGTAGAGTAAGGGCACCTGGAAACTAGCCCTAAAAAAACAAAAGCAGAATGGATTTTGAGACAATACCTGGGACAGGACTCAGGTTTTTCTTTTGACGTGTCCTGTATCAGATGGTGATTATGGCCAGTAAACAGAGGGGCAAGGATGCAAAGGGAGCTCCTATAATATTGCTGTTCTCCCTTGGAGGGCTCAGACCCACCCAGATTACACCTGTGGTTATATCTGAAATTTCATCAGTCCTACAACTTAGAGTTGTGTAAGCTGCACACTGATTATCATGCATACAGAAGTGTTTGCATTTCTTGACTGCTTTTGAGACTATTGTCAGCTCCTCTCTTGGTCCTCCAGTTTAAGAGCTACAGAGTAATCCTACAGACAATCTAGCAGCTCATTCATAGGAGTTGGCCAATGTAAAGGGAACAGTCTTTTGTTTAGCCTCTTTCTTCAGAGACAAAATATACTGCACTCCTCATGATGTGTCTTGAAAGACTGTAAGGATAAAATTATTTGCTCTGACTTCCCAGCTAAGTTTCTACTCTTCATGAACTGGTTATATCTCTATTCATTTTTAAAAACACAGAATAAATTTCTCTGGAAGTTATGCATTTAGATGTCATGGCATTTTCCTTGGACCATATATCCTCAGTCCTATCCACAGCTGTAGATTATAGAAAGCTAAAACATCTATATGTTTTAGTTAATCATCGTGTTGCCAAAGCAACATAACATGCAGCCAGCTTATTTGCAAACAGATTAACACAAACCCTGTCTTTTCAGCAAGGCTGAGTGCCTTGTGGCATCACTATGCCAGCAGTGTTGAAATTCTGCACCTAGTCTCAGTGTTAGTTCACTTGGTACGAGCATAAGGTCCCTGCAGTAGGGTTTGCTACGTGATGTAGAAAACCCCAAAGTATTCCCCAAGTGATAGCAGGCCTCTATCTGCTGAGAAAGGAAAGCGGTGAAAAAAGAAGTGCACAAATGCTCGTTTATGTTACTTCTGCAGGGACAGTTGGAACACAATAATCCTGTGCGTCGCTGGAGGAAGGAGAGACTTGAGACCACGGTGTGTTTTGGAAAGGAGATGGGAACAGTTTGGAAAACATTGCCTTTGGCTGTCAGCATAAAACTGACCATAATGGAGTGAGAAAAGTTTTGAAATTTTGCCTCCCCAAGGCCAAACTAACGCTTGCCTGTTTGCACTTGTGAATTTAGCCTTCTGCAGTTAAGAGGGAGAATACTTCAGTGAGAGTTTGCATTAACATGTCTTAATTTGCAAAAGGATGGCAAAAAGCAGTGAAAGCTGACTGCTACTGTGGCTGTAGAGGCAGTAATTTTTTAGCCAGCTTTATTTGATTTCATCTGATTTGTGTTTCTCTACCCTTACTGTATGGTTAGTCTGCCCTTAGCAGGATTTGCCCTCAAAATATTCCAAGCACCCATGATACCCAGCTTAACTGCGAGCATAAAAAATGAGTCACAAGGAGCATTTTAGAAATGGAGGAAAGCCAGAATTATTTTTCTAAAATATCTTCTTGATACAGCATGCCAGCAAAACTCACTGAAGCTTGAAAATATATGGAGCTTGCTTATTGTAATACAAGATAAATAGTGACACACCTAATGTGTTACACTGATGTGATAAAGTACAAGTGGTTTATAATAAAGAAAATAATCCTTTTTATCTCTGTTTTTTCTCAAGATAATGACTTATAATAACATGTTAACAATGTTAATGATAGGGTCTTGTGCTTTTGAGGAAAAGGGAATTATTTCTCATTAATTTTATTTTTAATTAAACAGTTGTTTCATTTGTTTCTCTTGGGATACATGTACTAAAATTTGCAAATGTTCAGTGTAAGTTTTACTAATTTAATACATGTATCGATCAATTGTATTAATGTGTTCCCTGGTTTTCTCTCATTGTTCATTCCCAGCCCTTAGTTACTCTTGTCTAAAATTCTGGGGGAGGTGTTTTGGTTTGTGCTTTATAATTGGTAGTTAACTGACCTGGCTGTTGTTGACTATACCTTTAAAAAAAAATGAGCTAGAGAAGAGGCCTAAAATGTATTTCTGTGAGAACAAGTGAGGAAGGTGTACAAAGTTGAAGACTAGACACCTGTGCCTAAACCTCAGCCTGCTGCTGTACTGGGTGTTGTTTTAACACTTTTCTACTGCTGGTGCTTTGCTTAAGTAATCTCTGTCTGCTCAGGGGTGTCAGTTAAACTGTCTGCCTTCCTGTTTGCCTCTTACAAGTGTCTCTGCCCCTAATATGGAGTCACAGAGGTAATTTCTCTGTCTGCCTGTGGCACAGAGGCACAGAGCAGGACTGTGCAGTGGTAGCAAGTTTCAGGGAATGCACCGGCTTTGTTACTCATTTTTGTGTTTACTTGAAGGAGGATCAGGTGGTCTGAGCAGTCTTGTTGGCTCCTGTGCAACCATCTGCCACAAACAATATCTGACCTGCAGTGAATAGTTGTGTTTTGCTCTAAAAAGAGGGGTTTTTTTTCTAACAGAAGTGTTGAAAGTTCAAAGTTTTGTTTAGTTCGGCTGTTAGGTTATCAGTTTTGGCTGTAGAACCTGTCACTTACTAGAATTTTATCTGTTTTTTGGCAGAAGGTGTTTTAAATATTGTAACTGTTCTTTGTAATAGATGCCCTACAAAAGGACCACAAAAATTTGATATCGCTCAAGAATAAACTTTAATAAGAAGTTATAAAGGCTTTAATCGTAACAACATTGTGACACGTGCAGAAAATATTATCTGGTTGCCACAAGACTCCTATTACTGTCTACAGAAACAAATGTACAGTAAAATGTCCACAGATTGTTATCTTTCTAAAATTAACCTATGGTTTGTCACAATGCTTACAGCTACTCGGAACCTGAGTTCTGTCTGACTTCTGAAACATTCAGGTGAGAATTCAAATACTAAGAGTGACTAGTTTTATGGCAACTTATCTGAACAGCAACATACAGTTCCAGCTACTGGTCATGATGAGAGGCCTAAAAAGCCTGCTTTTATCTTGTTGCAGCTATGAAATACATTCTTTTATCTTGTTGCAGCTATGAAAATACATTCTTTGATGCACTCTTGAAGAGCAGATTAAGCACTAATAATAGAAATTCCTTCTCATTTCTTCTTGTTGACTTTACATGCCAAGGCACTGAACTTGTCAAATGGCAAACTTACATTGTGCAAAACAGTTCTGGAGCACTCACAAGTTTCCTTCCTAAAACACTGTCACCTTCTATTTGGTTTTGGCTATTTCCTTCTCTACCAATTTCTCCATGCAGTGCTTCTGATTTAATATTAGTGGGGTACTTCACTGTCTCCTATCTGATTGCATAATTCAGTCTTCAATGTGGAGAGACATGAGGGGAATGCGTGCAGTCTCCTCTCTCCTACTGTGTGTGCCTGGTGAACCAGGAGGGGTCAGATCAGTTTGGGGGGCTTTGTATTCTTTATGCTTAGGAACATGACTTCCCTGTATTCTCTGCTCATTTGGTATAGCCATGAAGTGGTTATTACACAAAGCTGGCCCAAGGCTAGACAGATAATCTTCTCAAAGCAGTTAAAAATGTTCTTTTCTAATGTTCTCCAACAAACCCCCATTTCAACAGCCTCTTAAAACAAGTATCTTTTAACAAACCGATCTTAATAAAAACATTCCCACTGCAAAAATAATCATGACATTTGAAATATTAAAAATAGCTAACAATACTTTTTAATCAAAAGTGTTGCTGGTTACATTTTGTCTAGGGACTCTACATTGAAATAAATAAAAGAATAATGATATAAAATAAATCACAACTTCAAACCAGTAATTTTAATATTTTTACTAATGATCTGGATCAGGTGATCAAGTGCACCCTCAGTCATTTTGCAGACAGGTGGAATGAGATCTGCTGGAGGGTGGGAAGGGCTCTAGATCTGGACAGGCCAAGGCCAATTGTACGAAGTTCAATAATGCCAAGTGCAGGGACCTCTCACAACAACCCCATGAAACACTACAGGTTTGGAGAAGAGCGGCTGGAAAGCTGCCCAACAGAAAAGGATCTGGAGGTGTTGGTCAACAAGAGCAGAACTTGAGCCAGAGTGTGCTCAGGTGGCCAAGATGGTCAATGGCATCCTGCCCTGTATCAGCAATAGTGTGGTGAGCAGGACCAGGGCAATGATCATCCCCCTGTACTCGGCACTGGTGAGGGCACACCTCAAATCGTGTGTCCACTTCTCTGTCCCTCACTGCAAGAATGACACTGAGGTGTTGGAGTGTGTTCAGAGGAGGCCAGTGAAGCTGGTGAAGGGTTTGGAGCACAAACTTTATGAGGAATGGCTGAGGGAGCTGGGGTTGTTTAGCCTGGAGTAAAGCAGGCTCAGAGAGGTCCTTGCTCTCTACAGCTGCCTGAAAGGAGGCTGCAGTGAGGTTGGGCATTGGTTTCTTCTCCCACATAAAAAGAGATAGGACAAGAGAAAATTACTTCAAGTTGTGCCAGGGAAGGTTTAAATTGGATATTAGGAAAAAAATTTTTCACCAAATTTGGAACAGGGTGCCCCTGGGGGTGATAGAGTCACCGTTCCTGGAGGTATTGAGAAGACAAGTAGATGTGGCACTTAGGGACATGGGTTATTGGGGGATTTGGTAGTGTTAGGTTAATGGTTAGACTTGATCTCAAGGTTTTTTTCCAAACTAAATGATTCTATAACTTTATGATTCTATTCTAATGCCACAACAACTAAAAATAAGAACCATTTTGCATAAGTAGAAAGTCCTAATTTCTCTTTAGTTTGTACTCATCAAAAGGCAGACTACCATCCTTCAGACACCTGGTTCAAATCACAGATACTTCAGTTCAATAGTTTATTTGCCTAATTGCCTAAAACAGCTGACAAGAGGAAGCTAAATATCAATATGACTCCTATTTCTTTTCCAAGTGTACAGATTATACAAGTTTCTATTGCTTCTGTCTCCTGAAGACTCAAAGTTTAAAAATATTCTTGCCTGAAGAGGGAATTCCATGAATAGTGTTGAGCAAAATTCCTAGGAGGAGGGAGAAAATTCACTGGGCTTTTTGGGTATATCCTTCTTTCAAGAGAAGCCCAGTGCCTTGTCAAATTAGATAAAAATCTGAATTAGAGATTAATGTTTGGATCCTTGATAGAGGTTCTGACTTGCTGGTAAGAACTGATATTATTAGTGAAAATCCTAAGTTTTTAAGAACAGGGAACTGTAAAAAGATGCAGAGTTTCATCACCACCAACTTGAACAGAGTCAGATATACCCTGAGTGACAAACTTTTTGAAAGCAGACAGGCTGTGTGTACTCAAATCAAAAGAAGCACACTGTGTGTGCCTGTTCTTGGATTATGAAGGAAGAGAAAGTCAGTGTTTGAGACAAAAACTGTAACAAACACTTCATGCAGCTAGTAGACTAACAAACGTTATAGGAAAGAACTTGTGAGGGACAAAAAGACTGACAAAAAGACAAAAAGAACTCTATTTGTAAGTCCACTGCTATTTCTGACAACAAACAGTCTGGATCAGTCTAACACAGAAGATAAAGAAAGCATTTCTTTCCAACTCCTTATAACAGGCCTCTAGCTACAAATGGAGTCTCTTACTTTGAAGGACACTACGTTTCATGGTTTGAGACTAGGAAAAAAAAAGTAATCATCTTCAACATTTGGCATGCATATAACCTGTTTACATCTTTGTGAGAAACTCACAGTATAAAGCTTAGGATAAACATTTTGAGGCCTTCAGGGGCAAAGCTGAAAAGAAATTACATCTATATGGTTTGTGGCTTCCATGTTATATGTGGATGTCTGAAATAGCAGGCTAGAACAAGCACTGTTTACATTATTTTAGTGTTTGGAATTGGATTTCAGTGCTTTAGGTTTAAAATACAGGAGAGGGTACGGGAAGATGGGACAAAGGCTGGCACTGTGCTTGGCTTTGCTCTTGTTGTGACAGTACCCAGAGAAGTGTGAGCAAGAAGATGGTCTTGCAAGCTGCCTCTAAAAGTCACGTTTAATTTGAGCTCTAGCTATAGGCTAAGTCAGCAGTTGCTTATGGCAGCGCCTGCAAGGAAAATGCTAAAGCCACACAACAAGTCACCACTCTGGTATGTATAAATTCATCTTGCTGGTTAAAAATTGCGGTGGCAACTTGAGTGAGTGAGGTAATGACTGTTTATGTCAGTAAATTATCCTGGCTGCTGTATTGACTGTGCTTCCTGAATCAACACAGTATCTGCAGGGTGTACTTTATTTCAGGAAAAATGCAACAGTTTGTTCATCCTGATATCTATCAAATTCATCTTCTGAGATGGTCTGACATATACAAAAATGGTGCTAATGACGTGGCCCAGGAACTAGCCATTTCTACTTCCACCCTCCAATACCATCCCCTAGAAACAGCTGGGTTAATTTTACTCCCTCCTTTCCCTTTACATGGTAGGAATAGCTTAGTCAGGCATCCAAAGTTTGCTGATGCAAGAACAATTTTTGATTATGTTCCTGGGAAGCTGATGCAGAGGATGCCAGCAGCACAAGTCCTACTAACTTGCTTATATGTAATTGGCATATAGGGAAGTTGGTTTGAGTGGTTTGAAATGCCAGGATTTCAGTTAAGTAGTATTTTACCCTCTCTGACCAAATAATATTTAGGAGAGATGGAGTTAGGTACTTGGATAGCTAACCTGTAGCTGATCTGTCCCACATGGGCATTATTCTCCACTTTGATAATGAGTTGTGAATCAAATAAATATAAGTCAAGATGAACAGAATGAAGTAAAATGTCCTTTAAATGAACTTGTGGTCGATCACAACCACAGAATGGGTGAGGATGCAAGGGAATTCTGGAGGTCATCTAGTCTAACCACCACATTCAAGCAGGGCCACTTAGACCTTGCTCAGGACCATGTCCAGGCAGATTTTTAATGTTTCTATGGAGGGAGACTCCAGAACTTCCCTGAGAAAATCATGACCCTGCTCAGTCCCCCTCAGAGTAAAAAGTTGCTTCCTGATGTTCAGAGGGAACCTGCTGTTTCAGTTTGTGCCCTCTGCTTCCAGTCCTGTCATTGGACACAGCTGAGGAGAGCCTGGCTCCCTTCTCTTTTCACCTTCCCTCCAGGTATTTGCATACATTGATGAGATTCCCCTGACCCTTCTTTGCTCTGGGCTGAACAGCCCTGTGTCTCTCAGCTTTTTCTCACATATACAACATTCTAATCCCATCATCTCCTTTGCAGACCTTCTCTGGACTCTCTCCCATATGTCCATGTCTCTTTTGTTCTGGGGAATCCACAATTGGACACAGCACTCCAGGTGTGGCCTCACCATGCTGAGAAGAGGGGAAGGATCACTCTCCTGGATCTACAGGAAATGTTATGCCTGACGCAGGCCATGATACCACTAGCTTTCTTTGTGGCCAGGGCATGTTGCTGGCTCACATTCAACTTGGTGTCCAGTAGGACCCCCAGACCATTTTTTTCAAAGCATCTTTCCAGGCTGGCATCCCCCAGCATATATTGGTGCCTAGGATTTTTCCTTCTCGTGCTAGACTTCACACTTCTGTGTGTTGAACTTCTTGAGGTTCTTGTCAGCACATTTGTCCAGCCAGTTGAGTTCCCTCTGGATGGCAGCAAAACCCTCCAGAGTGCCAGCCACTCCACCCAGTGGTTGGGAGGAGTTCTGAGGGTACACCCTGTCCCATCATTTAGAAATGGAAGATATTTTTCTGAAGAAATTCCACCCTATACCTCACCCTGAGAAGAAGCCAAGCAATGGTAGAAATCAATGTGGGTGTCAATGTGCTAGTGCTTTGGGAGAAAACTGTAAGTCAAAATTAGAGCATCTCAAAGATCTTGTTATACCCTTGGATGAAAGAAGCTTGGATGAAAGGACTTAGCTAACTTCTCATTTATTTCATATGGTATCCTTTTAAATTACATGCTTACACCTTTTTCTTTAAAGAGGCTTATGCCTTTTTCTGGTCTTAGGAAATAAAGGCTCAGACACGGTTAGAGGGTTGGGGGTTGTTTACCTCGGTATTTTAATAGGATCCCGTTCGATGGCTTCTGCCGTCCAGGTAGAACACGCCGCAAAAGCCCTGTCCCCCCAGTCGAGTATACAATTAAAGACTCTACACATTAGCATATCTACCAGGAGGGCCCAATAAGGGGCCTGGGTGGGATAACTTCTAGTTTACAAAATCTGTCCTACTAGGGGACCTTGAGGGCTCACGAAAACAGGGTGTTTGGTCTCTAACTCCACGCGGTTTCAGGGGTGTTTAGTCTACCGGCCTACTAAACACCATGAAACCAGGCTAAACTATCACCTAAAGCATCACAAGTGTGCATGCTAATACTTGTGAATATAGGGAAAAGTGTAAGAAATATTCAGAAGAAAAGCAGAAAAATCCTTAGGCATCAGGCAAAGCTAGAAACCCTCACTTTTTTGCTTATAAACAAAAACAATGGAAGGAACTCATCCCCAATGACTAATTATCTCTGCAATTTTCACTGGAAAAAATGTGGCTGAAATGTTGATAGTTCCAATGATCTGCAAAGCAAAAGAGTTTCACACTCCAGTTCTTCCACTGGTTCTGGTATTCAAAAACAAATCATTAAATAGGAATAATGTGCAGAGGTGAAGAGAAACTGACTTCAAGGTTTGCCCAAATTTTGATATGTAAAAGAAATTAGATTTACCAGCCCAGGTTAAATAAATTCTGCTATTTCGGGGCATGGTGTCTCCCTGGCTTTATTTTCAATTTAATTAGATGGAACTTTATTGAAAACAATCATGTGGAAAATCTTCTTCAGGCCAGTGAAAACAAATGAGAACTAGCTAAATCATAGTCAAAGAGAAAACTGGTTGGGTCCACTTGAGATTCGGGACAGATTTTTAAGTGTTCTGCAGACTGTCTCTCTTTCCTAACACAGGCCTGTGAGCCCAGGCTTGTTTTGTGGTTTTATAATGATTCAATGTTGCAGGATTAAAATCCTCGGATTCTTGTTTTGTTTGTTTACTGCTTTGAATTTAATATTCTCTGAAAGCTTTTTTTTTTGTTTGTTTGGTTTTTTTTTGGTAGGAATTAGGCTTGATTCATTTAGGAGCAAAAAAAAACCAGAGAAAATTGAACCCAGTATTTCTAAATGGGATATGAAAGTGCATGGTGAAAATAACTAAATATACCTGTTTCTTAAAAATTTATAAAAATACTTTTGTTTAACTCAGCAGAAGTTAGGAAATCAGTTGTTCCTACTGTAAGACAATACTTCTTTGGAAGCTCCCTTTAATTATTTCCTGGCATTTCTCCTAACTTCTCCTTTTGGGAATGTAAGCTGTCATTCTAACTCTCGGCTAAGGAGGGGAACACACAAGAAGCACACTAGTTAAAAGTCAGGCAATTACTTTATAACTCTGGGCTTTATTTTCTCCCAGTTGCTCTCTGCATTAAATTAATAAGTGAACTCACCAGATCTATATTTCATACTTTCTTCTTTACTGTCTAAACCACTGAGAAATAACAGACTACATTTTCCTGTGTACATAGCTGAAATGCCCTTAGCAAGAGCTCTGCTGTGTAAATGAGGTCAAGTTGGAATTGCTGTGTGGGCAGGCAAAGTGTAATAGTTTAAAAAGTGGCTCAGAAGTCAGAAATTTCATAAAAGGAGCATCTAGCCAATGGAGATTCTCTTGCCCTTGCTGTACACTTGAGTAAAATTGTTACCTAATCACTATACAACTTTCTCTGTAGTTCTCTGCCAAAATACTCCTACATCTCAATTTTTGTGTTTTCCCTGTCAATGTTAGTGCTTACTACCTACCATATGAAGCTTGTGTGTAAATGAATGTGCATTGAGACCCCCAGGAAAAATACACTTAATTTTTTGGCAAAACACTTTCACTTTGGAACACTTCTATATATGCTTTTTTTGCATTAATACCAATGTCTTCCTTCTTGCTTTCTTCTCCTGCCTACACTCCACACCCACCCTCCCCACCCCCTGCTAGAAACCCTCCTCTGCCAAAACCAAATATGGAGAGAGTCCTGATCTAGACCGAGGAGTAGAAAATGTTTGATGAGAGGAGACTAAGGCAGACAATTGTTTTAAGAGCAAAGGAATGTTATTTTGGGTTCCTTTTACCCTTCTGCCATGATTACTCCTGTAAAAAAAAAAAAAAATGACTGAATCCAATTTTTTTCATGCAGACATTTTTAAAGAAGTCCATTTTTATAGGTAATGTAGATCAAGTGCAATCTTTAAATCTATTATTTCTAATAATAATTTCTTGGTTTATCTGGTGCTTAGTGATTGAAGGACCAAGGTATAATAATTCATTGGAAAAATGTGTTTGTTTTTCATGTCTCGACCAAAAAACCTTCTTAGTCATTCACTTTCTAACTGGAAACCCATAGATGAATCAAATGGTGTAACTGTGTTAATTGAATTTCTCATAAATGCACTACGCTAAATATAAGGGCTTTGGGATGTGCCAAGTCTCAGTGTTCCTGAATATGGAAAGTCTGAATATTTGGAAGTTCTCTAGCATGAAATATTTAAAAAATTAAGGCAGTGAACTGCATAATAAAGTATTTTTGGCTTATGGCATTAGATGTGTTGCAAAACTTCAAGGATTTTGATTGCTACATAATATTAATGAACATTATTTGTAATAACAGAAATATGACTTTGGTGAGGTAAAAAAAAATGCACCAGAGGGAGCAGAAATATTGTTTGTGTGTCCTCGTGCTGTGAACTCAAGACTGAATTGGGTCAGTGTCATGGGATAATTGCTGTTAAAAATTCTCAGTGTAGAAAGAGGAGGTAGAGTCGGAAATGAGGTAGCCAGCATAAACTCCGCCTACCTAAAAAACTCATAAAACCAGGAAAGCACCTGAAGAAGCTCTCTTTGAGGCTTACGGTTCACAGAGGAAAGACGCTGCTCTCCTCCCCTCCGCACCACCTCGGTAAGGTCTCTCCCACACCACATGGTCTGGGGGCTACTAGTCCGCATGGTGTGGGGGGAGGGGGAGGACAGAGAGAGAGAGAGAGAAAACTCAAGCTACTTCATCTTGCTGTCCTTGGTTAAAGAACTTCGCCAGCTCTGTTTGCCTAGCCTGGCCCAGGCCGGTTTTCTCCCCTCTCTGCGGCACGGCCCAGCGGGAAGAGAGTTTGGGGTCGGGCCCTGTGGACTTCGGGAGCGTCCCGCCTGGTTAGCCCCGCAGCAAACTCAGCACGGGAGAGAGACAGAGGGAGCTCAGACTGAGCCCCTCCCGCAGCTCAGGTACAGCTTCGTTTACTCCTTGCAACTCTGCGCGGGAGGGAGAAAGGACTTGAATTAAGCCTCTCCCGCAGCTCGGGTGCAGCTCCTGCCAGGCGGCCCCCACGCACACTCTGACATGGAAGGGGGCTTGAACCAGCCCCTGCAGCACGGACGCGGTCCCGCCGGGCCCTTGCTATTCAAACGCAGCTTGGATGGGAGCCGGCATGGATGAGCTCCTTTCCTTCAGTTCAGGCACGGACTTAACAACACTCAAACCACGCAGGCGAAAGCCATGTGACCAACACCCAGCCAAAAGACAAATTAACTGTTTCATTCTAATATCAGGATGAGACTTTGAGAACATTCATTTCTCCTTCTCACACAGAAAATACATAAAAATAAAGGCACCTACAAAAGGTACAACATAAAGACTTCCAGTTAATGACTATAACTAAGTTTATTTTTCAAAGAAGGAAGAGATGAGGAGTGCTTTAAATGCTGAAAGTTCTTTTATAAAAGCAGGTTGATAAAGTTAGCTGTAATACACCCTGTAATATATGAATAATGGTCTAAAAGAGGTGAGAAAAAAGGAATGCAATGTTCTAAGTTATAAGCAGTAGACTGATACTTTTGTGTATTAAGATTTTTCTTTCCTCGGCCCAGGAAACAGTAGAAGACTTGTGTTGCTGATGATAAAGTAAGGGGATGTCGTTGTCACTGTAATAGAAACACTTGCTCTCAATAACACCTCAATGACCATCATATGTCCATTGGTGTGGCCCTGGGACAGCTACTGAAATGGGAAGGGGTCTAGAAAAGCAAATGTCTCTCTTCAAAGAGAGAATTGCTTACTAGAAAGCTAATAACCATAGAAACTGTGTTTCCTTTGGGAGTCAACATGATAAAACAAAAGAAAGCTTCTCTCTCTACATAAATTGAAAAAACTGTTTTGTTCCAGAGGTGGTGGATTAACTATAAATTGAAGTGTTACCTTTTCTATGGTGAACAGGAAAGAAAATAAGAAAGGTGGGGAAGGGAAAAGAGTGTTCCAAAGGGTTTGGTGTTGATGCCTGATTATTATTCCTATTTTAAGTCTGTTAATAAAATTCCTTTTTGTAGTCCTTAAAGTATAAGCCTGCTTTTGCCTATTATTAATCCTTATCTCACAACAAAATTAAATAATCTAGACTACAAAAATTAATCTTCATATCTAATTTTGATCCCCAAACCTCTAAACCGCAACAGCCAGTCAGCAGGAGTCCTTGCAGGGGATTCATCCTGGTGAAAGTTTTGCAGATCAGATTTCATTTTAATTTATTCATACTGTGATCTATGTACCACAACTTTCCTCTGGAGCTGGTTGAGAGAGACACTGCACTTGGCTGTTGTGAGGCATGTGAGGTACTGGTGTAAGCAGAACTGCCTGGCATCCTCCTCCTCCAGGCTCTACTCCCCCTCTACTGAATTATATTTCATTGTTTAAGTGAGGCAAGGAGCTTGTTTTTATTTCTATCTGGGGAAACTTAATTTCCCAGGTGAATATTAAGATAAACAGCCTTTGTATGGGGGTGGGTGGGAGGGAGGTTTGTTGTGGTTGCGCACCTCCAGCAATTCATCTTTGCACAGGGCATTTCAGTAAATCAGTTTTTCTTGGGGAGTGCTTAGTGACTGAATTGTATTGCTACAGCTGGACAAATAGGGTGCAGGGCCTATATTCCGACTATTAACCAAAATTATATAATCTTATGCAATAAAGGACACTACAAGAGTGTATGTCATACATGATACTGGTGAATAAAATTGCAGAATTTATCTTTCCTGTTGCCCTTTGTTTTTTGCATGTTTGCTACCATGACTATCATAATTTTTCTTCCTTTTTCAGGATAAATTTTCAGCTCTTTACAAAGCCCTAGTTCCCAAAATATTTGGATTTCTTCCTTCTTAAAACACTGTATTAAAGATGTTGATTTTACATGTATGTGAATAGCACAACAAAAAAACTATTTTTTTCATACACAGCTCACTTTCTAAGCAGTTACTGTAATTTTAAAGCACTTGGGGCATATATATGTCCATAGATTCTCGCTTTGTCAAGCTACAATTGTATTCTCAGTTTTCTGTTGAAGATTGTATTAGATTTTTCAGGTTAAATGCTTAGCCATTTACAGCTTCAAAAAGCTTAAAAGCAGTGCTAAATCTTCTTGAAGACGCATGAAAGAATATGATGAAATGATTTCTAAAGCACTTTTTTTTGGCCAAAGTGTTTTTGTTGGGATTTATGGAAAATACTAAGGAAGATAAATACTGCTTAAAAAGTAGTATTCTGTAATATTAAGCAGATTCATCACACACAAAAAAACCAAATAAAAGGGACAACTTGCTGTATACCCTGCATGAATACACTTCATTTTAGAGAACAATTCCTTTCTTTTGTTACAGTGGTAATTCTTTCAGCAATTTTGGCCTACACTATTGATGTATACATATGACTACCTCTGCTGTCTGAGACAATAATGTCATTAAAAGAAAAAAAAGTTGAAAAAACCACAAGTGGGGGCCCTGTCAGCACCAGTCCTGCTTTTTCTTTGTTTCTGCATCATAAAGAAAAAGCAGGACCAGAAAATACACTAGCACATGCATGCAGTTTTATTACTTTTTTTTTTTCTCAGCATCACAAATTGATCAAAGGGGAAAAAATCCCCCAGACAAAACCCCAAAATGTCATATTCAGATGAAAAATGTGGGCAATGACTACATAATATTATTGTAACAATCTGAATAAAAGGAAGCTAAATTTCTATGCTAAACAAGTCAAACATCAATTTGAAGTTTGAGGTGAACTTTACTCTTTTTTAAATGTGAGCTCTGCATGATTTTATTCTGCAATTTCCATTAACTTGCATAGTTGTATCCCAGTTTTATGTTTCTCTTTTCAGTGTTGTTTGTGGAACAGTACATATAAACCAAACAGCAGCAGTCCTTAGGAAGGCATCATAGTCCAGGTGAACTAGTAATTAGGCAGGATTAGCAAGTTCAGGTCATACACAGACTATAATCAGCCACACAAGACACATGCGAAATATCCACATCATATAATGAAAAATACAAAAAAAATGCAAACAAAATGGTTATTTGTCTGTTCGCATTGACAAGATCCCTGACAATTAAACCTTTAAAATTAACAAATTCAATAGGTATTAATAGGCACCCATGTGGTTACTCTGTAATTTTTTCTAAGTTTGGCAGTTTTTTTCCCTTGAAAATGTATTTCAATAAAAAGAATTCTTGGGCAACAGAGGACTTTTTACAACACATTACAAAACTGCATTCTACAAGTTGCAAGTACATTCCACAAGTTTCCATAACTTCAGAGTATGTTTTTTGTATCTCTTCAGAGCATGGTGGGTCTAATCATAGGGCTGAAAGTGACCTGATTAAACAACCTATCCAGTTTGGCTGCCTCAAGGAAGTATCAAATATCCCTACATCATTCCTGATGAAATGTCTGTGTTAATATTTTCTTGAGGACCTACAGCAACAGGCATTCTGCTCTTCTCAAAGGAATTGTTGTAATGCTACTTGGTGTCCTTACACCAGGGATTCTATGACCCTGTGTCACCATCACCATCTCTCTCTTTTGCTTTTTGCACTTGCAAAAATGTTCATTTCCACTGCTTGAAAAAAGAGACAAATACTGCAAATAAAAAGGCAAGGCTGGACAGATTAACATCTGGAAATATCAACATCAGGACTATGCCACTGTAATATAAGAAGGTCTTACAATCCTAGGAAAGATGTCAAATCTTGGTATAACTGGGTAAATTTTGGTAGTGTGGTGTTGGAAATAAACTGACATCTCTGGATATTTTCTGCTTTTAGGGTGATGGTGAATTAACATGCCTGAGACAATGAGAAAGTATTCTCTGTTGCCCTTGCTGTTCTCCAAGTGGGAAATCTTGATTTTCAGTAATCAAGTCTTTAAACTAACTAAGATTAAAGCAGGATAGATTTCTACCGGCTATGAGTTAATAATGAAAGGAAAACACATGGACCCCAACCCCTGAACAAATGTGTTAATGTTTAGCAGGGAAATAAAAATAATATTTGAGGCTATAAAAGCAGTGAACTTCATTAAAAGTAAGCCTAGCAAAGCACACGCTGTATTATGTGCTAATGGGCATTCTATAACAACTCCTTTTCCCCCCAACAGAGCTGCCTCTCCAAAGAAAACTTGGGAAAACCCTTTAATTTCTGACTATATAAAAAAATCTTTCATTTGAAATACTTGATTTGAAGACATTGAACCTGTGGTTGTTATCAATAGTTTTCAGCTTGTGATTTTTTCCTTATATGAGAATATGACCTGTCATATGCTAGCAGATAGACTGTAAACTGAGATTTCAGTGAATCCATACCACATTTTAAAAACTTCTAACAGCAGGTCACTGAGTTGGGAATTATGGAAAAATGTCCTTCTATCATTCTATCTTGACTTCATCCGCTATATCGATTGCAAAACTTGGTTTTAAGTCTTGAATTACAATTGGCAGTCATGCCAGGGAAGATGAACAGATTTAGTTTAACTGTGGGTACAGTTGTAGCTTAGCTGTTGGTAACGTATTGAAGTTCCATTTTCCTAAGAATATTACTTTCTCCTTTCTGAATATTTTGCCTATATGTTACACCAAGTAAGAAAATGGATGAAGAGTGATATAGAAAGATTCAAAGAAAGTTGAATAATGAACTGACCTATCAAATATAATGCATTTTTTTACACTCAGTTGTCTCTTATTGATCATTTTACAAGATCTAAGTTTTCCTGTCATACTTTTAAATAAATAAGAAAATTCTATTTGATTTCAGCATTTCAGAAATATACCTTTTTTCCTTTTTTTTAAGTGTTAAAACTGTCATTATATGCTTGTGCTAGAAAGAAGTTTTAATTCAGGTACAGATGACAAGTTAATTTTGAAATAAGTCAAGTTATTTCTCCAAATTTTATTTTTTAGGAACATTAGATTTTAGATCTGTGTAAGAAAAACCCAGCAATAGTTTTTTCACTTTTATATGTTTTCTAGTTATTAGAAACTAGAGTGAAGTGGAAAAGTGCCTATGGTTTTAGTCTTCTTTAGGACATGGAGGACACTACAGAGGACTGAGATGCTCTTTGCACAGTTTCCTTTCAGTGTCCAAGAACTGTGTGACACTTCAGCCTGAACAAAGGGTGATCCAGTGTCACTGCAGAGCTCCTGCCATGTACAATGGCCACACGGAGATTCCTGCTCCTCAGAACAGTCACACTTACTGGTAGGCTTCTGCTCCTGTTTCTGTATTTTGAATCTATTACTATCAGTCAATCCAACATTACTGCAACAAGTCTACACAATTTTTAAAATTTGACTTTTTGTTGGGCACTAATTCAAAAGAATAGATTTTTAAAAAACCAACAACAAGAGCCTGTTCATTCCCAGGAGGCAAACCAAATTTTGTTTGTAGTTACTGCAACCAATCCTTGCTAGGCGCACCTTCTGTCACAGAAAGCTGCTAATACTCGAGATAATTACATGCATCAAGGGCTGTAAGAAGAATCGTATTTTGCTGAAAGGGTGCATTATTTGACAGTTCTACAATTCTGTGTCAGGAATTATTTTGAAGATAACTCAAATTGCAGTTCCAGCTGAGCTCCTCAGAGCTCCTCTTCACAGGGTTTCTTAGAGATACTTAAGATGTAAGTTGATTTAGTGTAGTGCAGTGCTCCAGGGTGTATCTGATCCCTTGGACATAAAGTGCTATGCAGTCTAGTTTCTGGGGATTTTCACTTCACTGTCCTTCCCTTTTTTTTTTTTTTTTTTCCAGGGAACCCTTTCACAATGGTGTACTTTAGCATGTAGTTGCTTACAGGCCTGGGAACACAGAATCTCTCCTTGAGTGGTAAGATGTTTTACTACAGTAATCTTTTTATATACATAGATATGCATGTGTTTTTAAAAAATAGACACTGGAGACCAAAACTCTTCCAAGAAGTCTCAAAATTCAAAACCCCTATTTCCCTGTACCCCTGTGCCTCAGGAGAGAAGTCGAGCCTAGGGAGAAGAAGGAGTGGAAGGAAGGTGTTTTAATTTTTGGGTTTTTTCTCATTATTTGTTTGGTAATAAATTAAACTAAGTTCCCCAGCTCGAGTCTGTTTTGCCTCTGATGGTAATGGATGAGTGATTGCTTCCCGTCCTTATCTCAAACTGTGAGCCTTTTGCTATACGTTCTGTTCCCTGACCACTGTGGGGGGGAGCGACAGCAATTTTGGTGGGCACCTGCTTTTGCACCATGCAACCTGGAAATAAGAAACTCAATTTCTATATAATACAGAATGGATAATATCACACCTTTCTTGTTGATGCCAATCAGATGAAGCTCAACAAGGGCAAGTGCTGGATTCTTCACCTGGGATAGCCAACCCTGGGTGGATGGACAGACTGGGGTATGAGAGGATAGAAAGCAATACCACAGAAAGGGACCTGGGGTTCTGGTCAGTGGCAAGTTGAGCAAGAGTCAGCAGTGCCCTGGCAGCCAGGAGGGCCAGCCCTGTCCTGAGGAGGCATCAGACACAGCATCACCAGCCAGGCAAGGGAGGGGATTGTCCTGCTCTGCTCTGCACTGGGGCAGCCTCACCTTGAGTGCTGGGGACAGTGTTGCATCCTGCCCAATTGTGTCTTTTATAAAAAAATTAAAGCTAATAGAGACCATTGAAAGGAGAGCCATGAGAATGGAGAATGGTCTGGATAGGAAGCTGTATGAGGAACAGCTGAGGTCACTGAATCTAGTCAGCCTGGAGGAGACTGAGGGAAGACCTCATTGCAGTCTGGAACTTATTCATGAGGGGAAGAGAAGGGGCAGACACTGGTCCCTGTGGTGACCAGGGACAGGACTTGGAATGTCCTGAAGCTGTGTCAGAGGTTTAGGAAAAGATTCTTCACCCAGAGGGTGTTTGGGCACTGGAACAGGCTCCCCAGGGAAGCAGTCACAGCACCAGCCTGACAGAGTTCAAGAAGTGTTTGGACAATGCTCTCAGGCACGTGGTGTGACTCTTGGAGTATACTGTGCAGGGCCAGGAGTTGGACTTGATGCTCCTGATGGGTCCCTTCCAGCTCAGCATATTCTGTGAATCTTAGATTCTGCCTTGGAAAAACCTACTAGTAAGGAGAAATACTTGCTAAGAATTGTCCTATTAAATATCCTATTAAGAATAATTTATCAAAATACACTCAATTTTGTTTGTGTATAAGTGGCATTATTTTGCTCATTATGATGATTTTTAAAGTGTTTATGATCATAACTGAATAGAAAATACTGTTTGAGTTTGAAAAATATTCTCTAAAGTTGTATTGACAATCATAGAAAAAGGATCTGCACAGCAATAAAAGTAATTTATAGTTGTTTATTGCTGTATGACTTTTATTGCTTTTATTAAATGCTAGCAGGATGTAAATAGTGGGATCATACTCTCCCTTTCTGATTGAATAATAGATTCTCTGCTGCACACTGAACATCTTTTTTTACTATAAAGAACATATCAAAATTAATAGCAGCTTTATGTGACTGCAATAGCCAAGGTTATAAGTTGGGCAACGTGATAGAATTTGAAAAGAACAGATGCATGAAGCTCTCAAACCCATTTTCAGGCCTGATACAGAGCAAACATTAAAGTAAGTGGGTAGTAATTGCTCTGGATATCATTAAATTATATTAATAAGCTAGGAGATATTGATAATAAATGTAAGAACCTAGGAAGTATGAAAGTGCCTATGTGCATACTTATTCTGAAAATAGCTGCTACTTCCAGCATGTTGATCTGTGAATAATAGGCAAAAAATATAGATGAATTTGAAACATTTAAGACAGGAAGTAAGTTCAAGTGTACTATCAAACCGTCCATAATTTAGGTCAGAATTTCACTTATCCTTTAATATTATGCATATTAGTAAGCAAAGTAAGCTCCTTGAAGTTTAGTTTTGAGTTTTGGAAATGTTTTTTCCTTCTTAGCTGAATGCAGCCAAAGTAATTCTTTCCAGTGTGTGCTTGACTCATGTTAAGCTTGAGAGAGGGCTTGTGTTCCCTAAAGCTTGATCTTTTCCATTTTCTGACTGCACTGTTTGGTTTAATAAAAACTATTATCACTTTCTAGATGTTGATTTCAAGGGATGATGGACTGCACTGTTTGGTTTAATAAAAACTATTATCACTTTCTAGATGTTGATTTCAAGGGATGATGGACTAAAAACCAGAAGAGATGGTGTTCACCTTTGTACCACAGAAGTAAATTTTGAAATTACCACCTAGAAGCCTGGTCAGATCAGAAAGACTGTATTTTTTTTAATGTTAGATAATGACATTATTACTGATCACAGGCATTTCTCATTTTCCAGACTAGTTCAGTATCATGTGGGTATGAACCATTAGCCTGAATACAGCAGGGGGGACCAGCTGATGTGTAAAGCCTTTCCTAAGCTTAATTGGCTAGTTCAGTATTTGTAGATGTTAGATTTTCAAATCAATATTCCTGTAAATGTGCACAAGAAGCTGTGATGAGAGAGAGAATTTGATTTTCTGCTGCTTTTGAAGACAAATCTCATTTGCAATGGAAGACATTGAACTTAAAGGGAATATGCCCTTGCAAATTTACCCAAGGGGAAATTATAAAATTGAATGTTAAGGTCATAATGACAGACAGCACGTGCCTCGCAGAAAATAAAATGACAACTTTAGAGATTCTGGGTTTTAACTTTTTAATGAGATCTGGGTTTTGGTTTTTCTCTTCCCCTGCCCCCCCCCTTTTTTCCAGTCCACATGGCAGCTGCAGCAGCTGAGGTGCACAGTTGTGCTGGGCATGGGCAGGGACAGCATCCCAGGAGGATGCTGCAGCCACGCAGGGACATGCCATGGACAGGCACAGCTATTGCAGTGGCAACCAGCCCTGCATCACTGCAGGGCCAAAGGACACTGGACATGGTGGCAGTCACTTCCTTAGGGCTCCAACAATGGAAAAGGGTCATGCCTGCAATTAAACACCAAGAAATACATTTAGTTTAGCAATTAAATTAGATTTTTGGACTGCTTCTTGTCATGTCATAAACTCAAACCAGACTGCAACAGCAGGAATATCATCAAACAGGTTACCTGGTGTTTCTCAGGTTTGCTTTTCAAAAGAATAAATGTCAGTCTGCACACATTTCACACCATGTGATGTTATAATCTTTATACAGGACACTGTGAGTGTGAAATTGAATGGAAGTGCAGGGTACAATATGATAGTAGTTTAATGCAAGAAAATCCTATTATTGGAACAATATCAGAGGATAAGCAAGATAGAAGGAAACGTGGAAATTAAGTGATGACATTGAACTAATTAACAATTCTCTAACAATGTTATTCTTTTGAAACTATGCCTGTCCTCAGTGTACATCCTAGAGTGCATTATTTTTCTTCTCTTCTATGTAACTATTCACTACAGTACTACAAAAAATGGCTGTTAAATGTCTTTCATGTAAAAAGGGGAAGCGTGAAAATGCAATGGGATTTTGGAATTTTTACAAAAGAGTGTACATGGAACCTACCACTGATTTAATGATGTCCAGTGGAATTGCTTGAGTTCCTATTCAGAAATGTAATCCCATTCAAAAGCTACACTGGTATGTAATTGGCAACAGTAGCCCAGCTAGTTCACACCACCATGCAATTCTTTGGATATCCTATTCTTTTCACTCTTACTTGTAAACCTATAATTTGCATAACAATTTTATAGTGACTTCTTAATAATGTGCAGCATGTTAAATGTTACTATCGGATTATATGTAATCTGATTTCTTGAAATCCTTGAACAATTACACTCCATAGCCTCAGTATGAATTTACAGGATCCTTTAACCTGATTGTCTCCTAGTCTGAGAACACTGAGACAGGTTGCCTGTGACAAATGTGCGTAGCTTAGCTTCCTTGCTGTGTTCCACTGAAGTCTGCAGCAACCAGAATTTACATGAATAAGAAAGAAAATTTAACAATACACCCTACCTATGCTACTCCACCATTCTGGGATTTACAATGCTGGAGGGAAACATCTGGCAGTACAAGTGCAGATGTGTATGCATGAGCTTGTGAGCCTTATGTTTATAATATGGGTGTGAAGATTTTTTTCTTTTTTTTCCTCTGAAACCTTTTTCTTCTACATCTATGTAGCTGGGGGAGGGGGGAAAAAGATGACTAGACACCCACTTTCTCTTCATGTAATTAAAAATTATTTTGACATCCATTTAAAAAGTGTTGTGAGCCTGTCTTAAGAAGAGAAAGCCATACTTGTCCTGTCTGAACCCATAACCTCTGTCTGGAGGTGGTCCAGGCTACCATGCCGCTGTGCTCAAGTCATATGTTTGATCGGCTTGGTTCAGACTGTTCTTTCTCAGAAGAGACATAGGAAGAGATCTAGAGGTTTTACAATGCTGTGAGGAGTTTTAGTTGCCTGTTTCAAACACTGTTAAGGCTACCGAAGGACTTTGCCATGAGATAAGCAGAGAAGGATGTGACAGGATGGTGTGAACTCCAGGCCTGGCCACATCTGGTTACCTCATCCTGGTTAACACATCTGGGCACAAGTTCCCACTGTGGCAAACTGTGTAAAACATCTGCTTGTACACATATCACTGGTCAAAGACCACCCCAAGTACTAGGACAGATGGCATCTGTGACCAATGAACACCAAAGCCACCCAAACATCCCTGCTTGGGTACCCAGAACTTGGACTATAAGAGGAGACCCCTTATCAGGACTGTGAGATAAGATAAAGGTGGTACTATTGTCTGAGTGTTATTTCAGACCTAGGGGGAGCTTAACAAAATGGGGGGAGAGCAATGTATCACTAAAAATGGACAAAGAAAACCAACCCAATAACTGTGCTGAAACCAGCTTGTATTGGATAAAATGCAGTTCTGTCAGGGGAAGATCACAACCAACCAACTGAAGATACCCACTGACTTAAAAGAAGAGAGAGATTGAGCATGGGACAATTAGCTTTAGAAGTGAGGGAATCATTTAACCAATAGAATAAGAGAACTGTGTAGCCAACAAGCATTAATTTCTTTGTTTGCCTAGATATATAAACAGTGAAAAGTTCTGAACAACCTCAAGGCTCCACCACTGACAAGTTCAGGGTAAAGAAGGACCTGTGAGATACTGCTGGATCCATGGATGGTGACTATCTTCCACTTGGTCTCTCTCTCTCTCTCTCTCTCTCTCCCTTTCTCTCAAACACACACACACACACACACACACACACACACAAACACACACACACACAAACACACACACACACAAACACACTTCTGTTTCTTTCTATCTCTTTACCTCACATGTATGCTTAAATAAAATCCGTATTATTGATTTCAGGCATATGGTCTCATTTACACCTTAATTTGGGCAGAGGCATGTCTCACTAATTGGATCTTAACAAATGTAATCAGCAGACTGTGCACCTGCCTGAACCAGCCCATTAAGTGAGCTTAATTGATAAAGTAAGCACATCCAAACAAAAATAAAACTAAAGTATTTGGAGCAAATTATACACTCAGCTGAAGTAGCACCATGGTTTTTGTTAAAAATTTTTCTTGTGAATGCCCCACTGAAACTGGGGATCTACATCTCTGACAACAACAAAAAGCCAAAATCTGAATCTCGATGTGGAACCAAGAGATACTCCCCCTTCATCACTGGGCAAGGTCTGAGATATTAAATATCCAGGTCAGCCTAAGTGTTTTGAATTGTGAATTAACATGTAATTACCACTTTGAGAAGAGAAGCATTAGGAGCTCCGTTATACTGAATGAAAGGCATTTTGTACCAAGGTTATGACTTCTTGTTAACATCTTTGGAGTCATCCATGTGTTTTTGGATGTGGATAACATTTAAGCCTAAGAGTCCCTATTTATCCTGAGAGAAGCTCTAGTCAGATAAATGTAGTTCTGGTCTGATAAATGTTCGATAATATGATAAAGATACATATTCTTAATGAGTGTGCTTTTGTGTTAACATGAGAAAACACAGATAAAATATTCTCCTGCTGCAAAAGAACGACAGTGTTTGTAAAAAGGCGGCCGATGAATAGGAAGCAGGCTCTTGTGTAATATCCAAGTCTTTGTTGGTAGTGAACAGATGCTACACCAGCAGTCCTGGGACTTTCATGGAACTGCTATGAACATGTTCACAGCATGAGAATACGGGCAACATGCTGTTAAAATGCTGCTTCCCAAATCCCAGGACTCCTACAGAGCTGTTGTAGTCTGCCTTAATTCAAAGGCATGCTTAAAAAAAGACCCTTTATAGTGGAGCATTCTGAAATCATGTCAGTGATTTTATAGTTCTGTTTATGGCTGGAGGGTTGGGAAGGAAAATATGCATCTTGCTATTTCCTGATGTATAAGAATCCATCTCTGGGTTTGAAACTCTTGGTTCAAGTACTACCAAAGATCCTGTTCAAAAATCAGGTAGTAACTTAAAGAAATGCTTTCATTAACCACATTTGTTTTGTGCTGCAAATACATGCATAAAGAAGCCATCACTGTACAATGTTACAAGGATTTTTTTGTTTTCATTAAACACTTTTTAGAAAGGATGAATGCTACTAGGCAAAAAATCTTATACAGAATCTATGTAAAATACAGCATAAAAGCAAAAGCTTTGTTTGCTTTTGTTTTTTAGTCTTTTCAGGAACCTGTTTTTACTACTTAAGTCATGTTTGAATAAATTATGTGCTTGAAATAGTAAAGACAATAGAAGAAAATAAACTTTATTTAAATAAAAGGTCTAAAATAAAGAAAGGGAATTACTAAGGAACATGATTATTTAGCAGAATATTAAACAAACTCTTCTGGTGATAATATTTAGCAATAGGTACTGTGTCAGTGTCAACAAATACCTGCAAAATCAGGAAGATGTAAGAAAGAGATCGTTAGAGTTCTGGATGTGTTTTAGATTAGATTATGTATTATGTGGTTTTGAATCCTTAGTCCTCAGGGAGGCACAAATCTAATCCTTAGTCCTCACATAGGACACAAAACTACCAAGAAATAGTGAGAAAACTTGTTTTTTCACTTTTTACAGTAGCAACCTTTTACATTGCATTTCTGGCTTAATGATAGAGAAGGTATGTCTATGTTAGTCTTTGTGCTGCCATGTTCAAACTTCTTTGTACAAGTTTGTGTTTTTTGTCTGTACTGCACGAGTACAGATTAGGCAATTTCAGTACACTATAATTACCTCTGAGGTGACTGCACCATGAGCATCATATCAGAAAGAGATGTTTTTGGAAGACAGAAAGATCCACATGTGCTTTTTTCAGCCCTGAAAAGTAATAGCAGCAACTCTTTGTACTATGGGTCACCTTCTAGGTATAGTTTAAGATACAACGATAACTGGCTTAATACATTACCAAAACTCTGTGAACAGGAACTTTATGAGGTACTGATCAATTTCTGCAATTGCTCATTTAAAAGTATTCATAGCAAAATAATTTTTTAAACAAAGCCAGGACTTTATGTTTGAATGTTTATTATTTATTCATTGGGATAGGACAGCATGGTTCAAGCACTTCCATACTACTTCACAACATGAAATAAAGTATACTAAAAGGAGGTAATGAAATTTATTTAAAAGCCCCTATAAAATGTTAATGTAAACGTCCTAATATACCTTATTACACTGATTAATGACAGTCCCAGTGTACCATGATCAGATTCGTAGCGTCACTGTAGCTAGCTGTCATTTATGTCATGTATGGGCACTTCATAATAAAACCTTTATTTTCCTTTGTTTCCAGGCCTCAAACTATTCCGCAAGGCAAATTTTTATTTCAGCTACAGAATTATATGACCTTGCTAGATGGCCATTATATACTTTGTGCATATGTTTAACAGTCAAAGGCTTTGCAATAAATAGTTGAAGGAAACTTTTACCTTGGCCTCTTAGATTAAATGGTTTTCTCTGCTTTCTTTGTGTACAAAACTGTTTAAAAAAAAAAAAAAGGAAATATTAATATCTGTGGCAGGACCTCTTAGTGCCACATCTCTCCCTCTTTTATTTCTCCCTCCTCCCAGAATATTACTCCCAGAATAGAGAACAAACATGTCAAATCCCTTTTAATTCATGGCAAAAATTACTGACAATTTTTCACATAATTGATACTGCTTCTATAACTTACAGCATGAACTGAATTCAAGTGTAAGTGACATAAATAATTGTTACCTCTTTGTTGTGTTTATTTAGCAGAGCCACTGTGTATATCCGTGTACACATGCATGCACAATACTGTATGCATGCTTGTTGCTGGAAAACTGTTGTGGGTTATTCCGTACAGTCTCTGAGGGAGAATGGGAACTGAAATTGCACTGCAACAGCAATTTTAAAGAGGAATGGATCCCAGTGCCTGAGGCCAATTTCGAGGAAATGAAAAGCTGCTTTGCAAAGCAAGTTGCAGTCTATATGGAAGCCTATCATGCGTTTTACAGGACTGTGTATTCCCATAACCTCAAATGAACTTTTGAGATTTTCTTGGTGTTTTTTAAAGCTTTGACTCAGAATCATGCATGTTTTGCTTAAAAGTGACTTTTATACTACTCATGGTTATACAACAAAAGCTTTACAAGTCATCTGCCTACAATTTAATTGTCAAAAGACAAATGAGAAGTACAAAAGGACTTAATGCAATTTTGTTATTTAAAATATGTTTTTGGGGGGAGTTGGCTTGATTTGCTGTTTGATAGCCAGAACACTTGCAGAAGAGGACGTGTCCATTTTTAAATCCTATAGAAATACAGCAAAACAATGGTTCAGTGATATTTGCTTGTTGCTTTTTATCTACAGAAGTCTTGTTCAGATTTTTAAAGATCAGAAGATACACAAACTAAGATTGTGTACTCTTTTGAACTCTTCTAGGAAGAGTCCAGATGTTTTGGGAAGGACTTCAAATGAACTTCCAATGATCAGGAAAATTGATCTCATACAGATTTTTTTTGTGTGACTGAAATGGAAAACAAGACCAAGAAAGAAGCCAAACCCTAAGATGAACAAAGCAACAGTCTGTAAAATAGCAACTATTCCTTGTTCTGAGGATTTCAGTCCAAACTTTAGAGATCATTACACCTAAGATTGCAAGTTCATTTGGATGGTGGGAGTAGGCCTTTTTCACAAACTGCATAAAATGCCTCAAAATACCTTGGCAAGGTTTGTAGTGAAAGAGAAAATATATTTTTTAAATGAATTGATTTGGAAAGGAGAACCAGATAAGCATTTGAAGACAGAAGCACATCTTCTGGTCTGCTACAGCAATACACAGCTGTTTTGATGTTATGACTCTTGTATGTCTGCTAATTAGCTATAATTTTTCTCTTTGTAGTGTAAAAAAGGTGAACTGGAGGTTCTTTAGATGAAGGACACCCAAATGAAACATTATGAGGTTTTGATTTTAGAAGTCTGATACCTTGTTCTGATTCCAATACAGATTTCTGAGATTTCTAAGTCACGGTTCGAAGCCTGAGCTTTACAGAGAATATCTCATTTTCTCTCTGCTCTGTCATTTTTCTCTTTGTTATTTTTCTGCAATAGCTTTTGCTGTTAGTTTCTCTGTAAGCCTTATTACCTTGTCTGCCAAAGATGAATTTCCTATCATCATACTTCTGGTTTCCCACTAGAGCTGTAGAAAGCCTGCATGCTGTGACATCTATTTTTCAACATCTACAAGCAACTAGCTTACTATGAACCAACAAAAGTGTTGACTAAAATTCAGAACCAAAAGGACCACTAGTTTATGTTTTCCATATATTAATGAAGCCATAAAACTGATAGAAATCCTGTGTTAAGTATCTAATTTTTATTCCCCACCCCAGCTGTGACTGGGAAAATAGATGCTTTGGTGTCAGCATTTTTGCCCTTGAGTTAAAAGCAGCTTCTACTGGCATCATGTTGTGTAGGTAAAAGTATTTGTAAGTGTAATTAGAATCACTGGATGAGCTGTCTTCTCATAGAAAGGAGAAATTTCGGTTTCTGCTTCAGGTTTTGAAATAAATTTGTTTTTAGATAGAAGCCAATTGCAGAGAATAGATTAACATGGTCAAGTGGATTTTTAAATTTCTGTATACTTGTTGGGAGTAAGATAGATTTTGCTTTGTTCTTGGATATTTGTTTAGGCTAGGTACTGAAATACGTCAGAGGTAAAAACTTCTGGAAATAGTATATATGCTTTCCAGGATTTTAAAAAATTAATGTGTGTCAGATGTAATTTGTGAACCATTTTAGTAGTGGTCCATGACATTCTTTTGTGCAGAAAGTGAGTCAAAGTAAAAACTGACCAGGTCCCCATGATTCTTCTCATAAATGCATATGACAGAAGAGATGTTAATTGATTAAAGCAGGAGAACAAGACAACTTAACTATAAATGGTTTTATAGCTTTTGGAGTTATTAGATGTGAAAGCTTGAACTTCAGGGAGCTCTTGGAATGTCTCAGTGAATATTCCAAGCTCCATTTGAAGTCTTGCAGAAGTTACAAGGAAGGCAAGTGTGTATGTGGATTTTTCCTGTCTGAGAACAAAAATAAAAAACAATGTTATGACTACAAGCATTTAAAGCATAAGTAAAGCTTTAACCCATTCCATTTTCTGAGCTGAAATAGCTGGATTATACTTGAAACTAGATGAGTGAAGAATTGTTGTGAGGTAGGAGATGTGTCCCAGGGTATATAAACACTGTCAGGAGAAGCACAGACTCCCATATCAGTAAAAAGTAACACATTTAGTATATTCCCCTAAATTCCAACGTCCAATAATAAGTGGTGTCCCTCAGATGTCTGTACTGGGACTCTTCAATATCTTTATTAGTGACACAGTCAGACTGAATGCCCCCTCTCCAGGTTTGCAAATGGCTGAGTGGTACAGTTGATACATCTGAGGGATGGGATGCCATCCAGAAGAACCTTGACAGGCTTGAGGAGTCGCCTCATGTGAGCTTCATGAAGTTCAACAAAACCAAGTGCAAGGTCCTGCATTTGATTTGAGGCAATCACCTGTACTACCAGTATTATTACAGACTGGATTTAGAGCAGCTTTGTAGAGGACTCAGGGGTACTGGTGGATGAAACCCCAAATACGACCCAACAATGTGGGCTCACAGCCCAGAAAGGCAATCACATCCTGTACTGCATGAAAAGAGGAGTGGCCAGCAGGCCAAGGCAGGTGATTCTGCCCCTCTGCCATTGTGAGACCTCACCTGGAGTACTAAGTCCAGTCATGGGGCCTCCAGCACAGGAAAGATAAGGATCCATTGGACTGGGTCCAGGGGAGGGCCACAAAATATTTTGAGGGCTGGAACACCTTCCCCATGAGGAAAATCTGAGAATTATGATTATTCAGTCTGGAGTAAAGAAGGCTCGGGGAAGACCTTATTATATGACCTCTTGGTATTTATAATGGGCTTCTAAAGATATGAAAAGGATTTTCACCAGGACCAGTAATTTTAGGACAAGAAACAACCCTTTTACACTGATGGAGGGTAGATTTGGATTAGATGTAGACAAGAGGTTCTTTATAATGAAAGTGATGAGACACTGGCACAGGCTGCCCAGAGACATTTGGATGCTCCTTCCCTGGAAGTGTTCAAGGCCAAGAAGGATGAGGCTTTGAGCGACCTGATCTAGTGGAACCTGATCTACTCACCCATGGCTGGGGGATGTAGACTAAATGATTCTCAAGAGTCTATCACATAAGTCAATGGAAAGTGTGGAGTTATGTAAAATGCCCCATCTACATCAGGGACAAGTGTACCCCCTGGGAGGAAGAATGAATTCTAGATTTTATTTTAGTTTCCAGTTAATCAGAGCTCTTCTCAAAGTCAAGTTTAGAATTCATGAGGATTATTTTGCTTTCTGGGAAGTTTCTGTCATTTGCTTTCCCATAGTTCAAATCAACCTTAGGGTTGGTTAAAATCTTTATTGTTCAAAGCTTTAGGGAAACTTGATCTGACCTTTGTGAAAACAGCAGTTTTCATTAGGCCTAGATGCTGAATCTTGGGATTATTAAATAAAAGATACTGATCTGTGGGTAGTTTTAAATGTGAAACAGAAATTGGAAGATATCAACAACATGCTTTTTTGCTGAATCAGTTGAGCCTCATAATGCAATTTTACCCCTTTTTCAAGAAACTAAAGGCTTTTGTCTCTATTTGTGCTCTCTCATAGTTTATAGCTAATAAATTTCCAGCATTTGCTGGAAAAGCTAATATGACTGGCAAGTAACTTCTGTAAGAAATGAGTGTATACAGAAGAAGTTCAGAACAACATTCAGTCATGTTACTATCTGTGAGTATAACTTGCAGCTTTGCAAGAGGTAAGGTACAGATTTTGGGCTTTTTTCAAGCCCTGATGAAGTCTTTCATCAGGAGTTTATTAGCTAAAAGTGTGAGTTTTGGATTGCTATGAAGAGTTCATCTCACCTTTTCTCTCCCTCTCAGAAGCTGCTGCTGGAAATGTAATTTTCAGTGTTCTAGCTTTCAGCTTTAGATTAGAACTCAGACATTTCATACTAGAAATTGAAAATCTTAACTGCACTCCTATGTCCCATTAAAAACATTTGCTCCTACATCTCATAAATCTGTGACTCCATGACTTTTGACACATTCATGATCCTAAATATTTGCTTTCAGTCTCCACATTGGTCTTTCTAGAATAATGTGCTAGAGGCTAGAGACACCAGGATCTCAACTACTAAATTGTATGTTCTGACAGTTTTCATATTTGGTAGATATTGGTCACACTGGTTGATGCCAACCAGTTCCATCAGGTTTGGAAGAATATCCAGAATTATGTATGATATTAGTCTTCTATCTGCCTCACCTGTGTTTGAAAAAGTCTACTCTGCTGTTCTGATGATTAAAACTAGATTAACTCTACTGATTTTCATCAGCTACAGCTTGAATCAGCATATGGCCTGCGGCTTAGGAGCACTTGAGTCTCCAGATTTGGTAGGGATCAGTTATTTTCCATCAAAGAAAAGAAGTGTCATTTTGAATTGCGTATAATATTTTATTAACAACAAGATTATTTCTAAGTCTCCTGTAATCATTCTTATTTTTAACTATTTTTTGTCGAAGGATGAGAAGGAAGAAGTTTACTTCTTTGTGGAACTATTTTCACTGTATTTCTTAATTTTTCTGGCCTTACAAGTGCAGTGTATTTACCTTTCGGCTTAATGACTAATACACAACTTCAATGATCTTTCCACAGTTAATCAGCTGTAGGGAGCTGCCTTTCACTATGCTCACTTAGCAAACTGGTCTGATTTCATCTGGTATTCCTACTGTGGGGCAGATGGCAGAAAAGGCTGATATCTGTGCTACTCAGGCATGGTGTCTTCAGATCCCTGCGTCAGAGCTGCATAATGTAGAGGGAAGCAATTTTTTGGCTGCTCACTCAAGATAACTCCCTTGAGTGATGAGGCATGTAAGCCTTCAGGCTGAAACCACAGAACTGTTTTGTTTTCCTTGTCTCTGCTCCCTTTCTCTACTCTTCCTTCATTTCCCATTTTTGATGAATTAGGATATAAGCTTATTAATTCTGTTCTAAAACACTGCTGAATGTGAAATAATATCGACTTTGTGATTTCATTCTGTTTCAACAATTGGAACAAAGCAGAATATGTTATTATGTAATACAAATCTCAGTGTATTATAGCTGGCAAATGTTGACAAAAGGCTTACTGTGTTAAAACAAAATATGTAGGCTGCAATCAATCTCCTTTTTAGCTTTCATGAAGCCTTAATATCTGTGTTTCACACAAAGCTGTATCTATGATTCTAATGTAAAAATAAATCCTTAATGGGATTTTTTTTCCTTATGTTATTAATATTATTCTGCTTAGTCTTTTTAGTTTGCATAGTGCCAATGTAATAGAGAACAGATTTGCTCTCATTTCCTCTAATATTCTTTCTCTTCTGTGAGCATCAGGGCCAAAGCAGGCCACAGCAAAAAACTTCTGAATTTCCAGACAAATTTCCACTGTACTGTTCAAAACTTAAAAGGTCCTAAATGGTTCTTTTAACTAATTTGCATTGAATTTTAAGTCTGTATGCTATTCCCTGAGCTTCACTTTTGAAATCTAGTGCAAGATAATAGCTCAATTAAAGTACTGTAAGATAGTGAAGCTCTTTACACGTTTCTTGAAGGACTGTGCAGTCTGAAGTTTGACTTCATTATGACTATGTCTCAGCTTTGCCTTTAGTATTTACAGGTAGTGGATGATAAAGACAACAAAAGACTTTTTATTTTCTTAGTAAGAAATAAGATACTAGATCCCTAGGCACTGAGTATGTAATCCATCTGAGGTGGAGAAGGATGTTGAATGCTTACCCTCCTTTTGTCATTGATGTGCTGCTAACAACGTTGCATTCACTTAAATACAAGCAAAGTAATTCAGTGTGTGGTTTGGTGTGAAGGTTGTAACCCCATTCCAGAATGCCTGTGCCCCAGGTCTTTTGCATGCATATTCTTCCTGCTGTAACTGGCTCACCGTCCTTCAAGTCACCCCCTCAAGGAGCTTACTGTTTTCAGCTTTAGGGAACTAAAATAGCCTGCCAAAACTCCTGCAAAATTACATATCTTGGCATGGTTTGATTTGTTTCATTGTAGAAAGTCCAGGAAAGAGATCTAAATTCCTAATTCTAGAGCAAGTACTTTTTGTGGATTCTGGGATATCTAATAGCTCTTGATGAACTGAAAGAGGTGAGGAAACAAGAATGAAACTAGTGGAATCCTTCCTCCATTTTAGAAAGTGTTTGCACTGATTTTAATCTCAAGGGAATCTATAGCAATAAATAGATGAGAAACGAATCTGTAGAAATCAATAGATCGTTCCAGTTCTCTTTCTGTCGTCTCCTTTGCTGTTCATTTTCCACAATCTTCAGGGCATATAAGCAAAGTATGTCGTTCAAGTCATCAGCTTGTACGAAAGCTTATACAGAGAAATTTGGCCTTTGCTTGTGTGTCTTCCTTATACATCACCATGGGAGAACCGATCTGGTGGTGTCAGGGTATGGAAGAATTTTGTGTGCTGATGGAAGGAACAGATAGAGGGAAGAGTAATTGTGGTTTGTAGAATATGGATCTTTGTCATGGCTAAGTGAGGTTTCAAAGGAACTTAGACAGACAGTTGAATATTTTTAAGTCCAAATTCATGTCTGTGGAAGCCAATCTGCTGTCCCAAATTTGCTCATTTTCTGAAACTTTCATTGGTACCTTAAGAATTCAGGAGAAATCAAAAGTCTCCATTGTAGTAGGATAACTCAGCGCCTGTTCTTTGGAGGTTCTCCAACAAGAAAAGAAACAAAACAAGGAAGTGGGATTGAAACAGCCAACCAGGATTTAAGGAGCTTCATTAAGAAACTAGGTCTCACATTTCTTAATTTGGATTTCTGGTCACATTGCTGTGAAAGCCATAATGTTACATCAGAAAATCACATCTGTGCTGTGTAATACCTAGAGAACCCATTAAGTTATGAAAAGCTACTGCACAGTGGAAGTGGAAGGTAATAATATGAACAAACATGCATTATTCAGTCTGTAAGTATTCTAACAGTAGATTCATTTATTAAACTACATATACTTTAATGATTTCTAATATACTTGATTAGTGTTAATTTGTAACAAACATACAGACATCTAGCTTTACATGGCATTTGTTCTTGGCCATGAACTCTTTATTGAAGAGTCTTGAAGGTTTTGAATCGAATTCCGAAATGGAAGCTGTTTTTGAGACATTTGTCATTGAAAGCCCACAGAAAGTCTGTGTACAGAAAGCAAAAGCATAGTATGTGTGTGTTTCAAAAGTATAAACATAATGGAGATGGCTTGTAATTCACATCATTTTTTGAGCTATGGGCAGAAATTACATAAGAGCAAGTTAAATGGTATTTTTAGCTGAAAGGAATGATTACAAATATGTCTTAGGCATTTTCAAAAAAAAAAAAAAAAGAAGAAACTTGGATTTTCTTTTTAAAAACAAGATTAAAATTTGATACAGGAAAAATGAAATTCACATTGTTTTATAAGTAACTGAATGTTAAATTAAGGTATTAGCATTATTAAATGATGGGATGGGAGGTAATTTTTCTGATTTTGATGTGCAGTTATCATTGTGCTACTAGTTTTCTGTATGCTTAAGCTTTGCACCACATGTTTGGTGAGATTTAAAAATAAACATCAAAGTTATAATAGATTTAATGGCTTGTGGCTCATATATGAAAGAGTTAGAAAGAAAATATAAACCACAAGCTCCCCCTAATCCACCCCTGTATCCCCCCAAAAAAACCTCTAAGCTTTCCTCCTGAAGAGGAACACATAAAAGATCCTTCAATATTACAGTTTGAAAGTTTCCAATTACTATGTTGAAAACAATTGTCACAACTGAGGTTACTTTTGGAAAAATATTGTATTTAGTATTTGTGACAATGTACAGCAACTGGATTGAAATTATATACTGCAGCATAAGTCACAAAGAAGTGAAAAATAAATTTAATTACTGTGATCTCAAAACCAGATAAATTATGTTCCCAAAAATACATTGCTTAATAGTAGTATAATAACAGAAATTAAATTACAGCCACTTAAAGAACCATAGGTCAGTTTTCTTCTGATGGCAGGATTAAGTTGGTCTAAACTCACAAAATAAAATTATCAGTAACTTCAAATTGTTATGAAATAAAAATTTTATACTGCTGTTACCATTTTGACTTTTTTCAGTGTGCTGAGTAAAGAACACTGGACTATCTGGACATTTTTAATTTTTCCCTTTTACAGCCTTTGTACTTTGAGAAGTGAGGATGGGATGATAAAAAGATCATAAGAATCAGTATACAAATACAAAATATATCAGAAACTTTTTTTGTGATTGACTAGAGCTGAGGATAAATAGCAAGTAAATTAAGAATTTGTGCACAGAAGACTGGAAATTAGTACTATATAACTTTTTCAAAACACTGTTTATTCTAATTTTTATCTCAATACTCTCAATTATCTCATTACTTGGCCTTTAATGAGGTCTAGGACAATTATGGAAAGATACATCCATCACAAACAATCTAAGCTTCTGTTGAAGAGACCAATTGCTCAAAAAGGAGGAAAAAGAAAGGATAAAACCATGATAATAATATATATAATTATGGCAGATTATGCATACAAGCCTTTTTTATCCCTACTGCTTTCTTGTTCTAAAAGACATATTTGCGTATTTTTTCTAAGGTGGAAAAAGCCAAAAGCAGCTGGCAGGAACTTACATGAGACAGCTCCTACCTGTTTCTTTTCATGCTATGCTAATGCAGATATTGTTTTGTTGTGCTCCATCAGTAACTTTTAAGAGCTCATCTGAAGAAATATAGAAGTCTTGAGGTATTTCTTACTGAGTTTATATCCTCTGCAGTTTGAAAAGAATTTCAGTTTTAGTTTTTTAACCAAAAAATTGTGACTTTTTCTACATTTCTTCTTCACTTCAAATTGCAAAACATATCTTTCTGGACTCATGCCTAAGGTTTCCAGTCTCAAAGAAGTAGTCTCAAGGTTTCCATAGAAATACTAATTAAAAGTTAAGGAGAACACCTTGACCTCTCTTAAACAGATCTAGAAAAAACAGGCAGTGTATTTCACAATTCAGTGTATTGGTATAGCTGTGTATTTCCCTTCTTATATTTAGCCCATGTTTTAGATTTTAACTGCAAATTTTGACATTTATAAATTTAGAGTTCAGGTATCTTCAAGTAAAATTTCCCATGCTTAGGAAGTACTAAAGTTTCCAAAAGCTATTTGTAAGCGTCCCTAAAATGAAAGTGAATACAATAAACAAACCTCCCTTATGCCGTGAAGCATAATAAAACTCTGTTATTTTGTGTTGACTTTAAGAAAACACAAAAGTCTTTGTGGGTAATTGTAGGTGAAAAGAAAGTAGGAGAAAGAAAGCAAAATATTACTGTAAAGGGAATAGATGACTTTTTTTAATGTTCAAGGTGTGGGAATTGTGATGATATTCTTATCTTCCATCTCAATTAACAGTGCAAGTGAACATTGTGGGAAGATTAGAAACAGATTACTATTCAGTTTGGTAATTTCTTACTTTGGCTTACCAGGAAGAAGTTCTAACCATGTACAGAACATCTCAGTCAGGTCTGCTGCAGAACCTGGGGCTTTTTTCATTGGGGGTATGGTAAGAAATATGTTCTTCATGAACACAAAAACAATAATATGCCCTGTAAACTTGGAGCAAAATTTGTATATAACACGTCATTATAAATTTGATATGGACATTTCTGGAGATGCAGACCTGAAACAATTTCTAATAATTGAGATTTATATACTTGGTTTGGACTCTGACATGCTTCAACAGTCAGAGTAAAGCAATGCTCATTGGTGTGTGGTGCCTCATAAATTCCATTGTCTTTATTGGTAAAATACATGAGACTTTTCAATAATGCATTAAAAATGTGACTAATATCTTTAATGCATATGTTTCCCAGGAGAGGAAATGAGACAGAATGTGTGCAGTATTATTTTAATTTTAATAGTAGAGATAACTGACTTTTTTCCAAAAACCAGATGTGTCTACCCAGAGTAAAAATGTTGACAGAAGAGACAAAATTTTCAGGCAAGCTATTATGAAAATGTGATTCCTTTTTAAATATCCTTATTCTGCTGAAAAAAATTCTAGGTGAGATATCCTGTAACTATTTATCTATTGTATGGTTACAGTGAAGAATATCACAAAAAAATAGAAAAACACAGTAGCTTTCCAGATTTTGACTATTACAATTTATTTTCTTATTATGAGGTATAAATGATAATAAAATACTATTTTAGATATTTTAATTTTCAAAAATATTTTTAGAGCAAAGAATAAGCCTTCAAGCATTATTTAAACAAGAAATAAGAAATACGTTTAGTTACTTAGACAAATTAGTGTGATAAGATACAAACTGGGCTAACTGTTTGGATTTGATAATCTGTAATGAAATCCCTTAGCATTTCATAAAGGTGGAAATTCTTAAAGAAATATAACTTTTGTAAAACCAGTGCTTCAGTACTTTTAAACTAGCTGATCTTTAACATTTTTTTATCACTTCTTAAAAAATCTTCTTGAAAAATTTTATGACAAATATTAAGTGGCTATCCAGGAAGAACAGAATTTCTTTAAAAGTTTGTAGTGCTTATATATTTTTCTAAAGTAAAAGCAGCTTAAATTGGAGATCACATTAAAAATTGGGTTGTTATTCAATTCCTTTTAGTCCAATGTTTCATGGCTTTCCATACTCTATTGATTTCTGTGCATGAAGTGATGTAACTTGAGTATGCAGCAATACAGAGCAGCAGCAATCAGTTGAAGAGGCTAAAACTAGCTGTCTTGACATAGAGGATATTGAATTTCATTTATGATTTAAAAAAAAAGAAATAGAACCCAACTTTTCTTTCCCTAGATGCTACTCTGTGTCACTAACCATGAAAAGCATGCATATGACTGCTGAAAGACAGCTGACTGGCAGTGTTGTTACTATTTCGTTTATCCAAAACCAGGGATTCTTGAAAAATGTGTAACAGACATGGTACTCTGCTGTATCTGTCACTGAAAAAAAGAAAAAAAAAAAAGAGTTCAATGAGGTGTTTTGATATATATTGGCAAAGACTTCCATAATATAATTTACCACCAAGAGGTCCCATGGCAGATAAAACATAGGATGTTTTCATCTCTTTTTCCAGAGTATTTTGTGGCTAGCTGATGAACATCTGTTAATAAAGGATTTTTCCTAAATGCAACAACTTGAGGTTTTTTAATCTTCCTGGCAGCTTTCATGAAATGTTAGCAGCAAAAAGGAGATCCATGAAACTTTCTTAGAGATAATAAATATTCACTTTCTCCACTGTTTTGAAATCCCATAATGTCACCAGAGGTAAGGAAGAAAGAACATTTAAAAGACTTGCTCCCATTACCCACGATGCCACCTCTTTCCCAGCCTTTTGAAACTATCAAACGTTCATCAGCAATGCAGAGATTGCGAGGGAAGTGTTTGCTTGCCCATGAAAAAATATCTGCCACTTGTTCATTAGCACATTGTGATGGATCAAGGGTGGGTATTCTGTTCTTTGGAGGACCCATTAAGCATGATTTAGAACTACCACTCAGTACAAATCTTTTTCTCTTGCAGCATAGTAGTAGACTGTACACCTTGCTCTTTAAATTACAGCAAAGCAAGTTCACTGTCCTCTGTGCCCTTTCTATTTGGATTTTAGCTGGGTATGTATTTTTCAAGGAGGAATTTCTGAAGATTTTATGTTGGGGAAAAAAAGCCAACATATAATCCAGAAATAGGAAATTTTCTAAATTGCTGATCTCTCTTCAGAAAAATCACATAAAGACATGCAAATCATGATGGTTGCATTGATTATATATAAAACTTTGTGCAATCTTCAATTGCTTATTTTCAATAAACATGTTTAAAAGACAAGTAAATTGTGAAAACTATCCGGTATGATTTAAAAGTTTGTTTAGGAAATAGCATAGGACAAATGTATTTTAAGAATGTGATGAGATTATTGTTGATCTATATCAGACAACTTTGTTTTATTTTCTATGTATCTGCTTGAACAATCTTCTTGTAGCTGATTTTAGAGCCATTCAAAGAGCAGGAAACAGCCATTTTTCACAAAATAGTGTGGCAATTGCATTTCTGTGCAAAAATTATTGACAAACATGCTTTTAAATTGCATGGTAGATCTTGTAACATATGCCACTATATTGTACTCTTCATGTGTAATGAGAATGTGAAGGCTGAAGCTGACTTGCTCAAAAACTCTGGATGTATTTGCGCTTTAAAAAAGTTATTGTCAAAATCAAGATACAATCTTCAGAAACTCAAACACCTTTATTTTAAGAACTCAATTATTACCTGTATTTAGTTAATTATAATTAACTGTACATAGCTAACAAGCTTGGAATTGTATGCACAAAAGAAAAATTAAGAATTTTAATAAAGTTTGTTCTACAAAAGAATAAAACTACTCATACATGGTTGTCAAAATGTTTTAAAGTGATTAATTTAAAAGAAAGAAGCATAGGCAAAATTAGAATTCTTTTTCTCTCTCCTCCTACTCATTTTCATTCTTTTATTATTTCTTTTAGTAGTGTCTTTAGTTACAAATGCCTTGACTTTCTGAGGTGTTGAAAATCTCCAGTTAATGAAAAGGAAGATAAGTAGAGAAGACTAAACTCCACTGCTTCATATTGTAGTGATGATGGCAGTGTTTAGAATGGCTTGAAATAACATCTAAAATATGAAACTAAGAGGAAACAAGGACCTGAGATAGGCAATATTTCGCAGATAAGGTCACAATTTGTCTTAAGAAATAAGTGACTCACAGATTGCCTCAAATTATGTAAATACCACAACTTGATTTAAATCATGCATTGTGTAAGAAAAAAATCAAAAAAATTTATAACATGGAACTTTAATGGATGGATCTTTAAATATAGCAAAATACAGAGCAAACTATTTTTTTATTTCTGTGAATATTTCTATGAATCGTACTTTTAGAACAAATTAAATTTTGGTTTTTGTTGAGTTTTCTGTTTTCATGCTTCCTGAAGAAAATTTTACTCTTTTCTAGACAGTGCATTAAAATAATAATAATACATTTTTTGCTAAGAAATGTTGTAAGAATTTTGTATTTTATAGGCTGGACTTTTATAATTTTACAAGCATAAGATTATAAAATAACATAAATAATTACATTTTTTTCTTGTTCTTTTACCCTATTCAGATTGCATGAATACATACTATAAATGTTTAATTATTTCACTCTTGATAATTCTGAAGCCTTGGAAAATTTTTGCCTGACTAAAACCTTCAATAACAAACTAAACTGGGTAGGAAAACAGAACAGTTATACTTCATAGAGGAAAACTACAACACTGTGTTTACCTAAAGTCTGACTATCCTTTAGGCAGTTTACCTCTTTTACTGTCCTTTATAAAAAGGTGTGGTTTGAAAATATTTGTCATATTATCAAGGGGCTAAAAGAGAATCTGGCAACTTAGGACTTCTAAGATATTTTTAGATAAACAGTGTGAAGTATGATAAAAATGTCAGTTTTTCTGTCAGGTCTCCTTGAAGAGCTTTCCTAGTTTACGACAACAATGACAGCAGAAATCTACAATGACCTTTGATATATATGAAGTTAATTGTGTTCTTTGTGAGCTAATTGTAAGCATGAAACATTTTCTTAGCTTCACTTAATTTGCACTGTACTTGTGCAGTATATTCTAAGAGAATATGGACTTGTGCAGCCTTCTAAAAGAAAAATAAAACAAAGGAATAGTTTACCTAATGAGTAGGGTAGTGGAATGATGGGTTTAATCTCCATGTGCTTCTGAAAAACTTTTGCTTCTGAAAAACTTTTGCTTCTAAAACTCTACAGACTGAAAATTGACATGAAACCAATATCACAAATATAGGGATCACTGGCAAGCACAACTGAAGGAGTCATGAGAAACATGAGTCTAAGTTTGCATCAAATACCAGACACATGTACTGCTATGGATTATTAAATCTGTTTTGGGGTGAAATGACTGTCTAATAACTGAAACAAATTATAAGGTTTTTGAGAATGTAAATAGTATTTGCTCCTAATCAAAACCACCAGGTAGTTTCAGTATGGAGTTAGATGGCTTTGTAGATGGCTTTTTGGAGGAACATCCTAAGCTAAGAATATTGCAACAGTTTCAGAAAAGAATATGTTGACATAAGCTTTGTTTGTAATTTTATATTTTGTGGTATTTACAAATTCACTGATTTTTCTCTTTTTTAAATATATTTTGAGTTCTATTTTTCTGTTATAATCTACTTCCATCTGCGATAAGAAGGAAAGCATCCATGTTCTTATGTTTATTTTGAGGAGGTGTTTCCACTTCCTAGATTGATTGCAGCCTAGCTCCTTCTGCACACATGTTGTTGGTTATTTAGTCTTTTTTTATAATAGGTGTTATTGTTCAGCATTTCAATCCCATCTAGAGAATAACAGGTTCTCTCTTTCCACTCCATCTCTGTACATGTTTCCCCATTACATACTCTCAAGTAATCAAGGAAGTTGCATTTTGGCACTCTGGGAAGAAGGTGTGTAGGCTATTACCCTGTTTTTCTTCAACATACTGTTATGTTTTGAATGTTCTCTTCTTCCCATTTGCTGAATAATCCAACTTCATCTTTGCTAAGAAAAGAAATGAGTAGTTCAAGCCTCCCTTTAGGCTGAATGCAGGTATACTTAAATGTAGGAATAGATTCAGGGGATAGTGTTGATCTAAAAAAAAATCCCCCCACGCTGTACATGTACACTAGGCAAGAAATCTGCACAGATGACTCTTCCTAAGAGCTGCAGATATTGTGGGGTGAGTAACCATTCTCTCTGTGCTGAAAAATCAGTGAGACTCTATCCAGTATGTAATATTTTAGGCTTATTTAAATAAAATAGTTTGCTCTTCTGTTAAGCAAAGGTGTTTTCATGATTTTGTTATCTGAAATGTTTAGTATTTACTGAAGAGTTCAAGTGTTTGAAATCTCTTTTCTGGTTTTACTCTTTTGCTGTGTAGGGTAGAAAAAATCAGTACTGGAAAGCAGGCATGAAAGAAAGGTCAGTAGTTTTGCATCTGCAGTTCTATATTTGCACAGGTTGCTAGGCAATGTGAGAAAATCACAGCTCTAAACTGCAAGTGTGTTTTCAGACATCAATTATTAAAAAGAAATCAACAACTGTATTTAGTAATATAGTTCAGTACAATTACCTTTTATTAATACTACTGACCTTTGACAATTATTAGGTGAAATTAATATTATACATTTTGCATTTACTTCAGAATTGGTGGGCTCCTCCCTTCAAGGATCAGCTTATATTCATTTTCTCATACTATAAAAATTTCTTATTCCCTGTTTGAACATAGGAACTTGATTACATTTTTGCATTTTTGCTTCAAGAGCCATTGACTGTCATGATACATGTCGTGTGAATTATCAGAGTGTAGGAACGTGCCTTCTTCTAGTTTTACAGCTGCTGTTGGAGCAGAAAGCATGATTCTGGCTCCCACTTGGCAGGTGTAAGACATCCAATATATTTCTGAAAAGGATTGAGGAAAGGCTCTCAAAAGTTTTACAAACTATAAATAATATCAATATATTGGGTCTGAGCTGTAAGAAGGGAATACAGAAAGAAACTACTAAATGCAAAGGAGAGGGAAGGAAAGGAGACTGGGATCAAAGGAGAGGATGCTGCCTGCCCTGGGGCACTGTCTGAGGCTCTGCCTACGTAGATTTGGAAGCACAGTGACTCAGCAGGGCTCCTGGGAATGTAATCATGGTGGGGCAGAAGGTGAAAGAATTTTTTTCTGGCTCACCGTGTCACTTCATGTTTTACATAATGGATGAACATGGAGAAGCACAAGATCTAAATGCTTTGGAGTCCGTGCTTCATTCCGGTTTTTCTGACTCTGTTGTTGGCAATGAAGATCAATTCCTTAAAAAGTAAGAGTTTGTAACGGTGAGGGAGAAGGAGCTAGTTTTATGAATTATATGCTTATTTGCAGTCTTGGTATTTTACATGAATAACTAGCTTTAAGAGGAGAAATTAAAACATCAATTCAAGATTTTTGCTTCCGTGACGTTATACAAAATTCTGAATGTTCATTTTATCTTTTATTCCTCTTAATAGATTTCATTCAAAAACACACATGCAGATGTATTCTGCTAATAACCTGGATTCTGCTCATTATAATTAAATGCCATCTGAGACAAACAGTCCCTTATGATTCCTCCCTGTTTCAGCCTGGAGGGGTTCAGTTAATGCTATGTGTGTTTATCTCTCAATGGTTCAGCTTAAATCAGTTTTAAGCAGAAAATGTCTGTCTGAATATGTGAAATGCTTGTGTGACTACATAGGGTTAGAGTTTTCAAAAGCTTGAGATTATGTTAATATAATCCAAGAGGTGAATACATCTTTTCCTAGCTCACCTGATCACATCAGAGGGCACAGTTCAGAAAGTTTACAACAGACCTTGAAAGGTAACCCACCTAAATCATCCAAGTATTTGTATAAGTTATAACTGAAGTGTGAGTTTAATTATTGAAGAAATAGAGATGAAGCAGAGGTAAAAATTATAATATGTTCTACTAAATGGCAGAAACTATTTCTGGAGTAGGAAAACTTTAACAACATAATACAAATGAATACCAAATGAAACCTCAAGTCTAATATTAGGCTTTCTTAAAATAAGAGCAGTGAAGAGAAGCCTAGTTGCTCTGATTCTTAGCTCCTCAATAGACTAAAGTCTTGTTCAGCTACATATTATCAGTATAAATGTAAAAATAAATGTCAGTAATGTTTGACTCAAATAGAGATTAGATACTGCAATCATGGTCAGCACAGTTTTACAAACCATTTAAAAGTTTTGTTTTCTGTGAAAAAAGTATAATTGCCTATCCAAGATAACTTCCATGCTATTACATAGAAGTGTTTTAATTGTTTGACATTCCCACTACAAGACAGGTAAGTTCTGTGTTCATGTGCATGCTTGTGTGCATGGGTGCAGTGCTGTGCAACAGTGATCTGTACTCACAGAACCTTTCTGAGGCAAGGTGGATGCCTTATTCTGCAGAGGGCTTCAGAGGACCATTTGGGTAAAAAAGATGTGCAGTAGCTGCTCCTACAGTGCCTTGTGTGGGCTACATTGACAATCCCATTGACTGCATTAAATGCCCTTATCTGGTTGGTTATACTGGCACTCAATAAATAACCCACATTTTTCTTTGGTTTAATAAATTGTGTCATCAGCCATTTGGAAAGGCATGCTCTTTTGGCAGTTATTTTGTGAGAATATTTTAGTGTATTTTAGTGAATTCTGTGAGAATTCCTCACTGTGGTTTCTGACAACATAATCTTTTCACTGTTACTAGGAGGTTTTTTCAAAGTTAAAAATAGTAAGAGTAGTATATGTGAAATGATCATTAGGGTGAAATCAGTTGGATAGCTGAGGATGCAGAGAAACAAGAAATATATTTCTACAGCTTTTACAGTGTAAATCACGTTTCCAGCACTACTTTAAGAAGTTTTGCTATTTTTCATTTATAATATAGTGTTACCTATTTGTGAGCAAAGAATACAATATTCAATATGCAGAAAATATTGTGAGGTCTTTACAGATGTAATTTTTGACCACAACTGTGTAATAATATTTTTATACTATAGGAAATTGTGCATTTACTTCCTCATCAGCCTCAGATAACAGGTCTTCGCACCATTTCTTTCCCATAGGTGGATAAAGAAAGTGATTCTAAATGAAAATCTGAAAAAATCTAAATCATACAGCAGTCATTAAAGATCAAGGAGAATATACTTCAAAATGGAAGCACGGTCAAGGAAACAAAATATCAATATTTTCTGTCTTATAATACTTCTTCATTAGGCATCACTAATAATTTTATCAGTCATTACATCACTTACCCTCTTATTTGTTTTCAGTACTGCATCTCTTATCCACTCAATATAAAACAGAATGTAAAGGCTGCTTTTCATTGCACACGCCTATAATAATAGTTGTTGATATTTTTTGATACAGAATTACTGGATTACACTATATAGTGAAATCAATCTAATTATTCTATATTAATCTAATTATAGAGTATTGATCTAATGCTTTATCCATACTTCTTATGTATTTATTTCATTTCAATAACTTTAAGAAAATTGTTGATAAGTTGATAAGATAGGAGAGGAGAGATATTGTGTAATATTTTCCTTAATAGTGTAAATTCTAATTCTTTAAGGCATTGACAGGCTGAAGTTTTTAGGCTGAAATTTTTTGCGTCTGCTGCCTGATTCATGGCTGATGTGTTTTAAGTTGGTCTGTAAGGAAATAAAACCTATTCAATCATGCTGTAATATTAATCCCCACTTATTTTGTCTCCAAGTGCCAGATTCAAAGGTTTCAAGGATACTAAATTATCACAGACTTTGTAAAAACCATCAATGATATAAGGGAGAAAAATTGACCTGCTGTCTCAGCTAAGGGGTAGCAGAGGAACCGAACAGACTTTTAACTCTGTTAGCTGCCAGACAGCTTGCACACAGCTATAGAGCAGTCACAGTACTTGCTGTGCTTTCACCAGCCAGCATGTTAAAAAGGCAGGCAAAGGGCCCTGCAGGAGTCTGGGATAAAGGATGTGCCTCTTGGCACTTTGATAAAAATCCACCCCAATTGTGCCATATTATCATTCTCACACTAGTGCAATTTTCGTGTGCACATGTAAAAGCTGTTCTAACCATAACTAGAGCTGCACTTTTAACCAGGATGAAAACCTTATCAATTTATGAATCCATTAACTCTTTGTTGGCAAGAAAAGAGCTGGTTTTGAAGATTCTGACTCTGCTCATAATCCCTGTGAGGTGCGATGCCCTAATGCCTTATGTGGCCTTATGTGCCCCCTGCCCTGTCCATGGATCCCTTTGAACTCAGACCAAGGTAGCTGGACTTTATAGGAGCTTTCTTTGGATTCAGACCTCCCTCGCTGACTGACTTTCCTATATAGACTCCAAATCTAAGTAGCATAGCAGTTTTGTCTCCTCTCTGGGCCTTGAATCTGTTTTAAGGGTAGCCTTGTCTCTGGAATGCTCTTGGACCTGTGGTAACACAGCCATCTCCAGCCCTGACTCCTCAGTGAGCCCTGGATGTACAGAGTAGGTGGCTTTTCTCCAGTCCTGTCTTTGTCTACATCTACTGCTATTCCTGTCAGGACTCTGTTGCAAAGTCCCTGGAGCTGGCTGGAATGTTCCTTTGTCATGCCTAGGGGGGCAGATAGACTTTGTAACTCTGACCTGGCATGGGATTGTGTCCTCTTGGTGACAGCCCTGCCTGCAAGTGTTTTCCTTGGCTCTAGGGTCACCGTGTCTCTTCCAATGATCCTGCCTTCATTAGTCTCTGTTACTTGGTACGAAAACGTGGTGAAGCTTTTTTCCTTTAGTTTGCTTACCACTAAGGCTGGAAATCTCCTGACATAAAATGACTTTGAACAAAAGGTTAAAGTCCAAGTTAAGCATAAAGGAATAGTAGAATTAAGTTGTTTATGGAATCTTCATTTGCCAAACTCTTGTAAGATTTCTGTCTGTTGCAATAATTACTGCATTTTGTTCAGGGCACTGTAAAGTGTATTCAGCAAATCAGTAGGCACATTTCGTTTTTGTTTGCTGTACAGCTCAGACCTTATTTCAGTCAAAGGATTTTAACATGGAGATGTGCAAAGCTTAATTTTGCATGTGCTTTTCTGTACTAATCACTGTTATACTGCATAGGCACTGAACTAATTATACTAGATTTAGCTTGAGTGTGATTATTCTACTAACTTTTTTCTTGCATAGTAACTGTCCAAATGCACTGATTGGGCTGAGGTTAAGCAAATTTATTATTCTTTTAGTGAAAAATAAATTGCTTATGCCTACTGCACAGAAAAAGTCAGGTTCATGGACATTTTAGATACAGACTGACATGCTGCAAGCTGTTGACTTGCCTCTTCCTATATGCCTTCATGGTGCTTCCAGACCATGGATTTATCAGTTCCTAAAGCACTTGGCTTTTTATCCCACTCCTTGCTTTTAAAGTCTGTCTCCTACTAACCTCATATAAAGGGGTCAGTAGTTTTAGTTTCAGCAAACTGGAACTCAGAGTCTCAGTGTCAGGGAATTGCAAGTAGAGCCTTTGCTTACCACTTGTGAAAAGTTTTGTTTATACTCATAACCAAAATCCTGTCACCAGACCTCTGAGGCAGACCTAAAAGCAATTTGTCCATGAGGTTTTTGTAACGTTATCTTCTTCCTTTGTCTTATTGATGTTTTCCACACTTAACAAAGAAGCTAAGTCTTTTCTAGGAAGGTTTGTATTATGCAATGTGTATGTATTAATTTCTGAGGTAATTCAACCCGGTTTTGGCTCAGAAAAAGAACAGAAGATGTTCCACACGGAGCTGGCCCTCTGTAGTTATTTAGTAGGTTTGCTTTCTAAGTGAAACAATGTAGGGAAAATATGAAAGCTTCTGTTAGGTCATCTGCAGTTTTGTATGTTTTAAAATTATACGAAACAAGAAGGAAAGAAAAGGCAATACGGCACCACTGGTAGCTGTGCTAGGGGACAAAAAATTATCTGTAGCAAGGCTTTCTGCAATAATAATGTCCAGTGACTTGCATGCAGTGTTTTGACTAATAGAAATACTTTCACAGTAGTTGCTGCTGCTATATGAGCCTGAATTTACAGCTGCTTAGCAGGGGCAGTAAGAGTTTACTAAGGAATGCTTGTGACAGTTTGATACTTCTGACTAAATATGCCTGACACTAATGAGACATGGATGGTTAGTACCAGCATAAGTTAGAGTAAGTTAGAATAAGGATGACCTTTTATCATAGGTGTTTTGAAGGAGTTATCTCTGTGCTGGAGCTTAGTTCATGCTGTGCTTCACCCCCATAAATGCAACCTAGCGAGGAAACTACATTTGTGAGATGGGCATGAGACCATGAAACCAGACTGACGAGTTGCCATCCCTGGTGAGTTCTTCATGCACCCATTCCATGAAACGAAGTTTCTCAAGAGAAATGTCTCTGTGAGACTGCCTCCTTTTACAAACCCATTGCAAAAAGGCAGCATGGAGCTGTAGTGCCCCATTAGGAAAGTTGGTACTGGGTACAGCGTAGGGCAAAAAAATAAAGATCAATGCTTCTTGCCATTCATGAAGCTCTTAGCGGCATTTCTGCAATGGAGACACCTTCTTCATTCCTACCATAAAGCAGCTCCCCCCACAGAGTAGTCTGATTTCACAAATGGGAGGAGGACCAGTTTAAAATGTCTAACTTGATGTTTCATGCTGTAGAAATATTCTGAACAAAATCATCCTTCCAAAACTAATTAATTCTTTTCACTATCCTAGGGGCTGCAGAATATTTCTTCAGGGTGTTGAGAAATGCAAGTGCCTTGTCTGTGACTTAAATATCTTGGCAATAATAACTTGGGCTGCATAGTTCACCTCATTATCTGCTTCCAGAGTTGATTATAAGAAGAAAAAAAATGTATCTACCTTATAATAAAGAGGTTCAACACTAATTGCATACTGTATCAGCTGAATATTTTATAGAGATGAGAGCTACACACAAGTTGTTTGAATAACTTATTTCAACAAATCATTATAAGAGGGCTGGGGAGGAAGAACATTTGACAAAGAGAAGGATTTTAGAATAACTGCTATATTTAAAATTTGGATGTTAGTATTTATGCCATCACAGCAACTTTCATTACCTGCACGTGTTTAATTTTAAGGAAATATTTCCTAGGTTTGTCAGAGACTTGAAGACTGGAAGCATCCTCAGTGACAATGATCATGCATTGGTGGAGTTTACAGTCCTAAAGGATATGGATCACATATGGAGTAATGTTAGGTCCCTGAACTTCAGGAAAGCAAACTTCCAGCTCTTCAAGGAGATAGTCAATAGGACCCCCTGGGAGACTGCCCTCAGGGACAAGAGAACAGGACAGAGGTGGCAGATCTTTAAGGAAATCTTCCATGTAGTGGAAGACCTACCAATCCCCAGGAACAAGAAATTGGGCAGGGAAAGAAAGACCTGGTAGGGTTGAGTAGGAAACTGCTGGGCAAACTAAATGGAAAAAGCAAATGCACAGACAGTGGAGACAAGGACAGTAACCTGGGAAGAGTATAGAGATGAAGTTTGGATGTGTAGGGATGGAGTAAGGAAGGCCAAGATGAAGCTATAACTTAACCTGTCAAGGGATGCAAAGAATAACATGAAGGTACAGGTACATTAACCAGAAAGGGAAAGTCAAAGAAGGAGCATCCCCCCAATAAACAATGCTGGCAAATTGGTAATAATGGATGAGGACAAGGCTGAGGTACTTGAATTGTCTGACTCAGTCTTCAATAGCAACCTCTCTTCTCACACCTCTTGTGTGGATGGACAGCAGGATGGGGGCAGGATGAGTGAAATCCCTCCCACTCTAAGTAAGGTCCAGTCTATGTGACTTGATGAGATGCATCCCAAAGCCCTGAGGGAACTGGCTCATGTAGTTGTCAAGACACTCTCTATGGTATTTTAAAAATGATGGCATTCAGGTGAAGTCTGAGGCGAAGTCCCAGGTCACTGGACAAAAGTAAACATTATAAACCCATCTCTAAAAAAAGTAGAAAGGAGGACCCTGGGAACCTGCAGCCTGTCAGCTTCTTCTGTGCTCTGGAATATCATGGAATAGATCCTCCTAGAAGCTATGTTAAGACACATGGAGAACAGGGAGTCGATTTGGGACAGTTGTCATGGCTTCACCAAGAGCAGGTAAGCAACCTAGTGGCCATCTTTGACAGGGCGACCACATCAGTGGATATAGGAGGGACTATTAAAGTCATTTATCTGTAAAGCCTTTGACACAGACCCCCAGAATAACCTTTTCTCTAAACTGGGGAAGAATTTGATGGGTGGATCATTTGGTGGATATGGAATTGATTGGATGGTGGCATTCAGAGGATAGTGGTCAACGGCCCAAAGCCTCAGTGGACATCAGTGACAAGTGGTGTTCATCAGGGTTCTGTATTGGAACCAATATCTTTGTAAATGACTCAGGCAATGACAAAGTGATCAAGCACAGCCTCAGCAAGTTTGCAGATGACACCAAGCTGAGTGATGCAGTTGGTGCAAGTGAGGCATCCAGAAGGAGGTGGACAAGCCGAAGAAGTGGGCCCATGAGAATTTCGTTAATTTTAACAAGACCAAGTGCAAAGTGCTGCGCCAGTATCAACAGAGACCAGGGGATGAACAGATCCAGAGTAGCCCTGAGAAGGATTTGGGGGTGCTGGTGGGTGAGAGGCTGGACATGAGTCAGCCATGTGCACTCACAGCCCAGAAACCAAACATGTCCTGGGCTGCATCCAAAGCAGTGTGGGCAGCAGGGAGAGGGAGGGTATTCTGCCCCTCTGCTCTGCTCTGGTGAGACCCCACCTGCAGTGCTGCATCCAGCTCTGGGGGCCCCAACACAGGACCTGTTGGAGTGAGTCCAGAAGAGGCCATCAAGATGATTAGAGGGATGGAAAATCTCTCCTGCAAGGAAAAGCTGAGAGAATTGGGATTGTTCAGACTGGAAAAGAGAAGGCTTGTGGGTGACCTAATTGTGGCCTTCCAGTACCTGAAGGGAACATACAAAAAAGACTTTTTACAAGGGCATGTAATAAAAGGACAAAAGGAAATGGTTTCAAACTGAAAGACAGTAGGTTTGTATCAGAAGGAAAAAAATTCTTTACTGTGAGCATGGTGAGGCACTGGAACAGGCTGCCCAGGTAAGTTGTGGATGTTCCATCCCTGGGAGTATTCAAGGCCAGGTTGGATGGAGCTTTGACCAACCTGATCTAGTGGAAGGTGACCCTGTATGTGGCAAGGGGATTGGAAACAGGTGATCTTTAAGGTCCCTTCCAAGCCAAGCCATTATATGACTCTTAATTTAGTAATTTTACTTACTGATGGAAAGGGGGGCAGTGTGCCATGGTGAGTTTAGATGTGTGCTTTTGCATGTCCAGCAATTATGAAGAGAACTGTTCTAGTAGGTGCAGCTTCTTAGTCTTTTAACTAATCTATATACAATTTTATATTTTTTTACCTGTCTGTGTTATGTACTGATGCTTGGGTGGTTTAGAAAAGATCTGCAATTGTACATGGGTGTTGTTGTACTGAATAGTAAGTCTGAAGGACTTGATTTTTTGTGAGAGACTTCTTCTCACCTTGACTCTGTTGTAATTCAGTAGATAATTCAGGTGCTATTCTTAATCCAAACAATATTTATTTCTCCATTCTGCAGTAATTGGTAAATTCTCATTTCATCTGTGTTTATTTTATAACATAGGACAGTCTTTACCTGCTGGTTTGTTCCTATTGAAGTGTCTGGAATTCAAATCACATATATAAACTAAATGGCAAAGAGCACAGCAAGTTCAAATTCTGACCTCATTTTTGTGGGTTACAATGACTGTGCAGAGGTGGAAGTAAACATATAAATAAAAACAATTTCCTAACTGCTTCTCATTTTCAGTAGGTCAGGATACAGAATATACCCAACATTACTGATTTATAGCACTATATCTTTTGTTGCCTGAAGAAGTAAATAAACATCTGTACTCCAAGTTTCTCGGCACACTAATCCATTATAAAATGAGAAATTTGACTGAATGTTTGCCCAATGTGTAAATGCATGTGTGGGTTGCATGTAAGTGATGAAAAAAGCCACTGAATTATCAAATAAAGATTAAAAAATAAACTTGGGTATGTAGAGATATGCAGTATATTTAATATGCCTAGAAAAAAAAAGATTTTTTCTTGAATAAATACTTAGGTTAGATCAGCTTTATTCTGGAATTTCAGTTTCATGCAGTAGGATGCTGTAAAAGTTAAGGTCACTACTTAATGTAAATACAAGCTAATCATTCCATCTTTTCTGTGCCACAGCAAACATTTATAAGTTTAGAGAAATAAACCCAGTAACTATCCACAAGACTGTACATTTGGACTAGATTTCGACTACCTAAGTTACTATTTCCTACCAATTAAAAAGCTGAATGTATTCCTTCCTTGCTTCCTTTTGTCAGTGAATTGTACAACATTGTACCTGTTGTAAGAGAGAACATAGTTTCAGGGAGAAACATATGTGGGAAGCCCTGAAAATAACCTTTTACTTACTGAAGAGGTGCTCATCCATTTGTATGTACAGGGACTCCTGATTTATTACATGTTTCTTCAGATCAGTCCTGTAAATATGTATTGGCCAGAGAACCAGCAGGAGAGACACTTGCATGGTAGCAACAGCCCTCTGGAAGAGATGAACAGCTGTTTCAAGCTGCAATTTGAGTGGGATGTTGTGGGATGACTAAGTTGCTCGACTGGAACAACTTTCTACCTAGCATTCCTAACACTATTAACCTGAGTACATGCATGTTCCCAATGAAAGAGAGAAAAGCTGCTTTGTTCAGAAGTAGAGCAGTGTAGTGGTTTTCAGTTTGCCTATTCAAGTTTCTGGCCAAATGCCAGCACACTTATCATAATTTACCTGATGTTTGCTGTGAGATGAGGATTAGGAGTAGGCAAAGCAGGCTCAAACTTTATAAAGTATAAAGAAAGTTTAATAATATACCTAAGACAGAGAAAAAAACAAGAAAAACCAGAACAAACTCCTCAGACCACCCCTCCTTCCCCCACCTCTCCATTTCTTTCTCCCTGACAACACACAAAAGACAACATTTCGGCCTCCAGTCAGTTTACCACCACTGAAATAGCTTTAATTTCAGTTCATTTAGTGAGAGAGGTCCCTTTTGTTTATACCATGGATTTTTTGTAAGAAAAATACAGTTTTTGTGGGTCTTCAGCCTCATCATCAGCCGCTGCCTGGAAGAAAGATCGGCTTGTAGTGGATGCCTTCCACCCCACAGCCACTAGGGTGGGTCATGAACAGTCCATGGAGTACCTTATCAAGAATGAACAGTTCAATTGCAGCAACAAAGAAAATCCCTTCTTCTGTATTGAGCAACACAGGTTCTCCTGACAACACAAGTTCTTTGGCATTACCCCGAGACCAGGGCTCTGGGTCACAGCCTCTCCTCTCTCTTGGTTCCAGTTTCTCATCAGGCTGTACTTTTTCAACACCTACTTGTCTGTACCCAGGTATTTCAGTTCACTGGCTGCAATTAGAACCTCACATCCCCCCTTTGGACTGTTTCTTCATATATTACAGGGAATTTATTAGCTCAGTCCCCAACTATGGTTCTCCAAAAGAATTTTCAACTTCACTCTTGAAGCACTTCTCATACACCTCCCTCTAGGCATCAGTTCTGCTTTCCTCACTGACTGTAAAGTCTCTGTGCTGCATTTATGTAGATGTCCTCACTCGTTCCTCTCTCTGTGCAAGGAGGATGGGTGTCTGTAAGTTTAGTGCAGGCATGGATAGAGTTCATCTCTGTCTCTCTCTCTGGCAGTGTGACGATCCCGTGCTCCCTGCCGGGCTGTTTGAACAGGTCCGAGCTGGATGCCAGAAGCTCTCAGAGTCTCTGCTTGGCTCTGCGGAGCTGGCTCGGCCTGCTGGGGCCATCTGGGCCCGGGGTGACAGGGCAGGGCCTGGCCCGAGCGGGATGGAGTCCGGCCTGGTCCTTGCCTGGCCCGGAGCAGGGGCCTGGCCCTGTCTCGTGTAGCTGACACACCGGCTGAACTGGATCTGCTGAACATTCCAGCCGGTTCCTCCCCCATTCCTGGCTGCAGCTGCACAGCTGCCCTAAACCCCCCTTCCCCCCCTCTCCCTCCTTTGGAAAGGGGGGACGGGACAGGGCCTTACTGGGGAGAGAAGCAGGAGATGCTCCTCTCTACACAGCAGCAGGTCAAAAAGAGGAAGAGGCTCAGATGTTCTTTGCTTATATGTAGTTCTTTCCTCGAAGGCGGATCAACTTTTTAATTGGTTCACCTACACATCAATACTTAAAATTACCTGGTTATTGTCTCTCTCTCTCTCAGGAAGGAAGTTACATCTCTTCCTGCAGCATAGGTCACTCCCTAGATTTTGACCTCTCTTGACTAACCCAGGACAGTCAGTAACTGTTGATCTTTCTCCACTGCCAAAAAGAGATCACTACACATGCTTCCTTGTGGTGAGATACTAGCACTTCCCAAGCTTGCACGAGATATGGTACTGATAAAGACAACTGGTATGGACTTCTTGTTTTTCTGGAGAATTCTTAGAAAAAAGCAATAACAAGAAAAAAACCCAAAAACCAAACAAATAAAAAACCCCAAACAAAAAACAAACAACTCCCCCCCCCCAAAAAAAAAAAAAAAACCAAAACAAAACAACACCATCAAGAACAAAAAACCCCAAAAACAAGGAACTGAAAAAAATCCAAACAAATTTCTCTCTGAAAAGCTCTGTGATTTTGCAAGATGTTAGCCTTTGGACATTATTCTTACTGACTAAAAGTGCCTGAATTTAATTTGTGTGTATTGGAGGACCTTTTTGCATTTTGAAGTTATAATAGCAGAAGTAGATTGGAGAGCAGACACTCTGACTGTGTAGACTTTAATGGTGCCCTAGATAACTAACAGTTCAAACTTCTAAGATTCCATCCATGAATGTGATAACTTAAATGCTTCCTAGATTGCTCAGTTTAATAACTTGGCAAAACAAAACCTCAATAGACACTTTTATGTCTCTAATTTTTGACAGAGGATGTTTTTTCTTCAGTCTTTGTTAATTTCTTTATTCGGATAAGTGTATTAAAGATAAATTTTGTAATAAAGATAAATTTTAGAGTTGTGATTTGTCCTTTTGATACATCTAACTTAGGAGCTTTTCTTAGTAAACTTGAAACTATATCAATAATCTTTTTAAACATTATTTTTCACATTATAAAGTTGGTGTTTGGCTAGTACTGAAATTTATAATTTTTAGGAGAGTAAAAACCTTTTGCTAATTCATAGCTTCTGGTTCACTCAACATTTTAAACAATGGCATAATTTTTGATAATGACTGTTGGTCAGTCGAGTATGTTCCATTTCAATTTTAAAATAAGAAATTATGAAACTGACTGTCAAGGCAACTATCTTGGAAAGAAATTAGCTAGATGTAATTATAGCATGAGATTGGCGATCCAGGCAACTATTAACTAAATACATCAACGTTTGGGAAAATTATGTATTTTTTTCTGTAGTCCAGGAATGAATTATCTTTACTTCTTGTATGCCCTATGATGTACATTATTGTTCATTAATCTTCATGCAAAGAATTAATTATTGTATCATGCTTGAACATTGTTTCTTCCTGCAATACCTGTGGCATTTCTTTCAGTCTCTGACATTAATATGATTCCAGCTCTTCATTTGCATAGGAAGTTACTTGTTGGTAGCAGCCAAAAAAAAAGATTTCGTTATGGCATGAAAAGACATGTGATGGCAAAAGCTTGTAAGAGCTAGATGGAGCCAGTTTGTTTGTTTGTTTTCATTCCAAACTTTAAGCAAAGTAAATGGTGTGTGTTACAGCAATGGTGATACATGGCTTTGAAGTTATGTGTTGATGACTTCAACCTCCTAGTGTTAGGCGCTCTCAAGAAGGAAATTGTAAACATTTTTCCAGTAAGGAATCTGCTTTGGTTTAGGCATGTGCTCTCCCCCCCCACACACCTTGGCACCCTGTGAAATACCAGTTGAGACATAACCATCTGTTTTTTTGAAAATAAAACCTAAATAAAACTGATTATGATTTAATGAATCTCTGGAAATAAGCTACACAGTCATATGAAATTAGAATAGTCACACTATTTAAAACAATCAAGATATTTAGTAATAAACACTTACCTTCAATTTGAAAAGATGTTAGGACAGTAGAAATCAGACATTGAGATATGACATATCTGAGCAGCCCAGACAGTGACCCCTAAACTCTCCAAACCTGACTAGATAGAAAAGCGTGAACTGTGGTTAATCAAGCAGTCTATTACATTCATCTACCCTACATATGATTTCTTAGAAATGTGAACTCTTTCTGAAAGAAGAGGTGATTTGGGAAAACTTGCTTTTGAGACAGAAACTGTCTGCAATTAATATTTCAACTGCACTAATTGAAGTTCGACAGGACATCTGATTCGTATGTAGTTCTGTTCCAAGCCTGTTGGAAGATGGAATACCGAACACATAGGTTTGTGATGTGTGTCACCACTTGTAAAATCTCTTTCCCTGGCAGATTTATTTTGTGCTAGCTGCAAGAATTTTTGTTAGCAAAAGAAAAAGGAACTCTTATGCAGTTCTTGCCTGAGGTTTGGAACAAGGCTTTGCTGTGAAGTGGTAACTGACTTAAAAAGTCTGTATTGTATAGAGCTATGAGTTTGTCTGTCTAGAGATGTGGAAAATATTGATATCAGAGATGAAAAATACAATACATGAAGATGAGGCAAATCAGTTTATTGTCAGAATTTATAATTCCTCTTTTGAGCAGAGGAGCATTACTCCAAGATATCTGTACCTTTTTTTAACTCAGTAAATTTTTGATTTAGATGGGTATGCTGTAATAATATGACTAAAGGCTATCAGGAATAGAAAACAAAGTCTGGAATGATTGGTAAAAGGAATTTGATAGAGGGAGATCACTGAGATACCATGGTTGATTAAGTACATTAATTAAATTTATTGATATTAATACAGTCCTGCTGATATATTTAAGAAAATGGTTCCTTCTTGGTAAGTGTGTGTAATCTGAAAGAAATTAACAATTTATTTCTATCCATCACTGTTTTCCTTAAACTAGCCTTCGAAAAGAAATGTTACTGCTTTGTGATTTAGACTACATTTATGTGTTGACTTTCATTTCAAAATATGCTGCTAATATCTGTAAAAACTTAAAGCTACCGTGAAGCACTATGTATCGTTTGCCTAAAATTCAAATTTGTGAGTCATGCGTGGTTTGGACTGATTTTTGGAAGCAGAAGTCATTGATCTAGCAGTATCTACCAATTCACAGAGAGCATAAAGGTTATGTTTTATATATGAAAAAGATCCTTCACGGGAATTGTCTGTCCTTTGTTGAGGTTGATAGTATTTAAGGGGACTGTGGAATGGGAACAAGCTGACAAACTTCCTTTTCACTGTTTGGCTCAGCTGACCCAGAAGGTCCCAGAAACCGCAGTCCAGGAAGGTTTCCTGGCAATTTGACCATCTTTCTTCTTTGCAGACAGTCTACCAGACTGCTTTTGGGTTCTAGGGCCTTTGCCAAGTAATCTGAGAACCAGGATATGCCACATGGTAGATATTTAGGTTTATTTGTAATTAAAAATTTCAAAATATGAAAATCCTATTTTGCTGTTTGTCCTGTTCTAATTTCAGTTGCTTTCTAAATATTAAAATTCTTAAATAAAATAGTGGTAGGGGTGTATTACTCACTTCTACTATTAACTAGCTTGCTTATGTCAATGCTTATAGATTTTATCCAAGAAAAAAAAATGCATCTATTTCAGTTAACTAATGTGCTGCAGGAGGTAAAATTCTTGGAATAGAAGAGTAACACAATATTTTACACATGCAGCTTGTGTCAAGGATTACACAGGATGAAAACACTTTCTTGACATCGAAAGAAAGCTGTAGACTATCTGCTTTCACTGGAATATTGTCCTTCACTAAGTAACATTCTTAAACTACAAACTTTTCCTTTTGTAAAAAGCGCTGAAAATCTTCCACGTCTAATCTGAAAAATCATGGAAGATTAATTGCAGGTCTTACAAATAGTGATTTTAATTGTTTTTTATTTTACTTTTAATTCTCTTCGGATGCTTACCGGGGAAGCTGGGCACTGGAGCTGGCAAGATAAGGAATGTTTTTTTCTCCCCTAAAGAACATGCACTTCAAAATACAACAAGCCATGGCAAGCAAGGGGTCATAAATGGAAACAAGAAGGCAGGAGCATGTTAACAGTATCATGTGGTTATTTAATGAAGTATGGCCATATCTGAGTTGGTTTTATTTTACTTGGGTAGTTTGAGGCTTTTGAGGAGTTAGAAAGCATGAACTTTATATGAACTATGGTTTTCTGTGTGCCCGATGGCTGAGCTGCAAGGCTCTCAAGCTGCACGTAATTGAAAAGACAACGTATATTGGTGTGTCAGGAAACATCACTTACATCTTTTTATGCTGCATTTAGATCTTATGGAAACTTAACATCAGACAGTCCCTCAGGTCTCGAATAGCCATTATGAATGGACTCCTACAAACAAGTGAACAAATACTGACTTTTTAAGAAATTATCCTCTGGAAAACAAATCTTGGTAAAGTCAGTGGAAAAGTAGAACATTAAGGGATTTATTATGATTAGCACAGCATGTTTTCAATAACAACTAGTCCTTGACTTTGTGTTCAGTATTTGAGGTGAGGGGTGAGGAGCGGGGTAAACGACTCTCCTCTTCTTTAGTCACGCTTTAATTGCCATAGCTACGTGAATGGGGAAGAACAACATGCTTGAATTGCTAAGCATGTGAATTTTGACCTTGAGAACATTTTCTAACAGATAGTGCTTAACAGGACTCAGAACTGGAGAGCTTACTTCTAAGGTCCAAAAGGTGAAAGAGTAGCTTCTGCCTCCATGTTTTTTAAAATATAGTAGATCTTTAACTCTTTGTATTTTAGAATTACAGATATAAAGTAGGTTTTTCAGTAGATTTCACAAAGGTTTAGAACAGCACAGGCCTATGAGTGGTCTGAAAATTGCCAGATTAACAGGTTGTTAAGGGGTCTAACTCTCTTTTGCTAAGGTTGATGAATTTGGAATGCTAAGAGTCTCTCTCAAGGCTGTCTTAAACACTTTTACAGTCACAAAATAAGTGATATCGAGGCTACTTTCTTACTGATAGTTCCTCAGGAAAATAATTAAAAAAAAAAAATATGACAGACTTCTGCTGCAACAGAACAAAGGGCTGAACACTGTTTTTCTTGGGGAGGTACAGCTCAGTTTCTCACAAAAACTAAATTGAATTTACCTTAATCTAGTTGGCTGATTTTTCTGGACAAGTTTCTGGACTGTAAGACAGGGTCTTAAACATGCTAGGGTTGATTGGTTTGTGCAAAAAGGAGGTTGCAATTAAATGCTTTGTCCTTTCATCTTTTACATAGGATCTTCCAGGAAATGGCACAACAGAATCCTATTGGAGATTACTCTTTTATGGACACTCATTTAAGAAGAAATTAAAAAAAAAATTAAAAAGAGTTATCCCAGAATTATTCAGAAGAATATTTTGAATTAAGGAGGTGTTGCAACTTCATAAACGAAAATCCTCTAACAATTAATTGAAGCTTAACTTCCTACTGAGGCAGCATGCACTGTCCTGGTACCTCGATGATGCTTGTAGAGAGCCATCTGGAGCTCATTAACAGGAATTAAAAATATTGTGAAGAAGAAAAAAGAAGCTAAAGAAATATCTGCCACTAAACAACTTGCAAGCAGCAGATGATACCATAAATGTATTACCTCTCTGCATTGCCTGGCACTTTCCTTTCTGGACTGAGCAACAATCAAAAAGAAGTGACTGTGAAAAGGATATATCTGATGAATGTTTTTAGAATTACATCAGTATCTTACATGAAAGTGACTTCTTTCTGGATGACATACACTCTTTAACTTTTTCAAATAAAGCACTAAAGCCCTAAACCTTCAGTTTTTCTCTCTCCCCAGTTCTCTTTTTTTTGGCACGTGCAGAAGTATTTAATAACCCACATGCTCTTTACTTGCCTCTGTATTTTCATTATTTATTTGTTTTGCTAAACTATGGTATGTGCAATAGAGAATTTGTCCCACCTTTCCAAATTCTGAGAAATCCCACAGTTGAATAGTGGGGAATATTTCATTTTTATCTTTGTGGAAAAGAGTGGTTTTGAAATAGCTTCATCAGCAATATCCATTTCATGCACAACTGCAGGAGCTTGTTGTCAGCAGGGAACAAAAACAGACCATACCAGTTTTTAGTTTCCTTAACTCACAAGCACTGCAGGAAGTCAGATCTCGTGGTGTTACTTGAGGTCTATATGGAAGCAACAAGAAAATGGTTTCTATAAAGCAAAAAATAATAAGAAAAACAGAACCCTTTGCAAGTAAGCGGCAACTAACTCTGCAAAGCTATTTAGCTGCAGAAACAACCACCTGATTTATAAGTAATTTCTGTTCATTTTGGTTGTCAATAATAAATGAGTGATATATTTCACACGTGACAGTTTTTTCTTAATACCCTGTAGTACTAAGACAGTTTTTTGCTTATTAAATTTTGAGAAAACGACACTGGAATTCAGAATGTTTTCAAAGGAGATCTCAAGAGACTGTCTATTTATGAGCCTGAAACAGCAACATTTCCAGGTAAAATAGACGCAGAATTGGGGTTTTTTTTGTGAAATACCAGATGCTTTTCTAAAGCTGTAGAAATAGGATCCACATTGTGGTTTTCCAGAATGTCTAGAACTATCTGGCGATTTATTTAATTTTTAGATTTGCAATGAAACTTAACACTGATAGGCTTTATTGTAATACTGGGATGCTATTATTGTTACAGAGGATGCAATGACCTTAAATTTAGGAAAATAAGAAGGTAAAGGGAAAATAAGATCCAGCTTTAGTGCAGGTTTATTGAGTGTAGGTCATGCCAACATAAGTGGTAGGGGGAGTAGGAAATAAAACAAGTAATCTGATCAACTGATGTAACACTTCATGAGATTTCATGGAAAAGAAATAATAGAAAAGGTCACCAAAACTTTTTTTTTGAAGGAAGAAGTTCATTGGTGTGAAATTGCTGGCAGATTTTAAATGTTCCCTCCTGGTGTTCACTTTGGTATTTACTTTGCATGTTACGAGATTTGTTAGTATATAATGTGTCTCAGGTGAACTCCAGGACTTTAACAGAAGTTCAGTGGTGCTTAGTGGTACAAAAGACACAGACGAGAATGCAAAAACTAATTCTGGGATTTCTGCTGCCTGGAATTTGCATACTGAAGCTAAAGAAGACAAACCTGAGTGTGACATGAGAACCCAAAATAAAAATGTGATGTAGCCACTAAAGAAATTAAAGAAGGTAGAGGTGCGGCTGCTAATATTCCATCAGTCACGAAGCCTTCTTTTCTGTGGTGTGGCTGTCTGAGCTGTAATAAGAACAGTGATGACTGTGAGCAGAAATTGGGGGACTGAAGGGGCTCATCTCATAACAAAAACAGTGTGGCGTGGTCAGCTCAAGCCCGTGTTTTATTCTCTATATGGGACAATAAGTCTTCTGTATAAAAGCAATCCTCAGAAAACTAGAATAAATGGGAGGGGAGGAGGAAGGGGCAGGAAGAGTTATTAATAGCCAACGCACTACCTTGTGAAAACAACATGCTATGATTTCTGAACAAATGTGGGACTTTTGTTATAGGGCCAAGGATTAATAAAGCAGTTTACAGTGTGTGATATATATCTGGGGAATTAAAGGAACCTAGTGACAAGGTACAGCTTTGAAATATTTTTTGATACTCTAGCAATCCATTGTTTGACTATAAAAGCTATATTACAAATATCTAAACCATTTGACATTAGAAAAGAAAATGTTTATACATTTTCCCCTTATCTATCAAGAAAAATATATAGCTAAAAATTTTAGTAGCTTAGGTAAAAGAACACCCAGACACAGGAATTATACAGAAAAGAAAACTAACTGATCACTAAAATGTTTTTCTTTTTAATATAGTTATTTTATTTATTTAATCAAGCCATGAAATAAGGAAACAAAATTATTGATGTGTCCCACAGCAAGCCCAGCCACAAGTTAGTTTCTAGTAATCTTTGAGAAATAGTCAAAGATACTTTAAAAACTTTTTAAAGCAAAATGCAAAATTATGGCACTGAAGTAATGAGTTATTTCTCTGGTCTTTTAGCGCATAGTTACAGCTGAAAATCTTACTGATTTCCCAGATAAATATTGCAGAACACTTGATAAATTAATTGGCAAAAAATGTGGATTAGAATCTTATTCTTGAATTAAAATTATCAATATGCAATTTATTTAGATGTTAGGAAATAACTAATATGTACATGTTGGGGGGTATTTGCTTGCTTATTTTTCCCTATTCATTCTAATATTAATGAAGGCATTGAGTGCTGGGTGGGAGATGGACATTTTTTACTGTTTGTATAAACTGTGTTATTTTCTGACATTTGCAGCAACTGCATACTGGTAAGCTGTCTGAGAAAGATGACTTTTAATCTTGTCATTTCCAAAGTTCATGCTCAAGTTTATATGGTCAAGGTCTCAGAGTAATTCAGGGGAGTAACATCTGAGTTCTAACTGCATACAATATGAATTATCTGTGATGGATACCATAACTGGGCCTGGAATATATTTTAATGTCTTATGTATAATGAAAAATAAGCATATTTTGGAAGAATGGACTTGCCTGATTTTGGGAAAGGAAGGCAGGAAAGAATGAGAAGAAAGGAAGGCAGTAAATAAAGATGATCAAGGTGCATTTTCCTTTTCTATAATGTTCCTCACAATAACATTAAATAACAATCTAACTAACAAGCCCTCAAAAACAAAAAAAACCCCAAAAAACCCCACAGAAACAAAAAAACCCCAAAATACTCACAAAACAAAAAAAACCAAAAAATCCACAAAAACCCCAAAAGCCCTCAAATCCCCCCAAACCAGTTATATAAAATTGTAACTTTCTTTTTTTGTGTATTGGTTATATTTCACAATTCATCTAGTAATTAAATGTTTCAATTATAAACCTGAGTTTAACTGAAGGTTTTTCAAGCAGCTTTTTCACAGAAAAGTTTTCACTCTCAAAAATTATAATAGTTTAAGAAAAAAATCTATCCCATCCAGCTAAACACAAAATGACTATGAGTGGTTGTGCTACTCTTCTCTGAGGTATAAGCTTTAAATTAAATAAGGTGCTATTTTAGCAGCAGCATCAAGGTAGAAGACAGGTGTATTTCTTCTTCTTTAAAAATTGTTATAATATTATACTCTTTTCTTGGTTTTGGCTAGAACATGCTTGTTTTGAAAATTTGCCTTAATATGAGAAATTGAACCTCTGGTATAATAATTAATCTTCATAGAAGATAATTTCCATTTCAGAAAGCAAATGTTAACTCTAAAACAGGATTCAGTTAAAGCTTTATTGAATAGATTCATAGTGATAATCAAAGAGCTCATTACTTGCCAGCAGACTAACAAAGTTGAAGGAGACTTTGAAACTGTTCAACTTACTTAATACTCTCTTATAAAGTTATATTACTTCAAGACTAACAACTTCAATATAATTGTTCTTTTTTATTCTAATCTCATTTGACTATGAAAAAACTTTGGTATTGTTCCACTCTTGAAATGTTGCAAGATTAGCCTAAACTCTGACTGGTTTGTGTGTTTCAGCTCCAATCTCTAAATTATGGTGCTATAATTTATTCAGAAGGATCAGAATTAATTATAATATGAAAAACAACTTTTACTGAGGTTTTTAAGTACCTCTGCAGTAAAAATAAAACCTAAACTAGCATATTACTTGGTACATCTCCATGTTGAGGAGAATTTGTGTCTATTAAAACAAAAATTGTAGTAATTAATAAAATATGGATTTTTATGACTCAACAAGATTGATGTGTCTTGTAACCAGTGTTGCTTAACACCGGTTAGGAGAACACAAAAAATGTACTCATTTCCCTGAAAAGTGCTCCAAGTTCCCACAGTGATGAACTTGCTGGGTCATTTGTTGTTGAAATAAAATTCTGTGTAGGAGACTGTCTAAACTAATATATCCACTCAAGCCTTGCTATATTAACAGAACTTCCAGTGGCTATTCTATCACAGCAAAAAATAAGACAGTGGCATTGTCTTCAGTGCCTGTCATACTTTGAGAAACTTTGAACCAATTTACTCCAAAACAACAACAACAACAAAAATCTAAAACTCTATTAATTTTAAAATAATAAAACATGATGAACTGCTTTTGTCCACAGAGAAATACAACACAAGTGTCTTGGTTCTGGACAGTAATTTTTGCAGTCGTCAGGATGGGCATGGCTTGGGTCAAGAGATTATTCCATACCATGTCATGTCATTTTTCAAGGCTGGGGAAAGGAGTCCCTTCCTGGTCACAGAGTATGGCAGTATAGCTGAGTGGCTTTCTCTGTGGTGAACTCTAATGAGTGAATCATTCACCTCTTGTACGCTCTGGTGTTCATATTGTTGCTGCTCCTGTTTGTTTTCCTCTCTTGTTGTTTCCAGTAGATTGTTCCCTTGTCAACCTCTGATCTTTGCCTTTTGTAGCTCCAGTTCTCCTCTCCAGCCCTCCACAGGGAAAAAGGAATGGTGAGGGAGAAGTGACTGTGTGAGCAGTGCATGGTTTGGAGTGTTTCAGTGGAAACACTCAATTGGGAAATACCATTCCTAAACCACAGCAACAAGTTGCATATATATTTGGATACTGCTTTTGGTGAGGTTTTTTTTTTGTTGGATTCCAAATGTTTGTTTGAGGCTTTTTTTTGTTTTAGTTTGTTTGCCTGGTTTGGTTTTCTTGCTTGTGACTTTCATTGGTTGTTGCTTTTTGTTTGGTTGGTTTTGAGTTTTGCTTCTTTTTTGTTTTGGGAGGGGTTGTTGGGGCTTTTTTTGCATTTTTAGCTAGAAGAAAGAATGATGTGACTTGATTTTCATAAAATTTGCCATCCATGGTGTATTCCTAGGACATTTAAATTAGGTTTAGATAAATTCTCAAAGCTTTTACCTTGACCTAACCTCTTTCAGTTGTGCTTTAACAAACCTCAGCGAAGGAGATGGACTGACTCCCTATAGATCTTCCAGCCCAGTTTCCCGTGTGCACTGATTGCCAGATGAAGGGAATGGTCAAAGAGAATGGCAAGTTTGCTTTATTCCTTTTGGAAGGTCTGCTATATAGATATGAAGAGAACTGCAGGTTCTGAAACCTTCTTGGAAGAAGAAATGTCTTTAAGATCCATAAATCTCAGCTCACACTGACATTAAATCTTGGATGATCATGTTTTACAGAATCACAGAAAATCAATTAGAGTTGGAAAAGACCCCTGAGATCATCGAATCCAACCTTTTAAATCATTCAATGAATTTCAGAATGCAGTAAAAAGACAGACATGGCACTTTTCTATTCAGAAATTATACTGTCCACAATTACTCTGCTTTCAGTATTTATTTTTCTTGCAATAGAATAAATCCTAAAATTTGGCCCCCCAACTCCTGCTAATCAACAGAGAGGTTTGTGGTTATCAGGCAAATGCCCTCGTGAACTTCTTAACAAACAATTGCTTAAACTGCAATCTTTTCTTCAGAAGAAAGATCTGCTGGGTTTTTGATGAAAGTTGTACAGTGAGACCAAGAAATTCAGTGGTCTGGGAGGCATCAGTCTCAATGGGTAGTTTTTCTTTCCTTGAGTTGTAGCACACTGCAGCGGCTCAGAACTTGCTAGATAGGTTTCAAAGGAAATCACATAACTGAAAGCAGGTTACCAGCAGCATCAAATTTTAGATTTATTTGGAATGCAAGTTCCTTACTGAAAATTATGAAGATAAAAATTCTAAGCTCCTCTTCCTCATCATCCAAAGGAAAGATTTGACAATCATTTATTGAAAAGTGTTCTTTTAACTGCTTGATATACATAGACCACTTGATTGCTATAACTATTCTGTTGTACTTCACAGTATCTTACTTCCCTTTTCACCTTGACTTTATACTTAAACAGAACTTTTATTTGATTCATTAACATTGCTTCATGGGAAATTGAGGGAAGGGAAACTAGCTGTACTGATGGATAAAAGCACTTATGTGGGGAAAAAAGAAGTCTATTCTACAAAGAATAATGTGCTAGGTTTCAGAACAATCAATCTTTTTTTGCAAGGTTTGGGACATAGTTTGCTTGTTGTTTGACCTTCAATGCTGTCAGAATGAGAATATGCAACTGTTTAAATCAAAAGTAACCGTGGATTCAATAGTCCTTGGTAATGTTAACGCCAAAAGTTCCAGACAAGTCAAAAGTTTAAGGTCATATTGTTTGACTAGGGAAGTTTTTCTGCAGCATCTGTCTACTCTCTGCAGCAGAGGTGTGTGTAGCTGTGTCATGGCAAGCCTGTACAACATTAAGGCAAAATTCATGTTGTGTTTCATTTTCCTGTGTAGAGACTGAACGCAGGGAATGGTTTACAACATATTTGTTCCCAATATTTCGCTGTTCAACTTCATTAAAGTGAATGGAGATCCACCAGATATGCTAAGTGATCTTCATGTGTGTTAATTTTTAGAAAGCACTTTCTGTCATATTTTCACTCTTTCTTCAAAAAGTGGTAGATCACTAAATTATTATAGCATTCCTGAGTCAATAATTGCATAGAATCCAGAATATTTATTTGGAACTTTTATCTCTAGTGAGACCTAGTTCTAATAATATATTTGTCATCTATATAAAATAACTAAAAATACAAAAATAACTGTAACCTCCAAAAGTACCCCTAATACCAGCATAATAATGCCAACAATATGTATTTGAAATTACTTCCATATTTTGTTCGTTGTCTTGCATGGCACAATATCAAGCAGAAAGTATTTTTGACTCTTTTGCCAAAAATTTCAGGAGCAACTGAAGAGTGTAGCAAAGGACTTATTTTTAAAATAAAAACCCTCCAAATGTTTAGAGGGTTATGGTTTAGATAAATCTCCTATGGAGGCAGGTTTCTGAAGAAAACAATATTCAGTAGACAATACTGGAGTAATATAAAGGTTTGTCTAATGCTGCACTATATGATCAAAAGACATAAACTTTAAATGATGTCCCTAAGTTCTAGTACCTCTCAGGACCTCCCAGTTTTACACTTACAACATACAGGTTTTTTCTGAGAGATCCAGTATTTCTTGACTACAGACGAGTACTTTTTTCCCTGAAAGTAAATGAATTTTGGTGCCAGCAATGATGAATTAAGGGGAGTAGTGAAAAATTCAATTTCCTGGTCTTTATACTATTTTTAGGAACACATTGAAGTCCTCCTGTGAGACCTAATTTCTCAGACTGAAATTTAGGTGAAGTAAAACCTGTCTGAGTAAAAGGCATCTCAAAATGGCTTTGGTGGCCTTGACAAATACCTGTAAGTGTTGAACAGGTCTTCTGATGTGCTTTCATTTTCCACATGAATTTGGACAGTGTCTCAGTGTTTAACATATTTTGTTCACTTTCATTTTCTGTAGCAATGGCAAGATAAATGTTAGTTAATTCAGTTGACAGGGAATTAACAGAGAACTGTTTTACTTCTTAGTAGCCTGTATAATGTGTTTTCTGTTAACTTGTAGATGGGGATAGGAGGTGTTTCTTTGAAAAGGGAAAAAGTTCACGCAGTCTCTTCTGCTCTAGATAAAATCCGTTGTGTCATAGAGTTGGCTTTTACTGTGGTTCTCTTGAAAGGAGGTAGTGTTGATGTCTGCTGACATAGGCCTTCAGTGAGATAAAGTATCTGTGCTATATCCAACCTTCATGCTGTAATAGCTTTTTAAAAGAAAAGGCATAATATTTTAAATGGTTTTGTTAGCAAGATTACCAAGAAAAGTTTACACAATAGGGGTATTAAAAACAAACAAAACTCCCACAATCACCCCCCAGTGTTTGGGCAAGTATTTTAAAATTTCATGAGGCTGACAGCTGTTGGAGAGGGGAAAGACAAAATATTTTAAAACAAGATTGGGGGCTTTTGTTGTGAAGAATTTTGAAAATACAGTGCCTTTTCCTTAAAATGCCTAGTTATGCCTCATCTGGCTGGTGAAGACTTGCTATTTGCTTACTTAAAAGTCCTACTATATGGACATCCTCTGACCTGTGGACTTTGATTTCTACCTCAGATCACTGTTTTGTTCAAAATAAAACATTTTTTTGAGGACACACTGAAATAAATGGCTTACTAACTATCTCAGATTTAGAAAATTGAAAATTAAACATGTTTTGAAGAAACAAGAGCAAGCCAAGAGGCATCAGACTCTTGTCATAAGCCTTGCCCTTGAGACCTTTCTACACCTTGTCTGTCCTCCCCTGCACAACACTGAAATAGTTTGGTGTCCTTCCTGTATTGATGGTCCCAAAACTGCAGACATCCTGCATAGATTTGCATGGTTTAAAAAGACGTAATTAAAAAAAAATACATTGAGAAGCCACCCTCACATTAGGACTGGGGTTGACTTGAAATAGCCCTAAAACTCTTACAGGTCTGAAATTTTATGGAAAGGGAAAGAAAGTATAGGTCTCCTTGGTACATGAGAGGGGCACAGAGTTGCCCAGATTTTCAACTGGAGAGAGATCTAGAAGGGCAATAAAAGTCTGTGAGGGTCTGGTAGAGGATTAAATCATCTGTCATGACATGGTGGGGTCCACAACTGCATCAATATCAAAACAATTGGAATATACTGTTTTAAGTATAGAAATAAAATGTGCCCTCAGGGGTGGAATCACAGCTAGTCATGTCTATTCATGTATGGATGGCATGGCTGGAGGTTCTGACAACCTCACCAGTGTGGCAAATGGGAACAAAAATTAAAAGTAGCAAAATAGATATGGAATGCGAAGGACTCTACTGCAACGTGTCCCTCTCTAATGACTCCACTGCACAATATTCTGTGTTACTGACTTCTTTTGAATCAGTTGAAGCATTGTGGTAGCAGGTACATTTTTTGGTGTCCTTCTGTGATGATGATGCAACAAACAAAAAGGGAGTTAATATTGCCTAAATGTGCTAGAGCTAGTATTTACATATAAAAATCAGTGGAATATAAGAGTGCTATATATATTTTGCTATAGAAATAGATGCATATAAAATTTACAGTTCTGTTTTCAGCTTCTATTGTTCTGTTAGTCCTATAAATGTTTGTAGTTAGTATAACATCAAAACAAATTTCAAAACATCTGAGAAAGTGTAGAAAAACTCCTGCACATTCACCTTTTAATAAGGTAAATCCTGTAAATCCTCTTAATGATCTGCAGTAATTCAGGCACTTGTTAATGCAAGAAACATGCAATAACAGTGGGACCTTGTAATTTTCTTGTTGAAAATAATTCCAGATTTCATAGAAGACGAGGTTATCTATCACGCTGTCTAATTGTATCTTGAAAACTTCCAGCTACGGGGGCTCTGCCATACCCCTGGGGAAGTTGTTTCTGTGGATGATTGTTGTTTCTGTAAGAATTTCTTTCTTATGTTGAGATGAAGCCTTTCCTGGTTTCTACCTGTAATCCCCTGTCTTCTTCATGTGGCTCCCTGCAAAGAGACAGTCTCTATCCTCTTTGTAGTTGCCCTTTAAGTACCTGAATACCATGAAAAACACTCCCAAGCCTTTTCTTCTTCAAGGAGATAAGACCTAACTCCTGAAGTCTTTCCTTACAGGATTGCTCTCTGGCCGGTTGTTCATCTTGGTGACCTTCCTTTGAACCATGTCTAGTCTGTCCACATGCTTCTTTAAAAGTAAGAACCAGAACTGGACATAATGCTCCAGGTGCAGCATGAAAAGCACTGAGTGGATTGCAGTGACTGCATGTCTGTTGATGCTAGCAATGTCCCCGATTGCAGCTCAGGATTCAATTTGCCTTTGTTGCTGCAGGAGAACTGTGCTGACATATGTTCAATTTTTTGTCTACCAAGACTCACAGGTACCTTACAACAAGGCTTCTCCCCAGTCATACAGACTCAAGCCCACACTGGGCTCTTTGGTTATTCCAACCCAGCTACAGAACTTGATAGACACCCTCTTCCAGTCATCAGGGGCATCCCCTGGGTTTCAACACTGTTCAAATATTACAGTCAGTGGGTCTGCAACACTGTCAGCCACTTCTGCGAACTCACTGGGGTGCATTCCTGCTGGACTCACAGATTTTTGTGGGCTGAGGCTTTGCAAGAAGCTGCAGACCAGCCCTTCTTCCACTGCTGCTGGGTTGACATGTGCTGTTGTACCTACTTGGTCTTGCAGACCCCATCTATGCCACTAAAGACAGAGGAAAAGAAAATATCAGAAACCTCTGCCTTGTCAAACTATTTACAACTAGTTTCTCTGCCTTGTTTAGTAATGGGACTATGTCTTCCCTGTGCTTCTGCTTACTGCTCCTATTTTCCTTGAACTTAACAACTTTGACCAGTTTTAGTTCGACTTCAGGTGTGTAAGCCACTTTTAAGAGTTACTATGCAGTTTTGTTTGTGTATTAGGCAATGGATAGTATTTACATTCCTAGGTAATCAATTACTTAAAACAGAACTAAATTATTGAATGCTGCATCATTCTCTGAATATGTTAAGCATCAAACTGAATCTTTTTATACTAAATTGGAACCAAAATTACAACTGCTTGAAATATTCTTCAAAAACTGTCCGAAGTTTTGATGTTAAAAATGTCACAACAAATGAAAGAGAACTTCAGAAGCATACTGTCATTATGGAAAGCAAAATAAAGTTTACTTTTGGGATATAAGATGTTTCAAATTTAATATTTTTTCAACTGACGTGCATTGGTCTTTATTTGAATTTTTTACTCGTATATGCTTGGCAGTCTCAGTTCCCAATAGAGGAGAAAATAAGTAGAAGGAGAATCTCCTTTATCCGTCTCAACCTGTGAAATGAAGTCCTTGGAGAAGCAATCACAGATATACTACACTTCAGGAAAAAATAGGTGAATGTCTACTCATTATTAATCCCAAGTAATGAAAAAAACAAACTACCTGTACTCTTTCAAACCTTGAGGAATGTTATTGGTAAGACAAAACTATAATTAATTTCTCTCGTGCTTCCTGTTTTCCCTTGTGTCCATTAAAAATCCCCAGAGAGTCAGACTGGCTGTGGCATGGTCAGACAGGGCTGTTGGCTGCTGTACAGTTCCTGCAGCTCACAGTGACACACCTCCCAAGACTTCAAACTTGTTTCCTTGGTTGCACATCTCTTCTTCATAGAGAGGGCTTCAGAGATTTCTATATAAAACAGTTATTCAGGCTTATTTATTTTGAATTTTCTGTTTGTCAGTGAAATCAACTGTATATATTACTTGGGTTTCAGTTTCCCTATCTTCTCTTCAGCTTCTTTTTCCTCCAGAAATGATATTTCTTTTGGAACATATGTGGGGAAAACTTGTCTCCCACTGAGCTTATTTGTATCCTGTTCCCCCCTTTATTTGTACTATCTATTGTCATAATGAGGAAAGTATAGGAGAAAAATGCTTTAACAACATTCAGTCTTGATGTTTACATTAAGTTTTACACCACTTTTCCAGGGAGTCATTCAGATCACAGAAGTAAGATAATTGACTACACTTATGTTTTTGTAATACTCATAAAACCAAAATATGCAACACTACTTTTATTCATAGCCAAAACAGGACCAAATCTTTCTTAAATAGATGAAACTAATTTTGACATGCTCCAGAGGAGACCTGTGAGGAAAGGTTGTAATTTTTAAGTCAAAGCCAGATCACACAGAAAAGCTCTTTTTGAGTCGCTCGTTGGTTAACATGAAGTCACTTTATACATCTCAAGCAGGACAGAGAGCAGTATATTCCAATGAGATATTTTAAAGTGCATTGAAAGCCTGAATTTGACTCAGTGATTCCTGCCTACAACTGAATGTACAGCAGCTGGGCTTCAAGGTAGCAAAAGAAAAGTAAAAGGCATTTAAAAGCAGCATAACAGTTTACTTTCCCTTCTTTTCATTGAATGTGTTCCAAATCTTCAAGACTATTGTCATGTTTTACCTCTCAGAATGGTGTTACTGTATTATTCAGAACAGGAATTCCATGCGTACATTCCTGTTAGAGTTTCTAAATTGTGTTGTGTTAAAAGGTGTTGGTTATCTATCATCAATAGAAACTACCTGAAATAATTTTCCGTAAACATTTTCAAAGCTATTACATTCTTTCATTTTATTTGCATATATAATATTGCTTCTTGGAATGATCTCAGGATATAATTTTTTGGTGAAGGCTGTACTAGACAAGTCTCTGCTGTTATTTCAGTTTAAGGGTCAATGAACTCAGCAATTGATCAAAAGGAAGGATCAAGGTTGAGTTCTTCAGCAAAACCAATGTATCACTCACAACATGGAAAGGGTAAAGAATGAGAAGCCTGCCAAGCCCAGCAGGCCTACTTTGACTGTAAATTGCAGACCCATTTACTTAGATCACCTTCTGTAAGACTATTTTAAAACAGTCCAGATGTCTCATGACTTTTTTCACTATTCAAACTACAATTTTCATGATTTAAATAGACAGTTGATAAAATACAACTTCTGCAGTCCTGACACATAGCATGGAGGCAGAAAAGAGAGTGAGGCAGCCTTTTGTTTTCAGTACAAACAACAGGTATTATCACATAAAGTTATGCGGTTCAAACACTGATTAAAATTATTGATGTATTTCAATATGTGCATCTACAATACTCTGTAGTTTGAAACCTGCCTTCAATATTATTTAGAATATGGACTATCTACTTCCCCTCCCTTGCCTCCTCCCAAATTGTGTGTACAACTTTACTCCTTCTTTTTGGTGTATTTGAGGGTTGAAAAAATAATAGAATCATAGAATATTCTGAGTTGGAAGGGACCCACAACGATCATCAAAGTCCAAATCCTGGCCCTTCACAGCACAGCCCCAGGTATCCCACCATATGCCTGAGAGCATTGTTCAAATGCTTCTTGAACTCTGTCAGGCTTGGTGCTGTGACCACTTCCCTGGAGAGCTGTCCCAGTGCCCAGCCACCCTCAGGGTGAAGAAAATTTTTGTGATATCCAACCTAAACCTCCCCTGAAACAACTTCAGGCCATTCCCTTGGGTTCTGCCCCTTCTCTTTCCCTCATGAGGAAGTTTTAACTGCAAGGAGGTCTCCCCTCAACCTCCTCTTCTCCAAGCTGAACAGACCAAATGACCTCAGCTGCCTCTCATACAGTTTCCCCTCAAGGCTCTTAACCATCTTGGTAGCTCTGCTTTGAGTGCTCTCTAAGAACTTTTTACATATTTTTATAGTTTGAAATCTTTCTTACATTGAAGTACCCAAAACTGCCCCCAGCACTCGAGTTGAGGCTGCCCCAGTGCAGAGCAGAGCAGGACAATCCCCTCCCTTGCCTGGCTGGCGATGCTGTGCCAGGACACACTTGGCCCTTCTGGCTGCCAGGGCAGAGCAGACTCATGTTCAGCTTGCCATTGACCAGGACCCCCAGGTCATTTTCCATGGCACTGCTTTCCAGGGTCATTCTTTGGGCTGTATGTAGACATTGCTGGTAAATAGCTACTACTGTTGGCAGTACAAAGCTAACAGTATCTGGCAGAATTAGCAAATAAACAGAGTTGTTTGTTTTGTTTTGTTTTATTTTGTTTTGTTTTTTTTTAATCAAGAATATCTATTATTTTATATAGTTTATATTCAGATCTGGATGCCAACAACACCTTTTTTATGTTTTTAGGTAATTCAAATTAACAAGATGACTTTGGAAGGAAAAATAACTTTGTAAATCTTAAGTGTCCAATAATGGCTTGCCAAAAGTTAAGGAATTCTTTCAGTCTAAACCATGCAATTAACTTCAGTATTTGAAATTTAATTTCTGAAAAGTTATTTTTATCAAAACCGTATTTTTTCAACACTTTTCTGTCTGATGACCTGGTTTTGAAAACTTACCTAGCTTTGAAAATATGGGCTGCCCAGATCTAGCTTCTGATTCTAATATAATTAAATCCTTGTTCTTTCTGTTTATGAAAACTTGCATTGAGGTGGACTTTGTTTACATTTCAGAATCAAAATTCCTGCTCAGACAAACTGGAGAGCCCAGAAGAGTTAGCAATTTCGTGTTCCTCAGTCTGGCTTTTTAATTTTGCAGATCTTAAGAAATAACCAAGGAACTCAGTTAAAATTTTAGATGCATCAGTAAAGAACTGAGGATTTCATAACAAGACCTGTTTGCCATTTTCCTAAAATATTTTTTTATGTTCACGACAACAATAAGGATGTCTTTGTATAAAAATAATTTTTAAGGAAAATCAAATCCAATTTCAATTACTGAATCAAATGAGAATTAAAGGTTTTTAAGTATTTCCTTTTCTTAGTTACCTCCTTAAAATAGAGGAAATTTCCTTTTGAGGCTCTACCATTAGCTGTCTAAAGGTTTTCTGGTTTAGAAGTTGTTTTGTACTTAATTCTTTGCTAGTTGGTAATGTGCTGGAGAGGTTTTCTATATGTGTTGGAAACACTTTGAGAGTGAATATATTTCTATCTCTGTTGAGATATACAGTTATATAAATAAGTGCAAAAATTGGTATGTAAATTTTTATGTAGTTATATAAATACTGAAACCTAGAGGGTTTTCTTTTGCCTACTGAATTGAACTTTCTTGACTTATTCTGCATGATAACCTTTCAGTGAAAAGTCAAAGGTAGCTCTGACCTGCTTGAAAGGGCATAGAGCCACTATGTTCCTGATGCTTAATAGGAAAAAATACATTTTGAAAAGGAAGTGTGAAATGGTTTGTGTAAGCAGGCACACTTGAATCTGGATAGTTTTAACCAGTCATATTTTTTAAATAACTAATCACCTAAGTCAAGGTAGAGTACCTGTTTATTGTTGGGGTTGGTGTGTGCATTGACAGAGTTGTTTTGTCTTGCAAAAGGTCTGAAGATGCAGAGGGCAGAATGCAAAGTGGCACAGAAATGAGTTTGGATTGCTGGATAGCAGGTAATAGAACAGAGTTGTCATCTGGTATCTCACTATTATCAACTTCACACAAAGCTTTTCTTAGCCACCCCTGTGCTGGTCTAGTGGCTCAACTGAGGTAAATTTAGTGCAGATAGCAGCAGCAGCAGCAGCGTTCTGCTGTAAGGGCAGGCTTACTCTGCTTTGTATTGTCTACATACATGGCTTTGTTAATGGTGTATTGTAATGTAGCAGGAAAGGAATTGGTCAATAAAGATCATTATAATTCATCAATTTTTTTTTCACAGACATAATACTATATATAACTTTCAATGTCTGTGAAGAGCTGGTGACTTATTCCTCATTTCATTTGCTGAGAGACAAAAATAAATGCAAGCATATGTACAAATACACACATTAACATTTCAGATGCAGTTATATGAGAATTACTCTGCTCTCTCTCTCTCTCTCTCTATATATATATATATATATTTATATATATCAAGCAGAGTAATTCTGAACAAAACTGTGTCATCTTATTGAAAATAATTTCTAAAAGTTGAAAACTTTGACACTAAATATAGCTTAGGCTAAGCAAGCCAACTGATCTTTGAAATTACTTTGAACTTCACACCTGAATGTTTTACTTCTTGAACCTAGGAGGCCTTAATATCTTCCTTTTAATGAAGAATGAATTGTAAAGATTTCACATAGAGCATTGAAACTGAGAGTAGTAACAAGCTGAATTGCTTAATTTGAGATCACTTAGCCTGTTAGAGAATGTTTATAAGAGCTCACAGTCCAGTCTACTGCTCCTAGCCATCAGGCATAGGTTTCTGTTTTACATGCATAGCAGGAAGGGTTATACTTCATAGTATTTGCTACAAAATGTTACTAACAGAGATAAGGAAGAATTACAAATTGATCCTCAATAATTTGTTACAGAAGACGAATGTACTCTATTCCTTGTAAATCTGTACCCCTTCCTAGATTCTCTATGTGTGTATGTGTAAAGCTGTTTAGATGAAGTGTTCATTAACTAATTTTGAGAATTAGTTTGCATTATCTTTGTTTCAGAAGATTTAGCATATCTTTCTACATCCTGAATTCCTAGTCTTGATTTAGTCACAGTGGGAGATATTGGAGATATCTTTGCAGAATGTAATTATATGTCTCCTGTCCTACCTACAACATTCTTTACCCTCCCTTTCTTTTCTACACAAAACATGCTTGCAGTGAAGACTAAAGACAAAGGACACCACCTTCCCTCCTCCTTGAGTGAGAATGATGTGTCAATAGATGTTCAGCATAGTTAGTGCCGCTCAACAGAAAATAAAATTGTTTCTTCAGACCTAGGCTCTTCCTAAAAGAGTGAAAAAGCGGAAAGCATCTCTTTCAGCTTTTACACTATGCAGTGTAGTTTACTGATAGAATGATGGTACTGTCCCAGAAATTCTGGAATCTCAACTAAAAGTGAAGTTCTGGCTCTTGTTACAACTTTCTACTTGGAAAAATGAATATCACAAAATTAATAGATTGGGTAGTGGAAAGAAGTAGAGAGATGGTTTTCGTCAGGAGAAAATTCTAACCTAGATCTGAACTAGTAGAAAGGAGATAACTAGATGTATGACAGAAAAGATCATATTTCTTCTTTCCAAAATATTGTGGAGGATGGGAGAAGAAATATGAACAGGAAATAATCCTGGATTCCCAAATTCCAGAGGAATGAAGCATGATGCAAAGAAATAAAAGCAGATATCTCATGATGTAATCAAAATCTCTGTTCAGTTTATGCTAGACAAGCTAAGGATTAGGTATGGGGCCCTCTGAGAAAGCCATACTTCTAGTATGGGTTTGAAAAAGATAAAATGAACAGTAAAAATATTCAGAGAAATTCAAAAAGGTGTTTCATTTAAGTATGACAGTGTTAACTTTCACAATGACACAAAAAAGGTAATTTTACTCTCTGAAAGCTGTTGTCATCAAGATTTTGTGTTGAAACCAACAAAATAGCATATAACAATTCATTGAAGAATTTTTAAATTTGCATAAGAGTTTGAGTCCAACTTTATATTTGCTGCACTCTCTCTTGGGATAAAGATCAAATTTAATGATTTCACCAATATATACAATCTCTTTATCAACTCCCTAATATGACGTGACAGCACACTGGAAACATTCCTTGGAGAGAAATGCTACAGAGTATTAGAGGATTTAAAAACTAAAATGATTGACTCAAGTTGACAGACCAGTTATTTTTAAAACAGCTTCAGATAAATTTTAAAATGCAAGCAATGCCCTTGCTGCCAAAATCTGTCCTGTGCTGGTTATTTCAGGAATACAAGTTGTTTGGTTTCTTTTCTCTATTAAGGCATTTAATTCTTAATTTTTCCATTTTTGAAATAAAACTCAGGTTGGAATATTTCTGACCCCACTTGAGTCAATATCTTCAAGGGGCAATCTAGGCTTAAGAATTATGTCATTTTTGTCAAGGCTCAAATTTACAGAGAGATTGCTATATGACTGACTGTACACTTTTTTTTTTGTCTGTGTGTGTTTGGTTAGTTTTGTTGGTGTGATTGTTTGTTGTTGTTGTTTTTGGGTTGTTGTGGTTTTTTCCCCAGAAACCCAAGAGACTGAATTAATGGAAGAATCTTTCTTACAAAAAAAATTATGAAATAAAACCACTGTTGTGGTTGCTGCAGGTTATTTAATTTAAAAAATGTGGCTAATTTGGTTGGCCAACCTATGAAGATATAAAAGTTAATTTCTTGGTGGTATTATTTATGACAAAAAAAATTGGCCACATTTTAATGATGTTTTTTAATCATTCCTTATAACCTGTCTTAAAATAGGCAATTATGTTCCTCTGGAGTTTTGTCCTTTCCCTATATTATTTAGTGTTTTCCTGGAGTTGTAAATGGCCCAATGTGTTCCAAGAACTGCCAAAAACTGTTTCTTTATTTTTGTATAGTACGTTGTAAGACGAAGTCCTTGTTCACATTTGTTTTCTCTTCTTACTACACATAGTAGGGGAAAAAAGAAGGTGTTTCAGATAGCTGTCTTTCCAAAAAATGGCAGATCAGTAACTGGACACTTTCAGTTGTCTTAAATGCAGATTTTTTTCTGTTATTTTCTCTATGTGAGAGATTGCTGTAAAATATCTAACATGACTGTGGAAGAGAAATGTGTCCAAGAAAAAAAAAAATTAAAGGCAGACTTTTTCTATATGTCTGTTTTATGAGCTCCTTGTAACGTCCCGGACACTTTTTTCCTGCTACACATTTTTAAGCTTCTGCTTTTACTAAGTCTTGTGTTCACATCGTTTGTTGCCATTTTACAGTCATTCTAGCCTAGCACAGGTGAACTGAGTGGGAATGGAGACTAAGAAGCTCTCCTTTTGCCAAACTACATGTGGCATTTTGGTCGCCTGCAGACATCAAAGGAACAAGGAATGACACTGATGGCTTTAGCAGGCAGCTGAGTGCAGCTGGGTACATCTCTCCTGGCTTTGCCCTTCTGATCAAGGACTCTGCTAGGCTGCTTCTACTCTGAAGAGGTTTTTGCTTCTGCTGCTCCATTTCTTTTCTCTCTAAATACCTTTCCAAGCACTGTGAGTATCCCTCCCTTCGCCATTTTTAGCTAAGAAGCTGCAGGGACAATGCTGTTATCTGAAGGCTTCACAGCAGCACAGGCTGTTTGGAAATTCTCCTAGTTTTACACCTGGCGCCGTATAACAGCTCAAGGATATTTGAAGCAAACATAAATAGAAGTCTAGTTTTAATTAAGACTTGCAGTTTTCAGTCATTTAGAGTGAGATCTGTCCCATTGCATAGTTATTGACAATTTTCAGATGTACAAATATTAAGTAATTGACTATTTATTTATGCCATGAGTCTGACCCATGCTAAAATACACACACGTGCTTATGCATAGCTGGAATTCAGGGTAATTGGCTGAATAAACATGAAGGCCTAAATGTGACCTCAAAAAACTCCCTTTTCTTCTCTTTGCATCATGCTTTAGCTTTCACTAAAGCTCAAAAAGGAAGATGCATCTCAGTATTTTGAAAAGGTGAGTGAGCAGAAATGGGGTTCACATTCTACACCAACACAACAGGGCAATGCTGTGTAATGAAAATGAGAATTCGGAGGTAGCTTCTATGGTGCAGTGTCGTTATAGTTATTTGCAGTTTGCTATGCTATGCATAGGTCAGGAAAAAATGTATCTTAATTTTTAAGATGGTTTTCACTATGATGCGTGTCTTGAAGTTACTAAAAACACCCATGTCAGTACCAAAGCAATGCTCACATCTTTGCTGCACAAAACAGCAAGCTCAGTGTCTAATGTTCTTGCAGCTTGCAGCATCGCAGACTAAGCTGTTTGTGTTTGGTTTTGTTTGGTGGTTGTTTTGGTGGGTTTTTGGTTTTGTTTTTCCAAGAAGATACAAAATGCCTTGCTACTATAAAGATAGCAGATGTTCCTCTGCTCATTTTGGCGTAGCAGACAGGACAGTAAAGTTCTGTGTTCCAGTAGTATCCTTTTTTATAATGGTCTACTCTGGCTTACTTTTGGACAATGGTTCAGAGCAATACTGGAGGTCTTATTCCAGTGTGACTGGATTTGTGTGTCATGTATGGAAAAAGCAGTATTGTTTTGTCTCCCAGTAGAGTCCTAATTATTTTATTCTGCATAAAAAGCAGAAGCAGAGTCGAGGTAATGAATCATTTGGCATTCTAAAGTACTGCCTGCCAGTGTCCATTATCTTTGTCTGTAACGACCCTACTTTCTTCTTGCCTCTGACATACACTTTTTGGACATTACAGCCCCCAAAGGTGGTATGTTAGGTCCTTTGGCAGGTACTGCTTTCACTTAACCCTGTCTTTGTCACACACCAAATTAGTTCTTCAAAGATGTTGAAATAACTAGTGACACATCTTTTTATAGTAGAGCTGTATATTCTGTTTCATGCTAAAAATCTTTCTTTAGAAGTGGCATATTTATGATTCAGTTCTTCCCTTACCTAATCCCTGTGAAACCTTGCTTAAATCCTACTGAGTTCTATTTATCACTGTAGTTCTAAGTGTTTTGGGGTTTTTAACATGATAGTCTTAGATTTAAAAAAGAAGTGTGGAATGGGAAGGAAAATTTTATTTGGAGTCTAATTGGAAAGTGCTTTTGTCAGCCTTTCTGAAAGATGAGATGTTTCCAGCTTTAGCTGCTGAAATTGAAAATTGCTTTGGAGATAATAAAAGCTCCACCATTTTTTATACCCAATATTTCATGTTCATCAGTTAGGGAATCTCTTATTTTAACCAAAACTTGTTTTCTGGGGACTTTTCTTGAAGCTCAGTCTGCTATGGCAGTTACTGCAGAACTTGTGTGTCTAGAAAACATTGAATCTGCATGCAAATCTATCATTCTGCTGAAAAATAATTCAGGAACTGAAGAACCCTTTGAAATAGTGCTATTATTCACCAAAGCAAGGGATTTTTTGCCAGTACTGTCTTACCTTTCCTGTAATGATTTCTTCTCATCATTTTGGGAACAACCATTATTATTTGCTAGTTCTTTATCTTGCTTCTTAACTGCCCTAATCTTAAATGGAATACAGTCATATGCTTGTCTGACCCATCTTCCTCTTCCAGTTTAAAAATGCTATAAATAATTTATGACTCACTGAATATGTTAAATCTTGTGTTTTTAAAATTATATTCATGATTACTGCATTGGGCACATGTCTGCATACAAACATTTCACTTCTGATAGAAACAACAAGATCTCATAAGTAAAATTTTTTGAGATGACTCAATTAGAAATTTCTAAATATGTAATGTGTCCAACTTTAATATGAAATAATAAGCTGGGGGGAGGTAAAATAGTATACACAGAAACTATCAACCAGTATGGGATTTTTTAGTATTTTATCAATCTAGAAGTACCTGAACACTGAGAACTCTAAAAGCTATAACTGTTTCATGTTTGACTTTTTAAGCTGACTTTACTGACTTGTGATGTGTTGTTTCATCAAATAGAAAACTATTGAAAAGTTCTATATGTTTACACTGCTCCCTCCTAAGTCATGAATCCAGGTAATTTGTTACTGGTTTGTGCTTAAACTGCACATTCTGAGAACTTCTACATCTGTTCCCACCTCCATGATACTCCAACAAAAAAAATGTGTGTGGCAAGATATGAGTGACAAGGGATTATAAATTTTAGAGACTTAATTAAAAGCTTCAGCAAGGTTCAGACTGGTAAAGTTATATCTTCCTTTGCTAAACTAAGATAGGAAAAATTGTTTTGGTTGCCTAGCAACTACATTGCACAAACTAACTCAGTGGATAATCTTTGAGTTTGATAAGCAAATTAAAAATGGACATTTCATGTGAAGAGAATAAAAAGTCTTCAGAACCTTTAGTCAACTGAAAAATTAATTGCATGATGTTAGAAATTAAAATGGCAACAGATCTGGGAATATTTTGTGGGAAATTGTAGATAGTCAATATTGTTTAACATCTTGGTAAAAACGGTGAATTGGCTTGCAATAACAGAGTACTAAGTGCATTCAGAGCACACAGTGTTTGTCTGTGGAGGAAAGGCAAAGACTCAGAATCCTGGTGAGAAAAAAGATTGTTTTGGAAGATCTTGTTTGTATCTCCTAGTGTATAAGTGCATTTTGTACACTCATGGCATGTTAGTTTAGCAGTTCTTCGGAAATTTAGTCTTAAATGGAGAAGGAAGAGTAAAATGCTATAGAATTTGTGTTTTCAAATATCAGCTTCAGAGAACTATATTGTAGCAGCCCAATTCTGTTAATGGTTGAGCACACACCTCCAGCAGAATTTGCTTCTTGCCTGAGCTTCAGAGAAAGACTCAACACAAGCTGTCCCATAGATGCAAGGTGCTGTTTGCATCAAGCTGTGGGTTAAAAAATATTACATTAATATAATGCTGATAACTGATATTGCATCTACCACAGGTATGTCTCTTCCACTTCTTTTCCCTCAGAACTTTGTTGCCACTAAAATACTTTTACCAACCAGTGCAGATAAGAAATATTTCCTGGCTAGGGCACCTGCAACACCCAATAACAAGGGGCTCAGGGTTTCTGTGACATGTCTGTCTCTGTAGTGGTAACAGCAGGTTGTGGCCAGTGAGCCTGAACATGTGGAACTTGTTTTCTGCTTCCCAGATTCGAAATGCTTGTGGAGACAAACTGTAACACTGCTTCTAGAGTCATTATACTACAACTCTTCTAGATGTTCTAGTGACAAACTTCTACTGAGTTTATAGATCTTTTTTCACTTCAGAGAAGTTTGACTTCTGGCTTGCAAGCAGGTAAGGCTGAACTCATGCACTGATGTAGGTGAAAAGCTCACTGTGCTAGTCCTCCTGTCCAGAATAAAGAAACAATTTCATACAACTCTAACACAATAAGAAGGTAGCATATTCCTCTGCATGACAGCATCTTCTCTATGCTACATTGCAGCCTTTAGCTCCTACAGCCATTTCAGAACGCACAGTTGCTTGTGAAGGGTTGAATTCTAGTGTCAGCCTTTGTAGAGGCATGCAGAAATACATGTATTTATAGAATGAAGTTCAGAATTGGGCATATAGGGCTAAGATTATAATAGGAAAAAATATAACTCCTAGCCATATAAAAATTTTGGTGCAGAGTTTTTGTTTCTGGAAATTTGTTGCTGTCTTTTCTATTTGTGTTTGTTTTGCAATTTAGGATTTAGTTAAAAAAATAAAAGAATTTTAGAGCTGGATTTTAGAGATGACAGGATCTTTTATAGCAGTCAACACAAAGCAACTGAGCTAGGCTTCTTTTTGTTCAGTGTAAAGAGCTATTATTGCAAGACTGTGTCTATACAACATTTTATTTTTAAATTGAGAAATAGTCCCCTTTATTACCTGCCATGATGTCTGGAGCAGCTACAGTGTACTCATAATGACTTTCAGGTTTCAGACAGTGGATGTCAGTAATGTTAATAGCTAGATGGCTCATGCAATTAAGAGATCCTAAAATGCTTTAGGGACCTTTGGTGCAGGTACTTTAAGCCTTGCAGTTTATCTTCCATGAGGATTCCTAGTCAGAAATAAAACACAAATCATTTTACATTGCAACATTTATTTGTTTTCAAAGCATGAGAGACTGTTATTCTTTATCTTAAGATAAATTTCAATTTAAAGTAGCAATCCCTCCAAGAAAACAAGTATTTTAAATAGATGTGAAGTTCAGAAGTTGATAAAAAGCAGAGCTGACTGTACCCATGCTAAATTTTTCAGAAAATCAAACTAAATGAGCTTTTAATAATTAGATATGTCTGCTCATATATTTTAGCAGCTGCTTTAAAGAGTTGGATTATTCACAGAACAGCAGAATACATTAGATGGGAAGGCACCTCTGGATGACACCAGGTCCTGCTCATGCCTCTTGAGGTGGTGAGAGAGGGGAGGAGATGTTGGAGCAGGTGGTTCTTTTCAGCCCCTGGGAAGGCCCCAGGCTGGAGCAGGGAAAAGTGTGAGGAGGAAGGAGTGGCAGAGAGGAGCTGTTCTGGACTGACTGCAGTCACCCACTCCCCAATCCCCTGTGCTGCTTTGGGTGGGGTTTGGGGTGGAAGGGCAGTTGGAGATGGAGTGAAGCTGGGCCTGGGAAGAAGGCAGGGATGGGGGAAGCTGTTTTAGAGTCTTTTGTCTTTGTTCACAAACCTACTCTATTTTAATTGGTAACTAATCAAAATAATTTTCCTTAGGTCAAGTCTGGTTTGCCTATGACGAGAACTGATCAGTGATTTCCTTGTCTTTATCTTGACCCTCAGTATACTTTTTCTTCTTTTCTACCCTGTCCTGTTGAGGAGAGGGGTGAAAAAGAGAATGAAGGTCTGGTAGCCAGACAAGATCAACTCGCTGTCTGACTTACAAACAGGATTAATTTCAAAGTTGCAGTAGGTTGCTTCTGGTCTTGTCCAGTTAATTTTTATTTTCTTTTTTTTGTAATCTTTATGGATTAAGATGCCTCAGCCTCTCTGAGCACCCCTTTAGTATTTAAATTCTCTCATTGCAAAGAATAACTTTCAGCACACTTCAGCTTTCAGTCATTTACTACAACATAATCATTTGGAGAGACAAGCAGGATTCAAGCAGAATATTCTTATTTTTCAATGCAGTAATGCAGTGCATCTATCAATAGTTGCTTTAGATTACACATAACAAACTAGTTTTGTGCTGTCTATGTAACTGTATTTTAAAATCTCAGTTTTCCACTTGTTTAGAGAATGCTTGCTTTGGATGGAAATTTGTTCTTAAACTTCTGACTTTCCACTCTAGACAAAATCAAACACTCCATATTTTAAAACTCTGGGTTCCCTGTCTCTTCCTTCTATTTATTATCCAACAATTCCATCTCCAAATCCAGCAGGAGCAGGCCCAGTACCTTTTTAGACTTATTAGAAAACTAGTTTGAAAACTTTTAATTGTAAGAACACATAAACGTAAATTATGAGAGCTTCATCTTGGACACCTCTGTCTTTTCAGGATAAGCATCTGAAAACTGAAGTTCACTAAACCCAGTACTAAAGCTGGAAGCTATGTAAAATATGTTTGCAACTCTTTCAATGAGCAAGGTGATTCTTGAATTGGAAGCTTATATCAAATTAGGAAATGCTCTGAAAACTTATCCATCAATATTCAAGGGAAGTGGATAATTAGTGGTGACATGCAGGAACATTTAGACAGTTACAGAATAAAACTGAAGCTTCATGTGGAAGAAAAGATACTGAACTTAAAGTAGACAAGAGCAAGAGGAGCTGACTTTTTGCATATGACTTATTCAGATCTATGTCCTACTGCTGAATTTAATTGTGACTTACTCTTTGAAGCACATGACCCACCAGGAAAGGCTCAGGGAGCTAAGACTATTTACCCTAGAGAGTAAAAGGGGAGGTGGGCTGCAAAGGCAACATAATAGGAACATTTCAGTTCCTATGGGGGTTTATAAGAAGATGCAATCAGGCTCTTTAGATATGTGCATGACAGGACCACATGGGATAATACATATAAATTGAAAGAGACAGAAGATCCAGCCTAAGGGCTGGGAGGAGTGGGCATGACAAGAAGACAGACAAGTGTTGAAATAGGCTTCCCAGAGATGATGCAGAATGTCTGTACTGGAGGTTTTCAAGACCAGACTTCATAAAGCCCTGAGCAACCTGGTCTGACCTCAGAGATTTAGTTGGATTAGAGAACTCCTGAGGCTTCTCCAGCCTGAATGACTCTGCAATTCATTATTGATTCTATCTTTAGTCTAGTCTGGTTAAAAATTATAGATTTTTCTTTTTACAAATGTAAATGTTTTGTATGATTTCTGATATTTTTCTTCTAATGTAATTTAGTTTTTGACTGACTTGCTAACAGGGCTGAGGAGCTGCACAAATGTACAGCTCTCATCAAAAAGTACTACAGTATAGTTTTGCTGACCTAGTCATTCAGACATAGAGTCATGCCATTTAGATGCAGCCAGAGACAACCAACGTCTTGTACTGCTCTTATTCTATAGTCTCCTTTTCATCAAGGTGTGTGAGTGACTGGCAGCTATGGAGTTTGTTCTCAAGCAGAAAGTTCAAAGTTCTAGTAATTAAAGTAATATTTTATGCTGAAATGAACATCCAAGAGGAGTCATCCTGTAGAGAAGACTGACTTCAGACTGATGGCAGACAGACTGCATTCAGTCTGAAAGAAAATGATTTGTGTCTGTGTGCTTCTAGGTTGACAAGTAGAGTGACAGATTTACAGGAAACAATGGTGAAGGAACTTTGGATTGGATATATGGCATTCTCACTGTGAGAAGAGTCACACAGTGGAAGAGGCTGCCCATGCAGAATGTGTAGCCTTTGTAGATTTTCAAGGTCTGACTGACTAAGGCACTGAGCAACCTAGTCTCATCTTACAGCTGACCAAGTCAAGGTTGGAGTAGAGACCTCAGGGTTGGGAATAACCTTAGTCCTTCCCACTGCAATATCAGTGGCCAATGCAGGTGGAAAAACATTATGTACATGTTATACAATACTCTGGACTATGATGACGTTGTATTTCATTAAAGAAATAATTTGAAGCAAGGATGTGAATCACAGGTTTTTAGTTGCCAGGTAAATGTGCTGTGAGTTAGAATAACTATTAAACTGTGAAGTCAATCTCCCTGGCTTTATTTGCTTTACTATTAAAGAAAAATAGAAAAACCAAGAATGAAAGCATGTTATATTGATTATCTTATAGTGGCACATTTGGGATACATTTGAAATGTCAAGTTTTAGACTAGTGATTTGAAGTCTTTTTTAGACCAAATAGTGCCTGTGTCAGCCTAAACACTTCCCCAGCTCTGTTTTATAAAGAGCTATTCCTGATAAAAAAAGATCTTATATTTCTTGTGATTCCACGTGAGTTTTGTTTACCAAGCATAAAAAAGGCCATATTTGTTTCAGCCTTGATGTTTTATTATTAATACCAAGCATTCTGAGCACTCAATGTAGAGAAAAAAAGAACCAAACCAAAACAAAAACACCCCCATACACAGTGAAAGATTTGTAACAGTAAAACACTGTAGAAATAATCAAAGCAAAATAAGATTATGTGAAAGTGTAATTGCAGGGAAGCCATGGAAATGCACAACTGTAAGGGCAGGGCAAATTAGTTTACATAAGGTTTAATAGAAGTCATGTATATGCAAGAAGGAAATAATCTGAGGACTGGGCCTAGGGTACATGTAAAGAGGTGGTAGTGGTGGAAGCATCAGGTTCAACTGATGCTCTACAAATGTGACCCTGTGATACAAGTTACAGAATCTGCAGTTCATTACCTCAGTAATTCAGGAGTGCAAGGAATTTTGATTGTTTATGTTGATTGTTCTTTTTTCAAGAATTACACAGATTGATAAAATAGTCCACTACCAAAATTACTTAATCAGTGTACCTATTTAGTAGTGAAATGTTTGGAAAACAGTAAAAGTGCAAGTAAATAACTGTGAGAATAAATATTTTAGCAAAGAATTTGCAGGGAAAAATTACCTAATCAGGAGGTCTTGCTTGAAAAAGCCTGTCATACAGATATTGACTGGACAGTGTAATCTGAACATCAGGAAATTCTAGGAATTTCAAAAAGTTCAGGCAAATATCTGTTGACCAGAATTTCATTTTATGTCAGCAGGGTCATTATACTTCAATTGTTTATGGCAAAATTGTTGCTTTGAAGTAATTGTATGCATTATTAGTTTTAGTGAAAACTCCTTCATGGTACTTGGCCTGACTTGAAGGAGAGCACTGGCAGAATCAAAAATTGTTGGATTAATAGACTGCATTCATCCAACTTAATACAAATGCTGTGAAGAATGAATTTCTACATTAGCAATGAATATCTTGATACCAAGAAAAAATATAAAATTCATAAGAACAGTTACTGCTGCACTCAGTCCTGGAAAATAAATGGAAGCATAGTGTATCTAGTCTTATTCATTCTTCCCTATGGAGTCTGATTTGATGGCATTATAAAAATAGTTAATGACAGAGAATATTAGTTGATAAACACTGAAGGAGTGAGATGAAGCTGAAATTAGCTTTGTAATATGTCATGCAGTCTCTGTAATGGGAAACAGAAGATTTTTTTGCTATGAGTGCAGAGCTTAAACACACAAACTTTTTTTTTTTAAAGTGAAGTATTGCATGTGTGTTTCTGAGCAGGATAATGAAATCTAGCCCCAAACATCCATGATTAGACATTCAGATGAGAGCAGGGGGCTTTTCCCCCATATTACCCATTAATCACCATCAAGCTGGTAAGCAGTCCCACATTCCATCTTTGTCTATGTTGCTTCAAACAATTTTGGTGTGTCTGATTAAGTACTCTAGAAATAAATTTGTGTTGACATTGAAACCAGACAGTCATGCTGAAGGTTCAATGGACATCAGCTGTCTGACTATTTTGCCGACAGCTGCATGCCCCATTTTATTTGTGAGATTCGTTTGTCATGTAACGTCAGTCCTTATTCAGTTTTAGTCATGATTTGCTAAGTTTAGTAGCTTTTGGGGTTTTGTGTCTAACTTTGCTAAGTAAGTATAATTAGAAATTTTGGATGAGAGAGAATGCAACTTTCATCCTACCCTGTCCTGCATATCAAAAGCACTCTGTTCAAACCTGCAACTTACATGAACTGGAGTGAAGCAGCAGTAAACACTAAATTTATTGACAATTGCAATTTTGCAATACAACAAAATCAAGAGAAAGCTGGGATTAGATAGACAGGTATTGGTTGGTTGTGACTCAATATTCGTTTTATGTTTTTCTTTTGCCTTTCCTATTTAGCAAGTTTTCCACTTAAGAAAGTAACTTATCCGAATTTATGTTCCAGTAAAATTTGACATTTGCAATTGAAAACCCTTTCTCTTCTTTATGCCTTTAGAGATGACTAGTTATAAAAATATCTAGACAGATCCACTACAAATACTTTTATTGATTCAGTTTTTCATGTTTCTGCAACATAGGGAAGTGTAATTAATTTTGAAATTTTCTATAGTTCTCTTTTAGTGTGGAATGTTTGTTAAAATGTGCTAAGATGTATTTGGATCTATTCCATTTTGTACCTCTAAGAAATGAAACTGGTATTAAACACCTTATTTATAGATCAATCATATTGACCTGTTTTATTTTTATCTTAATCTCTTGTGTATAAGAGAACATTGGAAAATAGAAGAGTAAAGAAAGTACAGTTTTTTCGTGTTACAGGTGGAAATAAAGACACAAGCCTCTTTCCTCCTTACTCCTTTATTTAGTAATAAATGGCTGTGGCCATGAGGAAATGCTGCTTGGCACCTCCCTGGAAAACCCCTTGATAAATATTTGGGTTTTAGTATTCTAAAATTTGCTCTGTTGACAAACACCCCTTTCCCCCCTTCCACTTCCCCCTTCCAACATTCCCCCTTTCAAGATTAAAAACAATGCTTTGGCAGGAAGTATTTAGGGATGCTCTCAAAAGCCCAAACGATGAACGAGTGGCTGTGAGAGGTCTGTCCTTGCATACAAGCACCTGAGACAGAAACCCTCATTAACAATGTCATGCTCCACTGGACATTAGGAAACCAATTAACAAGTTGATAATTTCATCATGTGCTTCCATTGTAATTAATTATGTTTTCTTTCTGTTTATTTTTTAATGCAATTTTATCTTCCAGGATAATTCACAGGAATTTAACTATTATGCTACTAAGAGTGTTCTCAGTGTTTCAATTTGGTTAAGAGTACTTTTTCGTTCTTTTTTTATTGGGTAGGTTAGGTGGGGTTTTTTTGCTTGTGATTTTAAGGTCACTTAATTTACAAAATCATTAAGATTAATCTAACATTTGCTGGAAACAGTGAAATAAAAATATGTAGAGTTTGATTTTTTCAAAAATCTGTGATCAAATGTATTCCTTTCAGAGACTGTGTATTAAGCAACACATTTAAAAGGGATTTTTAGAGTACTGTGGAGCTGATTTCTTAAACTGCAAGGGATCTGTGCATATGAAGGCTAAAATATAAAAACTGGAAAACTGAAAGTCAGGGTAGCATGGAGGATTCAGGCTTTCTATGGTGACAAACAAGTTGTCAGAGAACTCATCAGGCAAAACTTAGCAGAAAGTATATGAAGATGATGAGCATACATTTGTTTTTGTAACTCATGAATATTTATTTAGTGGCTTTCAGAAAGTATGCAGGAGATTTAAAAAAAAAGAAATTAAATAACATATGTTCATGCTTTCAGTCAATGTCAGTGGCAATGTTTAGATGTTCAGTTTGACTTGAACTTTGATTTTTATTTAGAATTTTATTCTTTATTATTGATTTTATTTAGAATTTCTCTTTGTCTGTGGGTTTGATATTTTGAAACATGTGTAAAGGCTTTACTTTGCCTGTATTAGTAATGTAAAATTTTCTAATAACTATTATTGATGTTATTTAAACATTTTACTTGATTTCTATTCCAAGATAAATGTTCTCACAAAACTAGAAGTCATGCTTAGGATGCTGAGGATGTTTAGAGTTTTTAAGAAATTCTCAGTTTTACTAGGGGCCAAGATGTTGAGGAAAAATGTTGGGGAAAAGGAAAGCAAAAAGGTTAAATATGAGACTTATGGCTTAGTTTCTTGTAGATTTTCTAATATACAGCCAATAAAAAAATTTCTTGGAGACTCATTCTCCCTCTTCAAGGGAGAAAAAAGAGGTATTCCTTTTCATATCTAGATCTTCTGATGCAGAAGTATTGCCAATTGCTAAGAAGTTTAAAAGCTATTAAGCTTCTACCAAGTTAAGTACGGATGCTTTCTGAAAAGGAGGTTCAGAGAACTGTAGTCTCAAGATCAAGCAGCCCCTTGAAGGGAGCAGCTGTCATTCCCCTTCATTGTAGTCATGCTGTCATTACAACTTTTCTCACAGTTTTTAACTTGTTTTAGAATGAACTGATAGACTAAGGCTGGTTAGTGGATAAAATTTATCTTGAAACAAGAAGACAAGAAGCTAGCTGTAAAGTTGTGTTAAAACTTATCGTTGCAGTAATAAATATCATTATTATTTATCACATATAGTTAAATACTATGGAAGAGAAAGGAAAATGATATGTTTCTAAGAATGGCCTGCACTAGGTCTTTCCATATTTTATTTGTTTTTCCCATCTGTTAAGCTATGCCACAGTTGTTCTAAGCACTTTAAGAGGGGGAATATAAGATTGACTGAAAGTCATCCTTATCTTAGACACAGTTGTACAAAACATCCCTTCACACTTGGCCACATGTGAGATCTTTGCTGTTGATGCTGCATGTTTGCACCACACCTGTAGCCCAGAGGGCCAGACTGCTGTTCTGAGGAGGTGTCAGAGCAGGTTGTGCATGAACCAGTGGATAACCTTGGGTAGAAAATTCCCTGTCAATTAGAACTGGCATAGGCACTGGCAGTTCTTTACATGACCAATGCACAGCTACACGCCAGCAGGTTTGGGAGGACATTTGGTGCTCTGTTTGAAGCTAAACTTTTGAAATATTGTAGCAAAAATTTCAGAAAGTATTTTTAAGACAGTACTTTATCTTTAGACTGTCACAGCTACCCTCATAGCTGCATCTAGCTACAGTCAAGAGCATACTTCGTCATGATACTTTAGAGTGGCTTTAGATCAGACTGAACTTTTTCTCTGAGAGTGAATTGTTGACATTTTTTTATTTCAGAAAGCATGGCTTTGTTCTTGTATATTATTCAGGGCTCCTGTGGGAAAATGCCAAAGGTTTTGACTCAGTGTCATGTTCAAGGCTGCTACTGAGACACAGCACTCTACCTGCCACAACTTTTGCTGAGAATACCTTCATTTTGTTTCCAAAAATCTACCCTTGATCCTGACCCTGTCAATTTACTTGGTAAGGCCTGGAGATGTTTGTGATGGAGATCTTAAAAATAACATCTGCTCTATGGAGCATAATAATGAATTTGTGTCTCAATTTACATCTCTAGGAAATATATCATCTACATGAAACAATGAATTCAGGAGGTTAGCTTGAAAAGCAATTAGTATATCCTTATTAGCAGGAAATATAATTTCTATATGCTTTTCACCTTTTTTATATACTTTGAAGCAGTTTTTCACACTTGATAGGCCAGATTTTGGGGGTTGTGACCATTTGTATACTGCATCTTCCTTAAGTGTCTCTCATACAGTGGCAGTTTCTTCTTACATTTTAAAGTATGTCTCCTCTTCAAATGATTTTCTTAGCATTGAAAAGCATGAGCTGTTTACTCTTTCTTGCTAAATTAAACTTTCATTTGAAGAGTTCAGTTCAGCTGAAGAAACAAATTTTCTTATCTGAATTATTTCTTAGAAAAAGCAGTCAGTGCACTCCATTGGTTCTTCAGCACTTCAATGAGTCTTTTGCAGCTCTATAAGAATAAAACTCTTCTCTGAACATTCTTCTCCATTGGACCTGTGTCCTGAACCTCACTTTTTTTTATACTGTGGAAGACTACAATGACACAGTTCCTTCTCTCAGTATGGCATCACTGCTCCTTGCTCTCTGAGCATCTCTAGTTCTGAAGACAGCCTGACTTTGCACCGCATCTGAGGAGAGCTTGCTCTCAAAATATGAAAGAATCTCAAGTACAGTATCTGGTATGAAAACTATCTCCTTTTTGGAGGCTCACTCAACATTTAACTGACTTGTAAAGGACATGGAATGAACATTGTAAAACCTAGTTGAATGTATTTAGCAATTTTTCTGTTCTCGTCTCAGCACAAGACTTGAATTTGAACTTGATCTAAACCAGAAGGACATTACTTTTGCTCACTTGCTAAAAGACCCTCTCCTGAGGTGATCAGGTCATGTCTTTAGTTTCCACTCATCATATTTCTCAGTGTAATAGTGGTTACACTATGCAGATTCCTGCAGAAGAAATGTCTGGCCATCTTCAACAATAGTTGAGCAAGTTTATTTCCAAATAATTGAGCACTCTGGCTTTTAAAAAATTTCTAAAAGCCACTTTCTGGGTTCAGGCCACATGGCATACCACAGCCTATTTGCCCAATGACTTAATAGAAATGATCTTTTGTGTATTTTTCGGAGGGAGAAGCTAGCATTCAGTCATATCTCCTGAAAAGGCTCTTAGCTATTAAGCAACGTTTCTTATTCCACTCCATTAGTAATTTCTCTAGAAGATGCATAGGTTTAGAAAACTCTAGTTTGTATTTTGTTTCCCTGATTGTATTCTTTTGAGATGTATGCCTGAAATTATTGCAGCTGTCACAGGGGATTAGCAGCTCTTCTGGTTTAAGAAAAATTGGAATATAACAAAGATTAATTGTTTTATCCTTTTCATGGCTTTAAATCTGAACATCATTACATCAGCCTGTCATTCAATGTATAGCTAAATTTAAATAACTTAATTTGAAACCAGACAAAAAATGAATAATTTTAAAAAATACACAAATAAGATCGTGTGCAATTATAGAAAAAATCTGATTATGAACACAGATTCATTTGAAAAGAAACTAATTATCATTACACATCTTAGCTATTTTGACAGAACTAACACAGGTTAGTTGAAGTTCATCACTTTCTGCCTGTCATTTCCTCCCTTATTAAAAAGTGATTGACTTCTGAGCCTTTTAGTTCAAACCAAAATGAACGTTTGCTTTTTTTATGTTATTAATTTTGCCTGATATTAATCTATCAACAGAGAAGTGAATAATCATGACGTAGTTTCGTTTAATGTATTAATATTCCTGAAATTTACTTTAGTTTATTAATAATTCTGAAATTGTGATGGTTGTGGTGCTGGGTATCTGTCTTGTTCCATATTTCAACAAACCTCCAATTTTGTGCTGTAAGTTAATTTGGCAGCTTCTTGCTATGCACCAAGAGCATTTTAACACAGTACATAAGACAATGCTGCTTCAACTCAGGCACTAATTTAGTCAAGCTCAGCTTGATATTCAAAATTTCACTTGGAAACTCTATGCAAAGTTGTACTTGTTTTCCAACAAAGAGTGAAGTTAGTCACAGCACTAGTTCTGTTCCTTGAGATATGTATACATATCTTGTCAAGAAAGATGATAATTTTTTGGCATTTCACCATCTTTTAAATATCATTCCATTGTTTTGAGAGTCTTCAAGGAGACAAGTTTTTTCCATTGTGAAATGTACCTGCTAACTTCATTGTTCTGAGCAATTGATTTTTTTTTCGTAATGTCAAGGTTAGCTATGTCTACTACTATTAGCATATTTCTTCTGCACTGATGCATGTCTGGCTGTTTTTAACAGACATTAAGACCACATACCAGAAACTACATCTGTTTATGGACTTTCTCATTAGATACACTTATGTACATACATGCATGTGTATTACTCCTTTGGATCATCATAGCTAGAGTGTAACAATCCAGTAAGTAATGCACAGTTTTCCGTACAATCCAGAAGATAGAATGACTGCAATAAAGACCTGAATTTTTTAGTACATTTTGCACCATAATCGAACATAAATAGGAAATATTATGTAATGTATTTTTATATTAACTGATAAATATATAGTATATGAATATAAAATATTGGTGTCACCAATTTGAGTGTCTGATCAGCACTCAAAGTACTGTTAAGATGAAAGGATTTCTTAAGGCTGATACTGACTTCACCTATATTCTTAAACAAAACTTACCTAAAGGTATATTGAAAACACATCCTGTATGACTGATTTACTTTAACAGTTAAATCTCACCAATAAGTATTTGCATAACTACTTTGGCAAACAGCTCAAAAATGAGAATGTTCTTTCTATTTCAGCCTGGCTCTTCAAGATTTTGCTTACTTATTTTTATAAACAAAATCTATCCTGCAAGACAAGACGCACAGAAAACATCTTTCAACATGCCCACTAAAATTGGAGGAGTTTGGGCCAAAATACAGAAGCTAGCGGAGATGGATTTCTAGCTAAGGCTGCAAAGTAGTGGTTTTGCCCCTCAGCAAACATGGAACTCTCTTTGCTCAGTTCCTGCAAATCAATCACACCCCTTTGGTCAGAAAACACCTCTATTGCAGGGCTGAATGCTATATTTGATACAAATAAATCTTAAGAAAAAGAATTGTTTGTGATTCATTAGATATCAAAAACTGCCTTGTGAACCTTAAGAACTCAGTTCTGAGTATAAGAAATTATATTTTAAATCAGTAAAGACAGAAATCTATGCTGAAGTAGGTGACAAAAATCTCTTTAGTGCTGCATCATTGAAGTTCTATTTCAGAATAAGGGGATTTTAAAGAGTGTGGTAATCTATTCACTTTTTAAAACTTTTACTTTTAAACTGTAGTTTTAATTTCTTTGTATTTGTATTTAAAGTACATAGTCCTACATAAGTAAAATTATGTAGAACTTTAATTTCTCCTCTCGAGGAAGTGAAAAGGAAGCTTTTATCAAACACTAACTAGGGAAGAATTTTAAGGAAGCTATAATTAAAAATTCAAGTAATCAACATATCACAATGAGTAGTGTTTAAGACTTCAAAAGGATTTTAGGAAAATAGTTTCATGGTGTATCCTTTGACACAAGAACTTGCACTTGAGAATGTTACATCTATTTAGGTATTTCCATGATTAGCACTAAAATTTTAATTTTAATTTCGTTAAAATTAAGAAGTGCTAAGATAATGCATCAGTACTGGTACTTGTAAACTTGGCTGCAGTACTGCCAGTTTTCATATCTTTATCTGATTTTAAAATCACCTTTGAAACTTCTAAATGATATGAGTAACGTATATCATGAAACGGCTACAAATCACCAGATATTTTCATTAATGCCTTTTTTATATTTAAAGATCTAAGATTAGTGATGAGTATTCTGTATTTCATATATTTATAAATGGCCATTTTTTGCCAGGACTTTCTCCATTGTTAGTAGATAGCTGAATAGTGTTTCTTGGAAGAATGCAAACGTTGACTAAGAAAACAGAGTTGTGTTGTCAGCACAGATAATATTACATCATAAACAATATGTAGGTGTAGGTCCTGCCTTCAACGCTACATTCAGAGCATTGGCTTTCTCTCATCTTGCCTATTTAAGCTAACATGGAAATAAAAACTTCACAAAATCACAGAATATGCTGAGTTAGAAGGAACACATCAGGAGCATCAAGTCCTACTCTGGCCCTGCACAGGACACCCCAAGAATCACACCATGTGCCTGAGAGCATTGTCCAAACACTTCTTGAACTCTGTCAGGCTTGGTGCTATGACCACTTCCCTGGAGAGCCTGTTCCAGTGCTAGAAGTGGAACTGGTTCTTCGAGAGGATAAGAGCAGTAAAGCATTGCTCTAATTTTACACATAAACTTTGAATGTAAGCCAATGACACATTTGCTTATCCTAATATTACACTTATACAAGCTCTATATTTAGAGGTTAAAGCCCAAATTACTAAAGAATACTTGACTCTCTCAGGTGCTTATTCCTTCCTGCAATCAGTATATCTGGTGCAGGCAGATGTGGGTTCACTCTGCCTGTACTACAAGCTCATTGTAGAGTAACTGTTAGCATAGCCGAGAGCCCAAGTTAATTTATTTTGCCCGTTCAGCTTTTGGTTCAGTTCAGAGCTGATTCACATTTAGTAAAGTATGGGCAACGGGGGCCTGCACCTTTCTCCAACATAATGCTGATGTATCCTGTAGCAAGCACTTAACATCCTCTAAGAAGTGGCACCTAAAATTACAGTGTGTGAACCATTAGCACCAAGGTTACTTCAAAGCAGTCAGTACATATTTTATGAGCAATAGAAACCCTCCTGCTATAATGCCTAGCCCAGAGCTAGCTGGAATTGCTCCTGTTGCTACTAGTATGGGAATCCTTGCCTCAGAGTGTGGGAGACTTCTCAGTAGTCATTTTGAGCTGCATGTGAGACCTTCCTTCTGAAGATACTCCATGTGTTCAAACACAGTGATATTCCTTATTGTAGCTTAAGGTGTTGAAATAAACATCTAAGCCTTTATGTCAGTTCAGTTGGTGAGAAATTTTGTGATTTGTTCTTCTTTTGAAGTGGATACCCAGAAGACGATAAATATGATGATACAAAACTGATACATAATTCTATGCTAAATTGCCTTAAGTTGCATTATTGAAATTTAGAGCTGATAAATGCTTGATTTGACATAGAACTGGGTTAATCACAGTATAAGTTTCATGAAAGAAAATTGAAAAAACAGTTCAAAAGACCCACCCCCATTGTTTTTCGTTTCTCCTAACAATTATTTTAGTAACTTTAAAGTAAAGAAAAGCAGAATATTTATTGATAGGACAAGAGGTAATGGTTTTAAACATGAAAGAGAGTAGATTAAGATTGTCTATAAGGAAAAAATTCTTCACTATTATGGTTTGAGGCACTGGAAGAGCTTGCCTGAAGAAGTTATAGATATCTAATCATGGAAGTGTTCAATGCTAGGTTGGATGGAGCTCTGAACCACATGGTCTAATGGAAGGCATCCCTGCTTATGGCAGGTGGTTTGGAACTAGATGTATTTTAAGGTCCCTTCTAACCCAAATCATTCCATGATTCTATGGTAAATTAAAACTTCACTAGTTTGCATGCTATGACACAGTATGAATGTCAAAAAATAGTCTCAAAAATTAGTTTTGTAGTTTGGCTTAAATATAACGTGAGATTGCTTTCATATAAATTAAACATAATTCTGCTCTCTTTCTCATACTATCATGGCAGTTCAAATGAGATGTTACTAAAAACTTAATGCAGGGCAAAAAATTGCATAAGTAAGTTTTGTCTGAAAAACCAGGTTACTGAGAACTAGGCTTACAGAACAAGTTTGTTTTGTGTGGCTTGGTATAGTACTTAACTTCACTGTTAGTTTATTTCCTATTGGTTTGTTCATGTCCATCTATTTTTGGACTCTATATGCAACTTATTCCTTTCCAGTTCTAATTCAACAGTTCAGCAGTAATATATTTTACCTGTATTACACAAACTGGTCATGAATCCCGAATTGCTTCATCTATACTTACCACCCTAAGACTGGGGAAGGGTTGTCCCCCTGTGCTCAGCACTGCTGAGGCCACACTTTCAATCCTGTGTTCAGTTCTGGGTCCCTCACTACAATAAAGACATTGAGGGGCTGGAGCGTTCCAGAGAAGGGTGGCAGAGATGGTGAAGAGTCTGAAGCAGAAATCTCATGGGGAGCAGCTGAGGGAACTGGGGCTGTTTAACCTGCAGAAAAGGAGGCTCAGGGTGAAATTTATTGCTCTCTAGAACTACCTAGCCATGTGAGGGGTGATGTTTTCTCCCAAGTAGCAAGTGATAGGTGAGGAGAAAATGGTCTCCAGTTGCCCCAAAGGAAGATTAGGCTGGATATTAGGAAAGATTTATTCATTAAAAGCTTTGAAACAAGTGGTTGTGTCACTATCCTTGGAAATACTTAAAAGATGTACAGATGTGGCTCCTGGGGACACGGTGGATTTGGCAGTGTTAATGGTTGAGAGAGGGTTAATGGTTGGATTCTATCTTAAAGGTCTTTTCCAACCTAAATGATTCTATGATTCTAATAATATTCTAACAGGTTTCTGCTCTTTTATTTCCACTGAAGGGTCACCTGTAAAACAGACAAAATGGAAAAAAATATTCCCAGCATATATAAAAGTTGATTCGGATATTAATTTTATACATGGAAAATGCTATATGTATGCACTCAGATAAGTGCCATAATACCTTATGGTTGCTATGGTAACTAGAGAGCAGCTGAGGTTTGCTTTTTCTATATTTAGAAAAAAATTCTAAAATGTCTCAACCAATTAAACCTCAATACTGATGAGAAAATTCTACCTAGAAGGGAGCTATCAATTATGCAATAAATGCCTTTGGTTCATCATTCTGAGGCATGTCTATTTGAGGGCACATCTGAGTAAACCTCCAGACCTGACTGACAGCAAATGTGAGTGTGTAGCCCATGACCATGACAGGGCACATGTACTCAGGTGTAGTTGCAGGCTAGCTTGGGATTCTAGATTACAGTCAGCTTGGCAACTCTCTCCAAGGCACAGGCTAAGTATGCTTATATGTGACTGCACCTGCCCAGACAAAATGCTTTCCTTTCAGCTGGACTTCTATACTGTGAAATGGTTGGTCCCCTAGGCTGTTGAGGATTGCAGATGTCCCAAATGCAGCCTTCATTCAGCACCATTTGCTGCAGACACTGACACAGAGCACACTGGAAAGGTTACAGGTCTGTGAAGCTGTGGGGATGACAGAAATCCCTAAAAATGGTGAAAAATCATGGACAGACAGATACTGAGTGGATGGTGTGAATACAGAGGGCAAGAAATTTTATTTTGAGAAAGGCGAATGTGACTGGTTTTGCTTTACATGAGTTCCATGTACATTTTAAATGTGGTTTTATTCCAATATAATCTGCTTTTTTTCCTTTCCTAGCGGAGCAGATAAGAAGAATATTCTATTATCTATTTATGTATTGTTCTATTCCTATGTTAACGTGTCATCTGCTGACTGTTATCTGAAGAGAATTCCTCTTTAAAGTGTGTGAAGGTGACAGTATGATGCTAATATTCCCTAGTATCAGTGTTCATGCTTATATTCAGTATAACTGATCAATAAAAATACTATGTTTCAATGGTAAAAACCAGGAGAGGCCAGTGTATGAATCTTTAAATAAAAAAGGTTCACTACTCTAGTATCTTATAAAATCATTCCAAGCCATTGTGTGAAAATGTCAGTGTCATCTACAACCCATTGTGTGCATGGGGAATAAAAAACAAACTAAATTTCTGAATCCTAACAAAGCTAACATTTCTCAACTTGTTTTATGGAAGGTTAACTTAAAATTATATCTGGTTTTTTACTTCCTCCTGTCTCTACTAGTATTCTAAGTTTCACAGGGTTACCTAGGAAACTGAATGGGATAGATTTCATGATCAGGAAGGAATAGATTTGGAAAGCACAGCTGCTTTCCCTCCATAGCTGCTGAACTTGCCTTTCCCCACGGATATTTTTTTAAATGGAAGCATTTCTCCACCTGCTGGCTCCGAGGAAGATATTGCAGCTTTCCAAGCAGAGAACTACACACAGGCAATGAATTACTTGCATAATAAAAGGCTGTTTGGGATTGACAACAATTCTGTGCTGATATTCTAGAATTGCTGCTTTTGTAGTAAGTAGTTTTGGAGTAGGTTAGTCTATTTTTAGTTCATTCACTCAAGGGAACTGGATGTAATCCAAAAGATAACATTGCCCTACATTTCTCCATTATAAGTGAGACAATTCTGTGAAGACATCCTGTGCTGTTCAATCACAAACAAATTATCCAGGACCAACTCTCAGGCCTTTCCAGTGCCTTAGACACCCACGTGTAGACACCATGTACAGACATTCAATTGCACAACATATTTATAGCTTTCAGGTATATTCTGAATAGTGCAAAACCTGCAACACTAGGCACAAAAATTAATTGTGCTTCTAGCAGCTGCAAACAGAAGATGAAGCAATGAAAGTGGCTGTTATACAGACTTTCTGTGTCTCAGTAAGGATTTTTTTTGTTGGTTGGTTGGGTTTGTTTCTTTTTTATTTTGCAGGGGGCTTCTTTGTTGCAGTATTTTTAATTTTCTGGCTCAATATTTTGAGATTGAGCATACATTGCCTCAAGGAAGTTGGTATGTATTCACTACAGCACTTGGCACTCTTCACATCATGCCAGGCAGTCTTTTATGATGTAGTAGCCTGGGAAGAGGTTATTTGCTTCCGACATAACAGTGTATAGAAAGCTGTAAGAAAGATCTCAGTGGATGAGACTTCCTATGGAAGCTGATGGAACTGTGTCAATGTTGTTTTGCAACACATTGACCTTGTGGCTTCTTCAGCCTTTCCTTTTGCTGATCACCAATCTGCAACATGTGAAAAAAGTACTTCCATGAAGGGCCAATATCCTGCAAAACTGCCATGCACAGTACAGGAGGATAACACTACAGGATGCCTGTAAACTCTGCACTGCACAGGTGATAAAAATCATCTCATTTTCCTCTTAGTACTTAATTTCTTGATTGATTTAAATTACCTTAAGCTTTGGAAAATCTTAACTTTCCTGCATTTTGTGGGACTGATGCTTGTGTGACTGATGCTTGTGTGACAGTCAAAATCCTACTTGAGTTAACCTGATCGGTTTGGTGTATTTCTGTTTGTTTATTTCCAGCATTTTATATCTTTGATCTGGATGGCTGCATAGCTGCATGAGTGGAAGAGCTGGAGGAGGATGGAAAACATGGAGTACTCAGGGAAGAAGATGGAACAATCTCCTCCAGCAAGTCATGTTTAGACTGGCTTTTGAAAATGCATACTTCTTTGGGCAGAAATTTGTGTTTCATAGAGAACATGTGCATGCAGGGATAATTCTTTGAAATCAGTTGTCTACTACTCAGAAGAAAAAAACCACATCATTTTTTTAGAGGGTGCTCCTCTTTATACAACCTCATTTGCCTCACTAATCATCACCTTCAGGAGAAACACAGTGGACAGTAGCCCCTCCAAATATGTGTGTATGAAAACGATGCAAGCATAAATTTTTAAAGTGAATGCCAGTGTTAATTTTCTACAGAGATAGACAGCTATCTCATTCTCACATCTGGAGTAAAGAATCATTATGTTTGGTAGTAATTGATCCCAGATGATCTTATTAACTAGGACAATCTGGTTTTTGCTCAGAATACAGAACTCCTTTCTTCAAAAAAAAAAAAAAAAGAGAAAAAGTAGAGGAAGTTTTCTTTTGTTATCTGTATTGGCTCTGGAATTTTGAAGTCATCTCTGTGCTCATATTTAATTAGTTTCTGCAAGCCTGAGGTCAAATGAGGTGCAGAGCTGGCACATGAAAAGAAACAGCAGAGGTCAATTAAAATCATTAAGTCACTATCAAACTCATCTGGAAAAATGGAAAGAATTTTCTTTTCCTTTAGCAAAGACTTTTGGGGAGCAATCATATGCTGAAGGGTACACATTTTCCTGCACTAGCAAAGGCATAGTGCTCTGAGTAATGAGTGTTTCATGACAAATCACATTATATGTTGGTAGAAAGAGAAATGACAGAAAGTCTTTCAAGTACCTTTTTTTCTCAGCTTAGGTCTTCTATTTATACTTGTTCATTAAAATCTCTCTCTTTATATACCTCTTTCTTTAGGATATTAGTTAACCCTCTCTGACATTCTCTGAACCATCTAATCTTTCTTTGTCCAAACGGCAGCCTCTGGTTGTCCTAAAGCACTTCTGCTCATAGCCTTCTTAAATGCATGCGAAGATGCCAATAAGCCCACTTAAGCAGTGTCTTACCTCTTTCTGGGTGTCAGATAGTGACAATGACAGCTGTTCCTGTGGTGTTATCTTCAGCATATAGCAGATCTCCATGCTTACCTCGAAACATACTTTTGTAACTTCAAATTTGAAAAATTGTGGTATTTTTCTGATTTATCTGTATGGGGCAGACTTTGCTGCTTCCAAGTTACTTTTTTCATTCCCTGAAAAAATGATGTTGATTTAACAGGATTGAATTTCTCCTCTGTGTCTGTATCTATGCCTTGGTTAGTGTATCTGCAGTTTCTCTAGATGCACTGTATAAATTCAAAGACAATATTAATTCATAAACAAAAGATTATCTTCAGGAAAATAAGTTCATGTAATCTCTTGTCGATGGAACTAATTATGGAGGGGGGGGGAGTGGGGGTGAGCAGGGGATGTGAATAAAGGTCTAGAAGAAAAAGAAGTGGCATCTTTAATGTTTGTTTAAAACACAGTGGTGAATTGACCCTGGCTGGACATCACCTACAGCCAAAACTGCTGGGCAGGGGAAAGAAAGGATAACACAATGTTCATGGGGTGGGATAAGGGCAGGTAGGGATCACTCACAAACTACCATCATGGACGAATCAGAGTCGACTCAGGGAAATTAGTTTAATTTATTCAGTCAGATCAGAGTAGGGTAATGAGAAATAATAAGTAAATCTTCAAACACCTTTCACCCTCCTTCACAAGGAATCATTTCTCTGTCTCCTCTCCACCAGAGGCAAAAGGGACATGGAGTCAGGGCTGTGGTTAGCTCATCACACCTCTCCACTGCTCCTTTCTCCTCAGGGAGAGGATTCTTCACACTCTTCCCCTGCTTCCCAAAGGGGTCATGACATACATTTGACATGGGTAAACTAAAATCTGAATAAAATCATGTATTAATCATTTCTGGAACAAAATCAGTATTTTGGGGTTTGTTGTTTTATTAATTTATTGGTCTTGAAAATATTTTGGGTTTTCAAAAATCCTTCCTTGCCATACTGTTTTCCTCCATTTTCAAAGCTACACAAGACTATCTCATAGAATTTGTTCAGTTACTAGTTCACATAATTTTTTACTCATTTAATGTTTTTTTAAGTATTAAAAAAATGAACATGGGATTGTTTTTGCAATACTTCAATAAAAACTCATGAGCAGTTGCAGTTCTTTTAAATAAATGCTTCATTCTCAGTTCTTGGCGTCCTCTAACACCTTTTCTAGTGCCTAACTGAGTGTCTTTTACTTGAAGAAAAATGTAACTCCATCTGTTGCATAATTATTTTGCTGAGAAACTTTGAATAACAAAAAAAGCTGGTCAGACTACTTCTCATTTTACAAGACTGGTGAGAAGATGGCTGAGGGATATAACCTAAACTGCTTACATCAGTCTAAAGCATGGAAAGTTTTTAATGGTTTTAATGTGGCGAGTAAATGGGTTTTGTGAGAGTGCCACAGGATTGGAGACCCTTTTTTTGTCATCTTTCTCACCTGAGACATTTTCTGGGTTTCAATCTGGTCTCCTGATCTAGAAAGGGAAGCACTGAGCTGTACAAGTTATACTATGGCCTAAAGCCTGCTTAGGCTTTGTTCCAGGAAAGTTATTTTCTGTAGGTCACTATGTAGTCATTCTTTACTTGGATTTTGAAGAAAACTTGCTTTTCTGGGAGAAAAAAAGCAATCCAACAAAACAACCAACCAATCAAAAAACAAACAAACAAACAAAAAAAAAAAAAGCCAAAACAAAAAAACCCAAAAAAACCCAGAAAAAACCCAACAAAACAAAACACTCACACAAAAATAAAACCCCAAAACAAACAAAAAAAAAAACCCAACAAAACCAACCAAATAACCAACCTCAAAACCAAAACCACACAACCCCCCCCAAAAAATAAAGAAATATTAAGCTGTACTTTTTTAACAAGCTCTTACAATAATCAATGCTACATTTCTTCAAGCAAGTGTCGTAATAGGTGGTAAGACCTATTGCTATTTTAGATCCTAATATTGATTTCATTTTTGTCTGTAAAAATAGCACTGCAGGCAATGTGATCGATATGACCAATTATATAGTGCTAAAAAATCCTGTTCACAAACTTATGTCTGCTGTAGTTTTAGGGTTTTATTCCAGGAAAATAACTAATGTCTGACCTTACAGAGAAGACACATGAATATATGCACAACTATTTCCAAAATTTTGTCTTTACTTAGACCTTTATGTGTCTGACTTTGGAAGAAAACACTAAAAACTTACTTTAATTTGAATCTTGCTTTGGGTTAGACAATATGACCCCATTTTACACTAGGCTACAAAATCAGTATTTATCCAATGAAATTTTGTATAATCAACAGGGTGGCTAAAGTAGGTTTTAAAACTCAGTACGGAAGAGTTCTTGGTAAAAAAGTTTATAGGAAAATATATTGATTTTTTATTAATCATTTATACAGTTTGATTTGGAGCTCTTTGAAGTTAAACATGTTAGTTGTAAAACAATATCAGGATGGAAGGGATAACTTAAAAATATTTAATGAAAATGAATATTCATTTATTGTTATTTCAATGTACAAGCAAGTATCTCATTAATTTTAATCAGAGGACAGAATAAAGATTAGGTGTGTCTGACATACTGGGAAAAAACCCGAAAAGAGATCTTTCAACATAGTCATCTGAAATGAAAGCTTTAAACTTTTAAGTAGAATTCACTGCTGATAAGTTAAATAATTGGAATTTGGTTCCAGAACTGTATTCTTCATAGGCTGGAATAGGATAATCACATTGATGTAGCTTGCTACTCAGGAACTTGGAAAGAAACTCTCAGAGGCAATAAAGCTATTCTACTGAATAAAACCAGAAAAAAAATCTGTGTGTTCAAATACATTGGGAAATATTTTGAAAAAAGAAAATTGTAGTTTTGATACTTTGATGCTATCTGTAAAGAAATATGGAACCATTCTTCCTGTAATGGACATATCTATTATTTTAATTGATCAGATTGCAAAAAGAGGTAGTAAAGATTTCTTTTTCTTCAACATAAAACTGCAGACACCTGATAACTCTATATATGGAACAAAAGGTTTTCTGAAATCAGATTTACATTTTTACTCATGCAAATACAGCATTAACAGGATGTTTCTCAATAATTCCATGATCTGCTGAGATCATGAATTTGAAGACTCATGTTAGGGGGTATGGAAATAACATATGCCAAAAAGTGAGGCAGAAAATTTTGAAAGTATTCAGATAAACTGTGAGAATCTATTAATAGTTTAGCCTTTCCCAGTACTATCAGATGAAGAAGATGCTTAGAGACTTAACCTATAGATGAAAATATAGAGCTTTGTAGGTACAAATAGTCAATGCCATCTAGAACAGGTTAAAGCAGGCAAGGAAGACTCACATGTTTCTGTGGGCTTATATTATATGGTTAGTCTGTAGGCTACATGTATTTGCTTGTTGCCATGAGCAGTTCAAATGAGAAAATCCAAACTTGTAATCTGTTTTATGTTTAAAAAAAGGCTTGAAATTATGCTGTTATGAAAGTCTGATTTGTTGAAGATGAGGATATCAGAGTTTAATTGAAGCAGCGCATTTTCCTAGGGATACTTCAGCACATATTTTAAAAAAGATCTTAACATCAGCATTTTCCTTATTAAGTGGGTATATTAAATATAGAAAATATGCATAATTCATATGTAAAGGAAAAACAGATAAGTAAGAAAAAATCCCTACTAGTGACAGGGTATTTTTTTACTGGAGCTACATTTGCTTTGTATAAATTTTTTTAGCATGATTGTTTTGTGTAGTTATACATCTATAGCCACACTTGCATTGAATAAATATGCCTTGAAGACCTGTCCACCCATGAAGGGAAGCTGTATGTATTGAGCTTCATCTTCCTACTGTTATGCAATTACTGTTGTGGGGAGAGAAGTTATTTCTTTATCTAACAATACATTGCCCCTCTTCTTTTTGTTATTAATTTCTTCTTTTTCTCTCATAGAAGAGAAAGGTTAAGAAGTTTCAGTTGCCTGACTGTATGGATCAGAATCACAGAATTAACTAGGTTGGAACATTTGTTTTTATAGTTATCTATCTAGGTTTTGAAATATCTGTATAGGATTCCTAATATTAATCTTATTCTAAAATTTCTTAAATGGCAATCGTTACCAACCTTGACTTCCTTTGAAAAAAAAACAGGAGTTAGAAATAATGTATTGAATAGATTTATAAAAAAAAAAAAAAATCCATGGTGAAAGCTATTAGCCAATCACTTTCTGGGTTTCAGCCTGTGCAGCTGAGGAAGCATTTATGAAGGCAACAGATAATTTCATAGCACACAAAACAGAAAGTCACAAAAGTGAACAAATTTACATCCCTCCAGTGTCTACATCAGTATCTGCAATGCTAGGAAACCTGCCTAAACATTTTGGACAGTGTCCTTCCTTTTAGGGTGGCCAGCTTGAGATTCTAAAGACTTAATTGCCAATGGCTGAATGCTCAGAGTTGCAATATAAGAATCTATTCAAACTGGGTTTGGAATGTATGATCTGTAAACAGCAATCTCTTTCAAAATGGGTACACAGAATTATTAGAAGCTCTTAGAGTTCTGTCTTCAAACTCAGATTGGAATGCTTCCTCACTTGTTGTAAAGAAGGTGTTGTAAAGATATACATCAACTGAAAATGTCTCCCAGTGCTATAATGATGGGGCAGTGAAAAGCCCCAGGGAAATCAACAATTCAGTAGGTCTTTCTTCAGAGTGGAATCAAACAGTGCATGATAAATAAGACTTAGGAATGGCACTGAAAAAGAGAATAAACTATGTAAAAGCTGCCCATTTAATGAGAAGTGTCCCTCTTGGGAACAAGAGGAAGTGGTAGTTCTCTGGAAGACGTGTGCAAAAATGTCATCAGAGAGAATTGTGAACACAAAATGAAATCACCAACGTGTTTAATACAGTATTATATGTGTTAACAAGGCATTTTGAAGCAAGCAGCCTGGGCCATGGGGTGACTGCCAGCTCTAGCTGACAGCACCTTGTATGGAAGAAAATAGCATCCATGAGTGGATGTTATCTGCTTTGCCAGATTATGAAGCTTGCTGATAGCATTCACTCCAAGCTGAACCCTCATTTGTTATATACCTGGGGCTTTCTGTCTGTCTATCTCCTTCCCATGTCGCTTTCTTCATCACTATGCCATTGTTCTCATTTTGCAAAGACTCTTTTCATATCAGTCCCTGTATGCAGAAAATCCTGTTTCCACTTAATGATGGCCCTTTTTCTCTGTCAGCCTTTCTCTTTCAATTGTCTCCTAGTCTGACTCTGTTATACTTTCTTGCTTCTGCTTGGTGCTTAACACCCATTTGGACCTAGGCCAAATTTCCCCTACCAGTTCTTGAAGTCTTCTTCCCCTCTATCTTTTTCTTTCTGCTTTGTTGTTCTTATAAATACCCCAAGTCTCTTTACATCAGTTGCCAGCATTGTTTAAGAATCTATTTATTTTCCAAAAAACATACTGGGTTCTGTTATCTTCCCAATTCTCCTCAACATATCCATTGCCTCTACTATCCAATGTCCACTATCCTGGGATCTGGGTAATCTCTTTATCCACCCTGCAAGGAACCCAGGATGCCTTTTCAGACACAAGATCTGGGCCACCTGAATGGAAAAAATTCTGCAAGCATAAGTCTGAAACTTATCAGTAAAAATATTCCTTTAAATAAAGCTGGGGAGAGGGGGGAGCTCATAGGAGTTATTTTTTCAAAAGACTATGATTATGCTTGGACCAATTTTTGTTTATCACAAGACTCTACCTGTTATGTGTCTGTCTTTCAGGTTCACCTTTCAATCCCACCAGTGTGGGAACATCTGGGCTTTCCTGTGAGACACTAAGGTTTTAATGGGGCCTAACTGGTGTTTAAATAAAGCAGAAAGTAAAGGCATTCTGCCTTGTGTACACTCCCACAGGTCTGAAATGTTTGACTTGTATTAAAAAAGGAAACTTGGAGTGAGAAAAATGAACTTGCAGAGTTGCAAGTATAGTAACAAATGAAAGGAAACATTCCAGTAAACGAAGGTGCTGTGAAAATGGAAGGATTTCAATATATGTTTCTTTTTTTCCAATATTGCTTATTATGTTGAGGAGCCCTGACATGTATATTAATATATTTATTCCTTGTGGAGAAGCTCAGGTGTCTCTCTGAAGTTCTAGTTGCACTGCAATATTGAATCACCTGATCAGTTTCTGGGAAGAAAAGACTGGCTTGGTAGACAAGGGAAAAGCAGGGAATATTGTCTACCTGAACCACACTTGACACTGTCTCCCCATAAGATTTGTATAACTCTTGTTTCCAGAACATTTGCAGTCCAGAGGAAACACCTCTGAGAAGGCTTTAATGAATATTAATTTAAGATCTGGACATAAGGAAAATTCTCAGTTTGAACATAAATAATTGCTATTGAAGGTACTCATATAACTACTATTTGTTTACAAATGAGATGATGCTATGACTTTATAGTTATTCCTCAGGGAGAAAATTTTTGATGAGAAGCTGAACAATTTTCTCTGATGAAGGATTTAATATCATAGAAAATATGCTGATAAACATGAAATTTACTTTAACTAAAGCAAGTGCCATGAAGCAACTGAGTCAGCTACTGCCTTAAGAAAGTTATCCCTATTTCCACTTTGGTCTTCCTTCTCTCTCTTTGTTCCTGGCTGTGTATTCCAGCCCACTCATGTTTGCTATAATTGATATTTGGAAACATGAAAAAGTAAGTCCAGGATCTCACCCAGGTGAAGGAAAATTAGGACAATTTAACTCATTTTGAACCATCTGGCTGCATAGTTCCTAGTACTAGCATAAAGAAGACAGGGGTTGGGAAGCATCTCTAGCTTAGATTAAACAGGTGTGGAACTGTAAGTTTAGAAAAATTAATGTGATATCTTCTAAGAGTAGAAGTGTTCAATAAAATAAACAAAGTAAGTGCTGAGCAAGAATCATTGTTCAAAATATTTTTTCCTCCAAATACAGATACATACAAATACAGATACCTGAAACATTTGGCGAATTTTCTTTCTTTTTGTTTTGTTTTTGCCTTCAAAACAGCACCTCCTTTGAAGTTTTTATGCCAAATTAAGCAGAAGATATTTTTTAAATTCCATTCTCCATGGAAGTTTAGTGGTTTTCGTTTTTTTTTTTTTCTGGTTGTTTGCTTGTTTTGTTTGGTTGGGTTTTGTTGGGTTTAATTTTTTTTTTGGTAGTGCAAACCAATTAGTTGCATACTTGCATCTTAGATGTCTGGCTAAATGCCAATCATAAGAGTCATCCAAGAGAGTTATGTTGTAACTTTCTGCAATTATTTTCTGTGTTATTTTAAAGTCTGAAACTTTGAGAACAGTCTCTGCTAAAGATAGGATATTTGACTTAATAGTGTGATGACTGTGATCTGGAAATGCAAGCAAAAGTTCATATAAACACAACCCAGGTAAATTGAGGTGTATATTTGACATATAGACCATTTACTTAAGACACTTTTATCAGAATTTTTAAAAGTTCCTATAGAAACTTGTTACCTAATTCTTTTCACTTTGAAATAGTACTCTTAAAGTCCAGTGTGGTGGATTTTCTTGGTGAGCTGATGTTGCTCTTTATATTCACCCTGTTATACCAAGCTTTGTGCATACTTATGCAAAATAACCAGATGTAACTCACCTAATTTTCAAATTTTATATTTTAATTAGTCTTGTAATATAATGTTTTTTTGCTATTTATACTTTAGATACTGAAAACAGAGGATCTGTAAGCTGTATCTATAATTGTAAATTAAATAGTGACCAGGATCACCAAACTGTTAGGACAATATCTTGTCTGCTTCTAGCCTGTCCCTCAGGTCATCTGTGGGTGCAGTCTGCAAGCTAGAGTGATCGTTTCCAGGAAGCATTCCCAACTGGAAGCTAGTGTGTGAACCTGTTTCAAAGGATGAGAAAGTTTAATATTATGTATCCAGGCTGAGGCAGCTGGCCTCAGCACTGGAGAATGAACTCAGGCATATTTAGTCCCCTAACTAGAGCACAGTCAACATGGCATACCTCGTGAAAAATGAATTACTATTTGATACATAATTTCCTATGTCTGAATTTGATGTGTGTCCTGGTTTGAAGGACAGGTGTCTGTTAAGGAAGGCAGGAGCCTCCCTTGGGATGGGAAACTGTAACCCCTCTCCCTCCGAATTATTATAAATTTGAAATCAAGAGGCTCTCAGGCAAAGATATGGGAATAGGAATAACAGATCTTTACTACTATCTAAAACAAGGATAACAAATAACAACAACTATAACGTTGACCAACAAACAGAACCAGAAACCCAGTGGCAGCCTGCTCGGCTTCAGGAACCTTTTCCCTTTGGTGCAGTTCCAGTCACAGCCTGCAGGGGCGCTCTGGGTGTGGTGATTCCCCGGTGGCTGCAGGGGCGCTCCGGCGTGAGCTCAGGTAGCACACGGCAATGGCGGCTGCCCGAAGCACGGAGGGATGGAGGAGAGCCCTTGCTCCACAGACCCTCGGGAGGGGCAGCTGGTGTTGGTGCCACAGCAGGATCCCCAGACACAGGGAGCTGGGACAGTAAGGGGGTCTCCACGTGCAGGGAAAAACCCCGCTACAATGTAGCGGAGAAAAGCGGGCTGGTGGCAGGCAGGTCGGCTCCGGATGGGGCAGAGGGCAGAGACTCACAGCAGACAGACCGGCAGCTCCGCGCTGGCTTCTCAGGGGCCGTGGGTTCAGCAGACAGCAGTTCTGACCGTCCAGCTCCAAGGGTCCCGAGCAAGAGGGCGTGACCTACCTCTGCCCTTGCTTTTCAGTCTCTCCAAATCTCGCGTTACCAGGCTCTGCTTCCATGAGGGGCAATTTTGCCCCACCCTGCCACGGAGAAAGGCTCTACCCTTGTGCTTTGTTTCTCTTAAGTACCCAGTCATTTGTGTCCTAGCAACCCATGGGAGAAAAATTCCTGAGGAAAAGAACTAGATCCAACCTTCAACATTCTCCACCCCGAATTTTTTCCCATGCAAACACCTTACATCAAATTTAAACTTTCGAGGTATATACATACATGCAGATACAGATACAAGCGCAGTGTCATAAGTAGTTCACTCTAAAACAAGATCTCCTTGAGGTATGCATCGGGTCTCTCCATCCCTTTGCATCACCCACCAGGTGCAGCCCGGTCCCTGAGCAAAGACAACCCCCCGGATGGGATTGTCTTTACTTGAGGCAGAGTTTACCCAAACAGTCTTTCTCAGCATACCTCTCATGTGTACTACTGGAACTTTATCTCCATTTGTTGTTCGCAAGGGGTCAGAGTGGGCAGGCCCGGCCCGGCTGGAGGAACCTCGGGTGTTCACTAACCATGTGGCCTTTGCTAAATTAGTCTCCCAGTTCTTGAATGTCCCCCCACCCAGTGCTTTCAAGGTGGTTTTGAGCAGGCCATTGTACCGTTCAACTTTCCCAGCTGCTGGTGCATGATAAGGGATATGGTACACCCACTCGATGCCATGTTCCCTAGCCCAGGTGTTTATAAGGCTATTTTTGAAGTGAGTCCCATTGTCGGATTCAATTCTCTCAAGGGTACCATGTCTCCAAAGAACCTGTTTTTCGAGGCCCAGGATGGTGTTCCGGGCAGTGGCATGAGGCACAGGGTAGGTCTCCAGCCATCCTGTGGTGGCTTCCACCATTGTGAGAACGTAGCGCTTGCCTTGGCGGGTCTGGGGCAGTGTGATGTAATCAATCTGCCAAGCCTCTCCATACTTGTATTTGGACCACCGTCCGCCATACCATAGAGGCTTTACCCGCTTGGCCTGTTTGATCGCAGCGCACGTCTCACAATCATGGATCACCTGGGAGATACTGTCCATGGTTAGGTCCACCCCTCGGTCTCGTGCCACCATCTCTGCCCTGGTGGCCTGAGGCATCATGGGCCCATCGGGCTAGGAACAGCTCCCCTTTGTGTTGCCAGTCTAAATCTATCTGTGCCACCTCAATCTTTGCGGCGTGATCTACCTGTTTGTTGTTCTGGTGTTCTTCGTTAGCTCGGCTCTTAGGGACATGGGCGTCTACATGGCGGACTTTTACGGGTAGCTTCTCTACCCGAGTGGCAATGTCTTTCCATTCATCAGCTGCACAGATTGGCTTTCTTCTACGCTGCCAGTTGGCCTTTTTCCACCTTTTCAGCCAACTCCATAGAGCATTGGCTACCATCCACGAATCGGTGTAGAGATAGAGCTTTGGCCACTTCTCTCTCTCAGCAATGTCCAGGGCCAGCTGAACAGCTTTGAGTTCAGCAAATTGGCTCGACCCACCTTCTCCTTCAGTGGCTTCTGCAACTTGTCGTGTGGGGCTCCACACAGCTGCTTTCCACTTCCGGTTCATCCTTATGATGCGACAGGAACCATCAGTGAAAAGGGCGTAGCACTTTTCTTCATCTAGCAGTTGATTATATGGTGGAGCCTCTTCAGCCCGGGTCATTTGTTCTTGCTCTTCTTCATCAGTGAGACCAAAACTCTCACCTTCTGGCCAGTTCGTAATTATTTCTAGGATCCCAGGGCGGTTCGGATTTCCAATGCGGGCGCGCTGTGTGATAAGTGCGATCCACTTACTCCATGTGGCATCGGTGGCGTGGTGGGTAGAGGGAGCCTTTCCTTTGAACATCCACCCCAGCACCGGTAGTCGAGGTGCCAGGAGGAGTTGTGCTTCAGTGCCAATTACCTCGGAGGCGGCTTGAACTCCTTCATAGGCGGCCAAGATTTCCTTCTCTGTGGGGGTGTAGTTGGCTTCAGACCCTCTGTAACTCCGGCTCCAGAATCCCAGCGGTCGGCCTCGGGTCTCTCCAGGCACCTTCTGCCAAAGGCTCCAGGACAAGCCATTGTTCCCGGCTGCAGAGTAAAGCACATTCCTCACCTCTGGTCCCGTCCTTACTGGGCCAAGCGCTACCGCATGAGCAATCTCCTGCTTGATCTGGGCAAATGCTTGTTGCTGTTCAGGGCCCCAGTGAAAATCGTTCTTTTTGCGGGTGACCAGGTAGAGAGGGCTCACAATCTGGCTGTACTCTGGAATGTGCATCCTCCAAAAACCTATGGCCCCTAGGAAAGCTTGAGTTTCCTTTTTGTTAGTTGGAGGAGACATCGCAGTGATCTTATTGATGACCTCCGTGGGAATCTGGCGCCGTCCATCTTGCCATTTTTCCCCCAAGAACTGGATCTCTCGAGCAGGTCCCTTGACTTTGCTTTTCTTGATGGCAAAACCGGCTTCCAGGAGGATCATGATGATCTTCTCTCCTTTCTCCAATACTTCTGCTGCCGTGTTCCCCCACACAATGATGTCATCGATGTATTGGAGATGCTCTGGAGCCTCACCCTTTTCCAGTGCAGCCTGGATCAGTCCATGGCAGATCGTGGGGCTGTGCCTCCACCCCTGGGGTAACCGATTCCAGGTATACTGCACACCCCTCCAGGTGAAGGCGAACTGAGGCCTGCACTCCGCTGCCAGAGGGATGGAGAAGAACGCATTGGCGATGTCAATGGTGGCATACCATTTTGCTGCCTAGGACTCCAGCTCGTACTGGAGCTCCAGCATGTCTGGCACGGCAGCACTCAATGGTGGAGTCACTTCATTCAAGCCACGATAGTCTACAGTCAATCTCCATTTCCCGTCAGACTTGTGCACAGGCCAGATGGGGCTGTTGAAGGGTGAGTGGGCTTTACTGACCACTCCTTGGCTTTCCAGGTCGCGGATCATCTTGTGGATGGGGATCACGGCGTCTCGATTCGTCCGGTACTGCCGGCGGTGCACTGTCGAGGTGGCAATTGGCACTTGTTGCTCTTTTACTCTCAGGAGTCCCACCACATTTGGATTTTCCGATAGTCCAGGCACGGTGTTCAGTTGCCTGATGCCCTCTGCCTCCACAGCCGCTATTCCGAAAGCCCACCTGAGTCCCTTTGGGTCTTTGTAATAGCCATTCCGGAGGAAGTCTATGCCCAGAATACATGGAGCCTCTGGACCAGTCACAATGGGGTGTTTCTGCCACTCCTTCCCGGTCAGGCTCACCTCGGCTTCCAACAAAGTTAATTGCTGTGATCCCCCTGTCACCCCGGCAATAGAAACAGGTTCTGTCCCCACATGTCTCGATGGAATTAAGGTACACTGCGCACCAGTATCAACTAACGCTTCATATTTTTGTGGTTCTGATGTGCCAGGCCATCGGATCCACACTGTCCAAAAGACCCGGTTTTCCCGTGCCTCTTCCGGGCTAGAGGCAGGGCCCCTCTAGCTCTGGTTGTCATTTCTTTCTTGGGCGTACATGGTAGAGGTCCCCTCGAGGGGATCTAAGAGATCGTCCTCTCTTCTGTAATATCTGCCATCTCGGTCACGGGAGGCTGAGGCTACCTTCACTTTAGTAGACCCCCCGCCTCGGTTAGTATTTCCCTCCTTGAGTTGCTGTACCCGTGCTGCCAGGGCAGCAGTGGGTTTCCTATCCCACTTCCTCATGTCTTCTCCGTGATCACACAGGAAGAACCACAGCTCAGATCGTGGGGTGTACCTTCTCTCCCTGGCTGGGGGGCGCTGGGCTCTGACTTTGGGGCTTGTGACTCGCACTGGTGCTGCACTCATCAACCTCATCTCCTCCCTCACCTCTCTCATCATCTCCTCTCTGAGGTCTTTGACCACAGCAGAGACCTGAGCCTGTAGTGGGCCACTGATCATACTATCATAATTCCTGAGTTTGGTGGCTATGGAGCCCACTGTCTCTCGGTTGTCATCAGCATTAATTGTTGCAATGAAGATGGTGTATTGGGAGGGCCCTAGCTTTGCCAGATTCCACAACATTTGTCCTGTACACTTGACCTTGTCGGGGTCGTTATCATGTTGTCCATCCCTCCCAAAGAGTACCTCCCATATTGCCACCTCCCTCAGCTGTTGGATTCCCTCCTCAAGGGTCTTCCATGGTCTTCTATGATGGTACTCCTGCATTCTCTCCCTGTTGACAAACCTCTCTCTTACACTTATTAAAAGCCGTTCCCAGAGAGACAGAGGCCCGTCATCTCTTCCAAATACCTGATCAACCCCTGAGTCCTGGGACAAGGGTCCCAGCTGCCTTGCCTCAATACTATCCAGCTGCACGCCCATACCCATAAGGTCCCAGACCCGAAGTAACCAGGTTGTAAAAGGCTCACGACCCCGTCGCACAATGTCTTTTCGTAGATTACGGATACTGTCATACCCCAGGGACTCAGTAGTGATTTCAATCCTTGGCCTCCCTACTGGTTGAGAGGGCCCTGCTTCCCCATCATTACTCACTGGCTGCTCTGGTTTGATCTTAGTCTTCCTCTTTTCCACAGGGGCAACTGCTACTGGCTGTGGCTGCCCCTCTGATCTGACTGAAGCCTGAGCGGTGATAGTGTCTCTGGGTTCCTCTGCTGGCTCATTAGACTCTCCCTCTTTGGGGTAGGGGAAGGGTTTCCCACCAGCTGGGCAAGTGTATTCCTTCAGCACTTGGCCCATCTCGCGTATCTCTTTCACCAGGACTCCCACCCAATCTGGGTGGGTTGTTTCTGAGGTGGGTTGTGGGACCGGGTCAGACTCTGTAGCAACATCCCTAGTGTCTGGGGCAATGTCAGGTTCTGGGATGGTGTCCCTAGTTTCTGGGGCCATGTCAGGTTCTGTGGCTACATCCCTAGTTTCTGGGGCCGTGTCAGGTTCTGTGGCTACATCCCTAGTCTCTGGGGCCATGTCAGGTTCTATGGCAGCATCCCTAGTTTCTGGGGCCAGGTCAGTTTCTGTGGCAGCATCCCTAGTCCCTGGGGCCATGTCAGGTTCTGGGGCCTCATCCCTATTGTCTGGGGTAGATGTCAGAGTGGCTATCTAAGTCAGACCCCCCTTATCCCTGAATGCTAAATAGAGTAGGACTATCAGCAATGCCAGCCACTGTATGGTATCATTAGCATCTAGAGAAGATTTGAACCCCTCAAAGATTGGTGGGATAGGCCCAAAGAGCTGGGTGAGGGGTTGTGAGAACATTTCTTTTGGTGTCACTTCCTCGCAGTAGGTACCATTATTAAAGTAACCCTGAAAACATGTCATTAATGTGTGGTAGCTGTGAATCCACATGCCTGCCTTCCAGAGGAAGTGGAAAATCCACGAATTCCTCACCTTATTGACCCATGACACAAACTGTATAACAGCCACTGTAGCCTTAGTTATAGGGCCCATGTTTAGATATGGGGCTGCAAATGGGAGAGAAACAGCTGTGACCACTTGCCATACGAACCGGAATAAGCTAGACCACATGGTGCAACCTAATGAGGTTCCTATATCCAGCACACAAAAACTGCGTTACTCAAGAACTGTTATCCTTCTTCCCCTCGATGCCCTCGTGCCCCACGTTGGGCGCCAAAATCTGTCCTGGTTTGAAGGACAGGTGTCTGTTAAGGAAGGCAGGAGCTCCCCTTGGAATGGGAAACTGTAACCCCTCTCCCTCCGAATTATTATAAAGGCTCTCAGGCAAAGATATGGGAATAGGAATAACAGTTCTTTACTACTATCTAAAACAAAGCTAACAAATAACAACAGCTATGGTGTTAACCAACAAACAGAACCAGAAACCCAGTGGCAGCCTGCTCGGCTTCAGGCACCTTTCCCTTTTGGTGCAGTTCCAGTCACAGCCTGCAGGGGGCACTCTAGGTGTGATGATTCCCTGGTGGCTGCAGGGGGCGCTCCGGCGTGATCTCAGGTAGCACACGGCAAATGGCAGCTGCCCGAGGCAGGGAGGGATGGAGGAGAGGCTTTGTTTCACAGACCCTCAGGGGGCAGCTGGTGTCGGTGCCACAGCAGGATCCCCGGACACAGCAAGATGGGACGGCAAGAGGTCCCGGCGTGCAGGGGGAGCCCAGTTACAGTGTAGCAAGAAACTCGGAGCGGCGTGGAGGAGCGGGGGAGAGGCAGGCTGGTGGCAGGCAGCTCGGCTCCCAATGGGGCAGAGGGAAAAAACTCACAGCAGACAGACCAGCAGCTCCGTGCTGGCTTCTCAGGGGGGCCATGGGTTCAGCAGACAGCAGCTCCAACCATCCGGCTCCAAGGGTCCCGAGCAAGAGAGTGACCCCCCCCCACCCTTGCTTTTTTTCAGTCTCCAAAATCTCGCGTTGTCAGGCCCTGCTTCTATGAGAATGATTCTGCCCCACCCTGCCAAGGAGAAAGGCCCTAGCCTTGGTGCTTTGTTCTCTTAAGTACTCAGCTATTGGCCCAGTCATTAGCAACCCATGGGAGAAAAATTCTTGAGGAAAAAAAACCCCAAAAATCTAAATCCAAACTCCAACATTCTCCACCCCGAATTTTTTCCCATGCAAACACCTTACATCAAAATTAAACCTTCAAAGTATATACATACATGCAGATACAGATACAAGCGCAGTGTCATAAGTAGTTCACCCTAAAACAAGATCTCCTTGAGGTATGCATTGGGTCTCTCCATCCCTTTATATCACCCACCAGGTGCAGCCTGGTCCCTGAGCAAAGACAACCCCCTGGATGGGATTGTCTTTACTTGAGGCAGAGTTAACCCAAACAGTCTTTCCCAGCATACCTCTCGTGTACTACTGGAACCTTATCTCCATCTGTTGTTCACAAGGGGTCAGAGTGGGCAGGCCCTGCTCAGTTGGAGGATCTTCGGGTGTTCACTAACCATGTGGCCTTTGCTAAATTAGTCTCCCAGTTCTTGAACGTCCCCCCACCCAGTGCTTTCAAGGTGGTTTTGAGCAGGCCATTGTACCGTTCAACTTTCCCAGCTGCGGGTGCATGATAAGGGATATGGTACACCCACTCGATGCCATGTTCCCTAGCCCAGGTGTTTATAAGGCTATTTTTGAAATGAGTCCCATTGTCGGATTCCATTCTCTCAGGGGTACCATGTCTCCAAAGAACCTGTTTTTCGAGGCCCAGGATGGTGTTCTGGGCAGTGGCATGAGGCACAGGGTAGGTCTCCAGCCATCCTGTGGTGGCTTCTACCATTGTGAGAACGTAGCGCTTGCCTTGGCGGGTTTGGGGCAGTGTGATGTAATCAATCTGCCAAGCCTCTCCATACTTGTATTTGGACCACCGTCCGCCATACCATAGAGGCTTTACCCGCTTGGCTTGTTTGATCGCGGCGCACGTCTCACAATCATGGATCACCTGGGAGATACTGTCCATGGTTAGGTCCACCCCTCGGTCACGTGCCCACTTATAGGTGGCATCTCTGCCCTGATGGCCTGAGGCATCATGGGCCCATCGGGCTAGGAACAGCTCCCCTGTGTGTTGCCAGTCTAAATCTATCTGTGCCACCTCAATCTTTGCGGCGTGATCTACCTGCTTGTTGTTCTGGTGTTCTTCGTTAGCTCGGCTCTTAGGGACATGTGCGTCTACATGGCGGACTTTTACGGGTAGCTTCTCTACCCGAGTGGCAATGTCTTTCCATTCATCAGCTGCCCAGATTGGCTTTCCTCTACGCTGCCAGTTGGCCTTTTTCCACCTTTCCAGCCAACCCCATAGAGCATTGGCTACCATCCACGAATCAGTGCAGAGATAGAGCTTTGGCCACTTCTCTCTCTCAGCAATGTCCAGGGCCAGCTGAACAGCTTTGAGTTCAGCAAATTGGCTCGACCCACCTTCTCCTTCAGTGGCTTCTGCAACTTGTCATGTGGGGCTCCACACAGCTGCTTTCCACTTCCGGTTCATCCCTATGATGCGACAGGAACCATCAGTGAAAAGGGCGTAGCACTTATCTTCATCTAGCAGTTGATTATATGGTGGAGCCTCTTCAGCCCGGGTCACTTGTTCTTGCTCCTCTTCATAAGTGAGACCAAAACTCTCACCTTCTGGTTAGTTCGTAATTATTTCTAGGATCCTAGGGCGGTTCGGATTTCTAATGCGGGCGCGCTGTGTGATAAGTGTGATCCACTTACTCCATGTGGCATCGGTGGCGTGGTGGGTAGAGGGAGCGTTTCCTTTGAACATCCACCTCAGCACTGGTAGTCGAGGTGCCAGGAGGAGTTGTGCTTCAGTGCCAATTACCTCTGAGGTGGCTTGAACTCTTTCATAGGCAGCCAAGATTTCTTTCTCTGTGGGGGGTGTAGTTGGCTTCGGACTCTCTGTAACTCCGGCTCTAGAATCCCAGCGGTCGGCCTCGAGTCTCTCCAGGCACCTTCTGCTAAAGGCTCCAGGACAAGCCCTTGTTCCCTGCTGCAGAGTAAAGCACATTCCTCACCTCTGGTCCCGTCCTTACTGGGCCAAGCGCTACCGCATGAGCGATCTCGTGCTTGATCTGGGCAAACGCTTGTTGCTGTTCAGGGCCTCAGTGAAAATCGTTCTTCTTGCGGGTGACTAGGTAGAGAGGGCTCACAATCTGGCTGTACTCTGGAATGTGCATCCTCCAAAAACCTATGGCCCCTAGGAAAGCTTGAGTTTCCTTTTTGTTAGTTGGCGGAGACACCGCAGTGATCTTATTGATGACCTCCGTGGGACTCTGGCGCTGTCCATCTTGCCATTTTACCCCCAAGAACTGGATCTCTCGAGCAGGTCCCTTGACTTTGCTTTTCTTGATGGCAAAACCAGCTTCCAGGAGGATCATGATGATCTTCTCTCCTTTCTCAAATACTTCTGCTGCCGTGTTCCCCCACACAATGATGTCATCGATGTATTGGAGATGCTCTGGAGCCTCACCCTTTTCCAGTGCAGCCTGGATCAGTCCATGGCAGATCGTGAGGCTGTGCCTCCACCCCTGGGGTAACCGATTCCAGGTATATTGCACACCCCTCCAGGTGAAGGTGAACTGAGGCCTGCACTCCGCTGCCAGAGGGATGGAGAAGAACGCATTGGCGATGTCAATGGTGGCATACCACTTTGCTGCCTTGGACTCCAGCTCGTACTGGAGCTCCAGCATGTCTGGCACGGCAGCACTCAATGGTGGAGTCACTTCATTCAAGCCACGATAGTCTACAGTCAATCTCCATTCCCCGTCAGACTTGTGCACAGGCCAGATGGGGCTGTTGAAGAGTGAGTGGGCTTTACTGACCACTCCTTGGCTTTCTAGGTCGCGGATCATCTTGTGGATGGGGATCACGGCGTCTCGATTCGTCTGGTACTGCCGGCGGTGCACTGTCGAGGTGGCAATTGGCACTTGTTGCTCTTTTATTCTCAGGAGTCCTACTGCATTTGGATTTTCCGATAGTCCAGGCAAGGTGTTCAGTTGCCTGATGCTCTCTGCCTCTACAGCCGCTATTCCGAAAGCTTACTTGAGTCCTTTTGGGTCTTTGTAATAGCCATTCCGGAGGAAGTCTATGCCCAGAATACATGGGGCCTCTGGACCAGTCACAATGGGGTGTTTCTGCCACTCCTTCCCGGTCAGGCTCACCTCGGCTTCCAACCAAGTTAATTGCTGTGATCCCCCTGTCACCCCGGCAATAGAAACAGGTTCTGCCCCCACATGTCTCGATGGAATTAAGGTACACTGCGCACCAGTATCAACTAACGCTTCATATTTTTGTGGTTCTGATGTGCCAGGCCATCGGATCCACACTGTCCAAAAGACCCGGTTTTCCAGTGCCTCTTCCTGGCTAGAGGCAGGGCCCCTCTAGCTCTGGTTGTCATTTCTTTCTTGGGCGTACATGGTAGAGGTCCCCTCGAGGGGATCTAAGAGATCGTCCTCTCTTCTGTAATATCTGGCATCTCGGTCACGGGAGGCTGAGGCTACCTTCACTTTAGTAGACCCCCCGCCTCAGTTAGTATTTCCCTCCTTGAGTTGCTGTACCCGTGCTGCCAGGGTAGCAGTGGGTTTTCTATCCCACTTCCTCATGTCTTCTCCGTGATCACACAGGAAGAACCACAGCTCAGATCGTGGGGTGTACCCTCTCTCCCTGGCTGGGGGGCGCTGGGCTCTGACTTTGGGGCTTGTGACTCGCACTGGTGCCGCACTCATCAACCTCGTCTCCTCCCTCACCTCCCTCATCATCTCCTCTCTGAGGTCTTTGACCACAGCAGAGACCTGAGCCTGCATTGGGCCACTGATCATACTATCATAATTCCTGAGTTTGGTGGCTATGGAGCCCACTGTCTCTCGGGTGTCATCAGCATTAATTGTTGCAATGAAGATGGTGTATTGGGAGGGCCCTAGCTTTGCCAGATTCCACAACATTTGCCTTGTACACTTGACCTTGTCGGGGTCATTATCATGTTGTCCATCCCTCCCAAAGAGTACCTCTAATATTGCCACCTCCCTCAGCTGTTGGATTCCCTCCTCAAGGGTCTTCCATGGTCTTCTATGATGATATTCCTGCATTCTCTCCCTGTTGACAAACCTCTCTCTTACACTTATTAAAAGCCGTTCCCAGAGAGACAGAGGCCCGTCATCTTTTCCGAATACCTGATCAACCCCTGAGTCCTGGGACAAGGGTCCCAGCTGCCTTGCCTCAATACTATCCAGCTGCACGCCCATACCCATAAGGTCCCAGACCCGAAGTAACCAGGTTGTAAAAGGCTCACGACCCCGTCGCACAATGTCTTTTCGTAGATTACGGAGACTGTCATACCCCAGGGACTCAGTAGTGATTTCAATCCTTGGCCTCCCTACTGGTTGAGAGGGCCCTGCTTCCCCATCATTACTCGCTGGCTGCTCTGGTTTGACCTTAGTCTTCCTCTTTTCCACAGGGGCAACTGCTACTGGCTGTGGCTGCCCCTCTGATCTGACTGGAGCCTGAGCGGTGATAGCGTCCCTGGGTTCCTCTGCTGCTTCATTAGACTCTCTCTCTTTGGGGTAGGGGAAGGGTTTCCCACCAGCTGGGCAAGTGTATTCCTTCAGCACTTGGCCCATCTCACGTATCTCTTTCACCAGGACTCCCACCCAATCCGGGTGGGTTGTTTCTGAGGTGGGCTGTGGGGCCGGGTCAGACTCTGTAGCAACATCCCTACTGTCTGGGGCAATGTCAGGTTCTGGGATGGTGTCCCTAGTTTCTGGGGCCATGTCAGGTTCTGTGGCTACATCCCTAGTCTCTGGGGCCGTGTCAGGTTCTGTGGCTACATCCCTAGTCTCTGGGGCAATATCAGGTTCTGTGGCAGCATCCCTAGTTTCCAGGGCCAGGTCAGTTTCTGTGGCAGCATCCCTAGTCTTTGGGGCCATGTCAGGTTCTGGGGCCCCATCCCTATTGTCTGGGGTAGATGTCAGAGTGGCTATCCAAGTCAGAGCCCCCTTATCCCTGAATGCTAAATAGAGCAGGCCTATCAGCAACACCAGCCACTGTAGGGTATCATTAGCATCTAGAGAAGATTTGAACCCCTCAAAGATTGGCGGGATAGGCCCAAAGAGCTGGGTGAAGGGTTGTGAGAACATTTCTTTTGGTGTCACTTCCTCGCAGTAAGTACCATTATTAAAGTAACCCTGAAAACATGTCATTAATGTGTGGTAGCTCTGAATCCACATGCCTGCCTTCCAGAGGAAGTTGAAAATCCATGAATTCCTCACCTTATCAACTCATGACACAAACTGTATAACAGCCACCGTAGCCTTAGTTATAGGGCCCATGTTTAGATATGGGGCTGCAAATGGGAGAGAAACAGCTGTGACCACTTGCCATACGAACCGGAATAAGCTAGACCACATGGTGCAACCTAATGAGGTTCCTATATCCAGCACAAAAAAACTGCGTTACTTAAGAACTGTTATCCTTTTTCCTCTCGATGCCCTCGTGCCCCACCGTTGGGCGCCAAAATCTGTCCTGGTTTGAAGAACAGGTGTCTGTTAAGGAAGGCAGGAGCCTCCCTTGGGGTGGGAAACTGTAACCCCTCTCCCTCCGAATTATTATAAATTTGAAATCAAGAGGCTCTCAGGCAAAGATATGGGAATAGGAATAACAGTTCTTTACTAATATCTAAAACAAAGCTAACAAATAACAACAACTATGGCGTTAACCAACAAACAGAACCAGAAACCCAGTGGCAGCCTGCTTGGCTTCAGGCACCTTTTCCCTTTGGTGCAGTTCCAGTCACAGCCTGCAGGGGCGCTCTGGGTGCAGTGATTCCCCGGTGGCTGCAGGGGCGCTCTGGGTGTGATGATTCCCCGGTGGCTGCAGGGGGCGCTCCGGCGTGAGCTCAGGTAGCACACGGCGAATGGCGACTGCCCGAAGCACGGAGGGATGGAGGAGAGCCCTTGCTCCACAGACCCTCGGGAGGGGCAGCTGGTGTCGGTGCCACAGCAGGATCCCTGGACACAGGGAGCTGGGACGGTAAGGGGTCTCCACGTGCAGGGAAAAACCCCGCTACAATGTAGCGGAGAAAAGCGGGCTGGTGGCAGGCAGGTCGGCTCCGGATGGGGTAGAGGGCAGAGACTCACAGCAGACAGACCGGCAGCTCCGCGCTGGCTTCTCAGGGGGCGTGGGTTCAGCAGACAGCAGCTCCGACCGTCCCGCTCCGAGGGTCCCGAGCAAGAGGGCGTGACCTCCCTCTGCCCTTGCTTTTCAGTCTCTCCAAATCTCGCGTTACCAGGCTCTGCTTCCGTGAGGGGCAATTTTGCCCCACCCTGCCACGGAGACAGGCTCTACCCTTGTGCTTTGTTTCTCTTAAGTACCCAGTCATTTGTGTCCTAGCAACCCATGGGAGAAAAATTCCTGAGGAAAAGAACTAGATCCAACCTTCAACAGCAAGTTTGTTCCCAGTGGATACCACAGCTGCACTGCCCAGCTGGGTCACTGCACAGGCACCAGCAGTAACAGATTCCTGTGCTAGGTACAGCCTGTAAGCAGCTGATCCCACCGGAGACCTGTGACAGCTGACACCTCTCAGAGTGAAGGTTCATCCCAATGCCACCAGTTTTACAAGGTTAGGCTTGAAAAGTGTTTAGATACCCACTACTAAAAGGTTAAACCATATGGTTATTGGGAGAACATGCTAAAGACATGTTTTGAAGGGAAAAAACATTTGAGCTTAATTTAAATAAGGGCATATTAACACTAGGAGCAGTTCGTTATCTTCTCTGGGGATTCATCAAGAGTTGAAATACTAACCCTGTGTTTACACACTCAGTCTAACATTAGATATTCTTTCAGGAAGCTGATGGTAGAAACAAGCCTTCCCAGCACTGCAGCCATAGCAGTGAGACACAACAGATGGAGAATGTATCATCTCTTGCCTGTTATGCCTCTGTTACTTCAGTGGGGATGCAAGAAATGAACCAACTCCCCTGTCTAGAGTGAAGAGGGGCTAAGAGCAAAGCAAAGAGGATCTGAAATGAGATGAAAAAGAAATTGTGAAAGCCTCAGTAACCTACAGGGAACTCATCTATTTAGTATTTTATCCATTCTAGATTAAAAGGCCCATTGCAATGACATTGCAGCCTCACACATTCCCCAAACAGGTATCTTCCTGCTACCCTCTTCCTCATCATCCATTACATGCCCTCAGAAATGGTGCGAGCTTACCCTGAGGAAAATTTTCTACTGAAGTATAAGATATCCAACTAAACATCTGTTAACCTGACAGCTTCTTCCAATTAGTCCCTCTTATTTAAGCACATGCCCCCTCTGCTACTGCAGACACATTCAATTAAGACAAAGAAAAAAGTGCGGTAGGCAAGCTTGACATTAATATAAATAAATGAGTGTCTTTTCTTCATGCACAAAGAGATCACAGTTCAGCCTTCAATCGAGCTATCAGCTCAAGGGGATTTAAATACAGATAAACTGCATCACTGCAGTATCTGTTTGCAATAACTAGAATAAAAGGTGACAGTAACAAAAAAGACAAAATGTCTTTGAACATCATGAGCCTTTACCTGGATCTCTGGATAATAAAATTAAGAGTGATTTCAGTGTCTTCTAACGACAGTGATTATTTTAATACTGACAACACTGTAAAACATAACAGATAATTTGATAACAAGCATGGATTTGGCTTCTTGCTCAGTGAAACACAAATCTGTCATGAGCTTGGTGTTTTTCAAGATCAGAGAAGTGTGGCCTGTTCTCCTTCCTACCTATAAAGCACTATGCACCATCAGTCAGGCTGTGTGTAAAACAATAAAACCAGTTTTATAAACGAAATTCTATTAGGATACATTCTTCTCAGCCATCTGCCATGAGCCCCTCTGTCATTTGTTTCTCTCTGTGCCAATCTCCCATCCTGTTCCATAGTATCAACTAGTTTCTCCTTCAGGTGGCCCAAGAGACAATGGACTCAAGCTGAACCTACAGCAGTTTGTCCTCAAATAATATTTAAGAAACCACCACCTCAATTTCTGATCTGTGAAAGGGCTTCTCTTACTAGCAACTTTTCTAGTCTTTTCTTTGCTGAAATTATGGGGAAAAAATCCAAATTTTTCTCTCACAAGCTTCAGCTGTGATGCCTGAAATATGAGAGACTATTAGAGTAGACTATCTTTGCAAATATTACAATGATTGGTCTGTTGGAAAGCACAGATTTCCTAAGCTAAAGTAGTATTGCCCAGTGTGAAGCATTTGCTTATGTCAAAATCCTTGGTTGAATAGCCCAGAGTTCAGCTAAGGGGCCAACCCCTTCAGAGACAGTAATTATAACCATTTCCAAGAAGGCTGATTATGGTCCCTGTTAAGTAGGATCTAGTCAATGAGACATGTTCATAGGTGTTCCTCAAGCATGAGAAACATAACATGAAACACTCTAATGATTCCAACAGGCATTTGCTAAACTGTTAGAAGCATGGTTGTTTCAATTGAGGAAATGATTTTTACCCGAGCATTCAGAATATTAGAAGCTGGCCATGTACTTCCTACATATCTGAACAAGACAGGAAAATATTTGCTGTACACAAGCATGAAAAAGCCTCCAACTTTCTTTCCAACAGACCAAAACCTGGAAAATATTGAAGACACATGCAAGAAGCATTATGAGACTTATAAACATAGGAGCCAAAGTCAGTTAGTTGAGAATATCCAAAAAAGTAATTTTAATAATTTCAGAGTAAATTGTGTGTGTTCTGATTTAAATCAAGCATTGATCTGCTTTTTACAAACTTTCATATCAGCTATGCTTTTTGCCATATGTTTACTTAGCTAATTATATCAAAATCTGCTTCTGCATGTAGAAGGAAATGGACTGTGGACTGTTGAGTGCCACAATAACACACAAGAGATGTGTTATATCCCCTTCTGTTTATCCACATTAATAATATAAAACGTTTTGAAAATGACAAAGCCAGAATAAAATTTATCAAAGCAAGTGAAACAGTCCAGAAAACTAAGGACATGGAAAGGCTCACAAGCTACCATGGCTTGAAATAAACTAACTTGGGGTTTGGAAGAATTTCCACCACACTGAGAAAGCAAAAAATATGAGAGAAACAGCTGCTTGGATGTTTGGGAGCAGAGAGGGGAGAACTTGTGCCTGCAAGTCATGTTTTGAGTAATTTGCCCTGATCTCAGCAAAAATGGGAATTCCGCCAAGAACATTTGTTTGATCTCACTGCTAAGCATACAGATAATCTAATTATCATTGGGGTTGTGTCTTAAAAGGTCTCAAGCACATGTTGAGCGTTAGTAGTGCCTGAAGCAGCACTCCCCTGCATGAATAGCAGTGTTCCCTGCAACAACCAGGCCAGAAGATGGACAGCTAGAGCTGAGCATGCTTCCCTGCTTTATCAGACTTTCATTATATGGTGCCTCTCTTCACTCTGAGATGCCTCTGAATTTCAGAGATAAACCTGACCACTTTGAAAGCTTCCTGAAAAAACCCACAAAGTTAAACATCACACCAACAACCACAACTACCATCTCTTGACATCTTGGTATTCAGTAATCTAGTATTGTTCAGAAGTTTAGTACAGATCAACTATATTCTTAAAAGCAGAGGTCATGCAAAAAACCAAGAAAATTTGCTAGATTGTCATCTCAATATTTTTCTTTGTTCTCTAGGTGAATGTACTCTAAAGTGCGTCAAGGGAGGTGTGGTTTAAAGACAGAATCAATACATACAGAACCAATAATTTGGACTTTTTCTTGCGAAGACTCTCTTGAGCACCTCCTGGTTTGTGCAATGTTTGCTTTAAAACTGAAGTCTTATTCAAAACCCACACACTGTGGGTGTAATTCACCTCTTGACATTAAAGCCACTGCCCTAGGTGATTTCAGCTAACCCATTTCATGGCTGAAGCATACACAGTTTGATATTACAGCTCAGCTGATATTGAGGAGGCAATTTTAACTCAGATGTTAATGATGACTCTGAGATGACTCTGAGAAAGCACTTGCCCCCAGCAATGGCTCAGACACACTGACATCTGGAAAGATGGACTGAAGCACAGCTTGAGCTGTGTTGCAGGTGACCTGGGGGCAGAAGGCTACAAATCACTGAAGACCTAATTCAAAGCATAAGGCAAATCTCTGTAAATAGTCAGCTTCTTGGGAAGCCGCATGATTTCCAGTTGAATTACAGCCTGGACATTTCAACTACCACAAATATCTTCTTGACGATTTGAGCTTCGGAGGGTTTGGTCTGAGCATTTACAACCTGGAGCTGGTTTCATGTGTGGATCAGGGCTGAAACTGGGGAGACATGTCAGGTTGCCTCACCCTTCGTGCAGGGTTTTAACTAGGGTAATAACTGGAGGAGTTAAAACTTTTTTTGGGTGGTTGTGCTTGCTTGAGCTGCCTTCTCACTGTGGCCACCATGTTTATCAGCATATGGACCCAGAACTTGAAGTTGCCTTGGAACCATTTTAGGCAGTTTTAAAAATAGCTTGGAAAATACGAATTCCCTTGCATGTGTTTTTCTCTGACTGAGCTCCTGTCCCAACACCTGCCAGCACAGAGGTGGCTTAAATGGCATTTTTCCTCAGGTTGTTTAAATAATTTAGAAACACTGAGCAAAGGGAGTGAATATTTTGTATTTTAAAGGTCTTTCAAGGGTCTCTGAGAGAGAATTAAGGGATAATGCTTGCAGACAAGTAGAGACAGCATTATCTTTTCTCAAAACTCAGAAGAGGTAGCACTTGAGAACAAATGTTCTGGAAACAAAATATTTTAAATAACTTCATGCTTCTCTGAAAATTTATTTCCTGTTTTCCACAAGCGCAAAAAGAAAGACCATACATTATTGGTCTTGTATAACAAAATGTTTTTCTACATTTCTTCATCTATACCATTCACATAGAAGACACTTCATGCCATTGAGGTTTCCATAGCAACAGAACAGAACCTTTAACAATAGTAGCTGTTCTTTCCCCAGGTATACTTATCAGCTGGTCATAGCTTAGCCTTTGAAACTAAGCTTCTTGTCTTTATGGAGCTGCACATCTGGAGTGAGAAACTATTTTCCACTCAGCTTACATGAGCTATGCCTTAACTCCAATTAGCTCATTTAGAAATGAGTACAGGAATTTTAGCAGCAAGAGAATACATTGCTGTGTCTGAGTTCTTCAGAAGCTTTGAAGCATGTATCCACATCCTCCTTCCTACTCTCAGGAATTTATTACCTTTGTCACAGGAGACGGGGAGATGCATGTAGAGAATGAGAGTCTTTCCAGAATCGCACAAAAGCACTGTGGCAGAGCACGCAGTGAGATGAAGGTTTACATTTACAGGCTTTTGCCCTGTCTGGCACACCATCTTGTGGAACACCAACGAGATGCAAATGATTGTTTCTGTTCAGTTTAATCTCCCATCCAAACTATGCTAAAATTAAAACGAACTTTGTGTCCTCCTCCTTCATTTGATGGCTACTTGGGTATTTCTTCTGGAGGTCAAACCTTTCCTTGTATCTATCGTAAATAATCATTGTAACTCCATCCTCATTTCTGTTCTCACCACAGTTGGTTTCTGAGTCCTTTGACTTTGTACTCTCTTGGACCCACTTCTTCACCCAGCACTCCACAGGAAGGACAGTGCTGATGACAGTGCTGTGTGTGCTCAATTTCCATCTTTCAAAGTCTTTTTAAGCAGCTACATTGGCCTAAGATTTCACTCATCAATAAAGCATCTTTTTTATCTTTTGCCTCAAACTAATCTTTTGTCCTTATTCATGTAGCATTTATTAAGGGTATAGAGCATTTCATATTGTATTTCTTACCTGCAGTGTACATTTATGCTACTGGAACAGTAAGAAAAGCATAAAGGATACAGATGTCATTCTTGTGTCGGAAAATGAACGCAAAAAGACGGATGCTGGTTTTCCAAGGCCTGGAAGAAGTGCAAACAAGCTCCACAATCTGGTACATATCAAGCAGAAATGGTCCAACAGGAGGGAGATCTTTCTCCCTCCAGAAAGCTGTGGCACTGTGGTTCTCCAGTAGATTATTGTAAAGAAGGCACAACTCTGCTAAGACCTACCCAGCCTGAGCCAGATAATTTAAACCAATATTTTGTTCCATTTTTAACTGCTTTCTCTGTTTAAAAGTACCTAGTCCAAAGATGCTGATGTAATATTGAGTGGAGGTGGTTTCACAGAAACTCACTCGGTGCCATGCAACATACTGGATCTCAGAGCTGTCCAGGTTAGAATTTCCCAGTCTCAGTCCAGCGGCTGAATTGCAGCCTTTGTTTTCTGGAAAACCACAGCAAAATCAACCACAGACCCTGGAGGGACATGATGAATCTGAAAGCATATTGATTTTATTTTATGGGTTATCACAGCAGATGCTTTCAAGTTAACATTTTCACCACAAATATTCATTTTAATTTAACTCAGTTGCTCTTTGGTAATTCAGAAGATGATCAGTCACTTGACAGGACAAGGCACTGAAGCAGTGAGTAAATAAAGGAGACAGGTTCTGCTGCTGCCACATTACCTCTGCTTTGTCTCACTGCATGTGTCACCAGGGAGAGAGGATTACTTTAATTACCAACTGTTTTAATGTCAAATAGTTGTTATGGAAAATAATGGCTCATGTTCATTTATTTTGTCAGCATGACAATGGGATCACTTTTAATCCTTTTTAGTGGCTTGAGAAGGCTGATGGAGAGGGAGGCAGGAGTGGAAGGAAAGCACTTCCACAGATTTCAGTTTCAGAGGCGCTGTTATTCAAAAGAAAGTATGAGATGGCTTTCAAACTGCTTAGTCCCCTTGCTTAGTCTATCAAAATTTCTACACTGACAATGAACTGTCTCAAAATATTCACTATCTTCCATTCCAGCAGCTTATAACTGATGTAGCTGGCAGGAAAAAATTTATTCCTTTGACTTCTGCTTTTCCAAAAGCTACTGTAAACTTTCAAATATCTCTGATGAATTAACATGGAAAGCAAATGCTCTCCTAGCCCAGTCCCTTGGAAATCCCATGGAGGGGTATAACTAGGCATGCTTAGTGATTAATGTATTTTTGAAACTTCTGAGTTTGATACCCCTTGTGGACAAGATATTGAGGTTAGATGAGTTTAAAAGGGGAGAGTCAGCACTGTGGCACTATGTTGTGTTGCATGCCTCTCTGCCCCTCCACCTGAGTGTCTCTCTTTAAGTGCCAAGGGAAGGTCTAAATTCAGGTAGTTGTATGTACCTTTGCTTTGCCTGTGAAACTTCTGCCTTCTCTCTGGTCCTTGCTGTCAAAGCCAAACACTATTTGTTCCATCTCCACTACACAGAAAAACAAAAAAAACCTCAGTTTTGACTTATTTGTTGGTTTGTTTGTTTTGTGTGGTTTTTTAAACTCAGATAATCTCAGCAATCCATTTTCCAGTTCGGTCTCATGGAGATCTGATTCGGCCCAAGCAAGGAAACTGTGAATAAATGATTGAGGACACAGATTTCTTAACTGGGCTTCTATAATATACAGAGAGTTGTACAATACCCTATAAATTGCAAACTAATCTCATGAGATTACAGAGAATTCTACGCCTTTCTTGATTCCTACAAGAGCATTTTTCCAGGCTAAAAAAAATCTCAAACAAGAGATGTTGTTAATAAGGATTTTTCTTATCTTTGGATCTTAAAAATATAAGGAAAGTCCAAATCCTTTAACTCTGAGTTAATGCTTATTTACAGCTAAATCAAATATACATTGAGACTGCTGAAGACTGAGGGAAGGTCAGACACCAGAAGCTCTCTCTGTCTTTTTTATTCCTGACTGGAAATGACAATACACGAGGGCACATGTTCATAGCTGTTCCAGGACATGGTTGTCACAATTTCTTGATAAAGCTTGATAACTTTTTGGTCTTTTAGGGACACTCACTGCACAGGGAGGTCCTTGCAGTCCCAATGCAAAGCACTGGCCAACCCCTCCTAGGACTCCTAAGAATCCAATGCCTTCAAGTAAATTATATCAGCAATGTATATTGCTGTCTTCTTAGCACTCAGCAGGTATTTTCACTTAAGTACTGCAGCAAGGCAAAGCTCCCAGTGTCAGACCCTCACAGTCTCCTGTCTCCCTGGGCGGATTCTCCAGGCTCTTCCCAGGATGGTACCATGGTAGCATGGCAAACACTAGGCAGGGGATACTGCCTTTAGAGGTCCAGGCCCGCTGGTGCTCAGTGTGCAGGAGGTGCAGGGCTGATCTGCTGTGGCTGGTCTGGCTCACACACCCTGTTGCCATCAGCTGGCCCTGTTTCAGCCTGGGAGCTGATATGGGTTTACAGCATATTTCAAACCCATCCATGTCTCTTAAAGGCCTTCAAAATTTGTCATTTCTCAAAAGCTACTATGACAACAACTTCAACTCCAAAGACATAAAAAGTTTCTTAATTGGCTGGTTTCTTTCTTTCTTAAACTGTCACTGTAAGGGCAATGAATGCATTTGTTTTCTGTAGGTTTTTTGTTTCTACAAAGGAGATATAAAAAAAGATCAAATGTATTTCAGAAACAATAACAAAATGCATTCCAGAAAACACATTTATATTTTAAGGCACAGTTTGCAGAGTAAATGTTCCCCTGAGATTTCAAAACCAGAGGCAATGTAGGTTTGATAATAACAAATGACACAAGTGCAACCCACAAGTATGCTTAACATTTTCTGTGTCGTTTCTGAGACAGCTTTGAAGGCTAGTTATACTTTTATTTGGATTCCTCAAAATAGCTTCAGGCAGTCATAAATGTAAATTGAACTCTGACTTCCAAGAAAACTAGTTGGAATCAGTAACTTAAACTATTGCACTTACTTCAAGCAAGGGCAGATTACAAGGAGATATTGTGCCACATAAGCTGTCTTTTTTCTCTACATCTATTATCTTATGAAGATTTTTCAAGGGTATATTAACCAGAAATACATCCCTGGAAAGCATTTATCTTTTACTAAGAACTACAATGTCTGAGCTATGGTCATTTTCCCTTTTTTTTAAGTTTCAAGTATCCAGATGCTTTTGTGTATGAGAGTCCTAAAAATAATTTAATTTCAAGAATGCCTTTTTATGCTCTGACTGCCAGATACCACAGGGAAAACTGGATTACAAACAGACTAAGCAGCTGTGTGTATTTAATCCCAGAGCAGCTTTTTTTTAGCTCTGAGATTTATGCTAATTTAATAATTTATTTTTCACAACTTGCTTAGGAGGCTGACATCTTAGGTTTGCTGAGTTGCTGTGGTTGCATTTTGATATCTTGAAAACAAGTCTTGGAAAGAAGAAAAGTGGTTTGAGACAGAGTTGTGCTGTGACTCTACCTGGCATTATTCCACTAAGGATAAGTTAAGGAGGCTGGGCAGACTCCTTAAGACTCTTTAATGGCAATAGAAGACTCTCTGCCACTTCATGGGACTGAGCTTTGATCCAAAGTTAGGGACCATCATTAGGGAATGTACATTCAAACATGCATTTTGTCCTCCTTGTTGAACCAACACACAAGACTACAGACTCATGTCTGCTTCACAGTAGTTTTTGTAATGAAGAATCTGGCCAGAGAGGCCCTCTGTGAAAAAGCTCTCTTCCAGATTATTGGCACTATCATTCCCTGGGTCCAAGAACTGCTTTTGCATTACTCCAGGACTTAATTTGATTACGTTTCCCAAATCACTTCAAAACGAAGATGTCAATGTGCTAATGCTGCTCTGAGAATCTATTTAAAGAATAAGAGCAATTATTACAACTTTCTAAATAGCTTTAGACATTATGACCTGTTTGCCCAGAAGTACTAGAAGAAAATTTGCAGTGTGATCATTGCAAGGAAATTATAACAGTATTTAAACCCCTTAGTATTTTCTATACTCCTTAACAATGACAAAACACACATTCCCTTGAAGTCACCATGCCCAACAGCATTTCTGGAAGATATAACATCCACTCTTACACATGGCAGAACTTGGCAAGTCAGAGCAGAAACATGCTGGAAATACACAGCAGATTTTCTAGGGACAGGGCTCTACATTCTCTGTGGAAAAAGTTATTCTCACCAGTTCAAGCATCCATTGCTATTTTTGGCACTTAGCAGTGACAGCAGCAGAACAAATTCTCCTTCCTCAGCTTTCAGACCACAGCGTGAGACCCATCTCTTCACCAATCCTGATGGATTTGTACAGTCACTTGGGCTCCTCTTGAGGTCTTGGGGTCTGATCCTTCTGAGCAAGAGTTTCTGAAAGAGAGCAGAGTTATTGTTTCCACATTGCCCCACATACAGCTTGTGCCATGCAGCATCTCTGCTTCAGCAAGACCACAGAGACTGCAGACATGAGCCATCCCATTTTTTGGGGCAGTAAACATATCGAGATCTATCCCCACACATACAGCACATCTGTCTGAGAGCTGCTGAGAACTGCTGGGTGAACTAAAGTGAAACAAATGGGTAAATTAAGAGCAGGTTTCCCCCCAGGCAATTGAGATAGCAAGAGGAGGAGAGGAAAAGAAGGGGACTCATAGGAATTCCCAGGATTGCCACTGCCATTGAAACGGCAAGGGTTCACTTGCACAGAGCTGTGTCGGATATGTTTACTTTTGCTTTCAGTTTTTAGACTGAGTCTGGAAAGAGCCAAGGAGAGCATTGTCTCAGGGATTTCCCTGTGAGATGAACAAGTGTGAAATTAGGAGAGGGTGAGAGGGAAACTTTGCCATTAGAGCCGTGGATTCAGAGCAGGGTAAAGCATGGGCAGTGGAGGACACGAGCTCTCTTTGCATCCAGCTCCCAGGCACTTCGTCTTCACGCTGAAACTATTTCCTCTAGCTCCTCTCAAGGGCTGATTTTCCAGACCCTATACCACGTTTTCCCTGTCACATTAAGATGCATACTGGGTTGGCATGGGCACAAAGAGGGGTACACAAAGCAAGCAAGGTGTTGGGCAATAGTGAGTAAGGTGGAATTAACAGCTGGTAATCATATTTCCTGCACAAAAAACCCCTTCTTGTTTTAGTGCTGTATTTCTCAGTACATTTAGGAGGCTAAGTAAGAACATTCAAGACCACTCTGATTTTGACAGATACCCAAAACACATTCAGAGGACAGCATGATAATACTTTCCTACTATGATCTGAATATGAAACTTTGTGCTGCATTCCTAGGTTGTAACTTGTTAAGGAACCTTGCTCCATGATAGCATTTTCAATGACTTGTTGAGTTGGAATTGCCTTTCACATAATTATGCTGCCTTCTTGTCAGCCTACCTTTCTATTACTCATGTAAATCCCAAAAAAATTCAATAGAAGCTGGAGCAACATCTAATAAGAGTTATTGCTGCTGATAAGGATGTAATAAACTCCTCAACAGCAATACAAATAGTTTCATAGTTCACACAAGACTCATGATTCATAGTTCTTGCCAAGACATGATATCAAAGAACAACTTGCTATGTCATCTGACAGCTGTTAGATCAGAGGCCAGAGGAAGGAGGTTCTCTCTTGGATTAGGATAACATGTAGCTGTGGGCAGAGCTCTCCCTTATGAAGCTCACACTCTAGTTGCAGCCTTTTTAGTAGAGCAGATCTCTGTGGGTCTAGGATTTATTAAGGGCTGAAGAGCTTCATCTTTCACTGCAGTCATGAAAAAATCAAAGGGATTATTCACTGATTCAGGAAGCATCTGTCAGACAGCAACTTATTAAGCAAAATAACTCTCTTTTTTAAGAAAAACTCTAGTCCTTGACTGTTTAAATGTCTGCAAATAACCTTGCTTGCTCTTCAGGAGATACATCAGAAGAATGAGATATGCTAATAGTGCAATGGCTAACACCTGTCTGAGGCAAAGGATATTATTTGAACACCAAAAATATGACATTTTTCTTTACATGTAAAAAATGGAAAGGTGATGGAGAGGAGAAAGGTTCTGCAGCAGTCACATCATTGCCAAAGAGGGCTGTATTTCCCTTTGAACAGTCACCTATGTCCCTTTAAACAGCCACCAGAAGGTGAGGGTAACTCAGGTTCTTGTTAATAGATCCCTTGGGATGGATTAGAGTGAAACTACTCTGACTGATTTGTGGGTTTATATATATATATTTAAGGATGATTTTAGAACAATTTGGTTGAAATGGAAAGCAAGTGTGTCACCATTTTGGTTATTATCATGTATAGTGATATTGCAATATGAAAGCATAAACATATCACTTAAGAAAATGTATAAGGGAAGAAAGAAAAAGAAAGAAAGAAAGAAAGAAAGAAAGAAAGAAAGAAAGAAAGAAAGAAAGAAAGAAAGAAAGAAAGAAAGAAAGAAAGAAAGAAAGAAAGAAAGAAAGAAAGAAAGGAAAGAAAGATCCCACCTTGCAAGATCTGCCTCTTATCAGCCTCAAAGCTGAGCTTGCAGCCTCCCCCTCTGTATTATGCAAATGACCACCACACCCTAAAAAACTCACCTCTTCCCCTCCCAGGGTCCAGATCTGACCTCAGCAAGGCACACTGGAGCCTCCACAAGTAGACAATTGGTTTGAGTCATTAACCATTAACAGTCCAGTCTCTCACAACTTATAAACAATATTTATACAGTGTCATGGCATGCATTTATGTATTTAAATGTACTTGTGTTACAATAAACCATGGGGCCTGGACCACAGAGAAAGAGCATTTAACATCCCATGAGACTGTACCCAGAAATACAACTGTCAAGTAAATAAGATATTTCAGAGATAATCGAAGAAGACCTTGGCATTCAAAGGACAGAAAAGTCAAGGAAGCATTTTAAGATTATTTTTAAGGCCAGTGTTCAATAAGGATAGTAAAGAAAAAACAATCATTAGAGCACATCTGAATTCAATATCCCCAAAGTGGTGGAAGGTTCTTGTTCTGCACATATAGAAATCATACCTGAACAAGGCACTTGCCCTAAGAGAGATTTGCTATCAAAAAATCCCATCCCTACCCAGGAGAACACACTGTCCTCCACTAGCCGTCACTAAATATGAGGCAACAGGTGAAGAGTGCTTGAGAAGGAAGAGGTCTATAGGAACTGGACAACCAGACTGAGCTAATGTTACCCAAAAATCAGAGTGATATCCAGTTCCTCCTGCAGTTTGGCTGGGAGAGAAGGAATGCAGTGCTGCATTCAGCAGTCATGCTACATCCCGTAGGGAAGTCCTGCCAGCAGCAGTACAAATGAACAACAGCAGTGGCAAATGAATGGCTCATATTGGGCTTCCTCTTTCAGCAGATGCTGCCCTCAAACACACCAACTCATCTGTGCATCTTTCTCATTACTGGCTTTTTGTCTTGTCCCTCCAGAACAGCAGTCTGACTTAGAACTATGCTCCAGAACTTGCTATGGCATTTCTGATACCTGACAGAGGGGTGAGGGTGTTTTGAGACAAGGTAGGAAAGCTAAGTTTAAACCCACCAATGAGCAGGAAAAGCAAAGCTTTTGCTTTGCCTGGAACAGCACAGAACACGTTCAGCAAATCATGGCCTCTGGCTGCTGCATCCTGCAGTAGGATCGGATCCCTAGTGCATGCTGGCCTGACACTGGACTTTACTGGGGGAAAGAACCTTTCCTCTCACATCCCATCAAGACATCTTGGACAACAGCACATTATAATTCAAGGAGGGCAACAGCCCACCAAAGAGGGACAGGGGAAGTGCTCAATTTCTTTCCAGTGCAAGGTGGGGAAGTAAAAAAAATGAAACCACAGTGACTTTCACCAAAATCTGCCAGATCAAATCATACTGGGATTTGAAATTTAGTTTATTCACTTCACATTATCTTTAATTTTCATCCCTGTTAGCTTGCTCTCCAGTTTGCTTCCAGCTGGATTTTAAAATACAGAAACATATTTTTTAAAAAGTTCTTGCAAGACATCCATTTTGCAGGCTCAGAGGAGTCAGAGAGTTTCAGTTAGGCTGAGATAAGCTCTCGGAGGAATGAATGCTTATCTGAACCAAGCTTTCTGAGGTTTTTCATGTAATAAACAAGCACCTTAGCTGCAATCAGGGTTATAAGAGAGCAGGGACAGCCTTGGAACTCGATGGTCCAGACATCGTGCTTCTATTTCTGACTAACTAAAGTCCACCCATCTGACCTTTGGCCAGCCATTTATCCTCCCTTCCCCAGTCCATTGCATTTAAACGGAGATAGCAGTACTTCCTTTCCCTTCAAATATTGGTCTCTGCTATCTGTCCTTCATGCAGCTGGAATGGGGACAGCTCTTAACTGCTTAATAAGGAGAATTCCCCAACTCTCTTGGACCCTGCTCCCCCCAAAGACATTGCTCTAATATTAAAACCATAGTTAATTAACAGTGTGGGAAATAGTAAAACCATTCCTTCCTTGGGAAGTTCCTTCATTTCCTTCACAGGTTTGTTTAAAAAATGTTTGGGTTTTTTTAAGTGACAAACCATATTTAATAAGGCCATTCAGTAGAGACTTTAGGATGATATTTAATTAGAAAGAAGTGCTTTAGAGTTTAGGCACTGATATTTTTCAAATAAAAACATCAAATATGTTCTGGAAAGTGGTACTAGATTATGGAGTGCCTTTTCATTTCATCTGATTATTTCATATATGCAAGCTCATATCTCAAAGTGCTGGTTGCCAGAAATTTAGAGAAGTACAAAGATAGGTTTGAATTCTGACCTGTGAGAGCACTAATTAGAAAAGACGTGTGCTGAGTTTCCCTCTGTTGTTTAATTCCTATCAAATTTTCCTGAATTTTTTTTCCTGTTCCAAATATTTTAAGTGCTTTGGAAGCCAATGCAAACTAAGTAGTGGTTGAAGCTAAATTGAGCTTAACATCAAGCTTTCATACTGCCTCTTGATTTGACACATGTTCCAATAGTCATTAGAGGACAGACCGATATTAAGTCCTTTAAGACTGATGTGACAACAATAGGAGTAGTTGCTGTTCCAATATATATATTCAAGATTTTGGTGTGGGGATACTATGAAGGAAAGTCTTAACAGTCAGCTTCTAACACCAGTTTTATACTTTATCCAGGTCAATAATCTGAGACAGCATATGTGCCAATTCAAAAACACATAGCTGGAAATATTAGGTCAATGCAGATTTTCAGACAGGTGTTTATTTTAAAGCCAAGACTTTAAAAGAGCATAATAAAAAATTTTAAAAGCAGCATTTTTTACCAACCGTATGCATGAATATGAAATTCAGTTTTAATTGAGGTTCATTTTTGACTTAGAGGTAGTAAAGTAGGTTGATGCCACTGGGATAAAGAAAAGAAGCACATTGTCAGCGTTTTATAATTTACCACCAACTTCTTTGCATGGCAATGAAAAGCCCTGCTGGTGGTTGAAAGCACTATGCACATCATACGGAAGCTGACAAAATTACCCAAATGAAAACATGAAAACAGGAATTTAATCAGAAATTGTACTAAATATCAAATATCCTTTAATTATTGGGTTTTCATTCCCAAAGCATTTTGTTTTCACACATTGTGCAGCTTCAATGAGCAGACAGAGGCAGGGCTCTGTTCCCTCCTACCGTACACACTGCCCTACAGCACAGCAGTTGGTGAACTTTTTAGGGGCAAGTGCAATGTGAAACTAACTCCTCTCATTCTAGGGGACCCCAAAACCCACCTTGTCACTAGAATTTCATTCAGGAAATTTGTATCTTTTTGGGGAAAACAAATCCTGTAACATAGAAAGCTAGCATAAACTTTGTAATTTGCTTTGCAGAGCAATGTAGGTATTGTACATAATTCACATTTTTCAAGAGATATTTTCTTTGTGAATCCCTTAAGATTAAGAGTTAAGTCCAAAATATCCCACTGTGAAATCTCAACTTGTTTATGATTTAAGAGTAAAGTGTGAGCCCAACATTGTGAGCTCATCTTGGCCTTAATTGTCTCTCTGGTGACAGTGGTTTAATCCATGAAAGATTACTGAGACAGCTGAAGTGTGCACTTTAAGCCATAAAAATCTAACCAGGCATTTTGAAGTGTGTGTTCAGGACTGGAGTGAGAGGCTCCCATTTCCATGCCTCTGTTTCTGCAATTTTCTCCTCCCTGGCTCGGAAAGGCACAGCCATGCTCTCTCCCTCATCTGCTCGTGTCCATATAGAGCACACCTGCAAAATCTGCTGTTCTAGACAAACAGTTTGGAACCTCATCTCAGCAATATATCCAGGCTGCTGCTTCTGTATGCTACAGAACATCCAGTCTTGGCTACTTCTTTTCTTTTCCAAGACTTCCCATGTTCTGACCCACCTGACTGACCTATTTTTTGGAACAACACCAAGAGACTGAGAGGCCTACACTGCCAGTTTGTATCACATACCCACTGAGTTTCAAAGTACCACACTTTTATATGGGGGGGGGGGGTGACCAAAAGGTAGCGACTTAAAATTGACTCAATGACTGCATTTAGATTACTTCTTAAAACTTTGCTTGCTATGACAGCTACCACAATCCATGGTCTCTGTGTTAAGTTTGTTAATTATTACATTGACTACTGTGTTCTGCTCTTTCAGGTTTTTTTCTCTTGCTGTGTACTTGGGTTATACAGTCCCCAAGGCTGCTTTTTTATTTAGCTCTATTTAAAGCTTCCAGAACTATGTAGGTATAGTCTATGATGGGCAGTAGATTAATGCAACACAGCAGAATGTTTTCAGCTAACATTGCAAGCTGTGTTACTGGTGTAAAAAGGCAGTATGACCCACCTATGAAGTGTTTAAAAAGTAAAGCTCCACTGTTTTTTGGTAAGAACACTTCTTCACAGTACTGGAGAGCAAAACTAAAACACTGCATTTCCTACTGCACATATTTCAAGAGGAGATGAAAGCAAAAATTGAGAAGGGGATCACTATGAAACTAAGAACTGAGAAGGGAATCACTCCATGCATAGAAAACAACCCAATAAAGAAAATGAAACAACAAAATATTACTACATTACTGCTCACAATTTTACCAGATGTTGGATGTCATGGCCATGTTTCAGCTCACAACTGTCTCATACTTGGCTTTTATTGTGGCCATCTGTCTATATGGAAATACTTTTTTTTTTTTTTCATTTGCAGGGGATGGTGCATTTCTATTCAAAGTTTCAAATTCACTGAACTTTGTAAGTTACACCACATAATTCCATTATTACACTTTCAGGTTCCATTTTTTTTTTTTAATTCCTGGTGTATTACTAAAAAAACCTTCCAGTTTTCTGATGAAGGGATGAATAAAGGGAGTCATGGGTGATAACTGGAGGCCTAGAAACTAGAGCACACTCTGTGCTCTTGCAAATACACTTAAATTAAGAGCATCCTATGCCATCAGATGTATTGTTGCCAGGCCAATGTCCCTCCTAACAGATGTGATTTCAGTCAAAGGGTAAATATTACCCAGGAAGACATGACAGTAACACAGACCATTGGGAAAGGAGAAACAAGAGGCACTCCAAGCAGCAGTGTGCTATTTGGCAGGAATATAGGCTTGCTCTGGAACTCAGCCTTGCCTAGAAAAGTTCACAAGCTATCCATGCTTTACCCCTTAGGCCTATCTTGAAAATAGACCTTGTTGCCCTCCAAAGCACACAATCACACCACAAACTTTATATTTCACCTCAAAATGAGGCTGAATGGAAGTACAATTAACTTCCAGTGCTAATGACTTGTACCAGATAATTCCAGTCTATTCACACCCCCTTGAAACACACACCAGATGGCACCTGCATCCATGAGTGATGAGAAAGCCCCTGGGAAGCCAAAAGCCAGCTCCTGCAACAGAGGGGGCAAAAGAAGTTGCACCAAGCAATCACCAGTTTCTTGAGGGCAGCCTACACCCCAACATGCACAAGAGCATTTGGACTCTTCCACACTCCACTGGGTGTAGGATAAACCCTGCTATTTTACTGCCTGGTTCCTCCAGCTCCTGGTACCTCCTCTCTGCCACTGTGTCAGACCGGGAACGGACCGCAGCCAAACCATTTAACTGAAAAACAAGAAGATGAGAAGACAGCAGAAGGGAAGAGAAACAACACAAAGCAAACCCCAAACAACAACAGCAACAACAGAAAGGTGAATGGAAAATATATGAGAAAGGCAACATAGAGGGAAATAATTTTAAAACTGCCTGGGCTTTAATGTTACATCCTGGCATACAAACTGGACAGCCAATGCTATTGCATGGGCTAATGGAGAACAGGAAAGGCATGTAAAGTTACTTTAATTCCTAGCTTACTTGCTTTTATTGCTAGAATATCTCTAATATAATAATGTATATTTTCAGCTCATTTGTATTATTTATATAGTTTAATATCAAGGATGAAACAGCTTTAAACCACCTTAGTTACTGCAAGATAAAATAACTGTTAACTGAACCCATATAGGCTAAAATAGAGTTGAGCTACAGGATTCAGCTGCAACTGCCAGGGTGTACTATTTGCTGAGTGCAATTATTCCTTGTGCTGGCATGGAAACTGCTTTCAGCTGTAGCCAGTTAGACCTCTGGCCAATTATGGCAATAGAAAATCCCTCGTTAATGTCAATGGGCTAGCTAACTTATTCACAAAATCATTGTAGTTCAGCTAGCATACGTGTTTGACAAGAAATTAAATGGAAATAGGACGTCAAAACTGCATCTGTCTAAAGATATGAGTGCAGAAAAAACCCACTATCTTTTTATCAAGGAAGCTGATGCTCTACAATTTTGACTGATGTCACTGCAGTTTCCAACCCTGAAGCAGGTCCTTCCTCAACAACACTGCATTTGTCAGGAACAAGTTGTAAGAAACCTTTTCATCTTTTTATCTGAAAAGATGACAAGTCTCATGTAGGGAAAGAAACTACTGATGCAGTATGTCTTGATGTTAGCAAGCCTTTGATACAGTCCAATTTCTGTACTCAAAGAGCTTGAAATAAAGCCTATAAGGTAAACGCACATTTAAATGTTAGACTATCTGCTTTAAATGAGAGGGTCATTCAAGTCAGGTCACACAGTCTGTCCCAAGACAAATCTATTTCATATCTTTATCAATGACTTGGGTGATGAGTTAGCATGTAGGTCATGCTAAGATGAGAAGATTAGGATTTAAAATTAATGTGAACAGTTGGAGCGATAGTCTGAAAATTATAAAATTCAAAGTACAAAGAACCATGCCACAAGTAAAACTGAATTATACACATACACTACAGGGAATAGCCAAGATAAGTTCCAGTCCTGGTGTTTTTTGTGGCTCAAAACCTGAAAGTGAAGAGAAACAGTTGTAAAAAAAGGATATACTGAAAGTTACCAGAACCACCTTTCCTTCCCTCAGTTAGAGGGGAGTAGTGAAAATGCTCTCAGCTCTTCTTCCATCTTTTCGTACCTGTTATTTCTTCTCCAAACCATTCTGTAGATACAACTCTATCAGTTTTCCCCTAGGCAATAATGCTCCAATTGTTCCTCTCCATAGGAACTCCCCTAGAGGAGGACCTTTCTCAAGGGTTGTAGAACTACTGGACTTACTAATCCTAGCAAGATTCCTCCTAGGAATTTGTACAAGTCTGGCTTTCTGTAAGGCTTGCAACACTTCCTTAGGCTTTCTCCTACTTGACCTCTCCCTAAAGATGTTCTCTTTACTTATTTATGGGACAATTCCAGTTACCAAGTCATCTTCCCTCTCTGAGCCTTCAAGATCTCCTTTTCTGAAGACAGAGCCACTCTGTTTTCTCGTCCCAGGACTTTCTTTCCAGGCATTTTTGGGCCCTGTAGCAGTGCCTTAGTACCCAGGCAATTTCCCTCTTCCAAGGTCCGTCTTGATCCCCTTTGTAGGATCAATCTACACATTCTTGTCTTTAGCTGATTTTCTACCACCATGCTCATCTTTTTGTTGGCCCATGCTTGGCAGACATGGCAGGCACACTGAAATGAACAATTCTGGCCTGGGTAAGTCCTATCTGAGAAAAAAACATTGCCAGACAGAGGAAAGCATTACAGTCTGGAGAATACTTGAGACCTCCAGTCAGAATTTGAGTGGGTTATTCTCAAAAAGTTGGGCATAATTCAGAGGAGAACGGACACAATCATAAAGCTTTCAAAAATAAGATAGGGAAATAACAACAACAGCAAATGGGGGGGGGGGGGGGGAGGAATGGCTTTTTCCAAAAATGGAATGAAAGGAGCATAAACCAGAGAGCAAAGCTACAGGGTGTGTCAAGAAAAGGATAGCAGTAGACTGCTGTTGAAAGATAGAACAATAATTCACTTAATTTACAGTAAGGGACACCTAGGCTAGACAGCAGGGAAGTCTCACTACACCACTCATTCAATGGTACCTCAAGGAAGCAGCACCTCAGGAAATTACTGGAACCTCAGTCTCAGAGGGTTTCAAGGATAGGTTATTTTGACATGTTAAAGAAATACAATGTTCCTGACCCTGCCTCAGAGGAGGGGTATTGGCTAGACAGCTTGATGAAAACTTTTCCAGTTTTCCTGTTTCTTTGATTTCTTGTATTACTTTCAAAGGCTGGAAAATACCTACAGCGAGAATTATAGCTGTCCAGAGGTTGTCATCTATGTGATCATCAGAGCAGAAAGACAGTGAATGACGAAGACCATCCGGGGTGTTTGTGAAGGAGTTAAAAGAAGAAATATTCTTAGGCATCACAAAATAATTCAGCAGGTAAAAAGAGCAGATCTCCAAATGGTTACTAGAGAAACTGGATGTCCATCTCAGCCTCCCTTCATCAGTTACCTGCACAAAACTGTTAATGCAAGAGGGAAAAGAGTCCTTGATCTTTATTTCAGCACCATCATATTCCCTGAGACAACATACCAGTGAGGTTACAGTATCACCTCTTAAAAGTGTTTTCAAAATAAGCCTAACTTTTCTGAGTAGATTTTTTTCTTTAAGATACTCCTGTAGCCTGAAACCCTTTCAATACTCTGTGAACTTTAATAAAGTTACAGCAAATTACTTCAATTAAGTCCTTTTTTAGACTAATGTTGCTAACTTAGTTTTGTTAAACACAATCAACAGTGACAGAAGACTTGGCACTTAGGTAAATTTCCCTAAGCTGTACTGGAATATTGCTAATATCTGGAACAGAGTAATCCCCCCATATTACTGGTTCTACTTCTCCCAGTAAATCCAAATAATGGCTACAGCAGTAAACTGAGTGATTTGCTTTCACTTTTCCCGCTTTTTCCTTTTAATTTTTGCTACTAGGGTTTAAACTTTGTTTCCTTTCTCCCAGCAAGCAGAGTTAACAGGAGCAGCCTACGTGCTCCTCACCCCCTTTTACCAAGCAGGTTATAGGAGACATTCTTTCTGTCTCTTTACCCTTCAGCTGTTAGTGAACACTTCCAAGCTACATTATTATGTAGAGAAGTGAAGTAGGGATAGAAATGTTTATTTATTTTTGAGAAACATGACCCTTTTGAGTAACCAAAAAATAAGTGGACTCTGCTTTGCTTTTCCAACTTCTCAGTAGCCAACAGTACCATTAACATGATTTCTCTCAGGCTTAAGGCACCAAAACTTCTAATTCATCTCCTTGGTTTGCCTTCTGCCTTCTGCTTTTGTTCTTCCTCACTCAGGCAGACAGGCCCCAGTAACCTACAGCCATTACCTTCCCTTCTGCTTAGAGCTTAGAGACAGTCACAGTTCTTTTCTGTCAGTGTGCCATCTCACCTTTCCCCCACTGATTTGTGATACAGGAGATGTTTCTTAGTTCTTTGGGTATGATCAAGTAAAGATACACTAAGTTACTCTGCCACGGATTAAATGAGATTATTCTCTGCCTCCATCCAGCTCAGGGAAATCTGCCAACTACAGCTGCCCTGCGTGTCCTCCATCAAGGGGACCTCAGAAAATGCTTAGAAGACAAAGAAGTTGCTTTCTTACTAAAAATTTGTGAAGATGGGGTAAAATCTTACTTCTGTTGATGTAAAATTAGAATTGCCAGTTCCAGCATTCCCAGGAGGTGCTGAAGTCCCAGCACATTTAAGGGAGTGAATCTATCAGTGCTTTGCACAACGCTTGGGGACCCTTAGATAGAAAGCCCTATTAGAACTTCAAATGTCAGTATCATGACTCTGCCAAATGCACAAATAAGCACTACAGAAAGACAGTAGAACACATCTCTGTAACGTTGTTTGATTGTAACCCATTATCTGAGTATCCCTGAGTGCACTGTGCTTCTGCAATCCACTGATTGAAGAAGAGTGCTAGATAATAAGTGCTGTTGGAAGCCATTGAAAAATCAGCAGGTCGCTGTCACACAACTAACTATAAGTGAAAACAGATAATGCCACCAAGATAAAAACAGCATGAATGGAAGAAACAGTGTGTGGGTGATTGCAAAAGAAAATGAATCAAAAAACTTCAGAAAATGTATTTTCACTAATTTCTCTCCAGCTTTTCAACCTACCAAAGAAGAACATGCTGCAAAAATAATTACAGATGATCGCAGCTCTGCAGATGCCGTGTTGTTTCTGTTTTTGTAAACAATAAAACTGCCCAGATATTCAAGACTGATAAATCATAGCCTTCAGATCCACTCATACACACACTTAGCAAAAAATTATGTCACCAGGCAGAGTAGGCTATGAGTTCACAGCTACTCCCTGACTACTGCCCAGGCAGGCACAAGCTCACCAGAAGAGTGATTAGCCACATGTTGACAGGGCAGGTAAAATCTGCTTGGGGGCACATACCCACTGAGTAGCCAGAGTGCTGCTCTGTGTTCATACACTTTTCAGTCCATGCAAACTAAAGTTTGCTTGATAGCACGCTGTGAGGTAGAGTGTGTTTAATACATTAAATATATGTGCAGCTCTTCCTGCCCATCTGTTTTATTTGATTTTCTTGACATTTGTGACTTCTATTTTTTTGAGGAGCCAAAGTATTAAACGTATTTTTTGAATAAGGATCAGACATCTCTACAAGGGCAATCCCTGGCAAACCCACCGCAGGGAAGCTAAATTAATTCCTTTCATAAGTATTCACTTTGGAAGAAGCTGGGGAGACTCCCATGCTGGAATTTCTGAGTGGAGAATAAGGGGGAGCAAATACCTGAAATTTGAAGTGGCTATAGAAGAAGTTACTGAACTAACTGTGAAAATGAACACTAATGTATCCTTATTATTCCCTGAGGACTTCTAACAGAAATCAAGGATGAAATAGGTGAGGTACCTATTGGTGGGTAGCTGTTTAAAACTGTCTTGCTGCCTCAGGGTTTGATGATGTAAAAAACAGAGTGAGTTTTATAAGAGACATTGGGAACTCCAGTGTAAAAGGCAGATTATTTTCCTATTTTAAGCAAAAGAGATTTCATTTTCCCTCGCTTCAGGACCAACTATGCAATCAATGTCTTGAAGTGCCTGTAAAAATCAGCTTAAGAGTCTTGCTCCCTCTTACAGACATATTTGGTATCATATCAGTCAAGTCTTACAGGGTCTATCAGCATTCTCAATACAATGTGAAAAGTCAGCAAGCTGGGGCAGCAGATGCTCAGAGCACACATGTTTCAAACAGGAATTATAGCCTCAATAATTTCCCTTCTTTCTATTTTACCAGTTTGAAGCTCCTTTGTTCTACTTCCATGGCTCTGCATGGTTTAGCATTCATGCTACAGAAGCTGCTGCCTATGGGGTAGTTTTCTGATGAGGATGGACTGTCTTTACCTTTTTATTCTTATAAGTAAAAGACCTTGCAATGCATTCCTCATTCAGGGAAAAATTGCAGTTGTTGCTCCCTTAAAACACTACATGAAACTCCCCAAGACAGAACATTCACAGTACCTGTTTGAAATCATCAAATAATGTATATATGTAGGGTTAAAAAATCTTTCCTTGGTCTTACACGGTTGCATGTGTAAATCAGCATTTGTTGTTGCCAATGTCAGTGTTAAGCATAAGGTTTTCTGGATATGTAGAGTATAAGAAAAAACACAAAAGTCTGTCTGTCTGTCTCTTTTCTGGGGAGAGGAAAAAAAAAAGATCATTTCATGCCAGCAGATGGCTACAACTCATTACTGCGTAAATGTACAGTGTGGAAAGTGGAATGACAAATTAATTAGCACTCACCAGAAATCCATAACAGAGAATGATATGTGCTCATGCCATTTTATTTCATGTCACATTAATTGAGTACTAGATAGCTGACAAAATGCGTTAAACTAACCATAGCTTTTGCTGGCAACAGCTGAAAATTTGTCTCACACAGAGATTACCTTTCTTTCCAGACGCTGTGACAGAGGAGGCAGCTTTGCACACACACTCACTTCTCCAGCATTGCTGATGAACTTGCTGTACTGCTCATTTCACTGCTGGTTATTTTCACCCAGGGTTACATCAGGCCTTAGCCCTGTAAGTTTCTGGTTGCCTCTATTCAACCAGCAGCTTGGATCCCTGTACAGAGGAATCCCCTTTCTCCAGGGAAAGTGCCTGTGCAACAGGAGGCAGTCACAGATCAGTTTCCTGTGAGGGAATCTTGCAGGGAAAACCCACATAAAATGTCTGCCAAACCTGAAACAACTTGGCTGACTGGCAACAGTGGCACAGACACTTTTAACATGGATCTTGAGTTCTCTACAGCTCTATCCATTCTATGAAATTGGGCTGTTCTTAAATATGTCTAATCAGGACATACAGAGATTCTGCAAAATCCTCAGGTGTCCTGCAAAGTAGCTGAGGTCTTGTGGCTCAAGTCACTTAGGGCACACAAGTAGGCACAAATAAGCCAACATGCTCTAGAAATCACACTGATCTGGAAGATGCCACTTCTTTTACTCTGTAGAGCCATGCTTCAAATTCAACACAGCTACACATCTGTGTATGTTTAGCCACCAAATAAAATGCTTCTGCATTAGTCCCACCCCATAGCTTGTTCACAGGGTTTAAAACCTTTCTGTGGTGCTGAGCAGCCTCCCTCCCTATCCACACTGCAGCTGGATCATGGAATCATAGAACATCCTAAGCCTGAAAAGATCACCACATCCAGTTCCTGGCCCTGCACAGGACAGCCCCAAAAATCACCTGAGGTTGGGGTCAGGCTTCCCAAGAAGGAGAATCTGGGGCATTTCCAGTTCTGCCTTGAGCTGGCTGGGCACAGCTGTAAATCTTGCCACTGTAGCCTGCCCTCCGTCATCTTTTACTACAGGGAAGTGGGAAGATAAACAGTGGATTACTCTACAGCTACACCGTGACTCAAAACCCCTTGAGGTATGGTAGGGCAGCAACACTAGGGCAGCTGTCATATTGTAAAGTAATAGCATGAGGTATTAGGTAACCAAGAGGCAACAAATGGCAAAATTCAATTGACACATAACCCAAACAGCATAACACATTCGAAATCAAACCAGCTGAAAAAAAAGTCAGCTCAGCTTTTACAATTGCTCTGATCACTTCTCTGGACCTTTACATCGCAGCTTCAGGATCAGTTACACACCAGGACACCAAATGAAAGCTGAGCCTGTCCTAGTTTCCAGAAGCACATCTTCTTGCTTTGTTTGTTGCTGTGTGAAAAGCAAGCTAGCAGTGAGCAAACAGTGATACAGCAAACTGCCATCACAGCTGGGGCCATGGGTTACGGGTAAGACAAAAAGACAGCCCTGTGCTAACACTGTACAACCATTCCCAGGCCAACCTGGCTCTGCCATTCCAGCATTCCAGAGCAGCACTGTTTTCCATCACTGACTCACTTATCCACACTGTCTAAAGGTTACATTGATTTTATCTTGACTAATCAAGGAGCAAAGCACACTGACAGGCAGCTGTGAGCTGTCTGAGAAATGAGACAGAAGAGATTGGGTTTGTTTTGCAGCATTTAATGAAAAAGATAAAGATACCCTTCCATTTAATACACTGCTGCTTGAAGTCTCATGCAGAGAGCATTCATCTTATGGCTTCTAAAGATCCATGATCTTCTAACAGAAAGGGATTCAGGGATTCAGCCGTCAGGAGGGATGCTGCAGGACTAGGCTATGCCAGATACAGGTGAAATAGTCACTGTGCTGGAACTGGTGAAGAGCAGCTGGTTACACAGAACAGGGAACTGGCCTCATTAGACACAGGTGGACATTGGGCAGCTCAAACAAGAAACCGTACACACACACACACACACACACTAAAGTGGGTATTAGAAATTGACCCATTTCCAAAATTTTTAGCAAAATTGTTCGATGGAAAGAGTAAATATTAATTAACTTAAAACATTATTTAACAGAAACACAAATAATAATTCCAAAAGAAACATTTACTGGCTCTTTGTTGAGTCATATTTCAAGTCAAGGACAAGCATGAAAAGCCATGAATATAAAAAATGGACTCTGTGGAACATGCTGTGACTAGAGGATTAGGAACAATCAGATCTTTTTATTCTTTCAAAATGTACTGGATGCAAGAGAGATGTTGACAGCAGCTCATATCAGGGTGGTTTAAGTAATAATGTGGAGAATGCATTACTCTCAATGAATGTTTTGGTTTGTACCCAAAGAAAAGGCTCATCCACTTGTACCACTGCCAAATGTTTGTGCACAGGTAGATTACTATTCATCTGTACAGGTGATTAACTACAAAGCTGAAATTTAAATAACCTGTACTGAACTTTGAAAATCAAGAAGCCTGAAAGAGGCCTGGAATTTGGCCAAGAAGATTTTGGCATTTTTTCCACTTCAGTTAATTTTTCATAAATCTTAATCATAATATTGAGAAGCCTAGAAACCCATTATTTTCATGCCAACACTCAAATTATCTGGCCTAGTTATAGGTAAGAAAACTAAATGCAGGCCATGAAGAATGCAAATATTGTTCAAAGAGATAGAAAATCAGAATATAAATAAGCTACTTAGCATGGTTTATGCAAAATAGATGTTACTTTTTAATGAGATTACAAGTCTGTTTGATAAAGCCAACCACGACTTCAATACACCTAGAAGTCCTACGGCACTTGAATTAATAGCACAAGATGTGCTCATTAAAAAGTAATCACTTTTCTATATCAATACAGCACACAAGTGAATTAGGAATTGCTGCAGGGATCTTAGAAGTCATATCCATAGGGTAGCTACTGCAGTGTTTCTGGTGAGGGGATGGTTATGCATTTGGCAGCAAAGCCATTTCCAAACTCAACCAGAAAATGGATCCAGTTTCACAATAATCTCATTAATACTTTCCCTCAAAGCCCAAAAACACCTTATGGAGCTTTTCAGTTGAATTGGTAGCCTGAAGCAATATACTCCATGAAGATACAAATACTTGCATTAAAACAGCAACAAAGTAGAAAATCAGCAAAGTAGGAGAGGAAAAAAAACCTCAGGTAGAAATTGATATAAAATCAGCACTTCTAAAAGGTGCAGATAATCAAAGGCTTGATGCTACACAGCAAGGAGAAGTAATAAGCAGTTAGGCTGTGTGATCTGGATCATTTCTGAGAGGCTGGGTTTTTCATGAGACAAGCCATTACAACGTTTCCAAACAAAAATTTTCCATCTAAGAACAAGCTTAAAAGGTCGTCTCTAAAACTTGCCCTGGGCAACCACAATCCTGAAGAGGACTGAGACCAAGAGCAGGTGTGTAATTCAAGTGCCTCCAAAAGCTCTAGCAATCAGGGCCCCACAAGCCCACCTGATGAGTGAAAAACTGATTAACAAGTGGGAATAGAGACATGAATTCAGCTCTAGCAGTGTGACACTGTTATGAGATTGCAACTGTTGGGATATCCACATTTCAAAGGGTATCTTTAAAAATAGACATGGCACAGAAAACCTGCAAGGAAGTTTCAAGGATGGGCAAAACACCCATAATTCCTGCTGTAAGGAATTAAAAGACCAGCATGGGTAGCTTAACAGGAAAGAGATGGAGACATGACACTGCAAGGGAGAAGGTAACAGGTCTCCCAAAACTCCCTGACACACCGAGGAAGGCACAGGCAGAGCAAGCTGCTGAAAGCAGAACCGCGGCAAGCTCTAAACCAGACGTGAAGTGGGTGTTTTACATCATGAACAAGGCATGAAAAGGGACAGATGATTCTCTGTCTCCTGATGTTTTCAAACAAAAGCTAAGTGCTTTTTGGAAAAACAAGCCTCAATCAATTTATTGGATTCTGCAAAGGACATGGAAGGAAATGAAATTGCCTGTAATAATAAAGATATCAAACTACCTGATCTAATAACCTTTATTGAATTTATGTTGGAAAGGAGAAAAAAACAATTTTTGTGTTCTAGCAGAACATCCAGGAGATGAGATGCTCACTTAGCATTTAAATTTAATAAACCTAATATACACTTCAGGAAATCTTCTACCTTGGTAGCCCTGGAACTAAAGCCCTTCTTCATCCAAAATATATTTTCTGAGCAGTGGAAGTTTACCAGCTTATCAACAGCCTTATCCAGCTTACCAACACCTGTCCTGGGCTAGGGACACCTCTGGGAAATATCCAGTTCTGTGGGGCAAGTTCCAGCCCCAGCTCAGGGAGGAACAGGAGTTTTGACCCACGGGTGTGTGCTGGAAGTCTCTGTCCTTACTGAGCCAGGACCAAACTCCTGCTTCCTCTTTCCACCATAATGACAGAAATATTGATTTTTTACTGAAAATTTCAGTCTCGCAGCAAATTTTACAGTGTCTTCCCTAAGAAAGTGCAACCTCTGCTCTGCCAGGTCATCTGCCATGCAAGTTGGCAGTTTGGAACCTGAGCATCTTGGCTTCTGCCCAAAAGGCTCTTGAGCACCTGCAACAACCAGGGGTTTTCTTTATTTCTTGTGGTTCAGTCTTCACAGGCACATCTTACTCTTTCCCTTCAGCACCAATAGGTATGTCTTTGCCTTTTGATATTCCCTACTAAAGCCATCTAGAAAATTTAAGAGAATGTTTTCCTTTGGAAAATGTGATTGAAACAAAATATTCAACAAGAATGTGTGTGAAAATATGTGTCCTTAACACACACACACATAAAGATGAGCTGCAAAAGTAATTCCTTCCAACAAGGTAGGTGTGATGTTCATAATTTTTGGTGTTAGTTGGCAAGTTTGGAAAATAGAAAGTCATTTGAAGTTTGAATTAATTAATTTGTGTTCACATTTCATGCAAATAATCAAAATGATACAGCTGAAATAAGAGTTTTATTGGCTGTAAAATTAATGTTCCTTAAATTCCTTCTCACAGGAAATTAAGTTTCTAATTCAAGCCAAAAGGAAAACTGAAACTGTTGAAATCCCTGTTAACCATAAAGCAAACTTTGGGCAGGCCCACCCTGCAGTGCCATGGGGGTAACAAGCAAGCAGTTCTGTTTTTCCAGCGGATGAGAAGTCAGTGACAAGCTCACAAAGCCCATGAATCCATCTATTTTCCCCAACACACCCAAGCTTCACAGATCAGCCAGGAAACCATATGCTCCTGTGTTAGTAATCCATGCCTGGCCCACATTTTGCAGTTTTCCTCTGGCTGTGGCAGACAACACATGAGGCATTGCTGCTGCAAAGGCCACTGCCTGCCCCGCAGCAGAGCTCCCCTTGGCTTTGCACAAACCACCCCAGCCCACCCAGGTTGGAAATGAACTGCCTTCATGGCAAAAATATGTTTGACCTTGTTTCCACTGCATTTGTCCTGCTTCAGTGCAGAAACTTGCATTACACGTCTGCCACACTGAGCAGCCACGAGCCAAATTTTGTTTCTCACTGCTGAGACGTGAGCTGGCACCTGCCGTCTCACAAGGAAATTGTACAAATGTGGAGGGTTGAGAACTTTCTTATTCTTCCTGGGCAGAAATTAACCACTTCCAATCCATCAGCCACCTGATCCATCAGAGACAGGTGTCACAAGAAAGTCAGCTACTTACTTCACCTCCCCTGACTCATATTTGACTGAAAGAAATTGTATCACAGGCACACAAAGTAACCCAATTTAAAGAATCCAAGTGTGTGTTTTGCCCCTGTATGCAGGTGTTTAGCGCCCATAAACATCATTATGGCCCATAACATGGGTATCAAAGAGAAGTATCCCCCACCGCATTTTGCAATGTCACAATGCTTGGAATTCAGTCACAGACTTCAATCTCAAAGACTCTCTGATTACTCAAGGTATTTTTATATAAGAACATAAGTTAGGAAGGAATTAAAAAAATATGCCAGAAGAGTGTTCTTCAAATACTGCAACTGTTTTGCAAACTGGAACAATAACAATCACAATAGTCTAAAAAAAACCCTGAATTAAATTTTCATGCACAAAGAAAAACATCTAAGGAATTTATTGATCACAGCTGACAGGTATCTATTCAAGGAAGGAATTACATGCCAACAGATGGGCTTATAATAATATTAATATCCTCACCATCTGGCTTTTAATCCATGCTTTTCATCAGTAGATCATAAAGCACTCTATGAATGAGGTCAAACATCTTGTAGGAAAACGCAGAATAAGATATAATGGTTAGAAGCCAAAGCTGAACAAGGATAAGCAAGAAACAAGACACACTCCATTTGTTCTTTAATCAATTACAACAGCAGGTAATTAAGAAAACAAGGAATTTGCCTGTAAACATTATATTCTCCATGACTTGTCAAAAAGAGAGGACCTCAAGTATCTTACATTCAAAGAAACTACAAACTTCAAATAGTTTTTAGGTGAGGTTGTTTGCCTCTTGAAAACAGTAGGTGAAGAAAATAAGGTGAACACAGAAATACCTCTTTTCTCTGAAAGTCTAAAAATCTACTGCATTTCCCCTTTAGCCTACCCACCTACCCAATTAGTGAAGCAAATCTTGTACAGTCTTTCTGGATGCTTGGACAGAGCTGCTCACAATATCGTTGCAAACATGAAGGTGTAGAGAAGGACTATATAATGACTAATCGTCTTTTAAAAAATTGATTACGATGATCAATGCATGCAAAGCAAAGTTTTGCCATAGGCCAGTGACCAGATGGGGAAAAATGGAACAAAACATTTAAAAGGTTCTTGAATTCTCTGGCACATCTGCTCCCTCAAAATCATACATTTTCAACATTACTAAGAAAGAAACTTCCCTGAGTTTCACTGTTCTGCAGCTGCTCTTTGGAAAGAATGCTGTTGGTACAGCATCACCTCCATCACTTGCTTCTTGCCTCAATGGTTTGGTCTGAAACCTCTTCTGAGTTGAGACCACACGTGTGCCTGTGTGGAATGTACAACAGGGTCCTCACCCTGAGTGAGCATTTGAGATCTACTGTAAAATCAAAAATACATCCAGGAAGAGGGTGCTTATTATTCAGAGTGGCCTGTACAGTGTTAGCAGATGACAGAACCCACACTGCTCAAAAGGCAGCAGCAGCTTCACATAGCGAGCCCTGCCCAGCCCAACATACCCAAAGGTTTCAAAGCCTGCATTACTTCAATACACACTTCTAAACTTTGTTGTTGAGTAACTTTGTGAGTGAACTCCAGTACTGCTGGGATCACAGACATACACAAACAAACCAAAGTCCAAAAAGAGATAATGGCCTGAGCAAAGGGCAGAATGCCCATCTGGGAAAAAAGGAAGAAAGCAGGATAAGTAAGGTCCAAACTTGGAGACCTTAAGGATCTGGCTTGGCACAGTTGCCAGAGATGAAGATGAGCGTGGGTTACGTATTGTCAGTGTTTGTGAGGGAGCTGCCTGGTTATGTCCTCTTTGCTGGGATCTTTATGCCTGTGGCTTTACTCCTGCTGCTGCTAATTGCCTACTTCAGGATCAAACTAAGAGAAGGTGAGTAAGGACTTGGGGACAAAGACTGGGGAGGCAGACAAACCTTCTCATTCAACAGATAATTTAGGCTTGTACCATTAACTAAACTGAAGAGAACTATGATCAGAAATGATTTTATGAAGTTGTACTGTATTTTAGACCGTTTTCTATTTGAAAAACACTACAGGTATTTGTTTGGAACTTCGATTGACCCCTCACTTAAATGCTGTAGTTTTATATACTATACTATAGGGGATTTTACTGTTTTATACTATAGAAGGGGCAACCAGAATGAAAAAAGGGCAGTTAAAGTACAGATAATTTTCTTCTGTGCTTATACTGTGCAAGTCTTCAGTGAGACAGGTAGCAGCAGATACACCCTATAAGTAATTGGGCTTTGAGTATGTATGTGCTCTTTCAAAAGTATGTATTTGGTTCTACTTTGTATTTAAGTGCACATTTGCCATGTTGCCTTTTCTATTTTAAAATCAGCTTAAATTCACTTCAAAAATCTATCTTCTGAGTAAAACCAAAACAAACACCCACCCCAATGCAAATGTGCAGTGATTGAAATACATCTGTGTACTGAGAGTCAAGGCTGCTCACAGAGCCCAACTGGGCTACATTTGCAGCAGGCAGGGAGTTTCTTTTAGACAGGAAAATCCTGTACTCAGACCATCCAGTCTTGATGGGATGATCTTCTCTTAAACCTTTTCTCCATATGGAGTGTCAGGGGAACTAAGAGGACAGCCCAGGTTTTCTCTGTAAGCTTCAGATGCTTCTTGATATAGCTTGGTGAGAACCCTGCCTGGGACAGTGTTTCACACCTCTCCCACGACAGGTTTCAGCTCCAGCAGAGACCTGGCTGGGGCAGACACAGCAGTCCTGTCCACAGGGCTCTGCAGATCAGCTGAGGCCTCGCACCGAGCTGCTCCAGGGTGCATCAGCTCAATAGGAGAAGGATTTACCCACCAGTGCAAGGCTAGAAAAGGAATCTCACTTAGATGTCAGGTCAAACACTGTAATTTGTGCACTCACACTTTGCTCTATCCTGAAAATTTGGCTACTTAACATATGCAGCCAGAAATATAAAATTAACTTCCGGTTTTGTGTAACATCTCCAGGTATTTAGATCCAAGGCTTTAACAGAGGAAGGGTGTTTGTTTGCATCTGAGCACACACTTCAAGTTACCTTCAGGCTGCTAAAACCTGAACATTTCCTGTTCAAGGTGTGTTTTTGGATGCTGAGTTAATCTGCAAGAGAAACTTGCTCCACATGCCTAACCCAGCCCTGCCTTGAGTTGTTAGATTATCCTTGGAGTAAGGTGCTGATGGTTTTTCAGACACTAATAAAACAACAACCAAAAAAAAGTGCAATGCCAAAACATTATGTAATTCAGTATCTGTGAGGAAAGAGGAAGGCTAAATAGTAAGAGAGTAGTTTTCTTTCTTGGAAGAGGTTGAAATGAAAGCTAGTGAAATTATTGCATTTGACTTCAGATAAAAGGAGGGATTTTCCTTTTCAGCAAATTATCAGCTCTGTGCCCATATGTGTAAGTCAGATGCTAGTTTTTATGAAATAATACTGAGTTGCTGCCGAACTCCCTGTTACCTGGTGATGCTCTCGCTTTTCTATTCCAGCTAGGATGAAGCCAGCCAGGAAAAGCAGGTGGGTTACTGATTCCATCAGTTCAGGTATTTTGCTGAGGCTCAGACAATACTTTCATTAAGCCAGATGAACCCATCTGAAAAAAACTCACAGACATTTGCATTCGTGATGCATGATCAACTGCTGAAACAGATTGTCCTGCCTTTTCTCACATCACTCATATCCCCCTTAGATACACTTTCTGCAGGTCTGTAAATAATCTGCAGCACCAGATGTTAAATCCTGCTTCTTAAAGCACAGAAATTTTAGCTTTGGATTTTTAATGAGTTTAAGCAAGCAATAGTTTAATAAATTTTCTGAGATTAGTAATAAAGGATGTAAGAGAGAGGTGAATGAAGTAGTTGGTGGACTAATTTGACAAAGGAATATTGCTGCTGTGCTTCCCTCTTCCACAATCGAGAAGGATACTTGAGGGAATCATCTGGCTTTTCAATGCCTCAGGAAAGGAGACACTCAATTTGCAGATCACAGGTGTTCTGGCTGGGATTCTCAAGAGGATGTGAGATGAATTCCCATCTATTCAGTACTTCAGGCATTGCATTCCCAGCTCTGTCTCTAAGATCTTCTTTTTCTTGAGCTGAGACTGTCAGAGACCAACCTCCTGTTTTGGCCTACAGCAAATTTACACAAAACATCCTGAGCAGTTCTCCCTGTACAAGCAAGTGGAGCCAGCTTAAGACCATCAGGTGAGAGAAAGAGCCACAGATGAGAACAGACTTCTTCAAATGCCAGCTCTCCTACAGAATATCAGAAATTCTGCAGGTTTCAGCTGCCTATTGCCTTAAGTCTCTTTTTTTGAAAAAAACTACTAGAAAAAAAAAAAAGAAAAAAGGAGAGAATTTTTTATTACTAAAATCAAGGCTGCCTTGCTTCATTGTTAAATAAGCATTTTTTCTCTGTGTAGCAAGAGAGAGGCTCTGCATAAATATATCAATTTATAAACACCTCATAAATAAAACTGAATCATCTAACAAAACAGCACACATTTCTCCTGAATGATTAGCAATGACAAGTTTTCTATGGGTTTAAAAAATTTTTTTTGTATTCTCTCTGCTTCTCCACTCTTCTTCAAATAATCTTCATGCCTCCAACAGCATCATTGTGTTCTGAAGATGTCCAGTTATGTGGGCAGCAAGCATTTTTCTGGTCTGTCTGCACCACAGGCAGCATTGGGAGGATCAGGGCAGCTTGAGGTGCTCACAAGCACAGCCACAGTAAAGCAGAACATGACTGCCAGGATAAACTAACCATGCTCTTTGCTGTTGTTTAAGCATTTTATCCTGATTGAAAGCTGTGGAAGCAAATGAAAACAGAGCATTTCTGCTGATGTCAATAGTACGTGCTAGCACTTCAACAGCCCCAGACTCATACTCAGGTGATCTTCTTCCAGGAGCATGGGCAAACTAATACCAGTGTGCTCCTTAGACACCTTCACCTTAGTAAGATTAGTTCTTATTAATAGATGCCAGCTCTTTTTCTTAATAAAAATTCACCATCAGAAATTGGCACATTCTTATGGAATTTTTGTGTTGTTTGGATTATTTTTCAGTTGAGGAGGAAACGGCCATGGCTGAAGACCCCAGGAATGCCTTTGTGACTCACCCTGGCCAGTGGAAGAAACCCAGGAGATCCGGACAAAAAGAGAACAGATACAAGAACTCAAGGGCGTTTAAGGGAGCTTCACGTCTCAGGAAGCAAGCTTAAACCCAGCACTCAGTGCTGCAGGTTTTACAACAACCGGATGTAAATAAATACCACACAGGAAAACACAACTGGAGAGGAGAGGTCAGTGCTGTGCCGTTCTAATGAAACAGCTGCCACCATTCGGAGTTCTTGCAAGTGCTAAGCAGACCTTTGTGCAGCACAGCAGAGACCAGAGTCCTCCTGCAGTGAACTGCCTTGGTTCCCTTGTATGACACAGGATTTGGGGAGGGGACACTGCTCTGCTCACCAGCCCCTCCCTGGCCTACCAAGGAGAAAGAGTAACGAGCTCCTGAGAGAGCTGAGCTGGCACATATGAGGCAGACAGCCTTATTAAATCAAAATGCATAAATTACAAGTTGGTGTCAAGCACTGACATCTGGGAAATTGAAAAGGGTTTTGAAGGGGAACTGACATTTATTAGCTTGTACACTTTGAGAAAGATTGAGGGTTTTGTAAAGTATCCTTTCCACAGAATTTGGAAGCAAAATAAAATGGTAGCAGGGAACAAATGGATTCCTCTCCGCTGACTGAAAATGCCGAATTTTGAAACCATGGAAAGATTCAGTCAGTATTCTGTAAAACAGCTATTATTCTCCTTTAAGGACAAATGGATGACTTTTTCAAATAAAAAACTGCATAAGCATGGAGTTATCTTTCTTGTGTGTCAATTGACACACATTCCTAAAAAAAAAAAAATCTTTCTACCTGCTCTCCTCTAGCTCTAGATGTACAATTTTTAGTGCATCTCAGAATGCCTGTGGCAAATGGCCCACAAAAATGCAACTCAAATCGTTTGCAAATACTACTGGCTTTTAGATTCTCTGATTCTGACTCACGTTTAAACCCAAACTGGTGAGGAATGAGAAGAGACTATCATTACTACTCTCAGTGTTTGCTAGTGATTGCTGTCTGCAATTACCTTTCATTAAAGCTGTTTGTCATTACACATCCTGCAAGAAGAGAGTGGATAATGCCTTGCCTGAGATTATGTGTGGTTTGCACAGTTTTAGTTCTCATAGACTTTTAAGAACTCCTTGGAATAATTTTATAGACATACTAATGAGGCCATAGCCACAGGCTTAAAAAAGCACTAAAACACTGTAATTTATAAAAGTCTGTGGAGAAGAAAAGAACTTAAACAGCAAGTATCTTTACAGTCTCTCCCATTTTAATACTATCCAAATTTAAAAAGACATAATTCATCACATAGGTTTACATCTGTGCAAATAACACAGACTACATTGCACAGATGAAGAGAATTGTTTGCAAGTGCAAACACAATCTTTTGCAGAGAAGTTGAGACAGCTGCTGCTAGGAATTTATTTTCTACATTTAAGAAGAATTCTGCCTTCTTAAAGCAGTGATCTGGGATATTAATCAGATGATAGAGGAATTCTAACATACAGAATCCCAAACACTCACTTTCTCACTGCCCGAGAAAAGACTGGCCAGGACTACATGTAAAAATACAGAATGAAAATTGATTTCTTTAATTCCACAGTGTGTCTGAGAATATAGAGATTTGAAAATGTCAAGAAGTGGTAACATTCTTAAACAGCACTTCACTGTATAACAGTGGTATGGATACCAAAAATAATACTATATAGATACACTGTGTGCCTTTTGACAGAACTGCCTACTGAGCTGTAACTGCTGTCATGTAGGAGGATCTGACATTCATGACTTAGTAATATGCAATGAAAATTCTCAGGCCTTGTTGTTTTCAATTCCATTACTGAATAGTGTCAAGAAATATCTTTTCATGCTAGTGGCATGAAACACATCATTGTATCCTATCTAATTCTGTCAAAAAGGAAAAATATATATTTAAATAACACCATACAGTGACATCCTTGTCTAAAGATAAATTGTACAAGCATTATCTAAGTATACATGAAGAAAGTAATTGCAAGGAAATAACTTATCTTCAATTACTGTTGTCACTGAGGAGCCCTCTCTCTTCCTGTCTCTAGCAATAATAGGCCTCCACTCCATCTACAACCAGAAAGCACATTTAAAACCTTCCTGCCTGTGACTGCTTCCCCTTTGCTTCCCAAAACAGAATTTAGACTCTCACCATTTAAGTTGGGAAGGTACAGAGAAAGAAGGTGAAGTGATAAAGGATTGTGAAATCACTTTTGGCTGGGGAATGACTGAAGAGAGTGATTATTGGGTGTCTATTTCAGTATCTGCAGTGATGCTGTCCAAGAATGCTAAAGCAGGGGCAGGTTCAAAAGACCCAAAAGGTGGTTTTGGTTCTTTTTTTCCCTAAGACACACAGAGGGTTAAAATGCATGCCAGAGGAAATTTTTATAAAGCAATTAGCCAAAAATCCAGAGGCAGACAAGTACTTATAAAGACTGATAGGCCAATAAGTCTTTGAAAATCACTCAAGGCTGGAAGAATATTTGGGAAAGTTCTACTTTTTATTACAGTAATTATACTTACACACACCCCAGGGTAAATACCAGTAGCCTCAGGGGCAGAGATCTGGGAGTTAGTCACTTAACCTGGCCCAGTACAGACATTCATATAGACTTACTTCCAAAAACTCTGGGAGGATTTGCCTCACACCAAACAGAATATTTTAAGGCTACAGGAATTATCACAGCATTTCTAATGCTTGTAATTTGTACTACTCTATTTTTTTTCAAGTGTAGTATGAAACACCCAAACAACTGAGCAGCCTGAAAATCACAAGTTTCAAACCTTCCAGGTGTGTAGTCAGCTCAGTATTTTACTCCGTTTGATGTCTTCTGAGGCCAAATTAAAAGCTGCTATTCAGCCTGGTTGTCAAATAGAGTACTTCAAGAAACACTTTGTACTATAGTTGCTCATTGCTTTGAGCAATAAATCTTTTGTTTAAAGTTTTTCATTGGAGTTGCATGCTTGCCCTTTACAAAAGCTTTATCTAGGAAATAATCTGTAGAACCAGTCCAACATTGTGAACCCTGAGGTAATCATTACTAAAAAGGAATGAAATAAAAATAAAATGAAATAAAAAGTGGTTTTGTGTAAGACCCACATCACTCATTTTATTAAGTATTTAAGCAGAATTAATTACTGAAAAATGGGCCTGTAATTGTATCTGAAATTGCCCATGTATTATAAAGCTGGCTTCTGAAGTGCCTTGAGAACAATTTGGTTTCTGCATGCTGTAGTTGTTGTTGTAGATATGTCATATATAAAAAAAGTAACAATGAAAATTTATCAGAATTGCACAATATTCCAGAACATTTTAATAATTACATACGACCAGAATCTGTAAAACTTAACTATTTTTAGGAGTGATCACACTTAGGGCTTATGTTTTTCTGCATGACAATGGCTGTTTAATTAGTACATGTTTAATCAATGCAAGTGACAGCTATCCACAAGCTATGCTGACCTGAAAATACTATTAATTTTTCACTGACAAAAGGTTCTATTAGTATTTGAAGAAAGACATCTCAGTGAAAATAATACTGTTTCAAGAATATTACATTTGCAGTTTTAAGGAATAAATACAATTGCAATTAAACCAATATTGATCTAGTAGCTAACTAATCAGACCAATCCAAGTCAATGAATTCAAGTAATATGCTTTCCTCCCATCAAACGAGATCTGCAACTAATACTACACCATATAAAAAGTACCTTAAAGATTTCTATATAGCTTTTTCTTACACTTTTGTAGGAAAAATCCACTAAGACATCCTTCTAAATGCATCTATGTCCATTTTGACCTACACTTACATATCCCAAACTTGCCACTTTTTTGACAACCTCCTACTCACGCAGTGTTGTGGCACTGTTATGCTATCAGGCTGGATGGGGTTCTCTTCCCCTTTTTGAAAGGCAGAACACCTGTGGTTTTGAAGGAAAGCAGGTAAGACTGTTATCTGCTAATTCTCCAGGTAATGTGGATGCAGTTGAGAATGACTACATTTGTATAGAAATTAACATCTCTGTTACTGTTGTCGTATGTTATCCAAACTACGCAGAGCCAAAGCTAACAGGAACTGCTGTCACACAGGCACGCTGACAGATGGCAGCCATCTAAACTGAGAATAGCACCAAAAATACATTGCTCAGAAGTGAAGAAGAACATAGTGAGAAGTTTTATGATTTGTTTTGTTATCTGACAGCCACAGCAGATCCTTACTCAATGAACTCAGTAGAACCACTTGCAGACTGAGGGGCATTTCAACCTCTGCTGTAATGTTCAAATCTCCTCTGTTTTGGCAGCTGAAGGTTTCTTCTCTAAACTACAGAAATCAGGACGTTTACTGGGAGATGTTTAGAAAACACTGATACTTTAGTACCAGGCAATCATGCCACCCTTCTGGCAGCCTTGCTGACCACTTGCACTAATCCCTGTCTTTAAAGGTTCTGTGACCTCCAGAATTGCAGTTCTCAGAAGTAATCTGCTCACTTTAAATATCCTCCAAGCTTATGTCTGAGTGCCAAAAGCCATACAGAGAATAAACAACTTTATTTTATAACAGAATTACAGAAAGCAAAATATCACTTAATACAACTTCAAGCTACTATAAATCTAATTTGGCATTTTAACTATACACAGAGTCAACAGCAAAAAAAAAAACCCAAACAAACAACCCCCCTGCAAGAACAAATTAAAAATAAACCCCAATATAATTAACAGGTTTTTGCCATGGCAGTCTCAACTGATGGTACTCTCTTATTACTTTATGAATGGAGTCCATCTTACACGTTTTATTCAGTATCCTAAAAACCTGCATTAACCATTAGAGGAAGCATGTGAAACATATACCTTCTCTGTAACAGAAATGTCAGTTCTAACATGGAGACACAGTGAGGTTTAATAGCAAGCGAGCATTCTACACATGTATTCAAATAATGGAAGTATTGAAACTGGGACACAGTAAGAAAAAAAGCACTACGGTTTTAAGCTGCCTAGATCATCTCTTGTTGGAAAAAGAGAAAGATATTTTGTTCCTCCTTCTTTCCTTATCTGGAATGCTGCAGACAGCAAAAAGTCTGCAAAAAGTTGAGCATTGGCACCAAAGTGCAAACAGAACACAGTGCTCAGTCAGAAGAAATCTGTCTGCAACTCCTTCTCCTCTACAGACTGCCACACCCTCTCTGCTCCACAGAGAGGAAAACCTTAGAAAAGAAAGAGTTACAGAGAAACCAGTATAAAATTTATTCAAAGAAATATATTTTTTCAAATTTTAGCAAATGTTTTATTTTTATAAAAAACTTCGTTATGTGATATCATATATTTACCTGAATAATCTGAAAAAATTCTGTAAATTACTCCAGTAAGAGATTTCACTTGAAATATCTGAAAAAAACTATATCTAAATTAGTAGAGATCCTCCTTCCTGCACAATTACCACCTGCTCCAGTGAACAATGATTTCCAGACTTCTTTTGTTCACTTTCATATAATAAAGAATCAGTTTCAAAAATACAAGTATTTGTGCAAAAGAAGATCATATCCTCTAGAACTTCATTTTTAAAAAAAAAAATCTCTAAGATTGTTAAGAAGTGGTTATAAAAATAAACAAAAACACTGTAAGAGAATATAGACCAAAGATGTTAAAATGGAGTTTGGTATTGGCGTTTAAGTTGTGAACATCTGGCCATCGTTGCTAGGCTTGGTGGATTCAGTGGAGTTGGGACGACTTGGAATGACTACAGTTCTTCATGGTCAGTATCATTTTTATTTCTGGAAGAAAAAAATGAGGTGGAAGGTTACATAAGCATTCGTAACAGATACCATGTGAATGTCACATAAGAGTCAGAAAGTAACTTTCTCTATGCAGGGCTCTTTGGGTTTTTTTTACAGGAAAGGGTTATTTCATGAAAAAAAAAAATGTTGCATTGACTAAAACCCCCTTCAATCATTCGGCAAACAGGACTACACTTTCTCCAAGTACTCATCTTGCTTCAGAGCACTTCTTCCCTCCCCAAAATTCTCATGTTATTTTAATTGCAGCCGCTTGCACAGTTTACTGAAAATTTTAATCCACAACCTAGAGCATAAACAAAAGAGGAAGGTACTTGCTCAATTCAGTAATCCCTCAGAATCAGAAGGCAGTATCTTTTATTAGAGAAAACAAGTCTACACAAAGAATACTGCTGTAGTCATCAGAGCTTTCATTGCCTCAGAAGCAGCTATGCAAAATTCATTGCATGACTCCGCTGCCTTAGCACAGGAGAGCAAAAGGCTCTTGACAGATACTCAAGGCATTTCAGGTGGCTTCCTTTCGTTTAGATGACTAAATTTTTTCCTTTAAGTTTAACTGAAAGGCATCATCAGTCAAACAAGTCTCCAGGTCTGACATAGAAGTAGCATGGAGAAATGTCCTTTTTTATTCTCTCACAAGCATTGCAGACCAGGAACCTGTAAAGCAATTGGCAAACTCAGACAAGAATATTTGCAAACAACCATCCCACAATGTGTGTTTCTTAAAATTGCAGACAAAAAAAAAAAAAAATCCTCAGATAATGAAAGGAATTCTTTGAATGCTTTTTTTTGTGAATCAAATTTTCACAAAGTAGTTAAATATTTGATGAAGGAACAGAATCAACTTTGCATCTGGTCACTAATGTAGAAACATGGTGCAAATCTGCCAAGATTATTTTTTCCTCCCATGACCCAATCCCCTCTAAAAAGATTTAATTACTTCTATGGGATAGGTCATGTTGAACACTGATTCTGGATTAAGATAGCATGAAGAAACTGGCACATTCTACACACATATAAGAGAAGAGGCAATCCCTGCTCCCAAGACCTTTAAATTCACACTGATTAATAATGAATGCTAAAAGTGATGGTAGCACATATAATAGTAAAACCCTGCAAATCCAAACCATCTGTTCTGCTGTCTCAGTGTATCTTTCTACCTTAGATCCTGTGATGGAAATGCTGAAAATATGTGAGGGGTGTTTTGAGTGTGCATGTTTAATGTTGCTGTGTACCAAGGGACCAGTGAAATCACACAGACCACAGGCATCCTCCTTGCTGCAAACAGCTCTCATAAAAGTGATGTGCATTCTTCCAAGCCTTCTAGAACATTTAGGTGATGTGGGCACTCATTGACAACCCCCTGTCTCACAGCTCAGTACAGTTCCCTGTCCTCTCCTGTGCTTTCAAAGCAAAGCTGGAGCATGCGTTATACTCATTTTCAGTGTCACTAAGCAACAAAGCTATGAAACAAATCCAGCTGAACGCTGAAATAAAGGTACAATGAAAAAACAGATATTTGTGCAGTGTTTTTTTTGATGCTTTTCCCCAATTGTCCCCCACAAGCAACTCCACCTCCATTGTTATTTACAATTTCTAGCATTATCTAATGTGAAAATAATTTTTTTAAGTATTAATGCTACAACATGAAGATCCAGGTGAGTGCTCATCTAGCACTTCCTAATGTGATTCATGTTTTCTCCTGGCTTGTACATTTATGAACAAAAAAAATTAATTTCTTTTTCAAACAAACAAAATCTAACCAAATCTGAAGAAATTTTCTGGAGGCAGCCCAAACTTAGTTCTACTGTGTTTTATGACGTGAAAAACAATGTAAATTTCCATGCTGAGAAGCTCAGAGGAAATTAGCCAGAAGACACTGTCTCAACACACATGACCAAAACAAACATAGTAGTTCTAACACAATCTGTATGAGGTTGAGAAGGGCAATTGGAACCATTTTGACAGAGAATGTGGGTAAACTTCCAGTCGGCAGGCAAAGCGCAGGCATCCCTACTCTTACGCTCGTATTCTCCATGACATTCAACATTGCTGCTCTACGCAGTACTGCACATAGCAGGAGTTCAGGACAAGTTCTCAGGAGAGTTATGTGTGCAGTGATGAGACCCAACAATTTTGCCAGCAGATAAGAAAAACCCTTGCCCCGATACCTCACCACAGACAGTCTCTTAACTGACCATATCCAAGTCAACAGCTGGCAAAGGATACTAGCTCTCCTTCAGCCACACACAGGCACCTCCACTACTCCCAGATGTTAAGGAAAGAGACACTTGCAGGTAGAGTAAATAAACTAAGGCTTTTAGTCTATGTCTTGCAGCTGAAAATATGCATCTGTGATCAGACTAGCTCAGGAAGAGCCCAATTCCTTGACAAAGGTCATGCTCCATGGAACAGCATTCAAGAGATGCACTTCATATCCTCTCAACTGATACTTGAATCCTTTCTTTTCTGGATCTCATAACTGATACTCAACAGTTAAATCTTCAGCTTTTAGGAAATTCAGGCACAGGAACGAAACGGATCTTTTTAACATGACAAACTATCAGGATTATGTGAAAAACACCCTCCCTTCCAGTAGCTTACAACAAATCCAGTCAGTGTCTAATTTTTCATTTACTTCTTTATGACTGGCACTTCATGACTGTGCTCAAGTCTGTTAAAGATGCAGGTTGAAATTCATAGTAGGTAGTTTCCTTAGGTAAAGAATTTTGTTCAACACTAAAGGATTGCCTGCATGCACAGGACACAGAAGTCTCTTGTCCATGGGCCACAACCACCATTGTATAAAATACTGAACCGGGGAAATAAGAATCATGACTACCCTCATTTCTTTAAAACATACTAAATGTAGTTCTTTTACCTTGTCTCCCCCTACATCAACATTGATCAAAGTGTATATTAAAAGCTCAAAGTTGGACTAAAACAATTTTCCTTCTTGAGACGTTTCAATAATACCACTGCTCTTCTAGCTAAATACAGAGACTGGTCAGCAAAAAATCAGAGGTCTCCTAATGAAGGCTTAAACCACCGGTTTTTAAACTTAATTTCATTATAAATGTCTCCCATTGATATAACCATTTAACCATTAACAAAACCTTTTTCTTGAATCTGAATCTACCATTAGCAAAACCATCAAGTTTGAAAAAACCTGAAGCTTGAGTCTCATACCAACAGTGTGACAAGCAAAGGAAACCTGAAGCTTTACACCCCCAAATGGTCACTTGAGCTTTAAGACATTAGCCTATGATGAGTGCAAGAGCAGATTCTTTCAGTGTTCATCCTGATCTTTCTATTGAATACATGAAGCAGAACTGTATTGAAGTTTTTTCCTTCTTTTTTTTCTTTACCTAGAAAAGAAGCCCTAATAAACTAACATGACTTCAAATAGCTTTTTCAACTGATAAAAGGCTTTAAAACTCAAGCTTCCAATATATTTACCTTTTTGCCTGGGAAAATGATAAAAGGCCAAAAATTTCAGTGTGTTTAGGATTAAGGATTAGCTGACTAAACTCAAATGTCCAATTGTGTCCTTTCACTAGTGGAAACTATAGTCTTCCCACTAAACAAGCATGATATTAGGCAAGAACTATAATTGTGCAGGTAAACAGGAAAGTAATACAGATCCTTCATATTTTGCAGAAACAGCCCAAACTCACTTCAATATAAACTATATCAACTAGACCAAACATTGTAGAAAATGCCGTGAGAGTACTGTGACAACACTGGGAGACATATATAGAACATTTGCAACTGAATTAATGTCAGATTAGACCTAAGATAAAAATTCTTACACTAACAGTCTTCTATTAGCACCTATTTCAACTCACCCTTTTGTGAATGCCTATCTCAAAGATGCCCCATATTTTTAGATGAAAAGACATGAATGCAAAAGGAAACAGATGCCACATTTTCCTGTGTTAATTATATACATAAGCTTACCTGAAATAATTGCTAGAGGGCATTTTTGATTTTAATCTTCGTCTTCCTCAGCAAGTTCAGTTTCTTTGTGCACCACCACTTTTGTCACAGACATGTCAGGGTGCTGTTCTTTGGCTTCTTTGATTGCCTGTGCCAGGGCCTGCAAATGTATTTGAAATACAGAACTTAACAAAACCAAAGGACATTCATGTCACAGACAGAAAATGGGAGAGTACCTTTGGAAAATTATATATATATAATTTTTCAGAACCGTAAATTCCTGAACTTGAGATCAAGGTAAAAAAAACCCTAAGACTCTAACTGGTAAATTACAACAAGTAATACAAATATTTGTATTCTGAAACTCCCAACTGAAATACTGTTTTCCTATTGAAAATGGTTTTAGTGATATTAGGAGCTATTAAACAAAATAAAAAACATCCAGCATGTAGTTTGGGCATTTAAGAAGCTCCATATTCACTTAAGAAAAAGTGGTAGATATTTTTAAATCTCTTAAAAGCTGCTCACTGCTGTTGCAAACTTTAGTGATTAAAATTGTATTTTGTACTTCCTTTTTTAGATATTTTTTTTTACTTCATTATTCACTTATCTCAAATTGAAGAAAGGCTTTGATAGTTGACTGGTATACTAAAGCTATTTTGTGACCTTTTCAGACATCTGAAGTACAATGAACGTGTGTCAAGGCAAACAAGAGCCATCGATGCCTGATGCTAAGCAGCCCTGTCATTTAATTATGAGTTTCAAGAAGATATTCAACTTGTCAAAAGACAATTTCTGGATGCAAATCAAAATGTGAAAATAAATTCCTTGAAAACTCTCAATATATTGCAATTCATAAGTGAAACTGAACCCTGTTCTGCTGATTTGTGAAGCCATCACAAAGTTAGAAAGGTATTCACCACAAGGGAGGCTTTTCCATATGTATTAACCAAAGACTGTTGATTGCCTTTGTTGCTATAGTTTCTTAGAGAAAAAAAACCCTGTGTAATCATCACTACAAAGACCAGATAACTGACTTTTCTCCATTATTTTCCTGCGTAGTGCTCAAATTCAGCTTTATTAACTGGGCACATAGAAGTGATTTTAACCTTAGTTTCTAAGACATTGTAAAATACTGCTTTAGTACTGATGGAGATGAAAGGTACATACAATTACAGCAGATCAAAAGTTACTTTTGTTACACACAATTCTACAAATACTGGCCAAAACCTAATTTTTAAATTCGAGCAGTTTATGTTCTAATGTATTTCAAAGCTTTCAATCAAAATGCATTCATATGTTGCTGAAACAATGCAGTAAAGACTCCCATCTATCCAGATTAGCGTATCAAAATAAGATTATTTCAGTAAATGTTTTTCCTCCCAGTACAAAAGCTGCACTAAATAAACTGGGTCTCTTCCAAAAAGAGTAATCCCTTTGAAAATAGTAAAAGTCCATTCACATGATCTATGATGCAAATTTACAAACGCTGTTTTTCTTTCACATATATTCAAAAGGCTTCTTAATAGCAAAACATGACTGCTTAATAACTACGCCACAATTAACAGTCTCAGGGTCTTTTCTATATAATTTTAGTCAATTTCTCTACCTTTCTCTTACTTCAGATTTCTGAAACATCATCTAGATCTCACCAGACTACAAAACGCACATTTTAAGTGTTAAGTTTACATACTCACCTCATCATGGTCAATATCTGCATCTCCAGTAATGACAATGCGCTTCTCAATTCTTGTTTCTGATACTCCACCTTTTACCATCTACAGATATCAGAAAAAAAAAAAAAGCAACAAGAAAACATCCATGTAATCATTCCATATTTCCACAAAGCACAACTTTCTGTTGCACTGAAGCAAATAGATGTCTGAGTTGCAATTAGTAGCAAATGTGTTCAGTGCTAAATCATCCTCTTCTTTTTCAGCTACGCACCTTCTAGCAATTGCTAAACTTGATAAAAATCAAGCAGTAGAGAATTACTCCTGCTACTGGAGCCCATGTTTGGCAAACTGGAATTCTAGCTTCTTCCGCCATATAAATCTGTCAACATGGAAATTCCAGGAGTCTTTTCTTGTATTTCAACCCATCTATTATGGGCCCCTCCACAGTCATAATCCTATGCCATTAAATACAAAGATGATCTGGTTTTCAGTTCTGTCATTCGAGGACCTTCATGAGATATTTTCAACATATTTCACACTACTGAACAGTTTCATGCTTTTTTTCTTCACTTCTTATTCTACTGATTAAAACACTTTAGCTTACAAAAAAAGTCTCACAGAAATAACATTATTTGCCTTTTAAATCAGCCTGTGTATGAGAAAGGAATAAACTGCTACTTAAGATACACTGACCATACCAGGGAAAAGCCAAGATGACTCTGTTAAGAACACCATTAGAATATTAAAACTATTCTGGAAGGTCCCTTTACTAGTAATGAACAGTTTACAATGTAAAATAAAAAGTCACCTTAGAAAATTCTAACAAATTCTTGTTACTGCCTGTTTATCATGAATTCAAAATAGATAAGGATCTGCTGCATCATGGTAATTCCAGTAATTTTTCAGTAGAAGACAAGACTGAAATAATTTTCTTTAATTGTTTCTTCCAAGAAGCAAGAGTATTTGACATCTGAACTTGATGAGCAAATTTACAATTCCTGTCAAAACTGTGGCTCAATTCACTGAATAAAGACTTTTTCCTAAAATGGTGGTGGCTTAATGATTCCAAAAAGGAGCAGAAAATATCTGCTGACTAGTCTTTATAACAAAACACATGCACTTTTAACTCCAAATTTCCTTTCTTTCATGTGACTCACTTTCCAACATTATCCTTCCACTATCATTTTGTGCATACAACTTTCAATCTTCAGAATACCTCAATCTTTAGAAAATATATCCAGTGAGCAGCAAATTATTGTTCAATTCTGTCATGTTGTAAAACTTCTGTGTCTTGGGGGGTGGAATCCTGAATTCACACTTTGTTTCCCTCTTCCATTTTTCTTTACCCTAAACAATGCTTTCTATAATTTTCTTAGAAAAAGATGCTAAGAGCTCAAAGAGGAGTTGAAAACTGTGTTGCTTAGGCACGCCTAAAATTTGACAAATATTAACATAAATTAGCAATAGCAACAATCATCATCACACTTCGGTAGTTCTAACACACTTTGGCATGAAACATTATATGTTTAATGTTTTACACGAAACAGGTGTGATGTTCTGTTAACACTGAGTTTTCCTTTCCTTTTCAAGCATGGAATGCAGTGCAAATAACTCAGCACCCAAACATGCTTGCAAAGTAATCTAGCAGAAAGATCTGTCTTTAAATGTCGCCTAAACCTAGCAGCAAAAGGATGATCAACACAAAGTCCGGGAAACATTGTTTCAGTTCAGCATGGTGCCATTAGCAGGGCCCCTGTGGACCTCAGACAAGTTGGTTACACTAGCAAAGATTCTGTAGGATATCAGTGAGTGAGGACAGAACTGAATCTCTAAAAATTTAGTTACATACTCATTTGTCAAATACTGAAGTAAGACCTATATGAACTACTGAAAAACCACCAATCATGTTTTTCCCTCTTTCCCTGCCCTATTCCCAGATATTTCTGCTTATTCATTAGGACGTCTGTCTTCAAAATCTGTGTACAGAAAGATAAACTCTCACACAAGCCTGGAATGAATCCCTTCCATTTCAAGTTAGTTTTCCTCAATGAATTATGAGATATACAAGAAACTTCATGTAAAATTGTGTTTTGAGGGTCCGGTGTCTTTTTTAGTTAAGAAAGTAATGAAATATATTTTACCTTTGTGATGTGTGTAGTTGTGGTAGTAGAAACAGACTCTGATGTAATTGTCTGTGCACTCACCAGCACGCCGGTATCGCCAACAGCACTGCCATCGAGCTATAAGAATAAAAATGTATTATTGTGTTTTGGCATTCAAAAAACTTTGTTTTCACGGGAGAAAAGGCCAGTTTTCTAATTCAACACATTATTTAATTCAGCTAGAACTGAAACCTAAATAGAAGCCATCCAAGTTTACAGAGTCATGTAAGGCTATTGTTATGGCCCATTCCTGTGGAGAACTCATGCTCACAGTTATGTGCTCCTTTCAGGAACAATGAGATATTTTAATCAAGTTTCCAAAACTGGATTAAAGTGAATTATACTTTTGCAGGCAGCAACTAAGTATTTATATCAAAAAAGAAAATTAGAACTTCTTAAGTAATATGGTTTTGTAACATTTCACTTACCAAATTCATAGCCAAAGTATAATCTTATCTGCTAGGAAAAAAAGTATATGCCTTTGAAAAGCATTTTTGGACATTATCTATTTTGATCTACATAACTGGAATAAAAATAAGATTGCAAACAAACCAGTCACCATACCTGTGAGGATTCATATGTGATAGTTTTAGTTTCTGTTTGAACAATTGGAATTTCTTTAGTGGAGATTTCAGTTCTCTGTGTGGCATCTGAAATGGTTACCATCTCTGTTTTCACTACTGGAGGCTGTGATGCAAGAAATAAACAGTCAACCCAAAAGACAGAAGAAGTTTTGTAAAGTGGACCAAGAAAACAACCAAAAGCTCAAGAAAAACATAACAGTAAGATATGTATTTGGCTGACTTCCCATATAAAACGCATGCAATAAATAAGCAAAATGAAATGAAGATTAATACATCAGCCCTCTAGGGTATCCATAACATTGTAGGAAAATTTAATCTCCTAAAAACCTTGCCAAAGTTCAGTGTTTCAGCCAACAGTACATACCAAAGAGCAATTGCTAAAAGAAAGGTGGAACACATACTGAAAATGTGTAAAAGCATCACTACGAAAAGAATAAAAATCTTAGTTTGCATAAAGAAATTGACAGCTAGATCAGACAGATCAACTTTGTATTAGAACTAATCTGGGAAAATACCTATCACTCCGCGGTCTGAAAATCAGGACTACAAATTCTGTAAAAGTTTAACTTTCTAATAAGTATTACTTCTGGAAAAGAAAAACTTCTGAAAACTGGAAAATTACAAAAAATTTTTCTGTAAGTCAATGACTTCTTTTGACAAAGGTTCTAAAAAGCTACTTCAACAATTTGAGTAAACGAGTGGTGTCCTCTGCAATACAACAAACAAAGCAATTAACCTGGGGTCTGTGAGCTACTGAACTCATTACTTATCTTAATGGAGCAGATTTTCTTTAGAGTTAAGAACTAAAGCCTATTTTTCTAGATGCATCAGCTGCTATCTTAGATTGATTTTGAATACACATGGGGTAAAAACCCAGGAAAAAAACCCCAAACACTCTTTCATGCTTGCACACACAACAGCCCTTCTTCCCCTTCCTTCAAACTATCTATGCTTTCAGGAAGTATGGGTACTTGCAAATTTTAAAAGTCTAATAAACTAATTCTTTCACATCATTAATCAGAACAGCTGTGTATGCAAAAGACAACAACAAAAAAAAAAAGACTGAGTTGTTTTGATCAAAAAGTAGAGAAAAAAAAAGTGCCACCATTACAAGAACAAGCAGGTAGAGAACTACAAAATCCCCACTGAATTGGTGAAAAACTCAGCAGAAGATCATGACAAATTTACAAAGACATACATGCCTGCATTTCATTTTTTCCCTTTCTGCTTCTTTATCATTTGCCCAGTAATGAACTCTTCAGCCTTGTCTGGCTTAAAACTGGTAGTGACAGGAACCAACTCATCCTTCCTAAGTATCTACTGCACTAGAAGACTTCACAGAAACATTGTGATATGAGCCTCACCACTTAACAATGCAGTGCTCTCACCTATGCAATTTTCAGCCATACATATCCTAGCCTACAAATCTGTACTGTTTTAATGAGGGAGGGAAAAAAAGGCAAGAAAACTGGTGAGTAATTGCGGGGGAGAAAAGGAACAAAAATTTGTGATGGGTGCTTTCTAATTTCAATTTGCAACAGTTTTCCAATCACATGTCATGGACTTGTCAAAAACAGTTGACAAATAGACAAGACAAGACTTAAAACACCGGAAACATGTAAATAATAAATACACATAACGTATGTGCATATAAAATACGAAGGAGTAAAAAAAAATTAAAAAAAAAAAAGAGATCTCAGTCTTCGGAAGGTTTGCCTTTACTGGTGATTTTCACTCAGTTCTAGCAAGAAGTCAGAAACCATAACTGAAGGAGACAGAATTTCACTGCTCATCAATGGTTTCCCCTTCCAAATGATCTGAATCTTGTTGGGTGCCAGAAGATGTGGAGGAATAGGAGAAGAAGAAAGGCAGGTATATTTTCACCCCAAGAAATATCTCTGCTTAATCTAGTTGTCATACTGTTCTACCATTTACCTCAGAACAACAAATTAATTGTGGTGCAACATCAATGTCAACATGAGACACATCTCCATTGAGTTTCAGCTGTTCCTCCTCTTTTTCTTCACCTAAATCTTGCTTAATTTGCTCTGACAAATTCTTCTCTTCTGCAACTACAGTAACTGTATTTTCCTGGACCAAATCTTCAGCTGTAACTTGTGTGTGCTCAACTGGTACATTTAGTTTACTGCCTTCTGGTATGGCTTCCACATGCTGTGTTTTTTCTTCATGTTCTTTCCTTTTCATGTCTTCCTCTTCTTCCTGTTCTTCCCTGATGATTTCCTCAATTGACCTATGATGTGGATGGTATTCTCCCACCTCGTCATCCTCACTCTCACTACTACTGCTGCTGCTACTATCTGATGGCAATGATGAAGAGTCCTTTTTTGACACGTGCTCCACCTTACATGTCTCCCCAGCATCAGTAGCAACTTGCATTTTCCCTTTGTTGGTTTCGTCTACGACTAGTGTTTCTTCTATCCCAAACTCTGCCTGCTTCTTCTCCTCCACTATGTCCAGAGTCTCATGTGAACTCTGCACAAAAAACATGGATGAGGAAAAACAAAAGTAGAGTATATGAATAAATTAAAATGATGAAAATAAAATTAGCTGATAGCTGGTTCATGTCATATGAAAGACAAAAGATGGCTGTGATGGTTAACTGAAAAAAGAAGGAAGGAAAGAATGAAGATGGATTGGAAGAATTAGAGCCAAATTTAGCCATGGAAAAAATCTGCAGAACCTTATCAGCATCGCTGACTCCAGTACAAGGCCCTTCTGCTCTGGAAGCATGTCTCTGTGAAACAAAAAGCAATCAGAGGACAAAAATCAATGCATAACCCTTTTGAACAGTGCAACATCCTCCAAGCAAGCTTTTAAGAATGTATATGCATAATACTAGAGAGATGCTACATATTCCCTGCAAGATGCTAGTTTCTTTACACTTAATTGAAATACTCAGTCAAAAATATGTAAGAATTATGGAAATTATTATTGGCATAAGAATTGAATTATGAAGGCCTGAAAATAAAAAGCATGAATGCACTAGCCAGTGATGCTACCGAGGCGGTTATAGCTCTCAGCTGAATCAGGAATTAAGAATAAATAATATTAAACAAAAGTAAACAGAAAAAATAATGCTCTACTACCAGTTTGCCATACTAAAAAAAAAAAAAAAAAGTAAAAAAAGGCATTATTGCAGGGTTTTATTAGCTGTTTGTCTTTGGTCTGTTACTTTACAAAACTTAATAGATAATGAGAGGAAGACTGCTTAGGGTAGTATGTTGTCAGAATAGTAATACATGATTACCAAGAAGATGCCATTAGAATTCAGTTTGAAGCCAAAAGGATGATATTAAAGCAGCTATATTAGTATTCGTTCCATAACAAAATAATGACGGCTATCTGAAAGCCCACAGTAAATGATGCGTTAGGGTGTCAGTTTTTTTAATCGAACGTATTTTTAGTGAACAATCTGCAGAAAAATTAAGAGCTCAAAGGAAAAACATACGAAAAGCAACACACCATCTGTGACTTAATCCTAGCTTTTACTGCTGTTTACCCAGCGCAGCACCTACGGAGCGTAAGCTTAACCAAGCACCGATTCCTCCCTGCTTCTGGCGCGCTGCAGATGCAGAGATAAGCTCTGAGGCAGGCACGCCGCTCTAAGGCAGGCCAGGACGCACGGGGGCAGCGCCCGCAGCCCGGCCGTGTCCCTGTCCCGGCGGGATCCGTCCCTTCCCCGGCGGGCCCCGGCCCCGCGCCCGAGCAGCACCTGGGGCGGCGCGGCCGCGGCGGCGCCCGTCTGCTCCCGCGCAGCGCCCTCTGCTGGCCCCGGGCTGGCGGCGGCGAAGGGCCCGCTGGTGGCGGCGCCGAAGCGCTCCTTACTAAACAAAATGGAGGTTATCTCCTCTTCCAGGCTCTAGACGGGTCAGAGAAGGGAAAGGACAGAATTAGCGGCGGACGGAGCGGCAGCCACCTACAATGGGAAAGGTTTGGCGAGAGAGAGACGTGACAAAGGCAACGGCTCGGCAGGAGCAGGGGGCACGGACAGCGGGGACAGCCGTGCGCTGGGACTGCGCCTCCAACATGCACAACACTCCGTGGGAACCGAACACATCGACATTTACACATCGACATTTACACCGACTTCCCAAACAGCACGGGTTACTTAGCTCGTAGCTCCGTATTTACTATTGGGATTTTTTTCCCTTTTAAAATCCATTTTTGACACCTTTTAAAGCCCAGCTGGACCAGAGCTCTAGGGCGGTCAGACATACTTGCTTAGAATACATACCCACAGCGCTGAAATGTTAAAAATATTTCTTACTTCTTTATAATAAATTTTATATATATGTTTTTAAAATACGTCAATATCCTAAGCAAATTCACATCAATTAAAAATCCGTTTCCCATTTTAGTGGGAAAACTTGGTTTTTTCCAGCATACATAAAAGGTTACACATTGCTTTAAAGCATAAATTATGTTCAGAATCTGGTCTGTTTTCTGTAGGGCTGTAAATCTGTATGATTAAGCAAACTTTGAAAGTTCACGTGGGTACAAGCCTCTGAAAAGGCTACGATTCTTTATTCCACATTTCATTCCACAAGCTCTGGCAAGAAGTTAGAAGTAAAAGTGGTTAAAATAAAAAGCCAGCAACGTACAAATACATAACATGGACATATAATACACGGGTTGACAACATTCCATGAGATACATGTCAGCCTTCCTGAAGGGCACTACAGAGAATCATGCCAGAAGCAGGCGCCGGAGGAAAGCCAAGGTGCCATGCACAGGACTGCAGCCATGGGGACTCACCGTGTGAGCAGTGATGTGGAGCATGAACTGACAGAGGTTACACCACGCTACTGTATGGACACTACAACGCATATGGCATGCAGAAGAACAGAGGAGGGAAAAGAAAAAGAACCCCTAACTTGTTTTTTTCCCCTACACTAAGATTCAAAGTTTATTTCAATGGTGGCTAGGAAGAGTTAACAGGAACGCAAATTATTAAATCTGCCTTCATGCAACACTGAATATCCATCAGGGCAATGTGTTCCTTACCCCTACTTTCTTTCCCTAATTTACTAGACCCCAAGAAATATACATTTATTAACAGATTACATCAAAAGGCAAAAATGTTCATGATCCTCCTTTCATTGTACTCTGGTACCTTGTTTTCTGACAGCTCAAAGTTGGGGGGGGGGGGAGAAGGCAGGAGAAACCAAAATCTTTGTGGTAGGTGGTCACACTGTGCATCTCTCTCTACCCCTGCTCCCCTTACAGATATAAAATTAAAGACAGGCACATACCCATCTTTTAGCATTTTCCCATCTTCAAATTTTTGGGTCTTCCAGTCTTTTAAAACAAAAACTCCAGTCACATAATTTGTTTGATAATGTAAAACCCTTGTTCCCTGGAGCATTTAGTAAAAAGGATTATATGTATAGATAGAATTCATCAATTTTGTATCACCCCGTGTTTAAACTCCTGGCATATTCTTCTGGTACACAGTCATACACTTTAACATGAAATACTATTTACAAGCTGTGGGGGGTGGATTAAAGAAAAAAAAAATATTGTGGGTACCCATAAAATAGAAATGTTTGCCCTTTCCCCTATTTGCGACATATATATCAATGTGTCAGTTTTTGTTTAATTAAGTCACAGATGCTGTGCACTTGCAAGAGTATGGTGGATCTACAAGTATAGTGACACAAATGAGATGTACCCAAAAATAACATTTCTAGTACACAGAAAATTACTTATTTGCAAGCATTTTTGCTGAAGCAAAAGAAGAAAAAGAATATTAGCAGTGGTATCCCTGCTTTATTCTCATCTATTATTCAGCTATCCTAAAGGACAGGCAAGGATCAACAGGCATCCATCAACAAACAATTCAGGATGGAAATAGTTCCCCAAATGTCATATTTATATATGTTAGTGAAATAGGACTGCCAGCTTCACATTAACCTAGTAGACCAAAAGTGATGTAAAAAAGCAACATCACAATTGCTACTCATCATCTACTATCACACTGCTACTAGTCCCACTGCTTTTTATTGCATAGATGTTTAACCAGCTTATCAGGGACAAAACCTCCCTCTTTTCCTGAATGAAAAGAGAGGCACAGAAGTGCAGAGGTACTCAGAACAGGTTGCCTTTGAAATGAAGCTGCTTACACAGCATTATTGATTTGAATAATGATTACATTGTGAACACACAAAGCAAAAGTTCTTGTGTGAAGTGTCAAATAACTGCAAGCAATTATTTCCATATAGAATGAAAATACATGTTTTGCTGTCATCCTAGTCACATCAAATACAGTAATTTTCCAGTGAAAAATTAGGTTTCTTTTCAGTGGCTGTTCAGAACTTCATGGTTAGTTTGATGTTTAAGCAAAACATTGCTGGCATTCATATATTTGTGTATCTATACACGTATATATACAGAGATCCTGGTTTACAACTCAACATTCTCCTTTCAGTATTGGCTTAAAGTTATTTCCATCAAGGAAAAAAAAAAAAAATAAAAGAGAAAGAAAGAAGTGCCCAAGCCACCAAGCTAGCCCACAGCAGATACAGCAAAAAAGCAGCAGGTTTCAGGGCAGCCACCTTATCGGTTTCCTCTGGTTTTGTTCCAGCAATCCATGGCATTGCACTCCATTGTTTCTCCTTCCCAGGCAGTGTTTTCACTTGGAAAATGTGGTCTCCTTTTTTCTATTTGTTTTTCATTTTATAAAACCAGTGTAAATCAACAAGCAATGAGACAGACATACACTGTACATAAACATAAAACCAAATCATCTGGAAGTGACAGAACATACTAGATGAGCAAAAAAACCCAAGCCAAATGAAACCAACCAGATATAAAATAACTTGCAGGATCCTCAACTTCAAGAGAAAGAAATCAACACAGAAGATACGCACAAGCACATAATAAAAATTAAGTTACACTTTTACATAAATGTCTCCTTCATCTAAAAATATATTTATAGCTAAATGAACCACTGTGTCGTGAATGTTTGAAAATATGACCAACATTTGTACCTGTGCATATACCACTATGCAAAGAAACATTAACGTACTACTCAGAAATTTGAGGAATTTCTTGGCAGTAACCACAAATTAATGAAGTAAAGACATGATGCATAGTCAGTTGCTGTGTTCTCTGTATGCACATACTCACAGTTCAGATTGCTTACAGATCTTACTGAAATAATGTCCTATTATCAAAAATAATTTTGTAGCATCAGGCCTGCTTAATTGAAAGCTCACCTTTCTGCGGACTAAAAGAAAACTGAAGAATTTAAGGGGATAGGACAAAAAATACATTTAAGGAAGAAAGGGTGGGAACCATGGTGATAGACAATGACAACAACACAACAAACTGATTGCTTTAGAAGACTGGTTTACTCATCTACTGTATGAAAGAAACATCTAATAACCCAATAGAACTAAAAGTTTCAAAACAGCATGAGGAATTTGGGTAGGTTTCTTGCTACAGGCACTGAGGGTGGTATTTGTAGAAAACTATTCCATAATGCTGTTTCAAAGGTTCAGTCAGAAAGCAGAGGTAGAGAGAAGTAGATAAATTCATTTTACAAACCTTTAAAGATAGGTAAATTTTAGTGACTACATTAAATGTGTCCTGAAGTCAACACTGTAAATTAACTGATCACATAAAGTCCTTCTGAAACAAAACACTGATTGTGTGTATTTATGCACAAGCTGTCTATGAAGATATAAAGATACAGAAAAGGAAGGAAAAGTTCTACTGTCACTGAAAAATTATCTGTACCAATCTGTGTAAATCAGAGTGAAATTTAAGATATCCTTAACATACAGGAAAATACTGCCATCACTTCCATTTTCTTCTAATTCAGTTGTTCATGCAGAAGAATAAAATTCCACCCACTATTTAAAATCGGGTCCAAGAGTAAGTGGTAAAAAAGTTAATGTATACTTAGTATAAACAAATATTATACCAGACAAATAAAGTGTTAACCTGAAAGACAAACTGCATTTGCTGTAGGACACAGGGTTGTATGGAAAGGCATGCGGACAGGTGTGTGCAGTGACATACCCCTTGTGTCTGTAGGGACAGAGGTGTGATACGCCGCTTTTCCCACTCATTTGGGCGTGGCTCAGGTGTGGATTCCATGAAATTGCGCTTGAGCTCACTAATGCTAGCCTGGTGTTTCAGTAAGTCGTCCTGGGTCTTATCCAGGTCCTAGCAACCCGCGACATAAAACAAAGTAGGACAAAACACGACAACAAAAGCAAACTTAACTGGAAAAAAAAATAAATAGAAGCAACCAAACCAAGGAAAGTGCCTTGTGCCTGAAATGGTGACCTCCTTTTGTAGTGCCTCAAAATAAAAATGTTTAAGGCTATAAGGGACCAAGACTTTCTGGTTTTGTTTTTGTAGTGAAGGTCTTACTCATACACTGTTTCTTCCATATTTTAAGCAAATGAAAATAATCCTGTACATGTTATTTAGCAGAGAGCTACTTTCATCCAAAACACGACACTACTAGCCCTTTGAACAATAATAATTTCCAGGAGCTGTTTGCTTTCACCTAAAATTTGTAAGCGCACAAGCAAATGTTTCAGGATACTGCACAGCTAACATAACTGAAGGTAGATGTAAGAAAGAATAGCTTAACCCAAGGAGCATAAAAATGCATCTTTCTTGATATTACAAACTCCATGAAAAATACTTAACATCTGTGAACACAATACTGCAAGGCCAAATATGCAAGGAGCCAACACCTGCTTAGCTTCACAGGGATGACTCGTGCCTCTCATGTGGGCTTAAACTTACTGGAAGAATCAGATTTAAAGACTTAAAACCTGTTACCTGCCAATTCTACATTTAATAACCTGCCAGCAGACAGACAAGTAGGAATAGTTTTTGTGTGTGCCAGTACCTAAAAAATTATCTGAATTGCACCTCCACAGGCCAGTGCCAAAAGGGACACTACACCGTGTCTACCAAACTAGATTTTCTCATGACCATCGAGGCCAAACTGCAGCACCTTGGATCAGGTAACTACAAGGTATTCTTTCAGTTTGTACCAGCTACAGGGCAGAGGTAAGGTTCAGGAGCTATGCCAAAATGTAACTGCTCTAGTAACCAGACAAAAATATATATGCTTAGCTTTCTTGGGAATTCATTATCTTCTAAATACAGTGGCTGGCCTTTGGTGGGAAAAGCAGATTTCATCCTGCTTTTACAGTTTGTCCTCCTTCCAGCATTCCAGGTCTCGAGAAAAGCCCATGTTGCCTAGGCTCACTCTAACACAAGAATATTTTTTTGAGTAGTATTCTGTAGTTATATTCAAGTTTAAGCCTTGGATCCATTTTTAGTAAAGTACTAAAAGTCTGAAGATTGTAATGAAATATTATCAACGCAGACATAATTATTAAGGAAGTTTTGTCAAAAGAATGTTGTCAGAAATAATAATGTAGGTAAAGAATCTGGATTTTTTACAAGGATTTAAAATACTTTTTAGCACAGTGTTCTGAAATTTACCATTTAGTTTAGGATTTTTATTGTCAGTGATCACAATGCAAAAAGGCTTTACATGAAGTCATGACAAATCCAACCCTCAAACTCACTGGTTTCTAATTTCTTCTCACTTGCATGTTCAGCCCCAGAAAGGATTTGGTGTTGCACATCTATTTCCTGACCCATGGATAAGCCTGCATGCGATCTGAACATTTGAACCTCTCCCCTTCTGGCGATTCAGTAGGTTTGTATTGTCACAGGACCAGTTTTCATCCTGGACTAACAAATGAGACATTAAATATGTCCCCCTAAAATTTGTATTTCCTGAGTGGAGTGAAATTTTATGCCAAAGGCATTCTATTATACAACTGAAGCTCATAACAATCCTGTCATTATTTTTAAGACCTGTCTTGGCTTGACACAAGGCACATTTCTTGGACTTGATCAAAGCAGTTATGCAATGCACACTTTCAGTGCTTTAGTAAGTTATACACAAGCAAAGTTTCAATAGTGATCAAAAGCTGCAAAAAGCCATAAAACATTAGTTGGGTTACTGCGATCCACACATCTCCTTATTACTGAACAAATGATTTTTAAAAAAACAGTTTTTGTGACAAAGGGAATTATTTATAGCCCCATCTGGATGAATAAAATAAAGACAGCAGTAGGATTTTCTAAAGCATCTTCAGTTATTAGCTTAAGTTATTAACCACAAGTTAAATGATACTGATTATAACTACAGACAGTCTCTGATAAAGTAATCAAGATTAGCAATCTAGATGAAAATTCTTTTTAAAAAAAATCTCTATTTCAGTGACAATGCACTGCACATGAACATACTGTTCAAAGCTCTTTGCTGTTGCTCATCTTCAATGAAAACCAACCTTCAAGAAGCAAAATTTACTTCCATTTGAAAAGGAAAAAATAAAGCAAATATTTCAGAAGATATCCAAAGGTTCCCTTTGAATATCTGATCCTTGCATCATTTGTCAATGTTCCTAAAACCAGTGTCAGAACCAGAATTAGTCTCCTATACTTCTACTGCTTGCCCCTTACTAGCTCTATTTATTCAGCTAATGTATTTGAGGAAGGTTGATTAAACTGGCAAAAGCTGGAAACCCTACTCAACAGAAGATGCAAACATTGAGGTGCAATGTACAAAAATCCATTTAGAATTATTAATTGCACCCATGTGTCTGCCCTATCTAAATAGGGCTATTATTCCCAGTTGCCACCTTGAAAACATTTAGCAAAAATACACTCAACGTTCAAGCTGAGGGTTGGTTCTGGGTTTTTTGCATTTGTTTGTTTTTTATTTAAATTCAGAAACTAGAATGGTAACATGCAACATTTCCAAGCTGATTCTCCCCATGCACTTCATGCAGTGTGTCCGTAACAGCCTGCAGGTGACCTCCCATCCCATGCAGCCTGGCAGCCCGTGAGAATGGAGAGTACTTTTTGTATTATATACAAACCTCCAACATTAAATTGCTATGTCTGACATAAATATTTTCCCCGTCTACTCTCAAGGAACTGATCTGTGAAATTGAGCCACATAAACAAAAAAACAAAAACAAAACAAAACATAAAGAACATAAAATGGACCATCAAGTAAATAAAAAAGGACCCTTACAATCAGACAGTTAAATAAAGGAAATAAAATGGTGACGTGAAAAGGCACTATTCAGACAAAACCCACAGAAAATTTAGGGTGCTAACAAGGCAGGCAGCCACAGCCAGGTTCAATTGTAAAGGAACAACCAAGCACCTTCTGCTGTGCTTCCTCCTCTTCGTATTCCACCTGTGTGAGCGCATGACAAATTACCAAGAAAAGGAAGTGTTAACATTGGCTTACAGACTAACACAGAGGCTTCATCTCTTTGTAAATGCTGCAAAGCGTGCTGGATTTTACAGACCTTTACTTTTTCGGCCCCAGATGTCGAAATTAAGCGACTTGGGTCTTCTTGCACCTACATTGTTGTAGAATGGCTGAAGTAATTTTTGGCATAAGTGGCATGAAAAATGGAAGTTTCACACTGTGTCCCTTTCTTGCTGCACTTTTTATTGTCTCCCAGGTGAAAATTTAAGAATGAGTAACAAAGAAAAATGATATGCATAATTTCTATGGTAAGCGACTTAAATTCTGCAACAAGTTGATGGGAAAATGGAATCTAATACAGGAGTTCTTTTGGGAAAACAGTCTAGGGTTCAAGTCAAACACTTAAACACTGTGTTTACAAACTCTTAAATTTTAGGAATGCTGTTGTCTTGGGGTAAACTATTTGCACACACACACCCTTGTTAAGTGAATATATTTATTCTTAAACTGTAATTAATTCTGTAATTTTCTGTAGCTAACCTTCATATCTTATCTCCAACTATTCTGAATCCCTTAAGGAACAGCATTCTTTAAAAAGTGAACCACTTCCTGGTTGTCTTTCCACAAGTACAAATATATCAACTGGTCATCTTAGGAAAAGATGCATTTACAAGTCAACACTGTGCAAGTTCATAAATTTGAAGAGGGATTTACTGCTCATACTGTTGCATTTTGGATTCTGTGTGAATGCACATATGATGTGGTACATATCACATTTTTATTCATTTCTGACTTATCTGGGGTTCTATTTTCTCTAACTATGGTACAAATTATTGATTGAATTAGGCTACAGAAAAATTGAGAAATCTTGAAGCCGTGCTTTTCATTATGTAATACTTAGGTATTATAATGACATCATGTCATATTTAGCATGTCTTTAATACACACATCGGTTTAGCAAACTTTGTTAAATGTAACATTAAATGGATTCTCCTCCATTTTGTTTCTATAATAATAGGTTTAATATTTTCTCTGAGGATCAAAATAGAAGACCTTTTCTAGTGGTATTGCTGTGACATGTGCAGCAGACATAAGGAAAGGAGGCAGTTTGTCAGCCACTCCAGATGATCAGTGCAACATACTAATGTGACTGAGGCTTCTGCACAGCACATTTTAGCAGTGTATTCCAAAGAATGCTCAGACTTCAGTGATACAGTGACATAACCTACAATCCCAGCTTATGAATGAAATCAGTCTCAACTGCTGCAAGAGATTAATCAAAGCATGTAAAAAAAAGAAAAAGTGCCTTGGACAGACTCAGCTTTGCACACACCCTTGTAGAGCTGAAACATCTGAAATCTGGAATAGCAAAACACTGATTTTAAAGTATTCACAGTTTTCTGAATTCAGCTTTTAGGAATTTCATTTTTCAGATCTAAACAGAACTTCAGAGATGTGCATTTCAGTCAATGCATGCAGGTGACAGGTATTTTAAAACCAATTGACAGTGCAAATAGAACTTGCAAATAGTATCAAATAACATATATATTGTTACACAGAGCACTTTCAGTATTGAAATTTATGTGCTTTTTAACATTTTGAACTACAACGCAAGTCCACCTGCAGCTCAGTATCTGTGGAATTCAATGAAATTATGCATGCTGTAGGAAGTTAGGCAGAAAAACCATCAGCTATCTATTGACTAAAAATCCCACAATGGCAATTCTTCACAGATGAGAAATGCAAAAAATATACGGATATACACATGTGCATTTGTGTATTTATGTATTTATTTACAGGCATGTACACAGACACATCTCTAAACTAGGAAGTGTGCAAAACTGAGCAAGCCTTGTGAGAACAAGCATAAATGCAATGTGCAAGTGTCAACATTTAAGCAGCAAAATTACACACCTCCTCTTCCTCTGCTTTGTCATTCAGGTCATTGCCATTAGAGCTACTAAAGGAAGTCACCTTAGGCTCCAGGTAGCAGAGGGACAGAGCGAGAGGAAGGGAAAATGTGAGTGAAAAAGGAATAGACTGGAAAGCAGACAGAAGCAGGACAAAGATAAGGAGAAAAGAGGGGATGAAGGAAGGAGAGGTAATAGGAATATAGTGCTGAAGGCCAGGTGGGAGGAAAGAAATGCAAACATCAGGAAGGCTAGGAAAAGTAATATAGCCATCCTCATCAAGCAGCGAACGGAAACTAAAAGAAAGGCATCTGAAGAAGCTGAATGAGACGCACAACTCAGTGCTTTTGTAGTCATTTGTATGGATTCTCCCCTCAAGAGCAGGGGACCCTCGACTAGCTAGGGGTCTCACGGATTCAAAGGTATTAACTGGTGAAGCTGTTCTGGTTTTATTATGATCTGATGTTTGTTCCATGGAATCAGACTCTGAAATGTCTGAAATGGTAAGGAGGGGCTCTTCAAAGGGATCTTCCTCTGAAATATCTGAAAGTATGTCAATCTCAGGAACAGGTGACAAGTTTGTGAGATGGGATGACACAGAATGGATGGGCAGTGACGACGGGTGTATGTGAGTGAGCTGAAGAAAAAAATTCTGTGCACAGTGGAAGATGAGAGCACAACAAAAATGCAAGTTTGAAGGCACATGAAGAGGGGAAAAAAAAGAAATTATTAGTTAGTGAAAACTTTTACTTAGAAGAAGGGATAGCTTTACTAACGCAATAGAAATAAAAATAAAAATCCCACTGTGTTTTACAGGCAGCCAACTTGTTTACTTCTGTGGATTATGAAAGGAGCCCATTACAAATGTTTTGTTCTCAGACTGTAAAGAACTGTGCACTTTTGAACTGCAATAGTCACTTAAAACAGATGGAAGCAGACAGACATTCAGAGCTTTGGCAGAAAGGTCAGAGGACAGTGCAGTACACGAAAGACAAGCTGGCACTTCTTGGGTTTATAACTGTTTTCTCTAAGACTTAAAGAGAACCAGAAAGGAAAAGAAGCATCTGCACTAGGGGAAAGAAAAAAAAGCTGTTCACAGAATAAGCATGTGTAATAAAACTGTACTGAACAGCTTCCTGGAACAAATTCCTGAAATACTGCCTTCCCCTCCACCACTGTTTTGGTTAAAACATTGAAAGATACACCACTTTGAAAACAAGGGAGAATCACCACTTTACCAAGCCTGAAGGCAAAACATAGTAATTTATTTTACCATTTTTCTCCCTGTGAGGAAGAAACTGTGTGTGCCTTTTTTTCTCATCTAATTCAAAATCATTTCAACTTGCCAGCAAACAAAAAAATGCAGCTCTGGTATTGTTTTCTTCCTTCACTTGAATGCAGTGTGAACATATGAACTGCACAGAGAAACCCAGCAGTCTCACTAAGAATAAAATGGGTAACTAACTTACAAAAATGTTCGAGGACAAAATTACTCTTTAAATATTAAACGAAGTTCTGGAGAATTGCTGAAATAGAAATTATCTCCAAGAGAGAAAGAGCAGCAGATTTTAGCTGGCACTTTGGAGGAAATTTTTACATCAAATCATACAAAATAGAAATTAAATTTTTTGACCTATTCCCCCAGTGGCCCAAACAAACAAGGCAAGCAAACATTTGCAACAGGAACAGATCACAGTACTTAACTTTTCACAGAAATCTATACTTTAGTCAACATACAAGTTTTTAAAGGATGAAATAATTCTGCAATGGCTACTTAACCAAAATTATTACCTATGGTAATTAAACTCAATCATAATATACCCAACTTTGTAGAGTGTACACAACCATGGTATATTAACATTTTTATCCAAGTCTAAACAAATTAAGGAAGTGAATAAAAAATGATTTACCCTTTGAACATTTTTTCAAGAACTCATGCAAGCTTACTGAGCATTTAAATTATATGTATAGCAATAAAATAAACTCTAGGTCAGTGCCATTTAGAAGTTTGTATTCTCTTTTACTTAAATACACTTACATTAAGTTAAACACACAGAAAGCACTTGACAATTTGCCTTTAATATTTTAATATTGTGTTCTCTATGATATTCAGAACTGATAGGCACTAAATAAACACACATGGACACACACACCACATGAATAAATCATTTTGGTGTGAAAGTCAGACATACCTTTCCATCCTGAGTCAAATCTAACTGTGGAGTTTTGAGTGGGCTTTCATCTTCTTCTCTGCCACCTTCTTTTAATTTGGCCTGACCAGCAGCTTCAAGATCAATGATTTTATCTCCAGCAGCCTGCCCTCCAGTAGCAGAGAAGTCTCTTAGAAGACTTTGATCTGAAATACCCATGGGAGCTATTAGAGAACAAAATAATTTTGGTTAATTTGGGTAAGCTGAAATATTTTGGTTTTAAATCTTCTTAAGAAAAGCACTTTATGATGATATCAGCAATGATCAATACAGGTCAGTTACTGAGTGATACAGTATTTTTCAGGTTGTTGGCTTTACAAAAAGTCTGTGGTTCCTATTGCACTGGTATGAAAAGCAATGCTCCCCTGTCATAAAACTTGCACTTGTTACATATGGAAAAAGCACTCACAGTATCTGACAAGTATTTATCAATTTCTTGATTAGTCTTGGAAGACGAATTGAAGGTATTGTTCTTTCAGCTGTGTAAATCACCATTAAAAAAAGAGAGAGAAATCTGAAAGACTATTTTGTGGAAATTCACTCTGAGAGGACTACTTTAATGCAATCTAGAAATAGCTATGCATATAATTGTCACAGTATTTTTCACTGGAACCCTAGTAAAACTGCACAAACAGCTCAATGAAAGTAAGAATTTTCCTCCCTATATGCTTGCAAAAAATGGAAGGGGGAAATACTAAGCACGTAAACTTGAATATAGTCAAAGCACAAGAGAGTGAAAGGCCTTAAATTATCTTCCTCTTATTTGACTCAGCATAACAGGACTAATGAGCAGGATGGCTCTTTTTTAAAATCATGACGACTGTCTTAGTCAAAATAGTAGTAACAAAATAGAAGAGAATTCATTAAATGAAGGAGTTTTAATACACACAACCTTGATACAAATTTAATTCATTTTGTAATGTTCTGTAATACCTCTGATGCCTTATGAAAGGCTGACCTGAAACAGAAGCTAGACAGAGTTAAAAGAATAAAATAAGTATTTATTAAAACAAGGTACACTTCGGGCAATGCAAGAGTCTCGTGGAGTCTACACCCAAAATGGATGCCTAGCACATGTTTTTTGGACAGATATACCTTCAGTCCATCTGCATATCAGAAACCCATTGTCCAATTACAGCTTCGGGCACTGAAGTCCCATCTTCAGTTTGTCCCCTTCTCTTTGCTGCTGTCCATGGTTGTTTACATTTTAGGCTTTTGGAGAAACCTTGAAACTCAGGCTTAGAGAGAAATCGTTTCATCTAAATAACACTAGCGGAACACTAGATGACAATTTATGGAGTCTTAGAGCCCTGCACTAGAGCAGTCTTCATCTAGAAAATATAGAAGTTAAAACCTAAGGCATCACCTCTGTATGCCTTTGCTTTACAAAGCCAAGGTGCAGAAAGTTGAGAGGAAGAGGTGTTTCTTGGAGTTCCTTGAAGGATATCTTCTTTTGAAAAGTCTAAGCTTCACACCAGAGCCTCCCGTAAGATGCTAAGAAGCCAAGCTAATGGGAAATGTGGCTTTTGGGATGTAAGGTTTTTGGGGAGCTTCTGTAAGTTCTGCAACTTTAACTTGTGATCCCTTCTTGGGTAGCAGATAGAGTATTTCTTGGGTATACATCCCTCAACTTCCACAAGTAAGTTTTGACAAGTCAGAGTAACTTAGGTTGGAAGGAACATCCAGAGGTCAGCTAGTCCAAACTCCTGCTCAGAGAAGGTCAAATTAGACCAGGTCACTCAAGGGCTTGTCCAGTTGAGTTTTAAGTACCTCCAAGGCCTTTTTAAACAAGCAAAAATTTGTTACTTGTAATTGAAATTTGCTGCGTCTCAACTTGCAGGCACACCCCACTGCCACATCACCTCTGTTTTTTCTATAGGTTCCCTGTCAGTAGCTTTAGACAGCAATACCTCATATTACAACCTTCTCCTTTTAAAGATGAAGGACCACAGTCCCCTCAGCCTCTCCTCATAAATCACAGGCCCCCAGCCCTCTGGCCAACTGGTGATCCTTACTGGGCTCATTGTAACATTTCACTGCCCGCCCATCTAATACTGTGGAGCCCAAAGATGAACACAGTATTTCAAGCATGGCCTTCAGAAAGTACTGAACAGAGAGGAACAATAATTTCTTCTGATGTGCCAGCTACGCTCCTGCCAATACAGCCCAGGATACAGTCGGCATTCTTTGCTATAAGGCAATGTTAATGTTTCCGAACGTTGGTCAGATCAGAGTGACAACACATAACGTAATGACAACACTGGAAAAATAAGTCAGATTCCATACCTCCATCAAGGCTTCTGGAAACACGTTTGCTGGAAGTGCGTTCGAAGTAGGGAGCTGGTCTGTCTATGAGGTTGCTGGCCTGTCGTGTCTGTGCCTGAGTGCGGCCACTGTAGCGGAACTTGGAACCCAAGGTCAGGAACTTCGCTTTTGGAGGCTGTTCTGGTGACACAAGTCTATAAAGTAAGTATGAGAAAAGTCAGTTTAAAAGGCTTAATTTTAGGTATTTAATGAGGTAATTTGAAGCTACTTATTGTACTTCAGTTCACAGTGCATAATTTGTGCTCTCCAAGAAATGATTCTACTGTAAGCTCTCCAAGACCTTCTAAAACAATGCATGTTATTTATTGTTTGCACTTGGAGTAGAAGCAATGCTGACAACCATCACATTTTTCCACAGTACGACTAAGCATCTAGCACCCCTATCTTCTGGTGCTATCTCAGTTAAATTTTAATTTTTTGTAGAAAGCTGAGGCCATTATAGGTCATGTATTATACCTCTCAGAAATCTCCTTAGAATGTCATTTATAGTAACAACTATACATTCCACTTCCACTGCCTTTCCTATATTCTGAGGTACCAATACAGCAGCTGCTCTTCCTCAAAGTTAGGGCATGGTAACTCAAAGCTGTACAGAAGAGAGTATCAAGGGAAAAAAGATTGAGAAGACTAGAGAGTTGTTACCCAATAGCAACAAGTTTAATAGTCTGCATTCAGACTCTAGTTTCTTTACAATGTCATTTGTAAAACTACATAGGTTGATGTCACTGGATATAAGGAGTGGGGGGAAGAAGCATATTGTGAAAAGAGTGAGAAAGAGCATCAGTTACATGTACTGTTAATGCTGGGTATGTATGTTTGTACCGTAAGTGTTGGAGACCTTGTCAGGAAGTCCAGAACGGACTACCCAGGGAGGTGATGGAGTCACTCTCCCTGGAGCTGATAAAAAAAAGACTGGATGTAGCATTTAGTGCCAAGGATTAGTTGATAAGGTGGTGTTAGTTCACAGGTTGGACTTTATGATCTCCAAGGTCTTTTCCAGCCTGTTTAATTGTGATTCTGTACCATCATTGCATGAGTTTGAAGACAAGTCCTCTCTACATCCCTGAATTTTCTTCAATATGAGGACTTCATATTCATCTAACCCCTATTGCTTGTACTTTGTTTTTGAAATCTGGCCATCAACTGCAACACTGAGGGTCCACTGCCATCCTTGCTGATAAGGCGAACAGTCATCACTGCAAGAACTCCTCCCAGTCTCTGCTTCTCTGGAAAGGCCTTTGATGTTGTTTCCTGGATCAATGTAATGCTGCAAATACATGCTGACCCATCATTGCCTACTTTCTCTCTGTATAAAACTCAAATTATTGCAGACAATGCTTCTTGATTTGAGGATCTGCAAAGAATGAGCAGCACACTCAACATAAACTTCTTTCAAGCAGAACCAGCAATTCATGTGCTCTTTGTACTGAGGATGGCACAGATGGGTAAGCAAGAGTTCAAACTGTACTGACTTTGTTCTCTTCTGAACCATTTGTGCAGAAATATCTGTGTCAGCAGAATCCAATCCAATGTATGCTAAGGCAGTATCGAGTACCAGGTTCTGAAGACTACAGCAGTCATTCCAAAGGTATCTCAGCAAAACTGAAGGATTTTCAGATACCCAGCAAACAGAACAGTGAGCTAGTGTGGAGAGCTGACCCTGGCTGGATAACAGCGCCCCACCAAAAACACTCTCCCTTTCTCAGCCGGACAAAAGAGAGAAAAGGATGTAACAAGCAGCTTATGGGTGAGATAAGGACAGAGAGACATCATTCACCAATTGCCCTCATGAGCAAAACAGAGTAGACTTGGGGACAAGTTACCATTTCTTATCAACCAAATCAGAGTAGGATAATGAGAAGTAAACATAAATCTTAAAAACACCTTCCCCCATTTTTCCCAAGAGGGGATTTTTATGGCTCTATCAGGGCACTAGCCAGAGGCATCCCATCCCCCATGCCTAAGATGCATCTGCATGCACCTGAATTTTAATCTGTTCCAGCATTTATAAAGAAAACAATTCAAGACAAACTAATCCACCCTTCTACACTAAGGCCATTTAGGTAATAAAATTGAAGGTATCTGGAGCTTCACTTTCATTGCTTCTATAAAACAATCTTTCTCTCCATTATTTCCAAGAGGGAGTGCATTATGTACCAAGAGGAAGAAGGCTAAAAGGGTTTTTCCAAGGTTCTTTCTGTTCTTGATTTTCCAGTCTTGGCAAGGTTGCAGCATTAACTGCCATTTTTATCTTCCACCCTGCTGAGATAAACTTTTAATCTTTTAATGTGGAAAAAACAAGAGAACTAATTACTTCCTGATTAAGGGCATTTGAATGGATTTTTGTATTACAGGCTTAATAACATAAAATAACTGAAAACTATGCTTTTACCACTTTAAGACATTCTGGGGAGATGCTGAAAAAATCACGAAAATATCAAATAAAACATCATAAAGTGGAAATACAAGCATGTTTCTGCAGACACTGGTTAAGATCCAGAGTTGCCAACTAAGCTTACCTCAAAGTTTTTATGTAGATATATAGTCTTATTGTATTTTTAAAGTAGATTGCTGCTCTTTTAAAATGCTACTGGAATCCTCTAAGTTTGAGCTGATAACAAGTGAAGACAATGCCCTTTAGTTGTCATTTTCAATACAGCTCATTACAATTTTTATAAATAACTTCATATACTGGTGAATTTCCTATACATTATAAGAAAATGGATCTTAATGTGATTATTTGAGACAAACTGAAACATTACATAGGACAACACAAGGAATCTTACCATGTTATATAGGGCATGCTAAGAGATTTGGAAGCTAAAAATACACATCTAAACTGTATACAATTTACTGCAGCATCATACACAAGCCTTACACATGCTCTGAATGACCTACAGTCTCTTGGACTGCAGCAATTGCTTTCTGCTTTTTATCTTTGAAGGAAAATAGAGCTGGCTTTATTTTACTGTTTTTAAATCAGGATGAGAGGTTCTGAGGATTTTCTGTCTGATGACATCAGTGAAGTATGTGGATTTACAGAATGGTTCAAGTATTCATTACATAATTCTTGTTATAATGTCATTCCTGGTTAGGAAAAGCCACTTCTGATTGGAATAAAATCCAATTATTTTTATTATATCAGAATTTCTGTAGTAAGATTATCTCATACCTATTAATGCTCCTGAAAGCTTTCAGACTTGCAAATGGTAGTTGTCAGCTTAGGGTTTTTGACTTCCATAAGATTTGCTTTTTCCTTATTCAGGTATATTTTATTACTATAAAACTAGGAAATACAGCTCACCAACAAAGCAAATCATTGCATGAGTTCTCTGAAGCGTATCAATAAAACTTGCACTGTGGACAGAACTGCATGCTGTTTGTGGCAATAGACACCACCAGCCAAAGCAGACTTCAAATTTTCAAGAATAGAATGCTGGACTGTGTAAATAAATGAATTCTATCAACATGAAAAAAAAACCTCCAGTCAGGATTTTAAAAAGAGATTTGCCAATCTCAGCATAAGTTCTACCTTTGCATTCAAGAACATGCTACATTCAATGAAAACCCAAATACTGAAAACCATCCAGTAAGACAGTTCCAGTAATCATCTGCTTAGGCCTTCTGGTCACCAAGTTCTCTGAAGTTCTGTCTAGCAAGTATATTCAGCACCAGGATTGCATCTACTTTAAAACACAACTGCTTTTTTTAAAAACAAACATGCTACTGAAGGAGAAAGCTTACCATTTACACACCCTAGGTACTGTGCTTTGAAGAAAAAACTCAGATTCAATGCCTATCCAATTCACAGGAGATTCAATCTAAATCTGTGACTCTTAGGCTGCAAGGGGCACATGCACACCCTCATGGAATGTGTATTATTCCAAAAATCAAACGATTTTTTCAAAATCCTTTTCAGTGGAGGAAGTAGAGAAAGGAACAACTCTGTGGCCTCTTGTTAAGGTGCTCATTTACAAGTAGATCATAATTTCAATGACCAATTCAGAATTCTGTGTTCCTCAGTTCTGGAGGAAAGAATGCAGAGGATGTTATGGATTATTACATAAATAAATAGTCTGTTTAAAGTGATTCTCTGTTCTTTGAAGAATGACTGTGAACTCAGCCTAGTTCATAAATAAGAAAAAGCTCAGCTAGAAGCATTTACACCCAGCAGAATGTTCAAGTTAATTGAATGAAAATTACTGTCAAACCCTAAGAGCTTCTTGTGAATATATATAGGTGGCTTTTCTAGATCTCATTCTGAAAAGTCAGTCTCTCAGGAAATCTTATCACAAATCACAGAATGTGTCAGGTCAGAAGGGACCACAGTGGGTCATCTGGTCCAACCTCCCTGCTCAAGCAGGGTCATTTCAGAGAACACGGCAGAGGATTGAGCCAGACAGTTCTTGCATATCTACATGACCACTTGTTTAGTTCCATCCTCTTAGCACTCTGGAAGTTTTGATAAAGCAGTTAATTATACTTGAGACTTTAGGAAATAGTAATTTGGGATCAATAATTGTCAGGGTATCTCCTTTCTAAGAGGTGTTACTGCAAGGGGCAAAGAAGGGGGAAATCTTTACTTTCCTTCTATCCTTTAAAAGAAAGACATGTGCATACCTTGGAAAGTGGGGGAAGGAGAGAATTATCATTTACCTGAAGAAAGTATGGTGCTCCACACAAACCTTCCATAACCTTTTAGCAGCCCGATGGTTTGGCAGTTTGAACCCAATAGTACTCTCAAACTGTTCCAGCTGGAAAGAAGCCACAAATAAATTAACCCATTTCCTTAAGCTGGCTATTGATTAATTGGTAGAGTTCAGATAGTTCCATTACTGTATTAAGCTGTAATACTCCTGCCATAATACTTACTAAGATTTTTTTTTTAATATTTTAAAAATATTACAATTTCCAGCCTTTTAAAAGAATGATACTTGATGGGCTATGTCATGATGGATAAATTGCATGAAGCAATTGTACTGCAGGTTGTGCTTCACACTTTGCTTGAATTTAATAAAAGTCTGAAATCCGCAGTGTTTCATATAAGCTTATATGATCTGTATCACTATATAATAGTTCCTTAGCAAAAATATTTTATCTATGCACAGCATCAGTGAATGCAAGAACAATACACCTACTTTAGAAAACTTACATAACTACAATGTAAGTATTGTAAAATTGGTGTTTGGATGTCTCTTTTATTTATTCACAAAGTAACAGCCACCTTAAACATTGTACAGAATAATCTAAAAAAGCATTACAGTATTCGACTTTTTGGGGGTTCTGTTAAATTTCCTGATACAAAAAGTTCAAAACATAAACACACGCACACACAGCCCACTTCAGCAACTCCCAGAAACTTTTAGCATTAACTGAAGGGAAAATTGAATCCACTATTTCCACAGCAGCTAACAGAAGGAGTTTTAACATCCTACAGGACAATTCAAACTTTTGGTTACAGCCACAAACCAGATGTGCTGACATTTAGCAAACAATTATACCCAAAGAGGAAGAGAAGCTGGCTCTCTCCTGGGACTGCAAGTTTGCAGAGTCAGAAGATGGCCAATGCAACTAGTTTTTTGTGTAAAAAACCCAATAAAATAACAAGCCAGTTTCTATTAAAAAAAAGAAAATAAATTTTCTTCTTCATTTGCCTTTACTAATCAAGACAAGTGTTTAATACAACCATTAGAACCTGAACAGGAAAAAGCACTCGTAAGTTCTGCTTGAATCCATCATAAGCTTATGAAGACAACTGTGGAAAAAATGAGGATGTTTTCTAGTTGCTGGACAGAAATGATCTCACAAAGGAAGCAAGACTGAAAGGTGCTGCTTACTTCTGCTGGCCTGACTTTGATGTAGAAATTACTTCGCTTGTAGGAAATCTTCAGAATTTTTGGCCAAGCGAAGCGGTTGATCCGGAGTCTGTCTTTGTAAATCAGCAGACCATTAGCACATACACCCAGCATGATATCCACACCTTCGGAATCCTACCAGGTATGAAAAAATTTCATAAAAATCACTTTAATAACATTCCAAACAAGTAATTATTGCTGACAAACCTTGAGGGAATATTGCAACTGGGACATGTTTCATATTCAAGCCTGACTCTGACAACGAGATTCTTAAATCAGAAATAGCCAAGTACATTCATTTTATAGGAAAGACTCTGGGCTTGAAGTAATGGCTTTGGCATTCATATGCCACAGTTCTGGGAAATTCTTCAATATTCTGGAAATAGGGACTAAGTTAATAACTTAAAACCAGGAAAGGTATGGCCAGTGTGTGTGCTAGCAGTAATTTCAACAAATATTAAAAGAAGAAAAATGAAAACCAGGCCTGTCCAACTTAAAGCAATCAGTGAAAGTCTGAACAAGCTGGTCATCAAGGTGATCTTTTACAGTTACATACTATTCCAGCAAAGACAGAAAGTAATGGATAGGTATCTGAGCATTCTCTTTCACTGACAACATTTGATGCAAGTTTTACAGGCTGCAAAACTAATCACTTACTGATACACTACACATTACAGCAGAATCTCATGTCCTCTCCAACAACAGATCAACTACATCAAATGCCAACACTGCCATTACAGAGCTGTTTCACTGGCATAACTAAAAAAACAAAATTAAACAACGTTTCTCCAGTACATAAGTCTTGGTTTTCTTTTTTAAAAATGCAAGACTAATATGCTTACACTACCTTATGTTTTCTACTGATTTGAGAGTCTGGATTTATGAGAGGGAATGGGAGGAGGTTACAAGATTGTCTTTTGGGTTTTTAACTAAAAAAACCAAAACAAACAAAACAAAAACAAAAACACAAACCCCACTTGAAATGAAAACTTAACTTGACCTACCCCAGGAAATGGAAAAAGCACCAAAATCCTTCCCCAAGACCTCCCCCCATATTTTTTTAACTCTCATGGTACTATGAAAACAATTACGTGCTCCTTTAGGTTTTGCTTTATTGGCCCCACATCTCCTTGGCACAGAAAATATGACATTTTAAATGTATTTCTCTGTTCTTATGAGTAAAATATTATTTCCAAGCTGCACATGTCTATGTATTAATAAACTTATATATAAAATAAATTCTACAGATGTTAGAGTTACAAACTGAGCAATTATTGTAACCAAGAGATAAAGGCTTACAGCCAAAAATTAGGCACATGAGTTTTTTTTAAATTATCTATGCATAAAATATTTTTTTTAATATGTAGCATGTCTATCCTAAAACAAAACCAAGCAAACCTAATCCACAATACCTTGGCATGATGTAAATCCACTCCATACATGGAGAGTCTCTTAGCATTTTCTAGAAACTGGGAATCCGCCTGTGCTGGAGTCAAGCCCCTAAAACCATTGAATAAGCCTTAAGTTTATTGGCAAAAAAACAAGAGCCAAAACTGAGTAGAATCCTGAAATTCAGACTAACACAAAAACTTTAGCTTCTAAGGTATCAAGACCATTTTAGTTCTATAGGCAAAGTGTTCTATCAGAGCAGATTATTTTACTTGAGTACAGATTTCCACCGTCACTCTTTCAAAACATTCCATCTGTATGCTACTTAAACTAATTCATATATTCATATAAAAATACTTTTTTCCAGAAGTTCTTTACCAAGACCTTAGTGCAAATAGTATTTTCAAACTCAACTTTTTAAACACACCAAAGTAAGAGCTTTTAGTTACATAACAAACCATTTCCAAAGTAATAATAAGTTTACCTCAGCAGTTTTACACATGCTCTTAAGAGAACTGACATAAATGTGAGGAAGCATGACGACTTCATTTAATCCCACTGTATCTGACATACCTGTGTGTTTTGTGTAGCTCAGCCACTTTCTCTTCCATTTCCTGGGTCTGATTGGGTGCAAACTGGAATTCACTGATATAATCACTGCGGTGCTCCTCTGGGTCATGGTCACCCAGCTCAGCCTGCAGGGTATATGAACCAAGGAGGGCGTGAGTCACAAAAGAACACGGCAGTCGGCCAGATGCAATATCCTGACGAAGCTGTAGGCACAAGAAATACCTGCAAGACAAAGGAAAGGGGAAAAAAACCAACCAAAAAGAAAGAAGAACAAAGAAAGGGTTACCAGTGGCAGATAATGAGAAATATGGCAGAATTCATCAAGACGTATGTAATTGTGTGTGTTTTAAAGTGAGTGAATGCATTAATAATGTTATACCTTATATTATTTGAGCATTATTACCACACAGTAAATTTCACTTGATTTTTGAGAGTCAATATTACTTTCATTAAAAAAGTGAAAAAATTCTCATTTCCAATATAAATGAATAAAAAGCTATCTAGTTTTAAACAAAAGTTGACTTAGGAACTCCTTCAGTTCACAGTGTAGCCTGTAGGTATCAGTGGTTTAAAAATATAAGCTATGCATTTCTTTGACATTTCACTTTGGCTTCGAAAATCTAACTTTTATATCCCTTGCAGTTCACAAGCTAATCATGTCCTGTAATACACAAAAGAAATCAAGTTTAATACTGAAACCATAATTACCTTTCTTAAACCATCTATGTACTAGAATTTAATCTTTCATGTACTGTATATATAGCCTTCTACCAAATTTAACAAGTTAAACATCAGCAGACATCCTACCTTAGCAGAGATTTTTTTTAAAATGTAAGTGAAAGTCTTACTAGTGAAAACTAGATTTAAGATATAACCAAAAAATGATTTTACAAGTTGAACATGCAATTGAAAACCAACCAGCTCACTGAACATTTTCAAAGAGAACACACACAGCTTCTTGTAAATACACTCTGTAATAAATGTCTTTTATGATGCTACAAATGACTATCTGTAGTAATATATTAACTGCACATTTGCATAGCTGTCTTATTTTGTGCAGAAGACTGACCCAATACATGTAATAGGATCATACATTGTGCCTCAGCAGAGTCAGCTAACTCCAAACCAAAGTACTTAGGTTTCCTGTAACTCCTGAAAAAAAAGAGTCAGTTCCCTGCACTATATCTCCAGTTATCAGCCTTGCAATGCTATTTTTTAGGTACTTAGTATCCACTGCATTCCAAGTATTTTCTGTCTAAGACGTTTGGAAGATAATTATTTTCAGGTTTTATTATGTTTCATGGCTTTATATAAAGCATATATGTAAACCCACATTTTCATCAATCTAGTCCAGATTATTATTATCTTGGATCCCTTGAGCGTCACTCAATACCCCCATGCCCTCATTTGTTTCATAATGAAGCAACAGTCTGACAATAAACCACTGGCTTCTTTCACATACAATCACTCACACCCTACCTGCTGCCCAAATCGTATCCCCACTTATCATTAAATTTTTGTAGCCCAGGTTTCTTCCAGAAGTTTTCGTTTTAGCTTTTCAACCTTGTTCCAAAAAGCAGTTGATGTATGTAAGAATACCTAAAGTGTACAGTACCCAGAAACTGAAGAAGAAATGCTATGTGGCTTTCAAATGAAACTAACAGTAATTTGAAGTTTAAAATTAGGATCTGTGCATACCTAGTGATGTCTTCAGTCAGCTGTGACGGATCAGGGGGATAGAACTTCACATTAAAGGTGAATATCCAAGGTAAACCTAAACATGGAAAATATCTGATTGTTAATCTCAAATAAGTTGAACTAAGCAAAGAAAACACTTCACTGAAAAATGTTAGACAGTAGAATAAATCTTAATCACTGAAATCTCAAAGAAAGTTTTTTTCTTTTTTTTTTACTGTACATTAGTAAGAAGCATAGATTAATTTTATTAGCAGGCAGAAACCAACAGACAATGAAAGATTAGCATGTTACAAGTTGTTTTTAAATAATGCTTTACAGTAAGTTACACAAATATCAGAAGACATTTTTAATTTGAAAGCTACCAAAATATATTAACACTTAAGATACTGTGTGTTCAAGGACATTTGCATTGAATTTGTGTTTATTTCCAGCTCCTCCAAGGCTAAGTTTCCTCCTGTCCAAACTTAATTTGAGAGACTGTACAGTCACTGTGAACATGAGATATCAAAATGAGCTCTGTGTTGTAACAGAAAGATAATAAATTATTCATTGAAAATGCATGGAAAACAAAAATATTAGCCATTCCTGCTTTAAAATATTTTTCTGGGAAACACCATACTAAACAACTATAATAGCAGTGATATTTAAATTCTCCTGTGTTAGAATTGTTAATAATACATGCATTTTTTTTAAGCAAAAGCATGCCTAGAACTAGATTAATAATTTGAAAAAGCATGAAATGTTGCCTATAGTCATAGCTGTTTTTAAATAAATATTTAAGATTTGAAAGCTAAGTCACACATCAATAATTAAAATACATTTTCAGAATGTTAGAATTTTGGACAGTAAATTATTTTAGAAATCTGTGTTACACAGATAAATCATGCTTTGAAAAATATGTCTTTCTACAGCAACAAAAAAAGACTGAAATGCCATTTCCAACACAATGCTAGTTAAATTGCTGACATTATTATATAAGGTTACTTTCTTAAAAAAAAAAGGTTCTGAAATTCCATTTTTGCTAAAGAAGTGTGTCAGAATTTCTAATGTCTTCCAACATTTAAAAAATTATTTTGGTTTTTCAGACACGGCTATTCACTAAAGCACTTCAATTTTTGTTTAAGTGTCAGCCTTATTCTACACCTGGCTGTTAAGCAACTATTTGCTTTTGAGAGCTCAGGGTTTTAGTGTATCTTAACATTCCCAGATATCAAATCTTTTGATAGAAAAATTACAATTTTGTGTACAAAATAAGGCAGGACCCTTAAACAAGGTCTCATTTATCACTACATCATCTACTGCAATGCAGTGCAAAACAGAATTAAGACAAAAATAGTTTGAAAAAGAAAAGTCTAACAGTAATGAATACATACAACATAACAAACACAAATTGACCTACTTCCATCATCTCCCAGGGAATCAGCATAATTTAATGAAAAGATGCTGATATTGAGAAACCAAACTGATGAATATGAGCAATAGGGCCAAAATATTGCAAAAAGCATTCAAGGAGAGCTGTCATGTTAACAGAGCTGTGGAGAAACGGATGAAGGATGTATCCTTCCACACAGGTACTAAACCAGTCTTCAAGTTTTCCTGGTCTAAAATTGCAGTTAAACTAGTCACGTATGAATTCCTACTTAACTGTTGTTTTTTCTTGTCAGCATTTCTACAGCTAACTTTCAGAAAGCACTGCAGCCAGAAGACTTAGGCATGGTTTGAAGAAAAAAAAACTGAAAAAAACTATATTCTCTATAAAAAGTGCATAAATCCTCTGAGTGTGTAGGCTTTGTGAAAAAATTCATGTCTCTACCCACACTGATTAAATAGCTAATTAATAGAAAAAATGTTTTCTGGACAGCTGGTGACCATGCATTTTACCTGATTACTGAAAACACATTTATTTCCTAGATACAGACTAGCAAGTTTATTACAATGTGCACAGTCTATATTTCTACTTCTCACTAAAGCATACTTTTTACAGCTGCACAATCAAGTCATATAATCATAGCTGTCCTCACATAATAATGCATATTATTGCTGACTCTTTACTGAGCTGGTAGCCAAGACAAAAAAAAACAACCCCAAAGCTGATTTAAAATTGTATTTAGTATTCTGTCCCTGATAAGGCTCTCTGTTTTGATGTTCAGTAGTATGGGCTACAGAGATGTCAAAAATATTTCTAGCCAGCTTGTTACACCAAAAATGCCTCTGTGGCTATTTTAGGCACATCCTTAGACAAGAAGAATGCATATATAACCAACCAGCTAGCAGCAGACAATTAACATGATTCATCCTATTTAAACTGGGAAAAATCAGTGAGGGTTTTTTTTCCAGTAAAGGCTTTTTCTGGCTTTTACTCATGATCTCTTGCATGTCAGCTTTTGCAAGAACACTTTTCCCTTGGCACAGGTACTTAGTTCTCTTCAACAGTAACAAGCTACACCCTAGTGTCAAAATTATCTACAACCCTTACAGTTATATAGCTATATATATAAAACGGATGGATATAAAATAAAGTGAACCTGCATAAAGTGACCACCATCTTTTGATGCCTGAGTATACCTATACATTTGTTAGCATTAAAATCAGACAGCCAGAGTTGTACACTTAAAATGCAAGCTCTTTCGTAATTAATTCAAGCTTCTCTTAGTACCCCATCCTATTCTGTCCTCAGAACATCTGAATTCTCTCCATTTCTTGCAAGATGTAGAGCACAGAATATGTGACGTGAAAGATTTTGCAGTAAAAATACTAATCATGCTGCAGACTAGAAAAAATATTTAATTGACATAATATTACCTTTGGTTTAAACAGGTAAATTCTCAAATTGAATTTTGTATAAGGGTGACCCAACACACCCTCTCTGTAATCTGCGATTTGACTATTTCAAGGTCAGTTGCTATTGCCTGTACCATCACAATATTCTAGCTGTGATTCTTGGTTTTGCAAAAGCCTGAATCCACTTGAGATGTAGTAATTTTCAAAAAGATAGTGACAGAAATGTAATTACCTACCTGTCCCTGAAAGAAGTAATTAGAGGTTTTAACACATGCCACTGGATAGCCAAGTACATGAGTTAAAAAAAGTCAAGAATTCATTTTCCTGAAGAGATCAGGCTGGCTGAAAGCAAACAAGACTTTTGTCACCTTTGTAGCCCTGAGAACAGAGACAGTAACTTGTGGATCATGTTCATTAGCTGAAGTAACATCAGTAATAGCTGAGATCCAACATAATTGCCCAGCCAAAGGGAAACCTGTACAAGTAAGAGATCACACAGAGGACCTGAGGACTGTGACACAGCAAGAGACAGCCTGCAGAACATGACTTGGGGGAGACTACAGGATTCTTGTTTTGTCTTTTCCAGTGTCACGGGTGGTACATACATGCCCAATGTGCAGAGTATTGGTGTTGCTCACATTTAAGAGAGAGATGGAGATTGTTGTTAATATTATGTTGCAAACTGATGTGTTGAACTACATTTCTAAAAGTGTCACCTTTGTGTGTTCAGATCAATGTATTTGTCCAAATACACTTATCTAGGGCTACAGTTTGTGCCATACAAGAGAAAAAGAAATCACAGCATCACAGAATATTCAGAATTGGAAAGGACCAACAAAGATCAGCAAGTCTAACTCTTAAGTGAATGGCCCATACAGGGAATTAAACCCACAATCTTGGCTTGGTTTTTTTTTTAGCACCAGGCTCTGTCCAACTGAGCTAATCTCAGGTTCATAAGATTTGTCATTTCCAGCTTTCAAATGGACTAATAGGTTTTACAGGTATATTAAATTTAATGAGTATTTTTGTACACAGGATTTACATTCTTGACTCGAAGACAAATATATTTAGAATTAAGACTGAAAAGAAAAAAAGTGTCATTACTTGATACTCATGTAGCTGGAGGATTAAATGTGCCTGCAGTACATTCCAGTATCTGGAAACTTTAATAGACTAATGATGAGGAACACAACTAACAGTAAGCTAATTACTTGCTTCTTGGTGTAAGCACCATTTTAAAATCGTGTTCTTACTTAGTTGTTTGCTTCATTATGCCTATCAACTCTGAAATACCATAGACCAGAAGGAACAAAAATTCAGTCATGATTCCTCACTCAATAACTCAACTTGCTCTCCAGTATAAAATGAAGGTTTTCATGCTGTATGGAAAATCACATCCCCTAACATAATTTTTTGTAGTGCATATGATACAGTAATAAAAAGAACTTTGTGTAGTACATCAAAAAATTTTTCAGGTCAATTCTTACACTGCAAATTTGTGACACTAACTTATAAGCTAGATAGCATGCAAATTGCTACAGAAGACAAAAAGATATCAGCATTTGTATCAACAAAGTTGATACAAAAAGTATCAACATCCTCCATATTTTGTCCTTTATTGAGGCCAAATCAAACAGCCTTTAGCCTGCATATTTGGACAACCAATAAATTTTCACTGAATATCTGTAGAAGTTCCAATATCAGTAACTTTTCCTTAATTAAAGGTACGGCTGCTGCTTGCATATTAGTACATTCACCATTTAATAGGTCTAGTTTGCTTACACAAGAGCATGTTGGATCAAAAAACTAGCTTCCAAGGATGCTTCTGTAACTTTCATTTCTGTACTGAAAATACAAACCGCACCTTCCTATTAAGGGATTTTATCAATGGGCAAAGATCTAAAGAAAACTGAATTAACACCACTATGACTTCTGGAAAAAATGAGGATTGCCTTAAAATAGTAAAAATAACAGCAGTAAAGAAACCATCTGTTTGTCATTATAAATAACACACTGCTGTTCCTAATTACAAGTACAGTCAGTTTCCTAACTTAAATTCTTGTTGTGTTGTAAGCATGTAAATATTATCATCACCCTCTTGTCCCTACTTAAATTGCCTATCAGGTACTACCAAAAGGTTTCCATTAAAAATAAAACAACAACAACAGTAAAAACCCTGGTTTGGCCACAGATGAGTATAGTAATGGGAAGAAGTTCAGTAAGGGCAAGGGCTGTCCAGCATGTTTGAGTAGCCACTTATTTTGTGATACGTAGACTCAGGCAGAGTATCACCTAGATTTACTCTCCATAAGCTACCCACATAGTGAAGAGCTTTGACAGAGTTTTATGCAAACAGAGTAAAAAAAATTACTCATCATGCACTGAGTATAGGAAGTAGAAAGGCATTTCAAGCAGATTCAGTCTGAAAAGCACTGTAGTGAGACACTCCAAGATTATGCTATCTATTCCATCTCCATTCTGAAAATGATGGACATATCAAAAAAGTCAATGGTGGACCAATCAGTATTGAAGAATATACATTTTCTGTAAAACATATTAATTCTCTTTTCATAGGTTCATATTCTTCTGGTGAGTCTTGGAAGTAAGAAAGTCCTATGGCAACAATCATGACCATCTTTGCTTGATCACATTCTCCATCCAATAACCAAATATCAGCACAAAGCTGAAAAACATCTACTGCTTCAGGATGAAAAAATATTAACTATTACTCACACACAACAAGGGAATAATATATTTGATTAGTTTCTAATATAATCTAATGGTTAACCATTATAATATAGTGATACAGTAATAACAACATATAATATAGTATGATCATTAACTTCTACAGCATAATGTTGAGTGACTCTCTCTCCCCTACTTGGACAAGGGATGTAAATAGAAGATTTGCTTTCTGTTTAAAGGCTGAATAACATCACTATTAGATAGAAATTATTTTAAAGTTGTAAGCAATCAACATCCAGGCTACTAAGCTTATGAAGATTATTTCCGTGAGGAAACCAAAGGAACGTAACATCTGAATACAGAAGTACTTACTTCGAATTTGTCTCTTAATTTCCTTCGAAAAATCTAGCCAGTTCTGAAAAAAATAAAAGAATGAACAAACCACAGCCAGCATTTAAAACCCTCAATTCCAAAAATATTTTTATATAACCTGTGCAACCTATTAAATAGCTTATAGCATTTCAGTTACTACTGATATGTGCAAAGAGACTGTTTTGTGACAGATCATCCAAAAATTTAATTTTGGGAAGTGTGACTAAGGAATCAGTAACATATATTCATCAGTAACTCGGACAATCCTGTTTATTAGTTTTACCCATACATGTTAAAAAACAGGCTGAGAGACTAAAAACATAAACCTTTTAAATACAGTTACTGAGACTTTCCTTCACTGAGTGTTTGAACCTTTACTTCCCACGGCCGGACACATACACGTACATTCATGGAAGAAATACACGTGCATACAGCCAGCCTGACAGCAGGTCTTGCAACATTTCAAAGATAGATGTGAAATGTAGGGAAGAGTTGGCCTTGTGAGGCCAAGGAAAATATCGGCCTTTTTACAGACCATTGCAGGTACTTGCAGTTTTAAAGTCTGAGGGAACACCTCAGTGCCAGCACAAATGTTGCCAAAGGCTTATTTCTACCAATGTTTTTCTCCCTGAACCTAGCAAAGCAGAGCATCCTGGGTATAATAAGACCCACCTTTTTCAGTCGATGGCACCACACAAATTGCACATGCAACACTGCTTCCCAATACCATATCCCTCCGTCTCTATTAGGGGCTCCTGCACCCTAAGTCCTTTCAAGAAGACAAAAATGCTAGTTGTTTCACAGGTCTCTATGGATTAGGAGAATGTGGAACTATGTTTCTGCAGTAGTGCAAATCTTTCATGTAGATCACCCCTGCTGACAGAATGTCTCCTACGAATATGGCCCAAAATGCCAAGTTCCAAGTGTAAATGAGCTTGGTCTAATGTACTAATATTCCATCACAAGTGCACCATGTATTAGATGAATACTATTTACAAATTAAAAGCAAAACCCCCTTTTTACAGTTTATTACAATTGTAATGTTTAAAAAAAGACAATTTCACATTTCTTGCTTTGCCTGCTTTCCATAGCTATGACAATTTTTCCAGAGAAGGCAAAGTCTATAACATTTTTACAAAGGAAGAGTTAGAAAGCACTCCTCCAAATCCTGGATACCATTTATAATGCTTAAATCAGAAAAATTGCTTTCTGCTAAAAGAACCTTGACACGGAAAGGCCTTGGAAGACAATGTAAGTCTTCAAGTAATTTTAACTGAGACTCACTTCAGCTACAGTTATCATCCTAGGTTTTCAGTTTTGGCAAGAATTCCTCTCTGAAATTATACACTGCCATATTCCTGCAACTACAATAACTAGAAGTATCTTAAACCCTTATGTTTTAGATATAGCATAAAGTAAATGAATAGAGAATATAGCATGGAATAACTACAACAGAAAAATAGGATTCCTGAATACATGTTACTTCCAGTGCTTCATCTTTTACCACTACAAAGTAGGAGAAAAGAACATACAATGCAGACAATGCTGCAAGATAATCCTTTCTTTACACAAGTTATATAGTTCATTTTCCGATTTTTCCAAGCCTGAAAGAAGCTTATTGGAAGCAGACTTTTCCACCAACTTTCATTACTGCTCTGTCAAATAAAATCAGATGCTTATATTCCTTTTATAGGCATAACTACAGGGGTGGGGTTTTTTTTGCATCTGTGCCTTTTGTTCTGGTTAAAAACAAACACCACGAAAGAATCTACCCTTAATTAGAACTCTTAATGCAGAAAAGACAGGTCTGTCTTTCAAAACAAAAGACAAAGTGTATACACACTACTTTGCTCCAGTGGGCAGATATCTATTTGTTTAATTTGTGAATGGTAAGGTTATAGATGAGACAAAGTAATGTATTGTCAAAGAACAAAATGTTCTCTACCAGTACAAAAGTATTTTGTACAAATCCAGAAAAGCAGCATTTCCAGCTGGCGCCCAAAACATAAGAGCAGAAGCCTTGTAACACTTCTGCAGACCAATTTCAGTGTGAATGGAGTATTCATTAATTTCTGAGGGTGCAATGCAATAAAATCTCTAACTAAACTTCAGGCTAATAAATTTAGCATTTGCAAAAAATGAAAGAAATCATTAATTACTAATTTGGCCTAAATAGTTTTAAAATGTATATTAATGCTAACAAAAATCAGTCTGATTGGAAGACATAACCTCTCTCCCAGCTGCACAGAACACCCATGGAGAAGAATTAATGGGACTCCTCCTCCAATGGTACCCCGATGGCACATTGGGGAGCAGCTCTAATTCAAAAGAGTGCCTGGCATTCAGTTGCCACACGCCACAGCTGCCGTCGGGTTCAACAGCTGGCCCATAAATGGGTGGCTGCGATGACTGCACAAGAATGGGGAAAAACACATCATTCAGCATTTAGTACTGACTGGCCTGGAGGTCAGGGATTTGTGGCATTTTAATCTAAAAAGGCAACAGTTATAACAGAAAAAGAAAAACCATCAGAAAGAACTGGTACTGAAGTTAAAAAGTAAGTCAAACTTACTACAAAGGTGAACAAAAAACCCAGCAAAAGTTCTGAGAACATAGGAAGTATGAAATGTAAATTTGCTAGAAAAGAGTTCTTTTAAGTTTCTCCAAATAACACTAGGAATGTATTTGTATGAAGAAGACAAAATCCAGCAATTGTGGTTTAGTCTTCAAAACAAACGGGGCCAGATTTCTCCAAAAGTTTTTAAATAAAACCGACTTCTGTCAATAATTCAGGTGAGAAGTCATCTATTTGATTTTTTAATAAGGACCCCATTATCATATACTTCTTAATTTATGTAAATACCTAACTTAGGAGTGTTTCTACAGTACCACCTTCACAGTCAATAGATAAGGAATTCAAGGACTCATTCACACTGAAAGAGACCTCTGGACAAAGCAGGTCCAAGTGTGATTCAAGAGCCAATTTGGAATTAGATCAGGTTGCCCAGGTTCATATCCAGTCAAGTTTCTAGCATCTCCAAGGAAAAAGAGACATGAAAAAACAGATGGGGTCTTTTCAAAGAGTGGAACTCTGTTTCTTCATTCAAATGGCTGAAGAATACCAAGAATGCCTTAGTCCAACTAGAGGTCCATTAAAAAAAAAAAAAAAAGAGTGGGAGAAGAGAAAAAGACATAATCCTATACTAATCCAGACTTTTCTGCTAAACTTTTAAAAACCCGAGGCTCCCTGTTTTACCTCCTGGGATCTACTCAGGTGGGCTATTTTTTGGTACAGGTCAAGGATCCCAGGTCTAGTATTAGACCTTTTCTCTCTTGCCATAGATCAGACTGCTGTTTTATGTTATTTTGTTGTGTATGTACAGTACAGTTCTTCAACAGAGAGAAGCACAAATAAAGCAACAAGTGAAAATAACCTAATATTAAGCTTATGACATTAGTTAGAAGATCTTTAAGCTTAAAATTAATAATAAAGGAACTCAAAGGCCTAGTCGTTACAGACTTAGGGGCAAGATTCCCTTTATGTTCATGAACAAAGCATTCTTGCACATCTATGAGGAAAGGCAGCAAAATTTACTCAAGTGTTTGAAATAGTAAACATTTAATAGAATATACCTCACTGAACTATTGAAGTGAGTGGCAATGATGAAAAACAAACAAAACCCTCATACAGGCTTACCTTCTGTTCTGAATTCTCATAAAACAACAGCCCAAAATAGTCCTTTTCCAGTAAATTGAGGTGTTCACATACTTTATCAAACAGCACATGTCCTTTTGCTCTTTTCTGAGGGATGAGAGGGTAGGAAGAGAAGGAAAAAAATAAGGAAAAATAAAAAAGAGAAAAATAATGTAAATAAATCAGTACGGTCCTTAATTACAGGTACTATTATTCGATGATATTATTCAGGAAAATTTGGAACATACATAAAGCAGATCATAAAACCATACACTTTCTTACAAAGAAAGTTCACCATATTTCAAAGGTATAAATATCCTTGACAAAAAAATAGAGAAATTTCAATTTTTTCCAATACATCAAAAAAACCCCAAAACATCAACAACATAAATACACAAGGAAAATTCAGTAGCTAAATGATCTAAATATTTTGCACTATTAAGTGTCACTAAATTGTCTTAGTTTTTCTGGATCTTTATTTTTAAAATAATGGAAGACTTCTTTATTTGAGCCAACTTTTTTGATATTATCTTCTAAAATTTTATATGGTTTCTACTGTGTTCATTGTTATTAGCTTTATTATCATTTTGGTATACATCTCAGTGACTTACGAATCACATTATATGAATGCACTGAAAAATAAAGTATGTTATCTTCAAAAGACAAAAAGGACAAGTAGACTACTAAGAATTGATGCTCAGACCAGCAGAAGCAGCATGCAAGCAGAAGCTGAACATATGAAATGTCTAGTCTGTACTGCAGTGGTTTGTTTTGAGGGGCAGAATATAAGATGGCTGCTTTCTATACATGTATTTCTGAAATCTCTCAGTACCCAACTAATTCATTAGATGCTCAAAAATAAGGAATCTTCAAGAAGTTTTTTCTTTCTAAAAATATTATTTCTGAAAGTCAGTAACAAAGTAAAAAAAAAAAACCTGAAGGTTTTATTTGAGGTTAGTTTCAGTATCATAGTCTGCTACTTTAGAAATAAAGTAATTGAAGACTGATCATCTTTTTAACATACTCTTAAAAAGCATTTTAAAATGGCCACTTTTAAGCTTACTTGGTGACCTCAGTATTACTAGTGCTTAAGCAAATGGCAGTCAGTCCTGAAGATTTATCTGATCTTGTGACCTTTCCAGCAGCCTTCCAGCAGTATCTAAAGGGGGCTCAAGAGAGAACAGAAGTGAAGGGCACGTAGTGACAGGACAAGGGGTAATGGCTTTAAAGAGAGTAGGTGCAGATCAGATATTAGGAAGAAATCCTTTGCTGTGGGGGTGGTGAGGCACTGGAACAGGTTGCTCAGCAAAGTTGTGGATGTCCCATCCCTGGAAAAGTTCAAGGCCAGGCTGGATGGGGCTCTAAAGCAACCTGGTCTGGTGGAAGGTGTCCCACCCTAAGCAGGGAGTTCAAAACTAGAAGATCTTTAAGGTACCTTCCAACCCAAACTATTCCATCATTCTGTGATTCTTGTACCTGAAACTGGGATTGTAAACATTCCTTATGTTTGTAGTGCCAGTAATGAAAAGCAGGTCCAGGCTCTACTTCTCTGCGCCAGGTTTTAAGGAAAAGATATGTTGTACTGGAGACGGCAGCTGGCAGGAGACAAAGATATAGAGCAGACAGCTCATACCACATGCTCAGGGTGGGAAGATGAGAAGTTCTTTCCATAGTTCAAATCTGACCATGACTGGCATGCAGTCTCCAGTTTGAACCAACTCCTTCATGACAGCTCTGCTATTCGTGGCATTTATCACTGAGGCCACAACAGGGCCTTTTCAGAGGCCTGTCAGCTTATAGGAATTTTTGCATTTGCTTATCCTACAGATTTCAGTAGATGCCACACAGCACTGCCATTCCACAGAAACGCCATCGGCTGCCCCTGTGTAGGCCCGGGTGACACTGTGGCCATTGTCCCCGCAGACAGTGGTGGAGCACTCCACGTGCCCTGCTCCGACACTCCCGCAGCTCAGCTCCGCAGCACAGGGCGGTAAAGGCCAAGAGCAGAGGGAGAGGGGAGAAAAGAAGGTATGCACTGAGCAAAGAGTGAAGGCATTGTTGGTTCATTCCCCAAGAATCCAGAGCTTTATTCAAAATCACATTGTCCAGCAGACATTCTACTCACGAAGATCAGAAGGCTTTCACAGAAGCAAAATCATAAAATTACCACATTTAGTAGTGCAAGTAGCAAGGCAGTGGAACGTAGAAGTCAGAATGACTTCTGAAAGGGGGAGCAGAGAATTTTAAGTCTGTTTGGTACTTTCAAAAAATCTTACTCCTCAAGAAAGGTGACTACTTCCTCTAAGCATCTGAAGTAATCACTTAACTTTCTTGACAGCTTCGCCTTCAGCTTAGTAAGAAAAATCACCAATATAGAAGAGTGGCAAATTGAAAGTAGAAAAAATATAAGCAAGAGAGAGTTCAAATAATCTTAGATGCATGTAATAGATACCACTTTTTTTCCAAAGTCAATATGCAGGTCAGTAATCACACCTTGCAAATACAGGTTTCAGTTATACAAATTTCAGTACAGGAAATCTATAGATTAGTGCAAAAATAATATATGCTGTCACATCGAGTCCACATTGGGAATCAGCTGCTTTTTTATAAAGTTTATATACTAAAACCCACAGTTAATATCAACTCTTTGACATACAGAAACATAAAACAGGCAAACCTACAGGAAATATTACATGTGTAAGTGTAAAATATTGCAGTTTCTTATTAGGAAGTCATAATCAACAAAGAACTTGGATACACTAGCAGTATCCACTATATCTTTAAACATCTTTCTGTCAGTTCATGGTTCTTCCACAAAAGGAAAAACAGCACCATGTCAAGAAGCCCAAGTTTGTTAGCCTACATTCTAGACAGCAGCAAAATGAAGACATTATACCATCAGCAACTAATATTCATAGAGCTCTGTTATGGATTCAAAATCATAAGAAACTTCTCAGTACCAGCAATGGTTTTCATTATAAAGATCCTACTTGTAAAATTGAAAGACTCCTAGTTATTTAATTTACATATACATATATTGTTTTAAAAATCTAAAAGATTATTTAATTTACAAAACCAAACTTTTCAAGTGCAATTTCTTTGTGAACCATTTGGGGACAGGCATTACACAGTTTAAATTACATGATAACATAACTCTTCTGCAAAAACTCATGTTCCTAGTAGAATGTCTCTAAACATGAAATGAAGATAACTGTTGTAATCCAGTCAGTTCAGAAGTTGGAAATATTTCAATAGAGCAGGACACTCTTAAGAAGGCAGCACCATGGTTTGCACAGTTGTTACTTTTAAAAATGGATTCCATTTCATTTTCTACCAGGGGTTTGAGATGTCAAGTGATAGTCACAACCAATGTGTAAACTATAATCACTATCCTTATTATACGTATGCATATATATATTGATTCCTGCATAGGTATATACACACATATGTGTTTATAGTACAACAAATACTAGCAATGAAAACAAGGAAATATTCATGTTCCAAATTCTAATGCAGAGATGTCAGTAAAAGTGTAAATCCATACTTGCTCCCACAAAAAGGGGAGCACATATAACCTAGCCATACCAAGAGGCTGAGAAACTGGGACACGCTCACAGAGCCAGCAGTTTAAAGCATAAGAGTACTCAGATCAGGAGTATTCTGTATTGCTGCCAAGTTATGCTTTCTTTTAAGTGAGATCATAAAAAGAACACATGTAACCAAGGTTGTTCTAGTACCAATTTCAAGCCTGTATTTAGACACAGCAGATGCCACCTCATAATGCAATCACCTCATAAAACCAGAGGTAGCATTTTTTTGTCCTTTACCACCTCCTCAAAAGAAGAGCAAACCAGAGCAAAGCACTTGCAGCTGACATACACAATGGAAATTCCTATGCAACTGGGAATTAGGATATCATGGATCTGTTTGGCTATGTAAGAGTTGCCAACTACTGATGCAATATAAACACTCACAGCTACCAATTCTGTTCAATATATTTATCTATGATAGCAATGCAAGAGTTGAATGCACCATTAGCAAGTCTGCTGATGATACTCAAGTGGGAGTGCTGCTGAGTCTCTTAGGGGATGAGAGACCTTACAGAGCAATTGGACAGATCAGAGCATTGGGCAATCAGTGGCATGCAATTCAGCAAATGCCAGATTCTGTACCTGGGACAGAGTAATGCTGGGCACAAGTATAAACTGGGAGAGGAGTGGCTGGAGACCAGCCCTGCAGAAATGAATCTGTGGGTGCTGGTCAGTAGCAGCTCAGTGTGAGGCAGCAGGGAGAGCCCGGGCAGCCAGGAGGGCAAACCCTATCCTGGGATGCAAACACAGTTCAACCATCCAGACAAAGACATGATTATCCTGCTGCACTCAGCTTTGGTATGGCTACATCTTGAGTACTGTGAGCAGTGCTGGGGCCCACAAATCAAGAAGGATGTGAAGGTCCTTGAATACATCCAGAAGACAACAACAAAGCTAGGGAAAGGGCTGGAATGAATGTCCTAAGAAGTCTGGCTTAGGACTTTGGGCTTGTCTACATTAGAGAAAAGGAGGCTGAGGGGTGGCCTCATTGCTCCCTACAGCTTCCTGAGGAAGGTGAAGTGGTAGGTGCTGAGCTCTTCTCCCTGAGATCAGTGATAGGACATGTGGGAAGAGTTCAAAGCTGCACCAGGGAAAGTTTAGATGTGACATTAGGAAGGATTTCTTTGCTGCAAGGGTGATCAATCAGTGTAATAGGCTTCCTAGAGAGGTGGTTGATGCCTCAAGCCTATCAGTGTCTAAGAGTCATTTGGACATGACCTTTTGGTCAGCCCTTGTGACATAGGTGCTTCCTTACCTTTAATGAGTTGGTAATCAGGCAGCTGGAACTCAATGGCTATTGGAGGTCCCCTCCACCTGAAATAGTCTATCCTATTCTTATTCCTGCCTTCTCCTTTCTCTAGCAGTACACACAAAGGAAAATCTCAACATTTCTTCCCAGTCTCGCACTAGCAGAAAGGATTGAATGGATAATCACGTCCCAGCCTAGGCATGTCCCTTCTGATGGGCGTGAGAGCTGTGGATTATTTCAAACTAATTTAACTACTTGAAGAAACTTGAAAAACAGAAACCAGTACTGTTTTTATAAGTTTTCTGTGTTCATTCAGTTTATCTGAGTTTCCACAGAATGGCAGAATTCCACATACCTCCTCAGAGATCAAACCCTTAGCCAGATGCAGGACATGCTCCCCAAACTGAATGACTGCAAACATTTTGAGGTGTGCAATACCTATTATTTCCTCAGGGATTTTTTTCCTTCTTGTACTCATTTTAAGAAATGCTTGAGTGATTTCCCTTGGAGAAATGTAATAAAACATGTTATTACATTTGAGAACAGTACTACATCAGAGAGAGGGTCCACCTCCAAAGTGGCTAACCACAAATGTCTAAGGGCAAGCAGAGGAGCAGTACCCAGGAGCTAATTAACTGAGACTGGTATTTGCCTGAAATGCCAGGGTTTTTTCAGCTCCAAAAGCATTTTCAAAGACACATATTTATAGGTGGGAAAATTATTTTATTACATTTTATTTTTCTGAATCAGTTTAAGAGCCATTGCTTCCAGGCATTATCACAATGCAATTCTGTGGCCAGGACAAGACTGATGCATTCATCAGTTTTGTTTAAAAAATTAAAGCATCCCTTGCAGTCTGGCAAAGGCAAGGCCACAGAAAGGAGAAGCCGGAATATGAACCAGGCAGTCCGTGTTTCCTGAGACTTGAAGAATAAGGATTGGTACTGGTCACACGCAAAAGAGGAGGAGATGTGCGACAGCCTGGGTTGCTTTCAAAAGTATGATGCATATCAATGACAAGCATATTTTTTGGCCGCAAAAAATTGCTTTGCTGTGCTTCTTGGACAGTGATGCATGAAAAGTGCTCTCATGCCTGGCCTGCACTTGTATTGCATGCTGGGAGAGCTGAAAAGTGCCAGCTCCTGATGCCGCAGCAACCAGACTGCCTTGTACAAACAAGAACCCTAGAGAAAACCAAACCAAGGGAATACAGGAGCTCACTCCTGCTGCAAACTTGTAATGGCAAAGAAAGACAGAGAGCAGGGGCATGAGTGGTGCCTTGCAGGTGCAAAAGCAGCAGGAAAGAACAAAGGCAGAATGGCCTAAAGGAGCCCTTGGCAAGGGGCTGTGCTTAGTGCTGCAGAGGAAGGCAAAAAATCCCCAGGGACTGAGATGACGTCACACATAAACATTATCAGTGGTGTCTGTTGAATCTAGACAAATATTTTAAGAACATGCTAAATTTAACTTCATCCCCATTTTCCTTTTTTTCTAAATAAAAGATGTCATACTTTAAACAGACCCCTTAGTGTTTGAATAAACCTAGACTAGATATCTGAGCAGTCAGAAAAAAGATTTGCAAATCAAAACTCAGCTACAATTAAACATCTGTTCCATATCAACTTCATTCAGAGTTTTCTTAATTCACAGTTAAAGACTGATCTTAATTGTGCATTGAGCAAACTTATTTTTACTTTGTATTAGCAAACTGTAAGTAACCATAGAGTCTGTGTCAACTCCAATATATTTCACTTGTTCATACGTGCATAAAATATGGTCAGTGCTGGCATCCTTTAAATGCCTTTTGTCATAAATTTTTAATTAGACCACTGACTGAATGCAGTAAACAAACCCAAGAGGATCTTCATTTGCTTCTAACTAGTAATCATTATGCACTTAGCACTTCTTTTTGTTTGTTTAAACTGTTATTCTCTACTAAAACAGAGTTTATATTTAAAACAGAAAATCTGAACTTGTCTTTACTGCAGATCCCAAATTTAATGACAGAATTTCCTCACAACTATCTACAAAAGCACAGAATGAGAGGAAAAAAGCAAGTTTATTTTCCCAATGAAAGCAAGAGATACATGTAGCTCATGGTAATGTATTAGTAATTTATACCTCCCATAGATATCAATTATCAGGAAAGGAGTAGGTCAAAATTACACCATTTAATGTATGTGCACATTTAATTTAATGTGCACATTTAATTTAATGCACTGTATTAAAAAAATTAAAATTGCTCCTAAAAATTAAGTCTTAAACATTCCAACAGTCTGCTCACTCAAGCTATTAAAACTCAAATCCTATTACATCTCAAATATTACACTACTGAATCATGAACCAAGGTTATTTTATCCTTTAACATGTTTCTGTCATTTCAAGCAAGCACAAATGTTCAGTCACAGTTTTTGGCAAATACCACTCATTAGCTTTCTCAACACCTTGACAACTGTCTGTGATGAACTTACAGGCTGTTCTTGTTTCAACTCTCTTTAAAGTAATGAAAGGTAACTGAAAGGTTTTTAACAGTTCACAGCCTGTGAAAGTTCTTTTAAGTCATGCTCCTCCAGAACTATTCAACAATAGCTTCTTCCTCTTTCCATTTCTTCCAGGCATTCACATATTACTCTGAAAAGTCTGAGGCTAAGTAGATGTTATCTTTAAGAGTTAGAAGTTTTAAGCTTAAAATAATTAATTGCTCATGCTCCATGAATGCACATATTGCATATATGTAACTCATATTGTTTAGTACAGTACTTGCATGCAATATTATTTTGTGATTTATTTCAGAAGATTCCTTTAAAGCCACAGAGCACAGAAAATCAATCTTTTTTATTAATATTGAACCTGTGGACTTAAGGAACTAAAAGTTAAAGGAATTTAATATAACATTGTAATGGAGGATATCTTGCTGCTTTATAAAACTTTATAGGTTCCAAAATAACAATATAAAGCAAGTTTGAAGAGTGGCTGGTATAAATGTCCATAACACTACTCCCACTCAAATTTTAACTCCCCAGAGCAAGTAGTCAAGATGCAGAGTAATTATTTACAGACCACATTTTATCAACTATGCAAGATTACAATCAGCATCTCTGAATTGGTGAACTGAGAGCAGTTCATTTCTGGGAAAGATCAAAAACCACAAACCACTACAATGAGAATTCCAAACTACGAAGAACTGAGGAACAGGTTTCACCTAGCACAAGGTTTAGCTTAATAATGGTCTCACATCATGGACTTCTCTAGGCAACAGTGGAGTACCTTAGGCATTGTATCTACACTGTCATTCAGACAAGGATATTTGGAGAAGCTATATTTCCAGAAAGACTATAAACCATGTCCTTCAATTTTGCATCTAAAAAAGTAAAGAAAGTACAAAGACAGGTGAGAAGTAAACAGAAAATAATCACAAAAGAGACTGAAATACCTGTTCAAACAGTTTCACAGATAAAGAATTATTGACTTAAAGTTCAAACTGGCAAGTTCACACCAGTCAGAAGACCTACTAAGGCAAAATAAAGAGTTCTCAGGGAAAAGAATACATGACTCTCAGAGGTGATAAATTAATTTACAAAGTAACCTCAAAAAAGATAAATATCCGAGATTTGCTTTATGATGAAATCTAAAGATCAAGCATGTCAAGCATGCCTGGAGCAATGGGAAAGACATGCAAAAATAAGCCAGAAGAAATAACTCCACTGTCAAACAACACTAGGTGACTGCAAAAAAGAACTTAAAGTAATTATCAATACACAAAACCCAAGTGGCAAAGAAACAAGAAAGGTTCAAATGTACCTGTACTCCTACAGCAGCATTTGATGACAAATTCTGAACTACAGAAGAACAGCATCAAATTACAGTAATTTGCAAAGATATTTTAATATCCCATTAAAAACATGCTAATTCACCAGAAGTGAACTGTTCTTTTCCCCCCACAATTTCATATGTAAGTATACTATCTCAACATCTTAAAGCTGTATTTTTCCCAAGTGAGCCTCTCCCACCCATTTCTATTCTGTACCACTCACCACAGGAATTCACTTTCAGAACATTTTGTCACAGAAAACAGTTTTTCTTCACTCTGATGTATCTCTCAATGCAACCTGCATGTCACATGCACTTCTTTTTTCCAAAAGGTGCCTCGACTCAATATAGATTACAAGAAAACACCTCATTAGGCAGAAGTTACATAAATTTCATATTAACTAGACTTTAAATTGTAATAAATCCCTTTTTTATTAACATAATAGATGCTAAGTTGGCACATGTACCTAATCTGTCCAAAATAAACTGAACTACTTCCAGTTAGAACAAAATGCACATATATGCAAATTTTTACTGCTATAATTAAGTTTATAACTGGACTGCAATTTTTGCTGGTTTATAATCTTTTTTTCTTAAACAGTACATATATATTCCATTTCTTACATACATTTGCCCGAAAAACCTCCCATCTGAAGATTCCAGTGCAAAAAAACCCAAAAACAGTGACATGATATATGATTTCCTTATGCAAAACCTACATCTGTCCCTGTCCTTTTCAGTTAACAATAACGGAGCATTAATCTTTTGCTTACAGGGGATCTTGCCTTACCAAGACAAGAAGATCCTTGAGAATATAAAGATTATTATTACAAAAACCAATCCGTGGCAGCCAGCAAAGAAAACAAGTATCGCTCCAGCCACATTACAATTACAGGACTGCACCAATCCACTTAATTCCTCTGCCTATCTCAGCTTCATACTACAGAACTCAATTGTTTCACAATATAGCTGAACTCAATTTACTGCAAGTTAGGCTATCCACTTGTCACTTGGTAAATACTAAATTTCTAAAAATGCTTAGTGGAAGCATGGAGAGCCTAGTCCAGAATAACCTCTAAAGAGTTTTTGCTGTCTAGTCTCAGTGATGATACCTTTCAAAAAAATTACTTCCAGATGAACTCTAGTTAAACACCAATCTTAAGCAAAAACTGTAGCCCCTTCCCCACTACAATTGTTTTACATAGTAAAAGCTCACTAGACCTTTACAGAATTGAAATATCAATTTTTTAAGCTTGAAAAAAATCTATTCCAGTCATCTTTGAGAAATGAATCTAATTTTATTTGTACCAAATGTTCCTTTGCAAAATAAGAAACAAAATCAGCTTCAGCATTGGGGAGGAATTGAAAGTGGGGGACGGGGTGGTTTTGTATGTGTAAAAACGGGGTTTTGTACAAGACTTTATATGAAACAATGTTTCCTTCTTTCCATATCCAGAAATGAAAATAGCGTTATAAAAAATTAAGTATGTTGAATTGTTTTAAATCACTGAAGCTGAAGAAACATAACCACAAATATGTCTAAAACTAAATTAAGCTCACTAAGCAAAAGGGAATATAAGCAGGATAGAAATCTAGCTATCACATGGACTGGAGTTTAGAGAGCATTTTCTGGTCTACTGAAATGGCATTTCTTCCTAAGCACACAAACTATTGTCAGTGGACATTCTGTTCTCTCAGGAAAACTTACAAACAAGATGGACAAAAAAAAGAATGGAAATAAAGTAAAAAAAAATTGTCAGAACTCATCTAGCATCTCAATCTATACTAAGACTGCTTTTTAAAATAAGGAAAAATAGAAGGAAATGAAGAGAGAGGTGTCAGACTAAACCACTGGCATATCTGATGGAATCCAATGAGCAGTAACAAAAGAGCTGCCATTTTAGAAGCTGTCAATAGGAAATCCTAGGGATGTTATACCTGAACTCATCTGTCCTTCCAGGCAGTATGAAATCTCAAAGTGCAGGCTTGTAACTGTAAAAGTGCAGAACAAGCCTAAGAGTTCTCAATTATTTAGATACCTATTTTACTTAAAAAAAAAAAAAAAATCCACAAAATAATCCCACCAAAAAACTAGAGAAAAACAGGTACTTAAACAACTGTGATGAACAGGTGAGATTTTATACAACTGCTTTTCCCTACAAGCAAAAATAAGTGAAAATTAACCATATTGCTAAAAGGGCCATACATAAAACTACGAATTTTAAGAACCTAAGATGGCATAAAAAAGAGTTTCTTGAAAACAGGAAAGACCTTTGCTTTTTTTCCCCCCCAACAAATCCCAGGAAGTTCCCCTGACAGCTGGGATATTTCCAATATGGTCAAGTTTGACCTTGAAGCAACACCGGCCAGCTCCCTCAGTATCAGGAGGTGTACTCTATAAGGTCCCCTCAGACTTGTCTCTCAACCTCAAATATTTCCACATGTAACTGTAACCCTCTCTTTTTCCTTAGTTTCCAAATCACATCTTCAAGCTTTTTCCTTTAACCATTTACTGATCTGAACATACTCAAGCTGGAAGAGTGACGTTTTTCTGATTGAAACAGCTTATGTTCTAAGAATAATGCATCAACACGTTTTTTTAAGAAATAAGGTATTACTATTAACTCCAGATTTTCTATTTAGATTCTAGTGAATCTAAGGTATATAACACCTGAACTCAAGTATTAAATCCTCATATTGTGATTACATAATTATGTAAATGTAACTAATTAATTGTATAATATTACATCTTCTAATTGGCCACAAAAATCTCTGTATTTAGTTACTGCTGAGAATCCTGATCAGCTTTGATCTGTGTGCTGACACTGCAGCTACTGCATCATGGCTTTCTTTCCTTTTATGCCTGTTCCCAGCTATTGTCTTATATGAAGACACATACAGTAGGAATGAATAATCGGCAAAATTTAACAGAGAACAACTAAAGGGGTTTTGTTCTCATATTTTGTTTTCTTTCACACTCCTTTTAGTTTATGTGAATACAAATTGATGCAGTTCTACAAGAAAAAAGGAACAGGATTGCAACTCAAACAGAAAAGTCCCCAATAGTGTATTAGCTCAGATTTTATCACTGATTATCATGAAGGTTTAGAATGCCAATTAGAAAAAGACAGGATTCTACCAAAAGCCGTCAAATAAAAGTAATGAAAACAAGGTATTTTTCAGTTTTACTTCACTATTAGCAAGTATATATTTTTTAAATAGAAAGAAATTGATCTACGGTCAATAGTAAACTGGAAGAGGCATCAGGAATGTGAAAACCATGCCAACTGCCCCTAACTAAAACCTGATTTACTAGAAAGTCAACCAAGGTAAACTGGGCTTAGACTGCAAAAACTTTGTTTCTGTTTCTTTGCTTTCTAATTCTTGTATCATTTCAATAACTTGGTAAAAGCAGAAAAAAACCAACACTTACCCAAACACTAAATATTGAACAAAGACTAAAACAGACTACCAGAAATCTACTAGGATCTTTTGCAGAAAGCACAAACTGAAATTTCAGTTATCAGTTGATATAGCTTTCTGAGCCTTTAAGTATTTTGATATGGTAGTAGAGCATAAAAAACATTACATTTATTTAAGAATACGAATAATCTATAAAATTGCAGTCAGCACTACTCATGTCCTATAAATAATTCAAATGAACATAAAAAACAAATTGTTTCTTCACCACTTTTTTCCCCTCTTAAATTAATTTTACTATTGTTCTTAAAAGAAACTCTTACTGCAAATAATCAGAAAACTTATTTCTTGCTAAATGCCTTAACTGAATCATGACAAACTTAAAATATTGCAGAACAGGATCTTCTAGTTATGAATACAAAATGGTATATTCTTAGATGTGTAGTAAGCCACCACTTCATTTAAGTCTCATTTTATGATGGGGAAAAAGCCCAGGAAGATAAAACTCATGTAGCCTTTAATCAAAACAGAGATACCATTCCAATTTAATCATCCTGATTTATGTGGGGGAAAAAAAATCCCAAACCAACAGCAACTCTCAGGTTACTACCCTGCAGTCAATTTTTGTTTTCTCCATACATATTGATATATTGATACTAATACATAAATAGAAATCCTTTTCAAGAACATCTGTTGACAAAATTCCTGCAACTTTAGACCACAGGTGTGCACAGCCCATACAATGTGTTGTGGAGAGCAATTATTCCATATTATATTTTTCATGTTCTTGTTCTGCTAATGTCAATAAATGTTTTTCATCTGGAAACACAGCACAATAATAAGCAGACTTAACTAACAGTAATGAAGGCTTTGGTATTGCTTTTTACAGTCAGCCTGATCTATGGTGGTCTACATCTGACACAGTCAGGGGAAGATCTATGTAGGACTAAAATACTGTACTTTAAGAAACATACACTGAAATTTCTTGGTTTCAATATCAAGAATAGAAATTTTTAAATGGAGGCTTTAGAATGCTTGTACTACTAACAACTACAAAACACAAACTTTAAAACTTCCATCAAACTGCAGCAAAACATTCTCAAGAAGTACTTCATATTGATAAACAACAAGTAAGAACTTCTCAGCTGATAGGAGTTCTGTTACAGAACGGGTTTGAAAAGCCAGCTGTACTAATGGAGGAAATAAGATTTGTGATGAAACATTGGAAAGTCTTATAAACAGGCATCTTTTTTCAGCCTTCTCTAAAGGCAGGATCTGGAAGGACAGGTGAGTAGTATCCATCCAGTGCTATACGACAGAACACAAAAGGACTTGTACACAAGCAACTAAAATACCAAGAAGCCTAATGAAATCCACAATCAGAGTAAGCACTGACTGGACACTGATGGACACTGGAAAAAATGAAACAGCACAAGAGCAGATAAAAGGCTTCAAGCAGAAGCCTGCATTACCACATGACTTGTCATGTGTGTACTACATCAAAAATTGAACAATATATGTTAGACAAAAATGGAAATAATTTCAATCAATCGGGTGAATGTAGGAAACGCCATAACGTAGCCACTGTTTTGTCCTTAGATCAATATGAAAGATATGTCTAGATGTCTAGTTTTAGAAAAGGCATAAGATTTCAACCACTCTTCATAACTCAGATATTCAGCATGGGCACCACCACAAATCATTTGGGTTACATCGTGCAAAATGTAACACCTACCAACATGAGCGGGGTTCAGAACAACTGCTTTTCCCCCATTTCAAACAAACAGATGGTCTAGTGTAAAATATAGGATAGAAATGTAAAATATTAAAAAACTACTATTTGATTTAGAACTTGGACACCCATATATATTCAAAGAACATTAAAGCCATAAAACCCAGGACACTATTTTCCATTCAGCCCCAAATCCCTGCTTCCCTTAGTCAGATTTAACAGACAAATTATAAAAAATATCTAGCCCAGTGATTTACAGTTGAAAACAAACAATCCACACACACTGTGAAAATGTGAAACTAGAACAGAACTTGAAATATAAATACACGTTTTATATCTGTAATGGAACTTTTTTTTCTGAAGAAAATTTTGTTTAAAGTTTAAAGAGTTTAAAGTTTATCTCCAGTTGAGATAACTTTAAAAAAATTAGTGAACTCAAGAAAACTTTTTTAGCACATGTCACACTACCTACAGGAAAACCTTAATGTTTTAGAAAAAAAAAAAATAAAGTCTGAGCTGTCAAATAATCAGCAAGCATACCGCAGAGGGCATTTTTAAGAATAAATTGATATGGTTTTAAAGATGGAATTTTAAACTGAAACATTAACTGACTCCTAGTGATAGCATTGAACACTCAATACAATGAAAGCAAGTTTTCTCTACCCTATAGAAAAAGCTCTTTACATAATGACTTAATGCCTTACCTCCAAGTCACAGCTGTATTCCGTGCCATCCAGAAGCATCACCTTACACTGCACAGTTTTGATTTTCTTTGGAGACTTCTGAGGAATATTATCTATTTTAATTTCAGCTGTCTGCACTTCTTTTGTCTCCCTTTTTTCTTTTTCTTCTTCTTTTTCTTCCTTTTTCTGCACAACTTCCTCTACTTCTGTTTCTTTACCATCTTCTTTGGGAGGCTATATAAAATACAGTTAAACAAACTCAGGAAGGAGGATATTTTTAACCTGTTCATTCCTTTTATAAACTACTAATAAATGACACATTAACCATTCATTAAAGTTATGCACATACTGGAAACACAATAACCAGCATAAGCATTAAGGTCTTCTTTTAGGGACCAGATATTCTCGCTCTCAGAGAAGGTGCCTTTTTTCCATTTCCTTGAAACGAGGTTTGTTTTTTTTAATATGCGTTATTGGCTTTTTTCCTAAGAGAAACAAATTTATTAAGAAGCTCCAAGAATTATACTAAACTAAAACCTAGTGTTTATGAAAGCCAAGTGACACAGAATCACAGAATGGTTGAGGTTGCAAGGAATCTCTTGAGATCTAGTCCAATGCCCCTAGGACCACACAGGGCAGTTTGGGCTATTTTCATAGAGGAAGACTCCACAACATCTCTGGTCAACCTTTTTCAATGTCTGACTCACTCCTTTACCACCCTAGGAGGCCTATCACCTGCACCACCACCACCTGGCTATGCTCCTTGGCAAGGAAAGATCCTATCACCATCAGGGCAAAAAAGGTTTTCTTGCGATTTGAAATGTAATTTCATGGGTTTAATTTGGGTCTGTTGCCTTTTGTCATCTAACTGCATATCATTGAGAAGGGTCTGGCTTCTTTGCATTCCCTCCATTCAGGTATTAAAACCCACTGATAAGATTCTTCTTCCTTCTTCTCTCCCCCAGGCTGACCAGTGCCAACTCTCTCAGCCCCTCTTCATAAAAAGCAGTCTCTATGTGCCTTCACTACCCTGGAATGTGAAGTTTGAGTGTTAAGAACAGACACACACAAACTTCACAAATGCAGGACTGGAGCCTAGCAACTGGAATAGCTGTCATTTTTTCCCCAATATGACCCTAACAAAGCTTTACATGAATTACCTAATTCATTAATCAGGTTTCATGAAAATGACTCCAAAGTATCTGTGACGTCCCACACGTACCTGTACTTCAGCAGTACTAACGGAGTGTTTTTCTTTGTCATCTGCTTTAGCATTCTGCCGGTTTTCAGCTGCTTCTTCCAAGCTCTTTCTTGGCTGAGCCACCCCCTCTGGTGCCTGGCTTTCACTTTCTTCCACTACTTGCTCTTCCCCTGTGCCCTTTTTCTTGGGCTCATCTTTGGGCTCTGCCAAGGTGTATGACTTTTGTTTCTTAAGCCAAGGGGGAAGGAAACGAGAAATACCCTTGCTTTCAGGTGAAGATTTTTCCTTTTTCTGGCTACTTGGACTACTTCGGCTAGTTGGTGTTGAGACAGAAGAATCTTGAGCTTCTCCAGAGGATGTGTCCCTGGACTTTTGATCTCCTGGAGTCTCTGATGCTTCTTCAGGCTTGTCCTTGGCTTTGTCTGGTCCCAGCTGCTCAGAATCTTTCTTTACTTCAGTCTCTGAACCAACTTCAGTTGTCATTATCACAACTGACACTAAAAGAAGCAACAATAAAAATAGTTTTGTTATGTAGCATCACTACTTTTACTGACTAATTATTTGCAATAATTAGTAGTAATTTAGAAACTCTTATAGATTACAAAACTTATTAGGGTTAAAGAAATACTTTTTTTTCAAATTTTCAGTTCACAAGTAAGTCCAGTAAGCTACAAATTAGTGCTCTGCAGATAAAAGATCTACAGTTTTCTTCTCCTTGATTAAGTTTTAAGTGTGCTCACTGTAAGGCATTTGTTTTATTATAAGGTACTCTTAATGTTATTGGCCAAGATAATTTCAGAAGTAACTTCAGTTCTCTTTCTACTGAACTCCTTGGTAGGCCCAGAAAATGAATTTTCAGAAGAGTATCCACCTTCTCTAGTAAAGCTGGTAGGTACATCCCTCTTACTATTTGGTGATAACAAGTAAAAATAAATCATTGAAAGTGAAAGAGCAACATTACCAAAGAATAGGACAAAAGAATGGTGAGCATGATACTGAGTATAAAAAAATTGGGAAATTATAAGTCAGTGATACTGTTGAAATTACTAATAATGCTGAGGAACACACATTTTTAATTAAGGTACGATTGGGTTCTTAATAAGAAGTTCATCCAATAAACATAAAATCATATATAATTCCTATACTCTCATCACTTCTGACTACTTTTCCTGCAGTGAAATTAAAGATAAATCATAATACTGTAACAATAGGATATGCAATAATAACCTTTCATTTTAACATTATTGGTATTTATTGAAAAAAATTAACTAGAATAAAAAATGTTGTTATCTGTGTGGCAGTGTATTTTGTTGCATTGCTTTAAAAAAGTAATGTTATACTAAAAAGTTATCCTAAAAAGTATAGCTATTTTTGCAATTTATTGAAGTGAGCTAACAAAAATAAGCATACAAAGGTCCAACAAAAGTTTATAATGGTTAGATTTCATTATTTGTCAATGGTATTTACTTACAACTTTCTGAAAACAATAATTTTAAATTGATGGTCTGTTTGCCTTCCCTAAGTTTAGCAGGTTAGTTACAATCACATTTACACCTTTGAACATGGGAACCTTCTCTATTGTAATTATCATCACTGCATGCCATTAGAGGCAGGAGGCTCTTAGGTTCAGGACTCTTGCTGAACTCAACAGCTCCCACCCCTGCCCAAAAAGAGTCAAGGAGGTTGTCTAGCTCAGGCTTGATGCAATTAACTTGCACAGCACTTTAAACTGCACTTGAAGCCAATTGAGAACTAGTTTAGATCACAAGGCAGCAGTAACACTTTGCCTCCAGGTTTTCAAAGCACATCTATAGGCAGTCAGAAATAGTTAAACTAAGTCATTCCCAAATATGAAAAAAAGAAAAAAGCAAGCTAATAGAGGCCTAAATATACAAGAGAAGCCTTTCTGGCCCAAGAGATGAGCTATACTGAGCCAAAGTAAACACCATTTTCACAGTTATCTTACTAAGAAGTGTAGACATAGGGCCTTGAATTATCTACAGGCAAATTCACGTTAAGCATCTTGAGACCAAAGCAGCTACATGGTGCGTGAGGGTTTTTTTGTTCATCACTTAAGACTTCACTATCTAAAATCAAAGCATTCCCCAAAGGGGAACTAAATTAAAAGTCAGTACCTTTACTGCTACACTAGAGACTTCTGAATACATTTCAAGCTTAAATATTACAGTTATGCAGCCATTTCTACCACTTTTTATAAAACCCTTCAAGTTTCAATACTACTAATAAAGCTTGTTGTGACAGAGTATTAAACATTATGTAAGTACTATTTATCTCAGAGTTAACAGGCCTCTGAAAGGCAGGTTTCCATTTGACTGTTGAGATTAAAGAATCTGCTATTTAAAGCCATGTATTAGTACGCTAGTTTTCAAGCTGCTACTAATCAAATAACATTTTGCTATCACCTTGGTATCTTACACAGAAATGCTTCTGTTCTTTCCAAATCGCAGGTATCTTATTAACGTAATAATGTAAAACTGTATTATCAAAATGAAAAATGAACAATATCTAGAAAACCTAACCCAACTTTCCCTGAGAAAAATTGAAACTTCTGCTGATCAGAGAGTATCAATCCACAGTGCTTAATAAATTCATAATGGAGGTTTTATAATTAACAGAGATGGTGGTGATTTTTTCCATACATCTCTATGAAAGAAACAATTTTTTCTCAGAAAGTAGCTAAAACAATTTTATAATATTTGATATATAAATCTTCAAAGATTATATAGGGAAGCCACTATATTTCCTGCACTTTTTTGTTTTACTTTTCAAAACACGCAGAAATGCATTAAATACATGTACAAACTAAAAAATCATTATATACCACTCTCAAAATTAATATCACAATTTGATTGTACAGTCAAAAAGGAGACATCTCCAGAAAATTTCTTAGAGCTATGCAAAATAAGTCACCCTGCAAACACATCGCTGTGATATTGTTCTAACAATAAAAGAAACTGAGTACACCAAGTCATACATCTTAACTGATTAAATTTAGACAGAATAGCAGTGGGTGGTACAAACTTCCTCAATGCAAAACAAGAAAGGTTTTGCATCTCCAAGTGTCCAGGTTTTCATAATCAAAGTTATAGTTACAAGGAAAACTTGGCTTTATACTGCAGAAGCAAGGGAAACTTGTTACAGCCCCGGTCTGAAGAGGTCTGCCCATGTTCACTTAATGCCTTTATTTGATGCCCACAGCAGGAGAGATTTCTTTCATGAGCTCAATTTCCTATAAGCTTGTAACTTCAGTGCTTTTTGGGGCAGGAAGGGGAGAGGGAGAGAAGAGGAATAGAGAGGAACATCCTACAAAAGGAGGCACACCTCTCTGCTGAGCCCGTATATTCCTCTATACTCCCAGTAGTCTCTGAATTAACTGTGAAGAGGTGGATGAGTTAACTAATCAAGGGCACTCACCAAGAGTCTAAGTTACAGTCTTCCCAAAATACCTACCTTCTCTACTACATTAGCTTGATACATTTCTTTTTTCCAGAGTTGCATGTTGGTACAAGAATTAGCTATCCCTTGAGAAACACAAAATTGGGTCTCACACTCCCTGTCTCAATGCTCCATCAGATCCTCAGTTTTGTAGTTGACAGAAAAAACAGAGATAGGGAGGGACAAAACACTGGAGGTTCTGCCATCAGTCTATTCTTGCAGTTTGTAAAGCCTCTGATGTTGCCTTCACTATAGTCAAGCAATCAAGAAACCAGGTTTTCTGAACGTGGCTTTTTCCTGATTCCCTCCTGCCCTGATAGGGAAGACTTCACATGATCTCACACAGCTCTGGCGTAACAGCCAACAGTGTGCCAGACAGCAAATGGAAACAAGCAGCAGACAGCATTTGTCTCAGAAGTGATATCAGGAAGAAATAAATCAAATCAGATCACAATTTTAAAATTCTCAAGTTCAACTGCATGTTTTCTTGCTTTCCTGTCTTCAAGTAAACACTCATTTATTCTTACTACATTGCATGAGCACACTACATATTTTTGCTCCTATAATCTTTTGTAAGCTCTGTAACAACTGCAGCAGGATAGGGTTCTCTTTATCTCACCTTTTTTGTCTTGCAAGGTAACGTTAAATCTTTGTTTCATTTTGCATTGGGAAAGCAGAATAACATCTTGCAGCAAGAGTACACTAAAGAGAAGGAACCTTGGGGTGATGCTCAAATAAAGGATTACCAATGTCTGAACAGAGAAAAGAAAAATCTTGGTAGATTTTGCAATTGACATTAAGCCCATGCACATTAAACCACAAGTGGTAACAGCTGTATCTTTGGTAATCCTCCAGAAAACCTGGCCCATGCCAACTGAATGACTACCTAAACTGCAAGGGTGAAGGTGGGGATGGAATGGCAAAAGGGCTGTAAACCACTGCAATTTCTGAAGAGAAGGGGAGTTTGTTAAAACAGATCCCACATTTATAGGAAGCAGATGATCTGCCACATTTATAACTCTACGAACTTCCCCCCCAGGCAAGGGTGCTGATCAGAAAGCAACTGAAGACAATACATATTCTCACTCCTCTCCATTCATCCCTTCCTTGTCTTTTCATTGCACTAAGAAACTTAGTGCTGGCTGGAGTTCACAGCTGAAAGCAGTGTATAGATTGGTCAGCTGGTTGATACCTTTCTTCCAGTTACTAGCATAAATTCTTGAAATGTAGTTTTCTGACCAAAAGGATTCCTGCCACCATAGATAAACTGGAAAATATAACATGAAGTTAAAAAAAAAAAAAAAAAAAAAAAGGAAAGAAGAGGGAAAGAAAAAATGTAGGTTGAAGATCAAAGACAATGTTCAAACCAACTGCAGTGAATTGAAGTTTTCTTTGATGATGCATGTTTTAATTCACTGCTTCTATTACAGTATTTCTTATTTATCAGAATAGAGGAACAAATCCAGATCCTTTTTCCATACATTTCTGGATCTCATTTTACTTATTTTCTGAGTATACAGAAGTAGAAAAAGGCAGTCCTAAACTTGTTCCTTCTTTTTTCAGTTTGTCACTGAAATTCACAGCAAACTCAAGAAATAAAAATCGCTTTGATAGTTCTATCTCCACCAGTCTACTAGGATTCACAAAGAAACCATCATGTCATATAAACAAAAGGAAAAAAATCAACCTACTTCTACAGAAATATATTACAGCTCAGTGCACTAAAAGCCAATGTGTGTCTGTGCAAGTCATTTAATTTTCTGGATCACCACAGTATTAATAATTTATTTTTAAAATCACTACCTTTATAAATATTCCAAATATTTATCTCACATGGGCTACAAATAAAAAATCCAAAAAGATATCAAAGAAAATTTCTAACATCTGAAAAAATATACATGAAAACCTGAAACAAGGTCACATGTATTTCAACTGCCTAAAACCAAGCAAAAAAGCTCCCAAATAAAGTTGTTTGTTTCTTGTCATATTATTGATCTGAAGCTCAGCAGAAGCCTGATCTGCATTTCACAGTTGGTTAGGACACATTATTCATGCTTGCTGCTTTCAACATGTAAGATTTGCTGATATAAAAGCTATAGAGAAGTAAAATCCTAGCTGGAACAGTTATTCATATTTTAGAGTATAAAAGAATCTGATTCAAACAGTAGGTAATATCTGAGGACTTTGGTATTACAATTAGATTTTTTTCAAAAACATAAACCAGTTATTGTCCGTACAGTACAATAATTTATATGTCAAATTTGGCTGAAAGTACTAACTAAATAACCTTATTTTAGATTTCTGCTATATTTTAAAACTTGTATTTTATCATTGGTATGTAAATGAGAAAACTCATGGTATACCACGATTCTGTATAGCATTGTTTTGCTGAAGGTGCCAATATAACCTGCACACATTCTATTAGCAAACAAAGCAAAAAGTAAATCAAATTTCTCTTTTTAGTCATTATTTAAATGGATTACTACAGTTGAAAAGACATGGAGTGCTCTGAACACCAAGCAATAAATTCTACTAAAGAATGAAATTTTCAAATTTGAGATCCTTAAGAAAGTAAAAAGCTGGCTTAGATCAACCTGCAACATTTACATCATGCAGTTCCCAATTAAATATTGTTCTGCAGTCAAATATCAACCTGAAAAAGCCTCAGTTCTCCCACAGGAACTCGCATCCCTCTCTATAGGTATAAATACATAGAAGTGTTTATACATACAAGCATACTTTGAAAGCAGAATCTAATAATTTGGATTACATTCATTTTTAAGCACATTCCTAAAACAAAATAGATCAGACTAAAGTCAAAGATCAAGTTTAGCAAACTACTGAGTATGATAAAAAAATTATAACAGAAAAAACAGAGGAAATAGCTACATGCTTTGTACATGCAAAATCAAATCACCTATTTTTAAATGATTAATCAAAGATGACATCTGGCAATTGAACCCAAACCTAAGTATTTACACACTGAACATGACAAGGACTGTTCCAGTTTGCTCCTTTCCCGATGATCCCTGTGCACAAAAATCAAGGTTAACTGCAGAGGCTGAAGAGACAGACTGCAGACTCGGCTTTTTTGTGAGTGTCTGCAGTCGCCACAGGGCAGAAGCCTGTCAGAGTCCATTGTTTCCTAGGCTGTGACAAGACCACCAGAGCCGGGGCTTGGATGGATCTCATGCTGTCATGGCTCTTCATGGCAGGCTTAGAAGGCAACAGATTGAAAAACAGACTACCAAGAACAATCCTACACCATATATAGCCAAAAAACCTCCCGAATTCCTTCTTTTAAAGCTTCAGTTTATGGAGAAATCTTTAGCAATAATTCAGGTGAGTAGACAACTACATCTGTATTGACTCAGACTTTTGCCTTTGTAATAATATCTCCTAGTAAAATTCTTCCCAAATGTAAGCCCACAAAAGAATTGCCCTTTCTCCTCATGATTCTGCTTCAGCTCCCTCCTAACTGGGAGCTTATTCTCAAGGAGGTAAGCAGGTGAGCAAACTGACATTGCCAGTCTGTGTATTGGTCAGCAGATGGTGCCATAATAGTTCTGAAAGTCAGCAGCACATTTCAAAGGTCAAACTTTAAACAGCAACAATACTCCCAAATTATGACAAGTGATGGAATATTTTAGTAGAAGTATTAACATAACTTATTTTAATAAATATAATTTCAGAAGCAGACTGTGAATCATGACTCCATGATGCTACGAATCAGTTACATGTGTACATGAACATGTGTGTGTCTAAATACATGCACATATTCACATAACGTCTAAGCTTATTTCCAGGAGTAGAAATGGCACACAATGGTGTCCTCCCAAAGAACCCTATGCGTATCAAATCTAGTTTCCAGGGAATCACAGGTATGTCACAAAGGTTAGCAGCCCCTGAGCTAAGAGAAACTATACTCATAAGCATCCTTTAATCTAGAGAAAGTCACTAATCAAAATAACAGGTATTAGCCTTCATGCTTATATCCATGCCATCAAAACTTGATAACGTGTGAACATGTATTATTTTCCTCCCAACACATTCTGATCCTTATTTAAGTATTGACATTTCTAGAACTCATTTTTATGCTGTGAGAAAATTATTGTAGCTGTGCAACCATTCCTTGCAATACACAGGATACAGAGGACTCACCACAACAACACTGGCAAGTTCCTACATAGGATGGTGAGAATTTATAAGGTAGTTCTGAAACAGCAACATAAGACAAGTACTAATGTAATTCTGAAGATTGCTGTGAAGACAGAGGAAAAAAACCAAGGATATAGACAGCAAGTTAAATGTGACAGAAAAAACGACTTCTGTCTAAAATTGTAAAGTGAGTATCTGTAGTTTACATAGAATATTTTCACAATAAAACTATTATGCTGACAAATTTCTGTAAAACAATTTAGAGAAGTCACCTCAACTCTTTATAGACTCAAATTACATCCTGGAACATTACTACTTGTCGAAATCCTTTTTCCTGTTAAAGCAGCACAACACATACCTATTACTTATCACCCAAATGCCTCAACTTTTCATAAAGCACCTGCCGCAGGCCATCTCCGTTGTGCCTGGTGAATAGCTTGGTTACTGAAATCCACACACAACTTTAAAGGTTTGGTTTTAATGGATAAGTCAGTTGAAGGAACACTCCAGAAAGAAAAGATAATACTACAAGACATGAAAACCAGTGAGAATTCCTTAAAAGCTATTTTGTTAAAATTTATCTCCTGACACTATGCAGCAGTCGAAAAATGTGTAATAAAACATAGAAAATAATCTTGGAAAGTGCTGTTTTCCAAACTAAATGAAATTCATTGAAAACTGCATCATCTTTGTAACAGCACCCAAAGAACATGTAAAAACTCTACCCCCAAGGCTTTCAAGTAAATCAGAACATAAATATTTTTCAAGTGCTACACGTAGCCAAGTTGCAATGCCCACGTTAGAAATTGACATACTCCATTTAAGCAAATATACATCCTACAGCTCTCTTGGTGCTATCTCTGCCATATTCAGAAATAACAGAAATCTGTTCCTTCTGTATTTTCAATCTACAAATATGCTGCTATATCAAGGCAAAAATAAGTCTCAAACAGTTAATTAATTTAAATCAAGAAATTTGTCTTTGCCAGAATACATATGCACAAATATAATCTGTTTATCAAGATAGCTCTGTGCTCTTTCTCAGCACTGAAAAAAAACGTTGTAATCTGATGAGAATCCAACAGCCGTTTTGAAAAGCTGTATTGAACAAGTGACCCCACCCAGGCCCTGACACTGCTAGAGAATGACATGCTGAAGTGGAAAAATAGGATTTAGTTCCAAGTTCATTCCAGCAGACAGAAAATGAACATGGGTCAAGAGACAGCTCTGTTTTCCTGTTATCTGTCCAACAAACTAAGAACAACACAGTTTTTGAGAAAAATCTCTGCCCTATTTTTAAAATCAACTTTGCAAGTTTACAGTGGGTTTTGGCTGTTCACATTAAACCCTCAGGATAACCACAATTTTAGAGATTAAAACCAGCAGTGAATGTTCATTTGTTCTGAGCAATATTGTCCCTCCTATCTCCATTCCTAGCCTTCCACTCTATCCTACCTTGTGAAATGGCTGTTTCTGTGACAATCACACAATTTCACTGAAGCACAGGCAAGCATTTAAATTTTTCCAGTTCTTAATAAAGAAGCTGTGGGGGGTGGGGGTGGACAATGACAACCCCATATAGGTTCTGTAAATTATTTGCCTTGTTCTGATTTGGAGATGATTGATTTGTAGATGCCACAATAAAAAACTCCATTTCCAACTCTCATTCTTTCTATTTATAATGTACCGGCAAGATTACAAACAGGTTCTTTTTATACTGACAACATTAAGTTCACTCTTGCATGCAGTATACTTCCAAGGCACTTACAATAACATAGTTAATCAAAGCACTTGCCAGCTTGGTGGACAATAATGTAAATAAAATAACCTGAGAATTTTTTGTACTGAAAACTGGAAGGCCCCAGCATAATAAAGTTCCTGAATGGTGGAATTCCAGATGCACATCATTGTTTTGACAAGTATCCATTTCCTCTTCAGTGGAAGTCATATAGAGAATTATTACCCTCTCACATGTTCAGGAAGTGTACAACACCATGCAAAAAGAGAAATCTCTGCAACACTAGGATTCAATGTCAGGGGGAAAAAAAAGAGAAGCAACTAGTCTGTGCTTTCAGTAGTGACAGATCAGTACACACAAATTTAAAAGTAATTTTCATAAGCAGATACAACCATTAAATTTTTTTCACAAGCACATGGAGGCTGAATGTCATACAGATGTGGACGCTACTGAGATCACATTTAAAATGCCTGCTAGCTTTTTATTTCAGCTCATTGAACTTAGGAACAATGGCCAAAAACCAACTGACAAATGCATTAAGACAGTTTGCTTTGGCACATACAAGACTAGAGTTCAATCGACAAATGTTTACAAAGCTTTAGGGTCTAAACATAACCACAAAAGTGACTTCTTTGGCAGCAATATCAGTTCTATATTTCCACTTTAAAGGGCATTTCATTTTTGCTATTGCCAAATATAAGCACCACAGAGGGCACAGTTCTCTTAGGCAAGTCACTTGAACAATACTGATAGATGTTTGCCATTACTGAGGGAAACAGACTTGGGAAAAGTGGCAATAAAATTATAAAGTCTTTTATGCAGGTGACAGGAGAATCAGCTCCTGCCACTACTTTTTTTCAATATCTGTTGTCCTCAATCAGGATTCAAGCTGAAATACAGAAATTGATACTGCCACACTTTCCACCAGTAATAAATTCAGTTTCAAATACTTGATTAAATGACATCCCTGGCAATTAATCTTAAACATGCTTAGTCCAAATTCCAAGTAAGTGCAAGGTCTCAAGTTATATGGCTAAGTATTTTTGAACTTCTCCTGGGAAGTTGCAGCTGTGTCGTTGCTGGTTGTTACCAGTATGTGAATCATCTTTTGAAAGACCTGAGGAGAGCTTAATGCACATGCAAATAAGCAAACCCAGGTCATTAATTGTACAGCATAACTTAAGAAAAAAATCCCAAACCAAACACAACTACCACAAATTAAAAATACAGTAGTTAAAACCAAGATAATTCTCAGCTCCTGCTGCAATAAATAAAAGCTATACAATATTTCCTGACTGTTCTCCCACATTCCCCAAACCTCAGAGGTTAGCCACCTGAGAGGTTGTGTTTTGGTATTTTAGTTTTTATGTTTGCAGCCAGCACAAGCTAACCGAGTCTTTCATGTGCTAGTGGAACAGAAGTATTCCCCTGAAAAAGCAGAACCAATTTGCTCAGTGTTTCCCACCTACACAAAATAATTATAATGCATCTCAAATGATATATGTAAAGCACAACACTGCAAACTATTTCCTACATACTTATGTTTACTGAATATATAAGAAGTACTGAAAGTAGAGATAACTCTGCTCTGCTAAAAAGTATGCATCTACTGCTCCTGTGGGAGTTAACTCTGCCAATCCCAAGCAACAAAAAGCACTGGAGATGCCTCTTAGCTGAGCAAATAAAACTGGCAGCCAAAACTTCATCACTCCCATGGGCTCTTCTGAATGCTGGTATTTGATTAGAAGAGTGAAAACACGAGCAACTTTCTAAAAGTTTCCTACTTTTCATGGCAGGGGCTTCACAACTAACAACATTGCAACCACTGCAACATCTCTGGGTGAGACAAAGTGAAAGGAGCCTAGTTAATTTCTGAATCTAGAGGTCAGAAACAAGTTTAATGCAGAGAAAAGGAAAAAGACAATGCTAATAATGCTGGTTTTGTGCCTGGACTTCAGCACTTAACATGTTTCTTAGTCATCTAAATGCTTTAGCTGTTTTGTGCTTTTTGGAAGGACATTCCCATTGTGAAAGATTGTAATATAAAACAGATAACAGGATATGCATGGAAGTCCCAAGGGAGTAACTATTTAAACAAAGTTTTCTTTGGAGAGTTAGGGAATGACAATAGATAAGAAAGATTTAAAAGAATAATTCATTTGTGAACACCAAGAACAAGGTAGGGAGGAGTATTTAGAACTGTCTGGTAGACAAGGAAAAAAGAATGTTGACCTGTCAAACCACAAATTTAATTACACTCCCATATAAATATAAGAATATACATCACAAACTGCAGTTTACCAATGCAGCCTCACCCATTGCAGAAAAGCCTTTTAATGACCACATACAGATGGGAATGGTTTCTTGTCACAGTAAGCTTTCAGGCCAAGTAGAAGATTTATTCTGCCTTCTCAGGCTGTACTTTCAGTTCTCATTCTGTAAATGCAGTAAAATTTCAAAGCTTTGAAATATTCCTAAGTAAACACAGTTCCAAATTGACAGTACTTTATCATCTCACAATTTTATTAAGACAAACACATACAGCATGATATTATGAACTCTACACTGAAAAGACTCTGAGTGACACTCCCAGTCTGCATTGGCTTAGGGGTTTCTTGTTTTCTTTCATGCTCATCAATTTACGTGCTGACTGAAGAAATGCTTGAAAGCATATTGACCCTGCTGCTCTCTATGGGTTTGCTTCTCATGCATTTAATGTTAAATCCAAAATAATATTTGAGCTCACAGTCATCGATTTCCCTCATCTTATCTAGATTTTTTAAATCCTAAGTACTTTGAAATATAAAGCAATGAGAAAGTGAAAATTGGTAAAGTGTACAGACAAAAGTAATTTCAATTTTTTTTTTACTGTGGTATACTATTTAACAGCTGGGGTTTTTGCAAGACCATACTCCTGTGTGGAAGCAATAGAGAGCATACGTCAATCAAAAGGACAAAGTCACAATCCTGTCTAAAATGACATGTTCTTTCACAAATCAGGAGTACTTGATTAGTTCTCAAAGTGCGATGTCAGAGATCAAGAACTGGAGCTCTGGTCTTCATAAAGTCTGAGGCACACTAGTCTCAGAATTCTGCCTAAACATATGAAACTCAACATAACTGTGTGAAAACTTCTAGCACTTAGAAAATATGTGTATTTGACTGGGAGAAATAAATTCATGTGACAGACTTGAGTTCTGGGAGAGAATATGAATACCATGTAAATTAACATCTTAAAAATTCACTAACAAGTCAATACAAAAACTCACTAAAAGGGAAGAACTGATGCTATAGCTCTCAACTCTTTCTTTCCCTCTTTCTTCTATGAAGACAGAACTTGGAAAAAGCAAGGTAGCAATGAAACAAAGTAGACACCACTGGAGAGAAAGCTGGGAGTAAAAAAAAAATGGGGTGGGGGAGGGAAGGAAAAAACAGGAAGCAGACGCTGAAGACAAAACAGGAAAGAAGGTCATGATTTGTCTCATAGCCAAAAAGCTGCAGTGAGGCCAGAGAGGGGGGCAGGGTGGGAAGACACCAGAATTCCAGAACAGGCTAAGTTATATCATAGACGCTACTGGTCAGCCCACAAGATCTTCAAGTGTTGGTTCTTCAAGTGCTAGGCTGCAGGAGAACCAGCATCTATATCTACATCACTTTTAAGACTCTTCAGTAGCTTCCTCACTTTTGTACATCAATTTTGTGACAAGTCTCAAGACTTGCTCCCCTGTCGTAAGACTAAAATAAGAGTAGCCCTTTCCTTGTAATTATTTCGTGTATTTATTTTTAAGCAGCGAATGTTTCCTTTGGATTGCCTAATGAACTAAGTGAAAACTTGTACTTCCTGGAAAAACTGTGTTACTGTATCTCCAAATCCATAAAACGACAGAATTCTGATTAGTTCACTTCTGGTTTTCTGGCTTATCTACACATCCTTAAGTTCCATTCAACACCAAGATTAGAGGCACACTACCTCAAGAATTCAACTACACCTTTGGCTCGCCAGTTCCTACAGAGTAATCTTCTTTCTGGTTTTAAAACAGGTAATGAATTTTATCTCATTTACTTTCTGTTGAAGAGCTCCAGGATCAATCTGAAGATGAGCTCAGTGTTTTGCAGCAGTTATAAAATTGACCCATCTACAGAAATATTTGATTTTAGCAAAAAATAATTTTAGAGAAAGACACACCTGAGGACTATGAGGAGAAAGCAATACACAAAACATACTCACTAGGACAGTAATAGAACCAAAACAAAAATAGTTCTCAAGGCCTCTGTTCTTAAACACTGACATCAAGTACTTGTAATTGTTCCATGTAGGGAGACAAAATCACAGCCTTTCACTTATTTTCAGCTGAAACCCAGAGGTCACTTCTCTCCAGAAATATAAGGGTGATGGTCCACAGGGGAAGTTTAGTTTTCCTTAGACAAAAGCAATCTTCCTAACTTCATACAGAAGAGAAAAAGTGTCTTTGACCTGTTTACATTATGAGGTCGTCTAAACATGCACAAAAATTGCATTACATGTACAGAATGTCAGAACTGGTTACTGTGGGAGGTACAAAACCTAGAAAGTTTTTAAAAAGCTAAGAAATTAGCTTTTTACTTTTAAAATTATAAATAAGAACAGAAGTATTCCCAGGTTAATTTTTACAGAAAACTATTACACAAGCTAAAATTTGTGCACATCAAGTGATACAACATTTTCACATTGAATGTTCCAAACTAATTCATGCTGTATGACATCACTGAAAATCTGAAGTCCGATTCAAGTCTGGAGGAAACAGACAACATTAACTGTACATTCCAATTCAACAGAATTAGATTTCACCATATTTATGTACAAAATGAACCAAATCCTCATCAGGTGAAGAATTCTGTGTTGGCAGATTCCTCCTATGAGGTACTGCTGTCATCACATGATTCCCTGCAACTTCATTAATCACCATGACCACATTTGCACAGAAACAATTCAATACTTGAAGCAAAATGAATATGCAGTCTTCTTTCCTCACAGAATAACTGCAGCATTTCTCATGTCAATTAAAACAATGTTTCATTGTCTTCTTTAACAAAGGAGAATGAATTTTAGACTGCACATGTCTATAGAATACTCTGTAACACTTGAGATAAAAATTCTAAATATTAAACTTACTGAAAAAGGGAAACAGAATGAAACTGAAGGCATTCCTTTTTAAGATATACAGATAAGTAATACGGCACATTTGGTGTGACTTCCAAGTAAGAGTTTCAAATTGTTAAAAAAAAATTTTTTTTGTCCCACAGAGATTATGTGAAATATACAAAATATTGTACAATACTTCACATAAAATGGAAAGTATGTTAAACTATCCAAAAATATTTCAAAGTTATATAAATAATTCTTATTCTGAAAATATATTACTAGCTTGTGTTACTCAATGCTAAAATGAACATTTAAGCCTTTTAAATATATACATAGTCATACGATCAAGAGACATTTAGATAAAAACAGTGAAGGAAGAGCTATGTTGGAGCACAAGGTTCCATAACCCTGTAATGGGAAACAGATCCCCTAAAATTCCCAAGACATAGCAACCAGGCTGTTTTCAGCTATGATGCGTGTGCTTCACCATTTGCAACACACTGAAACCCTTCTTACTTCATATTAGTTTCAAGTATAAGCATCTCTTTCATCCTCTTTTCTTCTCCCTCCCCTCTAGTGTCTTCACTTAATCTTACTTGCTTTTTTTAGAATCTTCCTGATTATCAATTAAGTACTATGTCTTCCACTCCTAATTCCATCACCATTGCTAGAAAGTCAGGGTGCCAAACTGTGTCAAGAGCCTGGCTTACACCCAGATAGTTTAGCGCCTCACCTGAACAAAAATAATTTAACAATCTAATATGCAAGCTGGATTTTTCTTTCAAATCATATTCACAGAAGAACAAGTAGAATAAGCTGTTCACAAAATTATGTGAATCTCCTATTTGCCAACTGATCAAAACAAACAAAAATTTCAAATTTAGTACTTAAAAGCCTTTCAAGTAATAACAAATAAAGCCACAGGCAAATACATAATAAGAACGAAACATCTTCAGGAAAAAAGAATGTTTTTCTGCAGCTAATTTTTTAATGAGAACTATACTACTACCTAGTACTGGGATTTTCTTTCTGCCTGAAGCAACTGGAAACTAGTTCAGCCAACGTATCACAAAGATGTCCTGGGACGCTGAAGGGATTCAATCTTTCTTCTTCTGTGCAACACAACGTATGTTCCAGTGAGTGTTTTCAACATCCCAAATAACTGGGCAAGTGACAGACATACTCTTTAAACAAAGCAGTAATAAAATCTGAGAATGTTAAAATCACCAGATTTTTCTGCTCACATCTCCCAAAGTATCTTGTTCTGAAAAGCATGGATTGATTATATTCTTGGTCCATAGCCTGTGAAGACCTTCTCATTCCCTAACTGAAGGGATTACAGGTATCAAAAATGGACATCAGACTTCCTTTCATAAGGAACTTCTTCCAGAACAGCCCCTGATTAACAGAGTTAAAAGTGGCAGACCTAAATAGTTCTGATTCTGCCTGACAAAAACCACAAGGCAAAGCCTGTGTAGAAGAAAAGGATTGTATGCTCTGTTGACGTTGTCAGCGACCTCCTTTAAACTGTCATGGCTGGGATGAATAGCCTAAGTCACCAATCCATTTTATGACTGCTCAATCTGAGCCAGGGTTTAAGTGCACGCTGTGCTGCACAGCCTACGTTAATCTCAGTACACATTAAGATATACGAAGAGCTGCAATCTGCCCAGCAGACAAAGAATAGCCCTCATCTTTTCTTTAAATGAGGACTGTGTTTATTTAAGGAGTAAATTTTCCAGTTCAAAGAATAAATAAAAAGTTTCAGCAAAAATATATATTCTTCATTATTCAACTTCGAGCAGGTTTTACTGCTTGCAGACCTCCCACAGAGGTGGTAGAAACATCACAGTCTTTTTCTTCTCTCAATTTTGACCATGACACTACTTTGAGAATTGGCTCTAACTAATCTGTAGTAATCCTTTAGTATATGAAAATAAATATATCCTTGAGTAAATGAAAATAAACCCAGCAGGAACAAAAATCAATTATCAAAAGAAAAACTGTAAGAGGGAAAGATGCCATTTGTCTTTTCATTAATTCCTAGCATTACAGGCCTGCTGAAAAAGAAAGAATACTGAAGTTTCTTGGAAGCTGTGCAATATTTCTTCCACTTAGTGTTTAATCCCTTCAGGAAACACAGCAAGAATAAAAGGAATGCAAACAAATTTTAAGAAGCTCTGTTACAGCATATTTTCTTCTTCTAGCTCTGGGCACTTGGAGAATGATCCAAGAAAAGTCTTTAACACTTAAAAACTGAGTTCATGAAAAAGCTAATATTTATAAAAGACTTTTAGAGGCAAAAAATAGGCTGTTTTGTAAAGAAATTTGAATTGCTTCATTTTAAAAATTCTTTTAGGCTGCTTTAATTATAGATGCCCAAGCAGATCTGATAACTAGTTTAGAAATGTTAAAATCTTCAATTTCATTAATGAAGTGACTGTAATACTCCATAAAGCCACATTCTAAAGATGTTTCAAGATTTTGTTTGAGACATCAGTGAAGCCCTTCTAAAGTATTCAGTCTAATCTTACATTTTTTCTAAAAAGAATAACCTAAGTTCTGTACATGGCAAAGCAACAAAAGCCTGCAAGGTTAGATGCTAACCTTTAGGTACATTCTAAAGAGAGCTAGAACTGACCATGTACTGAAACTGAGAAATTGTACTTCTTAAACAACTAGAACAGGTATCCCACTGTGCTACAAATCAGTTGCTCTGTAGCCAGTATTCGTTGACCAAGTCAATCAATAAGGGGGTGAAAAACCTTTTATGTCAAAAGGTCAGCACAGTCTGCAGAAGGGCATTATTTCTGAGGATTTCTAAACACACATGTTGTACTGATTTGATGATAGAACTATCTTAAAGAATACATCCTCTGATTTCAATTGGTTGGCAGTACTTACTGCTCTGTCAAACTGTGTGCATATGCCTGCACAGAGGTATTTTCAGGATTTTTCTCAAAAAGCCTCTATTTCTTTTTGTTCAGCAGTTGTTAAAATGGATTTATTTCAGCAGTAATGTAATCTCACATTGGGATTGATTTTGTGATACTCAATTACACACATGGTGGACCCATATGGTCACTTAGAATATACAAAGTAGCAAGGCTTTTTCCCCACTCCTACTCCCTAATCTCCTGTACACCTATCAGAAAATTCCATGGTCCTTTACAGCTCTGCCATGGCACTAACAGTCTGTCACCCTATTTTGAAGAGTAAGAAGATGTATTGTAAGCTCTTCCAGGTATGGTAGAAGCTTGCAATGGGTTACTTTAATAGTACAAATGTATCCAACTGATGTTTGAGCTATCCCTCTTCAGAATTTAAGTTTGGTGTCCAAATATCTATATTCACACCAATTCTTAACAGGCACCATTTAATTCCCAAACAAAACTACACACAGCTTAAGACAGAAGATGCTACATCACAATTCATAGTGCTATTCTGGACACATCCATCGGTACATAAACTTGTCTTTAGATTGGTAGCTACTACAGAACATCAGTACTTGATATACTTCTTTTGCTGATCTAACCATATCATAAAAATGGTACTGTTGAAAACCATGGATTTCTTATCCAACACTTCCCTTTTTAAAATCACAAATCTCTAGAAAATGTATGTTCTCATAGCTGCTTTTCTCCAGTATCTCAAAGCAGCAAGTGTGTGGCTGTATACACTCAAACTATTTCAGAAACTAACAGCAGTTAAAAAGGAATAACTAAAACTCAGATATACCCGTTATGTTTTGGGGCTGGTACCCCAAGTTGCAGCATTTTTGGTACCTCATCAAATTCACTTAACTACATGAACAGTAGCTGCACTTCCATTTTTGACCATATGATAAACACGTTCTGAAAACATCCGAAAATAGTGCAGACATGGCCATTGGAAAGAAAGTCTGTCAAATTTAATTTCCCTTATTAAACTCTTTGAAACTACAAATATGTAATCAGCAAGCACGCAAAGAGACTAATTCTAGGCAGAAGTAAGAGTGTTTTGACTGAAATCTTGAATCAAAGGTGGTCTTAGTGAGCCAACAGATTTATTTCCAGTATGAACAAGAAGCATGACTACTGTATGAATAACACACCCTCCCTAGCTTTAACCTAGATATCACCAGTGCCAAAAAAGATACAGCAAGTTCTGATCCCTACGGGATACATTACCAAATCTCCATTTTGCTCTAACCCACACTTTAACAGAACAAGGCTCTAATATGCATTATTCTATTCATATCTTAGATAAGTTTAATAAATTGAACAGCATCATAGTTTTTTCCTTAAACACAGGGATTTCTTTTCATGCTTGAAATCATGTATGTGCTCTTGGTGAATGAAATGTTAAAGAAGAAATAATGACTAAACTATTATGGAACCAAACTTTCCATTCTTAAAGTATCTCAATAAACAGGGTTAAGTTTCAAAAGAACAGTAAACTGATTTCCCAGTTAGGGCCCTTCATGCAAGTGCCACATGAATATCCAAAGTATTTTTCTACTTCAGGATCATGAGCCCTCCAAGGAAACTTTTCATACTAACTCTGCAGCTGAATAGCATAAGAAAAAAAAATGAGCAACTTTGTCCACAACTGCATATGGTAGTTCCACCTTGCCGAAACACTTCAAACAAATTACTCCCTTTGTATTGGAGCTGCGTAACTACTCCATGAATTTAGGACTGAACATCAGCAACCCTTTATTTTAAGCTTGTATTTTCTTGACCTCTCACTACTCATTAAGATTTTTTGGTGTTTTTTTGCAGATAAGATAGTTACGGCTAAATGAATCAACAATCTGCCTGGCTTAGTGCTCTGTGCAGTGCAGAGGGACCACTCAGATTAATCCATCTTTATTGGCAATGTAAAGATGCCAACATAAGTATCAAAATAGATTTTTAAACCATCAGATCAATAACATTAAACATTTTAGACAAAAAGAGTTAGGTGAGTGTTTCTCTCCTTACTGTACTCTCTTCCTCTATTCATGACACCTCAATACCATAAGATACTGACTCCAACACAGCCCTACACAAGGCTGGCAGCCTCCACTCCAGCACTTTGCTGGAGTGCCCCACAATCCCCACTTCTCACGAATGTAAGAAAGGCAAGATGCTGGGCAGCACAGGTCAAAAGAGCTCAAGAAGTTTAAGGTGATTAACAGCAACTCTTAAAGAAGTCTCTAAATGTTTGACTTATCAAATATTCTGTATCACATTACTTATGAATGAAATCAATGTTACTGTAAGAGTAAGGAAAGAATGTTGTAAGCACACACATATTCTGTCATTTGTTTGTTGTAAAGCAAAAGCTACAACAGCTTTCAGAGTTTCCCTACCACTGGATGAGGAAATCTGAGCTATATAGTAACACTACAGTGAAAAGAAATTGTAAGCAATTTAATTGAGAAAATCTGATCTAAAAATTAATGGTTATAAATTTCTGGACTAACTATATTAAATGCAAGTTAAGTGGCTTGGGTCTTTTCATAAAACAAACAAATGAGATTTTGGGATCACTTTCCCTGAAAGGCAACAGGATTAACAAACCAAATGGTACTTGCAAGGTCTTGAAATAGGTGTTGTTTATTTTCAATTCTTGATGACCTATTCAATTCCAGAAGACCTATTCCGAGTCTTTAGTTTCTAACAATTCAAACCTCCCAACACTTGCCAAAACTGAAAGTAGGACTTTGTCAACTTACATTGCTGTCATAGCACTCAGCATCTCCTTTTTGCACCACTTAAATCTTTCAGAATAGGAACACAGAAACCCAATGTCCTTTCTCTGCTGCTTTGAACAGACAGCTCTCTTTTTAGCCACTCAGAGAATGTGCTCTGCACTCTCTCATAATTTAATCACTGTCAGTCATAACAGCCTATTGTGAAAAATAATCCACTCATTTATTTTATCATCAGTGCACTCAAGCATGGTCAATTTATGAGAAACATAGTCACATGCATCGGCCACGAGAGATCCATTACAGAGCTGCTGGAAAGTTTGTGAACAAACAAATTGCTTTCCTCTGATTATCCATAGGCTAAATCAGAAATCTCACAGTCTTTCATCATCCTAGTCTCACAGGAGAAACAAAAGAAAACCTTCAAGCACTAGTTCTAGTATTTACCTCAAAACATGCTCACACAGACAGCAGGCTAATTAAAACTTTCAATTTTAACAGTAAATTATGCTAATAATATCTCATCCAAATCAGGTGCTTATGGAAGAAAATGTCATTTTAATCCCATCATACTAGCTCATAGGACATCTGACAGAAGCAGCTCTTTGTGCTGAGAGACCAAAGCACAGCTGCCATTGAAAGAGCAGGAGCTGTAGAAGGAACACTAAATGGCTTGGGAGCTACCAGGCTGGAGCACAATCAGGACTTGCCTAATGCAGTCAGACCAATACACCTGCCTGCATTTAACAAGCCCTGCTCACACTTCCAGGTTAATGAAGTCATGCAAGTAACATCTATGAGCTCTAAGAGATCCAGACAGTGCTAATCCAAGAATTGTCACTATGCATTATCAGTTACAACACGACGGAGGAGTTAGGCGTGAGCACACACATTTTTTAAACACTTGCACACAAATGTATGTGTGCCACTCAGCAAGACCTGCACAGGCTAGAGAGCTGGGCAGAGAGGAACCCAATGAAGTTCAACAAAGACCAGCAAGGAATAACCCCGTGAACCAGTAAAAGGTAGGAGCTGACCTGCAGCAGGTCTGCAGACAAGGACCTGGGGATCCTGGTCAACAACAAGCTGGCCATGAACAAGCAGTGTGCCCTTGTGTCCAACAAGGCCAATGATATCCTGGGATGCATTAGAAAAAGCATTGTCAGCAGGTTGAGGGAGGTCATCCTGCCCCTCTATTCATCCTCCATGAAGATGTATCTGGAGTTCTGTGTCCAGTTCTGAGCTTCAGAGTTCAAAAAAGACAAGAAACTACAGGAGAGAGTCAAAGTGAGAGCTATGAAGGGATTAAGGGGACAGAAGCATCTGTCTCAGAGCTGTGACTGACTGGCCTAGAGACAACCAAAGTGATCTTATCAATGTGCCCAAATATCTTAAGGTGTCAAGAAGATGGGGCCAGACTCTTCAGTGGTGCCCAGTAATAGGACAAGGGACAACAGACACAAACTCAAGCACAGCAAGTCCCACCCAAGTATGAGGAAAAACTTCTTTACTGTGAGAGTGACAGCACTGGAACAGGCTACCCAGAAAAGTTGTGGAGTCTCCTTATCTGGAAACATTCAAAACCTGCCTGTCCATGATCCCGTACAACCGTGAACCTGCTTTAGCAGAGGGGCTGGACTGTGCAATCACCAGGGGTCCCTTTCAACCCCAGCCATTCCATAATTCTGTATACTCTAGTCTTATCTGCCCACCTGCCAAGGATTCCTCAGGAAATACCCTCCTACATGAGACATCATTTAAACTTCTACTAAAATAAAGATTGGTCAGAAAATCATTCAGATTATCATAAATGCTAAGGTCTTTCAAGAATTTTCAATCAGTAATTGCTAAAACTGAATATCTAAAAATATTTTTTAACCACAGCAACTCATTGAATCCTGCCTTTTTGTGTGCCATATGCAGAACACTTGCACAATATCCAGTCTTACAATTCTCTCACCTCTTTCATTTTAAAAACAGGATATAATTTAAAATGTAGTGGTTAAAAAAGTCCAGATTTCCACTGTTAACATTTTCAGTCAGGACATGCAGACAAACCTAGAAATGATCTACAACTAAGTTTAAAAAGAAACCCAACTAAAGAAGCATTGCTTCAAGCAATCAGCCATTAAGCTCCTTGGCAATGTACAGAAGCCTCACCCACCCATCCTTTTGGCAGCAGTAGGATGCTACAGGGCAACCTATGTGGGAGACATGGCAGACATCACTGTACAGTCTGCCAGAGCCTCACACATTTATCTGGAGAAAAATTGTGGAAGTATTGCATATGCTGACAATTTGGAACACTGTGATTTGCATTATGTTGTGTTTTGCAATTTACCTGACCAAGCCAGCATTGCAATTCTTACAACATACAGAGATTAGGTATTTCTTTAACTCTGACAGAAAAGATTTCCAGACAAATCATAGATAATTTCTTTTTTATTGCAGTAAGATTTGCCTACGAGTCAGAGTATAATTAATCCTCCACATGGACACACAATCATGTAATACAAAGCACTCGAGCTAATTAACAGAGCCAATGCATTAGGCAGTTACTTAAGTATTCCTTGTCTTGAAGTGAATTTTTGGCTGCTAGAAGCAAATCTGCTTTGAATGCAACTGCTTTTACAATGAAAGTTAATAAGTGACTTCCACAAGAAACCCACAGTATATCAGCATTGTCTAAGGAAGTATACAGACACATAAAAACTGGTATGAAGAGTATCACGCCTATTCCCTCATTTACAGAAATTCAATCTAGCTTCTAGAAATACGACTTTTTCCAGTTAAATGAATATTATACATTTTGTGCTATTTCTTTGTAAACGTAAAAACATCGCAAAACTTCTGGTTACTTTCTCACTAAGCTACGAATCACTGTATCATTCAACTTGTAGGTGTCAGAACAGTAAAGCAACAGAGCAGCACTGCAACTACCCGAAAAAAACTGAAGTAACTTACTCAAGCCAGTATCATTCAGGACCTTTTCAGGCTTCAAAGGTTACTATTATTGAATTTTCCAGAGTACCCAGTGAGAAGCAATTTTTCATGCAGCAATCAGTATTAAAGTCTGACGAGCCCTCAAAAAAAAAAGGCTGAGAACAAAAGCTGGAATTTATGACCCAATTAGGTCAGACACACCAGTGCCTCAATAAGCAAATACACCAAGTCTGCCATGGTTAGAACCTCTAACTCAGCAATGTTCACATTTGGGACTCATGCACTGAAAATGTAATTCTGCCATTTGTCAATTAATAGATGCAAATTCTAAACAAAACAAAGCAAGACAAAAGTGCACTCCTGCAATCTCATCCACTAAATTAGGCTATCAGGCTTCTCTTAAGAAAAAAAAAACCAAAAAAAAAAACCAAAAAAAAACGTGGGTTTTGATTGTTGGTTTGTTAACTGTTTATCTTTGTGCCCCTGCTGCCTCCCCAGTCTACAAGCTGTTTCCTATCAGAAAGCACTGATGGCAATGTCCCTCACTACGTACGCCTTATACAGATATTTAATACAGGCTATCTATAAATACCCAGAAACTGCCAGTTGTCACTTTTATAAAAGCCTTCAGTTTCAGAATTAAGTCTGAACCGTAATATGTTTTTCAAATATTCTCTACGGACTTAAGCATAAAGCAAATGTATTTCTATAAATTAGATTTACAGAAGCAAACTAACCTTTACCCTTGAGCATGAGTGTGGTCCCAGACAGTCCAAAACTACAGTAAATGTATCTTCTGGCAGCCTAGAAGGGGGTCCCCTTCCAAATTAATTATCAATATCAGGCTATCACAATGGCAGACGGGGTCACCTAAATCCACCACTAGCCATAGGGACGTCACAGCATCACCTGAGATAACAGTGAATCCATGTGGGGACACTGCACTCAGCAGTCCCACTCATGAATTACTGGCAAAGCTTCCCCTCTAGAAAGAGTCTGCAACTCCTGCATTCTCAGCAAACAAAAATTTTTGTGCGAAATCACAGTGCAATGAAGTTTATTGTCACTTTAAGAGCAGTGCTGCTTTAGGATGGCACTAAACAATTATGAACAATTTAGTTTCCTAGGTCCAGGTTCATTTCAATGTCCATTTAAAATAATGGATATTTCTGAAAATGTCAAGATAATTAAAGGAATACTTGCTATAAGGAAAAAAAAAGTCACTAAATCTGTACTCAAAAGAGATTCTCCTGATCACCTTTCCAAAATTTGCACAGACATAATACAATGGTTTGCATCTGACTACACAAAACAATGAGAGAGTTATTCCACAGAAATAAAATTTTCAAGGAAAACTAGTTTCATCCAGGGACACACAGTATCTTACTTGGCAATGACTGACTTGCCAATATCACTAACCTGTGGCTGCATTTGGAATATAATATAAATATATAATCAGTTCCAATTTGAAGCACAGTGTATTGCAGAAACTGAGAAATATCCTTCTATGACACTACATGCATTAAAAGTTGTAGGAGACACATTTGATAATCTCAGAACTCATTGTCACAGCAACTCCAAGACTGGCGTCCAAGTAATATGTCAGGTACAACAAATACTAAGGATAAACGCTATTCAAATGATTGTACTATAGAGTAAGTAGAAAACAGTCTGAACATTTCATACCTCCAGAAATATTAGAAAGAAGCAAATTTGAGAAGTGAAATATTTAGTAGTAAGAAGTTTTCTATTGCCATGACACAACCATCTTTATTCCAGTATTAGACTGGTTACTCTGCACTGACCTTTTTTTGAGAAACTGAAGACTTTCATGGTAGTTAACATATTTATTTGATTTATAAAGGATTTGTTGACTTTTTTTTTTTCCAGAATACTGTTTTCTACACAGTGGATTTACTGGTTTGGCTAGTTCCTCCAATTCTAACAGCAAACTAGAGCAGTATCATAGGTCAAGCACCACATTTCTCAAATTACCTTAGCTTTAAGTTTTGTACACATTATTGAAACACTAAAGCTTTTCAAGGTTCCTTCAACCCTTTATCCTATTTCTAACATCCCAATAAGCCAAAGAATCAAAAGGAAGTTTATTTTAAGAAAAGCTATCAAAGGAGATGAATGATATCACTTATTATGAAGGCATTTTCAAAAGCAGATCACAAAGACACTTTTAAGTATAGGCGATACTTTGTCTATTCCGTTAAGAGGCACCAGTCACATGACTGAGTAACACTATTCATTTGAAAGTCTGGGGACAAGGCAGCCCAAATTAAAGGCTTCCCAGGAGTACTGACAAAACTAGCTTTTCCCAGTTAAATTAATTTTTGCTGCAGCAACAGTACCAGCTCCAACTTCCATCCTTTCTTCCATAGTTTAGGAGCCCCAGGACATCCCCACCCTCACTGTTGTTATTGTGCTCCTGACTTCCCTCTGTACAAATTACCAACCTTTGACAGCTTCCCAGGAACCTGACCACCTTCAACCAAAACAGAAACAGAGCAAAGGATACTGCAGGAATTAAGCTTTGCTCTAGCTTGCCTCTGCCTTTCGCAACCGAGAGCTATTGCAATAACACGCAGTTGCGTTACCCTTCCTCATCCCCATAAATGCCAGGACAGGACAGGGCAGGATGCAGAGGCAGAGGGGTAGGCTGCAGACCACACTCAGCAGTAGCACCCTCAGCCATTCACGCAGCCTTGGTGCCAAAACAGACAAAAAAGAGCCTCCACCCAGAGAATCTTATCCTTTGGTTTTAGACTGAAGTTTTGCTGCCCTTATCAGTCCCACCCACACATCAATTCAGTGACAAAAACCATTAAGCAAAGCATGTAACAAAGACAAATTTTGTTTATACCTTCTCCTTCCAAAAACATTAAAACTATGACTTTGCTCTGAACAATAACTTTTGGTTATAAAATCCCAGCTGTTTGGCAAACTTTTGTCTAATCATTCTAATGAGCCCTCACAGGGGTTTAAACTAAGCATTTCAGTTAAACTTCATTCTTTGGAAGGGTGAGGGTGGGTAGAGAAGGAAAGCAAGCTGCTACTACTACTGAAACAAAACAAGAAGTTAGTTTGTTTCCAGCTACTGCTAAATTCACTGCGCATTATTTCACTTGAACCTCCTGAAGTGCCTCAGGAGACATTCTTCTGCATTAAGTTTGCAATTACACTACAAAGCTACACTATAAATTCTTCATCTCTTTACAGCTGTCCCTCTGTTCACAGCTATACTTAACTGAACTGTTGCCATCAGATACCTGCATTTTGCAGAGACTCAGGGCATACATATCTATTTTAAAAATTATTGTATGACATCTGCATTTCCCTTCAACACTCTTCTTGATATCTGCAATATCTACAACTTGCCAGTACTTCTCAGCCATAGGCTCATTCTTTAAGTGTTTAAAAACTGTAGTCCACTATTCTCCACAATCTGTCAGTCATTAAGAGCTTTGTAGCTTGGCCAGAACTATGTCACAGGCATAAAGCATTTTCAGGAATAATTTCAAAGAGTTATTTTTGTGTATTATTATAGCAGTGAGTATTCTTACTTTCATTCAGGAATACAAAACAAGCGCATGATTGAATTGGTAGCTAAGATAGCATTTTTTAAATTATGGTATCCATCCGGTTAAATGTAGCCCCATTTGGTACCTCCCAAAAAATTGTTTATAATGCTCTTTCATTCAACTTTTCATTGCAGTGCACATCGAGTGTGCCCATTCCTAGCCAAGGTAATTTTTAACAAACTGAATGAACAGCAACTTCCCACCTGGAAGAAGGATGTTGGGTACCACTTAGTGAGACTCCAACTGCTCATTACAATTTTGGTTTAATATGTGACTCCCCAGCTGATATCTCAAATGACGTATTTCAGGTATGTGGTTTTTAAGGAGAAGCCATCTAAACAGCTAATGGAAATAAACAAGGGACAATCTTTCTGCAGAATGTGTAAAGAAAGTTGAAGCAGCAGTCTGTCAATGTGGTAAGGAAAAGACAGAATACAGAACTGGGTACAATGGCTGAAGTTCCTAAATGAAGATCTGCTGCTAAAGGAATTATAACAAGTAATCAAATCTTTCTGTTTGTTTCCATACTATACACACAATAGAGACTTGGTCTGTGAAATCAACAATAACACTTTTCTGCTAATTACTATTAACTCCTTGAATGATCGATATAACACAATTAAGGCAAAGAGTAACAATTTATGTAATTTTTCTTTCCTTGCCTATGGTTACAATCTCTTGTGAAATACCAAGTGCTTAGAAATGAGATTCAGGATCCTTGCCTTAAGATAGATACCTACAGGTAAAGACCAATCTCGACAAGTTGTGGTACTGCCCTTGGGAATCCACTTCTTGAATCTCTGTACAGAGAAATCTATTCTTATAAAATATCTTCAGGAAACAGCTTAGACACGTTTGTGATGTTATGAATGCAATTTCTTAATTCATGCTAGATTTTTTAAAAAACAACCCTCTATCTTCATGACAAAGACTCCTTCAATACCTTGATTCTAAAAAGATACAAAACACTTCACATGTGGCAGATACAAGGAAACCATGGAAGACTGCAGTTATTTCAAGAGTCCCTTCATTGGCAGGACTTCAGTTTGCCCTTGAGGAAAAAGAAGTAATTTGTTTTGTTAAACCAATTCCTTTGCATTACAAAGAGTAGCTTCTATATGCACGGTAACCAAAGTTTCCATTTTTTGTAACTTCAGCTTTCCTTGTTCCAGGCTTAAAAAGCTACATTTGAGATCACACCACAGACCAACAGATATGAGATAAAACTAAGCTAAGAGCACCAACAATTTGTGTCAGGCATTTCACCCAATCAGATAGGTAGACAAGAAATTTACATGCCATAAAAACAGACCCCAACATATAGCTTACACAAGGTTAAGAAGAACGTCAGTAGATAAGCTTCCATTTTTTGTTAAGATGGTAACTTAAAATCTCCTTAATGTTATAAGAAACTGGCTGGCTTTAAAAAAATTTTTCCAGAAAAAAATCCCATTGTAACCGAAACCCGAATATGTAACTTAACTGCTCCATAAAATCAGTTTACAATCCAAAAATTAGTCAAAATATTCCTCATATATTTCTCTCCCATCTGCTAAAAACATTAGCTTCAATATTGAAGGGAATATCCTAAATTTTAATATGTAAGCTTTACACATTTTAAAGCAAGTTTTAAATACAGTAAAAGCTGCTTGAAGGCATAAGTTGGAAAGACATGAAATTCCATTATTTGCTACTCTCCATACTGATTCCATAGAATGATGATAAAATGGATTTGTAGATGGAATGTTCCTGTAAAATTTCAGAACTGTATTCTATTCAGTTGACTTAGAAGAACAAGAAGTTGACATAACACTCAAATTGTATTAACATAACACTTTAGCTACCTTATGAAGTATGCTTATGTAAACCATTCGGGTATCTGAAAAAAACAAGTATTAAAGGTACTAAACTCTTCTTGAAAACTAATGGATAGCTGGACATCCAGGCTCTTCCTCTGAATCTTTCCCATACACGGACATCTACTCTCCTCATTTGCCTCCCTTCACTCAACAGTTTTATTTCATTTGAAAAATCTAAGTTATTTCAGCAGCATGGCCATCACTCTCACAGAAAGTCTTCACAGCAAACATAACTGCTCAGCTATTTTTCCCTATTCTTGTGTAAATGGGGAAGCTACTGTCACCTCAAATGGCACAGTTTGCAATACAGGTCTAAGCACCGACAGAGGATTAAAGTTCACACCATTATGTTTGGTCCCAATCAAACTTTGAAAGAGATTTACCCTTTAACTTTTCATTTGATAAGCAAGAAAAGACTGTGTCCACAATTTCTGGAATGCCTGTGTGGGCAATGCCATTTGTAGTTCTGGGGGTTGGTGCACTCAAACAATGGTTTATTGGAGATCTTTCAGATACAATTACATTGCAGACCATCGGTTCTATCACAACAAGCCGGGACTCTCCTCAAATTTAGCCAGGATATTTATTCACAGGATATTTAACTAGGATGCAGAGGGGGTTACCAGAAGCATGACCATAATCTTGCCTTCTCCGTCTATCCCCTACCCTCTCTTTTCCCAGTGCACTTAGGAAGGAAAAAGAGCCAAGGAGACCAAACAGTACCCATCCCCACAGAGTTTTCTGCCCTGCTGCAGAGACTGGGATTTATAATCAAAACTGTCTGGGACACAGACTGCTGCTAGTGTTGCCTGCAATGTTGGCAGGCTGTTAAAGTTACAAAGAGAAAAATGTGCCAAAATATGTACTCTTGCTTGCCAAGCATATAATCCTGATGCATACTTCCTGATAGGAAAAGGATTTAATAAATATGAGACAATTTCCTTTTCCCTTTGCTTAGAAATGATCTTCTTTCCCACATGTTTAAGGCCAGAGAATAAGAAACAGCACAACTTCCACATTTAAAAGAAGCTCAGTTAATTCTCTGCCTGGAATACTCCAGTTCATTTGATCAAGCACATTCTGTATTTTCTTAGCAACTCAGATGACAATCACCAGGACAAGTTTTGGAATCTAAGAGAGTCTCCGCCTCCTGTTACTCCTGAAATACTTCAAAACATGTTGGAGAGCTGGATTAGTTGGTGGACATGGTCCCAGCTGTTGCTGGGCTCACTCCACAGCATGCTGTACTTGTAGCTTCTCTCCTGGGTGGAAACAGCACGGGAATATCTGCATGGAATTAGGGGTTTTACAATTGAACCATGGCATGCCCTTGATTAAAATGAGGGGTAGGGAAGTTTGCTACAAACTTTCCAATCAGAAAGTTTAATTAGAAAGCTGGATATATATAAATTGAGGGATAGCTTCTGTTGCTTAAAAAACCAAGTAAGTACAAGAGCAATTTTGTGTATCAGAAGTAACAGACAACAGTCCAGGGCTGAGGCACTCAAGCTTACTTCATTACTGTAGCTTGGCAATGTTCAGTAATTTATTTAGTATCTTCCAATGAGTGATACTTGTAAAATACTACACAAACCAAGGCTAGAATTTCAAGAGACTCATTAAGGAAAAAACTAAAGGTAGATAGACAGCAATACATTCAATAGATCTGTTGAAAAAACAATGTGAAAGAGATACTAATAACTGTGTTAAAACCCTATGTCAAAAATAATCTTAATACGCTTAAGAAAACTTACTTTCATAATAAGGGTTTCAAAGAATAAACAGTTGTCATTTAGGTCTAACAGAGGAGAGTTTCCAAGTACTGAAAGATACTCAGCAAATTACTGAAGTGTTACTAAGGTAACGATCACGATTGTATTTTCCCTAACTTGCAACATCCTTCTGCTAGGTAACATCTTTTCCTATTTACAAAAAAGGAGGAAATAAGACCTTTCACTCATAACATGCTGTCAGACACTTCAGTAGCTAAATTATATTCAGCAGTGTGAACATAAAAGCTTAGAGGATATAGCAAAACAGTTGACCTGGGTTTTGGAACAAAAGTTGTAAGCAAGATGAATGTCTGCCTCCCAAGTAACAAATGATAAGACAAAAGGAAAACAGCCTCAGGTTGCATCAGGGGAGGTTTAGATTGGATAGAAGGGATAATCTCTTCACTGGAAGGATGGCCAGGCACTGAAAGAGGCTGCCCAGGGAAGTGGTTGTCACCATCTCTGGAGATGTGGTGCTTGGGGACACAGTTTACTGGTGGACTTGGCAGCATAAATGTAACAGTTGGATTCAATAATCTTAAAGGTCTTTTCCAGCCCGAACAATTATACGATCCAACGAACAACGGAGTTTATACAGCAGCAAAAATTGGCCTGACAGCAAAAGACAGCCTACAAGCAGGTACTTTTACCAAAAGTATTAAGCATTCTTGAAAGTAAAAAGCAGACAAAAGGGCTAAAGATTTCAGAAAACCAGGTATTAATCTAATCAAGCTGAGAACAAGAAATATCAACATCACCATGTATTAGGAATAGAATGGCAAAGATTATTTTGAACTCCAGCAAGAATGATGTTTGAAACATTACAGTTCTTGGCCTGGTTTCCTATAGAAATACAACCTATGCAATCATAGTGCTTGTTCATCTGTTTGTTATTCTTCTCTAGTGATGTTTAAGTTCAATGGTCAATCTGAATCAAATTTAGCAATGGTCCAGAGGTCTCAATAATACTTAATTATACAGGGCATGCAAAGCCAGTATGGTAGGAAAGAAATCCCAATTAGTGCAGAGTGTCTAGTATAAATCCATAAGTAAACCTATTTTGCTTGCCTTATTAGCTTTACAGTCAGCACCTACCAGCCAAACAAAGGAAATACTTATCTAGTGATAATTTGGATGGTTCTGCATCAAGTAGACTTAGGGAATAATATAAGAAAACAAAGAAAAGATGTTCTGACAGGACAAACATTTATTAGTGACAGGAAATAAAGCTGGTATTCTGTTATAAAGGAAAGCATGAAAAAGTCATGGAAGACTATGTCTCAAGGTCTTCTGCTTTAGTTTTAAATATTGAAAGATCTGATGCTTTCAGGTAAACCTGAAATGAATTCTGAGGAGGATTACACGAAGGTCAACAACATATTTGTTATCACTACCTATGAGAGGCCACTATTCCACTATTCACAGAATTATTTGGTTGGGAGGGACCTAAAAGTTCACCTAGTTTCAAACTCCTGCCATGGGCAGGGATACCTCCCACTGGACCAGGTCACTCAGGACCTAATCCAACCTGGCCTTGAACACTTCTAGGGATGGGGTATCCACATCATCTTTGGGCAACAGCCACCAGTTCCAGTGCCTCATCACACTCACAGCAAGGAACTTCTTTCTAACATCTAATCTACACCTATCCTCTTTCAGTTTAAAGCTTGAATTAAATTACTGAATATTGTACCATGGAGCATAAGAGCATGAAAAGAGGAGAAAGGAGAAAGAACACGAGTGGAACAATATTACAAATACATGAAAAATTATTATTACTCAAAAATTCTACTGCACATGTCTTGCTTTTACCACACTATTACCACGTTTATTAGAAAGCTTTTGAAATAAGTTAGCAGAAGAAAATCTAAGCCAACAGTCAGCCAATTTCTAGGCTAATATAAGCCAATTTCAGCTGATATTAGATAGATGGGATCTCTAAAATCAGTTCATTCATCTTGGAGGACTTATGAGTTTTGCATTCTGGGTTTCTTCCATCTCCTCCTCCACCGTTACATTCAGAATGCAAACTGATTTGTGCTTTAAGCTAAAGAATCTGTAACTCGAACATGTGAATAGTTAGCTGATCATAAAAGCACAGAGCTGCAAAGCTGTGCCTGCTGCAGGTATATGAACTAGTAATGCAAAGGGGATATAGATGAAGAAAAAAAACCCAACTCTGTCTCCTAAATTGCTAGTTTGATAATTTTAGTCAAATATTCATGCTGGTTTTGCAAGTATTCAAGCTGAGTCTGCTTACACTGGTTATGAATGCACCCTAACACAAAACTTTAGAGAGTCACCCTGAAATTTTGGCAGCAACAATTCCTCAGATTACAAATAACTCATCATTTCTGTAGTCCTGTCACAAAGGCAGAGAATTTGTGACAGCTTACTGGGCATAGTGTCCTCTTAAGCCTGGAAGCAAAGCACACATCAGCTGTGCATGGAAACATAAGGATCACATCCTAAATCAAAGGGTTACCTTTACTCACAGCTGGGTAGTCCATCCACTTCCAATCTACACACTAATGGACAGTTTCAAAATGCAATGACGGCTTAGACAGAAACACCTTCAGATATAAACAATACACAAAGCACTTTGGTGTCACCCAGGGAACTGACTATGCCAAATTCCACATATATTCTTTCGAAGAACACACCAAGTTCAGTAGGCTACATTAGAAGTATCCACTACAAAATACTTCAGACAAGTTCACTTGCAGGCTTTGTAGATCTTAAGCTGCTTAATTAAGTTTCTTGACTTTGGGAGGAAATAAAAATATAAATCAAGTTGCAATATTTTTCAGACTCTATGGGGAAGAGAAAAAAGTCAAGGGTCTCTGACATCTTATTACAAGAATTTGGCAGATCTGATTTAGAACTCTCAATGGCACCTCAATCTTTTCTGAAAGGTCAGGAGATACCTCACACTTAGCAACACTCGTCTCCTAAGCTTATGTAAGCTACAGAGTAAGCACAGACAATATAGTCACAAGACCACCAAAAAGAAAATAATCATAAAACATTCAGAAATCCCTTAATGCATCCATCTCTTCATTTTTAGGATAAAATAATCATAATTTTCATTACATGAAATTCCTCTCATAAAGCTATTTTCCACATACTTATCTACTGCTTTATTTCAGCATCCTCTCTTGTGTGAATTGCCAGTAATGATTCTAGAAAATCACTGTAACTAGCCATTTTGATGCAAGAACTTCTTTAACTGAGAGGTCAGTTTAAAAATGTGGTATTACTGCAGGCAATGGTAGTATCATAGTCAGAAGAAATTAATTCCACTAATTAAATACTGTATAAGAACAATGGGAGTATAAAGTCAACATCAACAACAGTCAGTCAAAATGTTTTAGAAGTATTTTAGTTTCATAGACCAAGTTAAATATTTAAGTCAAAACCTCCCTATATTAAGAGGAAATAAAAATCATTTGCAGGAAACAAATCAGTGTTTTACTGATCACACATTGCTATGCTGCCTCAAACGTCTTGCAAGCACAAACCCCCGACAATCCTGCCTTACTTCAGACTGCAAGTCCGATTATTTCTCACTTTCTCTGCTTTATGCTATTCAGTAACTAGTTCCTAGTCCGACCTTTAAATATCAACACTTGCACTATGAAACTCAAAAAACAGCCACAAAGCCCCACCAGCTGTGAGAGAAAAAGACTACCAGCATTAACTCATTAGGTGAAGTAAGTACAGCTTATCCTAACAGGGTACCAAAGGCTGCAGAACAAAAAACATAGGTGACCTAATAGGGAAAAAAAGTTATTATAGATTCCTCCTTTTGCCTTAGTTCTCACCCCAAAGTTAAACCCTCTTTAGCAGAGCAATCAGAAATTGCAAGTTAGTGGAAGTCAAAGCCCAGGATCTCTGTAGCAATGCACTCTACATGCAGTAACTTTCCTCATGCTATCTCTTCCCCCTGTGCAGCAGCAAGCAAAGAGTTTGACGAGTTTGATCTTTCTGTTCAGTTCTTCAAAACTTCTACACTAAAATTAGCAAGTGTGTTTTGAAGAAGAGCAGCAATACAACAAAGCATAAAAATTACTCCAAGAAGTAATTACAATCGAGTCAGTGGAAAAACTGAATACAATAGTACACTCTCTTAGCTGAAAAGCAAGAGTAAAACTCTTGCAGAGTATTCTAGCCCTTTGCAGAATTACCAGTCCTTCAGGGTATTAGCAAAGACAGTTCTGTCATGTGAATTGATGCGTACTACTGAAAACTAAGTGTAGCCTATGGCAGCACTTTTCAAGTACAAAGACAGGTCAGTAAATTGAAAGGTTTTCATGCAAAGGAAGATACACCTTAACAGCCAACCAGGCATCTCCTTTAGTCTAGGGGGGTGAAAGCAGCAACAGTCGTTTTCAGAAGAAAAGGTCAGAAGCACTGGCTAAATATGGGAGTATATTCAGCTTACCTAGATTCTACATAAGGGTCTTTATGTTGCAATCATATTTATGTAAGCCCTGTATTAGATTATCTCATTGTAGCAATAGTTATGTCGCCTATCTTTAATGAAAGCATTCTGAGGTGACTATTTCAATTTCAGCTAAAGCCCTGAATGTGATCCCTTTCACATAAAGCAACAAGAAGCCTTCCATACTAAAATAGTGTCAGCATTTTAAAAATCCAGCTGTGGATCAAGTAACATTTTACTGCTCACATCAGAGACAAAAAGTTTTGCATAACTTCACAGCATGTAACCATCAGACCACTCTCAACTCACTACAAATGTTTCTTTAGCAATGACTAGCAGAGCAAAAGCCGTCTTCAATTCTTCAGCAGCACAGAACTTTGTAAATAACAGCAGTGTTTACTTTAATTCAAGGGGAGACCAAAAAAGAACAGAAGAAAATGAAGTGGGGAGAAGAGGTTACAAAGGGCTTGTTTGGAGTTGAAAGGATGAAGGGGAGAAAATACAGTGAATCACACATTTAGAGCATAAACTGAAATGGAGGAGAGGGAAAAGAAACCATACAACAGTACATCTACTGCTGAAAATGAAAACCTAACTTCTGTTGCTGAACACAGCCTCCTAACTCCATTCTTCTTTTTAAAGGCTCCACAATAGGAGCAAATAGTTCAAAAGTATCAGCCTTGCATGATCAATGGACACAGAGCTGCCCACAGACATCACTACTTCAATTAGCTCAAATTTAGATTGAAGTAAAGTAAATTACTATCTAGTTAGTGACCAAATTTGCTATTCAAATGTTTGCGCATGTAAGATAGACATGATAAAATGTACAAAAGCCACACTTGAAGCTCTCCAAACCAGACAAAGAAATAATGAATCATAGTCAGAAATGTCCCAAGTATCTCTAGTTCCAATTCACTCCCACACAGCAGTACATTTTCCCTCCATGCTATCATAATTCACATACCATTTCAGGCTAATAATGCTCTGCAAATATAAGTTTAAAGAAAAAAATCTGTAATTTTCCTTTATGTTACTGAAAAATGGAAATAATTATAACTTTAAGCTTGCAAAAAATCTAATGGCAGAATTGTCTTTTATAAAAAAAGTGCTAATACCCTAATAATAGCAAACAACTAGAAAAACAGTACAGGTGGAATTCCCATTATAGCAGAATCTTGCTGTTCTAATAAGAGTATTTAAAATTCATGAAGCTTTGCTTTGACAGATGACAAAGTTGCTATTCTATGATTTTTTTTTTCTCTTTAATTTTATTAAAGACATATACACTGCAAAACTTTCCAACTTTGTTTCTGGATGAAAACCAAGCTAACTGCTCTGTTGTGCAAGAGAATTACTTGAGCCCCTACAACAACCAAAAACCTCAGTAAGAGAATTTCCACATAGCTTTTCAAGTACTAGTTATGTACGTGAACTAATACTATACCTGAAATACTACTATACCTGAAGCATCTGGGAAAGTAGTTTTTAGCAGTAAAACAACAAGGTAGACATTGTGAGATTCCAATGGATGTGGTCAACAAAATAGTAGCCATGTCCCCACCAAGGAGCAAGAAGGAAACACAAGCTTTCCAAGGCACTGTGGGTTCTTGGAGGGTGCATTTTCCAGATTACAGTCAGGTTGTAAGTCCTCTCAATGAAATGACTCAGAAAAAGTGGGGGATTTCAAGTGGGGTCCTGTACAACAACAAGCTTTTGAACAAATTAAACAACAGATTGTTCATGCAGTAGCCCTTGGGTCAGTCAGGAAAAGACAAGATGTGAAAAATGTGCTTTACACTGTAGCCAGGGAGAAAAGTCCTTCCTTTTTTCTCTGGCAAAAAGCACCCAGGGAGGCTCAAGGATAAGCCCATGATTCCTGCAGCTGGAGATGCAAAGGATCCCAGGCCTGTTACACCCCAAGTGAGACACCAGCAACTTTTGAAGGAGTTTGAGCTTAGAAGCGACTGGCATTGAAGCACCGCTTCTTCTGGCACCTCGACTGCCAATACTGGGCTGGACGTTCAAAGGGAAAGTCCCTGCTCCACATCATGCCACTGATGCTATGCAGAATGGGCAGGTTGTGCTGATCACACAGCAAGCTCAAATAGGAAACCCCAATCACTCAGGGATCTTGAAAGTCAGCAGAAACTGGCATGAAGGCAAAAATTTCAGACTATCATCATCAAAGGAGAAGGTAACACATGCTGAAGACGCCCTATCATATAATCAACCACCAGAAAATGCAAAGCAATGCACTCTCTTTACTGACAGCTCCTGCCACACATTGAAAATGGAAAGCTGCCATACAAAATCTTACACAACAAGCTGCAGAAGCTATTGAGAGACAAGGTGGATCAAGTCAGGGTGCAGAGCTGAAAGCCATCCAGCTGGCTTTAGATATCGCTGACAGAGAAAAGGCCAGCGCTCTACCTCTACACTGACTCATGAATGGCGGCTAAACGGCCCAGGGGTGGCTGGACTGACAGAAAAAGGTCATTTGGCAGTACAGAGGGAAACCCATCTGGGCTGCTGAAATGTGGCAAGACATCACTGCCTAGGTAAAGAAGTTGGCCATAAAAATATGTCACATAGACACACACATACCCAAGAGCTGGGCTACCAAAGAACACTGCAACAATGGACAGGTGGATTGAGCTGCCAAGATTAAAGTGTCTCAGGTGGATATGGACTGGCAACATAAAGGTGAATAATTTCCGGCTCCATGGGCCCATCATGCCTCATATAATCAGGGAAGCAATGCAACACACAGATGTGCCTGTGATCAAGGGGTCGAGTTAACCATCAACACTGAAATATGGGCTGCAGTCAAGCAGGTAAGGCCGCTGTGGTATGGTGGACTATGGCTGGAAGAGAAATATGGGGAGGCTCTGCAGATGGATTACATCACATTGCTGAAAACCCACCAAGGCAAGTGCTACATGCTTACAATGGTAGCAACAATCCCTGGATGAATGGATACATACCCTGTGCCCAGAACACCATCTTGGGCCTTGAAAAGCACACCCTGTGGCAACATGGCACCCCTGAGAGAACTGAGGCTGACAACAGGATTCATTTCAAAAATAATCTTACAGACACCTGGGCCAGAAAGCACAGGATTGAGTGGATATATCCTACTCCCTATCAGGCATCAGCCTCTGGGAAAATTGAACAGTACAATGGACTGTTAGAAACCACATTGGAAGCAGTAGGTGATGGGGCCTTCAAATACTAGAATCTACACTTAGTGAAGGCTGCCTGGTTTAGTTAACACCAGAGGCTCCACCAATCAAGCTGATCCTGCCCAATCAAAACCCCCACATACCGTAGAAGGGGATAAAGTCTCCACGGTGCATTTGAGGAATATCAGTTTCGATTGGTCCTGTCTAAAGCAAACGCAAACCTATCTGCGTGATTGTTCCTGTTCGAGGACCTGGGGGCAGTTGGTGGGTAATGCAGAGAGATAGGGAAACCCAATGTGTACCTCAAAGGGATTTGATTTTTGGGTGAGAACAGTCTGCAGTGTTGAATTTTATAATACTAGCTGCTGAATGACACTGCCACTGTATGCCGTAACATGGGCAATGAATATGGTCTGCTCCAGATACACAAGGCATAAGCTCCTGGTGTAGCTCACAACCACATGGCAGCACACCAGCCCTTCTGCCCTGGAAGGCATCTAGATGTATAGAGACCAAAGCCATGGACCAAATTAACTCAACAGACATCTTGGAGGGACAGCCGTTGACTACTGAAATGATACGTATGCTTGTGTGTTTATATATCTGTACATATATATGTACAGATAGGTGTACTACAGATAGGTGTAGGATTTGGGCATGACATAAATAATATAGACTAGTGGGAGAACAATGTCCTGGTTCCAGCAAGAGCAGGGTTAATTTTTACAGTAGCCAAGAGGGGGCATGGCCAGGAGGCAAAGATTATTCTATACCACCTCTCATCATTTTCTGGGAACAGGGGAAGTAGACCCTTCTGCATTGTGTAGTGTGGTGATGCAGTCAGGTATTCACCAGGCTCCACGTGGGGAGCACTCATACGTGAATTGTTCACCTTCCCTGTACACTCTGTTATTAATATTGTTGCAGTTACTGCTCATGTTCTTATTTCATTGCTATTTCCAGTGAATTGCTCTTAACTCAATCTCTACCTTGGATGCTTCCAATTCTCTACCCCATCAAGGGGAAAAGGGGGGAAGGGGAGCAGGGAAGTAGGTGAGCAACACATGGTTCAGAGTTTCCCAATAGGAATACTAAATTGGGGAATTTCCTTCCTAAACCTCCTTTAGGATGCCCCAGTGCTGTACCACAGTCTGCCCACAACCACATGTAGTGCCAATAGAGATAACAGGAGATAAGTGACTGGTTACAACTGGTGGGAGGCATAACCTGCAACCAGTCAGCAGGAGGTGCTCTTCTCTAAAAGAAATAAATTCCATACCAATAAAAAAACCCACACAAACCAACTTTGTATCCCAAAACAGAGAGATTATCTTTATTCCATTTGATACTGAAAAACTGGAGTACAATGAAAGAATAAAAAAGACTTCACAAGCTACAGAAACCACTTTCAAGCAATTAATAAAATTACGTTAAATAGTATCCCCGATAATATTAACTTTATTTTCCTTTAATTTGGGTTGCTACCTTCATTATCATTTACCAGGGAACACATACAAACATACTGCCTGAGTTACCTGAAACAAAGCATTAGACAGGCAGGCAAAAAAAAGAAAAAAAACCCTATCACCAAACATCAAAAATGAATCAGCCAGAGAAAACCACATTTTTCCCAAAGTAAGTGCTTGTGCTTTTACCTTCTTGACATAACCAAGGATCTAATAATAGTCACAGAATATAAAATCACTTGTTGTGTCTTCAGCTGTTAGTTTAACTGCTTAGATACTGAGCCTTCTAGCAAAAGTCATGTACTGTTGTCAACCTTGGGAATAGTACAACATGAAAACCCACTCAGAAATTTAAAAATAACACTTGCAGAAAAATCTCTACAGCATAACTACTTCAAGTCTTAAAATATTTAACCAAAACCATTAAAGAAAAACTGACTTGTTTTAAATATGAGTAAAACACGAACACCCTTGTGAGCTTTTAAACAGAAAGGATCCACAGATTTTTTTAAATGAATATCCTTTATGAGCAAGCAAAGATCATAAAGCAGTAGAAGAATGAAGCAGGTTAATTTTTACTTCAATAAGCTTAACATGTGGACCACAACATACCAGCCTTTTTGCCTCTCTTTTCTTGCAAGTAACTCTACCAGGCAAATTTATCTTCCTACATCATTCAACAGTTCATAGACAAGATGTTTCATGTCAGAAAATTAGGGCTCATGACAGTGACTAAACAGTTTGCCCAAGAAAAACTGTTTCCATCTGGTCCCATTCCAAAGTGTTAGCATGCTACGTACAGCACATGTCTTGCCCTTTATCCAAGGCATGATGTACCACCACAGGGTAACTTTACAGTAAGTCAACCAGTTTCATACTAGGTGTTGCCCTGGAATACAACTTGAATTTTTTTTTTTAAATTAAAAATAAGGGAAACTAAGCAAAGGTCTGAAAAAATGCAAAGAAGCTACATTTTTATCAAGGCAAAAAAATGGTTGAAGCAAACTTGCTCCCAATATGCTGCGAACATATTTTGCCTTTTTCACACTAGCCTTTAAAGATCCAATTGCAAGCAATAAATAGAACTATTAGTTCTTAGTCCAGTATATCAAATCTCATGATTCCTCAAGATTCAGAGTTGGATTTCTTAGATTTTCAAACAAATCAGCTCAAGCAAAATATAAAACCTGTGGGTATTTCTACAAAGCTTTATTACACTTTTTGAAACAAAAGGAACAGAAGTCCAGAGTACACAAGAGACAAGAACTAAAGCAGCTTCTAGAGTCATCCTTTCATATCAGGGCTAAACTTGTACAAACTCTTCCTTCAGTGGAAAATGTCTCACATTTAATTCTAGTTAAGGTCTCTAGTTAAGGCCACAAATATTCTGTTTGGATTCCTGATCTTGTAATGGTCTAAGGATGAAAGTAGAATGTAGAGTCATGTACCTCTGACTAAATTTGCCAAAACCAGTGGCCATGAGGGGATATGAAGGGGGCAGCAGTGTTATATGTGTCATTTCTTAAAACTAGATTGACCACATCACCCTGCCACTCTCCCAAAGTCAGAACACTGTCATTTATTACTGTGCTCTGCAGCACAATTTTTGCTTTGGATTAAATTTTTAGACATAGAACTCTCTTGTAACAGAGCTCATTTCACAGAGCATATCTATGGGAAAAGTGCCTTTTGTCCAAGAATTTTCTCACCTACAACACAGGGTTGCAGTATTTCTAACTTCACATTTAAATAGTTTAATTTCTTCCACAGTACAAGAACAATGTAACAGTGTAAACTTTTCCCCAAAAATCCCTCAACTATTCAGTCTCAACATTAAGTCATTATTCTGCAGTTATGCCGTGACACTTAAACAGCATCCTTACTTTCTGAAGTGTCACTGGGACTAAATCCAGAAATTACAAAAACCTGTAATGTTTTAATATGCTGTGTGTTTCACCTTACCTTTTAATTTGACTTAGTAGAGAATCTGGGGACTATGAAATTTCATCCTTCAGAAACATGTCTTACCTTTCATAATGAAAAGCTTTCAACGTGTTTGGAAATACAATGGTCTCAATATAAGCAAATACAAGGGGGGCAGGGAAGGGTGGTGAAGGCAAAATAAATCTTTAAGTGCACAAATTTCATTAAACATTAATTGCTCTCTGTAATATATCCTCAAGCACACACACAGAATCAAGAAAGCACACTGGGAAAGTGAGGCCAAAAACCCAACAGCTTAAGTTAACTAATGAGATAATTAGAGGTCCAAAACAGGTTTAATACTAAAATCACTTACAACTGGGGTTTGTAAACAAGGAGCAGTAAAATCAACATGCAGCAATCCCAGCCTTGATCCAAGCAGCTGCCTCTAACCATAATATATAGTGATCTTTGACAAATATTGTCTACAGAAGGGACAAGGCAGCCATAAGACAAAACATGAACTTAAGAATTAATTTAATGCTACAGCATTCTTTGGTTCTGGTTGTGAGTTCCCCACTCTGCTCACCCTCCCTCCAGACACTGGGTTTATTTCAGACTTGTTGTGGAATGACATACCCTACCAGGAAATGTACCCAAAAAAAGCCATACAAGAAAAAGGAATCAGTCCTCTAAGAGCAGATCAATGATATACAGGGCATATTTCTGAAATTGTTGATGATGAAACAGCAGCAGTTACGGTATTATTTAAACACAGCTTTTAAGTACAACTTCAAAAGGAGAAGCCAAATGGGATAAAACAGCTTCTTTCAGCTGAGGAAACAGCAAATAGATTGTTTACAAATAATGTCTACAAAGTACAAAACACTGTATTTGGAAATTGAAACTTTCAGATCCAAAACTGAAATGTTCTAAGATGTTTGCAAGACATACTTTGTATATTCTAACATATTTTATTGATGAATCCCTGCTTTTGTGAGTAACTGGAAGCAATAAAAGTGTTTTAACAAATGTGAAACCTAAGCACATTTTTATCACCAGATTTTAATTTTGGTTTGATTTTCAGAAGTAGGAGGATACATGCTGAATCAGTTATAATTCAAAGGTCTGCCTAGTATGAATTCAAAAACTTGAATTAAGAATATATATTTTAAATCCCATACACAGGATAACTGAGTATTTCAAATTAGAAAAAGCTGTTCTAATTTTCCATTGTGGTAAGAGAGCACATCATGCATTTTAAATGTATACTGAAGCTTTTCATACTCTTAATAGAATTCTGTGTTCTTAAAACGTTGTAGTCAAATTCTTACCCAGGCCACTAAAAAGAATACCACAGTTACAGTCTATACTTCTTTAGCCACAGTAATGGGATAGCAGCAAATTACAGTAGAATCTGGTGTTACATTTAGATGTACAACACTACTAATTAGAGAGTAATTTCAACAAATATCTGGTTAAACTCTGCTTTGTCATCAGTGCAAGCAATTTAAGATGAAACTGACCTTTTAGAAAGTCCATGCTTTTTTTTTTTGAGTCTATTTTTATTTTCTGGTTACTGAACATCTCTTCCTACAAAACAGTTTTCCAGCTTTGCAAACAGAAAACCACACAGACAATGTTAGAAGCAAAAGGGAAGATTCAAGCCTAGTGAACCACAGCAATCCACAGTTCTATTTAAACTGTCCTTAGCTAACCCTACTTGACCACTCAATGGCAAGATCTTCTAACAATGACCTTACAGAGCACACAGGCTGCAAGACTTAGTAACAGCAAGGTAAGCTAAAAGACAGGCTTCGTCAGACCCTTCAGAAAGAATACAGGGAGGAGAAACCAAGATACAGACAAATATGAGCACCATGATAGATACAATATCAAGTAAAACAACCAGTTAACCCCCTAGACACTGACAAAAGTCACCAGTTTTAAAGGAGAGGATCTTCCTGGAATTCTCCTTCACAAGAATTCTCTGAAGAGCCATGCTACTATTAATGAGAGCACTACTGAGATGAACAGTAGTAGTACTTTTATCTCCTTTAGAAAACAAAAAAATCCAACCAAAGAAACACAAAAGCAAAATACTACTACCTGCTTCTGAGACTCTGCAGAGTCAATCAGTTTTTACACAAGAGGCTAACTTCACTGAAGTCAGGCTTTCAAAGCATCCCATGTTTTAGTCCAGTCATGAAACATGCCATCAAAGGCAGCTGTGATGCGCACAGCAAAGGGCTGGCATCTGATATTCTCCTTTACAACATCAACTCACAAAATTGCTGTAATGCAGTGTTTGTGTAGTGCCTCTAAGACGTCAGACAGTACTGCAAGTGAAACAAACCTTTTTCCCCTAAGTCTGTTAAAATAAAAAAATCTGCATTCTTGCTGAGCTGTCCCACCTGCAGCACACACAAGTCTATAATCTGATACTACAAGTGGAACATACTTTCCTCATTTCACTAGCCAAACAGAACAGCTATTTTTGGACTACCCAGTACTAATTAATCAATATTCTGTTGATGTGGCCTTCACTTAGTCTGTAAATCTTTACAAAGCTCTCAAAGACAAGGTGAAGTCAATGGAGGAAATGTTACCAGTAAAATTACCTCCACAGAAGAGTGTACACCACAAACTTCTTAAGTAGAAGTCAAAATATTTACTGCATCATCAAGATGTTCTTTTCTATATAATATAACAAAACTGACAACTCAAGCCATGTAAATTTATCACATCAACAGCCAAAACAAATGAGAAGTTGAAACAGAACACAGAATTTTGCCTATTTACTAAACTGATACAGTGAATCTTCTGATCTAAAAAAACAAATCACAAATTACCTTTCACTCCACTAGGAATCTTGAAAGATTTGTAGAGTGCAATCAACTATGACAACTGGATAACACCACAGTATCTTCCTTATCTGTAAGGGAATAATTCAGAGTCAAATTACACCAAAAAATTAACCCACTGAATAAATTAGAAAACCAGGTAAGTGAAACAATGGTGCTAAAATGATAAACATTTTAAAAATGCGAACACCCTGACAAATAGGAAGAGAAAGAAACCTCATACCCAGTCACTTAACTTGCACTCTGATTTCTGTCTCTTAAAAAAATAGAAGTGTGGCAGTTTATTTCAAAATCTGACACTCTTGGTGTTTAAAGTAGCCTTAGCCTCCAAATCACAAGGTCAGAGATAACCCCTTACGATGTAGTTTGACTTCTTGTATAGCCCAAACTACAATAATCAGACACTTCCACATCCCCTTTTCTTGCTTCCATCCTCTTTCTTGTGTCCATCCATTGTGTAAGTACCCAATGAACAGTTTTCCAACACTGCTTTTCTTGGGTTAATTTTGCTTGCACTGAGGAAGACAGCCCACCTTCCCTCTTCTCACTCCCCCCTACTTAAGACCAGTTACAGAATGAAATCAGTTTGACTTAGTACATCTTCCTCAGGAAAGCACTCAACCTTGCTTTAGAAATATCTAGTGGATATATATACATATACTACAACCTTTAGTAAAAATCACTTTTAACCTACTGAAATTAACACACAGTAAGCTAAAATGTAGAAAACTTCCTCTTTCAATAATTGGAGTAGTGCTACACATTACAGACACAACTATTAAAAATGTAAACCATTTAGATCTTTTTTCTGCCAGCAAATACTTTCATAGCTCTCAACCATGTTACAGTTACACCTACCATCATTTTATTTTGTTCCCTCCCTTTTTAATCCTTAAACAGATCAATCTTTTGTACTAAAAGATGCTTCCCAGATTAATGCCAAAAGTAAATGCCAGTTCAAAAAGGAGCCCCACAAGAACCAACTACAGAAATTTTTTTACCTTGCTATATATTTTAAATGTTGCTTATAAACCTAGTTTGATTTTTTGAACATCAACTTAAAGAGAACGTATTTCCAAATTATCACAACCCACAACAGCTTCTTTACATGTCTGTATTTCCCAGAACACTTTTCCATTCTCCACCTATGACCCACACTCTTCATCGTTAATGGCATGACTTGAAACCAGTCCCATAGATACACACATACCCAAGAGTTGGGCTACCAAAGAACACTGCAACAACAGACAGGTGGATCCAGCTGCCAAGATAGATGAAAAAGGAATATCCTGGCTTTATCCACACTCACAAACCAATTCAGATCATGTTGGCTACTGGAAGTAGTATAATTATCCTTCAGGTTACTCCCTCTAAATGAGAGAACTTCAGTTTTGTCACTGAGTCCCCATTAAGACACAAGGAAGCCAAACTAGCTTCAGAATATTACGTTTTTTGCTCCTTGAATCTCAAGAAAGTTTTTGAATTGACTGCAGTTACTGGAAAACTATTTAAGTAGAAGTGGAACAAAAGGTCTATTTCCAGATGAATGAAGCCTGGAAGTTTATTCCACACAGCCTTGGATGTTAAGAAGCTTAAACTCCCCCTCTTCTCCACTATCAACACAGAAAGACAGTGAAAGATACAGAAAGAACATGTATATTTTTGAAAGTCTTGTCTAGGCCATTTAAATTATAATTTTACGATGCAAGCTCCTCTGCCACAGGTACAAACTGTTGACAGAAATTTTTGATATCCATAACCTAGGAAAACACTGGAGGGAAGGTAATTTTCTAAGCCCAAAGGTAATGAAACTCAGCAGAATGTTGCAATTTCAGCAACAGAAAGCAGCTCAACTTCCCACCAAGAGGTCAACAGCAGACAGAAAGCAGCATGGCCAGCAGAAATGGAAACCTGTAAGGGAGGAGAGCAGCAGCTAAAGCAGAATGCTTCTGCTGAATTCCCTTCCAGGGCCACCACTGTGTAACAAAACTGCTGCTGTTCTGTAACTGGTTGGCTCTGCAGCTCAGGGACTCAGCTTTTCTACTGTTCAAAACATGATGCCAAAGGATGCAGCTTTTCTTTTAGACAGTCTCTTTAAAAGAAGCATTTCCTCATTTCAACCTCTGCAGAACTGGACACACGCAAGTTTATGAGAATTTCCTGCAGGCTAAGTGCTGTACAACCATGCTTGTTGCATTTCACTAACACTCTGGAAGCACCCATGACAGCAGAGAGAAAAGGAGGCTGTAAAGCTAAGAAAAATCAATACACGTGCTTTAAAATAAATATAGATCATATAATTTTAATTAAAAACAGGTCTTGGACAGCCTTACAAGAAGTAAAAAACACACCAAATCAACTGCCTGCTAGTTATTACTGGTATCAAAGCACCTTAACCTAAGTTTACTCTAGCTGGCTATTACTTGTTCTCTGGCAGTGATTTATTTCAGAAGGTGGAAATCATAATCATTAAGCTGACAAACCCTCAAAACAACTCCCTTTATGTCAATCAGCAATCCTTCTAGCTATACACGTGTGCATATTAACATCAAAAGGGATTAAGTTCAACTCAGTGGGATCATTACCTGAGGAAGAACGCTGCACTAAAAAAAATGTTGCCACAGTGTTAATAGCTCTTTTGAGTGTATTCAGACTTCAGAGAACTGTAATCAAAGCCTTACAAAAGAACAAAAATAGGAAAAGAACTTCAGGCCTAAATTTATAAATAACACATCTTTTTTTTTTTAAAGACCTCAGTGCATAATGCTCAGAGGCTAGGTCATCACATCTTGAAAGGGGGCCTTATTTTAAAACAGTAGACACAAACCATATAAGAGGATTCTACACTTATTTTCACCCTAATCCTAAAGGGAAGGGAAGTTAGGGATGCAAAGTCTTCCTCGATTTCATCGCCTACCTGATTCTTGATAAACAGACTCAGTGCGGGGGCTTATTTAGCTCATTTTCTGCAGTAGCTAACTTATGGATGAAAGAAAGGAACAGCCCAAGATGCAAACAGATGAAGTTATCAGGAGGAGTGGTGCTCCGGGAGGAAGGAAATTAGGAAGCCGCCTCTCTTCACGCGACGGGTGCGGGAAAGGCACCGACAGCCATCGGGACAGGTTTTCGGGGAAAAATACTCCTCTCTTTCTGGCCCCAGACCAGAGGCGGGCGATTCAAGAGCGCGGCAGATGCGGGCACGGCAGCGACCGCGGGATCCGCGCAGCGCTGGCCGGGTTGCCCGTGTTGCGGGGGGCGGCCGGAGAAGGCGGGCGCGGCACAACCCACCCCGGCAGCCCCGAGAGGAAGATTGGAACCGAGCAGCTCGGGCCAGCCCCGCACGGCTCGCCTCGCCGGGACCAGTGCCCAAGGCTGCGGGAAAAGGAGGGAAGGAGGGAGGAGCCAGCCCCGCCAGCCGCTGCGCTGCCCGCCCGGGGCGGAGGGGCTGCGGCTCGGAGCCGCTCACCCCCGCCACCCCCGGACGCCGCTGCGGGCGCGCGTCCTCGGGGCCGCTGCCGCCCCCTGCCGGCCCCGGCACTGACAGCCCCCGGCCGCCCGCCCCGCCGCCGCTCGGGGCCGGCACAGAAGGAGGGAAGGAAGAAGGGAGGGGGCAGTTTTACCCGACCAGCCGGGCCGGCCCCGCCCGCAGCCTCCGCATCCCGCGGCAAGCGGAGCGGACCAGGGAAAACAGCGACGGATATGGGGAAAAGCAGCCCCCAGCACACCCCCAAGTACCCCGCAGCGCCACGGCTGCCCAGCCCCCTCCTCCCCGCCATGCCCCGCTCCCCACTGCCGGCGTAAGCCGCGCTTCCTCGGGACCGCTCCCGCTAGTACCTGCCGGCCGCACGGCCCTGCCGCCCGCACGCTCCCGAAGCTCCCGGCCGCGGCCGTCAGCCCAGCCCGGGAGAAAACCCCGCCGGCCCCGCCCCGCGGCCAATCCGCGCCCCGCCCGCCCCCGCGCCCCGCCCCGCCCGCACAGCCTTGGCCCCGCCCCCGCACTCGCAGCGCAACTATTGGCTGGCGCAGCCGTCAATCTCCGCGGGAGCGCTTCCCCCCGCCCGCTCTTCCTGGGCCGTTTCCAGCGGCCGCTGCCCGTCGGGCGTGCGGGTGTAGCCGGGGCCGGGATGCGCTGTGGGAGCGCCGCCGCAGCCTGGCCATCGCACCGCAGAGACGCTGTCCGGCAGCGCCGCTGGCGAGCCATGGCCCCGGGCGAGTCCGGGCAGAGCGCAGGCCGTACGCGCGGTGCGGTGCCGCGCCGTGCCGCTGTCCCGCGGTGTCTCCAGGCGGAATGAGCTCCTGCGGCACCGAGGGCTGCGCGGGCGCGGAGGGGAGGCGAGGACCTCTCCCGGCTCTCCGCAGCCTTGGGCAGGTGCCACCTCCAGCCGGGCCGCGCGCGCGGTTGGGACGGACACATCATCGGGAGCCCGGCGGGATCCCCGGAGTGTCCGGGCCGGAGCGACCCTCCCGTGCGGGGAGGTGCAGGGTCGGGACGGCCGCGGCATGCGCATGGCATCCGCACTCGTGGGTACCTGGTCGAGAAAAGGCAGCCAAGGGCTTCAGTGTCCTGCTGAGGGACAACGGGAGTGCGGTGAAATGAGAGTGTCGGGCTGGGTGTAAGGAAAAAGTTACTCATGCTGCGGACAGCTGGGCCGTGGGAGTGGGTTCCTCAGGGATTTCCACTCCCAAGCAAACGCTGTCCTGAGCAACCTGGACTGACCACGCAGCTGGCCTTGCTGCTGAGCAGAAGGTTAAGTGAGAGGCCTCCTTACAACCTGGACTTTCTAATGGGGGTTAACTTTCACTTGCCTAAGGTGTTTGGATGTGCGTGTGTGGATGCTGACTGCTAAAAGGCCTGGATATGAAAAACCTCATGGCAACTGCTGTGCTGCACAGGCTGCAGGCCCTGTGAGTGCTGTGGAAACAGAAAATTATTTACATTGTGTGCAGTCATACTGATTTTGCAAAATCCAGCACATAATATATGTTGCCTGTATAAGTTCATCCCTTTCGTGCATTATAACCTAAAGCTAACTACAGACTTCTTGCCTAACCTTCATGCATACCAGGCCGTGCCTTTTTTTGTAGTGCGCAGAGTAGATTTTTCTACATTGGAGAAAAGAGCTGTGTGGTAAAATGAGGCATTTTATATGTAATCCCTGTGTAATTCTTAGGAAAATTAGAAGGCAGGGAACAGGATGATGACTGAGGTTGCTGGCTGTTCTTTATAGAATTTGGAAGAAATTGCAAGATATCAAATTCTTTTTCTCAAAAATCTCTGTGTGATGCCATGTAACACATGATAAAAAGATTTTGATTTTTTGTGAAGAGGTTAAAGGATGTGTTTTCACAATGCCAATCTTAAGATGCTGGGCTTTAATTTAGGGTAACCTACTAGGGAAAATTAAGGTAACAGGCAATACACCATATATTCTCGGTATTTCATAATGTGCAACATCAAGAAATTAAGTCCTATTTGACACTGATTAATATTTTTTCTTTAATCTTAGTGCTCCAGATGTAAAAGCAACCATGCAGCTCATAGGAGTGCTCTTGAAGGAAACTAATGTAAGCAGAGAGAAGCTATGGGTCGTCAATGAATAGAGAGCAGGCACTATTAGATATCTGTGCTTAATTCCACATTGTTCATTCTGCATCCACTGAAAGAGGTTTAGGGACCAGTAATTGAAGAAGGAATTATAATGCATATGCAGAAGCAGTTTAAATTTGTTCCAGCTATATTGCTTGATGTTGTAATCTTCATGTTTTATGTATTACATTGCGTAATTGAAATAAAGCTGAAGAATTATTTTTAGTATCTCTTGCTCCACATTCAAAACCAGCATTTAAAAAGCCTTTGACTCTTTCAAAGAGGAGATGGAGTATCATTTTTCTTTTTCAGGAAAACCAGTCACTGCATTTTTTAATTTGATGCAGCAGATGCTACAATTACCACAGTACTACTGGGTTAGGGTTTTACCTCCAGATGCTTTCTATATGCAGAACAGACTCTAAAACTCTGTGTCTGATCTTTCCTGGTTCGTTCCTCAGATGCTCTAATATCACTAAGCATGAAGAACGATAGTAGAATACGTGCCAGTTTCTCCAGAAAATAATACAGCAGCTTCCCATGCATGCCTAAAAACAGTAACTACTACTGTAAAAGACTTAACTTATGGGTGCAACAGGAGACACTCAGTCTCTGCTGCTTTTGGAGGCTTCCTAAGTTTGCACCATCCCAGCTGCTGAATGTCATTGCCAGTGCTTGTGTGGCTGCCAGTATTTAATACCATTGGCCTGAGGAAATGTAATTGACACAGTACTAAAACCAACTGCCCCGGCAACAATCTTGTCTTCATTAAGCTTTCCAATGTTGCTAAAACCAGTGGAAATGCCTACAATGAACTTCCCCTAGATTAGAAAATTCAGGAAGGCTTCAAAGGAACCTTTTTCCTCTTTCCTCAGCAAGGCTTCGACACCTCTGCTCAGAATCCCAGTTAGAGGTACCTCCCAGAGCTTTATTTACACTCATGTTTCTCCTCACACTGGTTTTAGGCCATTTGTACTCTTATTGTGCGACAAATAGGTCCTAAAAAGGAGAAGGATGTAGACAATTTCTTAAGCAGACTAATGAAACATCTGGGTCACCAAATAAAGTCTTGTGTCATTCTGTATGCAGCATGTCAGGCGGTGATTTTCATAGTCCCCTGATTTTCACAGAATGGGTGAAGTTTGGAGGAACCACAGTGGGTCATCTGATCCAACCTCCCTGGTCAAGCAGGGTCATCCTAGAGCACATTGCACAGGATATTGAATATCCACTGAGGGAGATTCCACAACCACCCTCACAGTAAAGAAGTTTTTCCTCATATTCAAATGGAACATACAAAATTTTTGGGACATGTACTCTGCTATACTAGCACTAGACAAAAGCAATTAATGTAGTTTCAAATATTTTTCTCGATCCCCCTTTCCACTTCTCTATATCTCAATTTTGTGTAGGTGCCCCAATGATGAGAACTGTTACCAATCTGTTGTTGCACTCAATATGCAAAATTTTTTTGAAGGGCTGATACAACCTACACATTGTTTAACAGATAGAAAGGCTGCAGTGTAGGAGCTGCTGTCTATAAATCTGTAGTCAAAATGGCTGTTTGTACAACTCTTACACCACTTTGCTTCTTGGCTTTTCCTAAATGGCACTTTTATAATATTCATTCTGTAGTCTCCACATTAATGTGATGGCACAGCCATGAGCAGTGTCTGTTACAAGAGAAAATAAGAAAAAAATATCCATTTCTAATTATAAACTGTGTGATATTAATTGAAAACAAGGCATAAGAAAAAATATTTATGCTGCCTTCTTGTTTGTAAAGATGTCTCCTTTTTAGAGATTTCGAAGAAAAAATGAATGAGAAAAAGATCCCAGAAATGGCTGAAGTAAACACACAAAAACTGTGTAATCTATTCCTGGTAAAATAATATAACTGCTTTAGTTACATTTAGTTAGTTATATTTAGTGACTAACTTTAGTTACTCAGCAACATCATTGTGGTTTTTAGTGAGTAAATGCCTGAGTGGTCTGGAAGCCAATCCTGAAAATTGTCTCTCCTTCTTCCATAAAATGTTCTTACAGATGAGAAACAAGCTTCTAGGAGACTGTTTTCTGGAAAGGAAATGTATTTTTTGTCCAGAGGTTAGTTTGCTGGCAAGTCTACTGGCATTAAGCAAGGTTCCAAGGCATTGGATTAGTGGCTGAAAATATTGTCCATAATTAACAGAAAATGTACTACAGTATAAAAATGAGCAGTAGGAAAAGAAGGTCATTGTACCTGCAATTTTACTGTGATAAAACTGCATAATTGATGAAGACACTTACCATGGGCAATATTTTCAACCTGTTGGCACAGGAGACTTCATGTGCCCAATAATATAATTTGTATGCAGTGTCTGGATCTCAAAGTTACACAATTTATGCACATGAAAAATGTGAAAGGTAGCCTTTGACATCACACGAATGGATGCTGCCACTGCATTTGGTTGCTGGTCAACGAATGCCCCTTTCAATTGGGCACTTTTTAATGTGTGATTCTGCTTTGTGCTTCTGGCAGTAGAACAGTGCAGTGGATTCTCTCAGGCCCCACATTTTGACACATCAGATACAGCCTAAAACAAGTGACAAGTTATATTGCTGCAGTGTGAAGGCATGAGTTTTCTCACACCCCAGCTGTGGTGCTGACAGGGAGGACAAATGCAGCAATCCCACTCTGACAGCTCTTATATGGTGATTATAAGCTGATAAATGTGCTTGTGGGGGTTTGGTATTAGTAAGATTCTGATCTTGCAGACACTACTGGTTAAAGGACTCATTCCTGCGACTGCATCTTCTGAATTGCTAAGATTCTTCTTGGTTACTGCTATACTGGCTTAAGGGCTGGCCTCAAGTTAGGACATGTCTCTGTAGACGTGCATTGTTGGACCATACCATTAAAAAAAAAGCTGTTTTTATCTCTGGAAGAAAATGCACACCTTAAGGGCCTTTGCACCTTTTATAGCAATAGAAGTTGTAGAGTCTGGAATGTTAAAGGAAAACCATAAAATAACAAAAAATCCAGAGGATGAGTGGTATGTAGTATAAGATAAACACAATGAATTTAAACTTTTCATTCAACTAGAGAGAAAAGGTAGGGGGGAAGGGGGGAAAGGGAGGAGAGAATCACATGGGAAATACATCATGCTGGTCATGCAATTAATACCCATAGGTTATACTTTTCTTTTGTCTTTAGATTGCCCATTTGTTTGATTCTGCAGTATTGTTAAGCGTCAAAATCAAAGCCACAACATAAATTCCCCTGAACAGCAAAAAACAACTAGTAGTTCAAAGTGACTGCTGATGTGAAAAGCCTGTGTTCCCTTGATGTTGCTGCTTGGCATCGCTACCAACTGGGTAGTGAAGCGGATAACAAATATTGGCATGGGTAAGTGGCAAGTGTTGCTGAAGACCTAGATTTTGTTTGTAGAGCAAACATCCACAACAGATGGAAAGATCCAACCTGGCAGGCCAAGTAGGGCTCAAAATCAGTTATGCCTAAAGAAATGTAGTTGAAACATGATTGTGTGGTAATAAAGTGGAGGATGAAAGCCATTAAGAAAATAAGTTACCTATTTCATAGCTGCACCATACCAACCAACAGAGACTCCAGAGGCATCTTAAGTGAAGCAAAGGATGTGTATCTTTTTTAACTTAGTAAAAACATGACTTTTCCACATCTGAGATTTCAACTGCAAAGCTGATAATTCTCAAGTCATATACAATCTCTGTTGACATGTCTAAAATGTTTCTGGTTTTAATATACTAAGCAGTGACGTAACTGGACTCCAGTTGGAGAGAGCTTATGTCATCATCAAGTTGTGTGAGAGAGGGCACTCACTTAGCTGAAAAAAGCTGTAGATAATTATGACATTTGAAAGGCATTTTCATGGGTCTGATAAATAGAATTGGGAAAATGTAAGCTGGGAGGGATGTTTTTTATTTATATTGGAGCCTCATGACAGCTGTGCCAAATAGGTTAATGTGCCACCCTGGTTCCATTCTCCTCAATGGTAAAATGGATATTTACATCACCATTGCAGTGTCTACTGTACGTATTCCTAGAATCATCCATCTAATGAACCTGAGATCAAGATATGGGAAACCTTGCCACTTAGCAAAGATCTAAGAAACTGAGGCTGTTTGTAACTCAGTATAAATCACTAAACACCTTGTAGGAACAGACTCATCAGTATTATTTAAATAAGTTTTGTATCACAGTATCCTGTGGTGGGAAGCCAAACCATTCACTAAGAAAGTGGAATGGAAAGTGCATATTGCAGTGTGACAGACCACACAACGAGAGGACGTTGGTTAATTAGGTGAGTTGCATGCTGACCCCACGACTGAGTGGCAGCCTTGGCACCACTACTTCAAAATAGACAAATCAGAATATAGATCAGAATACTTGTAAAGAATAAAGTCAATTTTCTGCAAGAGTTTTGAACAGAATATTTCTTTACTTTCCAAAAATTCTAAGTTTCTACCACTCACTATTTTCCTGCTAAGTTTTGAAATTTTTCAATGGCAAAAAAGATAGGAATTCACAAAATAGGCACAAAATCAAATCAGCAACCCCCCCCAAAACAACCACCAAAAATCCCCAAGTAGCAATGGTACTTACACATTTCTTCTCACAATTCTTGCAAAGGGTGAAACCCACGAGTTTGATACCATATCCAACCACTTACCTGTTTTCTGAAATGATAACTTTTTCAAAATAAAAAGCATATCCAGCATCCACTCTGCTTCTCTTCTTTAGGATGTGTGCTGAGGATGTTCTAAAGCAAGCTCTCCCAGGCAAGAGTACTGGTGGCATGGATCACCTCCAGTTTCATTTGTGGAACAAACAGGGCCAACCACAGAAACTGCTCCAATGGAAAAGTAATGTTAAAAAAATATTTAGTCTTTCCTAACTGTTCCAGCTGTGGTTCTGGCCTTCACTTTCTCTGTGAGGACAGTGCATACAGGAGGCAGTTAAGATACTTATATCTGTCCCATTCCAAATGCTTAAATAAGATTACTGACTTTTCTTTTCCTGGCTACTCCTCCAAGTGTCTAGAAGCAAGAAAGCAGCACTATGCAGCCTATCAATTATCTACAGACCATTAGAAAATTGCCTGCTGATCCCATCTTTGAGATTGATACTATGGAAAACACAAAGGTTATGTGTCTGTAAATGTATTAATAAATCCACTTCACTTGATTGTGACATAAAACTTCTCCAGTAGTTCATACCTATCAATAGCTCACTCCACTGCTACAAAGATCCAGATATTAACAGAATATCTTTTTCTCATACATGTTTTTAATAGGGAATGCATTTGTAGCAGCTGAAGAAGATAGGAATATTAATGTTGGTGTTAATATGCAAAAATAGTTTAAAGTTTCCTGATTAGCAGGAAGGGAGGGAGGGGGGAGGCATTTTTCTTCATAAAAATGTGTCACTGGAAGGGTAGCATATAATGTGTGATTTGTGACACTTCATCACAACTAAGAGATAATTTTTTTCTTCCAAATAACTGTGGGTTTTTTTCTTTCCACAGTTTCAATGTTCCTCTCTTAGTTTATCCACATATCTTTCTACAATTATGTGTGTTTTTGTAAGCACACTTTTCCATCCAGTTTCTCTGAACTTGCTTCCCAGGGTATGACCCAATCATTAAGGCTGAACTAGTCAAGTGATTTAACATACAAGGATTTCAGGTAGGGTGTAACCGGAGGAGGGAATGCAGCCCACCCAAATCTGAGACTGTGAATGCCAAGTTCAAGTAAATTTACTAGCCGGCTTTTTCCTTTTAACTCCCCACCCCTCCCCCCGCCCCCCCCCCAAAAAAACAACATATAATCAAAAGGTGAAGAGTTCAGTTATGGAACAAACAGGACCTCTTTAAAAATATGTAGCTGGCTGTAGCCAAAGACAAACTATGATGTCATTGGGTGGGAACTTCCCCTCCCTGTAAGCGAGCAACATTGGAGTGATGCGATGCAAGATGTGAATAAAATCACAGGAGTGATTTTAGTATGTCTTGGGGTATAGTTGTTGCAACTAATCTGCAGTATCAGTGATTTTCTGTTTCATACCTTTGAATGTTGTTCATTTTCCACAAATTGGTGCCCACACAATTTTCCATTCTTAGCCATGCTATACTCATAGGCACACTGAAAGCTAATCTGATTTGCAAAGTTGTCAATCACAGCATCGATTAGATAGTAGATAATGGTGTTAATGCAATCATTAAATGGCAAGCAGCTTTTGCAATGTTTTCTTTGAATAGCTTGTGGGGCCCCATCTATGTTACAAACACAGCTGATTCGGGGAACCTGGCTATGGACCTTATACTGGGTTTTAACATTTATATGGGCTGGTCCTGCAGACAGTTTGGTACCTAGTTCATATTTATGACTCTTTGCAGAACTGGAACCTAGTTCTGCTCTCAAGAGATTTCCCATGCTACATTTACAGCAAACTGCTTGAGAAAAGGCCTTATGTGCTGCTGTCAGAAAATGTGTCAGAAAAACTTGTTTCAAAGAAAAATTGGTACTCATGTTGATGTTTTTAATTCTCAGTATTCCATGCAAGACTCTTAATGGTGACAAAAGAAACCAAGGTCAAATCCTGGCTTCACCCTATCATTATAAATCAACCTCTCTTGACAGCACAGGGGGCCTCTATTTTATCCTGTATGTTTTACGCTGAAATATGGCCAGCAGTGTGAATCAACTGCTTTACTTTTGTGAGCTTAGGCCAAAATAAGTTAAAGAAGCAAATTAGCTTGATTTTTTTTTCTTACTACAATATGGGCAGAAAATTCCACACAATCTTTTCTCAGGATTGACTATTAGAAACTTTCTTGGTCTGTGATGAACTACATTATTATATAAGTAGTTCAGATACGTAGATCCAGATAAAATATCCATCTCTTTTACATTTTGCTTTTCCAAAGGAGAATGGAATGAATGTTTCCTTTTTAATCAATTTGACCTTTCAATTTCACTGGCATAATTTTCTTTTTTTTTAATCGCACTCAAGAAAAAACATTGGATAGATAACAAACAGCTTCACAACTGGCATTGATTTTCAAAGAAATCTGTTAGCAGTTTTCAAGTACTGTACTCACAAGGGTCAATAAACTTAAAATGGACAAACTCATTGTCTGAGCCTATATACTGCTGAGGGGAAGAGCTGATCTCTTTAAAATCATCTATCTCAAGTCTTTGCCCCAGGTAACTTTTTAGCATTACAAAAGCTTACCATGTATAGCCATGACATTGTCAAGACATCTGTGATGTCTTATATAAAAAATAATGAATACCCTGATTTTCAGATAATGTAAAATTTGCCTGACACAAAGCCAAACACTTCACACTCTTTTAAATATGGATTATTCATTTTGTTTCTTGAAAGGAAGAGATTACAATGAATATCAATACTGGGCCCAAATATCCAATTTCAAAATTTTTAATACTGCATATATTAATAAAATGTTTAATCAACATGATTGCTGTACTGATATTTTATCATGACACTAGCTTTGACTATTATCCATATGACATTTAGCAGTACTTCAGTTTTATTTCAGCATGCTTCAGCTATATTTCAGTTTTATACATGAAAAAGCCTCTTTTATAATTCAAAATGTATGTGGCTGGTTGTATTGTTAGTAAGGAAAATTATTTTACTGTATGCAATTCTAGATTATTGTGAATTAGGGAGTGATACAGCCATTATATAAATAAAATTAGAAACAATGTATTTGTTGACATCTCTACTGTTTAGCCTAGAAACTCTCAGAAACTAACTTTTGCATTCAGGGTCTGACTTGTACATACAGGCAACATCTGTCCATGCAAGCTGTGCTCAAAGCAGGTTAGAATTCCTTGCAAAATCCATATGCACCAACTAATTTCACTTTAATTTGATTTGAAGTGTCTGCAGAGTGGGTGTGTGCTAAGTGTATAACTGATTCAAGGGAGACTAGGAATGCAATTCCCTGTTTGGAGCAGGCCTATTACAGCTTTTGACAAAGAAGCAAAGCAACACCAACATTGCTCGAAATGTCCTTTGGAGCCGAGCAGAGCGGAGGTGCCCCTGGCAGCTCCTGCCAGTGACAAGCGTTCCAGTGCGCTACTGAGTGGAGCGGGGAGTTTGCCCTGGGACACGGCTGACTTCCCCTCAGATGCCCTCACAGCCCATAATCCACAAACCCCACTAATCCGCACCGGGGCTTCCCTGCATTACCGCGGATTAGTGACGTTCTGCTGTATCATATAGCATATTTACGCACTGTTTACAAACCCCATGCAGGTTAACCCATGGCAGGCATGGGTCTGTAATCTCATGTACTGCCAACCTTGTTTAGTACAGGTAAAAAAATAAAAATAGTGTTCTGCTTACTTCACAGGCGACTTTCATACAGCATACTGCGTGTATACTTTATAGCCAGCTTTTCACATCCTTGCAAAGGGAGGTTAAGTATCATGCGGCACATTCAGCCGTTCCTTTGGACAACAGCAGCCTCTCACAAATCTGTCAGGAGGCGGTGGTGTTTCAGGGACTTCGCCTGGATTCCCCTTTACTCCACAACTCTCTTCTAGTGGCTTGGCTTCCAGCCTAGCAGTGTTACTTATTCTTCCTCTCTCAAATAAAATCTGTAAGCCTCTATCCTACAGGAAGCCTGACAGCCTTAGAGTCCCTGCTCCTGAAGGCTTCAATCACCCCATTTTTAAGGTCTACTAATAGTCTTCTGCCAAGCATGGCTCAGTTCAAAAGTAGTTGTCACTAAATCAAAAGGAGAAGCAATTTAAAGGATGCACTGAGTTCTTTAATCTCACCATTTTTTTGCTCTTTTCGCTACCCATCGCCATTGTGTCGTCTCTTTTCCTTCACTTTCCTGTAGTGAGATCAGAAAAACTGGAAGAATCCTTTGCTAGACTTTTTAAACTTCTTCTGGTCTTCCTGGGCCATGTGCCTGGTGCCTAGGGCTGTGGCAGACCCTCTCCTCCCCCTTCCACCCCATCAGTCCACAGTCTCTCTGTGCATAGCTCCCACACACAGTCACCATCACCAATGCAAAAATGTACCCACAGGCCCTACAGAAGGATTGGCAGCACTGAACTGTTTTCTCTTGTTCGATAAGAAGGGCTGGAGCCAAGCAGTGGGGTGCAAAGTGCAAGATCCAGCGAGGAATAACAGGGTGCTGTGGGAAGGACAGTGGGGCAACCATGCAGGGAGAAAGGGTAACCAAATGCTTTCCTAAAAGTCTGCTTACAGCATGTGGTTATGCACAAAAATAGCTCTGCATACCTCACAAACACTCACATTACAAATTCCCTAAGTTCTCCTTCTTTAAGAAGAGAAAATACTGTACCTGGTGTTGCTGGGAAAGTCCTGTCTGTCCATTTATTCAGGGCCCAATCAGGACACCCCTTTTCCTTTTAAAACTTGCATCTCACTTGACATCACCTCTCTCATCTGCAACCTCTTCCTTCTCTTCCTTTTCCTATCTGACTGCTGCAAGACAAAATGTGGCAAGGACAAGAGGGGAGATTCTGACACTGGTAAGATGTGCAAGCCTGAGTTGCATGGACAACTAATTTTTGTGGCAACAACTACTGACTCCTGCTGCAGTCTTTAGTTCTAACACTAATTTCACTATGAACAAATTGCTGCTTTTTCTATAGAATAGATTCTCTCCTTCTCTAGGTACTCTGGTAGCTTGCTGAGCTGTATGTACCATTTTTCATTAAAAGAATTCAAATAGAAACAAAGGAGATGCATCTTTCTTTTCTAATGCGGATGTAATTTTAAGTTTCTTCTTTGGTACATCTTACTTTTTTACCAGGATTGTAACTACAGTGAAAGCAGGAAAAGTTAAGTCAAATGAGATTTGTGGTCTATGAATCTCTGGACTGCTTCATTAGAGTGTTTGCTGATCTTACCTCTTTCTTCTTCCCTTCCCATTCCAACATTTGGGGTATTTTTATGGTGCATAATTGTCATGGGAAGCTGGTCTCAGAAACAAAAAGTATGTCCAAGACCACCTGTGTGCAGTAATGACAGAACTGAACTGTATTCTCTACTCTTTGGAAAACGTAAAGGTTTAATTTGGGGTGCTGCATCTCTGGAATCAAAACCATTAATGCCTGTTGAAGTAATTACCCTAATTGAAGCATTTTTTTGGTTGACTTTGTGCAGCAATCTTGGAGGGGCTTCTGTAATGTGAATCTCTGTTGAATTTTATACTAGATGCAGTATTTACCAGCATTTCTGAGGAAATTTCTAGGCAAACTGAACTGCAAATTTGCTTTATGTGTGACTCTGGCATACACTAAGAAACCACCTACTTTAGAGAAGTAGTGGGAACACTCTTCACACAACATGCACAAACCCTCTTATGATTTAAATGTGAACAGACTATGTATCTTTGCCATGTTAGCTCAATAATCCAAACTTCCCTCCGGCAAGTTGCCTGTGTGTCTAAACAGCACACATCTGTTCTTTTCCACTGCTTGTTTACATGTTCTTCCTCTCTGTGTGCCTGCTCCATCCTCGTTTTAAAGACATTCCTTAATGCTTTGTTTATTTCCCATGTACATTTCACAACTGCGTGCTGTAACAGTAGTATGTGTTGAGTGCTGGTTTTATACAATTTATGATCCAGTGTTTGTTTTTTAATGTATTAGTGTGTATGAAGAATAATCCCATGAAGTCATTCAAGGTTAAAATCAAGCTTTCTGGCTTCAGGCTGACTGGGCAGCATCGCGAAATACCACATTGCATGGTAATGTAACTAATGAAGCTACAGTGATACATACTGTAATATAGAGTAGGGGATTTAGGATAGGAGAGAAAAATCCAATTAAAATTAGCAATTTAATAGTGTAATCCAAAACATGAATATATTCTTTTACCAAGCATAATAAGAGGAAAAATACACATTGAATTAAGAAGAAACATAAATATTTTTTAAAATAATGACATTTTCAGTCTTCTGTTCTCAGGTATTAAAGAGTCTAATTTTCAGAAATGCTGGGGAAATATTTGTTCAGTAGCACTGAAAAAATAATGCTGGATAGGTGGGAGGGAACTTCTATGAAGCCCACCATATTTGCAATGTTAGTACAATGTTGTACAAATATCAGGACAACGAAGATGGTTATTTTACTATAGGGTTGGAGTAAAACATTGCTGCTGTTTGAAAATTGTTACTAGAGCAGCCCAGTTCTGAGAAGTATCATATAAACCTTTTAGTTTAACATTATTTTATGTTTTCTTTTTACTGTTTAACGTGTTCTACAATTAATAAACCAGATAAACTGAAGTGGGTTGTTTGTTCCTCTACTGAAATGACAATTGGTGCTACCAAAACAAAGCATTCAGCGCAGGACTTGTTTACATGTTTAGTCTGCTTGCTTATCATATTTGAGCACTGATCAGTGCTGCCTCAGTCTCTTTTTCCAGAGCCTCCGGTTGCCAGCCTGGAGTAGAGCCTTCAGTGTGGGTTTCTGTGAAAGGCTTAACAATAAAAGTAAAATTCACAGAGAAATATTTTTCCCTTTTTTATGTAGAAATCACAGCAAGCATATGAAAAAGTCTATGGCACTAGGAATGAGCACATCTGATATTTCATTCCTGTAAAATGCACCCACAGACTAACAAAGCACCATTCAGAAAAGAAACCAAGTATTTTCAAGGTAGAAACATAACCAAAAAAGGAATCCTGCACATACATTAATTTTACTGTAGGAAAAAAGGTTTCTGCTGATTGATCTGTTGGAATTACAAAACCCTACAATTGGCAGAACAGAAGATCAGTGTGAAATTAAAAATCAAACACTGAGCAACTAATTGAGATAAAGATTCTGCTCCTAGGCTTTTTTTCTTTTTTGGGGGGGAAAGTAACTTAGCAATGCAAGTCTCTTCTATTTGTGATGGCTATAAAAAAAGCAAATATATTTTTTTAGATGTGTATAAATACTATTGCATAATGCCACGTTGGTCTCTGATTCCTGTGAATGCAATTATTTCCTTTGGACAAAACCCTCTCTTCATTAGCACTGAATGGTATTTGTCAGTCTTTTTCCTGTTTAGATAATTTGTTCAGTGTTGATATATTTAAAAACATTCAATTGGTTGGAATAGTATCTGCGGCTTTCCATCAAAGGAGTGATGGCAGTGGCTGTGGGTCTAAATCTCAAAGCACCACTCTGTAGACTTCCTAAGTGATTAGTAGAGAGTATTATCGCTCTCCACCATCTGGCTATCTAATATGGAAACGATATTAAAGGAATCAGAAGACCTATGCAGGCTTCGTCACTTTGAACGTACAGAGTGTCACAGCAAAAATGTGGAAGCTACGTTTGAAACAACAAGAGATATGCTTAAATATAAAAGAATTATTTCTATTTGCAAGGAAGATGTCCTCCCTTATTTTAATTACTTTCAAGTATATAAAGCCATACATATGTATACTGAGATAATGCAGCTTAGCTCATAAACACAGGCTGCATGTTTAGCATGCTAGGAGTGAAACTTGTTTAAATTAAGAGTCTCATTTTGGTTTTGATGTCACTTAGTCGATGTGTTGGATGGTTTCTGAGGCTTTGATTCATCTATGCTTTAAAGGTTTTGAAGTTAAATGCTTTGGGTAAGGCGGAATTAAAGAATCATCAGAAATTTCTGTGCTAAAGCCTCACAATCCAATACATAAAAACTTGTAATTCAGTGTACTGTATATCTTTGTGTATAAAAATATCCCTTTATAAGGAAGAACAAAAGATACGCTTCTCCACTCCAGGAACATTACATGGAATAAAGAGCCTCTGAAAACCTCCGAAGCACAGAATGCAAGCTTGTGCTGCCAGACAAAAGTGAAAGCCTATCCTGTTTTCTCTCTCCCTGATGTAGTTGCTGTGTCAGATGAGGGCATCAGGGCAGATTCAAAAGTCAGAATAAAGAAAAGAGAAACAGTGCAGAGAGAAGTATGAATTCAGTCCTACGAACACCTAGGTTTTCCCTGTGCAAGCTCAGCTTTAGGCTTTTTAATTTTTTTGTTTTACAGAAGTGCAGATAATGGTGGTAATTAAAAATGGGTTATCAGATTCCATTCATTTGTAGGTGTTATGCTCTGGGGTATTGTAAGCGCTGTATCCGGCAAAGAGGAGAGCAGAAAAAAAGGGAGGTATTTTTTCCTGTTTCCTTCAAGCTGTTTAGGAAGTTATTTTTTTACTTCTTTTTAAATGGCTTTATTTTTATCTCACAATGAAAATCAGTTTCTTTGCCTTGCCAGAGAATCCTGAGCTAGTGGGCTTTCTACTACACTCAAGTCACAAAAGTGCTGTAGCTGCTTATGAGGAAACAACACGCTTGGCTGAGCAGCACAACTAATAGACTCTGGTTTGGTAAAGATTTATGTCTTTTGGTCCTGAAATCTTCCCCACTCCCGTGATCTCAGGTCCTCCTCTGTGGCACCTGCCTCAGACAAAAGACAGCATCAACTGCAGCTAACCTGGAGGAAGGACAGTAGAGGAGCTGAGAACCTTTCCCTCTGGTAAAGAATTATTTTCCTTTCTCTCCTAGCTAACTGTAGGGTTTTTTACAAAGCTTGTAAGACATTAATTGTCTTTAAGATGACTATCCTCTTGCACATATGGCTGAAATTGGTCAGTGACTTCAAATGATGAAGGGCAATGGCTGACAGCAGTCACATGTGCCTAAGGAAACTAGGCTAACAAATCACTTCTAATACATGGTTTTGTATTTTATATTCTCAGTACTTTTTACCACAGTTCTATGACCTTTGGTTATGTTCTTCATGATGCCCAATGAGTGTAGTAAGTAAGAAAACCCAACAAACACCATCTTCCTACCCAAAATTTCAACTTCTCTATCTTCTTCATATACCACGAAAAGAACATGGCATCTTTTCCCTTTGTGTACAAGTTACTTATTATACACATGAAGGCTGTGGAACTGTGTTGCACTGCTTTTGGCAGCAAAGCCAGCTCAAGTCAAGTTGATGAGGTCTCTTTACTGCTCCCAATCTGATCAAATCTACATTGTACTTTGCATCCACAAAGAAGTTGTGTGGACAGAGCTGCCTCTGGACTGTAGGATAAGGTGGCTTGCTAAAAGGACACACATTAAAAAACCCACAGAATCAAATTTTTAAGGTATTGTTAATCCAAATTTTTTCAAGGTTCTCATTCTTATTTCTTCTGCTTCAGTAGTGCAAGGGCAAATGTGCACTGCTGCAGTGGGGAAAGGAGCTGGGAGATGAGTCTTAAAGCAGATCTGCTACCAAAGAGGAATTAATTTGGAGTCATTTCTGAAGTGAGAAATTCTGCTCTCACTGAAGATACCAGTAAGTTTGTCTTTTACTGCAGAGCGGATAGAATTCCATCTTGGGCAGCCACAGCACAGGGCAAGAATCCAGGCCCTACTGACATCAGGAGTAAAATATCCTATGAATTCAACATTGTGGCACTGAATAAACTCCAATAGTTGCAACTTCGTTCTAGCAGAGCTCTAAAACCTGTGAAACGTTATCTGACAGTTGAATCTCCCCTGCCATTACAAATTCCAGCCATAATTATGGAAAAAGAATTACTAAAGGACCAAAAGATATAATTAAAATTGCTCCATACTTAACTGTCCCAATCTTCTCAGAAATTATTTAGGGTACAAATAACTTTTAATTCTACTGTGCCTACATTTGCATGCACAGTTTAGGCAAATATTTTATGAGAGTATTTAAAATTTTCTGGTGCAATTTTTTTTTAAAGCCAGTGTCAATTAGTACAGACTGTGACCCATTTTCCATAAAATCGGCATTAACAAGGCAGACGGGGGCATGAACACCAGAAATGTACATAGTTTGGCAGTACTAAAGACACAAGTTTCACATACATAAAAAAATCAGGTGTTGGCAGAATATACAAGGAGAGAGAAGAAGAATTGTCAGCCTCTGTGCAGGGTTCAGCCAGTTCCTAATAACCTTCCCTGTCTGGTTTGTAATGTACAGGACCTGTACATTCCTTTCCCCGAGTAAGGAGCATAGAGCAACCCACACAGTGAACACTCAATAACAAGGCCTATGAAAACTAGCACAAGATAGTTTTTGGTAAGGACATATACATTTTCCAAATAACTTAGATACTTTATTTTCAGTTTACACCCAGAAATATCAACGAAGCCAAGACACTGTAATAAGCTAACTTGGTTAAATGTATTTGTTCTCAACTTTAACTCATTGCTAGGCATGTACAGTCTATGGCTGAAAGCAGGAACACAACAGCAACAGTGTTTTTTTTCTGATCCTAAGAGGACAGTATTTTTGGCAGAAATTGCCTTGGTATTCCAAAAGCTACTGTCTCCTTCCAGTATGCTAGTAGCCTTGTAATAACTGTAAAATCTGCATACAGCATAATCGCAGTAAGCATATACCCCTTTTGTCTGCAAAGGACTTACTAAATATTCTGTTGTCCTCATTGTAGAGAGGCAATATACACATTCCCTTTTTTATGGTATAAATTAGGGAAAGAACATGAAAATGCCACTTTCAAAAAAGCAGGTTTAAATAAAATATAAATCACTTTATAATTCTTTAGACTATTCCTTCTAATACAGCTTTTATTACAGCTTTACATCCTGGATTTCTACCAACATAGATATTATCTCATGCAATTAAACTGGACCATTTTCAACAGTGTTGGATGCAATGAATCACTCAGAAAACAACTTTATGAAATATACCTGGGGGACAGTAAACTTTTCAAGTAATAATACTTTAAAAGTTTCAGGGAAATGCATTTGCAAGAAGACATGTCTTTTATGACATATGATTTACTGGAATTCTTATGGGTTCTTTCTGAAATTATCTACTAGTAATTTAAAATGAGATTTTAAAATGAAGGTTTACAAAGGCTATCAGCTCTTTTGTCAAGGCTTGATATTTATCACACAAACAAAAAGCTACCTTGTCCAGTTTTCATTAGACAGATTTTGTGGTGGTGATTTCTTTAGTTGTAAAGCAGAGAAACTCCATCTGAGATAGACAGACTGGTGGATACACCAGGGAGCCATATGACAAGCATTAAACGGCTTAGAAGATTGTCTTAGTGCATTATTAGTTCAGCAGTTGTAAGGATTATTGCTGTTGTTGTTTGGGATTTTTTTTCTGGCAATATCATAGTAAACAACAGTTTAAAGAAGAACGACAAAGTAGTTTTGCTGCTGGTAACAGCAGTATTTTTCCAAACAGTTGTGCAGGAAAAAACCCATAGATTCCATGTCTGCGACATTGTCCACAGATATCTGAGCTGTTTCTGAATGACTTAAATTCACACTGGAAGCAGAACAAATTAATTAGTGCAGAATTTTTGGGCTGTTTGCTTGGCTAAGAAGCCCAATATATTCATCCAGATGTACAGCCACAGTGAACACAGCATCCAGGTCCCAGTACCCAAGACCAGTTGTTAAAATCTGGACTCTGCTTCTCTTGAGCTATGCAGGCACAAGTAAATAGCTCCTGTTTAAGTTACAAACCTTTCAGAGAAAGAAATCAACCTCCTCAGTATTAAACACAAGATAAATAAGGCAGGCATTAACCGTAAAGAATGAAAGTCAAGACATCTAAATGTTTTGCTAAAATACAGAAGCTGAGGAGGAATTTAAGATAGGTCACACTGCAAAAGTTGAAATCCTAGGAAGATTATCTTTCCAAAGACTTCGTAAATTACTGTAAAGAGGAATTAAATTATATTTTTCAAGGCAACAGCAAAAAAAAGTTTCAGTACTTGAGACATAAGGTGAAGATCTGGACAAGATTTTCAATAATAAGCACTACAGTTTACATTGACAAGACTTGATCTTAGCTAAAAAGTTAACTTCCAGCTAACACATGACAGATTGAGAGAAGAGCTTTGAGAGGTGTGAGACAAGCATAATGCTTATGTGATAAGTACTAACTGATAGGCAGGAGCTGTGCCTCCTGGTGACTGAAGGAATATGGAGAGCGAGGACAAGGACAAAACATGTTTAATGACACTGCATGTAAGCTGAAAGCCAGAAATCCACAAGCAAATTGTCAAAGTCAGGCTGAGATCTTAATTTGAAAAATATAAAAGAGAGAAAAACCTGAGAGTGAATTTGATAAAGATGGTAACTTGTCCTTTAGATAAAAGAAGAGAAATTAAGGGTATACATGAAGGGGTCAAGAAATAAAACAAATCCTCCAAAAGCAATGTGGAAATGTGGGGTAATCATGAGTCAACGTTATCATAAAAATCAAGTGAGGCAAGATTTCAATGGCAGAAATTTGACCCTGATTTGAAAGATGTCAACTGATCACAAAGAATAATTATAGGCCTGAGGTTATTTGAGACTTGAGTGAAAAGAGATTCAACTGTAAGGCAGACAATAGACTGTAGAACAGGCAATTTTAGAAGAACTTAAGACAGCAAATGTAAACAGAATATTGACTAAGGCTGGAGCTGAATGGGTAAGACAACATCTACAAAAGCAAGAACATACAGAGTTATTTTCAAAGGGACAAAGGCCCCTTAGGTTGCCAGATCCTGTGAGAATTCAGTGAACTCTACTTTATCACTCGCCCTTGCTCTGAAATCTCCCTAATTGTCACTCTAATTACATGGATATGACAAGTCAGCTGTCATTAGTGGTACTTCCCATGAGTCACTGGAGTCCTGAAAATGCAGTATGTAATACCTGCACATAGATTTGCACATAGACCCACACATAGATTTGACACAAGTGCAGCTCAACATACCTTCAGCAATTCAGTTTGCTTTTCTCCCCTTGTTTTTCTGCTGGTCCTTCTCCTCATCACTTAAAGGAACAGGTCCTTGCCATACTACAACAGTTCAGGAAAGCATTACTTCTTTCACTGGAAGTCCTTCAAGTGAGGAATCCTATCATTGCCTTCCCAACTCTCCCAAAAGCATAAAGCAACCTTTTTCTGGGTATGATTTCATCCTTTTTGAAAGTCTCCATGCACCTTACCTATCTTAGGGAGCTATGTTGTGAGGAAGGTCACTCTTAGGAGTGACCATTTTGCCAAGACACAACAGAAAGATACCTACATGTTCCATAGTGTTATTTGTCTACTATTTTCAATTTGCCTGTTATTTTCAATTTTGATGCTTATATGTTTGCTCAAAATCATAACCATGTTTTCAGGAATCAGTGCAAATTAGAAAGAAAGAGAGCAATCATGTCACCCCATCATGCTATGTTACATGGGGAGTTACAGCACTTGGCCAAAACTCAATGTGAGTGTATCTCCTACTGAATATTTTGAACTGAGTGTGAGTTATGTGTCAAGAAAATTAATTGATTTCCTGGATGCCCACCAAAAGGAGATTTTTTGACAGAGTGCATTTTAATGTATGCCTGAGCTCCTTCCTTTCAGTGTTTCAAAGCATGTGTAAGCCACCTTTCACGACTTTTAAGCTGTAGTCTGATTCTCCTACATATAAGCAAGTCCGGCTCTCTTAAAATAAGAACCACCCAGAAAGTGAATAAAAAATAAGACCTTTTTTTCTTCCCTACATGGTTACAAGGTTTTGTGGTAAGAATAAATAGCTGTTTTGATCAGACCAAATGATTTACAGTTCTTCTGAAGCCCTGGGGAGGTGTTTTCCCCCTCCATCTCCTCACTTCATACCAGCTGTATTAAACAGCTGTTAGACCACTTTCACAGACACATAATGGTCACATGTTGGCTTATGGAGACAGACTGGATGCCTGACAAAATGACCCGAACATAGTTCTTTCAATAGGGCTGCTTAAAATATTGTTCTAACCTGGAGTGAAAGTTAGAGGTACTGTTGAACATGCAAATGTTTTCCTCCCTTTTAGCTATTGCAGCTCATCTAGTGTTACAGTATGACTGAATATGAATAGAAATTGGCTCAAAAAAAGTCTGCAGTATTGAATAAGAACTGTATGATATACTTTATTAAAGACACAGCAATGTGCTAAGCTGCAGAATTAAAACCTGTCTCTTTCCCCATTGATCAGAATGGATTTTTCTTTAATTGTTCTTGGTTTTTTTTTTTTTTCATGCTTTGCCATAATTCTAGAATGTGGAGACGAGTTAATGTCTTTCCTCTGACCTAGGTTAAAATCATGATTGTAAATAAGGGGGTTTTGAATGGGTTCATCCTTGTGATTTTATAAATTAAAACCTTGAGCCTCAAGAAGAGGATCAGGAAAGTCCACCTCAGCAAAGAGGTGATGAATAACCTCAGAGCCATACATACAGATGGATCAAATAACTCTAAGAGATTTCAGTGGCAGAAACTGGATGCCACATCACGTTGCTGCAAGTGTGAGTAGTAGCTAAACCAATGTTAGAATTGAGATCTCTCGTTTCTGTTGAGGTCAGAGGTGCTTTTCTTCTTCAAACAATAAGTTACTGTTTCCCTGAATATCTTGTAGGAAAGGTATTTTGAGCATCACTGGTTTTTTGTTTTAGATTTTAGGTTAAACATAAACAGACATCTTAAGAGACTGCTGATGTGAGAGGTAGGTGGGATTTTTTTCACAGTTACGCCCAGCAACACCAGGGGTAAATCAATCTCAAAATTCATGTGAAACATAAAACAACACCGCTTAATTATTTCTTCCTAGGTAGGCTCTAACTTGGCAGTATCACAAAATCTACACAGCGTGAGTTTTCTGAGCACTCAAGCTTTGCAGCATTAGCCATAGGCATCAGCAGGTTCTTCCATTGTGATGAGGGTTGGTATAACAATCAAGAAAGGCTGTTTTGATTCAAGTGTTTCCAGCTAGAGAGTAGATGTTGAATTTAATTGTCTGGGCTTCAAAAGGCCTTGCCAAAGCATGAAGTATTGGGCTAAAACATAAAGTTTTTCCCTAATTCTAAACCAGGTAATAACAAAATTCAGGCCTTGATCTATTTCACCCAACTTCAGCCTTCAACATGCAGATCAGATGTTGTGTCTAAGCAAGACATAATTCTGGTTGTTCATGGAGGGAGTAGAGCATCTCTAGAACAACTGTTTACTTATTATGTGAATTACAGTTTCCCTCTGGAGAAGTCTTTACTGACTGGTGAAGAGTCCCAAAATACATACATCCACACCTTAAGCTAAATGAGCAAATGTCAGAAGCTCTGGTAGTGCTTGTGAACTAATGTCTGGGCTCCTCTTAGGAAAAACAGCAGGTACACACCAGAAATGCGTGAAGAGAGAAGAATGATGAGCTGAACATCAGGAAGAATTCTAATACGTTCTGGCAATAAGGAGCATAGATTTGTTTGTTCTTAATTGGACAATGGGCTCTCCAAACATGCAGGAAAGATACTGCTTCTATTCCACAGACATCCTAACTTCACAGAAAATCCATTGATAAAAGAAGGAAACACATACAAGGCCACACATAAAGTCTGCATAGTGGTGACAAACGCAGTGTGTTTGTGCAATACCCGAAGCTTGGGAAGGTGGGAAGCCAGATCTGAAAGATAAGCTTGTGGCTGAAGGGAGAGACAGACAGAACAAGAGGAGAGAGGAGAGCAAGAAACAGAACAGACTGGCAGCGTAGAATCAAGATTTTTCAGTTTAGTAAGTAAATACGTATTTCCCCCACCCACATCTGGAATAATATGAATTTTGGATTCAAAACTGCATTCTTTACTTGCTTAAGACTCCCAGTAAAGTGCCTTTTGCTCAAGGAATGCAGGATCTAGTTAGTGTCTCAGCTGCATGACTCCCGCACGTAGTTGGCCATATTGACTCAAACTTTTTAATTGCAGGCAGCGTCTTCTTTTACTTAAACACTTTCCATCCACTTTTCCCCTGCATATGCTTTTCTAAAACCTCTTTTTCAGTCATGAAAAAAAGAGCAGTTCCAGGAAGCTGGAGATTCAAGATCAAACTTAACTTGACCTCTGGAGCTAAAAAGTCCAGTGGGTTTAGTAAAGTTCCAAAAAGTGAAATGTGCTTTCATTTCAGTGTACGGTCCCTCATATTGCACGTGTGTGAAGGTTTCCTATCAAACTGAATGCTGTCTTCACCTTGCAGACTGGCATACTTAATGGTCTCCAGGACAGGCACCTTTTTGCTTAAATTCACATTATACTTGTCAAGAACCAAAGAAACAAGATTGTGGTAATCAAAATTACTTAGAGTTAATTTCTATTTTATAGTTTTGTTGGTGTATATATAACTATTTAGTAAAAAGAAAACTATCTACTCACATTACAAAATATTAACTCATAGAGGTATTCCATTATATTATTTGTATTCTAATTACCTTACATTTTGGAAAATATAGTGAGTATATCACAAGTGATGGAATTTGTGCTTCTGAGACAAAACTAAAGAAATCAATAGCTTCTTTTACCCTGATGATGGAGCAACATAGGGAAAACTGGTTTTGTTGACTACAAAAGGATGACAAAACTCTGCTGCAGAATGAGGATTTACCTAGATGATTTCTGGTGAATTTTCTGTGCTGAAAAGTGAAAGGAAGATTAGATCAGGAAAAACATAGGTTAGGAAAGCATATTCTATGTCTGCTGCTTGAAGTTTTTAGGAGGAAATATTAGAACTAGTCAGTGAGATACAATTTGCAGGGCAAATGGGTAAAGCAATAAATTAGCTTTAATAAATGCTATGTTCAGGGAGCAAAGGCTGTAGGAGTTCAGGCTAGAGATGATACCTGACAATAACACCCAGTGCAGAGTCCAAGTTGGTAAAATGTGTCATGGACTGTTAAGTTAGTGCAGATGTGCATCCAGACATTTTTGCCAAAATCCATCAGGTCCTAGATGCAAGGTTTTACTATTGTCTTCATTGAATTTCATGTAGCAAACATCTGCTGTTTCACTTTTCCAGCCTGTTGAGGTTCCCCTAAACGCCAGGCAATCTCTGCCATCATGCTATCCTGCACCTGCTTTCCCATTATCTACCACTATCCCTCTGTCAGCACACTAGCTTTTAGCTCTTCCAGTTCTCTTTCAGCTTAGGTCTGATGGGGCTGTTTCTCCATCCTGCACTAGCCGAGTTTAAAGCCATCCTTATGAGGGTGGCAAGCCAGTTGGCAAAGACATTCTTGCCCCAACTTTGTTAGGTGAATCCTCTCTCCACCCAACAGATGTCATTCCTCAAAAATTAAAAAATTCAAGAAAGTGTCTGAAATATTACATTGACATTAACAACATTTGTTTGTCTATGCTGATCTTTAGCCCATGTCCCTCACAACAGGTTGCTATCCAGAGGGTAGCAAGTGAAGAACTGCTGCTCTTGGTAATCAGTTAATTTTTCAGTTGCTTTCCACTGTTCTGTTCCCTCCTCCTGAAAGGTAAACGAGCTGTCTGTGATCAACAGATCATGAAAATATCCATTTATATTATTTTTTCATGTCAGATGTCAATCAAATGCAGTTTCTATTTATTAACGACATCTGATAGCATCTTCACGCACTTCTTTTTTATATACCAGTTATCATAGAGACTTCAGACTACTTGCTTTTCGATCTTTGCATTAAGTTACCTTATCCCAGGCACTCCTCTACCTCTCATTTTCCATTATCTGTAGTACTGCAGCTCAAACTCTCCTTTGTTTCTCTGGAAAATCTCTTATTATTATCGAGTCATGGTCTATTATTCTTCTTTGCTTGTCAGAAAACAAGATGCTGTATCAGCAGCGACAGTAATGAAGACTTGTTTAGTATCAGTTATGTCCTCCCTTCTTATCACAACAACCCAAGCTTCCCCTACAGCTTCCATGCCCTCCCATTACAATACCTTCAACTCTGTCCCATGTCCTACAGAATATCCCAATGTCTCCTCTAGGCTCCCTGTAACACATCCCGTTCCAGCCCTTTTACTACCTAACTTCCCGCAGTGAGTCATGTCCCAAATACTCATGGCTCATAGCTCCCCCGTATCTCTTGCTTGACTAAGATAAGACATAATATGTATTGAGAATACATGCCGTGACCTATCGTGTAATGAGCTGGCCAATACTCATGGACAGCCACTCTTGGAAAAACAGACACACAGCATTGTTTCTTCTTTCCCTCATTTGGGAGCTAAATGGGTCTTTCTTTTCTCCCAAATCACCCACTTTCAAGAAAGGTGTGGGAGTATCATACCTCTGAATCCTCTAAGACTCTACAGAGTTTGCCTGAAATTAGTGGGTGGATTAAGAGAAGGAAAGGTAGGTGAGAGGCTAACAGGCATTGGCAGTGCAGTTGTGTAAGCAAATACAACCACAGAGCTGGCCCTGCTTCCTCTTTCTGCTAGCGTCACTCAGCTGTCATAATGTGATTTTTTTTCCTATGAAGGGCCAACTGTACTGGTGAGAGGTTAATCAGAAACCTTCTTTAATAAAGGCAAGGCCACAGAAAATTGATAAAGCGCTGGCTTTAGCCCAAACCTAAGCAGTAACGAAAAGCAGTTTCTGCCAGGCACAAGGTCAGTGACCTCTGTGAAACTTGTGCAGTATTTGGGCAGGCAGAAAAATCACAACTTGTTACTTCATCTTTCTAATCCTCAGTCAAACATTTCCCTCCAACACCACTTCTTTGACTTGTAGGGACAATTCACGGGAACTGCTACCAGCTCTAGCAAAGGGACTTTTAATTTCTCACTTCCTCTCATCCGGAAGATAGTATATGCAGGCAAGTCATGTGACCAAAGAATACATCTACAGGCATAATTTTAATGCACCCTAGTGGGTGCTGGTTATAAGTTTAGCAATTTTAGCTCCATAAAAATGCAATGTATTTTCATTTGTTAAGAGCACTATTAAATGCTAACTTAACTTAAACATTACACTGGACTCCCCTGTCAATTTTACAAACAGCAGCAGTTTTTTCTAAAGTTTTCTTGCTGGAGATTTCTGCAAAAAACCTAATGAATTGATCTGGAGCAGTTTCAGATCCAAGTTGCTTTTTAAGTTCATATTTATAAAAAGACACTTAATTCCAAAAATATTTTCTTCCAGTATTTGATCTATAACTCTCTAGAATAAAATTTTTGTGGAAGTACTGTACTTGACAATGGAAACAGGCTAGAAAGACGTGACCACTTATGCATTTAGCCTGCTAATGATTGCTGATATTCAAATGAAATGTGAATAAAAACTGCCAGCAGCCTCATCCTAAAGCTCCTCTTGGATCTTGGACTTCTGCATCACATCCAACCTTTGGCCTCTACAGAGCTATGTAAATCAAATAAAAATTCTATGTGAATGACAAACACAGCTCAAAATAGATCAAAATAAAAGTAAAAGGAAGAGCCAAATACAGAAACTGGCCTCATTTTTCATTCCTCTTTCAACCAGCTTCTAACCTCCAGCAGCCATGCTGTTTCCTCCGATCATTCTACTTTATTTACTTGCTTTTGCCATCTATGGAGAGCCAGACATAAGCATTTTTTGTCTCAAACATTGTGACTGTTACAAAGGGAAAGGTGTGATCTAAAGATGTGGAGGTGGGGCAGCACTGTTCTGACCCACCTTCCTGCTCCACCTCGACATTTGTGCTCAGTGCCCCTGTCCCCACTCACCTGTAGGAAGGCTCCAAGGGCTTGCTGTGCTTACGTGACCAAAACAGGGCAAAAGATCAGGTTTACGTAAGAAGCTTGCACCAGGTTACCTATAAAAGAAAGGCCCTCTCACACTCTTCACTCTCTTTCACTTTCTTTCTCATGACTCCAGCTCTGGACCCTCCAACACAGCAGGACCAACGCAGGACCTGAGGATTGGTGATACTCTTTGTACTCTCTCTCCCTTTTCTTTCTTTATTTCTCTTCCCCTTTGTTTTGCCTGGGCAAAACACCGCTGTCATATTCTACCTCCCATATTGAACTTTGTTGTGGGTGTAGGGAGCTTGTGGAAGTGTGTTGTGGCTTCTGGACCAGCACTTTTGAGTAGTTTGCTTTGCAAGTTGAGAACATAATGGTATGGTATCAAATTAAAAGACTAGTTTGTGGAAATGTATTATAAGAATTTAAGGGCTTGGTAGCCAACAACTCGAGACTGAACAGCGGGCTGGTTGACAAAGTTAAAAACACAAGAGTTCAGCCTAATGAGAATTTGCAACTAAAATCACTCCTCTACCGATGGGCTGTGGCACCATCCCTACTGTATAAATATGAAAGTAGTAGGAATCTTTATATGCATACACACCATCTGCTCCCTCAGATCCGGTTTACGTGGATAGGCCAATCTGCAAAACACCAGGTGGCATTTAGCTTGGCTTCTCCCATCAAATGCCGCGACAGGATTTGGCTTCCAAGAGGTACCAAGTCTTTATTTAAGCAGGAAAAGAGCGTCTCCCCTTCCTTCCCTCAGAGAAGCAGCCTCTCCCATACACAGACCTTTTTATCTGTTTCTCCACTGGTTCCAGCCACGCTTACAATCCTGTGTGCATACCTTTACATCCTTTTATCTTTCTTTGCCAGTTAGTTTTTAAGCTCTATTTGGCGACTTCAGGGGAACTCAAAATTTCTATTCTTTATGTAATTTATCACCTTTGAGGCCATTCCCGACTGTACAGCCGAGGAAGAGCCCTCAGTGCCAGGAGTCAGAGTGCCCGGGGCTCTAAAACAGAGCACATTCAGAGGGTCTGTTCTCCCGCAGACCGCTGCTAAATTAATGTTAATTATCGCTCTGCCGCCCTCAGCTCCAGCCGGTTATTTTGGGGTACGTCACTCCCGCTGGCTGCAGCCCCGCACTCAGGCAGCCACTTCTCGTAAAGATACCGAGTGAAAGCTGCGCGAGCATCGCGCATCTCCTGTCCCAGGTCTCGCCGCCCGCCACCAGGGACAGCCCCGCCGCCAGGGACAGCCCCGCCGCCACTGCCGAGCTGGGCCAGCTGAAGGGCAGCCCCATCCCCGCCGCGGCCGCCTCCCGCCATGCCCGCCGCGGAGCCTGCCGGGAGCTGTAGTTCCACGGCCGCACGGCCCTGCTCCCCCGCTGCTTCCCCGAGAGGCGCGGAGGCTCTGCCAGACCCGCTCCGGCCCCGCGGCTTCCCGGCGGGCAGCCCTGCTCGCTGCGGCCGGGCATGCGGCCGCTGCTGCGGCGGCTTCTCCCCGCGCTGGGCTCGGCGGCGGCCCGAGCCCTGCTCTCCCGGCGGGCCGCGCCCATGGCGCTCCGGACGGCGGAGGGAGCGGACCGGGCCGGGGACGATGCCCGGAGCGCGGCCCCGGAGCACGGTGAGAGGCGGTGGGGCAGCGGTGGGGGCGGGGGAGAGGGCAGGCGCTTGCCAGGCCCCGCGCCCGCCTCCCCGCGGCTGCGGGCGGACGCTGGGACGTGCGGGGCACGCTGGGGCGCAGGGAGAAACTTCTCAACTTAATTGTAGACTCCTGCTGATGGGGCTCCGGCGCTTCCCTGCCTGCCCCGCTCGGTCCCTGGGCTTGCCGACAGTGTGTGCATCCGACCTGACTGAACACAAAATCTACCTATCTACCTTTTTCCCCTTGAGTTTACTACTGCTTCTTTTCTTTTCAGTTTCCTAACAGTGTATCTGACCTGGCTGAATACTAACCCCTCCAATTTTCTCCACAAGAAACAATATTTTTTTTTTTTTTAGGTTCTTAGCTATGTAAACTGTTGTGGCAGCAGTAGAGGCTCAAAATACCTCGACACTAAGACCATCTACTTCTACAACAGCTCCCAGTTAAGCTGTCTCTAAAGGATTCATTTGTTATTAAAAATATGAATAGAAGGCAGCGGGTGAAAGCTCAGCAACAGTCAAGGAATCCTGACCCTCTTTCCACCAGGCAGATGCGGGGGGAATGGAAAAAGGTCCCTGCTCAGAGAGGTCGAAGAATCCCCTCATGGCATCCCTTGCCTTCCCCAGTGCACTTACAGAATAGGTTCGAGGCCCTGGATCTCGAGGGTCAGGCAGACAACAGTGGAGAAGAAGGTCTATCTGGAGGGTCTTCCAGACCAAAGCAGTCAACCAGGCGGATCACAAGTACAGGTATTAAGAAAAAAAGAAGGGTAGTTGTAGTGGGTGACTTGCTTCTAAGGGGAGCTGAGGCCCTGTATGCTGATTGGACCCAGTTCACAGGAAAGTCTGATGATTTCTTGTGGCCCAGGTAAGGGGTATTACCAAGAGACTCCCTGAGCTAATTCTTCCCACTGGTTACTACCCACTGCTGGCTGTCCAGGTTGTCAGTGATGAGGTTGATGAGAGAAGTACCAGGGTAATCAAACAGGACTTCAAGGCACTGGGTTGTCTGTTTGAAGGGACAGGAACACAGGTGATGTTTTCCTCAATTCCTTTGGTATCAGGGATGAGTGCCAGAAGGAACAGGAAAACCCATGTGATCAATAAGTGGCTTAAAGGTGATGCCATTGATGGAATTTGGGTTTTTTGATCGTGGGGAGATTTATACGGCACCAGGCCTGCAAGAGACAGATGATGTTCACCTTTCTAACAGGGGCAGAAGTATTCTAGACAATGAGTTGGCAGGGCTGACTGAGAGGGTCTGAAGAGGGAAGGGGATGAGACCAGGCTCACCTAGAGGCTGCATGTGAGAGTTAGGGGTGAAGTTGGTAGCCCAGCTGAAGTACATCTACACCAGCATATGCGGTATGGGTAACACATAGGAGGAACTGGAGGCCATCATGCAGCTGGAAAGCTGTGACATAGTTGCCATCAGGAAAACATGGTGAGGTGACTGTCATGACTGGAGTGCTGCAGTGGGTGCTACAGGCTCTTCAGAGGGGACAGGTGAGGGGGGAGAGGCAGTGGAGTGTCTCTGTACCTCAGGGTGGGTTTTGAGTGCACAGAGCTTGAGGACAGTGATGATAAGGTTGAGTGCCTAGGAGTGAGAATCAGGGCAAAGGCTGGTATGCCAGGTATCCTGGTCTGTTACAGACCATCCAGCCAGGATGAAGAGGCAGATGGAGTATCCTGTAGACAGCTGGCTGATGTTTCCTGATTGCTAGACCTTATTCTTGTGGGAGACTTTAACCTGCCAGTGTCTGCTGGAAACCCAACACAGTGGAAAGGAGGCAGTCTAGGAGGTTCCTGGAGCATTTAGGAGATAACTTCCTGACATAGCTGGTGAGGGAGCCTACAGGGGCAGTGTCCTGCTAGGCCTGCTCTTTGTGAATAGAGAAGGGCTGGTGGGAGATGTGGTAGTCAGAGGTTGCTTTGAGCAGAGTGATCACAGTGCTATAAGAGTTTTCAGTACTTGGTGAAGTAAGGAGAGGCACCAACAAAACCTCTACCTTGGACTTTCAGAGGACAGACTTTGACCTATTCAGGACACTGATTCGGAGAGTCCCTTGGGAAGCAGCTCTTAAAAACAAAGGGGCCCAGGAAAGCTGGACATACTTTAAGAAAGAAATCCTGAAGGTACAGGAGCAGGCAGTCACTGTGTGCTGAAAGACAGGCTGGTAGGAAGGAAGACTAGCCTGGCTGAGCAGGGAGCTTTCACAGGAACTTGGGGTAAAAAAAGAGGGTGTCACCTTTGGAAAAAGGGACAGGGAACTCAGAAGTGTTTCAGGATGTTGTTAGAGAAAATTAGAGAGGCGAAAGCTCAGTTGGAACTTATTGTGGCTACTTTTATTAGGGAAAATGAAAAGTGTTTTTATAAATACATTCGTAACAGAAGGGGGCCAAGGAAAACCTCCATTTTTTATTGGATGTGGAGGGGAGTATAGTCACCAAAGATGAGGAAAAGGCTGAGATACTTAACACCTTCTTTGCCTCAGTTTTCAAAAGTAGGACTTGTTATCCTCAGGGCAGCTGGCCCCAGCGGAACTGGTAGACAGGGAGGAGAAGCAGAATGGACCTCCTGTAATCCAGGAGGAAGTGGTAAGTGACTTGCTTAACCACTTGGATGCTCACAAGAGTATGGAGCTGGATGGGATCCATCCTAAGGTGATGAGGGAGCTCGTAGAAGAGCTTGTTAAGCCGCTGTCCATTTTCCATCTATCATCAGTTGTGGATAACTGGGGAGGTCCCAGGCAGCTGGAGATTGGCCAGTGTGATGCCCATCTACAAGAAATGCTGGAAGGAGGATCTAGGGAACTACAGGTCTGGCAGCTTGACTACAGTGCCAAGCAAGGTGATGGAGCAGTTCACCTTTAGTGTGGTCATAGAGCACATACAAGACAACCAAGGGATCAAGCCTAGCCAGCACAGGTTTAGGAAAGGCAGATACTTCCTGACCAACCTGTATGACCAGATGACCCTCCTGGTGGATGAGAATAAGGCTGTGGATGTTGTCTACCTGGACTTCAGCAAAGCCTTCAACACCATGTCCCGTAGCATACTCCTGGAGAAGCTGCCAGCCCATGGCTTGGACAGGTCCACCCTTCACTGGGTTAAGAACTGACTGGACAGCCAGGCCCAGGGAGTGGTGGTGAACAGTGTTGCATCTAGTTGGCAGCTGGTCACCAGTGGTGTCCCCAGGGACCAATGTTTGGTCCAGTCCCATTCAATATCTTTACGGATAATCTGGATGACAGGATCAAGTCTACCACTAGCAAATTCACAGACAAGATCAAGTTGGGTTGGAGTGTTGATCTGCTGGAGGGTAGGAAGGCTCTGCAGAAGGACCTGGACAGGCTGGATTGATGGGCTGTATCCAGTGATAGGAGGTTCAGCAAAATCAAGTGCTGAGTCCTGCACTTTGGCCACAACAATCCCCTACAGCACTACAGGCTGGGGATAGTGTCTGGAAAGTGGCCCAGTAGAAAAGGATCTGGGGGTACTGGTTTTGGCAGTCAACAAAACATGAGCCAGCAGTTTGCCCATGTGGCCAAGAAGGCCAATGGCATCCTGGCCTGGATCAGCAATAGTGTGGCCAGCAGGACCAGGGCAGTGATTGTCCCAGTGTGTTTTGCACTGATGAGGCCATGCCTTAACTCCTGTGTCCAGTTCAAGGCCTCTCAATTCAGGAAGGACATTGAGGAGCTGGAGCGTGTCCAGAGAAGGGCAGTGGCACTGGTGAAGAGTCTGGAGCACAGGTCTGATGAGGAGCAGCTGAGGGAACTCAGGGTGTTTAGCCTGGAAAAAAGGAAGCTCAGGGGGATCTTTTCTCTCTCTACAACTACTTGGAAGGAGGGGGCCAGGTGGGGGTTGGCCACCCAGCAATAGGATGGGAGGACACAGACTTAAGCTGCACCAGGGGAGGTTTATGTTGGACATTCAGAAGAAATTCTTCATGGAAGGAGTGGTTAGATATTGGAACGGGCTGTCCAGAGAGGTGTTGGAGACATGTCTCTGGTTCTGTGTAAGGAAAGACTGGACATTGCTCTTAGTGCCATGGTCTTGATGACAAAGTGGTGTTCAGTCCTAAGTTTGACTCGATGGTCTCAGAGGTCTTTTCCAACGTCATTGACTCTGTGATGAACCTATTAAACACATTAACATAAACATAGTGAACAGAGAACAGTGCTTGAAGATGAAGTCTTACTGTGATCTGTGATATTTATGTGTCTAATAATAGAAGATTATTCTATCTGAAACTAATCTGAGTATGTAGAGAAGCAGCTGAGTGCAATCAAATGCTTTATTGCTCCTTATTTTTGTGGTTTCTCCTTTATGAGCTAGGTATATAATGATTTTTTTTCTGCTGGAACAGATGACAAATGCTAGTGAAGATCTACAGTCACTTAAATATAAATAAGGGAATAATGGATGCTTCCACTCATATGAAATCTGGGCAAATATAATTAAGCATGCAATTAAGAAAAAACAGCTTATCCTATAACAGCTTGATGGTCAAGGAGTTACTACAGAAGCTGGTTTTATACTCCAGGTTTCAGATTAGCAAAATTATGTCAAGAATTTTGAAAAATCTTGTTTTCAGGTTGTTTTAGTGACTAGAATGCAACTCTTGAATTTTGTTGCTGGTTTCTTTAATTAGTATTTCCAAAAAAGCGAGGGAGTTTTTTGTTAGAGGCACAACCTGTAGAATTTAGACACAGTGCCTGCTCAGTTCAGTTTACTGAAGGTGCATTGTTAATTACTTCAGCTGTGCCTTTACTATTGTGAACAGGCAGCATTTTGCAAAGTGGCACAAATATGTTGCTTTTTGAGCACACAGAGCACAGGAAACCTGTAATCTGCAATATACACCCCTCAGATTTATGAGAGTTCTTGTTCTGTAGCTGATGCTACCTTAACAAACCCCTTTTACTCCCAGCTGATGAGGAGTCAGTATGATGCATTGCTGAATGTTGAGGTTTTCTGCTCCAGCCTGACCTGTTTGTCAGTGTCACGGACCTTTGTCTTGTCCTTCACTTTGAGATCTCTTTGGATCCAGGGTTGTTTTCTGTATGCTCGTGGATACCAGAAACATTCCATTTTGTGTGAGCTTTAATCTAAATGTTAAGTAATAATTTTATTATTGCTTTAGGATCTGTTTGTTATGCATCGTTCTTTAGTGTCGGCAGGGGGAACAAGTAACAAATCTAAATACTTTGTTTCCTTTGAATAGCCTGGGGGATAAAGTTAGGTGTCAGACTACAACCACGCAGTGATTTACGCCTCTTTACTTTAGCCTGGAGTGAATTAGCATTTAATCAGTTTGTTCTTTTATTTATCTTCCCCAGCATAAAGTGATATGTGTAAGAAACATTCCACAGGGTGATAATCACCCACACTGGGTCTGTAATATCGATTTTATACGTGTGTAGCCTTGCATGCCTCAAGAACATTGTGTACACTTTTGCTGCTGAATTTTCCTCTTAGGCCAGATTTGGGCCATCTGCACTGGTCATGAGAGGAGCTTTGAAAGTGCGTTGTCTGTAGTAATGAGCTGTCCTGGGATAAACTGCAATTTTGACATCCAGCTCCTTCCACTACAGTAATCCCATTGTGGAGTTGTCCCAAAAGAGTATTGCTGGGTGCCTGATTATATGCCCATTGTTTGCTGCTAGAGAAGATTTTGCTTGTTCTTTTTTTTAAGGTATAACTTAATATGCCAATATTAGAGTTTACTGATGCAGAAACATGAAGTAGACATAAGAAAATGACTCATGCTGAGCTAGTACTCTTGGGGAAAAAGAGCTATTAAAAAACTTGTTAATGGACATTATTCTGTCCTGTGTAATTCAAAATATTCTGTGATTGTGGTATTACTCTGAGGTAGAGCTTCATGGATATCTTTGTACATGCAAGATGTCTTTTCTTTTACATTGATTTCCTTCTTTAGCTTAAATACTAAAAGTCAGTTTTTAGAATGAGAAATTCAGATCATTGCTGTCTAAAACATGCTATACTGAGTGGGAGATGCTGGAATAATCATTTCATTCTTGAATGATAGAGTCAGCTGAGAACCCTTTGTTACATGTGGAATGGTAGGATTCCCTTCCTGCTTCTTAATGCCTCATTTTCAGTGTGTTTACAGTGGAATTAATTTGCCAATGTTCATCTGCACTGAATTTCATATGCCATTACTAAAATGAACTTTATGTGATGTCTGAAGGGTATTATTTCTTATGCTCAGTTATAAGTTGTTTTTATTTTGCAGTAATTTCATTTACTTGGAATCAAACAAGGCCATAGGTTATTCGAATATAGAAAGCAGAACTCTCTTTTTTGCTGTTTCACATAAAATGTTAAGGTATTTTTACTGATCTGTTGACAAAGAAGAGGATCCTTGCATGGTTATATGTCAATATTTGTTTGCTGATAATTAATGAAACGTTTACTTGGTATGTTGCTTTTGTATAATGTCTCTTAGCTGTTTATGTCAAAAACTAAGACCAGTGTGTTACTTTAAATATACTACAGATGGGCTGGAAAATGTACAACAAAAGAAAATCTTTAAAGAGAAGGAGGAAAACTCACGACACAGAGAAGAGCCATGTGCTGCCGATTCAGTGAAGTCTCTAATGGCAGAAATGCCATTTGTGGACACAGATATTGAAGATGAATGTGCTAGTAAGTACATTAAACAAAAGTAATGTGAAAGCACAGACACATCATGCACCCAGTTCTTGGTCCTACCTGTTGGCACGGACACATGGGCCATGCACATGGAACAGTCTCCCTGCAAACAAGTTACAGGCCAGATCCTCTCTTCCTAGTATTCAGTCCTGCTATACTTGAGCATATTAAAAATTCACCCTTTTGTTATCCTGTGGATCAGCGAATTAAAGAATAAAGACATGTCATATGTCAATTCACATTACTGTGTGTGAGCTTCTCAGGTCATGGCTTTTGTGAGCTGTCTTTCAATATATGTATTCCCAGCATGGGGCTGGAAATACACTTCTAATTGGACAGTGGATGCCTCCAGCCTGGTCAGCTTATGGGTGTGTATCAGACCATATGGTGGGAGAGGGTCTGTAAAGGCTCAAGGAAATGAGCTGAGAGAAAAAGAGTTATGTGCAAAGGAAGAACTGAGGACACACACATTTCTTTCACCGTATCAGACAGTGTCTCTGGGAAAGGAGGAGGTAGAGAGCAGATCTGACTGGGATGATGTTTTCTTCTGGGCTGGGTTTGGTTCTTGTGCTATAGGTTGGTCAGTCTGAGTCTACTACAACTTTTGCCTTTAATAGTCCTATGTATTACTGTGTTTTATATTTCAAAATGCAGGATGCATGGGATTTTTGAAGCTTCATATTGGCCCTTCTGCTCTACAGTCATGTCCATGTTCAAGTGTAGACAATTTGCGAGGCTCAGTGGTTTGGAAGCCACGTGTCTGTCTGTGTCAGCAGCTTATAAACCCTGCTTAGAGGTGCAGGCTGTTAGTTCAGGTGTGGTCCTTCACCTGTATGGCTACATTAATGCAGGTCAGAGTTGAATCCCAGTCAGACAGTTCAGAGCATGGACAGAGCAGGTGAGTGGGAAGACATGCCCTGGTCAGTTGACTGAAGTCCAGCTCCTGTGGGTGTGATCCTTTGTTTTAATATGTCTGTGTGCTGAAGATAACTTCCTTTTTTCTCTTCAGTGCATGCAACTGCTGAACTAAGTATTAAGAAGAAAAGAAAGTGGACTGCTGGAAGGGAAATTGAAGAAGGCATTGAGAGAAAGAAGAAAAGGAATAAACAGTATCAGCCAAATTATTTCATTTCTCTTCCAATTACTAATCCAAAGGTGATATTCTTTATTATACTAATTTGGTATAACCAGAATTACTTCAACAGCTGCATGTTAATAAGAAGAACAGTGTTTGATATTGTGCAAAACAATTTTTTACAGGTATTTTTAAACATTAGCAGTCTATTCAATGAGTAATGCTATGTTATGTAACATTTTTTGTGAATAAAATTGCTTTTCTAGAAAAGACTGGAGGAAAAACACTTACATTTTTATTCAGTTTGCCAGTCTTATGGATTTCACTGATTTTGGCTGAAATTTCCCCTCAGCAGTATTACAGTATTGTCTGTTTTGTTGTTCACATAGAGTAAGGAAGAGAGACCTTCCTATTTAATTTAATAAGAAAATCTCTAGCAATATTTTTAGCTTTCTTTATAGATCCAAATTTCTATTTGGATCTGTTACTGTTTTAACTTGGCAGTTCATAGTTTAGCATTTTCCAGTGAAATGGTTCATTTTATTTAAAATTCAAACAACTGTTGTTTTAGTGAGATGTTTTTCAAATGGATTCAGGAAATGCAAAGAGCTCTTTAAGAAAATGTATTTTCTTGTAGTTACATGAGTTGTCTCATTTAGGCAGTAAATGAAAATGATTTCTTGCATGCTGCAGGTTAGCTCTGGTACATCTTTGATATCTTTCATGTCTGAAACAAGGAAAGTAGGTGCCTTGTGTTTAAAAAGTTGAACCCAGCAGTTTAACCCCATTTGCAAATTTAGTTCATGGGTTTTTTTTTAATATCAGGAACTATTGCAGATGAATTTTAACTCATTCTAGATCTATATTATCAGTTCTCTGAAAAAATAAAAGAAGATAAAGAAAATATGAAATGAAAATAAACCGAAATGGGTTTGAAAATTACACTGCAGTCTTTGATTCTTCAAAGCATAATATGTGAAGAAGAGATTGTAAAGGCTGGTTTTATAAGATTCAGGATAGCGTGATAGAAATATTGTAGGATATCTTTTGTGGCATCTTATTCTAAAATATCTTTTCTTCCAGCCTGCTTCATTATTTAACAAGCTCAAGAATATAATGTAGGGGTTATATAATCTGGTAATTGAGAATTCCTGCTCATGGTTGTTACTATGCTCACAGGTTGGTTGGGAAGACCTAAAGTATGCTTGGCTTTTTATATGTCATAATTTAGTCATGTCATTTAGGGAGGTAAAGAAATACCTCTTTAAATTAAATCTCAGAGCATTTGGGAGTACTAGGACTTGGCTACAAAGTTTTGTTTATACTTGCCTTAGAGGTAGCGTTGTTCTGAAAGGAGAAAATACACGTTGGAATTTGTATAGGCAACATTAGCCAAAATTTAGACACCTGGTTTCTTGATAGCCAGAGTGAATCTGGTAATTGCTGATAGTAATTCAGTCAGTAATGAGAGACCTTTATTTTTCTGAAGATCTGATTTTATTCCAGTGAAGTATTTTAAGCATTAGTACTCTTTCTTTGTATTTTATGTAGTAATTTAAGCTTTACACAGAGGACATTTTGTAGTAAAGGATATTTCTGAAACATTTAATCAACTGTTCCTCTTGGAAAATGAGCAGTTTCTTTGTTTTAATTTTAATTATGTTTTGGATCTTCAGAAATGAAAAGTGTTGTTCAGTTAATTTTGAATTTATATTGAACTTTGCATTATTACTTGTGCAAAAACAGTTAAATGGATTATGATCATTGTGTCTTTTTCTATTTCTTTGGGGGTTTGGGATTTTTTTTTTTTTTTTAAGTAATGGCTTACATGATGTGATATCAGTTGGTAGGTTAGCCTTTCAGGGTTCTCCAGTCTTGACTATAATTACTATTGATCTGTTAAATCTTTAAAGCTTTGTATTTATTTAATAGTAATACCCTTGCAATAAGCTAAACTGTGTTATTCTATTACTCTTCAGAATAAAGTATTTCAAGTAATGGGAGAAGAGATCTTGAAATCAGTAGTTGTGGCCTTTTTTTTTTTTTTTAAGCTTTTTTTAAAAAATCCAGAGGGAGGAATTAAGTGTGATCTGCCTTCAAACAGTTTTTTTTAAATTAAGTTAGGACAAGTAAAAATAAATAGGATGATAGCAGTTGAAAGGTAAACTAATACGTTGTAAGGTAATGTAAATAACAGGTTAAATAGCACTTTAAAGTTTTAATTTATGCAGTGGGTCATATCTTGTTATACAGCGTTGGAAGAATCCTAGTTTGCTTAATTAAAATAGTACACTCAAATGTTAATTGCACCTTAGATTTATTGGAGAAAACAGAACAAATCTGAAGTTGTGATATGCATTGTGATGGCACACCTTTTCAACAGCTGTTGTGTTACATTTTGATCACATAACTTCATGGAAAACATCTGAAAAATAAATTTCAGAAATACTTACTTCAAAACTTTTTCCTTTCCAAATAATGTTGATTGTGTAGCACATTGTCATTCAGCCAGAGCAAGAGGATGTGCTCAACCTTCTTTTTCTTTTGCCTGTATCCAAAAGGCAGGTTTTTTCATACTTTCTTTGTGGATTCAGCAATAACTTTTCTCTGGAACTGTTGACTAACTGTCTTTGGACTTAACTCTGTTCCAAAGCCATATGATTTGTTAGGTTTTTAGCTTGGTTTCCTAATGGAGCTTATACAGCTGTGAGCCTGTCCATTGCAGGGTTTTGGGTCTTGAACAGGTTTTCAACCTGTTGTCCAATTTTGGACAGAAAAATTGACATCTCAGAGGTATTAATTTTCTACCGTTTTCATGCTATTGGTGCTTGCATGAAAGAGCGAGCCTTGAAGGAACATGCTTGTATGAAAGTACTGCTGAAGGGAACTATAGGGGTATGGGGATGTGGGGTATTGGCTGCTAAACTAAATGCTGAGTAATATTGATCTCTTTCAGAGCTAGGATATTTTACTGCTATGATAACACAGTTCCACATCTGTCTTCTGTACTTTGAAGGGCTTGTACACTTACATTTATATTTTTTCCTTTGCCAGCTCACAGGTGCAAATTAAATTTAGAAGCAATAATTGAAAATGGAATACAATTGTAATTATTATGACATGTATTTAATTTTTGAGTTTTGTTTCTTTTTTTTTTGCTTTAGCTTATAAACTTCAATAATTATTCAGTTAATACATCATAATTAGAAGGGGTCACATTTACCAGTTCTTTGCTTAAATATGGGTTAGATTTCTCCTGTGTTTGAGACAATGAAACTGTTATTTATTGAGGATCAGGTCAGTTCTGACATATGAAGGAAGATGGTCTCATTACAATATGATTTATGGTAAAATGTTAGTGGAATTTTCTTCATATGTCCTACACTACTTAAGACACTTCTGGTTTTGTAAATGCCATATCCTTTTTTCTGGCAAGTAGCTTTTACCTTCCCTTCTCCTCCCTACCCTCCCTAGCATTGGTTCCTTTGTGCTATAATTTAGTTATATTTATATGACACTACTAGATATCTATGGCTCATTAGGTAAAACTTCTGCATGGCAAAACTCATCCTAAGAAATTCAGTCAGAAAAATACTGAACACTCCCATTAGATTATGGGGCTTTTCTCCCAGGAAATTTATGTGTTTCTTGTGATTAACAGAGCTACCAAAATATATCAATAATTTTTTTATACCTTTTTGCTTATCTTACAAAAGTCAAGTCTGTACAGTACATTTGTGAAGTATTCACCACTGAATTTCAAATAAGTAAACAACAAAAAAGTGAGATTGGAGTTTCCAACATGCTTCTTTTAGACTTTATACACCAGAGTTGATTTGTCTGTAATGTTTTTGCTCACTGTGCTTTTAAGAAGTAATTCATTTTGTCAGGTGGTCAGATTTACTGGACTTGATTTAATTTTCATTAGCATACTCAAGAATTGTTGCAGGTTTTTGGTGTTTTGTTTCTTAAATTCCTACAATACAACTAGCATAATGTCAAGCACAGTAAACATTTTGGATGCAATTTATAGAGCATGTATAAGCATATAAATAATTTTCAATAAAGAAAATGTAATTCCAATTTTAAAGAGAAAGACTGAAGTTGGAACTGTATACCTGTTGTAAGGAAATCTGTCGAAATACATTTGAAGGAAGTATATACATTATATCTGTCTATTGGACAATATAGTCAGAATTGCAAATCAGATATCTCTACAAATTATTTATTGAATATTCTGGTTTTGTATGTGCCCAGTCCTGCAAAGATCAGTTTTTTCCAGTCACTTACCCAGCATAGCAAGCTAGAAGTTCAGAAGAGGGGACAGAGAAATTCCTTGAAGAAGCTTTTTATTGGTATTACTGGCAGTGTAAAACTGGATGATGTTAATCTGCTTCAGGAGTTTATGATACTTACGGAAGGAAACTCCTATTAAAATGTAATGGGGAGTGTCCAGTGATTTATTAATCACTCCATTTGTACCCAGTTTGGGTTCACTCGGGTCAATTAGCACAACTTTGTCAGAGGATAAAATTTTCTTCTGCTAGAATGGTTTTTACGTAAATGTTTGTTTTTAGTTTGTGTGCTTTCTCGTTCACTTGCATGATGGGATACAGTAATTGTTGTAGTGGCTAACGGTTTTTCTGTGTCTTTCTTCCCAGATTTTTGGCAATGTTCAGGCTGTCCAAGATGCAATAGTACGAAAGGATCAAAGGCTTTTCCAAGCAATGGTTTGCCCTGGCTCATTGCATGTCACCATGTTAGTGATGCGTTTATCCAGTAAAAAAGAAATTAGGATGTAGGTATTTAGTATAAATTAAGTATATACTAGTATTTTTGCTTGATGTATTTCTAAAAAGATTAGAAGTGTTAACTGGCACTTTTTTGTGCAATACACAGCCCTAATTTACTAGGGTTATTGAATGTTTAATTACTGTTATTTTTAAAGTGTTAATCTTAATATTAGCCATTTTCATAACTTATGGTATGTCATAAGCTCTGAACAAAGTATGTTTTTTTCCCTTGCATTTTTCCTCCTGTGTGTTGAACTTGCATGCACAGATCTTGTGTTTGCTGAAGTAATTGTTTTAAAACCATATTGTGATATAGGGGGCAGGGGAATTAAAAATCTGTTCAAGTGCAGATTGCTCACAAGAAAGTGAGCATCCAAGATAGAATGTAGAAACCATTTGGTAGTCAAGGGCATGCTTCTAATAAGTAGAAATATTTGGCTGGAAGCATTTGACAGACCTAAAAATAATGAATGATCAGTATATCTGAATCAGTTACCTTGTTTTTTACACACTTGTTTTCTATGAATGCTATGACCTTGAGACCTCTATACTCCTACCAGTCCTGTGAAGATGCAAATTTGTCATCATCTTCATCTCCAACAGTCTGATCTAAAGTGGGAGAAACAGCCAGAACAGAGAATAAAAAGGCAAGCAAAGGACAGCAAAGAAATCTGGTAGATTTCCTCCCCTCTCCCTGTGCCTGGTTAATGAGCAAACTGTGATAGCACCTGAAAATTGGTGAAGAACAACCACCAGCTGTTTATGTGGGATTTTTTTTTAAAGGGTTCCCTTTTAAAAAAGGGAACATGAGATGATACCTCAAAGCACATGTGCCTCCTCATGAGTGTTTTTTAAGAGTCCAGAACTGTATAACAAAAATATTCTCAAATTCAGGATGTTCTGCTACTCTGTGAGCCCCTTCTCAGCTTTCACTGTCTGAATGCCACTGAAGCACTGACTTACAGAGTTCTTCTCTGCCTCTCCCAGCAGAACTCTACAGTCCAGGCACTCAGAACTATCCTCTAGTCAGCAGCAGCTTCCTCAAAGGTTCACCCTTTCCCTGGCCAGATGTCTCCTATAGGTTTCTAGCTCAGCTATCCTCAGGTACTCTAGATTGCATGTTCTTTTAAATGAGATTTTTTTTTAATTTCATAAGTGATGTTTTTTGTTTAATCTTTTGGGAGATCTCAAAGAGTAAAATGCTGAATTTGCCTTTTTCTTGCTTCACCAATTTTTGATACCAGGTTAATGGAAAGAAACCAAGATCCAGGCTGGCAAAAGAACCTGTGTGTAATGTAGGGGGAGAGTAATCTCTCAAAGTGCAGCTAGTCAACTGAGCATCTGAGAGTTCACAGATCCTTAGGTTTGGATCCATTAAGTTACTTAGATATCTACAGTTTTTCAACTGTGTTTGCACAATAGTGCCTCTGTCTATACAGAAATGAAATGTGTTGAATGCCATTTGAAGTCAAATGCGTGATAAGAATGTGCTAAACATAACATTCAATTCAACACAAAGCCCTTTGTATGGTATTTTAGTACATACAGTTTTCACCCTGAAAATGGAAGATCTGTATTCTAGGCCGCTCTTTCTAAGGGAATCCAGACCTGCAATTCCCATGTGAGTTTCCTAACTGATTGACTGTGGTCTAGCCTTTGTGAATACACTATACATCTCTTTTTGTAGGACTGTATGAAATCAAGAATGTGAGATTTTGAAACTAGAAAGAAAGCAAGCAATCAAGAGTCATGACAGCACTCCCTTCAAGCCAAGAAGTTCTACTCTATGCTCACTGTATGCATAGTCATGGGATCAGGTGCTAGAAATCAGGATGCCTGCCTTTGCAGTAAATGCCTAATTATGAGATAATAGTGTTAAATTATTCTTGCTAGTTTTCTGTCAAAGACCCTGCGAATCACACCTTTGCATTACAAATAACAGAACTGACAGAATTGAGTTTGGCTTTTTTTGTGAGATTGCTTTTTCTAACAAGTGATCAAAATTAAAACTCAGAAATTTCTAAAAAGAAACATCATGAATTTAAAGTGTGACAATATTTACATTACAACAACATAGAAAGAAAACAGGCACTCTTATAATTGTAGCTTGTATTCACTTAGAATATGCTGTTTAGGTATTTATTTCCTTTTTGACTTTGGATCAAAGTGCTTGTAAACTTTTTGGGTATCTCTGTGGATTACTTGCACTGAGTGTAATTACCAGTTAGCATTGTAAATACTATTTGATATGGAATAACAAGAAAATGCCACTGTTGTATTTTTAGCTATTGACTTCAGTGGAAGTGTTTATCCTTCTGCATTGTTCTTACAAAGTGATTGTTAGACGTTATAAAGTGGTTGATAGAATACAAAAGACAAGATAGCTAGAGTGAGATGACAACTATTTTTCAACGTATTTTAGTGATTGCAAGATTATATATAAAAGAAAAAGTAGAACTAGATCTTCGATGCCACAGTGCTAAACTGAAAGCAGACTGCACTGTGTGGATTCACCTTTCACAGAACTCACTGGGTAGACTTGAGCTGGTCAGTGAGTTCTGCAGCAGACCCTACAGTATGCAAATACAAATCTTTGCTCAGCTGAGGAACAGAGCTTTCCATGACTTTCTGTGGACTAGTTCTCATATGTAAAAAAATCCAGAGATGGATTTTAGATATATGCATTAATCACTACTTAAAAGCCCTCTGCAAGCTTTAACTTAATTTGACTCAGTGTATTTGAAATATCTGTACTTGTTTTGGACCAATTTTTAGGTTCATGTTGGTAAATAAATCTATGGCTGCTTACGTGTGAAGTAATCTGACAGGTAGAACCAGTATTAGATGGTGTTTTTGAAAGGTCTTGAAGTACAGCACATAGGGAAGACACAGGAACAGGCTTGTCTAACAGTGATAAGAGGGTAGTTAAGTGACAGAGACTATGCTTAAAGTAAAATATCTTTGCCAAGGTACAAGTAATGGCAAAATGGTTATAAAGGAGCTAAAGGTCGTCTAGCTTATAGATTAAAGCCCTCTAAAAAGACCACAGGAGGGCTCTATCACTGAAGGCTATTTTGTCATGTAATCACCCTTCATGTGTTTCTTAACTTGGCCTTGGTTCTACTTCATGCATAGTTCGCATCAAGAGTCCACCATGTTAACCACAATGGAAATGTGTAGAGATTCTTGAAATTGTACAGGCTTCAGTGAAATAATTTAACCTGCTGTAGAAATCATAGTGATTGCTTTCATCCAGCTAAGACAGAAAAAGTAAAAATACCACTTTTGAACGTTTTTAACATGTTACTGCCATCTAGCGTTTATCAAGTCTGCATCGGTTTGGGGAAAAGATTAAATTCAGGTTCGTCGAATAGAATTAAAACTGTGAGATGTGAGAGATCTTTTAGAAGACACTAAGAATGTTTATGTGGTTTTTGTTTAGCATTTGAATCACTAAGTGCAGGTCAAAATAATTATTTCCTGTAATTGTGCATATAATTGATGTGGCTAATTAAGATGATAATTGGAAGGTTACCAGGCTTGTACCCTGTTATTGCAGGTATTGTGTGCATGCCTCTTAGCTCGTACAGAAAGTAAGCATAAATTGAGATAGTACCTCTTTTAATAACAGTTTTCCATGAGCTTAATTATAATTTGTGTAATTTAATCATTATATATGTCATGTCACTTACATCTGTTTAAAATTTAACTAACAATCTGTGGTAACTTTGACTGAAGCAGAATCTTAGTTCAATAGACCTATCAGGAGAAGAAAAAAGTTAATTAATTTAGGAATGGAAAACTAAATACTTCTGAGTTGCCTTATTTAAATGGAATGGACAAAGTAATAGGGACACTGTCATCTTAGTATCTGGATACCTTGAGAACTGAGAGAAACTCTTTTGAGGAATTATACCCGCTGCTAAGTCTGCCTTATTATTTGTATGGTTTTACAGCACAGTGTATGAACCACTTTACCTTTATAAAAAAGTGGTGGTAATAATAATAATAACAACAACTGTACTGATAGGAAGTAGTGCAAAAGTACCATAGTAAATAATAAATTGATACTAAAAAACCCTTGTTGCATTTATGGAAATAATGATTAATAGTCATATTAACAGCAGAAATATATTTGACATTGCTATTTTCTTTCCTCTTGACAGAGCAGTTGGTGCTCTTTCAGACAGCAAGGTTTTTGTAGACAATCTCCTGAAAGGAAGAAGAGTGGATTTGTCTTTTCAAGGAATTGATCACTTCAGAAATCAAGTTGGATTTGTGAGTTTGGCAGAAAATGATCATACAACACTACTTAAGGAAATAGCAGGTACAACTTGTCAATCTAGTTTAAGTGCTTTAAAGACTTCTCAACAACCTAAATGAGAATGGGGCACAAAGATAAGTTGGTGCTAATTTAGTCAATATTAATTTACCTTTAACAACTGTAAATGCTACATAGTTAATTTCCTAGCCTACCTTGTCTATTTCAAAAGGATGTTAATGAATTACAGACAGTAGTATTCTCTGACAGATTTTATTTCGTATATGTAAAAAACAGTGCAAATTTGTAAATGGGATGTAAAGACTCCATGCTACCTTGTTTTGGTTCCATTTTTTATCTGCCTATGAGTCTATACATAAACTATTTTGTTTACAGATATTTAATAAAAATTCTCAAAGAACAGTACTGTCTGTAATTCATTGGTGTCCTTTAAAACTATCCCAGCAATTCCAACTATTCCTTGGAAAGACTCTTTAAAAGAGTTTTTCAGTATTGATGAATCATCTTTTGTGTTCTGAGGAATGTGAGGTCACTCCATTTTTTAATAGAGCAATAACCCTTATAGGATATTTTGCAGAGTAGCAAAGACTGCTGCTGTCACACTACCTCTTTGCAGTTCAGCACCAAGGGTAAAACTGAAAAAGTCTTTATTCATACAGTGTTTTCTCTAGCAATTCACTAGTTTCCTTTCTGAAGTGCAGCTGGTTTGACCTTTTACAAAGACCTCAGTTTAATTTATTAAGGAACCGCTGTTTTGCTGCTTCAAGATAATGTATGGCTTCTGCTATGTTCTAAGGTGAATTTTGATTTAATTTTGTTATTTTGTGTTGTACATAAAGGAAGGAGAAATATTGACAACACAGGCAATAGAAAACAGATGAAGTTAAATTAGCTTCTAAATGGTAGGAGATCATTTAGTTCCATAAATTATATAGAAAATTGATTGATAATAATAACCTCTGCATGTAGTTATTGCACGTCTGCTAATACCAGTGTGAATGTAGGTTTGCCAGAGATGGAAGTCCAGGAAAAGCAGAGCTAATGTGAATTTTCTGTTTGTTCTGATTTGCTAGTTACTGCCCAAAAACCAAAAATTCAAAGACATTAGCATAATTTAATTATCTACCAGGAATAGTGCAAAACTGTTCTGATAGAGGTTTGGGGAGTATTTTAATAACTCTTTGTCAAAGTCTTTTTAGAAATCTGGCATTTAGTGACATATACAATTACAGGACCTGTTAAAAAACTTTCTTTCTTATGTTTATTTGAAGGACTTTCTTCCTTATTTGAAGGTCTGTTGAGGTTTAGTCCCAACTGACAGCTCAGCCCCACGCAGCCACTCGCTCACTCTTCCCAGGCTGTTTGGGGGAGAGAACTGGAAGAGTAAAAGAGAAAACTTACGGGTTGACATAAGGACAGCTTAATAGGGAAAGCAAAAGCCATGCACTCAAGCAGAGCAAAACAAGGAATTCATTCACCACTTCCCATGGGCAGGCACATATTCAGCCATCACCAGGAGAGCAGGGCTCCATCACTAAGAGTGACTTGAGAAGACAAATGCCATCCTCCTTCCTTCTTCTTTCCCCAGCACTATATATATACTGAGGATGATACCATATGATATTGAATATCTTTGTGGTCAGTTGGGGTCAGCTGTCCTGGCTGTGTCCCCTCCCAGCTCCTTGTGCACCTCCTCCCTTCTTGCTGGAGAAGTGGGCTGAGAAACAGGAAAGGTCTTGGATCTGTGCAAGCACTGCTTGGTAGTAACCAAGACATCCCTGAACGATCAACCCTCTGTTCAGCACAAATCCAAAAAATAACCCTATACTAGGCACTATGTAAGAAAACTACCCAGCCAAAACCAGCACAAGTACTAAGTGAATTTGGAAGAGGTAATGATTTGCTAAGTTTTTTTTTTTTTATTTTGATAACTATATTGTAAATGCTGCTTCAAGCTGATAAAAGTGAATGAGTGAATCCTGATTTTTACCTGCAGGATTTGCAGATTTTGATTTTATGGATTAATGATGCATGGTCTGGTCTGACCATGAGATGGAGCTTGTATTTCATGAACAGAAAAGTTACTCTTCTCTTTTTACATACAAATATTTCATTTGCTTTTGGTCCTTTGTTTTTAAGAAATGTTGATTTGTTGGCTTAAATATTTTAATGCAGTTAGGACTACACTGTAATTCACCAGTCAGTTAGGCTGACAAGTAGTACAACTAACTTAGTGATTTTCTTTAAGTTTAGTTGTGTATAAATGACATTTAGTCTAATCTCTTTGAATTGATTTCCCAACAGTCCACACTAGAGAGAAACAGAAAGCAAATCACACTGCCCATCTTCTTCTCTAGATACATTACAGCTTTACTCAAGCATAAACTTATACTGCCATCATACTAAAGCAATCTGACCCCTTAGTGTAGCCACATGGTGAATTCAGCTGTGGTAAAATTACATTTTTACCACTGCCAGCTAATTTTTAGCCTATTCAGTTTGCCCGTGAAGTTTACTGTATAGCTACATAACTGTTGGCACAAAAAATAGGACTAGTGGTAGGCATGGGGCTGGAGAGGAACAGTCTATTCTGCAAGGATGACAGTTTATGAGCTTCTTTAGAGATTGTGAAACCACACATTTAGTGTCTATTTGAGGGTGAATTACATTGCCCTCCCTTCATGCAGCCTAGGGAAATAGTTTAATTCAGTTAATTTACTTCACTTTATTTACAGATGGCTGAAGCTATGATAAATGAATTTTGCCCCTTGTCAGTTGTTCTTAGGTCATTTCACATGATGAAAAAATTGAAAACTCAAAGGTATTGTAATTTTCCATTAGAACAACTGATTTGTACAAAGTGAACAAAAAGGTAGCAGTCCAAATTGATGTTGTTTAGTTACGTGGGACTGGAAGCATGATTCTCTGAAATTATACTGAAAATGAGGACAAAAAATGCTTTTAGATTTTAATCTACATTCGTTTTCATATTGTGCTGCCAAGCAATGAATTACAATAGCTCTGATAAATAGCTCATTAAAATGGAGCAAAATGCAAATGTGGTTTAAAAGAAGGTACTCTCACCCACTTTTTTTTGCGATCATAACAGACTTATAGGAAGTATTAGAATGGATTGAAGCCAGTAAAAAAAGCAAGTTTTATTAGGAAGTTCTACTTACATTTATTCTTCAGTTTGGGACTTTGCCTTCACATTGTTACTGTCTTGTAAGGGGCTTACCTTATGTACTGACGTGCACAAAGAGGGGATTGCTTGGCCCAGCTGCTCCATGGATCCTAATTTATGAACAAGTTCATCTTTCTTCTGTATCTGTGTGTAGTGATGGAGAGAAACAACAGTCCACACATACTCCTGATGAATGCTTGAAATAACAGCATAGCTCACTGACACATGGCAGTGGTCTGGGACAGTGACAGCTCAATGTAGAAAAGCCTAAGTAATACATAACGAAGGAGCAGTGGAGGAACTACTGGTAAATTGGCTTGACTCTGGCTTACCTTTTGGCCCATCTCTTAAAAAACCCTAAGGACTTAATAATTTTAACATGGCTTAACATGATAGTTCTGATGGTAAGTTATCTATGCTCAGCTTTTCTTTATTTCCAAGTGTAAAGTAAAAAAAAAATCAATAAAAAGACAGAATATTGTTTCTAAATTATAAACCTTTTAATTGAAGGAACATGGTTTTGAGACAAGCAGAAATTAATAGCCTGGAAGTAAACATACATATGTAGCAGGTTTCTGTATCTAATGAAATCTTAGGAAAGAAGATAGCCATTTGTATTATGGAATATGGCTGAATATGTAATTTTACTATGAATTGTTCTGTATTGATCTAGCTGTTGAATTTTTGAGCTTTTTCCATGTAAAGTGGTTCTGAGTAAGCTTCATATATCACATTTCCATTCTAATTATAGAGAAAGAGTTGTCTAATGGATTCAGCTGCATCCAATGTAAGAGGCAGATGATATTCAGTAATTTTGACAATATAAAAATGAGGTACAAAATGATATTACAGAGTACTTCAAACTGCACGAAAGGCAGTCTGAAAACTGTCCAAAAATTTGTTCCAGGAAGTCATTGAGCTTGTAAAAATAGCTTTAACATTTCTAGGGTATACTTTGAAGCTGCAAACATCAGTCAGCCTGAGGCTAATAAAGGAAAACATGGATTTCATTTGATTTTTCAGTCTAAGTAGTAATGATAATGTCTGGAGGAAAGATGGAGGATACTCATTTGTCAAGACCCCTGGGCATTGTCTGTCTATTTTTCTCATCACTGGCCTCTAATTTCTTTCAGTTTAGGCAATTCCCATCATAAAATGTAACTTTTGTGTATTTGCCAGTCGACAAATCCACTTTTATGCTGTCTCACAAGCCTAGAACTTTTTCTTGCCCACAGCATCCACGTGTCCTTCTCAGTTTCTGTTAAATCCCTTCTTGTAGCCACTTCTTCAGAGAGCTTCATGGATATTAATAGCATTACATTATCTTGTAACCTTCCTGTGCTCTCAGGAAAGCATTTCTCTTTATTTCACTGAACCAAGCTATTTTGCACAAAACGAAGACAGGCAGGCCTGTGGTTCTGTTCTGCAGGGTAAAGTGCAGGTGCCCAGCTGTCCCATCCAATTCCCACACAGTCACAGCTCTGTGTGATCCATCTGCCCTGCTGAGATCCCTGCATTCACAGTCCCGTGATGAGCGGCACATTGGCAAACCTCTGCTCTGATCCTAAGCTCTTACCAGAGTTAGGAGGGGACACCTGGAGAGGTGCCAATCTTCATCAGCACAGATCCTAATTGCAGAGTGTGAGTTAAGACTGCATGGCAGAAAAATAATGGAGTTTTCAGAGGGGAAAAAGTAAGACGACAGTGCACAAGACTGAGTCAGAACATCACATGGTAGTGTAAACCTGGGTCTAATAAGATTTACCCTTTCCTGGAATATCAGCGTCAATTGGTCCCCAAATTGTGCTGTTCAGAGAACAGATAAAGGAGCCAGAAAGCTTAATGGGGATTCAGTGTACATTTAGAAATGTCTCCCACAGACAAAACTTAAAATAATACAAGTAGATCAGCTGTACTTGTGTTGTTTGCTTCCCAATGTGATGCTGTTTTTCCACGTGGGAGATAAATGACTCTTGAACTATCAAGCAAAAAAATAATGTATTTAAATGAACAGACATTGTGTTAAGGGCTGATTAAATTTATGTGGATTTATAGGATTGATAATTTTTCCACATTTTTATTTTAGTTTGATTGTATGAGCCAGCTAGACCTACACCTAGTGAAAAGTTGGAAGTTGTACTTGCAAAGAAAAAAAAGGCTTAAGGTTTTGCAGTTGTTCTGTTTTTCAGTAATAGAAATACTGTATTTGCCGGTATTTTTACCACAGTTTTTTTCAAATTTATCTAAACCTTTTCTCAAACAGAATTTTTTCATGCTGAAAGTATTTAATCTTAAAACAACCATGGAACATAATTCAAAAGTTATGCTGAAATTTATTTCCAAGAAATTAAACATTACATTGGCCAGATGAGTTGGGAAATAGTAAACTAAGTCAGTGTTGTAGAGTTTCTTTGGCCTGGACTGTAAACAGATAAAAGTGTATATTAAAAGTAGGAAATTAGCGCAGAAGGCAACAGTGAAGCTTTAAAACCCAAACAAAAATCATCAGCACACCTGATACATTCTCTAATGCTGGCATGTAAATCCAGTGCCAAAACTTAGAGCTATCACTTCCAAATACCCTCTGGTCTGAGTGGGATACAAATACAGATAATAGAATTCACCACAGAATACTGTTTTTGAATCAAGAATTCTGTTACATACTGAGAGTTTTCCTGAAGTTTCCCACACTTCCAGTGAGAGCGGCTCCTGAACACTGCAAATGTTGAGTTCCTATTTTGATAGCAAAATCAGACATCATGAACAGCCTTCTAATTGCCATTATTTAACTGATACTAACTGCAAATATAGGACCATTTTCACATGAAATAATATATACCACTGAAGAAATAATATCTACCTTTGAAATAAAGTAGAAATCTCCCTGCCTTTTATTACTCATCATTCTGTTTCTTCCATGTGAAGGAACCATGACTAAAATTATATTTGAAAGCACATTTTAAGCATTATATTATGTAATATCTTTGTATACTTATACACTTTTCTCCTCCCATCAGAGGCTATGAAGAAGATATTTCAAGAAAAGGGGATCATGGCAGGAGAAGACAGAGCTTTTACACCACATCTGACCTTTATGAAGTTGTCAAAATCCACAGAGCTACGTAAGCAGGTGAGCTCACATTTCATATAGCTCAGCAGCAATCTAGGAAGTTTAATTTGGAGTTGGACAAAGTGTTGTTTATGCTTTAGCATCGTACTTGCTACTTCATCACCAGCTGAAAAGGTAAGACTTTAATACTTGATTTTTAAAGAAATAATTAATATATCTACCATATAAACAGTCCTGTACTGTAATTTACCACTCTTGATATTCTCAGTGCAGTACTATCATGGTCTGTTTTCTATTGGGAAACTAGGCAAGACCAAAGGATAAAAGTACTTGTTCAGAGTTGCAGAATTCCCATTCAGGGATGGATTGTATGCACGCTGTTTGTTTGCAGAGTTTTGTTACTATATACGAGAAAATAAGCAAATAAACAGTGGAATTTCTGTTTGGATTATGCATAGTAGGCAGACTGTTAGTTGCCTCTACTGAATATGCTTTGGGGAATTTCAGAGTAATGAGGAAAAACTGTATTAATATATATAAAATGTAATGTAATATATCTTCTATGCCTCTCTTGCAGACAGTTATTTCTTGCCCATTTATTAGGTCTTTTTGACAAAATATACAAATACATGAAAACAGGATGTAACTGTGATTAAAACAGAGAGAAGCAATACTAGTGTACCTATTTTTTTATTTCATGCTACTTTAACTGTAGTACTGTACTATTTAACACAAAGTATACATCCCTACATTTTTTTTACTGACATTGTATAGAATGTTTTATGTAATCCTTTAACACTGCCTAGGAAACTAATCTTCAGAAAAAATATTTTAAATAAGAAGTACATAATACTGATCTTTAATTTGATTTTTTCCTTAATAGTGGGCATTAAAAATAGTTTAAAGTTTAATTAGAAATACCTCTAAAAATGCTGAAGGTGCATGTTTTAATGAAGTAGTATTAAATCAGTAGAAAGAAGGTGGTGAGATTTGAGATACATGAAGAAAATTTGAGGGTAGGCATATATTGCTCTAAAACAGAAATAAGGACTTATCCACAGGATGCAGGTGGTATATGATAGATATTAAATTTGTAAACTCACAGAAGCTTTTGCTTGTATTGACAGTTGGGTTTTTAAAATGCTAATTTTAAAAATCCGCAGATCTTCTAGCATATCAGCTGTTCAGTGATTTAACTGGTTAAAACACTGAGACAATAAGGGTGGGGTTTTTTGCTGTTCTGGGGTTTTTTTATTGTTTTTTGGCTGGTTGTTTGTTTCATTTACATTTATCTGCCTTCCATGAAATATTAGCCAGGATACATCCTTTCTGGGTTCTGATATTCACTACTGCTGACAGAACCAGGTCAATGTCATTCCAAATCATCTTCCTGAACCCTCCATAATGCTGGATAATGCATATGATCTACTGTATAGGAAGATACTATGTATTAAAAATCTGTAAATTTTTCTCTATCAATTCAGTGTCAGGCATGAGCATCAGTCTTTACTATATCTTTCTTTCATCGTGTTTATGCATTTGCAGAAAACAGTAAATAAAAATACGTATCATAAAAGGAATAATTATTTTGCAGTACATTTTAATACAATATCTAATTGCATTTTCAAATCATACAATAATATGAAAAGCAAGAAAAGGGAAATGGATGAAGGTTATATGAGCAAGCTTATAAAAGAGCAAACAATACTGAAGTGGTTGAGTATAGTTATCAGCCATAGCTTTATAACTATATTAATTTATTTTTTAAATGTAAGCTTCCTTATTTGAAACAATGTTCTGTTAAGTCACCCTTCTCTCAATGATATCAAAATTCCACCAAAGTTATATTTTGGGAAAAAAAAATCTGTTTTTTAAACCTTAATATAACTGTAGGCATTTTGAAATGCATATATTCTGAAGAGATTTTAACTTTCCCAAAGTTAAAAATTATTTTTACAAAGCATGGAGTTTGAGAATTCTGAACTGGTAAAAATCTCAAGAAATCAGGTTTTCACTTTGAAGACACATCATTAAGCTAAAAATGGTAAATCTAAAAAACTTGAAAACAGATGTTAATAAAGGATGAACATGTGAAATAAAGTGGATTAGGAAAGAGATATCTGGTTTACTGTACCCACGTCAGCTTCTTAGATTAAAGGACTTATTTACCTACTCATAAGTGGGACCAACTCACTCTTCTTGCTTGGACATTTCTCAGATTAGATGTACCACTGAAAACTTCACCAAAATCAGGAGGTATAGCGTGCTTCTAGATGTCCTTGTGGAAGGAGACAAAGGGATATAATTTACTTGTGCATGTTTAGCTATTTCCAGAATTATTTGAATGATAAGAATCTTGGTTTAGTATCATTATCTTCTATGCAAAGAACCTAATGAAGCACAATAAAAGAGGCAACTGGAGTTCTGCATTTGAAGATAATGTTTCTGTTCCTGCTTCCCTCACTCACCTCCTAAGTTGCCACCAGTCACAAGCTTTGTGTTTTCCATTTGTCCAGATTCCTGTTTATTTCAGGGTGTGCTGTGAGGCACTTCATAAACGCTGTATGACGTTTGAAGGTCTTTTGATACCTAGTACTGCCAGAACTGCAAATACTGAGAAATGAGTTTCATAAGTAGATGACTGACAGCTAAATTGCTCCGATGGCATCTGCTTAATTAGTCTAGAGTCTATCCCTAGCTTAGACAGTGGTTGACAACAAAAAATGCCAAAATTATAAATTACAAATCTTTTGTATATTGTGTTCTTTTGTACAGTGAATCTTTAGGATACTCTATGTATAGTTAGTAAAAGAGAATATATCACTGAGGAAAATGTTTGTATTTGCAACACTTGTGAGCATTGTTCAAAGCCTGATTCACTGTTGCCATTCACTGCAGTGGTAACATCATCAAGATACCAGATATTATTACACAGACAGTCTTATTATGATTGCACTGTAATAGCATTAAATGCACAATTCAGTAACTTATTACTGTATTTTTTAATGTAAATTATGTTAGACTTCTGTCACTTTTCAGTTTCGTACAGAAATAACATAAGGTACTTATTTGGTAATAGTAATAGTTTCCTTCATCATTGAGGAGGAAATTCCACACTGAAACAAACCCAAAGCAGTGTCTTCAATTTCAGATCTTTTTGATATGTGCTGACATCTTCAGCTAGATTACCAGATAACATGTTTAATACTGATAATTATAGAGGGGTTTAATTTTTTCCATGTAAATTTTCTCTCAGTTTATGTGACATTAATAATTTTGGGTTCTTGAAATGACACATAGTTGAGAGATGTAGTATGTCTTTTATTAGCCATAATGTAAGTGGTTAGAGCAAGTTTTGGCAGACAATAAGCTATCTAATGTCTCCTCTGTCTTATTTACATGAGGAATCTCAGGCACTTACCCGGCTGCTGGAAAGGTTATTGCTTTGACAGTATTTAGAAATGCCTCTTGCGTCATTAATTTTTTAATGAATTTTTCTTGCATATGCGAATTTAACTACTGTGTTCAGTAAAGATCCTGTGCATGACAAGAGAAGTGAAAGGGAATCCTCCCTCTGTGGCATTAGTCATCAAATGTTAATAATTGAAAATAGAATAGAAAATGTGAATTTCTCTCTTACATTCCAGATTTGTAATTTTGCCTTTATTTATACTCATGTGGCATAGACACATAGTTGTGTCATACAGGACCTTAAGGAAAAGATCAGTTCTCAGTAAACCAAGGTGCTTCTATTTATCAGTCCCCACTGAATCTGACCACCAGCATTCTTTTTATAATAACTCCTGGGATCTCTGACATTTGGACAGAAAAGCTGGTATAAGAAACGTCACAGAGCCATTAAATCCCTCTGTATTGCCAGTTATCAGCTATTGTATTGTGACAACTGATACTGGTACAAGAGTTTGAGCCACATGTTTATTTGGAATCTTTGATGATGAACCTAAAATGACTGAAACCATCACTTAGGCACAATATGAAACAACAAACACTTTCACAATCTTAGAAGACCAGTAGAAATGTGTTGTGATTTTTCTACAGTATATTTTTTTTTATCTGAGGTTCCAACAATAGGGACAGAAAATGCACAAACTGGGTGACCCAACAGCTGGAAGAGGTTTTTAAAATTCTTCCTCTTCATACACTCATATGGTACACCATATTGCAGGGATATGTAAGTACTTGGTTTAAACAAGAAGAAGGAAGGACATAACTACAGTTTATTACAAGCTAAATGTTCTATAAGGTGTTACATCATAGTGATCATTCTTTAAAGAATCTCCATGGTAGATATGATGCAGTCTATGTATTAACATATGCCCTTTCTACAGGACTGAGGCTGCAGATGGCAGCACTTCTTTAGATATGAACTCTTCCAAGTCCACTTCAGGATCGTCAAGGTCTATGCAAAGAAACTTTTCCACAACAGCTTTGCATTTTTCCATCCTATCACTTTTTGAAGGATGATCAAGACTTTTGATAGGTTTTCCATTGCGAATCAGTTCTGATACTTCCACTCCTCTTTCAATAATTTTGGCTGGCATTCCTGCCAATGCAGCAATGTTGGCAGCATGACTAATGGTGGACACGCCCTGTTTGATCTGATAGAAAAATATCAATTCCTCTCCATCCTGGTGGGTCTCCATGGTCAGGTACTCCAGAAGAGGTGTGTCAGGCAGGAGTTCTAGCTGCATTAAACTGTGAAAATTAGTGGAGACAAAGACCTGTGGACACTGTGTTCCTTGTCTGATCCAGTACCTCAGGACAGCAGCCAGAAGGGACAGGCCATCCAGTGTGTTGGTCCCTTTACCAAACTCATCAATAAGTACCAGGGACCTCTCTGTGGCATTGTTTACAGCCTTGGCAACCTGGTTAAGATCAATCATGAACGTGGAGAGCCCTACAGAAACGGATTCCCTACTGTGGATTCTTGTATAAATCCCATCAATTACTCCAATCTCTGCCTCTGCTGCAGGGACATAACTGCCGATTAGAGCCATGAACACTATAAGACCTACTTGCTTTAAGTAAACACTCTTTCCAGATGAGTTGGGCCCTGTGATGATCTTTATTCGTCCAGTAGCCTCACCACTGTCCACAGGATTGGCCACAAAAGTCTTTGCACATAGTTCCATGAGTGGATGTCTTCCATCCTTGATGTGGAAGCCGTGGCGGTGAGTAAAGCGAGGTCGGCAATAGGCATTCTCCCGGGCCATTGCTGCCAAGGCCAGCAGCACATCCAGGTGTGCAGTGTACTCAATCACACTGTTAAGTACTTCTGACTTCTCCAAGATCCTTGTCTGCAGCTGGTGCATGATGAGTGTTTCCTGGTCTCTGATCTCACAGTGCAAGTCACCCAGCAGGCTGTCTAGCTCCTTGGTTCGAGCACTTCTGTAGTGCAGTTTATCCTCTGACAAGAACATGAAGTCCAAGCCTTCAATTTCAAAGTCAGTCTTATCCACCATATTTGGTAGGCGTGGAATGGAGAGAAGAAACCCAATCAAAGGAATGTAGATCACAGAACAGGAGGGAATATGATTGTCCAAAGTCTCCAGTTCTTTTCGTGCCACTTCTGTAAGGAAGTCTGACAGTCCCATCAGCTTTCGTTTCTTCTCATCGATCGTGGCATCTACATTGGGTCTAACAGTGAAGCGATTCTCTGAGAGGCTGCCTTCAAAGTCTACCACTTTGCTGATTAGGTTAGCAATGTAGTGCAGATCATCAGTGAAGACACGTGAAATAGTCTGAAAAAGTTCAATAGTGTTGGGCAGAGAACGACATGTGTCTCTAAGGCACACTGCATTGAACGCTGTCTTATACAGTGCTTGCCAGTCACTAACTTTTGTGTTGGAAAGAGTCATTCTCTTTAAAATAAGAGGCACATTTTTAATATTCTTGAGGCAGTTTTGAAGAGTGAGGACTGTTTCATGGTTCTGAGCCAGAAGGAAGAAGTTGATGACATCCAGCCGTTTGTTCAGCTCTGTCAGGTTCCGGGTAGGTCGTGTGAGCCACAACCTCAGCAGTTTTTCTCCCCATTTGCATCTGCAACGGTTTAAAATTCCATATAAGCTAAATCCTTCTTTTAGGCCACTGGATAGCTTGTACACAGAAGGATGGATATCACTTTTAAATATCTGCAGAACACAATAAGTGTCTTGGTCCATATTCACAGTATCTGACAACACAAATTTTTTAAAGGCCAAAATAGGAACTGCTATACTGCTGTCTTCAAGTTCAACTCCAACCCTTCTTCTGTCTAGAAACTTAAGGAGGCCCCCTAAGGCTCGTATCATGAGAGGACTCTCAAAAGAGATGATTGAGGACAAATAGAGAATTTTCTCTGTGGCAGTCATATGAGATGGGATAAATGGAAATTGCCTAGATAGAATCCGTTGCTTGCTGACTTCTAGACCAAAATCTGTGTTAGGAAATAGGACAATTTCTGGTTTTCCTGCATCTTTATCACCAGCAGTAGCTGTTAGGTTGGTCAGGAATTTGGCAATATTCTGGTCCTGTTTTGCACTGGTCACTATGCATTGAGGGTTAAGTTCCTCAATCACTTTTTGCAGTAGCTTGAGGTCTTCGTTATCAGGTATCTCAGGCATGAAGTAGACTGAGCAATCTTCTGTATCATAATAAGTAATTGCCAGCTGCCCTGCATACCACAGAACAGACATATGTGTCTCCGAGCCTGCTTGCTCCTCTTGCTCAGGCCCAAGCGGCGGTGGCAAGGTGCAGCTCGTGGCTGATGTGGCACTCATGCTGTTGGCAAGAGGTAGTTTTATTCACAATTCATCCAAAATGTCCTGAGAAGTAACTTTAATTGACAACAGGAGGTTAACACTCGCTCTTCCAAGCCTGGAGAGTCTAAGATGCTACCAGGAATTAACTATAAATATTGAAGTGAAAAGATGCAGCCAGTAACTACAGCCACCGTCTACTTCCAAGGAAGGTGTAACAGAGTTAACTACCAGCATTAATATTACAGTTTTTCTTTGTTCCCTTTATTTTTTTGGAAGTATCTTTTTACGCCCAAGTACCTATACATACAGTAATGTGCACAGACGTGTATATCCATGTACAAAAGCATCCTCCCTCAGAGGTTCGTGACACATACCTGCGCTGACCACAGCTCCTCTCAGCACTGCAGCCCCATAGCCTGGCCATCATTTCAGGGTGCCAGCCCCATATTTATGCTGCACCATTACACAGCACCAGTTTCTATACAAGCACATGAGGGATCAGACATACCAATCCCTGTCAGCGCCTCACTTCCAACCCTCTCCCACTGCTCTGCTCTCTACTCACCCTCCTCACCACAGACGGGCAGCTCGTCTCAGTCGCTGCGTCTCGCTGCAGTCCACAAGAGTTCTGCTGTCCCCTTATTCCTCCTCTCCGGGTGGAAGCTTGGCGCTCCGTCGGGAGGGCCCGTCAGGAGGGCCGGACCCGCCTCCGCAGCCGGGCCGCGCCAGAGCGGCCCTGTCCCGCCCCGCGGGGGGCGGCTCTCGGGCCGCCTGCGGGCCGCGGGTGCAGGGAGCGCGGCGGTGCTGTGCTGGGCTCTGGGGTCTGCCACACGGAGACGGAAGCTGTTTGCGTCTCTGCTGCCTGCGCTGTCTCCAATGGAGCCTTCCTGCCCCTGGTCCCACACCTGGTTCCTGCCCCGGACCCAAGTCTGTTTGGGGCAGCAGCCATGGGGACTGCATGGGGTTCAACTGCTCGGATAGCGGGCAGAGACACAGGCAGAGAAACCAGACATGGCAGGGCTGCCAAAGTCTTTCTCCCTGGTGCTCTGCCAGCCCTGCAAGAGCTCCTCATGCCGTGCCTCTCCAGACCCACATTACGCAGCCATGTCCTTTACAGGCATCATGCATTACGGTGCTTCCTTGAGAGGCGGATGTCTTCCTTCTCCCTTTCCAGCACAAAACGCTTCAAAGTGGCCTCTCAAGTACTCTTGTTTCTTACCCCCCCCCATTACAGCTTATCTTTATAATCAGCATCTGTACTATTCCCATGTGGTAACAACTTTTATCTTGCATCTCTACTGCTCCAGACCTTTCCAGTTAAGAAATGAGCCATGACTTTCCCATGCACTTGCATTGCTTCCTCCTTTCACATCTCCCTGCAAGAAGCACTCCAGAAATTGTTCCAGTTACTAAAATTATCATAGTTTCCCCATGGCTGCTTTTCCAAATACCTTTCAGTAGTGCATCATAAGCATAACTTAATTCCTGAGTATTCAACATTTGATTCACACTTTACCAATATGTCTTTGACAAGCAACATCCCAACCTCTTGTAAATGTTATCTTTTTATTGGAACATGAAGTTGTGATTTTTATCTTTTCTTCATTTCATTCTAGAAATATTCCAGGCTTCACATTTTGACAAGTGTTCTCCTAGCTGAAAAGGTCTTTTTTATTACTAATTGATGTCTAACTGTATTTCCAAGAACTGTCAGCCAAAAAGCAATGAATGATGTTTTAATTTCAGAATAACCTTTGTACATAAGGACAAGTCTAGCCATAGAATATAAAATTCTAAGTAATGACTGTGAGGATGGAATAAATGGAGACTTCTACGGAGATGTAGGCTACCAAATTTCCATTCCCTGACATGAAAAGCATCCATCACTAGATGTCATCATTTCAGAGATTAAGGAAATGAAAAGTCGTTTTGACCTTCGCTGAAGCAGACTTTGCTTTTCACACTGATGGGCTGCCGAGAAACCACAGGCAAACCGGGACTTTGCAGCTGTTGGGGATGTAAAGCCGAGAGTCCAGGATCGACTGTGCAAATGCAGGGAGAGAGGTTGGGGAAGAACACAAAAGAGGAGTGGACAGGCTGGGCTGCAAAAGGGGCCAGTCCTGTTTAAAATGAGGCTGGTGGGCGCACTTGTCTGCCTGATTGCTGGGGGCAAATGTCCGTGTTCTCTGAGCATGGGTGTGTGTCTCTGGGAGGTGAAAACAGCAGATACATCCATCAAGGACTGGGACTCCCGCACTCTGGACTGGTGCTCCAGCAGCTGGGCAGTAGGGAGCGCTGGGCTGGAGCTGCTACAGGCTCCTAACATTCCTTAGCATAGAGTAATGATATTTAAATAGTAAACAGCATTATTGGGAGGTAGATTGAAGGAGAAAATACTGACTTTCTACAGAGGTCAAATACTTTTATTGACAATGCAATGGAATTAGGACCTCTAAACTCTTAAAACAACTACTGAAATTATGTTTTCTGAAAATAGCCTAATAGAATATTTATTATGTTCTGCTTCATATATGCAAAACTGGATAATTATTCCAATGTTATGAATTGCAGTAAGTTTTTAGATTTACTGAGGTAAAAAAGTCTAGTGCTAGTAAAATGCAACCTTTTTTTTTGTGTGCTGATTTTTATGACTCAAAAAACTGCTCTTGACAGCCATTTGAGATTCTTCCTTGTAGTAGCATGCCCAGTGATGACAGCAAGAATAATTTCCAGTTACACGTTTCATGAACACTGTTGCAAACCATTGGAAGTTAAAGTGGTTTTAGCATTGTGTATGTCTATTTGTTTCCTACAGGACTGAAAAGGAAGTGGTAGAAAGGAGGACTAATGACACTTCTATTTAATTGTTAAATTCTGCAGTACACAGTGCTTCCCTAAAACAGAATATTTGGCACATGATTATTTCTGTATTCTCTTTGCATCTTGAAGTAATTTTGCATCCTAACTATACTTACGGTTAAAATGAAAACTGTAGAAATCTCCAAGTGGAATGCCTAATTGAATTTTATGTTGCTTTTTAAAGGTGAAAAAAATTGACTGTAGTCTGTATGAAGATTTCAAAAACCATTATTTTGGAGATGAGATCTTGCACCGTTTTGATCTTTGCTCCATGTTGAAAAAAAAGCAACCAAATGGTTACTACCACTGTGAGTCCTCTATTGTTCTTGGTAAGTACATCTTAATTTTCTTCTGATCAGTTGTGTCTCTGAGTTCTATGTGCAAAAAGCCATTTTTTCTGAAGTGTGTGTTAGGCGATTCTTATAAGATCCATGGAGTCTGACAGAAGTCTGTCCCTCAGCCCTGGTTCTGCGGAAACTCTGTGCAGTGGTTCTTGCTGACAGCTAAAATTTATGTTCAGTTATCCATCTCCAGAATCCTATTCCATTTCTCATCCTAAAATGAGTGTTTAAGATAAGCGAGATGTATTACTCTCCAGAGCTCCTCGTCTCTCTGTTGACTTTAAAGACAGGCTGTGTGACTAAGTCAGATTAGACACAGTACTTACAGATGATTAAAGCTAAGTGAAATGTCTCTGGTTTGGCAGAGATGTGACCTTACTTGGACTACATTCATATACAGAGAGAATTTCAGTGGTACCACAGATTTGATAGTAACTCTTCAGAATACAGTTAGACTTTAAACATTGTACAGACGCTGTGCTAGATTATTACAATGCTAGAAATCACAATTGTGTCTTTCTGCTTTGTCTGAACAGAAATAACTCTATTAGAAGTTAGTGCTGGTTTCAGGACTACGTGTAGGGCTTTGGTGACAATTTGGTTTCTCCCTTGTGGTGACTTCTTTGTGCTGCAGCATTGCTGCTGGAAGCGCTTACTGGTTTTTGAGGATTTTTCTGAGGACTTTTAATTAAATACTTCAACAGCACTTTAAACATGCCAGGCACTTCACAAATTCTAGTTGCTGTTAATGTTTTGTTTGTGCTTAGGGTCACCTTTGTTTAGCTTAGCTAAATTGTTGCCAAAAAAATTAAAAGCAGTACAGAGGAAAAAAGTGTAGGATGTGGCAAAACTATTGCAAAATAAGATCAGTCAAAATCAAAATGAGATATATTTATACATATTTATTTATCTATCTATATATGTCTTATCATATTTATTACCTTGTGTTATGTATGTATCATAGTTACGTTTATCTTTGTGTATATAACTATATATATAATGTCTTCTCTACATGTTTGTACATTTAAATATTATTTATATGCATCCAAATGCTTCAGAGAAAGAAATTACAAGATCCTTTAACATGGTATAAATTTTTTTATTTGGATGAAATTGAGGCTCTGCTATTTACAAGTATTCTTCAGACTATTCTGGAATATGATTAAAAAATTTGGCATATAACTCATTACAAAAAAAGAATCTGCTTAGTAGTATATTTGGTAGATATGGCTTTCCCAAACATTTGTTTAAATCTCTGTTCTTGAATTTGTCTTGTTACTGACATCTCAGATTACTGAAATGAGACAGTCTTTCATCAGTCTTTTGAAAGTGAGTCCCATTAAATGGTTTACAACAGCGGTCAATCAACCAGTATTCAAAGCAAGAATCAGATGCTTGTTTGGCTTTAACTCAATCCCAGTATGACAATGTGTAAAGAATTTATGTGTCATTTTCACAGTCCAAACAGAACTCTGCTTTGAATTATTTTTTCATGAGCACTACATCTGACTTTCTCTAGCCATAGAGAGAATGGATGTTCTTCACTGATATTAGATTAAGAAAGTGCACTGTTATTATCCCCATTTTTCTCAGTTCTATGTGGGTTTAGATGCATCTTGGTGAAATATGTACATTTAATTTCTTGGTTTTGTACATGTTAATATATATTAATTTCAAGCCAAAAAGTGAAGGAAAATAGCTATATTGGAATAGAGTTTAAATTACTTATTTTTTAATTTCAGAGAAGAAGAAATTGTATTTTAATGAATTTTGGAAAATTCATTTTGAAATATTTTAAACTGTGGTTTGAATAAGGTTTTTAGTAATTATACATAGCTAGGACATTAAAATAAAGGAGTTAATGTAGTTCTATTAATATATCATAAACAGTGACACTTTAAAACTACTTAATACAGACAAAATGCTGTATCCAGGTCTTGTTCTTCCTACATGTACATGTACACAAGCAGTTTTCTTTTACTTGAAGTACACAGAAATTACAGAAACAGAATTAACCTGTTACCTAGAGTTTGGTCAGAATTGAGTGTTTTGCATTTAATAAGATGAAAAGGCCTGAAAGGGGATCAGAATTAGTGTTAGAAATCCATTCACAATGAAGACTTGCTTACTACCATGTCCGGGCAGCCAGGATGGGCAAGCATGTCCTGGGGTGCATCAGGCACAGCCTCACCAGCCGGGCAAGGGAGGAGATTGTCCTGCTCTGCTCTGCACTGGGGTGGCCTCATCTTGTGTGCTGGGGGCAGATTTGGGGGCCACAATGTAAAAAAGACATTGAGCTATTAGAGAGTGTCCAAAGGAGGGCAATGTGGATGGTGAAGGGCCTTGAGGGGCAGCCGTATGAGGAACAGCTGAGGTCTTGATCTGTTCAGTCTGGAGAAGAGGAGACTGAGGGGAGACCTCATTGCAATTACAACTTCCTTGCAAAGGGAAGCAGAGGAGCAGACACTGATCTCTTCTGTCTGGTGTCCAGTGACAGGACTTGAGGAAACAGCATGAAGCTGAGGTGGGGGAGGTTTAGGTTGGATACCAGGAAAAGATTCTTCACCCACAGGGTGTTTGACCACTGGAACAGGCTCCCCAGGGAAGTGGTCACAGCACCAAGCCTGACAGAGTTCAGGAAGCATTTGGACAATGCTCTCAGGCACATGATGTGACTCTTGGGCTGTCCTGTGCAGGGCCAGGAGTTGGACTTGGTGATCCTGATGGGTCCCTTCCAACTCAACGTACTCTATGATTCTATGGCTAATAAGTGCCACAACACATATCAGCTGCACATTTATTTAAAAGTATGTCAGAAGTAAAACAGTTGCTGAACTGCATCAGTATGCACCACAGGTAATCAGGATGTTACAGAGCAGCATCCACTAACTTCAGCAGAGCCTACATCTGCACCAGAAGTTTCCTCTGTCTGTGTACCAGCCCCACAGGGTATGCGTTCAGGAGTTAAAAATTGATGTGACAGTGAAGGTAATGTCGAAGCTTCATCTTCAAAGTAGAGTTCAGTTTGTTGTTTAAAGCAAACAAAACAGCAAGCCAACAAAGTGTCCTTCTTTGGACCACCCACCTCATGGCAGCTGTTGTATGTCACCTCAAATCCCAAAAAAGATGAGTGAATGCTGGAGTGAGTTGAACTTTCCAATATATACTCCTTCACCTGAATGATTGGTCAGTTTTTGATATCATGGTAAAGATGTTTAATAGACCCTCTGACTGACAGAGGGAGCATTATGTAAATCTTATGTCAAATATACCTTTAGCATTAAGTATCTCAAATATTTTCAGGATCCATTAATGAAGATTTTTGTAGACTTGTTTGACAGAAAATTGGTTTTTAATATTGTAATGTAAAATGAGATTGTATACACATTAAAGGAAGTTACCACATGCCAAGCTGTTTTTTGTGATGTTTCTTCTGAGTGGCTTGTAAGAAGTTGGTACATCAGACTTCTCCTGTGCTGTCTCTGAGGTAGAAGAAGTTAAAGAAGTCTGTTGCTTGGGGGAAACCACCCAACACGTTACTGTTACTTTCTGCACAGCCAAAATTCATATTCATGGACTATGGGCCAAGTTGGAGGTTAACCTACTCTTACAGTCCCCCTTAATCCTTGCAATCTAGAAGTAGCAATATGGAAAATAAAATATCAGACTACAAACATCTATTTTATCTGCATAAAAGCATTATAATATGGTAAAAGGTAATGCTTCTTTCTGAGTAATATCTCAAAGAGATGCCTTTTTAAGTAGCAGAACACTAGTGGATCGATAGTGGAACTTTGTACAAGTCTGGTGTCCAGTCTGACTTTGTCACCAAGGTCATTCTGCAGTCTCTCTGAGATGGGAGACATCTGCGGAAAGTTGTTCTTCCAATCCTAAAAGGAGTGTCTTAGACAGGCAGGATCTAAAACGTGTCTATGATAGGCAAACTCTAAGATACACTGCTTGAGGAGTTGTTAATATTCGTTAATTAGCTTGCTTGCAAATTCCATGTATGTATATATATAAAGATAGAAGATTTCAACTAAATGGCAAGAAAATGCACTGTATTTGCAAACTTTAAGTTTCTGAGGGAGATCAATAACACTGTACACAGAACATGTTACAAAAAAAAATATTGGCAGTTGCTGGTGTTAGACTGTTTTAACCATTTAGATAACATTTTTGTTGCTTTAATAAACTTGGTTAGGCTTTAGTGGTGCAGTTTATTCTTCCACATTGCGTTTTACAATGCCAGACAGGCAGCTGCTCAACACCCATCTCTCAAACAAAGAATAAGGTGCTTCTGATGATAAGTTGTATATGAGCCCTCCAGACTGAAGATAAATTTGTCAGCAATAGTTTTAGGAATACCCACAGAGAAAAAAGAATTACAGAAGAAAGAACAGGAGAAAGACTCATCTGTACCTGAAACAGAAAATAGATATGATGTCACCCTATGAACTCTGAATAATACTGAGAAGAAACAGAAGACTGAAAATAAAGGAATTGAAAACTGATTGATAGTTGGATAGATTGTCAACATCCCTCAGTCTGCTCTTCATAAAAATGCACTTTACAGTGTCAAGCAAAAAATACATTAGCATTTCACCTTCATCATCAAGGGAGAAGATGTCTCAAATGCAGTATGCAATATGAAGTTTTGCCAGTTTGTCTGAAAGCTTTTTACAGTAGCATTATCTTGAATGAAAGAAAGACTGCCATTTGTCTCCTGTAGTTGCTCTCCTGCTTCTCTGTTCACTGGTGGTTTGACCTTCATGTGGCCGATTTTATTTGTATGGCAATTGAGCGTTTTCTCGCATTGGGAACAGTGATAGTAACCAGGTAAATACTGCTTTAATTGTCCAAATTCTACACCCAGCAAAATTACACATATTATGTGTTGGTTTCTTTTCACCTTTCTTCTTAATTGCATGACAGTGAATCACTTTTTGTAAAATAGTGATACATTCTTTAATTTTACCTGTTGTATGCCCTTTTTTCCTCTTTGTAATTTCAAAATACCCTTAGGTTTGTTTCTTTCACTTTTTAATTTTCTTTCCTTGATAGTCTATTTGTAGCATAGCTCCTGCTTCCTCCACCCTGTTGGGTTGTGAGTAACTGTTTTTGAGTTTCTTACATATCTGTGACACTTCTCCCAAATTTTAATTAATTATATGGTAGTCATACTGCTTCTGGATTAAAATGTCTTGGGTGGTTTCCCAGGGGCTGTTTCTTAACATTTGAAATTAGTGATTATATCACTGTTTATGTTGAGTTTATCCTGAACTGCTGCAGTCTTGTGCATGCAGTATGCTGGATAAGTATCTGCCTAAATAAAGAGCAACAGGTATTATGTGCTAATCAGTAAAGTCTTTCCCTAAAGCACTGTTTCTCAGCTGAGTCACGTGGTAGAATATTGACTTACAAAAATGGTTCTTTTAAACATGGCAGAGAAAAACTCACGTTTTGGTTATTAACATAGAAACCAGGCTCTTCGTGAACACTGACTAGAGAGATCCAGGGGTTTCTTATACACATCAAATATTTTTCAGTTTCTGAGTGAGAACGGAGTGGTGCCCTATTGGTTCCTCTTCACTACTCTTGCATTAGAACTTGATAGATGGGCTCTCAGTGTATCTCATCTTGTGTTGCTACACTGGGCAGTTGCTTCTGAATTTGGTATTTTCTGCTATTGAAACACTGATCATTAGTATTGCATTTTTCATAATGAGATAACTTCTTTATATTAGTTTTGTAATACTAGTTATAACCTAAAAGCTGTATGGATAATTACTGTGTCTGTATAAGGAGAAGAGGCTAATAAAGAGGGAGGTAACCAATATGGTTTGAAAATGGAAATTTTCATTTCAGAATAATATTTCCTTGTTCTGAGGCAAATTCTAATATTTGAGCTTTAATGTTGGCAAATGTATGACAAACTCTTCATGAGACAGTAACAGGGAGCTTCAAAGACAGGAACATGATGTTTAGAATTCAATCATTTATCTCCTAGTACTGAAAACAAGCAAAAAACCTCATCACTTTCTGGTTTCATGAGATTTATTTTTTTTATTTGATTATGAGATTTACTCTATTGTATGAGATAATTTTTGCTACACTCTTTTTTCAATATCACAATGTAATTCTGTTCAAAAGACTATTTTCCTTTGTTTTTCAACAAAAAAGTATTTGAAGTGGTGATGTGTTTTTGTGCCAGAGCTGTTATCAGTAGTTGAAAATAAGTCAAAACAAGATTTTCCAAAATGGTTTCCAAAAATATGTGCAAACAATGGGATAAAACTGATGAAGTAAATCTAACAGGAGAGCACAAAATCCTATTTGACCTCATAAGGTTGTGATTCATAACTGAAAATTTAGTTGAGTACATCAAAACGGCAGAATTGATTTTTCACAACATAACATAGTGTGCTATAAAAATAAAATTTAATAACATCTAGCAGATTTTTTGTGTCTTAAGTATTTATGCTTTAAAGATATTTTCCTCAGCAGACTTTGGTGTTCAAACAACTAATCTATTTCTAAATTTAATATATTAAAATTACACTGAAAATGTGTAAAGCATTGATTTCAATATACCTTAATTGCAAAAAAGAAAACAGACCACTTAGGTTATATGGAGTAAACTAAATATGTAGTATTCTTTATTGAATGGATCAGTAAATATGTAATATTCTTTCATTGAATGGATGAGTAGAAGATAATTTATATTCTTAAAATTTTCCTAGCTAGCAAGGTGCTTTTGTGTGTCCGTATTTCTTGTATAGTGTTGACGTCAAACAGAAGGTATGTTTGATTTACCTCTTTCTGCATTTTCTGAGAAGTCTTTTTCAGTAGTTGAGAGGACCTGGAATGAAAGGAAAACCAATTTTCTATTGTTCAAGTGTCACCATTTTTCAGTTGTTGCTGGTTAGTGTAGAACTCTGACCCAGTGTGCTGCATATTTCCACAGAGAGTCTGTAGGCTTCCTACCTAACCGTTATGAGGTATTCTAAAATAAGATGTGGTTGCAGATCAATAGACATCTGTACCTCAGGGATTATACAAATGCTGACATTAAAATGTAGCTTTTGGGGAAAAGGGCTTGTTTTGAGTAGTACCACAGCTTACATTTCTCTTTCACAACAGTACTCAGCAATTAATCAAAACAGGTGTTTCTAGGATAGAAACAATGGTTTTCTTGTTCTGGACTGTGCATAAAATATTTTTGAAGCCCCTAATATTTGTAAAAGTAGGTTCTTTTAGTGAAAATGTGACATTTTAAAGATGCATTGTTACTGTGGCTTGTAGTGTCATTTTTTGTTTCCAAGAAGGCCACAATGCGCTGTTTCTCATGGAAGAAGTAGAATGTAGGAGCAAGGTTACATCAACCACAAGCTAAAACATGACATCATTGTTTTAGCAGTAGCCTGCCAAGTTTCTTGGTTTTAATCTGTTCTTAAACACAACATAAAGGGTTGTCATAGTACCTGCTGAATACATAGTATGTGATCTTCTATTTTTTAAATGAAGATCAAATATTTAAGATCTGCATTAATATTTGATGACAGCTAAGAGACTGGAACCTCCTCTCTGTTTATAGGCAGATATGTTGGGTACAAAAGGTTGGAGATGTTATGTCTGGATATAACTGGATACTCAAGCAGTATAAAGACCTTTCTGGGAGGGTGCAACATGCAGTTCACAAGCTTGTTGCTATATTATATGTGAAGAGTTTTCCTTTCTTCCTAGTGAAGGTGTGTCTGAGTCTGCATGTGAACCCTTATTTGTCAGCCATCCAGCCAGGGACAGTCCAGCATTGCACGTAATCCCTCTGCCTCACACGCACCAGAGGATGTGGGGTTTTTATGCCTTTCATGCTCATGGCAATTCGTTATCTGTCCCATTGCAGGATTAAATGTGCTAGCCACCCATGGCATAAGCTATGTTGTGTTACTCTAGTGTTTAATGTACGTGGCTTGCTTGTGCTGTGGTAGTGACAGGGAGCAATTGGGATCACATGGAGATGACAACTAAATGCAGCTTTTCTTCCTGCTTCTCAAGTGTGGGTGCCACTACTAGGCTGATGCTATAATGTTTAGCTATGCATTAATTTCTGTACCAGCATCAGCAGCTCAGGAGTTTTACATGGCCAAAGCGGTGGCAGTTGAACATGCAAATGTACTCATACTTACCAGACATACTTACAGACATCTGAAGGTAGGCTTCCAATTTTTTAACTTTCTAACCCTGTTTTCTGAGACAGTGTGGGTTTTCTGAGACAGTGTGGGTTCACACTGCTTGCATTCTGAGCAAATATCTAGGCATACATGGTTGCTGAAGTGCTGAGCTTTTGACTGAGATTCAGTTGGCAGCACAGATTTCTATTCACCTGAATTTGAATCAGCTATGAGTACAGGAAGAGTGAGGTACTCTTATCCTCTCTAAACTGCATGGTTTTACTTTAGGTAAATAGTTAGATTTCTGAAGTCCCAAGGCACTACAGTTGACCCTTTGACACATAAAAAAACCTCTGCTATTACTACATGTTTTGCAAAGGGCAGGTTTGTTTTACAGAATTCTGAATAGCCATCCACAGGCCAGGGATTACACCAGAAAGTAATTGCTGACTGAAGACTGTTTGAAAAACCTTTTGCCTTTTAAATCATTTATTTAGAGAAGCAGTGAAAATGCCACAATTGGATTTTAATACCTAGGCTACCATAGCTTTTTTTAAAAAATGTTTAAGATGTTTTGAATCACGAACCTTAGATACTGAACTTTATTGTTTTAATCAAGAGAGCAAACAAAAGCCTTTTTTACACATATAAATGCTCCTAATTAAATGCTTTTGGAAAGTGGGTCAAGCTGAACAGGAACAAAGCACTCTCTTATTCCAAAATAAGAGTGTTCACATATGGAATTATTCAGAAACAGCTCTTAGTACTTTAAAATTCCCAGGCAGTGTTAATCTGTCTTATCTTTCAAATGCAGGCAAGCTCTATAGTTTTCCTTCCTCATTCCTATCATACTGCACACTCAAAACACATTGGATGTTAAAATTTTTCATCACTTGATTAGGTTGTTACACCACCTTTGGAAGAAGAATAGATCTGTTAGTGTATCTTTAATATTAGAAATGTTATTCTCACATGAAAGCAAGTAAAAGCAATCATTATTTTGCATGGGATGTACTCTTTCAGATGACTATGTTTAATTCTTTGTGATCTTTATTATTGGTAAATTCAGCTTTCTATACGTTGTAGTTTCCTTTCCTGATGTATACAATATTTCAATTAACTTATCATCCACAATCCAGATTATGGTTATACTATTTCCTTCTTTCAGTTGTCTTGCAGTTGTCAGAGCTTCTCATTTTTATTTTTTTATTTCTAGAAATATGTAGAATACCTTGTTTAACTTTATTTATAATTCATTATAAATACTGGACTGGTTTGAATGTACTTAGTGGTTATCTCTAGTCCAGATATTTCCCAGATAAAGAGTCATCTGTATTTTTACTTCTTCTCTGTATCATGGTGCCTTTAATTGGCTTATTTAACCAACTTGTACAATGATGTTGTATTTATTCAGGTGCTTATGAGGAACAAGGACTAAGGTTTTAAAGATTTAGTTGTTTCTTATTATCTGCACTTTCAGTTTTAAACTCTCCTCTCACTTTCAGTCCTTTTCTTCACTTCTTTCTCTCTTTGGACTTACATAGTACAGGGCCAGTGGTGGTGAGGCTCACCTAATGAGATTCTAAGGAAAAGAAAATTATTTTCAGAGAATATTGGTTTGTGCTAGTAAATTTTAAAGGTGAGAACTATAAAGTGGAATGCAATAGCTGAGTACAAAATATTTTTGATTATTTGGATATATTTGAACTATTTAGCTTCCCTTTTTTGTAGAGGAGGGATCTTGTCTAAAGGAGTTGATCTGCTCAAACACATGGAATTAGTCAGTTGCATATACCTAATTAGTTTCTCTTCTGTAGCAGTTCTGCAGCTATTCTGACTACTGAAATTTTTTTAATATTTTTGTCTTTGTGGTTTATTTAATATAGTGGAAGAATCCGTAAGGGGTTGCATTTTGTCACATATATACATTTTTTCAGTGTAAATTTACATTTGTGCAAATTCAAGTGTAATGATCTGTCAGTGCAGTTATATTAATAACTTTGTACTAGTAGGGCAATTAGAATAAGAAATCTACAGATTTTTCAGACTCTCCTTTAAGGGCTGTTTTCCCAATCAAATTTTGGTCCAATCTGCTGGCCTAGAGTCTTTTGCACTGTGAAATATAACACATGTACTGAATATATGTTATCTACCCGACTAAAAAGTTCATTTCATAGGTGTATTATGTTGACAAGTCCTTCTGTTTTGTAATAAAGGAGGGAGTTGTTATATATCTTTGTGTATAAATAAAATTTACAAGTTAAAAAAAGGTTTAAGATTAGTATCTTTTGTAAGAATTTGCCCCCAGAATGAGATGCCTCCATTTCCAGTTGTGTGGAGACCAGCATCTCAGAGCAGAGTCAAAAAAGGCTGAACTCAATACTGCATTGAACAAGCCAGGCAACAACACCTCTTTGTCTTTCTTTGATTTTTGAGTTAGGCATCTCATCCTACTGGGATCCAAAGCCTGATATCCTCTGCTTATGTTACGTGGGTACTTAAATCAGGTTTCACATTTTACTTTAAAGACAAAAATACATACATAGTTCTGTTTGTTTTTTTTTTTTTTACATAGAGTTTGCTTGCAGATAAAATTGGGCATTGGGACTTTTTTCTTCTCCCAACTTGGGGAAATTCAAGTCCCCAGAGAATAGCAAAGCCACAAATGGCAGTTTAGCATGGAAGCTGAATGATGCACCAATATTCTTCAAGGAGCTTCACCAGAGCAGCAGAGAATTCAGACATGACAGAGCCAAAGAATGAGCCCCACCCCTGCCCCCAATCAGAGTCTGTAATCCTTTGATTATTTCCTGGAGTGTCTAGTCTTATGGAGGTCACAGGCACAATGCTAAAATGCCCACTGAACTCTTAATCTTGTGGCTGATTTAGAAAAGGGAGTGTCCAGTTTCTGGATCCTAAGCCCAGGCTGTTCAAACTGAGCCGGTGCTGAACATGACTATTTCTGCTTCTGGACAACAGGAGAATATGTGGGGTTTATTCAGTTTCTGGATGCAGATGCATCACTCCTGGCTAAATGCTCTGTTTGGTGCTTGTCTTTTTTTGGGATTCATTACAAACAAATAATACATATATATATGTATATATGAATATTATATGTATGTCTGTGTGTGTGTGTTTGCAAGTTTGAGCATAGTGCACATGCATGCATGTTTACTGTAAGGTGATGCAAAACACTGCTTTTAAGTGTCTCTTTTCATGCTGAAATCTTTGTAATCAATTCAGCCACAGCAGTGGGTGATGTTCGTTGACATGGAGGAGGTTAAAAAAAGCACAGCAGAAAAGCATTGAATACATGTAGGTTTGGTCAGCCTTTGTCTATGGGACTTGTATGGTACCTTGACATATATCCAAGCTGCTTCCTACCAGTTGCACAGTAGATTCCCCCCATGATAGGCTTTGGATTGACTACAGCTCAGATGTTCATTTTCTCATCTATTGTTAGTACATGATTCATTGAAATGTTCCTTTTCTTTGGAAACAGTTCAAAGAATCTCATACATGAATGTCCACTTAAAGAAGCATCTTTTTTGACTGTTGCATGTTGTTATCTTTTGTACATTAGTTTATTTTTCAAGCTATGCTAGCTTTTGCATTCTTACATGAGGTTCATTAGCACTTCAATAAAAAATTCATATTTAACATCATAATTAAAATACATAGATAAATTCAATTTTATCAATTAGTATAAAATAGCAATTTAAAATCAGAATAGATACTGGAGGTATTACCAGTGATTTCTCCTCTCTCCAAGGATATTTATCATAGCTAAGGATGAAAACAAATGCCTCTTTCCCTTCTCAAGGAGTTGTACAGTACACAGAAATTTTATGGAAATAAACAGAATGAGAACAAACAAAATAAACTGTTTTACTTCATCTAATGCTTTCTTACACATGAGTAAATTTTGTAAAGAAATACTTTTCAATACATTGAGGTAAAGAGAAAGAATTTGTTATTTCACGTAGTTGATATTGTATCCTCTTGTTCACCGAGCAAATGCAGAATCATATTCCCTTTTTTATGACCTTTATAAATACCACTGTGTCCTTGGAGTATAGAAATATGCAGAAATGCCCACTCAGTTAATATAAGCATCTCAGTCTCCCAATTCTTAAATTCCTTTTTAAGAATTAGAATATTTTTCTCAAAATAACACAGTTTTTGTATGAATAGGTAATAGATGTTCATATATGAAACCAAAATTCCAGAACACGTTTCCCTCATATTTATAAATCTTAAATACTGAGATTGAAAGGCAATAAGCATATTTCTAGGAGAAGATACAGGAAAGTCCTCAAGGTGTAGTCCCAACTAGCTTTTTTTGGAGAACCTTCCAGTAAATCGCTCATAGTTGCTAGATCACTTTTGACTCCATAGTTTTCTAGGACTTTGAGATTATGCACTTTCGGTGTTCCAAATTTTATATTACGTAGATATCACTTCTATATCTTTTTATAGCAATGTGATAGAAAATCAGAATGCATAATCTTTGCTTCACTTGTTCTTGCTTTACTTTTTACATCTTCCAAGTATACATAACATTCAGATTAATTGTTGTCAGAAGTCTTATGTGACCTACAAAGAAACTTACCAATTTATTTAAAAATGCATATATTTTGGTTTTAAATCTGTAAGCATATTTTGTTAATGTGTGAGTCTCTTGGGTAAGTCCTATAATTAGGTCTACATTGTTTTAATGAACTCCAGTATTTTATCTCATTTGTAATTGGAGGCCAGTGAAAAACTGGCAGAACTATTTGTTTAAATCAAAATTAGGAGCCTGTTGCAGGAGCAGAAGAATGGCTGGGTTCTAGATGAAGTGTCTATTAACTTTGGGCAGGACTTGATTTTTTTTATTACTTAGGGGGTTTTGAGAAGAATGTATGAAAGGAATAACAAGAATCTGTGTATGACTAATCAAGATGAGTTTAGTTCACCGTCATCTGGGAAAGCAAAAGCTGGCTGGCATTCCCAGTTCTCCTTTTCATTTAGAATGAGTTTTCTGCTTTGGTCTCAAGAAAATCTTGGAGCAGAATAGCATAAGAAATGAGTCAGTGTTACTGCCTGTCCTGATCCTTTAGCAGAGACTCTCTGGCACTTCTCTTTGTGATGATGAATTTGGTAGAGTCACACACAGGCAGTCATGGCAGTGTAATGCCTTTTAGTTAAAATTACACCAGCAGCTACCAGTTTTCAGTCCGTTGGTGTGTTTGTGATGTGTTGGTAGACCATATGCTAAGGGGTCAACTGGAAGTGATGAACGCAGATTATTCATTACACTTACTGCAAAGATATATTAATAATGAACGCATTTTTTGTGCCTGTTTTTGAGATGAACATTTTGAATACCATGCTCTTTTCCCCTTTCTTTTCATAGTGTAAATTAAAACAGTGATAAGAAAAATGCAAAAGGAAAGAAACAGCTTTTTTAAATTGCAGTCGGTAAATGATTACTGGACTAAATGTTTGCATTATTCAAGAATATGTGAGCTAGATCCTGAAATATTTTGCAATGTCCAATTTCTGTCTTTTTAGGAAGGACTCAGAGCAAAGTTTTCCTGAAATAAGTTCATTTTAACTGGTATACTCAGAAGAGGGCATAATAGTTTAGTTCATTTACTGTCTGCAAAAGATTGTCCTTTGTGCATCAGTTTTAGCTGAACATAGATTTGGGCTTCACCTGGCATGTACTGCTTTAAGTGTTGTTGTGCATGTCAGATGAAAGCCGTGGTGCTGCACATTAATCAGATAAAACAATTAACAGATAAAACCAGAGGGTGGCCTGAAAGATCCATACTTGGTTTCTATGTGAAACTCAAGGTGGCAAGCCCTTTGCTGAGGTGAATGGGTTTAGACAGCCCAAAAAGATGATACTCCTGAGGAACCTCATAGATGTGTGGTGCAAGTGTGGGGTGGGAATGTTTTCCCTGCTGCCAGTGGCCAAAACCTGGGTGCTGGGGGAGAATTAACTGCTTGACAGACTAAGCTGCTTTCTCATCTCATTGGCATGGAGGAAATTAGAATTCCTCTGGGCATTGACTTTGGCCTGACTTCCCACTGATTTTGTGTGTATATGCCAGTCAAGCACTTACAATGGAGGATTGATCAGGATTGAACATGATCACTGGTCAGACCATCCTTCTTCCTCCCTGCTCTATTTACAGACCTTCTGTCCACTGTGGCTGATCTTTTTTAAGGAGTGTTGGCTGTGGAAGAAAAGGCTGTATTTAAGGATATATTCAAATCTAGCGATTCATTTTCTGGAAGGTTTTGAGGTGGAATGTGTCATTTCAAAGGAAATGACTGATGCTTTTCTTTCTGAATATTTATTTTCTTTATAATCTGACCAAAGAGATTCATTGTCTTCCATATACAGTTCACTAAAGGAAACAGCAGCACTTGAACAGATTACAGTGAACCATATCAAGGTGCAATCTAGCTGATGACATCAAAACCTTATTAATTGTGATTTTTAAATGAAAGTTGTACATTCATTCCTTTGGTGACTTTATGGTACTTTCCTTTTTCCCCCCTTCAATCATAAAAAGCCGTTGATACAGCCTTAAAATCATAGCTGTAATGCACAAGTAACCAGTACTGGTCCTTGCGTTTCTGTTCTTTAATGCTAAGTACTTATTTGCACAGTACCAAATACCTCATTTTCACTGGCATTCAGGAATAATATGGCAAAAGGTTGAAGAATTACGTAAAATACAGGGTAGTTGTTCTCACTCGAAAGTCAGAAGAAACAACCTGTTACTCCTGATTCCCAGAACTTCAGAGAACACAGGACATCTGTCTATTCAACATTTAATTTTTCTTCAGTCTGTAGAAACGTGTCTTCAAGGAGCCTTCCGTGGTTGTACCATCAAGTATTTCTACAATAAAAGAAAACTTTTACAGAAAGGACCACCTTAAGTATCAATTCTGTCCTGACTTGCATTCTTGCCCGCAGTTTTAACAAGCGGGGGTAAAGGAACTTTGTAATTTCTCAGAAAATTGGCAAATAGGCTCTGGAGTGCCAGATGTAGGAGATCAGGGGAAAGCTACAATACTGAGGAGTGTTGCAACAGGATTGAAAAGGGGGCAGCAATCAGGACCTCCCTGTAAAACCTTATGCCAGCTAAATTTTGGGTACGTTCAATGAGTTATTTATGTATTCAAGTATTTCAAACCCGAGAATAATTTTAGTAAAGAATGGTAATGAAGGGCAATACATCAGCAATAAAAGACTGTTTAGGGTCAGTGGCAGTAGCAGATCGGATACACAGAACTGTGGTACAGTGTTAGTGCATTTCAGTGACTTTCTTGACAGTCTTTGATGGGAAAAAATATTAGTAGTCACAATTAATTGTAATTTCTTTTTTTCCTTTTCAAAAAGGTGCATTCAATTTGCTTGTTCTTAGTGGAAAACTCATTTTGGGTTTTTTAAACAAGAATTGTTCTTCTAGTTTATACACAACACTCAATGTTCCAGGAAGATTTCAACATAATGTGATCAAAAATATACACTCATTGCAAAAAAAACCCTCACTGAGCTGTGTGCATAATGCATTTTATTTTGAATGTAAAAATTTGTCATGTCTGAATGGAGAACAAGGGAAAGATGTACAAGAACAGAACTCTAACTTCTTTTTCTTGGTAGCAGGGTTTTCCAATTCTTCAAAATGATAATTTAGAAACACTACATGTAATCAGGAAAATAAGATATTCCAAACAACATTTGGAGAAAAAATGAAAGTCCTCTTAAAAAAAGGCAAACAGGATAGTGATAATTTGTTGGAAATTTAGATTTAGCAAAGTAGATGTCAGAACATAGTCATTAGACCCTTGCCACTGCCACTTCTTACTCTTGTTTAATTTTTATACACATGGGAAAAACACCCATCATTATTTTGCTACACTAAATAATTTGAAAGTGAGAGGAATCTTTTATATTCTCCTTAAAACTTCTTTGGTGACCTCACAGTCGGTTAACACTGAGTAAACGATCATTGGACAGTAATAGCTGTCTTTAGCCACTGACTGCTTTGTAGAATTGAGAGACTGCATGCTAGGAACAGAACTCTTTTCAAGCCTTATCATCTCAGCTGTTCAGTTTGCCTTATTTCAGAAGGAAAACGTATGTAAGTACCAAAAGTTTTCCCTTGAGTTTTGTTACAGTTTTTTACACACATGGCATTTAATAATTTGTATTAAGATAAGAGAGTCAGAATTTTAAAGGGTGTTTCCCTCACAATAAGTCATGTATCCTTCAGTTTCTCATATATTTTATATATTCTTTAATCTTTCTTTTCCACAGAAACTGCAGGAACTACCCGAATATTGAATGAAATGGATGCTTAGGAGGTCTCAGAGGCTTAGGCTTGTAAACTGAGCCTTGGGAAGACCCTGAAGTGTGATGTGTACCTTGCCCTGGTTTTTCACATTGTCATTGTCATGGGACTTATCTACAAGTCTCATATGACAAAGGGATACATTCTTGTACTGGCAGCCACTATGCAAGTCCCTCTCATACACATCCTCTCAGTGAGCAAAATCACTTCAGCAGTAGATGGGATACCTTGGGACATATACACTATAGGTGGTCATATCCACTCTGCAAAGAAGGGTGTCACAATGTGTTTGTGGTTTGCATCCAGAAGTGCTGCATGGCTTATTCTAAACGTGGCTCTGAATGCATTCCTGAGGGTAACAACTTGTTCAGTTGGCAGATTTGGTCTTGAGCCTTGCCCTCAGGTTGCACTTAAAATAGAAGGCAGGCTTATTGGTGGCTGGCATCCCAGCCTTTCCTGAAAGGTACAGTGCACTCCAGAAATGGAACTCACAGGAATAGTGATTTGCAGTGAGTAGGAGCAAGATTCTCTCTCTAGAAGGCAGTGTTGCAAAACACATATTAGTGGTGAGAGTTCCCTGGAGGATTTTAATGTGGTTTTAAAACACATAGCTAAAATACGTACTCCTGTTTTATAACGCAAATGCCAACTCATTATCTTCTTCTTTTTTTTTTTTTTTTTTTTTTGTTTTTTTTTTGTTTTGGCATAATGCATGTTTCTAGGAATTTTTCCTAAGCTATTGAAAGAAAATAAAAGACTTTAAATTTCACTTAGGCACATCATGTAGGCTTTTTCTCCAGAAAAATTGAACTGGAAGTGTTTTCAGAAATACACAATTGAAAAATTGTTAGAATTACGCAATGCATTACAAACCAAGGATCAGAAAGAAGTGGGAGCATAGTCAGCACTGTCAAACACAGTAGGAAAATGCTTGCATATTGGCAAGTCTGACAGATCATTTGTTTGTCCCTGTTTTATCTTCTAAATGGGGATTGTAATTCTGATTTGTTAGGTACTCCCAAAACAAAACTTACAGTAATACACTGTCTTCTGCACTCCGTGTGTGTGTGTGTGTGTGTGTGTGTGTGTGTGTGTGTGTGTGTGTTTTTATACATAGGTTTGGGAAGAGCTTAGGTTCTGAGTGCAGAAATCCTTTTAAATTGAAATGCAGATCAGCTTTTCCTCCTCACCCACTTTTTACATAATTTGCACCACAAGCATCATCTAAAAAAAGCTAGGTTCCTTCTGATCAGCTGAACAGTATTCAGGAGCATTAAGAAGGCTGAAATTGCCTCTGCTTAGAATGAATACATTTTCGTTTCTCTTGGTCTTTATCTACTGTGAGGAGAGAGACTTCTCAAGATTCAAAACCAAAATTTCTACTCAGTGGAGGCCAATAGTTCTGTTTTCTGGTTTTGTGCCATTTTGTTTTGGCTAATCTGAACATCCTTTATCAAGGATGGTACATTGCCATTCCTTACCTGGAAAAATTTTTCCCCTCTGTTTCAATCTGAAGGTGTCCTTCAGTTTCTCTGCCTCCCAACAAAATATATACCCGTATCTTTTGGAGTCTATTCATTTTTAATAATACTTTGGCTGTTTAGGCCTCATGTGACTGGAGTTATTATAATTCTATATCCAGTCACATGTGCCTGAAACAGCTGAAAGCTTTGCTGCTCTGCTGTAAAAAATATACTTTGTAAATCTCACCAAAATTTCAAGGGATGTCCAAACAAGCCAAATGGCAGGCCTTGAGCTAGTAAAGCACTGAAAATGTGATCAGACCCACTTTTGTTGCTGAATATCAGAATTTAAATACTTAAGATGAACTGTATCCAGCTCTGGAGGTTCAACGAACTTGATGGTCCCTACCCTCATCGTGGAAGTTCAAATGCATGTAGAATGATGGGGCCAGTGTTAAAAGGGCAGGGCCCTCCTTGAATCCTCTGTTTCTTCTTTGTACCCACATTTGTGCTTATGTATTTTGTTAGTTTTGGCTAAAAGGTGGCTGGTAGATGGATAAAAGAGGTCTATCACTGGTTGTGACTATTCCAGAACTGCTTAATATTGTCATCCTGACATCCATGGATTGCCAGGACTACTTAGAAAGTGATCGGTAAGAACTATGGTTATTGGATGTTTTAACAGAAGGATTCTTGGGTTTAAGTACAGGAGGACTTTGTACTTCTTGCTTGGTTAACCATACTTGTGGAAAGATGAGGAGTTCTGTATTTGTTTAGGTAGTACATAGATGTGATCTGTGTATATAGAAGGAAATTATGCTTACATAAAACTGAAAAATATATGTTAATGATTGTTGTATTACTTGAACATTTTTGATTGTTTGGGTTGGGTTTTTTTCTTTTTGAAGCTTTTTTGGTTGAGAATTTTTGGGGGGTTTGCCTAAAATGTCTGTCTTCTTGTTTTGATCCTGGACAGAATGGAAGATACTACTCACTCTTAGAAATACTTTCTCTGTGCTTTGATGACTGTCTTCACTTATGCCCTGTAGTATTCATGTTTAATTCATTTATGTTGTAGAATATGGGTCATGTTCTTTTCTTTTTTCTCTGGGTTAGGCTGACAGCATCTCCTCAAGTGAGGCAACTACACAGCTGAAAGGAATTTCATTGAATATAGAACTTAAAAATTGTTATAGTTATTTTTAAAAACTTGTATACAGTCCTGATTTTTTATTTCTGCTACTGGAAGACAATAATTATTTAAACAGTAGATGATCTACTTGTTGCTAATAACAGAGTAGTAATAGAAAAGAATAAAATGTACCACCTACCAACCTTATGCATTTAGTTTTTTAATTTTACATAGCTTAAAGACAATTCCAATTTTATGAGGAATCATGATTTACAAATATGTTAAATACATTACACTTGTTCTTCTGAGATAAGCTGACTTATCTCTGTAAAAAATATGAAATATTCATAGGATTTTCCAGTCTGAGATTCTTACTTTTGGGAAAACAAACATATAATTTCTTGAATCAAATAGTAGTTTGAATGTGAAGTAGTACACATTTTTATGAAGAACTTCTGCCACTGATTAAATTAATGGCTTTATGGAAAGCATGTCATACGAACTCGAACATTTCAAAAGTGCAGGTTAATAGTAGCAGAATTCATACCTTCATCTCTGTGGTAACTGGATTCTTTGCTCATACGTAAGTATTAGTCTTTATAATATAAACAAGAATAATTTAAAAAGTCATCTGAGCCTTATGTTTTATTTCATCAGTGTGATGAGGAGAAACTTGCATGCTTTATCATCCTTCATATTAATATAAAATGTTAAGAACCATAGCTGTCACAGGCTGTCTGTAATGGTGTTCAGGTGTCATTCAATGCGGGTATCACCAGAGGAGGTGTGCAAGATTTTAATGGAAAGTAATTGTGGATTTGGTTTCTTCTGATTTATTTTTACTTTCTGAATGTAAAAAAAAATATTTCAAAAGAAAATTGACTGCAGTTATGAAAGGCTGGTTTTCAAGTGCACATGGATGATTTCTCAGTGAAACACCATGCTTTTCCTGGATCTCCTGGTTGTGGTTTAACTCCAGCCAGTGACTAAGTACCACACAGCTGCTCACTCACTCCAAGTCCACCACCACCCATGGTGGGATGGGGGCAAGAAGCGGAAAAAAGGTAAAATCTGTGGATTGAGATAGGAACAGTTTAATAAAGGAAATGAAGTTGTTGTTGATAATAAATAATAATAATAATAACAGCAACAACAATACAGAACGGGAATAATAAAACCAACTGACAAATGGATTGTCAGCCTATCCCCAAGCAGCTATTGGTGCCTCCCAGCCAACTCCCCCTGCTTCATATATGGGGCACAACATTCTACAGTTTGCAGTATCCCTTTGGCCAGTGTGGGTCAGCTGTCCTGACTGCACTCCCTCCCAGCTTCTTGTGCACCTGTTTGCTGGCAGAGCACAGGAAACTGAAAAGTCCTTGGCTTAGAGTGAACACTGCTCAGCAACAACTAAAACATCAGTGTGTTACCAATATTATTTTTGTCCTAAATCCGAAACACAGCACTGTACCAGCTGCTGAGAAGAAAACTGAACTCTGTTTCAGGACAGCATGCAGACTTTCTAGTTTGTAATCCCACAGTTTCTGTCTACACCTGCATTCCCATTATTAGCCAAATGATAGAACTTCTGTGGGATCATGTTTTGCTTATTTGTATGTATGTGTGTTATCTGCCCATTACAACATTAACTTTAAAAGTTGTTGGAAAAATTCTGGTAAACTAAAAAGATGTAGAAATCTTGAAACATTAAATATCTACATGTTGGCAGAAATACACATCCAGATAGAAGAGAGAGATATTTTATTAATTCCCACAATGAAGCAAAAATTGCAGTATGAGCTTACGTTTTGAGCCACAGGGCATCAGGGAGTCTTGTCATTATGAAAGGCTGAACATGGGTCAGTCTTTGGTATGAGTTCTTTGGACACCAGGGAGCTACTTCTCAGCCACATGCCATATACATTCCTTGTTGTCTAACAGAACAGCTTGTGCTGACAGCTAATTGCAGCAAAAGCTGGGAAATTCACATAGACTTACCCTGCAAAGATGCCTTGATAGCCAAGAGCATGTGAACACCCCAATAGTGTTTGATTCCTTTAAATTAAAGGAACCACAAGACAAAATAAGTAGAAAGCTGGGTGGTTTTGGTTCTGGTGAGTGGAAGAATACTTAAACAAAATGTATATATTTTCATTTGCTTTTATTGACATACTTTGGAGGAATAGACTCAGTTTGCCGAAGCTGTACAGGCTGTTCTCATTTATTGTCCTTTCTCACTGTGTATGTCAAACTTTCACTCTTAGGTGTTTTATCATTTATTTACTTTCAAGTCACTAATGACTGTGTTGAGTAATGTTAGGACTAATATTAATCCTTGTAGGACTGTCTTTGATTCTTTTTTATCTTTAATCACTAACTGATGTTGCATCTCGTTAGAATTTTATTACCTGAAAAAATCCTAAATTTATTACATCCACCAGGTGACCTTCATCACCCATACTTGTAGTACACACCGTGTTGAGAAGGAGGAGTGAAGGTGACTGGCTCTGTTCCTTCTGAAGTCGGTGGCAAATCCCCACCACACCCAAAGCGATAATCCCAGATTGTTTCTAAGCATCTCAGACTAGGGCTGCTGTGCCGCTTCTCCAGCTGCTTGAGCAGCTTTTTTCCTTCCTTAGTCTTATAACTTCATTTTTCCTTATGGGGGAAAGAAAGAGAGCCCATATATTGACTAGAAATACTGATATATATATACACACAATATGTCCTTAACTCTATTTTCTCCAGTTTCTCAGCACAGGGCTGTGGAGCGGAGGGGAGCAGTGGTGGCGGGGGCACTCAGCCCCACTGGCCGGTGCCGTATTTAAAGAGGTCAGACGGGTGCGTGCATTTCCTAGCGCCCATCCCTCCCGAAACGTCAGGACGGGAAGATCTGTCTTTAAGCAAATTGGATGTCAGGGAGATGGGCGCAGGATGACAGCGGTCCCCGGCCCCGCGGGCTGGGGCTGGCGTTGGGGTTTGGCTTGAGATTGGGGCTGGGGTTCGGGTTGCGATTGGGGCTGGGATTTGGGCTGGGGCCGGTGCTGGGCGGGGGCTGGCGGTGCCGTGCCGGGGGCGGGGCGGGGCGGGGCCGCCGCTCGGTCCCCGTCTCCCGCTCGCTTCCCGGGCGGAATAAGCAGTTTTTGCACGGACCGCAGCCCGACCTGCAGGTTTTGCTTAAGGTGCACGCAGAGAGGACGAGGAAGAGGCTGAGGGGCCGGTGCCATGGGCCAGCTCTGCTGCTTTCCCTTTTCCAGAGGGGAGGAGAAGATCAGTAAGTGCGCGGCTGTGCGCGGCGCTGGCTGCCGCCGCCGCGGGGAGGTAGCTGCGGGAGCATTCCTGCGGGGTTTTTCCTTTTGGAAAATCAACTGATTGCTTTTTAGAGAAGGGCTTGAGACAAATTAAGCATTATTTCCGCTAAGTAGATGAAGATTTTTTTTCTAACAGAGATAAGTATTTAGGTCTAATTTGGTTTATGAGCATTCTGTCAGTCCATTTCTGTAAGGAAATGTAGCCAAAGTGAGTATTTTGATTTTCCTTTTTGACAAGTGCAGTTTAGAGTGAGAGGTGAAAAGGTTTTGATGTTGTAAGCACGTGCATATTAATGGTAAAGCACATTAGCAACAGATAGAAAGAATGTAGATTTTGTTGATGTCAGTGTTGACAGATGACAAAGGATTTGGGTGTTGGTTGGATGTTTAGTTTTAAGGTGACCAAGTGAGGGAATAGTCACACTTCATGTATGGATCTGGTAGTGTCTGGTTTTGCTTTCAGTTGAGTAAATACAAGTTGAATGAGAAGGAGCAGTTCTGATCTCTTTATCCTTTGGTGTACTGAGTCAAGCTAGCTAATTTGACTGGAATGTTGTTTCTGTTAAATTCTGTGCTGAAAATGATGTTTGTCCTAAATTTGGTTACACAATAAAATATTTACTCTCGACTTCTTGCTCAGTGAAATATTTTCAACCTTTCTTCTAGAAGATGCAGCCAAATTTCTGTCACATTGTGTCTGAAATCAGTTTTAAATAAATTCACATAATTCACTAGCTGTAGGCTGGAAAATCCAGTTTTCTAATCTGGTTTATATTTCATTCTTGTTACTCAGGAAGCTGTCTAGGCATAAATGAAGTGAGAGTTTATACCATCAATTAAACAATAATCTGTCTACCAATAGCACAAGAATCTAGAAAACAGCCTCTAGGAGAAAAGTTGGCAGTTATTTTAAAATGTTTGTCCTTCGCAGATCATGGTATGAGAATAAATGTTACAAATTTTGCATTGGGGAACATTTTATATTTCAAAACTATTTTTTCATCTAGCCAGTACAAAATGTCTTTATGTTAACAGCAAGTAAGTACTGCATTTCACTTCTAATATATGAATAGGTGAACGCAGACAATAAATACAAATGGAGTTTTTTAGATTGTTCTGTTGACAGTAAACAAGAGAAAGAAAAAAGCATTATATTCACCTGCATCCTGCTTCTCTCAGTCCCTTCACTTCACTGCTTTTTAACTTTTCTTCTCCCATCACCTGTCATGTACCAGTTTTCTTTGTATGTGCTCTTGTGAGTGACTGGAACGTACACTGAATATAACATTTAGCACAGTATGACCTCAAACTACATGTAATCAAAAAAATCATTCAGGAGATGTCATTATGTATGTGCAAAGTCACAAAGGCTTTTGAAAGATGTCTGCTATGTAGGAACTGAAAGGTGTGGCATAACCCCTTGAGAATGTGGAAAGGTAAAAATGGATAGTTACAGGATGAGGGGGAACCTGAAGCAAGGAGATCTGGCTATGGGTGAGGTAAGAAGGTGGTGTCTGAAATGAGGAGAAAAAAGTAGATATGGCACTGTTTTACCAGTGTTCATGGAGTAGTAACATGACTGAGCCATCTTAAAAAGGGAAAGAGAGAGGATGTATTAGACGAGCATGGTGAACGTTATTGGTTTTTCCCTTAGTTCAGCACTGACTGAAGAAAAGGAAGAGAAGGGAAATTGCTTTTTTTTCATCTGGCCTCACTCCCTCTCTTCTGCCACATCTGTTTCTGCCTGTGTGCACTGAGAGGAAGCACTGCTGGGCATCTAGCACGGCCCCAGCCAGAGAGGCAGTTTGAAGCTGGCCACGTGGAACAGGCAGAAGGGAATGTGTCTCACATCCCTTTTTCCTCTTCTTATCATATTATCATGGTGACCACTAAACTAATTATGTTTGGCTTTTTATTGCCACTAAATTATCCTGGTTAGGAAACATGCAGGTGCAAATCACAATCATGTGGCTGTTGTACATGAGAAACAAAAAGAACATTATAAGGGTGCAAGCATGTGCAGTAAATAGCAACTCGTTATGCTATTTGACTCATTTCAGTTGCAGAGAAAATGAAAATGTATGAACTTCATTATGGGTTTCCTATAAGTTTTCTTTCAGCTGAGGCACCTCAAGTAATCTCAGCCAGTTATTGAATTACTCAGGGTTTGTTCCTTATGCAGTAAGGAAATGTTTTCATTTCATGTGAAGCATAGTTTCAAAAAGTGTTGTAATTATATTATCTGCTACTGTTGCATAGTGTTGTGTTGAGTGAGGTGAAGGCTCACTGCTTTCATGGTGCACTTTTTAAAATTTGAGTTTCAATCTATTTCACACCAAGTGTGAATTGAATTTAGCTTCAACCCATTGACTAATCTGCATTGTTAAAAAAAATTAACCTATTGTACCTTAGAAATTAATGGGTACTTGTGACTGAAACACACCAAAATGCTGACAAGTAGAACCTGAGTTGTATTATTAAGTTTTAACAGCCACCTGCTTGCATCTAGTTTCTACACACAATTAGGTATTTCACATCCCTTTCTATTCTCTTCAAATTTAGGTATAGCTGTGGAAAACATTTAGTCAGGTTTTATGGTTACGGTAAGATCATAAGAGCTGTTTTCTGGACCACATTTAGGATCTGTCTCCCTAGCACCTGCCTAACAAAGACATTAGAAAAGGGAAGGTGTGTAAGAAGGTGTTTCCTCAAAATAAAGTTCTAATGCTGCAGCAGTTCAAGATTTGTGGACTTTGTGAAGTGGGGTGGCATCCTTGATAATTATGTGTCTTTAATTATTTTTTCCAGTCGCCTCTTGAATCCACAGAAATTTTTGATATCTGTACTAACTTCTGGCAAGAGGCTTTATGGCTTAAATATGGTATTTGTAAAGAATCATACTAGCCATGCCAACCAATACTATTTTGTTTACTGAGTACTATCTAAATAAACAGTTTTTCTGCCACACTTGGTAGAAATCAATTCCCAGAATGTACTCCAGGTAGCAGAGATCTAGGGTATTCTGCAGTGAAGGAAAGGAAAAAAGTATCTCTTCTCACCCCTGATTGTGCAGTAGACACAAGTAAAGCATGAGTAGAAACTGTTGAAACTTAGACGTGTAGGACCTTCTCAACCTATTCTTTCAGTTATCTTAGAGAATGATCATGTAACCACTCTAAGGCTGAGAGGGCTTTCTACAAGGATACAGACACCCAATTCAGCATGTGAAGTTTGTTGGAGTTTCAAAATTTGGCCCACTGTGTTCAAGGAGGGGCTTTTCAAAGAATATATATTTCAAATAAAGATTAGTGTTTAATCTAACAATTCTTTATATTTCTGAGATCATGAAGGAATTGCCTGCATGATAACCTTGTATTGACTTGCTTACGTCAATGCTCAATAAGTGCTTTTTCATTTTGGAAATGGTCTCAAATGATTTTTAACTGCTTTTTGAAATGATCTAATTGTAAGTTCATTTCTGGTCTAAATTTGTTTTAACTTCATAGTGTGATACTTTTTAATCTGACATAAAGCACCTTACAAAATAAGCATCATTACACCTCTTTATAGCTGTATATGTGTCATATTGGCCAGACATTATTTTAAAATACTGTTGAATATTGAATGCATACAGAATTCCTGTATTATACGACTACTGATGTGAAATAAGGCTAGTCATATAATCAAAATAAAATATGAAACTTACTTGCATTCTAAAAAATGTAATTCTCAACTTACTAGGGCAGAGGATAGCAGCATGATCACTTTTACATGTTTTAATTTAATGAGATTAAACAATTTGTTGTTTGATAGCTATTATAAACAGAACAAGGGCAACTCTGCTGAGAAGGACTTGGGATGCTGGTGGATGAGAAGCTGAACGTGACCCAGTAATGGGCAGTGGCAGGCCAGAAATCCAGTTGTATCCTGGGCTGCAGCCAAGGCAGCATGGGCAGCAGGGAGGTCAAGGGAGGGAATTCTGCTTCTCTGCTCCTCCCTGGTGAGATCCTGCCAGGAACACTGCATCCAGCTCAGGGGCCCTCAGGCTGGCTGGAGTGAGTCCAGAGGAGGTCACTGAGATGATTAGAGAGATGGAACACCTGTCCTAGGAAGAAAGGCTGAGAGAATTAGGGTTCAGCCTGGAGAAGAGAAGTCTTTGGTGGGAACTTATTGCGGCCTTCTGGTACCTGAAGGGGCCTGCAAGAAAGATGGAGAGAAACCTTTCACCAGGACATGTAGTGCCAGAACTAGAGGAAATGGCTTCAACTGAAAGAGCATATGTTTAGATCAGATATTAAGAAGAAAGTCTTTCATGTGATGGTAATGAGGCATTGTCACAGGTTTCCCAGAGTAACTGTGGATGCTCCCTCCCTGGAAATGTTCGAGGCCGGTTTGGATGGGGCTTTGAACACCCCGGTCTAATGAAAGGTGTCTCTGCCCATGGCAGGAACTAGATGATCTTTAAGGCCCCTTCCAACCCAAACCATTCTCTGATTTTATATGTTATTTTATATGTTAACACTCATAGTGCATATTGAATATAGAGTGGGTAAATAGTTGTGGAAATGAGTAAATGAACACAGGGCCTGGGGCTGTGTAGCCTGTACAGAGGAACTGAGCAAGCTGGCAAGTTCCAACTTACAGCCAGATCAGCAACATGCAGTCCAGATATTTTGGCCTGACCAAAAATTACCCGACTGTATCAAATTAGGGATTGGTTTTTGAGGGTAAAGCAAAGTTCATGAACAGAATACAACTACATTATTTAAGTCTTAAATTGATTTTGAAAATACTGAAAGTTATATTTGCAAATCAATGGCTTGGTCAAATTTGGAGTTTGGTGTAAGTTATCATGGTTTATTTTGCATTTACATAGCTGTAGTACAAAAGTTGCATTGTCTGGCTTTCTGTCATGAGAGACAGGACAGGTTTGCCTACCACAAATAGTAAGTCAATCCCTGTTGTTAAACAGGCCTTGTACATTTGCCAGGTTGTCCAATACTGATTGCTCCCTGTCCTGCAGGTTGTGTCCTCACTTCTGTTTTGTGAGGTTTTAACCCTGACTTGCTCAAAGTGATACCTGCTCTGATACTATAAAGACACTATTCTTTTCCATTCTTCTTCCTGAAATGTGAAAGCGCACTCCTCACCTGAGGCTGGTGATTCCTATTTATACTCATTCTCCAGTGCTTATATTCTGTCTTGCCAATCTCCCTTGTGTGGTGTTGTTTCTTCACTCCTACACATACGTTCACACAAGATACACACAAAGAGGTGCATGATGTGGATGAAAAAAACAAACAATTTGAAGGAAAGGTGCATTCCTCAAAATGACATTTTGAATAACAACTGGGTGTTGTTTGTCTTTTTCCCTCACAGAACTTCACAGTGCCAGTGATTAGATTGCTAAGATTGTTTCCATTTTCTATGGGAAGCAAAGAAAGAAAATTTAGCAGTCTAAAGCAAAACTTAAGTCTTCAATACTTGTCATGTCAAACTTGAAAGTTACACAAGTCTTCATCCTCATGCAACCAACATTAGGTTTGATGACCAAGGCAACAAGCCCAGTCAGGGCCTGAAGACAGCCAAGACTGTCATTAGTGTCAGTAGAACCATGAGTATCTTACATGTATGTCCATTCTTGGGTCTGACAGTGGCTGTCAAAAATAATCCCTCAGTAATGCAGCTAGATTGCTAAGAGAACTACACACACTAGTGAAGAGAAAGAGAGATTTAAAGGAAATCTAGGAGAGAAAATAAGCTGTTAAGTTCAATTTCACTGCAAGGTATCAAGGATGGGGGTGATAGAAGAACAGGCTTTTGAATCAGAGGAGTGATACTTAAGAAAGCCATCAGAAGTGGATGCCTCTTTGTGGCCTCAAGAATGAAAAATATAGTTATCTTAAAGTAAGGAGGATAAAAATACTGATGACTGTGAAATTGGGAAGTTTTAAAAATTGTGTTGGATGTTTCCGTATGTCTTAGGCAATCCTCCTTGAAATTAAAATGTCTCAACATTTGAGACGTTTGGGTTGTTGGTTGGGTTTTTTTAATCAATAACTGCATAGAGAAAATAGTCCTACATGATATGAACACATATTGCCGAATTTTCTTCTGTGTCTGATCTATAGGAATTTTAGGTGGCATTTGACTTTAATTGATAAGTGGAATTTAATAATTTTTTCTCCCTTTGTGTTTGATACAAGCATATGTAAGTCCAAATATAAATCTTATCAGCATACATGGTCTATGGAAAGAAATTGAATTACTGGATTTAATTTTTATACTAGTTTTTATTTGGGTATAAGGAATTTTGAAACATAGAATAGTATTTTTTTTAAATAGGCTACGTTTTACTATTTCACAAGTATGCAGCAGACTGTCTTGGTCTATAATCTATTAGACTACAAAAGTTGGGCTCCCTTCCACTTTCCTGACAGGATGTTTTGTATAAAATAAATTGCAACAAGAAATTCTGGAGATGGATCAAGTCAAATGTGATTGCCTTGTGATTAGGTTATGTTACTGATAGCAGGAAAAAGCAGAAGTGTTATTATATAATATATTTAGGGATATGACAGAACTGCTTCCTTTCCTGAATGAAAACATGAGCAAAGTCAAGGAGTTCTGTGGTTCATAATCAAAAAATGTCCAGTTTAATTTGTAGCTGTTCTAAAATAGTGAACATTGTAAATTCTGCTAAAGGTCTAATCTTTATATAATATGCACTGATATATGAAATGAGACTATATTTGGGGCTGAAGGCCTTATTTGGAGTACTATTGGCCACAGTGATCCATAACTACACTGTGCTGAGAAACTTCAGGAAAAGTCTTAACTAAACCTGTTTGTATTAAAGGACTTGAAGAATAACTCATGAGAAGATAGGAAGAGATTTAATTTCATTTCAGCTGTAGCAAGCTGTAGCAAGATAGGAAGAGATTTCATTTCATTTCAGGATTAGCTAGATGGGACAGGTACCAACACTTCTCTTGATCCCCATAAGTGAAGATGAGAAAGAAAGAAAAGGTACTAGAGTTCAGAAGACCGTGATGAAAGTCTTCGAAATGGAGATGAGGTCGCTAAAATTGGCTCCATGTTGATGGAGCTGGAACTTTAATGAACTTAATGATCACTTTTCATAAGAAGTGTGTCAGCAGAGAACCAGTCTCCAGTGAATCATGACTGTGCAGCAAGATGAGAGCTGCCCAGGTCCCCATGGAGCCGCTGTTAATATCATACACTATTTCCTGTCTTTCACTGATGCCAGTGGGAGCCAGTTGCAGAAAATGTCTGCACTGATGGTTAAGATCTTCTTTCAGCTTCCATCTATGATGTTTTTGTGGGCACTTCGCCACTGTGTGTTGTATCTAGACTGTCCATTAGCTTAAGTGTTCGAGGGTAGAAAGTCTGTCTTACCTTCAGCATCATTCTGCATAGGTGGAAAAAATAAGGGCCTTTTTGGCTATCAGATGACACATATTTTGGAGAAGTATTTGCATAGATTCCTCCTATGTTGTTGAAATTGTATTTATTTTCCACGTTGAGGCCAAGTGCTCTATCTTCCATTCACATGCTACTATTACTTTACTGTCAATACCTCTGGAACTGTATTAGGTCCCAAACACATTAGGGGAGAGTATCTTTTATATCAGTTTAATGACAGGCAGAGGGGGATGTACATAATGTAACTGGTTTTTTGTTTTGCCCTCACTGTGATTTCAGTCCTCCTTACCTTGATGGGGGAGTTGTGTGATCTTTGGATAAGACTGCCAAGGTGAAAACTGGCCACACTTTTTTTAACCCTGCCTGTTGTTTGTAGGAGGTTGCTACAAGCTGCCATCTTTCACAGTGAGTTCTAGCAAGAAATATGTGATCACGTGCAATACCTGTCTTCTTACAGATAAATGTTGATAGAAACAAAGATAAACAAAACAATAATCGTTCTATGGCCATAAAACCCTATCCTCTTCTAGATTAAAAAGTGCTGACAGAATAAGTTGCAGATCCCACGAATCATTGCTGCCACCATCCCTTTTGTGCGCACTGGGCACTGGTGATCTGTGCTGTGTAGACTGATCCATAGCAGAGCAGGTTTTATGTGAGCACTCCTTTCATAAATGCAAAAACACCCCGGTGAGATTAAATGCTTCTCCATCATTAGCTGAGTAACCTGGATAATTTTAAGTGAATTAAGGAATTCTGAAAAACCCTGGAGCAGCTGATGGTAAGGGCCACATAGCCACAACAGCTTCTTCCATTGTGTGACTGGATCTAGTGAAGAGTAATACACAAGAGAAATCCACAGGCTCAGTTTGCAAAGTGCTGAGCAGCCTTGATACCTTGTGAACATGTGCACACGTGGAGATGCTTCCTACTGCCAGAAAACCATGCTGCAGTGGTGAGGAGCTGAAGCTTCTGGTGCATGTGGGAAGGACTAGCAGAGTGGGAAGAGGAGATGTTGACCAGAAAAGTTGATTATGATGTTTTTCTCAACAGAGTATACTGCTCCCTTGGTGTAATGAAAGGGTTTTTACTATGTTTGAAGTAATAAGCTCTGCCTCTGTGCAGGTTGATCCATTGATACACGTAGATCAAACAATCAATCATGTAGATGGGTCAGCCTTCCTGCTAAATGTAGCAGTCTCAGGACAGTGAAATTGTGTCTCTGTACCTACCCTGGACTCAGATGGAGAAAACAAGGAAGACCTGCCTGGTTGTAGCCAAGTGCTTTTCAGAAACTGCAGCAAAAACAGTTGGAAGGGCAAAGCTCTGAGAGGTGTATGGACTCTGGATCTCCCTTCTGCCACCCCTCCCAGTTGTATTGCCTCAGATGGCTGCTGCTCCACAGGGTAAAGTGCTGTACTTCTTACTGGTTGGCCAACTTCCAGGGTCCTCCTGTAGCATTTATCATGCTTATATTTCACAAGAAGGTTATTTTCATATGTGTATGCTTTCCCATCCTCTTCTGATCTGCAAGGCTATAATTCAGAAATGAGTTTATTGACAAAGAAACGATCGTTAGTTAATGACGGTCTGGAAATGTTAAGAAACATGAAAGAAAATTTTAAAACTGATGCAAGTTTTTCTGCTGTGAAGGGCATTGTATGAGCCATCTGTGGATTTTTTTAGGTGATCACTGTTTAGTGCTATTAGTACTGCAGTGGATAATTCTGTTATGGGACTTTTCATTGAGCGAAGACAAGAGACAACATTAAAAATGTTTTGTTTGCAGCTAAAGGCTTCTTTGCAGATATGGGAAGTGAGCCTGTGATCCCAGTGAGTCCATACAAAGGTCACCACTGCTGGAACTAGTCAGCATGCTTGTCAGGCTGACAGAGGCTGCTGGTTGAGGGGGTTGTGGTTGTGAAGAATGCACTATTAGTTTTATTATGGTTATGCAGTTTTCTGAGTGGAAATAAAACACAGTAAGAGGTGATGATGAGTACCATGCAGTATTGGTGCTGTTGTATGTATTGTACTGTAAAGCAAAGAAAAAATAATCCTCTGTCAAGCAGAGGGACCTTCCTTAGAATATTTATTTTACTGCACATTGATGCAATTAATTATTTCTGTGGTTTGTTTTCTTGATTTTGCTCTCTGTTTTAAAATCTATGGCCAATAACACTTTAGTACACTTGGCTACAAGGTCAGACAATCTATGTAGAGAAGTAATGCACTGGAAAGTTGCTTATGTGGAGAAGTTTTTGATCGTGACATTAGGCAGACATTTTGTTCATTGTTTCTGAAAAGTATTTCATTCAAAAAAATGCATGAATAAAACCAGCAGATTCCAAAGGAACAAGAGTATTTTCTTAAAGTCCTTATTGAGCACACTGATGCTATGTCAGTTAAATTGGTTGACAAAAGTTTGGGGAGCTGGGAGGCTTTAAAGGATGCAGAATTGAGTCCTGTATTTCTCATGTTATAAAGATATCAGTTAAAATTCCACCCACCATAGGTAATTTCCTTGCCCTGTAAGGGGGGAGAAAAGGCCCAAAAATATATCCAAACACTCCATATGGCAGTCAGGAAAAAGAAGCTTTATGATGATCTGGAATATGAGCAAATTCTGCTGCAATCACATTCAAATAGCCCTGAGCATTTCTGTGGGCCACCAGCTGCAGTGGCAGATTACAGCTGAAAGTTGCATTTAAAATTCCAAATTGTGCTGCTTCTTGGTTCAAAAAGCCAAATAGACCAAAGAATACTGAATGCAATTTCTCATGGGGCTAAACCTTTCAAATGCAATTAGTTTGTTTTGTAAATCTCCAGGATAAAGTTAGGCAAAAAACTTGAATGGGAATTATAAGCACTTTAAAAATGTACTGTAATGGTTAATTGCTTTTGATCTTTTATGAATGGGTTATAACTGACAGTTAACTATTGTCTATCAATTTGCAACATAACACAAATAAGAATACATTTTGCTTTTGCCCAGAAAATTTATTTCTGCATGATAAAAATTACACTTTTCTGGTAGTGGTAAAGTCTCAGAAAAATTTCCCATATCCAGTAACTGCACTGTTAATTTTAGTAATGTTTATATTAACTAAAAATAATAATTTCAATAGTAATACACCATTTAGTACTGCAGTGCTTGGAAGCTGTCTAAAAGATGCTTCAGTTGGAATATTAATTAGAAACAAGCTAACAGTGTTTAAAGATTTTTGCTAAACATGCAAGTAAAACCATGAAAGTGAAGCAGATTAACTGGGGCATGAATCAAGCGGTACTGAAAATGTCAAGTGAAACCCTTAGCAGCAGTAAGCAGGAATAGAGCTGATTTATACCAACCAAAGACCTGCCCTGCCAAGTGTCGTGGCTGTGTCAGTCCTCTGGCAGCCCCTGGAGCCCAGAGCTGCAGTGAGATGGATGAGAATATCAGCCAGCCCATTTAAAAGCAGACCTTCTATAAATAATATCAGAAAGATTGGTTCAGATGGCAAGGCAACAAATTGCCAACTCCATCTGGAATCCTCATTCTAAGTACATACATAGCAAGGGAAGGAGCCTGGGTAAAATGCTGTTTGTGCAGCCCTGGGCATTAAAAATCAGGCTGGTAGTCTGCTCCCTTGGCTCTTGCAAGAGACTTCCAACACCATTTCTTCAAGACAGAGTGAGCCTGAAAAGAAAATAAGATCACTTTTAAATCTGCATTTACACTAGTCTGTCCAAGCTGTGTGTCTGCTGCCATCCCACATTCTTTTTGGGTTTAAAAGGGAGAATAAAGGCCAAAAGACAAAGTAAACATTCATAAACATGTGGTGAGTGAATTGAAGAGGGTAATTTCCCTGATGGTCCTGTATGCAGATGTTCCACTTAAGAAGAGAAAGTGTAATGGTTTTTTCATAGTTCTGTAAGTATGCAGGTTAAACATTATTGCTCATTAGTGGAAAATATGTTTGGTATCTACCCCATATACACCCAGATATGAGATATTCTGTCTTTTAAGCTGTTAAAATGATTTAAAGATTTACTTAGTAACACCATTGCCACAGCAAAAGGAAGACTGGGTTATCAGAGGAACTGTTTGTTTTACTCTAGATACATTTGAATAAGGCAAAGGCTACAGCATTATGTTTTTATTGATTTTCAGAGGGTAAATTACAGGTCACTGCTATCAGATAATATTAAAAGCTGCCCTATATTCCCAGTGAACAGCGTCCAAATACCTTATTCTGCATTATGGAAGTCCTCTCAGTACTATTTCTCATTCATTATTGCATGCTCCTGTCTCAGTTTACTGAAATTTGTGTGTACTCTGGCACAGTGCCTTTCTATATTCACTATACAAATTGTGCCACTCTTTACACACCAAACAGCAGAAGGAGCAGCATGGTTTTCTGAAGTGCTGTAAGGCCTGTCCTGAAAAGTAAAAAGCATTAGAAAGTCTAAATATTTAGAGTTATAAATTTTATCTTCCCATTTCCTTACTTCTGCAGGTTAAATCAGAACTACAGCAGTAAGATTTCATTGTAGTAAAAGAGGAAATGGAAATTCTGTTCTTCCCACAGCTTAACTGTAGTCAGGAGCCAAATCCTGTCCTCTGGCACATGTGTTGCTCTAGCTACTACTGCATTACTCTCTGAAACTGTTCTTAGTTCATACTTCTGTTCTCTTTTGCATTGGGCTGCTTTGGAGTTATGATTCAAAAGCTCTGCCAGGAGAAATCCACAGAAGTAACTGTTCCACAAATGCAGAATTTGGCTCAATGTGCTTCTCAGCTTTGCTACCTAGAGACACAGCCCAGCTCTGTGACCACTCTGGGTGCCTTGGGCTCCAGTGCACTGCATGCTAGGGTGTCTGGGACTGCTCCTGGACACTGGGACTGCCTTGCCCATGCCATCACGTTGGCACAGTTCTGGGCCTGACAAACCAGTATGTGCTGCAGAAGCTCCTGTGCACTGGTTAGGAGTTAGCACCAATCCAGGTGCTTTCCCAGCAGGCAGTTTGGATGCAGCCACAGCATTTCAGAGGCGTGCAGAGCTGGATGGGATGGACCTGAGTTGCTCTGTGCTAATTGGCCTTAGAGCCAACAAGTACTGGCATTGTAGAGCTCACCTGTGTAAACATAAGCAAGTACCTCTGCATGAAACACCAGGTTTCAGAGATGCTTTTCATGGTACTGTGAGAACAGGTGTTTGTCTAATGTCAACACAGAAACCAAGCTGAATTTGCTTTCTCTGCTCAAAAGTGATCCATAAGCAAATCCATATTACAGCCAAATAGAAAGTGCAACACACTAAACATTAAATGCCATTCTCTGTTACTATATGTGAACAGCTACCCCTTCAGTTTAGAAACTCATTTGCTTCTCTATTGTCCTGCTATATGACAAGTCCTACTGTAACTTAATCCCTGTGAGCTCAGAGTGGAGCTGCTCACAATGTAGAAATTGTAGCATATGGAAAAAACATCTATTACAGAAATAGAATAGCATACTTGAGAGTGGGAAAATGTTTGTTACACAACCAAAATGTGGTAGTTGTCTACTTCTTCCTAAGCAGATATTTTAAATGTGCTTTTTTCTCTTCATACTGTCTGATTTGTGATGCTTAATGCTAGGTATTTGAGTGCTTTGTTTGCTAATGGAGAGTGGTATTCCTGAAAGCAGGCAGGTATGTTTTAACCTCGGTTCCAGAAACTATTAAAAAATTAACTTTTTAAATCAACCATTAAAAATTTTTTTAAAAAATTACAAAATTGGTCTGCACAGCCTCCATTAAAGATGCCGTATAATTAAGAAAGAGAAAATGAGTTATTTTGTTTCATTAAAGGTCTCTAGAAACTAGAATGTGGACTAACAATCAGACTCTCAATTTTGACATTTCTGTACTGACCTGGAATGATCAGAGAGCTGCATTCAGTCCTGTTTCAAAAAGGGGTGAAAACAGGTTTCGTCTGTGGAAAAGGTTCACCTCTGGGAAGGAAAAAACAAACCCCAAAATCTATCTCTTTTTTCCCCTCCAGCAAGGTTGTGTGCCACCAGACCGATAACCTTTTAGCAGAAATGGCATGCATGCAGTGCTAGCTAAATCTGCCCTGGGAAGATCAGTGTAACTTTTGTCCTAGAAGCTCAAGAAGCTCATGGAGCAGAGGAAGTAGATGTTTGGAGGAAGTACTGTGTTTCCAAAATAATACAATGCTTGAAATGTGAAGTAGGAGCCCAGGCTGCTCTTCAGAACATGCCTGGGGAGCTGCAGAGGTACATCTTGGGGAGCTCTGAGAGCAGGAGCTAGCTAGTTTTGGGGGAAAGAAAAGCTACAAAGCCAGAAGGCAGGAGGAGGAACTGGTTAACATGATTAAGCAACTGTTAGGATAGCATGGGATTACTTCTATTGCATCATGTGAAATAAGAACAAGAGAGAACATTTTGTATATATTTCAGAGAAAGCTTCCTGTCAGTGACAGATGCTGGGCTGCAGAGAGTCTGCATTTTGCAATGTTGTGACCAAGATTTTGAGATTAAGGCAGACAAACAAAGAAGGCAAGACAAACAACAGGTCCTTGGTCGAATGAGGGGTTGTCCTTTAGATGACATTGAAATTATTATAGGCAAAGTGAAAAATAAGATAACTTCGTAAGTATCATAGTAAGGCATACTGATGCCTTGTTCAGCAGTTGATTACCGATGGTTTAATAATGTTTTATACCAAATCAGTTTGCCATTCCTAAAATTTGAGAGGTCCTGTTTCCATAAGCCTAAAGTGGATAACTGACAGAAGAGATTGAGATTCAGGGGAATTTGGAGTTTATGGTTGTATTTGCTGCGTAAGTTAGCATAGTGTCCCTGCCCATGGCAGAAGGGTTAGAACTAGATGATCTTTAAGGTTTCTTCCAACCCTAACCATTCTATAATTCTGTGGGGCATGGGGCTGGAAATTGTCTTAAAAGGAAAATGGACTGGGTGCACACCATCCTTGAGCCTTAAGTAGCTAGAAATACACTGTACCAGCGACAAATTTGGCACTGCCAAACTTGACCAATAGTCAGTACTTTTAGACTTTTAATTCTGTTGTTGGCATACACGTTTGTCAGGCTCTTCACTCTGCCTGAATTGTTGTCCTAAACTGGTGTAGAGAAAATTCACTTCTTATTAGGTATTTCCTTTGGATCCCAATCCTCAAATCTCAAAATCCACCATTAACTTTATCTTTTCTGCTGATGGCTTAATCCCTTTGAATATCTGCCAGTCACAGGTGATTTTGATCTGTGCACTTGCTAGGTTCCCTGTTAGTTGAAATCCTCAGGCATGGATAATTCATTTCACTCACTAGAGAGCTTGTATCCTTTTGCTAAGAGGCAAATTGTCTTACCCCATGGCCTATTATTGTGTTATTCTGTTTCACATCCTAGCAATAATTTTTAATGACATTTTACTCAATCTTTCATTTTACTACAAAGCACAAGGATTGAACAAAAGCATATTAAGACTCAGCCATGTTTTCTGTATCACGTACTGTGGCTGAGTACAATCAGCAAATGTACATTTTTTTCCGTCTTAAAAATCTATTACCATCCAGTATAGCCTAATGCAATCAAAAAGGTTTTCCTTTCTTCCTCTCTCAGATCCCCTTTTGCATTTCACATATGTCTCATTAATACAATGTTAGAGGCTTCTCCAGCACAAAATGATGCATTTATTCTTGCAGTTACGAAAACTATAACATGTGATGGTGTGAGTTCTAGGGGTTGAACCCCCTTTTAAAGTCAGGGTTTACCTTTCTCTGTTAAAATTAAATTTGCTGTAGTGTTTTTGTGTTTTGAAGCAGTTGATCCTCTGATTTAATTACATAAATGTTACTTTATATTGACCCCCACCTGTGTGCCCTATTCATACATTGTGTGTGTGTTCTCTGTTACAATTAGTGTGAAACATTTTAAAGAAGTGTGTAATAGAGCCCAGAGTATGGAGTCACTGCCTGTAATGCCTGTTTCAGCACAAGTGAATAATAAGTCCATTCCAAAAGAAGTGCATCATTTTGCTCTAAAAGATCCATTTTACTCCCTTTGCCTTTCTTTTTAGCCATAATCTTTAAAGGTGTAAAATAAGAAAACATTATAGGATTATACTTTAGATAAAAACATGATATGTGGTAAGGTCTGTCCAAGTTTAATCTTCTCCATCAGCAGCAGAATGAGTCGGTGCCTGTGGTGCTGCACCCAGGCTGTGAGGACAGGGCAGTTCTCAAAAGCTCAAGGTTACTGCTGATGCCCTATACAGTAACCCTCAGTGTAGAGCTACACCTGCATTTTTGGAGTTCAAACCATGTTGCATTGTGCTGAGCAACTGTTGTAGCTGATTTCCTGTCTCAAGAAATCTTAAGATCATGAATGACATAATCTGCTCTTGAGGAGAGCCATTGCTCATTTCTTTCCTTCTCATCCTTAACAAACTTTTCTTGGCCTCTCTAGCCAGATATAGAAATGGGAGAAGTTTTCTGTATGGAAAACATAAAGGCAAAGCAAACTAAAGTACCTGCTTTTGATCACACAGTTGGTTCTGAATAGAGTAAAAAGAAATGCAAAAACTGGTTATGACATGAATATCCACCCTCTATTCTTTTACTCTTGAGGTAGAGAAAGACTCAGAAAAACATTGCTTTAAAATAAGAGGATGAAGAAAATACATGAAACTCCAAATCAGAACTGTTTAGCCTGACAGAAATAAAGGCTCGAAAGACCAGCTGGCATAAATAAGCAGTTTTCTACTGATGTTATTGGAAATCATAGAATTTAGAATTATTGGGATGCTAAAGAGAAAGGTGTGGAAATGTGTATACTATGTAGGTAGAGAGAAAATTTGCAAATGGAAAAAGGAGTGTAAAGAGATGAGAACCACCAGATTTAAGGCATGGTAATGAGCAATCCATTATGGTACGGAGTAAATTGGTAAAAATTGTGATGATTAGTTCGGGTTTTTGGCATAGCAGACACATTTTTCTGGATTGATTTCACTGAAGTGTTGCTAGAACAGTCTTTGACTCACTGGGTTTGAGGAAGTAGAAATATGGGGGAAGAAAGGGAGGGGGAGCTTTTTTGCTAGAATGCAGTGTTAGATCTGTAGGGATTTACTCTCATTAAATAAGTGTTGCTATTAGGTAGGGAAATGGGATTTTTTTTTAAAGGAGTTTTATGTTGTTTCACAAAGAAAATGCTTTTATAACTATTTGATATTTAGCATAGGAAGGATGTGAAAGTAAGGCCCACTGGTTTAAAAGAAGTAATTAGGACTCATTTATTCTTGATTTTTAATGGTGAAGCAGGCTCAAGAATAATGTTAATTTTGATTACTAGGTGCTTGTTCAGCAGATGAGGATGTTTGCTCTACTCATAAAGAAGATAGGATGGGGAAAAAATTAGTATCGTCCTCTTATATTCTTTCAATTTTTCTTGCCCTACATTATAGAGTCTGTTTTTTCATGTGAAGGATTGAATGCATCAAATTTAGTTTTATGGCATGGTAATGTTTCAGGATTTTTTTCATCTACAGATTTTGTTCTGCTATCCTCTAACAACAATTTTTAAATTTATGTGAATTAGGTTAAGTGAGTTGTAGTCATACCTTCAGCACTCTTAATTCTTTATCTACAGTTACTCTGATTCCATGTCTGAGGTTACCAAAACTTCCGTGGCACAGAGCAATTTGTTATGACCAAGCACGTGTCTGAATTTGTTGCTTATCTTGCCTTTGGAATATTTTTCTTTGGAAATCAAGAGGGACTTTTTGCAAGGGCATGATGTGGTGATTGGACAATGGCTTTAAACTGAAGGAAGGTGGTGAGGCACTGGAACAGGTTGCCCAGAGAAGTTGTGGATTCCCAATCACTGGAAGTGTTCAATGCCAGGTTGGATGGGGTTCTGAGGAACCTGGTCTAGTGAAAGGTGTCCCTGCCCATCGCAGCAGGGGTAGGAACTAGATGAGTTTTAAGGTCCCTTCCAAACCAAATTATTCTGTGATTCAGTGTTCTTGCAAGTGGATATATGTGGACTTTTAGAGAGAGATGGAAGTTGAGGAAGAACTTGTCCTGAAGAAGATCCCAAGCAGTGGTTTTATGGGTTCAGGGCAAGAGCATTTAAAGAGAGGTCTAAACTTCTATGTACTAGTACTCTCCAACTATTGGATGTAAGCTTCATTTTTACAAACCTTTGTGTGGTAGAGCAGTGAACATTTATACACCTACATCTCACAATATCAGAGTGAAAACTGGTATCAAATTCTAGCCCTTAAAAAAAGCACCACATTTAAAGTAGAAGTTAGGTGGCAAACAAAAGGGAGGGAAGAAAGAACAAAGCTAAATACATTATTTAAGGCAAAATCTATGATAGATAAAGGGGATTCGGACAGGAAAGGCCACGATAAGTAGTTAATTTTGGGGGGGAGAGTTAAATGCAATTCAAATTGATTTAAGGGTGTCTTGTTAGTTTTCCAAAAGCTGTTAGCAAATTTGGTCAGATTCTGTAGACTTGATCAATGAAAAGAAAGACAGCAATAATACTACTCATATGTTCAAAAATACATAACTTCATGGTCTGCCTAAGAAGCTTATGAAGTGGGTTCAGTTCTTTCAAGAGGAAGATTCTGGGGGAAAAGTATTACACCTATCTATTTTGACTGCCTTTGGATGCAGTTATGCTACCATTTCAAACCTGTGTAAGATGCTCGTACCGAGAGAGGGGACTCTAACCTTCTTCCATTAATTCAGAATCTAATTAAGTAGTTACAGAGATTTTAAAAGCACCTCTCAAATGATGTTTTTTCCATTAAAATTATACAGTGTTTAAAATTATTAAATCAAATTAAAATTATGACAATATTTTATGGACACTGTTGGATATACCCTTGAATTGCAATTATTTTTTTTTTGCAAGATTTCATCTTCCTTTTGCAGTTCAAGGAGTATGCAGCTGTATTTCACAACTCGTGTTACTACAACAGAAATAATTAAATGAAAATGCATGTTGATGAAGATTTGACTTTTCTGTCCATAACTTACAAACACATTCATAATTGCTTTCCCCAGGGAAAGAGATGTACTATGTGAGAGACTGTGATAACATGAGTTTGTATGGAGCCTTTTTCTGAGCTCAGGAGGAGCAACAACACAGGTTCAGCTTGTTAAGTTTCATTTATTAACACTTGTTTAACAATCTGTCTTAGTCCAAAAAAGATTGCTTTTTTTTAGTATACTTGACAGTAGCATGGAAAAGTCGCAGCCAAAATAGCATCCCTTTGGAAGCTGTATAGTAACAAATGAATCTTAAAGACATGAAACTGAAGTTCCCATAGACTATGAGAAGGATAAGGAAACTAACAAAAGCTGAATATTTATTAAATTACTTGCTTTGTCATGCTTGTGAATAAACATTTGATTTTCATGGTTGACAGGTCCATAAGCAGGGACTTTGAGGTTTTGGCAAAACATTTGGACTGTGGCAGTTAAAATCTTTGCATATACCCTTTTGGTTAGCTTGCTGCATTTTCTTGGGCCTACACCTCCCTCAGCTTGTTGACCCAGCAGGATGATTTTCTGCCTTTGAGACCATCCAGCTCTATCTGTGGTCAGTGGTGACTGAGGTTGATGGGGAAGCAGCCTACACTGTCACCCATAGTGTGTTACATTCTCAGTATTCTTTCTGGAGGACTGTTGAAGGTAAGGTGATGTGTCTGCCCTGCTGCAGAATTCAGTTTTTCCCTAGGAAGACTGGGAAGCCTGATATCTCTCTCTCTTAGGCTCTGAAAAGAGCAGGAGGCTTCCCCCTTGGCAGTGTCCTAGAGGGAGTAGGAACTCTTCTGCTCTCCTTGATCAGCCTGCTGACCCAAGCCATCCTAATCCGTGTTCCTGGGAGCTGCTGGCACCAGCACTGTGAATGGTGAAGAGGAGTGAATAACATTGCCAGGATGTTTGCTATCACAATCGGCCTCAATTCTTTGGTTCTCCCATTGCCATCTTGCACAGTGGATGTTACTGTAGCTGTGTAAAACCACTTCTGTAACTTGGCCTGTTTTCTCTACCAGAGCGTTGGTGAGAAAAATTGAATAAAACTCACAGTTTTTCAAGCCATCTTGTTTCCTTTGGCCACATTGCTATCTTTCCTGCCTGTTGCACTAGATTTTTATAAATGAGTTCAATTTAGCCATTAAACTACATTAAAGGAGTCAGGGAATTTCTCTGTCAACACGTCTCTTTCAATAGAAAAATAAACCCAAGATATTTAACAGAACTCCCTGTATGCCAGGACTAGAGTCTTACATTACTTTTTAAATTTTGTTTATTCTGGAGGCTCTTGCCAGTGGCATCACACCCCTCAGTGCTTGCAGAAGGAAGACTTGGTTTAGCAGATCACATCCTCTTTCTTCATTTAGAGTGGTCAGACAATTTATATCAGAGCTTCACAGGGGTTTGTGTGAAACAAAACAAACTTTTGCCATGTTTGCCAAGTCTGCAGCTCAAAGGGTCCTGCGGGCATTCCTGCTGTCATTACCGAATCTGGCAAGAGCACCATTTTCCCTGAATAGCTGCAACACCCTTAATTTCCTCTTTAGTAGAAATTCCTAACTTCATCAGGTTTATTCAATGGTGGGCCAAATTAAATAAAAAAACCTTCCCAGCTAACTAGAAACGGTGTATTCAGCATGAAGGACAGATTGGTATTGCCTTGTAAGACAGTCCTGTACTTACAGCCCAATACATGTAAACCTAAAGAAGTTTGTTAGATGTCCCACATCAGGTGGGAACATTCAGCAACAGAAATGTCATCACCCTCATGTCATAATGAGATTATAATTTCACGCTTCCTCCCAGGGCCTTATTTGTGTCAATTCCTTAAGTGACCACTTAAGAGATTTTTCATGCAAGTCCTTCTTAATTAGCAAGGAAATGTTCAGAGTTGTGACTTTCCTGTCTGTGCTTACTGTGTTGATTAGATATGGGCACATGCTCATATTTGCGTTCATAGGGCTTGTAAAAACTGTATTAGAAATAATTATGAGAATAAACCAAAAGGTAGATGTCTGTTACCACAGCCTTCCCCAGGTTGCAGAGCAGAACCTCTGCCACCAGAGTATGAATTTCTCAGCTGGACTCAAGTCACCTATTCAGAATACTAAGGGTCTCCTTCATAATGTTCCCCATTGCCAAGAAAGGCTGTTGCAAGGAAAAACAAAGCCCAGTGTGCTGAGGCCATGAAGGAAGGATTGCAGAACATTGTCTTGGAGCATGGGTGTTAGAAGGTTGTAAAACTGGCTTTTCCTATAAAAGGGATCCCCTGTTGCTTCCTTCAATTAAATCTGTTGCCAAAAATCAGAATCCATGGGCTAATCATATGAACAATAGAGGGATTCAGATAACTGTCCTGTCTCTCTCCAAATCTGACATGCACTCTAAACAGGCTGTGTCAGGGCCATGAAAATGCTGTACCAGGACCATGATATCTGATTTGTTCCAATACAGTATTTCAAAATTCAGCTCACAACTTTGTAATATGTAAGGGGGTGTAGACTTGGAGAGTAAACCTAGTCCAGTAAAAAGATACAGCAGTGAATTTGAATCTGAACTTGGCTTTGGTTGCAGGCATCTGGTTCGTGTCCATAATTGCTAGCAATAGGATGTAGGATCATAAAGCCCCTTTTGAATAATTCTGTGGAGTTGATAGTTCCCTTTGTAAAAAATTGTGGTCATTTCAGGACAACTGGTATGCTTCAGTTTCAGTAATAAAAAACACTACTTAGCATGAATGCATTGAGGTACATTCACAGAGTATGAATTGGTGTTCATATTTTGAAAATTATAGAAGAGAATTCTGGGATAAACAAAATGAAAGGATTTTTCATTTTTATTCTAAGCAACATTGAGGAGAAGACAATGGAAATTTTTTATTCATAGGCACAGAAATAAAGTGTCACAATATTGATGCAAATACAGTGCTGTAGTGTATCTGTTTCCTTCCCAGAGCAGAGGTTACAAACAGAGCAAGCGTGAATTTTTAAACCTCCCTTTTAAATCTAAAACATTCATATCTGCAATGCCTTTTACAGATATTCCAATAATTCCAGTAATGTTAGACATTAGACAGTCCACTCAAATAGGCATTTGCCTGCTGCAAAGGAATTGAATTCATCAAAGAAGCAGGTGGGCAGCAGCTGCAGCATGGAAGGAGAGATGTAAACAGGACAGATGTGTGTTAAATTGGCAAGTAGATCTAGATGATCAATACTCATTTTTATTACATGACCTGTTTCATTTTATCAACACTCATGAATAGGAATGGTGCAACAGTACCCAGCTACCTTGCCAGCCAACTGTGGCATTGCAGACACTCCCACAGCTGCTATTTTGGGAGTATGAGAATAGAAACAGAACATCAGGGAATCATACAGGCCCATGTGCTAGTCCACCAAGGTGGGTGCACAGATAAATCCAAGCACAATCTTCACGCAAGGATGTGCATGCATTAGCATTCACACGTCAGTCCGATGCTGTGTGTGTCTTTCTAGTGGGAGTGCAGAGCTCTCTTAGGAGGTGCTACAGTCTTCACCCCAGACTTTTGAGCCATGAATATATCAGAATATTAAAAATAAACAAAAAATCATAAACCAATTCTTCTGTAGCAATATAAACTGTACTTTTAAAAGGTTCATTTAAGCAATCTGGTGTTTTTCATGCTTGAGAAAGTACTTATAAACGAGCTAGCTGCTTATTTTGAATTAGTAAACACAATTGTAGATATTTGGATTTTATAGATGTATCTGTAAATGAGAACTGTTCTGTAGAAGGTATTCATGGGAGAAGAGCTCTGGCCTTTTTTAGACCATAATACATGATGTACTACACCTAAAATTACATTGTGAGTAAATATAATCGCTACTGTCGTGTGATATCTGGAGGCCTCTGTGACTGATTAGTCATATTCTGCATATTAAGCACTACAGGGTCAAGTGTGAGAGTGGCTGAGCACCATATTTCCCACTAATTTGGTTCTGAGTTGCATGGATAGATCATTAGCACTGTGTGAGTAATGATTTCCATGACCCACGAGCAAATCTGAAAAATGAGAAACGCCGCAACTAGAAATCAGTTTTGTTTTAAATAATCGTTAGGTATTTTAATTACTTTTTCTAGTGACTAAGTAGACCAGGGCAACCAACACATTTTTTGAGCATCTTCACTAAAAGCAAAGGAAATCAGGAATCAAAGGGCTTCATTCAAAGGAGAGTGTGGGATCAGTTCAGAAAAGCTGTGAGGAGATGCTGCTCATAAATACCTTGGGTGCCCTGAGAGAGGTCTGAATTAAGCCCCTCCTTCATGTAAGTTAAAGGATAGATGCAGGCCCAGGATTTAGAGATAGCAAAGAGATATGGTAAGCAGTGAGTCAGAGAATGTGGGGAATGTAGCTGTTTGGGTTTGGGAATAGTGCCTCTGCCTCTGTTGCATGGTAGCCTAAAATATTTCTCCTTGGAAATGATAATTCTGCTTTTAATGTATTCTTACAATACATTCTTATAATGTATTTGTATATCGGGTTTTAACCAAAACTATCCCCCTAGATATTTTTTTTACTATCTTTAGAATATTCATCTACACTTTCTCAAAAATGCAAAGAAATGCTTTACCAAGATGTAGTCTGATGATTCCTCAGGGGGAGAGCACAGTTCTTGTTTGCCCATACTAACTGTGCTGTGGAGGCCCAGAACTGGAAGAGCTGCTGTTCCAGAACAGAATGATCAGATTAACAGCTAATAGAAGCGCTACCTCTGAATATGAAGAGTTTTGTTTGTTTCTCTCTCTCCTCCTTGAATCTCCATATGAATTATGTTTTATCAGTGAAATCACTCCGAGGTTGTGCAGTACACTAGGGAGACTAATAAAAGTCTTTCATAACTGTTATCAAAATGTGCTGGCAAATGTTAATAAATTTACATATATGAAAAATGACAAATTTAGGTAATTGAACAGTACAAAGCTTTGGGCTGAGAGCGCACAATAATATCTCTTTCACCAGATGCGTGTGACTAAGCAGCCTCTTATTACTGGTTGCAGAATGCAAGCGCCAGAAGAGGACATGAAATGTATGACCTTTAAATATAGATGGAGGGAAACAGTTATTTACCTAGTGCAAGGTACTGTGAAATAGCAAATGGCATGACCAATGAAAATTGGACAACAAAATTCGCTTTTCCTGGAACAAATTCTTCATAAAAGGAGGATTCTGCAGTAGGGTTTATAGTTGGTTAGGAAAGTGTTTCACGGAAAAGTACCATTTCAAATTACATGTATTGATGTATGAGAATCCTCACTGTGTATACAGTTGGTTTGTTGCATATGTTATTCATCTGAAGTTTTAGCAAAACAGAGAAATGTAATGTGCTGGTTTTTATCAGCAGATAATTAAGAATGGACTGCTGGAACTTGCAATCCTTTGGTGTTAGAGGTTTAAGATATAAGAGAGAAGAGAGGAAGAGAGGGACTATATGGTTTTTCTAAGTTTTATGCTTTGTTTAGAAAAATATTTGTAACCTGTGCTTTGAGTGTTTTAGTAATTTTTCCCAGGAGAAACTCCTGAATTGGAAGCAATGAATAAATAGATACATTTTAGATTTATTAAGCAAAATCACAAAATGATGACACCTAAATTTAGGAATGCTGCTAAAGTGTAAACATGCCTTCTGCTGTGTTTGACCCTGAGATTGGCTCATTTGGTCAGAGCATGGGGCTAATAAGGGCAAGGTTGGGAGTTTGATTCCCTGAAGAGCCATTCACTCAAAGAGTTGGACTTGATGATCCTTGTGGGTCCCTTCCAACTCAGAATGTGATGTGATCTTTGAGCAGATGTCACAGGTGATCGTTGGCCAGAAAAAATTTAATTTGCACTGTTACTCAGATTCTAAGCTAAGTGACTACTCATTGCATTAGCCAGTGGCTTTTGCTGAAGTGTTGCAAGAAACATGAGCAGTGAACTATCTTTGATCTGATAACATTGTATACATCTTTATGGAACACTTTTGGTTTGGAACTTGGGGGGGAGGGGGAAATTACTTTTTACTATCAGGAAGAGGCAGATGATAACTTAGAATCCAGCTCAAGTCAGAGGCTCCTGATACAATCACAGCTACTGTCTTTGCATGGCAATGAATTCCCTCTCTTGTCTGTTGTGACGCATAGGTGAAAAACAAGCAGCAGAGCCAGATGATGCAGAGCTGGTGAGCCTCAGCAAAAGGCTGGTGGAGAATGCAGTGCTGAAGGCTGTGCAGCAATATTTAGAAGAAACACAAAACAAAAGCAGACAGACTGATGGAAGCCCTGCAAAAACTGAGGAAGCAGCAAGCAGCAGCAAGAATGAGAGCGACAATGATAACAGCAAGTGAGCACTGTGCAAAACACCTGGGAGCAAATGTCCCACCAAGAATAACTACAAAACCACGTTCCGCTCCCTGCTGAAATTTGCAAAGTGGTGCTGGGTGTCAGGCACTCTGCTTTGTGAGTCTCTTATCAAAAGTTTGTTCTGAATTGAAAGACACTCTCTACTGGTTTAATAAGTGCTTGCACTGCTGAAAATCTGTCGAATGCTGGGAGGGATGGACATTGGAAAAAAGACAAGAGCGGTGAAGCAGGCAGCTCCAGTCTTCACTTGCTCTTGATACCAAGAGTCCCTTCCTTGCTTTTGAAGAGAAACTGAACATTTTGCATTTGTCGTTTCGATTGTCATGGATGGCTGTGGAAGAGGCCTTGCCATAAGTGGAAGCGATGCCCTGCACCCCAGGGTTTGGCAGCGCAGCAGAGCTGCTTGCTCCATGTGAGAGCACGTGCTGTTTCCTAGTCAACAGCAGTCAATACCAAGCTAAAAATTACCACTGCAGCTACTATTACACAGTATGTAACAAGGCAGGAGTTTCCCTTAAATGTGACACTGTACTTTCTTTACACTTTGGTAGCATTTGTTGATGTAAATGACATTTTTTGATGAAATACCTTTTTATAAGAAATCAGTATGGGCAAAACACTGAGCACTTACTACTGTCCAAGCCAGATATGATCTCTTTATCTCTGTACTTTATTGATTCTAAATCACATTAGTTGTTATAAAATGTATTATATTGTTGTTTTCCTCTAGGAAAGAGCCATGAAGCAGACTTAGTAAATGAAGCTTTACACAGAGAAACACAGGCCCTGTTACCCAGACTGAAACAGATAAAGGAGCTGTTAACGAGTCCTGAGATCCGCACAAAAATTAGCAAAGAACTGTTTGAAGACAGGCACAACTCTAACAGTAAATGGGAAAGTTGTATTGACTCTGCCTCTCCAAATGCATGACTAAATTGCCATGATGTAAAATCTCATCAGGTTGTTTAAAGACAAAATATTCTGGCAAGAAATTTTTCAGGTTGGTTTGTTTGGGTTTTTTTAACTGAAAACGTGAATGGGTATAAATGGCTCATGAGGAATCATGCTGAAATACTTGCATAGAGGATTATATTTTATAATAATGAAGTACAACCACTTCTCAGCACTGCTTTGAAACATGTTTGAGTGTGCAGGTATATGTCATGACTCCAAAGTGGGAAAATACTGGTTTTGAATAGATCTGAGCAAACACTGTGCCCTTCCTTTATCATTGTAAATAACTCAGTTTTTTCTCATATATTCCTTCCCTAACAATGATGTATAAGTACTAAAATATTGATGGTTTTAAATACTTCAAAATGTATATTTGGAAAAAAAATCCTCTTTTAATTATCTGCCTTTTGTATATGTACTGGCATTTTGGGTTTGCGCTGTATGTTTTTTATTGTTTTTTAAACAGCACTTGAATACTTGTATAGATGCTGACATTTCGTTTCTGCTGATGTTTACACTAATATAAGAATGTTTTAAATTTCAGTATGAAATTCAAGCTCCACTGATCTCAATGGCATACTCTCGTTGTCTTTAATGGAGTCAGAATGCTGCAATTAAGATTTCTTGTGCAAATAATATTCCTTGGGATAATATTTGCCTTTTTACTTTTGTAGAACAGTGTTTTTGTCTTTTGTTTTTGATGTTCCTCCATCTCTACCTTCTGCTGCCTGAGGTGGGGTGTCAGTTTGCTCTCATTGTTCCCTCCACACACCTGCAAGATTCACTGAAGATTTGGATGATAGACAACAATGCAGGAGTAGGTCCAATATTTGCAATTTTTATAAACAGTGTCATAAAAGCTGTATAATATGTTGTGATTGGTATCAGAATTGTGCTGTTGGAACAGCTGTGTGCATGTTCCTCGTTTGTCTCAAGCACTGTTCATTTATCTCATGTCAGAGCTTTTTCTTTCCTCATTTCATATATAACAGTATATTCTGAAACGCATCTTATACATGCCATGTTCACAATAAAATATTTTTCCTTTGCTCTCTGGGTATGTTTTCACCTGTTTCCAAATGGACTTGAATAAAATTAAGTGCTTGCAAATACCAGGGTTACAGGACAGAAATAGTGCTCCAGTGAATCACACCCTTAAGTTGACTACAGGGTGTTGTGCCAACTTACAGCTCTGGAGCTTGGCTGCTGAAATCATGCAGATAAACTAGACCCAAGTCATTATTGTTTTCAAGGAAAAAGCTTTGAATCTCTTGGGATAAATTTGTATTCTGGGCAGGACAGGTTTAGAAATAAATACTGGGTACAACTTCCAAGAGGTCCACTCTTGAAGTGTGAGTTAAAGGAGTAGTCTCAAAATATTCTAGAGTGATAGATAAAAGTAAAAAATCTGAATCTGAAATCATCCCTGGAGATCATTGGGAGACACAGCTTTTTATAGGCTATCAAGCAATTTAAATCCAACTTTCACATAAGAACACAAAACCAGACACTCAGCTGTGAAAACAGGAAAAAAAAAATTATTGTATTATATCTGAATCATAGATTGTCATCTCCCATTCCTCTGTGCAAATCGTTTCCATGATTAAGGGCCTTTTTATATCATTTAGCTTGTAACAATCATTGTTCTCATGTTTCAAGTAAAACTGTGGAAATTAATCACTGAATTTATGTCCAGGCACTTAGGTGACCTCATTATTAGAAAGCCTGCTCATTCAGTTCCTATGAATGCCATCAAGAATAGCGGCTCTGAAAAAGGTTTAGGAGAGTTAAGGGCCTGAGCATAGGCATCATATGAGATGGACTGGAGTGGGACTGGCAAATATGACACAAACTGTAAAGGAGACATGTTCTACTGGGTCAGGAAGTGTGGCATAGGGGACGCCCCAGAAGACTCTGGATACTTAAACATTTAAGCAACCGAAACCCATCTTTAATTTTCAGATGTTTTGAGACAGGAAAGTCAACAGGGCTTTTGTTTCTGAATTTACGTTCTCTTATAATAGCCTTTACTTCTGGTTTTGACAAGAACGACTATTAATTTACTCAAAATTCAAACAATATGGGGGGGAAAATCTTGCATCTGGATTCAATCTCTTATGACAACCCTTCTTGCTTTCTCATTTTTTTTTCCACTGGCAGTGAAGTCTGGCTACCAAATTGAAGGATAAATCTCTTGTTTGGAGCTGTGCAATGTACACTGAAGAATGTAGATACATAAAGACTGAACCTAATATAGGCAGGTGTGAAGCTCGGAGCTGCACCCACCAGAACAAATATGTTGCCTTCCTCACACTTACAAATCATTTTCAGACAACAATTCTGTTTCTTAAATAAGCTCTTTTTCTGGGGAATGTCTTAAGGTAGTGATGCACAGGTTATTCTAGGAAAGTGCTGGCATTTTGAAACAGATGGTGCAAGTTTATCCGTGTTTTGTTTTCAGTTCTACCTTCAAGTTTGCTCATACTCAAAGAATATTTCTACACTGTTGATTGTAGAGCTGTCTGTGATAGACTTAAAAACAGTAGCTCAGCTTCCAGGACTAATCTAGCTGGAACTGCCCATGACCTCCTGAGAAACTTCCTGACATGTAGGCTTGGTCCAGGCATAGACCGAAACAGTTGCAGATGGCATGCATTGGATATCAGAGCAGCCCATGCCATAAATTCCCTACACTGCTGGGCTGTGCATCAGAGCAGTTTAAGAGTTGACAGAGTAACCAGAGAGGGAGTAAATCCATGTAAGTCCTGACTACCAGACACCAGTTTCCTGATGAAGGAAGGGAGACTTGTGGAGACCTGTGTCTCCAAGCACAGATGCACGTGGCATGAGGATGCTCATTCTGGTAGCTAAGGAGTAATGCACCAGCTGAATGTACATCAAGGCCTTCGTGAGAAGGAAACTAAATGGTGTTTCTGAAGGTGACCTGAAGCTAAAGCTAGTTGAGCTTAAGGTCAGATTTGAATGCTGTATCCCATGTATTGGGACCCATACTGGATAATGCCCTGTATCTATTGAATGTCCTACTGAATTGTTTGGTAAAATACTACTTGGCAAGGTTATACAGTCTGTAAGTTAGGATTCAAGAGGCTTCATGTTACGTATTTATAGAAGTTTCTGATTATAACTGTGCACACTTCTGTGTGTGCTATTTTAGCCTAAAGACCGTGTGAGGGTGTCATGGATCACAGTGTGAGCCATGCTTCATTCTGGTGACAAGAATGATACTCTTTCATTTTTATGTCAATCTAGACATGACTCACATATTCTTGTCAGAATTTTGACTTTTTAAAAGTCTTGAGGGATATCCTACACATTTATGTAGTCAGCAAGCAGGAAAAATAGAAGAGCAGAGCCACTGCCCTCAGTGGAACTTATAAGTTGAAATTTAGTAAAAGCACACATTTAATTTTTTTTCCAGTTATGTCCAAGAATATGCTTGTGAAATGAAGTGTAAACTGAAACTTTTTTGCTGCAGATGAAATACTATCTGCAGAGCTGGCTGCAGCCCAGTGGAAGGCAGGAGGAAATCTGTTGCCTCAGGTGGAGCCCTGAGGGTTGCTTTACTCTGCTCTTAGCCTCAGACTTGGTTTTGCACAATCATTTTCAGAACGGTGTTTTATCTGTCAATGCCCTCTGCCTCTGTTCAGCTGTTAGTGGTGTGTTGTCTTGCCCTATAAAAATGAGGGGCTGAACTGCTACTGTGGCTTTCAGCTGTTTCCATCCCTTTGGAAGAGGGGACAATTTGTTGCTGAAATGCCAAAGAGACTGATGGCTTTGCAGAGACACCTCTGGTCTCACTCAGCAGGCCAGAGGTCAAAGGAGGGCCTGCCTGACTGTTTGCTGAAGTCTTCATCTGGCAGTGACAACTGTCTGATCCTGAGGCAGCAAGGACAGCCCAAAACCACTGGACAAAAGCAGTTCCTGAGGGTTGCTCCAGATCTGACATGGTGAGTGGGTCAACTGCAAGATTAGTGGGCAGCTGGATGAAGTAAGTGGTGCTCTAGCTTTATGAAAATTGCTCCAAGTCACAGTCATGTAATAATTTAATTTGTGAAAACCTTCTGGAATTTCAATTCTTCTGTAATTTTTCGCATAGTGACAGGGGATAATCTCTGAAACTGATGAAGGTGCATTTGCTTTCAAAGAGCTCTTTAGTGCTCTACTATAGAAATGCTTTGCACTTTTTATTGCAGTTAAACAAAATCTTTCCTGGCCTGGTTTCCGAGGCAAGGAGTCACACTATTCTTATGGGAAAGGAAACTGTTTGAACCGTGGAAGTAGGAGCACGTTAATGCTGACATGTGTTTTACTCTGCTGTTCCTTTGATCAATAGTTTCTGTATAAGCAACTTCTTAGCATGCACTCATCTTCTCATTAATATTCTCCTCATGTTAAGCCTTTATAATGAGAACATTTGTACTGAATGAAAATCAGTCCCAAGAGATGGCTGGGCTGAGAAATAAAACACACTCATAGTGGAGCAATAATTAGAACAGTACATGGGAAAACAAAAAGTGATATGCCTGCCATTCCTGGCATAGCAAAAAGGGCACTCTGGCATTGATAAGCAAATAATTCTGCAGCAAGAGGCTGAAGTTTGACTGCTGGTTTGTGGTCTCTGCTCCCACTGCTGTTTATGTGCTTTGTTTAGTGACTCTTGGATGAAAAATGCATTAGGAGAGACTGGGATGTGGAACTGTTTCTTGAAGGAACTCTCCTCATTGCTGGAAAATAAAGCCCCTTTTTGCTCTTGGTGATTAAGGATTAGACCAATCCAAAATGCAGAATTAGGGTAGTTAAGAGGAGATGAGTAAGAAATTACACATGAGGATTTCAGTAGAAGCTTATTTGAAATAAAAGTTGGTTTTCTTTCAGATAAGAAAGGCAGAGATGATTTGAGGTCAAGACTGACTCTAGAGATTCTGGTGGGATTTTTTTAGCAAAACTACAATTTGAATTAAAACTCAGAAAAAGCACTGCATTTCCAGAATCCTTTTTACTTTTAATTCTTTTCTTTTTCTTTTCTTTTCTTAGCCATTCAGAGAACTTCAGGCACTGAAACACTCAGAAGGTAAAAAGAAAACATGCTGATATGATTTAACTTCGGTCATAACTCAGAGAAAAGAAACATAACAGAAAAACAAAGCCAAGAAGAAATACCAGCAACTAATGATAAAATTCAAAGGTAGCTGCCAATGTGAAAAAAATTTAGTAAGTCCAAATGTTTAGAGGAATAAAGGGTGCAATGAAACAAAACAATAGCATTCTTTGCATCTCGTCGGTCGAATGATGAACACTTGTGTTTGTCACCCTGCTGTACTGTACAGGCAAATGTCCTATTTCCCAGTCATGTTTTCCAATCAGATACATCCAAGGAAGAAGGCTGAACAAGCATGTGGCTGTGAAACGCCCCTCCAGCCGAGTGCTGAAGTGAAGGGCTACAAGAATTATTGCAGGACAGAGGCTGTCAAGGCAGAGCTCAGTAGAGGAACAGGAAGAAGCAAAGGAACAAAGTGTGCATTTGAAGCTCCACTTCTCACTGTAGTTTGTCTGAACCTTCATCAGTTTCAGAGACTACCCCTTGTCACTATGTGAAAACTTACAGAATAATCAAAATTCCAAAAGGTTTTCACAAATTAAATTATTACATGACCATGACTTGGAACAATTTTCAGAAATCTAAAACACCACTTAGTTTATTCAACTTTTGTGTCTAGAAATCAAAGTGGAATAAGTAGTCAAATCCTTGAACATGCACAGAGAGCTACAGGAAATGAATTGCAAATTATCTTAAGTTTTGAGGTATTCCTGCTGCCTCCCTCCTCTAGAAACAAATGGATGACTGAATGTTTGCAAATGGCTCGAGGTGGTGGCTGCAGTGTTATGCCCTGTTCTTGCTAAACACAGGAAATTGGAACACACACCTCAGCAAACTTATTTAGGTTAATTACCGAAAAGGGTCCATGGCAAAACCAGGCAGAATCATCAAATAAATATGATAACTTGATAAATTAAAACCTTCTTTACCATTGTGCTCTAAAATTAGATATATCATTGTGCTGGGATGGACCCTATTGTTTGTAGAATGATTGGTAACAAAGGGAATATGTGGAGAATGGTAAAGCAACATCCTAAATTAATAATCCTGCAAAGGTAAGGAGAGTGTTTCAAAAGTGAAGGTGCAAAAAGGAGAGAACAGATTAATATTTTAGTAAGTCCAGATATTCTTAACTCCATCCATCCATCCATCCATCCATCCATCCATCCATCCATCCACCCATCCCAGTAAAACTTCAAGTGCAGGGACAAGTCTAACATTTATGGTTCTGTTGCACTTAAAGGACAAAAATTTGTTAATCAAGGCAACGTAACTGAAACTGCTTTTAGTGGTAGATGTGGAAAACATAGAAAAATATTCATTGTTCATTGACCTAACATTGCCAGTTGCATATTTATTCTATAATTTTCCTTGTAGACATAGTAACACTTTTCCTAGAGATACAAGAAAGGCACCAAAATACAGAGAACACCCACTTAATTTGTACCTTGAGATTATAAAAAAGGGAATAAAGGAATGCAGTTTTTGAGAGACTGAAAATTAGCTTTATTAGTTATATGCTAGACAGTTTTTGCACTTTCAGTATATAAGGGTGTACTACTTTGAAAACAACACAGACAAAACACATTATGGAACATCACTGGTTTTAGTGGGTTACAGAAAAATGAGTACAGAGAAGCCACAGATCAATTTGTCTCATTTTGTCTTGTTGCCATCCTGTAACCTCAGATTCTTGGAAGACCACTTTTCATCTGTCATAACTGCAGAAATGCTCTTTCATAATTACTTACTAAGTCTCTCTGTTTTTTACTGCTGTAGCATTTCTTGATCATCAGCATGAATTAATAATTTATGTACATTCATAATTTACACTAGGGAGTGTGATGGAGTAACAGAGGCTGGAGGCCATGGGATCAAAGGGAAGGAGGATCTCCTCTGTAGTCAGTGAAGTCACCAAGGTCATGAAGAGAGGCTAAAAGACTGTGTATGAGGAGCCTGATCTCTGGGTAGAGCAATGTGCTCCACCAAACTGGGGAACAACCCACACCACCAGCATGGGAAAACCTGAGCTGGGAAGGTGAACATGAATAGATCCTAGCTCAAAATGTGTTATGGCCTCTCTTTCAGCTCAGTTTGTTTGGGCATCTTTAACCAGGCATAAAGAGACTCCACAAACTGCATGTGCAAAACTCAAAAGCATAAAGGTACCGTTTATTACATAGCATTAAAAAATGGGGTTTTACAAACTACTAAGCTAAGCTTTGATATACTCCCCACCCCAAAGTCTCTCTGCTGGTCAGGTGGCCATGAAATAGGAGAGGGGTCTGTCTCCACAGAACCCTGAACCAAAGTCTCCATGATGCTGAGCTGCCACCTGCCACCCCCTCCACCAGTGCTGGTCCACCAGATGTGTGAGGCAGCAATTCCTGCATTGCTGACCTCCTGCTGCCCCATCTCACACCCTTCATCCAGCCTCCATCAGAGCTGCACAGGGCAGCTGGCAACACAGGACCTTGTTCCCAGGCTGGGGGAGCCACCATGTGCCCAGCAGCCTTGCTACATCCACATCTGTCATGTGGGCTGTTCTCCACACCAGCAGACATTTCCATCCAAGTACTACATTAGCTTATGCCTGGGTGGATTAATGTTTGTATTCCAGACTCAAACTGGTCCTTGCAAGAATTAGATTAAGGAGGTTTCAGAGAAGTGTTAGCTAACATTTGTTAATCATTATTCTTGAATGTAATCTCAGAGCACTTGGCTCTGCCAAAACATTAGACATTTTCCTCACCCTGTCTCTTTTCCTGACTCCAGAGAAATCCAAAGAGAAGCTGGCTTTAGCCACAGCTGGCCCCAGAGGATTAGTCACAGAGGCACAGGAAGCCTATGGACAAAACCAAATGGAACCCTACAGCAATGGACGCTGAACACACAGATAAGATCTTCATATTGCACATAGTCTTCTCCTTCCTCTGGTTTACTTGGGAGTCATCCTGCAGTGCTCCTTTGATGGGGGCTATGCCACATGGGAATGCTCAGTTTGGCTGTTTTGTGTAACTCATCCTTCACTAACCATGTTATTCAGATTTGGAAGTTTGTGTAAGACCAGTTTAAAAATAAACAGAAGCCCAACAGAGACCCAGCACAGTCTGGTGTGAACATGTTGCAGCATCTGTGTTAAACTTTTCCAGTACTAAAGAAACTTCATAATCCTACCAACACTTAGCCTGGAAATCACAGAAATATATTAAGAAGCTTTCAAAAGAAATGAGAGTGGACTTAGCTGCTATCTCCAAGTTTTATTAATTGTGCAAGCAGACACTCCAGGTTATGCACAAAGCACTTTCATGTGCTTTGTTCTGCTGCTGCAGAAGTCCATTTCATGTAAGTTATGTGACAAGAAGAGTTTTACTCATTCATGTGAACACCATAAGGTGCTTTATTGGACACAAAAAGAGGCTCAGAGTGGCAGCACATGCAGGAGCTGAGCAAACCTGGGCTAGGAGACACCATATCTAGAGAATCTTACTTCAAACCAAAGTAATCATCATGAGGGTCTTTCATCACCCAGATTTCTCCATTGGGAGGACAGAGAGAGAAGTAGAATCTCAAAATTGAACCAGTAAATATTTATTAGGCAGTTGTTTATAGAGTGGGCTGCTGGCATGATGTCTAAGATAGCCCTGTTTTTATCCAGACTACTTTAGAGTGTGTTTAAAAACTGCAAATGTCCTTGTACCCAAGTGAGGTAAATTCCCTCAACAGTCTATGGAAAAAATATAACCAGGGTGTCACATTTGCATTAACAGATATGAGAGAATACTAAGGCCAATACTGAATAGCTTTAGAACCCTTGTTCTGAGCCTCTGGGATAAACACAGTTAAATAATGGCAAAATAAACCTGTGAGCATACTTACAGATTCATTCCACAAGTCACATTGTTGCTTTTTATGGGATCAAAAATAATGCAAAAAGTTATGCAAGAATATTCAGCCAAGTTTTTATGACAAACAAAACATTAGAAAAACTCAACATTTTTTGTCTTTTTTTGACTGTTTCCCTCATGGACTCCCTCCAGCTCAGAATATTCTGTGGTTTCAGAGCCAAATGAGAATAGGAAACCTGTCTCCTGTCTTAACAGATTATTATATCAAGCTGTAGTTTACATGCATTAACATATTACTTTAAACTAAAAATTTTCCCCCTCTGCTTTACTCACGTGAATGCAAGAACTGAGATAGCACAAAGAGCCATGTTCCCACTTGTAGGAGCAGTGGCTGCTTCAGCTGAGTGTTTCTTTCCCTGGCACATCCTCCCAGTTTCCAGCAAGCAGCCCTTAAGGGACTTTGTGAGTGGGAACTTGCATCTGGAACTGTAGGCTGTGATTACCAGCCTGATTAGCAAAAATGAAAATTATTTCCAAAGAGCAGAGAAGAGACATAAGATGATAATAAAACACAGTTGCAGTTGTAAGTGAATTAATGAGCAAAAGACAAACTCAGTCCTATTTCACAATCATAATTTGAGTGCTGTTTGGTATAGTCCCAGTTCTCACAGAGGCAGAGCTGGGCTGCCAAACGTGGAGTGGCTTGGGTTGCTCTTATGCCCTGCTGGGCCATGGATCTATACCCACAATGTGCACAGGCAAGGGCCAGGCTCATGCTACACCACGGTTCTTGGCATCCTGTGGCAAGCCTTGTCCAAAGCTCTTTGATACTCAGGTTGGCAGCTGTCCTTTTATTGCTCTGCCAGATCAGAAAGGTTTGGCTGCCAAGGTCAGGGAGATGTTCCCAGAAAGAGGTTGGTGGGCAGCTCTGTTTTTCACACAGGACACTGCAAATTCTCACCCCCTGGGAAAACCTCCTTCAACTGAGGCACTGTGGCCTCCAACTAAAGAACAGCCAAGTAGTTGTGCCTGGCATGGATGTGGTGCCTTGAACAAGATCACCTTCTCACAGGCAATCTGGGTAATTTACATCCTTCCAGGGCAAATCTATTGCAACTAGACCAGAGAGTCAAATGCAATTCATTGGACCAAATAGATAATGCATGATATATTGTGATTGCAGAAAGTAAAGACTTATTTTGAAAGAAAACCTTTTTACTGTGCTATTAGATCAGGATGAAATGTTGCCTGAATAACAATTACAATTGGAATTACACTTTTGTTGTACCAGTTTGGGGGTGAAGTAGCATTGCCAGAGTTAGCAGAGAGTCTGGTTCTTCTTAGTGCACCAAAGCTGCTAACTGAAGAGAATGTATCATTCATATTGCTTTTCTGTTATGCTCCTTTCCTATTTATCTTCTATTAAATTAAGGTCCTTTTTGAAGACATGCCAGCAGGCTGGGTCTGTATTATTACTTGGTGCTTCAACAGCCTGGATGCTTTCAAAATATTGTGTTGCAATAAGGGACATCAGGGGAAGCTGGCAGGACACAAACAGAAGAAGGGTTTAGCATACAGTAGATAATCGACCTGTGGAACCTACTGCATAAGGATCTTGTTACTGGAAAATCTTTACATGGCTTGGAGCTATGAAAAGAAGACAGGAAATCCACGGTGGGTTGATATCGAAACCACAGGCACTTTAGGAAAGCCCCAGTTGTAAAGCTCTTTCTGTCTTTTAAAATATGAAATTTTATAAGTGTTTCATTTGGCCAGTTTGCAAAACATATGAGCTTTGTTACCCTTACTCCTTGGGCTTTGGGAAATTGCTGTATCAGTCATTTGATCATGTACAGAAAAAACATTGTTATCAAGCTGAGATCAGATTACCAATAAAAATATAATCGTAGGCTTGGTAAATTCACAAGAGCCTACTGAAGGTGATAATATGTGCAAATTGCTCTTTTAAAACCCAAGGCAATTTTCATGCTTCAGCAGTATTCTTCCCACCACTGGCACAGGGAATTAGCCTCATCCCTTGCACCTTAGCTGAATTAAGAACTCCTTACTAACACAAAAAACCCACTTGCTATTTCTCTTCTATTTGAGAGTGTCTTTTCTTCTCATGTATTTTATCTCTGCTGGCCATTGTTACATGTCTTGTGCTCTAACACAGACCTTCTGGACTGATGTGACTAGAACTGAAAACATTGTTATCCTTCCAGAGTCATATATAGTCTGACATGATGATGTTTTCTTGTATATTTCCTATTTCTTTCCTAATGATTCATAACATTCAGTTTAGCTTTTTGATCACTGCCCTGAACTAAAGTGAAATTTTCAGAGAAATATTCACAATAATTGCATAATCTTTTTCCTGGGTAACAATAGCTCATTTACAGACCATTATTGTGAATGCGTAATTAAGATAGGTTTTGCACTGATTTTTATTTATTTGAATTTATTCAGCCATTGCATTATTTATTGATATTCTCACAAAATGTTTTTACAGGTCTTGATACACTTTGCTTTGAGTACTGTAATTCCCTATTATCAGCAAAAAAGGTCTCCTAAGTCTTCACATTATTTTCATGATCACTTACAAACATTTATGGAGTTCTGCATTTCCTATTACTCTACTAATTTTATAATCATAATTGCTTGGTTTCTTTAATGCACTTTGAGAAGAGATATTGTTAAAATTATTTGATGATTAGCTCATCCTTAATTGTATGTTTGTTGATGCCTTCAGATAGTTCCAATAGCTTTTACTCTAAAAGCTATGTTGATTCATTCTATATATGACATATTTATCTATTTTCTGATGTTTTCCCATTAATCTGCTCAGTGTATAAGGCACATTTATCTCCCTGCAATTCTCAGAATTCCCCCAGGGTTTTCATTAAATATTGATGCCACATTTGCCACTTTTGAGTCCTTGGGATCTGAACTAATTTAAGCAATGGGGTGCAGTGTGGTCATTTCAAACCATCCTAGAAGTGAGTCATGCAGAAATTACTCATGTTCTGGTAGCCAGACTTCACCAGGTCTGTGTTGCTGCACTGCTTCATTTCAGAGGAAAAAACAGTGCAGACTTAGCACCTCATCCTCACCTGCAGGTGGGCAGCACCTTTCATTTGTACCTGTTGCTTACAATTCCAGAACTTTTGGATTTGCCATGCTACATATGAAGTCATGACAAGAAGCAGTGAGAACAAGTACCTGCTGCCAGTGACCTTAGTGGAGTGTACAGTGCCCTTTTGATTAGAAGGTTTTAGTGGTCCCTGTGCCAAAATATGCTGTGAAAACTGTGTTGGATCCTTTATCAATACAAGTGTAATAAATCTGGCACACATAAGTTAATTTTCCCATATGAGAAGCTCAAATAGTTGAGCTCATGTTCAGCTGCCTGCTTCTCAATTCAACAGTTACCAGAAGGAACTCGGACCATACAAGGCCTCATAACCAAAAAGAAAAAGGTCTTTCTTCCCTTTCAGATGAACAGTTTGAGTAATGAAAATTCCCAAGAATGGCTTCACCTCAGGGGAGAAAACAGAGATCCTGGTGGAGGTAAAATTGCATGGCTGCCTCCTTTAATCCTTCTGCCACAGCTCATGCAGGTGAAATTAAGGCACAAACCCAGACAGCCCTTCATTTTAGGAAGGAGGTGATGGGAGATCTTCCAAGTATTTACAATACTTCTTTTTTCTTTACTGAATTTAGATTTGGGCAATTTGAGGGGTAGGAAATAAGGTTTTGAGAGAGAAATAATTTAACAGAAAGAAAAACCCTGTATGCTGAAGGTAATAATATTTTATACAAGAGACTTTGTTTCTGGCCTTCAAAAAGAGAGATGCTTTCAATTTTCTGTAATGCTAAAGCCATTTTGCACCATCTGGACTTATGTTGCAGTTTTCAAGCAGGAATTTTTTTCATTCCTGTGTAGCCTTCATATCTTAGTTGCAGTGATCTCTAAAACTCATTTACAGTAATGATATTTTATAATATAAATATCAAGCATAAAATATCAGATTGATTTTCTCTTCAGAGATTCCATTTCTTTAATGTGCAAGTTATTTCGTCCTTGCAAGGAGTCTGTTCTAGCACTTTCCCTTCTGCTGATGATGGAAACAGAACCCTGTTCAACCCATGGCTCGAGCCCAGACCTGCTAAGTGTACTGGCAGTGCTGCCTGTGATTTTAGCGCTATGGAAAGCAGACTTGAAAGACTCAAGGTCCCATCAGCCTTCTGAGGGATGTGGCAAGAGCAACAAATTCAAGAATACAATTTAAGTCTTCATTTTCAAACGTAAAACTCAGCACTAGAGAAGATCTTTGGCATATACCAATGTAGTTTTTGAGATTATTCTACACCAGGACAAACCTGCCTGAAAATTTGCTTTTAGGATTGTGTTCCACAATGACAAACAGATGTACCCAAACAAAAAATTTCTTGTATATTTAGACACAGTCCACAGCACAAAACTCATTTGCAAGAGTACAAGTGCTTGAACTTAGGTTCACACAATCTGTCATCTTAATATTTAAAATAAACTCAAAGCAAATGCAACAGTCTCATGCCTCCAGTTATCTCAACTGCCCGTGGTAAGTAATCCTGGCAAATCCACTTAGAGATAACAGTAGGTGTTTAGATACACAACTGAAAAACACCTTAACCTTGTGCTTGTGGGTTGGAACAAAGTTTTCCTTATGATTACTTGGATTTCCTGCTTCCGTTTGGGCTGAAAATACTTTGGGAACTGTTTAATTCAACTATGCAGCAGTTTCAGTCATAGCAGCATCTGTGAAACAGAGAACAAAACACAAAAAAGCAAAAATCAGCAAGTCCTAAAAATCCCATAACATTTGTTTGGCATTAGTTATTATTTTGAAATTAAAATCTGAAGCAGAGACCTTCCCTTGAGGAAAAGCTGCTCATACCTTTCTTTTCTTGGAAAGGTCTCTCTTCGCTCAGAAAAATGCTGAAAATACCAAGAAACAAACATGCCATCTCTGTTAGTTTTTCCAGCTGGGCAGCTTTGTTCAGCTAAAATATTCTTAATCTCTTGAGCATGATCTGATGCCACTTTTTTGCAGGCTGCATGAGTCCTCTTCTGACCTTGTAAATCGAGTTTATATGTATACTCGTCTACAGCTGTCATTTGCAATGCCAGAGGCAATTTAATTGTTTGGTACTTTCATTAGTCCACTATTGATCTCTTCCTCTTCCTCCCTGCTGTGCAGAGAAAGGTACATTTTCTGTTGCTATTTGCTGTTTAACTAAACCCTCTTACCATTTCTTTGGCATTTTGATGATATTTGATACTAATCTTACCTGGTTGTTCTTAAAGCAGCATTTAAATTTAATATTTTATTTAAAGCAAGCTTTGAAGCAACTTTATCTGGCCCTAGAAGTTCTACTCTGAATGCTTAGTCAATCACTTCTCCTCCCAATATTTTATTTAAAGCAAGCTTTGAAGCAACTTTATCTGGCCCTAGAAGTTCTACTCTGAATGCTTAGTCAATCACTTCTCCTCCCTCCCTCCCAGCATTTATTAAACTGAGTACTGGGCTGAGAAGTGGGAGGTTTTCCTCACCTGGCTGAAAAACCATGGGAAAACCCTGACCTGCCTTGTTCCAGTCAGAGGATGTTACACAAAATCACTAAGATATATTAATTTAAAACAAGCTTTCTTTCATGCTGTAAAGCCACAGCACTCCATCCCATTTCTCCAGCTGGTGCCTTCTGTCCTAGGATGTTTGCTGACCCTTGGGAAAAGAAATCCATCCTCTGGTTCACACCTTTTGGAGGCAGTGTTCTTATTACAGCTGGGGTTGCCATGATGGGACACCTCTGCCTGGTGTTTTGTGTTTTGCTCCCATTCTGCAGTCATCAGAGAGTAGGACTTTCTGTTTTCAGTTTTCAAATTTAAAATCTGATTCACTCTACAAAACAAGTGCTCACATCCCCTGTGGATGAGGGCTAGCCAAGGCAACATGGCTCCTGGCTTGCCAGGTACTGGTGCTGAGCATAGCAAGTGTTTAGTGTCTCATGGCTGCTTTGGGAAGGAGCAAACTGAGAGAAGAAATCACCGTGGCTTAATTGGCGTGGGATGAACCCCCAGACTCTGGGGTAAGGTGCTGTTGGACACTCAGGGACTACAGATTGTGCAAGTTGTGCTTTCCCACTTCTGTCCAGTGCACACGGCTGTCTGTTGGAAGTGGGATGACAAAACCAGAACTAAACAAGCAAAGAACCCAAATCGCCACTTTTTGGGGGGTGGAGCTGAAAGGCAGCTTGGAAGGGACGTGTTTTTTAGCAGGCTGAAGCAACAGTGAAAATACAATGTTGCAGTCACTGCAGGCAGGCACTGGCTTTGTAGGAGTGCTGAACTGAGACGGGCCAGCTTACACACAGGTAATGGATGGACAAAAAGGACATTTACAGAAGCCATTTCTAACACATTGTAGCAGATTTAAAACCTGCTGCAAGAGGTCAAAGCCAGCAAATGTAATGTGCTGGAGAGAAGAGCAGAGAAGCATAGGCATTGCCCTGGTTTCGGATTCACTGCACTAAATGAAACCCCTGGATAAGCACAGAAAATGGACCATGACCGAGTGAAAACAAGCCCAGAACACTCAGTGTATTCAGCCCTGTCCCACTGACATGCTGGAAGGATCACCCAGACAAAACCAGTTCAGTTTTGCCAGGACAGGTGAGGTGTATGAATCTGCCATTTGCGCAGTTGCAGGTGCAAGGAGTACCAGGATGTCCCTGTCCTGCCTTTGGGTGCACAGCCCCTGAGAAAAGGGAAATTGTTTATCTGAAGTAGGCTGCAGATCACCAAAACAGCACCTGTCAGACATCTCAAAGCATTTACATTTCAGCCACCACTTGGACTAAAGTATCTATGCTGAAAGGCAGCAGATCAGATTTTAGGGACAGTGATTTTCCTCTTTCCAGGGAGAGGAGGGGTCTTGCCCATGCCCGGCAGTGTGGTGTGACAGGGCTGCTGTCACCAGCTCTGTCTCCCTGCTCCATGCAGCCTCACTCATTCTGTGTGGCCAACATGCACTGTGAGTTCCTGACCTGTTTTCCTACAAATGCATCCAGCTTTCTCTGAAAAACAAGAGATTTCTTCATTTCTGTAAGCAGCTTGTCCCGCTGAGTGCTCTTGGTCGTAAGAATATGATCCTAATTGCTGATTGGATTTCTCTGGATTTGCATTCCAGGAAGGGGTTTTTACTTTTTTGGGTTTTTTTTCTTTTTCTGATAGATTAAGGAAGCTTTTTATATCTTTTGCTTTGCACATGAGAAGATATATTCATGCTACAATCATGCCACTGTTATTACCACACTTATCACCTGATAATTGAGATGAACTGAACAAATCCTATCAGAAGTGATTCTCCATTTTTATTTTTAATTATTACTTTTCTTAGGACTTGTGGCAGGCTGCTATATATGTATATTGCTTTGCATTATCCACAATGATAGTAATTTTAGAACTATTGGCACTATATTATCACCCTTCCACAGCATCTGAAACTTCTGTTCTCTTAATACAGAAAAGTCTTCTCAGCAAACTCTCTTAGGATGTAGGGATAGATTGGTTATATCTACTGACTTTAACTTATTCCCTGCATTTTCTTAGCTTCCATAGAAGTTACCAGTGACATCCTAATAGGATACAGGCAGCTTGAAATATTTTCAAATACAGAACAAAAAATAGAATAAATGTTCAGGATTTTTAAATTATTCACAGGAATGAAACGATTGATTAGAGGTACATGCACTCACTTTTATTATTAAGTCCCTCTAGTTTTTGGTATTAGGTGGAAACATTAACACCAGCCAGAAGTTTTAAGATCTCTCATCCTATTGTGTGCCATCAGTGGAGTTTGTGTCACTTTGAGCAACACAGCCAGAACATGAGAGACCAAGCAGAAGTGATGCTACTGCTATTTATAATCAATTTTCTTTTAAAGCAAAAGATACTTTTAAAAAAGTAAGATTTTTTGTAACTAATGGATACCACCCACCAAAGCACACAGGGAGGTGTGTGCTTACAGGCACAGACCACTCTGAGTGCTCCAGCTTAGCTGAACATGAGGCAGGACAAGCACAGCAGGCAAACAAATTTCATCTTTTGGCTCATTTGTTCAGTCACAGAGATGGTTTGTGTCCTACCAGCCTAGAACATGAACATAAAATATATATATTCATCCATTAACACAAACCCTCAATTTACTGTCTCAGTTTTGTTTCAGTCTATGCTGTGGACTGATGTTGAGGGTTTTTTTGCTTTAATGCAGAGGTCTAAACCAGAATGTATTATTTCATCATTCATTAATTCGGCCTATTTATTCCATAATAATAAGAATCTGGACCCAATGTGAGGGCTGATGAAATGAAGAGATCCTATTGGCAATAAAACTTTATCAGGCTTTCCACAATTCCACTGATAAATTTTGAGGGCATATTTAGCAACTTTTGAACAAGCATATCTCTGTTACACCAAACCATTGCTTCAGGCATTGGAAGGAAAAAATTGCAAGCACAATTAAGTTACTGGGACGCTGTGTAAATTTATTCCTTTGGAATTTTTTCCCCTGGTCTATTCTACATATTAGAAAATCTAGGCAAGGCTTGCCCAATGATCACACAATTGTACAGCTGAGTAGCACATGTAAATATCATAAGAAGTGTATTTTCAGGAAGGGAAGCTTTTTCAGTTGTTGTGAGTATAATGCAATCTAAAGACACAGCAGTCATATTTTTGTAAATAGTCACTAGCATATTTCTGTCCTGAGTGTGAAAAGAAAATGCATTTTGCCTGGAGTGCTCCCAACTCTTTTTGTGAGCAGGTGACACCAAGGGCAGAGAAAATGCGTGGAACTTCCTCAGAGAAGTCCTGTTATTAGAGATCTCCTGCCATGCTGTCCATTCTTCAGGTAAATAGTTTTTGTGCCGCTGAAAGATGTGTAAGGTTCAAAGGCTGGAAAGGAGACATGCCAGAGTCCTACATATCCAGCAGGTAGAGCAGAGAGTCCTGCTGTCCTGGCAAGTGAAGAGGGGATGCCATGAACAGGAACGAAGAGCCACATCCAGCTCTGTTAGAAACTGGAAGTGTGGGAAAAAGAGACGCAGCAACCTCTGATGTTTCATTAGCCTACTCCCACAGCATGATTAAATCAGTTGGGTCAGTTTTCTAGAGGCTCAGATGATTGAATTAGTCAAGGGTAGGTCAGATTATTTCTGCCTTACTGCCATCATTATGGTGCTGTAAACATATCAATTAAAAGAGTTTGACAGGATTCCTGCTGTTACTAATTCAATGGCTCCTATTGTAAAGGAAACCCTTTACAATAGTAAAGGATAGCCCTGAGGAGGCTGTGGCAGCTGAGTGTGTTGAAATGCCTCCACTTGGGAACCAAGAAATACCTCTTTTTCCTGGGAAGAGTACATATGACTGGCTGTGATGTAAAGGAAGCAGTGCTATAGGGCCAAGATCCCAGGTTTGGGTGGCAAAGCTTTTCTCTGCCCAAGTAAGAAAATTCAGCTATGCTTGCTTTTGAGAATTCTGGGGGCATTGCCCACCACCATGGGCTTGTTGCCCCCCTGTTAGATGAGTCCCAATGCCTTGTCCCCCTCCCATCAGTGAAATAGCTCTTTTTCTTTGACACTGCAGGAGTGTGTTGCAAAGATGCAGTCATACCATGGTCACAGTGTGCACTGGGCTTTTGAGACTTAACCATGAAGCCAATTTGGTCTTCACACCTAATACTTTGCAGGAGGAAAAAAAAAAATCTTTAGACTGAAAGAGTCTCATCTACATTTCCTCAAAGCAGTAACAGGAACAATGGTGTGGGATAGTAGTACTAGCATAAAAATATTATACATGAAGAAATCCTTATCTGAATAATTGTGGGTGAGCTAACAGCTCACTGATCACAGAATCACAGAATTACTAAGTTTGGAAATGACCTGTAAAATTATTGAATCCAAACATTAACCCAGCACTGCCAAATCCTCCACTAAACCATGTCCCTAAATGCCACTTCTAAATGTCTTTTAAATGTGTCTGGGGATGGTGACTCAATCACTTCCCTGGGCAGTCTTTCCAATGCCTGAACTCTCTTTCAGTGAAGAAATTTTTCCTAAAGTCCAATCTAAATCTTTCCTGCACAACTTGAGCCCATTTCTTCCTGTCCTGTCTCTTGTTACCAATTAAGGTTTTCAAAAACTGGAGGGCATTTCCAAATGCTACTTTCTGAAGACTTGTAGTTAAAATGCAGATCTGTGCTCTGACCAGGGGATTGTGAGATCTTAAAGCTTTTCCATCATTTACCCCCCCTTCAGGAATATTTTGTTATGCATATTGTTTATGATGATTTGAAAACCAAATGGTGTGTAGAACTCTTAAGTTCTGAACATACCATTTATTTGCATAAAATACATACTGCTTCCAGTGCACTCTAGTTTTCTCACAGAGTCTGCAGAATGGGTGCATCTTCTTCCTAATGCCTGAAAACTGTCAAATTCACAAAGCAATACTCAGATGACATAATTATTAGCATTACAGGCTGTTCCCCTAAGCAAAAATTGTGGAAAGAGCCCTTTTATGAGAGGGTGGCTTCTGTAGCCAGGGGTGGTCTGGCCTTGCTATCACAGACTGACTCCAGCTGATGCCTTGCCAGTTCATTGATGCAGCACAAGAAAGCACTGCTGCACAGCTCTGTCCATCTGGGTTGGAATCGTTGCTACTTGTACATCTTGACTACATGGGTGGTCACATTTATGACTCAAAAATGCTCCTATCCGTCAAATTGTCCTTCTTTTCAAAGCTTCCTCTGTGGTTGCTCATTCTGCATGTGCTCAGAACCAGCCTGCTTTTCTATCAGACACTTCTGCCACCTTTCCTCAGTGCACTGTGCCAAGGCCATGCTGGAACATGAACCCGAGGTTGTGTTTCCCAGGACAGAGCTGTCTGGTTGTGTTATCCCTGTTTCCCTGCACACTGCAGGCCTGGGGCTTTCAGCTGCCCAAGCCCCTTGTGTCACTGCATCTCTTCATCCTCCCGCACGGCATGTGGTGGCACGAGGGAAGCCTGAGGTACAGCACTGTTTTTTCTCTGGCATTGGGTGTGGTGAGGACCAACAGCAGCTGCCCAGCACTTGCAGTGCCTTTAATGCTGGGTGGGACAACCTTTGCTGCCCTTTAACAGCTGAAATACCCAAGAGAGAAGGGCATGTACTGAGCAGGAGGTGGGAACATCCACGTGTGCTGGAAGAGGACACTGACAGCAGGAGTAGCAGGGAAGAAATCACAATTGCAACTAAGGCAGAAAAAATACCTTCTTATCTATGGGACAAAGGTAATTTTTCATAAGCTGCAGATTTCCAGGGCACCTTAGGTAGGTGTTTATACCAAAAAAATCCCCTAATTCATATACATTAAGATCTTCTATTCACTTTCCGAAAAAGGGCAGGAACATCTATAATCAGTCATCTTGGTCATTACCAGCTTTGTTAATGGGTTCATTTCTACTGGATTCTGAATCAGGATTACTCATATTCACCAGATTACTCTTGCCCTTATCATGACCCAAAAGGAAAAAGATATGGCTCAGGCCAACCTGAAAATCAGATCCAAAAGCTGTTTTAAAACCCGTCACTTTAAATTGGAGTTTTCAGTACAGAGAATTAACAATTGTCAAGTCACATTTACAGCTTTCAGAGGCCTTTTTGCTCAAGGATGTCTGCTACAGCTTTATATTTTCTCACATTTTCAGTGTTTTTGCTCACCACCAAGGTGGCTGGAGACAGCTGTGAATGAGGAGGAGGTAGACAGAGAGCAGGGCCCCAGGGGGAGTTGCCATTGCTGGGAAGCTCCGTCTCCTCAACAGGGACAAGGGACACAACTGTAAATTCTGACAAGAAAGCCCTGTTCAGGCTCTGGAGAGGCAGCCTCTGTGGTGTGTCCTCTTCCTGAAGGGAAGGCACAGCAGCCCATGTGGTAAGGATGTGGGGTGCCCCAGAAGAGAAAACTCCCACAGCTCTCAGGGCCCAGGCTGGTTGTGCAGTGTGCTAATTAGGGACTGTTGAAGAATGCAAACCTACAGAGTCTAATTACTGCTAATTTATTGCATCAATCATTTAAAATCAAAGAGAGAAAGGGGGAAAAATACAACATTTTTTCAGGAAGTGGAAAGTATTGAATTAAGCAGATTGAGTCTCTCACTGCCACTCTCTAATCATGGTGTTGCTTCTGCATCTGCTGTGTAGGTTTAGCTGGAAGTGCTTTCTAGAGACAGGAAGACAACTAGACAAGTACCTGTGAAAAATGTTGGTGTTGGTTGTTTTTTGGTTTTTTTTTTTGGTGTGTATCAGAAGGAGAACACTGCCAACATGCTATGGAAACAAAAATATGGAATTGTAGAATTCCTTAGATTGGAAAAGGCCTTTAAGGTTATCAAATCCAGCTGTTAACCCAGCACTGCCAAGTCCAACACTAAACCATGTCTGCAGGTGCCACAACTGCACATCTTTTTAAATACATCCAAGACTGGTGACTCAGTCCTTCCCTGGACAGCCTGTCCCAGTGCTTGACAACCATTACAGTGGTAATATTTTTGTAATACCCAATCTACACCCCTCCAGGACAGTTTAAGGCCATTTCTTCTCATCCTATTGCCTGCTGTTTGGGAAAAGAGGCAGACCCCCACCTGGATACAACCTCCTTTCAGGTAGTTGCAAAGAGTGATAAGGTCTCCATTCAGCCTCCTTTTCTCCACTCCAAACGACCCCAGCTCCCTCAGAAGCTCTTCATCAGACTTGTGCTCCAGACCCTTCCTCAGAAGCCAGGGAGAACTTGACTTTTTCCCTGCTGCTAAGTGGGAGTGTGACACAGAGCAAAGCGCTATTGGGCTTTCTCTTCTTTCACATATGGCACTGAAAATACTAAAGAGCATCCACTTACTCCAGACATCCCTCACCATTGAAGTGGGATGAGGTGGTGGGAGCCTTTGATTTTTTTCATATCGTACTTGCTCTCCTTTGGAAACATAAAATTTCATTCTCATCTGAAGATGCATCTCATTGCTTTCACCAGCCCTTTCTTTCTCTTATACCATGTCACTACAATTTCACAGCAAGCAGCTGAGAAAAAAAATGTAAGAATGGCTCTTGGTTCATAGGCAGGCCCTGCTGTGCTGGAGTGGCAGTGCTATAAAAGGGCTAATTGCAGATAGGAGGCCTGCTGAGTTACACATGCTGAACATGGGGCTAATTTCTTGTGCCTTTCCCTCACACTCCCTTGCTGCAGTGCCTGCCTAGTCCATTTCAGCAGCACTAACAGAGATTTCTGTGAAGGGACAGATGGGGTGGGGGCAAGGGTCTCACTCTGCCCAAACCCTGTGGTGAAGGTTTCCCTTCAGTGAAGTACTTTCCCTTTGTTTGCTCAGGTCAGGCTGCTTGGCTGGACACCCTACCTGTTGGCTAAATACCACATTTTAAATACAAGATCCCCAAATCTGCAGATTAAGGGTATCCTTAGCTCTCAATAGACCTGCCCACACAGAAAGCAATTTGAATTTCAATCAGGGTATAAAATGTAATGTATACTCAACAAAGCAACTGAAGGCAGGCTGAGAAAACATAAATGAGCTTCATTTTAGTTGCTTTCAAGTTCCTTCTGTATAATCTTTTCAGTTCTTATTTACTGTAATCAGCATGCATCTGACAGCAATTTGTAGGCAATTGTGCACTACAGTTTGTTCAACATTCAGAGGAAAACTGTATGTTTCTGAAACCTGAGGTAAACTCCACAAATACTAGAACTCTGGATAGAAGATGAAAAGGCCTCTTAGGAGAACTCATTGTTCTGCTCCAGAAAAAGGTATTGGGAAGAACAAAGGAGCACTGGTGGCTCCAAGCAATTTTTTACATCAGGATTATTCCAAAGACAAAAAAGTTCAAAATAGATTCAGTTCTTCATCAGCTGTGGGCTGTGGCAGGCTAAGTGTCCTGGATTCAGCACCTCCCATTGGAGAGGTTTTCTCCTGAGCCTCCTCCTCTTGCCTTTCTCGAAGCCTCTGCGGGTGGGTGATGGAGAAACATATTCTGCTGTGAGAGCAGGTGTGGTGTGAGGAGAGCAGGTAACACTGGTGAGTGGGTGTTTGGATCTCCTGATGAACTGAAGCAGCACAAGAATTTTGATCAATTTACTCAGCTGCCAATGCAGTGCAAAGTGCATCTCTTGGCATCGCTGTTTCAGAGCACACTGCTTTCACTTCTCATGCAGCCTCCTTCACGCAAAGCCAGGTTTTATTGTAGGAAGAATAACGGAGGCAGAAAATGTTTAATGGTCTGTTATTTCAGCTTCGTGATTGCTGTTTCAAGTGCTGAATGGGCTCTTATTGCTGGCGATACCAGGTGAGAAAGGCATTCGTTTGAGCTCTGCCAGGCTGAGATCAATAAACTCCCCCACACCCTTACACCTCTCCCTGATCGCAGTTGAATAGCTCATTAGCCTTGCTCCAACTATTATCCTGGCACAGCACTTTTTAAACTGACACGGTCCTTCCTTGGAACAGTAACGATGTGCTTATGTTTGTAAGGCATCAGGCACAATTACAGGCCTGCCTCAGTCGTGGGCAATAACCGAAGTACCAAAGGTCAGCGCAGCCGCTGGGCTCCATGTGGCTGTAAGCAGCAAGCTTGGTATGAAAAAAACTATTGCAGTTATACACAGATTACCTGATCCTCTCAGGTAAATCCAGTGAGATGCTATCCCGGGGAGAAAATGGAGCAGCCAGTGTGAAACTGCAATTTATAGGGGCTGAACAGCGTGTGCACATCTCAAGTGGTGGCTGCAATTCAAGAAGGGCATTTTCCCTGCAGGTCTTGACATTACAGAAAATTTTCAGGCATTGAACTGGTTTAATATCTTGAGACATACTGTGATCTAATTCTTCTCTGCCTCCATGTAAAAGGTACTTAATTTCTACGCATAGTCTTTATCCCGGAGCATAGGATAACTTTGAATTTATGATGTGATCAGGGAAAGCACTTTTTGGTGTAAGCCTGAAGTGTGACAGACCTAATTTTGAATAGAGTATTCTTATCAGACGGATCAGCTATTGCCTCTGCCCTGGGCCAACAACCAGGTCCTTTTGCTTTGCAGCCAATAATGTTTTAAATCTTCTTTAACACCCAAAATGCCTAGATCCTTGCATAAACAAACCCACAAAGCTAGTTTGGGAGAAGTCAAATTCTCCATGGAGGTCTAAACACTCTGCAGCTCAGAGACACAAATGAAAGCTGCTTTGGAATAGCTAAACTCATTTAAATCCATTTAAAAGCCTCACAATTAAATTTGCATGCAGCCAGCTACTGCTCTGTCTCTCCTGAGTCACAGTGGGCTTAGCAGGCTGGAGAAAATCAGGGCCACTTTTTCACCAGCACAATCCCAGCTGGTTTTCTTCCCCACTTTTACCCAGATGAGCTGTGGGAAAAAGGCATTGTTGCTGAAGTACCTTGGTGGGAAGATGATGAAGATAATTCAAAGCAAAGAAAATACAAACAGATTCAAAGAAAGTGATATGAGCTCGGTAACCTCTCCCTGAAGGGATGAACCACTGAACAAGGAATGCCAAGGGCCAGATGTGCCTCCCAGAGGAGGGCACAGAGGTGGGTGGGCACAGCATGCCCATGGAGGGGCTGCAGGATGCCATGGGGCTGGTGGGGGCCTGGCATTTCAGGCAGCACAGTGCTGATGGAGTGAGAGTGTTCCTGGGGTGGGGTCAGCACGGACAAATGGAGAAGGCAGCAGTACCAAAGAGCAAAGTGTTGCTGGTGAGCAAAGCTTCTGATCTGGGGACAGAAAAGACCACATGTTAACTGGGCTCCCAAACACCTCCAGCAATCACTGCTCCTCAATAAAAAGCTGCTGATGGCAGAGGTGTCACTGGGCAGCTCTTTGTCTTAGGAGACAGAGAGGAAACATTATCTTAGCGTGCAGATTTAGGGTCCCATCTGTCCTTGGGTGCAAGTGGTCCTTATTGAAACAGATGGCTGCTGTGGATTGATAAACTGCCAGGGGCTTCTCTGCCTGTGTTAGAAAAATAACATCTTCCTGCAGCCACGCAGAAGTCCTGGGGCTGGTTAAACAGGCATTTCTGTCTGCTTTCAAATATGGGCCAGCGCCATGTGTAACGGCAGCTGTGTGTTCCCAAAACATTTCCATGCAATTAGGTTGCAAGGAGACAAAAGCAGCCAGCCAGACTGGCTTCTCCCTTACTCTCCTCCAGCCTCAGGGGCTTGCTGTGTGCTGACACCAGCCTCAGCTGAGATGTTGCCTGTGAGGCTTTCAGGGTTTTCTAACCCAACCTTGCTTCCCAACTCCTGGAGCAGGGAAGGCATCCATGTCCCTGTACCTCTCACTCTTTTCCTGCTAGCTTCCACAGAAAGTTGATCAGGGGGTCACTGAGCATGGTTTTGTGATTTTTTTCTTTTTCTCTAGTTATTATGAACTTACTCATAGTAAGTTATTCTGGGTTTCATTCAGGAAGAAAAAATAAGACAAGAGACTGTTTCAGTCTGAAAAACACAAGTAAGGAGAGCACAAGTGACAGTTTGCATTCTGAAAAACCTGTAAATTTTAAAAGTTGTTTTTACAAGATCAAAATGTAACAAGACATCTTTTTGAGAAACAAGACTAACTCCACGTTGACCTATCCTGTATGTGTCAGAAAGTATTTTATGCTTTTATCCAAGAACATCAAAGCTCTCCTGTGCTCCGTACAATACACTGTATTCCTTTCAGTCTCCCAAATGCCCTTTGTGCCCTGCGTTACAAGTCCTGCTGCTCCAAGGAGATGCAGAGCTGCTGCTGAATGTGTGCTTTGCTGGATGGGTGCCTATCTTATCATCATATTGAAAGATATGTGCCTATCCTTCAATAATCTATATTAATGGTTATTAATCCTTCAGATGTTCAGAAACACTGTCAGAACAAGCAGTTTTAGCAGAAGAGAGCAAAGAAGGTGTGTGCTTGCATGTGTATTTGCTACGTTGATCCTTCAAACTCTCCAGGCATGAAATCATTACATGTCTAATTAAGTGGCAATTACAAAAGCAACACTCTGTATTAGTCCCTTCGGCACAAGGGATCTTTCTAGATGTTTTTGATGTCACCTTTCACAGATCCCATTGAAATTCAGGGTGAATTTCTGAAGTTTTTTGGCCTCACTTCAAAGGAATCAGAGTTATCTCCAGCGGGACGATGGTTGGGGATGAATTCTGCAGGCCAGAGTGTTTCACTGGCTCGTGAGTGGCAGTAACACAGCCACTGTGGATTCAATTTGTGGAATACATTACAAGAGCAGTGTGAAAAAATTGCTCTTAGGTTTTGCAAATTGATACACTAGAGCTTTAAACTAGGATAGGGAGGGGCCAATTTGCACTTCAAAACCCGAACCATGCCCTCAGATATATTTGCCAAGCTCCATCAGAAGTTAATAAGGACCGTGAAATCAAAGAAGATACAATTTAGCTTAACTATTTAGATGGCTAATCCCTCTGACTGTGACTATTTTACATCTTCCACAACCCAGTTTTTCAACGGAGTTTCTGAATGTTCAAGCTGAGGTATGTTAAGTAGAGGAGGCAGTTTGAAAGCAGAAGTCCAACAGAAGTCTTCTAAAACAACAAATATCAACAAATAAAACAATCCTCAAATCTCCTCAAATCTCCAGATTCATTACAGAAGAGGGTCCATGTGTCCAAAACCTCATTTCTTTTTCAGCTAAGCTACTTCATTTACTAAAAAGGTAAAGTCTACCTACAAACCTTGTCTTATCAACATGCCTAGGAGTAAACTATTTCTTTTTATGTGACTGAAATATTCCTGATTGCTGAAAGTCACCAGTTCTGTGTGGAGTGAGGTTTTCCCTCTGTGTGTTCCTACTTGCTCCTTTTTTAAGCCGTGTTTTGACTGAAAACAGTAAACTCTTTGTTGTTAATAGACTGACAAGATTTTTTAACATAAACACAAATCTAAACCAAGCTTGATATTTTATTTCATCTTCTCATACCAATAAAAAGAGCAGTGGAAAAGGATGAGTGAAGTATTTCTTTTTCATTTCAACCTGTTCCATACAATGAAGTGACTTAGAGCTGGTCTCAGGTATTTCTAAACTCCTGTGTTTTTGTGGCAGGTTGTGCCCAGCTGTGAAACAGACAGAATGGGTTTCTCTTCTCCAGAAATTAATTTCTGGTGTAGGATTTTCTAAAGTGGTGCAAAGTGACATAAAGTGGGAGTGCAGGAACATGTCAGAGCATAAATACAGTGTTACCTTTCTCTATCCTGCCTTGCTCTACAAACAGGTGTGTGCAACACTGGCACAAGTACTGTGGAGGTTTCTCTAGTGCTTAGAGGGCCTAGAGTGAGGCAGAAACAAGAGCAGGATCTCATTTCCTGTTATTTAAAAAAAAAAAAATCTTACCAAATATTTTTTAAAGCAACTTTTGTTGTTATTTTCTTTTAGATGTTATTACTGTGATGATAATGCACCACTTATTCCTCTCCTTCCCCCCTGACTTTCTCTGCCGTGGTTTTTGGGACTTGAGAAGCTGCTGCTGCCACAGATCTTTCAATGAAAAAAATGCAAAATGAGTCTGAGGGCCTTCCCCATAGCATAGGAAAGCAGGAAGGAACAAGCATGGCATTCAAAGCTACAGCTGGAATGGTATAAATAGTTCTATACTATAACTATAAAGCACTTCTACAGTGCTTGGATGCTTGAGCCAGGATGCTTCCGGGCTGCCACAGCTTCCCATCAGTGTTTCTGGAAGCTGAGCTGTCCTTGCTGCCTTTTGGCTTCTCTTTCCCCTTAAATGCAAGGGCCACACTGTCACTGCTCACCTGTGTCCTCTCACACTACAGGAAACTCTGTGATGCTGAGGGTAAGAGGAAGATTTTGAATACAGCTCTAACTGATTTTGCATTGCACCATTTTAAAGCCTAAGACAAATGACTATGATAGAGGCTATGAGGTCAGAATTTTGGAGGGGGGGAACATTCTTGATGCCAGAAGAGAGAAATAAAATAAAAAATTTTTAGCTTCTCTATTTCTAAAAAAACTCCAATCATTTGATGTATTCCAGGGCAGGGGGGGAAAAAAGCAATAAAGAAAGATATGAGATCTCTGGATATTAAACTTATTAAACTCAATACTTTAATATCAGGAATAAACAGCAGAGGAAGTGTGTGGGGTTTTCTGTTGTTTTAAAGCAGGTCAGGCATGAATTTCTCTTGTTGACGTGAAAAATCACCAAAGAGATTTACTATACTAAAGTAGATCTGCAAATGTCTTAGATGGAAAAAATACTTCTCTTATATACAAAGACACTTGATAATCACTTATCTGAGTTTCAGAAGCAGCAATAGGCCCTGTACTAGGTCTTGGCTACCCAGGGCCTGTTCCTACAGGTCAGTGCCCAAAGCCATTGTGTCCAGCAGTGCAGCAGTGCAGCTTAGCTCATGACCATGCAGTCAACTTGCAGTGATTTTCCTCTGTACTAATAAGCCAATAAAAGATTTTCAACTCTGTAAACACCCCAAGGCTGAAGGCACACACATATTCTATAAGAGTAGGAGCAGGAGCAGATGGAATATTTAAGGTTTATGATACAACCTTTGACAGTTAACAATAAAGCACTTCAGGAATGCCCTGGAGCTTGGTGCTGCTAGACTGTGCCCAAGCTGTGAACTGTCATTAGCAGCACAGAAGGAAAACATGACTTTTTTTGTCAAAACCAGTGAAAAAGTTTTGTCAGTTCACATTTATTGATTAATACAAGCTTTTGCTTTCTCTTCAAGAAAAAAGTTTTCCAGCAAATTCAAGTGCTAAGACCACTGATTTGCTATTTTCTTGCTAGCATACTAATTTACATTTACTTAATCTAATTTACATTTACTTAATCTAATGTGATTGTACCCAGTATTGCATCTCAGTGAAGAGCCATGAAATATGTACTCACAACAATGTGAACAAAAGCTCATTCTCTCAGTCAAAAATACTGCACTGGATACATCTTATTAAAATTCCTCACTGAGAAGTTGTCCTTTTTATGGTGCTGCTCATTGACATCTCCTTTCTGAAAGCAGGAGCACTGTCACCTTTCAGAGTTCACATCAGTATTTATTGCCATAGAGACCATAACAGTGTCTCCTTACAAATGTTAGTTTTACCTGCTAGCTACTTATTTTCCTGAGCTATTGGGCTATAGAATAATTTAAGTTGGAAGGAGTCCCTAGGGCAGCATGGTTTAGATCATGTTGTCCAGAGCCTTCTGTAGTCTACTTGTGAATATTTTCAAGGATGTGGAGTCCACAATGCTTCCCCTCTGCAGGTTAATAGATGACTTGAATCTAAAGAGGACTAGGCAAAATTTTGTGTTGTCATTTATCATTTGCCCACAGCTGCACCCTGCTTGCTTGCATGGCTTTGTCCATGTGCAGCATTAAATTAGTGTGTCTCACCTTTCCCCTGTGGTCCTGCAGTGCAGGGCTTGGAGGAGCCACTGTATAATGATGACATCCCAGGGCACATTCCATGTTCTCTGTCCTCCTCAGCCTGAGGTACCTACATGCCATCGGATGCAGCAGAGCTGAGGAACTGGGCAGCACCTGGGAGCAGCTGAGCACACAGAGCTGTCCCTGTGCCTTTCCTCCTCGTATCCCTGTGCCAACCTGAGCCACCTCAGCAGGCACATTCAGCACAAAGGGAGGCTGAAAGTGAGCTATGGTGCTTTTATCCAGGCCATGAGAAACATGACTTAGTTTTTAATTTCTTAATGTCAGAATCCACTTCTCAGCCTTGCTGAACTGCAGGTTGCAGGTTGCAGTTCTGAAATGCCCTTTGCGCTCCAGACAGGAGGAATAGCTCCTCCTCAGAAACATTAGGATGTATTGCTGTCAACATCTGACAGTTGTAGGAAATAAATCTATTGTTGCTGCAAAATATTTGCTTCCTGAATGAAGTGGCAATAGATATAAGGAATCCCACTGAGCTTTAATAATCCCATGGTTCTGAAAAGCCACCTGGATCTGGTGATTAAAATCCTGATGAGCTTGGTGAATTAATGCAGTAATGGTACAACACTGCTTTTCAACATTTATCTTGACTGCTGTGTCTGATGTATTTGCAGTGGGCCAATCCCCAGATTTAGAAATGAAACTGAATTCCCTGGGGCATTGTGTGTGATTTTTTATTTTTTTTTTCAATGGGAGATGCTGAATTGATGAGAACAGCCAGCTGTACCTATAGACTGTGGAGGTCACAATGCTTTTATTTACTCTCCAGGGGTGACCAGCTTGCAGCCAGCGTGGCCAGCAGGGTCCTTGTTAACCAACATCCCTCAGTATCTGTTATAAATGCAACAGTGGGAGAAGCTTCATTACATTCAGAACGAATCCACAGCGCTCTGAAGCCTGTGTTGGTGTATCTGGTACCACAAAGCTGACTTCCCGGGGGAGAGCTGGACCTCTTCCAAGAAAGGCTTTAATAACATGGGAAATGGAAGGCAGGATAAGAAATACAACAGTGCTGAGAGCAGACTGTAGAAGATGGATCATCAGACAGTATAAATTCTGCTGGCACCATGGATGTTAATGACTCATCAGGCCCTTTTCTTTCTCCAGGCCCAGTTTGAGTAGAATATTGATTGCTCTACAGTAAGTTCTTGTTTACTGCAGCTAGATTCAAACATAGAGCTGCATGATAATGTGGAAGTAGAATTAGAAGTTTTCTAGAAAGACCAATATATTTTACTTAGGCACAAATTCCATACAGTTAGCCCTTAAACTGTTCTGCTTTTAAGGCATAGGCCAGAGAAAAGAAGAGAAAAGAAATCCCCAAAAGTGGTCAGAAAAATCACTGATATTTCTGGTACTTCTGTACCCCGTGTGTTGTCACAAAAATAAAACAAAAACCCAATACTTTAAAAGCTCCAGGGACTAATGCTGTAACTACAGGAGCAGGACTGCAGAGCTGGCATTGTGTCATGCACGTCAGATGGTTGAAAACGCATCAGGCTGAGTGTCTGGCAGCACGTGGCAGTTGTCAAAACCAGGACATTGTTTGTGTGCCTACAAGCTGTCCTCTCCATTTGCCTTTTTGACTTCTGGAGGGGTGAGCAGAAACTGGAATTCAGAGCAGGGGACTTGAGGCAATGCCTCTGATTCCTCCATTTCCTCATGTCTATGTGCAGGTAGTACTGCAAGAGCTGAAGCACATGAAGTATTTGTGCATTTCTGGATGTAAAGTGCCATTGAGAACATATATCTTGACAGTATTCACAGTGTTCATCTTTTTTTTTTCTGATGTCAAGCCTCTGCATAATGAAAATAGTCCCAAAACATCCTCGATAGCAAAACATGCTCTACCAAGTACTACTTGACTTGCTGGTCCAGGCATATTCTGTGCACCTGAGAAATTATACACCATTGGTTTGTTATTTCTGCTTTCTGCCTCCTGAATTTTCAGTGGACTCAGGGCACTTCAGGTCATACAAACAAGAAGTTATACTTTGCATCAGGAATTTCTGAACCTTAACTTCCAACAAAACACATGAATAAGCTAATAAAAAATGGAAAAAATAGGCTTTAGGAAGGTGAATAAACCACTTTTATGCAGGAAGTAGTAGAATTTTAACCATAATTATTTTTTCTCCATGAATTATTAACATATGCCATAAAAATGCTATAAACAGAGGACAAACATGACATTCTGAGAGAATTTCAGAGTTTGATATTTTCACCTAAAACACGCCCCCTTTAATGATACAGCTATTAAAATATGGGCATCCCTAAAACATGAGGAATGTTACTCTCTTATGGTTACTTTAAAATCCAAAGAGACTGAATCTTGCCTGTTCCTTATGTGAAAATGACAAAGTTTATAATTTTACCATTATGACTGAGAAATTAAGACGACTACTCAGGAAAGTAGTTAGACAAACTGGTGTACTACCTAAATGTCTTCGCCTGAAACTACTTTTCTAAGACACTGAATGGATGTAGTTCTGCCAAAGACAAACATTTTTCTTTTTACAACTTTAACTCCTATCGTAAATACTTGACAGGAGGAAGGAAAAATGAAACCTTTCCTGGAAAATTGTTTCAAGACATATTTTCTGAACCTTAGCATCAACAGAAGCAGTCTTGCTTTGCCTTGAGCAGCACAGCCATTAGCTTTGCCTTGATAGAGAAGTTGTTTTAAAGAGGTCATAGACTTAGGTATTCTGCAATGTTTCCAGGTTTGCCTGACTCCAGGGCAAAGCACAAATAACTCCAACACTAACCTGGAATAAATAAGGAGGGAATTAGTTCTTGCTCCAGCAGACAAAGGATCCCAATTCCCACAAGTAGAATGGGAAATCTTCCCCTGGCCAGCCCCACCCAGGAGCAATCTGCCTTCCAAGGATGCAGTGAGAAGAAATCCTAACCCGGCCTGAGTAACACACTGAGGAAGAGAAAGAAAAGAAAAGAATAAAAACCTCGACTAATACTTTCAGCTCCTTTTCTCCTCTAGACTGCAATTTATATAAATGCCAACAATGACTTTCATTCTTGAGGCTATTGATTTTCCAGCATCCTGCCCTTAAATCCATCCAGGCAGAGAATTACACTTGAGAAAAGAGAGAAAAGATGGGCTGTAATTGAAGGCAGCCGCTTTCATCACCTCTCAGTTGCTACAGACCAGAGCAAACAGCCTCAGTTTGTTATTGGATTTTAGAGAACATCAGCAGAGATGAGGATTGCAGGTGTGGATATCTGGTGAGGCCATTAGTCCTCTTTCCCCATGGGGTTCAACCCTAAATTTGTGATCAGCTTACAGAAGCATCCCTGGGGTCCATCACAGCACTCAGAATGCAAAAGGTGAGAAAAGGCTTTTGACACAAGTCATCCCAGCCTTCTTCCTAGCTCAGTCTCCTGCAGAGTGAGATCTCCAGTGGGGGGCTTGAAAGCTTTGGTTTGCTTGATTCAAATACCAAATATAGCCCTAGCCCTCATCTGAATGACAGCCCACAAGCCCAGTCAAAGGTGCAGGCATCAAAACCCCTCAGTTATCACCATTAGCCACAGTCCTGGTGGTGGTTAAATCCTACTAAATCCATGAAAAACTTTTGGGCTTTGCGAGAATATTTTTATAACCCTCACAGAAACCATAATTTGGCACAGAATCTCCTGAGAAAGAAATGAAAAACCCTTGCCCCTGAAGATAACCAGATACTTGTCAGCCACTGGATCCTGAAACCATGGTGAGGCTGCCTCCATCAGAGCTGAGTGGGTGAGGGACAGCCCTGGCACAGAGCAGAGCCAAGCACCTTTACCATCTTGCAGAGGTAATTACCATAATTAAGATTTGCCATGGAGCCTGCACAAAACAATAGTCCTAAAAGCAAAGGAAAGGGTAAATGATTCTGCAAGTTCTGCCCAGGCTGTCACTGAGGTTCTGTTTGGTCCTAGGATTAGGGTTGGAAGACAGAAGAACAGCAGAAGGCTGCAAAGTGATGTAAGAAAGCTGGATTTGATGACAGCCAAAGGTTTTGCCCCTTGTGAAGGACAGGATCTGCTTCCTGAACTTAGGAAGATGGTCAGACCAATTTCCTCTTAGGTCTGGAGAGGTTGGAGAAGGTGCATGAGTGTGTTAGCTTAGGCTTTTCTGTGGCTTGGTTTTGTGGAGGATGTCTGCACACTGTGGTAGAGCTGTGACTGGTGGTGGCATTAGGCTTAGAGTAGAACATGGAAAGTATTTCCAGAAGAGAGGTGGGTCTGCATCTTCTACAGGATAAAGTGAATGATGAAGAGGTCTGGCAAAGTTTATTGCCTGAACACTAGTTGTACAAAAATTCAAAAAAGTATACTTTGATATTTTTGCACTGTTCTGACTCCAGTGCTTTAGAATAATTGAACAGATGTGTATATCAAGCAGAAAAAGAACACATCTGTGGCTGTGCAGGCTGAACATGACATGGAGGTAATTAAAACTCTGCACCTGCTGCTTAAGTGATTGTATTAATCTGATACAAGCAACATTAGAGTGGTTAACAGCGGTACCCAAAGCACAGAATTTCTAAAAGCCGCAACATATCTGCCCTGAGCCAAGTGGGTGGGGAGGAGAAGGTGGCCAAATGCAAGGCAAACACCCACAGCCTGCTGTGGGGAAGGGGGAGACACTGCTTTCCAGGGAGAGTTTCAGGGCACCAGGAGTGTGGGAACTGTCTAAACTGCTGCTCTCCAAAGCAGGGTGTGCACACATCAAGACTGCACAGTACAAGCCATGGAGGGGCAGAAAGAAAATAATTTTTGTGCATTAATGCATTAAATTTAGAAATAAAATAAACACTTTTTCACCTCTATGTCATGCTAGTTTTGTTTCTATTGTTGTGATATTAGTACAGTCCTACATTTATTTATACACAAATAAATAGATAAATAAATATTGGCAGAGGTGCTCAAATTGTTTTATTGTCCAAGCAAAATAGTTTTGGCCTCACTGGTCTAATTCCCCACCAACAAATGCTAGGGGAGGGAGGGCCTAAAATCCTGCTTATCATTTATCTTCAGTCATGCACTAGCAGCTTACATGAGACAGAAACTCATGTCTTTGTCTGGGTCCCAGCTTTCTTCTCTGACTGCAGATACCACTCTGCTGCTTGTCAGATGGACTCTGTTCCACTGCATGTGGAAATTTACAGAAGACTTAAAGAGAGAACATAATCTTCTGTCCCCTTTGGTTTCCCCGTGTTGCTTCCCTGTTTTGTAGTGCAGCCACAGGTGGGAGCTCCTGGTTGGCTGCTCTGCTCTCTCACTCATAAACAATGCTCACACCAGACGTAAAGTGTGATGGCATGGCCAGCATCTGTTGTTTTACAACAAACATTACAGAAATAGGTGTGTGACCTGCTGCTGACAAATCCATGCTCATAACTGGTGTTGCACTGGGCCAATATTTCCATGATTTACACCTTCTGAAAGCTCCGCACCAAGTGCTGTGGAGAGCAAAGGGAATTTCTGCCCTTATGAGTGAAACACAGGAAAGACAATAACAAAAAACACCTGTGAAAACTAAAAATACATTTGAGAAAAATTATATCTAACACTGGAGATTAAAAATTGACAAATGTACCATAGGGGGGAGCAGGGCTGTTTGGTGGTGGATGGATTTACACTGACTGCAGCCACTGGAGTTGCAGCAGGGAAAGCCCTACTGGGACTCGTGAGCCGTGGTCAGAGCTTTTGTAAATCCACAGAGGCACTGCAGAAACAATCAGCTTGGTTTCTTATTGTACAGATGACCATGGCCATAGGGCTGCATAATGAAGTGCTTCTTGCAGTGTTGCAGCATTTTGTCTTGCCAGCCCTTTCACCATTGTTAGCAATTTCCACATCTTTTCCTACAGAGACATTGAGGGGATTAGAACAGTTGTTCATGGTGTGTCAGTCTGTGTCAGTAATTCCCTACAATTCAGTAAACTATCTGCAGTCTTCTCTTTTTCCTCTTCTATGAACATCAGTCCAATATCTGAGTCTCTGTGAAATACATCTTACTGTTTTTGATGAAAGCTCTTTACTTTTCTGCTCTTCAGCAGGAAGAAAATACAAGCACAATTCCAGCAACTGCAGTGAAATTAAGCCAGCTATGACTAGTTCATGAGCTAGCTATGCATTTTGTACTCCACATTGCATTCCTCATCTTATGACTGCTGCTGCCATCCAAGCATCTCGTTTAAAATTTTGTTATTAGATGAATCTCCACAAGGAATCCCTCTCATTCCTCCTTTCCCAGCAGATGAAATGCAGACAAACTGCAATACCTGATTTATAAATTTTATTCTCTCTATGGAGCCAGCAAGCAGTAGTCACACATATGAATCTCAAGATGATTCCTGTCTAGAAAAATTAAATTAAAGCTTTTCAGTTGAAGATGCTTACAGTACAGAAATAGACTGTTTCTAGTCAGCGGGATTAAAGGAAAGAAAAGCTCAGCAAGAATGAAGTTGCATTGCAGTTATCTCTATCTAGGCAGCAGACTGTAATTTCCATAAACTAAAGAGGAAATTCTCTTCTCATCACTGCTTTTCAGGTCAAAGACCCATTTTTAAATTCCCTTATCTTCTCTTTCTTTTCCTTAATTCCCTCCCTGTTTTCTCTTTTGTGCTTTATTTGAGAATCAAAGGACAATAAAGTGTAGAAAAAGAGAGTCAATGATTTTATGATACATTTAGTTGTTTATTTAATATCATATTTTGCAAGTGCAAACTTAACAGAGAGGGGGAAATGCCCTTTGACAATACTACCAATTGCAAGCCATACTCTGAAAGGGTCTTATTTTCTCTTGATCTCTTAAAATTTATATGTGAACTGTTTTTGACTAAACTGGTTGTCCTGTAGACCTCACTACCTCCTCCTTACTCTAATTCTTCCCTTGACCCAGCCCTTCCTTTGTGCAGTCAGCTGCTGGAAATTAACCTGTTACTGGCAGTTATAAAAGTAAAGCTCAGCTTTGAGGCAGATAAACTGTGGGATCCAGCTCACTGCACAGCCATGTGAACACTGGCACCAGTTTTGGGGGACACCATAACAATGTGGGACCAGTGGCAGGCTGAAAGGTGACTGAGGAAAGATGAAACCACCTCTTTTGACACGAGTCCACTCTTAAGTCAGCTTTCAGGGATGGCAGATCAGAACCTTGAGCCTAGAAATGGGAGTGCAGTCATGGAGCTCCCCTGTCAAAGCATAGCTTGTACTGGGTTGTTTTCTATAGCATGTTGTAATAGGCATCTGAGCTATCCCAGGCAGTTTCTTGTCCCGAATATAGTAAGAGAAGAAACTACCATTAATGAAACACTGAAATTGTAAAAATAGTACTATTCTAGTCTTTGATTCAAAGTCTCAAGATGAAGAAAATTCAAAATAAGGAGTAAAATCCCGGATCTCTTACAGCTGATGGAGGTGCCTAGGCAGAGTCAGGTTTACATTCCTGAAGCAGTGGTATGAACATGGACAGTGTAAGGTATGAAACTCATAGCTTTCCAAAAATCCATTGAGATTTACCAGAAACTGTAGAAAATGAAACCTTTTTCCCTGAAGTCACAGGAGGAAGTCCTGGCAAACCTTGTTGCAACTGTCTCCCTTCTCCTTGCAGAGCAGCCATATGACGGTATGTTGCCCCCTGGTAGTGAGATTCAACACCCTCCATCACACTGCAGGGGATCCTCAAGACTCCCTGCATTATTTGTGAAAATTATTATTATTATTATTATTATTATTATTATTATTATTATTGCTGTTGTTATAAATATTTTTACTACTACTTCTGCTATTATTGTGGTGATGCTGTATTTTTAACATCTCAGCCTTCAATAAGTAATTAAATAGTATTTTTGCCACTACCTGAATTTCACTGTCATAGCTCAAAAGAATAAATACAGGAAATGTTCAGTTTTATTTTTCTGTGATAAAAAACAATCTCAAGAAGTTTTATACATCCCTTCAACAATATCATTGGTAAGGCTATTCAATAATAGAAAAATGCAGGCAAATGCTCATGCCTTTCCTGTAGTGAGCATGTGAAATAACCACATTTTTGATGGAAAAAGTGTTGCAGAATACCCACAGTAAATGCATACTCAAAAACTAATTGCACTCCTTTGTTTTATCCCAAATGTATATGCATATGAACAAATATCAAAACATATAAGATATTAACTGCAGTATATACATGTCTATGCAGAAAGTAGGAGAAATACATATGAACACTGAGCAAAAATTCTATTATGCATTCTTAAATCTTGCTCAGTAGCAAATGTATTTATCCACATGCCTTGATATCCAAATAACTTATTCAATTAATATGTCATTGGTTTGTCAAGCTGGCACGTTTTTCAACTAAATGAATAGCAGAATTTTTGGACTCTACCTCATTAAGCTATTTAGGGACAACATTTAGCACCAAGGAAAAACAAAAAAGGAGAAAATGATCCAAGCAGCTTGCAAGGCTGACTGCTTCTGAGTACCTTTGTCTACAGCCCAGGGTAACCACCACACAGCCTCCTAACCCAGCTCCAGAGCAGCTGAGCTGGGGGCTGACTCCCTGCTTGCCTCATTTGGGAAGCTGGCGGATCAAGTCTTTTTCCTTGCACAGCTTTTCATCATGTGGATGAAGACATCCTCTGAGTTAATGCCATCCTATTTTTGTCATGACATGATTTTGCACATCTCTCTTTACTATAGGGAGTGTCAGGGCAGCCTGGGAGTTCCCATGGCTGTGGGAGTTGGGGTGAGCAGCACTCACAGGGACTGGGGAGCCCATGGGGACTGTGATTCTCATATCCCCATATGCCAGGTCTCAGGGGCCACACTCACTGCAAGCCCTTAGGATAGCAAGGGAAGACTGTTTTTTCTGGTGTTCTGTTCAACTAGAAGAAATGGAAACAGAAAAGCAAAATATTATAGTAATAGTAAGAGAAAACATAACCATATTTTATACTAATGAATGCTGACTGGGAAACTCCTTTGCATTTACCAGCAGTTTTTAAACATGTCAAATATTGTATTACTGTGTACGACCTGAACTTCTGCACTTCTGCACAATTTTTACGCAGTGCCTGTGATAAAATTTTGACAAGGTTATCTGGGACTTTCTATGCATAATCAGTGATGATTGACTCACAGCTTCTGGGAGTCTAGAAAAAAATATATACATGGCAGTTTTTGTAGCTCTTCACTTTAAGCACAGTTACAGACATCTCTGCATGTTTGTATCAGTATGACTGAAAATGAATGCAAAAATGACTTTTTTCTTATGCTAGATCTTGCCACTATAAAGACGCCACACACTTGTTCTGCAATGAAAAGGAGGACTACATGGCATATTTGTAGGTTAAGCTCTGAGCAAAAAGCCTATTTGATAGAGCTCTGCACATAGCTGTTGTAAATTCTGTTTTATCCTTGCTAATTTTGTCTCTGCTTTTGACTAAATAATAAATCCCCATTGAATATCTGAATCCTTAAATGCTGGCAGGACTTGTTGAGTGGAATACCTACCAGCGCTGTCCATGCTGCCAAAGTGAAAAGCAACTCCTTTACTCTGTACAGCTCAAATCCAGTCAAAGCCTCTTCTCCAAAGCCTTTCTGAGGCCAATTACAGGTATTTATTCTAGCTCAAACTAAGGGAATTTAACAAGGCCACAGCGTTAATAAGATGCAAATTTGGGCAAAGGTCAGAGATGTCTGGTCCTCTCCCTCACTAACACACATCTCAGGGCAGAAAGAGCTGTGTCCTTTGGGCTGTCCATGGGGAAGCATGACTGCTTTCTTAGAAAGTCTTCTTTTCTCTGCTCTGTGCCATTCACAGGGAGCCTGATGCCAGCCCAGCTGTGAGCAACAGACAGATCCACAGCCTTTCCCCTTCCACACACCAGTTTTTCTGAGCCAACAGCTTTGACCAGGGAGCCCTGGAGAGTCAGCCCAGGGTCAGATTTAGTGCCTTTTAACCACCACAGAAAATCTGGCTTCAGCTGGTTTTTTTTCCCCTTTCAATTCATCACTGACTTCTAAAGAGCAGCTGGTATTTACTGGTGGAGAACGTGCTAGCATTGGTCAGGGAAGGCAGAACAGGCTCAGAAAGAGAAAGAAACACAGGAGGCAGGTAGCATCAATGTAAGAGTAAAGGTTAGGACCATAAGGAGGAAGATATGAAGGAAGTTAGTGTGATATTTAACTCTAACACTATTGACTGATTGTGTTGATTCAGGAAGATATTAAAAGATTTCCAGTGTTTAGAGGTCTCTCCTGCAGAGCTTTTTTCTTTCTTCCCCTGAACAAGCACTGTGAACATTCTCTTCTCCATGCACAAAATCTGAACTCTTCTTTTATTTTATGCTTACTAGGCTGATACGAAGCATTTTGAGCTGCAGTTTTTTCAGGAAGAGTCAGCAATACCTTTGGTTTTGTGTCTGCAGAGGGGTAGCCTGAGAGAAGAAACAGCAGCAGGAGAGGTAGCCACAAGTCTCCTGTAAGGTATCTGCTGGGCCCCACTTCATAGGCTGATGAGTTTTTGGAACAAGCCTTGGTTGTATGGTGGCTCTGGGCTGTTACGCAAACAGCAGAGCAGCTTAGGCATTGCACGAAGAGGGAGAATTTGCGCTGCACCCCAAGCTCATCCAAAAGGTCCCAGCAGCCTGCAGATGCCTGTGCTAGTGGGGTTGAGTTAGTTGCTCCAGAGACATGGAGAAATTGTCCTACCCATCAGGGCCCTGTGAACCACCTGTGTTTCAAGTGCAGTAGACAACTTTTTGCAAGGTGCCTAATTCCTATTCATTTGTGTACTTTGATAGGAAAAAGTATATTTAAGAAAATAGGTCACACACAACAACTCTGCCACTCTCCAGGGTTCAGCTGGTTTTTTTGCCCAGGAACTGGCAATAAGAGCTGCCTTATCAGCAGAGGTGCTACACTGTGCAAAACTGGACAGTTTATGTCTTAGTCTGAGCCTGAGTTAATAGCTTTCTGCACTGGGCTCATCCTACACCACCCTCTCCAGGAATGTATTTCTGGAGCACTGGCTGGGCGGAGGGATGTCCACTGCTTTTCTTCATGGAGCCCAGCAAGACTGGATTATAAAGTGCAGGAGTGTAGGTGCCACCTTGAATTCAGAGCAGCAATACCCACGTTGTCCAGTTTTTTTCCATCATTGTCTATGGCTTCAGATGATACCTTTGAATTCCTATGAATGGCTCAAGCCAGGAGATCAAAGGTGGAACAGGCCCACTCGAAACTACAATTTCCACATTTCATATGTGGAAAATATATGAGGTAAAATATTGCTCCAAGGCCAAGTTTTTGGATAGCTGTAATCAGCCTGAGCACCAAAGTCACACATGTGTGCTCAAGTAAAGCCAGTCTGTCACTGCACCTATGGCCCAGAATCCTCAATTCTATTTACTAAGTGCTTATCTGAAAAGGAAATGGAATAAATCTGTCAGTGGCAGTCTTAAATTACCTCTCAGCATGTGCTGAGCAAGTGCTGGATGCTGTTTCCTGGTGAAGAAGGTTGTGCAAACTGACACTTTGCCTCTCTTGAAGGAGTCTGCTGTGGATCACACAGAGGGCCAGCTCCTCACCAACTCCCCCCACAGCCCCAGCACCCAGGGTGCTTCCTTCCTCCTTCCTCCCATGCTTTCCAGGATAAATATGCGGGATAAATGAAGTGCAGTAGGGAGAATCTCTTGCTTACTGTACAAGACTCTAGTAGGAAATGCCCCTTTGATACTGAAAGGTGTTACTGCAGGTCCTGTTGTTACACCTAAGTTAGAGCTAAATGGGGCAGCTCAAAGGCTGGTGTCACTGAAGGACCTGCTCACCTGTGCTCAATGCCTGGGGGCTGGGAATCACATTTGCTTGCAGATTTGGCTGACAGTGCTGCAGCACAAGTGTTTCATGCCTGGCTCAAACCTCCTTTACATCCTGGATTCCCCAACACCTTGATCTTTCTCTTGTATCACCTACTCTCTAGTGCTGGCACTGTCTTAGTTTTTATGAGTCACACGGTCCGGGATGCAGAGACAGTGAGGACAGAAAGGCTACCACAGGCATCTACTTTGATCTTCTATAATAGACAGACCACAGGATTGCTCTGATTCAGTCTTTGCTACACTCAGGCTTTTAGAAAAATCTGTTATGAGCCAAATGCATCATGAACTGGCTAAGTGAGTAGTGTGTGTGTGTGTGTGAGCACTGACCAGCTGGTGTCTGTGCTAGACACCATGGCACACAATCACAGCTGCCCTCCCCTGAGTAAGGGCACGATTCAGCACAGCCCTCTGCCCCATTGCTGGCTGTCAGGACACTTATGGACTAGTCATAGCTTTGAGATTTATATTTTCCCACTGCCTCACCTCAGTAATGCTGGTTTGTAACTGGACAAACACACCAAAGATATTTTAAATTTGCCTGAGTGGGAGAGGAAGAGGAAGAACAAGGGGTGGAACTGAAAGATGCATAGATTTTGCTATTCCTAGGAATGCTTGTGAAAAATTCCCTGTATTTGGCCAGCTCGATTTTCCATCTTTTGTATTTGTCAGAGTGAAGACTAACTATCGTATCTCTCTTCCCCATGTTTAAAAAGCAAACAGCTCCCTGGCCAGCATACATCTGAGTAAACTAAATAGGTTAGAACCCTTGTTTTCTTTCTCAAGAGACATGTTTTTCAGTCCCTCAGTAATTTCTGTGGCCGCTTCCTGAATCTTCTCCGATTTCATCAACATCCTCCTTGACTTTGTAGGCACAAACATTTCAGCAGCAGCCTTCCCATGGGTATGACACAAACCTCTCTATTCCTTTTGATCTGTGCTGCTATAATCAGGATATAGGAAACACGAGAGCAGGTGGTTTTGCCATCACCATTCTGAAGCTCATGTTCAGCAGGTGATGTGCCAGGACCCCCAGCCTGCACTACAGCCCTCCCCAGAACTCAGCTCGCAGTCTTTGTAGAGGCATATTTCCATTATAGGCCACACTCAAATATAGATTGTTTACTTACATCTTAGTTACTGACAAGTTCATATTGCTGTATATCAGAGACCTGTTTTCTTCAGAATTGATTGGTGCACCTTTTATTTCTTTAAACATTTGCAAATAGCTGCGTTTCTCCAGGTTGTTATTGAAGACTTTTAAATGGCATAACGTTAAACACTTATCTCTGTGGGAGCCACTAGAAATGTAACCATGAAAACAAAAGTCAGAATTACTTTCTGAGACTTACCAGCAAATTTTTAATCCACTCTGACTCTTAATCAAAATGCCATGCCGTGCCACATCATACACCCTGCAGAGTCTGTTACAACAACCTCAGCTAGATTTTACAATCAATCTCACAGTATTATCAACAGATAACAAGCTACTTTTTCATAATTGCACTTTGTTCAGCATTAAATATACCACTTTCTTTTAGTTTTTTATTAGTTGACTCTCAGATCAGCTATACAGTATTTTACCTGGATTAGTTTCAGGCTATTGGACTTACAATTGCATGGACTCTTATTTGTCTTGCCAAGGAAGATTGGCAAGATATAGCTGATTACCTGGGTTTTTTTCCATGAGTGCTACAACTGATGTTTAGGCAAGATTTATTGTGACCTTGGCTGGATTGTTTGGGGAATTTTTGAACTACAAGATGAGTGTGTGGAGACATCAGCCTTTTTGTCATCCAGGAAGCTGCTGGGTTCTGGTCCACTGCACAACTCCTTTGTTTTTCCTGGGCTGAAAACTTTAGATATGGAACATTTTTATCTCCAAGGTCAGACGAGAGAGAAAGGAATGGAGCAAACCTCAGGCCTGATACCAGGAGAGCAGGAGAAGAGTATGCAGGGAGGTTGTGATGCTGCAGGGAGTATGACTGCGGGTCCCACAGTGGCAGCATCACTTTTGGAGTCCCTGTGTAAGATCCAAATTCTTTCCATCATGTTCATCACTGTTGCTTCCCTGAGCTCCTGTCCTCTGTGCTTCCAACCTTTTTGTGGGGGATGTAAAAGCCTAGTGTGTATCTCTACACTCTGTTCCTTTGCGTCCCACTTCAGTTCTTCATTAAACTGTGCTGGAAGGGATAGAAACTACAGCTTGTTGTCCTTCTGTCTCTTACTCTGGTTCTAGAAAACAGAACTTACATCTACTGAAGAGTTCAAGTTCTCCCGGTATTTCCTGAAAAAACAAACTTTCTCCACCTGAAGGTCATGAATAGAGGCTGTTGACTGCCTGAGATTTGTCTGCAACAACAACGTTGCTTTTCTATTTTTACCTTTAGTTTCCTCAAAAGGGATTTGACATACAACACAACTGCAGTAGGAGAGGGCTCCTAACTAGAGCCTGAAGCCAAGCACAATAGTTTTGGTGAAGCTGTGAGCCTGTATTTATTTTCATTAACAGTGTGGAGTAGAGCTGAAGCTGGTATGAATCAGACCAGCTGGTGTGTCTTCAATGGACCTGTCCCTGGTGACATCTGTTGTGGGTCTGATGCTGAAATGAAGGACATGCTGTATAAGCAGATATGGGTGCGATTATTTTTTCTGTTGAATCCAAAATACATGGAGAATGGGGCAGGTGCTTTATACAGAAAGAGTCAAATAAAGTAGCTGAGATAATAAATGTGCCCTTTTGCCCTTCACAGACATGCAGAAAGTAAACTCAGCTCTTTCATTAAAACGATTTGGCAGTAGAACTGGATTTGTTGGGTCCTTGTAGTCATGCCTAGGACCTTGTCCCAGTTTCTTCCTTTCCCCTTCCACCTGCTCTTTAAATAGCTGCCTGAATAGCTGTAAAACAAAGACAGTGCTGAAAATCAGATGCACTCTTTCTAAATAAAGCAACAATTTAAAATCCCCTACGTGAATAAATAATCCATATGTTGCCTGAATCTTTTATGACATGAATTCCAAAAACCAACTTAAAAAGCTTTCTCTGTTGTTTTGGAACTGGGTCAGAAAACTCGCTCAGGGAATTTTTAATGAGCTAGGCAAGCCTCCTAGCTCTGGGTTAGTGGTTCAAGCACGAATCAGGTTAGTAGGCAGCAGAATTTGTCGCTGCAGCTGAAGAAGCCAGACACACTCCTCAGCCCAGACACCCACGTTGCCATGGGCAATAGTGGCACAATGAGCACAAAAGCACAAGGAAAAATGGGAAAAGGGTCTAGAATATGAGAACTGCTGAACCTCCTTTCATTCAACAGAAACCCTTTAACCCATGCCCCAGCTTGGACATTGCCCTCCTGTGCCCTCAGTTTCTTTCAGCACCTTCTCCCCTACCTCCAGCTGCAAAGGGACCATTAACCTCAGCCGGCTCACAGATAATGAAATAGCTGCTTTTGTCAAGGGAAACCTTAATACATATAAATGGGTACCAGTTAGCAGAAGCTGAAAATATAATTTTTTTGGAGCTGTGAATCTTCACTGTTGACAAAATTATCAGGCTTGATGTTGTCTTGACCGGCACAGCCTATTTTTGGTCCTTTATGATTGCTCTGTAGATCTTGTATAGACTAACTGTGCCCAAGTTTTTCAGTGTTTTTCTCAAGAATTTTACTAAGATAAATTATTTCATGATTTTTTTCTTCTTTTCTTTACCACGCTTACTCTGTCCTTTTAATTTGACAGCTTTTCCATCCTAATTTTCCTAATTCTCAAAGGAAGACAGTGCTACTAGGGTCATGTTTCTTTCACCAATTCCAACTATACCATACTGCTCTTACTGCTCAAACACCTCTGTTTCCTTCCCAGCTTTCAGACACTGAATATAACCAGTACCACTGCCTCAGTCATTCAACCCCAACATTTTGATTGATAAATGTCTCAGATATCTCATCTTAATGTTCACAGGCTGGGTCCTACAGCCCTCATGTCCCACATGGATGCTGTCAAGGGACCATGGAAAGGACGTGGATATATGAGGAGCTACCCAAGGCACAGCTCTTTAGCAGCATCCTGGCACCCTGGATTCCCTGGCTGACTTCCCATCTGAATTCCATCCTCCTTTTTTTCTGGAAACTGAGATTCTGGCAAAGGCTGCAGTATGCTGGAGTCTGCTGCAATACGGAACCTGTGGACTGGGCAGTGTCTGGGTCACATTGGTGTGATGTTTTTTCCTATTTTTCCTCTGTTCCAGGTGTGTCCCCCAATAAAAGCAGAAGGGGAGCTCAGGTACTGCATGGGGCTCTGTGATCAAACCAAGTGGCCTACACAGGCTGTGAGTCCTCCTTAAGTGCTTCCTTCAGCCCTGACCCTGCTCTGCCAATGAGGAAAGCATTGCCAAAGGGTCAGGTGCAGACAGGAGCACCTATTTTGTCCACTTACACCTTTTTATTATGAAGGATTGATAAGTATGTAAAATATATCTTTCACAAGTTAGAGGAAAGCAATTAAGAATTAAGTTGCAGGTGTAAAACGACATTTCTTTTGTATGTTCCACAAAATGATAAAAACTCTATCAAATCACTGAGGCTGCTTCTGTGACTCACAGAAGAGCCTTAAGGAAAAAGATGGAGCAGAAAGAAGGGAATTGTGGAAATGCATTTGATCAGATTTGTACTTTTTGGTATTTTAAAACACATCTGCAAATACTCACAAAGCAGTTTTTAGTGCTGTACCTCATTCTGTCTGACTGAGATGTTAATGTTACAGAATCCTATAAAAATCAATAGTAAATCTTTCAGACTGTGCTAGACAGGACAGCTATCTGCTCACAAATCTCATTTTCCAGTTGTCCAGCTGCTGGGAATTAGAAGATCACCAAACAAAACAGTGTCTGTCGGGTTTAAATACTTCCCTTAGCTGTATTTGTGGAGCTAACAGAAAGGAACCAGTTAGCACAGTGGGACAATCAGGAAAGAACATATATTTGGGGACGGTAAAAAAGGTAAGGTTTCTTTCAGACATGACAGCCAGAGGAGTTCCTGCCTCTGGAACCTAACCCAGTCATTAGGAATTAGTCTCTTCATGCACATTTCAGTGGAAACCATGGTTATGCCCTAAATATCCAAACACAGCATTTTTCCTATGCTGAAGGGAGGCTGTGAATTGCACTGGAAAAATTTTAAAGACTTATTGCAAAAGAAAACTACTAATAAGAAAAAGAATATAAATAAGAACAGACAATAACTGCTGGTTTATTTTACTTCTTTCTTCTGTCATATGAAGGGTAAAAATAGAGATATTTACCGAAAAAGATTTTTTGTGAACACTGCAGATATGCAGATCCTAATGCAATGATCTGTTTGCATAAAGAAATATGAGTGTTAATTAGCGTGAAATAGGAAGAGTAAATGTCCTGTCACTCCCAGCTAAACCAGAGTCAGGCATTTCAGATCTTTTGGCTTACCTGAAAAGAGAAAAGCCAAGGTTAGGGTTGGGTGAATGATTCAGAAAATGCCATTTCTGGAGGGAGGAAGGAAGGAAGGGAGGGAGGAAGCCCTAAGGAGACAAGCCCTAAGGACACTAAACATAAAGGCAGAGGAAGGCTGTGAAACCTTGACACCACTTACTTTAGGGAACTTGTTACACTAAATAAACTATACTCCTAGAAGAACAAAATGTTATTTGGATAGGGTCTGGATATAAACAGATTATTTCTGAAGCTCAACAAGGAACATATTTGACTGATCTCTCTCTGCGAGGGCCCTTTGGCACCAAACTCGATGTTATTAAAACTTAGGGGAAACTAACATATAATACCTTATTTAGAGGTGCAGAAGGTGGTTAGTAACAATCAAAAGGCTGTTTGAAAAGACCTGGAAATAATACAAGACTGAAGGAAATTGGCAAGGTCACTGAACCACAGATCTCAGCACTTGCATCAGGTGATCCTTTTCTTAAGTGCTTTGTTTCAAGCCTGGTTACGTTCAGAACTAATACACGTGTTGGTCATTCCCTATCAGGCAAAATTTAAATAAAGGACAACCATTTGATTTTTGACAACGTATATTTGATTTTTATCTCTGTCACAGTTTAGCATGTATTTGACATGCATTTTGAAGTATCAGCATTATGATGTGTTGATGACACACGCTGAAGTTCTATGAGGGAAAGAAACTTCCTGGGGGGTGATTATCCACAAACAGCCCTTTGGCAATTTCTCAGGGGTATGTGGTGCAGTAGAGGACATTGGACTAGTCTTGTATCAGGTCGCAATTCTAAATTTTTTAGTTCACAACTGCCTTTCTAAGAGGGAGAAATATGTTTTTAGGCAGTAAGGATTAGCATCTCAGGTAAATATTTAATGATAAGAAGGTTGCTTTCCTCCGGTCCGGATCTCTGGATGTGTCTCACAAAAGTTCTGTAATACTTAGGTACACAAATGAGCAACTCATGAAATACCATGACTCAGAGGTGGAGATCTCACTGTAATCTGAGTTGCCTGACTTGCTTTTACTTTGAGGGGTTTTTCTTCGGCTTTCTGTGGACTCCAAATTTCTGTTCCCAGAAAGGACCTTGCAATCTGATAAGTACGAGCGATTTGTTCCAGCACTGATCAGACTAAACATGCACGTTTTGTTCTTTATGTTCCAACAATAGAGGCTTTGTGGTAGGGCATGGCTCCCTGCCACCCAGGGAAGAAAGGACAGAGAGAGCCCAGCGCTGGTGCAGCCATGCGGGTGGCACTTTCTGGGCATGTCACTGTGCCACACATCCACACATGCTGCACCATTACATCCATAAATGTGACCCACTGCTGGTCTGCAAGGGCAAGTCATGGGTTTTTAACAAATAGAGGCATGATAGGAAGAAATTGTATTGAATTCCTCATTGCAAAATTTTTGTTAAAGGAATTACAAGTGATGTCTGTGAAATTGTCTGCCATTGTCACCGCTGCTCCCAGTTGCTCTGCAGTCCCTCAGTGGAGGACTGCAACCTCTAAAACAGGAAGGTAGCTACGCTGAGAGACTACACTTACAGCCAAAGCTGGGGGAGAAGATTAGTCCTGAAGACATTTCTGTGACCATTCTTCACAGGTAAGTTACAGCAAGTGTTTGCAGGACAAAAAGACTTTCCTTCTTGGAGAAGAAGGATGTCCTCAGTGAAAGGAAGGGATACATGGGCTTTTCCAGGTAAACTCCTGCCATGTAAACTCAGCTTTTTTGTTTTTTCTTTGTTGTTTTGGGTTTTTTTGGGGTTTTTTTTTGGTGGAGGTTTTTTGGAAGGAGAAAAAGATAACTGATCCCAAAGTTTCTTTGTAACATTTTGAGACTGAAACATAAAAAAATCAAATGTCAAAACTTTTAGACTGAAACACCAAAAAACAGTCACACTGAGATACAGCCCTCAATCACTTTCATTTTTTGTTCTTCATCTTTCCACCTCTCTATTTGTTGTCCATTTTCTGACTTGCCTCAGCCCAGGTGTATTCTGGCCTCATAGAAGAAGAAAGAAGGACTAAATAAAAGGTCAGACTGGGGTGAAAAGAAATGGAAAAAAAGGAAAGATGAAGAGGAGGGAATAAAAAATGGGCAGGAATTTGGTGTGTGTGCCCTATGTCCTCTGAACTTAGATCTCCCCTTCTCCAAGGTGCACAAGTACACAAGGATCTTCCTGGGCCATGTGATGTAGGTCCTGCTACTACTGTGGAGTGCCTATCTCAAAGTATTCAAGTACCATCTCGACTGCAATTTGAGTTTTATCCTTCACTACTGTGCAGGAATTCAGAGCAGCACTTCTCAGCTTGGATGCTTAGATGTTTTGACCTAGATTCCAGGTCATGGTTATTGATGGCTGGTTCCTATCTGTATATTCTTGTGACAGTGCTGTCCTTTATCTTTAGCAACGCCTTTCATGGCTGTGCCGTGTTTGTATCTCATAGCCACAAGTAAGGAAAGCATCCAGGTCTTGGTTAATGATAACATGCAGTGAAAACATATTGTGAGCTTTAAATGTCTGTAGCTGAATAGTAGGAGAGACATTTAGGTTCTAAGGAATGACTGTTCTGTCAATGCTTGGGGGGTGAGATATCTTAAAATAGACACAAGTAGCTTAAAATACCATATGGTATCTTACAATGTTACGATTTACTTTATTAAGACTCCTCCACCCAAAAATGAGAATTTTTCTCTTCTCACTTTATTTGCATTTCCTCTTCCAATCTGAGGATTTCACCATTTCCCTTTCTTTTTGCCCCGTTGGATTTCCTCCAGTGTTGTACCTGCAGAAGAAGACAATGTGGAGGTGTCTTTCCAAAATCTCCTTACCAGAACTAAGAGCAACAGCAAAGCTAAAGATTAACAAGCAGCAGATGCAGGGAAGAAGGCAGATGGAGAATGAATGTAGCAGGAAGCAAATCCAAAATATCTCTTCAGGGATCATTAACATACAGAAACATATTAAACTCTCACAGAAACCCTTCCCCACCCAAAAAAACCCCCAGAAACCCCACTCAAAATAAAACAAAAAACCCCATGAAAAATATGTCTTTGCCAAGGAAATGAAGACTCTGGATTTGCTATGCAAAAGCTGTGTAACCCATTGAGGTTTCCAATATTTCACTTACAATACTACATTAAGTAGCAGTTGTACTCATTAGAAAATGCAAGCAGAACTTGTGCCTAAATCCCTACGCTGCTAATCATCAACAATTCAGAGTGAACTGCTCTCTTTTCTGATGCAGAATTGTAGAATGAAGATCAAATCAAACATTGGTTGGGAATGTGAAACAGAAGTAACTCCAACATGTACTAAAGAGGTTCCCTTGCCTCACAATCCATCATCTTTGCTGCAATGAGGCAGAATTTTTAAATTGTATCATGCCATACATTGCATCCCCTGGATGGATTCCAGGGGCTTTGCAATCTAGTCACAAATGATAAGCAGGAGACTCTTTTGGCTTTGAAGTCCATCACTGGTGTCTGTCTTATTCTCATACCCCAGTCTTCCTGGTTTAGGAATTTGTCATGAGAGACCAGAGTTAAAGACATCTATGCATGAAACCCCACATGGATTTTGTCTGAGTGAGAAGTGTATAACTGATTATCCCTTCACAGCCTTTGAATATGGGTGGGCTCCATTGTTTGGCTTTTCTTTGTGCCTTTATGACCATTATGCATATGTCATAGATTTGAAAATACAGTCAGACTAGACCCAACCGAGTAAAAAATAATTTTGACATAAATGGGATTTATTTTTTCCTTGAATCATTGCCACAGGATTGGTCTGACATTAGGATCTGTGGGATTCCAGATAGCACACTTATCTATCCTGCCCTCTTGACAGCTATTTATACCATCTTCTCTTTCTGAAGGATCAGCAGTTTAACTTAGTAGGACGTGGGACTGGATTCTGCAAGATGAGCATAAGCCAAAGGGTATTAAAAAAAATAAAAAGCAACCTAAACCCCAACAGCAAAGAAAAGAACCTGACTTCAAAGCAGTCTCTATATCACCCAAACCAGTCACAAGAACAAAAGCTTCTCTGGGATATTCTGAAACAGTGTACCTTTCTGTGGAAAAAGTTACACATCCTTCTTGACCAAAGCCTATCATTCCTAGGCTTCAATTTGTGAACTTAGATAGTTGAAAAGTTTTCTCACTCTGAATTCAAAGAGAATATAACATTACACAGATTTCAACTTCTGCTCTGACAGTGCCTTAAGAAACATTTTTAGGATTAAATATTACATAAGAAAACAATCCCTGTACCTGTCAGTGTAACACCATCTATGAGTGGCATGCTGCTGACTTCTTTCCCAGAGGGAAGCAAGTAGCCTATTTATTTAGAGATCTGTTATATGACTCAGTCAATGACTCCTCTGTCTTGTTCCCTAGCCTATTCATTAGCTCTAATTAGAAATAAAAGCCTGGAAGATCAAACTGGCTCTGCTCAGTTAGGTTATTGATTACAAAATTTAAGACAATAATCAATAAAGGCATAAATTCCTTTCATTTTTAGAGACCTAAGGCACTTCATTGCTCCTAAGCGCCACTGTTCTTTAGAGCTATTCTGTACTCCAGACTCAGAAAATTCTATTCCAATATGCTAAATACCCTACACTTCCTATTACTGGAAGTAATTAAAGGTTGAAGTAGCCCAAAAGGTAAAATCAGTGTGCTTTGTGCAAGGACAAGCAAAGCAGCACCTGCCAGCATCTACTGCCTCACTGTGGATGGCATCACCTCCTGGTCCCTGCATACAGGCTGGCTGAGGGGCAGCAGGGTCACAGCTGTTGGGGCTGCTGTCTGTCCTTTTGGGGCAATGGGCTCTTTTGGGTAACTCACCCCATGGCTCAGATTTGTCAGTGGCTGAGATTTGAGTGTTACTGGCAAAATATTCCCCACTTTCACCTCCCAGTCAAGCTACTGGTCTCAGTTCAGTGAAAATTTGACAAAAATAAAAGAAACAATCTAGGATCCTGACCCACACTGCCAGTGTTTAGTCTGAGTGTGAGAGAAAGGGTCTCCTTCTGTACATATCCAGGGAATTCAGAGAAAGTAGGGCTGGATTAGTGAAGGCCCTGTTGAAGACTGTGTGAAAGACAAGTGTGAAAAATACACAGCATGAGTATGTCAATCTCCTAATTCAAACAAAATGTTCAGCCAGATTCATGTTACACTGACAAGTCAGGAATTTAGGAGGGAAGAGGAAGTGCATCTATGAGTATGTCCCTTGTAACTAATTTATCCAGCTAAAAATAACATTAATTATGATATTGTTTTGTCTTGAAAGCCTGGGTATCAGGAGAAGATTTCCACTTCAAGTAGTCTGAAAATGGCATATTCAGAACCAAGAGCGATGGAAGAACAGTTCTCTACATGAAGCCCTATGTATTACTGGATTAGAATTTGCTTAAATCAGAGAAATGTAATTTTATGCATTTTAAGTTAGTTGTCTTAGCTTTTAATGTTAGCCTCCTAAAATTTTAGAAAACACATCAGTCACATGGTCCATGGGGCTGAGCATAATCAACGAATGTCTGTTGGTGAACATCTGGCTTTCGTTGTTGCTAACATATCTTTAAATAGTTTTTAATTAAAAACATGAAGCCCTTCTCCTTTCAGTGTAGACACTGCCCTTGACAGAAAATTATACCTTTTCAGACAGCAGGTAGAGCAAGAAGTACATATGTGTTCTGGTGAGTAACTATAACAACAAGGAGGACAAAAAAAAGCCCTAAGCCAGAAATGAATCGTCAGGGCAACAAATTAGCCTGCTTTGGGTTTGAGGCCTTGCACAGAAAGCAATGCAGATGGACATCCCCAGATTTTTTACCAGGACCACTTTAGCTGGAATCTGAAGGCTAAAACCAAGGAGCTGCAAGTTAGAAGATTCAAATTGCAGATTTACAGAAGTGTAGGCCAAACTACCAAGCCTTCTTTCATCATAGATATAAATTGCTTCCCAGTGACAAAACCATACAAATTTTGAAAGAGCATATAATATTGAAATAAGGTAGTGTAGCTTGATGCAGTTTTGTTAAAAATAAATCCTCACAGTGTTTTCCATATTGACTACTCCTTCACTGTAAAAAACCAGAAGAAAGGGGACTAAACTACGGCTGTTTATATGAGCATGATTGTAACAACCTTATTACTAAATCTATGCAAAATCTGGAGTACCTGCAGAAGTTCATGCAATTTCAAGCTGTCCTAAGCTTGTCAAATAGCTTTCAATGATGTCATGAGAGAATGTATGGGAAAAGCATATTTGCCCTTTTTTATTCTTCTACAAAATATGTTCACTTGCCAAGTACAAAAAAGTGCTTTAGAAGCAGGAAGTTTCAGAGGAAAAATATGCTGCTACTTCTGCCGTCTTTCCTCCTGGACAGACGTGACTTCGGCTACACACACCTGCATTCCCTGTTTGGCACCTTTGCCAGAGGCACTTGCTGATCTACTGCTCCAAGACCAGCTGGGAGAATCTTGGTGGCATCAGGCAAATGGTGGCATCAGCCCTCCTTTTTATTCAAACTGACCAGAGGCCGTAACAGAGAGCATTATATATGGGGGCTGGCACAGAGAGAACACGAAAGAAAGTGTCCTTACAAAAGCCACCAAGCAGGACAGCTCATTTCCTTCAGCTCTCAAAGAGGAACCAGTGCCCTTCACCTGCCCAAATGCTTTCTGATGGTGGTGGGAGCCTGGCTGGTTGCTCTTCTCTGCATGAAGAAGGGAAGGTTTCCTATGTATCCTCTGTCCAGGGTGTGCCTGTGGAGGTGTAAGTGGCAGATGAGAGCTAAGGGCAAGCACTTCCAGATATCCAAGAGCTCTTCCTGTTGCCAAGGCCTTGAGGACATCAACCCCTTCAGTGTGCACGGGGCATGTCTCCACACACACCTGCTGGCAATGGGACAGCTTGCCAGCCACCCTCACATTCCTCAGCTCCATCAGCCCTCCCTGTCTGGGGCAGGGAGTGAAGCAGGAGATGAAAGCCAGAGACCTGTGGGCAAGACACATGTCCCTGATCTGCTGCAGGAACCATGTAGGTGGTCCTGGTGCAGCCCTCGGCAAAGGCTCTGCCTGAGGGGGTGCCCAGCTGGCAGAATACACACATTGAGAAAATTGCTGTTTCAAATGACTGGTCTTCTGAGATGGTTTGTGGTGTCTGATTTTTGAACATTTACATGAAAAGACAAGGGAAGGGAATGAAAACAAGGGAAAACATTTTAATGTCAAGGCCTTTTGACAACACGGATGACATCAGGCCTTGCTGAGTTTTAAGTTCAGGATCAAGAAAATTGTTGGTTTCTTGAGTTTTCCTGCTGGAAGGACCAGAACCTTACAGTGCACAGAGAGCCCTCCCCCACCTGCTGGCTTGGCAGGAGAGGGAACAACACCACCACAACAGCATAAATACACTTCTATAAAGGCTCTTAATTAAAAAAAAAAAAAAAAAAGGGATTGTATATTTCATCCACATGACACGGACACATTCATATGTGTCATATTATATGACGCATACTTGGAATATTTACATGACTGATGAGCATATTAATAAACCAGGCTTTGACAGGAAAATGTATTTCAAGGGTTGGATTTTTTTGACATAGAGCTCTTCTGTGCTGGAGATAATTAGTGCTGCCTGCTTTCCCCTTGTTCACAGTAGAATTTTTTCCCATATTACAAAGATTAGTCAGAGCTTATAAAAATCCTGTTCAGTTAAATCTAACTAGTAAAGAATGGTAGACCACATGTCAAATAAGAGGCAAAGAGAAAATCAAAATAAAAGCTGATTCATTTAAATAACTATTTGAAAATCAATTCTGCATTTTGTTCTCAGCATGAAGTAGTTCATAATGAATATTGATTTTGATGACTACTTTTACTATTTTTGCTAGACTAAGAACTGTATTAAATGTTTACCTCTGAATAGGGATGAACAAACCAGCTTGGAAAAAAATGTGTTTACTCCTCCAAGCATTCTCTGAATCCTTACTCATTTAGAGGATGAAACCCTGACTGCATCTGGCCTGAGAGTCTGAACTTCAGCATCCATGGGATCTTCTGCTTAGTCTTCATATAAACGAGATCCACACCTCTTCTTACATGGTGGCCTTTTCACTAGGAGTGTGCTATGCTGCAAGAAAGGTGGATAACATGAGTTTGTTATCTGCAGGGTGTGGTAACTGTGTAAATATGTTTTTAGAGACTGAGATGGGATAATTCCAGTAGTAGTGATGGAGGCATCCCTCTTTCAGTATTATTTTTTCTTTATTGCATTGTTGTGCAGTGCCTCAAACACAGAAGAGTTCAAATATCTCCTGCCATCATTACTTTTGCAAGGCAATCACTCCCAAATTATTGCCATAGACTTTCTGGCTTGTTTCCTTCAGTGCAGCCTGGAGGGGCCTGCTTTGTGTTGTTCTGCAAACCTCAGAGAGATTGTGACAGAAGACAAGTATGTCAGAAACATTTCTGCAGGTCCAGCTGGGAGTAGGTGCTGCTAGCAGAAACTCCGTGGCAGAAATCAACAGCAAGATGGGAAATCCAGTGGGAAGGAAAAAAATATGTTCTTTCTTAGTAATTTTAAATAAAGTTGACCTAATATATTTTTAACTTTTATGAGCATGAGCACCAGTTTAATTTGCCCGCAACACCATTAAAACATGCAGTTAGTATTAACTAAACAGTCCATCTCTCTCTATGGTGGTGCATCATCATGTGTCATGGAGCAAGTACCCTTTACTCTGCCAAAACAGAGTTTATATTAATCTATAATATACTGACAGGAAGATATTTGTGGTTTTTTTTAATCAAACTTGATTCTCCATACTTAATAAACTTTACTTGTAATTTGAACATGAGGAATGCCTCTCTTATTACAAGGTGAAGCCTTTTTTTTTTTTTTTTAAATGAACAGCCAGCACTATTTGCTTGCAGCTGAAGTGTCTTATTAGCGTTTTATGTATTTACAACTATTATCATTTTCTATGACAGGATCTTCTTCCAGCTACATGCTATGCAATGTCTTCTCAAAGGAAAACCAAAGGTCTATATAATGTAACAGGGAATTGTGGTATCACAGGACAATGTGGGACCACAGGAGGTCTCTGGTCCAGTGTCTCTGAGCAACCTCACCCCTGCATGACTATCCTCGTGGTGAAAACTGTTTTCAGCATATGCCCATTTTCCCCTGAGCTCCTTAAACCTCATTGTTCAGGTTGTCTCCAGCCAGAGGAGGGGATGCATGCATCTGTATGCCTTCAGCATTTCTACCAAATCCAAATCAAGGGTGTGGCAGGAATAGCTATTGTAATTTTTTTCTTCTAATATGAACCAAGGTGCTGCATGGCAGGGAGAGGCTGGAGAATACCCAGTTCTTGCTCCTACACAGGTCAGAAATAAGGTTGGTCAGGTTGGGTGCCTCAGTACATGTGCACTCAGCCTTTAGACCCTTTGGATCCACCAGTGAAGACATAGGTCCTGAAAAGCCAGAGAGCTGAGAAAAGCCTATGTTGGTGCCTGAGTGGGAGAGATATTTCAGAACAATGCTGCACTGAAATGGAAAACCAGCAGGTCCACTTCTGGAGAGATACCAAGTCCATTCACCAGGCACATATTGTTTCTTTCCTGGAGACTGACAGATAAATGTAGGTAGACACAAGCCTCATATATTGTCAACTCATCCTTGCCAGGTGAGAAGATAAATGAAGTAAACACAATAAAATCTGACTTGGCCCAGGCACAGGGATTAACAGTTTTGGCAAAATATACAGCAAGAAGTGGTGGCATAAAAGATAGGAGAACTGTAGACATAAATCACTTCTGAAGTGAGACACCTAATGCACTGGCAACATGAGCCCTAACTTCAGGAGAAGGGAAGAGCACCATCTGCTGAATGACGAAGGCAGTTATTGCTTTTCTTCCTCTTACATGGAATCATTGGAAAAGACCTTTGAGACCATTGAGATCAACCATTAACCCAGCACTGCCAAGCCCACCACTAAACCACATCCACAAATGCCACATCCATTCTTTTCAAATACCTCCAGGGATGGTGACTCAACCTTCCTGTACAGCCTTTTCCAATGCCTGACAACCCTTTCAGTGAAGACATTTTGCCTTATACTCAATTGAAGTGCAGTTTGACACCATTTCCGCTTGTCCTGTCACTTGTCACCTGGGAGAAGAGACTAACCCCCACCACATTGCACCCTCCTTTCAGGCAGTTGTAGAGAATGAGATCTCCCCTCAGCCTCATTTCCTCCAAGCTAAACAGCTCCCTCAGCCACTCCTCATCAGACTTGTGCTCCGGACTTTTCATCAGCCCCATTGCCCTTCTCTGGACTCACTCCAGCACCTCAACATCTCTCATGTATTAAGGGGCACAAAACTGGACACTTTCAGCAGAAGTTGCTCATTCACAGACAAACCAGCAAGTACTGGAGACTGTATGGGGACGTTACTTAACATGTATTAACAATTGGCTGGGTCATATCAGGGAGAAGAAATTATCACATCCCTCTCAAATCGGTAAGACACTCCCAGAACTCTGACATTCACAGCAGCCATATTGTCCGAATACTCTCTTCACTCTGCTGTCTTTTACCAAAATCACAGAAGATACCCAGAAGGATTGTCAGGACCAGCTCTTTATTTACTAGCCCATACAGGGATCCAACCCACAATCCTGGTGTTACTAGCTTCATGCTCTAACCAACTGAGCTAATCTCTAGCTAAGCTAACTCATTAAAATTTTAAAATATTTTAAAACAAGAAAAGGCCAAAAGGGGATTTAGTTAAAGATTAATCAATAATACTATTAATGTAATGGATTGTGAGTCAGCCAGGAAATCATTCATTTGGATTGACCTTTCCTACTATTGCAGTAGGGTGCTCTTCCACCTATCATCAGGCCTTTGCTCCCCACTTAAATATGCTCTTAGAATAAAATAAACCTCAGATTTATATATCTAGACTTTTTTTGATCATGAGTTTATGTTATTTCATAGTTTGGCTTTTTAAAGCACTTGCTAAATTTGCTTGTAATATGAAGCTTCAGTAATCCACCATCCTCCCACACTGCAGTCTGTTCCATCCTACACCACATAAAGATTCCTTTGCTGTCACGGGGTGGGAATTGTGCACAGAAGTGCCTAAAATAGATTCAAAAGGAAAAGAAGAGCTACAAAGAAAAATGGGAAGACACTCTCAGTGTTCTGTTCTGCATGCAGCACAAAATGCATGTTCACATCACCATGTCTTTTGAAAAAACTGGCCCTGTACAAGGAAATTCAGGTTAATCTCACCATTTTGGCTCAATTTTTGAAAGATATAACCTTATTAAAAATTAGCTTCTAAACTCTGGCCAGCTCAACAAGCAAGGTATTACCAGTTCTGGAAAAAGGAATAACAGGTCTCGAACCAGAGATGCAGCCATTGCATTTAAAAAATCTGGCCTGTGTCTATTGCTTGCACAGTGGAATGTATTGGTCTCCACAACACAACCATTGCTAAAGACAGCATAATCACATCAGAAGTCCCACCTGCACACTTCCTCAGCTTCTGGTACTTCACTAAACATTTTAGCAAAATTATACTGTGACATCTGATTCACTCACGCCCTGATCCAAATGAATACATGACATGGTAACATAATTTTTCTTCTTTTACTTGAGGCAGTTTTTAAATTACTCTAAAGGATTGCCAAAGAGATGGTTTTGTTAGATTTGCAAATATAAGACACACCAGGAATGAAGAGTAGGATCATATCAGAGTTCTACCTTCCAGAAATATAATTAATGTAGTTTTTAAAAAGTACAGAAACTCTCAGGCGAAGCTGTACAGGCAAAACAGGAACAAAGCCTGAACAACTGGTCAGTTTGATGATGTATTGTAAGTGAATTTCCCATTTCAAAAAGATTGCCACAAAATCAGAACACAAGTTGGACTGGAGGTCAAAAGAAACTTCAAACCACCAAAATTTAGTAATATCATTACGTTCAAAAACTGTAAGATTATCAATGATTATGTTATGTTTTAAACACATTTTAATTTGTCTAGCAAGCATGCAACATTCTAGAAATTATGTCAAAACCTAATTTTGAAAGGGAGAAAGATTATGGTGAATAATTTCTATTCTTTCTATTGAAATCAATGCAGTGCAAAATACTTTCAAGAAATTATTGACTTCTGACAGAGAAGCAACCTTCTTCAGAGCCATCTGACTGCAACTGCAGCATGTCCTGCTGGGTAAGGTGTGTTTCTCACACACAGCAATCTTACTGTCAAGCTGACAGCAAACACACACTGCCTGTTAGGGAAAGTCTTTGTGTGGACTCTCTGCAATGCTACACAAAACCCGTCCTTACCTACAGACTGCTGCCAATGGCTCTAGGGTCACATTTTTCTCTAGATTGGGCTGACACAATGTCTGCAACGTGGGACTCTGCAGGATCTCTGGACACAGCAGACTCCAGCAGCTGCAGGTGCCTTTGGGCACTTGTACCATCTGGTGTTTCTGGCTCCCAGCTTAGCATATACCATTTTATTTTTGAAATACTGAAGTATCAGGTCATGCTTCTGAGCTCCTTGAAAGGAAGTTGAGTGATTCTTAGAGACTATGATCTGCAGAAGACCATGATACAGATGTAGACACCTCTTCTGACATGGCCTTCTGTGAAGTTGATGAACTGCATTAAGACCAACAGTTCTCCACAGAAGTATCTAATGTGGCAGTTTGGTGTTTTTCAGTAATAATATATGGAGGCAGGAAAATGTATAACCTATGCTTTGTAACCTAATGATGCTGGAAGAGAATTGCATTCTTCCTGTCGTAAGGCCTCCGGGTCACTCTGCTTTTAACCATTTCCTTAACCACACTGAACTCTTGCTGGTGTTATTGGTGGCACTCATGGCTAGAAATGACACCCAGCTCCCAGTGTGGGGCTTGGCAAGTAGCTCAGTTCCACCTCAGAGAAGGTAAAGGCCCATGGCCTTGATGGTTTCACTTGGAGGACAGGGACAAACACTTGTGGTATTCTGATTTCCCTAGCATGGGAAAGGAGGGTGAATAATTTTGTCCTGTTGAAACTGACCTTTCTGTGTAGGTATCTGCACCAATTTTCTTCAATTGTGGAAAGCTAAGCAGACCTCTTCCCAGAAAACTCAGCTGCATCTGTATCTTCCAGGTACCTGCAAGGTGCTCATGTGCTCTCCACCCTCACAGGAAACTAGGTCAGTAGAACTCCTGACTCTGTGACTGGATAGAGACAGCAACCCCACCACAGGGAGAGCTGAAATACCCTGGTCTACAAGAGGAGAATAGAAAAGAACTTTACAAATTTGAGATAATTTCTAGAAAAACAGAGCCAACCATAATTTAACAAGAGAAAAATTATACACAAGAAAGCAATTGCCCAAGTACAGAGTAGGGGATGATGGTTAGCAGGCACCCTGCAGAAAACACAACATCCTAGAGTTGATCACAGCCTGAGAGCAAGTTTAAAATGATCATCATCCTTAGAAAAAAAAGGAACATCATTCCAGAATGTAAAGAAGTATCTGTTACCTATGGTAATACATAATTCCTTTGGTTTGCTCAGTACTGTTGAGACCTGACTGTAGAAATAAGCCCAGTTTTGGTACTTCAGGGAAGAAACTGATCAGCGGAAGGAAGTCAGCCAAAGAGCAATAGGAATTATCAGTAGTCTGGAAAGCACAACCTACAGAGAAAGTTGGAAGCAACGCAAATTGTTTGTCCTAGATAATAAAAGAAGCAGAAATGATCTGACACAAGTGATGCTAAGAGAAAGGCAGTAATTTGCTCACAACATTCACTACAGAGAAGGCAAGTAGTAAACTGTCTCAAGGAGACAAAAGATCACCATTAAAACATCAAAGGAGAACTGTGAAGCTCTAAAATTGATATGTTAATATTTCCCACTCGTATCTATACTGTGTGTCCTTATTTACAGGCACAGAAGGTCTCTGTTGAAATTTCTTCTGCAAGATTACTTCCCATCCATTCCACTGGCAGGTGCACCGAAAGATTGATCATAAAGCTAAAGCAAATGGTCATCTATTTCTGAGGAGTTAGTGCTGCCCTTCACTATGCTACAGGGTGAAGCTACATCACAGCAAAAAAAAAACTTTGCAGGAAGATGTTCTCCTTACTGTACACTGCCAGTACAGATTTTGTTAAATGTGCATCCAAAGACAAGGCAGACACGAACACATATGGCACCTAACTGCTAGTGTTCTTAAAGGATTGCCAAAAACAAGTCAGTGAAGTGAGTAGATTGGTTACTGTGTAAAGAAAATTGACACCTTTGAAGCCAAAGTCTGGAAAATTAGGGAAATGCCTTCACTATTATACCTCTGCGTAAGAGGCAGAAATTAATCTATGTGGGAAGAAGTGTATACTAGGTCAGAAAAGACATAGTAAGAGGGTCTATTACTCTCTGTTACCACTAAGATGATGGTGACTGACAGTTACAAGAGATACTTTGCTTTAGAATCCTCCCCTTGTGACAAGGTCAGTTTAAAATAAAAAAAAAAACATACAGAAATATGCATTTCAAAATGAGATTGTGTATAACTGAAGTTGGTAGTTCAGTTACCCAGAACTTGACATTAATCTGTTTTCTAGTGCAGTATTGAGATCTTTTGTTGTTCATGAAACACATCATTATGAGTGAGCTGGATGCTACTATTCAGTGTAGAATACTTGCTCTAAAGTACTGATTTCTTCTTCCTGTGTTTCATTGAGTGTAAAACTCAAGCTGTTTTTAAGAACCAAAGTCTTAACGAAACTGAAGGATTTGCTCCTTTAAATTTCCATTGACATCAGTGGAAGTCTTTTGCACCTTCCAGAGTACGGCCCCTAGCAGGTCTTCGCTTTCCTTTCTGCCAATCCCTCTAACTAAGGTGTTGAATCCTAAAATATGGATCCAAAAATCCATTGAAGAACAGATTTTGAACAGCAACTCTTTCATACAAACCATTAACAGACATGGGTGTTAGAATAGCAATTTTCAGCTGGCAGCAGAAGCATCAAAGCTGCAATAGAACTTGTGACCTCTGAACAAGTCACCACCAAATGATTAGACAAACATTCCCCCTTTCCTTCTATATCAGGAGCATTACCTCCTGATGGAATAATGATCCTAATTGTGATAGCAGCTCTGACAATTACACAAAATGGAGGTCACAGTGCATCATTGCTGATTCCACTGCAGTGTCTGTACTCTCAGTTGGAGGTTTCCCTTCATTTCAGAAGCTGAGCATCACCCAATGAATAATTACAGCTTTACTACTATTCACTACACAGTGAAATGATTTAAACTGAAATCCCTGTGATCATTGTTTCATTTCAGGCTTTTGAACAAATGCCATCTGAAAGGGCTAGGCAAAAATCCTGGTTACCAAAGGTAGTGTTTGAATGAAGCAAAATGTCACTGTATGTACAGAGAAGTTCATTCAGATTGTCAGCTAACTACATTTTAAATAATGTCCTCAGAGCACTTAGAGTCAAGATGCTTTTTGAAAACTCCCTTTGCTATTCTATCAAATGAATTTTACATCTTGGAAATGAGTCAGATTTCTACTTATCTGGAAATAATGTGGCAGAGGTCAACATACTTGAATTAATGTATGAGATTTCCATTTATTGCCTCTGACCTCTGAAGCCCTTTTCAGTTCCTTCTGGTGCACCTGCCCAAATAGATTATTTTCAGTCACTGAGATTTTGTCCAAGCATCAGTCTGGCTGGATCTGGGCAGTCCCTGCAGGTATCTCTGTGGGCTTCTGAGAAGGCTTGGGTGACTTGTTTCTTTTCACAGCTGCACAGACTAATGCAGAACATGTTCCTTTGGCTCATACAGTCTATTGTAAGAGCTTTTCAACCCCACTCTTCACCTCCAAGATTTCTGCTGAGAAATACAGGCTTCTGCTCTTCCATTCTTAGTGATCATCACATTTTTTGGAAACACAGCTCTGAAGAGGAAGCTCAGATCTCCATGCTGTGTGCTGCAGCAGGACAATGCAGCCCACACAAAACAGTATCATTCTGTGGGAAGGGAATGCCTGCCTCCAGAACACACCATTTTGAACGGTTGTCTAACTGAATGCATTCTCAGCCAAAGAGCACTGAACCTGAAAACTCTGGGAAACCTTGAGGACTGTAGGATAATAAAATTAATTAGACACTTAGACATCAACTAAATCCCTCTGGTCTTGATTCCTGTCTCTCTTACCACTACACTGATTGTCTATCAATACATAAGATCTCATTATGGGATCACTGTTCACACAACCAGCCATGCAGATTTATTTGTGTCACGTCTGGGGACCCTTGGTCAGGACAAAAAAATCCCCAATGAACTGTTAGTAGATGGGAGCTCAAAGGTGCAGCTCATGCTAATGTGACTCCATATGTCCCTCTCCTTGCCTGTAAGAGTCTGTGAGTGGTATCCTTGCTACACTGACAGTATTCCAAAATCCTAACTGTACTTGAAGCAGGATGATGCCAGGAAATGTTTTTGTACCTAGAAAATCACAATCCAAGACCAAGGAAAGGTGATGCAGAATGTGAGAAGGCTCATGGTGGCTGCAGTCAGAAACAGGGATAGGAGACGTTTCAGCTGATGCCAAGGGATGGAAACGTGGTTTGTCTAGGCAGGGAATATGGGCTGCAGGATGGGGAAGATGGGCACCCTTGCTGGAAGAATCATCACAGTTATGTGCTGTGTAGATAGACATACCTGCTGCTGTTCTTGGAGCTGTCTCTAGGTTTTGGCCTTTTGGCAAGATGGCTCGCATTGGAAAAATGCTGAGGAGGAAGGAAAGGGATGGGAATGAGGAATGTCTTTTTCACCATTTCCCCACTGCTGGTTTTGAGTGGTGCAAATGAATTTATCATTAATCCAGTGGTCCCCCACAGAAGTCCCTGGCCTTATCTATAGCAGAAATATCTATGCTGCAGATTTTAGCGGTCTGGCTGAGCAACAACTGTTTCACAGGCATAAAAAGGGAAACAGACTAAAATACTTAAAGCTGAATGCACTGACGTTTCTGTGAAGTATGGTCTTAGAATTATTGACCAGTCAACATAAAAAGACTTTAAAATGTCACTACATCGAAACAGAAGAGCTAAACAGGATGTTTGTTGGGTATTTGCATTGCATAGAAGAAACCTGGGTTCTCTTATCACAGCACTGATTTGTATCTCTAACTTAAATCAGAAAAACAGAGAATCATAAAATAACTTAATTTGGAAGTAATTTGTTCCTAATTTCCACCCAGAGAAGGGTTATCTTTGAAGCTAGAGCAGCCATCTCAGGCTTGTATTCATCTGAGTTTCAATGCCTCTGAGGATGCACAGCCTCACTGGCACCTGTCCCAGGGCCTGACTGATCTTGCTGTGAAACTTCTTTCTCCCTATGTTCAATCTTAATTTTACTAGTTGCATCTTGTGTCTGTTGTCTCCTGTCCTTTCAGTGGGCACCTCTAAGAGGAGTATGGCTGTGAGGTTCCTAACACTACCGTAAGGTGGTTGGTTGAAGGACACAGCTCCCTCCAAAGCCATCTCTTCTCCCGGCTGAACAAGCCCATCTCCCTCAGCCTCTCCTCCTATGTCACATGCTTGTGTATTCCTGACCCAAACCCAAACCATGTATTCCAGTTCCAAACCAAAAACACGTATCAAACTCGTGTGTGCGAGCATCCCTCTGTGGTGTGAGCATAAGGAAATATCAAAAAAGTACTAAAAATATTAACAAAGGCAGAACAGAAAGGGAAGAATGGCTTCAGTGTAGTCATCCTTGTTAAGGACCCTGATCACTGCCCCTACTCCCCTGCAGCAGGTATCCCTCACCTTCAGTAGAGTCAAGGCTGCCTTCTAAATTGCCACTTACCCTATTCTGTACTATATGTCGCCAATTTGAATGTGAACTTACGTTTTTCCTCCACACTTGGTTTAAGTAAATTATAATTTTAATTCTAATTTGATTCTGAAATAACTTCAGAAGCTTTACCGAGAATCACACTCCATTTACCATACATCAAACACAACCATCTAAAAATAGTCCTTACTAAATTTACAGGTACTTCAAGCAGCTGCAGGACTTCAGTCTGCACGAGGGATTTGGCTCTGTGCAAAAAGGAAACTAATGCATTTGTTTCACATCAATACCTTACTAATGGCCATATCCACAGTCCGCTGAAACCAAAAGCCTGAGGGTTGCTGGGTGTGGTGCTCTCTGGATTGGGCCTCCAGCTACTGAAGCCTGAGTAATCTGTTGGAAGAAAGAACATCTGAGCCCTCCGAAAACTGCTTTAATCAAGTCTTTTAATAATCAAACCATCAAATATGCCACCACTTTCTAGTTTCCACTTGACATCTGGACTTCTTATCACCATGACAACATAGTAATGTGACCTATCGTAGACTCTTCTAAAAATTTGAGCAAAGTATTTTAGCAGCTTGCTAATGCTGATCTAAACCTTTCTAAACAAAGGGAAAACAAGGCTCCTGTTTCTTAAACTAAAGTGCAAGTGCACAAGGGTTCCAGGATTCTGGCTAACCAGAAGTCTGCAACACATTCAGAAAAAAATGCTAATCAATATGAACTACTCTCCTGTTCAGGCAGGGAAGTGATGAGGTTTCTTTTTCTTTCACTCTCTAAAATCATTACTTGTAGTATTTGAGACTGAGGGGTCTTGTATCAAAAATATTTCAAAAGTACTACATTTTGGAAAATATCCATCAGTTTAAAAGGCAAACTTGCAGTTAAATGATGAATGGATTTTAAATATTATTTAACTAAAATTACACAAGATTTAAAGACTGTGAAACATCCTTTTCTTTCCTGAAGCCCTATGTGCTACATAGTATAATTTAAGAAAAATATTCTGTTTATTTTTCTATTGATTTATATAATAAAAAGGGTCAATTCCAAACAAGGAGGCTGATTTCACGGATGGATTTAGGTACCTATTGTCTCCAAAATGTATATGATCTTCAAAACCTTGACCACTGCAACTTTCCAAGTGTCTCCCATTCCCAGGTTTTGATACTCCCTCTAACAAGCTCCTTGGGTTCCTGCCTGGAGAATCAAAACCCTACAAATCCCCTCTCTCAGGGAGATCCCTTCCCCCTTTGCTCCTGCTCTGGGACCTGCTGGGGTTTGTGTAATCATCTGGTGAACAAGAGCAATTGCACAGCTGGAATCCTATCATATTTTCTTCCTTAATCACTTATTAGAAATCTCACCTGAGATGGGAAGAACAGGATTATTTTCTTTATTGTTTGCCTCATGTTAGAGCCACATCTCCAATGTAGTTGTGGATAACAGCCTTGAGACACTCTGCAGTTTACCAGAGAGCTCCTCAAGCCTTCTGGTTAGAACTACACCATTTTGCACAGAAAGAGGAATTACAAATATCACTCATTAGCTATTTTACATCTTCCTTGTTGTATTCTCTTGAACTAGGTCTTAGACATTTAATTTGCCCAGTGAATTTAACCAGGGCTTTGATGGCCTAGAGAGAAACACGACTAAAAATCAGATATTGCAATGTCATGTTGCCCAGGAATACTGGAGGTGCCAAATTCCACCTGGGTTCTTACACAGAGCTGTTCTTAAAAGTATGATCCTGCTGCTTTCCAAAAGGCCCCATGAGGGCCACATGAACCTGAATGTTGGATCAGACCTGAAAGCCTCAAGAGCTTCAGGGAAGGCTAGACCTAAAATATTCCATCAACATCCTTGAATCATCAGCCTTTGCAATACCAAGTTATGGAAAACCTCAGAGGGAAGGGAAAAGTTTCAACATTTAATCTGGCAAATCACAGAATCACAGTAAAATTTAAGGTGAAGGTCACTTAGTCCAATCTCCTACACTAAGTTTAGCTACTTGTCATGCAACTGCAACACGAGCACTGAGAGCAAGATCCTAAAGCAAACTTACCCTATGCAGTGAAGCCTGGAGGTTTCCCAGTTGCTTCCATACTCACATGGAGCAGACATCCAGTTCAGCTGTGTGGGCCCAGAGCTGAAGCATCGAAGAGATGCTTGGATTATCTGTCATTCTGGCATCAGCAATGCTGCTCAAAGGCTCCACCTGGGGAGTCTGCATGAATCCTATTTGCCAAGTTCCTCCGTTGCCTTTGAAAACCAAGCCTACACAGGCCCCCAAAAGACCTCTGCTCGAACTCACCTGCAAATCTCCTTGAAACCCATATTAGAGCATTAAATTTAGGTCAAAGGTTGGGCTTGATGATCTTGCAGATCTTTTCCAACCTCAGATTCTATGATTCTATAGTAGCGAGTAAAAAAATATATTTCTATTAAATATCAGTAAGGGAATAGTTGGGCTATCCAACCTTTTATTTCCAGCTATTGTTTAGTAAAGAAATACAAAATAAAGAGTGGGTTCTACAGATGCAAGCTTCCATCTACGCTTCATCGTTCTAATATTTCTCTCATTTTTATTTTGTATTGTATCCTCAAATAATGTTTTAAGATCTCGGTGCAGAGATTTCAGCATGTCTGGATTCACATTGTGGGGTAGTTAATATACAGAGATTTTTGGCTTCTTAAATCTGGATCTAAAGTGCTGGGCTCAAATCCCACTTCTGTTCACAGGAGCCTTTCTGCAGAGGTTAACCCTGTGTGCACAGGAGTGGAACACCATCACACAGGTGGATACAGGGGGAGAACAGCAGGCACAGCCTTTCTGTGACTGTCTCAGTGGCTGCTGTGCTTTCCTGTGGGTAGAGGGAGGTATGCCAGCAGCTAGATTAAAAGTCATGATTCCCTTAAAATAGCATTTTTGAGAGAGACAGGGTACTTGATACAAACAGAGGAGAAAAGTGGGTAGAAATGAGTAATGTCACAGTCTGGCTACCCACAACAAGGAGCTCTGCCTGGTATTAGGAAGCAGTGCAGATCTGTAGGAGTCAAGTGCACTGTATTTCTTTAAGAGCCTATGAAGAAGAGAAGGCTCAAGGGAGATGTTCTGGCTGTCTGCCACTGCCTGATCTGAGAAGACAGAAGACATGAGAAAATCCCTGTCAGATATTAGTAAAACCTTTTTTGGCATAAGGGTGGTGCTATACTAGAACAGGGCCCAGGGAGGTTGGAGAACCTCCATCCTTGGATGACCGGACTGGACACAACCCTTGGAAGAGGTGATCTGACTAGGCCTCAAGCAGAAGGTCAGAGTAGAGGAGACCTTAGGAGATCCCTTTCCACCTAAATTGTTCTGTGATTTTTCTGAATCTGTGCTTCAAGACACACAGAGCCTGTCAAGGATAAACCTTCATTCTCTGGTCACGAGTTGTTTTGATCTCTTCCTTAGTAACCTGGTCTAGTGGAAGGTGTCTCTGCCCATGACAGGGGAATTGAAACTAGGTGATCTTCAAAGTTCTGTCCAACCCAAACTATTCTATGATTCTATGATTCCTTGATATGTCGAACAGGCAAGTCACTTTCAGTGTCCACGCATACAATCTAGATCTAGACAAGGTCACACTTCATTTTCTTTTAAAATGTTCAGTGGATCAATCAGAAAAAAATTAATTTCTGAACTTCTGCACAGTACTCCTGCAGATAATAGTGGAATGTAGATCCAGACTTTTTGAAGGCTAAAAAAATAAAATTAGATTCCCAAGTCTGGATTTCCAAGAGCCGGACTTGGAGCCTGATAGAGACCTCAATAATTCCAAAATATGAGTTTATTGTAGTTTCAAATGGCTTTTCGTCTGAGGAATTTCTGGAGGTAATTTCCACACAGATATATTAAACTTGTTGGAACGTTAGTACATTATGGATGAGCTCCTGGTTATACTCCAATGCCCATTCCCACTTACATGAAGAGGTGTAGGATTTTGCCTCTTTTGCCTGTTACTTGTAGGTTCGTATTGGAAGCCTACAGGAAATATACTGAACAGGATTAAACAGTCACACTTCTGAGGTCTGCCTGTTGTCCATAGAGGCATGCTGCAAAAATCTAATACAGAAGTAGACATCAGTACAGAGGGGGCTGCTATTCATTTCTCCCACAGTCTGTAGCATGAAGGGACCTCTGCCCCAGAAAGCTTGTGGTTCCTGGTGGTCTCTCTTCAGGCTTATGAGCCGTGCCTGAGCTAATGCAGACACACAAAGCTTCATGTTCTCATCTGTTCCCATTCTAAATTAATAAAGCCCTAATTATACCAGCAGAGGAGCTGAAACTATTTTTGAACAAATTAAAATACTCCATCATGTGCTTTGAGCTTTTTTCTAAGCGATTGGGTTTTTTCCCCCCTCATTAATGCTTTTCACTGACGATGCTAATGACTCACTCGGCAGCCATGCCATTGCTTTTAGTTAATCAGCCCGTTAGCAGTCACTGCCAGTGTCAAAAGCAAACCATGTCTCCCATTGAGTATAATTCACACTGTGAATGTTAAGGGATAAAAACATCCACAACAAAAGGTGTGTTGTAAGGTAGCTTTTACCAGATCTTTTTCTGTTGCAACCATCACCAAACTTATTACGAACTATTAATGTTTGTTCTCTGTAAAGAATAAATTCCTCTGCATTTTCTTCTCATCTGTAGAGGGAAACATTTACACAAATTGAAAGGAGTCAACCCCTCCATAAGATGGAAATAAAAAGTTTTCAGTTGAATAACTTATCAAAAGATTATTCAATGCATGCAAGGAAACAGGCAACAGTAGAAACTTTTGAAGAATTATGTGTTTACCTATCGGTATTGTCAAACTTTGACAGCTGGAACTAGGGAGAGAGAACTTGATACTCTCAGTTTTTTTAATAGCTTAGGTATCCATTTTTACAACAATTGATCTTTTATAAAGATGAGAAAAACAGTGGTTTCAGATTACGAAAGGCTTGGGTAGCACTCTGGCAGAATACGGTGAGAACAACTGGCAGTACTGACCCTCAAGGCAGAGGATATGAAACAAAAACACGAATCATTGAGGAGTGGATTGAATTTTACCATTTGGTTTTCTTGTTATTACTTCTATAGGTAGATTGGCAAGGAATCATTGATAGCAGGACTCGCAGTGCTTAAAGTACAGAGACACCCTGCATCAGGGAGAAAATGAAATTAAGTGCTAGCCATAACACTGCCCAGATGTTCCCCAAGCTCTGTGCTTGCCCTTCAAGAGAAAGGACTAGCTGGAGGGGAAGGAAGAGGGGTGCTTGCGAGGTTCAGGGCAGGAATCATTGTCTTTGCAATCCCACACCTCAGACGTGCCTCACTGGAAGGACTCCATGTTTCTGTTCCTCTGGAAGGAGGGCATAAGCACAGTCTGAGAAGCACACCCATATATACATACACTCACAATATGCTAAAAGAGCTTTTTCTCTTTGTAAGAAAGACGTGAACAAGAATTTCAGACAAGTGTATACTCACAAAGCACCCCAGGTATAAACGCTGACTGCTGGTGTTTTCCTTTCCTTGTGTTTTCTGAGTCATTTAAAATTGAACCCTAAAATAAAAGAAGTATTTACAGATTGAAAATTCAACCTTGCATCTTATACTAGCCTGGATTAATTTCATCCTCTTTTACTTTGCTCCCATGACTCTGCCATTCTGAGTACTGAGTACTGCTCATTACTGGTTGCTTATTTCAGATTTTATTTTTGATTTTACCCTCTACTGCTGCAGTGTGGACACTTCATGCTGGACTTCTCACATATGTCTTCTCCCATTAAAATCCCCTTCTCTGACTCCAGGCTGAGGCAGCAAGACAGATTGCCTATGAGTAAGGACACTGGACTGGAGGGTACAGAAACTTTTGAGAATGTTTTCAATTCCGATCATTATGTCCTATCAGAGCCAGTGGAAAGACTCCCATGAGGCAACAGAGAGCTAAAGTTCTTCCGTAAAGAAGGCTATTTACACCTGATCTCACCAAGTTCAAGGGTTCTGAGTAACCAAATATATTTGTAGTTATTGTTTATAAGAAAACATCATTTATTACTCAGTTCCATCTGAACTTCCACAGAGAATCTTTTTCTCAACTAGTCTTTGTTCTTATTGAAACTTGCAAAATAAAAAAGTAAAGCAATCAAGGGGATTGTTGACAGAGCATCCTCTTGAACAAGCAGAGCCTTTTAAAATGTCTTGAAAAATACTTATATGCTCCTTGGATCAAAGCAAGTCTTGTACATTATTGGGTCCATTTAGAATAGTCCAAAGTATCTATTTATAAGAAGAGCCATTATGAGGATTGTGTGGAACACATTTGTCATCAATTCCTTCTTCTTTATTCAGATGCAGTATCTATGAGAGCATTTGGGCCACAAAATCTTTATCTCCCTAGCATGTATTATGTTTCCACACTCAAGCTTTCAACACCACTGGCCTTTGCTAGACAGGTGGAATTCTGCCCCTCTGTAGCTGTGCATGAAACGATTGCATGTTCCAGCTCAAACAGGAATTACACCATCAGAGCATTTGAAGTCACCTCCCAAGCAGCCATAAAAGCCTCCTAGCTTTCCTCCACCATCAGACTGTGCTGCAATCAGTCTGTCAGTCAGGCAACCTCTCTCTCATGTAAGGCACAAGCTGTGAGTATTAGAACAATAACATAAAATGTTTCTTCCTGACTTTGGTTTCTGGTGATATGACTGCTGAAGAATACAAACTAGAAAATTCACCTCTAATTAACTCACTAGGCTTGTTACATAACTTGTTCTATTCGTGATCAAAATTATTTTAGGATAAAAATAAGGCAGCTTCTTATTTATATTTTTTAAGCTGGAGTGGCAGCAGTACTGCTGTTGTTCTACTTCTCCATGTGAAAAGCCAAATAAAGACCCCTACTGAAAAAATGTTTCATCACAGAGGACACTGTATGGTAAAATGACCTTGCTAGGCAGGTTTAGGAGGGGCTGATTCTGATGAGGAAAAATGCACAGAAACCACAGCTAAAGAATGAGCTTTGTGCAAACAAATGTGTTCAAATAAACTCTTCTGTGTGCTCTCAAGCCGCATAGACAGTAACCATTGATTAGTCCAAGGACACTTGACGCGTTTTTAATGGCCCAGTAGTTAAGGGCTGGTGAGACAGAGGAAAGACTCATGGCGGGAGGCGTGGCACAGTCAAAGGGCAGGGACGAGGCACAGGGAGGTATTGAGATCCAGAGGGCCAGGAAACCCTAACCAGGATTTTTTGGAATTTTTCAGAAAGGACACAGAGTGAGAGTGGGTCAGGTGTATAAATGCAGGGGTTTAGGTCCACATGAGAACTGTGGAGACTACTGTCCTCCTCCACTCTTGGAAAGAAACATTTTTAACTACACCAAAACAAGTATTTCCCTCTCAGATGAAAACAACCTAATAAAATTGACTATTCATTCAGATAAAACAAAATATGTTGTGCACAATTAAACTCCTTTCAATTTTGCTTCTTTATTTTTCTTCCTTTCTATATCAAAAACTGTTGCTTTGAATGAAACATTAAACCACTGTAGTCCGACAGCATTAAAATGAAACACTTGGGTATTTTCATACCAATATTTTGTTTCCATGTCCCCTTTTTTTTATGTTGAGGGGTTTTACAGATCTGTGTTGTGGTTGGAGAAAATACAAGCAGAACTGACCTATATATCCATAGATATATATGTGAGTTTTCTGAGGTATTAGTATGCTATAGCACTGAGGGCTATATAAATTTGTATATGTGTGATGTACAAACAGATTTACAGAAATTAGACAAATATTCATTAACCATTACTGTACAGGACCCTATGAACACCACTTTCAACAGCAAATTCTAAAAATTGTAGATTATGTTTTTATAATTATTATTTTTAATAATTATTTATTAAATTATTACATACATTGAGTTATTAAATAGTGTATATTAAATATGTGATTGTTGAATTATTTAGATACAAGTATAAAGAAAACACAGCAGTACATCTTATCTTCCTTTCTGTTTTGTTTTAAACCACACTGACAAAGAACCACCTTCTGCTTTCCTTTTCATTTCCATGCAATTCTAAGTCCTAATCAAAGCACTCATGAATCCCCCACTGTGCTATCACAGTGTTTATGAGTTGGAAAAATTGTAATAGTGTTTCTCTAGCTGAGAAATAATGAAGGAACATCTCTGATCTTTACTGCTAAAATAAACCCAAGAAAAGCAACTGATGAGTATAAAATCTTGCATGTCATATACTTCCTTACCTTAATGTGGGATTTGCATTTGTATCACAATTTGACTGCTGTTCAACACGCCTGACTTTCTTCCTTTCTGGAGGAAAACTGTGAGAACTGCACTGCTTAAGTAAACTCCAGGTTTTCATTTGCAACTTTTGTGAGTTTTTAAACAGTTTTCCCATTTACTGTAATGCATAAAATTACAATTCTGCATGTTACTGAATACTTGCAATATTTCTACTTTGTTAAAATCAGTTCCATACGGTTTTGAAGCACTATCATGTCAAGATTTTTTATGTCCACAGCATTACTTGGTATAAAGGCGAACACCCAAGACTGGATGAGTGATCTTTGGAATATATAAAATGAAGACATGACTAAATTGACATCTATCATTTGCTGGGAGTTTATATGACAAGAATATAACACCTTGAACAACGTTTCTGAAACTGAGCATGTGCCCAGTTTCATTCTTCTAAAATATTCTTAGTGAGGCAAAATCCAGTTCCCGTGGAAATCAGGATTTTTTTATTGAAGTGACAGCATTATGAGGAAGGTTGCTATGAGAGCATAAATACCTGGATTTAGGCCCCCCTCTTCAGGAAGCTATAAAAGATCCTTCTAAATTACAATTTATTGACTTGGTTTCAAGGATCTTGGCCAAAAGCTTGAACAACAGAGGTCTATTTCATAGCATTCTCAGGAAGACAAGCAAAGCTTTTGAGAGGTGCTGTGCAGAGATCTCAAGGAAAGGGAAATGTCAGGATTTGCATATTTCTACATCTTTGAAGGTCTGGGATTTTCAAGCACCTAATGCTGAAGCATAGCTGTGCCTAAAAGCCCTGCTGTGGGGAATTAAAGCTCTGCTTTACAAGTTAATGAGAACAGAAGCAAATAAGAAAGAGAATTTCTGACCCAGGGAAATTTAGGCCTTGTACATGATGGGACACAGTGGACAAACACTAAATATGCAAGGAATTTGGCCAATGTAAAATGATCATTTAGTATGAGCATCAGTTGCAGTTGAAATATAGTTTAATATCTCACTTGTAAACTGAGGGGAATAGCAAAGCTGAGCATAATATTTCCATGTGACTACTGGGACTTCTAAAACACAAGTATGTTATCTGCCTTCCTTCACACACTCCACTTCACTCACTCCACACAAGGTTTGTATGACAACAACCAAAACTTCTTTTCCCTCCACTACGTGCTGTTTTGGCAGCTGCAACTTTGGCAAGGCTCTACAGTACTCTGCAAATGAACTCTTCTTCTGAATGTTCAGAAAAGTAATGGAAATGTCTTTGTTATGAAAGGGAGAGGAGGAAAGGAGGAGGAGGAGAGCTGATAAATTAGAAAGTTTCTCTGCACCAGAGTTTCTGACAACTAATTCCTGTTGATACCTGTTTCTAAACAACTGCTAACAGTCAGATGACAAACTCTGGGGAAATCAAGTCTCAGTTCTTCATGTGATCAGAAATGTTGCTTTTCAAGTCACTGTAGTCTTGCGTATCTGCATGTGGGAAAAACATGAGCTCTAGCTGTGTAAGGGGTAAGGGGAAGGAAAGGGAAAAAGAGAAGGGAAGGGGGGAAGGTGTCTTCATCCCACCTTTCACTTGAAGGGGTAACTAAGTTCTAGGTATGCCTTTTCTTTTTCAAGGGTTCAGCTAGGAAATATTTGCCCAGAAAATACTCTGGTTTGAGAAACAGGGGCAGTGCAACCTAAAGCATGATCCCTGCTACCTCTTAGGATCCAGTGGAGAGATCCTCCCCTGAACTGCTTCTTCACCATCATGCATCATGCATCATCATGAGAAAACAAGAAAGACTATTATTATCCATTAAAAAAATCCATGTTATTGTGTTGAAAGAATAGTAGGTATCCATGTTGTTCAGTCATGACTCGTTTGGCAGCAGCCAGGGCCATCACTCTGTCCCGGCACCTGACACCAGGCAGGGACTACAGAGTGGTGTTGAGTCACAGCCTGCCCATGCTCCCAGTTCATATCTGCCTGCTTGTTCCTCCTGTTCACCGGACTCCTGGTAGTACCACAAAAGTGCTGTTCACAGGAAAAACAGCTCAATACAGAGCTGAGCAAATAATGAGAGTAATTTTTCCTCATTTATAGCTGTGCTGTTGCTTTACCACTTTGTAAACAAGGAGGTTAAAGAAGCTTAAAAGCACCTTGGCACAGCACATGGAAGGACAAGGACAGTGGAAGGACAAGGACAGCAACCTCACTGCAAGGTGGAAGAGCTTAACAAGGGGCATCATATATCATCCACTACATGAGCTATGGAGTTGCAACACCCCAGCCTGTTTAAGCAGCATAGGCTCTGCTATAAACAAGCTCTTAGCTCTGTTCTGGACAAATTCTTTCTGACAGTTTCAAATGGATGAGCTTGACTAAGTTAATAGAGGGATGAAAGTAATTGTTTGTAGAGAAGTTGTCAACAGTCTTCCCATTACATACCATCATTAATTTTTTTTGTCTTCTCTCTATCACCTGGCTGCAGGATGAGAAGCTCAAAAATGGAGGAGCCACCATGCAGCTCCTCTGGCTGAGTTGGATTCCTTGTCATGGCCTGAGGCTGGAGAGGGTGGGACGTGTTCTGGGGGTGATAAATACGATTGTGAACAGTGATTTCAGTAGGAAATGTCACTCACTTAGATGAAAAAGGGGTGTGTGAAAAATCCATAGAAGAAATATGATCCTGTCCTTTGTATGCTTATGCCCTATCTGCAACTTCTTTTTCTGCCCTTCTTCCTCAGGGGAAAAACAAAACCCACCTCCATCTTGATGGTCGTTTTAGATTTTGACCTACCTGAATTACGCTAGATTCGGTGTGGAGCAGTAAGGATGATTTCAGATGCTATAGACAACTGAAAATTTACTGTAACAGGCAGAAAACAGGGCAGCAGCTGACAGTGACAGTGATGACAGCACAGGACAAGTTTGAGAACCTTTGCAGAAGCCAAAGACACAGTACCAGGCTCAAGGGGAACAACTGCACTTAGCGGTTACTTCAAGATTTTTCCTGTTATTTCCCTATGGCCATCACATGGCCCAAATTACTGCTGTGTACATGAGTACTTTACAGCCTTCATGGCCAAGCCAGGAGGCAGGGAAGCATCATTTGCCAAGTTTTAATAGTGAACTCCAGAGCTTTGTCTAAGATCATTTGGGAAGACTGTGTCAGAGAAGAAGGACAAACCTGCAGCTCCTTCCCATACCTCAGCTATGAGCCTTGGTTGTTTGTCAGCATTTTATACTTTAATTTCTCAAATACTCCCACTCTGTAATGTTTCATCCTAATGCTTTTTTAATTCTGTCCTACTTTTCTGTCTTTTAGTTTGTCTAATTTCAGGGAAAAATATAGACAACTGATGCCAAGGAAACCTATAAATCACTTTATATAATTCGTAACACTACTGAAAAATCTGTTTGGGATTTATGTCACTGAGAGTAAAATGTGCCAGTTGCAAGCTGCCTTTTATAATTTATTAAACAAGCTGAAATGTTTGCTGAAACAAGCTTTGTTAGTGTGTCATTTGCTGGAGTAGAAGAAATAGTTTGCTGACAGATCATAGAAATTGGATTTTTATGGTTCCCCATCCACTTCAAAGGGTTGACACAGGATGCTACTTTAGAAGCATTGCATGTGCTCTAGGGGACCATCTCTGTTTTCAATTTATACAACAATCCATCCTGCATTTTCCTTGAGGTAGCTGAATACTGTATGTTCCAACACCTTAATCTGGAAAAAATAGATACATAGAAACGTAGTTGAAATGTTTAAGGCTGATGTAATGCACACTTGGAAAGTTTTAAATCAATCATTTATGCCACATAACCTGCTTTGAGCCCTCACTCAATTGCAGGTAGCTGCTGGGCAATCCCAGCTGGCAAACCTGGTGGCTGGGCTGTGTGTGCCAGTCTGAGAAGGGCAAATTCCAGATCCAGATCCCAGTGAAGTAATGACAAGGTTTCCCTGGGCCTCACCAAAGTTTGACAGAGGACCCAAAGGAACAGACATCTGACCAAATCACTTCAAGACTTTCTTTCATGAGCCCAAACATTGGGGAGGTGCCTAGAGAAAGGACTTTTATCCCAAAGGTATTTTGGGATAAAATACCAGCAAAGCCTCCTGTGCAGGACAACTTGAACACCCTGCATACAGTTTCCATTGTAAATAAGGCCCAGATCAGGAATGTTCATATATAAATCTGTTTCACAGCTTGCAGTGCTGCATATTCTGGCTGGAAATGTGCTCAAGCCAACATCTTCTCCAGTGTTAATTCCACGCACTGAGAGAAAAAGACAGTATAATTATAGCATTCTGTTTTAATTTTGGTGAAGGGTGCTCATTTTGAAGAGAAGAAAGAGGTGGCCCAAACTGCCTCTAAGAGAGGCAAGAGCACCATCAACACTCTCACTAAAACTCTTTGCAGGCTGGGAGGTTGGACCACTGCCACAGCTCATGTGATGGCACACCTCTCAGAAAGCTATGGTACATAAAATTAAAGAGTGGCATTCCTTTGCAGGTGGCAAATATCCTGATCCTACTCAGGTCTTATGGTGACTGAGAGAGGAAAAAAATGAATTAAATAAATAATTTCTATTAAAATCCCATGGTTGCTACTATTTGCAATACGTGTGCTCAGCTCCTGTCTGCTTCCCATGCTCACAAGGGTGAGGAGCTCTGAGCTGGGGGAGGCTGAATCCAGTGCAAGTTGTGGCTGCTGGCCACAGAGGTTCTGCAGAGGAAAGCTGTGATGACAGCAGTGAGAGTGGGAGCATGGGAAAGTGAAAGGAATGGGACAATGCCAGCATTAGTCTGCAGAAAACCAAGAAACTGCACTGCAGTGGCTCATGCATGATAGGAACACCCTTCATGGGCTGGTCTGGAGTCTCTCCAGCTGCTCACTGAGTGAGAGAGGAGAAAGCTCAGGGGTGCAGGATCTGAATGCAGGGGAGCCTGGGAAGGCAGGCATGGAAATGTGCCACATGTCCCTGCTCAGCAGAGCTCCCTCTGTGTGTCCTTGCCCAGTTGTGCCCCACGTCTGGGGCAGAGCTTCTCGCAGACACAAGAGCACAGGAATTTTTCTCTGATATGCAGCAATGCTGTGGGGAATCATGAAAGTCCTCTGGCCTTCATTTTGTGAATCTTTTCCTACAGAAAATGCTGAGTGAAAAAAAAAAAAGGAAAAGATAGGAAAAACCCCAAGGAAATCTCAAAGGGAATCTGAAATAATTGCCAGAGTGCAGAGGTGACATAGTTATTATCTGTCAAGGGTTATCCGTCTTATTAAAGCAAATGCCTAAGTTTACTGTAAAATCAAGCTATTGAGGGGTAAAAAGAATAAAGGAAAAGAGAGAGAAAAAAAATTGACCTAAATTATAAATAGCAACATGAATCATATTCTGTGAATGCTTTTTTCCTTCAAAGACACTCAAGAGGTGCTGCCCAGCATTGTATGTCATGGAAACACGTATTCCTTAAAATCTGGTAAAGTGGTATTTCAGTCAAATGACAGACTGCAAAAAGACAGTCTAAGAAAACAGTAGAACAATTGCTGTCCTGTGAAAAAGCTCAAGGACAAGAAAGCAGTAATGGCTGCTGCTGGGTTTGTGCTTTTGTTTTTCCTGTAGATGGAAAGAAAAACACATTCCTCCTTAAAGCAACTTCACCTCTGTTGCAGGTGTCATGAGTGTCAAGTTGAAGCAATGAGCTGGAGTACTTGAAGCTGCTCTTTCCAAGAGGCAGGCAAACAGCATCTCCAGCTTTTGTCAGACCAATCTAGAAACACTTTTGCTCAGAGCGTGTGAGGCTGCAAATGATGAAGTTGCCACTGGCTGTGACCTTTCTTCAAGGCTATTCATTCCTTTTGTGCAGAAAATCCCCAGAGCTTCATGGAAAATACGGAAAACTCCCAGCCAAATTTTTTTACAGTGGGAGGAGAAGGAGTTTTCATAAACATTTCTTTCAGGATTGACATTTTTTTAACTTTCAGGATTGTCTTCATTTTGAACTTAACACAGGGGTTGATTGGGGAAAATAGAAGTTAGTTTTGCCCAGTGTTCAGGACAATTGGGCTCCTCAGCAGTGTCTCACCTCACTCCTCTCTTTTGGCTTATTTCTCCTGACATCAAACCTTGCAGAGGTCAAAACCAGCTATTAAAATATGCAAAACTGAATCTAAATATTAGAAGATGCCTTTTTATTAAGAAAAAAGAGGAAGTTAAAATGAAATTACTGTGGTGGCTGTTCTCTCCCATCTGTAGTGTGGGAGTTTTATTCATCCTAGTGAATAAAGAGAGTTTAACACTCTCCACTTGAAGAATGGAGACAGGCAGCTGTGTGCCATAACATAATAAAATAATCTTATTTGAAGCTGCTTCTTAAGCTAGGTACAGCACATATAGTGCCTCTGACATGTTAAATTTGAGGCCCACAGGACTCCAGACAACACCTGGGTGCTGTTCAGGCTTCCCACAATTGCTCCTTTAATTCTAGAGGTGGAAGACTCAGAAAGGCATTGTAGTGCACTGTCAAAATTCAGCTTGACTTGCAACATGTGGGCCCTCAGCACCCTCTTCCCTGCACCTAGAGCCAGTCTCCTCTGAGGGACAAGCAGGGCACGGGCCAACAGGAGATAGCAGGAGAGGTGAAATCCATCTTGTTCTGTACTTGGGAAGGCCATGATACTTCCAAGGCATCACAAGTTTCAATCTGAGATCACAGGTAGGAAAGAGACTATAAAGACTCTGTTTCCAGCTTCCTCTAGAATTTCTCTGGAAAAATCTGATTCATCAGGCAAGCTCTCATAAGGAAAACAGGCACAAAGCCATCAAAGAAGAGCAGGTGACATGGCTGATGTGTGACCTGCACTTCCAAAGGATCTGTTACCAGCGTGGGCTTCGTCCTTTCCAATTCCACCAGCACGTGCTGTGGCTTTGTTAGATAAGCACTGCACCCAGGCTTCCTGTCCTACCTCACAGGGCTTCCGCAATCCCTTCTACAGCTACTAAGTAGCCCAAAGATTCCTGGCCCACACTCAGGATGTCATCCTCCAGCAGCACCTTCACCACAAGTTGTGCCTCCTGCAGCGCGGAGCCTGGAGATGCTTATGATGCTGATCTTCTCCCTGGTGCTCATCCAGCCTCTCCCACGCCAGATCCCAGACAGGATTCACTCCCAAAAGAGTAAATCATTTTAATTTGCAGAGGGTAGTTCTACAATTAGGGAGGAGAGGAGTCAGTGGGGGCACAAATGAAGGGAATAGGTGGGAAGAAAGAAGCAGAAGATAGTGCTGCTGCTGAACTCTTTTTATGATGCAGTTTAACATGGTTTCACTCACAGAACAGTGCTAGTTCTGCAGTGGTAGAGAGGATACATTCTCTGACTTTCCTCTTTCTATCCATAGTCAGAGCACTGCTGCTTCTTAAGAGGCTCAGTGCCTGCTGAAGGCAGATGACAATCTGCTTTACTACCATGCATAAAGCCAATCTACACTCCTCTAATCGTTTCATCTAACCTTTTAGAGAAAGACAGCAAAAAAAAAAAAAAAAAAAAAAAACCCTGGGAAATTACTCCTGTAAGGGCCCTTAAAGGCTGGTTCAGCTGGGGCTTGATAATATGAACATACAACAGAAAAGACACTGATGTGATAAGCTACAGCCAGGACTCCTTTCTGCTAAATTACATCTTAGCAGAAACAGCGTCAAGGAAGGAAAGAATCTATGAGGATTTTCTTAGAGAATTCAACCTCACAACCCTTCAGAGAACATTAGCAGTTTTCCATTCCCATGTTCATCTCATCCTCACCTCTTAAGGCCTTTCCTCATTTTCCTAACACCTCCATAAATTCATTCAAAAATATCACACATAGATTCTGCTTTTGCAGCACTCACAGGAAAAATTATATTCTAATAACAAAACCCAACAAATTTTTTCTCCCTCAACGACGTGATTTTTCTCTTTCTGCACACTGCCATTTATAGGTTGAAAGTTCCCCAGGGCAGGGACTGACTCACTCAGGACTGGCTCATTCAGGGCCTTGTTGTGCTTTTGACTTTGACATATTTACTAAATAATTGCATGCCTTGAGTTATAGCTGCAGTGGGAATTGACACTGAATTTCTCAACTCCTCACAAATCATACAGATAATGCTATGCTGTCATTTCACACGGAACATGCTAATTGTATTTTATACAACTTTCAGCAGAACTCTGCTAATTTTAAATATACCTGCTGTTGATGCCATGACAGATACAATCTTCAAATCAGCATGGAACAGGCCACTGAAAGACTTGTACCTCAGTACAAATGTTATGCAGGACTGTCAGCCTGCTTTCTGTCTGCTCATTTTTCACTGTTTGTAGCCACCAGTCATCTGTTTATAATGATGTAAGACATAACTCACTGACACTTGCACGTCCTCTCCTTGCTTGTTTTGCAGTATTTAACATGCCCTAGAGGTCACTAGATATTATACCCCATCAGCAGGACCATAAAAATATGAAGCATATGAAACTTGTTTCGTACATGTGATGAAGAAATTGCACCTGAGATACAGTTAAGTGTGACAATGGCTCTTTGGGTGTGCAGGCTGATTTCACTGTAGGCTGAGCCGAGCTAAAGTAATAATGGAATCCCATCTTAATCTGAAACATCCAACTTCCAATTTATTTTTAGAACAACAACATGATCAGAGCCTCACGTAAATTATATACCTAGGAACTATTTAATAATGTTGGGGTTTTTTCCTTTGCCTGCATGGCCTCCCTCAGTCTCTCCTCCTTCATGCAGCACTTTGAAGTCTTTTGCTTCAAAGGTATCTGGGTTGTTTAAGAACTTCCCATGTAGCACTGATGTGGGGGAAATTAGATGCAGGGACTTTTCAGCTTTTTAATTAAAAATTAAACTGTAAAGCAGCCTAGCCCTGCTCAGGGCTGAAGCAGGGTTGGGACAGAACTATAGATCCTCTGCCTTTGATGGCTGACAGGAACCAACTGCGTTCCTCCCACCAGGACACAGGATTCCCTAACATTTCAGGAGAAAAATATTAGAAAGTGCCCACTTACCTTTGAAACAACTCACTCCTATTGAATCTGACATCTGATGCACACCACCAAGTCATACAGTGGTCTCTGTGTGAAACACTAATGAGACGAAGGACCAGACCTGAACAGCAACACAGCTCACGAGAGCTTATACAGAACAGATACATGGGGGAGGGAAAGAAAAAGGAAAAAAGAGAAAAGAAACCAAGACAAAAAAGACCACCCTCACCCCTTTGAACAAAGACCTTTCTTTTTATTGAAATTACTGTAAGAATGGATGGAGAAGCACAGTGGTATCTCTCTGATCATAGCTAACAGCAGGTGCACAAGTGAATAAATAGGGGGATTGGATGGGAACCTCTCCATGTTGGATTTCTGGATCCTGAACCAGAAAAAGAATCCCTACTGTGCTTATATTTGCTGAAGGAGCAAAGGCACAGGGAAAGCCAAAAATATTCACCACCTTTTAGAGTTGCAGAGATATCACCCTTGTTTGGTTCACCTTCAGAAAAGGCTGCATGATTTCACGTACAACCTGCCAAGCCACAGGTATCCATTTATGTCCTAAAAAGCCTTTGTGCTAAAAATCAAACTCAAATACATGGCTCTTATCTATTTCTTTTTTTTTAGGTAATCAAGTACAAAAATCTGTCATCAACTCTGGTAGCTGTTGCATGAATCAAGTGATTGGCTTTTATAAAAAAAAATTATCTGAGACAATTCTGAAAGATTAAAAATCTTTGTATTTTTTTGGTAGATTTTGCAAATCACATAGCTCTCTAGGATCCTCCAGCAAGTTTTTGAGGAAGATAAATAAAATATATTTCAAACATCAAGGTCAACAGTGTAATGTGGCCTCTATGTTGTCAAATCTTGGATAAAAACGTTGGGACATCCAAGGAAGATCTGAGTGTTCAGAATGTTGCATTTTACTCAGAGACAGCTGAAGACCAGATTATATTTTTTGAAGAAATCTCCCTCTCGTGGCTAAAAAAGAAATTCAAATTTTTCCTGACCTAATTTTTTTTTTTAGGTTTAGTAATCTGTTGACTCAGCCAGTCACATTATAACAGACTTTCATGTCCTGCTTAATCAATACTCTCTGTGAGAGTCAGATGAGATGAAGGAATCCTGGTACTACTGTGTCTCTTCCATACTGGCTACCTGCAATTTGGAATACAAAACAAAAATTATGTCAAACCCCAAAGCTCAGACTGACGTTACTCCTCACTACTTTCAACCACTTTGACTTCCAGCAGACTGACAAATTTTGACTGACTCCTTTTGAATCTTAAAACCCAGCAATATGACAGCTATAATCAATATCAAACATATGTCTGAAATTACACTAGAATTTTGTCTTGCTGTGCTAACACTTTAGAAAGGGAATTTGGGTAGCTGGATTTTAAAGGGCAGGATGTTTAACTCAAAGCAAGCCACAATAAGAATTGATTTTTAGACCACTACAGCTGCTGAAAATGCAAATGTAGATTATTGCAGATGAGATACCATATTCCAACTAGTGAGGGTTTACACCTCCAGAAACTTGGGGAGTTTTGCAGAGGAAAGAGTGTGCATGCTGGGAGGAACAGATGGTCTTCCTTTGCATTTTGCAATATATAGAACCTTTAAATCCCTAATTCTACTAGGTGAGCAAGGGTCCCAATTCATAGCCCTGTTAGTGGGATGCACAGCCTTTAAGCTCTGGGACAGAAGTGCAAGTCTAGTTCAATATTGATGAAACCCAGGTTTTTCACTGATATGCCAGTGCCAGTCCAGCTGAGGCAAATCCCACCCCCATAGTGCCAGACCAGTGTTCCACAGTCAGCTTAACGTAACTGCATGTGTGGCAAAGACAGAGCACAGTGAGGGAGATTTAAAGAATTCCAACAGCTCTCAGGATTCACTGCTGATGATGGTTACCCAACTTCCTCAGTACATCCTCTGAAATCCCTGCGATTGAAAACATTTAAGTAACATTTAATTATTAAAAGGGATACTCTGGATGCCACATAAAGTGCCATTATGAAATAAGACAATTCTGAAAGATGGCCAAAAGAACAGTTAGAATGCAGAATAGCAATGAAGCACACTTCCTATAGGCTTTTCTATTCATGTGCTGCAAAAAGTGTTTAGGAAGAGAAGACTCACTGCCAGCAAAAGTCTGCAAACTCAAAACCAGAATTTTGCTTCTTGGGTCTGCCCAGAAAGCCTGTGGGAAAGCCTGTACAGATCAGTTCATTGGGTTTTTGGAGACTAACTATTTGACCAACTATTACTTGTTTGTCTTGTTATCAAAACTGAGCCCAATGGCACTATAGAGACTTGACTCTGGAATGGAATACAAGATGTTTAAGAACAAACACAGAATCATAGCATTATTAAGGGGTGAAAAGACCTTTACGATCATGAAGTTCAACCTTTGACCAAGCACCTCTGTGTTCACCACTAAACCAAATCCCCAGGTGCCACATCCATGAGCCTATTGAATACTTCCAGTGATGGTGATTCCACTTGAGCAGCATATTTCAATGCATGAACAAGCCTCCAGGGAAGGAATTTTGTAACACGTTAAAACTGTCATTAATGCAAAGCTGACGGAGAACTTAGGACATGGAAGTATCCTTGCTATGGTCAATCCTTATTTTTAAGGTAATGGGTATGGAAAACAAACGAACTTAACAATACTAATATGAACTTTTAAACTGTGGTGTTTAATTAAAAATTTGTCCAAAAAGCTGAGTATTTACAAAACACTGATCCTTTCAATTCTGTTATCAAAACCTGCTGAGCCCAGTACACATAAACCCTAAAGCAGAATATTTTACAAATCCAAAATATAGCAAGATCACTAAAATTGATGTGATTGACTTAATAAAAACTACACCATTTCCCAAGTAGGGAAGATCAAATATGAACCAGCACAGCTTGAAGTGAGTATGCAGACTTCCAAGAGATTCATTGGAGAGAGTCACTGGGGTGTAATCCAACAATCTAGTAACTGACACTACATCAAACCCATTGAGGTGAGTTTAATGAAATCTGTACACACAAAATTTACAAATATTTTCAAAGGTTCATTGGAAAGGTCTTTGGAAAGATGTCATAATTAACTCAATAAAATTGATGCAATCTCTCTGCCTAGGAGTGTTTCTGTATAAGGGCTTAAACTGCCTGCCCAATAGACCAAAAGGATTTAAATTCTTGTGTTTGATGAAAGAATAGAAATTTTTAATAAGGCAGAACCCAAATTTTAAAGGCTGTTTTACACGTACTGAGAGTCCTTTCATATCACAGGCAGAAAAAGGAAAAATCCAGATGACTCAAGCCAGGACAGGGAGCAGAATATGGTAAACTCTTCAGAAATCCATGTATTTGCTTGCAGAGAATCTTTACTCAGTGCTTTCAGAGAAAGGCAACATATCCCTCATCTAGTGTCTAGCACAAATAAGAAGACTGGCATGCACAGAGCTAGGCAGCTTCATGATGCAAAAGAAATCAAAGCAGAAGTCTGTACATGGTTCTCTGTCTTTTTATAAAGCATCTCAGATTTCAGATCAGATGCTGCTTCACCTCGGCCAGTAACAGGAGGAAGCCTCCATACCAAGGTCAGCGAGCTCCTCATTTCACTGGGTTACTGGCAAAGCCACGTTGACAGGCACTTGGCTGGGCTGCTGTGCTGGGGACCCATTGCTGAGAGGCTGCTGTTAAACAGCAGCTGGCTCCATTTTGCTGATGTGTGTTATGAAGCGCAGCCGAAGCTTCAAAGCTGGTCTTAGATTACAAATTATCTTCTCAACCTGTTTTAAAAACAGAAAAAAATGCATTCAGTAAAAACCAGGAGTATTTTTACATGCCACTACTGTAGAGAAACATCACATTAGCACAACAGAAAATGGAAAAAGATGCAGTAAATAGAGGTATTTATGTTAATATTTTATTTAAAATGCTAACTTCTGGACCTCTTCTGATAACCAATCTTAAAAACCCCTCCCTGTTGTAACAATTGTGCACCAAAGCTTTGTAAAACAACTCACGCAACTAACACTTCTAAAAGTGCATACTGTTATAAACTAGAGATAAATTGGGTGAATGATTTTTCATTGAATATGAATGAAATCTTCCTTTTGTCACATGTCAAGTTACACTACTGGATCAGAAATTAAGTAAAACTACAGAAATAGATTGAGGAAAAGTTATGAAACATCCAATAGCTTTATTTCTAGCGATAGCTCTAATAATAGCATTTAAAGCACCCTGAAGCTGTATCTTAAATTGCAGACTACATAAATTATCTTGCAATCTGAGATAACCAGTCTACTCCATCTGAAGCTTGTTCTGCACTAACCCCTTACTCTGTATATAGAGACAAATCAACTGTTAAGCAATTTGTTGTACTGCTACCTATGAAAAATAGTTCACAAAAAGATTAGATTACTATATGGGAAGAAAGACTAAAGTATCAATATCTACTGTTCACTTACTTGGTCTTTCACACTGTCACCTGTAAACATGTATTTCATATGATACAAGAAATCACATATGGGATCCATGTAGTTCAGGTGGGAGCTGTACCGATCTGCATTCAGGAGCATTTCATAAAATGCCACTCCAATCTGTTTCCACGGACACAAAGAGCAGCCCAAATGAAAACCGGTTTTAAAATGCTTTAGATTAGACATACAGTTAAACAATATAATAAGTATGTATTGCTTTTTAAGTAGCTGTGATTCTGACCAATTTACTTTCCTACAGGGACAAATGGACAGGGCTAAGTCATCCCATTATGCTTCACTAAACGATTCCCAAGTTAAGCTCTTCTTTCTAGCAGGGTCTCTGATATCTGACATTTTTCAGCTCATCTGCCTACTGGCCAGCTTCATCTCTTCCCTCCCCCTCTACCCTTACCCACACTGACATGAAGGTAAGAAACAGTTCATGTTCCTCCATCCTCACAATTCACCTCTTGCATACTCCCTTTCAGGCAGCAAGTCTGATGTATATTTTGCAAGTAGTTTTGAGAGCCAAAGGAAGCATCTATTGCTTGGTATTTCTGGGGTTTTATTTATTTTCTTGCTTAAAAAAAAAAGTACTGTAGGTGTTTTATCCGACAAGATTTCAGTTAATGGGGTAAGCTGAATACCAACTCAGCAACTCAGACCCTTGCAATTACTGTTTAATTAGTAGAGAATTTAATTCTGAATATTTGTTAAAGATTTCTATCCCATTCTGCTTCATAAGACAATTGCAAAAGTAAAATAATCTATATAGCATGAAGTAAACCATGAGCCAGACTTTACCTCTATCATGCACCGTGTCCTCTCCTGCTGGAACCGTTGCAGGAAAGGCCCAACAAGGTGGTAAACATAGAGCAACTGGAACTCTGTTTTCACTATGGGTATCAATGATTCCGTGAGGAACCTGTAGTATGTCAAGACATTTACAACATCAACTGCTTGGTTATTCGGAGCTTTTTATTTCTTTCACCTGTACCAAATTCTAGCCAAAACATCACATTCTCTCTCACAGACTTAGACCTTTATTTTAGAAAAAACAGTGTGCCTCTGCAAATATTAACTATTTCAAATGTTATTTCAGGGCAGCTCTAGAATTAAGAATAATATTTACTGTTGTAGTTGATGCTTTAGGAACATGCTACAGTCCATGCTTTAAGAAAAACTTAAATTAATAAAAGCATAAAAGCTAATCTAGATTTAAAAAGGCATATTAAAGGCACTCACACCACATGACAGCCCTAAAGTCTACAGACAAAAGTTATGCCACTGGAAGAGGGAGCTGGAAAAAACCTTGTGATCCACCTGGCAAGTCTTGGAGCTCCCCTGTACATATTTATTTGCTGATATAAGTGCTATAGGTGGAGCCTTGTTATCTACAGTATGTATGGAATTTAAAAGACAAATTACAGTATCAAATATCATTACACCTACTTAGGAATGAGAGAAAGTTGTCCAATGCTGGAATGATGCCAGACTGCATGTGCCAAAGCCAAAGTGTAGCTACAACTCATCTCGGAATAAGACTGGTGACATGCTGTGAAGTCAAACAGCTGGAATGGGTAACCAACCCACTCTGTCTCTGATGTCAAGCTGGGACTGTTGATGACATTCACAATGCAGTCATGGAGAACAATCCAGTATGGCTCCTGGGGTGGAAAAAAACCAACAAAACAAATCCAAAAATTCAGAATTGTTTATTAAAAGAACATCACCTAAGACAATGCTTCTGCAGCCCTTTCTACTATTATTTCATTTCTAAAATGTGTATACATAAATATACATATATGTATGTATAAAACTGTTATAAATGATGTGGTAATCATGTCTGATGAAGATGAAAATTTAAGATGCACGATACAGAAAGCATCCATGTTAGTGGGTATGGCACACTCAAGAGTGTGATATTATTAAGATGTATCTCATGAATTTAATTATTTAATCACCTTATATAATGGTCTCTAAAAGAAGCAAAGACAAGGCAAAACGCCTTAGTGGAAAAACTCTGAGAATTTTCTAGTCTTCTGAGTGCAGGCAAAAACAGACCAAAAAACCTAGCCTCAAAACATAATAGAAAAACAAAACACCTGGTCAATTTTTCCATGCTGAAGGAGTAGATTTTTCTCAAGCATGCACACAGCCTTCTGAATAGCTTGCTGTGGAATCTACAGATGTTGGCTTTAAGTTTTTACAATGTACTCTAGAAAGATGATAAATGCTTCATGGAAGAATATTTTTTTTATTTTAAAATACAATATATTGACTCACTGGTAAGGCTGTGATAATCAGTCCAATCGCATTCATCCAAGCTGTGATGTTCTCTCTTGGCACCAGGGGCTGACTAGAGACAAAGAAAAAGAAAACTAAAGCTCTGAAATACACAACTGCAATTTGTGCTTCTTGTGCATCTACAGATCAGGTGCACTCATGCCAAGAATGTTTATCAAGTTGAGAGAACTACAAAAACACACACAGGTATTTACAAGAACCAAAAGATGGTATATATGCTATTGGGATGTTGCATGCAAAACTTTATTCAGATGTGTTTTGCATTAGTAGCAGGTTTCCTTCAAAGGCTTCAAACTTTTATCCTTAAGCTTTGGTGCTTAAGGGCTATTTGTCCCTTTATTGATTCCTACTCTCCATATGCTCCAAACAGAGCTAACAATAATATATTACTAAGCTGAATGAAGCTAAAACCAAGTAATTCCAGTTTGTCATTGCTCAGTGATGTCAACTGAATGACTACCAGAACACCAGCTCCTGTCTCTCACTGCAGTTTTTTTCAGTGGTTACACAAGAAGCAGAGCTATGGGTCAAATTTAATGCATCATAACAAGGGGTCAGCCTTGGCACACCACTGTTTTAAAGTGCCTCTGAACTACATCAGCACCAGGAAGATTCAGAGTCCTACTAATGATTCCTGTCCCTTTCTTTGCAGTCAAAGATGCTGTGCTATCAAGTGATGAGATGTCCTGCTCTCAGTACAGCTCAAAGAACAACAGACTTTCTCCAGGCTTTCTTGCTGAACCCAGTGGGTAAGATCTTTGCCTGTGTGAGGTTTTACCACTAACTAACTTTTATGGGCATCATGCCAAATCAGCCATTCCTGAAGCACACAATCCACTACAGCACAGGAGTCTAACACGATTTTTCTGCTTGATCCCTGTCACCTTGTTTGCCATCCAAAAATACTTTATATATAAAATGTTACCTGTATCCACTTTTTTTTTTTTAAATAAGAAATATAGTATCACAGACTACCTTAGCAATCTCTAATTATGTATGATACATCGCAGAAAACCAACATACCTCTTCAGCACAACATTCAGCAGAGCATTGCCCACCTCCTTCCCTGGGACAGCCAGAGCCATGAGCTCAACACAGGTAACGTGCAGGGCATGGGCAGCTGGGTTAGGAAACTCATTAAACCTCCAGTCACAGTTTGGAAATGGACCAGGTGATTTGCCTGCCATAGGTGGCAATGGTTAAGGAAAAAAAAGCTGCCCCAACACAGACAAGTATAAGCAGCACAGTGATTAAAAATCGATGCATATACTGCATACTAAACTGAACGGAAAATTATTGAAAACAAGTAGAACAACCACATTTCTTTAAAAATAAAGACATACAGAAGTATGAATATAAGATGCTGATAATCGCTGAGGGACTGCATGAATACATAGCTATAAATATATTACACACACACAGCGCCATGCAATGGCTAAACTTCCTGATTAGGAGGTGGAAACAACAGCACCAAACATCTCATTCACTATCTGCTTCCAAGATAAGAAAATACAAATAACAGGAATTTTCTACTTGCGTATTCAGAAACCAGTAATTTGCCTCTCTGTAAGATCTTCTAGCAGACTTCTAAGATGACAGGTTGTGCAAAAGGAGCACCTGCTAAGTCTCTGAAAATACTTCACTTTCCCAAACAAAACTAACCTATTTGAAATACATACAGAAAAGCTCTCCAGAGTTTACATTTGCATAAAAGCACGGGTCATATAATCTTCGCTTTCTTTGGAGACAACCAATAAATTTCTTACAATTTACACATTAAACAAAGGGAAGTTCAGGAAGAGGAGTGAAACAACTTGTAACATCCTGAAAATTGGTCAACTCTCGTAAAGCTGCTCAAGAAAGAAGCCAAAGTCCAAGGAGATTCCTATTCTCTAGTTTGCCAGCTATTCCCACATCTTAAATATGGCACTGCTCCCAATATTTTATTTTCAGTATACTAATAATTGGCATAGGAAAACACCAATCTCATTTTTGAAAAAATTTTAAATACACTTTGCATCAAGCTTATTTTCTTAATATTCAGAATCCAATTCAGAAAGCATAAAACATAAGCACATGTATTTTTAAGTGATGCTTAAACAGCGAAATATTTATACAGCTGCACTATACTTCATTTTCACCGTATCATTTAAGATATCTACTAGGGCAGCACATCCCTGTTTAGAATAATAAAGAAAATGGAAATTCATATTTTGATGAAATGAATGACGACATTGTCACAGCTTACTTAATGCAAACTTTCAGAAGGATATTGTCTACCAGTCTCCCAATGAGCTTGCAATAGTAAGCATCGTCAGGAACCCAGGGGTTCTCTTCTCGGGGATTCATGGCACATTTGAGGTAAGTATCACTCAGACACCAGCCTAGGGGACGATTATCTTTCAGAGAGCCAATTATGGCATGGACGAGTTTTCTCTTGAGGTTTGTGCGCTCTCTGAGATGCCCCTCGTAGTAGTGAAGAGTGTTGTACAGGTAGGTCACTGGTCGGTCTGCCAAGGAGAAGGGGAAAACAATACAAGCCAGAAATAACTTCCAGCATCACTATTTGTTGTAAACAAAACTAATATCAAGAGCTCTGCAAGACAAAGTTGCATGTATTTAAAAACAGCACATATGGAATTGATTCACATTCTTTATTTCAATATGCTCCACAAAACTGATTTTCCTTTGTCTTGTACATACTGTAGTGCATGTGCAGAACAAGAGAAGTGGAACAAAGAAGGTCAGTATTTACTAACAGTTCATACCTTAATGATAACATTAATATACTTGTAAGTACACTGACTAAATCATCTATTCATATAGAAGGTATTAAGTAAGAAGAATCCAGGTATGAAGTCACAGTAAAGAAAGAGTATTGTAAATCGTCTGAGCATAACATAGCAATGTCACCTATAAAAATATTTTAAAAGCACATTTCTGAAAGTATTCAAGTATCAGGTCAAGTTATTTCAATCTTAAGTAAGGACAGAGAGAGGAACTGCTTTTTAATTGTTTCAGTCATGGTAACAGAAAGTTTGCTAGAACACGGGTCCAAATATTTATTAACTAGAAGGGAATGGAAGGGAAAGGCATGAAGGAAGCATGACTTAGCAAGAGATACCTGAATAAAACCAAGTTCACTGTTAGTAAGCTGAAACTCACTAAACAGGAAATGCACTTCTCTGTGTAAATGTACACAGGGTTTAGAGAACAAGAAAGAAATAAGGCACAGCTGTGCTAATACCTGAAGAGATGAAGAGGACATAATGGTCACAACAGAACTGTATCTGTCTGTTTCTGTGGGTAACTTACCATGAAATTTGTATAAACCTCCCAGATGATCCAATAAAGTTTCTAGTGATTTGGACACTGGAAGCAATTCCAGAAATCTATGAATTACAATGTCAAACACTGGCAGAAAGCGCAGGCATACATTTCCAAAATAAATTGGTAAGTACTGGGGCTGGATCTGAACTGGGGGATTCACTTGCTCTGCCAAGCCTTCAAAATACAGCTTTTCAGGGTATTTCTGGAGGGAAAGAAATACAACAAAATCAAAATATCTTTCTTTATAAGCAATGGATTAAACATTCAGCATCCACATTGCTTTAAAAAGACACTTCAGATCCCTCTTTATCAAATATGAATTCAGTGAGATGATTTCACTGTAAAGCTTACTGAAGAAAATTGACTTAAATTGGCTATTAGAATACTAGATAACATCTTAAAAAAACCCCCAGGACTAAGTTTCACCACCACTTAAAATGGGCATTCGAGAACATTAAGAATCCCAAAGCAAAGCTGAAAGCAGCCAGCAATGAAGTGTCCTTTGTCATGTACTTGAAGAGAAAACCTAGGGGAAATCAGCGCTACTGGAAATTTCTGCATCACATACTGAATTAGAACACAGGAAACAGCATGAATGAAGTAATTCCCTGGGAAAGAATTGCAGTGTACTCAAACAGCAGATGGGTACTGGTGAGGGCTGAGCTTATGTTTTACCTGTGACTGAAATTTCTGTATGCCAGGTTGGGTCTAGTGACTATGCAGCCATGTTAGAGCACTTCCCAGGCTCATTTGCTTCCCTGCTACCTTCACACTTTTAAGCACTGTCAAAACACTATTGAGCCAAGTCAGGGGGCTAATATAGCTCCTGGATCAAACTAGATGGCATGTACTGAGCTACATGACAGTTTGCTTGTATCTGTTCCATCTCAACGTTTATTTTTTGAGAGAACAGCTCATTGGCACATCCTTTTCTAGACAGCAGAAACCAATATGTTTACAGGAGCATTAAAATCTCAGCAATTCTCTTCCCTAACATATCAGGTAATCATGTTCTTGCCACACAGAAGATGGAAAAAGTTTTAATAATTAGAAGAAAATGTAGGTTTAACTATTGGCACAGTCATAAAACACCAGAAAAAATACTTTCTCCCTGATGCACAGAAGCTCTGTTCTAAGTGAATTTCAGTAAAACCAAGATTTTAAAATTATTTGATTTAGATGAGCAAGAATGAACATCCACCCAATTCTTACGCTACTTCTGTCTTTGCATATTGCTACATGTAACTTCGAAGTCATTACACATAGTGATTTATTATTTTCATACTAGCCCAAACAAATTACAGCTTATTAGGCAAGTCAAAAAATTGATAAAGCTGTCCTGTAAATGATGGTCAATATCAATTCCACAGAAATTTTTACAATAAAAGAATGTTATTAGCTGTGATACCTTGTGGTAACTCATATGCTTTGTATGCCAGTCATTCTGCAGCCAGTGTTCGGGAGAATTCTCCTTCACAAAATCACTCACTCTGTTTCTGAAATCATTAGGCTTCAGTAAGAGTAACTGGATTATGAAGTAACAAACTTGAGCTTCATTTCCTTCATGACTACGCATAGCCTTAAATGAAAGAGATCAGATAACATGAAAGTACAGCTGACACTGCTGTCTGCTCTATGGCCCCAAAGCATGGCAGCCAAACTTGCTACATCTGCACACAAATTCACACTGAATATATGGACTTTCAACTCTATTTTTCAAGTGAAGATACAAAAAAGAGGCAGGTTCAATCCCTATCCCATTCTTTATTCTATGGGCAGAAGGTCTTACACACTCCCCAGTGATAGCACTTTCTCCAGGAATTCTAGCTCTATTTTATCTGCCAGTTGTCTTACTGAAAATAACCAAACAGTGACAATGAAGTTAAGATTGCTTTTAACCTCTGGCCACTCTGACATGATTGGACTTCAGTTTGAAAACAGAATTAGAATTAAAAAACCCAGCTTTACATTAAGATGAGGTTTTAAATTATACATAAAGAACAGTTACTGAATGCAAATGTAGTTCTCTCTAGGTGAATACTGCTTTATTTTATAGGGAAACATAAAAAGCAAAAGAATGCCCTTTCTGTCTATTAGGATGAAATAGGCTGATTTCTAAGCAAAGAAAGCATACTCTAATGGGTACAAGATTTTCCATATGTTTGTGAATCATAACATGCCATATGCCTTCTACCTTTTAAGGCTGCAGAAATCGCACAACAATAGAATCATTTAGGGTAGAAAAGACCTTTAAGATCGTTGAGTCCAACCATTAATTGAGCACTGCCACTAAACCATGTCCCAAAGTGCCACACCTACACATCTTTGAACTACCTCCAGGGATGGTGATCCAACCACACTCCTGGGCAGCCTGTCCCAACACTTGACAACTCTTTCAGTGGGGACATTTTTCTTAACATCCAATCCAGCACAACTTGATGCTGTTTCCTCTTGTCCTATTGCCTGTCATTTCTTATGGGAGAAGAGGCCAATCCCCATCTGATTACAGCCTTCTTTCAGGCTGCTGTAGTGAGCGATAAGGTCTCCCCTGAGCTTTCTTTTCTCCATGTTAAACACCCCCAGCTCCCTCAGCTGCTCCTCATAAGACTTGTGCTCCAGACCCCTCCTCAGCTCCACTGCCCTTCTCTGGACATGCTCAATGTCTGTCTTGTAGTGATGGGCCCACAGCTGCCCAGCCTGTAGCACTGAAGGGGCTGTTGTGACACAAGTGCAGGACCCAGCCCTTGGCCTTGCTGAACTGAAGACAACTGGCTTCAGCACATTGTTCCAGTCTGTCCAGATCCCTCTGCAGAGCCTAAATAACTGCACAGCTCCGAGGTCATACACCCAAACCACTAATCACAACATTTAATAATAGTAGTTCAATGGTTGCCAGTAAATAACCAAGAAATGCTTCCCTGAAGACCCAGAGAACTGTAAGAGTTGCAATTTTATGTTGCTTAAAGAAGTAATCTATTATTTTACTTGATTATTGTCCTAGGAAATAGTCAGTATTTAAGACTAATGCATTTTTAAAAGACTGCTGCTACATGAGGGAGTCAGAAAGCAGACACTGAATGAACTGTCATCTTATCTTCTGAAGTGACACTTACCAAACAGAGTATCAACCTATCCAGTGTTACAATATTGTATTTCCACACCATGTCATTGAGAATCTCAATACATTTATTGAGCTGCTGTCCTCCTGCAGATGTAGAGAATTCATACACCAAGAAATCTGCAAATGTCCTGACATGTGCCACCAGAGCTCTGGCCCCAATTCTTTCTAATACTCTAGCAGGGAAGAAAAAAAAAGGCAACAAGAAATTGTTACAGATCCTAATACATTTTTAACTGGTCTATTTGATATTATTTAGCAGTTTTTAATACAATTGTTTTAAACAAACAAAAAAAAATACAAAATTCTCTCCCCTTTATTAAATTAACTGAAGGAAACACCAAAGGAAAGCAAAAACCCCTCAAACTTAGAGGAACAGGATACTTAAGTGCAAATACTGATCAGGAGAGATGCTACAAATTCACCAATTTCATCTGCAGTATTCTGCCCAGAACCCATGCTTTACTTATCCAATTTTACTTATACACCTCTAAGGACAACCTTCTGCAACTCAACTTTAATTTTCCTGTGCTGTGTGCTTTAATACAGCCATAGCATTATAAACTATTTTCTCACTGCACACAAGAGTAACATGTAAATACTGTTTCAACAGATCTAGGAACAACTGGAACGAAATTAATCTATTTTTCACAACTGGAAGTGATGTTATTTCTACCAAGAACAAATTGCAAAAAAATCAGAGGACTATTCTGTAATGAATTTTCATCTTAATCCAACACTAGTTTTTTAAAGAAATATTTGGCCTTTATTCATATATAAAGGATAAGTAAATGAATGCTTTGTATTTTCTGTTTACTCTTTCAGATTGCCTGAAACACTGCTATTACAAGTAAACTGCTTAATTCAAACATCTCAAATCCTTGTTTCTCACCAGGAAAAATAAGCATTGCAGACCACTGAATGGTGGAACCAATCTTAAACACTGCACAAGTATTACGGCATGCTGGCTACTACCTAACTCCACTCTCTTTTTCCATGCTCTGCATGCTCCAAATTAATTTAAAGAACAAGCTGTTAATGCACAAGGTCTGTATCCTCAGAACTGAGAATGTTGCTTAATAACTTTGAAATAGCATTTTTTTAAGCTTACCTGTAACCAATCTGATTAATGTGATCAGTGTCTAGCAACATCTTCCACAGGAGACAAAGGAAAAGTGGGGATGAACCTTGTGCAGAGAAGTGTGTGATGATTTCATTCTCACTGGTCATCGACTTCCACTTGCGGTATTCTTCTTCCACGTTCTTCTTCAGGTTAAAACGGCTTTCCTGAGGCACATTGTTCTGCTTGAAGAACACCTGAAAAAAGTAGGCTTTGCTGTGACTGAGGGCCCACAGTAAAATATTTGAGCAGGGGAATTTTGCCTGACCATATGGGTTCCTACTTCCTTGTACCATATAACCTCCTAGGGAGGGTTGTTATTTCACCGTGATACCACAGTGACTGTTTTGTCACTAACAAAGCTACATGACAAACTGCCACAAGAAAAAATGGCTTTTCCAACTTTTTATTTTATTTTTTCATTTTTAAAACATCTTATTTCCCTTGCACTAGAAGTATCAGTTAACCAAATCTGACCTTAGAATACTCCAGGGGAATGCAGCTAATACATTTCTAAAGAAATAGCAATGTTATAATTGTGCTGCATTCTTTAGGGACCTGAGATTAATGCAGTCAAGACGGGAAGAATCTCACCAACCCACAAAAGGCAAAGGATCTTGTTAAGAGAGTAAATTCATTTTCCAATTGTAACATCTTCAGGTTTAAACTATTACCTGGAGAGGAGCTGGAAAACAGCTTAGTGTATGTGATGCCCAGTTATGTGGAGTGAAACTCATGATAGTCTGCAGAATGTCCTTGCACCAAGTCCCCTGAATTGAATCAGAACCTGTGAAAAAGTCTAGAAAATGGATTGACGGTATTAGAATTTCACACAAAACCATTTCTTATTGGTATTCCTTTTTTCATCATATGCATCAAGGTTTTTCTACTTCAACACAGTTTCCTTTTCGTACAACTTCTCCCAGCCCGTTTCTTTGACTTCATCTGTTTTACAGAAGAAGCTGGATATTACCTTTTTATGCTATTAACAATAAAGAAAGTATTTTTAAGTTTTGAGATAGAAATAAAGCAATCAGGATTTTAAAATTTTATATTTAATTTCCTGTAATGTCACTAAAACAAGCTTCTGCTGATTAGCTGATTAGACTTTCAGAAAAACATCCTGAGGAAGATAATGATGATGAAATTGCCAGATTATATTGCTTCAAAAAGGTTGTTCAGAAGTACCTGCCTCAATTAAGAAATGAAACAGAAGCCTCCTTCTCCCAAACCATGGGTTGATTTAGGTTGAGAAATGGCTAAAAAAATAAAAAAAGAAACTAACACAAAGCACAAAGAAGTCCTTTCCCTTTCAAATCACCTCCACCAGTCTTTGTGAATCAATTGTTCTAACTCTCCAATGAGTCTGCAGACTAGAACCACAAAGTAGGAGAGAGAAAACATCTCCCTCAAAGCTAACAAAAACCTGATCCAGGTCACATGTAACTGCACACTGTTAAAACATAAAAAGACACATTGAAAGCTTCCTCTTCTCCCTTCCCAGAAAAAGAAACCCAAAATGCAGACTATTTTTCTTAAATGCAAGCTAGAAAGGGGGTGGCTTCCACATGAGCAGAACAGTGCTATTTCATGGTTTGTGTTTTTTTTATAGCATGTACCAGTAATCAATCCAAACATTTAGATTTAAAATAATGAAACTCAAAAAAAGACACTAAAAAAACTCCAAACTCTAGTCACAGTGTACCTCTGTATGAACTTTTAAAGAATGTCTCATTTTACCACTGCTTCAATAATTGCTTTTTGCCTAAACAGAAGTAGTTGGAAATTCAAATTACACTTTTTTCATAACCAGAAGTGCGTGGGATATGTTTTATGACTAGGTAATTTCCATTACACTCTTTAGAACAGTACTTTAGAGAAATGGTTTGACTACAGCTTTTAACGGGATGTACTGCTATTACCTGTCACGTGTGTTGCCCTTGCCAGAGTTAAGATCAAAGCCCTGTTGAGTTCTTCTGATTCTGCTGATAGAACTGTTTTGGGATCATTGAGGAACCGTGTGAACTGTGGTTGGACTTCTGAGCTGCCCAAAGCTGTGATTAGCCTTAGAGCAGTACTCTCAACACTGAAAGAAGGAAACAGTCCAGTTAGCAAACAATGCTTATGCTGATGCTTCTAAGATTCTAAAAATACCTATTTTCCCCCCATTTACTGCTTCAAATAATACAGAAACATTTGTTTTTAAAATGATGCTCTTAATCTTTTGAAAGAGTTCACTTTTTCTACTGTTTAATAAATTTGTTACCAACTATTTCAGTATCTTATTTTCAAACAAAGCACTCAAAAGTAGATTTAGCAAAAATTTCAAGTGCAGTGACCCTGAAAAAGAGCCTCAAGTCTCTCCAATTTAGAGCCCCTCATTGTTACTTTTTGCACATCTTCATCTAAAGAAGGATACACAGATAAATAAATATATGCAAAAACCAAAATAAAAAGGCATGAATAATGCATAGGAAGCTTCAAAGCTAACTACCATCTTCAAGTAGACAGCACTAAATTGTCCTTATTAAAGAAATTAGGAAGTTGAGGAAGTACAACTTTTGATTAAAAGCACTTTGATTTCCAGCACTTTAGTTGGAAGCACTTTTCACACCAGGTAGTTTGAAGTCACTGGAAAGACTTTTGTAACATTGTGTCTTTGAAAGGCCAAAGCCGTATGTTAGTTACGCTACTCTAGTTGCATGCAGTGCTCATTAAAAGTGACTAACATCTGTATTTTACAGACTAAGATGACAAAACAAGATTGAGGTCAATAAAGAGAATGCGGCCTTGAATTTAAGGAGAAACTTGGCTTAACCTGTTTTCTTTATGCTTGGTTAAGGATAAGCAACTAGGCAATTTGAATTTGGACTAAGAAATTAAGAAGCCTAGTCCAGTGAAAGGTGTCCCTGCCCATGGCAAGAGTTGGACCTAGATGACCTTTAAGGTCCCTTCCAACCCAAACCATTCTATGAATCTATGAATTTACTGTATAATTAGACTTTCTCTATATGAACTGGTAATAATGAAGTTATTCTGTCTCACATACTGCCACAAGATTTATTGTACTGTAAGAGAGAATGAACTATTTTGCCCAGCTTTTTGACAAGCCCTGGATTCTACATAGAAATTGAATCTCATACTCTTTAACGTTTTGAACAGTAAATAAACTCAAAGTTTTTGCCTGGAATTACCTGCATAACTCTCTAGATCTTCTCTAACCAGCTTTTTCACCTTTCTTTTATTCAAATTAGCCATGTTTTAGGTCATCATGACACACCCACTATGAGGGACTCCACTCAGGTTCATGTACAGTCACAACAGCTTTGCACAAACTCCTTTTCAGCTGCAGGGTGAACCAGATTAATTCTCTGATCTGACTGAAAATCAACCTTACATAAGAATTAAGTGGAATCAACTGAACTCTTGTAATCAAATTTAACACCTTCTACAGAAGGAAGCAAGCACAATCTCACTGGCAAACAAGTCAAGCACTGGCTACAAGTAGCAGGCATTGCCCTTCATCAGCTATGCAAGAAGCACTTCTGGGCATGACAGTTCTGTTGCACATCCTGTGTGTTGACTCCCGGCACTGCTGCCATGTGTGTGTAAGAAGCTGCCTCATGCAGCTCCACAGAGCACTGCTGCTAACATCCAACTGTACTGCTGAAACACGCCCTGCTGAGATCCCAAAACAAGTAGACCACAGAACTGAGACTGGGAAGTGCCATTTAAACAGTTTCCATGCAGCTCTCAACCAGAAGGAATCTGAGATTATGGTCAAATATGGCAAATGTCACTCACCAGAGATGAAGCTGGTTCTGATTAGTCTGTGGCACAGCAGCCAAGGAATGAAGATGGCTGAGGAGCTGGACTCTATAATGAGGCTGGATGTGATGCATCCGATAGCTAAACATTTCTAGCAGAGTATGCAAAATTCCCCATGCATGAGATTTGAACACTGTTGGCAGGAGCTGACCTTATGAAAAAAGTTTGTAAAATAAGTTTTACAACTGATCACATCTTGAAATACAACTACAGAGTACACTGGTTTTATTAGGCTGTAAGCTACATTTGATTTGAAAAATTTATCACCTTCAAAGAGCATCTGTGCAAGTGCCGTCTGAAGATGCTGTAAATTTATAGAGCTTAATAATCTTTTGAATAAGCATATACAGCAAACATGCAAATTATTTTAACAAGAGCAATTAAGTATCCTATGCGTCTCAAAGTAACTTTGCTTATGCTTTTCCATTAAGCATGCTTTTGCACAATGCAGCACAACTGGGAAGGTCCTGGCCATACAAGTGATGGCATAAAGGGTCAGCGGCACAGCTCATATGGAATTTACTGCAGCACTAGGACAACTTTCACAGTTTCTTATATATCAAAATAATTTATACATGCTGCATCATTACATTTTCAGTTTTACTGCGGTCTCCAGTTGCCATTAAAAGAAAATACTACTTAACAGAAAAAAGAGGGAGAAAAAAAAAGGTTTTCTGTCTTACTGATAAAGCCTTTGATGCCCAAGGATTCAATTTCCATATAAACCAACAGGCGACTATAGGTTTCCACAAGAGCAGGAGCCAAGGCCACACTGGATTTTGCATGAGCCAGCTTAATTACCCTAGTAGCTATGCTGTGAATCAGACTGAGGAAAAAGAGAAAATGTTTTTCAATCAAAAACATGGACTTGAAATTTAACACATTTTCAAACTAAATGAATAGATCTACAAATGGCAAGTTCAGCCACAGAAAGTCTTTGTGATAATAATTAGCTACACACAGATTTACAGCTTAAAAAAAAAGCTACCTGCATATACTGTACCTCATTTTGGCATGAACTGTGAGTGAGTCCAAGAGGTTCATTGGCAATGGGGTGATAGACCCTGAGGCCATGCAATTAGTCCCTGGAAGAGGTGTCCTCATGTTCCCATTCCCATAAATAGTCTCTACTAGTACACCCATTGGCAAAGTGAAACACTCTGAATTGGTTGAGTAAGCATTGCACAACAAGGCAATTTTGTAGTCATTCATCTGTAAGCTTTTATTCCTTAAACTCTGCTGCAAAAACCTGTGTGCCAAAAAGATTAAACATTAAGCAGAAAGAATACATATGCATTCTAGGAATGCACCTACAACAAGCTCAGTCAAAAAATCCATTATAAAATAGTAGAAAAAATCAAAATAGTTATTAATTACACCCCATCAAAACAACTACTTCTTATGCCACAGTTTCACCATGTTATGATTTTTCTACATTAGAGAAATACCTCGGGAAAATTAACACTTAAAAATCACCTTTCTAGACAAAAACTCAACCCAATGTACTGCTTATCCACACTTTCCAAACCACAGCACAACAAAACAAAATTGTCCATTTACTTTCAGATTCTCTATCAGTAACAAAGACTTCTTTTTCTGAGGTAAAATATATCATTTTCACTAGCTGGATAACAGAATTTCAGTTTTTATGAAATATTTTCAGTTTGAAATCTGTGTTTTTGAATGACTTTGAAGTCACTCTGTTGATAACCTATATACAGCATCCCATTGCACCATACATTCTAATACAGACTTGGAACTGCCTATTTCATTATGCCTAGACAAAAATCAAAATATTACAAAACCCCCACACTCACTCATGGTGGAGCTTAAGAGAATGAGGAATGGGAATCTGTAACTTGGAGTTGTCACTATGGGCCTTCCGGTTCAGATGAATCCAAATGCAGGTCATTGCGAAAGCATGAGTTGACTGGGGTTTGTTAATATCAGGTACAGGAATGTACTAAAGAAAGAACACATGAATGTGACATACCACATGGATTAATGTGCAGAAAACCAACTTAGATAGACAGTATTCACAAGATCACGTTTTTCTTTTTTCTGACTTGCAACACCACAAGGAACATTTTTAAAGAACAGATTCTACCCTCATCAGTGTACGTAATTTTAAATCAAGAGCTATGGGAGAGACCTGGACCTCAGTAATTATTCTGAAAAACACCCAAACCAAACAAATTTTCTACAACCTTGGCAAAAGGAAATTCATGCTTAAGAGTATACAATTTCTAGACATATATAGTTACAAAGCATATGCTCTTCCTCTCAGCCTCACATCTATGCGTTATTCAGAAACCAGCTATGGTATGTGCTTCCATAGTAGGTACACAGTAGTCCAACACTTTCCTGAAAAATCTGAGTTGTTTGACGTCACAGTTAATCCTTAAACATTAACAGACTTTTCATGAAAAGGTACAGATACAACCTAAAATTTTGGATCCAGACTTAGCTAACGTACTGCCATTGGAAAAAGAACTCTGGCTCTCTCCTTTTGCCAGCATCCACATTTCTTTCCCTTTCACACAGTTACTGCTGCACAAACACCACTTCAGCAACACATCATGAACAGGATAGCAAGACAGATCCTCTTAAGAGCAATAGCGAGATATAACATTTTAAGTGTTTCTGAAACTGAATTCTAGGAAATGCTTCCTAGATTCAGTTTCACAAGCATTTAAAATGCAGCACGTAAAAAGCACTAGTCAAAGAGTTTCAGTGTTAACTTAATAGCCATCACTGCAGCTGAAGTAAATAGTCCTACTGCTCTTCCCATATTTGATGCTGACAAAAGCAATTGAAAACTCCTGACACAAATTGTACTGAAGAATTTCTGTCAAAACTAATGCAGCAGGGGGAAAAATTGTTACATATGAGCTTGATACATCGCATATTTGTATTAACCTATCCATTCACCCAAAGTAAAAAGCACTACAAAAGGAGTAAGCAATCAGGACTTCACCCTGACAGTGCAGCCAGAATTGAAGTTTAAGAACTTCCTCTAAGTGCTCCTTCCTCAGGAACTTTAATTCTAGAGGAATGTACAAAGTATGAATATGATTTGATTTGACCCCACAGAATGAATTTAAAATACTATTCTGTTACAGCCCAGATATACCAATAGAATTACACATTACTCCTTTACAGTCTCACTGCTTTAACAAACTCCTCAAAATCTTAATCAAACCAAAGTTAAGGAAGAAAGAAGTTAACACAAGTCCTTCTTGCCCCTAAAAACAAATGTGCTTACATGGATAGGAAATCCTCAAAAAATCATTTACTTATGAAACAACTCCCTCCAAATATGCAGCACACTGTTCTAAGAGTGACTCAAGAATGACAGTACTATCGACATAACAAAGGTCCCAAGTTGAATAAAAAATAAAATTTTTAATATCAGAGACTTACTTCTTTCTCAGGATACAGGAGGTCGAAAAGCTTCATAACTGGGAGGAAGTCAGCCAGTGCATTCTTCTGGATGCTGCCAGAGATGAACTGGAGTAGCACCCACATCAAGTGGTCTCTCCCCTTAATGAGACCACGGCCTGCCAACTGTCAAGAACACTCAGTAACAGACAAATACTGCATGCAGAAGAAAAATCACTGCAAAGATTCTTATAAAAGTAGAAGGGTAGACTAAACCAGCTTCAGCAGAGAATTTTATAGCAGGACTTAGGCAGAAACATATGTTGTGTTTTCAGAAAGAAGGGAAATAGGTCCATTAGTTGTAACACATAAATGGACTCTGTGAGGGCCACAACAACTAATGGTAAGATTTTAAATGGATTTAACTCCTGAGGATCACTGCTTTGAAATACTAGTGACACTTAAATATTGGTCTTAAATTGTCACCTTGTAGCCCTGTAGTGAAGTACAGTATTGTCACTGCTAGCATCAGGCCACAGGTTTTATAAACTCCTACAAAGGAAGTCCCTGAGCCAGAATAACTTGTGTTTGCTTTATCTGGACTCACCTGAGTTTGCTTTTTTTTTTGTTAATTAACTTCTTTATCTGTAATAGCAATTCTCTAATAACTAATATTCTACTCTTATCTTGCTTGCTGTAGTTTTATACTAGATTTGTGCAATTGTGTTGCGTAATGCCTACTGTTTCAATGGTTTATTAACAGTAATTACAGGAATACAGCCCTAGTCAAAGTAATCTCAGGGAAAACAGAGCAGAGAACTACAATTCATCACACGTAGAACACAATATACATAGAAAATTTTTATGTAACACAGAACTGTGGACAAACAAAGACGGAGTAATGTGCTATGTGTGTTGGAAACTGCATCAAATAACCACAAGCTGATCCTACACTGAGGAGAAAGAACATCCCTACCCTACCATCAACAGCATACAGCTCTCTCAGCAAAGAGCTCAGGATGCTGCTGGCTGACTGTAACCCCTCCTTTCCCTTAGGGAGGACTGGCAGCACCACCCTTGGAACTGTAACCCTGAGCACCAGAGAAAAGGGCAAATACTAGTATCAGTTTTAACAGAATTATTACTAGGAACTAATAATAATTTGGGACCATGATTGCCAGTATCACTGTAATTGGATAAATTACTTTTGATTGCTTTGAGTAGATTGATTAGACACATAGCAAGTTCCTACATCCATTTGCATGGCACGTTCTTTTAGTTCACAAACAGAACAGGGCATTTACTCTGTTCAAAACTCATTTGTAAACTGGGTGCAACAGCACAGGACTTGGATCTTCTGAATTATGCCAGTTTATCTCTTTATTCTAGTTATTAGCACACTTTGAATCCAAATATAATGGAACATCCTGTAACTGAATACACTAAAACAACACCTAGCTCACAGTACCATAACTTCAAAATTTGACTTACTTCTATAGAGAACAGTGATTAAAAATGTAATTAATTCTTGCACATAAGGTATTTTGTGCAGGGATGAGTGACACTTTTTAAAAAAATACTGGTTTTGTTTTTCAAATCCCTCTTACCATGTGGGAGCGATACAAACAATTTACCTTTTGATGGAGTGACAGGACCATATGAGGAAAACTTGCAAACTGAAAGAGCACAAAGAAAATGAGCTGGCTGGAGAGATGCTGCCACAGAAGCTGACTGGTTCCACCATCATCAAACTTCTCTTCAGTCTCAGAACGTTCCATGGCATACACCACAAGATCCACCAGCTGGTCCTCCAGCACAGGGCAACGTTGCTTGTGCTGTAAGGCAGAGATCAGATACAGTATTCCAAAAGCCTTGCCATTAACTCCAGAACTTGCACAGTTGCAGTTACAGTACAGTATTTTGACAGAAGGCTGGGAAGCATGAGATGAAGTCTGAACTTAAGTTAAGGATAAGCCAGTGTATTAAAGCTGCACTATGTTACAGGTCATTTTACATTTTATCATATATTTTGTAATTCCCTACTCAGTTCCAAAATACAGCTCATCAATGCACAGATAACATCTGGGGGTCTTTTGCTGTTTATAACAAATTCAGGCAGAATGTTATTTCTGTGATCCCGCATTCACAGAAAACAAAGCCCATTCTTTAAACATACAGGTGGGGGTTCTTTTATTTGGTTTGGGTTTTTTTGCTGGTTTCTTTTTTTCATTCCTTCTTTTCTCCATTAACTCCATTTCAAAAGTAGGGATCATCATAAAGAAGATGTATCAATTATACAATCAAATGCAGAGGAAACATCCCAATACATGATGAAGGTATTTGATGACTATTCTCTTTTTCACTCTCATATTGGGTTCACCTACAGCCTACAACTAGCAGCACAATTAACATCTGGTTAATACCCCTATAACTAGATGCTGTCATATTGACACAGCATCACAGGTTACAAGACAACATCAAAAAGGCATGAAAACTAACCCATGGTATGTTCTACATACTGTAAATAGAACAAAAATTACACATCAGAGTGAGGAGCCCCTTGGATGTTAGACTGCCACAGTCCTCACACTGAGCTATGGAAACCCAGAAACAATTTAAAACACACACCACCTCTGATGATTTTTAACAATGATCAAGTAAGAAATGTACTATTATTCAGATATAGTCTGTTAGTACAGATGTATATAAAACAAGTCCACGAGCAATAATTTGCAACTCAGATTATAAATCTTCAATTCAAGACTACCAAATATAATGTCACATGTTACAAGTTCTTCAGTGTAACAACTTTTTATTACTATCCTGCACTTGTATTGTTATACTCATATAATGTACTATTATTAGGGGAAAAAACCCATGGAGAATTTAACTTATTTGAGGAAGTGCTAGCACTCTGGAAATAATCTAACCTGTTTGTTTCAATGCAATCTATACTTCAGAATGATCACATTTATTCATTTAATTATTTGGCCTGATGCCTGTAACATAATGCAGCCTTAAAGAAAAAATTATTACTTTAATGATACAAAAGAAAAGGAACTGAGCTGCTCAAACACTAATCATGAAAATGCATTATCCCTTTCTAGAGGCAAAAAGGTGTATGTAAAAAGGTTTTAAAAGATCACCCAAATACTCATAAAACATCTTAGGAATGCCTTAGATGAATTCTTTGACTTACTAGCCAGGCAGTCTAAAAAAAGGCCAATATAAAGATATAATAAAAGTAAAGAGAGATGCTGAAAGGAGATGCTTGTTCTACCTTCATTGATGGTAGTCTTTTGCTATGAAAAAAAAGAGATTCTCTTCAATTAAAAATAGAATGCAAGAATTGGAAAAGTTGACAAAATACAGTGAACAGCATCCCCTGTTGCATGCTCTTTGCCAGCTCAAAACTGCAGAAAGCTACAATTCCAGCTGTGCTTTCTTGAAGCATGCTTAACACAAACCTCTAGCTAGGACAGAAAGCACCGATGATACCTTTTCTCCCAGTGCAATGTCATTGTCACAGACCAACCACGGTACAGCTTTACAGAGAGCAGTATTGGCACCATCAGTTCAGAACACTCTGGGTCTTTTGTGCCTCATTTTTCTCCCCCTCCCAAAGCAACTAATTATGAAGCAGAGCAGGGTGCAACAGACAACACTACAGACTAGTTTATAATCCAGCATGCAAAACTACTATGTACAGGGCTTGAAATTTAATAGTTTGCTAAGCACTGGGTTAATGTCCAAAAGCCTAAACATGTTAGGCTATATTAATTTAGAAAACAGTTATTCAAAGAATACAACAGGAAACAAATTACTGTTAAAAAGAGCCAGAATTTCCAGTAGGAATTTTTGCTATTCTGAATAGTTCTAAGACTGGGAAAAGTCTAGGAACCATGAAGTTAAAAAAATTAATCCAAGCTTTTATTCTGAAAACCACACTTTTGTTGCTTTAAAAACAATTTTCCATCAGAAAAATAGATGTACATCACATTCTATCCTCATTAATTTAATTTTCTGGCAATTTTTTTTCCTGTATTTTCAGTGAATATACATTTTTGCAAAGATTTTGCATCTATAGTTTTGGAACTCTTGGAAATAAAATACTGTGCTGCACAGGAATTTGCAGGATTGGGTCCTTGTTTTATTAATTGCTCATAAGTGAAAGAAAATCTCAGTATAAACCGAGATGAATAAAATTTTAGGTGAGAGCTGATTACCCTCACAAATAAGTAGGAATTCACATTTTGGCATGGCTTAAGTAAAACAAAAACAAACAACAAAAAAGCTCCAAACACTGTTCTGGATTATGTGTGAAAAAATATAGCATTCAAAATCACTATGCTTTTCCCCTAAAGTAAACATGACTCTGATTTTTACTATTTGGTTGTACAAACACATTCTCCATTTTGTTCTGAAAATGATGTTTAAAGAGCTGAAAATACATAGTTTCATTGAAAACATTACTAACCATGAAGAAATACAGGGGAGGAAAAAAGCATTTTCATGACAACTTGACACTAACATTTCTTGGGACCAGCCCTCTGATGGACTAGTGGTATTTCTTTAAGTGGATCAGTGCTTCAGTTGGACAGTGGATTGCTGTTCTTATTTGGGTTTGAATTTTTAATTCCTTTTTTAAATTTTTTGGGATCAAGACAGGGTGGTTATCAAAGGGTGGGGGAGGGGCATGGCTAGCATTAGGAGTATTTCCTAAAAGAAAAATATTTTAGAGTCAGTAAGGCTGGCTGATGGCTATGATAACTTTTGAGAATTTTAAACAAACAACATTTAGGAAATATCTATACTTAAGAAATGGACTCAGAAGACCAAACCACAGAGGCCAAGAGCCCTGCAAGAGCAAACAGTGTCTCCAAAAGCCCAAATCAAAATGCCTGAAGTTAATACCTGACAAAACTACATCCACACTTCCATTTTCCAAAACTGTATGCTATGAAGACACAAAACCTTAAAGCTTATTGTTTACATTATACCTGATTCTATCATCTCTTCCAAGTTTGGCAGCCTTTTCAAGTTTCCCTCATTAAAAAAAGGAGTAAGTTTTAACAAGGAACATGCAGTTGAGTGTACTCAATACACACCCTTACAATCAGAAACATAAAAATAATCACACCCCTTAAACTAAGTACTTTGCCAGGTTATCATCAGTAAAATTGGATAGTAAAATCCCAGCATCAACTTACATTTTAAAAATAAAAGTGAAAGGGAAGTTAATTTTTAAATATTGCATTATGTCATTCCTTTCACTTAATGATTCTGCTTCCAACAGCTTCCCCATGCTAATTATCCTGGTTTGTAGCTAGCAGAAAACACAACTACACGTTTACCTGCACAGAGTAAGGCAGATAAACTGCAGCTCACCACTGCTGGTTTAAAGGGTGACCAGTCAAACACAACATTTGAAGAGCAAAATTATTAATACAATAGCTGCTAATCAAGCATTTGTACAACATTACAGAAACAAGACATCTGAAAACTATCTCCTCTCTCAAATATTCCCCAAATGAGAGAAACCAAAATAACAGTTTTTGATTTATTGGAGGACTGCAACAGGATCCTAACTGCAACCATAGAAGCAAAAATGGCATTTTATTCTTCATGCAAGTCTGCACATACAGAGAAGGTAAAGATATAAACCAAAACCTCCGAAGTGAGTTCATGTCCTTTAGGCAATACTTTAGATCCATTTTAAGAACCAACTGTAAGATCCCTAAACCAAATTTTAATGAGGCATCAGTGCACTAAGATACTTTAAACTGTTAATAATTTTCCAAAAAACCAAACTGTTATATATTTCAAAAAATTCTTTAAAAATAACTAAGAATTGAAATTAACATCCCAGCTAGCAGGAGAATACAAACTGACATAGAATTGTTGAATCATTTAAACTGGAAAAGACCCTTAAGATATCAACTGCAAACCATGATAATATACAGGATAAAATACAATTTAAATCTCTACTTCCTATAGACTAATTCAAACAGATATACAACAGTATGTACTATCCCACACAGAAGTATAGTAGCAAAAACTTAGAGTTCCCAGACACCAACAAAAGAAACATTTTGAAGTCCATATTATTACATTTGGACTTAAAGATATATACTTCATAAAGGTATTAGAAAACTTCGTCCCACAAGAAAACTTAGAATCCTGAAAGGAACACATGAATCTAAAAACATATGAAATTTTACCTTCATTTTTCTCCCTGCAAGGTTAACAGGACAGCTCGATTTGTGTGTTTTTTACACAACTCAGAGATGGCTTGAGTGAATGGTTTTCTAACACAGATCTGCTTAGTTAGGACTGAACCAGAAAATTTCATTGTTCATCTTCAAGAATATTTGAGAACTAGGACAAATCTGGCTGAACCATACCTAGATTGTGATGCCAAAACATTCAAATGAAGGCTCCAATCCTGCAACTGGATCTGTGTAAATAGTTGACAGGGCATACAAGCAACTTCACATAAATAATTAATGATCATAAATAAATAATGATCATTGCATTGAAGTGTTTCTGTATTTTTTCTGAAACAAACTTGGCACTATTTGCATTTCTAAGTGTCTTCTATTATAATGACAGTTCATTTCTGCAGGTTATTTCTCTAATAATAAAATACAAAATTATCAGCCATTTCACTGAAAGCATTGATATAGTTACACAACTTCTGAAAAGCATGCTACTATTTTTGTCAGGTGGCTACATTAACAAATTGAACTATAACACAAAGGTAATTTGTACCTAAAAACAAGTAAAATTTTAATGTTTTCCACAGTTTTAAGCAGCATAAATTAATGTTTAAATGAAACATATTTCCTGTTCTATATCACTGTACCACCCACATCTATATTTGTATTTTAACTCACATGTTTTCAACATCTTTATGCTAGTGTAACTGTAGTAGCACAGCTATAGTTCATGTTCTGTCAGCATTTCCTTTATAAGCTACATTCTTCATGTTTGTTCCTTGGCCATAAATATTCATGCCAGGATGAAACTTTGTGTAGGAATTCCTGTACTAGCAAACAAATTTTAGAAAGTACAATTGAATACATTTTATTTCTTCAATTACTTTTAGAGGACAGTAAAGTAGGAGTTAAAACCCAGCATTTTTAACATAAATGGTTTTTTACATGAAAGGACAGACCATCCATAGTTAGAAGAATAAAATACGTTCAACATAATTTTTTGTCTATATCTTGTACTATGTACCAGCTACAAATGGGTAGAGAAATAGCTTGGTTTATCAATTCAATGCAGACACAGAAAGACACACAAATACTACTCATTTAAACAGCAAACCCAGCAGCTCAATTCCAAGGTTTAACATTTCAGCTGCTTTAAGTCTCAGATACAAAAGATCGTCATATACAACACAGAGTAGTGTTAGCCAAGATGTAGGAATCTGTGCATTCAAAAACACTGTCCCAGTTCAAAAAATGCACTGGTGTATTCCATTACATTGGGAAATATACACAAGGTTTCAGGATCATGTAAATTTTATAGTCAAGTTACAAACCTGAAAAAAGTTTCTTAAATGGAAACACTGACACAACCTTCACTATAGTATTGCAAACAGCAACGCTATTTTATAAATCTTAAACACTGTTTTTTTAAAGTAGGTATGGCAATTACTAGTGCAATGAGGGATAAACTAACACCCATCATTTCAAATTTCAAGCAGAAGTCCACTTGGTTGACTTGCTCAGGTGTTTATTTATTTAAACAAGTAGTGAAAATTTTAAGGAACTACTTTTTGTGTGGTATTCTGCACTACTCTTCTTTAACCTAGATTGGAGAATATTATAATTGCCTGTTGGGAAGTTCTTTACAGAGGCTTCCTAATGATATGGAAATTCCACTAGTAAACCTCTCTTTTTTTAAATGATGTATTTATAGCCTTATGTTTTTACAATTAAGTCCAGTGGACATTTTTTCCACCTGCTTAAGAAAAGAAATTTTGATCTAAAAATCTCTTCTCATCTGAAAATTCCAGCAAAGTAAAAGTTATGACTGGTAAGGGAAATGGTAGCAGTCCATTCCAACGAAAATTTTAGTATCAAAGGACCACTGACTGTCAGCTTTATGCTACATCTCTGATATCTCTAGAGAATTGTAGTGAGAATTTGCCCTCAACTAATGGTCCTGCCAATTTCAAGCCCTGACTGTACATGTATTCTCTACCTGGAATCAGTGGCTACAAAGCTGCCAGCGTATCGTTAGTCACAATACAACAGTAAGGTTGTGAACATACCTGAGCAATGTTCAAGGTCTAGAGCATTGGAGGATGGGCAGGACAAGACAGGACAGAACAAAAATAAAGGAAGAAAAAAAGAAAAGACAAAACAGTGACTATGAGGCCAGCCTCAAGGATCCCCGAGTCAGACTAAGTCCCCCCATCCTAAGGTTTCAAACGAAAAAATGTAACAAAACAAACCCCAGCTTTCAACTATCCTAGCGCTGTAACATTCCAGTATAACAGAGTACAACAACACTTTAAAAACCAACCAACAATAACCAGTCTCCTACTGTCTGTCAAAGGTGTACTTGAGGCTGGCCTTATAGGAAAAAAAAGCAATGCAAAAAAAAATCATATTTTAAATCTCTACTTTTCAATTTAACATTCGTAAAGCAATATACAAATGATAGGAATAACAGTGTCCAATTAACCTAGTATGATCTCATAAAAAAAAAAATCACTCTCTGTACCAAAACTGTTTTGCTTAGTTAGCTATAGCAAAGAAAAGAGAAAAAGAATAGTGCAGATTCTATGCAGAATTAAACCACATGTTACAGCACAGTACAGTACCTGCTTATTCAGACCTAGCATATTGCAGACCATATCCCTGGAATACGGTTGTTCCAGCACATATCTCAACAAAGCAGTCTGTGGCTCAAACAGATCCTTGAAAAAGAAAGAAGCAATCACACACAAACATCTATTGCCTCAAGATTATCTTTAATACTGAGCTTACATTTAATTGAATTAAACAATGTAAGAATGAATGTTTAGTTTATGCAGATATGTATTATCCGGGAAATCGTCTTGCTCTCTGATAACCAAAAGAAATGAGGAGATAATCATAGCTCTTAAGAAGTAGCAGATTTTAGGAGCACCAAGTAGAAGTACATTTTTCATCCAATAAAAGAATGGTACACTTCCTGCAACAGCCTTGAACTCAAGGGAAACAAGGCAAGACAACCAAGGAAATGCACCAAAATGCATAAAAGTCAGGACTAATGTGAAGAAATCAGATACGAAACAACTGCTCACTGCATCTTCCAACAGCTGATCACTTTAAAGAAAAACGTTATCTGGAGATGGGTTCAAAACAAATAGAAGGAACTGATCCCTCATGCAGCATGAAGCTGAAATGCGGCACTCCTTGTCAAAGGAATGTTGAGTATACTAAAAGCTTACAGGAACTCAAGAAGAGTCTGAACAAGTATTTGGGAGATGAAGTTTTACTAAATACAGAGAAATCACATCTGCCTCAGGAAAAGCACAAAATAACAATGGCTGTAGACTGTGAGCACTATACATGTCACTAGATACACTGTATTCATTTCCTTTCTTAGACATCTAGGATGTCTAAGAGACATCTAGGAGAATGGGATGCAGGACAACATGGATTTATGTCCTGATCCTTGAAATTCTTTCAGTACATCACTACTTCACACTCAAGAGTTTTACATTTAAATACGCAAACTTTAAGTTTGAATTGTAAAATTATCTTTCCTGTGGAATAATGAAGAGCACAGAAAAGAAGAAATTACTTTCCCATTCTCTTCCATCTAGCCAATTTTCCAATCAATTCTCTGCTCTTACTTGCTCTCTCACATGCACATACCCACACTGTAAATCAAATTATATGTCATGTTCTTCAGAATCCTGGACAGCAGTTATACCAAAGTCTTTCAAAGTCCTCTTTATATAGCTTGAAATAATTGAATATAAAACATCTACACCTTCAAAGTTAGCCTAGCCAGAACAAAAGGATTTTTATGGTTGAAATTTTCCCCTGCTTTAATGACACAAAAGTTTTGTTTTACTGAATATTACAGTTTTAAGAAGTTTAATAAGGCATACCTTATCATATGGTAAGAGACCTTTCAAAGGAAAACGAAGAGTTGTAGGATCCAGCTTCCATGAGTTACACATGGCTCCCGAGTTATTTACCACAGGAAGGAGACTACAGCGACCTACATGCAATGAAACATAAATTTTCAACCAGTGAAACTGGCCTGTTGCTTAATCATTTTGATGCAAAAACTGGCCTCAGCCACTTTAATGCTCCCCTTAAATTTCCACTGTTTAAAACTTTTTACCATAGGATTGCTTCAAACTGATTTTATTTTTCTAACCAATTTTCTACTAATAAAATATCTAAGCAGTAAGTCCCCATTTATTCAGATAGAGTACCCTAAAAATAAAAATATTTGCAAATACCAATCTAAAAGTACCCTTATAGATTACCAGAATACTGTTCCCCTGCCATTGCTTGACCTAGGGATTTGATTTTGGCAAACTGACCCCTGCCACAAAGAAACCTTATAAACCTAAGTATAATCTAGTCTGTCAATTTCCTTCATTCACCCTGTGGGCAAGATTGTGTTCAGTAAAGCAGTCAAATGCAAGTGTTTGTATTTCAATTAAAGTCAGTGAAGACCCAGTCAATTCAAGTCAGCGTAACCCAGTAAGACCAAAACACATTAAGTGTGTTTGGTAGGCTAAATTTACACTGGTTGGTCAGTGTAGATTAGATAACCAGCCTTTACTTTAGCTGCTTAAACATAAGCATCTGAACTGAAACTCAAGCAAACCTATATATCAGCATGTAAATTTGGGTGCCACAACTTTGACCTCTCTCAGTTCAAATTTCATGACTTCTACTATCCAAACTGGCCATATTATTATCACATAAAACAAGAAGTAAATAAATATTTATTTCTTCCCTTCAATTGTACCTATACAGGTCATTTACACATACAACACTAGGAAAAAATAGAATGTGATCCCTATCAGTCATATAAATACAAGCTATGCCACGCTTTCTATAGAATAACTAGATGCTTCTGAAACAAAATGCTTTGAGAGCATTACAGATGAATTTACATTTTTAATCTCTGCACTAAAGAACCTCTGTCACAGTAAGCCTTGCTCAGAACTAATGCAGCTGTTATTAAACTACTTCAAGCAAACAGAAGACATTTTTGTCTTTTGAAGAAAAATGCAGCAGGTGTCACATTAAAACACACAGATTTTGATCACCAGATTTCTAACAATAAATAAAGATGAGCATTTCTTTCACAGAAACACAGAACCAGAACCCATCTGAGCTAGGAAACGTTCACCCAGAAGCCTGCAACAACAGAGAGGAGGCTGAGCAGCCACAAAAGCTCCAATGGAAACTGAAGCCAAAACACTGCATGACTAACATCCCAGTGGATATGCATTAAGTCAAAATCCTTGAGCACAGAAAACCTCCAGTTTTCCTACTCTACTAGTCACCTATAGTTAGAAATTGTATGGCCATGTAACAACTAGTACACAAAAATTATTTTGATCTCATCAATTTGAATTTTCTCCTTCAAAACAAAAACTGAAGGGAACCAAGTCTGAGAACAAACTTACAAGGGGAGAGGTACTAGATGAAATGTAAGATCTGAATTATTTTGCTTAGATGATATAGGTCCCAAAAGGTTCCAAGAAACAAAACAGTTCAAAGTAAATTCATTTATTTTAAAGTCATACATTAAGTCATTCTCTTACCACAAATAGAATTTATTCTTGCTGTAGGTCTGAAGGTATCCACAAAATCTGATACTAAATTACCTAGCAACTGGGTGAGGAGAAAAAAATCAGGTTTTAAGTTCCAGACACTGATAAGGAATATTTAAGACTTAAAAATATATACGTGTATGCATTTTAATAAAATATGCAGGAATACACTAAAATAACTAGCTTCCTACACATTTCAAAAAGTTGGAAAAAACATGTAGAACATAAAACCAACAAAGGAAAAATGTGGCATTAGAAAGGAGGTGCAGGAAGCACTCTTCCCAGTTTGCACTCATGTAGGAGTTTTTGTAAGAACTGTCTCCTATGTAAACTATGTTATTTGAATGCATAACCCTCAGATTATTTAAAATAAGATATAATTTATGTTCATATCAAATCTCTGCCGCTGAATAACAATTCCACATAGAAAAATTACCCAGATTAGTTCAATCTACTTTAAATCTTCTCACAAAAGACAGTAACAGTTTTCCCATTAATACAAAGGAGTTAGGATTTTATCCTTTTCTAAACACCTAGTTATTTTAACAGAATGCAAAATCAAAAACTGGATCGTTATTACATTACTTTTTGGAAACAATGACCGTTTTCATCCCATCAGAGTCCCGAATATCTCTGCATAACAGAGTTTAAACACAGAAAACACTGGTCAGCTATGTAAAGTGATTTTTCTTATCCTGAAGCCATAGAGAAAGCACAAAGTGGCAGGTATGCAAAACCTATTTCCAAACATATTCAACAAAACCAACTCTGTGCTTCAAGAGTTTTGAACACCCAACCATAGGTCAAAATTCTGTCATCAGTTTCGTGCAAGAACATGCTGCTGCTGCAATCACATCAAGCCTGTATCTTCATTTATGTGACTAAACAGACAGCTTACTGTTGAGCACATTTTAAATTTTCACATAACCTTTGTTTTTAAAAGTAAATGTTGTGTGCAACAAATTTCCAGCGTACATTATTTGATATAATATCATTACCCAGTGGGGAAGTTTTCCTTCAGGATATAGTTTTCTGATTTCTGTAACTGCAAAGTAGGCAGGCAGCAAACACGCATTTCTTTCCAAGATGTAGGCTACCACCTGTAAACAATAAAACACACTGGTGTAAAAGACCCTGGATAGGGTAAATGAATATGTAATCTGTCTACTAATCTGAGACAGCCCACTAAAACAGATACAGGAATTAAAATACATTTTCTTAAGTTGTATCCTGATAGTAATACTTCACTCTAAAACTTGTTTTTAATAGTACGAGTGTAAGTTAGACTGTTTCAACCTAAGTACGACCATGCCTCTATGTCTGCCCACAAAGCACTGAAAATAATTACTATTTTTATTCACTAAGAAAAAACTATTAATCATTATTATATCCTATACATCCTACCACAGGCAAGTCAAGCATTGGGCCTGACTCTCTTATTAGGAATTTTAACACTTATTTACAATATCCCACAAAAACACCTTGTTTACTGCATAAAATGCAATTACAGTAAAGAATCAGAACACAAAGAGTAAGACTTTCCTGTTGAACTTTACCAACCATCAGAGCTATCCCAACCATCAGAAACTCACTAATAACAAGAGAACGAGGTCTATCTTCCTCTATAGCGGTATAAAATCCATATAGTCACCTCTCTTGCTGCTAAAAGCTGCTGTACAACAGCTGAGCTCACAGTGTTTGGAATTGTTAGGATTTTCTCTAGGATCACTTTCAGGAGATCACGTACACCCTGAAAGAAAGCACATGAAATTAACATTCCCAAACACTCTTTATTTCTGGCAGAAAGATTAAACAATCAATATGGTCAGACAACATTTTGACAGACAAATTAGTTCTTGTCGCTAAGTGTCGGAAGACAAATTGCTATTGAGAATATTAATACTAATTACATTAAAACTTAACACTAATTACATTAAATTCCTTATGGTACTTCTCAGTCTGAGGATGCTCCAGAAGAGACAGTACCTGTTGGTATTTTGATGTGCATCCACAGACATCCAACCTACAATGCTTTTTGCAGCCTGACCAGAGCACAATGTTGTATTTTGTTTTCTGCTCTACCATGATCAAGGTGGTGAGGTGATTCTCTGCAAGACTTTGAACGGTTTCCTACTCCTTCTGCTGGAGCTGTACCATGCCAAGGACTCAAGTTTTCAGGAGCTTTTTGCTATGTAGCAACAGGGGTTCAAGCACATGACAGAACTCCAGCCTTAATGCTTGGCAGTTTTATTTTCCAGTGTTTACCACTTCTATAACTGCATTAGGGTTATTTAGCTTGTAACTGAAAAAGGAGGAAAGGGACCATAACAGAAAAAAGAGTATGAAGAACTACACTGTAGGTACAAAATTATCTCTTAGGGTAAAGTTCAAAAAGCATCAAAAGTGCTCACTGAATATTCTTTTGTAATAAAAGCAAACTTTGAAAAACTGGATGTCTCTGAGATAAAATCACAAAAACAAAGGTAGCTAACAACACATCTTTGCAAAGAGAAAGGAATGACTGGAAGATACCTTGTAGTCTACACCTCCAATAATCTTCCGAACCAACTTAAATGTTAATGCCCACAGCTGAGTCCTTTCCCACTCAAGTGTGTCAGAGTTTATCAGAGATTCACAAACCATCCTAGCAGAAGACAATGCAAGAATGAATGGCAGATAATAAGCACACGTTTTCCAGCAGTAACTGTACAATGCCATTGTAAAAATACCTCCAATATAACATCTTCCATGTATCTAATCAATTATTCCAATATGGCTCACCTGGGTGGCAAAAGTCCAGTTTCTACTGCCATTGCTAGGCAGTCATAAAGAAAAGAAATTCTTTTAGGACTATGTTGGCTGTGAATGAATCTTACAATCCACTGAACACACTGCTCATGGGACTCCTGAAAAAAACATAGAGGGGAGAAAGAATGTATTTACAGGTAGTGAAACAAACTACAAAATTCATACAGCATCCTACTATGGAAAAAACGAAACTAAGACAGGAACAAGACTATAAATTGGTAGAAGTGATCCAGCTGCCCAACCTATAGTTTTTCCTACAAGTCTTATTTTGAAAAAGCTCATTTGTCCAGCAGAAGTTGGTCAGTTGCCCATTACAGGAAATATTTCCTAGCTTAACCACTGATTTCCACAATCAACTCCGGTTTTCACAAGTAAGTTAGCACAGATGGAAGTAAAATAGAACTGCTCTATATTATTCATTCCCTTTCACAGTTAAAATCAAATTCAGTGAAAATAAAGACGAACAGGCCTCCAATTATGGAGCAGTGACTGGAGGTATCTAGCCTTTGAAAGGTGATTTTCAACCATCTTATTTTATTTTTTTTCTTCTAACTCTTTATTCACTTCTACCAAAAATTCTGTAACAAACTACCTTTAATTGATTATTTGTTTAGTGTTACACTTCTATTTGCTTATTTTTATTTGCACTGCACACCAACCTCTTCTGAACAACTATAAAATCTTACAAAACTCAAAACTACGTTTTTTTTCTTGTAAAGTCTTCCTATATTCTTTACTACGCCATGTCTGAAACTAGATTCTGAATAACTGAACACCCTTTTAGCTTAACTGTTTGTCTACTAGAAAAGGCATCTTTATATTAAAAAAGTAAATAAAGTACACACACATAAGCAACAAATCAAATGTTAACCTGGGAAAGACTGCTCCAGAACTGTCTAAAAGCTCCCAGGCAGCTGATGAGTTTGGTTCTCTCATCTTCAGGAGTGTCCATAAACATCCTAAGGTAAATAAGAACATTAGTTATTAGCAGTACCCAGTGAAACAAGTAGAAAAATATATGTACACATAAAATTTTGTAAAAATAAAGTAATACCACACTTACCCAGGAAAAGCTTCTTCAATTACTTCTGTTTTCTGTAAGAGAAAAACCATGAGTGAGCTACTGCTAGAAGGTTTTCTATGACCATCATGCCCTCAGGATGAAGCACAAAAGACAAAGTCACATTGTTATGGGACTGTACCAGAGAGCGATAGGTCTCTTCTGCTAAAACACACTGTTCCAAAGATGAGTTTGCTTTGTTGTCATATAAACTTATAAAACTTTCAGATCCAGATTAAGGCTTTATTTCTTTGTTTTGGTTTTTTTTTCTAAATACCTAGAGATTAATTCACTTCCCAAAGTTGGAGAAATTGTTCTACTGTATTATTGCAGTTCTCTTCTCATAATTTGAGAAATTAATATTTTTGAATTCCATTAAGTTTTTGCCTCTTATGTTCCACGACACTCAGTTACACAAATCAGTTAAATACAATTACTTTCTCAACCAAATTTATATCCACTGCTTTTTAAATTCCATTGAATGATGTAATGGTCTTGTACTAGGCAAAAAACTAAACATGAATATCCAATTTATCTCCAAGACCTTCCTTTCCCCCCCTCTTTTCATTTTCAACTCCATTTTGCTCAAAGGCTTCTACATCGTTATTCTAAAACTTCAGTGAACAGGTTCTGGAAAATAGTCCCCTAAAGTTTTTCCTACCATTTGTAAGAATTTCGTATTATACTTAGGTGTGATCTATCACTGACCACTATGTATTTTCACTGCTATATTTTAGACATAAGAGCATGTAACAAAATCAAGTTTCTGGTGCTCCTTTTCCATCATTCAGCCCAGAACTGCCTGTCACTGCTACTCAAGAAGCAACAGAGAAGCTGGCACTCATCTGCTCTACACAGAAAGCAAATAAGGTTTGTTGCTGTCCACCAAGTCAGTGGTGGGAAAGTAGTAAGTTGCTATTTTATCAGTTATGGCTCCAAAAATACAGTGACATTTTCTCGGGAATTGTTTTGTTGTTGTTCCATATCAATTTTAGGCAAATAACAGTGCACAAAAACAGGCAGTGTGACAGCACAGGCAAATGTCAATGTTAAAATGTGAAAACGATCAGAATGGCAGTACCAAAATGAGGACTCAGTCATGCATAGGCAACTAGTATGCTATAAGCAACTTAACACCACACAAAGTACATCATGCATTTTATAATGCCAACTTAAAACAGGTTGGACTTTTCTTCCCTCTACTGAAATTCATCATATGGAAATAATTTTCAATTTCTCTGAGACCTACATATTCTTTCCAGTTCAGATATTTCAATCAGTTTTTTTCTGTCTGAAATGTCAGTCAGGCTCCCGTTCAGGACATTATCAGCTCCTGTCACCCCAGTGTTTTCAACCGTGAACATCTCATATCTACCAGGAAGCTCATTCATTTGTGCTCCACAGAAGTGTCATTAATTACCCACTGGCTTGGCTTCACAAAGGGAAAGCCCTGTTTATCTGATTTATTATCTTTCTATCATAAGATCACCCACCTAGAGGGGACAAATAGAAGGCAGTGGAAGTACTTTTTCTGGATAATGCTTTTAATACTACCCCTCACAGCACCCTTCTGGACAAGCCGTTGAACTGTGGGATAAGCAGATTCACAGTGTGTTGGGTAAGAACTGGCTGGAGGGCAGAGCTCAAAGGGGTGCAGTCAGTGGGGCTGCATCTGGCTGGTGATGGGTCACCAGTGGTGTTCCTCTGGGCTCAGTTCCAGAGTTTGATATATTTTTCTTTATATAATGGTGCAGGAGTTGAATGCAGCATTAGCAAATCTGCTGGTGATACTGAGAGGTGCTGTTCACTCTCTTGAGAGATGAGAGGCCTTACAAAAGGATGTGGATAGATGGAGCACTGGGCAGTGACATGAAATTCAGCAAATGCCAGATTCTGTACCGGGGACAGAGTAATGCTGGGCACAAGTATAAACTGGGAGAGGAGTGGCTGGAGACCAGCCCTGCAGAAATGAATCTGTGGGTGATGGTCAGCAGCAGCTCAGTGTGAGGCAGCAGGGAGAGCCCGGGCAGCCAGGAGGGCAAACCCCATCCTGGGATGCATCAAACACTGTTCAGCCATGCAGACAAAGAGGTGATTATCCTGATGCACTCAGCTTTGGTATGGCCACACCTCGAGTACTGTGAGCAGCGCTGGGGCCTTGAATGTATCCATGCATAGGCAACAAAGCTGGTGGAAGTGCTGGAAAAAATGTCCTATGGCCACTGGAGCAGGACTTTGGGCAAACTGTGCTTCACTTTGCAGACATCACTGTGCGTGTGTATTTCCACAATCTGATCATGCCATTACGCTGGCTGGAGGAAAACGTCTTCTCGGGACACCCATCTTCTCACAGTCTCCTTCAAAACTCCTTAAATTGCTTATTTTACAGCAACCTCGGCGCACTGTAACTCGGTATTGGCTAAGCAAGCTGTTTTACGCCCAGTCCTGCTCTGTCCCAGCTTTCCCCTGAACCCCAGCGGGGGCAGACGGCAGAACCACCCTCACCTTCCCTCACGGCTCCCCCACCGCCGGGAGCAGCGCAAAACACGGCTGGGGAGCGCGGCGAGGCTCCACCGCACCGACTGCGCCAGGGAAACCCAAAGCGCCTCTCCCACCTGCTTTATCTCCTTCGGGATGGCCCCACCTCAACCCCCACAGGGAACACGGCAGGCCGCAGGGAGCCGGACGAGCGGCGAGCCCGCCCACAACGCCGCTCCGGGGACGGACTCACCACCACCTCCTCGAAGATGCTCTGCAGCTGCGTCTCCATGGGCACCATGGGGATCGCCATGGGGCCGGGCCGGGCCCCGCCGGGCCCTTTGTCAGGCGCAGGCGGCAGCGCCCGCCTCTCCTCCTCCCGCCCCGCCGGAAGCTCCGTGCGGCTCCCGCTCCCCGGGAAACGCCTGCGCGGCCCGGCCGTTCCGGGCTGCCCGCCACGGGGGGGAGCGCAACAGCCGCTTAAAACTTGGGAGTGATTTGGTTTAGTCTTTCTTTTTACGGAAATATCTGCTTAGGCTTCTTTGCTTTTTGAATAATCTTTTCTTTGAATAATCTTTTGTTAGAATGTTTTGGCGAAATGGTGGTTCTGGTTCCTACGGCAAGGACCCCTTACGTTATTATGGGATCGCTCTCCGCAAGGCTGATCTCCAGCCACTCCTCTCCCAACTTATACTTGCGCCCAGCTTGGTGCAGTTACTGTGGAGTTATTAATTCCTATAGTATAGAACAGTCTGAAAATGCCTTTATCTCAAGACATCCAGGAATACAGAATTGTGAAATGGATCAGGTAGGAAGGGACCACAGTGATCATCTCCTCCAGCCTCCCTGCTCAAGCAGGGTCATCCCAGAGCACACGGCGCAGGATTGCATCCAGACAGTTCTTGAATGTCTCCGGGGAAGGAGACTCCACAACCTTTCTGGACAGTCTATTCCGGTGCTTGGTCACCTGCACAGTGAAGTTCTTCCTCGTGTTCAGCTGGAACTTCTGTGCGTCAGTTTCTGCCATTGTCCCTTGTCCTATTGCTTGGCATCGCCGAGAAGAGCCTGCCTCCATCCTCTTGGCACCCTCCCTTCAGATACTGACAGACATTGATGAGATCCCCTCTCAGTCGTCTCTTCTTGAGGCTGAAAAGGCTCCCTCAGCCTTTCCTCATAGGCGAGATGCTCCAGACCCCCAGTCATCCTCACAGCCCTCCGCTGGACCCGCTGCAGGAGCTCCATGTCTCTCTTGGCAGAACTGAACACAGTAAAATATAATAGTATTACATTAGAATCACAGAATCATTAAGGTGGGAAAAGACCTCTAATATCATTGAGTACAACAAGCCCAGCACTGCCCAGCCCACCACCAAATCATGTCCCCAGGGGCTACATCTACACATTTTTTGAATGCTTCCAGGGATGATGAGTCCACCACTTCCCTGAGCTGTCTGTTTCAATGTTTTACCACCCTTTCAGTGAACAATTTTTTCCTAATATCCAATCTAAACCTCCCCTGGTGCTACTTGAGGCCATTTCCTTTTGTCCATAACTTGTTACCTGGGAGATGTGGCTGACCTTCACCTGTCCACAGCCTCCTATCTGGTAGAGATCATTATTTATATATGCAGAGGTTTTTATACTAAAAATAAATGTAAGATGCCAAATCAAGGCAGTTTTAAAATGTGTGTCTTTGATGCTGACACTGTATTTTCTGAGCTGTCCAGGGATGTTTGGCTGCAAACATCCAGCTAGTGCTGGTAAACAGATACAAACTTATGTCTTCAACAGAAAAATAAATCTGATCACCTCCCTGTCTGATCAAGTATCAAGCTGATAACTAGAGGCCTCAGAGCAGTGAAGAATTAACATTTCCAGGCTTGGAGTTGAGTGGAAAATACCAGGGTGCACTCATGGGGGCAAAGCTCACATGGAATTGGATGGACAATTACTTGTTGTAAATGTAAACAGCTTTTGTGTAAATAGGCCTAGAAAATTACATAACATAAACAATGAGAAATGTTATTAGTAAACTTATGGAGTGCCACAGAAGACAGTGACACGTGGGACATCAGAGCCTGCACAGCTAGCAGAAATGTGTGTTGTAGCCAACAGGCACAGGGTGCTTTGAAGTCAGAGCTTTCTTGCAGCAGTGGAAATACCTGGGTAGGAAACAAATAATGCTTACATGTGTATTATTTGCCTACAGATAAATGTAACAGATGATCATTGAAAACAGAGGGGGTGCAATTGAAGGTCTGCTTGTACTTGCTTGTCTTGCTCTTGGAATTGGGTTGCCCTCAGTCTTAACATGAAGTTATTTTTTCTGTAAGAAATGTTCTTGATACTCTTCATTGTATGCTCATTTAAAGAGTGTTGCACAACAATCTGACATGTCTGTGTGTGTCCCATCAACACCCAGTGTCAGCACTTGTCCATCCTGGACAGAGTGCCTCATGTTTTATTAAAATGACACTGCACAGTGTCTACTCAAAGTGTCTACTCAAATTCTGTGCCAAGCTCCTAATCCATTCCCACAGTCACCCATCAGAGGACTGGAAACTGAGTCCAAAAGAGGTTGTTTTGCTCATCATAATGTCTTATTATTTTGAGGACCAGTCTACTATTCTTACTTTTTTCTGCCTTACTGCTCTGTCGCACTCCTGGGCTAACAGCCATTCCTATCCAACTCTAATACATGCCAACATACACTCTGTCCACTGTTTTGTGCCTAATACAATCAATTACCTTGATTCTAAGTCATACGTTCTAAACAGAACTTAACATACAAGTCTAAATCTAGCTAGTCACCTTTTGTAGACAGACTTAGTCTAATCCTAGTTATGGTCTTGGTTCACAACTTGTCCCAAGTACTATACCAAATTTTGAGTTTCAAAACTCAACCACTCAACCATGTAATAGCCTTGAACCCCCAAAAGAGGTTCAAATGGTGATTCATGTCCTGAATGAACATCTTGTCTAACCAGATCTCATTTTAACAAAACTGAACTATGAACCTATGATCCCACCTGTGTGTAGAAGAGTAGTAGAAAGAAGAGTCTTGGTCATACACAAGAAGTATAACACATTATGTAGATTATTATGATTAGATTTATTGCTAATATAGTATCTAAATATTGCCAAAGCAGTATACAATATAAGTATGTTATAATATAGAAACATTATAACAGACTTATATTATAACCAGCTAGAAATTTACAATGGCAAAACATCAAAGCACCTAAGGAGCTGCTTTAGGATTTTATCTCTTTACATGACTGGATTTTGGTGCTTTTACTCAGCTGCCCATGACTGAGTGTTCCTCATCTTTGGGCTGGATGTACCCTGCAGGCAATCCTACCAGGACAGGGGGACCTGCCTGGAAGCTTCCTGCAGCCTGGGAGACCAGTTTGCCCAGTTGGCCCAGTCTCCAGCAGAATTTTAAACACTTTTGCAGGCTAATGTGTGCCAAAGTTAGTCTAAATCATTACAGCTCCCTGCCTCTGAAATGCGTCATTATGGAAATATTCAGACAGATCCTCCTGGAATGCTCACTGGATGTTTTTAGCTTAGCACCATTCTCACTTGGTATTCTTATCTTAGGAAAAATCGTATTTCCCATCAGAAACAATTGTAGAGGAGAGGGGTGTGTGTATGGGAAAGGGCACACTTGAAGACCTGACTAACTTATCTCAGTCACACTTTGGCAGAGAATCTTATTATTGGGATGGAGCTGGGAGCAAGGGGTGCTGCATCAGGTCAGGCCTAAGCAGAGGTCATCCCACTTTGCCTAAGGGAGCCAAGTATCCAGAAGAAAAAGGACTGCTATTAACCCTGGGGTGACTGCACTCAGGTGTGTCTGCCAAGGCATGAACCACTGTGAGACTCTGTACTGGGTAACAGAGCCACACACCTCACCGGACAAGGCAGAAAAGCAGCATTTGCGTGAGGATGGAATGACCCTCCTCATCCTGACACAGAAAAAGCAATGCACTTTTAAAAATGATTGTTAATACCGTATTACTCTGACAAAAACACCTTCATCAAAATGACCATTTGAATGTTTATGGGTGACAAGAAACGTTTATGAGAAAAATGGTTAAACTTTGACATGTTTTTTTCTAAGGGAGAGCTATTCACTTTAGAAGATAGATGACAAATGACTACAAGGGCATCTTAGAATTCATGGGGTGTAGGGCCTTTCTAGTTCTTCATGGCCTTAGAGGACTTTTGGCATCTTAGTAGAGAAAATTGAATGCATCTACAAAACAGAGCTATTCAGAAATTACTTTCCCCATTTTCCTGACATGCTTTTTAATATGTATATGGCAGAGATGTCCTGCCTTTGTTCTTTGAAAACATCTTCCTCTTCCTAAAAGTGCCAGGTGAACTGAGGACTGCAGTGTAACTGTAGGGAAATAGGTTTTTTTCTCATTTTCACCCTTCCTGCTCTTCCCTGCTTAACCACAGCAGGGGACAATGTGAGTGGCTGTGTGGGTCTGAGCTGCCTGCTCAGATTAACCCACCAGTGTGCTTTTAGGCACCCAGTGTGGGGCCAGAGGGGTTGAAGATAATAACAGATTTGATAGGAATTCTCTCCACGGGATTTACAGCTGTTACAGCTGTTTAAGCTATTGATTGGCAGGCTGCTGCTCTGGCTGCAGTATGCTGTAGTGCTTGTCATCTCACTTTCCTGTGCCTGGGGACATTTTGGTAAGAGCACTGGCCACGTGCCTGGGCTGACAGATGGCCTGGTCATTGCTGCTGTTCCAGTACTGCTGTAGGCATGCTGTAACTATAGTCTGAACTCTGGTTGAAGGGGCTGTGACCTCTGAATAACACCGGGTGGGGGTACATATACCCTAAAGTGTCTGTGGCTGTGGATAGGTCCATAGCGGAGCAGTTACACCCCTGAATAATAGAATCCTGGAATCATTTATGTTGGAAAAGACTGCTAAGTCCACCACTAAATCATGTCCCTAAGCACCACATCTTCATGTCTTTTACATACCTGCAAGGTATTTAAAGGCGTGCAATGTCTTTTAAATACCTGCAATGTCTTTTAAATACCTGCAAGGTCTTTTAAATATCTGCAAGGTGACTCATCCATGCCCCAGTGCTTGACAATACTTTTGAGGAAGAAATTTTTCCTAATAGCCAATCTAAGCCTCCCCTGATGGAACTTGAGGCCTTTTCTTCTTGTCCTGTTACTTGTTACCTGGAAGAAGAGGCTCACCTGGCTACAACCTCCTTTCAGTTGTTGCAGAGAGTGATAAAGTTCCTTCCTAAGTCTCCTTTTCTCCAGGTGAAACACTGCCAGCTCCCTCAGCCATTTCTCACCAGACTTGTGCTCCAGATTCTTCCCCAGCTCCGTTGCCCTTTTCTGGACATGCTCCAGCCCTTCAATGTCTTTCTTGTAGTGAGGGGCCCAAAACTGGACACAACACTCAAGTTGTGGCCTCACCAGTGCCAAGTACAGGGGGACAATCACTGCCCTGGTCCTGCTGGCCACACCATTGCTGATACAGGCCAGGATGCCATTGGCCTTCTTGGCCACCTGGGCACACTGTTGCCTCATGTTCAACTGCTGCTGACCAGCATCCCCAAGTCCTTTTCTGCAGAGCAGCTTACAGCCAAGGGGAAAATCTGCAACCTGTGAATAAGTCCATATTAGCTTGGTAAGAGAAGGAGTTAATTAAGGAGCCTTACAGCCTCCTTCCTTCAAAGGGCCCAGGTGTGGAAATTGTATGGATACAATGTTTGACTGTTGTAACTCATTGTGTTCCACCGTTTATAGGAAGCCCTTTAGCAGAAGCCACTTGAACAGAGGGCAAGTCTCACAAGAATCCCTGCAGATGTGACCCAATCTGAATAGGTTTTGGCAACCAGTAGCTCCACACAAAGCACCTTGTGTCCTGAACAATCACCCCAAGAGATGGAAACCCAGTCACGGAAGAAGGGAACTCAATGGGCATTTTTTATGGACATGTTACAGGAGTGTCCCATAAAGTAAGGGAGTGGTATTTTTCTGTAAATTAAAGGATAATGTGTGTGTGTGTGTGTGTGTGTGTGCGTGCGTGTGTTTAATGGGGATGTACTGGATAATGTGGGACTTGAGCATGACATAAATTGTATAGAAAAAGGAGATAAATTGTATAGAATAAGGAGATTGTACTGGCTTGAGCTGCAGTGGAGTTAATTTTCTTCATGCCAGCTTGTATACTATCATGGTTTGGATTTTTTAAAATATAATTATAAACATTATAAATTTAATTATTATAAGTTGCAGCTCATGTGGTGCTCAAATTTAGAATCAGATCAACATCTGAATTGTTTCACATTCATAGTCCTAGTAGGCTATGAAGGTGCATTTTCATAACAGCCAATACTTCCATTAACCACCAAGTTGAAAAACAAATAGGTTTTAAATTGTACTTAAATAAAACCTTTTTATTTCTTTATTTAATTTGATTTGGCTACATACCATTTGTTTTTAATTAGCAGTTATAACAATTGAAAAAAAAAACAAACCCGTGTAAGAGGCGGAAAAAGTTGAGACAAAGATAGATTGGAAACTGACCGTGAGGAATTCTCTGATTCCTAAATAAGGAAAGAGATCTGAAAGCATAGGCGTGACACAGAACGCGAAGTAAGAAACTGTCTCCTTTCATACTGGTTTCGTATATTTAACACTTTCTTTGAGGATAAATTTTCTGGATGACGAGCTTTTAATCAAGTAGTTGAGTACTTGAGTATTTTTGCATTTTATTGCTTAGCAACATTTTAATTCTAATCTCCACTTAAGTGTTTGCCTAATGCCTTTCTTATCTTGAACATTCAGGTTCCCTGAACACAGATAATGCCTTTCAGCCTTTGACCTTTCAAAGTGGTTTTCCTGCTTGCTTCGGCTTCTTGCAAACCCAACAGTGATGCAAAGGCTGAGATCTCATAAAAAGACCTATGAGCAAAGTACTAGGAGCTCTTGAAGACAGAGTAGCATCTCACTCGAGCTAACACAGCTGGGAAGGCTGAGAAAGGCAGAAGACGCAGAGAGGCAGATCTCGACAAAATGGAGCTTGAGGATGATATAACCAAGGATCACAGAGGATATTCGGAAGAGATATCTTTAAATTCAGAAGAGTACGTGAAGAAAAAAACCGTCTTGAAATACAAAGTCATCTGTGCTGTAAGTAGGTTCTGCTCTTCAGGGCTGCTACTTTTAACAATTCTCAAATCTGCAGGATTTTTTGAAGTTTCATTGTATCAGTATAATCATTCAGCGTAGCTTAGTAATTGGGAGTTAAAATTTAACTGCGTGCGTGTGTCACCGAAACTGCACCAGCTTCACTGGCAGATTTCTAAAGTTCCTCTGGTACTTATGAAGCAATTTTTTTACTGGCAGTTTTTGTTATACTTCATTAACCTGGAGGTTCTTTTGCATAGTGAAGACATGGCTTCTATACTTTATTTTAGATACTGCCTTAAAACAGATGTGTTTGTGGCCAAAGCAACCAGTATTTCTTTTTGCTTACTTTTGTATCTTTACATTTGTCATTAACGAAACAGAACATGCAGGCAAGTCTTTGGTAAAAAACACTCAGGAAGCAAGGCGCGGGAAAAGCCTAGTGAAACGTTTTGTATAGTACTGTCACTCCCACATTTCAAATATCGTGTCAACTCTTAACTCTTCCCTGAGGCTTTAAGAGCCATGCAGCTGCCTTGTGAATAATGAAGTGTAGGCTTTTTGTTATGTTTTTAAAATCTGTTTTATCTTCTGTTTGTGACCACAATAAAAGCAAACATTAAATATGTGTATGTGTTTGCACAAGCTCTTGCATTTGAAAACTTAAATTTAGAGAAAGCTACACACTGGTTTTAGAAAGACTTGCAACTTAATTTTGAAAGCAGCCCTATAAAAGAGTCAAGCTACTATACTTTTCAGCTCTATGTAATCAGAACAATTTCACATAGTACAATCTCGTATTTAATGCTGCATTGTGCAAGGATTGCATAAAATATGAGGCAAATACTGGAAATTCTGAAAAAAAAGAAGATGAAATAGCAGACATGTTTTTCCTAAAGTCATCAGTTAAAAATGAGTCATAAGAAACAATGTGGAGAAACTGCATAACTATAAAGTATATTATACCTTTAAGAGGTACTTGGAAGAGTAAAGTGAGACATTTAAGTACCCTAAAACATATTAATTCTTTCAGATGCACTAGTTTTCAAATGCCCTCGTATATAAAGCACAAAATCTTAATATTGGAGGTATAAACTATTAATATTCCACACAATCTCTTTATGTCTTTGATAAATCCAATGCATTAAATACTTTCTTGGCAACCTTTTCCTTAAAGATTAGGCAGAGAATTGTATACTCACAAGTAGTCGTCCAATAAGTCCTCCAGCAAACAGAGCATATGCAACTAGGATCAACTTTTCTAAGAATTAGTTGGAATCCTGAATTTAGTAATGGAAGCTAGCTGTGGAAAGCCTGAGGATTTGAATAGTTGCTACCGATATTATTTCACCTTAAGAATTAATGTCCCAAAATCAAGGGTGTTTGTGTAAATGTTATAATAAATGCAGCATCTTATCTGTATACTTGATAGGAGTTCTTGGGTTTTACTTCAGCTGTCTCATTACTTGATAAAGTCAGAATGTTTGTCTCTGTAATAGCTGTACTTGAATCTGTGCTTCAATTTAGTATCATCTATATATTTCAATTACAAATGTGAGTTTTAATAAAAATGCAGGGTAAAACCATATTGTCTTTAAGGTGAAAAGTACATGCTCTGGTGATTAGGGTTATCAGTGCTCAGTGAAACAAGACCTGTTAAATTAACTTGGCAGTGTTATCCTCCCTGCCCAGAAAGAGTGGCTGCTGGTCTAGCCCAAAAGAACACTCTAACATCCTTATTCTCAGACTCTGCTGACTGGATGTAGAATTAAACTGCTGCTTTCACACCTGAGGTCTCTCTTCAAGGGACTTCAGCATTTCTGCCAGTTTGGGCAATCTTTTCACACATCCTGACTCCATCTCTCTCTCTCAGACAGTTCTCTCTCCCATTTCCACTCCTTTTGAGGTACATCCGTACAAAAACCTGTGATTAAGTAGCAGAAGGAAAATAAAGGTGAGAAGGAGAGAGTATGAAGGAAGTAACTATGGCATTGCTAGTGTTTGGTGTTGCCTGAGAAGTAAATCAGTTGTACACCCTCAGGGGAGAACTGAGCAGCCCTCCCTGCTGCCACATTTCTGCCCAGCACCTGCAAGGCAGGACAGGCAGCAGCAAAGATCACGGGATGCACATGCAGTTGTTCTCAGTTCCTTGTAATTGCCGTAGTCTCAGATAAGAGGCTCCATTACAACAACATTGAGCATGAGTGACCCCCTCTCATTTCTACTTTATTTCTAACCTCAGTATTTCCAGGAATCAGTCAGCTGATTTCTGGGAATGGCAGAAGACAAAAGAAAGCTTTGAGGCAAAAATGGGACATAAGCTGGGCCGGTTCATGGTGATTTTTTTCTGTGATATGCATTTTCTTTCCCGCAATTATCTTAGCGAAGAGGGAAGTGCATACACCACAAAATACTCTGAAAGGGTTGTCACTTCTCACTGCACCTTTCAGCCAGCATGCATTGTCATTTGTCTTGGGTGTCTATTGAGCTGATAAAGGCTTCCTCAGGTGCCCCCCAATCTCACAAAAGTTACTCTGCTTTCTGTTACAGTTTCCTTGTGCTGTTAGTCTCTTTCCAATTTCCTCTAACCTTGTTAACTGGTTAGAGGAAAAGAAACTGGCACGTGGGTGAAAATTCACACTTGCAGCCTCAATCCAGCTAAATCTCTTAAGAAATCCTTGTGATCATTTCAGGTATATACAGAAGATAAATAAAAGTAATTACCTTCATTTGTAGGATATGCAAAACAGATAAATACAGTGATTACTTCCTACTATCTTTCCTTCAGCAAAGATTTCCCCAGTTACAACATTACAACTGGCCTTAGGTCAAAAGCGCAGCATTAGGAGCTTGGCTTCTAAGGTAATAATTATTGTGCCTCTCCTATCTTCAGGCTCAATTTTTTCATGAAGAAGTTCAGAGAAAGGATTAGTTCTTAAGAAATCGAGCATTCATAGAAATATTAATTATATAGTTAATTTCTAATGAGCATAACAATTTATCAGAGTTGTGAACATTTGTTTCCCTGTGTCTGTGTAACAGGTTCTCCTCTGTGCTTTGGTGGTTGTATCCCTGGGGCTAGGTTTAGGACTTGGACTCAACCATGGAAATCAGGAGCAAGGTATGTTTATGAAACTTTCAGCATAAATGCCAATGATCTGGATCTGGTAAAGGCTTTCAGCAAAGATTCTTTTATAGTGTAATGTAAATGATCTGTGAAAAGTCACCACCTGTGAAAATAAAGTTCTTGCATTTTTCAAGTTCGATTGTATAAACAGTGAACACTCCCAATCTGTAATCGAAAAACCTCTCCTAAACCACCAAGTGCCTTGCTGAATCTTTCCAAAAGTGTGAAACCTAGTTCACAGCACATTTGGAAGTTTCATTGCATTAACACTTACAGGAAATTTGATATGTGTTATCATATTGCATGTAATTGCAATTACTACATAATTATTACATAATTGCAATTACTTAAACAATATTTTGTGAGAGAAATATCATTGGATCATCTTCAGGGCTTATGCTTTGAGTATTGGATCATCTTCAGGGCTTACGCTTTGAGTATATTTGGCATAGTTCAGGTGGCTGATGCTAAAACTGATAATGAATATTCTTTGAAAACGAGTTTCTGTAAAGATACAGTAAAAAGGGGATAGTGACTTGATACGGTGGAATGATATTTTTTAATTAGAAAAACAAAATAGTGTTTTGATGTCACAGGGCAGTCTAGGTGAGAACAAACAGATGCAACACACTGTGAATTAAATAAAACACTTCCTTTAGAATCAAAACGATAGTAATCCCATACTGGAGGAGTTCAAGGAAGCACAGCCTCTTTCTCATTGCTGACCAACCCATACTGTACTTGTTTACCAAGTAGTTCATCAAGTCTTAGATCCTTCTGAAGTCTTTCAATACCTTTGGCTTAACAAATAAAATGAAATGGAACCATAATTGGTTTTTGATCATTTGAAAATCACTTTAGCTCTGTATGGGCTCTACAAAGTGGATACTAAAGCCCACATTTGTAGGCAGGGCATCCTGCAAAAGCATGAACCTTGTGGCAATTATAATAGAATTGCCCTAGCAAACCTGACTAGATAGTTATACCTATTCCTATCTAACAGTGTGACTGGAGAAGAAAGCTGGAAATGCTGGTGCTCAGCATGGTTCAAACAGTATTTCTGGAGTACAGAGAGTATGGACACAAGGCTTGTCCATGTGGAGGCTGGTGTGGAACTGCAAGTGACCTTTGGAGATTGGGGGCTGTCTTCAGGTGTCCTCAGGAGACCCAGAGCTGTCCCTTCACCCTGCATGAAGGTGTCACAGCTGTGCTGAGGAATGCATGTCTCAACTTCTAATGCCAGGCCACTCATTTAGACCCTTTTCTTTCTTTTAATTCAAACAACCAAACCTACAGATTTTTAAGGGACATTGTAATAATAAAGTAGCAGAGATATTGCCGGAGTCCTGAGTGCATTGATAAGCTTTGTGGATTGTGTCCATACTGAATGTCTCCAGGGAAGGAGAGTCCCCCAGGCTGCCCCCACCCTGCCCAGGGCCCAGGGGCCACCTCTCCTATCCCAGCATTGGCCCAGCAGGGATGGCCTTCAGCTCCCCTTGCCCTGCCTGTGCATGAGTACTGCTGAGCCTTGACCTGTCCCTGTTGCCAGGGAAGTGTCCAGTAATAGATGGGCAAACACTGAAAATATGAAGGTAGATGAATTTGTTTCTCACGACCAGAGTCTGACTGGCATTTTGAAAAATTAGTATGTTTTGAGGTGAAGCTTTTTGTATTTTTGACTGAAAAGTCAGTTTCTGGAGAACACTGTGAATTGTATCATTCATAAGAAAGATAGAATGGTTTGTATATTGCAGAAGTATACCACACATGGGGGCTTTGGGTTGTTTCCTTTCTTTTCTTTTTTTTTTTCCCCCCAAAAAGACATTGTGACAATCTGAAGTACATATTGTAGTGATCATTCCTAATTTAAAATTTCCCATCCTTTTTATTTTAAATCTGTTTTTAGATTGGATTTCTGATGCTTTACTTATTTTTGAATATCTGTGTTCATGGCTAATTGTTTCATACTGGCTCCAGCTAAACACATAAAGAATAGCACTGGTATAATTCAGTTATAGGAATGACATTTGAGGTGTATGCTGGTGACATGGCATTTGCTATCAGAATTCCTTTACGTAGTGGAAAGGGATAAATTTAAGGCAACTCCTGCAAAATTACATTTGTTACCTAAATGCAAATTAAAGCTAAAAGAGATTAAACCACAACATACAGAAAGAAAAGAAGTGGTAAAGGGAGCCCCGTGCTTGTGTCTAAGTGTGTCAGTGCTACCCAGAAAAGAAAAAAGCAGTAAGTAGTCCAGTGTGGACAAGATACAGTTTAAATATTTTTCATTTAAAACCAGATATAAAGCTAAGCTTTCACAGTGTTTTTGTCTCCATTTTGTTTGTTTCCTTGTCTGTGTAGTATATGTGCTTTGCTTTTAACTTACAGGTGTGAGCATTAGTCCTTTTTGGGGTGGTTCAGTGATAACTCAGTATGTTTTTTTTCCTTTTAGGTGGAACATCTTGGGTAGAAGAACCATGTGTGCCAATTGAAACTCCTCAGTGTCCAGACGGGTAAAGGAATTTCTTTCCTTAGCAAATAAAATCTTTGTGATGGTCAGAAATAATCCAGTGTTCTGAAACAGGTTTTCATTTTTAAGGAGAGTAAAGTCCCTGCCTTGCAGAATATTCTGTATAAATGCTTTGTGGCTAGGAATGTTTGTTCTTTCTAAAACCTTTGTCATCTTGTTGCACATTCATTGATCATTTACAGTTTAGAGCAGAGTACAGGAGGTCAAATTCAGATTGAAATTCAGTTTGCAAAGACCTGAAAAAATTGTTAGAATTATCTCAAGGTTCATTTATCACAAATTGTTCATAGTCCATTTTATGTTACCATATTGTATCTGACAATTTAGATAAGTCACCTTATGCAGTCTGTAATAACTGTTAGAATCTGTGACTGCAATTCTTTAGGCAACAGGGTTTTTTGGGGGTTTTTTTTGCTCTGATTATTTGCAGGAAGAAAGGTGTGTCAGAAAGGGAGCTATGAAGTAGCTGTATATCTACAAATGCTGAAACAATTTTGCTATTTATGCAATATTTCAGAACCATAGAAAGAGGCTAGGCAGAAAATGCATTTAAAAGTTGCCCTCAAAGAAAAATGAATTAATTTCTGGTTCAATTATGATATTTGTGATGTTATTTTATTTTATTTTACTGCAAATTTAATTTAATTATAACAGTAAGACCATTAGCATTGTGGCTTCTTTGTGTGTTCCTGCATGCACCTCCCAACGGGTATAAAAGTACACTTCTTAAGTCAACAAATAACTCTCTGAGTTAACACAATTTCATAGGCTAAAGTTTGGAAAGTAGTGGAGGGGGGCTTCTTTAAGTGCTGTAAACAGCATTTCAATATAAAGATCCATTTAATTTCAGATTCAAATCAGTAAGCTGTTTAATGCAGACTGTTTTTATACAAACTATTGATTCTAATGTGCTTCCGTGTTTTGGAAAGACCACTGTTAATAAGAAACAGACTGGGGCAGTGATTACTACCTGATGTCAATATGTAACTTTTTCTTTAATAATATGACTGAAAGGATTACTTGTATTTTATTCCTCCGGTGTTTCTTTCCAGGAGGATTGTACATTTGCTCTTAATATTGAACTATTTCTTTATCTCACTGTGTTATTAATTCTGGGGCACACATGGATATTCTAGATTCTGCTTATAAAAACTGAACTATATCATTAGAAATCTTAATAAGTCACCAACTCTCCAAACTTCTTTATGATGATAAACTTATATTTTCTTGTAGATTTACTGTCCCACCAGTTATCCTTTTTTCAATGGATGGATTTAGAGCAGAGTATTTGGAAACTTGGGGTTCTTTGCTGCCAAATATTGAAAAACTCAGTAAGTTACCAAGGTTGCTCTGACTGTTTTCCTTAAAAGTATTCCTGCAACCTCTCTGGTCCCTTTTGCTACTGTCATGCATATGTGTTGCTCAGCAATAAAAAAAAAAAATCACAAATCAGGTCTCTCTCATCAGTTGTATATTTTTATTATTATATGTTCTGCATTACTTCTTGTATTTGAGTGCATAGCAAACTTGATTTTTTTTTTAAGAAGGCCTCTAATATTGGTCAGCAGCTTTTTGTTAAATACACAGTTTGAAATATACATTAAAATACAGTTTAAAACTGAGAAAAAGTTCCAGATAAGGATTTCCTGCATTCTCAGTACTGCATTAAAAATAGCTAAATAGCTGAGAAGGAATTAAACATTAAAGTATAATACTATGAAGAAATTAATTGGGTTATTGGGAAACTTTGCTTTTTTTCAAGTCAGATATTTTAAGATGTATGTTGATATTATTGCAGTAAGGCTCAAGTAACCTTTTTCCAGTATTTCTGAATATTGTGAGGAAGAGTAAGTTAAAGATCTTCAGCTTGTGCTATAAAGGGCTCTGAAAGGTGAGACCATTAATGAACATTTGGTTAAAATTTCCTGGATATTTTAGAGCTCAGATCTTCAGACACTTTGTACCTGGACAAAGCGTCTGCATATTTATTAACTTCTTCTCAGCAGCAATAGTCTAAATTGGCAGTATTTGTATCAGTCCTGAGTATATTACATTGTTTCTATTGTGCATATTTGAAAATTTCACATGGATGTTAGGAAGTGCTACATTTTACTGAATAGTTAACGACATTGTTTCTGGATAATGAGAGTATCCAGAAACCTGAACTTGAACCAATGTGCAAACCTGGCTTCTTGGGAAAATGGTTATTCTCTGATGTCATTCTGATTGGAAGGAACTCAAATCAGTGAAGGAGTCATGGATGCTGAAGTCAGTACTCAGTTCCAGTCTTTTCAGACAAGGTGGAAAGGAAATGCCAAATTGACAAAAGGAACAAATACCATGCTATGTCTATGCTTCCAAGAAATCCTTTGAAACAAGAACAGATCTAATCCAGCATTGCTCATATTTGTGGTCAATTTGAGCAATTGTTTATGCACATTCATGCTTATATTTCTGAGAAATCTACAGGAAAGGGAAATTTCTTACTTTGCAGAAGAAAAAATGTAATGTTGATTTGTAGCATCACATCTATCCTCGCTATTAACTCTTTTAGCCTAGAACTTTCAGTAAAAGTAATCAAGCTTGTAGGATATATATACTATGTATATAGATCCTTTATTATGCAAGAGAAATCCATAGAAAATTTTGCTGATTTTCTCATGTCTTTATCAATTATTCAGCCCTTCTTCAAGCTCTCTATCTGCCTTTTATTTTTTCTGTATCACACTGGAATGGTTTTGTTGAAAAATTTCACACTTTCATTGTTTCAGTTGCTTAGTTAAAATCAGCTTCTGTTTTTTTGACTGAAATGTTCTACATCAATGAATAAAGTGTGTTTGAGCGTGAATGAAATAATCATCTGGTTACAGCTTGATATAGAACTCTGTCCATTAGAGTTAGATATAAAAATGGCATTAAGGCATCTTCCAGTCTTCATGTGTTTGTTTTATGGGTAAATAAGTTGAATCCTGCAGCGGATTTAGACATTACAGATGTTCGTGTGCTGAGTACATTTGATTGATGAAAAATACTGCACTATTTGGAGATACAGGTAGGACACATGGTGTGGCATTCACTCCAGGGCAGAGCACCTGCATTTAGACACGTTCTTGGAGATGTCTGCATGTGAGATTATTGAAGTCAGTGCCTTTATGGTTAATATAATCTGCACAGAGCAGTGCAAGAGCCTGGAGGACAAGTCAGCTCAATCAACAGACAGAGGGTGCCACAGGACAAATTGTTGCCTTAATCTGTGTTTTTAGTATACTTCGGAGTTCCATGGCCTTCAGCAGCTGTTTCAGGAAAACACAGATCTCGAAGTGATTTGCATCAAAACTGTCAAATTTCATGCAGATGTCTTGGACATCAGAGGATTTCCCTAATGGCACCTGGCTCCAGTGCTTAAACAACTGAGTCCTTCCCTGCTTGTCCCCAATCAGCTCTGCAGAATATCTTGTTTGGTCTGACCTCAGGCTTCAGTCTCACTGCATAAACATGTATAGCTAAGCCATTTTGGATCTCAGAAGTATCTGAGAAGTTTAGTTGGGTTGGCAGACAGGATGTAGGAGGAGCATTTGAAGGCCAGACAGGATCATTAAAGATTTCTCAAAAGACCTTAGGCGTGTGGGCTTTAGGCAGCTGAATTGGGCATCCAGATCCACTGACTGCAGTGGGACAGTAGGCTTAGCTCACAAGGAGACACTAGGATTGCATGAGTCTTGTTTTGGAGTGACGTTTCTCCATCTAAAACTGCAACAACTGATTGTGGTAATTCTTGTTTGTTTGTTTTTAAGACTGTTAGTTTTCAATTCAAAATGACATAAGAAAATGTATATTAATACCCTGATCTGTTGCAGAAACATGTGGCACACATTCAAAATACATGAGAGCTGTTTACCCCACAAAAACCTTTCCAAACCACTACACTATTGTCACAGTAAGTGAGATATTTTGTTTTTCCTTTTCATTAACTAGATAACATAGAAAGGATTTTGTGGTGCCTTTTTGTGGGACATGGGAACTCATGCTATAGATAGAAAAGAGAGAGAGAGATGCTGAGATGGTACACACAGGCACAATCTGTGTGGCTATACATGTGTGCTATGTGTCCCTGGCCTGTGGGCTGGTTATTCCTGATCCTTGTCAGTCTAATTGGTTACGGTGAGCATGGGTGAGGACACAGCCTTTTGATGATAGTGTTTATCAGGGTGGGTTTGGCAGCTGATATACAGCCACATGACATACAGGTACTTAATTATAGTACATCAGGGTTTAATTGGGCTGGGAAGGAAATATGGAAACTCAGGAATTTGATGGGTACACTGAATTCATTAGCAGGAAGCTGATGATCTGTGTGGATTAGAAAAGTATTCTTTTTCTATGATAAAGCAGTTCTTAAAAAATTGCAATACTATAGCAGTGTGCATTGAAACATGTTTGATAATGAAAACGTTTGATTTCAGGGCTGAGCATTTTATTTTGTTTGTTTTCATTTTGCAGGGATTGTATCCAGAATCTCATGGTATCATTGATAACAACATGTATGATGTAGAATTGAATGCGCACTTCTCACTTTCAGGGGAGGAAAAATTCAAACCCGCATGGTGGAAAGGGCAACCAGTAGGTTTGTTTGTCATATGGTATTTATGTCCAGAGTGGTTCGTGTCATATAATGAAACAAAAAGAAAAGAGGAATAAAATTCAAAACTGTGCACTATATTTGCAGCAAGTACTAGATAGGCTTCATGTTATAGGCTGCCTACAAAATAATTTGCTTGTTATGAAAGTAAAAGTTCAAATGTTAACTCTGAGACTTAAAATTTTCACTTAATGTGGCAGTTAGTAAAAAATACTGAAACATTTCAGCTAGTACTGGAATGGATTTCTTGCCACAGGGAGCCACAGTATATTTTTGGTATGGTTTGATTTTGGGGTAATTTTTTTGTTTGTCTTTTGACAACTTGCTACAAAATGAAATGGGTTTCCAAATTATGTCTATTTACAAATACACTTTTATCTACTTAAAAATGTCCAGGCATTTAAAAGCATGGAAGGGAGTAGCAAAGAGCGTAATTAAAAAAAAAAAAAGTCAACTATAAATAACTTATGGTACATTTCATAACAACCCAGAATTGTACCTATAGTTATGATTAATATTATTAATTTACTAGAAATATCAAGCTCTTAATTATGGTGCCTAAAAACCTCCAAACATATGCAATGTGTAGTATACCTACTTACTATGTATTTATATGTGTGTGTCTGTGTAGTCATGTTTATGAGTAGACCAAATGCAAATACCCAGGTTTTGATGCTGTTTTATTTCCTGAAGGATTCCATCAGATTTGTAACACAATCAGAGCTGCATTTTTTAGAATTAATAAAATATGCCCTCTTATAATGAAATCATATAATTAGAATTTGTATCTGAAATAGAAATAGATACAAAACAAATCAAAATTGAACAAATAGAGTAGAATATTTCAGTTAGAATGGACTTACAGTGATCATCTAGTCCAGCTGCCTGACTAACTCAGGGCTGGCCAAAGGTTAGATCACATTTCTAAGGGTGTTCTCCAAATACCTCATAAATACAGGCATAGGGCAGGCTTCAGGAAGCCTGTTCCAGTGTTTGACACAGTATGTGTAAAAAAATTTTTCCTAATGTCAAGTCTGAATATCCCTAAGGCAGCTTCTTCCATCTTCATGATCCTGGAACTTGCCACAGGAAAAAGGATCACTGCCCACTGCCATTTATGGAAATACCTATATAGTTTTTTTCTGTGCTGAGAATATCCAAGAAATGACAACATTATGGTTTCCACACTACTGATTTTTTCTTCAGAACGTGCATGTAGGAAACACAACTTCAGATCAGATATGGTCATTAGGTAACTGTGATGTGTGAAAGGAGAAAGAAAAATGCACGCTTGCAGCACATATTTGTACTTTTGTGATCTGAGGTCCTCCAGTGGCGACAAAAAAATAATTTGTTTGTATCTTTACTCAAAGGTCTGGCTGACAGCAATGCAACAAAATTTGAAAGCAGGCACCTTCTTTTGGCCAGGCTCTGATGTTCCAATTGGGGGAACATACCCCACCTTGTACACCATATACAACGGGTAAGATTTTATGGGGCTTGTACTAAATTTCTGCAGATTGTTCCAAAAATCCAGACTGCTATCTGACTGCTGAAGGAAATTAAATGCAAGATTTTTGAACAAGTCTGACAGATAAGTGCCATGTCACATCATCCTGGTTATGTCATGGAACTACCAAAAATATTTAAAATTTTCAAAACCATTCAGGAGATTCACAATGAGAAAGTCAAAGGATACTGTACATTCTGCTCTCCTAGACATTTTGAAAATTTCAGCCAACTGCAAAACACTAGCAGAGTATCCCGGAATTGATTAGTAGCCACTGCTAAGCTGCAACGATTGCCATATTTCAATGCATAAAATCAACAGATATTATATAGCACTTTTAAAATACCTGCACTTGAGAATAAGCTTACAGATAACCTATACCCTAAGACAATGAACAAAGCTAGGAAGCCATGGCAAGAGGCTATGGGAGACACAAATTATTGAAGAGAGAATGCTGGATAGGGAAGCTACTGAAGGAAGAGGGGCTTTAAATCAAATTCCTCTGGTCTTGCTTGTATGTTTGATAACGTGCACACAGCTGTTGAATCACAGTTTTTCTATGGTTTTTTCTAGTTCATTCAAAGGTTACACATGTGAAGTAGCTATTGCCTTCATAGTTTTTGTGGCATTATTTTTGTTGTGTTTTTTTTTCTGTTTGTGTTTCTTGCAGTTTGTTTTGCTATGCAAGGCATTGATATTAGTGAATTATTTCTAGATTTTTGATGATTGTTATGATTGCAGTGTATTTCCCATGATTCTTCACATTTAGAAAGATGATCTAAAGCAAGCATAGAACCATAAGTTTCTGTAGATAACAGACTTTGCAGTGATGTGTAGAATTGGTACTCAAAAAACACCTGAGCACTGTAAGTAAGTAACATACAGCTTGTGCATGACTTTGAGAGAAAGCAGAGCTATTAATGGATGAATTCTTTCATTGAAAACAAAGTGTGATCTCACAAAGAGTTAGATGGGATTATTACTTACTTTTAAAATATGAGAGTCTAAGGCTTATACATACTGGAGAGAATAAAAATTATTCTACCTTGTATTTCAGGCTTATTTCCTGAACTTAAAATACCTTTTTTTGCATGTATTTATAAATATATGTGTAGTTCCACCAACACAAGTTTGTGTTTGCAAAATCAGGGTCTGTCTAATTTACCACTTAAAGTGACATACATTTAATTAAAAACAAGAGTAATAAAATTAATTGCTGTATCTTGTTAAAATACGTCACTCTTAGTTCCAGATCTTTAATATATGACTAGAGTATGAACACTTTCTCTGCATCTAGGAGTTAGAAGTGATCAGAAAGTCTTGTTAACATAATGCCTTATATTTTTTTTCTTTTCAGTTCGATTCCATACGAACAGAGAATTTCAGGAATACTGAAATGGCTTGATAATGCCCAGCCTGAGAGGTAATGCTTAGTGATATCTACCTGCTTTGTGAGACTATAGCTTAGAAAGGTTTTAATGCTTAGCAATTGAAATTTCTGTCGGTGTTTGTGAAGCATGGAAACTTCCTCACCATTTCAAATGATTATTTGTTGAACTTAAACCTGTTCTGTAAGTATAGCTATGATAAGACTGTAGGTACAAAAGATTAAAAAGCGAACATATATCTGAACAGGATGTACTGTTGTGTGAGTTTTATTTTATTGTTGTGTCTTTTTTTTCTTGGTGCATGGCTTGTAGGGAACTTTTATCAAGGTTTAAAGAGGTTATTTATAATTCCTTTTAAAATGTCATTTAATATTGCTTTCTTTTACTTTTTAATGAAAGTGTTCTTTTCAAATGCTGCCTCTAAATTCTCACTGTGTTCCATTCTTATTTATTTCTAACTCAAGGCCTGATATATATACTTTATATATTGAAGAACCAGATTCTTCTGGACATTCATTTGGACCAGTTAGTGTTGGTGTAAGTAGTTTCTATACTATTCTTATACTTAATTGCACTAAAAATGGTGTTGTACTAGGAACATAACATTTTTATTAATCTGGAAAGGATAGTAGGTGGAAAATTGCCATGCCTGATTTATGACTGTTTGTTTAGAACTTGTTCTTGTGTTTGAGCCCATTTTTATGATTCCGACACTGTGTGAATCAAAAGAATCATAAACCAAACAGACTGGCAGAAAATTATTTCAGATCATACTAGTAGAAAAATATTAATATTTATATTTAGACTGAACTATAATTATGTTACTTATGTTTAATTATGTTAAAGTGATATTTAGAAGTATGTGGCCTGGCAAATCCTCAGAGCTGTCTTTTTTTTTTTATTTCTAACACTGTACTTCAGTGTTTGCTAACTTGTAACCCAAAAGTATTTCATTTTTACTTGCTTGAAGGCAAAACATTCAGTCTTTAAGTATCTTAAATTGTAACTGGTTTATCTCACAGGTGCTCAAAGCTTTACGGGCAGCAGATCAAGCACTGGGCATGCTCATGGATGGACTTAAACAAAGAAACCTGGACAAGTGTGTAAACCTCATTGTTGTAGCTGATCATGGTAATGTATATACTTATTTTTTCAATTTAATTTTACTGAGTCACTGCTTTCTTCCTCTGTGCAATATGTGGGCTTGGTAGTGTTAATCCATTTTATAATTCACTTTATCTTCCTTGCCACATAAAAAATAACTGTTTTTATGTTGCCATTTAGGGATGGAGAAGACCTACTGCAAACAGTTAGAATATATGACGGATTACTTTGAAAAGGTGGATTTCTACGTGTATGGGGGGCCTGCAGCTCGCATTAGAGCACGTAATGTTCCAAAGGACTATTATACCTGTAAGTGTGGGCCAATCCTGGGATTGAACAATCAACATAGCAGGAAATAAATAAATAAATAAGTAAATAAATAAATAAGGAAATGGATAATCAGTAGTAATCAGCAGAGACAGCAGCTTTCTGTTTCCCTTAACTTGGCTTCAATGTCCATGGAAGTTGTTTGGGCTTTTTTTTCCCAAGGATGACCACTTTATATGAAATTTAGATGTAGGTTAGAAAAGATTGTTGCAGACTCTGATTTGTATTTTCTTGACATGGAAAGATGAAGTAAAGGTAGTTTTATTGTTTTGGACTGCAATTCAGGTCTTTCATAAGTGCCTTGCTCTTCACAAGTTTCTTGTGCAACATTGGCAAAGTCAGTCTTTTTGAAGCAGTGAATATTTCTAACTGTGTACAAAGTTACAGAATCTGAACCTTAGCACACTGGAATCTAAGCCTTAGTTAAGCCTTTTTGCTAGTATCTCAAAAGAACAGAAAATTGAAACCATGTGAGCTAACTCTGACTTGAAATAGATACTGTGCTACCAGAGTGGAAAAAAAAAATCCCAGAGCTTTCTGTAACAGGGAATGGAGATAAAATCATGGAAATGCTCTATGTATTGACTTCAAAGAATTTGTAAAGTATTGTAAAAGACATAGATATTGCAGGTGGCAAATAAGGGCTGGGATCCTGTTGTACTTTTTATTCGTATTTTACAACTGTACTTATACTTGAAGGCATATTGTTTATATGACATAAACCAGACTTTCGTTGGTGTAAGTCAGACAAAAGCAGAATAATGAACTGCAGAAAGAATACTCATGGGTTTTGTGTGTCTCAATCTCAATAAAACTGTTGACTCATTTCCTCTAATAGTCTTAGAATTTCTGTAGGAATTTTCCTTCCATGAAGTGCTCAGATTTGCTTTTTAGAAAGTTAATGTCAAACAGTTAAATCACTCTTTCAAAATGTGCAAGGTGAAGATAGCAAGATAGGCTGAAATTTTCTCCGTGGCTGTTGCTGGAAGCAAAATACAAGACTCCAGGTCCTGTTCAATGTAAAAAAGGTCATACTTCAAACAGGTTAGATGCGAGAAAACACCTGGGGTCTGATGATCTGTCAGCTTTAGGTGTAGGCAGTCATCACCGTGGCAGTTTTCTATGTGTACCTAAGCTGTGTTGATGTACCTAAACTTCTAGTTACTTCCACAGGCACAGTTACAGGCAGTTACCATTGAAAACATAACATTCCTACCTTTGGAAGACTATAGATGCCACAGTCTTCACAAGCTAATAGAGAAAATCAGTTTTATAGACAAAAAGCATATTTAAGTTTTTCTCATGAGGCTTTGTCCCTCAGCCATTCAAATGTATATTAATTCATCTTTTCTTTTTAACAGTTGACTCAGAAGGAATCGTTAAAAATCTCACAGTGAGTAAATATTTTCACAACTTTTACTCATAGCTACTCTTAATAGGAATCTGATGAAAAAACAGTTTGTAAAAGAAAGAAACTATGGTGCCAGTTTAAATAAGGTACTGACTCCAGTGTACTATGGGAGGCAGTTCTGGAAGTTGCTCAAAGATGGTGCACAAAGGTTTGCCATAGGGGATCTCTGTTCAGAGAAAATGTTTCTGTACTTCACTTTGAAAAAGAAGTGGCTGACTTCAGGGGGAGAAACTAGGGTTTATCTTCACGATAGAACAGAATGCAACAGAGAAAGTGCAGATACAGCACAGATTTAGACAATAGGCATCTGTTAGCACTGAACCACAAGTGCTGCACTCAGGCTAGGCTAAAGTAACTTTTCCACACAGCAGATAATGACATTGTAGAGCACATTGCCACAAAGTGTTGTAGAGGCTGGAAATATAAATAGGAAGGGGGAATTTTAGACACATTAATGCAGAACAGCCCTGTAAGGACTTTTAAATCTGATCCACAAGGAACATCTGACTTAAAAAGTCCATGAAACCTAGATGAAACTAAGCAGGTTCAAGAAAGAAGCTTCATTCAATACTTGACTTGCTCTTGCACACTTTCTCTAGGTGTCTGATTCTGGAAATTTTGGAGATCTGATTTGAAACAGAGGACTCTCTTAGGATCTTTTGAGATATCTCTGAAATACTTGCAGTACTTTTACGTGTGCTGCCCCATGGCAGGGCCCCGCAGTGTCAGTTCTGCTTGGAACTGAGCCATGCTGAGTGGATGTGGCACTTGAGGGCAGGCCCACGGCTGCCTGTGTCTCCCATGTGGGTACACTTTGACAGCTGAGTTCTGAAGGATACAGACAGACATGCAGAACAGAGTGCAGACCAAAGGAAGACCAAACCTATTTTTTTTACTGAAAGGTGATAAGGTGTGACAGTGCATGGTTTTTCCCTTATACCTTTTTAGACAGATAATTCACTGCCTTTTCCTTTTTTGTAGTGTTCAAGATATACATTCATACACGTGGGATGAATGTGCTGGACAAACTAAAAAACTTGCAGGACAGTTGTCTTTTTGTATTTCTTTCCTTTTACAGTTTTCAGTGAGTTAAATATTTAAACTGCTTGTTCTCAGTGTGTTGTCATAACTTCCCCTTCTTTTCTTCATAGACAGTTTGTTTTCTATTCTCTGGCTTGTCCTAGGCTAAGCAGTAGACAGGTGTAGTGGTACATTTCAAAAAAATGCTCTCAGTTTGTAAAAGGTCTGGGCTCCCAGATGGGTATATTTGTGATAAATCACCACTAGAGGTCTTCCTTTAACCTGTTGAACTTGCAGGAATAGGATCAATGGCTGGAAATAGCAAAAGGAGCTTTCTTAGTGCTACATCCCCTACCTCACTGTATGATATGGAGTCTGTCACATCAAAGAGCATTGGTATGAGGGGAATATTACAATTTGCATGTTCTCAACTTCAGCTGAGACTGCTACTGCTAATAATTACAGAGATGTGACCTCTTGTGCCTTATCAGGAATAGCCTGGTATCAGGATGTGTCCTGTTTCCTTTTCTCTTCATGAATGAGTAGTGTATTTTGTTCCTGCCAAGTTCCTAGAATGAGGAGTTTTGGCAGAGAAGGGAGTTGTATATTAATTGCTAGCGAAGAGTCATAAGTCAGATATTGATTTCCTCTATTTTTCCTTTTAATTAGAACTCTTTTTCCGGGCTAGCAAACACATTGAATCCTTATTTTTCAAGTTCCTGGATTTCTTTGTGCTTCTTTGATGACTGCTAAGGCATAGTTACTCTCATATCACGTATTAAAGTCTGCATCCTGTACAGAGCATACAATTCTAGTACTTAGAAGTGAGGATGTCAGACCAGACTCCAAGCATGGTATAGTTTGCACAGCCTCTGTGGTAAAACAGATCCACTTCTGTGGCCTACCCAGCTTCCTTGCAGCTCTTCCCTTATCATTCTAGATATTCTGGGATATCCCAGTGCTGGATTCCTGATCAGGAGCAACACTTCTGAAGCTTTGCCGTGATGCTTGCAGCCAGCTGGAATGGCTTCTAATGGCCATGTATAGTTAAGTCTTTGCAGTGTGTCATATGGTTATCATTAGGCTCACAGTTCCAAGCTCTTCCATGGCATGCTTGCTAATGCAGCAGTTGTATTAACACATTAAATGTGGGTGGAAAAGCCAAGACCTTTAGCTAACAGCTGAGCAATGGACATGTGCATGTTCGGGCTTGCAGCTAAAACGCTGGACTGTGCTGCATTGTGTGTACTTTGCTTGCTTTGTTATTTATTGAATGATGAAGTGACAGAAGGTGGCAGAAATAAACTGCCAGGGAACTTTCTTTTGTGAAGCGTAATCTTGCGACTAGATGCCAACGGTATAAGAAATATAGACTAAACAACTCTAGTGAGTGTCTTTAAGCCTTAGGTGTACTTTTACCACAGTATTTGTGGACTTAATATACATATTGTATGTAGTCTATTTTCAGAGTTCCAAAGGAGTGTCACTTTTCCTTACATTGTTTCTGGGGCCAAAAATGACATCTGCAGGCCATCTGAGATGCTATCTGTGAATAATGAGCTTTGTGCTATGTTCCTGTTGCTAAGATGTTTGCGAAAATTTCAAATCATGGGCGGTTTTTTGAAACTGAGAGAAATTCGTGACTGGACTCTTTCCTCTTGCACAGTGCAGAAGATCCCCTCAGCACTTCAAGCCCTACCTGACACCTGACTTGCCCAAACGGTTCCACTATGCCAACAACATTCGTATTGATAAAGTTCATCTTTTGGTGGATCGACAGTGGCTGGCTGTGAGGTAAAATAATTTGTGTGGCTGTCATGCTGTTTTTTTCATCCCACTCTCATCTCTTTAATTTCCTTCACAGATGCTTAATTTCCTGTTTTGCTTTAGACTTGTTACATTTCTGTGTTTGTTACAGCTAAAGTCATACTATGTGTAAAAAGAAAACAGGCTTGTTCGGGTGTAAACAAATAATTGACCAGGACATACAAAAAGAAATGTGCACTGAAAAAAGTCTTATAACCACCCTATTTTAAACTGTGTTCAAATGTTCTTGGGCCTCTGAAAACAGGATACCTGCACTTGGCAACTGTGCATTGAATTGGTATGGGTGACTATCTCTTTATTTTTCCATGTTTCTCAGCAATGGGTAGATAAAAGTGAGTATTGCTCACTATGTCAGACTATTCTGACGTGTTATTAATTCTGTAACCCAACCCCACGTTATCCACGTCTCTTCACCCTTAAGAATCCATGATAAAAATACACTGTCTTGTAAGGCAAAATCTCTTGTAGTCTTATTTATGTTATTCCACAGAGGCTAACAGCAGAGTTCTCCCATTGTAAGTTTTCTGTTAAAATGCCACAGAATATAACTAGGAATTCTTCCTACATGGATTACACTTATTCTGCAGCTTCTAGGTAGGTGAAGGCCTCAGTTCAAAAATAGCCATTTTTCAATTTATTTTGAAAACATGTTTTCACTGTACACTCAATTTATTACTGTCCATAGCAATTTCTGTTAAAGGAGAAAGAGCTCTTCATAGAAGTGGATACTATGATGAACCATAAATACTGCAATATGATGGCAGAGTCAGTTCTTAAGACATGATCCAGAGTCCAGTGAGCCACAATGACTGTTACTAAGTACTTATATTTGTGTCATTTTTATTTACACTCTGTTATGGTTTCTTCTTAGGGAGAAAGGTTACACATCTTGTGATGGAGGTAACCATGGCTATAACAACGAATTTAAAAGTATGGAGGTAAGATGATTTCTATTCTATTCTATTCTATTCTTGCACTTTCTTACATACAAAATCATGATGTGTCAGGTAAATCACCAGAATACAGAATAATGATCATTTTTGCAGTGTGCTTTTTCTCTTCTGGCCACCAGACGTGTAAACTATTAACACATACTAGGTCCAAATATTTGTGTGGCCTTTCATCAATGTGTACAAGGCCTGTTTCTTTGAGATCCTGTAGTAAAAACAGTCTGGGCTTACCTTACTACTTGGTGACAGGTAGACTACAGTAAATGAAATCTACAATGTTTAGCTTCAGGACACAGAATTCTTTTGTTCTTTCACTCTTCCACTGAGGCAATGACCAAAAAAGCTCCACAGGCTCTGGGAGTTCATCTGAGCACCTGAAAGCCTGTACACTCAAATAAACTAAATCTCATTGTCTCTGCTTATCTTACAAGAGTTAATCGTATCATCAGAACAAAAAAGTAATTAGCATAATCTGTATGTTGGTATAGCCTGTGTTGCAGTTTCATCTCATTTTCTCTTCTGGCTACAGAGAAACTATGTTGGGGTCTTGAGCTTTTGATTTTTCATGTACTTTCTGTGATGTGAACCTTTAACTAAGGTCAAGCATGCCACTTTAAGTCCCATATTCTGTACCTAAGAATCAGATCCTTCCAGATCTTTACAACTATGTTAAAATCAAATGTCAGTGATCAGTTTCAGTGATTGCTGAATGTTTGTATGGAAAAAAATGTAAATTTCAGTTACCATGGAAATCTTAATAATAGATAACCTTATGCAGGCACCATAACTGATGCACTTTTTTTCTTTATAAAGGAGACAAATGTCATCTTTCCATAATAAATTAAAAATTCCTTTTCTATTGTGGACACATAATATTATTTTAGAACAGATCATTGTCCTGTTTAGTCATGTTTCATGTATCTTCTGGCAGGCAGCTCAGGAGGCTCACAGAGCAGTAGAAACTCCTGTGAGACTGTACATAGATTAAGTGTTCTGCTACAAGGCTTGCAGGCTCCAGGACTGCCCAGCACTGCATTGTGCCATTGGTGGTACTGATGCAGGTCTCTGCTGAGCTTGGAATGGGCCTCTGCAGTTCCCTGCTCCTTGCTTTAGCCATGGCCATAGACTCTTAAGTGACCCAAAACCAAATAAGATTCATTATATAGTTTAAAATATCCTGATAAATGAATTTCTGTTTTGCAATTTTCTTCAAATTGTGTGCAACGGCAGAAATTTGCTTTCCTTACCAGAACAATTCTGTATTTTAAACTTTTGTGACTGTGAAAAGACTATATGTTGTTCCATTGTCCCAGTTTTCATAAAGTGCAACTGAATTGGTTTTTACTTTGGATTCCTTTAGATAACCCATGTTTTAATTATTACTGTTACAATCTAGGCTATATTCTTAGCATATGGTCCAAGTTTTAAAGAGAAAACAGAAGTGGATGCTTTTGAAAACATTGAGGTTTACAACCTTATGTGTGGTGAGTAGAAACAATCCAGTACTTTGGATGATAAAGTTCTAGTGCTTTCAAATACCAGTGTTGTAAGAGCTAAAAGAAGCAGAGCCAAAAATAGAGTGAATTAATTCAAAACCAAAGCACTGAAGCCATGCTCTTAGGCCTTCTTTACAGTGCTAAGAGATTGACTTCCAGAAGTTGTTTTGCTCAGAAGGTTTTTTCTGATTGCAGAATTCCACTAAAGAATAAGAGAGAACCACCCCTGCCATGTGGGTTTGCTGTCAAACTGATGCCTGTGGAATTGTGGATAAGAATCTTCTAGACAGTAACTGCTCTTGCTCATAACTTAGGATGGACCATTGCAAGCCCAGCAGTTCACAATAAGAAGCATGTGCCTCAGAAAATATGGATTAAAGCATCACACAAATGCAATAGGCTACTTTGCTTCACAATGGCGTGCACTTGCAATAACATCTATACTCTCCATTAAAACATCTAATCTTGTGAATGCTATGATAATAAGTAATACTGTACCAATAGTACTCAAATCTGTAGTTTCTAAATCTTGATGCAGTGGAAGATAGCAAAGAACCTTCAGACCTAGAAAATTGCAAGTTGGTGGGAGTAGTTACTGTAATAGTTTAAATAATGGAATAAGCTATTTCTTCTGCCTTTAAAAATTACTAGGAAATTAGTAGAATTGGAAAGAGAATAACTTTTTAAAATATCATTTTAGTCTTAAAATATGTTTACAAATTTCAAATGTTTCAACAGATTTGCTGCATATAGTACCAGCAGAAAACAATGGGACACATGGCAGCTTGAATCACCTCTTAAAGAATCCTTTTTACAATCCTTCACATCCAAAGGAAGTTTCATCTCCCTCTTCATGTCCAGTTTCCAGTCTGACTCCTGTAGATACCCTGGGATGCAAATGCTTGCAAGTAAATAGGGGTTTCTGGCATATTTTAACCATCTCTGTCAAGTGTGTTCTGCTTTCTTTGTTTTTTTCTAAACAATTGATTCATTTTGAATGATTATCTTATTTTTTACAGATTGGAAATCAGTCACATGAAATGCTACTAAACAAGAGGTTAAATCTCACCACAGAAGACAGTAAGTAGCAAAAAATTAAAAGGGCATTAAAAGTATTTTTAAATCTACACCTGGTTTATATTTTATGTCACTGGTTTCAGTGGAAATTTTTGCAATGTTAATTGCAATTGGGAGTGAAGTAGGAAAATCAGGTCAGAAGCATATTTTTAAAAATTTTTCCTTTTCATTTCTTTAAAAAATTCTAAGGGACATTGTTATAGCAACATGTAAGAATAGGAATAGGATCTGAACTCCATTAAAATTTTGGGAAAAACCATACAGATTTCAATGGTCTTGAAGAAAATCTGACCACTGTTAGGCTGTGTGTCCTAACTCTTGTTCCTTACCCCGTATCCATAACTTTACCTTTATCTGATCAAAAATTCCCATAGATACTTCTTTCTGCTTTTTTTATGGGGTTTCTGGAGATTTCGGGAAACATTGTAATGTCTCCTAGTCAAATAAGATGTAAATTTCACTCCACAGGCAAGATAAGTTCAAAATATTTACATTGGCTTGAAATTTCTGAGAAACAAGAATTTGCAAATCTGATATATTATATTGACTTTTGTACATTAAACAAAATATGAAAACTATTTTCTACATTTTTTATTCTACTTATAAGCCTAAAAACCACCTATGACCAGGTTTACTGCTGGGTCTATTTGTATTTGCTGAAGTTTAAATTAACAATTTTTGTCTGCTTTCTTAACCCCTTGTACCATTCAAAATGTTATACAAGAATAAATCAGTAATTATTTAAATTTTAGTAAAGAAGGCAAGCTCATCTCATTTGCCATATGGGAGACCCAAAGTTCTTCAGAAGGAAAATGTCTACTGCCTCCTTTCCCATCATCAGTATGTGAGTGGATACAGCTACAATATCTGGATGCCACTGTGGACTGCATACACTGTGAATAAATCTGTAAGTTATCAAATATCTGTATTACTCTTAAATATGGGATCTAATGGATTAAAAATGTGGTCCATTCAGGAGGAACCTTGTTTAAGGGCTGGTGGATGTCGTGTGACTAAGGCTTCTGTGTTTGAAAAAGTGTCTTTGATATAATTTAAGTCTCAGCTATCTTAAAATACAGTTTTGAAGAGTGGGATTGACCATTTGTTGGGGACACAAAAGATACAGGAGAATAGAGCTGCTGGTAAGCTGGTTCTATTCAGCCTGTTCTGTAGAAGGGATATGCTGGCAAGACAATGCTCCACCTTGCCTGTCAGTTCCTGCGGAAAAGCAGGCTGTGATTTCCCAAATCAGAAGTTTTAAGCTTTCCTATGAGTACTGTGATCTTTCCTGATTAAGTATCCTTTGCGCAACTCTACAAGACAGTTTGCACTAATGCATATTTCTGTATGTTCTTTGCTCTCTGTTACATGATATAATTTCTGAAAAATGTTAACTATAGTTGAATGAACCTCTGAGTGTTCAAGGGTATGTGGATCTGGAATAAATTGTTTGAGTTTTCAGGGTCAGTAAACTAATGGACATTCATGGGCTTACTTGCCCTTATAATTTGACCCTTTTTCTAAGTTGCCTTGAGGAAATAGTTCCTATGTTGATTCTTCTGTCTGAAGAGGATTGTTATTGACATGTGATTTCCTATTTCATCAGTACAAATATGATGAAATTATTTTAATCAAATGTATGCTGTTAAAATGTTAGTATTTCAGAAAGTTTCACTCCATACTTTCTACTGATTCTTCACTATCTGGTTGAAGGGTCATGAATCCAATCCTAAGAAGGCTAAAAGTAATTTAAACAAATGTCCATTTCAAAAAGGACTGTTTATACTTGATATTTGAAGATCTGCCCTTAAACCTTGCTATGAAAGTGCATTACCCAAATAAAAACTAGTTAATTGTGGGCATATTTTTTTGTCTGATTTTGCTTTAAAAAGATTAAAAAGTCCCACAGAGCTGCGGTCTTCTTAATATTGAGCTTACAAAAAGCTCAAAAACCCAAATAACTTTTCAGACATTTTCCTCTGTTGAAAAACAAATTCTCAGTTAACAAAGAATCCTAGAATCATAGAATATTCAGGGTTGTAAGGGACCTTAAAGATCATCTAGTCCCAGCCCCATCTGTCATGGGCAGGGACACCTCCCACTAGACCAGATTGCTCAAGGCCTTATCCGGCCTGGCTTTGAACACTGCCAGGGCTGGGGCATCCACAACTTCCCTGGAAAACCTGTTCCAGTGTACCACCACACTTACATGAAAAAATTTCTTTCTAATATCTAACCTAAATTTTCCCTCTTTCAATTTGCACCCATTACTCCTTGTCTTATCACTACAGTTCTTGACAAAGAGTCCCTCTCTGGCTTTCCTGTAGATCCCCTTCTACTGGAAGTGTATAAAGAAAATTCTTGCTCAACATCTAAATTAAGAGAAATAGGTATTTTGCAGGAGTTTCTTATAGCAGTTAATGCAACACAGTGGGAAGTAATGAATGGTTGAGACTGAAGTATTGGAGGATATAGGATAGAGCAAACTCTAATAGAATGATGTATGTTTTCTACAGAAAGAATAGGAAAGAATAAATTCCATCTGTAATAGTGTCAGAAACACAACAATGAAAGGCTCTGAGTGTAAGAGCTCACACACTGACTTACCTTGCACAGTAAGCTAACATTATGATTTTTTATGACATGTGCTAACTGAGAGAAATAGGTTTTGTAAATTATAACACCTGTGGAAGGATGGAGGGATAGAGCTCATACCTTTGAGTGTAAGATTTGGCTGCTTGGGAATGACGGAAAATTGCACTTTCTACAGAATTTTTATTGCACCCTGGGTTAACTGTGTTTGGATGCAGCCTGTGCATTGCTTTACACCATTTGTAAGATGGGGTATATCTTATCATTATGTGGCTATAAAGAAGAGTTTAAACAGTAAACTAGGTAATACAGGATGGGGTGTTGCTGGTTTTGTGTGATTAGGAAGTTTTGAAACTGAATGAATAACATACACTTGCATATTTTAAGTAAATGATGTCAGATAGTGTTTTGGTTATTTGGCATTCTCAGGAATAAGGAAAATTTAAGATTGAAGGACTTTTATTTTCTTGAGATTTTATACTCATCTGCCAGGGAGGAAGGCACATTTTCTTGCAAAAAGACAAGTACTCCTGAAGGGGGCCAAATTGGACATAATAGACTGAAGCAGATGCTTAAATTCTGTCGTGTAATGCAAATAACTCATGCTTCTTGACATTAATTACTGGCTCATTAAAAAGTGATAACCTGCTTCAAAAAGGACAATTCATAATGTGACAGACACAGCCGTTTTTTAACTGCTTTCTTCAGAAGACTTCACGGTTCTTTGACCTGAAATAGAAGGAGCCAAATTGGTGATGGATGGAGGGGTTTTTTGACACATGATCTGTTCAGGAGCCAAAGGAAGACTTTTGTATTTTATATTTCATTTCATATGGTATATATGTTTTCCATTAATATACAACCTGACCTGACCATAATATGGCATCTACTTGAATTCTGATAAAAGTAACTAAAGAAATTAAATCAAGGAGTATGAAAAGGCACAAGAAGAACATTCCAGTTCTTTATTTCTGCTTGGTTTTAATTGATCAAAATAAACAATTGAAATCAAATTAGATGTTTAACTTCTGGTTATAAAGTTATAAAGCAAAATATATTCCATTCTTGCCAAAATGAAAATAAGTTACATGTAAATGAGGATGGAAAAAAAGTTAAGCACAGAAAAGCATATTCAGATGATTCAATGTTATTGTAAAATTATGAAGAAGTGTGTAGAAAAGGTTATAGAAAAAAAGTGGAGGCAATAGAAAGAATTATACTCATCAGAATCACTTTTGGCCAGGTCTTAGCATGTTAACATGTTTTGGTGAAGTTAATGAAGCCAGTAAACTGTACTAAATTTACCATGGTTTTCTTTATCTGTAGCTTAAGCAGCAGAGATTCTTAGGAGACTGCATCCTCAGATGCCAAGATGAGGTGATAGTGTCATTTTTATATACTAGCTGCTTTCCAGGAGGATGTGACATCGAGCTTGTGTTTCCAGAAATATGTGAAAGTGATGAATGAGTCAAATGCGTAATCTGTTTTTGCCTAAGGTATAACCTTATTTTGCTGCTACAGTTTTACATGGTGGATACGGATTTCCCTGAATTACCTAAAAACAGAAGTAGAAGGAAAACACTACCCAGAAAACATTAGTGTCCGTTACTTGCATTGACCTGATTCACTATGAAAATACGAGAAGATTCAATGAAGTCCATTCTAGAAAGTTAAAACCATACAAAGCATTGGCTTAGCCACAACCGTGGGTGTAAGACTTTTTTTTTCCCTTTTCACAGGAAAACACATCTCCTCTTCCTCCCACTGTTTCAGACTGTCTGCGGCCTGATGTTAGAATCCCTGCTGCTTGGAGCCAAAATTGTTCCAACTACCCAGAAGGGCTGACCTTGACCCACAGTTTCCTCTATCCTCCCAGTGAGCATGGTTCTTTTTATAGAGAGACCTTAGAAAGTCTTAATCAGCTGGATGTGGGTTTATGTTTAAACATATACCCAAACACCAAAACAAACTTCTTTGGATGAGCATGTTGGGCAGAAAAAGGTTTCCAGTGTTTGCAGACTGACCAAAAGCAGGGCAGCTGCTACTTGTATCTAAATATTTTTGGTTTAGAACATTTAAGGGTTTTTTTTTTTAAAAATGGAGCAACCTGAATATGATGAAAACTGGTTGGAATGATGTAAAGTGTCGGAAGGAAAGGCTGCATAAATATTCCCTCTTCCTCTGCATAAATACTCATTTCCTATTTTCAGATTTGATAATTATTATTTATTCAATAGATTTCTTGAACAAATTTGGAGATATGTTTGCAATAGGATCATACACTTATGCTCAACTGTCAAATGTAATTGAATTACATGTACCTACAATTCACAGTGACATATGAATCAATTTGTCTTTGTATAGTATTCCATTAATTTATATTTTGGTCATTTATATAGACTACAATTCATCTGATCTTGAACAGTATGATGCCTTACTCACCAGCAATATTGTTCCCATGTATCCAGCTTTCAAAGGTAGGCTGCAAAATTTTGATTAATTTTGACTAGTTTTCTGTAATTATGGTTCTGGATTTGATAAAGCTATGACAAGAATTTAAAACATTAATGCATGGTCTGCTGTATATCCAGATGTTGTGAAAATATATTTAATACTTTTTAAAAGTAGATGTTTGAAAATTTAAAACAAATTTATATGGGTTTTTTTTCTGTATATAGTCCCATCTGATTTCTGCTTGTCTCTGCTTACCTGTTTGCTTTTGAATTTGCTCTTCGTCTCATCTTTGCTGCCCTAACATGAAATGCTAGCCATGAAACTCATAAAATTTTCCCTTAGGAAAATGCTCAATGAATGAAAATGGCACTTTTTCTTTTAGCAAAATCTGAAGAGAAGACCTCAACAATATTATTCTTGGAATACTATTTCTATAATAGATATTTTTATTATACAGGTGTGGTAAGCTACATTAACTCTTTCCATCCAGCCTGACTCACATTTTTTTGTAATCATTGATAAGAAATTATCTATAACTGCTTATGGTCCTGCTTTTACTCTTAGGCCTAGGTTCATTTTCTTTGAAAATGGATAAAATGAGGAATTGTGTAAGGAAAAAGTTGGAAAAAACCCAATTATGTAACTACCTTTCTGATATATTCAGACTTCATTTATTCATTCACTCATATAAAAAAACAAAGATCCAGAAGACCTAATTGTCTTTATTCTTCCAAGTAAATCATAGACTGTGAAAAATCCAATATTTCAAGGAAAACAACAAGAAGATTCTCTAGACCATAAAAAACAGATAAATCAATAGGATATATCCTCAATTCCCCAAACCCATCAGGTTTTATTGCCATGCCAGTCGTAAATATTTGAATAACCTCACTAGCTTATATCCTACAAATTGCATTTTCTCGAATGGCATCTGTGAAATAAGCCAAATTGTCTAGTGATGTTTGATATAAGTTCTGTGCAGTTAAACTAACACTTGGGTGGTGAATATTCCCCCCACAAAACCATTATGTCAGTTCCTACTATTTGGCACACTGCAGGTACAGGTGGATCAGCCAGAAATTAATGACCTCTCAGCTGTAGGTTTGTAGCTTCAGCTTTAGATCAAATCATTATACACTCCAGTAGTGCAATTTACCTTGCAGGACTATAATAGCATTTACAACACCCCTTTCAATGGCAAGTGGGAGTATGTCCCTTCTGATGAAATCCAGATTTTGTGTGTAACAAAATTTTGTGTGATTGTATGGGCGGCTCAGTTCTGAACATTTTATTATTAATCTACAGTGAAAACACAAATATGCTATTTTCCTTCAGTGGTGAAATTATTTTGAATTTTTATTAATTTTGCTTTTATTTTGTTGTTATGACAGCCATATGGGACTATTTCCATGATGTGCTTCTTCAGAAGTATGCTAGAGAAAGGAATGGGGTGAACGTTATCAGTGGACCAGTGTTCGATTACAATTATGATGGCCATTTTGATAGCCCTGCTGAAATTAAGCAGTAAGTACATGGAAAAGTCAGAACTTAAACTCTATATGATTTCCACTGTGTTTCCACACAAACAAACTATTATTTAAAAAGACCAAGAAACAAGTATCATGGTGAATGGCGTATTCATGTCCTACATCCACTATTACTCATATAACAGGAAATACTCTTGCAAACAGATACAGTACCACAGAAGTAGAAGTTCAAGTAAAGAGTAAAAAAGCTGTGCAGTTACATGTTTATCTCTATACATATACACAGCTACAGACTAGTAATTAGTTTCCCAAGATTATGCCTAGATTTTATATTTTGGGCCTCTGCAACAGAAGTGCTGGGAGAATATATGACATTTCAACCTGCAGAAAACATGCTTACATATAATTTTCTCACTCTTGTGTTGTGCTCACTCACCTGTTTGTTGTTTCTTCTTATTGTCTCAAGCTGATGTATTTCATCAGAGGTCAGATTTGTGTGCTTGCCTTCATTGAATCACATAACTGGGAATGCTAAATGTAACATTCCTGAGAGGCACTTTTGCCCAGCTATGGTTTACACAGCTCACTGCAAGGTCTGACATGTTCGAGGTACACATAAAAGATAAAGACCAATTAAGTATGTCAGTGAATAAAAACAGAAGGAAATAAAAACAGAATTAGAACAACAACTTAGATTAGGGAAAATGCCTTGTGAGAGTAAGAGCATTTATGGAGTAGAAAGGTGCTGGGAAATCTGCACAGCTGAATCTGTCACTGGAGATGTTTTATTCAGGCTAGACTTGACCACATCTGTTAAAAATGGTTTGAGAATGGGAAAATCAGCCTGCCACGTAGTAGAAGGGTGGCAGGGAGGAGAGACTACAGCTTCCTTCCAAGCAGAATGCTGTAATACCCAGTTGACCACATAATGCTGCCTCCAGTTTGCAATATGCATGTTTTAGTCAGCATGGTTAGGCAGTCACACAACGCAGTATAATAATTTTAGTGATGGTGTTTTCCTCAATTCTGAACAAAAAAGCTAGGGAAACATTCAGCTCCTTATCAGTTTATACACAAGAGTGACCATCTTTGCAGAGTAGTCAGAAAAGGGCTGCAAAGACATTTTCAACTGAGTATCCTAAACTGATTTCTACAGCACACAGCCACAAGTCATTACTATTCTGGCATTTCTCAATGGCAAGGAGTCAGAAGTTAATTTTCGCATCACTCTCCTCCAATTTATGTGCTTGAAATTCTTAGTAATTCATTATAATGAAGGGCAAATATGATGTTCCATTCCGACTCCTCTAAATGTAGAGATTTCTGGCTTTGACAAAATAGAGCATTGACCTTGTTTAGCAATCCTGTTTCACTGGGGCTGCTTGTAGCACAGAGTAATCCATGCATGTTTGGCTGTTCATGAAATAAATGGTGAGGCTGTCTATCCCACCAGGCACTTTTTTCAATTATAAAAGAAATTTAAGTCATATAGTATTGAAAGATGTATGTTGAGATAAATCCTATAAATTTCTAATTGCATCAGTGTTGTTAATACTTGATATCTCAAGAAATGCCTTAATTAATGTTTGTTTTGTAGGTATGTAAACAATACCAAAATCCCTGTCCCAACCCACTACTTTGTGGTTCTGACGAGCTGCAAGAACACGTCCTATACTCCACTGAACTGTTCAGGGTCCTTGGATGTTTTGTCTTTTGTCCTTCCTCATCGACCTGACAACACTGAAAGCTGTGCTGTAAGTATAGTTCTGTGTTCCTGTGTGAACTGATTCCCATTGGAATCTAGTAATTCAGAGAATCTTTAGCAGTCTGCTAAATTATCTCGTTCCCCATGAAATGAGAGTGAGCTGAGTTAAAACAATCACTGGGAGAGCAAGGAGCTCCAGGAGAGGTAGCTGGAAACTAATGAGCTGATAGGAAGCAAGAAAGAAGAAAGGAAGGTTTGATAAGAGGACTTGTAAATGCTGTCACCTGAGAAGGGCTGAGAATAGCATCACAGGCAGCAGGAAGATATCTTTATGAAAGACTGCAGGATAAACTTACTCTACAGGTATCAGGGGACTTTTGAGTGTTACTCCCTTCAGCTGCTAGAAAATTCTTCAGTTGTTTTCCACCTCTATGAGAAATTACACAGCAGGCATTTAGATGGATGGTCCTATGGTTAAAATTCATACTTGAATTAAATAAAATCTCTACTTACCAGTAGCAGTGTAAATCTTATGCCTTGTAGCAAAGAAAAGAAATTTTCAGAGTCTAACATGTATTGTTGAGGCAGCTGAGTGTCTATTCCATAAACTCTGGGTTGCAGAAGGTTCCTTAACTCAGTGTATATATAGTGCACAAGTACAGCTGCACAGACTTGAACTGGCCCTCACAGACAGTTTTTAGTTTATTTATAACTTTGAACTCTCAGCTCCAGACAGGTGCAAGTTTTCCCTACTTGGAAACAACTTCTGGGTCTTCCCATTTGTAGTGCGGACAATCCACAATTTCCCAGTGTGATCTTTTTAGTAGTTGAGGGTTGACTAATTATTGGAATGAATTAAGCTCTATACTTCAGAAATTGACTGTAGTTTGTAAAGTTTAGCAATAAACCCCAAATATCTTCACACTTTATATATATATGTCTTGCAGTAACATAAATTTCATGGATCATTTGCTTGTTAATGAAAAAGCAAATTACTATCTGTTTGCAAAAAAACCCTTGTAGTAAAAGAACATGAAATAATTGTTTTGACTGATTGTTGGTTACATTTCCATTGTTTTCCGCATCTAACCAGCAACTGTTGTTGCTGTCCAGCAGTCAAGACTGAGCTGCTGTGAGGACTTTTTTTGGGTTGTCAGGTATCTGTTACTTGACTAGCTTGAGCAGTGCAGCTAATTTGTACTGTAACTAAAACTATCCTTACGTGTGTGTTTGAAACATGACTCATGTATCTTGTGGTTAAAAGTCACAAATAACATTTCATCGTAATTTTTCATCTCTGTCACTTTGGAAGTGGAGAGGTGGGTAGAAGAGACATCCATTTGATGCTATTTAAGTGAGATCCCTAAAAGCAAGGCTGTAAAGATGCCTAGGAAAGCCTGAAAGCAGTTTTACCAACTGGAGGCTTTTAGTCTGTCAAGCCAGGTCAAACACTGGTAATTGCCTAACTCCACCACCAAACAAGAGAGGCCTTTTATGTGTTTGAACACTGTTCTTCTTTGTTTTGACAGGAAAATAAGGCGCTTTCCGAATGGGTTGAAGAAAGAGTTCAGGCTCATTCTGCACGTGTTCGGGATGTGGAGTTGCTAACGGGGCTTGACTTCTACCAGGAAAGAGATGAACCCGTTTCTGAGATATTACGGCTAAAGACATTTTTGCCAGTATTTGAGGCTGAAAGTAACTGATTATCTTTGAAAAAAGGTGTCAGTTCTTGGAAGAAAAAAAATTCATGATTTCACTTTTTTCCTTGCTAATGTATGTGGGAGTATTTTTCAAATTTGTGTTTTTCAGTCAAGTGTTTTGTGCCAATAAAATTTGAATAAAAATTGTACATAAAATTATCTAAAGTGAATTAAACCATCATTGTTGAGCCAGGCTTTCAAAATACAGAATATATTTTTATTATGTAAAAACTAATATATGATATTACTATAAAAATACATTACATATTATATGTGATATTATATATAGAATAGTAGTAGTAATGATTAAATAAAAATGGAAAAGGAACATATTTATACTACAGACGCACCAGAATTTTAAATTATATATAAAATACTTCTATGATGGAGTTGAAAAATGAAACAGTTTAAAAGGAGTGTGTGTGTTTTGCCCTTGTGTTTATCAGAGAGGTTATGGTTTTCTAACACAAACACGTCCTGAAATGTTCTGAATTTCTCTTTCTCACATATTAATTCACCTGGAAACATTCAGACTCACAAAAAGTTTGTATGTACTGCAAGTGATCATCACCTGTGTTTCCCAATTGGGTTAATTCATCATGCTAGTAACAAGTGAAGTGAAGTTAGAGTAAATGAGCTATCATCTGTTCCCTTCAGAAATCATAAAACATTCTGAAAATAAAGAGGTAAAAGAAATGCTTTACACAGAAGAATTTTGTCTTTCTATTTTACCTGTATTTGCAATGATTTCCAAACTCCCAGCAATAACAAATTGTTTGTGTGTATTTTAAAATACTTAAATTGGAGATTAGAGCATAAAATTAGTAGTAACATCCAAAATAAATAGTCACGCTTTCTGTAGAGACTTTGTACACAGGATCTCTACCACTGTGCTATACACAGATTATTACTGAGGTAAGTAGGACAAGACAGGGGAAATTCCCAGATGATGTTATTACATAAATGTCACCCATTAATAGTGTTGAGATGAATTTCTCCACAACAAATACTGCTAAGCGCATTTATGAATAACATAATGATATTCATGAATGAAAAACAGCAGACAGTTGATAATTTGATTTATAGGCACAATCGGGGCATTTTAAAGAAACATGCCAAAGTGTGTTTCATTTTATAAATCTGGACTGAAGGAGCTACGTCTGTTTAAAGAAGGAAACTAAACTTCCAACCTTTTCTGCACAAAAAGTCCAAACACATCACAGGACATTTTTTTCCCTCAAGTCTTAGATGATCAGTTTATGCCCATGCACCAGACAGAGTTTAGCAATACTGATCTTAAAATCATGATGTGGGATCAAGCTGAATGTAAAGATTTTTATCTCAGTTAAACCATTACACCATCATGGAGTTGTAGTTCACCACCTCACAATGTTATGACATCTAAGTCTGCCCACCTAAATCAGAGACTTCTGCTAAACCACCCTAATTACGAGCCCAACTGTTTTTTCACTGCATGGTAAATCATACCCTAACTCTAGTACAGAAACCTACACTCTTACTGTAGAAGAGTGGGAAAAAAAACAGTGACAATGTATAAAATAGATTTGGTTTATTTTACTCTGAAGTGCTGAGAAATTCAAAAGTTAAAGTAACAACAAATAGTAACACAAAATAAACACACCATATTTAATTTAAAAACATAATCCTCCTTTGTTAACCACTCTGCTTTGTCCTGAGATCTAAGAAATGATGCTGTTTCTGAATATTTCAAACTTCTGTTTCCTAGGGGATGTGAGTATATCTTTCCCAAACTGGTAAGCCTTTTGTTTCTGTGGTTTTCAGCCACTTTTGAAACTGCCGAAGCTGAAGTGGAATAGGCACAAATTAATCTGCTGACTGCAAAAGTAGATGCTGCCAAGTTTCAGCTCTCAGAGCCACCTTACATGTGAGAATTAAAAATGTAAAATCTGTAAAACATGATTTTCCATAGACCATTACTGAAGCTGAAAAACAGAGTGCTGCTCATTGCAGACACATTGGAGACACCTTGGAGAACCTTGCTGTTTCCCTCTCTTATGCTTGGGTCCTTTTAAGTTTTAGAGTATTAGAACCAAACCTCTAAGCAAATACAGAAACTTGGCACTAGCTATATCTAGTCTTTTCTCTGCAGCAAGGCAGAGTAATAATGAAAGAAAGTAGGCAAGGGAAACAGCCTACCCTGCACCAGAAGAGGCAGCACAAGGAAAAGCTTAACTGATGTTTTTTTAGTAAGTGCTACTGTTTCCCTAACACCACACCCTGGCTCTGTGAGACTGTCACCATAGAAAACAAACCTTTTTTTTCACTTAATATTTATTGTAGAGACTGCTGGCTTTTTGTCAGTACCTCCCTGAAGTACCTTCAAAGCTGAGTGCAGACATTGAAGTGGCACAGAATATCCTTTACCTTGGACACCCTCCCTTAGGGGAAATAGTGACAATGGATATAAATAGAAAGGGCTGATTTTTAAAATTACCTCCCACACTGGTCCTGCAATGTCTGTACACACAACAATGGGATTTTTCATGTGCAATTGTGTTTGTAAATACAGAATTTTTTTCTGTCCTAACTGTGTCATTTCTGTGCAGTGAGGAGAGTTACTGCCTCTGGGTGAAAAGTGTCAACAGGGAGGCAGGCAAATCTGTCATGCTGCTGGACTCAAAGTCTTGACAAAAGTAGAGATTCAGAAGTGTCCTCTTGGAGCAGCACTTGCCTGTCCCATCACAATTTCCCTGGGGAGGGAGAAGTGGAGACTACTGGAATGAATTTCCTTACCGTAGTCTGAAAGTGGCAGGAAATACAAACCCTTCCCAGATGCTGAAGCATGAATCAAAGAACAGGAGTGTCCTCTGAAGGATGAAAATTGCTGGGTGGAATTCAGCTTGGCATTAGCTGCGGACAGGACTTGGGATGGCTATGGGTTTGACATCAACCAGACTTAAAGCAGGAGAAGTGCCAAGGACACAAATTGCTTATGAATGTACATTAAGGAGACTTGGCAATCAAACTGTGTCCCATAAACCAACCTGCCCAGTGAGTGGAAGCTCAGTCATAGCCTACTTTGCTTGTAGTGGTTGGGAGTTGGAAGGAGAGTGCTTCCTAAGACAGGCTGCAAAGAAATGCATTTCTTCAGGTCTCACCCTACATGAGGCAAACATGGCTGGGAGGAAGAGCACTTTGGCTTTCCAGATGATTTCCAAGGAAAGACAAAATTGCAGAGCTTTGTTTGGTGTCTAGCTTGCCTTTTATCAGTGAGTCAGATTGCTGCCTAACAGACAGAACAACTCCCTGAAGGCTTGTATGGTTTTGCACAAGATGAGGCAAAGTATGGAGTGGTGTTACAAGCCAAGAGGCAGGGCAACCCCACCTGGGCAGGTGGTGAGCACAGTCTTTCCTTCCTACCAAAGAAGAGACTCAACTAATCTGATATTTGGCAATAAGGATGCCATTTCTCTACCTGGTCATACCTCAACAACAGATCCCAGAATCACAGCTACAATGACAGCAGATGACTTAGCAACCACTATCTCAGGAAGGCCATAGCTGGAAAAATGCATTTTGACAACTTTGTGACTTCAGTGGGATCAACAGTTCAAAAACAGATCTGCCAACCATACTAAATCCAGCTGTACTTGCAACACAAAAAAGGCAATGGAGTTAAAAAATTACGTGACTGTCTGTGGTGCCATATAGCTGAAATAAAAATGAGCTCTAGGTCTGGCTGCACATTTTGATGGGAGCATGAGCCAAAGTTAAGTTCTGTAAATTCCTTAAATTAAAACCCTCATTTTTTTTCTCTCTCATTCTGTCCTTCAGTAACCTGTGTACTTCTGAGCCAGCTCCAGAAAGGATATCCACAGTAATTCAGGAGGATCTCTGAATGCCTACAGTGTCTAGTTATAGGATAAGGTGGGGGCAAAATCTGAAATGACCTGCATGTAACTTGAAGATTAGTGTAGATGCATTTTATAGATCACTGCAAACATAGCGGATCTTAATACACCAAAGCTCTTTCCTTATGTTTAATTTGAATCTCCTGTGTTTCAGTTTGTGTCCATTGCCTCTTGTCATATCATTGGGTACCACTCAAAATAGCTTAACTCCATCCTCTTTGCACCCTCCTTTCAGGTATTTGTACACTTTTATAAAACCCACCCAAACTTGCTGAGGGTACACTCTGAGCCATCTGGTATGTGGGACACTACTGGAGGCAGTACAGACCTCTAGTGACTACTCAGCAATGGGAATGCCTCAAAGGTCCAAGGCTAAGATTTGTGCTTTTTCAGGAATGCTTTTTGAAGCCAGTGGCTTTTATGTATGGCTCTGATGTTTTTCTTAGTGATAGAGTACAAGCCTGTCATTCTGTAGGTGGGATAAAAGTTTTCCTGAAATCCTGCAGTTCAGATATGTCAGACGTTTTTGTATGAGCAGCTTAACACTCATCAGCACAGATAACAGCTGTGTCAGTCAACTGTAAACATAAAAGACTCAATTTGATCAACCAAAAAAATTTTCATAACAACTATGGGAACAACTATGGGACAATCTTTCTGTCCTCTTCTTATCATATACAGGTCATACCACAGAATTCTCTCTTGAATCTCAGGAGTAACCAGCTCTCCCACAGACAAAGGAGGTTTTATGTGGAATTGCTGAGAAAAAGCATTTTGAAAAAGAAAGGTCTGTTTGCTTTTCAGGCAAACTAGTGAATGTAATTTCCATCTATTCAGCTGTGCTGGTTTGGACTTTTTTCCTCATTCCTATTTGTTGTCAGGGGAAAAGCTGATGGAATTGTGTCTTGCTACCAAAACTACATCTGTGAATACCATTTCTATCATCTCTAGAACATTTGAAGGATATCCCCATCAGCCAAGAATGCAAAACATGATTCAGAAATTATAGTAAGCTTTAATTTCTCATTATGAATTTCTCCTTCATTTTAGGCAAAAGGATGTCTTTTATGCATCTGGGAACGCATTTTCATGAAGCAACATATTCCAAAGAATTTAGTTTGCAGCCCTCCTTTCCACTTTTTCCCAAGGGGCATTGTCTGCATCTTTTCATCATACTAGATTATATTCTTTTAAATTTTTTGTTCAGATTACAGATGCTGGATATCTCCCTAGCACCATTAAGCATTCCAGATCAGTCTTCAGTTACAAAGAGGAGGGAGGTCAGAAAAAAAAGCACTGTCTGAATACAGAAGAAAACAGAATATTGAAATATTTGTTCCTTCGTGTTTTTAAGTTTAACTGCAGACCCATGGGAAAGGTGAGTTCAAGCTGTTGCTTACTCTAATTCTTTCCACAGAATGAAAAATCTTGCCTCATTTCCTTTACTCAGTTATGAGTTAGATCACATTTTATGTGGTATGCAACTCTATCTTATGAGTAGTACAAAGTTTTGGAAACAGTTTAGCTGCATAGGCTGAGGAAACACACATTATATGAGCTCATATTTGTTTCAGTAAATTTTTAATTTGTGAATATTTACAACAACTTTCAGGTGCTGTTTGGTATATCAAACTTGGTTTTGGTGGTTTGGCAGCAAATAATTCCCCTTAATCTTGATTCCTAAAGGTAGTGTCAGACAGAGTGACAGCAAACAGGATGCTGTCTGGTGGGAAAGGGAAGCATGTTTCTAAAAGGACCGGTAATGTTTCCTTAGGAAAATATGGGCTGTGGAGGGCACAAGGACTGCTCAGTGACTTCTCTTTGTAGCTGACCTACAATATTGGGTAGAAGAAGAAACCACCTAAGTTCCTGGGGTTTTTTGTGTAGTGTGTTATTGCTGTGTCTGCTGTCTAACATCTTTCCCATGTCTCCTGCTCATCATTTCTCTTACTCCAAAGTGCGTCTTTGTCTCTTCCCAGCCCTGGTCATGTTTCTCCCCATCATCCGTGTCTCAGTGTTATCTCTGTCTTCTCCAGACGTTGGCACTTGCAAGGAAAGAAGCCTCAACTCCTTTCTCCAACTTGGCCCTTAGCATATGGCTCCACTGCTCATGTGCCAACCATGCTTCCTAAACCATTAATTTGGAATAAAGCCAGTATGTGAACTAGTTTCATGCTCAGTCACTGCCACCCATGCTTTCTGGGGCCAGAAATAGTACTGTTTCTGCACTCAGGATTTTCAGATAGTCTAGTGTAAAAGTGATTAATTTAATTATTAAAATCACAGTCCCTGACAAAGGAATAGAATGAGCTATGTGAAACCCAGAAATAAGCATTTTTCCATCACAAAAAACTTTAACATTTTGTGATAACTTGCATGGCATCATAACTGTTCTCTGAGATACAGATTTAATTTAATGTACATGTATAAAAACCCTTAGATAGAAAATTTCTGTTGTTCCGCAACAACTTGTGTTTGAGAACTTCTAAGTAACACCATTGCATGAGAAATGCTGTAAAACTGTAAGCGTTACAGAAGTTTATATAGTTTTTCTTTTCATGTCTTCCTCACAAGAAAAATGCTTAAAAGAAATAATCCATCAGGAATGTTGTCAGTGGTACTGCCAACCATTCAATCTATTATTAAAAGCTACTAAATATTACCAGAAAGGTGCAAAAAAGCAATGTGGAAGCTTTATATAGAAATAAAAGTAGAACAAAATATTTTTGTATCTTGCATAATAAGCAGCATATATTTCAAAGTAGCAGGGAGAAATTGCTACCTGCTGTTAGTGCAGTTATGGAAAGCTCCCTCTTTCCCAGTTTTGAATAACTTAATACAACCATGGGCATAATGCTGCAGTATTGCTTGACAAGTTTGCTGATTGATTGCTGTAAAAATTGGTACCTTTTGAAACACAATTGATACATGACACAAAGTCAAAAAGAAATCTGAATAATTGAGGAACTTTATGAAACTTATGTTTCTTCATAGGAATTGATTTTCTATTTTCTATTACATGTTTCTCTACTGTGATTAATGCAGAATAACTGCACTGTAAAACAGAACTGAACAAAGTTTGTTCTGGCTGAAGCTCCTGCTTTATGAATCACTGAATCCACAGTCTGCTTCTTGTCCAACCAAGCTGCAGAGCTATTCTGGACAGCTATAGCATGGGATAATGACATATGGGACATGACACATCAGTGTCCTGTTTATGCTCAAGGTTTTTCCTGTGTGACATCTTGGTTTGTTTACTGAGGTTTGAGGTTAAAGTGAAGAAAACTGTGATTTCCTCCTGGTCTCTGATAATCCATTTGCTTTTTAACTGCTCAGTGTCCTTTTTGAAGTACTTGTCAACTCGTACTCATTACTTTGAATGGAAAGGAGGCGTTCCATGTACATTGGTGTTTATATGGCCACAGGAGCTTGGCTGTACTGAGGAACTGTGGTGATGCCCTAATGGCCAAGTAGAGGAGAGGAAATAAATAATGGCAGAATTGCTTCTTCAGGTATTATTTCTGAATGGTTTCACATATAGCTACTTATGAGTTTGGCCAGCTCAGACCAGAGGGCACAAAGGTTTTGTGTAGACCTGGGATGACCAGTGGCAGTGAAACTTCCAACAAAGTGGCCTTAGTCATCCTGAAGCCTGTCCAGAGTGCACACAGGGCTTCAGAAGACTCTCATGTAACAGAAAACTTACTTCAAAGTGAAAAAGGGTGTGACTGCCACTGCTGACACCTTCTGTCCTGGATTGCCCATAGCTAAACAGCTTGACAAATAGTGATCCAAATGTCCTTCAGAGGTGGTTAATGGAGTAGAAACAGAGTAAAGCTCATGCAAGGCTGGCAAATACACACTGATGGTACATTTTTGCTTTTCTTTAGTACAAGAAAGAGGCTCCAAAGTGCAAGGGAACATTGTAATTCCATATAGGTGAGAGATGATTTCATTTTGGAGGTAAAGCAAAGGAAGACTCTGATATCATATGGAATATTAAATCCCTATAAGCTTCTCTCCTTTAATCTCTCCACAAACATTAAGAGATTTTAAAATCTTTTCTTGTTTAGCAGAGCAAACCCAGAAGTTGAAAGAAGATAAACTACTCTTTCTAGCTGTATTGCTAGGAATGATAGTAGTGATGAATAGCAGAGAAAGAAAAAAAAAAAAAAAAAAAAAAAAAAAAAAAAAAAAAAAAAAAAAAAGAGTCGTTTATAGTATAGAAAAATGTTAGCACCAAGTAATAATGACACATAAATTTGCTAGCTGCAGATTCCATCTGGAAATTAGAAGACAGATTCTCTGTCCTCTAAACAATAGAAATAAGTTTCTGAAACAACTATTCTATGAAAATTGCAAGGGATGAACAAAAATACTTTAAAATAAAGAGCTTGGTCAACCTCTGAATCAGCCTGAATTACACAGTTACCCACGATAGCAGGCAACTGCCTCAATGACTCAGTTGGGTTTGTGTTCTTAGCCTCCGTGAATAATGATTAAGTGAAAGAAAAAAAGAGGCATTTTTACTTTAGAAAGGTAATGCAAGACCTGTTTGATTGAGACAGTGATGAGGGGTGTTTAACAGAGATTAGCACCTCAAGTCTTTGCCAGCTGGTAACTTGAGAAACTTGCCTGGAATTTGCAAATTTATGAAAAGTATCTGTGTGGCGAGGATTTGTATGAGCACTGCTGGTGCTGCCATTTCATCAGTCCTAGCTCATGCTCTGCTTTGGTTGCTTGTGAATCATATTCCTGAACATGTGGATAGGAAAACCGTATTCCCTACTTGCTTTGCTTCCAGCTGTGTTTGTGAGGTTGGGAAGAATGACAGGAGATGTCATGCTGAGCCAGAAAATGTCTGTACAAAGTGCTTTTGACTAGCTAGGGGGAAAAGGGCATGGATAGAGCTGGTCAGAAAAAAGCTTAATAAAACTTATTTGGGTTTTGGTGGTTTTTTGGTGTTGTTGTTTTTTTTTTTTTTTCTTTTTCTAATGAATTAGTCAGATCCATGAAATTAAATAATTTTGCAGAGTCTGAATTTGCTTTCAGTGGTGTCCCAACACAACCTTGTCAGCCAGACGATTTTCAGAACAAGGTTAGATGCCAACACATCATCTCCATGACTTTTTCTTTCAGGCTTCTCCCGAGCTGACAAACAACCTGAACTCATTGAATCCTGGCTGACAGCCACATTGCTCCACAGCCTGCTGAGGTGACAAAATCCAGACCTGGAGCAGCTTGCAGGCATGAACCTGATGCCAGATTTTGTACCACTTGAGTGAGTGTCTTAATAACCAATCTGCTACTTGTTTTGTTGTTTTTCTGTCTGATGGGTCCCCACACCTGAAAGATGGCTCTCACCTGGTGCAGAATGTGAGAGGTTTTGAAGTCCTAAAAATTCCCTGAGGGCAGGAAATTTTTTCCAGTGCAGCATTTCTGCCATGACTCTCCTCTTCAGCACATCCAAAACTCATGCTGCTGTCCTTGCTTGCTTTGCCAAAATCCTATTCCAACTCCTCATAAGAAAAAGATATATGAATTTTTGTTGGAACATATACAGAGACTGGGCAAGGCAGCCTGGCTAAAAGGAGAGCAGGCACATGATGGAGGATGTGGTCTGCTCAGAAACTTTCATATCAGAGAAACTGCCTTGCAGGCCATTTCTATTTATATCTACTGAGAGCACTCAGAAGATAGAAAAGAACTGCAAGAGCCTAAAGGCAATCAAATGTATTAAATCACCTAGAGATGAGAGACGATGACTGGGTGACTATGAGGTGACTACCATAATAGCTTGGTCCCTACATATTTTCTTATTTTGGATGCAGGATGCAGCAGTTGACCACTATTCATCAGTTTCACTGTTTCATTAGTGACAGAAAACTACTTAACTCTTATCCTAGGATGCTTCACTGTGAAAAGATCTCCCTGTTTTATCATTTGCAGAGTTCCAGAGTGGCTGAAAAAAGTATTCTACCTTTCTGTCTGCCTTTAGTTTATCTAGGGGATAGACAATGCATAAAATAAACACCAATTGCTGATATGTAACCTCAGAAAAAAGATCAGAGGGAAAATTTTTTATATGCTTCAGCTGATGCATGAGGTAAACTGCTAGGATGGGGCTTTAGATTTTTATACCATAAAGGGGAAGAAGGAGCAGATTTATTGCCTCGTAACTTTTAAACTTAAAAATGTTTCTCCAAATTCTTTTCACATAAACCATGCAAGGATTCAGTATTTATGTAGTTCATTGGCTACAATAAATGCTTACTTATCTCTGTTTCTCGTATTAAACTTGTAAAAAGGTCGATATGTACTTTGAGGCTTGAAACTGACATACAGAAAGAAGTATAATAATATCTTCCTTGGTTCCTCAGAATTCATTCCATTAGTATCTATCTTCCAATAATTAGTGGAGAATCAAAAAAATAAAAATACTTGCTAAAATGCAGGATTTTGTAAACAAAGTACAGGTTGGATGGAGTACAAGGACAACAGCACTGCTGGGACTGACCATCAGTGTTTGGGGTTCATCCCACCTTATTACCTGGTGCCAGCTGATTAGTTCTTTTCTTGGAACTGGTATTTGTGATAAGAGACCGGGTCATGATGGGAGCCCCAGGTGCTGGCCCTGTGTGAATCAGCCTCCTTATCAGGGCGGTCTTCCTGATTGATCCCAGGTTGCTGAGTTGGATTTCCTCCTGAGACACGGAAAGTGTGAGGTGGGGACTCCTGTACTATACATTGTGCTGGTAAAGACAGCTGTAACAAGAGCCAGAGGAAATGACTCTGTGAGGCATCAGGCAAAGAAACTATGACTTGTTGTCTACATGGACAAATTGTCTGTGCTGTTTCTGTGGAAAAGTTAATCTGCATTTACTCAATCCTCTTAGACACTCCCATTGCTCTCTAAGAATGCCAGGAAGAACATGGAACAATGCCCACAGTTTTCCTTGTTTCATAATTCTTTGTGCATGATCTGAAAGCCCATGGGGTGTGGTGGATTGCAAAACCAGAAGAATATGGGCAATGACTTCTGACTCTCAATTAAAGCACATAGTTACTTCATCTTAAGGAACTGGTTGCGCTACCCCTCTTCTCCATGGAGAGCAATGAAAAATATACTCTTGACATCTTTCTAAATAGGCTAGATTAAAACCAGATTTTGAAGGTCAAAATATAACTTTCATCTAGCTCTTTGTTGAGCAGTTCTAACTGCGTGTCACAGGCCATCACTGTGAGCTGTCAGTGAACGCTACCATGATTATCAACACTAAACATTTCTAACAGGGTAACTAACAGAGAAGTGCCTTTACACAAATGCTGTGCCTTGTTCAAAATGCCAGCAGCCACCACTGCTTGTGTGCTTCCACTGCAAATTATCCTGCAGTTCAGAAGATAAGAGTAACTTTCAGGGTAACTAGGTTCAACAACCCTATGGTTAGTTAACACCCTGAAGGAGTCACAGAAAGATGCCTTCCAAAGACAAGCAATTCTTCAGAGACAAACTGATTTACCAACAACTTGTAAGTTATGTTTATAACATATTTGGTACACAGAACTCTTGGAACTTTCCATGAAAAAGGAATCCCAGACAAAAATAAACATTAACTAAAAACACACCATGTTTCTTTCTGGGGTGAGGATAAAATGACTTTTAGACACCACTAACATCCTGGTTGAGTCAATTCAACCTCCCTAAAGTCAAATACATAGTTAGGTTTGGTTGAACATATTAGTTTTTAAACAGTGACAGTCTAAAGAAGCCGTACAAAAGCTGATGATAAAATTAATTTGATTTTTCTTCATATATTCTTACAAAAACATGAAGAGAAACCTAGTGTAAAAATTGGCTTTTAAGCTTTGCTCTGGAGGAATTGTTTGTCAGCTGAACTTCATACATCTGCCTTCTGAGATATTTTCCTTTTTTCCTGCTTCTAAGTCCTAGCAGGAAGAGCTCATATGAGAAGGCAATTCTATGTCTCCACTACCTTCAGTGCATGTCTTACAGTGAGTGATGCTTAGCCAAGATTTGCTCTGCTGTAAGTGATGGACTACTGAGAAACTGGGGACAAACAAGTCTCATCTAGGGAAGCAAATATGGAAGAAAATCTGTCTCCAACATTTCAAGATAATCTGGCTCTGACATTTCCACATAAGGGAATTACTGATTTTGTTTAATGTAGACATCTGCAAAAAAAGTTTGTCAGCAAACTTTGCATAAATGATTTGGAGGTTTTTTAAAAGATACTTAACTCTACTCAGAAGATTCATTTGCAAATTAAGCTGAAATAAAGAGTGGATAGAGTAGTGAATGGGCTCAAGAGCCTACTGCCTCAAATAGCCAGGGCTGTCTTCAGGTCAGCAGAGGAGTGGCTGCTGTGTTAATTAATGACCTGGTTTTTGTTATTCTGCTTCCTGAATAGATGAAGAAGTACTGCCTTCCACTGCTCCTATGGGCTACTGGAAGGTATGAAAGGAGAATAATAGAGACTGAAAGGTTTATATTTTTAATATTGCTTTATACCAATTGTGGAGTCAGTATTGGCAATGTGTCCCTTTAGGACTGGTTTAGCACATGTTCCCTAGATGGGGTCTGTCAGCCTCACCTGTAGACTTCAGTTCTCTTTTTCCACCAGCAATATTGTGACTCTTAAAAACAGACTCAAATTCTGCTCTGAAAGTAGAGCAGTGGGTGGAGTTTCAATGGCAAGAAGAATATGGACAACGACTTCTGGCTCTCAGTTAAAGCACATTGTTACTTCATCTTAAGTAATTGGCTGCCCTACCACTTGTGATCTTCTGGGCTTCTGAAGATCATGTCTGGGGTATGTTGCACAGACCTTGTATCAAACCTGGAAAAAGGCACTTCCTGGTATTCTCCACAGGCAGAAATAGCTATACCTCCTGACACCTAGTTCCAGTGAATCTCTAGACAGTCTTTTAATGATGCCTGGGTCAGGCATAATATGCCCAGGCCATAAAGCAGCAGGGATTCAGCAGTAGGCACCCCTAGAGACTTCATGTAAATTCTCCAAAAATATTTATATAAGCATGCATTGTTTCCCTTTCTTGGTGGGCTTCTTGCCTGGAACATGCCCCAGAAAATGGTTTCATTTTATGACTCTGGAGCAGCTTTGCCAGAAGAAATTGTTCATCCTCTTGTACATTTGTAAATATTTCTAAATATCTGATTTCATAAATGCAGAGGGGGCAAATAATGGAGCCCAAAAGAATAACACTAAAATACTGTCCCAGAAATTCCCTGGGTATTTTTTTGTCATGAGATCCCAAGAGGAAGCAGCACAGGTTAGCTGGGTGATACAGCAGAGCTGAAGACTCCAGGTTTGATGGAGTACTGTGAGCCCAGGCGCTGCTCACACCCACTCAGACTATTTGGAGATGGGAGTGTGAACATTTCCTATCACAAGACCATGTTCACCTGCTTGGTGGATTTTTCTGCATGTGCATCAAGTCAGAAGAACCACAGAAGCAGAATGAGTAAGAAGAAGAATGAGCAGGGTCAGTAAGAGATGTGTGCCACTGAGCTCGGGCATAGGCTGACTTGGAACTGCAAGGACAAGCGTTTATTTCTGACAGTTAACAACATGTAAGACTCAAATGTTAGATAATTTCACTGGAAAAGTTAGACTCCCTGAGAAAACATGATCCTAGTCAGCTTTCTTAGAGATTATTAGCTCTGAAATCCATGGTTTATTTAAAATTTATGTACAGCTGTTATTCTTAAATAGTGTTTAAGCTTTAAAAAGTGTTTGCGCAGAGACCTCCTAGGATTGCAAAACCAGCTGTCCAGTGAAGGCTGTGATTGTCAAATCTTCAGAAACATGGAGTATTTATTGCTGTCACAGCTCTGAAGAACAGAAATACCACAACTGTTCAAATTACTTGGAAGCTTTATGGATGTCCCTTTCATGGAGAGGAAATTTGATCTAAACAACAAAATGTTTTCATTAGATGTTTTGTTCTATTGAATTGGATCATCTGCTAAACTTACAATGCTTGCACACAGGGCACTAAAATTCAGATGGATCAGAAATAGCATCTACACCACTAAAAAACAAAGATAAAACTTCCCTCTTTCCTTCATTCCAGGTACACCCCTTCCTCCATCCCTTCCTCCCTCCCTCTTCAAGACCTTCAAGTTTTATCTCTTGATTTTTCCAGGTGGCCTTAACATTATAATTGTCAAGCATAACAATAATTTTAAAATGTTAATATTGGTGTTAATAATGTTAAATTCCCATCTTACGCCTTCTTTTTTTTTAAGAACACATGGTTTTTCTCTTATTATCCCTGCATGCAATATTTTAATTATGTGTATTGAGTAATACCGTATTTTAAAATACCAGATGTTTCCTTAAATGTGCAACAAGTTCCTGGATCATTTGTAGTTTGTTGAAACAGTAGAAGAAACAACTTGCATTGTAAAAATCACAAACTTTTTTTTCATGCTAATTCAATGCAGCCTGCAAGCATAATTCCAGGTATTTTTAAAAGTAAAGATTTCTTCCAGAATCTTGTTTTGACAACATGTTAGTAGGTTCATATGAAATAGGTTTTGTTCCTGCAGTGAAATACAAACTTGGCATTCCATGCACTTGTTTCCAGTAAAAAGGTAGTGGATGCCGATGCCTGCAAGCAGTCGAAAAGGAGACATGCAGCATCGGAAAGGTAAAGCTGCTATACAGGACATAGAACTTCCTCAAATTACATTGACCTACATATTTTACATGGTGACAGCAATATACTAAAATTTAAGGAGGTATTTCATCACCGAAAGATCGCATGCAAAATTTTGTACCACAGGATGGGGTAGATCCTAAAGGTATGTATGTGTTTGAAAAGTGGTTAGACATGACGAAAAATTATCCCAAACAATATTTAGCCGGAGACCATCCCTCTGGCTCAAAAATCTTCTCAGCTGCAGGTATTTGACCTCTGTTTATCCTAATTTAATAGAGCAGTTGTTGTACTTCTAGGGATGAAATAAAAGTGGATTTCAAAGCTGTTTATATGATTTAGAATATAAATTCGAACGGAGCTGCCGGATGTCCATTGCTAAATTCCTTATGCATTTTTAAAAAATCTCTGCCCCCAGCTGACACACTGTTTTAAAAGTCTTTTTTCTTCCTATCCTTGCTTGTGTTGAATCTTGTTCACTTCAAGATACCAAAATCAATGAGACGGAACAGGATGTCTAGTTTAAATTGTAACACAACATTTAACTTGTGAAAGAACATTTTACATTCTTTAAATCACCCTCTAGCTGCAGTGGATGTTACAGTACCAACACCATTGCTTTGCTCTGGGCTCCTCCCAGATTGATAAGCACTGCTTTTAATAATACTACAAGCAGCATTGAATTAACCTTTCAGGTCTTCAAGAGTATTTACTCCAATACTGTATTCCCCCCCCCCCCCCACCCCCTTTTTTTTTTTTGTGAACATCCTACAATTTTTCCACCATAGGTACCAAAGTAGTCTTCCTGATAATAGGCTTGATTGCACAGACCACTTAGATATGGTTGGCAGATTAGGTGTTGACATCATGTTTGCTAGAGAGATTATGCTGAGAAGAGCATAATGAGCGTCTGCTTAGGTAGCATTAAAGTATTCAAACATTTATAGTCTGCTTCCCAACAAATCCTGCCAATTTGTTGTCATCACATTAGGATTTTATAGTTTAAAGGAGTATAGGGATTTTTTCTAAAATCAAATAGAGGCATTTTTATATAGCTTAGAGACACAGGAAATCACTGTCAAGCAATTACTTCCTGTTGCTAAAGGTCTACTAATATTTTTCTTCTACTGTTGCCAGCAATCTAACAACTGTTATTAAATTTCCAATAATATATGTTGTGTTATTAAATTTCCAATAATATATGCTAAACTAAGACTGAAAGGAGGAACAATTGAGCAATTTTTCAATTATGCAGGAAATATTAAGTTATCAACTTATTATTTATAGATTTTTTTTGAGACCAGCAAAACAATCAAAAAATGGGTAATTATGTGCAAAACCAATTTTCTTTCTGTACTTATTAAGAGGGGCATGTTGGGGAGTAAAATTAACAGATTTTGATGGAAGTAGTTATAAAGGACTAATTAATTTTTCCTGGCAAAGAGCATTTTGATGCTAAGCTCAGGACCTGAGACTTGCAATGTGTGTCTTGAAACTCTACCTTGCCCTTGTAATTTGGACCTTCACTCAGTCATGTATCATCCCTTGATGCAAACCTGAAAAATACAGTTCAGTCCACATAGTTTAATATGCCCATAAATGCCATGGGATTTCTGACTTCATCTTAGGCATTACTCACAGACATAATAAAACAGTCTTGAGATATGCCTCTAGTTTCATTTGTTCCTTTCATTAAGGACTTCTTGGATTTTTGTAAAGTTTTAGAAACATTTTGAATGCTAAATAAAACTACCCATAAGGATATTTCAGAAAGTACCATAACTGCCAATTTTTCAATGATTTCTGGACTAGTTTACAATGCAACACTCATACAACAATGCTAAGGAAATCCTTATAGCAGGAGCTGAGAACAGATTCAATTAGTTCCTATAAGGCAGAGTCCAGTGTTACACTGGGCAGCAATGGTCTTCAGCAAGCAGCTGCAGGCTTTCCTGGGGCTCCTGGTCTTTTTTATGGCTACAGGAATTTTGCTACGGATTAGAGGCAATGCAACAGGAAATACTTGCCACAACCACCAACCACTGGTTTCAAAAAAACCAAGGTTTTTTGACCCTTACTGCAATGTAAGGGTCAAAACTCAGCCAGCCTGGAGCTGAGTATCACTGGCAACCTCACAAGATGATGCTCCTCTGCCTGCAAGCTCAGTCTGTCCCCCTGCTGTGAGAGCAGCAAGGGCTCCCAGCTCTGGCTGGAGCAAGTGGACAGTCCAGTCATGCCACATGGTGTGATTTACAACCCCTGTCACTAACCACAGCTCCTAAGTGGGCCACAGCCACCTCACACATGGGCCAGATGAGAGTACTTGCTGTTTGCTCAGGTCTTTCTAGAAACACGTTTGATGGAGATTTTGTCGAGGTAAAAGAATGCAAGGAGAAAGCATCACAAGCTGTGACATGCAGCGGCATGGAAAACTTCCTGTGTTTACCTTTCTCTCCTACTACATGTTTGTTTATCTTTGCTGGAGCCACTAACAGCTGAACAGCAAATTAAAATTGATAATCTCTGATGGCTCTCTTTACAGATAAGGCCTGGAAACATGAAGCTGGTGTTACTGCTGTTCCCCCTTGGCATTTGTTTGGGCAGCTTGACTCAGTTACTGCTGGAGCTGGCAGCTGTGCTGGCAGCAGCCCTCGCTTCCTCAAAAGCTTCCTCCGTCTCTGTTGAAATGGCTGCAGACAATTTTTGAAATTTGGATTTGCTACCCCAGTAATCTCTGCAATTAGTTTTTTGCACAATGATGTCTTTTGTCACAGATTTGTTTAAGTGGTACTGACTGCTATTTAACAACCTCACCCCAAAGAGACCAAGCAGACATGGATTTTTGAAGGTTTAATATTGGAAATGTCTTGCCTCTTCCCCCAATATTCAATAGATTTATTCAGATACATCTGACATATTCAGCATCAAAACTTAGTACTTTTTCGTTTTCTAGGCTCTCTTGTCTAGAGCCCTTTGACACCATCAGTCAGTTGAAATGAGCTTACTTCTCACTGTTAGGTTAATTATTTTCCATGCTGGTTAATTATTTTCCACACCTAGATTGAAGTACCTTAACTACTTGTATTGTCACAGAAAGAAATTATAAAATTGAGGCTGTTTCATGAATATTTGTACATAGAAAAGTGTTAATGAATAGTTAATGAACTCAGAAGTTAGCTCCAGCTGCAGAATATCCTTTCTTTCTATGGAAAAAAAATACCTTTTTGTCTGCAATGTAGTTATACATAATTTTCATTGAACCATCATTATACAGTATGTGCTATTCAAATTTTTGAGTGGGTGAGACTTAGGACAAAAAAGATTTCTATTTGACTTAAAATTAATAAAAAATATATTTCTACATACAAAAACAAGGAAATGAAAAATGAAATCTTATTTGTAAAAAAACCCTGTAAACTTTTAATTTCTCAATCTTTTTTTTGTTTGGAGAGAGAAAGCATTTACTTTCTTGCTAGTTTAATTTATGAAATTAAAAGGGAGGGTCCTACTGCCACTTGTGCTGATTATTAAAGCTGCATTCACTGAAAAAAAAATGAAACCAAAACAATTTGACTATATCAGTTTTTACGAGAGTTTTAAAATTATTGAGCAACTAGTATTCAAGTTGCAACTTTTAAGAGCTCACATGCCAAAATCCTTGAATGTATAATAAGTCGGCTGCTCAGCTGGACAGCTGAAATGCCACATTAATGGAATAAACGAGATTTTTTATGTAGGCCCAAGAGCTTAGTTTTCACAGTTTCCGTTGCCTTTCTCTTTCCCTTGCGACCAAGGGAAACATTAGTGTAGAAATTCTCAGGACTGCACCCATGGAACCTCATTAGATGACAACAGGCACGTGGAGGCAGCCCTGCAGTGACCCTCAGCATGCTGTGAGCTGCAGCAGCACTACACACCAGCAGTAATGCACATGCTACATCTTTGCAGTTGTTTTTGATGGGGAGTTGTACTGACAGCTTATTCTTGCAACTCAGCTGAAATAGAAAGCAGAGCAACAACGTTTCAACAAGGATCAAGATCACTTCCAAAGGAAATTTTCATTTCACTGTAGCTATTTTTCAGAATATATGGATTTCTGTCAGAAACAAGTATCACTCCCTTCTTAGTACATTTTCATTTAAAATAAATTTGACGTAGACTCCTGAAGCCCTAGGAAATCAAACCTACCATCCCATTAGAACTGAAAGACTAAGCCTGATGTCAACATACATAACTGTATTCAGCATAAAAGCATAACAAATTATGGATAATGAGATACTTTTAGCAATTTTCAGTTTAGGCATACTTTGCAAGTCTTGATGCTACGCAACACTCACAACTATTACAGAAAGGAGGAATGACCCACATCTGGAGCCAGCCCTGCAGTCAGGACTGTACCTACACACATGGGGTGACCTGCCTTTCCCCAGGGACAGTCAGGTTGTGTACAAACATCTCTCTCTTGCCAAACAAGCAGGGCTGAATTTAGTGGGAATGAGTGGGAAGTGACACCTTGGAGCCAGATGGTGCCTGCAATAAAAGGCCCTGAAGGGCAGCAAACATGGGTTTCACCCCAACAATCTGGCCCTCTGAGCAGGGCCTGGCATGGAGGCAGTGAGAAAAGTCACAGAATCAGAGAATATGCTGAGTTGGAAGAGACCCACAAGGATTATCAAGTCCAACTCCTGACCCAGCACAGGACCATCACCATGTGCCTGAGGGCATTGTTCAAGTGCTTCTTGAACTCTGTCAGGTTTGATGCTGCGATCACTTCCCTAGGGAGGCTGTTCCAGTGCCCAAGCACCCTCTGCGTGAATAACCTTTTCCTGATATCCAACCTAAACCTCCCCTGACACAACTTCAGGCCATTTCCTTGAGTCCTGTCGCTGGTAACCACAGAGAGGAGACCAGTGCCTGCCCCTGCTCTTTCTCTCACTAGGAAGTTGTAAACAGGGATGAGGTTTCCCCCCAGTCACCTCTTCTCCAGGCTGAACAGACCAAATCACCCCAAAGGGGTCGCAGTGTCCCCTGGGCGGGCGACGAAGCCGCCTGCTGAGCTGTGCCCTGGGGTGCGGGCACTCGACTGGCCTGATGCACGGCGTGGGGGCTTTCCGTGGGCACCCCGCTGGCATTCATGGACGGGAGGGAAAAACCTCCTCAGGGAGGGGCGAAGGGGACAGAGGGAAGCACCCTGCGAAGGAGACCAGCAGTCGGCAGCGCCCTGGGTGCAAACGTGCGTGCTTCTGGCATCACCGGGATCGGGATCGGGACCGGGACCGGGATCCCCGCCCCCGCGCACACCTGTGCCAGCGCCGCCGGGCGGCTTCGGGGAAAGCCGCGCCACCGCCTCCGTCCGGGCATCGGGCAGCGGAAACTTTCTCCGCGCTCCCGCGTAAACACGGCCCGGAGCCCTCCCCCGGACGCTATTTCGGAGCAGCGCGGTGTCCTCCGGCCCCGCACCGCCTCCCTGCCCTGCCCTGCCCGCAGGGAGGGACGGCGGCGGCCCGCCCTCACCTGCAGGGAGGGATCGGAAAGCGGGGGACGGCCGAGCCGGGGTGACCGAGGGGGGCGGGCAGGGAGGGAGGAAGGGAGGGAAGGAGGGGAACATCCCGCTCCCTCCTCCACGCCGCTGCCGGCGGGGGAGCGGGGGCCGCCGGTGTCCGCGCTCCGGGCGGGGCGGGGCGGGACCGGGCTGCGGGCTATTAATAGCCGTGTCCGGACGGGCGGAGGGCAGAGCGGTGGGGACCATGCAGGGGAACGGGCAGCAAGCGGGGAAGGGCCATGAGGACCACCTGGACGGGGTAGGGGCGGCTGATGGCGGGCTGCAGGTTGCAGCTGTGCCTATGCTGCCTGCCATGGAGGTGGCTGAGGAGCCGGAGAAGCCTCCGGGCGGCAAGAGCAAGGATCCCAACACCTACAAAGTGCTCTCCTTGGTAAGGGCCGGGGCGCCGCGGGGCCGGGCGGGCGGACCCGGGTGTCACCTCACCGGCGGGAGCGTGGGGAGCACTGCGGCTGCCCCAGGTGTTTCGCTCGTCTCCAAGCTTCGGGACATGGGAGACGAGCCTGTGGCGGGACCTTAAAAGCCTCTCGGCGGTGTTGTACGAGGGAGACCGCCTTCGGCAGCATGGGCTCCTCAGGATGCGCAGGGCAGCAGTGCTGCGGGACGGCTCCGCTTCGGGAGGCAGCCTCGGGCAGGAGGGTGGCGCCTGCTTATAGACAGCGACCTGCCTCAAAGAGGGATGCGTAACTCTTGGTTTATTCTACTCTTTTGACAGTCCTCAGCGTTGAATCTTTCAAAATTTTTTTGTGGTGTCGATGGTTGTCTCGTCTTCCTTCCATCACGTGATTTTAGCTGTTTGCTGTAGGGGGGACTCCAGGGAAGACAAGGCCAGGTTAAAATAGGAAAATACGGCTGGAAAAGCTAAAAAGAGTTCAAGAGCCGAAAGGACAAAGGAAGTGTAAAAACTTGCCTTTCTCTGAATTTGAGCTGCCGTGGGTTGAAAGTTTGTCTCCAAGTATTGCTGGGAGGCACTTTTGGCCCACGTTCAGAAGCCCCAGCAGCCAAAGCCATTGTTAGCAGGTAGGTCACTTTCCAGTTTTAGCCACGCTGCTGTATTATAATTATCCTCCCCGTAGAGATGTGAAAATAAGACCTTCCAAACTGCCTGGAGTAATCATTATGAGGCTAAAATCATTATCAAGGTGAAGGAATTGTGGTGTTCTTAGAAGGACACTTTAGTGGAACTTGCAGCAGACTTCACTACATATGTATGCATAAGTAGTCCTCTTTCAATATATTAAAGCATAAGAATCAAGGTGCCTTTCCAAATTTACTGTTATCTTTGTAATCTGGTTACTGTTTCAAATGAATCACTCACCCATATTATTGTGACTGCAGGTTGGTCATACTTTCTGACATAGCAGGTGGTAAATACTGTTTCTAAGTTTGTTATAAGAAAAATATGAAAATTCATGCGAAGGTCTAGGGTAGTTTCCATGCAGAAGCTTTTTTGTCAACTTTTCTGGTGAAATGTACCCTTAAATAAAGGTTGTGGTTAGTAGCTTGTTTCATTACTTCATTGTCTTCTGAAGAGGTTACAGTTGTGCCATAAAAACCACTGCAGTTGGAAGGTGAAAACAGGTCAGCTCTTTTCAGGCTTAGGAATTAGATACTAATAGTGGGAAATACTGATATCCTGTTCAAAACCTAATGTTGTTGCCCTGAGCATTTTAGGCTCTAATTCAACAACATTATCAGAGGTACACTGCCTCTTAGAGACCAGAGTTGGGCACGAGTTAGTGTTTACAGGTACTTACTCTTCTGAATTAAGTTCTTATCTTCCAAACCATAGCCATTCATTGAGAACTGGCAAAAGTTTCCTCCTATGCTGATTAAAGTGTCAGAGTGAAATACGGATCATCTATACAGAAATAATTTTAACAAATTCTAAATACTTATAGTCATGCAATATTTTTTGGGCAACTGCAAACACTGAGATAATGTAGGGTATTCAGCGAGAACATGGAAGACTTTCTAAATACTGCAGGTGATACTGGATTGAGTAAAACAAGAATATATTTAACCTAAACATGTTAGAAAGTGGAAAACAGAGTTGGAAATGCATGTTTGTTCACTCTCACAAGCCATTGCAATTTATAAAGCATTGATGATATCCCAATGTAATAAACAAGTGAGTAGACTTACCTGTTTGGTATTTGTAGTTTTATAGTAATATGAAACTATTAAAGTGCCCAGATGTAGGTAAATGTCATTTACCTGCATTTATCCTAGCTGCATGTGCTATTGCTTCCTTTATTTATGTAGATAAAAACTACAAACAATAGCTTTCAAGTGAGCTTATGCTGAAGTTTTTTAAAAACTCATGAATGCATTTCTGCTGATTAGGGAATACTTGAATCACTCTTTTTATTTTTCTGGAAAGCACAGACTGGCCTGCATTCTCCTTTTCCTTCACATGTGACTGCCACCTGCAGATGTCTGTGCAGTTTGTGAACACAACCTCAACGTTCCCAGCTTTTGTCTATGAGTCAGTCTTACCCTGTTACAGAGCAGCTGTTGCTGCTGCGCAGGGAGGATGCTGCAAATGGTGGGACAGGCCCACAGGTATTTACCAACCCATAGTGCTCCCTAAGTACCCCTTTTCATTTACTGTCTTGCCAGTTTTCTGAGCTCAAGCTCCTGTCCCTCAAAGCCCAGTGGACTGTCTCTGTCTGTAGTCTCTCCAGGCAGTTGTGTGAGTGAGCAGTATGCTGCTGCCCAAGAGCAGCATAACCTTTGCTTATATTTGAGGTTTTCTATCCCCACTTGCCAGGAACTCTCAGGCATTGCATTTTGGTCTGATTCATTCATTCCATTAAAATAAATTTTTCCATGCCAGTATAACAGCTGAAACGTTGAAAGAAATAAAAGTAATAACATAAGAGAATGTTTCTTTTCAACAGTGTCGGACTTTGTTTGTCAGAACTGGAAAACTCATTTGAACTGACACTTTTGTTAGAAAAATTCTTAAGAAGTTTTTGCAGCTTGAGAATTCCTAAGTAGAACAAAATTGCCAAAAAATTCCAGGTACGGTCCAGACTGAGACATTGAAAATATGTTAGTCTCATCTAAAGAGTAACTCAAGCACTTCAGAGTACATAAAAATAATAAATTGAGAAGTTTTAAAAACTACTGCGGAATACACTTAATATTTATGTAGTCTGTATCTTTGGGTTTTTTTTTTCCTTTTTTCATTAAGACTGTCCAGTCTTTTTTTTGTTTGGGTTTTTTTTAAAGGCATGTCCCAAAAACTAACCGACTGCCAACTTTGGGCAAGAGATTGAACTGAAAACCTCTTCAGATCTCTTCTAGCCTTATCATATCACAGAATGATTTGGGTGTGGAGAGATCCTTGAAGATCAGCCAGTTTCAACCCCTCTATGATGGGCAGGGGCAGCTTCACTAGACCAAGTTGCTCAAAGGCCATCTAATCTGGCCTTGGACACTTGCAGGCATCCACAGATTCTCTGGGTAATCTGTTCAAGTGTCAAATCAATTCAAGTGTCATCTCACCCTCACAGTGAATAATTTATTCTTAATATCTAATATAAACATAACTTCTTTCAGTTTAAAGCCATTTCCCCTTGTCCTATCACTACATGCTCTTGCAACAAGTCCCTTTCTTTTTGTAGGCCCCTTCAGGTACTGGAAGGTGCTGTAAGGTCTTCCCAGAGCTTTCTCTTCTTCAGGTTGAATAGCCCCAACTCTCTCCACCAATCCTCACTGAAGATGAGGTTTATCTCTCTGGTTATCTTTGTGGCCCTCCTCTGGACCTGCTTCAAGAAGTCCTAAGAATCCCTCTTACATTGTGAGGGCCCCAGAGCTGGATGTAGCACTCCAGGTGGAGTCTCACAAGGGCAGGGGGGCAGAATTCCCTCCCTTGACCTGCTGGTCACTCTTCTGTGGATTCAGCTCAGGATGCAGTTGGCCTTCTGGGCAGCGAGTGCGCATTGACGGCCCGTGTCCAGTTTTTCTCCTACCAGCACCCCCAAGTCTTTCCTTGCAGGGCCTCAGGGATTGCCCTTACCCAGGTGTAGCACCTTGCACTTGTTGAACCTTGTGAAGTTGTCATGGTCCCACTTCTCAAGCTTGTCCAGGTCCCCTCTGGATGGCATCCCTTCCCTCCAGCCTGTTGACTGCACCACACAATGAGCTTGGTGTCATTGGCAAACTTGCTGAGGGTACCTTGATCCTGCTGCCCGTGTCACTGACAAAATGTCAAACATTGCGGGTCCCTATGCTGACCCTGAGGAAGGCCACTCCTCACTGGTCTCCACTGGCACATTGAGCCCCTGAGCACAGCTCTTGAGTGTGACTATCCAGCCAATTCTATGTCCACTGAGTGGTCCCTCTGTCAAATCCCTCCAGTGTAGAAACAAGGATGTCATGCGGAACATGCCCAATGCTTTTCACAAGTCCATGTAGATGATTTCAGTTTCTGTTACATCTTACACCACTGCTGTAATCCCATTTTAGGAGGCCACCAAATTTGTCAGACACAGTTGGCCCTTAGTGAAGCCATGTTAGCTATCACCTCCTTATTTTCCATGTGCCTTAGCATTGTTTTCAGGAACATCTATTCCATGATTCTATGAATCTGGTTTCAGTTGTCCATTGGTTGCTATGTTAAGCTTTTATGAATCATAAACCCACATTTATCATAAAGAAATAAGACAGTCTCTGCTCAAGGGAGAGTTTCTGTTGCCAGTTCATATCTACCATTGCTGCAGTCAGGAGAGAGTCTAACTGTAGAACAAGGTTCTATTGGATGTCAAGATATTCTACATTAGTCCTGAAAGTTTTTCACCACTGCATTTGAAAATAACCCATAGCTACTGACTTTCTGCTCAGGCAGGGAAAGATGGGTCTGCTACGTCAGGATTTTGGAGATAGCTTTAAGTTTGTCAGGTTTTGTTGTTTAGTTTTTTTTTTCCTCCACAGAGATGAAGGTATGGGAACAACCTTTTCTTACAAAGTTGTCTGGAAGATTGTATTCCTTTTGGTTGTTTTCATGCTGAGGTTTTCCTCCTAAATATGTTTGAAAATGCCCAAACCTTTGTATAGATTAGTACTTTAAAAAAAAGATTTAATAATGCATATCTGTATACTTTTTTTGCCATTAGAAAAGGTAGAATGTGTATTTAATTACCCAGACCTTGTGATTTGAACCACTGTTATTGACTTCAGCCAATTTCAGTGTGGATATTTTTACAGGTATCAGTCAGGTATTAAGCACTGGATCGAAGGATGCTGTTGTCTGAATATGGGAGGCCTGGGTGCCATTCTTAGCCTTTAATATTTTTTTTAGCACTCAGCAAACTATGCAATTTCAACCTTTTATTGTATTCTTTTGCTTTATGTGCCTTGTAATTTTTTCTTTGTTTTTCAGTAGGGAAAAGTGGTCCTTGATGAAATTACTTGCTCCTGTGACAGTGCTGGACTGAGCTTAGATGGGACTTCTGAGATCCAAGAAACACCACACAGCCTAACAGTAATATTAAAGTGACTGACTGTTGGGTGATTTAATTTTTTTTGGCATTAAACATCCTTTGGTGAAAGATGAAGTAAAGACTGATGGTGACAGGATTGTCATATTTTTAATAGACTTTGAAGCACTTTCAGTTTAGAAATATGAAGAGAGTTCTTGGTCAATCTCCAGTATCTTAATAATTTGCAGGGAAATCTATTCCAATGTTGGGAAACAAGGATGCTTTACAGCTGTCTTCTGCCAATGTTACAGCTCTCCAGCTTCTATGGTGACTTGGTTTTAAGTCTGAACACATGGTGTTTGACAAAACATTTTTTTTTATTGTGCTTGCTGTTGATATTGCTTAAATGCGTTAATTAGAATAAAATTGTAACTATATGTACAAAAAATAAATACATTATATCTAATTTAAGCCATCAAAAGAAAGTTTGAGGTTTGATGATTTTTAAGATCATTATAACTAAATGTTTCTCTTCAGTCTGCTCATTTTTTAGGGAAGACTTTGAAAATAAACGAACAAAGCAACAGAAAAAACCAGCTCCCAAAATTCCACTTTTATAAAAATCTTCACAAAGGGAGGGTAGAGACAATCTTTGTTAAAAACTGTACTCAGAATTCAGTTTAACTTTTATTGCACTACTAGGTTGGATTTGGGTACACAGTCAAAGGGGTGATTGTGAATTGGCTGAGCACACTTCAGCTCATTTTCAGCTGGGTAGTTTACATAAGGCTTTAACATCAATAGAATAGCATGGAGTTCGGGCTACCAAATGCTCTCTTCTGTAGCTGAATTGGAGGATTTAAGCCATCCAGGAGGCTTCAGTCACCCCTTGGAGTGCAGTGTGTGTGGATGCTTCTGACTGCCTGGACTCCAGATGGAGTGTAAAGCTTGGGACAGGCTGAAGCACACCCAGCTGTGTGACTGGTGCACCTGTCAGTGCTGCTGGCCTGCCTGAAAACAGCCACTTTGGCCTAGGAATGGGAGTGTAGAATATCTGCTGATTGATTAGGCTTCCCTGTGCTTGGATCAGCTCAGAATGAGTGACTGGGGTTGTGATTGGTGTTGTGTGCTCAGACTTACTGCTCCAGCACTCAGAGTTCTGACTCAATTCGTGCCTTAGGGTTTCCATTCCATTTCTTTAATTTTGCAGTAATATTTGCAGTAAATCTTTGTCTACCTGTCAGGCACCTGGTGAAGGCAGGTCATGCTGAAAGAGAAGGTAAAACTCTATCCAGTTGTGGCAACTAGGCAGACACAGGCAGTGGCCTCATTGGAAAGGGACAGTCTCACTGTAGGTGAGCAAGGTGGATTTGGGGACACCAACCAGATTCAGTCAATAGTCTAAACTGCCCGGTGAGTATATAATGATAAGAGAGGTCCAAGGTAAGGGAAGGCAGGCCTGTGAGTTGGGGTCAACAGAACAAATGGCCAGGATGGATTCTACTGCAGTGTGGCTGTACCGCATTCCAGACGGGGCACAGAGGCAAGATTGGCCAAAACAAGGGAATAGTGACTCTCCTGAGGATTTCTCCAGCTTTTTATTGAAGACTGGTCGAGATCTCCCAATCAGTAACTGAACCACTAGTGGAGAACAGACCCCAAGCACAGGCAGCCAAACTCCTGGGAGGAGGGAGGGTGCTTTTATTCTGAACACCTTCATATAGTTCTGCAAAACTCTTGGATACTAAAATAATAAAGAATACATTAACAGTTTAAGTGGATAGGTTTTCTTTAGCAATAATTTTATCTTGAATTCAGGACAACTTAGTTACTGTGCTAAAACTTAGATTTCAGGCAAGGCCAAAGATACTAAAACTATGCAAGGCTTCCTTCCAACTCCCGCTGTTCAAAATTTGTCCTTTGCATTCTTTTACTAGTATCACTAGAATTACAGAGAGTGAATTGTTCTGATCTGACTTGCAGTGGAAGCTGTTATTGTTGCTTCTGGCTGAAAGGAGAGGCAGAGTAAATAAAGGCTTTGAAAATATGAAAGATATGAAGAGTTTCTCACCTTGGAGCTGATATTAGAAATAAATATATTGGCAAGTATCATCATATGCTATGATAGAATATGCTGCATCCTGACAGTGTCCCTTTTGAATGAAACAGTAGTAGATGTGATTTTAAGAGAAGCTATTTTATAATATTCCATATCGGAATGATATTTTTACATTGTTTTGATATATTTTCTGATTTCTTTCCAAAAAAAACCCACTTTCTGCACTGAAAAGCAGAAAGTACTTTTCCTCACAGGTGTTGCACAAGTCACCTGTATAAAGTTTCCTGTAGGTGTGTTTATAAGGCAGCGGTGGATTTTATTGTAAATGGGATGTGGTGGGGAACCAAGAAAAGTAGTATAAGTAAGGACTTTTTGCAAATGAAATATTGTTTAATTGTTTGACACTGAATAAGTTAGCTAAGGAGAAAAGGGAAGTAGTAAGAAAAAATGAAGTATTTGCATTTCTGAAGAAACTCAATGAGCATAGCCTTGTCCCAGTTCTGCTGTGTAATGGCATACAGGCAGATCAACCCAGAGAAATGCTTTCTAATGTGGTAGTATGTGGGTAAAAGTTTGTGTTAAACATTGGTTGTTTTTATTCCTATAATAACAAGAAGTATACTGTTGTTATAGCTGCTTCAGGAAAATCAATAATCAACCTAGCCATGTATATTTCATTTCACTGTTTAACTCTGGTAAATGGGCCAGTTCTTTTTGAACCTTCTTCTGGCTCAAATATGTTTCCATTTTGTGAGGTATCAAAATCTGATAGTCTGCCTTTTGTTTTTTGAGGGGCTATATACAAATGATACCGAGGTAAATAATGGACTCTTTGTCAGCCCTGGTTTTGTTTTGGGAAAATGGCCAAAGGATTCAGGGCTGAAGATGAGTCTGTGATGGATATCAGTATACTTAGTAAGGACTATAATAAATAACTGAAATTGTTTGACTCAATCTTAAAGGTCTTTTCCAGCCTGAATGATTCTATGAAACCTTATTTGTCCTACCTTCTTCTCGTACTGCTTGTGGTTCTGCAATTTTTTGACTCTCCTTATAGACTTGGTGTTTTACAGGATTTCTTCACTTATTGTTTAGGGTCGTCTTGTCTTCCTATGGAAGTTAATATTGCTGTCATGGGGGCAATAATAACAGTATCTGCCAAAGAAAAATGAATGTGGATATAGGTTTGCTTGCTATATTTGCTGGTATAATCAGTGCCCTGTAGAAGCAGCCCTCTCTGTACACTGTTCTTGTCACAACTCTCGTGGCAGTAATCTAAATTGGAACAGCTTTAGCTTTATTCTTGAAAAGGGACTTCTGGAATAGGAAGGACATGAAGATGGCTCAAGGCCATATTTTCAGATTCAATTTTGCTTTTATTTATGAGTCAAGTGCAACTTGTTTGGAAAACAATTTTTAGTTGGCATAATTACTGACAGTTTCTTTCTTTTCTATGCAGTCGTGCATTCATATGTGGTTGCCACTAAAGCAGATGACAAGTGGTGGTCTTTGTTCTGTGTTCTTAGTCTGCTGTGTTGAATAAAAGAATTGTATTTGAAAGTACAATGTTTACTTTTTCCTCATAATATGAGTTTCCAGTTCTGTTTATCCTTAGGTTTTTACAAAAATCTACTTGCTGATTAAATTGCAGAGTCAGCTGCTATTTGCTTTTTGTGAATTGGACTAGAAGTTTTATTTCCCCTTCTTTCTGGCTAGCATATTGTTGCACTTTAATTTCTCTCTAAATTCTCGCATGATGTTAAGTGCAGTGAAAAAGGTGACAGCTGGGGTAAAGCTTTGATAACAGCAGCTCAAGTGCTAGTGACTTCCAGGAGAATATGTACCTATACTGTTAGGCAAGCAACAAATAAGAAAAATATTTTAGATTCCAGCTGACTAGCTGACAGATGCTAACTCTTCTGTCTTTTGGTATCGATTTGTTAAAATCCAGATACTTGACTAGTTTTGGAAGGTATTTAGAGAGCTATAGTATGTTGACGTCTTCTGATAATTCTCTGCTGAGTGAAGAGTTATCACTCTTTGCTGTGCTCTGTAAGGCTTTTATAATACCTTAGAGTGGCTCAATCTACATTTAAAACATTCTTGTCCTTTGAATGAACTTTGGTTGCAATAGTACATAGTAACAGTCTTGAGAACATTCAATAGGAAGAATGAGAGTAGACCTGTGTGCTGCTTTGAGAAGAAAAATAAATAATGCTGATGCATTTCTGTAGTAAATCTTTCTAACTCTGCAAAAGTCTTGGGTGTTATCTCCAGCATTTTCATTCATTGACTTCAGAATTTTTTAATCACCTCCAGTGTTTTACAACAGCCAGGACCTAAGAGCCTCAGCAACTCTCCTCCTGCTGGCCTCTGAGTGGAATGTAGATCAACAGGAGCAAGTGTTTGAAGACCATAAAAATATTTACAAATGTGGAAAGAAGAGATGACTGGTGCAAGAAGGAGGTGGTGCACTTGATTCAGTGCAGATTTACTTTTTTAAAATTTTATATTTACTTAAGTGTTACTTAAGTAGCTGTGCTGGTGTCAGTGAAGTATCTACCTCCTTTCAGTTTATTAAACTTTATTAAGTAACCCCTGCTTTTGAATAAAACTGAGCTGTTGGCATGGGGATTATGCTGGTTTAAAAATAATTTTTATAAGCATGAGTAAGAGTTTCACTGCCCCTGGCAAGGCACTAGATAAGTGTAGGTTTTTTTTAAATTTTTACAGTATGCTGTCTGCATTTTTAACAGTGCCCTTTTAGAGACAGAAGGTGACACTGTTCTTGCTTGAAATTCATTATTCATTATTGTGTTCTTTACACTTTTGCAGGTGAAATTGTCTCTGAAAAATATTTCAGTGTTAAGGTCCAGGTCAGTAGTCATCTATTCTAGGTGCACAAAACAGTGAAAACATAGCATGCCTTTCACACATCCCAGTGGTTTTGGAAAATTCCATGGGTTTTCTTAATACTGGGATTACAAACCCAGTCTAGACATCCTCCCTGAGAGAGCCAATCATGGAGATTAGAATGGAAAACCATTATTTTGCATGGTTTCCTTGATAATTGCGTGGTTGTTAATGGATGTGTCTTAAACCTTGGAGGGACAAGTTTTGTTGGGTGTGGAATATTAGGGATGAAGGAAGGGAGGTGGAGAGCAACTGGGTTTACGGCAGGCAAAGAGTGAGGAAGATCAACACAGAAAGAAATGTAATTCAGAATGATAATTCCTTAAAAGAAGTATCAATGCATTCTTTGCCAAAGAAAATACAGAGTAGAAGAGGGAAGTGGGAGAGGTGGACAGAGCTAGAGAAGAATGGAAAGAAAGGGACGGTAGTATTAACATTATATAGGAGGACTAAAATAGGATAGGAAAGGTGACAGTAGCTAAGGTCAGTGAGAGATTTCTTTGTATGTCACTAAGACCTGTACAACTGAGGAGTCTCTTTGGGATCAGGTGTCTGCAGCCTGCATGCTTGCTGGCACTGGCCCTTCCAGCAGCTCCCCAAAATCACTGCTGAGAAATTCTCTTCAGCTGCAGTTCTAGAGATGAGTGACAGAAATGATTCTTTTCTCTAACCATGCTATCATGTTTCCAGCTACCCAGCTCAAAATAAAAGGCTTTTGAAATAAAAGGCTTTTGAAATGTTCTCAGGATTGCAGTTTTCCAGACGTTCAACCACCTATTCCCAACCATTATAATTGTTTACAAAGCAAAGCTTTCATTGCTTCCTCCCACGTAAAGGAAGCAGTGATGGGACAGAGATTCATCCCTAGATGACAATGTTTTTGTGATTCCAAAACAAACTTTCTAAAAATTATTTTTAAACCAAAAATGCACACTTACTTCTCTGCAGTTGTTTTAAAAACTGTGTTGTTTTAAAAACTTTTTCTCAGATACCATATTAGAACTGAATCTGACAGTTTCTACTAGCAGCCTCATAAATACAGATCATAAAAATTTAAGTTTTTACTTTTGTGTATTACAAGGCTAGGTTCTTTAATTTTACTTGTCTTCCTACTAAATGTTGAATTCCCATATTCTTTCTTAATTGCACCTTTTTCTCAATTCTTGCTTTCTCTTTTGAGTGGAAGAATATGGGTGAGAGAGAACAGGTAAGATTTCTTCCTATTGTTTAAAACGGCAGGTTAAGCCTTCAAGGCAGGTTTTATGTTGACAGTGTGGTAGTAGCTAGAGATTTGAATTTGGTGCTTGCTGCAGGATGCTAAACAAGATTCTTGTTAGTAAACAAGAATGCATGCAGCTACTTGTCTTTCTATGGATTAAAAATATATATATAATCTTTATGCAGCAGACTGCAGCATCTCCAACCTGACCTACCTGTATGTAAAGCAGGTCAGGTAATATTAATAACCTACTTGCTGTGGTGAAGTTTCTGTAGGATCACAGAATAGTTTGGGTTGGAAGGAACCTTAAAGATCATCTGGTTCCAACTCCCCTGCCATGGACAGGGACACCCTCCGCTAGCTTGCTCAAAGCCCTGTCCAACTTGGCCTGGAACACTTCCAAGGATGGGGCATCCACAGCTTCTCTGGACAACCGAGATATGTTGCAATACAGAAGGAAGCAAAGTAAACTAGTTCATCTTTAGGGTGCAGCAGTGAGATGCAGTGAGTATCTGGATCTTTAAAAGTAGTTTGAATGTTCTTCATCCTCTACAGAGTTGATAATCTTAGGGCTTTTCCACTGACAATAGGTCAACTACTGGTGGTGCACCTCTTGCTGTGCCTAGTCAGGACTACTGCTGCTGCTGCTGCTGGTCAGTATTAGCTGCTCCTTATTGTTCCAGCAGAACATTTTGCCATTTGTGTGGATAATATCCATGTGACTGAAGTCATTCAGGCTCAAGATAAAGCTTCAATTCAAAGCCTTAAACACTGAGCTGCAATTGCATAGGTTTCCACTGGGTTAGATTTGGCTGTCCCAGAGCATTGTCAAATGCGTAGTGTGTAAACTTACTGTTTTTGTGAAACTCCTTTATTAAGTGTTAAAGAAAGAAAGAAAGAAAGAAAAAACAAAAAAGGAGGGGGAAGCTTTAGTATTTTGGAGTCAAATATTTTTAAGACAGAAATTTAAGCTAGTGGAACTAAGGTTAAGAAAAGAAAAGATTTAATGTAGTGAGTCGAGAGTTTCAAGATCTTCATTTATAATTGCATTTAGTATTGCATTTTCTAGTATTTTGTACCCAAAAGGGTACTCATGTGCCTCAGTGAACATAATCCTTTTGTTTTTGCCTATTGGAATTATGTTCATAGAAGCATAAAACTGACAACCTGGAATACAATACAAAACGGTGATTTTGTTACATTTGGTGCCAAAGTCACAGGAACTATTTGTGAGAATTTTAGCGAAGTTTTACCAGTTTTATGTCGAGGAGTGTTACAATGCTGTGGCTTTGGAGTGGGTTTTATGTAGATTTTATTTTTGCATTAATTTGGTGTCATGATTAAATTCCTGCATTACCTACACTAAGCTCCATAAGGGAATGTGAAATAGTCCATTTAGTGGCACTACAATGTGTTTTCTGTACAAGGATGCTTTAGGTGGCATAAGTCCCATAGATCACGAAGCTATTTGAGGATGTGGGAATAAAGCTGTTACAAATGGAGTAGCTGTGGGTTTTCTTGTTTTAAAGCATGTTTGTGTTTATATGTCAGAGGACATTCTACTCCTTGATCTTGCTAGCAGGGCCTGGTGGGAGCAGAGAAGCAATAAATCTTCACCCTGAAATAAAATGTTCTCAACCTAGCCTTTAAAAAATAAATTAATCCATTTTTAATTTAATAATAATAACAACAATAACAGTAATAATAATGTTAAAAGAACAATAACAGGTTTTGCCCTCTCCACTGATTTTGCTGGGCTTTGACATCTTGCATTTGAAGTGTCACCTCCCTCCCTGAGCACCTGCTCTTATCTAGGTAATATCTTGTATGAGGGATTTCAAAGGTCCAGAAAAATTTACATTGAAGATAATATTGTTGCTACTGATGTTACAGAAAATGTTGATGCTGCATGTGTTAGTATTCTGATTTAAACACAGAACAAACAGACAAACAGGAAAAAAAGAGAAGTACAAAGCTCTGTACTTGTGTTCATTCTTGATAGCTGGGTTTAATGGAGACTTGCATCTTTCTGTAAGTTTTGTCATATCCAGGTGCATAGATGATGCTAGATTTCCCCCCTTCAGTCTTTTCTTATTTTTCTTCTTTCCCTGTCAATTCAAAGACTGAAATTGAACTGAAAAAGTGCTTTCTTTGCTATACATGATGTTGAATAAGATTCCAGTGACTTGCCTGGTTCAGAATTCTAAGCCACAGCTTCATCAGGTTCAGTCTATTGTTCAATTTTTAAATGAATGGTATATATGTGATTTTTAAAAATATTGGTTTATTTGGTTTTTGATTATTTTTAGTTCAAAAATTCAGAGTAATATCTGAATTCCGATGCTACATATTCCAGAAATTGCTTTCTTACTATCTTTATTAACTGCTTAGTGAACAAAATTGCATAGTAAACTGTAGAGTTGCTGAAAACAACACAAATAGTTTTTAGCTACTGAAGTGCTCACAGTATTGAAAAATAATAAACTTGAGAAATAATTAGGTGCATTTTAAAATGGAAGGAATTTTTGCCACATCACAATATGATTCAGACATCCTACTCAAGGCTGACTCAGCAGCTTTTTCTGATGAGAAAGGAGAAAAAAAGAGAATTGTGTAGGCATGTGTGTATTGCTTCAATGCAATGAAGTATTTCTTCAATGCAATTTTTCCTCAGAAAACAGTGACTGGAAAGGTGGTTATGTACACATTTTCCCTACCCAGAACTCCCCAAATTCTTTTGTATAAGATTGTCTGTATTTTTGCAGTATCTTCTGCTTCAAGGGCTTCTGGCAAAGTATTTTATTACATTCTATACTTAAATAGAATAGCTGTTGTAACTGCATTGTTGGCTTCTCTTTAATTACTGTATAAGCACTGCTAGTACATATACTTTTTCTCAAGAGTTTATGGGCTAAATTCAGCACTTACCGAGGTTAAAAGAAATCTGTATCTGAGTAGGCATTAAATCTTGCCCTAAAATGCTGGACAAGGATAATCCAGTGCTTCTTCAATAATTTCAATGCATCCAGAATCCAAAATGAGCACAGCCAAAGCTTCTGGTCAGTGCAAGGCACTGTAGTCAGTCTTAATGTGACATCCCACAGTTGCTGACCATGGTGTGGACCCAGATCTAGTACAAACTGGATACTAGGAAGTGGGAAAAGGTTTTCCTGCCTAAGAAAATTATAGATATCACTTAAAGACTATGCCTTCTGTTTGTAGTCTGTGGTTAATGGCAAAACTTCACTTTCACCTTCTTAGAAAAATGTACAAGGAAGGAAGGAGTGGAGTAAAAAAGTTTTCTATAAAATGTGTATGTGTGTAAGAAATAGAAATATGCCATCATAAATGAATGATATAAAACAAATCAAGAAAGACATGATGATATATGTCTATGTCAAATGACTTGGTAAGAAATTATATACATAGGCCCAGTTGTAACAAGGATGTTCACACACTGCTAATTAATTGCTAACAATATAACTTCTTGTGGAAGTGAAAACAGTGAAATCAACCCCCAAATCTGCATGTCTATGAATTTCAGTACAACTGTATAACATTATAGAGAACATGAGTGTTTTGAAAACCATTCAATGGTAATTTAATATTACTTTCTTTTCCTTCCTGTCCCACAGGTACTCTGTGTCTGCATGTTAACAACAATCCTAGGATGTATATTTGGCCTGAAGCCTAGTTGTTCAAAAGATGGTAACTAATATGTCTTTTATTTATGTCTAATACTGCTAAGCAATTACTTTTTTTTTTCTTTTTGTGAATTAATTTTCATATTATCAGAATGCCACCCTTCTTGCTGCAGTAAGAGGATGGCATGCATTGCTTGAAGCAGTAGCTGTAAGAGGGGAATAAAAATACCAGAAAATAAACCTCAGGTGTACTCACAGCTTGTGTGTACTCACTTGAGAGGTAAAGTGATCCTGGTACTCTGTGGCTGATCTGGCAGCTTCCATGCATCCCAACTGTCACTGTGGTGATGTCACATGGCTGGCTTTTCTCAGTTCACCATTAAAAAAAAACAAAACAAAACAACAAAACACAACAACTTCTATTTCATGTTGTCCTGGAACATTTGTTTTTCATCTTTTCCAGTCAATTATGGAGGGGAAAAAAAAAGTTATTTTTTTACTGGTTAGAATTGTAGCCTGAAAACATTCCTTGTGGAATTCCTCTGTCTATTTTCTGTCCTGAAAAATATGTGGTTTTGTCAATGGTGAAGTTTCTTCAGGTAGAAGATTACGAAAGATTTTTTTTTTTTAAAGAAACTAGGATTCACTTTGGGAACAGCTATGAAGAATAATTTCAAAGTTGGATGAACAATGATTTTTAACGGAAGTTCAGTGTATAAAATTTCTATCACTATATATATAGGTTTCTTCTCATTTCATTACAGCTTTGCAGTATTGGTTCATTAATATCTCATTTTCCTAATACCACACACCTCAAGATTCTTCAGAAGAGGAGCCAAATGATGGAGGATTTACCTCACTCCCTTCTGGTGATTGCTCAGGATTAGACAGTGTGACCAAATCCTTAAGTTTTGTTAATGCTTCGTGTCACCAGTTTAAATAAACCAGTGAGCAGTATACTCACATTTGTATCCCTTGTGTCTGCTTTGAAAAAGGTCTCCTTATATCTTGAGATCTCACATATTCTGAGTGACTGTGCTCACATCTTCCTGTGATACAGAAAGGCAAGGACAGTCACAACTAGAATTGTGGGCTTTTATTTCATTTTTTTCTGCCAATACTGAAACACCATGTTCCTGCTAAAACAAAACAGAACCCTTTGTTGAATATGGTGAAAAATACTTTTATTCAGTAAGAGGAAATAAACATTTGGTTGGATCAAGACTTTCCTTTGGCTGTCACTGTTTTTGCAGCCATCCTGTAAGTTGTGGAATGGCCAACTCTGTCATTTCACATGCTGACTGTATTAGTTTCTTCTGCATGTTGACTGATTTGGGCTCAGCCACTGACATCTAACACTATCCAATATTACAGTGAAAACCTGCAAAGGTCGTTGCTTTGAAAGGACCTTTGGAAGCTGCCGTTGTGATAAAGATTGTGTCAAGCTTGGAAACTGCTGCTTAGATTACCAGGAAACATGTATACAACCAGGTAAGGATGGAAAAAAGCTGAGGAAGCAATCTCTCCTGTTCTTTGACAAGGGACAGCTCAGAGTATGTGAGTGCTGCTGTGGTCAGGGCTTATTTCAGACAGGCTGTGAGTGCGAAGTGGGATTACTGAGCAGAGTGATACTGATGCTACTCACTCATCTCCCCCTTTCTGTGCCCTCTGTGTTGCATTCCTGGGTGGAGTTGCAGTGGTGATGGTGGTACTGGGGACTCCTGTGGAAACGTCAGGGCTCTGGTACAGCTGCTGTTTCACACAAACAAAGCTTGTATTTCACCCAGCTGGACTACTTAGGAGCTGCCAGTAGGCTGGCTCTCCCATAGCTCTCCTGTGAGGAGAGAGGCTGCAACAGACTGTGCTGCTGCCCTCCCCCTTGGAAGGAGGAGGAACAACAGCAACTCGAAGTCTTAGCCAGCTTTTTGTTCTCTGGTGGTGAGACAACAGTGGCCTGCATTGTCCCTGGCACCAGGGATAACTCCTACATTCTTGGGCAAGCCTGGAATAGAAGTGCATTCTGCATATTGCATTTGTCTGTCATCGCCTGAGTGGAAAAGGGGAAGGACAGAGCAACTCAGTGAAAGCTGCTGTCTCTCCTCACCCAGCTGCTCAGGCCCTCAGCCTTGCTGCTCCCCTGCCTGAGTGTGAAGCAAGGGTCATGAGCATGAATCAAGGCAGGATGACAAAATGATTGCACTGGTGAAGGATTGCGAAATGAGAAGCAGCTGCCATGATTTGCCAGAAGGCAAAGGTCAGACAGACAAACGTGTGAAAAACACCTTGGAAAAATCTAACAGGGAAATGTGTTAGTGTGTGTAGAATGCCAAGGATTGTATCTACTTTGGTTTTGCCTTTATGCTTCAAATGCAGCATTCCTTTCAGATAACTTTTTCCTTCTTACTCCTCTTTACATGCATTTTGTCAATTTCTGGGTGAGACCACAATGACACATTTAAAATTCCAATGTGGACCTTGATAACCAAATAATTAACTGAGATCAGATCCCTGCTTCAATTGACTGCTATTGAAAGGTCAAGTTACACATACATAGTTGATATATCCAGGTATATAGTCACATGGATTTTACTATGTCTGTTTTATTACATCATTCTCCCTGAGTACAAAGATACTTTAAAAACAAACTGGGGAGTCTGTCTTAGCACTAGGAATGTGAATGAACTCACTGGTGTTTTTTTGTTTTTTTTAATTAGCCTTAACATCAGTAGAGAATCAAATTCTAATTTCTCAATAGTATCATGTAACTACAACCATAGTAGATTCTTCTCTCTGTCATGGAAGTAAAAATCTATTTGATATTAATGGACTTACTGAAGTACAGTAACCTGAAAGTGAGATTAACTTCCTGACAATGCTTTTAGGGGTTTCTAATTGCTAGTCATGTATGAAAATCGTTAAGTGTCCTCTGTTCAAACATTTAGATTTTTCGTCCATGTCTCTGTTAAGATCTTCACTTAAGTATTCACTCAGCTGGTAAATTCACTGGTGTTTATCCTCATTGAATGTAAAGGATCTATTTGTGTTTATGACTGATAAGAAATCATAGAATCACAGAATATGCTGAGTTGGAAGGGATCCATCAGAATCAGTAAGTCCAACTCCTGGCCTTGCACAGGACATGCCAAGAGTCACAGCACGTGCCTGAGAGCATTGTCCAAATGCTTTTTGAACTCAGGCTTGGTGCTGTCACCACTTCCCTGGGGAGCTGCTCCAGTGCCCAGCCACCTTCTGGGTGAAAAATCTTTTCCTGGTACTTAACTTAAAGCTCATCTAACTCAGCTTCATGCTCTTTCCTTGAGCCCTGTCACTAGTCACAAGAGTGAAGAGATCAGTGCCTGCCCTTCTGCTTCCCCCCATGAAGATGTTGAAGACTTGTAATGGGGCTTCCCTCAGTCTCCTCTTCTCCAGGCTGAACAAACAAACTGACCTCAGCTGCTCCTCATATGGCTTCCCCTCCAGACCCTTCACCATCCTCATGACCCTCCTTTGGACACTCTCTAATAGTTTAATGTCTTTCTTACATTGTGTCACCCAAAACTGCCCCCAGCACTCGAGGTGAGGCTGCCCCAGTGCAGAGCAGAGCAAGACAATCCCCTCCCTTGCCCAGCTGGTGATGCTGTGCCTGATGCCCCCAGGACAGGGTTGGCCCTCCTGGCTGCCAGGGCACTGCTGACTCGCATTCAATCAGGACATCCAGGTCTTCAAATGATACAATGTATTGGAATATTCCATTCAGGGAAATCAACATTGCTTTCTAATAAAATCAGCTGGAGCTGAAGTCAGTAGGTCTTTCTGTGAGCTCATGTATAGAGTCTCAATTAGTGGCAGTGATGCCTATGCTTAAGAGGTGCTGAAAAAGGCTGGAGTGCCTGATGATGACTGGTAAACATATTGCTGCTTCAAATGCAAGTCAGAATAAGTTATTGTTGCTCAGTGTTTCCTAGGCATTCCAAATTCAGACTCAATTAGTTTATTTGTTTTTTCTGGGGCAGTTTTTTGGGAACTTTTTTGTAGTATGAGCTTACCAGATTAAACCCATATAAATTACCGTATTTCAGGAGATCTGTAAAAAGGATTATTTTTGATCTGTGCTATTTATACCCATATGCTGCATGATTGTATTCAGATGACTGTGCTGTTGGATATTTAGTCATTAGTGTTTCTATTTCTTGAAGTGCCAAAGTTTGTGATACCATGCGTGTATGAGATAACTCGTTATCTCTATTACACCTGAGGACCATTTCTCAGTGAGTAGAGATTTGAGACTGAACTTAACACTTGGTTTATTACTTCTGGACTTACAACAGCATTAATCATTGTGCTGCCCTTTTCTCTCACCTGTTTTTTAGCCCACATATGGACCTGCAGTAAATTCAGATGTGGAGAAAAGAGGCGACCAGAATATCGGTGTTCCTGTTCAGATGATTGTGTGGAAAACAATGATTGCTGTGTCAATTATCAAGCTGTTTGTAAAGGTAAATATCATCAACAAATTACTACTGGCTTTCATATGTACCCATAGTTTTATAAAAGGAGTAAGAGCATAATATGACTTCAAAAGCACCTGGTAAAATGAAAGAAACCTTGCATCTATCAGTAAGAATGTACTGTCTTAAAAAGTAAATTGCACTCATTTGTTTTAAGGAGAGGCAAGCTGGGTTGAAGAAGAGTGTGAGAACATTACAGAAGCTCAGTGTCCGAAAGGGTGAGGAAATTGTATATTTGCATAGCTCTGCTCTTTGCTTGCATTTCATTTTTGAGGTTCTTTTCCCTGCTGTGCCTTCCTGGGACCTGCTTGCCTTTTACACACACAGTAAAAGCAGCTGCCAGACAGAGATGAGCACCTGTTCAGCCAGCATTTGGTGGTGCTTACTAACAGATCAGGTTGCTCTATCCCAGCACTTGCTTGGCTTGCAAGACATGCCTATACCTCAACCCTGCTGTGTCTCACAGATATGTGTGCCCTGGGCAACTCTGCCTGCTTGCCAGCCATATTACTGACCTACATGTGCTCCAATACCCACCATTCCAGATATTTTGGGACCCATCCAGCAATCTTAGACTCCTAAGACTGCCTCCCTCCCTTGTATCTCTAAAAGACCTTCCCAATAGCTTGCATTTTCCAGCCTCAGAACTGCAAAATGTGGGCAGATCTCTGTTCCAGCTCCACCAGCAGTGGGACAACACTATTTGTAAGCTGTCTGAATTACTTTCTTTAAAAGGTGCAAAGTGCCATGGGATCCTTGTATTCTCTGGCTCAGCTCCACATTGGGCCTGCTCCTGCAAGTTATGTATACACTGTGTCAGGAATGACTCATGTGGTTTATGGCATCAGCACTCAGGCTTCAATAGTACAGCAAAGCTCCCAGCCAGGAAAAAAAAGCTTGTATTACTTGAACTGTTTTTCCTGTGGGATCTTCTAGCAAACTTTATAGCTAAAACTGACTACAAACTATGATTGTACGTCTAAGCTATCAATAGAAGTGGCTTGAATTCTTGATTGATTTATGTTCCACTAGTAAATATTTGCCAGACATGTTATAGGATAAGTTACATTCAATTATATCTTTTCTGACAAGTATCAAAAAACACAGAGCTATTTTATTTTGATTTTGAAATTGTAGTGTGATGGGATATTTCTAGTAAAGTAAAACCATTTTATTTTGTTCTTATATCATTACTTTTTTGACTTAAGACATTTAAATCATGCTATATTTATTCATTGGAGTTATAATACTGTCAAACAAAATACATTGCCTTTAGAAATATTTCATACCAATTGAGTACCCTTCATTCTGATTCAGAGCACTAACAGATGCTGACATGTCAGAACCTTCATCAGGACAGAAACTGGAGCTTCTGTTCAGCTTGTAGTCCAAGTCCCAAATAATTCCCTATGTAGGAAGGTGATAGCCAGGTGGTTCTTGAAGTTTTTGTCATTAACTTTTGTTGTGAGCTCAGGAGCCATTTGGGACAGAGCTGGGAACTGAGTCTAGGATGCTGATTTCCCCAGTGCAAGGTTAGGAAGCGTTGCCCCCAAGAGGTTGGTAAACAAACGAGGGTCTTGTGCAGATCCACAGTCTAAGTTACTGACGCAAATGTTGTAGGGCAACTCCTGTTGGTTAACTTGTTTTTGGCGTTTTTTGTTTGTTTTTTTCTGTTCAGCTCATGAAAGGGATACATAGTTACTCCTCTAAAATTGTTTTAATCCTGGTAAACCCCAAAATGTTGCAATAAAACCCAGCCCAGGAAAGGGTGATGTGTGGTCAAACTTGAATCAAGCAGTGTTGACTGAAGGCTCATCTTGGACTATTAGCGCACAAGCCTCTCCCAAAAGTTACAACTCTGTAAACAATCCACTTCTTCCTATGCTGTGTGGTAGGCAGGAGTGCAGGTAACTTTAGTTGCAGTACTCATTTTGAGACTTCAGGATATCAGTTCTGATTCTTTACATATTAATACAGCACATTTTGTGGGTTCAGATTGCTAGTTTTAATCTGTTTTAATTTTAGCTGGGTTTTAGCTGTTCCTGTGGTGCAGAATAGACAAAAGACAATGCTGCATTCAATCAGGTGCTTAATTTGAGAAATTTGAGACTGATCAACTGCTTAAAATCAAGTACACACCTCTTTCCAAAACTGGGTTCTCTGTTGTTTAATAGGGTTATAAAGTTAATAGGCTGTATATCTCAGGGGTAATCTAGACCTTCCCACTGTACTACAAGTGAAATAATACTCAGCCAATTCAAACCTACTTAAGCAGTTTATCCTAGTACTTATGTAGATGGCTTTATGTAGATGACCTTTTACTGCCTTTTTGTTGTCATATCTTTTTCTGTACTTCAGGCCTATTACTATTTGCTCTATCTTCATTGAGCTGGAAGACCATCTGATTCCTTTCCTCTTTACTCATCTCTCTGTATATCTGGAGATTGCTCTTATGCCTCCTGTCGAGGCTTTCTGTACATTTAGTGGAAAAGAAAGCTTTTCTTCCTGTGCTTTATGGCTGTATACAGGCAGTAGTGTGTGAGTGTGTGTGGCATAGGAAGTTTTCTGTGTACTATGTTAAACTTTTCAAGGGAACTTTCTTTTTCTTCCTATTTTTCTTTCTCTTTCTTTTAATTATGGTCTAACCTGCCTGCAGTGAGGGAGGTCAACTTGGCAACGTGCTCCGTGGTTCTGGCCTCTTGATCATCCAGACTGGTGAACCTACTAGACCCAGCAAGCCTATGTTGCCTGCACAATGTTTCCACAGAAGCCAGTTTATAGGAGGGGGTAATTGCTACTGCATTTCCTTCAGTTTGGAGTCAGGATATGACTGTGGCATACCTATTTATCCAAGAGCTGTGAAATATGCTTGTCTTGCTGTTTGGGTACAGCCAGCATGAATCACTGACAGGACCAAAACTTGAGTCTCCCAGGCTTGCTTGCTCATGACAGCCCATTCCTGAAGTAGCAAGTGCAATCCTGGCTACTGACAGGAAAAGTGCGTAGAAGTGGCTGATATACCTCAGAAGGGAGCTTGGGTCAGCTTGTCTGGGGATTTTACTGGAGCTGTTCCAAAGAGTGCAGTTTAACATGGTCTGTCATGCTTTGTTTCCTTGAGCACAAGGGCAGATCACTAAATACGTGAGTTTTGGCACGTGTAGAGTATATAAAAAAGTGAAATGGCCAATTGCCCTGGTTGTGGCAATGGCCTGTTTTGCCAGGTTTAATTTTACATGTGCAAAGGGGTCAGTAGCTAGATTTGCAGACAACCAAAACATGTATTTAACAGTTGGTTTACTTGTAAATGCCAAACCAGAAACTGTTGCGTAAAGTCCCTTCCTAAGTGGTTGTTTTAAGTTTGGTGGGGTTTTCTGGTTTTGGTTTGGGTTTTTTTTTTTTTTTTAGGCTAGACTTGTTTTAAGTAATATTGAACAGCCTTTGCCTCAAAGTTCATATTTTATTGCATAGAACTTTGCAATGAAGAATTTTAGACCTCTGCATTGAAGTGAATCAATTTATGGAGCAGGAAGAGGCATGGAGAAGGTATTTGCAAAACTTGCACAGATCAGAATCTGTGATGCAAAAAAATACTTGTAATATGGGTGAAAGTATTGCATAAAGTTTCCTTACTCTGTTCTGCCAGGGGGCTTTAGTTTTGACCTGAAAATCATTAATTTCTTGTGCCATAGAAATTAAAAAGCAGGCTACAAACATACATCTTAGAAATGGATCTAAAAGTCTTTTTCTATCTGGGGTATAGGGTAGGCTATGTAATAGTACTCACTAATGAAATCCTTTTGGATGAACTCTTGTCCAAATTGTTGATTAAAATTTTCTTGGGATAAACATGTTTTGGTTGCCTGATTATTCTTCAGTTGAATGTAGTCACGTTTGTTTGACTGATGCACAGCTTATAAATGTTTCATTTGTAAATGACTGGATTTTTTTGTGGGGTACATCACTAAAGAAATTGTCAACACTTTATAAATAATACTTGCCTTCTATCCTCACTGTTTTATTTTTGGAAACTAGACTATAACAAAGTTTGAAAAACATGTGTTAATATAAAAAGGGAAAATGAGCTTGCAGTTAACATATAAAAGATATTAAATTATTAAAGATACTAAATTGTTTTAAGAAATCCCATATTTTCAGTAGTTATTGCTGCATTGCAGTGATTTTTTTTGTCTCACATGCCCTCATGCCTATAGGTCAAACACAGGGTATGTTTTCTTCAAGGAAGAAGTTACTGATGTTACAGAAGTAACTATTCCTGTCTGTGATGCAATGTTTTAAGTACTTACAGTTGGAGAGAAATTGTTTGAACAGAGCTGACTCTGGGAACAAGTCAAGACTGGAAAACATAGGTCCTGTGGAGACTGGAAGGGGAGATTTTATTTTTGTTGGTTCCAGTGAATTGAGTTTCTGAATTTATCTGTCAAGTTCCTGGCAGAAATGCTGTTACAGTGTTTCCAATTGCAGGGCCACGTTTTTGAATTTGGAGATCTATGGTACTTCTGGAGCAGTCAGCAAGTTCTTTTTGGCTGGATAATCTTAGTAAGATGGAAAGAAAAGCATGTTTTAGTTGCTGATTTAACATACCCTGTACATTAGACTTGCTTACAGTTCTGTGCACTGTATGTATACAAATCCTTTTTTTCCAGCTAGATTACAGGTTGTTCAGGAGCAACGTGAATAAAGGAAAGTTTGGCTTTGCATTGCTTTATTTCTTTTCCTGCTCTTTCCTTGGGATGGGAGAGTGGGGTTGTGGGGGCTGAGTGTTGCTTCAGTGGCACTGATTTCAAGATAAGGAGTATCAAACCCACCAGATGGATCACCTGAGCATCTTGGCTTGTTCTTCATTTTGTGGACGTGTTTGGAATCAGACCTTGCTGTGACTTTTCAGTGCATGCCCTACTGCAAACCTCAGCCTCTTTGGGCAGGGTTTGCTCTGCCAGCCTTCAAGCAGAGGGGCTGGACAGATTGTGTGCTCTCACTGTGCCAGCCTGCAACCTTCCTGCTGAGCAGGACTCCCTTGCCTTGGTTTATAGCCTCCAAGTGAATATTCCCACTGTCTGGGGGAAACTAATTGAAATTAGCGATAGGAAACTGTTTCTCAGAGTCTGTCTTTTAACATTCAATTTCTGTTTGTTCAGATTTACCAAGTCTCCAGTGTTACTATTTTCATTGGATGGCTTCAGAGCAGAATATTTGCAGACTTGGGGTGGACTTCTACCTGTTATTAGCAAATTACGTGAGTAGTTTCTTTGTCTAAGAAATATTATGACATCTTACCTGAAAGAAACCACAGATACAGCTTTGCTCACTCTTTAAAATCCTCACTCTTCTGCCATGACTATGGAAGTTCTTGCCCTAAAGAATACCCATGCACAGAGAACTTGAGGTGTGGGAGAGTGGAAGGGCAAGAAAGACAGGCCATGAGGAAAGGGCCTTTTGATTTTCAGTGTAATCTTATAAATTATAGCCCCTGTTGTATTTAGGAGGTGAATTTTTTTGCTGTGAGGTTACTTTATTTCTTCAAAATAGAAGTAGATACTTTTTACTCTATAATGCATAATCTCATATTTGGGTGGAATGGCTTTGGAAAATGAAAAGCAAGATAGAAAGCATTTGATTATATTTGGAAAAAGAAGACAGAGAAGGAAGAGACTAAAAAGAGATAATATAGAAGGGCTGGTAGAATTGTGATGAATCCAAGAAAACCCCAATTTAACCAACATTTCCAGAAGAAATATTTCCCAGCTTTTTTAGTGTCTAACTTGATTTGGTAGCATCTAAATAATTTTAGTTACTTTTCCTGTTTCTGTTTTGGCTGTGGTCTGTAGAGAACTGATGGTATTTCTTGTCTGAAAAATATGCCAATCTTCTTGACATCCATAAATTACTACCTGGGGAGCCTGGTTTCAGTTTGACTAAAAATAAATCAGTAAAAATACTTTTTTACACGGTGGTTGTTACAACTTGAACTGTTCCAGAGGATAACAATTCGCAGATGCATTTGAGGTTTTGGGTTCTTTTTAATTTAGTTCCATGCTAGAATAAAATGAGGCATTTGCAAAGTTTTCATTAGATGCAGTCATAAAAAGTTTAAACTGGAGAAGACTTCTGGGACATTTCTAGGAGAGGCTGGCTCATACAAATTATTCTAGTTCTGCCTGAGATACAAGATATCAGTGTCACAAAGCATCTGTAGGGCTTCTGGTCTGGGATATCCACTTACACATGTAAAGGTTCTTCATTGGTCTGGATAGACTACAGTGAGACTTCTCTCATTGACTTCTATAATTAACTTGTACTTCTCTTTGCACTGAACCCATGATAAATTCTGACCACTGAGAAATATAAATATCTTTGTATCTTCATTGAAGTAATTTCACTTCTCCACAGCTATGAGATTTTCAATGGTTAAAACTTATGTTTTTAAAAGATTCTAATACCAGAATGCCTAATAATACATGTTTTATACCCAACAAAATACTTGCCCCAATATGGGGGCAAGTATTGATTCTACTTTATGTTTACAGTTCTAAAGTACTCTGGAGCATTTTTTGGTAATATGCTGGAAGGCTTTTGCAATACAATGTCCTACGGGATCTTCAGCTTTCTTTTTTCCCTCATAGCAAAAAATTGGTGAAATGCTCAGATAAAACAATTTTTTTTTTGGCAAGAGAAAAATATTCTCATTAATGAAAATTGGTGTCACTGAGGTATATGTCCCATAACACTATGAGGGCCTGTGGCTTCAAATCTCTATGTGGCTTCAAATCTCTATGTACTTTATATTCCATGTGTCCAAAAAAGGTGAAAGCAGTCATATTGTAAAAATAAACTTCTATATGAGTGAGTAAATACTCCTGCAGGATTTTACTGTTCAGAAAAGGGTAATGAAATCTATTGCTCTGTGTAGACAGATAACAATAGTGGATAAACTGCGTGACTATTGCTGAAAATTTGTATTAAATAATTTTGGAGTTCATAGCTATCAATTGATAGGACTATTAAATTTTCAAAAAGAGACAGTTTAAGAATGACAGCATTTACAAAGCAGTTAACAGTTACTCCCATTCAGTAACTTATTGGACTGCATAGTTCTGTGTTAGAGCCATGCTAAATACTTGGATTTTCCTCTTTAAAGCATTTGATGAGAAGCGCAGAATTCTGATAGGTAAAAATATTTTCATTATATGGTCCTGTTAATTCAGCCGTGCTTACAGTGATATTCTGGTGTCTACTTGGAGAAATTTTTCAGAGTACATGCCTGTAAGACTATCATAATTTCACTTTTACAAAGTTTTGTTATACATTTGTTTTCCCTTCTATTTGAAAGATGGACAATTCAGCACGGAGCTGAGAGATTTTAGTGAACCCAGGCAGAGTCTTACTGTGCACATGTGGTGTTCAGAGAAGACATTTTCATATACAATTATTCTGTGATATTTTAAGTTCTAGATAGATGATCCTTTTGTCTTAAATCATCTTCAGCTAGGGCAACAAGCCAAAAAGAATAAAGGCAACTATTACGGAAAGTCCTAACAAAAACCCCCCAGGATTTTTGGCAAAACTTTTAGAGTGCGTTTTTCTATTGCTTTACAAAGCAAAACAAAACAAAAAAACCCCAACTTCCCCAGCCACCCACACCAAAAAACTAAGATTTTGGAAAACAGTCTCAACAGCAGATTTGGAAGTAGTTGAAATGTCCTAGGTGATTTCCAGAAATAAAAAAGTTACAAGTGATCATGTGTTACTACAGAACACAAGTGTGGGAGGGGATGCCTGAGTGACTTGAGAGGGTTTATTTTTCTGGCCTGGCTTCTTTTATCTTGATTAGCTCAGATTGATTATTTCAACTGAAATCTAATTGAAGCCCCAATCCAATGAGTTCAAAGTGCCTTCATGCAACATTTTCTATGTTATGAAGCCTTGTAAGGTTTGCTCTGTTGTTTTGGCCTTGCTAATGCCTCTTCATACTAGCAAATAGGGTACATTAATCTCCCTAAACCCATATGATTTGTATATTGAGATAAAGAAAACTTTGACACTCATCCTAGAATAAGAGTTTATTTTAATATTTTAAAAGTCCTGCAAACAAGAAAAGAAGACTGCAAAATAAGCAGTGATTTGACAGATGACTTAGAGAGCCAGGCACCACTGTGTCAGTGGTCACTTCACCTCTGGGAGCAGCCAGGGTTAAGTGGCTGGTTGGTCTCAAGCTGCAGGCTGTGCTTACTGCATCCCAGGGCAACTTTGGAGGGTATGATTTCTTTCAGTTTTCATTCTTATCTGTACATGCTTTTCACAAGGGCTGTAGGTTTTGCTCATGTGACCTTTGCAGTCAGCCATTAAGCATATGTAAAATTTGTGTTAATAGGCATTTAGTCAGTTTGTAAATGATAATGGGAAGGAAAATTAGGTATTAAGTCCACAGTTTTGAAGAGTGGAAACTTTCTGGAAATATATAATATATTCTGGCTCTTTTTTTTTTTTTTATTAGTTATACATCTTCATGAGAGAAACTTGCAAGATTTTTATTTCAGTAATTTTGCTGACTTTCTTTGTTCCTCCCTCTAGAGAAATGTGGAACATACACTTCCAGTATGAGGCCAGTGTATCCTTCAAAAACCTTTCCCAACCATTACTCCATTGTCACAGTAAGAATTCTTGTATATTTTATGTTTCCACTATTGTTCATTGTCAAGTTTTCTCCAAGGGAATAACATATTTTGGTGCATTATTAAAATAATTTTATTTCCCTTCAGAATAGGAAAAAGTATGTATTATATTTATGTAATTTAAGTTAACAGCTATTATACATCACTACAGCTAAGTGGCCAGATGTAATGCAAGTAAATCCAGTCCTTCCAATAGCAGCTATGAGAAATCCCATATAGGCAAAAGTTCACACCACTTTACAACTCATTTGTGTAAATATTTCCACTAAATTGCCATTTCCTCTCTTGGAGTGGGAGCAGCCTGGCTGCTTTAAGTTGCCAACCTTATTCCACTTCGTTAAGGCATGATGGAAAGAAGGGTATGAAATGAGAGGAAAGATTTAAGCATCATGCTGATATTGGCTGTGTGTGATGGACTGTACCCAAGCCTGCACAGAAATGTCACAAAGCTAGTCTTTAAATTTGCCATTTCTTGCATATAGGAGGAAAAAAGAAAAATGGAGATTTTCAACACAGATACAGGGTTGGAATCCAGGACATCCTTTTTAGTCTCATCATGCCACAACTAAAATTCAATCAAATACTAAGATCTGCACTTTCTTTCTCATCTTCCTGGTTTGTCAAGACCTTTGGTGAGGAGCACAGGTTCAGGAGTAGGATGTGTAATCCTCACAAATCTTCATGACTGAAGATGCAACTAAGAGACATTAATCATGGCCTGCAGCCATGTGAGGTGAACAGTACAGATCTGCATCTCAGCTCCCCATTCTTGCGAAAAGTAGCAAGGTCCTAATGGTGGTGGTGTTTTATCTCTTGTAAATGTAAAAAGGAGCTAGTCTGCTTAAAGACAGAGCACAAAGTCTGCTAAAACTACCCAAGAACTGGTGCCTGCGCTTCTTTGACTGCTCATGTAGAGCTAGAGGTTTTGCTCATGTGATGGAGGTCCAGCATAGGTAATTGCTTTGTTTTTGGTGCTAAAGATATAACAAAGATGTGAACTCAGTGTCTTTCAGTTTGATCCCAAAGGACAGTGCCTAATTTTTTAAAATCTCACTGAGAAACAAATAAGTGTTGGAAGGTAGGGCTTGGAAGCCATGAGAGGTCATACTGCTAAATTTGGGTCCTGAGCTACTGGTGGAGCAGAAGTCACCAGCAGAGTGACTATTCAATGGATATATTTGTCTGAAGGACATGTTTGAGTAGCTGGAAGGTTCTTTTTCTTTAGACCACTGCGACAAGGCATACTCTTAATTACAGGGGTTGTATCCTGAGTCTCATGGGATAATTGATAACAAGATGTATGATCCCAGAAGAAATGCATCCTTCACCCTTAAAAGTGAGGAGAAGTTTATTCCACAGTGGTACCAAGGCCAGCCTGTAAGTATTAATATCCTCCTGAGAATGTACATCAGCCTGTCGTGTTACTTAATATTGCTTGGATGCATAGTGATGTTGAAAGAGTACAGAGGGTACCTCTAAGTCAGCCAAGAAGCATTACGCAGCACCACTTGGAATTGCCCTACTAGTGCTGCAAAATAAAAAATGAAACAAAATGTAACAGATTTTGTTGAACTTAAACAGAATCTTCCCTAAGGAGAATGCTGGCTTAAAATAGCTAATATAGCTACCAGATTCTGGTCTGTTTTTAATATGAGTGGGCTTGCAGTTAACTTCTGTGAGGAGATCAACAGACCATTTAGTTTGAGCAATAAGAAGCGCTAATAAAGGTTTATGCTCTGCTTACTTGTAAGTTGAAAGATGTAGTTTTAAAGGAAATTGTCTCAGCTCAGTCATACACCTATGGCAAAACTGATGAGACTGCCATGAAAATGAAGTGATGTGGAAAAGTTTGAGTGAGCACTAGCCTGAAGAATAGCAAGGGACCAGAGGCAACTATTTAGTATGGGTAAGACTGGGGGTTTTTGGTTGTTTGGTGGTTTGGGTTTTTTTTGTTAGTTTTGTTTGGATATTTTTTTCCTTGAGGAAAGAACACAGAGAGAATTTGCAGGCCACTGAGAATAGAGTGATATATGAGTTAGGCAGGAAACACACATAAATCTGTAAATCGTGAGAGCAGCAGTAAAATCAAAAGGAGTGACCAAAACACTCTTTCCATATGTCAAGAGGGTGTGGTAGATAGGTTCTTGGAATATTCCCACCCCTTCTTATGTCACTGTTGTTGAGACATTTCCCCTTCCTGGAGTACAGCCATGGTTCTACTGTTGCATTTCTACAATGGTTCCTACCTCTGTCCTGGCTCTCCCTGGTGCAGCAGCAGCCACAAGCAATCAGCCTACAAGGTGTATCTGGGCTGCAGATAGTGATGATAGGCAAGATTGTCTGGAGTGCTCCATCAAACTACCAGTGTCTAGTCTTACTGAAGGGTGCAGAGTTGGTGAGGGTGCCCGTGGGCCTGGCAGTCTCTCAGCTAATTCGGTATTTGGTGATTCAGGCGCTAACAATGACGAGTGTTCTCTGGCAGATTTGGCTCACAGCCATGTACCAAGGGCTGAAGGCAGGGACCTTCTTCTGGCCTGGGTCTGACGTAGCAGTGAATGGAACCTTTCCAGACCTGTATGAAATATACAATGGGTATGTAAACGCCTGTGTCTCAGAGGAATATTTGACTTTAACGATTGCAGTGGGACAGATGCCAGGGAAAGCATAATTTTTTTCCTGCTTTTCTAAGTAATTTTGTAGAATGGGAAAAAAAAGCTAGGATCCAATTAACTTTGTTTCAGTATAGTTTAGAGTCTTTGTTTAATTATCTTTTAATTCCTCAAGAAATATTTTACTGGTAAGATGTGTAAAAATCAGCTTTAAGCATAACCAGCTTTGAAGCTCTAGTGCTTTACTCTTTCTATTTATAAGAACGTTTTGTGGCTGGTGTACAGTACTTCAATCCAAACTTCTCAGATAGTGAATGGATCAGGCTTTGATGTAATACTCTCCATGAAAACTGAAATTTTACTGTTGACTGTGGTATGCTGTTCCAATTTAAAATTATTTTCACTGCAGATTTTAAAATATTTCACATTAAGGCACTCATATTTTAGTCAGTGATTGGTTTCACTGCAATTAAACATTTTCTGCTTAATGAAAATATTTGTCAAAATTTATTTAATGATCTCAAATTAGAAATCAGGCTTCTCATTTCTATCTTAGGATCATTTTCTCTTCCTACACCCTTCATATAGGATAGAATTTTTGATTTTTATTTGCTACCCATATTTTTTCCCGAGGAACTGATGATTCACTATTACTTGAACTTCTATTAAATACTGAATACTTACTTTGTGAGTGCCTCATGTTGTTAAAGGTCAACGTGCTTATTGTTGCTTTACTTCAGTAATTGATGCAGAAAATCTACTTTGTGAAATAGTATTAGAAACTTTCATTCAACCTATTTAAATTTAAAATACCCAACCCTACTCCTAAACCATCCCATTTTCAAAACATAATACAGGAATGAAAGCCTGCATGTGACTTTGCACCTTGAGGCCAATTATTTTCTTTGAGTAAAAAGCATAAGCACTACTGAGAGCTTTGTTCCAATCATATTGGGAACAGTATTCGAGGGAGGTTTTGATCAGGCCATAAACTCCTGTAGAGTCACAGGCAATTAGCATAGATAAATTTGTATCATGCAAAAAAGCCTGTAATGAGTTCTTTTACTACTAAAGTACAGTGGGTTTTTTTTTTCTGTAATGTATGCCTAATAGATTTAGCTCTTGGAAATACATGATTGGTTGATATTGTATTGTTCTCATGCAGCTCAATCCCCTTTGAAGAAAGAGTGGTGACTGTCCTTCGCTGGCTGCAGCTACCTGAAGATGAAAGGTAGGTACACATTTATGAGTGTGAGCTCCTGTTTGAGTGGTATTGCAATGAATTACTTTTTAAACATGATTTCTGTTTTAAACAATATCTTATGCTTCATTCTAACAACATTAAAATATTATTTAACTCAAGCCTGTTTCTATGACTGCAAGCTTTTTAAAATTAAGTTGCATCTCTCTGTTTAATGTATTTTTTCCTCTGAGTGACAGAGTTGTTTCCAATATTTGATCTCCGTTGTTGAAATATAATCTCTTCAAACTGTCTCAACATGTATGTAAAATATTACATTTTTGGTACTGTTTGATATAGACCACACTTTTACACTCTGTATTTAGAAGAACCAGATTCCTCCGGCCATATGTTTGGACCAGTAAGCAGTGGAGTAAGTAGTTTTGTAGTTTCTTAATTTTTTTTTTTGAAATTTGGAGCTTTGCTTTGACTCTAACTTCCATAATTCATGTTAGGTTAACTGAGATCATGTGAAGTATGCTTATTAGGGAAAAAAATTGTGTATAGACAGTCCATCCATGATTAAAATTGATATAAAGCATGTAATAGCCAATTTAGTAAGCCCAATTTTTATTTTCTTTATTTCAATAACTTTTAAATTACCAATACATGTTTGGAAATGTCTTGTATGTTCTTTTATCTGCTTCCACTAATGGTTGATGTTGATTTTTGGCAGGGGAGGGGAATGGGGACCAGATACTTGTATACTTTCAATTTAGCAGGAACAGAGGCTTCCATAACAATGTCCAAGTGCTGGTGGTGAAGTATTCATGTTGTAACTGTCATTCATTTCCCCCCAGTCTCTGTGCTAAGGTTAGGTGGATATTGGCTTTATCTCCCTGCAGTTGTAATTTATGCCTTCCCAGAAAGAGACAGATAAAAGGATCATTTTCCCCATCAGTCTGTGATTTATTATATAAATAAGTCTTTGGGACTGCAACTGTCCTAAAAAGTACTGAATATCTTTACATTTTAAAAAACCAAAGTGAAAAAGGTGAATGAAAAAATTACTGGAAATCCAGGAACTTTTTAACATTCTCCCATCTTGAACAGTTGGGGATTTGAGCATCATAAGTAGGTATTTTACTTCAGTGGTGAAGAGTAATAAGCTCTTGCCAATTTCTCATGAGCTGGGAGCAGTTACTATTCATGTAAGGAAGTAGCAGACATAATTGGAACTGCAGTATAGCGAACATGATTCAATTGGCTATTTTTTTCTTTACTTAATAAATGACTCTAAAGTTCTGTAATTCAGGAATGCTCTGGAGAGAAAGACCCTGAGAATTTGTGTATAGTCTCTGCTGGAGCATCTCATGTTTGTTAATACAAAGCAAGACAGCTTGTACAAGTAGTTCAATGAGGCAACAGATTCACTCCATTGGAAATAATTTTTTTTTAACCTAGCAAGTATTCAGAAGTAGCTCCAGTGCTGTACTTTTGCAAGTGAGCTTGGGCACCAGACCCCTGAACACAAGCAGTGCTAGACTGGTAGTTCATTGTTTGGCTTTTTCAGTTTCTTTAAAGTAGTTTGACTGGATATTAGTCTCAGAGCACAATTTCAAGGACAATTTGCTCCAGTGCCCAACAGGCATTTTGAGGAAGGGTATTGCAGGCTTGGCTTTCTCTATTCTATCCAGCACATCAGTACCTGCTCCCTTTGGCATTCCCTGCTGTCCTTGGTTGTGCCCAAGCACAGTGCAACAAGCATCCTCAATTTCATATTTTAATACCACCCTCACTGGTTATAATCTGTGAGGTGTTCTTTTATTTGATGTTTTTGTTTTGGGTTTTTCTTTTCTTTTTTTTTAAGCATCTGCAACTGAAATAACACATGGAGGTGTGTAGCTATGTCATGATACAGTATGGGACAGGAAAAAAACTGGGCTAAGAGCTGTATAGTGTAGATGTAGCCAGTCTTCTGTAGGTGGAGGTAATTGAACAGTGCAGGTGATCTGCAGTCTGCAGGCTCTCATTTTTATTTAGCCGTACTTAACAGTATTTTTAACACTTACTTTGCATTCCTATTTTTGTCCTGCAGGTCATTATGGCATTACAGAGAGTGGACAAAATAGTGGGGATGCTGATGGATGGCCTAAAGCAGATGAACTTGCATAAATGCCTGAACATTGTTTTTGTATCAGATCATGGTAAATTTGATTTTATATAATATATCAGAATTTTGAAGAACTGTCTTTATAAAGTAATATTCTGAATTTATACTTGTATGTTTTTGGCAAGGTTAACAAAGCAGTAATACCTATAAAATATGTTTTATATTATCAAGATGATATGAAACATAATCGATGTGAGAGAGAGTCAACTATTTTATGAGGGGATAAAGAAATGAAGAACATAGGGAAGAATTAAATAATTTTCATATTTTATTTCTAATTCCTTTTATGACCATTACCAGATGTTAAATAGAATAAAAAATGTGAGTGGTAAAAAATAGATTTAATTTTCTTCTATCTTTTAACTATACTACACAGCAACAGTTTGCAAACTGCTGGAGAAGTGAAAATGCAAACCACATCTTTTCAATTATCAGTTCCCTTATATGTTATTAGAAGGCTGTGAATATGAAACTTTGATTTATTTTTCTAGATTTTGTGTGTATCTGGAATTATTTCTATAAGTTATGTATTTACTTTTTTCTACTTATTTTCTTGACCAAAAAAATATAAACACACTTTCACATGGCACAAAATTGACTTGCAAAACTCATTGCTACAGGGAAAGATGCAAGCCAAATATCTGTACAGGCTTAAAAAAATTATTACATTAATGGACGATAAACTTGTCAAGAATTATTAAAAGCAAGAGTTCAAATGCAATATGTAACTTGAAGTCCCTTTGGCTTCTGAAAACTGATGAAGAGCACTGGGAGAAAGACCAGTCAATAATTTTGTGCTTATCAGGTATTTGTTTAGATGTGTTACTGAACACTATTACTGGGATACTGGCTAAATTAATATTTGGTCTGACCCTTACTACTGTTCTTAGGCTCATAAGAGTTCTTTTCCCTTTAGAGAAGAAAGTTTGTCTATTTATTAAATTGGAGAGTCTTTCTTAGCTGAGGAAATGGCCAGTAGTGTTTATCTGTGCATGGTTTTTATCTTCTACACATGAATATTGTGGTCTCCTTGGGTCAGATGCCTTGGGATTGCTGATAAAAAGACCAAAGAAATTACATTTCTGACTTCTACAACTAGAGTTATATCTCCTTAGCAAGGCTGCTCTATGCTGATATTCCAATTTTAAAAGAAAATGTATTTCCTTTTACAGGGATGGAAGCAGGGAGCTGCAGAAAAACAGCATATCTGAACAGCTATCTGGACAATGTTCAAGATTTCATAGTTGTACCCGGTCCTGCAGCTCGCCTGAGACCTAATAACGTTCCAGATGAGTATTTCTCTTGTATGTAGTTGCTAAACTAACTTTTGTTATTTGGTTATATGTTTTTGTACTTTAAAAATACAAACTTAGGATCCACATGTTCCATTAGTAAACCTGAGTGAATGTCAGCTAGGGACAACCTGGATAATGATGAAGAGGAAATACTCAACAGTGTGTGCACTTGTGTTTTTACAGACCATTTGACTTTTCAAGTCTGAAAGTGTATTTGAATCCCACATTCAAATAAACAAAAACATTTTATGGGCTGCCTCAGAGTTACCAACTGCAAATGCCTCCTGCTTGTGAACAGCATTCCTTTGAATAAGATCACTGGTGCCCAAAGACAGCCTAGAGATCCTTCCTTCATGTCTCACCTCGTTTTCTAATTTATTAAGTTTTGTATAAATTTGCAATATTTCTGTCTTAGAGGAATGTTAAATTGTTGCTATCATTTTGAGTATTATATTTCCTAGTTATAAAAAATTGGCCTCATGGCCTGACAGTAATTGAGTAAACTGCAAATAAACATAAATAAGGTAATAAAACTGAGTAAAAATCAATGAATGCTTACAAATTTTAAACTCTGACTTGTTAAGTTGTTCATTTTAGGTGAACATTTAATCCCTGCAATTTTTGGTACTTTTTCATGTTGAATGCAGGAGTTTTCTTCACGTTTCATAGTATTTTTTTGGTGGTTTTTTTTTTTTTTCTGTTGAGATAATTGTTCTCTGTGCCCTTTAAAACTTTTAGGCCTCAGCCCCAGTGACTTTAAGTCCTGTTTACTTCACTGCTTGATGCTATTCTAAAGGTTTTAAATGTTTACTTGTCGAATGTGGGAGTCAAATGCAGTTTCAGGTTCTCCCTGAAGGAGGAAGTTCAGGAAAAGAAAAGTAGCCCATCTCCTCCTTTGGATGAGTGCACTGTACTAATGAAGTAGCATAGCTGTCTTTGTAGCACTGCATGTATCTGTGCAGGAATTATGAATGGTTCTCTTGCCAGGGTAATCCTTTATGTACTTGAGTCAAGTATTGGATACCAGAGTCAGGACAGAGTAACTGTGAAATATAGTGGGCCTGTGTTATACAAAATGTCAAACTACATGATGTAATGGTCGCTTTTGGCTTGAGTCTAAGCATCTGAATCTTAGCCAGCTGGTGCTTGGCTTTCTTTCTAATGATATTTTCTAGACAAAACTGCTGTCCTGGTAGTTGCATTTGTGTCTTTCCTTGAAAGTTTATTAGAGAGGAAAAATTCACCTAACACAGCATTTAGTTGTGCTTCTTTTGTAAAAACTTACTTCTTGGATTATTTTCATAACTGTGGCTAATATGGTTTAACATGTAAATATAGTTTAACTTTTAACTAATAAAAATAATTTCTTATGCCAAGAAATTTATTAAAACTTATCATTTGTATTAAGTGATGGGAATGCTTTCATTTTACATCAGATCTTTTTTAACTTAGGTGACTAATACTTACATATGATTCTTCCAGTTAATTATGAAGGCATTGTCAGAAACCTCACGGTGAGTGTTATTTTATTTGTTGTTCTAGTTTAATTTCTGCTGACATTTACAGGTATTTTATAGCATTAGCTGTTTGCTACTTCTGTACTTTGGTTCAGTGACAGGATGAGGGGACATAATCTTATATTGGACCAGGGGACGTTTAGGTTGGGCATCTGGAAGAATTTTTTCTAGTTGACAAGGTGATGTCCAGTCCTACTTGTACTTGATGATCTGAGGTATTTTCCAACCTAATTGATTCTGTGTGCGATCTTTGGTTAAAAACAACAACAAAAGTAGTTCCACACAGGGGAAAGTGAAAATTGAGTAAGGTGACATATGACTATCAGTTTATGCATTAACTAAGACTTTGTGTTCATTTGTTTTCACTATATTGTCTTGCTCTTCCAACTGGAGAACTTGTGTATCTGGACTGTACTAGCTGAGGGCCATGTCAGTGGAAAGCTCAGCTCTGTTGCCAGGACACACACAGGGTTCTCTTGCTCACACCTTTTGGATAAATAGCTTTGAGAGAGGATATTGAAGGGTTTTGGTTTGGGTTTTTTTTTGGTCAGTTACAGTTTAATGAATTTGCTTTTTTGCTCTGTCCCTGGCTTCTGTTCTCATCCCTGCACCATAATCTGTTTGCGCCTCATTTGTGCAGACACTGCTGTTGATGAGAGCAATGCTGTTTATATAGATGACTTCACTATTCAAAAATTCCAATATTACAGTAGAGACTTAGTTTTGGTTTTATGTTGTGGGTATTTTTTTTCCTTTTTTAAATCATTAATGGATCTTGGTTCGTGGAAAAATTTATTTTTCCATGGGTGACGAGTCTAAAAACCCTGAATGTCTGTTACCTTCTATATTACAGAGCTGTGGACTTGTTAGGATACTAACAGTATAGAATGCTAACTGGATAGTCAGTATTTGTGATTTAAGTCTTAAGGTCATAAGACCTTATGACTCCAAACCTGGTGGAGTTACATTGTTCTTAGTGGGAGTTATTGCAGTCCATTTGCAACTGATGTGCTTTATAAGAACTGTGCATGACATAAAATACATTTCACCAAAATTTCCTGATGTTTAATTTAAACATTTCAGTGCATAAAACCAAACCAGCCTTTCAAAGCTTATATGAAGCAGCTGCTACCCAAGCGTTTCCATTATGCCTACAATGACCGGATTGAACCGCTGCACTTTTATTTAGACTCCCAATGGCAGCTTGCTCGGTAAGTTACAGTTCTCAGTACCTGGTTGTACAACAAATAGTTTCTTGTTTTCTCATAGCTTTTCTCTTCCAAGTGCTTAGAATTCAGTGATAGCTGTTAGAGTGTGATATTCTTGTTTGTCATTGCAAAGGGGCATTGCAAATGAACAATGCATGCTTTTTTCTGCAGGTTTTGCTGGCCTGGGGAGGCTTAATTGTAAACTGGCTGCTATAGGTATTCTCCCTGCTGGGTATGGAGGTAGTGGCAGATTAGAGACTAAGGTCCTCACTGTCAGGTACTGGAGCACACCTTGCCATGCTGTAAGGAATTTCCAAAGTGAGTCCATGAGAGCAGAGTATGTAAATAGGAACGAGGTTAAATCAGTCTTGTCAGTCATTGAACTTACTGGGCCTATGGTGGTTAATTACCTTACATGTTTTGAAGAAAGGATTTACAAGTCCCAGAACAGTGGTATCTGCTGGTATTAGTGGTATTAATTTTGATCATCTCTGTGATACTGCAGGGCTTTCATCATGAAAGATTTTATCAGGGCACCTCTTCAGTAGGTCCTGTTGTGTAACACTATGGACATGTGCAAGCTGTGCAAAAGAATTTTGGGTTAATAGAACTGTGTGTTTAAATAGTGTGTATGGACCTAGAACAGGTTGGATGTTTCTTTTTATTAGACTGTAAGATTCTCATCTGAATGGTCTAAACTAGGTTGGTGTTTTTATTAAAAAAATATTGAGAATATACTTACATAAAGTACTGTAAAGTTGTTATCCACGAGACAGTGAACTGAAAATCTGTTATCCTGAAAACAAATGTTTTTTTCATATGTCATGTGCTTTGACTTTAAATTACTCTGATGGACACATGATAATTCCTAAGGGGTAACATTTGCAGAGAAAAATACCATTTTGATTTTAAAGGCATTCTCTTCCCAAACATTAAAGACCTCTCATTCCCTAGGGACAATCCTCTAAAAATCTTTAAACAGAGAAGTAAATAAGTCATCACTGAATGTACTTTATGCTGATATGATTTGAAAAGTGTGAGTTATGCAAATTGTATTTTTAATAGAAAACCACTTGAGATTAAAAGATGCAAAGGTGGATTCCATGGCTCAGACAATCGCTTCCCCAATATGCAGGTGGGTTTTAAACTTACGTTAGCTCTTATTTTTATCTCCTTCTATTTCCAAATGTTGTGTTTGCTGGGTGCTGAGATTTTTTTTTTAAGATCTGTGATGTTATTCCATCTGCAATTGAAGAGATCAAGCATTTATATGACTGATATTGTGATGTGCTCGATAACCCACACAAATAAGGAGAGCCTTGAAATTCTTCTCTTTAATGAGAAATGGGAACAGATCATAGGGAAACATGAAATCAGATCCTTAGTTTTGTCTAATGTGGGGAAGTAACTTAACATATCTCCTCTGCCTTAGCTTCTGTTGTCAATTAAATGAAAGCCAATATTCTTGATTTCAAAAAGCTGTTTTCAGGTTTAAAATCCACAAACAATTGTGAAGTACTTGGAACTATTACAGTGAATACGTGTAAATACATTTAAAGAGAAATCTGTGTGTTGTAGGTCTTCTCATGAAACTTGTTTTTCTCTCTTAAAAGCCTCTTTTTTTCATGTGTTGAAAAATTATATAGTGTTGGTGTGAAACTGTTTTTTCAAAAAATATGAATCTTGTATGAGTTTACCCTTCTAGGCTTGCTCTTCTTCCCTGATTTAATAATGAAAAACCACTACTAGTGTTTCTAGTAATGGGTTGCAATCAGCAAGCCACGTGATGCCAAAGGCATTCCATCTCTCTCTGCTGCAGTTTGACTGTGTAAATTTTTTTCAGTAGATAGACTCTATTCAAACTTTTTTGCCACACTTGGGATTGTCAGTTCATAGCACCGCTAACAGGACTTATAACAGATATTATTTATCCTTTTTGTGACTAACATTATAGCACCATAACAGCATTCCATACTCTGTAATTATCAAAAACAACGGAAAAAAGGAGGTAGTATGTCCTTGCCTCATCTGGTTCAAATTAGGCTGGTTGAGTACATTATTGGCCTGCAGATTCTATTATCAACAGTTGCAGAATAATGCCCTGTGTTATGCTTTAACCTCAAAAAAAGGAGTTAAGAGTTGAGTTTTAGCCTCTGTGCCACAGAGCTATGAAATCTGAGACAATTGCTTACCCAGGGACGTGCTATACAGTGTAAAACATCCATCACTCACTCAGTATCTTGATACCACAGATGTATGCAATCTGTTTCTCTTCACTAAAAATAAACTGAATAACTGAGGATAAGTTTTAAAACAATGTTTTTGGCAGCAGTTGAGTTTAAGCATTTGTTGCCCTTGCCTCCTTGTCCTCATTCACGCAGCAAACCCTGCAGCATGCTGGTGTGAGTTTTGTGTGGCTGCACTGTCAAGTAGGTTGGGGAATTGAACCAGAAGGAAAAGAGCCAGCAGGAAAAAAAAAGGAAAGGTTTTTGAGCTGGCAGCATTCCTGGATCAGGTCCAGTACAGCTCGGGAAGTGGTGCAAGAAGAGAGAGCAGCTGCAAACCAGGCGTGGAAGCCTACGATCCCACCATTGCTTAAACCACTTAAAGCATTGCTACCAACAGATGTTTTTATAGCCCTAAGTTAAAAGCTTCCAAATTGTTTACAGGATATGATATGTGATGGTTACTTTGGATTAACATTTCCATTAAATCTTTTAAAGAATTTAAGAAAATACCTTTCAATTTCTTCAAAAGCAGAGAAGAGAAAGGGATATCATAAATGGCTAAAGGCAACAATGAAACAGAACTGTGTCTCCTAATACTCTTCTACTGCTTTTAAAAATTATTACACATTTACTTTTTTTTTTTAAAGAAAAATACATTATTTTGACTTCATACATACTATGTTGGTAAAGTAAAGATTAAGTTCTCAGAAGAAAATGCCCTCTGAGTATGGAGATAATTTTCATTTCAACTTGTCTTAAACAGAATTCCACTATACTTTTCTCTGTAAATCCTAGGCTATCTTTATTGGTTTTGGACCAGGATTCAAGTTTGGTACACAAGTTGAACCATTTGAAAACATTGAAGTATATAATTTAATGTGTGGTAAGTACAATGGATGGGGGTCAGTTTTGATCAGTAAAATATAATAGCTTTTGGGCATTGTAAATCTTCTAATAACAGATTGTTAAGTGTCCTCAGAAACTCATCCTTAAGACTTGCTGCTGATTGTTAGAGATAAGGGCCATCTCTAAATGCAGTTTAGGATCTACTGGTCAGGCAACCTTGTATATCCCTTTCCCACTGATTACACTGTGTAATACTCTGGCTTTTTCAGAGCTGATGCTTTGACTCACCACTACTAAAAATGACTACTTCTCAATCTTCTCTACCATCATGAAGGGAAGCCTCCTTTCCCCCCTCTTTCAAACACATTACTGTGACTTCTTGTTCCTTTGTCCCTTCTTCATTCTGTATTTCATGGTTTCTCCAAAAGTCTGTCACTAGATCTACCACTTTCTGTTCATTTATTACCCTTGAGGTCCTCCCTGTTTTCCATTATTTCCTGCCTACTTCCCTCTCTTGTTAGAACCTGTACTGCTTCTGTGAGAAGAAAAGTATTACCAAAGAGTTTGTCCAGAAAATACATAAGAGTACTGCAAATGCTTGAGATTGGTGGCTATATTCAAGTGACTTACTCAACCTCACAAGCAGACTAGTACCATACTGAACCCTAGCTAAGAATATGTGCGGTCGCTTTTAAAGAGGTTCCTGCTTTTCCTTTTGGGTGTTATGAGCACTAAGCAGTGAAGCTTTGACTCATCCATGTTTGTAAGCACAATAGAATCAGCTGTGTATTACAATCTTTCTCCTGTTAATATAACTTGAATTCTTTCATAGATTTGCTTGGTTTGAAACCAGCCCCAAACAATGGAACTCATGGACTCCTAAACCATCTATTAAAGCACCCTGTTTACACCCCCCACCATCCCAAAGAAATAAGTCATCCTTCTGAATGTTCTGTGGTGGGAGAAAGGGCCTTTCCAGTGAGCCTTGGCTGTTCCTGCAGGACAGTGGTAAGTACTGAAATGTAAAGTTGTGGAGGCAGAAGTCTGTGTTGTAGTCAGAGTGAAACTTTGCATTCTCCAGATAGTTTTACAGCTCCTTACTATTGGTTTCAAAATCAAATCTTCCTTGGGGTTAGTGAGTGCTAGCCTGTATTTGTGTATTGACTTTTTGCAGATTCCTTATGTTAAGTGACATTCATCTCTGAAGAGCCTGGAAAAACCCCACAAACACTTGATGGGGAAAGCATGCAGTTCTTGCTTCCTTCACTTAATTATGTTGAAATTTCTCTTCTGTGAATGTGGTGCTTGGTCTGTGGTTTTCAAGCCTGTAGATTTGCTTGTGCAAAACCAATTTGTTTCTGCAAATTCCCTGTAGCTTCTCTCCAGTACATGTCAGAGAGTTCTGTGTATGCATAACTTGCAATACAAAAGTTACATTTAAGTATGGTGTCGACTCATAATATGCTTTGTAGAATCTCACTGCTTTTCCTTTATAATTATAGGGCTTGCCAATAAAAGATTTCCATCAGCGTTTAAATCTTACTGAAACAGAAGGTAAGAACTTTAGATAATAATATCAAAAAGCTAACCAAAATATTAATTATTAGTCATCAAACATTTTATATTTTTAAACTTCTGAGCAACTCTCAAATACATGATGTGAAAATTCTTTGAAATACTCACTGGAACTTATAGTCCTGCCCAGAGAAGCTGTGGATGCCCCACCCCAGAAGTGTTCAAGGCCAGGCTGGATGGGGCTTTGAACAACCTGGTCTAGTGGAAGATGTCCCTGCTCTTGGCAGGGTGGTATGAACTAGATGGTCTTTATGGTCTTTTCCAGCCCAAGCTAGTTTATGATTCTCATGTTTTTGAATACAGTGCTTCTGAACCATTTGTTCTCAAAGAAATGTGTATCCTTATACGTGTGTCTTTATGGCATATGGGTTATCTGTTACTTTTGACTATTCTAGCACTGAAGTAATGAACATTCCAGAATGGGAAGCAAAAGTGGTGCATGGGGAAGCATGTGATAAGAAATGAATGCAAATAATGATATCCATAATGGCAGCATACTTTTAATGAGGCATAAGGAGTATTTTACATATTTGAGTTATGTGGTCTCGAGCTGTTACTTCTTTTACTTATGCTTTATTTCCATTCATCAGACATGCACATGCCATGTTTAAACTGCAGTTTGCAAGGCTGTCAACGTGCTCATGACGCATAAAACAAAATAAACTATTTTGAGCATGAAACAGGTAAAACAGCAAGTAAATAATGAAAACTGTAAGTCAAAATGGAACATAGTCCCATGTGCTAATGCCTTAATAGATGATATCAAGATCAGGCTGTCAGAAATAGGCTGGTAGAGACCTTGCCTTGTGATTGTGCGTGTGTGTTCGTGAAACCTTGGGGTTTTTATGCAAATAAACTATATTTGGCAACACTTCACTATAGTTCACTATTAAGAACGACATAAATGCTAGTTACTGGCAAGGGTCCAGTATTTGCTGCTTATCCAGAGCTAATTCAAGGCTTCTGTTGATTTGTGTAGTTTGTCCTGAAACAATGAGTGGATAGAGATTTCTTGAATCTTTTCCACTAATGACCGGTCATAATTTTAAGACGTGTCCCAGAAGCCTTTTAAAGCAAGTCTTTCAGTATTGTAGCACTCATAAGAGCAACAAAATCAAATCCAGTTGGAATGATGCGATGTGTTTTCCCCAAAGTGTGCGAGGGGTTTTGCTGAAACATACTCTGCTGAGGATCTCTGAGGGCTTTGCTTAATCTGGCTTTGAAGAAACATGACAAGGCTAGGCAAAATAACATATTTCAGTTCTCTTATGTAGAAATAGGAACTTAAGGCTCTAAATCTATGTTTTTGAAGCAGTAGGATTTTGTCTTGAATTATCAGTGAGACTTGGTATAACGTTGTCTTAACAGCAATAATTTCATTATGAATTGTATTGATTAAGAACTAATTAGATATGAAAAGCATTTCACAGACGAAAGAATTCCAGTAATGAGCCTAGAAGCTCCTTAAGACTATATAGAGTTCATTAGTTACTTCAGTTTGCTTGTTCTCTCATTGATTGCCAGAACTCGACAGTCTGTAAGGACAAAAAATTATAATTGCATTTTCAGTTTTGTGAAAAAAAAAAAAAAAATTGTTTTTTCCTTATGGGTGGAGAAATAACTGTGATAATCTTGACATTTTTTTGTGCTGTGAAATTACTGTGGAAAAAACCCTGCACATTCATTGCTCAATTTTTTCCCCATGTAATACATTTGCCTTAAAACTGTATAATAAATTGTGGATGGTAGGGACCTATTTAAAGGAAAATGTACTTTGACACCTTCTTTATAATTCTATTCATGTTGTGATTGAAAATACTTGAATTTTCAAAGACAAAATAGTGAGTCTTTGCACAGTTGAAAATCCAAATCCAATCCAGTTCTTCTCTGTATTGTTTATTTAGATCTCTGTATTTCCTAGTCTTTTAAATGGATTTTTACATAAGGCTATGTGTTTTCTACTGAAATTGTGATTTCAAATCACCAGAATTGGTTTCTCTCTCATCTAAATGTTACATAAAAGCAGATCCCACATTTTTAAATTGAAACACAAAGTCAAAAAAGACTTCAACTTTGCGACTTAAATTTATCTCCTGTTTTTAATGGCAAAAGGTTTTGGTTTAAATGTAAGCTTAATTTGTACAGTATAAGTTTAAATGATTTCTTTATACTGGCTTCACCACTTAATTTATTGCCTTAGCATAGAAACTATGCCTTTGATATAATAATGAAAATTTTTTATCCCATTTCTGTGACTTCTGTTTGCTTGGCAATTGAAAATTAAGGCAGCCTTAGGTGTGTAAAAGAGAAGGGTGCTTAACAACCAGTATTAATTGAAAAGTAATAAGCATTATTTCTGTTGCAGTCAAGAAGACAGAGGAACTTAATTTACCCTATGGCCGGCCCAGGGTTCTGCAGAAAAGACACAATTACTGCCTCCTTTACCATTACCGCTACGTGAGCGGGTACAGCAGGGACTACAGGATGTCTCTGTGGAGTGCCTACACTGTTGGCAAAGATGTAAGTATGAGAAGAAAGATTAGAAGCAACCTTGAAAAGTAAGAATCTTGAGTGTCAGTTATTCCTGAAGGCTTCTCCTGGTATGAGAGTCACCATGGTGGTGGAGTCACCACCCGTGGATGTGTTCAGGAACCGACCAGGCACTTAGTGCCATAGTCTAGTTGACAAGGTGATGATAAGTCAAAGACTGGACTCAATTATCTTAGAGTTCTTTTTCCAGCTGAAATGAGTCTGTGATATTATCTCCCAGGGAACTAAGTTGAACCACACAACATATAAAGTGGAAATTTGTGTGAGGTTTGCTATACTAATAAGGATTGGCTTTGACTCTTCTATTTCTCAGAATGAAACAGTTTTGCCTCCAGATTGAGCAGATCCACCAGGGAGCGAGGAGTCCATCGCCATTGGTATAAAATCCCTGGGAGACTGCACTGGTAGCATAGGTCTGCTACAGCAGTGCTGTCAGTGCTGCCCTTAAAAACTGGCCTCAATGTGGGTTTCATAGTCTTAAAGCTGTTTGTAATGTGGCAGGATCCTTTTGAAAAAGTAATCTCAGGACAATCTTGAGCTGTTCATGCCCTGATATGATCCTTCTTTCAGAATATAATCCTGATTGGGGAAAAAATAAATCCGTGAAAATAAATCAGGTCTTTGTGGTCCTGAACCCTATGCTTAAGATACACCTGTTCATGCAGAGCACTGATCTGATAAACAAAAGTTTTTTTCAAATTGGCCTTTCCCATTCAGAGAAAATTTAGAAGCCAGATCATGCTTAAAAAGAATTAGGACAGTAGAGAATATTTTTCAATTTGATTTTCTGGAAATCATAGGTTTTAAATAATGGTTGTTATAATTAAATTTGGCTAAACTCTGGCAAGATTTACTTGATCCTAAATATTTTAGGGGGAAATGGCATGAAGCAACCAGTTACTGTAACAAGTGGCCCACACACCTATCTGTCAATTATGTGAGTCTATCAGTCAGTAAATCAGGTTGTCTTTAATGGCACCTCTAGGTTCTCTTTTAGAAGATGTTATAATTGACTAAAATGTTGCAGTTCTATTCACTTTATTTCCAAGGTCTATGAAGTAGATGGGAGGGCTTGTTTTCTGCTGACAGAAGAGGAACAATTCTTGCATCTTAGTTTAGCCCTTCACACTCTTAAAGGCAGCTGAAGCTAGACATTTAGAGTTCTGCAGTCCTTCATACTGAGAGAATTATTGTAAGTCAGCTTTCACAATGATACTTTCTTCTTGTTCACAGGACAAATGGGTTTCTTCTACAGGATCTGCCTCCAGCTGTTTACACAAAGATGTTCGTATTTCACAGAATCATAACCACACCTGTTTGTTTTATAACAATCATCCTCGCCTAACTTATGGATTTCTTGCTCCTCCAGGTAAGTACTTTGTCTTCATTGTATAGCATATCTGATTTACAGGATTTGTAATGTAGGAGGTGTAGTCTTTTGTCCTTGATAAGTAATCAGAATATGAAGTAGTCGTTGCTGAATTGTTGCAGTTCACTTCAGCATATGAAAAGGGTAAACATTTTAGATGCTTCAGCACCTGGTGGGTTGTCCAAGGTCACTTAGTACTTCCCAGAAGTTTCAAAACTTATCATGTTTCTAAAGCGACGTCTCACAGAAGAAACTGGGAGGAACATGTAGACATTGAATAAAGTCCAGCAAGCTGGTAAATTGCAAATTCACTATGTATACGTGGATAAATTGTTTGTGAACTGTTGTTGACCTGATATGGAAGTATTTATATTGAGTGTACTGCATTGACTATCCAGTAGCAGGTTCTTTAAACATCCACATCAAATGTAGTTTGCAAAGTTTCAACAGAATCTTATCTTCAAGCCTAGATTCTGCAGTCAGGGAAAGTTAGCCTGACACTCATGAATTTTATTCCTTTCCCCACAATTCAGAAGCCTGTTCTGATATTTTTAAATCTCATGAGATTTGCCAACTGTACATCTGACAAGTATAATTGCTGCTGCTACTAAGATTATTTATTTTAGATAGAATCCAACATGTACTGAAGTCAGCACTTACACCCACATCGGTTTTGGAAAATTGAAGTTAGGTCAGCTCCATCTCAATGTTATTACACTGATCACTAAAAGCATGAAAATGCAGGTTTAAAATAACAAATCCATGTAATTAATTGTCCTTTTTTGTTTCAGATTTTATGATGGATGCAAAGAAACCTCACTACGATGCCTTGCTTACCAGCAACATTGTGCCAATGTATCCTGCATTTAAAGGTATTTTACTTGCCTATTTCATGTCCACAGTCAAACAGAAGACTGCTGGTTTTGTGCTTGCTTCCAAACCATGCAAATGACTCCTGGTTCCTGGGAGAGAGGGAACATGAGATGACTGGCTGACAGAAAATAAGTATATTCCTGGTGAAAAAGATGGATAACTGTGGAACTTCTACTGGAAAAAAAGAGATGTCCTGTTTCGTAATGGAATAATGTTCAATTCTTAATTGTAATTTAAAATATTATATAGGTTAGATACTTACCAGCTTATAGGTGTGAGTGCACAGGCTAGCCAGGTCAGCTTGATAGTGGGGCAAAGCACAGGCAGGCACGGTCTTCTCTGGCCATTCCTCCTCTAACCTCTCCTTGGTTTGGTTTCCAAACTAAGGTCCCAGGGGAGCAGCATCACTATGCCTCAGTCAGGTTTGTGGTTAGGGTGACTGTGAAACCACAATGTCAGGACATGGTGCAGTGAATGCTGCTGCCCTGTTGGATACAACTTTTAACATTAGCAAACACCTGTAGAATTTGTTATTTTCATAGCTTATCATGTCTGTCTGTACTCCACTGAACACTCTGCAGAGTTGTATTAGCAGCTTCTATTGTGAAGATTGTTTCCTGATTCCATTACTGTGTTTCAGTGTTATGGAACTACTTCCATCAACACCTGCTACCTGAATATGCTGCAGCCAGGAATGGTGTCAATGTAGTCAGTGGTCCTGTGTTTGATTATGACTCTGATGGGCTCTATGATACCCAAGAAAAGTTGAAAAGGTGAGAACCTTTCGCATTCTAGTCCTTTGTTTCTTTCCTCCATTACTGGTCTGTTAGTAATTATTATCCTTGTTCAGAAAGACACACAAAAGGTCCTAAGCAGAAAAGTAAGTTCAGGAAGAAGCAACAAGCACGAAGAGAAAAATGTACCTTCAAAATGTGCCATCCTAATCCTGAAGGTGGAGTATAAGAGAAGCTGTTGCATGTGGAATGATGTCCACCAGCCTGAAAACTTAGGACACTGCCATTGCCTCTAGGAGAGGACAAGGCAAGGGCTTATCGCTGGTGGCATGATTGATGCTTCCTGAGCTGGCAGTGTTCCACTACAAGTTGTGGGTTACACCAGTTACCAAAATTGGTTCAAGCTAGCGGGCAGGTAGTTTCCTGGACTCAGGCTGAACTTTTCATCTCCTCTGGAGTTTTACACATTTTTATGGCAAATCAATTTGTCATACCTCATCAAACTTGTTACTTAAATCAGACTACAAGCCAAACTCTATTTGCAAGAATAGTAATCTGGAATTTTCCTTCTCGATCTAAGATTTCTTTGGGCAAAATGAGTGAATTTCTAAAATTGAATATAGCTGAATGTTGTCATTTGATCTTTGTGCAAGTATGATTTGGTGGATTTACAGAAAGATCTTTTGTATTTCAGATACCCTGGCAGTTCAGAAGTTCTAGTTCCAACACACTTCTTCATTGTGTTAACTAGCTGTAAAAATACTTCCGAAACTCCTCTGGAGTGTGAAGGGTCTCTAGATGCCTTGTCTTTCATTGTACCTCACAGAGAAGACAACAGTGAAAGCTGTGCAGTAAGTAGTCTGTTTGGTCCCTATAAACTCTTGAAGTCAGGCTGGAGTTTGTTTTTTGGATATCAGTGATTAACTGGTTAAAGCCTGATTAAAAAAATGGTACAGTCTAGGTGCTCATCCTGAGAGACAAGACAATATTTTTGCAAACAGAATTATGTCAAAGTCTGTGAATATGATCAAATGGGAAAACAGATCTGTTCAAAGAGCAAAACTTAGAGCTAGCAGAGTGAAGTCAGGGTATGCAGAGACCATCAGTGTGATACATACATAGACTTCTGTAATGCAACTAATGACTTAGCAGTCATCAACTAAGAAGGATGAAGAACTTGTAAGAGGAGTCACCCACAACAAAAGGTCAGTGCTAAGGCCAAATGCATTCCCAGAAGGAGAAGACACAGATGTTCCTGAAGAGCACTGGTTGCATCTAGTTCAGATATCTTGGCGTTGTGGTGAGAACAAACAAAACTTCACACCATATACACCTGAAAAAGGTGTGGGAAGTGTATAGACCCATACTGCAGCAAGGAATTAGAGTCAGGCACAGCTCTCAGAAATATTTTTATGATACAGATGGTAGATGCTGGACCTAACTTGCCATTTCCCATTATCACTAACTGGTGCAGCTACAGGTTTCGTATACTTGAGGAGGTAATAGCAAGAACTAAATTCAGACGAGCTTCTAACTATGTATGATCATGCACACTCCGTTTGTTGGATGTTTGCAACAGTTACTGGTTTCTGTCTTTATAAAACATCAAAATGTCTTTTTTTAGTAGATCAAATGCATCTCAGGAGAAAAAAAAAGTTTTACAACCCCTTTTCTTTCCTCCTCTATCCCAATAGGATGGCAAGTCTGAGTCCATGTGGGTTGAAGAGAGAATGAAGTTTCATACAGCTCGGATCAGAGATATAGAATTACTTACTGGACTCAGCTTCTATCAAGACAGAAAACAACCAATAACTGACATTTTACAGTTAAAAACATATTTACCAACTTTTGAGACAGTCTGATTTTTCCTATGGAATGTTGTTATTCATTTCACAACTGATTTGTAAATAGACTTTTTTTAATTAATGAGAACTTTTTTTAAAAAAATAAGCTGGAACTTTTATTGAGAACTCTTGACCAAAATGCCAGTAGAGAGGAGAGTGGGTGCCATATTTGTATCTCAGGGACTCCTGATGGACTATGCTTGTGACACAGGATGGCAGCTCCTGTCATTCCCACTTGGATGTGGTAGAACCATGTCCATTATTATGCTAACATCATTTGGTCATCATAGTCTGAGACACGAACACAAATGTTATCTTTGATATGCACTGGAGAGGGAGAATTTTATAAAACATGATTTATGATCAGTATTCTACTTCAAAAATTCAGATAATTAGCAAATGCAGTTCTGGGAAAGAACTACAGTCTTGGTGATCATTGAAATCTAAACAACAGCACTCTTCTCACTCCAGTTTTCCTTGAAGTGTGAATTGCATTCTGAACTTTGGGTCTCATAAAACAATGCAGCGTTATGGTGCAAGAAGCTATACTGAGGTTAGTAGGACTGGTAACAAAACCTTCCCCCACATGGCAGAGAAGCCTGGCTACAGGAGTTCTGTGGGCTGGGAAGCCTTGGTGCGTTGCTGCCCTCTGATGGCTCCAGCGCTGATGGGGGATGCACAGTTTGTATGTTCATTCATCCTCTGGACTGGTGGGTGTAGCATGCATCAAGTCACCTGTAAATGACAAGAAACTATGTCAGGAATATGTCTCAGCTCCCAGAAGTAATTATCTTCAAGCTAAACTTAGATTTGATGAGAAGATTTTGCTTTATTGAAGTAAAGATGTGTTTCTCTGTTTGGTACATGTTTTTGTCAGCTATGGTTTTGAAATCCCATTTTTGAATGCAGATGCTGTCAAAGATGCAAATTCTGAAGAAGCTTGTAATGACCTTTCTTGGAAGCTTTCAGGCTACATAAACAGCTGCTACAGGCACTCAGGAGTGTAAGAACTCCCTCCTTTTCCAGTACACTTATCACCTTTGTAATTCTCCTACTCTTTAAAGCTGATGACCCAAAATTGGCTCTGTTATGTATAAAATTCAGCACAGTCAATTTCACATTTATGATCTTCTCATTTAAAAAGGAGAAAATACATCACGCACAAGTATGTCAGAAGAATGAAGAGCCTGTAACTGAGCAGAGGCATTTGACCTTATAGCTTGGTCGGGGCATGTTGAAGGCTGGATTCAGAGCCTGCTGAAGTCAGAGGAAGCTTTTCCATTAACTTCAGTTTGAGTGGGCTGAAGTTCTGGGACCATTTTTTCGTTTAACCAAGTGTATTTTCTTGATCTTATGTTACAAGCATGATTTTTTTTTTCTCAAGTAGTTTCACTGTGTGAAATCTAAATGTGTTGTAGCAACCTCACATCACAATAGGACTGTGACAGCATTATTCAGTGTAACTGCTTTGTAATGTTGCCTGTGACCAATAAACCCATCAAAAGTACTATGCTGTTTGTGACCCTTTCTGTACCAAATGCTACTGACTGGTGCAGTTATAGAGCACAATTTCACTTTTTTGGAGGGGGATGGGGGTTGCTTCATGAATTGAACATAATTTCTCCAACTGTAATGTTGGAGAGGAAGTAGGAAGAAAGATGGTCAAGATGTTACTTTTTTTTTTTTTTTTTTTTTTTTTAGTAAGTGGTACACTCTACTGAATACAAATAGATATGTTGACATCTTAAGGTGATGCCAGTTTCCATTAAGAGGCAGGGCCAGCCAAGCTCCTGGATAAAAATGGAACCAGAGAGTCTTCAATCATGTGACTTCTGGTTTGACCTTTGATTTTGGAATGGAGAGCAGTTGTGAAAGCTATTATGGTCATCAAGAGAGGCCAGGAGCTACGTGGGGTTTGGGATGTGGCTTTGCCAGAAATTGACAAGCCAAACTGACAATGAAGGGAGTTATTCTCATGTAATTTTAGTGTAATATTTCTGCTGATTTAATTTCTTCTTTGATTTTTAAAGACATTTGTAATGGTGGTGCCAGAGCATATGAACAAATGCTGGTGCTGGTCCTGTTATCCAGTGGCTGGTGATACCCCAGGATGACAGATACCAGGTTGTCTTTTTGAAGCCTGATGGACCCCAAGGAGCATCCTACAGCCACCATCAGACTCCGTTCTGAAAAACTCCACAGCTTCATCCATCTGGATGTAAAATGTGTTCTGTTTCAGCTGGTGTATGGTATCTGAACTTGTCCTGGTTCCAGCCAGGACAGGGTTAATTTTTGCAGGAGCCAGGAGAGGCATGGCCAGCACCATGAGATTATTCTATAGCACCTCACACCACACGGGGCAGGAGGGGTTGGGTTCCTTGCTGCTGCCTGGTGGTGGGGAGTACTCACTGCCAATCCCTCACCTGTCTTGTGCAGTCTGTTACCAATACTGTTGTTGTTACTGGTTGTTTTCTTACCTCATTGCTGTTTCCAGTAAATTGTTCTTATCTCAACCTGCCATCCTTACCTTTTGTGCCTCTCATTCTTCTCTCCATCCTGCAGCAGGGATGAGATGGGAGGGAAGGGGAGAGTGAGTTAGTGGTGTGTGGTTTGGAGTGTTTCAGTGGGAACACTAAACTGGGGAATGCCATTCCTAAACCATGACAGAGTTCCACTAAGCATTTTCAGTAGGTGAAAATGAAAGGTGACATGTGAGATGGGTGTCAGTATTACTCAATATAATTGCTTCTTTGTTGTGTAGTCGGGCCTTCTTTCAAGTGAGAAAGGCAGAGGAAGAGCAGACTTCAGCTCATTTGTCTGGATGTGCCTAGAAGTGAAATGTGTCACAAAACAAGTAGAGTTGTGCCTTCAGGGGTCTTCAGGTGGTACAGACTTATATCACTGGTTCCTACTGCCAGTAACTGAGAGGTCATTTGCTTAACTAATATGTTGGGGTTTCTTGCTCTTATTTGCCTCTGGTTCTACCATGTTTAAAGAAAATGAAGCAATATCTAACTGTCTATATTTCAGACAGGCCTGTTCTTGTAAATCTCTTCTCAAAACATCCAGAATACACTAAACCACTGTGTCCAGCCCAGTGCACAGCAGCCATCTGCTAAGGGCACCTGCCAGAGGCTACCCTGTGTCATCTGGTGAGTGGGTGGCCTGGGTTCCTGCCTTTCCTTAGTCTGAGGAGATTCAAAATACAAAGTTATCCCTTTAAATACAAGGTTTTAAACCATACTCAGCAAGTTGGGAGGAGCTACCCATCTGCTGCATGGGAAAATGAGGTTCATGGGGACCAGAAGTCAGAAATATAAAAGAAAGCCTCAATCTGTGACTCTGTGGTTAGGACGCTCAACTAAGAGGCAAAAACCTCATTTCTGACCTCCTTTCTTTCAAAGTCTGCTGCAAAGCTCAGGCTTGATGCTGAGGAGGTACCTGTGCCAGAACGAGTTGCCCAACATACCACTCCAGAGTGGATGCTCAGGAATAAGAGCACCGTGAGGAACTTCTAGTGCCGAGGGTCACAGGGCAGCTGCTGTAACACTCTGTGCCCACAGCAGCACCACTAATGAGTTTGGGAAACCAGCCCAGGGCTCATGGTGAGCTCTATATTCAGAGCTTTTACTGCTGGGCTGTGGTAAACTGTTTTTGCCCTTCTGAGGAGTTCAGGGGCAGAGCCAGTATGAGTCCAGCAATTTATTAAAGCATGAGTTTCCAAATACTTGTGTTTGTTTGCCAGCAGCAGCAACAGCATCTCCTGCTTACCCTCGCATACCTTGTGGCGATGTCTGGGAGGTGTTGGAGCATCACGCTGAGATGGCTTGTGTACCATGAGTGGTACATCTACCAGAGCTCAGGAACCTCTATATTACAGGAAACCAGTCCAGGTTTGGCATCCTGTGACTCAGACTCCCTGGAAAGGAGTTGAGTCCCTTGCTGAACCACTGTGAGTCACCACACCAGGCTCGAGCCTCAGGAAAGGCTGCTATGGAGACCACGGACAAACTTGGAATAATTATGGCAGCCTGGAAACAGATTTTAGAGGATACCATTGCAAATTGTTGTATTCCTCCTCAGCCACAACATGTGTCAAATTTGTGTTGCCATTTATTGCATGTTTAGGTCTCTCTATTTTTAATTTACTGAAATACAACAAATACAGTGAGATGCAAGAATTTTGAGTCACCCCAAAACTCCAGGCTGATCTCCTGATCAGAGGACAGCAGAATTGCCTTCTGGTCATGTCCATAAGGCACATAGGCATGGCTGACAGTCATAGAATCAGAATCATTCTGGCTGGAAAAGAGCTCTAAGATCACAGAGTCCAGCCACTAACCCAGCACTGCCAAGTCCACCATGAAACCATGTCACTAAGTGCCACGTCCACACATCTCCTAAATTCCTCCAAGGATGGTAACCACTTCTCAGGGCAGCCTATTTTCTGATGCTTCACAAACCTTTTGGTGTGGATATTTTTCTACTATCCAAACTAAAACTCCCCAACTTCACACTGTTTTCCTCTCATCCTTTCACTTCTTATTTGGAGGAAAAGGCTGACCCCTACCTGGCTACAAACTCCTTTCAGGCAGTTGTAGAGAGCAATAAGGTCTCCCCTGAGCCTCCTTTTCTACAGGCTAAACACCCCCACCTCCCTCAGCCACTCCTCATAGGACTTGTGCTCCAGACCCTTCACCAGCTTCATCACCCTTCTCTAAACTCACTCTTGCATCTCAATGTCTTTCTTGGAGTGAGGGGCCCAGAACTGAACACAGGATTCAAGTCATGGCCTCACCAGTTCTGAGCACAGGGGTGATGATCCCTGCTCGGTCCTGCTGGCCACACCATTGCTGATCCAGGCCAGGATGTCATTGGCCTCCTTGGCCACATGTGCACAGCTGGCTCACATTCAGCTGCTGTTGGCCAGCACTCCTCAGTCCTTTTCCATCAGGCATCTTCCCAGGCACTCTGCTGTAAACCTGGAGGGTTACATGGCATTGTTGTGACCCAGGTGCCAGGCCCAGCACTTCACTTTATTGTAATTGGTCTTGGCCCATCAATCAAGCCTGTTCAGATCCCCCTGCAGAGCCTTCCTGCCCTACAACAGATCGATATTTCCACCTAAATGGGTGTCATCTGTGAACTGACTGAGGATGCACTTGATCCCCTCATGCAAGTTCTCAGTGAAGATGTTAAACAGGATGGTCCCAGTACTGAGTCTTAGGAAACACCATTCATGATCAGCCACCAGCTGGATATAAATCCATTCACCACCACTGTCTGGACTCAGCCATCCACACATTTTTACCTGGCAAACTGTGCCCCCACCCAAGCCAGTTTCTCTGGGAGAATGCTGTGGGAAATGGTGTCAAAGGCTTTACTAAATTCTAGGTAGACAGTGGCCACAGCATTTCATAAAAGGAGGTTGGTCAAGCAGGATCTACCTTTTTTAAGCCCATGCTGGCTGGGATGATCCTTTGGTTGTCCTGTACATGCCATGCTATTGCATTCAAGATGATCTGCTCCGTGACCTTTCCTGGCACCAAGGTCAGCCATGTATTTTCCAGATCTTCTTCCAGCCCTTCTTGCAGATATGTGTCACATTTGTTAGCTTCTCATCTAGTTGTAATGAGTCTCTGCATTTGTGGCGCTCTGGCAAAGCCACGCTTTAGCACCAGCCTCAGTCTGAAGCTTGACATAGAATTTCTTTAAGTCTCTTCAAATGTCTCTGCTGGAGACCTTACCTTTGCCATCCTGCATCTGTGCCAGAGCTTCGAATTTCTGTGTGGCAGGGTGATGAATTAATTTTTAAGTCTTGTGGCTTGGCTTCTAAGCCTTTTGCTGGCTGCAGAAGATGGCACAGGCCAGTATAAAAATTTAATTATGCTCTTTGTTACAGTCGTGTAACTAGGCCTAAAACTGTATTTACTCTCTTTATACGGAGAAAGAAATGATATACACTTGATTCTGGTGTTCAAAATAAATTGTTTATGGACGCAGATACATTACACTTTGAATGAATAGCGAACACAGCTGCATTTGCTGATGCTACCTGGCCCTCTTCTGGCCTGACCTGGAATAACTGGGAAATTATCTGTTTTGCTCAGTGTACATTTTCTAAGGAAACATGGCCCCAGGACAATAGAAATCCAGGCAAACCACTTGAAAAGAATGGGCTTTCCTAGGCTTCTTAAGAAGTACTTTCCATTCTTGTAATTAGCTAATACACCTAGTAGAATTTTTAGAGATGAGAGCATGGGGAAGCCTGAATTACTGAGGTGCAAAGAATCAAAATTCTGCAGAAAAAGGTTATGCTATCATTTCCTATCACTGAGGAAGTTTTTACTTTCCTGTAGATTACTGTATATCCTGTTTATGAAACATGCCAGTGGAATTTTCTGGTATTGTACAAGTGAGCTAAAATCACTTAAAATGCACGTTGCTAACTCCCAGTGCTGGCTTCAACAGAACAGAAACACAGTGTAACTCTGTATCAACCATTTAATTACTTAATCCCAATTGTTCCTGTAATGCCTTGCAGAAATGGATGTCGTCTTGGAGATCACATATGATAAACCGGGTTGTTCATAGTTTTCTCTCAAAAAAAAACCAAACCAAAAACCCGACAAAAACCAAACTCAACAAAAAATCCAAGAAGAGTAAAGCATGACCCCAGACTCCCTGCCCCCATATGCTGCAAGTTCAGAACATATTGACATCTTTTCAGATTCTGCACTAGGTTCCATGTAGCTCCTTGACATATAGCTTCCTTAAATACAGAAAGTGTGGAGATTCCCACAACATCCACAATGACTCCTTCACAATGATCATTTGCCAAACAATCATCTACATCAGAATACTGAAGATGAATAATTTTGTTATGAAAAACACGATGGTGAACCCGAAGTATTACAAGAAAAACCCCTACATGTAAGAAAAAGCCATGTGGAATTTAGTATCAGAGTCCACAAAAATTGCAAAGCTGTAGTTATTTCAGCAAGAGTGCAAACGCTCCATTACTGAAAGGGTATCAAAAAAGGTCAGTGCTTTGGCTGTTGGAGGGAATAGGTGTATCAGCTGAGAACAATCACACAGCTTCTTAAAAAAGAAAAAGCAGTAACATAAAGATGGTTTTGGCCAAAAAGACTTGGATAAACATGTGACAAAGAAATAATTTCCACTGTTAATAAGAGAAATTTTGAGTTGGTTGATGGCAAACACTCTCCTAAGGCCTCACCTTTAGAAGCAACACATGCATTGATTTTAGCTCTCTACTTGGAAGACTTTTTTTTCAGATACATAATATATAGCATATTTTGATGGTATAAAAGGTGACACTGCATGTAGGTAATGATTTTGTTGGAGTGTATGTATGATAAGAATTTCAAAGCCATCCTGAAAATAGCTAGAACATCAGTGTTAAGGCTGAATCACAATGCAGAATATGTATATGGGGAATATGGTGCACGGGAGAGAAGTTAACATGAATATGTTCTTAGACCTGTTTGGCTGAGCCACTATCTTTTACATAAAAAAAGAGGCAGAAGGATTTCTGTGTAAAGCAAACTGTGTAAGCAGATGTTTGCCCACCCCGGATTCTCAAGCCAGGAATGTGAAAGCAGTACTTGTGGACAGGTAGTTATGGGATGTAACTCTTGGAAGGGATTTAGAAGCTGAAGAAATTGCTCAGTTAGGACCAAGCTGATGGTGAGCACAAAGCTGGGCCATCCACAAGACTGCCTCCTTTCCAAGAAGGGGGGTGGCACTAGGAGACTTCAGAGATTTTTCTGATGCTTGCCTGACTGAGTGGTACTGATATCTCAAGGCCTCTGGGTCCTGTGCCAGGTTTGAGATTTACTGACCATTTCCAGCCAGGTTAGTTAAAAAAAGCATTGACAAGGGTCTTGTCAGATCCCTTATTAAAAGCTGAAGAAGACACCTTGTTAAAAGTTGTTCACCCGGGGAAGGTGATTTGAGGAAATGTGTCTCTAAAAAGCCTCGGTTCTTTGTTCATGCAGATGAGGTGCAGAGTGCTGTTAAGGAGCAGAGTAAGGAAAGCAAATCTCAGATGATTCTCTGGTTCTGAGTGACTAAGAATGGCCAATCCATCATTGCTACTATTGAACAAAGTTATTATTCAAATGAGTTGTAGAAAACATTCTAACTCTTAAAGGAAGTATATGGACCTTACAAACAGCATTCTTACCACCTTTTTGAGTCTCAGTAGTGTAGCAGTCCATGTACCAGACCCTGCTCCACAATTTGATTGGGCAGTTGACAGCTGCAGCAGACACAATCCAGAGAAAATGGCACAGCAGCCCTCTGGCCCATTTGTATGTCCAAATCCATTTCACATTAATGGGCCTCAAGTAGGGAGCTGGATCAGTTTTTTTAGAGTAGGTTTGGGTTAGATCCAGAGTATCAGAGTCCAAGACCTATTTTGCAGACTAAACCTACACAAAATGGATGTGACTCATTGTCTATGCATGAAGAAGAAGTTGAAGAAGTCAGGAGGCAATTTGTCCCTTTCAACAATTTAACCCAAAAGTTTATTGTAACATAATTAGTCAACTGGAAAAAAAGAAATGTAATTACATAAGATAATCTTATGGATTTCTGCAGATCCCCAAAGCCCACACCTAAATCTGGATCCACTTAAGAAGTAGAAGCAAGTTCTGCTCATCCTAAAACTTGAACCTTGGAGTGTTGATTAGTGTTAAAGAAGTGTGCAAGAAAAAAAAGGAAGACAATTAAAATATACTCTCCTTTAACATTGTCTTTAATAAATGAACCCCTCTTTCTGAGTATTTTTCCAGGTTCCTGCTGGCGAAAACTATTGTGATGTATTGTGACGTATTGTGATTTGTTCCTCCAGGGTGGGTGCCTCACACTTTGGGGGTTTCATTTTCTATATCTTTAATTTAGATAACAACGATGCAATGATATCTAAGTAAAACATGGTGCTCAGACAGAACAGTGTAGCTGCTACTTTAATACTCTTTGAGAAAATAAGAAAGACTTCCTATATTCCAAACAAGTCTACGCTATGTCCACGTCATCCCTAACAACAAAATAGCATGAATTGTTTCGGGCGAGTAATCAAATACCATCCTCCAAAGAGCACAACGAGTTTGCTTGGTTTCACTTGTACGGAGGCAAAGTTTGCACCCGGAGCAAAAAGCGGCTACAGAGCGGCCACACGGTGTCAGTGTGATGCAGAGAAAAGAGCCCGATCTCGTTCCTGGGTCCGGCGTGAAGTCTGGCAGAGCCCTGTGCCAGCAGGGGCTAGACAGGGTCTTTGTAGTAATTTGGTGTTCAGGAGTTGATCGTGTGATACTGGTCCAGGTCGGGTATTAGGTGCTAGCTAGAATAAATACGGCATACATTGCTGCACTTCCTACACTATAAACAGCATAATCTACCAGAAATTATATGCTCCAAAGTTACCTCATCAGTGAAGCCACTTTTATCTAAATGAACTCATGAAATGAAACGATGGACCAACTTTTGCCTCCTTCTTGTTTTGGAAAAGCAGACAGACAAAATAGAGGTGCCTGTGTTTCTTTATTTTCTGTCTAAAAGACAGGATGTTTTTGTGCAATCCTACTAGCCCACAGCTTGTCCTGGTGTGGATGTACAGGGCAAAAAAATATTCCAAGACTGGTTTAATGAAGTCTAATAAATAATCTTAGAGAGATTTTAGGCATAACTGTAAACTATCTGGAAGAAGAACCTGCTGCCTCTCACAAACAGCAGTAACCGTACAGCACAAAGAGATTTTATCAGGCAGTTGCTTGTTTGTCTCTGATTTGTGTTGAGAGGGCCATTGTATATGTCTGTGTGTGGTTGTTAGCAAATATACATATTGTTTCTAAATTGTTTTGTGATAAGGTCTTTGGAGAATGCCAGGCAGAAGCCAAAGAAAACATTACATAAATAGTCTCTAATTTGCTTTCCAACTGTATGAAATTAAAGCACTCTTAAGGACAGAAGAGTCTTGCATTATTTCTGCATGTAGAAAGTCCACTATTTCTTCATGCAAAACCCAAGCTTTTACATAGATAGTCCGTGCATTCTTAAGGCTAGTTGTACTTCCAACTTATTCGTTATATTCTTGCAGAAGTCAGAAAAGCCAGAACTAAAAATCTCCATTGCATACAATTATCCAAAGGGTAACATGAGCACACCCACATCTGTAGAGTAGAATATTGTATAAGGTGACACATTTATATTATAATTGCATCTTCATGAGAATAGCTACATAGTTCAGAGAGCTACAGTGGGGATGTCTGCGTGTGTAAGTGCTTGAGTGTGTGTAAGATGAAACTTCACAGAATATCCTTACTTGAGATGTTTTCCATGCTGACTAGCTCTAAGTCAGGCACCCTCTTGTGAACTGGGATAGCATTGCCAATTCTTCTCTAACAGCATTTCCTGGTGTCTGTAATCAAAAGACTGTAAAATAAAATGGCACTTCTAGGTTGCTCTTTGGTACTCCTGTGGATCATGAGGACAAGCAGCAATGCTGTACCTGTAACACAGCAAGAAAAGCCAAATGTTGTTTTTCCTTGAAATACTTATCCTAGGTGACTTCTCACAGGCATAAGACATGCTGGGACCCATTCAAGACCACTGGCTGGGGCATATTCTTATCTATGGAGTTCTTTCCAAAGTGATGACTTATTGGCTATGGAGCTGTGGCTGGAAGAATCAATGGAAAGAAAGAAAAGTTTCATTTCTATGCCGTCATATGAAAATCCTTTGAGTCATGGGTAAAGAAAAATCTCAGTTGAGCAGATTCCCCCAGATGGGCAACAACAGCTGAGAGCTTGATGAGGAAACCCACTGAGAGACGCTCGTGGCAGTTCCCAAGATAAGATGAGCTGGCTTTCTTCATTAACTCCTAACACATCAGATTTCATAAGCTTGATCAACTTAATGACCTTGGAGTTTTTAACCTCACAACAAGCTTAGAATTAGAACAACAAGTATAAAAAAAAAGGCCAAATATGACTTCTTACTTATTTCCACTGCTCTGCATGTTTGTTCTCTTGCATGTGTGTTTGTGAGCATTAAGTCAAAACAAACGCTCTTTTCTACTGAGATCAGTGAACTTTAATACTGACCTTCTATAGAGTGGCAGAATTTGGAAAGTTGTCAGGATAGATATTGTCTCAGCAAGACCGTGTACTTTTATTCTTTGGCTTTACCGGATGTAGTGGTCCTCAACTATTCTCATGCTTTTCATCAAATACACATTTCTCTCTTGCTCTTGATTCATGGATAAGAAGGTGCAAACTTTGCACAGTAATATCTTTCTGTTTTGCCTTTGTTGCCTGTGAAGCTGATCCCCAGAGGTACAATTACCTGTTTAGCTGATCTGTTTTCTCTCATTTGACATTCCTTTCCTCTGGCCAGCCTCTCCACCTGAGGATGAAGCTGTGTGACAGCAGAGTATTACAGATGTCGTACCTCTTCTTGGATCAGTGAATGACTCAGTGCATGTGATGTAACCAAAGCCTGAGAGTTAGGGCAGAGCAAGTTCCTTCAGAGCATAGTATGCTAAATTAGAAAGCTCATGATGAGATTAACCTCATCAGAACACATTAAATGTCTTCTTCCTTGGTTAAGAGTAAAGATTTGGGGTTTTTTAATTGCATGATTTAAAAAATATGTAATTAAAAAAGCATACCTAACATCACATCACAGTGTACTAGGATTATATGTAATACCTTCCCAGATGTTACATTGTCTAAAGTTTGAATAATATTTCAGATCTATTTTGAATCCTTGTCTTTCATTTACCAGATACACCGGCTTTTAACTTCCCTAGTAGGTTGTACTAGGTTGTACTTTCGGCTGCTTACAGAACACTATCTTGTGCAATTTGTGCTCCTGCAAGTGCTTATTGCCCAGCAAATGCCAGAGGAGCCAGCCTGTGTCCTCCCAGGAGCCCTCCAAGGCACACAGCCCCATGCAGTTCCCCTAAAATAGTGCAGCCTTAGGATTTTGGGTCACAGGTGGTCTAAACCAGTCTGAGTGCAGTTATGTCAGTTAGCTAGGCTGACCTGAGTCCTGAAAACTGGCTGAAAAGCGGGTTCTTAGCATTCAGCTCAGGAGAAGGAAACCATATTTCATAGCTGCTGAAAGCTGCTAAATACCTGCTTTTAATAGGGCTAATTTAAACTAACAAACATTTATTTGGATTGCGCATTTCTTTCAGTGGCTCAATTAATGGGGCTGAGTAATGAATGGAGGCACCACTGGATTGTATTAGCCCTGCAGTACCATGTTAGCAACCTTTTGGTCCTGCTCAGGAGGCTGTAAAATGTTTTGTTCCTCACAATATAAACACCATTATACTACTATCAGAATTTACTTACCAGTAAGCAAATGTAAATAGTCCTGAAATTGGCACTGCCCCAATAACAGACAGGAGCTGAGGAATGCTGCCACAATATGCAGCCAGATGTTTCAGCGTGGGACATTTCAGAATGGGCCCAAATTCTCTACTCTGGGGATGTGGGCTTGGACCAGCAGAGAGAAGAGCTGAAAAAGCCGGGACTAACACTAAGGACTGCAAGCAGTTGTTTCCTGATGCAGCAGCAACTCTGAATAGTGCAGTGGAGATGGGACCTTAGTCATGCTTCTAAACTGTTCAAACACTAAATGTGTTGAAGGCCTTAGTACAGTTTGGGAACAGGTTCCTTGAAGAAATTCCTGGTATTTCCTGGTTCCAGGCAGGCTGAAAAACACTGTGAGAATGTAGTGGCTTTTGGTATGTCCATTTATGGACATGAATCAAAGGAACTGCAGGGAGGAAAAAAAGTGGAAAATGAGAGGAAAAATAAGTTAACTGAACTACTTCCTCTCTCAGATTCTTCTTGGGTTTTGGGCAAAGTCTTACAGTGGTATTTCATCCCAACTTCTCCCTGCTAACTACTTCCATATGTAGGCATAGTATAACATCAGTTAAAGCCACATTTAAGCACTGTTTTTAAAGAATTAGGTTTTTGGTGGTAGGATACAAAGTCAGAATGGTTGAATTATTACATATTCAGGTAAGAATAGTACTGTTCCTTCTTACATTTAATGTCCTTTTCAGTATAATGAAATGAGAGCTTTCTTCAAGTGCAAGGTCTGAAAAAGCTATGCTACATGAAAAAAATGCAAATGATCTAGTAAAGAGTATGCTATTTCTAGTGGTGTCCAAAAGTCAGTTTTCTCAGCTGAGTCCCCGTCTTTGTGAGACAAACAACTGGATACTGTTCAAAGACTTATTTGTTCCTGTGTGGTTGCGGACCATTAAAAGTGGCTCATTCTTGAAGACTTTTTAAACTAGTGTCTTTTGGATGTGTCTATGCTCTGAGGAATCTGACAAATTTCCATCTGGAGAGTAGAGCCTATTTCATATGAAAGGGCTGTAATCCGTGTCTGTTGTTCACATCTGTATTGTGTTAGAAAGCTAAGCTGCAAATCCATGCAAAAGTGTTATGGTACAAAAATCTGAAATACGATGGCTTAGAACTATTTCAAAGTATTTGATACTGTGGTCTACAGCCACCTTGAATTCCTGCTTAATATTTAATTCAGTACCTTTTATTAAATTAGAAAATTAGCAAATTGACTTTACAGTGATTCTTTACTAACTATATTATTAATATAGCTCGGGATTCATTTTAAGGAGCTAGTTATTGGAATGAATATAGTTTCATGTATGAATAAAGTATTTTAAAAGTACAGTAGCAAACCTGCACAATAGGATTTTCTGAGGATGCAAATTACCAAAAGCAAACTTCCAAAACAAGGTATTTTGAAAGGAATGTGCACCAGTGTTCTCTCCCATGTAAGTGACTTTGGACTTTTGAACTCAAGTTTTTATTCTTCCATCTATGCATCTTAGGCACAAAGAATGAAATCAGGAAACTTCTCTACGGTTGAAAGGCCCACATTGTAGCCACCATTTAAGATGCCATAAATTCCACACAAGGGCTCCTTTTTCCCCGGATACCTTTGAAAGAAAGTCTTACAAACAGTATGATGCCTACCTGCACCTCTAGGAGAGCTTACAACAAAATATTCAAATTTCTTTACCTTCAGAGATAAAACCTACAGAGGCCTACCACCTGTGAAATGGTGTAAAACGTATGCTTCTACATATGGTGTAAAATGTATGCTCCTTCCTGGAAAAAGGAGTGTCATTCATTATAATGCATACATGAGATTTATGATCCCTGATATGCTCAGGGGACAACAACAACTTGCTTAAAGGGTTTGCATATGTAGCATGGTCCCTTCTTTTAATTCATAGTGGCAACAGCAAACAACCATTAAAATGTTCTGACAGGCCCCTTCTGTGCTCTGCTGGCCTGTGAAACTGCAATAATGTGTCAGAGGCAGGCAAGGCAATTTCATCACCGCAGAATCAGGGAGAGGATAGCTAGTGGTCCTGGGCTGCTTTGGGGGAACCCTTTTGTGGGTGTCTTTCAGACAGCCGTTCCTCATCCAGAGCTCTGCTGCTGCTCTCTGACCCTCCAGCCTTGTTTGCCAGGCACAGCTGGAGGACAGTGCTAGGGGAGGCCACAGAGCTGTGTGGCTTGGGTGTTGGAGATACAGCCCACACTGCAGAGAGCCGGCAGCAGAACATGAGTGAATCTCATGGGCCCATGGCCATGAGGCCCATGGAAGTGATGTTATTAGGAAATGTCATTCATTATAATATCTGATACTAATTGGTAAAAGACTGCAAGGCAGATCTGTTCATCAACAGGCCTAAGCAGTGCCATAAGCACCCCCATCTCTCACAAGAATTAATCCCAACCTGCCAGGTACATTGTGCTTCTTTCTGTTCTGCTGATCCTGAGAGCTTCTGGAGGGATGGCTATGAATGAAGTCCACGTACATCCTGTCTTTCTGGAACTAGAAATGACATTTTTCTTGCTATTTGGGGGTGGAGCCACAGTAGTGGTCAGGTAACCAGTCCTTGGTGTTGTACGAGTGTTTGAAGCGTTTCCAGGGTGAACTGAATGGCTGCACAATATTCATAACCTGAAAAACAAATAGAGAAAAAATGCTGGAGTCTCAGAGAGCATAAGAGCCAGAGGTTACCTGAAAGTATTTTGTATGGGACATAGAAAGCCACTTCCTCATGCCAGGAGAATTCCTTTTATTTTTCAGAGGAAGTGAAAATGCTTCTATGGCCTTAAGCAGAGCCTGATGAAGCCACTGGCAAGACTCCCATTGACTTCCCATTAGTTCAGGGCTCTGTTGTTCATCATTAATCAAAGCTGGTGTTACACTGATCTGCTGCTAATGCTAGCTGAAATCAATGGGATTGGAAGGTGCTCAGAAAGGATGGACATTTTTGTAAGCTAACACTCTTTCAGCACCAGGAAATTCCAGATTGAACTTGTTTGCCTGAAAAGGATTCTTGTTGGAGAGCATGTTTTTTTCTGAAAACAAGAACTAAAGCTTCTAGTGCAAAGGTTAATTTTGAATTCAAAGAATCTCCTTGTCTTAATAAAGGGACAAAAAAGTCTGTTATTAATGTAGGACCCAGCAAAGGACTGAAGCTTTTCTTTTAGCTTCAGGGGGATGAGGCAAGCGACTCACAACTGCCCTTACACTAGTTTTTGCTTATTTAAGAAGAATGTTTGGACCATTATCAAAATGTGTAGCTCTTACAGTACTTCTCATCCTGTGGGCCTGCAAGAGTTTGAATCCTTGGACACTTTACACAGAACTGCCTCATATAATGATTTGTCCTGGTCAGCAGGCAGGAAGATAATCCATGTAATTGCCACCGGAGTTCAGTGCTGTACCATACCACACTCAGGTGTTAATTCAAGTAAAGCTACATCTAAATTAGCTCTACACTGCATGAAGGCTAAATCAGGTTTTTAGAAGCCCCTCCCAACCCATAGTATTCTGTGATTTTTATGACACAACTCATTAGCACTTCCCTGAGAATTGTACAAAATTTTGGACTTCTGGATTTGACTGTAGAGTCAAGAACCACTTCAATGCTTTTAGTAATCAAATATATTTTCCTTACCTTAGTTGAAAACAAATCTTAACCAGTGGAACACCTCAATGAAATTAAGCATGTTGTGTGGTATATTACAGCAGCAGTTGAATACCACGGTGACCAGCCAGCTCCCTTCAAACCACATGTGATGCATGGGAGACCTACTGTACTTTCTAATGCCATACTGGGCTTGGCAAAGCAAGCCTGGCCCATCCCTCCATTCTTAAATTCAGAAGAGTAACAAGCTACAGTTGGTTCACTAGTAACAGAATAAGTAAATCATTAGCTTATTCCTAAGTATATGAGCTTGCGGAGAAAGAACCCACCACACATTACTTGATTTTCATCTAGTGCAAAGGCAACCCCTTTAGAAATACGCAAAGGAATAGTGGAGACTAAAGGCAAATGAAATACCAAGCCATTTATATAAAAAATATAAATACTTTATTTTCAACTAAAAAGGTGCAAACATGTAACTTTTGGTCACACTTCTCAACAAATAAACTGTCCAAAAAGAGCCATAGTCAAAGAAAGAAACAAATGCTCAAGTGGAAAGACTGATGAGCTACAGAACAGCCATTTCTCTTAAAGCCACTTGTCTTATAAAGTAGTAAGTAAACATATTTTGCCAGATGAATGCTTTGTAACATTACAGGCACCTCAACTTCATCTTGACCTCAACTCACCATTTGGCCCTATCTGAACAATTTCCACTAGAGTATCTATTTCATGCTTTGAATGCATTGTCAAACAAGCTTTAAATCTTACCTATCTTGTTCCAAAAAAGAAGGCTATCATTGAACTTTCAAAGCATTAAACAAAAGCACAAAACTTTAAATTAATTTAGATAACTGTACAAATATATATACACATAGTATTTACAATATTCATAAAAAGTAGCTTGTTACAGGTAAATTAACTGCCACAAGCTGTCCAGTCTAATTGACATGATTCTGATTCTTGTTGGCCAAGCCATCCGAATCAGAGTGTCAGAGCTGAAACATTACTGTCCTGACTAACAGAACACCTTCTGCTTAGCACTTTGCTGGGTGTTTGCATTCCAGCTGTTGCTGTCTCTAAGCCAGCACCAGCAAACATGCTAATGGTCTCTTCTCAATTGCACTACTAGATGAAGCACACTGTACCACATTAAGGGAACATTTGCTTGAATCTGCTTTTCCTGCATATTTCCCTTAACCCCATCACACCACCTCAGGAACAACATGTTCTGAAGCTGTGTCTTGCTGTGGTCCCACTGTCCTTTTTACGTTCTTCTTCAAACCACCATTTGGGGTCAGTAGAAAAATTGTCTTAAGTCACATGGAGCAGTTTGTTGAAATTAAAAAAAAAAAACTGATTTAAATACCTTGTGCTATTGAATCATGTTTACAAAATGAGATGCAAATCAGTTCAAGTTGAGAATGTACTTAGCGTCTCCTGGCTTTACGCCATGTCTCCATACATCTTTCTGTAGTACAGAGACTCAAAGATGTCATTGTCTCCAGGGCAGTTGTAGTGGCACGCGCAGGTCTTGATGAACATCATTTTCCTCTTCATGATCTCCCCATCAGGGCACTTGAACTCCACGGGGAGGGTGGCTGTTCTGTGGGGTGTGCAGCAGCGCCCGTCAGTGCAGACACCACAGAACTTGGCTCTGTAGGTCTTCACGCTGGTGCAGCCAGACAGCTCAAACTTGACAGGCTTGGAGATTTTGGGGGTGCGAATGCACTTTTTGCCTTTCTGTTAAGATAGAAGTGAATACAAGATGCTTAGAAGGCAGGCTTTCACACAGCACACTAAGCTTGTGTTAAGGGCGAGAGGCAATGCTTAATCCTTACTCTACTATCATTAGGCAAGTCTCACACAGTGCCATAATCCAACATGACAGAAAACTAAGGACATGATCACCACTAGGGTAAAAGTCAAATTTCAAAGTAAACCACTTGAAACTGACTACCTGTTAGCACTGCACTTTTGGTCACTGTCTTTTTGCTAGTGGATGGAAGCATCCTAGTACAGCATACATAAAGATAACCCTATTTACCTTGATGTTCTCCTCCAGGTCTGCTTCACAGGGTCTGACCATGCAGAGTCTACTCTGTTTCTCCAGTCTGCAGAAGGCATTATCATTGGTGACCCTGGTAGAGATACCCATGCCACAGGTCTTGGAGCAAGCACTCCACTCTGTGGTCTGCACCAGGCAGTTGGCACGCATCATTGTTGGGTCAGGACCATAAGTGTCTTCCAGTCTGTAAGCTGCAGGGGACAGAAAACCAAAATGAGACCACTGCCTGACCTCAGCCCACTAAATGCTCCTTCCTTTTCCTGAGACATTCAGGCAGCTACACTAAATCTGTGGGGTGATTCCACTAACTGCAGCCCTCCAGCCTCTGCCCTGTGTCCACCCAGCCCACTGCCTTCAGCCTCCACGCAGGTTGCCCCCCTCCCCATCTGCAGAGAGCCCCTCACTCACCAGCAAGTGCAGGTCCCACGGCAGTCTGTTCTTTGGCCTCATCGCAGACCCACTCCTCGCAGCACTTTCCAGGGAGCTTCACCCGGCGTGGGTAGGGGCAGTCGGGGCTGGGCAGGCGGACGTCCATGCTGCAGAGGGGCACGCAGCCCACCGCGCCGTCCAGGCAGGTGCACTGGTACTTGCAGCTGCTCTGGAAGGACTCTCCGCTCCGGTACACCATGCCGCTGAACACGCACGGGGCGCCGTCCCGAGCTGCGAGGGGCAGGAGGCAGAGCGTGAGTCGGGCAGGCGGGAGTCTCGGAGGTTCCCCCTTCCCTCGCTCCCTGCCCGGAGGGACCCTGTCCCCGTTCCCGCAGCGGCCGGCAGCCCCGGCCCCCACTCACCGGTGCAGACGCCGATTCTGCGGTTGGCGGGAGAGCCGAAATCGCAGAAGAGCCCCTTGTGGTGGTCGCAGGGGTCGCGCTCGGTGCAGAGCTCGCCCAGCTGCTTGGCGCAGACGCGGCAGCAGCCGCAGCCGTCGAGAACCAGGGAGACGCCGGCGGGGCAGGTAGGGCCGGGCCCTGCGCCGCACTGGCACTGCCCGCTGCACTCCTGGCCCTGAGCCTCCTGCAAGTCCCGCGGGGACAGAGAGAAAAGAAGAGAGGGAGCGTCAGAGCCGCCGGCGGGACCGCCCGGACGGGGCAGGAGCGGCGGCGCGGCGGGCAGCAGCACTTACCGGGCTGAGGAGAGCGAGCAGCAGGGCTACCGCCAGCGGGGCGAAGGTGCTGGGAATCATTCTGCAGCGGTCAGCGGCTTGCGGGCGGCGAGGCAGCGGCGTCGGGCAGTCTGCGGCGTCGGGCTGCCGGGCGGCGAGGTGAGCCGAGGTGAGCCGAGAGCTTCCCGCAGGGCGAATCTCCTCGGCGGCGCGGACGGGGCTGCGGCGGGCGCTGTGCCGGAAAGTGGATGCTGGGTGCTGCGCGGCTCCGCTCTCCTCCGCTCCGCTCCGTCCGAGTGCGGCGGGAGAGTGGCTGTGTGACTGCCGAGTGCCGGGACGGACGCCCCTTTATAGGCGGCGGCGGCGCGGCCTCGCCAATGGGCTGAATGGGGCCGCGGACAAACAGCGACATTCCGCGCATTCCTGCGCGCCGCGCCGCGCCGCCCGCCCCGCCCCGCGCCGCCGCCGCCGCCCCGGAGCGGCCCTGACCCCTGACTCCCGCATTCCTCCGGCTGCGCCCCCCCAGCGCACACTCTCACCCCCCCATTACGGTTTTTTATTTTTCGTGTTGATGTGTTTTAAATGTGAGTCCCCGCCGCTGCCAGCGCTCCCGGCCGCCCCCCGCCCCTGGCAGCGCGTTATTTCGAGGCGGGCGGCGGGTCCGGCGCGAAGGGGCGAGGGGGGGTGGCGGGGCGGTTGCCAGGGGCGTTCGGGGGAATCCGCTATTTCCCTTCTCCTGTGCTCCCCGCTCGCCCCTCGTCCCTTCCCCGGGCACAGGGGACGCGGGGTGGGTGGATCGGGGGTGTCGCGGGGTACCCGGTGTCCGGCGGCGAACGGTCCCGGCGCTTTAGTACCATCGAAAAAAGGTATAATTACACTACCGGGTATAAATTGACTCTGTGTACCACTGAATCATACTGAATATTTGTAATGTGTTCCTTCCCTAATAGATGCTCTCTATGAATAGAGAGAGTGCCTATTTACTCTGAAATACTTGGCACAGCGAGTGGAGTCTGAAGCATGGAAGAAGTGGCTATTATTTTCCCACTGCCTGTGTGCAGCTGTCATTTTTGAGCAACACGTTCCTCGCACATCCCTGCTTCCCAACCTTGCTGATGGTCCGCCCCAGGATTACAACAAGAAGAGAATGGCATGCCACCACACTCAGCCAAAACCTTAACACTGCGGTTTGTATTTGACTGAATGCAAGACCTAAGCATTGTGGCTTATATTAAGTCATTGCAGATAACTGCTATGAATCTTGTTTTGTTTTGGTTTTTTTAACCGGGAGGGTGGCTCTTCCCCTGCCTTCTCTGTATCATTTGAATTTAGTGATGTCATGTTGTTTGACCTCTGCTTTAACACAAGGAATGCCAATGTTTTGGCTTTTGACCTGTGGAAGTATGTTAGTGTTTAGTAAGAGAGGCTGGCTTAATGCATTGCATTAAGTGATCTGAAATCTGGTAGTTACCTCAAGAGATCTCATCTTTTGTATGTAGGCTTTCCCCCGCTGCCATTCTCCCTCACCCCCCACTTCTTTCCATCCCTCCATATCTAGGCATCCTTCCATGCTATGATGCAGCAATAAAACAGGATTCATGAGGGGAAAAGAAGGTCTTCCATGTAATGCCCCAGTAGGACCATTGTACTGTAAAACTGCTACTTATATTCTGCCAGCATTGTACTGTGTCTGGTAAAGTCATTTGGATGTCATTTCTTCTACTTGAAATTCTCCATTAAAAGAAGTGAGATTGGCTTTGAAAGAAAAAATAAATCCCAGAGGAATAGTTATGGTAAATAATATATGTTCTCAAAACCATGAGGTCTCCTAAAATCTGTATTTACTTGAAGGACTCCAGTGGCCTCAGTGCTGGGTAAATAGTATGTGTACCAAACTATGTATGACATGCATACCAAAATGCAAATGTAACCAGGTAAACAGAATGCCTTTTTTAAATGCCTAAATATGGTAGGAGAACATCAGAGAGAGAGAGAGAGGCTCTAGACATGTTTTATAACTTTCCATGTAAGAGGTTTTTTCAGAGATACAATTTTATTAAACAAAACCTAAGAATTTCACTGACAGAAAAAGTATGTTTAAAAGTAACAAACTACCAGAAAGCCAGGAAATCCAAAATTAAAGGATAAATCTGTCCTAAGTCCTCCCACTGCAGGCCAACTACAGCAAGCCCCATACACTTGCTGCCCTGAGAAAAACGGCTTGAATAGTTATTTGAATTCAGAACTAATTCTGGTCTTCCACCACTGTGGATCAGGCATTAGCCCACTAAATTACAAGTTGTACCAGCACATGCAGGTGGGTAAGAACCAGAGTCCATAGGAGAGCCTTTTGGTCACATTGTGTTGTTAGATGTGTCACAATGGGTACCTCATTGGTGCATGGGTACGTATGCACTGGGGAGAAGGGAACCTGGAAGCAAAGGCAGTTCTTGCAGACTCCAATCAGTCCTCAGCTTATCCTTTCTGATGGCAATCACAGAATCCTCAAGGTTGGGAGAGACCTTCAGAGACCTTCAGAGACCTTTGTTTAGTCCAACTGGCAACGTGACACCACTATAATCACCCCTAAACCATACCCCCGGATGCCACATCCAGGTGCCTCTTGAGTATGCCACAGGTTGGAGAAGTACATCTTGGCATTGATGCATAAAATGGTTAAAATGCACTAATTTTGACTTCCATGCAGGTGTTTATACAGCACATGCTTTTAAGATAGTATATTTTTTCTGCTGAAACTAGGAATTCACTACACCGGCCTTGCAGACTTGTTTACACAGCTATATACAGTATGTGTGTGTCTACATCAGCTTCAGTTGGTGAAGTCTTGTAAAATGTACAGGTGTGGATTGCTACATTCCTCTCTTGTGTTTTTCCTTCTTTTTTTTTTTTTCCTGCTTCCCCCCAAAAAGTCACTTGATCAGGTATCAGACATAGTGAAAACCTGGCAAGACTACAGGAAAGTGGCTAGACTTGGAGTGTTTGTGTACTTAAAGAAAGAATCTTGCACATTTTCAACTTTCAGTCACAGATATTTTTTTATAAGAGCAATTGGAGGTCTGAGCCAGCCCTCAAAACGGAAATCAAAAGTCCCAGAGAAACATACCCGAGGAATGTGAATCTGATCCAACAACCATACGCAATGCACATACAGTACTGTCAGTCTTATAGGAAGTCTTGCCATATATGGACATCTGGACCCTGAGCTGTTTATCATCACGATAGGCTTGTAGCTGGATTCAGACATTTCTGGCTTGCCTCAGGTTTAGTGTGCCAATTAGTTCCTTTCCCAAAATGCTCACCAGGATATTTCTTTAAAATTGGAATAAATACATCTCAAAATTCTGAGAGGTCTGGTTAAAGTTACGTTAGTAGGCTTTTGCTTAAAATGCAGATTCCAAGAAAGACTTACTCTGTTAGCTCAGAAATAGACACAGAATAAAAATAAAGAGATTTATTCCATCATGAATGTGGTTGCTTGGTATTTCTCTTTCTTAGAAGTCATCTGGTAGCTTATTCTATATATCTATAGGCATAGGAAGGGCTCTGAAGTAGACCACTTGCTGAACTTGTACTCATCCTTTTCTGGGGAGATGTGTGAGCTCATGAATCAACAAAGGCAAAGCAAAGACTGCATTGCCCAGGATCTGTCAAGCAACTTGTCCATGTTGTGCAATTTGTACTGCTTGGTTAGAGTGATACAAAGCCTTTCACCTTGGAGCCATGACAATTCAAGTCAGCTAATCTTACTAATGAGAGCTATTAGCTCTTCTCCAAAGTGAACCAGAATAAGAGGGCGGGGAGAGGCAGTGGATGGCATAGGGTCTATGGAAATGTTTGCTGCTGAACTGGTGGACCTAGTCCAAATTCCTCAAGATACTGGTTTAGAGTCTCTGCTAGCATCAGTTGGGCAGTTCACTAAATGCACTGTTGGCCATCAAAATACTGGTACTTGAAAAGTTCAAGTCCGTTGGGCTAAAGCAAAATCTTCAGATGCAATTCCCATTAGCAGACCTGAGTTTTGTTTTTTCCATAATGTCATTCTTTATGTGTTAACATGCAATCTTTTGTTACTTCTAGAGTCCCTGAGAATGCTGCTTTAAGCACTTGGCTTTATTCTTAAAAAGTGACTGGAGTTTTTGTGAATGTGTGTGGTCTTAAACCAGCAAAGTGATTACTGGAAGGAGAATAATCTAAATGGGTATTCAAAGCACACGTAAAACTATTTGTACTAAAGCTAGACTATGAGTACTTGAAGCCAAATGTCCTTTATATACTGAGCCTCAGATTCAGTTTATCATCTTTTCTTCTGAAAAACTTGCCACAGATCTGATCTTAGAAGCACTGTCAGAGCAGCATTCACTACATCTGTGAGGAGGCTGGCTGTGTCCTGGGTTTTTGTGGGGAAGCATAGAGCCCTTCTGCGGCTCGCAAAGGTGAGTAAGGAGGGAAGAGGCTTTCAGTTGTCTATTTCTCAGATTTGACTGAGGTTCGCAACCTTTTGCTGTAGAAAGTCAACTGGTGTGGGACTGCAGTGAGTCACTAACCACTCCTTTGACAACTGTCCCATAAATGGTTAACAATTCATAAAAAGCTCGTGTTGCTGGCTGGAGAGGAAATGTGGCCAGGGATTGACTCAGAACATGCACCAGAAATCCTTTTGAGATTCTCAGAGGAACCACGTGGGAAACAGCTGGACGAACACTTCCTCCCACTCTGTCGTGGATTATGTGGGCAGGAATGAATCAGATCTGCTTAGTCTACAATACATGTGATCTTGTTTTCAGTTTTTTAACCTGCTTCTTTAAGGAGTTATCAGTGTAAGTTTTGAGGGTTTCTGGGCTTTTCCCCCCCAAGCTGAGACATCAATGTTTAATTAAGATTTGAGAAAATTAGGGACTTCCCTTAACAAATGCAGTTTGCTTTGCCAGAAATTATGGGATCTCGTAGTTTATGTTGTAACTGCTGTGGAGTAGAGGCCTGGGGAGAATTCTGTGGGATACATCTTCCATGCTGTCTGATAGGATAGAGTCAGTACTTTTACATGTGTGGGTGACAAATGGAGTGGTTTCTTTGGGGAGGGAAAGAGAGAAATGTCTCCTCCATTTTTGATGCAACCTCTGTTGGCGGACCTTGGTGTAGTGGGCTTTTCTGTTGACACAGTCCTTCCAGAGAAAGTGGAGGAGTTGACATATTGTATTGGTCTGTAATGCCTCCGGAGGACTTCATAAGCTCACTGCATTGGCTGACCTGCAAAGGAACATAATGTCCTCAATACATTGGCACCAGATTTTAGAGTTTTGTATGATTTTTCAGGAAAATGGTTCCCCATGGTTCGGCTGCCAGCTTGGCTGTCTGTTTTTTCAGCAAGTGATGTGTGGTATGTGACCTGTGTAAATACATCTGTACAAGTGACGCAGACAGGGAAACTAGGATGTAACCTACAACAGCCAAGGCGGCTTCCTTATTGACCCACGGATGTGTGTGAAATTTAGCAACTACTGGGCCAGGTCTGAAAAACATCTCAGACTGTTGATCCCTCTGGTGTTGGTGGGAAATTCTCTGTCAGACCGTTTTTCACATGGAGACGAGAAAAGCAGATACTCCAAGAAATGTGCGTTGTTAGGGAAGTGGGGACATGTTTAAAATATTTTGATTTCCTTCAGGTACTAATTGAGGAAACCTAGTTGTTTTAAACATCAATGGTCCCATGTCTAGAGTTTACAACCATGTTGCTACAGATGCCTTATTGATGGGTGGCTTTTAAGTAATAAGCATGATGTTGTACAAGTGGTAGGACTGTCACTAACGGCAAGTGTTTCTGAACATATTAGTCCATTTATAACCCTTTTATTAAAGGGTTTTAAATAGAAATCAAGGTTAGGTTTTTACTGTATGGTGTTTATTTTGACCATTTTGGACAATGGGGTGTTTGTGAAGATTGAGCCTAAGAAGCTATTTGTGGTGCATTTCTTGTGAGGAAGTTATCCATGATGGGTCTTGTGGAAAAGTCTAACCTTAATAGCATAGTAGATCTGTATGATTATTTAAGATTCAATTATGCCATGGGATGAAAAGACAGTTCATCAACTGCCTTACTTTATTGCCTAAGCTTTGCAAGGTATTTGAAAATCTTAAATCTGTCCTAAACAGTGTTCCTCTGTGAGTTACAAACTGTAATAAAAATTTCAGGTGAGTTTTAAAAACTTCTATGAACTAACGTTTCTCCTTATGTCACTCACAAATACAGAGAGTTGATTTTCAAATTCCCCAGGAACAGTTTTCATATTTTACCTTCTTAAATTCAGTGTTGCCTCACCTTCACATATCTTTATTCTTCATAGATGTCTTCACATATCTTTATTTTTCTTGATAAATGGCTTGCAAAGAGTGACGGTGGAGTGAATGACTTGGGAAGTGCACTTTCTGTTTCTTTTTTGCCATCAAGCTGCCACAGGGGGGAGTAGAAGTTTGGAAAGGACTGTGCTGCCCAAGAAGCCACTGAGGCAAGTGCTGTATTTGTGTGTATCCTGACCAGTCTCTCATGGGGAGAAAAGCAGGGGTAAAAGAGGAGTGGATGTTCTAGGAATGAAAGGGTTGGTTGGAGAAAGGAGCTGGAAGGTTTCTGCAGTTGGGACATGCTGAATGGTTCACTGCTTTGCAAAACCATGCTGTTTTTCTTATTCAATCCTACCAGCTTTTCTGTCCAGATGTAAGGAGAATGTGACTGAATTGTTTTTCTGCCTCAGGAGGGAAGATGACATGTGGGAGTTGTAAAGTGCTTGCAAAATCCCTGCTTGTCTGACAAAAGGCTTTTCCCACATTAGGCTATTGGCTAATGAAGAAAAAATGCTAGGCAGAGGCAAGGCAGAGGACACAGTGAGGAAAAGTTTTGCTAACTTGATAGAAAAGGGTTGTTTTCGTGGAACTGTTAGTGTTGGTGAAACCCACCCTGTCTGCTTCATGATGAGTAACTGGACTCTTTGGGTCCTAAGCAGGCAGGATGCGTTCCTCACACCTTGGCCCTGGCTGTGGGTTGCTCTCTCATCCCCTGTGTGACCACAACTGCTCTTGCAATGCACAGTCTGAAGCAGCAGCATGGCTGTCAGCCACCATCCTGCCCTGCCAGTGGGTTTGGTACAGTTTTGCAGAGGAGGCATGTGGGCAGAGATGGGGTTGTAACAGTAGGGCTGGGAGTAGGCTGGGAGTAACAGAGTAGGCTGGGATTTTGGAGTAGTGCAATGTAACAAGAGGGTGGAAAGGGATTTACCTCTCCCATTAGCTTCCCACCCATGTGCCCTATTTGAGCATGTCCCCTGAGGAAACCAGCCAAGGTGCTGAGTGGGAAAGGCTAAATAGGGCTGAAGAGGAAGGTGCACATATGTGTTCGTGTGGGAAGGGTTGTGGTGGAGTGGGATGGAATGGAGGAAGTGGAGAAAGCTGTGTGTGAGGAGAGTGGTGTAGATGAACCAGCCAAGGATGAGGTGGGCTTGGCAGCTTCCTTCCCACTGCCTTCACAGCATTTCACCACCAAGAAACCATACTCAGGTCAGTTCAACCACGGGAAAACTCATTTGGCAGCAGAGAGAGGTGTCTGCAGCGAAGTCTGGGTGCTCCTCTTCCCCACACCTTCGGAAGCCAGTCCCTGTTTTCTCTTGCCCTTTTGCACTCAGGAATAAGCTGCATTGAGGTGCACAGTAGAGACACTACAAGTTTCTCACTTTTTGGGTCTGCGTTAGGAAGTTTTTTGACTGGACAACCTAGTCAACAATTTTTGGGAAATAATGAAATAATTTTCAGGAACTTGTTAATGATCGGGAAAACAACTGAAAGAAGTGAATCAGTCACATTTTCTTTTATAAGTCCTCAAGATCTGAGTGTACAGATCTGTAACGAGGTAGAGTAAGTGAGAACAAAGGAAGAATTAAAGGAGAAACACATTTATGGTTCTGTAACCTATCATGAGAAATAACAATAACACTTGCTAAATGTATTATTTTAGAATGCAGAGGAGAATATGGCAGGCAAGTCTTTGCTTTTGGTTTTAATGGTGAAAATAGGTTGGGGAGGAAAACAATTCTTTGGGTAACATCTTTTTGTGCATTTTGTAGATCTGTGATTCCTGGACTTTTGAACTATCATCGAAAGGAGCCTGGGCAAAATCCACATTCTTTATGTTTAGCATATTGATAAATTCAGTGCTTGCTCCCCAGCCTTGTTCTTAACAGACACAAAAAAGAGAGAGTTATTGGTCCAGTTTCCAGATAAGACATAAGGAATTTGTTTATGCTTTTGGGAGGTAATGTGCCTAGGTTTGAGTGGAACTTTGTTAAGTATAATGAAATTCTCAAGGAATGCAAGGCTGGTTTTGCTCAACAGAAAACATCTAAGATTAAAAAATATGTATACATTTTCCAAACTTGTGCCTAAACCTCAAGTTTCTTGTTTTAAATTAGGGTGGTTGTTGCAAATTCAGGAAGTTAACCAAACATAAAAATGCAAACAGAAAACAATAAAATTAAATAAATTCAGAGCAACTTTTAATTTTTTTCCTTAGTTCCAGTTGTACATGAATTAAAGAAGGGGTTAAAGTCAGAAGCATAGTGAAGCTTGTAGTACACCACAGTTTACTGCACTCACCTGGACTCTTGCAGTAATAAAACCCTGGAGAGCACTGACCTGAGTCAGTGTCACAGTGTCATGACACCTAAACCCTGCTAGAGTGCTTTTACAAAGCACAGTGTCAAGATGTTAATTCTGGACATGGTGTGTGTTTTGTAGCATTTGAAGAATCAATACATGTACAGAGACAAAACCAAGAGCAAAACCAGCATTATGTAGTTTGTAATTCCAGTTTCTATGGATTTTCCATTTTCATCACTTTATTCTTTTCATGAAAGAAAAGGAGAGTGAGTAAGTCTGAGGGAAATTACAGTAATCCTTTCTGAGTCCAACACTTTTACTTGATGTGTCAGCCCTTCTGTTTTGACTCTTCATCGTGGTTTAGGATGACTGGACAGCATAGTTACTGTGGTGTAATTGAATCATTCTTCTAGTTGAAAAGGTAGATGTGTGTTTCTGCTGCTAGAGGTCACAGGTTTGTTCTTCCAGAGGCTTGGTTGTACATTGTGTCCAGAGCTGATTCCTTGTGCACTTCTGACATTTTATTATATAATTGCAGCAAGAAAAGCATACATGCTGTATTTCAAGTCAAATTAGTTGAATAGATGAGGTGTCTAATTTTTGTTTCTTGAAGGGCCATCAGAGCAAATCTTGCCAAAGTTATGTTTTAACTCAAAATTCCATAATTTTTCCTGCTTTTGCTTCAGGCCAACACAGAACAGTACATTCTCATTATTTAATCATAAAAAGTAGTAATTTGAAAACAAAAAACCCCACCAAGGTAACAAGAAGCTCTCTTCTACAGATATTTGCCAAGAAAGCTAAGCAGGAACATGGTTGCAGGACTTAAAACATATTTTATAATCCTGAACTAAGTGAACCATTGCATCAGACTTTTGGGGAGAACTAAGATGGGAATAACAAGAAAGCTGTAGAGAAAAAAGCTCCCAAGGTTAAGAGTGCCCAGAGTTTTTGTGAAGAATTGATGGTGATTTTCTGGTGAAAATAGACCCTCTTGCCTAACGACTGCTCTTGCTAGGAAGGAAGTTTTGAATTTGTTAAGTGTAGGGGACGAGATAATTGTTAGCATCACACAGGACCCAGCTGTAGACAGCTTCAGCAGATTGACCATGGGCCAGTGGTAACAATGCCTGACCAGCTGTAACATGGCATCCCCAGAGCATGAGGGGTAAAACTTTCTTCCTTGCCTGCTTCTGCAAATGCCTTTCCTCGTTTCGCTTGTGTCTTCACTGAACTGTATCCTCTCGAGCACAGGCATGAAGCTGGCTGTCGTTCCTCACTACTACAGCCCACATTCCCGTGGGGAATTCCCACATTCCTATTCTGTCTTCAGACCAATGCTGTCCTCCTCAGGAGGTGACTCCTCAGTCTGCTTCTGAGTATGAGCTGATAGTTAAGACTATCTTTGCTAGCCTAGGTAAGAAGTTTTTATAAAACAATGTATAGGTGAGTGTGGAAGACTTTTGGGAAGGCCATCGAGGGGTCTTACAGATTTGTTTAGCCTGTACCACAGCTTGGAGGATGTTTTTAAAACTCTGCTTTGCAAGCGGGAAAGGTCACTGCTTCTTTAGAATATTTTTGGAGATGTTTCTGTGGTTTGTCAGATCTAAAAATAAACTGTGATCAAGACACTTTAAAATTATGACAGGATTTTTTTTTTTTGAGAGTATATAAGGCAATTATATGTTTGTTTTCCAATTAGGGAACCAGTCAGAACTACAGACAGGCTATGAAAATCCCTTTCAGAATTCCAGGACTACTTTTTTGGTGTGTCTTCAAAGTTGTGAGCATCTGTTTGCCTATCTGTTAATCTGTCTTATACAATTTATAGAGCCTATCATTTTCTCAACTGAGAGACAAAGACATCAGGAGCATGTCTAGTCTTTTCTCCTACATTTATGGACCATTGGGGAACTTTGATTGAAGTTTTGTTTCATTAGAAAGAGAAATCCTGATGAAATAGACCCTGTGCATTGCTTGTGTTGATTTTCAGCAAAATGAAGCTGAGAAAAACCTCAGAATTCTTTTGTTCTGAAACGTCAGTTATTTGGTTTGATTTTGAAAGGGAGAAATATTGGAGGAGTTTATTTCAAATCCTCTTTGTGTCAATGACTTACTGGTCTTGATTGTCCTCAAAAACACTTTTAAAGTTTTCACTTTGAGTGACATTTCTTTAATGTCTATCACTGTAAGTAGGGCTGAAGTCATGCTCGGAAAACCAGAATTCTTCAAAAAGCAGAAAAAACTTTTCTGGCCCACATCAGGGAACACTTAAAAACATTCTATGATTTGTTTAGAGTCATGAAAACCTATTATGTAACAGCAAATTTGGTAACACAGTTTTACCATCTTCTGTCACTCTAGTTTTTCCTAAATCAAACCCCATTGTGTCTGCAGAACAGAGCCTTGGGTTAGGTAGTTCAGAGGGTCAGTGCTGGGTACAGGCCAGTGAGCCCAGCAGGTAGGGATCAATCACTCATGACTGCCTTGGAGACCTTCAGCCATCATTCTGCATTTTCTGTACTTTCATTCGAGTCCTGTGCTTGAGTGTGCTGTAGAGCTGGGAGTGTGGGTGGAAGCTTTGCTACCTGTAAAGAAATGGCAGTTGTTTGTCATGCTTTTTCTCTGCTGGAGTTGCTGGGGCAGTGTCTGAGGCACAGCTGTAGGGATTGAGTCCAGTGATACCTTCCTTGGAGACCTGAGGGTACCAAACTGTTCTCTGATGGCACTCACACACAAGGATCTTACCTCCCCTCACAGCTGCTTCAGAATCATTTTGTGTTTGTTGAGTTTAATCTAAGTGTTCTAACACTGCACAACTCTCCAAACTAGTAGTAGTTGGGTTTCTGCCATAAGCCCTCAAGCATGTCCCAGAAAGATGATGTGCCAGAGACGTTTTCAGAGGGCTCAAGTGTGGGCTGTGTTGCCAGTGCCTTCAGGGCAGAAGGCTGGTGCAGGTTATTCCTTCAGGGGTTTTCCTGCCTTTCGCAGCCAAGGGCAGTAGCATTCAGCACTTGTCAGTGTTACCAGCAGCTGCCCTTGTGGACTCCCTGCTTTGCAGAGTGGCATGGGGAAGAGCTGAGGGGAGAGCCTTATCTACCTGGTCTGCCACCTCTGGAGTACACAGGTTGGGAAAGTCACCCCTGCATTTAAAGAAAAAAGAAGAAGTAGCATTACTTCTCTATCTGCCCACTGATTTAAATCCCATCTTTTTTTAAATCCCATTTTTGACAATGAGTCTTATCTAAAATTGGCAGAAAAGCAGAGGATGTTGCTTCTCATCAGGACAGAGCCTGCATTTAGCTTTCTTTCAAGTGGCGCAATAAAATATGGAAATAGACTTCAGCTTCCCATGTTTTAATTCTTGTTTTTTAATCCCTGTTTTCGTTTTTGAAACTATTTGGATCCAAAAAGGCATTTTTTTCTCTTTCCACTTCTGATTTGTTTGTTGGACCACTGCCTGCTCACCCTATTCGGATGTCAAGAGACTCTCTATTTTTCCATTTCTGGAATAGTCATTCACGACTCAATGCTTCTTGTGAAAACCCTCAGAATTTACAGTGTGTTTATTGGTCTCTCACCAACTGCAGTTTCTCTCTTGTAATATTTTGTTTCAAAGTTTCTCTCAGATACTGTTATATAGATTTGGTTCACAGAAGAATTCTGTGGTAAGCCCAGGAGTTTAAGAGACCATCTTCCTAAAAGATCTAGATAATAAGCTAATTAAAATGTAAGGGATTTATATAATTTGTTGAACTTGTAGTTTTGAGACATAATTGATGGGGTAAGACACTTTTAATGGTAGACTAATGTGCAGAGGATACCAGTTGTGTGCAGTGTTGCAGGAATGCACAGTAAAACACAGCTTCTGTGTGAAGAGACCATTCTTGGGTCCAGATTTTGCCAACTGTGCTGCACAGATTAAGAGCAAATTTGTGCAAAAGAGCTTGTAAAATCTGGTAAAACAGGGGAGAACCAATAACCTGGGATGAGTATTTCCTCAGAGTGCAGGTAAGGTGGCTTACTTTAGGGGTGTTGCATTTGAAAGGAAGATTGAGGAAGAAGAGTTGAGTGGCATAAACTGGAGCAGAAATAATAAGAAAGTAAAATGCTGAGGGGGAAGTTCAACAAACTGTAGAGCAGAAAAACATATGGAGGAGTTACTGAAAGAGTAGAACGTGGTGGGTTTTGTACCAGGACCCGTTGCTGTTCTGCCCAACACCTAATTAGCCTGGTAAAGGGAAACATTAATGGACTTCACCATTGACTTTTTAAATTTTTACAGCTATGTAGGTTGAAGTGTGGAAGGAAACTGTAGAAGCAAATAGCTGGAATGTGCTACAAGAGTGTGAGAGGGCCAGGGCCACTGAACAGTGCAATGAGGCAGGAGCAGTGGATGGAAACTGATATACTCAGTCCATTAAATGAAAAATCTGCCAAATCAGACCTGTCCTATAGCTCCATTTCTCATTTTATTTCCTTTCTATCTCTCATTAAAGTGTACAGCTTTGGGGTAGGTAGGAACTTTTGGGGGACTGGCTCAGAAAAGGAAAATTGCATATATCATTTGATTTGAGTGCTACCCTTTTAGCCTAATGAACTGGTTCATTAAACTATTATAATTGTGTTTTAGACATAGCTTAGTTTAAGCCTGGGCATGAAATAATTCTTTTCTAAAAATCAAGATTGTTTGTGAATCTCTCTTTTTCTGCTGTGGTTCTTGCTGAGTTTTGTCCAGGATGTCTCTGGAAATGTGAGCTCCAGATACATCACAAGACAGCCTGTGTTGTGTGACAGCTGTATGTTTAAGAAGAAAATGCTGGAGGAGATGGCTAAATATGCATGCAGACTTCTGGGTGTTCATCAGCACTGAGTCCAAACATCCTGTTCAGTTGCTGATCACTGATTAGCAGCACAAACAAGATAGATACCTTTAACCACTAAAAATTATCCCTCTTCTGCTCTCACGGTCTCTCTAGGCTAGAATTTTGTAAACAGCCAGATGCAGATTTGTTTCCAGGGATCTCACAATCCAGATTTTGGTCCCAATTATAGTTATTCAAAGCCTATTTAGACTCTCCTGAAACATGGATTTATAAGGAAAATGTTGACAGATCCTGGCCTCTTGTATCACTGGTGGGATCCATGATAATATTGATTTCCTCTAGTAGTCTTCCATCAGATATTCAAAGCAGCATTTTTCCTTTGGTGCAAACATCAAAAATATGGACAGTTTTTGTTTTCCTAAACTTGGACAACATCTGTGTTTCCACCATTTCTGTGGGAATGCAGTACACCCTTTCCCAATTTTATTATAAACCACCTTTTTGGCTAAAGTGTGTGCCATTGTACGCACTTTTACTCTGTCTCGTGTATCTTGTTCTAGGAAGGTGAGTCTGCCTTTTTCACTCCTTCCGGACTTTCTTCATGTGAGGAGTATAGATGAGAACTGTGTTTTTCCTTTCAAAATGCCTTCAGGTTGTTTGTCTTCCTAACCTAGGTATCTGAGGTGTTTCCAAGTAGTTAAAGACTTGCAGTGATAGTAAGGTTTTACTGATACTTACGTTGCTTGTTGTCCCAAACCAAAATCAATGATGATTATAGTGAGCTCTAACATCTGGAAAAAGTTATGCTGAAGCTGGGCTGCACTTTAGTTCTTTACCTTTTGGGACAAGCCTCTTGCCTTTAATCTGGGTTGGAAATCTCAAAATCAGATTTGGATGTGCATGTGGAAAGAAGCATATAAGAGAAAATGGAGAATATGCGGAAGGATCTCATATTTCCATTGTTATATTTTTTAATTCTGCCCAGCTGAAAGAAAGCACCCATCTAATGTCAGTGTAAAGGCTTGTCAGTGTAAAGGCTTGTCAGTGCAAGGTAAAAGTTGCATTTTAAAATGTGTCTTCACGTTCTATGAGCAGATTGTTCATAAAGCAGTGTTCAGTGCCTGACAGGAAGACTGAGGAAAGATATGTGCTGGCTCATCAGATCCCACACAGAGCAATAAAGTGCTTTCAAAATAAGGAACTAGTCTCCTCTGAGCCAGGGAAGGGTAAAACTTAAAATCCTCTCAAAGTTTTACTTAAGAGTTTGTGAAAGGGCTTGGCCTTGCCTACATGCCTCTCATCACAAATGAAAATATGCAGTCCATCCAAGGGAGTGGCCTTATTTACATGGAAATGCTTTTACGGTTTTATGTAAGGAGAGAAGGCTGATCCAGCAAAAGTGTGGTTTTATTTACATCCATGGTCTTCCCGTATGATTGGAGTGTGTCTGGAAGGTGTGGTCTCATTTACATCCCTCCTCAACTGCCTTTGGCTTCTCTGGATTCAGCCCTTGCCTGTGGCTGGAAAAGGAGCTCCTGCAAGCAGAATAAAACAGCTGTGTGAAAAACATGCTATTTCTGCCTCTGTTTCTTCAGTGTATGCATTCCGACTGGTATGTACCTGAAAAGGGAAGGCCATGTTCCCGGGGAGAGAGTTTTGGGTCTGCATAGGTATGTGTATGTATGTACATGTGTGTATGTGCCTGAAATACCGAGATGAACGAACTGTGTTTTGTGCTACCCTGAGTGTTGCAGGGCACTAGAGCTGTTTCTGAAGAAAGGTAAGAAAAATAAGTTCTTCAACATGGCTTTTTATTTTTTTGGGTTTTTTTGGTTTTTTTTTTTTTTCAAAGGGTGCATATACAACTTTTCAAAGTTGCTGCTGACAGCTCTGGAAGAAGGCCTGTCTTTGGGGTGTGCATGTGTGTGCGTGACTGTGACATTTCACATGCATCAAAGTGAAGCCAACATAAACACGGTAGCAGCATCTCACATAATCTCTGAACCAGGATAGCAGGCTACAGCAAAGGACATGTAGGGCAGTCAGGCACTGGCTACGCTACATGCAGCTGCTATTCAATATTCAATCCCCTCCTCAACATGTATAGGATGTATATTCAACTATGAGGCTGTGCTACCTTACCTCAGGAAGCAATTCAGCTGCTTCTGGCCACTGTCTCTATTAACTTTGGGATGTGGATACATTTGTAGCAGAAAGTGGACTGGAGGAACTCTTCAATATTGATTGTAGAGCATTCAGAAGGCCTTCAAGTTGCTGTTGACTTGTTCGGATTGAATTTACTGGGATTGCTCTACTCCTTCCCTATTTTTCTTCTTCCATCCATGCCTTATCAGGCATCATCTTTATTAATTCCAGGCAATAAGAAAGGGTATAAGGGTAGGTATAAGAAAGGGTCTAAGAGGTGGTTTGCTGATTTTTCTCTTCCTTTGTTTTCTAAAAAGGAAATGAAAGTATCTTGAATCTGCAACACCCTGACAGTTGGTCCAGATGCACATACATTTAGTGTTATTTGCACTGAGAACACAGCTGTGGTGTTGCTTACATTGTGAATGGAAAGTGGACAGAGAGTCCCTTCAATGTGAAGCCCTGATGTGTCACTATGTCCAAAAGCACTGCATGCTGAAGGAGCTGTGACCAATGCACTGGGACTGGCTGCCCCTGCCGTGTCTGGGATTCCTTTGCTGTGACATGCTGTTGCTCAGCACAAAACCAAGGCACTTCCAAGAAGCCTCGTGTGGGGAGATGCAGGTCACAATCTCTAATATTGCTGCCCCTGCTATATCTGATTATACTCCTGTAACTCATAGTAAACATCTAGGCATGACAGCCTAATGGTCCTAATATTTTCAAGTTAGACTGAGAACTCTTTTTCAGCTTTAGATTCCTCTGAATACCTTTATAAACACCTGAAAATGACCCATTTCTCCTTTGCCTGCAGAAACTTGTTGAAACTGGAAGGCTAGCTACCTGCCACACTCTGGTTTAGGAGATGAAAGTTAATAAAATGCTTCCTCTCTTTTTTGTAAACAAGGCAAGCTGAGGTGCACAGAAATAATTGCATGCCAATCCACTGCAGGAGGAAAAGTGTCTGCCATTGTGTCCCTGGACTGCAGACAGGCAGGAGAGACAGAATGTTTGTCGTCAGGATCTCTTGCACGTACTCTGGAGCCACAGCTGAAATTTTTGAGTTACACTCACACATTGCACCACCCGTGAAGACACGTCCTCCGGATGATGTAAACCAAGTGAGTGATGCATGCTGAGGACACCGCTGTACAGAGACCTTTGTACACCCGGAGGCACTGACTGGTCTAAACTGCCATTGCAGAGCTGTGTGAGTTAGCCTGGACTGTGTGCTACGCTGTTCTGCTTCTCTGGAGCCAAACTAGGATGTTTAAATAAGGCTTCTGAATCTCTACACTGCCTTGCATTCATGGCTTAAGACTGCACTAAGAGACATATGCCTCATTTTTAAAATTGGCATAGGTTCCAACACACAAGGGTGCTTTATAAAACTTTCTGGCTTCTTGATCTTCCTCTCCTCCTTGAACGTTCTTCCTCAGACTTAGCTTCCCTCCTTCGTCCCCAGCGTTGTGCCTGAGCAAACACTCTGGTTACATCTGTGTGGGCAAGGGAAGGTGTCCGCCCCCAGTGGCAGCTCTCTGGTGAACGTCCAGCAGCTGTTCCCTGTGTCCTGACGGATGTGATAGCCCTTTAGCTGCTGTGCATACACCAAAATAGATTGTTTCTCCTGTCAGAGGAAAAGATGGCAAGTGTATAACTTAAGGAAAAGGGATCCAGTGGGAGATAAGAGTGTAGGAGACATTACTGCAGTTCTATATTTGGAATTGGTTACGTATGTGTGTGGTAACCCAAATGATGGGTGGACTGTACTTTCTCATTACCATAATTACATTTCCTTTCATAGCTAGGGTTGGGGATGCATCCAGACGTTGCACAACACATCAGTAGATTTAGTGTGTCTTACTCTGTCTCCATTTATCAGGCTGTGTCCCAATTATGTTACATTTAGGAAACAGAATAATTTTCTGGTTATAGCACATGGAATTTGTGGCATTCTAATCCTAGTCATCCTGCTGTATGACCTTGGAGAATTTGTTTTACTACTCTTTGATGGTAAAAAATTAACTCGCCCCATGGATGGATTTTAATACCTTGCCAGGTTTAAAAAAATCTGAAGCTAAAATTAGCCTTCTAAATCCATATTTAGGGGCTAAATGGGATGAATTGTTTCCACAATCCTGAGCACCCAGCAACTGTCTCCTGTTGAGACCAGCTAGAGATTTTGGGTGTTCAGCAGTCTGAAACACGGAGCAAAAGAAGAGTGAAAGCAGCTGCTTGTGTGAACATGAAGAGGAACTCACTGATGTGGTGAAACAGAGACAGCAGTCTGTCTTTCCTGAGTGTCTGTCACAGTCACAGCAGTGGGGAGATGTAGGTGGGATTAAGCTCACAAATTTTGTGGTCTAAAAGTGGAATGTCTGTCTTAGGCTGGCTGTTCAGGATCTCTTTAGTAGATCCCTTAGTTCAGTGAATCCAGAACAGCTCTCAATCAGGACAGATGAGCATCCCCTGATGTGCCATCCTGCCCACCTCTCTGGATGTGGGATGAGTTATCCTCTGGAGGTGCTCAGCTCTGTCCATGGAGTTAAGCACTTCATAAATGTTTAGATGGTTTGCTTGGGCTCTGCTGACTGTAAAGTCAGTGGGTGATTTATGGTGCATTAAGTGTGTCAGAGTTGCCCATAGCTGCCCAGAGAATGGTGAAACCCTATTACAGGCCTGAGGCGTTTGGTTGTGAAAGTTAGGAACCAGTGAAAGCAGGGAGAAATAGTTGAGCCTTTGAAAGGAAAAGGAAATATAAACTTGACTGTAGTCATTGAAAACCTATTCTACATTGATGGCATGGTTTGTTTTCACTGGAGAGCTTTGTTCTGTGTTTGAGGTGGAAGATTAATTTTCCCACGGGAGAAATAAGCTTTGAATAAGTCAGCTAAAATGGATTGTTCTTATGTGCACCACGCATCTATAGGAGAAACAGAAGATGTTTACATGCTCCCTGAGGAGGAACTGTGACAAGCAGACAATTAACCAATTCCCCTGGATCCCCAGATTTAAAGAACCACGTAATGACTTAATTGAGTTGAGTTGCTGAGAGTGCAGCGCTGCACTGAGATTCGTGCTGAGAAGTGCGCGATTCCCAGAGGCATCCATCAGGTTTTAAAGAATTGACTTTCCATGCTAATTGACCCAGATGTGCTTGGTTTTACCCTACAATCTCCACTTCATTCAATTACTGTTAAAGAGAAAGGAATGAGAAAAAAGGGGTCTCCATTTGTCTCATTTACTATATTAAAAGGGAGATTTCCTAAAGCAACATTTTGTAGTTGAACAAATCATTTCACTTCAAATGGAGCAGCATTTATTTCACCTTTTTTTTTTTTTTTTGATTTCCCGAATGACTGAGCATGGATTTTGCAGGGAGTAGAGGATATTAGTTAAGCCACTCTGCTTGGCAAAGGAAGAGTAAGCATCATGACCAGAAGAAATGAGAGCAGTACACATGGAAGTACAGTGTCTCATATGTCTGACCAGGCAGGGCTGAACAGCACGGGATGAGGGTTGACGACTGTCATGCTTTGGTGCAGTGCTGGTCCTCTCGAACAATCAATAAATGAAGAAAAAAAGTAATGTTTTAGCTATTTATATCTGCCAGAAGGCAAGGAGACAAGTTTGAGAAATAGGCTTTGCAATGTGAATCAGCAGCTAAGCTCTTCCATGTACCAGGCCAGTAGGCACCTCATTTTGGCAAGATATGGTCATCTTATATGCGTGTGTGTAAACGATCCTGGAGGACATAGAGCAATTAGTGTAAGACTGATCTTCCCAGTGCATTCTGTGTGTGTGCAGAACCTGGGTTTTTTTTCTGGTCAATTCACAAGGCTTAATTAATTTACAAATCAAGTAAATCTGTGTGGTAGGGAATGAGCCTACCTCCATAGTCACATTCCTGGAATACCACTGGAGGCTTTCTTCTGTAAGGATGCTGCTCTCTACCTGGTTAATGGCTTCAAACTTATCTCAAAGAGCACCAGCAAGACGCATGTCGAGAAACTTCTGTATATTCATATTTAAATAGGCTGTGTATTACTGAAATTAATGGAGTTCATCGGAGTTTACACAGTTGTTAGAAGAGAAGAATTTAACCCTATGCTTGTGATAAGCCATATTTTGTACCAACCAATCAAGTTACAGAGCTCTGTTGTGAAGTGAAGGTGTTCAAGAAGTTTGCTTCTTTGCTAGGAGTTGTATGCCATATATGGCAAGCTGTGGCGTTTTTTGCTGCTGTTTTCTATTTTTTTTAACTTAAGAAGGCTTGCCTCCAAACTGCTGAATCATATTGCAACCATAGACCTAGTGAATTTTCAGAATTTGAATCATAGTTGGGCTCCCTGGATGTCAAGCTGTGAAGCCACACGTAGGCTCAACAGTTTGGCAACCACCAAGTACAGTTTTGGCAGTACTATATTCACAGTCCAGATGTTGGATGGTTCAGCCACAGCATACAGCATGTTAGAAGGGAGCAGCAGCATGACTCAGAATTGCTGTTTACTTAATTTAAATACCATGGTTTGTACTGTTCTTGATGATTAGTCTGGATATTAAGAAGCAGACTGCTTTAGATCTGTATCCCATCCCAGAAGAAAGTCTCATGTAACAACCCCACATGAAGTGAGAAACCTTTTTTTGGACATTTTGGTGTTGCATTCTTCCTGCCAAGGTTTTCTGTGAGAAGCTGTCCCAGTTAGGGACACTTCTGAAGTCAGCTATAGATGTATCAGGATTACCAAAAAGCACCAAGGTCCTGTGAAACCAGAAAAAAGAAAGTCAAGGTGGTACCTGAGATTTGTAAATGTAACATGGTCATGTTTTCACCTAATGTTCTGCTTTTACCTTAAAAGCTGCAGCGATTAATTGCTTAGCAATAATTAGGAAAGACAGAAGCAGTCTCCATTAAAGCAGGGTCCTTCTTCAAAACTTCTGCAGACTTAGTTGAGCTCCTTTTTGCATGTGCCTCATTTTAAATAATGTTCTGTATTTAAATGGTGAGCTTTGAACTTACTAAAGTTTTGTGCATGTGATACAAGAAGCCGAGGGGAGTCTCAGTAACTTGATTCCTTTATCAATATTTCTTAAGGAGTAGAGAATTTAGTCTGTGAAAACAGCTACTGTTGTTTTTCAGGGCATTTAAAACAAAGAACTTTATTTTTTCATAGTGAAAACTACATCTGGAAAGGAACAAACAGTGAATCACCTAATCTAAATTACTTTCTTATGTCTACAGAAAACATGCTGACAAGTTTAAGGATTTTTTTTTACTTTGTTTTTTGAGAATGACTGTGAGACACATGGTAGCAAATTCTTCATTAATTTGATCTAATTTATTTCAGTAAAATCCTAAACTTGAAACCTAGACAGACATGAAAATAGGGAAATGTTTAAAAAAATGCTTGCAAAATGCAAGAAAGTTCCAGTAAAAATGTGACTACTGGAGGTCGATCCTTCAGGCAGGACTGGTGATTCCTCTATGCCTCTTGTGCTGAAACGGAGCCCTGAGGGTAAAATGCCTGGTAATATACCAGGAATTTTTTCTGGCCAAAGACTTAAATGGAGCATTTTTGTGGGAAGACACTCCTGAAGCTGAGTAGGACTTGTGCTAGAGCAGGAGACACCACAGAGGTGAGCAGAATGCAACTTTCATGTGCCAGTCTCAGTGATGAGCAGATAGACAGGAGGCTCAAGGGGAATATTGTATCAAAAGACGGGATTTAGGGACAAGGAGAAGGGAAGAAAAAGGGCTAGGGGTCTGTGACATGGAAAAGAGAATAGTTCAGTTGTTTTGAAATGAAGAATCTTGAAAATAAAATTAGGAGAATGGGATGAAAATATGAAGGGACCAAGATAACTTTCTGGTTGTCTTGCTGTGTATTTCAGCAGCTGTGGTAAAACTGAGTTCCTCAGAGGAGAACATTAATGGAGCAAAACAGCACAGGCCCTTGAAACAGAGCAAAAGACTGGAAGGAGAGAAGACCTAGGCAAATAATGTCATCAGAGAGTTCAATGAGAGCAAACTGAATTGGCCAAAGAACCTGGAAATTTTACAATATTCTTTTTTCAAAGGAATATGTATATTATTTATCTAAATATAAAGTAGCAAGCTTTTGCTCTGTTCTATGCAATTTCTGTTTTCCACTACAATCAGCTACCTGAATGCTCATTTATTAAGAAGAACAGGAAGGTTTTGAATAGAGCTTTCCATGAACACTTTATTATAAAAGGTGAGATCTACAGAAGGAATTAAGAAAACTTGAACCAATAAAGGCCTTTCTTCACGGATTCATGAAGATTCTTCAGTCTACAGATGGGAGAAAGCAGGCTCAGAAAACATGTAAGTTCAAGTCAGAAAATTTCACCCTCAGTGGGTCTAATTGTCAAAGCAATTAACGCATCTCTTGTGATGTGTGTTAATTATTATATATGTCTTATACAGCAGCCCAATAAAGAATTAATTAAATACCTGAAGATAGCTCAGTAGTGGAGTTGTACATTATTGTGATCCTGTTTATGGCCGCAGAAGGTCAGGTCAGAGATTGACTGGTTATGCTGACAATTTGTGTTAGTACTGTGATTTAGAAATATTTTGCTTTTGCAAAAGCAAAAATAATGATTCCAGGAATAAGTTGCAGAAAAATGTATGTGATATTTTTATTCAAATGAAATATATTCCACCATTTTTATTAATAGAATTGAAAAGGAACTAGAGGAAACTTTTAAAGCCAGAGTGCTTTGTTTCTTAGGAACCAGAACAACCATAATGAAAGCAGATGCTTACCTGGCATACAAGATTCCCCACTTAAAACATCCAAGCAGCAAAAGGCTTGCTGTGTTCCTGGAATTGTGAGATACACAACAAATGCTTAAATTAGTCTAAGACTTAGTCATACTTGGTTCAAAGAAATCTGTGTGCTGCTTCATGTCTGCCTAGATTCTGATCTATTAAGTGTCTTAGATACTGTTAATCCTATTCTGCATTTTATTTTTAAGCATAATATTCTCATACTACAGTTATGAGACATCTTGCCTCAAAAGTTTCATAATATGCAGTTCCAGGGGTTTGATGTCTGTGCTCATAGAGAGGTATCATCAGTTTAATCATGTGGGAAGGGGAAGTGCTATCTCTCATAAAACCCTGTGCCATCTTATAGCAGGCCAGAAAGACATTTTTGAAATGTGGAATTCCCAGGAATACCCTCACTTTCCTTCCGCACAGTGACTGAGGGTATTGCACCAGGTGCAACGCAGGATTTATCAAGAAACTTTATTGTCTAAGTAATAATTTCTATCCATATACCTCAGTTTAAATACCTTTTAAATGGGAAAGCAAATCCTAGAATAATTTCTTATCTTTACTACAAATTCCAAACTCTGTGATATATTTGAAAGAAAACTAGATGTAGGTAAGGGACTGAGAACTACAAAAAAGCCCTGAAAGTCTACTCCTCTCCCTCTGAATTAACAACCAAATTAACAAATTGGTTTTGCTAACTCAGGACAATAAACATACAGTGTGTACTGAGAATGCTCAACTGCAGAGTGGAATTGAAATGCCACAGGCTTTTTCCTCCTGGTAGGGTGAAGAACAAGTACAAAGCTGGGAGAGTTTAATTAAAACTCTTCAGTAATATGTAAACTCAGAAACATTTCTTAGGGAATATACAATACCAGTGGTTATTGTATATACCTATGTATCACAGAACTGTAGAATTGTTTGGGTTGGAAGGCACCTTAAAGATCATTTCATTACAACCTTTATGCCATGGGCAGGATCACCTTCCACTAAACCAGGTTGCTCATCCAACCTGACCTTGAACACTTCCAGGGATGGGGCATCCATAGCTTCTCTGGGCAACCTTTTCCAGTGTCTCACCACCCTCATAGTAAAGTATTTCTTCCTGATATCTAAACTAAGCCTGCCCTCTTTCAGTTTAAAGCCATTAGCCTTATTCTGTCACTACATGCGCCTTCTAAAACATCTCTCAGGTTCTCTTGGAAGACTCCTTTGTACTGGAAGGCTGCTGTAGGGTCTCTCTGGAGCTTTCTTACCTCCAGGGTAAACAGCCTTAACTCTCTCAGCCTGTCTGCACAGGAGATTTGCTCCAACGCTCTGATTATCTTTATAGCCCTCCTCTGGACTCACTCCAAGAAGTCCACATCCTTCTTATGTTGGGGGCCCAAGACCTGGGCACAGCACTCCAGCTGGTATATTAAAAGGGCAAAGTAGAGGGGCAGAATCCCCTTCCCTGACCTGCTGGCCATGCTGTTTTTAATTCAGCTCAGGATGCAGTTGCCCTTCTGGGCCGTGAGTGCACATTGACAGCCCGTGTCCAGCTTTGCATCTACTAGCACACCCAAGTCCTCCTCTGCAGGGCTCCTCTCAAACCATTCTCTGCCCAGTCTATATTTGTGCTTGGGATTATCCTGACCCTCCTGCAGGACGTTATGCTTGGCCTTTGCACAGTCTCAGCTCTCAAGCCTGTCCAGGCCCCTTTGGAAGGCATCCCTTCCCTCCAGCCTGTTGACTGCACCACACAATGACACGGCTTGGTGTCATTGGCAAACTTGATGAGGGTGCCTTGAATCTGCTGCCCATGTCACTGACAAAATGTCAAACAGTGCTGGTCCCTATGCTGACCCTGAGGAAGGCCAATCCTCACTGGTTTCCACTGGGACATTGAGTCATTGACCACAACTCTCATAGTGTGACTATGCAAACAATTTCTTATCCATTGAGTGGTTCCTGTGTCAAATTCATGTCTCTCCAATGTAGAGACAAGGATGTTGTGCAGGACAGTGTCAAATGTCTAAGTAGATGACATCAGTTGCTATTCCTTTCATACATAGTTTTGAAATGAGATAGTGGTTTTCTCACTGCTAAGATATAGTATAGAACAATTATTCACCTATTTATCCCAGGATAGTTGGTATGTTATTAACTTCTTTGTTTCATTTTTGCTTTATAAGAACAAAATCTGATGTCATCTGTGTGGGCTGCTTCCTCAGACCTCCAATTTAACTGATTTCTCCCTTCGGTTACCAGAACAATAAGACATATCTCTTAGTTGTCCCAATCTCTCACAATCACAGAGTGAGATCTTATCAAGCCCTCTGGTTTTGTTTTCCTGGGAATTTGGTCTCATTAGAAGAAGGTTTTGAATGCATTTCTTTAAGAATGCAGTATAGATAAATAAATTTGAATTCAGTGAGGTCAGAGTTACTATGGGACATTGTGGGAAAATGGTTGGTAGAAGCTAAGGAGAGAATCAAGGAAAGTTGGAAGAGTTGTGTGAGACAGGCATTAACTTTTCTAATCCACTGAGAGTTGTAAGTATATTTCCTGGATCTGTGTTCCTCCACCCATATAGCCAGAAAATAAACTTTACAGACCAATTTCTAGGAGCGTGGAATTCTTTCCAAAGAACATTATTATCTGGAAAATACATTCTCTTTTTAAAGTGCACCTTCTGGCTGTACTTGACCTAAAGAACTTGTCTGGCAAGAACATGACTGTAGCTGCTGTAGAGGTGTCCTTGGAGATCCCAGGGGGAGATGACTTAGAAACGGAGAAAGATCATTGGTGGAGAAAGTCCAAAGGGTCTTGGAACCCCCTGGAAAGTGGAGTGACCATGGTTTAACCCAGGACAAACCAGAGTAGCCACTGCTGGTGTCCATCATCTCCTCCCTCCCCCAAGAGCCTTTGTACTATTCCATGTTATCTCCTGGGCCCCTTTCCTTCCCCATCCCATAGGACCAAGTAACCCCGGACCTTCCCTATCCTCCCCCAGACCCCCTGGTGAGTGGTTGTATGAGATAACTCTTAAAGCTGTGTCTGAGGCCTCCTCGGCCTCTTGGATTCCTGCCTCTCCTCTGTGTGAAGATCCTGCAATAAAGCCACTCAGAATTAAAGGCATTCCAAGAGCCCTCTCGTTATTCATCTTCAGCTGATAGCTAAACTGGACCGTTCCTGCACCACAACGCAGGCCGCAGTTTCTCTGGCTAAGTGTCCATGGGACGCTGCCAGAGTGCCCTGGGGACAGGGGCATTCCTGGAAATATAGCCAGCTGGAATCTGTCGTAGTAACGCTGGGCTGGACAGAGGAACCAGCGAGCTATACAAGACTTTCTTTTACATTGGCATTGAAAGAATTAGTTCAACCCCTTTTTGTTCCTGTACCAGTTCTGTTTCTGTGGGCCCTGCAGGAACATAGTTGTTGACTGGTTCCTAGTATATTAATGGCAAAGTAGCCTTTTCAAGAAATTGAAATCAAGAGCTTTCTCCTCACTCCTTGCTAGAATACTTGTTCAAAAGGATATAAGTTAAAAGGAAAATGAAATGCCTGATTAAAATTAAATAATGAAATCAGAGATAAAACTGAAGATGGTATAGCCCTTTGCTTAGCCTCTTCACCTTCCTGCAAAAACAGTGATTTTTTCTACATTGTGACTTCTCAGTGGAAAACGATAGCAATTATGTTCTCTATTCTAGTTTGATACCAGCTGGTACCTTAAGGACAGCATTCATAAATTACTCTATGTACTTGAGAGCAGCAATTCTTTTTTCCATGCAAAATACCTGTACTGTATGTTGTACTGCTGGATTGCCTGGACTTGTAGGAAAGTTGGTTTTCCAGATGGTGTTTGCAAAAAGCTCTGAGCCATAAGTACAAATGAACCAAGCAACACCACAAAGAAGGAAATAGCATAAAATCTTTCATTTCTACTCAGAGACGGCATTTATCCAGTGCTGACTGTATCATCACTGTGCATGTGTAGTGTGCAGTGAGTGAGAATCCCTGTCGTGCACAGATGAGTATCCCCATCAGGCTTTCTAGGCATGGATTTACTCAAGGGTCGGAGCCTGTTGCCCATTTCCCCTCCCTTCTCCCTGTACTGCTGCCACAGGAACACTTGCTGCTCAGATCATGTGAGGCTTGCACTGTTCTCCTACCTAATACTGCTTGCAGCTGCATGCAGCCTTTCATGTTTACTCCAGCTTGGAGTTGTGGGTCTGCTGGGAAGGAAATCCAGCCACGAGACATTTTAAGTAGTGGTTTGATCTTTGTCAATGAGATTGACTCAGTTTAGACACGTTCCCTTGAGAGGTCAAACCTGGACTGGAATATGTTAAGGGCTGTCAGAACGCTGTAAGCAGGAAAGGCAGACATTGCAGCCACCAGGGTTTGATTCCAGCAGAGAGTCTTGTAAATGGGGATGTTTAATAGACCGTGGAGAAGTTAAAAGGAAGGATTAGACAACTGGTGGGGTCAAGTACACTTAAGTAATAATAAATGCATAGGGTGGTGTTGTAATTAAAAATGCTCCTGGACTCACTCAGTTGGCCTCAGCATCAGAGCCATGCCTACTGCAGGCAGAGCTTCAGTTCCAAGGGGCTTCTATAGTTGTCCAAATCATATGAAAGCTTAAAAACTTATACTTCGGGGTAAACTTTAAAAAAGCCAGGATGGAAGAAAATACCCTAATGATTCAGACTGTTGAATAAACAATTTAATCACACTGTACTCTGAAGTGAAAGTATTTGTGATAGCTGTTTGGAAAGCAAATTTTTGCACAAAAACCAATTTCAATTCTCATTTTATCATGTTAAAAGGAAACCATTCTCTAGCAGTATTTTTGTGAAACATGTTACCCAAAGAGCCTTGATAAATGTTTATAATATGTACTTTGATACTAAATGTCTGTAAAAAGCATAAGCAACTTTTTTTTAATAAAAGGGCATTTTTTATTGAAAAAATGTTTCTTGACTATTTTTGCTGTCTTTAGCAAACACACGAGTTGTGCAACTCCATTAAATGCTTAGAATAATATTTCTTATGCACACTTTGTTTGTTAACTTGAAAGACTGTTTTCTTACACACCAGGCCAGAATCACATGATGAAATTCAAACTGAATCCTTTAGGCTTTCATTCTCTTTGATTACTTATTTGGCTCAGATGTTTAGAAAGAAGATAAATATAATATAAAAAATATTGACCTTCTCTTTGAAAACACGTTTTCAAAAAACTTTGAGAGCTGCTGCTCTGTGCTTTGTGATGTGCTTCTTAGTAAGTTCAATTTCACATTTAGTTATATTTTTTGAGCGACAGGAAGTTGATAAATGCTCTTCTCACAGCCCTGATGGAAATGTATGAGCCTGAGGTCTGTAACTACTGGCAAGAAAGATGAGGCAGGAAAGGGCAGCCTGCTAATAAAAGGATTATTCAGAATATGATACTTATGTGACCCAAAATAGCACTTCTGTTTCTCTCATATTATATTTCTTGTAGTTGGCATATGAAAATTCAGCTGTGATCCTGGCTTCTTAAAAACCCTTTTCGCATGAAAAGTGACCTTTCTTCCTTAAATGTCCTGGCCTCTCTTGGTCCTTATGCCAATTTCAGCCATGTGGAAAGGAAGAAACTAGCTTACCCTGCCATTCTAGCTAAGGTTTTCAGGAAACTGAAGCAAGGATTAGGTCAGGAGTTTATGTGAAAACTGATGGAACTACACTGGAACCTGTTTAACGACAATTAAACTGATGAAGATTAGCTAAATTCTACTACTAAAAATCTTTTATACACTTTTTAAAAATAACTTTTTATACCATAGGCAAAAGTAAAAATCAGTAATAGAGAGATTGCCTTGGAATACCTTGAAATGCCTCACAGGAGCAGCAGGGTCTGAGGAGCGCTTCAGAGGGAGGTGGTGGAGTTGCCCTCTCGGAACGTTTTCAAGCAACATCTTCAGGTGTGCTGGAAAAACAGCTGTTAGGGCATGGGTCTAGAGAGAAAGGTTTGATAACCCGTGAGAACTCTTTTGCCAGATGTTGGTAATGACATTTCAGGTTTTTAGCATGAAGCTCTCAGGTGATTTGTGAAAATCCAGAATCCTGCCTTTCTTTGTGAATAAAGACCTGTATTTCTTGCCAGTACAATGTGAAGAAAGTGTTTATTCATTTATTCTGTCCCTGAAGGGGATAGATTCTCTCACTACCATACATTTTGAGATTGGGCACAGCATGAAAGCAAATTCATGAGGAGCTGTATTTCTTCCTGGTTCTTAGTAAGATAATAGGGAGTCTCACAGGGGATAAACGTAAGCTGCTTTGTTACTTATTTTCTTAATATTATTTTTTGTGTTTTGCCCATTCTGAAAGGTGCAGGCAGGCAAACAGAAAACTGCCTTTCCTCTTCAGTTATTTTGCATGAAAGGAACAGTACATTCCCCTGTGCCTTTCCAGTACTACACAGATACTTCTGAGTTTGTACAGCACGGCAAGAACTAGCTCCAAGATGATAATTTCAGGCAACTCATTCACAGTAGTGATTTTTTGTGCAAAAGCAGGTCCATTCTCTGCCAGCGATGCCCTGCTCCCTGCTAGGAGGCAGCTGCAGGGTTGCTCTTTACCCAGTGGTCATGGAGGGGGTGACCCTGTGCAGAGCTGGAACCCGGGGCTGAACCCATCTTGCAGACACACAATACCGAAGGCATCTGGTCTGGGCAGCAGGGAAGGCTGGATCTGCCATCCTCTCCAGCAGGGCTGAACCCTTTCCTCACAAGAAACAAAGCTGCTGTTTCACCCAGGTGCTGCTGGAGCGTGGGTGACCAGGACTGGTTTCACTGCAGTGCCATGCAGGCTGCAAGCGCTGGCAACTGGAGCAGCCTGCTGAGGAAACACTGTGCATCATGAGGCCTCAAGGCAAGTACTCAAGCAAGGGTTAAAATGGCTGGACAGCTTGCCCATTAGAAAACCGGGGGTTTTTTCCATAGTTACTTCCCAGTCTTGGATATACAGTCTCTAGTTACTGGAGGGATTCAGAGCTGGCACAGGCAGCCTCTTAAGTATTAGGCTGCCCCTGTATGCTTGGCACCAAATTCAGACAATTTTGAGAACAGTTCAGATCTTCTGGAGGGTGTTTTTTTGTTGTTGTTTTATTTTGTTTTGGATTTATTTTCTATTTTTTTATTCCTTTCCATAAGAAAGCAGTACTATTTTTAGGACTTGGCCCAAATTGTGGAACCCAGTGGTTTTACTGTTGTTGTTTTTCCTCTCTTCAATCAAACTGAAGTGGTTCTGGCTGATCCGACGAGCAAAGCTGCTGCGTCTCTTAAAGTTACACTCAAGGAGATTTTGTGATTGCACGGGTGTGTATGTTTGCATGGAAAGTTTCTCTCAATTTCCTGGAATAAAGGAGTCTTGACTTCTTCCAAATCTATACTCCGTGCTTGTAAATGTCTCTATTAAGACTGGTTTTGTGGAACATTGTGATGTGAGGGAGGCTGTCCTAACACATGATATGTTACTAAATTGAATTTTATATTTGAAGTTTTTCTCCCAGTCTCTACTTTTCTTTCTTGCTGCAGCTGTTTCAATGTATAATGTTTGTCTTCAACCCGCAGAGATACCAGAATATCCCATTTTTATCACCCATGGAAAATCAGACATCATAACAAACTGATGACCAGACCAGTGACTGAAGCAGTGATAAGTATCCCTATCACCTCTCTCTTTGGCTACAGCACATATGTAGAGCCTGCTCACACAAGTTAGCTTTTGGATGAAAGGGAATATTGCTTCCTCTGCATGGTGCTATGCTTCAAATAATCAGATTTTCTATCTGTGCTGGTTTCAGGGCCCAGGGGATTAAGAGTAAAGTGAAATGCTACCTCTTTTCTTCCTCTATGCATAGTGTTTAAGTTGCCACTTGCACTCACTTTATCTGAGAGCATCTGTCCTCCTGTTGCACAGGATGTCTGAGCAGGCAGGAGGGCACATGCCTGTTACTGACTGGTTTGGGAGCTTTCCAAAGAAACAGGATTTCTCCCAGTTTTGAAGGACGAAAGTGAGTAGCAGTCAGCCACTTCCCATGGAATCACAAATGTCAACTAGCCACTGTAGACTGTCCTGAGGTTATTTTCCCAAAGCATGGCTCAACACTTCTGCTTCGTGTTGTAATTTATGCAGTTTTCCTACAGACTGAGACTTTGATTTGAAGAGGGGAAGGCACCTCCCGATAACTGAGTACAACACGTGGCGCCTTGAGGGTGGAGTTAAAAATCTGTGCCTGTCCTCAGGGTGCTCCTGTTTGCTGCTGGAGAGCTCTCTGCTTCGAGTCATTCCCAGCAGTGCACAGAGTGGATTCCCTGTAGCCACCTCCTGCACAGTGCCTAGAACAGGCCCAGCATCACCAGGCTGGGTGCTGTTTTTCTAAACACATTTCTGCACCCCACCGTTGGATCACTTTCTGGATGTAGACTTTTGCTCTTACTAATCAAGAATATAGACTTCAGATCTTCCTTGCAGAACTTAAAAGCACCCAAAAGATTCCAGGCTATTTTTTAAAAATATTTGAGGGCTGTCACCAATACCGTAATAAATTGCCAAACCATTTTCAACACTTTCCAAATGTAAGTCTAGCTCCACATCTTAAATCCTACAGGGAAAAAAAAAAGGGCATTTATATGAAGTTTACCATTTCCTGGGTCAGAAATACCCCTGATCTTTTCTGCCTCTGGCCCTGATTTCTAGATGTGCGAGGCTCAAAACTAGCCATACTTTCCCTTGATTTCCATTTTGCTTTTCTTAGGCAGTCATGGCATCTTTTTTCTTATATCAGATTCAAATTAATGAACATTCAAGAGCCATTTACTCTGTTGTACTTACATTTTTACTTTTTTGCCAGCATGCTAACAATAGTAATTCACCTAGTAAAGTGACTTAGATCATTATATGCTAAACAGTACATTTTTCAAAGGAGAGGAGGAGTTTGCTTCAGTTTCCTAGGCAAATTCTCACACAAGTAATTACATTCTGCCTACTGCATTCCTCTGCCATTTCAATTGGATATGGTGTTTCGTCCTCAGTTTGTTCCCTACACTTTTGCATAGCATTATCAACCACTGTTAAATATTTGCTGTCTACCATCCCAGCAGTGACTTCACTATAAAGGCAGTGATTGAAGTAAGCCACCAGATAAATAAAATTAGGAGCATATTCTCGTGGAATTTACCATCCAAAGGACTTGTTAGTCCAAATCTTCCAGATGAAAACGTTTTTAACCATGACTAGGTATAATGACATAACTTATGACATTAATCAGCAACATAATTAGCTGTGGTTGCTTTGAAATGAGGAATATTTAATGGTGACTTTGGTACAGCAATATAAGAGGGTAACTGTGGCCCACATGTACTGGTATCTTCAAACTGTGACCTCTGTTTTACAACAGAAGTTACATTGGTGGGTGAATTTGGGCATGTTTGCTGTAAGTAGAGGAAGAGAATGATCAGCGCTATCCAACCCATAGGCAAAATCTGGAGAAGGAGAGACGAGGGCTCCTCTCTTTGTATGCTCACAGTAGGTATTAGTTCAGGTATGGATTGAAACAGCCTGATACATGATCACTAGATAATTCCGGGGAACTTTCTGCTACTCCCTCATAATCAGAGCATTTGAGAGCTCCTTGACAGAAGTAAGTCTTTTTTCCCCTCACATTTCAGCACATTTATTCAGTAATGGCAGAACTGGGACCTGTGAAGCAAGTGTTAGGATACTAATTTTAACTTTTCTTTGATTCCCCCATGTTGCAGAAGAAAATTTTCCCTAATTTGCATGGTCCTTTTCCTTGCAACTACCATCCTTTAACACATTCAGTGTAGTGAACCAAAACCACTGCTACTTACTTCCCCTGAATGATACCAGTTTATTTGATTTCACCTGGACATACTCTGTACATCAGTGGGAGGGACACCAGACCCAGTGATCACGTAGGTGTTCTTGGGCCAAGGCTGGGGCTGTGCTGCTTTCCAGGCCCACCTGCTGGCTGGCTGCACAGGGGCTGGGGTCAGGCTGGACTTGGGGAAAGCCACCCCCCACAACCTGAAGTAAAAAACCTTGATGACCAAACCACACTAACATCTTTGAGAAGGAGGAGATTTTTTTGTGGGAAGGGAAGGAAAGCTAGGCAAGGCAAGAATAATTTCTTCTGGGAACTATCATTATGAAGGAACTGCTGAATATGTCAAGAATTTACAGCTCAGATGCAGGAAATTCAGATGAACAAATCTAAATGTGACCTGATATGGCTGCTGGACAACTGAAATAATGAAGTATCTGACCCTATTCTGTGTGTTTTCTATAGTGGAATTTTCTTTGGTAGCTCTGAAATGCAGTGGTCTGTTGTCATTTGGTTGAGCAGTAATGGCACAAGTGGGAAACAGTGGAAAAGCTCTCATTGAAGTGAGAACTGCAGCCTTTGAGCCTGTCTTTATTCCCCTACCAGTCTCCAGGTTTGTTTAGTATCTGGCTTGTTTTGATTGAAATGTGATGCCATTATGCTCCCAGATTTGTGTTTCATTGATGTAAATGGTTGTTGTCGGTCCATGCCAGGAAAGAAACCGTGCAGCCATTGGCCTGCACTTCCATAACAGAGTCAGCCAAGGGAGGGAGGTGAGGGTTCCTTTGGGGTAGAGGAAGGAAGGGACTCCAAGTCGGAACCATCCATACTTTGAAAGGAAACAGAATTCTAATTTAATTGCTTCTAAATCTTAAAGTCTGCTTGTTACCAGCCGACAGATGGTGGATGCTTACAGATACTCGAGCCCTCCTGGTTGTTTTCCTTCCTGCTTTTTCATTTTTCCTGAAGGAGATGCCAGAACTTCTATTACCTCAGTATAGTAAGGACTTGAGAAATCAACTCAAGCAACAGTTTTTGAACACAGAACTTTAAGACAGCATATTTTTGTGACATGCATATTGAGTTCAGGATTGTTTATGACTTGTGTTGCTTAATCTCTCCAATTTGCATATATATTCTGCTACTTTGAACTGAGCAGAGCAAATATCCTGCTTCTTGGAACATTTTCGTGTACTTAGATGATGAGGGAAAACAAGGAAAAAGTATCATGAAGAAATATTTACTTTTTTTTGCAACCCACCATCTACATAGCAAACTCTACCATAACTCATCACAGCAAACATTCTAAAGTTTGTAAAGCTTAGAAGCTTGCTGAACTTCCTCTGCATGTTCCCAGTGTTTTAATATTCCTTGTAAGATGTTTGCCCTAATGGATTTCACAGATCCATTGCTTTACAATTGTTTCATGCATCACATATCAAATGTCTTTTCTATTTTTCTTACTTAGGGATTATAGAAATGTCCCATAATCACCATTGTCTCTTGCCTGACAAACACCTGGAAGGCAATACTATTTGTTTCATGACAGAAGGTTGGTTTAATCAAGAAACAAAGGACAGATGTCATTTTTTGCTGTTGTTTTTGGATTTAGTGCTCCTGAAAAGAACACTCACTCTTTTGGGCACCAAAAGCGTGCATATTTTTTTGTCCTTTTCAACGCTTCTTTTTTCATGGTGGACTTGCCCTGTTTTTTGTTTGGTTGTGTTTTTACATACAGAGAGACAGAGGCTGGTAATCTTTCATAAAATTTTAAATCTAGCAGGAGTGAGCTCTGTACTCTGCAAGTTTTTTGGTTTCTTTTCTAGAGGAAACCTCTGACAGTGAGGTATTTAGACGTTCACCACACCCCTAAGGTTGTGAAGCCTGTGGACACTGCCCATTGCAGCAAACCAGAAAGTTCCTCATTCTCTTGATGTTGCACTAGGAGTGGAAATGTCAACAAAAGTGTGTTTAGAACAGAAGAACATGACATAAATCTGCAAAGACCCCATTCCTACAAGGTAGCAGTGATGGTGTGATCAGCAGTGTGATTATCAGAAAGAAGCCCCCAGTGAAACCAGCACAAGCCCAAGCTGGTCAGCAGGCATGAAGCTTGTGCCACAGCAGATATGGATGAGGATACTGAGTTGTTGAGTGCTGGCAGCATCCATGGCTCAGTTGCAGCTGTCAGACCTCCTGAAGGGAAATAGGAAGGTTGGAGAGTGAGAGGAAACCCTGAGGCAGGACATCCAAGGACAGCTGGTCAACCCCACTAGGCCTCTACCACATACTTCAGCTTCTGACAGTGCTACAACATGAGGGCAAAGGGAAATAAAAATATAGCTGCTTTACTAGCAAAGACTGAGAATCACTGAACTGGAGCTCAAAACAGGAAAGAGGCATCTTAAAAAGTAGCATCTGTAAATATTTTTTCTGTCAGTGTAACATTTCTTCTTTTGAGAGAGAAAAGTCAAACCCACAGGTTTCAGGAGAAAGAGAAAAGGCCACTCAAGTTTCCAGGTCAGGCTTGGGTCTCTTGTTCTGCATGTTCTCTCTGCTTGGTCTCCAGGTCCCCTGCTGGGAGCCAGGAAGGGCAGAACATGGCCAACAGGCCAGGTTCTTCTGATCACAGCTGTCCCTCTGTGTGCTTGCCTGGTGTGTGGCCCTTGCTAATGCCGGCTGAAATGTTCTGCTTGTTTTTATAGAATTGTCAAATAGTTTGGGTTGGAAGGGACCTTTAAAGGTTGCCTAGTTCCAAACCCCCTGCCATAAGCAGAGACAATTTCAGCTACATGATGTTGCTCAGAGCTCCATCCAGCCTGACCTTGAATGTTTCCAGGGATGGGGCAACCACCAGCTCTCTGTGGGTTCCCGTGTTTTACCACCCTCATCATAAGAGAATTTCTTCCCCATATCTATCCTGAATCCACCCTCTTTTAGTTTAAAATAATTACAGATTGTCCTATCACCACAGGCCTACTAAAAAGTCTGTCCCATATTTCTTGTAGACCCCCTTTAGGTACTAGAAGGCCACAACAAGGTCTCCCCAGAGCCTTCTCCTCTCCAGGCTGAAAAGCCTCAACTCTCTTCAAAGGAGAGGCACTCCAGCCCTCTGATCATCTTTATGGGCTCCCTCTGGGCTAGACTCAATGTCTTTCCTGTGCTAAAGACTTCAGGGCTGGATGCAGTACTCCAGGTGGAGTCTCACCAGAATGGAGCAGAGGGGCAGAATCACCTCCCTTGACCTTCTGGCCGTGCTGACATATTTTTTTATTTTTTTAGCAATGAACATTTTTTTTTTTAGCAACGAACTTTGTGCAAATAGGGGCAACATGCATATCTTGGCCATTATTCTGGCTTTAATGGGGTTCTGCAGAGGTTTGGACCACAAATATGTTTTACCACATGATACCCTAAGAGCTATTGTTCAACTGTCATCTCCTGGGTGCATGTGAATGTTTCAGGGGCAGCCATCTGTCTGTCTGTGTGCACACCTGGCTAACTGGGTGCATCTATATGGCCTTGAGCGGAAGGTCTGCAACACTGCCCTTGCATTTGGCTCATCTTTCAAGAGCTTATTTGACTGCCAAGTGTCCTGGCATGGTGGATGCAAGCCAGCCCACTCATGGAGGGTTACATGGGAAGTGCCAAGCACCATTACCACATGGATTTTCTCAAGACAAGAGAAGGCTTCTCATGGCCCAACAAACCTGCTGTAGGATTGTACCCCAATCTCATTGTACACAGTTGCTCTTGTACAGCAGTTCTTCAAGACCACTGTCCCCTTGCTGCAGTCTGAGCTTTTCAGTCCACATGAGACATGAGTTGCTTTCTGGCTCCCCTTTGATGGACATCTAGAGACATATCTTGTAGTGGATACCTTTTACCAAGAGGTTGTTCTCCTTCTAAGTGCACCACAGTACAATCTAAAAAGCCAGATGGGCCAAGGTTTTGTTCGAAGTACTGACTATCAGATCTGAGAAAGTGAATTCACCTGATAATGGAATGAAAATCTTGATGTTTTTTTAAAAAATCAGTTTGCAAAATGGAGACCATAGAGCAGGGAGGGAGGGGAGAATTAAGTTTAGAACTTCATTCCTCCACACTCAACAGGCTCATTTACAGGAAGAATACAACAAATCTCTTGTTTTTGCAGCACAAGGCCTTTATACAGGTAAACATGTTGAGAATGTTGCCTGTAGTATTTGCCCAGCTAGACCATAAAGAATTCCTGGTAGCAGAGGGGATCTAGTGCCATTGCCCAGCCCCGGCAACCTCTGCTTTCCTCCTGCCTCCATCTGCCCTACTGCCAGAGAGGGAGACTGCCAGAGTCGTACTGTTCCTCTGAAACTGTCCAGCAGGTTTATTCCGAGTACAGACAGAGTGGTCTTCCATTTTGCAATTACAGAAACAAGAATATCCTGTTGAGCTTTCTCGCTTTCCTCCCTTCCCCACTGCCACCGCTTGGTATGACTGTAGGGAATATAAATGGAACAGGAAATTTGACCGCATCCAGGATCAATGTCATTAAAGACACATCTTGTTTTAAAATCTAATTTTATATAACTGCTGTGTTATATAATATGCTTTTGTTTGTCGTCTTGATTTTTATCGAGGTAGTGTACATTCCCCTGGACCTTTTCATGAAGGAATGTTTATACCTGTGGGCAGGCACTAATGGCAGTGAAAGGCTTGCATTCATGGGAACAAGCATTTAGCAATTCATGGTTGCCAAGGTAAGCAACAAAGGCATGCCCTCTGCCACTCCGCTGCCTCTAAAAGAAACAGTCTCTAAGGTAACAGGCTAGCACCCCTTGAGGCCAAAAATCTTTAGCTTTTTAGACAGAAAAACGCATTAAATAATACCAAGAAAAGCATTTTTTTTTGTCCAGGAATTTTTTTCTTCACAACAGAGAAGGGGCTCAAAGTGTTCTATTTTTGGTTCTGCGCAGGAATTTAATTCAGCTGCTGCCCAGTCTTTGTGCACTCAACACCCCTTTGACAGTTTAGTTTCGGGGACACATAGGACTAATGAGCCAAGGCATGACTGCAGTTGGAGACTGGCGCCTCCCAGGCCTGTGACTGTTGTCCAAGTGAATAGGCAATTTCTCTGATTAGCTTGGAATTTGCAGCATTATCTGGATGGTTATTTGGCATGAGCCCTTTTTCCAGGATCACAGTCAATTTGAGAGATTGAGTCACCTGAAGAAAAGGTCTGCAGAGACAGAAGTTTCTAGATGCTGCTTGTGATAGGATGGAAGAATGGGCTTCTCCTCTTGACTTTGTCCTGCTCTGAGACTGCTTGCCAACCTCTTTTATCTCACTGTAGCAAAAGGGAGGAAGTAGGTGAATCATCACATTTTCCTAGTGTGAGAAAAATTGGGAGAAGAAATAAAGAGTAGAGGACTGTTTTTAAAACTGAAATCTAACAAAAAGTGAAATGCAACAGCTAGATCACCTTCCTGCTAATGTTGGTGTGTCAGAGACTCACTGCATGCTGAAGACAACTTCTATTTGCAGGACATTCATGTGACTCTAACATTGGTACAGTTTGCTGTATGTGGGGAAAAGGAAAGAAGTATTTTCTGGAATATTTTTCTTTCTTAATGACTCAAGTTATCGAAATTACTTGACAATTATAAAGTGTCAATTCATGGACTGTAAGAGAGTGATACTGGACCTGCTGGATGTAATATGTCTTTTTATACTTGAAGCAGTTCCTGCAGTTCCTAGAGTTGTAACAAAGGTATCAGAGCTGTTCATGAGAGGAGAGATGTGTCCTAGAACCCTTTTGCAGCTTGTTCAACAGACTTGATCCTGATATTAATAAGTTTTTACTCAGAACAAAGGCAGATTGATAATCAGACCTAGTTGTATCTTCAGGTGTTCAACACCTGTCTCACATTTCAGTGAGTGTTTGGATATAAACTTCAAGTTGTTGAGCTAAGTTACAGCAGTGTAAGGAAAAGACAACTTGCCTACTTTCTACTCAGTCTGAGAGAAAGATTGCTGCCCTCTCTGCATTCAAAGAAAGGACATACATCACTGACAATTCACTTTGTTTGCTTTCATTTCATGTTCTATAGACTAAAGTAATTATGAATACATATGGACTTTCCAATGGTCCAAAGCAAAATAACACAAAGAAGATCAAACAAGGAAGTGATTTAGTTACATCATCCACCCCAGAAACACCAACAATGTGACAATTTGTTATGATGCAAAAGATGTAAAGTTGAGGCCATGCCAGGAAACATCCAGACACTCTTTTTGAGTACAGCACCTTGTCATGTTCATATTTTGGTGCAGTGCACATTCACATGCTGTCATGCAACAGAGGTCCTGTTCCATTTGAGACACAGATTGACTGGTGCTAGCTGAAGAAGAAATTTGGTATTTGTTTATTGCACATCTTTATTCACATCTCACATGCACAAAGGCAATTAAATGTCAGCTAAAGTGGGACGGAGATATGTTGCCCTCTGAGCAATCTGTGCCTGTCTTCTGAGGAAGCAAAAGTCATAGCCACTTCCAGCTAGAACATGACTGAGTTGTGAAATGAGTCTGGTCAGGAAAACAAAGCACTGAATCTCTGTTTTTTTACACTTTCCCAGGAATGTCCACATAGATTTGGCTGAAACATTTTAGAAACATTCGTCTTGAAGAAGATATGTCATATGCAAAACTTCAGTTTGACAAAATTTTAACTAAAGGGAAATAAGTTCTTGAACGTTGATGTTTGAATAGTAATAGGGAGCTGTATTAGACATCATGAAAGAGCAAATAATAAAAACTAAATTTTGGTTTATAAAAACCAGTTTTCCAAAATGTTGGCTTCAGGTAATTTCCTTGAACTTCGTGTTAATACTTTTGTTGACTCCACAAAGTAAGTTAACATAGGAACTGCATTCTATAATTATAAAGTATTATTTCATGTCTAAGCTATCATTATTAGTTGAACAGTTTAAACTCTTTTTCCTTCCCCCTCTCCCCCCAAGAACCATTATAATATTACTGTGAAAAGGCAGAATCTTGGGAAAATTAAAGTAAAAACTGATTGCTCATACTTTGACAATGTGGTTTATAAAGACCGTCTTCCAACAGCTATAAAATACTTGCATTTCCCTGTCAGAAAGATGAAAATATGTAACCACCATTTGCTTAACAGCTCTTAAGTGCAGCTGGAAAATATATTAGTTTCATATGACTTAATTGTCATCACATTTGTCTCATATTTTTGATCTGTACTTTTGCAGATCCTAAGGCACAGTGTACACATGCATTTATATAGCATTCCTTTACCACAGTACACATAATCTGACATCTTAGGGGCTGATCCAAAATTCAGCAAGGTCACTAGGAAGACTTCTAGCTAAGCGGCATTCTATCCCCGTTATGCAGATCTTTTCCCCCTAAGGTATTCCCTAGATTTCAGTAGCTGCTCCCAGAGTAGGTACAGGGACCATTTTAATGAGATTCTTTTTTCACATTCAGGTTTTATTCCACCATTCAACAAAAAGTTTACTGACGATGATGTTTCAAATAATCAGTGTTTTATACAGCAGATGGCTACTGGAGCTTTTAGAATACTCTTCCTATAACATTTAAATTGAACTAGGGCCCAAATATTTTTGTCCCAAAGTTGGGACCTTCACTTTAGTTTCAGACACATGCTGGAGAGTCCAGCCTCTTATTCAGACCTTATCTAAATAAGTCAAATGCCTTGATGCCTCAAAATTGGAGAGGAAGTGATTTGAATTCTAGTACACATTTACAATGTTTCTGGTCCCAGTTGCTGCTACCACAGTTTTAGCTTTTATTTTTTAATATTGACATTTATTTCCCTGTCTGTCCCAGATCTGGAAGAGCAGAAGTCCAAAACATTTGTTAAAAAAGAGACCAACCTAACATTTTAGGGAGTGAGGCAAGCTTTGGACAGTACTGACTCCAAGAATAAGCAAAGACCTTTAATTTTGCTTCAACTACTTTGCCCTTATTCACCTCAGCATTGGTCAGGAAATCTCAAGATATTAAAAGGCAGACCTCTTAGATGAACAAAGACAAATATAATGATGCCTAATGGAATATGTATTAGTGAATGGAAAACAATGGTGTACTGTGTTGTCAAGGATAACTAATTGTATAGTAGTAGATACTAATGGAGAAGGACAGGAGCCTTCTCTCAGACAAATGTATTTATGGCTAGACTGAGTTCTGTTGACTGAAGTGTTTCTCTGAAAATGCTTGTATAGGCCATGTTTTTTGTCTCCTTCTGTCTAAAAAATGTTTAATGCATTTATAGGTGAAAGATCATTGAATACTGTTATTCTTTCAATGCCATGGGTTATGAGTATGATTGATAAGTAGAAGATAGTAATCTTAGCCCTGTGCACTGCTGCTTACCCAACCACAACTACCTGAACTCATTGTTGTAAATGATCATCACCTTGTGGTGCATTCCTGGCATTTGGGCTTCTCAAGGTCTCCCCAGTTCTCTACATAACTGCCTTACTGCAACCAGGACTGGTTTAGAGGTGATGATACATGAGCCAGGAAGAACTCCACCTTGTTTTCAAACCAAGAAGAAACTCAGTGACCTGACAGCTAAAACCACCTTTAGCTTTTAAACTGAGGAAAAGTGATGGGAAGTCACTGAGAGACAGTAAATGTGAACCACTTTTAAACGCCAACACAGCTCTAAATAGTGCTTTGACAACACACAGAAAACTATTTTGGGACTCACAGGACTTCTGAAGAGTTGGTACAAATACAATGAAAATTGTAATGTTTACATTTTCTATAAATAAAACCTTAAAGAAACCCAAGTCCCACCAGGATCACAAGTCAAAAAGGAGTAGGAATAAACAAGTTAATTAATACATGGATTGGTTGATTTTTTTCCTTAATAAACAATGAAGTCCTTGATATACACGTATTTGCAGATGCGTATAAACATGCAAAACACATAGAAAATGAAAATGTTTATCGAGTTCCATTTCCCAAAATACTACTAACAGGAAGCAATCAAAAGTTTCACAAAAAGGAACTGGTTTCTTGGATTCACAATTAGCATTTCTTAAGAGACTGGATTAAGTCCTAGAAAGGCACAAAACCACTCAGATAACATTTTCCAGAGATAAAATTATTCATGAAATATAGCCTTTCAGACAGAAACACAGTTTGACACTACATGTAAGAAATTGTCCACATGAACATGTGTATACTTGGCCACTCATCCAAAACATAATATCTTCACTAAAACTGTGGCCTCATTATCATATATAGTAGGAAGATGACTCTTGATAAATTAAAGTTGAAAAGTATCAACCTCAAGTGTTTGAGGAGGCAGAGGGAATTACATATTTTGGTTCTTAAGTTTCCTCAGGATTATTTCTTGATAGTTCATTCAAAATTAATGAAATGCCTCTTAGTTATTTGAAATCAATGCAAAAGACACTTTCTTTCCCCCAGAATCTACTACCTATAAAATGTAAATGTTTCCATTTTTAATCTTCAAAGTAAATTACAACTGACGAAGGGGTAATGCAAAATGTTTCATTAGGCTCATCTCCATAGACACAGGATTGACAAAAGTCTATTTTTCTTGTAGACATCCTAATATATTTATGGAAATGGTATAAAATTTTATTATTTTTTTAAAATACACTGGTGAGGGAATCGCCAAACATACAGACAAAGCAAGATTTGAAAAGTGAAGACAATTTTAGTAGAATCAATAGAGTTTGCTCTGGGATTTGAGAAAGCTGAAGTGAATGACCTGGAATCCTTAAATTGCTTACACTTCCCACAATGTTGGCAGGAAATAATAAAATGAATTTGAAAAATTGCACATAATTCTCATTAAGTACCAGCAGAACTCAGGCATTCCATTTCTGCCTAACTCAAAAAAAGGAAATATAAACTGTATCTTTCTTTATCTATCTTTATATGAGGATGAAGAAGACTTCCAGCCACTGAGAGCTATGCAGAATGAGAACATTCTTCTGTGTTTCCTACTGGTATTATATATTCAGCTTGAAGGAAGGCCCACTGGAAAGGCTTTGGAAAGGCGTATTTTGTTTTTCAGTGGACCACTACTGCTCGGGTCGGTTAGATAAGAGATGTAGATTCTGAAAATGGCATGCTGTGTGCCAGGATTCACAGATTAGACAGGATGTAAGTTTATGCATTGCTGCATTTGCAGACTTTCATAAAAATGGGTATAAACACCATTTCTTAGGCTAGTACCAACAGAATACAGAAGATGAGGAGGTCTCCACTTAGATAGAACTATTTGGCCTAGGAAGCTTGCAAAGTGTTTTCCAGGTTTTTTACATCCTTATCAGTTAAGCTTTCTAATATCAGCAAGGAAAACTCATGACCATTAACTAAAGATTTTAGTTCTGTAGGCTTTATCAGCAAATGTCTACTCCTCAGTAGGTGTAGGTGTATAGGCTTTACATCTGAGCTGCTGATAAGTGATTTCCAAAAACCCTGTGTGACTCCCTTCTTCCACTTGCAGTGCAGTCAAAGAAAATTTACCTTCAAGTTTTAATATGTCCTTCATAAGGTTGATTTAAGGGATCTCCAGAAACGTCTTTTTGGGCACTGTTTCTCTAAATATTTTTTTTCACAATCCACCAGTGACTTCCTTAAGAAGTGTGTGCTTTGACACAGATCAAGAAAATCTGGAAATTAATGGGACAGTTCTTACCAACTTTGCTGAGTATAGAGCCAGGCACCTGAAGTTTTGAAAGTGTCAGGCCAAAGCTCAAGTGGCAGAGACAGCTGAAGGCCTGTCAGAACATTGTTCCTGGCTCTCAACTCCCTCTCACCAGAGCAGGTACCTAGACTTGCTTGCACAGCAGTGACCAAGATTGGAATGACCTACTGGGATAAAACAAAAACTAATGGAAGGAGGTAATTGTCGCACCAAATTCTGATCAACTCTTTTTTTAGGCTATGGAAAAAAGTTATGAAAAAAGCCCATTAGTTTTCATTTTTGTGTTGGTAAGGAGAACATTCTGAACCATCCAACCTTTTGGAAACTTTCTGAAGTCAAGCAGAGCCCTTCTTCAGACAGGGATGTGCTCAGTTGTCATTTGCATGATCATGTACAGCTAATTAGGAAGAGGAGTAGAGAAGCTAGCTGTTAGTTAGAAATGCCACAGGCTATGGATATGTCTGCACTGTAACTCAGGTGCTAAGCCTGTTTCCATAGTCTGACCTCTATTCATTTTCTTTCATGGAAACCAGAGGTTTGAGCTGTCCTTTGGAAGAAATCTAGTCTTCCCTGAGATGAAATCCACTAATTATTTTGGGGATAATTTATTTTCAGAAGACACTAGTTCCTCTTGTTCAGCTCTATGCAGTTTTTCTATGTCATTCTAGCAAATTCGTTCCCTTGACTACCCTCTCACTAGCTCATAAAATGTTTCATGGTGTGCATTACTTACACATCGTGTTGTAAAGACACTGCTGCAGCAGGCTGAAATGTTCTGAAAGGTCACCACATAAAATAATTATGCCTTAGGCCATGGGGGCTTCCTATGGACTCCAGAGGAGACAGCAGGTGAGCTGCTCCACAGCATAGCCCTGAGCTATATGGATGCAAGTCACTCTGTGCCCCCAGTGCAGGATTGCTCCCTGAGGGGAAGGCTGTAGTAATGTGGCTGTAGCTATTGCTACAGACATAAAATTGAGAGTTCCTAAACCAGGGAACAAACAGAGGAATTTTAAAGGATCCTCAGAAGAATTAGCAAGATCTTAGGAGAAAAAGTATTTACAGTCTATTCAGACAATAAAAGGGATGATGGATAAAAAACACACCCAGTGGATAAAAGAAGCTCATTCTACTTCTGCCAATTCTTCATTGTAATATGCCTCAGCCAGGCCCCCAAATAGAGATTTGCTCTACCATAAGTCCTGCATTCAGTTACCATTGAAATTTATTTATTGCTGGTGGTTAGCAGCCAGCCTTTGAAATGGTGCACTAAGTGCCTCATTTTTATATTATTTAGTCAGAAAAAGTCATAATTTAACTTTGTTTTGCAAGTATTCTGACAGACCAAGGAAGGTTTTCTTTATTTTGCTGTCCAGCAGTTGAGTGAGTCCCTTGCGGAACATTTGGCATTCAAACACTTGAGTGTTAAATGAAGCATCTTTTCTCCTTGAGCAGGGTGATGTGCACTGAAGGCTCAGCCCTCCTTCCTTCCCATATCCCAGATCCTTGGAGAGACAAGAGACAGAACAGTTCCTCGAGCCAGCATGAGGCTAAAGCCACTGAAGGAAGGATTGTGCCATTCTGGCAGAAATGAGGAACAACGATTCTTTCTGTTGTTGGACCTTCTCTTCAGGAAAAGACATGGACCAGGAAGATGAAAGATCTTGAACTATAGACCTGCTGTGGCTGGCACATATGCCACCATCTGGGATACGCCACCAACTATAGGAAGCAACCTATGTGAAAATGGAAAACGTGATACAAATGCAACAGTCTTTTTCAAGAATTTCTGCTTCCCAGAGAGATTTGACAATCCTGCTTCAGCACCAGCTGGGGTGTGGCAGGCAGTCTGGCCAGGAATATTGGCAGAAATGTGGGCAAATACCTGTTGAAATCTCTTCAGTCCCGTGTGTGGCCTCCTAGCAAACCGTGCGAAGGTCATGCAGTGTGGCAGCCCAGGAGAGCTCACTGCAGCAGCGAGTTCCTCTGCAGGTAATGGTGCTCGGCAGCTGGTCTGTCCCAGCCACATAGTCTTGGAGGAATGGGGATTGATTTGGGTGGGTTTGGTGCGTGCACTCACTATTTTATTAACTTCTTTTTTAGAAATTTAGGTATAAGGAAGTGAAGGATCTGTTGCACATACAGAAGAAATCATATGCATTTATGCTAAACTTTAATTTAAGGCTGTTAATAAATAGCCTTTGACCTCCATAGGAAGAGCAATGTACAAGAGAGGAGTAGTCTTTTTACATCCCAGGAGAGCATACAAGGGGAATCACATCAGATTCCTTCTTGGTGCATTTGCTCTGCTTACTTGCTTGGAAATTGTAATTTTTATCTTTTTAGGTATACTGGGCACTATTGAAGTGCTGCAACAGAAAAGAAAAGCCTCAAACTATTCCATTGGCTGTTATAATCTTATAAACTTAAATAGTAACATAAATAAAGTATTGTGCCTGGCAGTTCTCTTTAGCTGTGATAGACATTTATAGTTACGAGCACAATGGATTTTGTTAGCCATCACTTTACCTCCACAGAAAAAAATCATCCATTTACTAAAAGTCTGGTTGAAACAACTACCTCAAATTAACGATAATAAAAAATAGTTCTACAGGCACTCCCCAGTTTTGTTTTAATTGTAGAAATTTTAGTTTATAAGCAAAATTTTATTTTAAAATCCCACGGCTCTTGTTCAGGAGGCTTCTCTTCCTCTTTGGAGAGGATTCCTTTGCAGAGTTCATGCATAAATACTTATGTGTATTAGGCACACCTAAGGTCTGTGAACTGGTCCTTTGGTCTTTTTACTACTACTACTACTACTACTACTACTACTACTACTACAATTATTATTAGTAGTAGTATTATTATTTTGTTTTGTTTTATTTAATTTTATTTTTAGCTGCTCATGCAGCTAAAAGCTGCATGAGCAGCTTTTAAGTAGTTCCAAAGTGAGCAAAGTTGCTGAGATGGGTATCTCACTCAGAGAAGTAAGTAGACTTAAAACATGCATAACTTGATTCAATAATCATGGGACACTCTACACTGGCACAGCTTTCCTTGTGCCCTCTTCCTCACCTTTCTTCAACATATACTGTGGCACATCCTGAAAGAAAAGTCTCCCACCACCACTCCCTTGATATTGATATAAAGGTAGCTTCACATCCACCCAGATTCTTCCCTTTCCTCAGTAACCATGAAAACATAACATCTATCTTTTCCTCTCTCTGACTGTGTCTTTGGACTTTAAGCCAGGTAAGAGTATGAGCTATAAATTGAAGTGAATTATACAGCTGGGTAAATAAAGTGAGACGAAAGGGAGAAAAAGGGAAATGTGTTTCCTATCACAGAGTTTAAAAAACAGACTTGGCACACAAGGGGAAAAAAACAAAACAGGAAACAAGTTTCTACATATAAATTAAACTTTTTCACCCTCAAACTTTTTAGATAGCCCAGGAGTAATAAGTACGTGTGTTTCTTGGACCAGCAAAGCAAGCATTCCAACACTAAATGGCTTCCTGTTCAACACGTTCAAAGCCAGAGACTGTTTTTGGGGGTTGGTTAGAAATATGTGTGAAGTATGCACTTTTACTTCAGGCCAAATCAAATGTTTTTAATCTCCCTCCCATCCCCCTCCCCCCCAAAAAAAGAAAAAGAAAAAAAAAGGTCAAAAAAGGAAAATGTGACCAAAGTTTTCTCTTTCACTAAGGAAGTTCAATGATTAGCCTTCAGTTAGTGCAAATATTCTCACTTCCATGTAAAGATACTTAAAAGGGAACTGGTCAATGTCATTCTACACTGGCATTTGGTGATGTTGAACTATAATGAGTAGGTGCATACAGGAGCTGAATAACTTGGCCCCATGCAAAGACAGGAAAACAGCAAATATTTGAGGATGCAAAGTGTGTTACAGAGTTTTCCCCCATTAGTGTCAAAGCTATAATTCACAAATTGTTGATCCATTTTCTTCTTCTACCACATCAGCCTCAAATATTATTTGGTACTACATTTTGTTTGCCCATAGATTTTTAGGCTTTTGTTTGGGGTTTTTTTTTAGGTTTACAAGGTTTGATTACATGGCTGAAAGTCAAAGTAAGACACATGAGAAATAAACATAGAGCTCCATATGCCATGGATGTGCCAACGTGAGGGGGGGGTTCTAGTTCCTCAGTGAAGCCACAGAGTACTTTTTGCAAAAAAATTAAAAAAAAAAAAAATCAGAAAAATGCACTTTTTTTTTGTCTTACAGCTGGTGGGCAATAGGTACATCTAACTAGCCCAGACCTCAGTTTGTCCCTTTCTATAATTTCACTAATTACTGCTTCTGGTAACATATTTTCTCCCAACTCCAAGGAAACAGAAGCCATGTGAGTGGTAGCCAACTATTTTCTTTTAGTATTTTTCTCATTCCAGTGTTTTTGAGCAAACTCAGGTTCTAAACAGTGTTCTGTTTCAATATTTGAAGCATGCTATGTACTGAGTACTGTTCAAGCTGGTATGTTGTTGTGAGGCATCAGTCTTGTCTGTTGCTCTTATGCCACCTCAAATGAACTGAGCTGCATACTTTGTTTTGGTTCTTTCTGCCTAATTTTTACAAACACCCAACTAAACAAAAAAAAAACCCCAACCCCCCCTTCCCCCACTGCTAGGCCCTTATGAACACTTATTTTTGGGTTTTTGCTTGAAGTAAATGAGTCCTAGGCAGAGTCTCCAGTCTCACCTAAATCAGATAAATTCAACCTGTGCTGATTTGCACCAGAATAAGCAAGGACTTTGTTTAGGCCCTGCCAAATATAGAACTCTTTTCAGAGGTTCTGCTGAAGATAGAACTAACAAAGTTAGTAGAAGTTAATGAATGTTAAATAGACTTCACTGATGACTCATCCCTGGACCTCTATGTGTTTCAGTTTCATACCATACTTGATATCCAGAGCTATTCCTGGGAGTGGGGAGGCCAGTGGGAGAAATGACCAGTAAAGGATAGGTTTCCCTCCTTGAAAGTCCAGCTTTCCCAAGGAGAGTTGTAGGAATTCAGTTTCTACTGATTCTGTGACAGCTGCTCAGTGAGGCTCTTCTGCTACCTCCCGGAGCACTTAAATTCAGTTTCAGTTCAGCTCCATTTTCTTCTACCCTTCAGACTCCTTCCTTCCCACAGGCCCATTTCCCATATTCCTAAAATAAAAATATGATGTTTGTTTGTTATTCTGAACCTTGCAACTTCCCTTCCCTGACCTTCACTGTTGATACTTCAGAGTTTCTCTTCTTGTTCCTTCTCATCTAATATCATATTTCTACATATCAGTAATTTTTCTGGTGTGTTAAAACAGTCATTAGCCTACTAATAAGAATTCTCAGTAAGGAGAATAGGTTTAGGTATGTCATATGGAAACTTCAAGATCCAAACTTTCTGCACAGTCGTGTTGGCCAAGCTTCAGGTTCACAGCAATAGTCAGTATCAACAGCTTAAAATCCAAGATCATGCACTCTGGTATAATCAATATGCTTCTTGTAACTCAGTGTGTTCTTCTAAAGTTGACTTTTGAAACACAAACCTTTCACTTGCAAAAAGAGAAAAGAAAGATCTGCAAAATACTGTGAAGATGCACATGACTTTTATGTGTGAGCTGTAACAGTTACTCCTGGGCTGCCCACACACACACTTTTGAGGGGAGACAAAAACAGAGCATGAAAATAAGGAAAAAAGAAATAAATATAGAGCAGGAGAGAGAGAGAAGAAAGGGGAAATTAAAAGAAAGAAAGAAAGGGAGAGAAAGAGAGTAAGAAAGAGAGAAAGAGCAAGAGAGAAAGAGAGAGAGAGAAAAGAAAAAGAAAAGAAAGAAAAGAAAAGAAAAGAAAAGAAAAGAAAAGAAAAGAAAAGAAAAGAAAAGAAAAGAAAAGAAAAGAAAAGAAAAGAAAAGAAAAAAAGAAAAGAAAAGAAAAGAAAAGAAAAGAAAAGAAAAGAAAAGAAAAGAAAAGAAAAGAAAAGAGAAAAGAAGAAAGAAAGAAAGAAAGAAAGAAAGAAAGAAAGAGGAAGGAAGGAAGGAAGGAAGGAAGGAAGGAAGGAAGGAAGGAAGGAAGGAAGGAAGGAAAAGAGAGAGAGAAGGAAAGAAAGAAAGAAAGAAAAGAGAGAGAGAAGGAAAGAAAGAAAAAGAAATAAAAAGGTGTTAGAGAACAGAAATCCAACTAAAATTGGAAAAGAAAACTAATGCAAAAGAAAGATTTCAGGGAGAATGTATGGTAGTTTAAATCCCTATTTCTTTTGCCTGGTGGAGAAATCCTAAGTCTGTTACATGATCTTAAACATCTTTCCAAGTGCTTCAGTGAATCACTGCCATTACCAATATGGGCAGAAGTTTACTATATCAGCTTCCCAGACACTGAACACAGTGTTGGCAGAGCTGATAGATATTAACTCAGTGAGTCAGATAGGGTGTTCTTTTTTTATCTGCAAGGCACACAGGAGCAGCTCCAGCCATGTTGCCCCTGCAGCTGCTGCCGAAAGCTGGCTGGCCAGCATGATAAGGCTGGGACTGCTGATGATTGGTACTACAAGACTTGCATGGTAAGTTCAAGCTGCTCCAGAAGGCAATGAGACTATTACGGACATCCTGGAGTAGCTCCCTGAGGTCAAGTCAGTCATACTCAGGAATCTAGGAAAACCCTAACAAATAATACTATTGCTGTCATTATAATGATGCATAGTTGCAGGCTTCATTATCTCAGTTGATAATCTTTTCAGTCTCACAAAGCTCCCTCACTGGAGCATTGTACCTGTGACATGATTTACTATGGAAAATTTCACATTTAGCTTTTTTTTTTCATGCCCTGTTCGACCATACATCCCTTTCAGATATAGCTGCTTAAACAAAGTTGTTTTGTTTTGTGGAAGCAGAGTCCATACATTACTCTTTACTTAATGGGAATTTGTTTTGCTCGTTGGCAGGAAGGCTTTTGAGTGTTTCCTGTACCTCTCCTAAAGAAATAGCTATGGCTGAAGGTGGTCAGGATAGAAGAGAGCAAAGAATACACTCTGCACTCGGTAGAAACACACCATGAGAGCAACCCGAAGGTGCTTTGAAGCAGTTGTGTGTGCCGTGAAGTTATTATATGGTTGACTTCTGCCAAATGGAATCAGTGGTTGAAATAACAGCCAGAGTCTCAAGTTGCTCTTCAAGAGACATCGGATTTTGTTTTCTGTGATTTTTCCATTCTTTTCTGCTTTCAGCATTCCATCCTTTTAATCATTTAAGAAGTCTGAATTTCAAAACCAAATACTCACTGAGAAAGTTAGGCAATGCTGACCTATAGCTAGCAAACAGCAGCCATTTCTTCCAGATGAATGCATCACTCTGTGCCTATCTTACCCTTGTATTTTCCCTCAGCCACAGCTGGCCACAGGACAAGGAAGAATTCCAGGGAGATGGGTACACCTACCTCCCCTTGTGAGCAAACCTACCTACCAGAGTACACCCCACCACTGATACCCACGGAAGAGATTCCCGTTGAGTCATCCCAAAATATCAAACCTACAGGACTTGTCTGAGAATTTAGCAGAAGGGATTTTGGTCTTTTTTTCAACAGTGCTTGCATTCATCCTGTTGGTCTGTACCATCTTGAAGAGGGATATAAAGGTGCAAGGGCTGTATTCATTAAGTGATTTGGGCTGTCTTATTTACATAGCAATTGCTTTTTCAACACAGTCACAACCGTATTGACCCATCACATTTCTGACAAACGACCAGGCGGGTACCAATTCACTTCAGGGAGATCGGGGGGTGCTGTCCCAGACTGTCGTAATACAACTTTTCAGCTATTTCCAGCTTACAAAAATTCCAGGGTCTTTTGCAGCTCACCATATTAAAGGATGCAAGTCCTGACAGTGTGATTTCAGGTTTCCTTGAGTGCTATACTGCAAGCACAGCCAACAGGATGTCAGCAACAGACTAACAGGAAACAAATTGCAACCTCCTACAGGAATTTCTTTCCTAGTCTGCATAAATTACTGATGAACTAGTATAATGTTAAAGAGAGGTTGCTTGACTATTATCCGCTGGTAGATGTCAAGGTTCTGGGTGCGATGACTGACCTGTTCCATCTGCATGACAGTGATTACATGCAGTGTGTAAATTAAAACGTTACAAAATGTAACGTTTCCTCTGAGGGTCTTGGAGAGACCCACAGCCCCGTGTATTCCAAAGGGCTCCCAGCCCCAGGCTCTTACTAGCACTCGGCGGTCCCCCGGAAGGATCCCGGTGATCCTTACTGCAGGCTGCAGCCCTGCTGGCAAGACAGCAGCCACAGACGCTCCTCAAAGAAAGCAGACGGACACCGAGTAAAGAGGTGAGAGGGGTTCTTTGTGTGGATTCCAGAGTTTATTAGGCTCCAAAGGGTCCAGGGACAAAAGGACAGCAACCAGGGTAGAGCATCGCTTTTTATATGGGGAGAATCAACCAATAGGGACAGGGTTTAGGGGTGGAACAGGGGAGGGACAATACAAGGGCGGCCAACCAGGGAAGAGCAGGGGAGGAGAGAAGGGGGCCAGGCCAATGGGATGTCAAGGTTGGGGGAACATTCTCGAAGGACATGAGTATGTAAAGAAAGGCGGGGGTACAAGTGACCAACCATTGTGACAGGATTAATGTAGCTGCAACAGGGAGAAACCATAATAAACTCAAAGGGGAGATGTCACACAGTGGTGCCTTCCCACCATTCATCGGGTTTATCAGTCTTCTCCTTGGCCACCCCCTGGGTGGCTTCAACCACCTCAACATCTCCCGCTTCTTTACTTAAATAGAAGGTATTTTGGATCAGTCTTAAAAGAAGATTCTTAAAACAACTAAACATAGAACAATAATGACAGTTAACATCACCCAAAGCACGGAACATTAAACTGAATTCCCCCATCCGCTGAGTCCCAGGCCATCCAAAGTCCCTTTCAGCCAGTCATCACTGATCTTTAGTTCCTTGACTTGATCTTACATTTTCTTTATTGTGTCATGGATGCTTTCTGCGTTCGAGGACAAGTTGAAACAGCAGACTCCCTTGAATTCCTCACAGCCGTGGCCCTGTGCTAGTAACAGGAAATCAATGGCAGTCCTGTTTTTTAAGGTAGCGTGTCTGGTGGATTCCTCGTCATCGAGGAGCTGGGTCAGTGCACTAGATGTTAAGTTAGCTTGCTTGTAAGCCAGCACTCAAGGTGAGAAAGTTCACCTAGGGCCTTTACTGCCGCCACCCAGGGCACAAAAATCGAGGCACTGACCCTCTGAGAATATGACCAATCTACAATTTCGCTATTACAATTTGGGTCCAATTCACGAAGGGAACGTTTTTGGGGTGTCAATTGTGCCTCCTTTTTCCAATCCAGAATTTGGGTCTTGTTTGGTGCTAGCAAGGCAAGCTTTCCGAGAGTGCACAGCCCCCCTTGAAGGCGGGAAGGAATCCCAGCCCATATCCGGTCGCCGCAGATGAGAAAGTACTCGGGAGTACTCGGGGGGTTTTTGTGGATTCAGAGAGCATGCAGTGCTCCTCTTCCCCTGAGGGTATCCCTCCAACATTAAGTGTCTTGATGGGAAATTGAACCAAATTCAAGTGCAATGCCAGTCTAAGTGATTGAGTATAAGTGATGCTTAGTGTTTATTAAAAGTAAAGCCTTTTCAGAAACCATACAAATTGTAAACCAGCAAGTCTCTTTTTCTTCCTTGTTCTCAGTCAGTATGTACACACACATACACCACACATACATACGTGAAAACAGCCCAAATTAATTTCAGGAATGCCAAAATGTCATTGAGTGTGCTGGAAAATTGCATCAATGCAAGGCTGATACCATGACTGTTACTACATTTGAATGCTACCATCATTAGAGAAATGCTTTAACCTGGAAATTCATCAACAGGAACTAAGCCATTTTAGCCAGCTTGTTATCAAGACACCGTATATTCACTGTAGACTAATTCATCAGCATCTTATCAAAAACAGGGACTGGAGAGTTGCCAAGTCTTAGTGGTGCTTGAGAGTCCATGATTGCTTCTGAACCATATGGAGCAGTTCTGTCAGAAGACATCAAAAGTGGAAAGATGCAAACAGGAGCGAGTAAGGGGGGAAGAGCTCCCAGAACCTGACCATTTGGTTATGCTGGGGGTCCTTTTCCTTTTCTTCTGTGCATTTAGAAAGTGGCTGGTGTGATACATTTTGCAAATAGATAAAAATACATGCACAAGAGCTGGGAACATCTTGTACACAGATGTGAGTCAGTACTTGGCAGGTGGCTAACAGGAGTCAGATTTCCCAGACAATAATTACATTTTCAAAATAAGAATTAAAGAGACAGGAGAGAAAGGACAGAAAGGACTTATTCTCATTAGTTGAGAGTATGAGCTCTGAAGTGAAATTCTCTTTTCTTTCCACATAATTGATTCCACATCACTTCAGGGGTTGCCTGCATAAAACATCCAGAAATGATAAGCTGAATCTTGCTTCATTTTATAAATGGGTACAGGTTAAATGACTACTTCTTTCTCTTCTCCAAGCTGTCCAGCCATTTCTGACTGAAAAACTGTACAGACATGATAACCATGTAATATAGTGCTCAAACACGATGAAAAGGCACACTCCTGTGTTGATCTCTAGCTGTTGTAATGAACCAGATCTCCTCTCCAGGTACAGAGGTTGTGTTGTGCCCTGGAAAACGTGTTTTTCACTCTGCTTAAAGAAGGAAATAAGAGCATAAAGGCCCTCAACACGTTGGTATTACCTTAGCATTTCTGTTTTCAGTGAATATTTTCACTGAAAATCAGGTATGGAATATCTTAATATTTAATTTTTTTTGTTAATTTGTCACCAAATTTTCTGTCAAAAAATTTAGCTTTCTTCTTCAATCCCTGTTCTCAAGGCAGCTCTAGGTGCTTTCTCAGTTTGTTTGTTTGTTTGTTTTCTTAATGCAGGACAAGGGTAGCCCATGGAAAAATGTGATCCATATAGTGTTGGATCTTCTAAGAAACTGCATCTGAGAAAGTGTGAGCCACAGGAACACTGTTAGGCTGTATCCCGTCACAGGGTTTTTTAAGCTTCTAGCTGCAGTTTGTCCAGGATGTTATAATATTTTTCTGTAATATTGGCCTTTAACATGCATACAGCGCTCTGAAGAAAGATGAGTGGGTAGAAACCACACCTCCATGAGAGCTGAGTATCACCACAAAACCAGTGGGGTGTAATGCTTTCCAAGTTACAGAAGTGCCCTACCATAAGATGGGTCAATAGCTCAGAACAGGATATATTTTTTATTCATTTTAATAGGAGGGAGGGGTATTTACTGACACAGAAAGTGCAGAAGCTAGCAGATAGATTATATATATAAAAAAAGACTTGTAAAAGTACTTTGCTGGGAAAAGTGAGATTAAATATTGCAAGACATAATTATTGTGTTATGGTACTTGAAGACTAAAACAAAGAAATTTTTTTATCCTCAGCTTCCTTTTTCTAAGCAAATTTGTGGGGATACTTGTAGCATTAAAACTTCCAGTTGCTTCCCATGATTGAAAGCTTCCAGGTTACCCACCCACTGTTAAATGAAGTGCTGGTCTTGGCAACACTTGTCAATTTAGTCCTGACTGTGGCCAATGGGAAACTTCTGGTTGTCCAAAATACAGCTGGGTTGAGTTCTAAGGGACTTAACTTCCCGAGGCTCATGAGGATGTGGAAATTCTCAAGCATTTGTCTTTGGAATCATCATGTGCATGAAAAGAATCATAAGAAACAAGTTTGGGGAGCAGTTTGGACATACTCAAGGAAGACGGGGCAGCCTTTCCACATCTGGTGCTCAAGGCCCCTCATGTGGCTGTGAGAACAGCTTCCTGAGGTGGTGAGTTCATCCTGCCCAGGGAAAATACACTCAGGGTTTACTGATAGCCTGTAGAAAGATTCCAGAATCACAGAATGGGTCAGGTTGAAGGAACCACATTGGGCCATCTTGTCCAACTTCCTTGCTCAGTCAAGGTCATGCTAGAGCACATGACGCAGGGTAATGTCCAGGATGTTCTTGAATATCTCCAATGGGGGGGACTCCACTCATAAAAGAGATGTTCTAGTCCCTTAACAATCCTTGTTACCCTCTGCTGGACCTGCTCCAGGGGCTCCATGTCTCTTTTGTACTCAGGAGCCCAGAACTGGACACTGTACTCCAGATGTGGCCTCACCAGGGCTGAGTAGAGGGGCAGGATTGCCTCCCTTGTCCTGCTGGCTATGGTTTTCCTAACACATCCCAAGGTTCTGTTGGCTTTCTTGGCCACAAGGGCACACTGCTGGCTCATGGGCAGGCCCAGGTCCTTCACCACAGCTGCTTTCCAGCAGGTTGACCCCCAGTGCTGAGGCCAAGTTGGCAGTGAGAGTCCGTTGCTTGTTTGCTTTTGGCCTTTCTATGGATGCAAGCTATTCAAAGGGAATACACGCTCCATGGCCTGAAGTAATATCTCCGTTACTGGGCTCCAGATACAGAAAGACATAATACAATATAAAAAGTGTGGTATAAAAAGAACAAAACATTGACCTGTTCCTGTGGTGAATGGGCGTGAGTGGAATTTTATTTCCTGGTCCCTAAGTAGAGATTGCTGTTTATAAAAACAAACAAACAAGAAGCTAATTTAAAGCATTTTAAATCTAGTTATCTCTGAGCTTCAGAAGAATGGACACCAACCAGTTCTGTATCAGGAATGTGATGTCCAGTTATGATTTTAAGTCATAGTTTATACTTTCATGGACATTTAGGGTAAGATTTATTCTGCCCTAGTTCTCAACAAGTTACTTCATCCTAATAGAATTGCCCAGTTCGTGGGAAGTCTGCTTTCAGATGTCCTTGAAGAATTTCTTAATCATCTGGCTGTTGGAAAACTTGTTTTCCACAGCTTCTGTTAAAGAGGAAACCATATGCAATGAGGAATCCAACACTCACTGGGCCAGAAACAGAGAGAGAGGGAGCATGACACTTAAGGGTTAGCAGGCTGCAGGACAGGTTCTATATTTTACCCAATGTTTGCACAAAGTGACTCACCCTTCTTTGGGCATCAACCAAAATCCTGAGGAAAGCAGGTACCAAAGCTCAGCCTGTCCCATCTGACTTGCTCTAGGCAGCTGTAAGTGCTGGAGTACACATGGTTTGGTGTTCAATTCTCAGATGCCCAGTTCTGCTGAGGAGGTCTAGTAAAAGGAAACTGGAGATCTAAGCTTTTGAGCATAGCCAGACAAAATTAGTGTTGTAACAATACCTGTACTTCAAAAACTTAGTTTTGCTTTTGGCTCTAACGTTCACTCTGATCCATACACACTGCATGTGTGCTGTACCTTAGTATTCACCTGTATGTATTTCTTTATCTCCAACCTTTCGACTCCCGCTCCCTCAAAAGATTATTTTTATTTAGACCTACAGCCTTTAGCAAGCAAATATTTTTGGCTGGACTGAGTTCTGTATCAAAATGCATTTTCCTTTCGGTACAAAAATTTGTAATTCTCTCCAATGTCTCTTTCCTTTCAGTGGTCACTTGAAAAGTAAAATATCTACTAGTACCAAATGAAGTTTTGGTAATGGGATACTGGTGCAGAATAAACACTTCTCCACAGCATTTGTGTACTTCAAACCATTCCTCATTAATACTGTTTATTCTAAATTGAACATAAGGTTGTAACTGGAGACAATTTCACTGGTGTCTATTAATACTGGGTCATATTCTGCAGCACTGGCTGCATCCAAAAAGTCCTTACTTGCACCAGCAAATTCTGTTTAAAGCAATGGTAATTTAATTCCTTTTTGACTGCCTAATCTGGACCACATTTAAGGATGCAACAACATTTTTTACAGCATTGGTAAGATGACAAAAAAACTTTATAGAAAAAATTTTAAGCTCTTAAAGAAAGTTATAGCTGATGTCATAAGTATCATTCTTTCCAAATCCTTCTTATAGAAGTGTAGAGTGGGGATCTTCTCCTGAAATGGTTGCCAGTATTTTCAGTTTCACACATCTTTTTCAAGGGGTTATAACCTTCCTAACAGTAGTTTGAGCAGAAGGTTGTTGTGAAAGTGTCTTCTCCTATCTTGGAAGAGTGATATTGGACTTAAATTGAAAACCAAAGTAACTGTTAGTATTTTTTAGGTACTTTTCTCAGACATTTGTTAATGTATTAAAATGACATGTGGAAGCAGTTAGCAAAATGTTAACTTTACAAAGAAGGAAGCATAGAGTGGAAAATGATGAGCAGTGTAGTTTTCACCCCTTTAACCATTGTTTCAGCAGTGATATGTGTTGTGTCAGTACGAAAGAAGGGCTTGAATGCTATGTAAATGGAGGCATCTGCTGTACCTCTTTCAAAAGACCTGACACTCTCCACTTCTGTTGAACGGAGGGCTCTCAGCCTCTCTCCTGGGGTCACACATAAAGCCAAGAGTTAATCACACATCCACAAAGACATGCTGCTGCACTGCTCCATTCTGACAACCGTCCAAAGTGTGTCTGCAGTCCCTGTGTTCCCATCTAGTCTTCTGTCAGTGCCGTGCTTTCATTTAAATCTTCCTTGTGGGTTTTTTTTCTACATTGTATTTGTAAAAAAGGAAAAATACCCCCGCTTCATTGTCTTGCCAAACCAATTATACCAGCCTAACTTACTTTCTGTGTTAGGTTTTCAGCACTCCTGATCTTTTGAGAAGTCTTCTTGTACTTCACTTGAATATAGGTCATCATACCTATACGAGTGACTTTACCTGTTCACAATAAATTCAGAATCTTACCTGTCCCCATTGGGAAAAGATGCTTTAATGAAACTTCTGCTGCCCTTAGTCTTATCATGTTAACATTTTCAAATAGTATGATAGGAGTCTGAAGTGAAATTTATCATCTCTCAACTTGAAAACCCTATTTCTTGTCTTATCCTTTTGCATTCACCGTGTGTTTAGGGACCTCATCTCCTGTGACCAGAATTCATATTCACCTCATTTAGACACTGCCACTTGAAAGCTGACATCTAGTCCATGCTATCTCTCTAGGGTAGGGCTCTAATTGAAGAGAGGCAATTCAGCTCACTGGTCTGAAGGTGGAAGGACTAGTGTCTAGAAGTAATTTCTCTCCTTGAACTACAGAAGGATCCAGAGGAACTGTCTTACCACAAGCCAAAACTTTTTTATGGTTATGTGAGTCCTACTCTATTATTGGCATGTATATTAATAAGTATATATTAGCTGTTGCTAATAATGAGCACTTTGGTAAGTGTTCTCTGTGCTAAAAAATGGTGAGGAGCAAAGGGACTCCTGACAATTTAAGTGGAAAGTTGAAAGGAGAAATAAAAATTATTGTTAGAGTTCAAATTGGTTTATCAAGACATTTAAAATTAAATAATCCAGAGATTTATAGCAAAGATTGCAATTTTGGCCTAAAGAAGGAGCTAATGTTAGTCTTCTTTCAACATTAAAACCCTATTCAAAGTTCATGATCCACCAAAATTTCCTAACCTTATCAGGAGAACTTCAAAGAAAATATCTGAGAGTGGGTGTCACCAGGGAAAAAGAAATAAACAGGGGCTAACGTAACTATAAAATTCAGCATGTGAAAAGGTTCTAGGCAGACAGTCAAAATGACAAGAACAAATACACAAGAGGGCAGAACTCTGTCTGCCAACAGTTACAGCAGTATTGCATATCACTTGTGTTCCTGCTTATGGTAACGTTGTGCTAGCACAGCTCACTTGATCTTTCTGGATCTAGTCCTGATTTTCAGTGATGTGAAAGCAGAATCATCCACTTGTGCCTCATGCTTTTACTTCTCCTTTGAACTGAGAGCTGAGGAAAGTGGAAACTTCTTGTGAGTGTTGATATTATACCCTACGGAAGGTTGGGCTGAGAAGCAGGAGTTGAATATCTTTGTGTATATTCTTTTGTTACACAAGAAATTATTTTTGAATGCAGTCAAAACATTGGCCCTGGATTCTATTGCACTAAACAGTGGTGTTAAGGGTTCTCTGCAAGCCAGATGAGCCAAAGTAATGAAAACACTAGTCAAAGTTCAAAGCCAGATATCTTGCTTCTGATGGGAAAATGCATAAGATTCTCCAAATCGTGTCTTTCTCTGATTCTGACTTAAATGACTTATATGTTATTCAAGATATTTTAAAATACTGTAGTTGAATAAATAGTGCCTCTGCAAATTCCAGTAATTTCTTCTGTGAAATTATTAAAAAGTATTAGAAAAAGGATTCTGAGTATAAGGGGTATTTTTCCATTTTTTTTTTTGTTTCAGTGCTGATGAATGTCAGTTCTGTGCCTGGCTACTAAGTCATTATCATTGCTGCTATAACTACAGCTATGCAGGAGAAACATCTTGAGAAAAAGCAGCTGCATCATCCTTAATATATGGAAGAAATCTGTATACTTGAAAGCCTTTTAATGTACAATCTTACACAAGCAATACCTACCTCCCATTATTAGCAGACCTTCCTGGTTGAGATGTAAGACAAATATAAGGAAAAAATGTCTGCAACCCAGAGAGGTTGTTTTATTTCCAACTGAGAACTAGAGCAAAAGCCCAACTAGGCTATTTGTTGGTATCCTGAACCATTATTATTCTCCGAGCCTCATTAAAACAAAAGAAAAGAAAACAAAAACCCTGCCTTTGTCTCAGGTCATTCCAGAACATTTGCCCTCTGCTGTAATGTATCCAGGCAGGAAATGTTTTTCTTCTTTTAAAATGAGCATTGCAAGGATATTGTGAAGAGTGCATGTAGGATAATATGCTATCAGCACCCTCCAGTTGTTTGTTATGGCCATTTTCAGCCAAAATGGGGACACCGAGTTCCCTTGAATTCTCATGGTGCTGGCAAAGTAATGTCAGTGTAACAAAAAAAAAAAAACCACCAAGCACTTCCTAAAAAGTTTCAGACAATTACTTTTCTTGGACTTATCTCACTGTTTAATTCCACTGCTGAGAAGAAATGCAGTTTTACAACAGACTTGCCCCTTTACTGTATATTTGTCATTGGTGACTGTACAGTTTTACCTTCTCACATGCTTTGCTTCTCTCTGGAGGAGATAATAAAGAGGACATACTCTCTTATGTCCTGTGTATGGATGTGGCCCATGCTTAAGGTCACTCCAAAACAACAGAGCCTCAATTGCAGTCATGGCTAGGGGCCTTTTCTATAAAAAAAGCCTTGTTTTGCTGGAGGCAGCAGACTGTGTAGGGTTATGGCATGCCAGAGATGCACAAGAATGTGAGGCTACTTCATAAGCACAATTTCCAATCTCAGGATGTTTCTCCACAGCAATTCTGTGTTGTTAAGTTAATATGGATGTTTTATGCAGAAAGCTTTATGTTCTGAAGACCAGCCTTGATGTCGCTTAGGTGAGGAGGGTTTCTCTCTCAGGTCACAAGATCAGGAGCAAAGCAAGACTAAGCCTCCTTTTTGCACAGAGAAAAATGAGAGAATGACAGCAGTGGAAATGTTCTCAAACTTCCTCAGACATTTTCCTAGAGAAAGCAATTCTCAGGGTATTTAAGGGTCAGTGGTGTTGGTGGCTTGGTTACTTTATTTCTGACCTTGTGGCAGTTCTCCTCGGTGCATATTTTGCACATATCCACAAGGAAAAGCACTTATAATTGCACCTAGAACAGAAAGCAAAGCTCATTTTCTAACTGTGGATGCCAGCTGGCAAGTACAGCTTGTTTTCTTTCTAAAACATAGACTTTCTTTTTAGCCTTAGCAACTACCTCCCACTTCCTCTCAAAATATGTGTTTGATGCTTGGTAAAGATTACTGTGGTGATATTACTGATGAGAGGAAAAAGGTAGGAGGATGGTCAGGATGATAGCCATAAATTTAGGAAACCTAAATTAAAATCTCTGTCACATACTTCCTGTGTTATCTTTGACAAATCACTGAACCACAGAGCCACAACAGACTGCGATTTCCTCAAATTCTGTGCTTCAATTTCACATCTGTCAAACATGAAGCGTAGGATTTCTGAAGTGTGGATTTATGTAAATTCAGATTGTGAAGTTTCTGGGTATTTTCTGTCATGGGGGCCACATTGTTTTTCAAACTAAGGCTTTTGAAAGGGATTATTAAGATACATGACAAGAGGACTTGCTTTTACTTATTTGTTTATTCTCATTATGAGGAAGCTCAGTCTGAACACAAGAATAAATGCTGTGGAACTGCAGAAGAGGATTTCTTCATCAGGAACAGATGAAAAAAGCCTTGCAACCTTTTTGGGAGAAACTGCTCCTCTCTGTTAGGTTTTCCAGAATAATAAGTGTAAAAAAATGGTTGAAATAATGAATTCTTCTGAAAAAAGATGGTTTCCTGTTGAGTAATCCAAGGTTTTATTGTTTTCAGGAAGCAGAGAGCTGCAGAATCTTAAAAAAAAAAAAAAAAAAATCAACACACTCGCTAGCACAGACTAATAAAGTAACTGTTAACATTACGTGACATGCCTCTGGAAGAATATTTATTGCCCCAAGAATTCCCCAGTGGTAGTTTTCTGACAGGTTTTGTTTGTTTTGTGGGATTTGCAGTCTACTGATATGAGATATTATTTAAAATGCATCAGAATAAGGAACAGTTTATTTCATTTAAATAATTATTAGAGGTAGAGAGGGAAAGGATTTCCTGTAGTCAGAGTTAGGACTGTGGGCTTTTGCAAATAACAAAACATACACAAGCACTGTGGTCAGGGGTCTTTTTGAGTGGACCAGCACAAGGTTCAGCTTGCAATTATGTAGTGTAAGAGCATTGCTGTTGTGGGACCAGTTGCCTGTGATCTGGGACTGAAGGTAAGTGCTATAGAGTGTGAGCAGCATATCAGAACCCACACAAAATTTCCCACAGATTGACCCAAGCTCTGCAACATCCTCTGGAAAGAGAGCTAATATTTCAAGAGGACAAGTTACTCTTTGGTTGCCTTAAAAGAGTAATTCTCAGTTTTATTAGTGCAGTGCAGCAATGAACCCTTTTGCAGTAGTGACAGCTTCAGAGTGATGCCTATTTCCTACCCACCAATGGCATCTGCAAACTTTTACTGAGCTACTGCAGTAAGAAAACTTATGAGAACAGAGTTATTTTAATCAACCTTAATGTTGTTAACTTTAAGAAGTCATTAGAATGCTGGCATGAACAGGAGACAATACTTAGAGGTTTTAATTAATGCAAATGTGGGGAGGAACCCTTTTTCATCTGCTAAGAAACAGAAGGGATTAATCTAAAATGGCATACTTAATTACTCAGATCATGCCTCCTTCAGTGAAAAACAATAAAAATGAGGGCCTATATTTCTATATTTCTGAAATAAAATGTTGATGCCATTAGCTAAGAATACTTCAGTGACAGTTTGAAACAAATGTCTCCAATACACTTTCAATATAGAAAACCCTTTTCAATAAGGGTTCATTATTCTTAGTTTGTTTTATGCCAGTTGAACATTAAAAACAGATTTTCTGAGGCTTAGGAAGCATGCATCCTTTACATGAAGATTAATCCTCAATAAACATGCCTTCAACAATCAGCTGGTTCACTCCGTATGTATAACAAGGAATTAAAGTCACAGAATCCTCATAAGATGCTTATTTTAAAATACTGTAACTTCCCTGCTTATCCTGTATTTTCTTCTCTAATTCAATGAAAAACCGATTATTATATAGGCATAAGAAATGTTTCTAATTTGGCTTTTTTCAGATCTCCTCTTAGCAGATATTACTTTCTTACAAAGTGCCCCAGTTTAATATAAACTGCATAAATCAGATGTTGTCAGAAAAAAAAGAAAAAGTGCACTTTTTTGGTTCCTACAGAGAACAACTGCATGTGAACAGATACATGTTTTTTGAAAGATATAATTCTATCCTGTGACTAGTGACAACTGAGGCCTAAAAGGTTCAGAGTGGCCTTTCCAAAGACTGGAGGCAGATTAAAATTTGACCAGTGTCATGTCAGAGGAAATGTTCTAGTGCAGATTCATTCAAGGACTCACAAACAACTGCAGCCATTTAAATTGGTTGTGTCAAAACAAGTCTTGCTACGAATTTTCTTAAAATTTGAAGACAAAAGGAGATTAAAAAAATCCAGTCATAACTCAGTCAACCTTCTCCGTTATCTAAGCCATGGGTGAAAAGTGCTTTGAGGTAGAAACCCTGTAAAAACAGGTGATATCATCTTAAAGTTGGGCAAAACTTGCTATCATAGCTTAATTTAATTTTGAGTTCTTGCCTTTATTTTAACACAAAATTCAAATCAAATAAAGATTTGATAACATAAAGAATTTAGTCAACAAAACTCTTATAAGAACAACTGTCCTTCCTTCATTCTAATTCCAGTCATTTTGTGAGATGGATTTCCTCCCTCTCATTTTGATACCTGTGTATCACTCATGCCATGCTGGTTATTTTTATCTCAGTTATTTACACTTTTTCTGAAATGGTGAGGTATTTATGTAAAGCAATATATATTTCGTTATTTCAAATATATTTATATATTGACACCTTCCAGCACAACTTTATAGATATGGCATCTTCTTCCTCGCAAGTGTAAGGCTTTCAATCCCTACTCAGCTATGTGTCTAAACAGGGAGGAAGGAGATCACTGCTATATGGTAGAGATCATTGCTTGTCTTCTCTCAGCTCTTCGGGCCATCTACACAGAGGTATTCAATGTGGAAACAATTATTTTGGTTTTCATACCTTTTGATGACTTTAGCTACACAAATATCTCTGTATGTATGTCCCCTGATGCCCGTAGGAGGGAAAGACCACTTCTGAACACCACTGTACTGTGAAAGAGCTGCAGGAAGGTAGAAAGGATTCTGCTTGCAGGGCCACTGTGTGAGTTGCCCCAGCAGGGTTTGATGCAATCTATCTGACTATACTGCCTCTAAAACCTGCTAAGATAATGGTAGAAAAGTGCCTAGAGGGTAACCCTAGAGCTAAACTTTCTGAGAATCACAGGTATTATTGAAGAGAAATTGCAGAACCTGAAGTTTTGTAAAGCCAGGGAACAAAACAGGGTTTCATTTAAGGCAGCAAGGATTTTGCTAGTGATGCTACCAGATATGTCTGTTCAGGTGAGCTGCAGGGCCTTACTTCCAGCAAACCTTTGGGTATCAACAGGTTTAAAGAACATTTTGTCTTTTCTAGGGGAAGGTAAGGACTCTTCACAGCTGAATGTTCTGCAGGAGGTGGGGCTAGAGACAAAAAAAAACAAACCAACTTTCCTCTAGACTGCTTGCAGTTATCTGTGGTTATGTTGCAGATCAAGAAAATGACATAACATTTTTTGCCTGTCAGTTTTACTACAGAGGATCACAGGCTTATTCTACAGTAAACTACCTTACTTTGCCTTTTTTTCTTTTTTCTTTCCTCCCAGAATAGCTCAGACCTGAGGTTCTCCAAACCATGGTTACTTCACAGGGCTTTTTCTTACCCAAGCCCCTGGGACAAACAGCAGGTGTAGCACAAGGCTGAGAGTAAGCCTGTGGGCAAAATGCTAATGGTCAGGCTGGTGACCCACTTTGCACAGCTGACAGGTGCGTGCTTCCTCTGAGGCTGTCCCTACTGCAGGGAAGGTCTGGGCTCTCAGAGTGGTGTGTGTGCACAGCTGCTCATAGGAAGTGGAGGAATAGACGTTTCTTGTAAGCAAGTTGTCCTATTAGCCCTGAATTTGAGGCTGACCTTTTCTTTCCTGGAGGAATCTAAGACCAGGTGGCCTTTTTCTTCTTGAAAAGGGGCATATAGTTATGCACAGGGCTCATGTGATGATATTAATGATTGGTGATTAGTAGAAGGAAATACCAGGCACATGTCCTGTTCTATAGGGGGTCATCAAGCTAGACGTGGTAGCTGTATTTCAAGAAAATGCCTAAGAGCCTAAAGGCTTTCTAATAGCATTAAAAGTTTTATGATCTGGAGTAAGGTAATCAAATCTCATGCTTCAGGGCACAGGCTGATCTCCACAGGAACCAGGAAGGCATTTCCCACCACGAGAGCTTTATGCAGTTGTCTGGGTGGTTTCCATCTTTTCCCAGATTGATGGTAAATGGAACCTGTTGGAAGCAGGACACTTGAACTGCATGGAGTGACCCCCACATACCTGTGTCCCCATGTAGCTCCTAAAGAGCTAAAGATTTTGAATCCTATAGAAATGAATGCATTATGACAGGAAAGTGCCTGCAAAATACCTTCAAAGTGAAATGCTAGGCCAGCTTTCAGTCTCTATTAGGTAGGTGCAGTGCTCATTGAATGCACTCCCAGAACAGAGAACAGTACTTGGCAAGCTGCTTCTAGTGAGGAAAAATGATTAATGTCGTGTGTCAAGTGCTCATAAAATGGTGTGGCACTTGTACACAGTGTCTTTTCTCATCTTAGGTATGGGGCTGGTCACTGCATCAAAGCAAAGCAGAGTGTTCACAGCATCGTTTTTGTTCTCCAGCTCCTAATGCACTGTCATGCCAGCCAGCTCCTCTGTGTGCCCATCTGATAAAATCTGTGCTCTGTTTTGGCTGCCTCCTGCTCCTCTTCTACTTTTAATTGTCTCTGTGGCTTTTTTCTTCCCTTTTTTGTTTTTCTTCTCATTCTCTTCTGCCCAACTGAAGGAAATAATTTGTCAGTTGTTATTGAAATTTTTACTTTGATGTGGATAATGTAAAATATTTTAATCCAGAATGAAATATGATGCTACCACTTTGTAATTAGAAAAAATGTTTTTTTTTCTCATGGGAACATTTATATAGACATATATATATATATATATATATTAAGATAATTAACAGTAGCATGGACAAAAGCAAATTGTTTCAGCAGGGTAGCATTTACCATCAGTTCAAGCCAAGACTTCTTGATTTTTCCTGCTTGGAACACAAAGTTTAAGTATATTTTTCTTATGATGTCACAGTCAAAGTCCCTTTTGGGCCCAAAGTTAATATCCCTTTTGACACCACAGTCAGTATTTTCCTCTAATAATACCCTATATTTTTGTCATTATTTTTCACAGCCTTGTAAAAGTTGTGATGATGCAGCCAAAGAAGAGTTTTGAAAAGCTCTATGTCAGACACCGAGGTCAAGAAAAGCAATTGGCTTCTCATATGCTTTGTGATTTTAGTGACTAAAACAACTTGAGTTTTTGCAAAATAAAAGCCAGTCCTCTCTCTGAGAGAAAGAAGACAAAGTAGTCAAATTACTCTGTCATTTCTTTTTTGTTTACTAGTTAAAAGGGGAGAAACTCCCCCTCTCTGTCCTCTGTTCAGTGGAAAATATAGAAGTAGCAAATAAGTAGGTACAAATATAATGCAGACCATAACAGTGTTACCTTTGTCATTTTGCATGGGAACAGCAGAATATAGGTGAAATAATTCACAGAAAATACTACTGCTGGAAATAAGCCTCCAGTGTTCATGTTGGGATCTACCCAGAAATGCTGGAACAGACAAGCTCTCGAAACTGTGCACCTTTGAGGTGAAGAAGGAAAACAAGGAGTGACAATGTGTTTCACATAATGGCCATTTGTACCTATTTCTCTAAAGGAGGCCAAAGATGATTTGATTCAGCTTTACACATCCTTGTGAAGTTGTCTTCCCTAGGGTTTGATACAAGTGGCAAACTTGAGAAGTTTGAAGATGAGAACTGTGGATTTTAAGAAGTGGTTTGGGGAAGGGAGAGTGATTAACCTGAAGTGGGAAAACACTGAAGCTGTGATTTGTGATGTAAGAGGGGTGGAGTTTTAAATGGCCTTAGAGAAAAGGACAAGAACTGTTATCCTCCTGAAGGAAAAGAAGGAAATCCAGTAGACAGATAACAGAATATGGTCAGAATTTTTGTTAATGGTTCTGCTTTTTGTGAATCGGAATGTTTCAGTGCTAGAAAGCAGTGTATGCAGAGGTCATGAGAAGCACAGCTGCAGATATATGGGACACAGCTGCAAACAGCTTCTAGAGCATGTTTTATTTGGTTCTTTCCTTCAGCAAAAGACCACCATGCACTCAGTGAGAGAGACTAAAAGTGGCCCACAATCATTAGCCAATCAGTCAGACACAACTCTCCTAGGCAGAGTAAGGGAGAATGCACAGCCTGGAGATTTTTCAGTGGGTTGGAAGGTATGAGGAACAGAGTATCTGGGTGGGGAGAGAAGCATGCAGGAGATGTGAGAAGGTGAGTCTGTTCCACCTAGGATGATTAAGGAGCCAGCTTTGTTGCCATTGCAACATCACTTACAAAACAGAAGCCCAATCCCTAATGAGCTTATCTTTAAAAATAAGAGAAAGCCTTTCTAGCCTCAGAGTACTTGTTATGTGCTCAGAATGTGCTGTTCTCTTTCCAAAAGCTTTTCATCTTAGAGTGGGTTTTCGCCAACTGGTCTGAGACAGAGCTCTGTGAAACAGCATGGCAAAAGAACAAGGCTACATGCCATTCAATTTTAATAAGTCATGGGAGAAGATATTGTTTAGCCTTGCAGAGTTTATACTCTCAGATTTATAACAGTAAGTAATTAAAAGGAAGCAGGCCATGTTGGACCTGTCTATGCTCCAGCTCTTACAGGGCCCAGTATCTCGCATCTGGCATGGCTCAAGGGCCTGTGTCCTTTTTGAAGGGGAAGGGACTAATTGGGTTGGCTGCTCCTTGCTAGTGGTGCAGGAAGCTCTGTAGGCAGTGGGGAGAGTTCATGGGGTCTCCAGGCTGGCTGGGGAAAAAGGACTTTGCTAAACTTTTCCCTTCTTACAAAGCAGACTTTTTGGTCTGTTGCCATCACAATGACTCCAGTATTTGAGACCCTTGTACAAAGCTTTGGATCCCGAAGGTCTGGGCTGGGTAGTGAGTGCACATGCAAAGCCACAGCAGAGATCCCCACACACAGATCCCATGCTGCCTCTGGGGGGCTGATGTGACCAGAAGCTGGGAGCAGGTTGGGAAGGCACACAGAGGTGGCAGATCTCCCTAGGAGTCTGGTCTGGCTTGTAAAGTGCACTAGGGGTGATCCTGGATTTCCAGTCCTCATATGACCCAATCTCTATATTCCACTGTGTAGTCATTCAGGCCTTCTCAGAGGTGTGTGCACTGTTTGAGCTCTCCATATGATTACAAGTGTACCTATAGCCACCAGACCTGTGTACTCAAGTATGCATGAATATTCACTATCAGTCTTTATTTTATTTTTTTTTTTTTTTTTTTTTTAAGGGGATAAAAGTTGTAGTGAAAACTTGTGTCATCTGAGAAGGTTTTTTCAGTCATTTTGACTGAAAAGGCCTCGGGCAGCACACACTATGGACTATTATCTAGATTATAATAAATTCAGAGATAAATACTAATTACTCCCATTGTACAAGAACTGTTCTATAGCTGAACATACGTGCTAAAGCACACTGGAAAAAATACTAACAAAAGTGCCCTGTGTCTAGAGAAGTTTTAAACAATTTAAAACAGCCTGGCTGCTGATGTACAGTCCTGCCTGCTGTCTTCTGGGGTTTGGATAGCAGCAAAACACCTGGGCTCAGAGCCACACACCTTGAACTGTTGGTATCAGAGCAGAGGAAGATTTATTTTTGTTAAGTCCTGAATGTAGACATTTGCACGATCATTTAAAGATGTTAAGTACTACTCCTCTGAAGGCATGTTGGTTTTCTTTTGACAAATTTGGGACAATAATTAGGAACTGTGGCAAAACTACTTAGAATTCAAAAGATAACTGAGACAAAACATAGGCCTAAACTGAAAGAGAAGAATACACCATCAAAAGAAAGAAAGGCTGTCAGTGGTTCATAAGGAGAAAAAGGAAAACCAGGTAGTATCATCATGACAGATGAAAGTATCTGTCAGGCACAAGCTATTCTTCAGGAAAGAAATAAAATAAATGATAGAATGAAAGGAAGTATTGACACTTAAAGTGGAGACTTTAGTCGCAGTGATGGAAACTTTCTTATTAGGGTAGAGATCATTGAAGCATTAGTCTGCTAAACTTCTGGCTGAGACCAGTGGACATAATGGTTACTGCTTTTACCAGCCAGAATAGAGAAAGGGCTAAGCTGCACTGTGGGTGCCATTTGTCACAGAGGATCCACCACCAGCAAGAGTTTATGCTTTTGACTGGCATATCCTTCCCCCAGCACCACTGCCATCTCTGGCTCTGTGCTCTGGAGCAGACAGGATTGATTATGAGCAGATACACAACGACAGAAAGAACAAAGTGAATACTTCTGCTGCCTTCAGATTCACTGAAAGCAGTTCACAGTCTTGCTTCTTGCTCAGAGTATTTCAGAAAGTCTCTTCACTGTCCTCATACAGTAAGGATCCCAACAACTTAACCATAATGACACATCATGAATAACTTTACCGAAGCTGATGGAACATTTAACACTCTACATATATAATTTAAAGCAGCTTACTGGATTGAATAGTTTATCTCCATTCTAATAAGCTCTTTCAGATGACAAAATAGAGGATTTGCATGGAAAGTCCCCACTGGGAATGATCCTGGGAGTGTTCAGACCACAGGTCATGTCTAGGAATTATTTGAGGGTGCTGGCTGGCAGAGATCTAAAGTGTACCTGGGAGCCCTTTAACAGGGAACTGTAGAAACAATTGCATTCCAGTGCATAGGACTGTTCTGGGCACTGTATAATTTACTAACACAAACATGGCCTCATTGTCTAAAGTGGTTTAGTCCAGGGAGCTTCTCAACTCCAGGATCTAAATCTATGTTCCCTTGCCTCCCAACCATGTTCTGAAGTGACAGTAAGGCAATCATATGCTCTTGGGAAGGAGGCTTAGAAAAAAAGGTGAGAAGGCTGATTGACTATCCAGACAACTCTGGAACCAGAGTGCTCTGGCACACATTTCATCATTGGTCACAGTCACTCTTATAAGGTATTTCTTCATTTTGTGCCAGACCTAGACCTACTTAATGTTTGCAGGTCTTTGTCTGCATCTATTTTGATTCTGACCCTTTTCTATGGAAAATGACGATGTTTGCCCCTGAATTCCTTCCACAGCACTATCTGGGCATGAACAGTTCTGTAATTAAACCAAAATATTTCAGCTCACAAGAACAACTGAGCGCAATTTATCTGAGAGGAGTGATGTATATGATCCCAATGGAAGCCTGGAAAGACTTTATCAGCGTGTCAGAATAATTTCACAGCTTAAGTAGACAGGCCTAGAATAGACTCATGAGGTGCATGTGTATTACTAAGAGCTTTGCTATAATATTTTCATTGCATACGCTTAAAAATACCCTGTATGGAAACAAAGAAAATTGTATTATTAATTGAACATTTGGCAAACACTTGAGAGTTATGTCTTGACCCCAGCAATGTGACTCTTGTTCAGGCTGAGAGCTTCAGAGTTCATCAGGACTGCTTGAGTGATGGTATGTGGAGGTTCATCTTCTCCTATTGCATTCATGATGTGCTTCACACTACTAGAGACTTCAGCGGTGTTAAAAGAGGTCAGAAGGGGTTTTGAATCTCAGAACATCTGTCCCTCAAGACCCACTTCTGGGGTCATGACCCCACTTTCAATTTTACTGGCAGGCTTGTGCATAAAAGCTAGGTTGTGACCTTTGTTTATGAACTAGTGGCTTAAAATAAGCTCTGGGAAGAGGGAACAAAAACACATTTGCGAAGCAGTGTATACTTGGAATGCATGTCAAGTGTAGGGTACTTTCCAAAGAGACGAGACTAGGGTGAGGTCATGCAAACATGCAGTGCTTTGTATTTCTGTTTAGGTCATTCTTTTTCTCCATAAAAAGGGAAGAGCTAACCATTCTCGAGGCTGAGAGGAATATAGCAGCAGCAGCAGGGTTTGGTTTATTAAGTGATTCAGATCTGTCCTGCACTTAAATCATCAAAGTGCAGGAGTTACACACTTAGAAGTATATAGTAAAATTTTCCATTGGAAACTGGGGGTTCATTGGTTGGAAATCAGGATAGCGTGTATGCTACAGAAGATTAAGGTATTAGCCAGTCAGAGGATGACTGTGGAACACAGACAGGACCAGTCCTGAACAAGTCACATATCATCCTAAGATTTATCAGATATGATGTTCTCAGCAGAGTCTGGAGATGAGTCCAAAGCATCACTGGGAATTTAAGCTCTGGTTAAATACATTTTCTAATACATTTTCTCCAGCAAAGTTAATTAAAATAAAAAAAAAAAAACATGTAGAGAGGATGATTAAAATGGCCAGGGGATGAGAGTTCTGTCTTGCAAGGTAGAGACTGAGAAGGACAGTGAAAGAAAGTATGGCTTGCACTCCCTAAGTACATTGGTGAGTAAAGGAAAGTAGGGGAAGGAACTCTCTGAGCTTAAAGACCATGTTGCACTGATTTTTATTATTTTTTTAATATGACTGTGAATCACCCTGGGTTAGAAACTGAAAGAACTGGCAGTACTGCAAAGTTTTAGCAGAGTATGATGAGTCTGGAGCAAGGAACCAAACTGGTTTTAAGACACAGCTTGCTGAATGGAATTGTATAGGAAGATGTATGCAGTAACAGGAGACAGGGACCAACTATGCAGTCATTAAACAGGTGATATTACTAGTCCTCAGGAACAAGAAAAATATGATTATCCTTCTGCCAGTAGTGTATCCTGGTTATGGTACATCACCCAAAACTCTCCATAGCCTGACACTGGAACACTTACAGAAAACTAAGGTGGAGTCAGGTCTGCTGCTCCATAGCAGATTTTCTGATGAAGAGGGTTGTTTTCCAGATATGTAGCCAACACTGTGTGTTGCTCAATGTCATATCATCACTTGCAGTTATAAGCAATTCTTCTCACTCTACAGTGTTTACCACTTCTAAATGTGGGTAGTCGGTCAAAATAGCATTCTTATAGCGTTAAGCAGTGTCTCCCTGCCCCATTTGCTCATTTCATTTTATGTGAAACAAATGTGATTTTCCTCAGTTCTTAGCTATTTTAATTCCTTGTATTCTTTTCATGATCAATTAACCTGTTTTTAATGAAAAGTTTACATGAATTTCCAAGTAAATGCTATTCCTTTTCCTCCATCTATGATTCAGGTGGAAACTTCATAAAGGATTACAAAAGGGATGAAAGGGTGACGGATGCTGCAGCCTACCTTGTCCAATTTGCTGGCTTTTCAAACCAGATTTATTCTGGTGAAAGGAAAGACAATTCATACTCTAATTCTTTGTAGAGAGTGCAAGCCTATTGTTCATATAGTTCAATTATGCAACAGAGAGCAGGCAACACTCTTAGTCTTCCAGCAATCCAGAAATGCATTGAAGCTCTGGTCCTGATTGGAGTCTGATCACTGGGACTCCAGCCCATCAGCTTCTTTTTCTTTTTTCATTTTTTAAAAAAAATAAAATCAATAAAGGAAGCTCTTCCAGACCCAGGACAGAGAAGACACCCCTGGAGGAATATGTCACTTAGATGATAGAATTGAAATGTCCTTTCTTCCAATCATGAGAAACCTTCCCTGATCACCAGGATCTGTCAAAGGCAAGTACCCTTGCAGTGACTCTGCATAGCTCCCTCAGCATTCATGAGTGTATCCCATTAGGTGCCGTGGAGTTATGCTTGTCCAGTTTGTTTAGAAGTTCCCTGATTTGATCCTCATCCTCCAAGGGTAAGTCTTCCTTGCAGTAGACTTTCCTGCTGATCTCAGAAACCTGGGATTCCTGAAGACTGTTTTTACCAGTAAAGACCAAAATGAAGAAGACCTGAAGACCTTGTCCTTTTCTGTGTCTTTTGGCAAAGGGCAGGTGTCCTATTCAGGAGTAGGCTCCCATTTTCCATAGCCTTTTCTTGTCTCCTTCATGTTTCTCACCAGAATCAACTCCAGGTGGGCTTTGGCTTTGCAAATCCCATCTCTGAACAATAGAGCAATGTCTTTGTGCTCCTTCTGTGTCACCTCTCCCTGCCTCTTTTATGCACCCTTTTTATATTTGAGGTTGATCAGGATATTCTTGTTCATCCATTCAGGCCTCCTGTCACCTTTCAGGATTTCTTTCATTTCAGAATGGGCTGTTCCTGAGACTGGAGGAGGTGATCCTGGAAAACCAGTACAAAGCACCTGTGCAGTTGAAGAAAACCAGTGAGAAGCACCACGAAATAAAAAGAAGCCAAGGAGCACAGAGCAATAGGCAGAAGGTGTTATGAACACAGTCCAATTTCCAGGACCACCCACCGCAGGAATTGGGGTTGACTGAGTGTACCCCGCAGCAAGAATAAGGGAAATTGAGACTAAGAATGAAGGAAGATAGGTGTTTGACATAAGGTGAGCCTGAGGAAGGAGAGGAAAAGATGTTTATTTGAGTGTTTAATTGTATATATTATCTCTTTTTTTTCCTGATACCTGGATTAGTGATTGAAAATTTCTGTTAATTGGTAATTAATTAAATTAAGTAAAAGTTGTGCAGTTTTTGCCCTTGATGCTGGCAAGTGCAATAGCCAAAACTTCATTTCATGGACACCCTTTGGGATATTCTGCTTTGATAAAGTGGAGATGCATTAAAATCTTTGGAAACTACAGGTAAACAGATTAAGACTCTTCACCTTGTCTGAGTACTCTGAATAGAATTCTGCTATGTATTAGGGTAAAGTCATCTGAGCTTTCCCCTAAAATACAAAATTAAAGGAAGCTTTGATTACATTAATACTATTCTGACCTAAAGCTGATTAATGCAACCAGCTGATATGCTGGTTTGAATTTACTCCTGCACTTCTGTAATTGCTCATCTTCCAAACTACATCTGGTTTAGATCTGTTTTGGAGCCATGGAGCAGACACACAAAAGGCTGCACCCATCTCTAGCTATTTCCTTTTTCTTTGTATGTTTTAAAAAATGTAAATTCTGAAATTGAATAGACAACAACAAAAGCAAAGAAACAGTGAGAGTCTTTCTCCTAATAATGTTTAAAAAACTTATTTTATGAGGTTCATAACAAGCTTAGAAAGTCGGACAGGGCATGGTTGGCCAGAGGACCCTTTAGTACGTGGCCAAGAAGAGATGCATGTGAAGACATCCAGATGCATTAGAAAGAGTATTCTGTCAGATCCTCACTAACAAAGGACTAGATAGCATGTCCATGTCAGCATGTCATACTCTCAGAGAGTATTGATTCTCAGCATGGATCCTGAACATATGGAAGTAATGGGAACTGGAGTGGCAACACCTTCTAGGGGTAGGTCAACCTTTTTTTCCTCTATTGGAGCAAAGTAATTTAGCAATCCAGGAATAACCCTGTTCCCTTTGGCTGGTTCTCTTGCCTTTTTAGTTTTTTTCTCCCCAGGTGCGAGGGAGGATGAGAACTTGCTGAGTTGGTTTTGAAAATATAAAATGTGAAGAAAGGGAAATTAGACCCTGGCTGTGGTTTAAACTGAAATGGAGATCAATGTCCAGCGCTTTCAAGCTAATGGGTGTGTACACATTTTGGGAGCAGTTCTGTAAGTTTGATGTAAGTCAGTCTGCTTGTGTAATTCTACCATACCTTGTCCAGATTCCTGTCTGCAGCTATGTTTACTTTAGAAAATGTCTCTTCTAGTATTAAAAAAAATCAAAACAAAAATGTTGTTGTTCTAGCACAGTTCACAGTAAAATCAGGATTAGAATTCTGCTTCTTAAAAACAAAGGTCTGCTAGCTGCCACACTGACTAAGCTACTTCATCCCTTGTTACTCTCTGAACTCATAAGTGGACCCAGAGTTTTACCTACTACCACAAAGCAGTGTGTGAAACTAAATGCACTGTAGAAGGCTGGGTGGTTTTTAGAGTGACTAGGGAATTTCTGATTACAAATGAATGTGGGAATGATGTCCCAATGGGTGCTTCTAATCTTCATGCTGAGGCTGCTGCACTGTCCCACGGCCCCTACTAGAAGTAGGAGATCTGCTAGATGCAGCTTCAGCATATATGGTGAAGAACATTTGTTGCCATTGATCTCGTTTGTGTGTGGGACAGTTAGCTATGATTGAGAGATCCTTTTTCACTTAGTAATCCCTTCCTCTGCAATTGCACTGAATTTGAAAGCTGAACAGTTTTTTACAGTTGTTGTTGAGAACCAGAAGGAGTTGTGGTGTTAGCAGAAGAAAATAGATCTCCAACATTATTTGTTTTAATGTCTAAGGAGATGGTTTGCTATAGCAGCTGACTCAGGAAGCACTGAAAATGATGGAGTAATCTAGAAAATGCTATACTAATGGCCTGTTTTACAGAACCCTGAACAATGGTATTACTTTGTCCTGGATACTCCATTCATAGCAAATATGTTATTGTAGTAAGTTTCCTTCTGGAAAGCTTTGTTGTGTGAGTAGATCTCTGCCAAACTCGCCTGAAGACAGGGTCTGACCCGTGTTTTCTCAAAGTTTATAATCTCAGAGGATGCAAGTCTTTCAAATACATTGGTATTTACCCTGCCAAAACAAGCTGAGAAATATCACTCTAAAAATAGCACTGTCTTTTGGCTCTGTGCATGCTTTAGGTAAGACACTCCTAAAATTTAAAATAATTAATAAATTTTAAAAAAATTATTCTGCAGAAACAAACTGCAAAGTTGAAGAGGATTATCATTATTTTGATTTTTTAAATTAATCTTTGCTCCTTTTAAGGTCAAATCCTGGCCACATTTTTTTTAATATGTAATGGTTTGAGTGGGTTGGTTGGTAGTTTTTATTTTGATTTTGTTGTGGTCCTAAGATCTCAGATGATAATGATTCTACCCAGAAACTCTGAATAAAGCAGGATCAACTTGATTAAGGTGCTTACTGTATAGATGAATGAAAGGAATGTGTATCCAAAGAGATAATATTCAAATTAATTTATCCTCCTCTTAAGTTCCCTGTATCATCTATCACTTATAGCTGCAGTTGAACTGAAAAATCTGGTGCCTAGCTTTGTTAGATGAACTTGCTGAAACATTAAGTACTTCCTACAGTATGAGAAAAACAAGTGTTCAATTATTTTTCCTGGGGATATTCTGTCATCTGTCTTTTCATGACATTGAGTCTGTGAAAATGCACTTTTGATACATATGTGCTAGGCACATGTTTTGCAAGTTAGGAAATGTGAACTCTCCTCTGAGAGGTGAATTGTTTTGTCAGCTGAATAAGCCTGGGAATAAAACAGAGGGCAAAAATCTACAAAAGAATTTAAGACTGTAACTCCTTTTTAGGCATCAATGCTCACTGTGAAACAGATGGAATGATAGGAACGTAAATACCTGTGTGGATCTTGGCCTATATCTTGTTGATCCTCGTCCAGTACCTTGTCTTGATGGCTTGTCTTTTTCTAATCATCTCCATGTTTCCTGAAGTCCTGATTTATAGCTATTTCGAGATTCACCTTGTGATACAAGAATGAAGGATGATAATTATTTCTGGGCTTTGAGACCCCATGTTAGTAATGTGAAGTCTGACACACCTCGTGGTTTATATGAGAGGTCCATCAGTGTGCTGGCGTTGAAGGTGCCCCTGGACTGGTTCTTATGTGAACTTGGCTTCCTGTCAGCAGCATGACTGCACAGTTTTGGTAAGCTTGGAAAGCTCCTTTAAAGGCTTGCAAAAGGGAAAGGCCTCATTTCAGCACATTTTTACCAGTGACATAATCTTCTCTTAATATTTTTGTATACAAAGCATCATGTCATTTACCAGGTCAAGAAACTCATTCCCAAAGAATGTATGCCTCTGACTCTGGGGGAGAGGGTTTTTAAACAAAAAATTGTTGTTGCTTTTCAGCAGCTTTCCTGGGTGTCTCGTTCTTTAGCTGATCCACATTCTTTCCCAGTGAGCAAGAAGATGATAACGCACTAATGCCTATTTATAACTTGCAGGGAGAAATGCTTGTTTAGTGATGCAGTTCTTGGTGAAGGGAAAACACAGAAAAAGCATCCCAGTCCTAAATGTTTGGCCTGAGTTCTGTTGTAGGTTACTCCTCTGTGTTGGCATCCTTACTCTTCTGTGGAGGGCACCATGTGCAGCTTGGCCTTTGAGAGCAAAATAAAACTACGTGCTCAGAACTGTGCAAAATGAGTCACCAGGAAACCATGTGCTCCTTTCATCTCCTCACAGTTTTGTGTTTGATTTTTTTTTCTCTGAGAATGGCTATTTATATGATGGTAGTACTTAGAGGCCCTGATCCAAAGTGAAGCCTGCAATGCTAGGCTGTGTACAAATACATGGTTAGAGACAGGCTCTGCCTTTAAAAGTCAGTGATCAAAGAGACCCTGACAACTAAAAGATAGGACAGGAAATGGATATGATGTGACTGTCCAAAAATTATGTCATAGTTCAATCACTTGCATACTGAAGTATCATTTAATTTTCATCTTCTCCCTCCAAACAGCTAAGAGTTAGGTAGAAGGTAAAACAAAGCTCCAGAGACAAGAATTCGACTTCAGTGAGTAACTCTGGTTATTGTTCACTCCTCCATGTTCATTGTCTTGAGCTGGATGGTAAAATATAGGGATCTTGGATCTGTTTTCTACAGATGTCCTCACCACAGCAGTATGAAGAGGGCAATTTTCCGGCCTTGTTGATTTTGTGATTCTACTCTTTTACTTTCTGTTTAAATCTCCCACATTGAATATCTATGATATCACAAATTAATTGTAATCAGCTCAGAGGTAGCCTGTATGCAGAACAGCTTTCTTTTTAGCATTCTGTTCAGATGGGATTGTGTGAGAAGTGACAAGGAGCGTCCTTTTTGCCAGGCTGGCAGTGCAGGGTGCTTATTTTCTAATCTTTCAGGGAATGGATTGGTTATTTTATTCTTTTTCTAAGCGGTGGGAAAAGCTCGATATTAGGAAAGGAATATTAGGAACAGACAGCACAGCTTTACCAAATTTTCAATGAACATGACATTTTTCTTTCTGTGAGGTCTATATCCATATTGTTTCACTAAGCAGAAGAAAAAGCAAGGCACCACTTCACCCACACAGGCTGTCTTCTTGGATGTCATTTCGTGGCGTGTCTGGTGTGCTAATATCTCTTATGCAAAAGATTTGTGAAGTATGATTTGAATAAAACCAATCATTTTCTAAAGATATCGGAGTTCTACTGGAATCACTTCAAAGTGTGTTGACTACATCAATGGCTGACACCCTTTTTAAAGACTTTGGTAGGATGATCTTTTAATACCCCATATATTTAGTCAGATTGTACTCTTTACTGTAAGAAGTTTTCCTTCTGAACTTTGAGTAGGGAAAGCCAGTCCTGGCATGCACCTATAAATATTCTGACTAGAAAAATTTAAGGAAACTACAGCCCCATTTATTTAATATATTAATTGCCTTATGGCATTTGCTTATTATCCTGAAAACTAAGCTGAGTTATGAGCAATACTGCTCTGGAAGTTTAAGCATGTGATGGACAAAAGGAACTTCCTGCATGCCTGGGCCAACTGTAATGGAAAAGTGAGCTATAAACCCCCTGCCTAGTACTTTTACTAAAAATACCTTTTTGAAGTGATGTCTGCATTGTGCCTAGGAGCCACAGTCCTAGATTGTCAACACTGTGGATTGACTGTCAGGAAAGTCAAAAGGGCGTGATTGTTCCACTAATTTATGATCTGTTTAAAAGAAGGTGACAGACCTGGGTAAGACTGGTTACAGGTATGTTCAACAGTTTTGGCAGTGTCAACCCTACAGTAGCCTAAACTTTGTCAAGGTTTTCTCAGACATCTAGTCAATAGAGAGATTTTGGTAGGGATTTGAAGAAGACCAGTAAAATCACTTTGTTTTTTAGACTGTATCTGAAATTTGAAATATGGGAAGTTAAGTGACTGTAAAAGATGGAAGTCAGCTATCAGGTGAAATAGGAGGGGATATGGGAACTAAATAGTGAGGAGCCTGAAATTTTCCTCTGATATGATGGTAAAGAAAAATAGTTTAATTTCAAGAAAAAAGTCACAGTAGTCCAAGAGATGGATTAGGAAAATGATCATTGCACTGGTTTTCTAGATGGCTAGGAGAAGGGTAGCCCTGCATGAAGAAAGGCAGAGGAAAGAAACAGATATATAAGGTGGCATGGCTGGGCAGCACATTCATCTGATGGAAGAGCAGCTCTTTATATCCTTTTTAATGCTGAGAAACTCTCTTGCCAAACAAGTGCTCCAGGCAACTGTGACTTGAAAAATGGGGGTTTCTTTGGCTGTGGGAAGCACTTCTCCTATAAAATTATCCTCTTCTTCTGCTGAATTTGTCTAAATGGAAAACATAGAGGAAATACTAGTCTGTGCTCTGTTTTCCTTTACTGCAGGGAATGAATGTCCAGGAAAGCAGGCGGTGACACAAGAGTGAGGGACAGATGGCAGAGCTCTTCCCGCAACTTCTGAAGTGGCCAGAGACTGCCCAGACTTGTTCCACAGCAGAGAATTCCTCTGCCTGGCGTATGCTCACTTTGTATAATGCAAGATGAATGAAGCAAACCAGATAATTTGGCCTTGAGATGCTGCAGTTGTGAACTAATTGTCCAGAATAAAAATATTCAAGTCACAAACCTCACAATCCTCTCTGACTCCAGATTTTCCTTTCCCCATGCTGAATCCATTAATTTAGATATTTTTAACAGGGCTTAAGGAGGGCCTTAACTCTGTGGTACTGACTGCTACCAGTTCATACAATCACTCCATGGGTGGGATTTAAAAAAATACTCTGAGGTGGCCTACAACAGAATCCTATTTTCCTTGTGTAATTCATTAGGTAAAGGGTGGAATTTTCTTTTCCACACTTACATTAATGAAGCAGGCCAGGCTGTAACAGGTAACTAATGTTATCTGTTAACCACACACTGTTCACCACAGTTTGGAAAGCTTATAATTAAATGAAAATATAATGCAGGCCTTCTTACAAATTGTGAAACTGGACAGCCTGCAACGATCTGGCGTTCCACCTCTGAGAGATCATTGTTAGGGATGACGTTCTTTCTGTAAAACTACTACCTGTGACTACAAAAAGATCCTTCTCAAGCTGAGCTTTATTCAAGTTTCCAAGTACATGTGTAAAAATAAATGCCATTTCCAGTGCAAGATAAAATCGTCACACCTATTGCATCCTTAAATCACACCCTATGTCTGCTTGTACTCATATGGGCAATAAAATAAAAAATACTGTGCATCTCAGCCCCACCTCCAGGAACATGAAATGCATTGTGCAAGACTAAATACAATGTAGACTTTACTGAAAGCAAAAAATAAAGGCTGGAGAGATTGAAAACAGTGCATAGTGAAGTTGTGTGCCAAATAAATTTCCTGGTTGCCTTTGATGGCCCAGGTGAAGACCTCTAATTTAGGTAACAGCACTACTTTTTTCTAGTTAAAACTTGAGATCAACTCCAGTAATTGGTACTCCCAGTCTAGAAAGTCTTGGTGGTAACTCTCAGTTTTTCTGTTGTTCTGTAATGACTCACTGCAGCAATATTGTGTAAGATGCATTTGTTTTTTCATTTAAAGAAAGAAGAACTTCATTTTTCATTTCATTCATGATTACTAATGCAGGTCTTCAGGGCCAGAACAATCCAAAGAGTCAGTGGATGGAGTCACACCTGAGGGTCTGCAAATCCAGCTCAAAGTCTGACCTTGGATTTAATGAGGAACTTGATAGTTTTCTCTCAACATTTGTTTTTGCTGTCCCTCAGGGTGACAGAACTGATGATAGATATTTCTGCCCTGAATATTTCCTTTCCAGTTTTCTAAAGGTGTGATGGAGCTGTGTGGGAAACCTAACATGAGGATTGCTGTCACATCTTAGTGTTATTCAGTAAAAATATCAAGAATGTACCCAGTTTAAAATATGTGTTTAACTGTTGATGGAAGTGGGACATAGGCATATGGATAGTGTTTGTCTGAATAAAGCCATGTCTCTGAAAGCGTAGCCAAGGTGGCTGCTCAAACCAGCATTCTGAGTTTAAAATTTATTACTGTTTTTCTTAGTCCAGAAAGATAGATTTCTGTCATGATTAGAGCTAGGCAGAGAAGTACTCAGTTGCAACATCAGTTCCTCTGATATCTGCTGTCCAGTCAGAATGGAAAAGATGTCGACCATTTGGGAAAGCTTCTGGCTGAAGCCAAGCAGGCCAGGCTGCCTGCAGGCCTCTTTCCTGCTCCCAGGCCTGCTTGGCTTCTTGTGTTTTGGTGGTTCTTCTGCTGATTATTCAGTTTCACAAGACTTTCTAATCAGATTGTACTCAGATATGGAAATGGCAATGTCCACTGTGGGAGAGAAGTGCTGTTCTTTCTCCACACCACTTTCTGGTGTACTCAAATTTCTGTAATTCAGTGACACTTAGTCAGGCTATAACTTTCTAATGTAGAGATACTTTTAATAACTATTTCACCTTACAGTCAGTCACCTCATGGACTATTGGAGCCAATGCACATGCCAGTATTGATGGAATAGGAACTGATGACAAGATAAGTGTGCCTCAGAAATATGATAGTCTTTGGACATAAAATAGATTGAATTTTGCTTCACTGAGTAAGAAAATTAACATTGGTCATGCGTGACATGTAATTGTGTTTGCAGGGTCTTTCCAAAGGAAGGCTGTGCTTTCACTGCACAGTGGAATCTGATTTCAGAAAGTAATTATCTGTGCTAACCTGCAGGGTGCAGACAAAACACTCCCTGTTTTGGATGCATTTTCAGACTGCGCTAAATCTCTGGGGAATCACCCTTAATCTTAATTTTGGCATATATTTTTTAAAGTTATTAGAAATGCCTAGGAAAACAGGCAGCCTTTCAGTGTATTTTTTAACAATCTGATGAACCTGGAATTTTTCCATCATGGTACATCATAGTCAGATTTTTTTTGCCAAGTGTCAAAGATTATATTAATTTTTCCAAAAAGACACTCTTTTTTTTTTTTTTTTTTAATAAATCAGCCCTTTCCCTTAGGCAACATCTTTCCCATTTCTATACAGAAGAAATTGAAGTATTATGAAGGAAAATGTCAGGAATCATATGTGAGAAAACAGTAGTGCACTAATCAAGGTATTGTAAAGTAAATAGTGTTGTAGTCAAAGAAATCCACATGGGTCTAATAAGTAAAAAATATCTGTTTAGACTGTGACTTCATGTTTGATTGTGAGACAGTGTCTCACTGAGGAATTGACATGGCTTTCATACCTTTTCCTCAGGCGTTTGTACTACAACCCTTATAAAATAGACAAATTATCCTTTTGTGTCCAGGATCAGTAGAATACTCACCTCCAGCCTCCTGGCCAGCCCAAACACAGGCGAAATAGAGGCCTGCAGAAATGCCAGAGGCTCTTTAGGGATATGCTGAGCAGTACAAAGGAAGTGTAAAGTTTGAGCAGCTCCTCCTTTCCTCACATTTTCCTTTGTTTATGTAAGCATTGAAACCTCTAAAACGTGGTTGTCACTCCATGGAAGGCAGTGCCCTCGGTCAGTATTGTCACAGACCTTTCATATTGTCAAACTAGAACTTTGGTTTGGCGCAAGAATACAGGCTAAAAAAAAAAAAAAAAAAGTGGCCATCAAACAAGCAAAGGTAATGCAACTCTACTCCATTTTCAGATATTAGGATGAAGAAAAATATTTTCGTATCCTAGATGGATTATTCTGTATTTCAGCACTTTTAGTTCCTTTTTTAGCTGCTTAGAAGATCTTGTTTGAAAAGGTACTTGACAAACACAAACCTTTGTGAAGAGACCATATTTCATTCTGGCCTTGAATCAGACTCATTCTGCAGAAGTTTATTTTCATGTCTGAAATGGATTTCCTATTGTTTTTGACAAGGGTGGGAACTAGATCTGGCTCCCTTTGTCCATCAGGCTTCTATCCCATGGCTTGATTATTTTACTGGATATTTTTAAGGCTTATTAATCTTTAAAATTCAAGAACAGGGCAAGGAAACCAGAGTTGTACAGTTTCAAGAGCTGTAGTTAACTACAGAATTTGTACCTCTGCCATTTTTCTATTGGATCCTTTGCTTTAGGGATCCAATGGCCAGATTTTGAAACAACATTTAGAATTTTCCCTCACACTTCCAATAGGACAGTGTTTTCCTGCACCTAAGAGACCCACTTCTGGAAAGACATTAAACAGGCCACAGTTTATCTTCAGGATCTCCGCCTTCATCTAAAGCAAACTGAAGAAAAAATATATTAAAAAAATTATTTGGAGACTACAGCAGTGTGTATTGTAATACCTTGCTTTTAAACATCGAGGTTCCCTGTGGATTGCATGGCAGTTGTCACCCAGGGTCAAGGACAAGCACCCTGCCATGCAGGGAGTGTCTTAGCCAGCTTCCTCGCAGAAGGGATCTGCTGTGTACTGGGGCAGCTTTCCAGAAGAAAATGTTGATTTCCATTGCTTTTTCTGTCAATAGAGTACTGTATGCACTATGATTTTTGCATGTCCCATTGTTCAGGGAGAGGGACAGTCTGTTTTGTGGATACTTGCTGTACCCATGTGTGAGTTAGGCATCAAGTTCATGGGATTGTAGGGTAATTCAGGTTGGAAGAGACTTCTGGCATGTGAAGAAACAAATACAGACACACAGGAAATCTTTATGTCCTGAGAAGATGTCCATTGAATTTAGTTTATGCTACGGTTGGTTGATAGCTAAAATGAGATTTCCAGGACCATGTCTCTATTATTTTGATACTAAAAATCCCCATAAGAGTTTCCTTCTTCCAAGGGTGGTTTCTTAGACTGGGGATATGGAGGTCCCCAAAACTAGGTTCTGATCTTTAGAAACTTCACTGTAGTCTTTCCCTCTCATTCTGTCAAGGTGGTGACATGCAATAACTGCTGAAGAAGCTACAGACTTTGGACAAACTTATGACGTATAAAATGTTTGGGATATTTTTCTACTAAAACATAAATGTGTCAGACATTCTTGTGTAGCCATGGGTCTGCATGGTAGCCATCAGTGGGAATTTTGCTGCTTATCCTCATGCTTACAGGCACAAGAGTGTAGGAAGTAGGACTGATCATAAAGATTCAAGGGGTTTTAACATGCAACAGTAATTTTTTTCTGTTTTCCAATGTCATGAAAATAAATATTAGCATCTTGTTTTTATTACATTAATTATATATAGCCTATACTCTTCTTGCTTTACCTGATGCTGTTTTGCTCAAATTTCATCTATTAATGGGTTCATGCATATTTGCAGACACACGTGAACAGACTACAAACACAGAATGAAACAGCAGTTCTGTGATGTGAATTATCTCACTACTTTGTAGTGTGCTAGCTTTAGTTATTCGTTTTAATGCTGCAAATATCTGTTTGTTTAAGATTTTTAAGTTCAGAAGATTATATGGACTTTCAAATATGTGGAAAACCTTGCACTAGAAGACAGTTGTTTCACCCAGACAGCAGACATGAAGAACTCTGAAAGCACAGAAAACAGGTAGAAAATGAGTAGAAGAGGAGAACAGTCATATTTGTGGAATATTTTGCCTGACTTAGGCAAAGGAAGTTAATAATTTCCAAAAAATAACCTTCAAAACCAGACTACTCGCACAGAATGAGTGAAATGAACTTATAGCTTTGATATGTGGCTTTCCTTGGAAATTCTTTAAGTGTTTGATCTGACCAGTACCATCATTACAAGACATTGCCTTTGGTTTAAATAACACATCATTTTATTGAAATTGTAAGGAGAAATTCTAATGTATCCACATATTCTAAACAGTAAAAACATGTAATATGCAAACAAATACCCTGCAAAAGTATCATTGCACTGTAGCTGGCCAGACTCTTCCAGGACAACTTGAAAATGCATGGCAGCACAAAATTAAACACACCACCTGAGCAAAGGGCAGTGATCCCTGGGAAGCTTTCTTCTTATGCTTTTATCCTATCCAAGCAAAACAACCCTCACAGCAATCGTAAGTGTGTGTTCTGAACCCTTTGTGTTCACTTTACCTCACAAAAAATACACAGGACTCTGGGGTATTCAGATCCATGTACTGTAAATGTGCTCACCAAGGTGAGGAACCACAACTTGCATTTACCCAGCTGCCTTTGGGAGCTCTACCAGAGCTGTGGCCAAGCAGAACCATGCAATTACCAGCAGTTAATGTCTTTTTCCAGCCAAGTATTAATCATGGACTGTTTTTTAATGGAAGTAAGGACAAACAATGGACACTATTTTGATCCTATCTTATCACAGTCACAGCCCTTTCTCTGTCAATCTATCCTTCTCTTTCTCAACAGGAAAATGAGCCCTGCTGTTCATTTCTGTGTCATGACTTTGAGGTTTACCATATTACAATTCAGAGTGGGTGGCAATTCTCTCCTGACTTCATCATAAGAAAGAAAAAGGAATGTCAGCCTTGAAGATAAATAAATCTCCAGCCTGGAACTGAGATAAGAACTGAAAGATGAGCTGTGTATTTACATGGCTTTTCTGCACTGTGTTCAGTAGGGAGATATTGGCACTCACACAGAGTCAGTGACAGGCTGGAAGCAATCTAGCTGTCCTAAACCCTCATCTGCTCTCTTCAGGGGGTGCTGCCCATTCTGACACTCAAGTAAAATTTTTAGGCATACCCATATTCATTCCCATCTTCACATATGGTTGGCTGATTCAGCACCTGAATTCCACTCATAGCTGGGCTTTCAAAAGCTTTTGGTCCTAGAGTTAGCAGTTAAAAGCAAAATAAAAAGAAATGCCTCTACAGGAGTATAAAGGTCTGTAGCCATCCCCTTGTGCCAATGCTAATGGTAGAAGGGTGAATAACGCAGAGAAGTATTAGAAGTAGGTGCAAATTACTCTCCACCCACATATTTGGTAGAATTGCCTTTACATAGTTGTGTACATAGAAAGGGACAGGAGAAAAGTCAGGCCCTACAGTAAGTATTTTGTGTGGTGCACTCTAGGCACCACAAGCTGAGAGACACCTGTATAATAAATGCTAACTTTTACTGTGGTTCTGAAAAAGACCATGACCAAACTTCTGCCTCTCTAGATTCCCGAGTTCAGTACTGACCTTGCCAATGCCAGAGTAGACTAGGAATTGTCTAAGTGATGTCAAAAGAGTCAACTCATCTGGGAGTGAGTACTCTGAACATACTCGTGTTTCCCATGAAGAGAACTAAAGTAGCCCTGGCTGCCTGAAATCTCCATTTGCCTGTAGCAACAACACTAAAATCTGCTCAGGGACCTCAATGCACACCTCAGAATTTTAAACAGAAGAGTACAGTTTCAATCAGAGTCTTTTAGGGTAAGATTTGTGTTTAATCTTAGAAGAAACTTGAATCTGTTGACCTTAAAGCCATATTGGAGAATTGCTACATTATCATTTTAACCTCTCTCTGGAATTGTGGGTTTGGATGTGGGAAGAAGGGTGAGGTCAAATCCTGAGTTTTATTCAAAATTGAGTCTTTTTCTATGGTAGTTTTAAATTAAATTAAAGACATGGTCAGGCATGTAACTGTGTTATCAAATTAAATTTGGAGATAAAATTGTGTATATTAAGAGAAATAGTAAGGTAGATATGTAGATATGTAGACTGAAGTCTTCTTTTTTAGGGAAAGAAAAGTAGAAGTGAGAGAAGGCAGAGGAGTGGTGGCAGGTTAATTTTCCCTGTCTCTCATTATCTTGGAAAAAGTCAAGCACATTTAGTAGTGCTCTAATAGACCTTAAGAAAGTATAGTGAAGGCAACAACACCAAGACCTGCTGGACAAGAGCTCTTATCCAGGAGAGCATTAAAATGTGCATAAATATTTTATTGATGTATTTGAAGCATCCACTATCACTCAGAGTCCATTTTCTTTGGTGCTGTGCAAGCACAAGTTATTTTTTGTCTCAGCAAGAACCTAGTTATATAATAGTGGGGTTTTTTTTTATTGTTCTGTATTGATCTCTAATATTATCTTATCCAATTGACTTCATTTATATTGGGTTTGGGTTAACAGTGTAACAAGCTCTGCAAAGTTTTTCAAACAAAAGAGTCCATACCACAGTGTCTGAGGGGAATCTGCAATACACAGTTTTATCCAAATGCCTTCATCCTTTATTAAGGTAAAATCCTTTTGCTCAGTCTACTAGAGTTCAATGACATTTCAAATTTGCTATGAAACACTTCATATAATTTGCCATTAAGAGTAGATGCACTCTTTACCCTGTCTTTTTCTGAGGGAGCAGTTCCCTGATATTTGTCAGGATGTGGGAAACCAGGATAATTTCCTTCATCTTCTTGGAGAAATCTCCACTCCCATTTCCGAGATTTCATGATTAATACTCTTGGCTGTTTTCAAACTTAACTAAAGGAAGGGACACCCCATTTTTCTCTTGGACAATATCCTGTTTTGCTGAAATAATGCAGTAATGGCCATCGGTGGTATCAGAGTTGACACAAGTACCAGCCCTGGGCTCCAGCTGCCCTCCTCCTCACCCACATGCTGCAGAAGTAATGCATCCATCCAGAAGCTTTGCAGACTGGATGGGTAGAAACAGATCCACAAGTGCACGTTCAGTCAATAATATATTTGTCATCCTTGCTTTACATTGGCTGACATTTTTAGGTTACTCAGACCAAAACCTCTGGGACTTCCATGGCTGTCCACCTGCACTGAAAAGATCTGTGCTTTTGTAAGGTATAAGTTCCCCTAGAAACGTCTTCAGCTAGAAGGCATCATCTCAGTGGATACAATACTCGACCTCATTTCTACAGGCTGCAGAGTTCAGCAGTGTAGGTTCATGTCTGTGGCTGATCACAACAGATAATTAAAGACTCAGACTGACTGAGGGAGAATGTGTAAGTCTACTGGTGCATGATTTTGAAAAAAGAACCTAAACATCAAATACCAGCCTTAAGAAGATCATAAAATATGAATGCTATGTTATACTTACTTTTTCTTGTAAGGACTGATTCCATGAAAATGATCATATTTTAAAGGTTAAATGTCTGATCTTCAGATTCTTGCTCACAAGTAATCCTCATCTTTGGGTTTATTCATGCTGGTGTCAGATGGAAAAACATGTGTGAGACTATATTCTTACCTAGATCAGCAAAGCCCTTAAAAATTTATCTTTATTATTAAGTATATTTTGACTGCCATTGAGATACTCAAGGGTAGTTTTGAACAGAGATTTTATATATTTTGCATGGATTAATCAACAAATAGTTAAACATGTAGTCACAATGGTAGCAAGGAAAAAATTGTAAATGTGTTGCATGGATTCTGCTATTGTAAGTGTGCATCTAACCCAAAGTGCTTGGTTGCTGAGTTCAATGGTACCACCAGCTCCTTAAGGCACTTGTAACTCAGCCTGGTAAAGTTTCGTTCTTCCTCCTGTTTTGTTGCAATCAACTTTATCCAGACTGGGCAAAGCATGCTATTCAGGAAAAAGGCAAGGTCAAAGACAAAATCCTGCAGCATAAGATGGCTGTAATGATCTCTATTCTCTTTGCTACTACTATAACAAAAAACCCCCGTTTATTTCCTGTCCTGGTAATGCTTGTTTAAGTGAGATAGCAAGTTATTTTTCTCTCTTATCTTAGTGAAAATTAATTTAATTTTCACTCACTTCAAAACAAATTTTTAACCTTCTTTTTCTTGGAGGTTGGAAAGGTCTTCAAGGATTTATAGGACTTTCACATACAGAAATTGAACCAAGATTCAATCAGAGGCACTATTCTAAAGTGCATAAGGTTCCACTTCAGGAAGAATAGCTGTGGAATGGTTCAGAACTCTCTGGAATTTGATATATAATCCATTAATCTCTGCAGGAGGTCTCTATAACTGTGCAGCTACAAATTGATTGACTACATTATTTTATATACTTGCTTTAATATGTTATACGAATCTTTGCCCCTTACTTTTGACTATGTTATGCAATTTTAATTTTTTTTTAATTCAAGGATGTTCTTAATGGCTCACATTGAAACCCATGAATGCCCCTGTGGACTTTGTGTTCACATGTGAAACTTACTTTGATGGCTTAATTCTACTCCAGTGACCAACTCCTATACACATGTTCTAATAATTAATATTGTATGTCCTCCATCTGTTACTCCTTTTACTGGAGGGGGAATTCAGACAAGACCTCATCACAGTAGGTAGTCTGAAAATGTACTATTTACTTATTTTAGTTATTATCATTACTAGAATTTGGACTAACAAAAAGCCAAAATAAGCATGCTAGAAGCATGTGTCTTTTTATACTAACACAACTTTGACTCCAAGAGGATTTAAATCAAAACACTTGCCAGGCATTACCAACTTTAATTGCTTAATTGTGAAAAATATTTCATTGACATGGCAGACTGGCAAGACTGGAGCTATGCTGAGCAGCAAAAAAATGAATGTTGCAAATTTCTTTCCAAAAAATGGGAGAAATATGCTAATGACCTTTCCTATAAAACTCTTGTCCTCTTCTACACATAAAGCTACCATTTATAGTGCATTTGGATTTTAAAGTAACCTCCTCTTATTTAGCCTAAATAAGCATGTCTCCTTAGCAACAAATGTCACCTAATTAAAGTATGTCACTCAACTTAGCATCTCAATGAAAGATTGAAGTAGAAAGGGCACTATGAAGCAGCTGAAAGCAAAAGGGAAAGAATGCAAGGAATGCCATGGACCCTTCAGGAATATCAGATAAGAAAAGTCACTGAAAAATGAGCTCATTAAAAGAATAAAAATATACTGAAGTGACACTTGTTTAGAATTGCTTGTAAGCCTGATTTTTATTCTTTTAAGGTTTTTCAGGCTATTGTTAGGTACAATTTTAAGGGTCTTTTTTTTTTCTTGATGAGGAAAAACATATATAACTAACTTTAAGTAACTAAAAATGTCCTAAAAGTTTGAGGTAAGAAACCCTCTTAATATTGTTCACCATTGGCAAAACAGTGTGGGAAAGTTCAAGTTTAAGAAAGAAAAATACCTTATCCCACTGTCACAAAAGTGGGGTTGAAGAAGGACCTTTGGAAATGCCCTGCACTTTCTTGAACACTGCTGAAATTTCTTTGAATAGAAGCAGGTCTAGGGGTGTGCTGAAGTCTTCTTGTGAATCCCATTTTCCTTAGGCCTCTCTACAGCAAGCAGGTTGATGACTAAACCCAGGAGCCACTGAAATCCCAGTGGGACATGAATTAGACAGTCCAAATTACTTCTGAGGCTTTAAAAGGACCCCTGGGACTGCACTGGAATTGGGTATCACTTCCAGATTGTGCCAGGGCAAGTCTTTGGGACAATTAAGCTTTCACACCTGAGATGGTCTGAGCCTGCCTATGTAAAGCCAGCTGAGTGGAGTGTCTGGCCACAGACTATTCTCATGGCAAGTGCTTATTAGAAGAAGGAACACAACAGGAGAGACACCCTGAGAAGTCAGGTGAGATGGATGATCTCAAATACCTGGCTTCAGGTCATTTGTTTAGAGTCATAAATGTCAGTGGAGCAGTGGACAAATGTCAGGAATTTGAGTGGTTTGTGACTCTCCTCTATAGATGAAACAAGTACTCAACCTCTTCACTCATTAATCATGGCTGAAATTCAGGAGAAGCTAAAGCCTTTGCAGTCTGAAATTGGCCTAAAGCTGGTTACACTTTGATCACTTCCCTCTGAACTTTTTGCTCACACAAGTTTCCTCTTTTGTGTTATTTTCCCAGCCTACACCTTCAGCTGCTCTGCCCTTAGTACGAACTCCTCTGTGTATTAGTTTCAGCTGAGGCAGCCTCAGTGCCAGCAAGGAGCCTCTGATTTAGCTTAGAAACAACTCAAAGCCTCTCATCTCTGCCTTGCTTCACTCTTAATGCCAATTTGCTTGGTTTCATGGGACCCCGTGCATTAGGATCAATACTCACCCTGTTTAAAGGGCCAGGCTATGTAAAGTTGCTGTTGGACCCTCTGAGGTTTGTAAATTGAAGTAGTACCCTGCAACAGCGATGATGTCGTTCTGACGTTCTGCAATTTCCTCTATGAATTCTAAGGCTGGGTGACTCAATTCAGACTGTAGCTCAGGAGGACAGAAGCAGACAAACAGGAAAACCCCTAAGAAGAATGCAATGTTTCTCTTGGACCTCCAGGAAAGTTTGAATTGAGCTCAGGTGTTGACAAAAGACATTTGGGGAAGGATTTGTTACCTGAAGGTGGTATTTATTTGCATGCTGTCTGGATTGGATAATAATATGCCCACTGAGCTTACTTTCGTCACAGCTTTTCCTCTGACCTCATTCTGCTTCCCAATCACAGATGTTTTTGTAGATAATCCCTTTCAAAATTTTTTTTAAAGATTTTGGGAGGGCTCTATGTACAGTCAATGAAGAGGTTTGTGTATTAAGGAGGACCACTCTTGACAATTGCTCTGCAGTTCCCAATACCACAATGGTTATTTGTGACTTTGGTCATTTTCAAAACCATGTAGGTAAACTGCTGAATCAGGTCTTCATATGCAATTTTAATGAAAGACAAAGCCTTCAAAATAAAAGCCTTTGCCAATCCTCTAATGCAGTAAAATAGGTAACTTGTTGCAACTGGAGTTCAGTAACAGAACACAATGTATTTTGATCACAGGCTTGCTAGCTGGTAAGAGAGGTGAAAAAGGAGCAACTCACTCTGGTAAGAAGGATTTCATATTCAAAGAAGACAACTTTGCCTCACTGTAGTAATGGTAAAATTCTTATTCCTTTTTGTGGATCCCAGAGCAAATTAAGTTCTGTTCTTATTTTCCCTTTTTGTATATCTTTTGAAGATCCAGAGACAGGAGTGATTAAATCTCTGTGGGATGATACAATTTTCCATGGAGTATCAAAGCATATATGACTATTTCCCTTATTAACCATGTATAACACCAATGAATATGGAGACCTCCAGAGTAAATCTTTGTGTATCTGTTTAGTTAATGAAACTTCAGCAGATTTGCCTCTTAACTTTCCAGTAATGACTACTCTGCATCCCTGCCTGCCCTAGGATTTCAAATCTGCCAATACCAGCTCATGCCTGGACTATTCTAAAAGAGCCTTACAGGTTATTCACCTGCAGGAGGACAGCACGGGGCTCACATCACCAAAACTTCATAAGAAAACACATGCAGTATGTTTTGCGGCACGTTTAGACAGCAGAGAACACAGTGTACTCCTTACTAGAGGGTTTTGAAACCATTATAGCTCAGCAAGCAAAATGTGGATACTGTGTAAATAACTTGGTCTACATTTCCCCTCGGGTCACCTGGCTCTGGATTTGCATGCAAGACAATCCTGCTACGTGAAATAGAAGAGGATGACTGCACACACGTACACACATGCCCAAATTCTGAAGGCCAGATATACTGTCTGGGCCTCACTGGCATTGCTCAGGGTTCAAAGGCTTGGAGCACTTGTTTTGGATTTACTGCTTGAATGAAGTCATTACTTGCTCTTTCCATTCCTGAATGATAAGTGGAGGCATGATTCATCTGACATATGAAGATCCCTGGGGTTTTGGTAGCCTTGTAGTTTGGATGCTAGAATCTAATCTAAGCATAAATGATTACTGACTTCATGCTTACTGGATTAGAACTTTCTGGGGGAATTCGTTCCCCTTTCTTTGTAGAAAGCAACTAATTCCTAAAAGTGGAAAATGGCATTATGACCATGTACCTGACTGATACCTTTCACTATTAATGTTCTTATAATACATGGACTTAGGAAGAAAAATATTAAAGTGTTGCTAAATAATGAATTTCTGATGTGGTATCTGGCCCAACACAAACAAATCAGGCTAGTGTTGTATCCCTGTGTTTGGGAAACATATTAATGGTGGGTCCAGCACCAAATCCCCTGGTTTTATCTTTCTGCTCTCCTCAAGGAGTTCACATGAAGGAAAGTCTCCTGAAAGCCTCAGGGGATACACACTTCATCTCTGCATGCTATTCCTGCTTTTCTCCTGAGCAATAAGATGGTGGTAAACCCTGATGGCAAATGGAGATATTTTATTTCTGTGTAGGTGTAACTAAAATTTGCACCTATGCAACTGGCTGACAGATGAGAGAGTTTACGAAATCGTGATGAATTTCTAACACTCATATAATCATAATTCAGAATATGTCTGATGTCCTGTTGCATAGCTCGAATCAAAATACCAACCTTTTGCGACATGCAGAAGTGTTTTCCCCCTCAAAATAACAAACAGAAACCCCTTTCCTTATGCAAGACACAGTGGATCATGCAATATTGTCTTTTGAAGACAGTCATACTTGCCCATGAAGGCACAAGTGTCTTTTAAACAGGCATTTAGAAACATTTAAAAGAACTGATTCACACAACAGTAATTTCAGTGATCTCTATTACTTAGTCAGGTGGTTTCCCAGAAAAACATATAAGCATTGTAAGGTATCTCTAGTTAAATTCAGCCAAATCAATGTATTTATATTTAAAGCTGCACTTCTTCAGTGTGGAAAGGAACAGGAGTACACAGCTGTTCTGACTGCCCACTGCCTACTGCTATTAACTTTCTGTCTCAAGTCCCCTTCTGTGTGAGGTCTGCTGGTCACAGAATCTGTGTTGACAAATGCAGGGAAAAAAGACTCTGCAAATACCTTCTCATACACACAAAGAGAAGGTTATAGATAACTTCAAATATCAAGTCATGCCCTATTTTCTGGTTGTAGGGAGGATCATAGAAATTACCTTCTGGAACCCACTCTTGGTAGGATGAGGGAGAAAATGGTAAAAGTGAGAAAACCCATGGATTGAGATAAAGACAGTTTAAAAGGTAAAGCAAAAACTGTGCACACAAGCAAAGCAAAACAAGGCATTCATTAACAATTTCCCTTGGGCAGGCAGGTGTTCAGCCATCTCCAGGAGAGCAGGGCTGCATCATGCACAACAGTGACTTGGGAAAACAAATGCCATCACTTTCAACATCCCGTCCCTTCATTCTTCTTTCCCCAGTTTATATGCTGAGCATGACGCCATATGGTCTGGAGTACCCCTCTGGACAATCTGGGTCAGCTGTCCCAGCTCTGTCCCCTCTCAGCTTCTTGTACATCCCCAGAATCCTCACTGGTGGGGTAGTATAAGAAGTAGAAAAGGCCATGAAGGTGCACAAGCACTGCTTGGCAATAACAAAAGCATTTCTATACTATCAACACCATTTTTAGTAGAAATACAAAATATAGCCCCATATGAACTACTATGAAGAAAATGAACTCTACCCCAGCCAAAACCAGCATACTAGCGATGGACTCTAAGTAGGTAGAAGGCCTCACATGTCACAGAGCCTGAGTCATGTCACTCTAGCTTTCCCTGGTCATGTGTGTTTTGTCTATAGGCTCCCCTCTCCACTTGCACAGAGGGGATAATATGTTGTACCAGTGATTTTATGACTTGATAGCCATATGTAGTGCCAATGCTGAGATGCCCATGCTGTAAAGGTAGCTCACTTCTTTCTCCCTGCCCTTACACAAGAAAGTCACCCAATTTCCTTTGCATTCTGGCTGTGACTACTACCCTGACCTACTCTGCAACGCAGGCTACATCATCTTTAAAAAGTTTTTTTTCCTTTCATTTTTCCTTCCAAGCTAATGAATTATATGGATCTTGAAAGAGAAAATCTGAGCTGAGAAATGTGGAATGCAATGTTGAAAAGAGCCTTTCTTACTTTTTTGTTTAGCTGTAGTTCAGAAAGGGACAACAGCAAATGCTTGAGAGCCAGCCAAATGGAAATTACTTCAAGTACTATCTCAAGTGTAATGGAACTGAGGTACTTTTAGCATGCCGTACTCATTAGGTACTTGTAACATCCAGCACTTCTAAGTGCTTCAGTCAGACAACACTTCTGCACTGTGCTCTGAAAAAATCTACAGTGCATTCTGAATCAATGAAGTTTTAGCAGTAATTAACTTGGGCTTTTTTAGACATTCATCACATTAGCATGGGAATGAAAGACTGCCGAGCCACTAACTTAGACTTAAGAATAGACGAATACTTTTTATAACCACATTTTACCTCTTTAAGAATGTGTTTTCCACAGGCTTGCTTTCTCACAGTCAAATTAGGTAAATAGAAAGGCATTTGTTTTGTATTGCAAACCAAGCCATATCAGCTGCAAGGCTTTTGTGGCTTGTAGGTCGTACTAAACAGTACACCTGTTGACAAGAGGCAGAAATTGTCTAAGTTTTGGCATGAATATAAACAAGTTTTCTATATTTTGCCTGTGACTTTGTACAAGTTATAAATGTGAATGACTATATGCTGGAGCCCTTTAAAAAATATGGAGCTTATCTGTGAGATAAGGAAGTTTCATTCTGTGTATTCTTAGCTCAAAGTACCTGAGAACATCCACTTCTCTGGGAGGAGCTGATACATTAACATCTATTCCCCCAAAAAAATATACATATTTTAAACCTGCAGTATCACATTCAATTAATAGAAAATTAAGGGAAAAACAACAAATTGGAAGGAATTAAAAGGATATCAGTAGGAAAAAAAATAAAGCAAGGAAAAAATTATTTTGAGGGATCTGAATTTACGGATCACTGTTTTGGAACCAATTTATTAAATCCAAAGTAATGCTAGGAAGGCAAAGGATATAGATCTCATTTAAGACCAGCACATAACTGGGAGAACATATATACAGGACAGAAACTACTTGTAAAGCTTTTGAGAGTGTAAGCAGCATGAAGATATGATTTGAGCATGAGTAAGATTAACAACATAAGCTACAAGAAAATACAATAATAGCATGAAACATTTGCTGATTATATGTGTGGAGAATTTTCTGTCTCTGGATTAATCTACTGAGAAAACAATGAGAGTCCCAATTGTCTAATTCCTTTAAACAAAACTGAGCAAAAGCACTGGAAAAACATCGCTCAGAGAACAATCGTTTACCAGGAGAGGAATGGAAAAATGAGTGTATTGTCTTAGATCATTTAATCAGTCCATGACTTTTATGATTCTGTGAAGGCTTACAGCTGCCTTAAAAAATGTTACTGGAGGCCTAATTCATTGCATAATATACACTTATTAAGAAACATGCTGAAAAATACTTAGAGAGTCTTTTTCCTGCAGAAAATAACAATGCCCTCCCCTTTCCTAGATATCACTTTCCCTCACAGTTTATGTAGAGGAGACTTTTGGAAGGAATGTATTTGTATTTGTCAGATGAAAATTCAAGGAAAAGGACAATTCAAAATTTATCTCCTTATCAGATACAAGACTAGGAAAGGGAGGCACAGTTCCTGTGGTGACAGGGAAAAAGACTCGTTATTTGAGTTCAGATGCTGATCAGCCACTTGCCTTCAGGAGGCAGCTTGAAAGACAGCAAGCAGAAGACACTTATTATTTAGTTGGTATATCAGGCCAAAATCCAGGAAGGAATTCACTCTGCTGCCATCATAATATGGGTGTAACCTTTTGCTGACTGAAAACATCACATCTCCATCTGTGCTAAAAAATATATAGGAACAAAATAGGATAGCATGATGCTCTAAGGTCATGAGAGAGGCCAAAGTCCCAGAGATAGCAGGGGCATTCCAGGGCCTTGCAGGAAGCTTTTGCAAAGGAGAGGACCCAGAGGGACTGGAAGGTGATGCACTGACCCCCAGGGCCCTGTGTTGGCCCTGGGTTAAGCAGCCTGTCCCTTGAAGTACCGGGTGGAACTATGGACTCCCAGCCCCTGGCACTGACAGTCTTCATTGTGACATGAGGGGAAGGTGCCAGAACTCTCACCAGCCTCCTTCCCTCTTCTGCTTCACCATTGTGCATCTCTCACCCACCCTCTGGGACTGCTTGTGGCCCTCAGCATTCACTGGCAATCCAGGAGTTAATTGCTGCTACAGTGAGATTTAAGGTTGGACAGACTCTGAGATGTGTCACACCTTGGCCTGGTGCCATGGGGAATAATCCAAAGCAATAACAGACTATCACTTGTGTCCTGGTTTTCAGCCAGGACAGAGTTAATTTTATGGCAGCAGCTGTGAGGGGGAGGAGCCTGAAGACATGTCTAGGTTGTTATTCTATACCACCATTCCATTCACTGCTGTAAATACTGTAAATACTTCTACAGCCTGGATATTCGTGTGTATGTGTGTATAGATATACATATATGTGTATCCACACAAATATGTGTATATATAAGTAGTATATAGTCTCTATAGTAATATACCAATGTATGTAATTAATATAGCAATAATCCCATTAACAGATGAGTATTAGGATATTAATATATTGTATATAATTAATTACAATATGAAACATACAAAATGCTTGATTTATAACATATAATACAGTACTGTAGAATAGATTGTTGTAGTATAGGACCATAGGAATATAGTATGATATGTGTATGATGTATGAATATGCATCACATATATAATCTGGTACTGAGCAGTGCAGCAGACTCCGAGTAAGGAAAGATCTCTCTCTTGAAAAGCTATTTTGGACAATCTCAACCTTTGTCTCCAATGGAGAAATCTCTGTGTGACACTTTATAACCTGATGCTAGGAAATTCATTCAGGCGATCATGATGCTGTTTTAACATCATGACAGATGTAAGCTAAAATTCAAGAAGCGATTTCTAAGCATAATAAGCAACTGACAGCTGTGCAGCCTTGTCCTCTCAAACTAGTCAAGGTGCCTACACATCCAGGTATGAGAGGACAATGGCAAGTCAAAACTGGCATTCAGCAAAAGACAAGAATAAGCTGTGTAAAGACCTGAAATTACATTTATCCTGTGTAGTGCTTCTCAGTATTTCTGAAGCACGTGACAGAGAATTATGCTGATGGTTTATGGTTATCAGTTTGTCTCATAAAGAAAGGTAAGCTGATTTATATGAAAGAGAAAGAACCTGATAGGAACTGGTCAGAGTTATACCTTCTTCAACAGAAAGAGAAACAGGCACTGAAAGAATAATGAATCCTGTGAGTTTGCAAGCAATTTACTTCTAAAGTTAAAGTGCTTTCATCAACAAAACCCAGTGAAGTTTCTAGATGGTTAAGGAGTGTCAGAATTTGGCTGCTGGTAAGGGAATGACCAGAAGATCAGCACAGACAAATCTCCACATTACTTTCACAAAATCTTTCTTTCTCCTTGTATGATGTCATGGCAGAGGTTATTCTTACCAATAAAATAAGAAGCTAAAGAATTATTATGATTGCTTCCATTTGTTGGTAGACACAGTACCTACATGGACTTCAGTTTTTTCTATTGAACCATCCTGCCTGAAAACTCCAGGAAATACATGAACGTAGGCATGAATTATTCAATGTTTCCAGCTACATAGCTGGAAACGTGTACTTAAAATGTCACATGCAATGGTTAGGTTTACAAAAAACAGGCCTGGGCAAAAAATCCACAGAAATGGTGAATAATTCCACAAAACAGTAGATTGCTATGTATTTACTAAACACAGAACAGAAACCCCTCTGATTCTCATGACCTACACAAATAGCCCAATACCCATGAAGCAAAGCACATCTCCTGCACCTTCATGCAATCACCATCATTATTTGCAGTGATATGGTTTTTGATATGGAGTGTGATACTTTGAAAAGTAATATTTTTACTCCATTTATGTAGCACTGCTGAAAAAAAGGCCAGAGGAATCACACTGCAGTAGATTCTTTGTCACTAAATTACAGTGTATAATATGATACCTGTTATAGGAGGTTCAGACAGAGCATTTGATTTTGTAGCGTTAAAATTTTGTCACATATTTATGTTAAAAAAAAATTCTTATCTGTACATGTCCAAAACAGATAAAACTTAGGCTTCTTTCTTTTGGCAAACTCATTGCTCCAGAAGTAAAATGCAGTCTACAAACAGGCAGAGACCTGTTCCCTTTTCAGTGTACCAGTTAGGGTGCTCCTAAGATAATACAGCCCATGCCCACTCATATAAGATGAAACAATGCAATGCATGATGGTAGTATGTTGTAGAAGATAAACGTGTAAATAAAAAGATAGAAATACATGCTCAAAAGCTTGTCAACAGAAAGGCTCAGATCTTGTGCCTTAGTTTCGGTGTATTGGTGGAATTTAACATGACTCTGTACAGCCAGATACTGTGTTAGGTCTCCAGCATCTGAACTTGTGTCTCATCCTCTTCCTGTCGGACTTCTACCTGCCTTGTGAGAAGAGGTGAGCTGTGCCTGGAAAACTTGTTCTGTTTTTCCATTTTTTGATGCTGAATATATTTGTTTCTCTGATGCTTAGGAAACACACACTCTGACTGAACTTCCTTTCTTATAAAAGACCTCTGTGTACAAGTTATCCTTTCCTTCCTGTTGCAAAATATTTTGACTTGTGACGATTAGGGTTGCTCAGAGAAAGCAACAAAATACTTGCCAACATTATATCTTTCTTCCTTTACCTCTCTTTTCTACCCTTTAGGAAAAGGAGTTCACCTTTCATTTACTGTTGATATTGAAAACTTGGAAATCTGGCAATATTTCCAAGGTATGCTGAAAACGCAAGATACTATCAATCCCTTCTTAATCTTTAGAAAAGATCTTACACACTAAATACTACCTTGAAGTGTATATATTATATTCATGCTTCACTACCTGTCCCGGTCTTCCTCTTGATTTCAGATGAAGCTTGACCTATGAAAGACATAAATCCTCCCTTCGGAAAATGCTTTCCTTCTCCCGCTATTTGCACAGCTGTGATCAGCAGAGTCTTTTGAACAGAAGGTCCCTGTCTGTAAGGGAGTGGTGCTGACTACAGCAGCTGCTGTTCACTGGTTTCCTGGGTCCCCAAACCTTCAGTCGGCTGATCTTCCAAGGGTAGCCCACCTTCATGAGTAGGTGTTTGGAGACAAGTTTGTGACCTTCTGAAGTACAGAAATGTAGTCACTCCTTAGGGACTGAACTTTCATAATTTCACTGTATTCCAGAAAGGTCAGACATCCTTGTTTACCTAGTTTGACTTTTCAGTGCTCACATGGGTGACAGGCAGTTTGGGACCCACTCAAGTGCCTGCTCAAGTCACTTGTGACATTTTAAGTGCTCTGTGGTGCCTGATGTATGTCATCTCATATTTTTAGGAGGCCCATGTTATTCTGAAACAAGAGGTGGATACCTTGGTAGGACGCCTTGGTGCCAACATGCCATTTTAGATGCTGAGGTCATCTCAGTCACAAAGACATCTTTTCCTTTTCATGATGCAGTAGTTTTGATTAATCTTCTTACTTTGGTGATCTGATGATTTTTTACCTCTGCACCATACTTCTGAGATGTCATGCTTGGTCACCCTTGTGTTGAGTTCAAAGTTTTACTGTTCAGCACTCTCTAAATGAGGACCATAGAAACTTTGGGACCTCTGCTATGTAGGTCTAGACTTCAGATATTTTCCTCTAACAGTTTTATTTTACAGCTTTGTGTGTAAAACAATAGCTGCATCCAAGCAGCCTCATCTATCTCACCCAGCACAGCTTCCCAGATCTACTCATGAAGAGATTGTCAAAATATCACATAATTCCTGTCACTTTTCCATCTTAACTGATGACCCTAATCAATGCCATGGTGTGCCCCAACTAAATGTATGAGTACTGAATGGACAGATCTCAAGTTTCTGAACCCTAAAAGAAGACCTCTAAACAGCATCCTGTGCCCAACCTCCAACTCCTCCTCTGTAAAAGCAAGTGCTTGCAGATGTTCCTAATCCAAGCTGCCAGAGCAGCATAGTCCCCTCAGAGATCACAAAGTGTTTCAAAGTACAAGAAAGCTGGTTGCTTAGGTACCTACTTGGATCGCATTTAGCTTCTTTCACCTTGATCATTTCCCTCGAGGGGATGGGCAACTGAGTGACCTCATCAATTCTTCAATCTCTGAAGTGATTTAAGATTTTATATCTGAATGTTTTGTGTGGTTTTGCACACCCAGCTCTGGCCATGAGATCTAGTCTTACATTCAGCACTCTGAAGAATATTGCTTAGCCCCAGGTCTTCTGGGCACATTTGTTTTTCCTGGGCATTAAATTCAGTGACTGGCTGTTGTGTTTTTGTCATTGTCAGGAGTGGTAAACTTGTTTATTTATCTAATACTGAATCCTTGGGCTCTGACACTGTTCTTGACTTAGTTCTTTGTGGGCCAAAATACACCTTACCACTGATGGGCAAAGGTTATTCAGCGATTGTGTCAGAAATGGGAGACACCTTAGTGGGAAAAGGTCAGAATCTGGGTTGTTTAGGGTGACTTCCTCTCCACTCCTCCTCTGCTTCTTCCACCAGTGGGTCCCTATGGGAATGGGTGTACATGCAGAAGCACACTGGCACCTACGACAATATCAGAGTGGGACTACCTGAGGGTGGCTAGATTTTCCAGCTTTCATTCTGATTCATAGCAGTCTGGGCCAGGGCAAATATGATGTTTCTTGTAATGAAATATGTGCAACAGTATGCACCCCCTCCGATCTCCTCTGCTGCCCTCATGGTGAGCCTCAGGCAATGCCATCTAGCTGAGAAGAATAAACAAACCATTCAAGACCTTTGTTTGCCCGTGAGTCATGAGGGGGCTACTCACTAGAGTATTAAGAAAGATAAACATATGGCAAAACTCTAAAAACTATTTCTGGAAAACTTTACTGGAGGGAACAGCTAATCCATTGTTCAGAGCCCGCAGAGAATTATAAGGCTGGGGAGAGGAATGGGAGCAGGAAAGAAGCAAAAAAACCAAAAAAAGCCAAGAGATCAAAAATTCAGAATGGTTGCAATTACCCCTGTAGGCACAAGGGCTTAGTGGGAAGAGAGGGGTGACTGACACAGGGGACTTGCAGGGGGGTTGGATCTGTATGCAGTCATAACAGGAGGGAGTTGTTATTCGTCTCCTCAGGAAGTAAACAGGGAATATCATGCATTATTTGATTGTTGCTCCAAAGGGGAAGAATATTGCTTAAAATTATGAAGTTATTTGCTGATTAAAGTTAGCACAAAACCAACAAGTCATTTCTCCCATATGCTTCAGCTGAAAGGCCAGAGGGAATATTGAACCTGAAAATGCAAATGTCTCTCTCCTCTTTTTTGTCTCTCTCCTCTTTTTTGTCTCTATGTTATTTTTGTTGAAAAGGCACATCTCTCTCCTTTCCATTGCCAATTTTTTTTCTGTTATTTGAGTAATTGTATTTATTACTGTAAATGGAAACATCATAGATGTATGCAGAAGCTTATGGCATCTCATGAGATGTTGCTCAGGAGAAGCCATGCAGCAACCTCAGTGTTTCCTGAGGTGCAGATGTGATCTCTCTCCTCAGGGCAGTCCCTGAGGGTGTCTGTGAGGCACCTCTGCACCTGATATGGGCTGATGCAACCAAATCACTGTGCTTGCTGAATAATAACGTGTAGCTACAGGAATTTTAAAAAGTAACTGCAGGTGTTCAGTGGAGAAATAGAACTCCTATCTTTATTTTAATGATATTGGTCAAGCTGTCTGGCATGGAAGTTACCCATGGCACTGTTTGGCATGAAGACCTTAACAACATATTGCTTGAGACTTAGCTTCATATGGCAGCTAGTACTGATGCACACTGGACAGTAGCTTTTCAGAGCTCTTGATATAGGCAGGCACTTGTGAATTGGATTAAGGTTGTAGCCAAAAGATAACACTGAATAAAATTCTGGTTATTTCCTCTGAACAAATTTGAATGAGTTGGAGTTCAGGAAGGTAAATAGTCTCTGGTATTGGTATAAATGTGGCTTGAGTTTGCATTGAGGATTGTTAAACAACAACATAAAAGATAAAGCTGAATCTTCTGAGGGGTGTAGTTCAGAGTCTGATAGCTGGATTTAGTCTTAAGCCAAGTTCCAAATTGCCTGAGCACTATCGCTGAGACACTGACTGACTCCTAATGTACCCCTTGCTCACCGACACCTACTCTAACACTATTTTGGGAAAAAACCCCACATGCCAATACAATTGCAATCTACCCAGTGCCTGTAGTTTAAACAAAACCACCTCCTGGGCCTGAGCCTCATATTATTTGCTGTGGCCTTCCACTGCAGCCTTATATCTTGTGCAAAGTGCATGCCATGCCAGGTCCCAGTCAGGCTCCAGGATCTCCGCCCTTTGGAGCTCTCCTTGACTTACACAAGTCATCTTTGATAGTGGCTCTGGCCTGGAATTGCCTTGCCTGGAATCCTCCACACCAGCCTGTGCCTGTGACACAACAATCTCACCTCATATTTGCTAGCCTGTGATCACCCCTTGGCCTGAAAGCTAATGTTTGGCTGAGTCCAGTCACAAGCTTCACTTTCAACCCTGCCAGATAGATTTGAGAAAAATCGGGTATAGTCTGTTGTCTCCAAACTCCCTATTAGTGCAAGACTTTCTAATGGCCTCTCCTCTCGTGCCCAAGAGGGGTTGTTTCCCTCTTCCTTCCACAGCCCAACCCATTTCACCCATTTGACTCAACCACAGCTGTAACACAGAGCTCCTTAATTCACCAAACCTGGACTGTATCCTGTGCATTGGATTAATCCTCTGTCCCATCCCAAAGTAATCCAGTAGCCCAAATCCTAAACCCAGTCTGACATGGTTTAGGATCTGGCCCAGTTACTTCACTAGTTTTAAACCGACTCTCAGCTCTTTGCTTCCTTCTAGTTCTCATGTAACTTAAGACAGCTATGGGCAGCAGGCATTTACTAAAACAAACCAAAACTATCATGTGATAACTGCCTACAGTTTAAGAACTGCCTTACATCTAATCTTAGGTTTCATACAGGTCATAACCTAAGATCTAATGGCTTACCAGTAGGTCACCTGTGGTCTATCTCTTTGCTAGTCTGCCATCACCAAATGAGACACATCATAAACCTTAGCCACATGCTGCTATTGCCTGAAAATGTACAGAGACTGCCCACTGCCTTCAAAACCTGGGCCAGGGTTGTTGTTAGACATAACTATGTTCTGAATTCTTTGCTCTTGATTGATCCAAATCCTATCTGCAGCTTCATCTCTTAGCTACAAAATAAAGTTGCCATCTGCCAATTCCATACTCCATCTCGACTCGACTTTTTGGCTTGTCAAAGTGTAATGTCACTCCAGTTCTTTGTGGAGAAAAAGATTTCACTTGAAGTCTCACTTGATTTGAATTATATTTCCATACAATGGCACAAGAAAGCAGTACACAAAGCTGAACAAAAATTTCTGCTCAAAATGGAATTTGAAGTAGGAATGCTTGGGGAAACCTTGCAACCCTAATAATTCGGGTTTGTTCCTAGTCTGAAATGGAGTAGACAGAGCTTGAATATTTTCTCCCTCTCTGCAAGAAAAGTCTAGAAATATTTTTGTTTATTTTCCTAAGGAAAATAGCATATCATGATTTTGATCTGGCATATCTTTTTTATCAAGTCTGGCATCTTTTGAATGCATTCATTAATTTCAACCTGACTTGCCATGAAGTTTAAATATTCAAGTTCTGTGAAAGCTGATTAGAAGCAAGGAAGCAGAATGTGTTTCTTCCAGCAGGAGAAGGAGGCAGAGATAAGCCTCAGGAGATTTTGCCTGGCTGCAGTTTCCTGTTCACTCAGAAAAGCAACCAGACAAGAAACCATCCTTTATGTGTGTCTGGATGCATTGTAGTCTATATGATCTGAAGTCTGGTATGACTATCACAGATTACAGAAAAAAGTGATTGGAGAGTAGCAAGGAAGAATGGGGAAGGGATAACAAAGATTACTTAAGTAGTTTGATTTTGCTTGTGTTAAAGCTCACAGTAACATTTTGGGGAAAAGGGAGAGGAGTTTCAGTACATATAAATCAGGATTTTTGAATAAATGTGACTGCAGAGGCTAGGACTTTTTCAGGAAAAAGCTTGTTGAGATAATAGTAAGACAGGCATCAATGAACAGGACAGCAAACCATCTGGGGTAAGAAGTGGTTTTGGTTTATACAATCCTAACACAGTGCCCCCCCTCCTTAAGGCTTTTACATGCAGCTGTTATCATTAACATTTTGTATCAGAAAAGTAGTAACAGTAGAAAGGAACAAGCAGCTCTCTTATTCCACTCTCATTCTGTGATTGCCTAAAATCTTTGGAAACACGGAGAAGTGAGCGGGTTATGTAGCTGCTTTTGCAGCTGAGGTTCTGGCAGGAAGCATTTCATAGCACAGGGTTCAGTTATCCTGCCTGTGTGAGTGGTGTCCCCGACAAAAATAGACAGACCCTGCTGTCTGCACTTTGCAAAGAGCAGCTGAGGAAAGCAAAACAATCTTCTGAGGTGGTCAGCCAGGAGTGGCCAAGGGCGGCTGGAGGTGGTGGAAGCGCTGAGTAAAACCTTTACAGACCTGGCAGAAAAGTCAAGTTGTCAGCGTCCCCTTTCCTGATGTTTAAGACGTTTACTTTCAGCTGCTTCCTCTCTGAGCAGGGCTGCAGGCAGGACTTGCCTTCCTCCCCCAGTGACGGTGGATATTCCTGTGTTTCCATTGGGCTGCCTGTGCCTGCGTCCTTTTCCTGTGGAAACAGAAGATATGGGCAGGAGAAAAGACATATTTGGTAATGTTTCTCTTCAAAGCGTCTTTTTCACAAGGCTGCCTCAGCTGCAAAATGTTAAGGGAAAAAAAAAAGTGATGTTGGAACTAACTCCAGACAGACCCTAATGCCTACAAATTTGTCTAAGCAAGCCAAGTCCAGAAAGGCAAAACATGAAGAAGGTTCATTATTTGACTGCTAGGGACACTCAAATAACCAGACACACCAGTACTTATGATCTTCATATTTCAGACGGCTCATCTTTCATATCCTCCCTCATCCTGCACTCCCACCCTGCTCACTTCTTATATTTCCCTTCATCCCCACTAACTCCACTGCATTTGAAATTGTTTATACAACGTATAAAATTTGAAAATATTATTTAAAATACCTATGGGGATAGACTGTGTTCCTCTAGCTGTCTGCTTGATGGAGCCATTCACAGCTCCTCTAATTGCTTCGGCTTACATGATCATTTTTCTTTCTCCCCAGAAAGTTCACAGTATCTTGGCAGACCACTTTCTATATTATTTTAATAAGAATTTACTTAGGAGGTGCTGTGGTGCTGAGGGCATTGGGTGTCTTTGATTCATGGTTCTGCTGGAACTGTGGCTCAGGACAGGAGGTGGAATGACTGCATTCTGTTTTGAAGTCTCCTGGAGGGATACTGCTCCTCGGGATATTTTAGAGCATCACAGGACTGCTAAATTGTCAGTCACCATCCCTGGCCAGAAGGAGGGGCAATTTACATTCCCTATATTCAGTATGTGCCCAAGATACCCCTGGAAATCTGTGCAGGGAAAAAACATTCACATGTTTAAAATGAATTAATAAAATCATTGTTGCAAAAAAAGTCACAGATTCAAGCAAAATTCCTGTGTAGTTTAGGCAAGTCAAGGACTGTATTTCAGCTACTTACAAATATATAGGTACAAAAGTAAAAGGAATATTGTTGACCTAACAGATTTTTTAATATTGTTTATCATATGAGTTGATCCCCACATAATTTATGGAAAAAATCAACTTTAATTTCTCATTCTGAAGTAGATTTAACACCCTGAAATGGTTTATTGGTGGATATTTCAATATAATGGTCCTTTCTCCTTTCTTTTTTTTTCTTCGAAGCTAGATAGATTGTTTGTGAGATGCAAACTGAATATAGTAGCAAACAGAAACTGGTATTTGCTTTTGAAATTGAATGCAGAATTATAAAGATTTTTTCCCACAGTTGTATCAAATCTAGTTTTATTGCTCATGGATTTTTATTAGTATGTGTTGATTATCATCCACAGTCTCTTCCAGCCTCTAGGAAGTCTGAATTTGTCCCCAAACTATAAAGTATATTCAGTATGATGAGTCACTCCAATACAATACAAAAATTTTAAGGGGTGCATACAGACACTTTGAATTTGTATTTAATAGCATTGTTTATGATACTGAAATAATAGTAGTTTTTATAGCTTTTAATGCCAAAAGTGGCTATTCAAACATCTAGTCTGACATCTGTATAATCCCATCTCATAGAATTGGATTATTTGACTAACAAATGGTAGACTTGTACAGCACAACCAAGTAACTGTCTGCAGCTGCTGAGTTACATAAAACATAGATTTTTTTCCCTTTCTTTGCCAGTGGACTGATGAAGAAACTGTAGTCTAGAAATTATTTTGTAAGAATACTGTTTATAGTATGAGCAGGGCAGACAGAAATACGAGAAAAGCTCTGGGGCTGCCAAAAATCTCATTTTTTGGAAGAGCAGCCCTTGGGCCTTGAGAAAGTAATGTAGGAAAAATGTTATTTAAATGAGACAATTTCTGTCTCAGTACAAAATAATTATTCCCTGACATAAAAGTTATTTTGTGGAGCCCCTCCAGCACTCCTTGCTAGGGGCAGGCAGTGTGGCATTGCCTCTTCTTTCAGGCTCTGCAAATTCCTCCAAGGCAGATTCCAGAGTTTGGGGAGCAGCTGAAACTCTTATGTTGTTCCAATAAACTGGCAGGTTTTGTTTGAGCTTAAAGCCTACCTTATTTCTTACCTGTATTCATTTTGCCCTCTAGGACAAGGCAAGTATATAGGATTTCCCCCCTTTTTTTTCTCAAAGCTGCAGAAGGACTTTTTAATCCATGCAGAGGATGGTCAATGACTATTACACTATGGGGTGTTAATGGCAGCTGTGCATTACACAGCAGAGACTGTGACACATTCTGCTCCCCATTCACTGTATGGTTTGGCAGAGGATCTGTGGATTTACTACTGTTGAAGTCAGAGACAAAATTCTCCTTTCTTTCTGAGGTGAGAAGTCTGGACCAGCCCCTATTCCTCTTCAGAGCTAAATGTTCCCAAAACAGTGATACTTTTATAAAAGGGAATTAGTCTAGTGGGAATAAATGTTGATACTTCTCATTTTGTTTCTTCGTGAATCATCATGTTACACATCTGTACTCTTCTTCTTTGCATCTCATGCTCTGACACACTTCATACTGTGTTTTTCAGACAATCTGATCCCCTGAAGAAAGGGGGATCAGTCAGCACTTATAGGGATGAAACCCACATGATATCTATTAATGATGCGTACAGAAAACAAACCGAAGTGTATTGGATGTGACCTGGTTCCTGTGTACCCACATACCCACATACCAGCACAGGAAGAGGTCATGTGAAAGAAAGGTGATGGATCAGCAGGACCTGATCTTTTGGTGGCTGTTTAAGGTCAGAGAAGCAAGTTAAGAGAAGTGATTATTTGGTACTTCATGGCACTTGTGTGACTGCATCTGGAGTGCAGAGTCCTGTTTTGGGCCCCTCAGTATAAGAAATGAACCTGCTGGAGAGTCCAGCATAGGTTCACTAATATACAGAGGAGATGCATTTGCTCAGGCTGAAAGAGAAAGGTTTCACAGTGTCTGACTGATGTCTACAGTTACTTAAAGGGTAGATGGAAAGAAGACAGAGGATAGCTGGAGATGCACAGTGACGGAGTAAGAGTCAGCAGGCACAGGCACAACATATAATCAGATTTACAATACACATGGGATATTGTGAGTATTGATTGTCCATGCTCTGCTGAGCACTGCATTAGTTTGGTGAGCTTCAGAAGACTGATCAGCTCAGATAGCTCTTAAAAGTCATAAATAGTTAATTTACTTCTGCAAACACGTATCCATTTAATTTCAGTATGGAAATCTTTTACTCAGAAACCCATGAAATTTGAGGCATATTATTATACTTCTACTATGTATGAATGGAGAGAGATGGAGTTCAGGGGTTTTCCCAAGCAGAAGAGGGAAATCCATCTTTGAAGGAAATGCAGAACAAATATAAGCTGGAAGAACAAAGAGTTCAGTGATTTATTTCCTCAACATCTAAGGATAAACATCAATTTGGGACAATCTTCCTTAAAATATTAGTGAATGGGAGATATGTGTGTTCTTTAGGAGCAATCAGTGGATACAACAGTGGAGCAATTGATAAGACTGCATCCATGAAAGTGATCAATGTTTACAAGCATTATTAAAGCACAGCTTTTCAGAGTCCTTATGACACATACATTTCCTGAGACTGCATCACAAACTGTGGGTCCTGAAAACAAGACCAGTATCTGGTGAGTGCTCCATTCATTCTTTCATGCCAGTATGATGATGGGAAGCATATTGTTTCCTACTGTAAGGCCTATACTCCCTGTAGGGAGGAAATTGAGGCTTGCACTCCAGATGAGAGTCACTGGCCAGACTCCAAATTCAGCTGAGGGAGGAGCAGGATAGTGGGGAGTTGTGGAGTAAACCTTCCCATTAGTCCAGTTATACATATGGCTTACTGAATTTTATCTTAGTACACACAGACATAAGTGGAGCTTGCCATCAAATGATGCATCCTAATGTGGTCTTTCCAAGTCACTGGAAAATAGATTGAATCATTGAATTATTACTTCTCTGTGTTTAAAAAATATCTTTAGTGATGAGTCTTTTTAAAAGTAATCCAGCTGGGTCAAACCATCTGTCTGATTGAAGCTGTGTGAGACAATAGCATATGAGCCTTCTTGAGTAATGCATCAAGTATCTGGATACCATATAGTATCATAAGATAATATGGGGACACCAGGCAGCAGCTGAAAACCAAACACAAGATATTCTCTCATCTGGTATTTGTTTAGTTGAATGAAGTTTTGAGGGGTTTATATATCTATTCCACAATTCAGCAACAGTGGGTACAACACCTGGAATAATCTGACCTTTACAATTTTTATCAGACAAAGACAACCTCTGTGCCTTCCCTGCTGTCTCCTTGCCTCTGTCCCCCGCTCCCTAGACCAACATTTTTCCTTCAATTTTTTTTCCCTTCCTTCAGTTTGTTTCCTTTACTACTCTGCACCTGCTTTTAAAATGCAAGTTACAAGTGAAGTTATTTCTTACTCCTGGGAGAGACAGATGGACTCTGGGAACCAGAGCCATGGCACTTTTGTGTAGGGTGACAGAAATAGTTCCCATGAAATACACTGTGTAACTAAACACAGGTAGTCTCTTCATGATGGGACATGATGACTTAAGAAGATGGGCAATGCCATACACACACATAAAGCAAGTAAATTGGAGAATAATAAGTCTGTTGGATGTAACTACATGGAAGACATCTCTGTGAAAGCAAGCTGTGCAGGCAGCAGTCTCAAGGATGCAGTATAACTGTGAATCATGCTCTTTGCAAATTTCCAAAAAGTAAATTTGGTAGAAGCCACTTAACCTGTTGCAGACCTTGGTCTGATGCTTTGACTTCCTTCATGTTCCTTCTAGAACTCTTTCTAGAACTTCTGATATGTGAAATTGAAGCTGGATTTATAATCTAGCATCGTAATGGTCAATAATATTATGTAGAAATCTCAGGTATCTCTATTGTGTTGTCTGGTAAAGCAGAGTATGTGGGGTATATAGGGGGTGTATATAGTCCGTCTTCTGTCAGACATACTGTCACACTTCTGCAAACATGGATTAAAAATTCAAATATACACAGCAGTGGAGAGACATCATAAGCTCCCTGATTAAAGTGATGGGCAATATACCTGGAAGTAGCTGGGCATAATTTCTGTCTAATTCCCTAGCATCCAGTAGTCACTAGGACAGTTCTATTTGCTCAGCTGCCAGATCGACTGCTTTTGTTATAAAAATATACAACTGGCTTTCATGAAATTTTTACCAAACCTACTGAAGCGTCCTTTGTGTTTGTAGAATTTAAACATATAACATCGTTTGGAGCTTTTAGCTCTCACTCAGTTTCCTGACAGCAAAAGTTTAAGTTGTTGGGAAGGCTGTTCAGATCGTATCAGATGTTACCAAAAAGACAAATAGTGCAGCATCAGTTCATGGTTAATTAACTACTAGCCTGAAGAAGGATATTGGGCAACAGGAACACAGTAGGTTGAAAAGGCTTTTTAATTGGTTTGCTGTCTTTTGATTATTATCTGCAAAAAACACATGGGGGAGAGCAGCAACATCATTATATTTACAGGAGTAATTTACAGGCACCAGAGGCAGCCTGAAGAATTTGAGTTCCCAGTACCATTTTATTACACTGGCTCAACTGTTACACTTCACAATAAGCATTTTTGAAACAGCAGAAAATCTATTTATGCATGTAGTTTTTGATTCAGAGACTGGAAACATATCACAAAGTTTTGGTTTAAAAATTGTCAAGACAATGATGTTGCCACATGCTATTGAGTATTATTAGAAATTCAATTGTCTTCATAGTTTTAAAATACTGCAAGAGCACATGATCATGGTGATAAAATGTAGAATTTTTTCTCTCCCTTTGGACATAATCCAAATTCAATCCATCTGTTTTCCCATGTTGCTTGTGATCATTCAATAAGGAAAATAATACCTAAGTTTTGTTTAGAGCTGGTAAATAGGGACCGCATTTTGGATTTTTTTTCAGACTGGATATTCACACATTCACAGATTGCAGAAGATGTAAAATCCTAGCTAGGCTGGTTCATCAGTCTGTCTGTCTCTCTCTCCCCTTCTCATTTTTTTATGTGAATTAAAAATACTTCAGATACTCACAAACATGCTACGAAAGATAATGCAAGTTTATAAAGTGTTTATATAAAAGGCATTAGAAAATCACAAAGTATTCTGTCATTATACAATTTCTTAATGGTGGTTTCTTTTCCACTTGTCAGATTCAAATGCTATGGCATGCAACAATTCCAGTTTAAAAGAATAAAATTACTTCTACTTACATTATAAAAGGTATTTATCGTATTACTACAAAAATCTCAAACTTGATGCAGCTCTCTGAAGTCTAATCTAAGAAGCACAGCTAACTGGGACAGCAGTTTGTTCTGTTGTCTCCAGAAAAGCCTCTTTTATCAAATGGAGGCAAATCTGATGGCATTTTCTGTACAAACTATATCTGACACAGGGCACACTCATCCTAAGGTAAAGGTCATCCTGTGGTGTAGTACATGAGTCTTTAATAAACACCTCTTGAACTTGAGGATAAATGTTTCTTTCAAAAAAGATAATCCTATTAAGCTACCCAGAGCATGGAAAAATAGTCTAAGTATCCTAATAAGATATCAGAAAAATGACTGTGCAATGATACATCCTTGTTGTTTACATAAACAGAATAAGGTTCTCACATCCAAAACCTCAGTGTTAATTCAGTCAGAGTATGGAATTGTGGTCTTTAAGTAGCAATTAGAATATTAACAATCCTGGCTGTATTTATTACACAGGGAAAACATGGAAATAAAGATGTCAAGACATTTGGTTGCACTCCTCTCACAACCTTTTAGCAATCCAGTATAATTTGTCAGAGTTTGAACTTTTGACCTTTGGTCATCTCGAAAAGATAGCAATAGGCTTTTGAATAAGCCAAAGCAGAGGGGCAGAAGGAGAAAGGTATGGAGGGAAAACCCTAGAGCAGGTGGCAACACAGCCTTGGAGCATTCCATCTGTGAGAACTCTTGACTCAACAAGGGATGAAGAAATGGCAGGAGCAGAAGTTTCTGGAAACAAAAATCAAAATCAAATCTTTTCAAATTATTCTAAAGAGGAACTCACAAAAATCTTGGACCTAATTTGAATGAAATCCTAAGCTGGAGGGACTCATCCATGTTGAATACACTGTGCCTGTGGAATGGGCAGTTGGTGCAGCTGTGGTATTTCCCACAATATTTCCCACAAATTCTACAATATGACTAGTGAGGAAGAAGAGAGGAGGATTCGTAGCTGGCCAGATTTGTAACCTCATTTCACTGCATGTAACATGGTCCAGACCAGCCACTCCAGCTCACTGGCAAAATCAGTTCATAAGCATCTTTTCAGTACTCCCATGATTAATCCCTTTTACAGATAAATTGCAAAAACTCCTTTATAACAATGGAATGGTTGAAGAAAAGGAGTCTTGCTACTTGAATTTCAATGCATATTTTATTCTTGCTATCAGGAAATCAGACAGGACCAATGGAAAAATCTACAAGGCTTTTCACAACATGGAATATAAGCCTCCAGAAGACAGGTTTTAATGTGTATTAAATGATATTAATTAATGTAAAGCATGGAAAGACATTTCCACAATTTGGGAGTGACGTCCCCGACTAAGCCAACCTACCCCTGTATTCATGTAGTACTGGTAAACCTAACACATACTTAACAAAGATGAAAATGTTTGAAGGTGCTTAATTACTGAATTCAACACACACAGTGGTTCCCTCAGCCGCCCTCACTTTAGACTAAACTACACTGATCAATGTTTATATTCCCTGTCAGAATTACTGAATGCATCATTCCAACCCTTGACTGAGCACCATGTATTGTTACTCACACATGTTATCTCCAGGAAACTGTTGACATCTTTAAATTCCTTCTGCAAGGTGCCAAATTAGCTGGTCTGAGAACTCAAATCCACAACTCACCCACAGAAAAGACACAGTCTTCGTCTTGGCAGCCAATACTTCCCATATTGCCTTCAGATGTATGCCATTCCTGAAAGGAGCAATTCCATAAATAATTCTAGCACATGTTTAAATCCCCAACACATGTTCACATGCATCTCCTTTGAGGAAAGCACATGCTTAAAATTAAGCATGTGGCCTAAGCACTTTGATGAATACCAGTGCTTTCCTAAACTGGTGACAGTAGGAAGGAGAGTCTGAGCTCTCCATGCCCAAGCACCAGCTGAGATGCTCTCAGTGATGTGGGTACCACTTGGCCCTGTACCAGTGCTAACAAACTGTCTCCTGTAAATCACTAGGCAGCTGTCAATTAGTGATGTGTGCCAGTTGTTCAAAATACATTTACTTTCCTCACTGAAATTTTGCTTTTGGACTAGATTCTTTTTTCTTGGTTTTTTTCTTTATAGTACAGGGTTGGTCCAAAGCAAGTGGAATGAAAGAAAGTCCTGGCCAGGAGACTCAATAAGGTTATAGAACTTGCAGGGGAAGTTTTAGTTTGCTTTTTGTTTAATGTTGTTTTCCTAAATGTTTCTGAGACTCAGGAAAATGAACCTCAATCCTTTAATGAGTCTGGGCTTCCTGAGGTTTCCCCCTTCCTTGCATCTGAAATACCTTTGCTTACCCCTAGCCAAAAGGGGAACTGTTTTGCTTCTCATGGTTTCACCGTCATTTCAGGATTTTATTCATTGACTGATGTTTATAATGTCCCACTAAGGGCCCAAAGGAATCCTTTCTGTCTATCTTTTCTATTTTTTATTTTAGAAACACAAGATAGGGAACTATCTTAACAGGAAAATGACTTCTTATATTAATCAAACTATTATGATTGACCCTGATTGTTTGTTCATTAAAAAATGAAGCAGAACAATCAGTTTCTGCCAAATAAAACACTCTCAGCTATTTCAATTACTGTTTTAATTGGCTGGGTCTGCCTGTCAGATTATCCTCTAATCTGTACAAGAATGTTGTTTGGAAGAGATGAGGCATGCCTGACTTGGAGACCACAGTCATCATTCCAGCTCATTCTGGTCCAAATATCATCCTGTAAGCACAGTGGAGCTAGATGACCAGTAGGTCCTGGGTCTGCTTCCTTCTAGAGACCCAATGAAAGGTACTTTGGCTGCACCATTGGAAATGCCTGAAGACATTGATGTGAAAGAAAAAAAGTGAAAGTGAAAGCTCTAAAGCTCTACAAATGGGCACATTTGGAGAGTTTACATATAATCAGAGCTGCTGTTAGGATGGATTTAATAACAGTTACAAGGAAAATTGTGGAAAAGCAGTCTTGGGAGCCCTTACAGAGAGGCCTCTTCATAATCTTGACTCAGGATTTACCATTTCAGTGGATCTGTGTTGTTAAGAATAACCGCATACTCCTCCTGCTCCTTGTATACTTCCCCTAAGCTACTGCCTTCTACTGGAGAGGATACTGGTCTTGGCAGATCTTTTTTCTGGGGCAACATGTATCCACTTTAGAGTTCAGCTGAACCAGGACCATATTTTGGAGGTGAATATGACAGTCCTACTCGCTTCCTCTGCCTTGGTTTGCATCAAGGAATTGGATTAGGATTAATGAACTTGTTTTTCCCCACAGCTGAACAATGGGACCACAGCTAACACTCTCCAGCACAAGTCAGACCTGGTGCCAGGCAATAGTTACTCTGAAGCCTGAAAAGCACTGGCATGAGTGTGATTTTGGATGTCAGATCCTCAGCATCCATTAGATAGCTCTGCAAATTGTCTTCTGTTGATCCACAATCCATGTTAATTCAGATACATGCATAGGTTGCAACCACCATGCAATCAAATCATTTGCATGGATAATAGGAAGCAGAGAAATGACAAAATACAGCTTATAGAGTAGTAAGTGGAATAAACTGAGGGTCATGTTGCTTCTTTCTTCCCTTGCCTTTAGGAAGAACAAAATTTGAGAGTCAGTGAGCAAGTCATGATGCACTGGCCACATGTACAGTAAATACAGTCACTATTTTTGCAATAAGCGATTAATGAAACTCAAGCAGGACTAGAAACAGATCAATAAATCAAGCCATCAAAATGCCAAAGCTTCATGTTTAACTTTGACCTTGATAGTTTACATATTTAATTGCTAAAATAAAACATGAAGTTATATTTGCAACCCAGTAAACTATGGAAAGGCAGCTTTTTATTTTCTAGAGTTTATACAGCATGGACAAACTAAATCTGAAATTTCTTTGAAGAGATCTGCTATTAAACCAAGGTTTCACCTGTCTGATTAAACTTTTAACCCAGGACCTGTATTTCAAGACTTTTATTTTTTTATTCAGCATTTATATAATGGAGGAAAACAGGAGAACCTTTCAGAAGCAAACTTAATGTTCTACAGACTTGTTTTTCAAGAGTTTTATGGTTAAACTCTTAGCACTTATAGCACTTTTTCATACCTGTACAACAAGCACAAGTCTAAAGAAGATGAGCATTGAGGCAGAGCAACAGCTCCAATAGAAATGCAGCTAAAAGAGAAATGCAGCTCATAGCACTCAATGATTTTTCAGGGTTTAAGTATTTCTCAGAATTTAAACTGGTCGAGCATTTTCAGGTAGTAAATGAATTCCCTTTATCTGTTGCTCTAGATACAAAGTAGACGTTAGATAACAGCTAATGCTCTCTAAGCAGTGATTATAACACTCTGTTTTTGTTGATTTATGTTGGTATTTGACACCAAATGATGGGGAAAATATGCATCGGACAATCATGATCTGTAAATTTATTTAGTGATTGTCTTAAGTAATTTGTTGAAGACCGTATTTTATCTGCTTGGAGTTATTCTACACTGTGTACTGATAATTATCACAGTTGGATGGAAGGGACATTAACATCAAATCATGAGCAGTGCCAGAAGCCATATTGGGCATCTGAGACTTACCAGATCTTTTTTTTCAGAAGGAAGACTTCTTGCAGAAGATTGCTCAGTTTATGCCTTAGTTATTGGGACAGGGTGGAGGTGGATATTTTATTTCATAATCTTTATTCTGGTTTCTTGCTTGAAACACTAATGATTTGGAAATCTTGTTGTGTATATCTCTGTCAGATATTGTAGTAAATGTACATTTGAACCCATAAGACAATTTCAGTCAAACTCAGCAGACCTGAAAAGAGAGATGTAGATGACTGTAAAAGAGAGACACAGAAGACAGATGAATATCCACTATGGGGTGACTGTGGTGAGCTAAACACCAGGCAAAAAATCAAAAAAGGGAGACCTGATGAAAGCTCTGCTTCTGGCAGAAGTATCTGTAAGGTTTGTACCTAATTTCATACCAGGAACCTCACCTCTGTTATGTGTGGGGCTAGGACTGCAGAAGGCTGAATGCTGAAGCTCTAGTAATGTGAAACTCATACTCAGTTCAGAACAACTTCCATTATAAGAGAAGTAGCAATATCTCCTCTTGACTTTGTTTTGATATCCTTGGATAGAAAAAGTGTACTCGAAAAGTAACATGAAACTTAGTTTGCTTTAATGTCAAGAAAGGTTAGGTCCAAACTGAGCTGTGGATTTCTCCTCTCAGGAAATGGGGACTTAGGAAAAAACCAAAAAACCCCAGATGAACTATGAAAAATGAAATTGCAGTGAGCTACCGTCCATGCCCTGACTCCCCTTGCTGTTACCCAAGCCACTGAGAGCAGGTTTGATCATACAACACTTTCTCAGCTGAACAGCCCAGGGGAATCACGCAGGCAGATATTCTACAGCAAAGTCTATCAATCAGAGCCTAACATAGCTGCAGTTTCACCTTTTGACCTGTTCAATCCAACAATAAAAAAAGTCTATTTCTTTCATGAGTTCTTGCAACATGTTTTAAAGCTGGTTCAAAAGGTGTTTATTTTCCCTCCAAAACAAAGAAGCATTATGAAGACAACAAAACTGCTCCCACATCAAGCACAGATCCTCTTGGCATGGAGACAGCTCCAAAGAAAGATGCTAACCACTGAAACCTGGCTGCCAAAGAGTTTCATATATTTTTTGTATTTTCACACGTGCATGCATTGCCAGAATTTTGCTGAAAAACAAGAAAGGCAGCGTGCATGACCTGAACCTTCAGCAGTTTTTACTTCCAAACACTTAGTATGCGAAAGATGGTGATGATGATGATGAGGAGGAGGATGATGACGATGGTGAGGATGGTAATAATAATAATAATAATAATAATAATAATAATAATAATAATAAAGGGAAATGTGTGAGGAAGAAAGGGAATTATGGAGAAGGGGTTGGAAATGCTATATAATGATGGAATTATAATTGATATCATTATTACAATTGCTGTTGTAATAAAGTCTTTTTAAAGGTTGCATGAAAAGAGAACAGAATGAATAATTTTACTTAAAGGTGAGCTACTAAATTAATCACAAGACTAAAGGAGACACTTTCAAAATATAAGCAGGACAGAGCTATACAAAATTTTGAATTTCAATAAATGATACTTGTACCCCTGGCAAAGACTGACAAAATAATTCATGTGCGTCTGACTGTTTACTTGTAGTTAGACTCTGAGGAGAGAAATCAAAAGAAGAATCAAAGATTGTTTGGATTACAAGGAAAAGGGTGTTCTTGGCAGCCACAGAAAGTGTGAGCGGAAAGGGTTTTGGAAGTAAGATAAAAAAGATTGATTTTAGTTAGACTACACTTAAGTTGACCTTAAGCCATTCAGGATGCAAAGTTGAGGAAAAAAAAAGGAAAAAAAAGGAGACAAAAAAAAAAGATAAAAAATGCTAAGCAGAAAGAAGTTGGAGAAGGAAAAAAGGGAACATTTTTGATGCAGACCTGTTGACTTCAAGATAATAGGTAAATCTTTGCCAATGGTGGCATATACTGTCAAGAATATTGAGAATTCAGGGTAAGTAGCTGTTATTTTAGAGGAATATTTAATTGCTTTATTCACACACCTTTAAAACATATTTTTAGACCATCAATTGAAAGATGCTAAAGTAATGAAAAAACTATTACCTGTATGTGTAATCATTATAATAATACAATAACTTTTTCTTAGGAAAGAGAAACAAGAACATTATTAGCTTTAAGCATACCTTAAAATTCTATTTGATTGAAGTACCTCTCAAAATTGATAATTCTGGGCTATACTCAAAGCACCTGAATTGTATTTGAGCTTTCCATGTCTAAGAGAACTAAGTGTGTTTTTAAGAATCATTCAAAGAGCTTACATGTTAAGCAAAGCAGCAGTTAAAATTAGCTAATAAGGAAAAAGAGGTACAGATACTTAGCTAAAATACAGCACTGTATTTACACGCTGTCTTGAAGACAAACTTGTTTATATGTTCATCTAAATGCTTTCCTAAATCTCGGAAATCCATGCTCACAATTAGATATGAAATTGGTGATGAGTTACCATATTGCATCAACCACACTCTCCCAAATACTGCTTTAATTAGCAAATGGTCCTGTTTCACCTAACTGAGACCATCCTGGTCACATTTTTAAAGCAGTAGATGAGGAAAGCATTTAGGGAATGGTTGGTTTATTAGTGCATTGTTTATAGTCCATACTACGTGTGCCTTGGGGAAATAAATTAATGTTTTTTAACCATTTTTTTTAAACTAGAGTTGAATATTTTAACACTATTTATAAAGCCACACATTTTAGCATGCAGAGCAGTCAGAAACATTCCATAGGCATCTGCTGGGACATGGACTGATACTCTGCCAACTTTCTGTGGGCAATATTTTTTTTACTGCAATGAAGAGAATTCCTTTGAAAGAACAGGCAAATATATGTGTAGTTTACATACTTTTGTAGTTCACATATTTTGTGGCTAAAAATATCCAAAGTCCATACCCTACCTCCAAACTGAGACTTGGAACCAGATCCAGCCGTGGAGTGCAGCTCTTGTGTGAGGTTGATTTTCTTGTGTATGAAAATAATTTATTAAAAAAATAAAACAAAATGAAAAAATCCCACAGAAACTTTAAACCTTGGAATCTGTCATGGAATGAATATTTCTTTCATAATTTTATTTCAGAAGATGATTGGTCCAACTGTCTCTGTATAAGGATAAACATGCATTCTTGGACAGCAGCAGAAAAAATAAAATATGGAGACTTCCTAAAATCTGATGTTTGGACTGACCAAGCTGAGAGAAAATATATCACTTGGCTTTAAAGACTCTCACATCACAGCAACAGACTGTCCTAGATTTCTGGCAGGTTCACTCGCTTGTTCGTATTCTCACAATGACTTTCTCAATATAAAGCAAACAAAACTACTTTTACTACTGAATTTAAGTAGGATGTTGATTATGTTCCTGCAGTACTTCTAGATGAGCTGCACATGAAGGGCAAGACCCCAGTTCTACTTTTGCATCTGGACAAGATGTGGAGAGCAGGAACTGCTCTTACAAATTAAGAAGGTAAAGGTGGTCTTTTTAATTGGACTGTGCTATATTATTTCATGCCAATTTAACATCTGGAGTTGCCAAGGCATATTTGCAGAAACTTTTAAGGTGAGAAGATTTACTTTGGGCAGTTTTCTTTAAAAAACAGTTAATTTATACCTAGAATGATAATCCAAAGAAGACTTAAGGATACATGGATTATCTGTTGTGGCAGGTTGACCTTGGCTGGATGCCGGGTGACAACGAAGAAGGTCTCTTACACCCCCTTCTCAGTGGGATGAGGGAGAGAAAATAGAATGGAAAAGTTTGAGATAAGGCAGTTTGCTAAAGCAAAAGTGAAAGGTTGTGCATGTGTAAGCAAGGGAAAAAAAGAATTTATTCTCTAGTTCCCATTGACAAGTGATACCTGGACACTTTCTGCGAAACAGAGCTCCAGCAGCTGCAGCAGCTGCAGCAGCTGCTGCAGAAGGCCAGTGTTATAAACAATGAATGCCCACCCTTCTTCCTTCTTTTTACATTTTTCTTTTTCTGCAGTGGGAAAAATGAACTCCCTCTCAGCTTGACCCATTACATCTGGACATTTGTGCAATGATGTGAACACAGGGGCTTTTTTGTGTGTTTTTTCTGTGTTTAGGGCAACTACTTATCTTGCTTCCTGTGGCATGTTCCCTCTTTGAACCCAGCCCAAAACGTAGTTCAGTTGGTAAACAGGGATGTGGTGGTTTGCCCAGAGGGTGGAGGGGTGTCCTGCTGCCAGAGCAGACAACAGCAGCAGCTATCGATGGGTTGCTGCGTGTCCAGACGTCTTGGAGCAGCGCCCGGAGCACTGGTGCAAGCCAACTCTCCAGACACCCCTAGCTCACTGCACGTATCACAGGAGTTAATCTGTGCCACTAGTCTGATGCACCCGAAAACATTCCTGATCACACATGTTAGCCATCTGTGCAGTGCGTGCATACATACATTCCAGTCCAGGATTTCCCAGACGGAAACACGGGAGCAAGTACTGTACACACGCTGAGGTACCCGTTGTTAGGCATGACTTGACTCCATGTTTGCACTTCTCAGCACACAGACAGAGCACCAAATCAGGTTTCATTCATGTGGATGGAGTGCTCATCCAAACAGAGAACAAAACATTTAATTATTTCAACACTTCAATGACTTCTTATCTTCCTCACAGAAACTTACTGTCAGCCAAGAAATTCATTGATTCTGAGAAGAGGGTAAAAGAAAATTTTTTAAACCGGACATTTTTAAACCAGAAATCTCAATTAAGTTGTTCTTAGTTTAATTTTTGTACTATTCACTCTCAAGAAGTACTTGTTTGACCTGAGATTCGGTTTCCAGGGTACGACTCACATCTGTTGTTTTCATCATGGGAAATAACTTTCCTTTCCTTTGACAGATAAGTAACATCAGGAGACTGCTGTTTAACTGGCCACAGTTGCCACCAACAAATTCCAAACAAGCTGTGAAAAAAGGAAGCAATATGTTTCTTGTTCTCTTTGAGATATCTTGTACCTTGCTGTGATATCCTTTCCCATCATTTATCTGTAGTTGGGAAAAATATGTACATATTTCCCCTGGAAAATGATCTATGGTGGATTAGGAATATAAATCAGGATTATGTGTTTCAGATCTACAGGTTCCAGGGGGGTCCCAAATTCATTCCTTAAATGCAAAAATATATGTATCCACCAAGATACTGAAAGTACAGTGTCAGAGTTCCTCCTTAGCCAGGAGGAATTGAGTTAAGATGGAAGAGTAGTTCTGGTGAGAACATTACCAGGGAAAGACTCTGCTGTTTAAATAAAGTCATGAGGTATTCTAAGATAACTGCCCGCCATTAAGCAATGCAGACCATATAAATACCATGAGGTGTATTTATATTAACCGTGAGGTTAAAAAAATCCCACAGCACCACAGAAACATAGGAAGAGAGCTCACTTGTTCCAGCCCATGCCTCAAGGGAGCATCTGGTATGCCTAGGTCCAACCTGGTGAGTGTTTAAGTGTTTAAGACCTCCACTAATGGAGATTCCTAATGCTACTCAGATAATCTGTCTCAGTCCCTCATCCTTTCTGTAAGAATACTCGGTGTATCTTCAATATGGACACCCTTGATGCATTTGAAGGCAAAGATTTTTTTCAGCCTAGCAATGACATGGAGAGTGGAATATCCCCTTTCTCTCTGAAGTAACTTGCATATTGTTCAAATATTTTATAATTTCTCCTCTCAATCTTCTCTTCTCCAAGCTAAAGAAACAACAAATTTAATTTTTTTTTCATTTTTGGAATTTTTAAAACACTCTGGATCAGTCTCGCTATGGACTTTCCTCACCTACTCCACTTGTTAAAGAGTAGGTCAGATGTCCTGAGCAAGGTTTACTGGTTTTGCAGGTTTACTGACTTTATGCCACCAGCAATACATACTGCCTCTAATCTTGCCAATTCTCTTGCTTTCACCTATTCAGAAAGGTGTTATTGTTCCTTTTGCTCTATGTTAGTTAGATTAGGTCAGATTTCTTCATGGGAATCTGGGCAGTGTCAAGGCACGGAGCCTTTCACACGAATTTACAAGGGAATAATCTTTATTTGGGAACATCTACATGCTTTAGCAGCACCTTCAGTGTGAGGACATCTCTTTCTGCTTCCCAGCTAGATTTTCTTTCTTCGCTGACCAAAGAAGTATGTCAGCTTTTCATGGAAATCGAAAATAAAGAGAAGAAAGCACCAGGATGTTCTAGTGTCCACAGATTTGGTTCTGGATGGCATTTGCTAGCAAAAGGATTCCTTTCTCTGATAACTCTGTGTCATGGACCATGGAAATCTTGAGCCATTTCAGCAGATTCTGAGAGCCCTTTACCGTAAACTTCAATTCTGACTTCATTCTGGGCATCAGATTATTAATATATATACTGTCCATTGTGTTTCCTAAGGCTTGCTTTATCCTAAAGAGATTAAAAAGGAGAAATCAGTTATATTGACAGGAATGCCTTCAGGAAGAGATAGAGCTAGCACATCATATGGGTAGTCAAAGACTGGTTAGCCAAATCTGCTTGGATTATCACTTGTTGCTTTTCAAAAAATATGAAGGAGTCTAATGAGCATCAAACAAAATAAGGCAAATCTGAAATGGATCTAAGATACATAGGGTTTGCACCAAGGTAACAAGGGATGGAAAGGGACTTCCACAGACAGTAATGAGCAGACTTACCTTCCGAAAGAATATTTGTACCCTACACATATTGGAAGTGGAGGTAGTTGAAATACCACTGCAGTGCTTAGATATTGCAGAGCTCAGATCGGCATCCGTGGCACAGCATCAGCCTGATTTTGTATTGCTGAATTGCGTGCCTTTAGACTGAGGCTGATGCATGTCCGTCTCTAACAAATGCATAGCAGAGAGTGCATAACCAGCACAGTCATACCCAGCATCACAAATGCTGTGAGCTGTTTTTGGTGTTTGCTCATCTTGGTCCCTTCTCTTTCAGTTTCAGCTCTCCTTTTCTAGCATATCTCATTTATACTGGGCCCTTTATTTTGCTGATTCTAAGACCTATTGCAAATAGCACTGTCATAAACTAGAGAAGTCTTCAAGCAACTTCTAAGAGTCGATGACTGTCATTCTCAGTAAATGTTAGCATGTGTGTTTGGCTTGCTGGAGGCCTGAGCACACCACTCCTTCAAGCAGCTCGATATGCACCAAGACCAGCAGAGCAGGGTCTGCACATGAGTAGTGAAATGCTGTTCAGTGAAGAATTGCAAATCCCAAGCAGTGCCATTCGTGCATACCTATAAATGCTCCTGCCAGAGTAGGCATCAATTCAGTAACAATGTGGCCATGCTGATACCATGAAAGGGTATTTACAGCAAAAGTTTGGAGATCCCTGGATGTGATTTTAATTTCATTTGCAGAATCCCCAATTCCAGAACAGAAAAGGTGTTCCAAAACCTTGGCAAACCTTTCAAACTCTGCCTCTGTTCTTCATTTCTTGGAATAAGCAGAATCAATGAGGTTAATACATAAATCAAATAATCTCTGTATATAAATCAGTTCAGTCACACAAAGGGCACTAAATAAAAAATATCTAACAAAGGATCTTCACAATTTATAGCTTGCCAGGCTTAAAGTTATGACAATGAAGTGTCTTGTTTTCTCTAGAATGGTCCTGTAGATCATTATCCAATGAGAACTGCACCCCATTGAGGAATGCTTGCCTGGAAATCTCACACAATAAAATGTCATATTTCTTGCCTGATCTATAACAAAAATGAACACTTCAACAGAGGGTCAAGGGAATGACATGCCATTACTGCAGAAATTTTCTCCTATGGCTACTCTTTATTCTCCCAGTGGGATTCTTCCCAGGATAATGATGGAAAGCTGTTTGCACATGAACTGCTTCCCTTTTAGATTTAGCAGGCTGACAGGAATCATTCCTGCTCTAAAGACCCTGAAGTCAAGTGAGCTGAACTCTTTTGGAGTGGGGCTCCAGTGCTTACAGCTTTTCTATTGAAAAATGGCTCTCTATAGGGTGAAAGAATGGAATTTTCATAAAATCTGTTCATCTTAGATAAAGCAAAACTGAGCTAGAAAGCAATTCACAAACATGGGAAAGAAAATGTAGGCACAAGGTGCTCTGTTTTAAAAGCACAATGAATAAGCAGCTTAATGATATTGGTATAATAGCAGACAGAAATGCACTATGCAGATCAGAAATTGATGTACCACTTCCAAACAGCAGCATGTGGACAGCCTAGCAACAATCACATGCATTTTACATAGCAGCTCTAATGCAAGTTTGGCCCAGATAAATTTGAAATGCAGTTTTGGAAAAACGATAATTCAGCGTAATGAATTTGTCGACAAAAAAATCAGGAAGCTCCTGTTCTGTCACAGAGGTATGCTGAAGTGAGGAGTGGTTTATTGAGTCCCCAGCAGCTTCACCCATCCAGAGGCACATGGGAGGAAAAACTGAGAATTGCAGAGGAAGACACTTCATAGTGGTGTTTTTCTTGTAGAAAGTTTTTGCTACTGAGCTCTGGAGGAGGAAGGTGGAAGGAGGAAGGCTTCATAAACCTCTTGCTGTGTAGCAAACCCTTGTCAGAGGGATCTGTATGAAAGACAGAAAATGTCACCCCATGAGGAAGAAGTGCAGGCACTGCAGTTCAAGACAACCTCTGCTTCAGGGGCCTTGTACTCCACCTGCAACACCTGCAGGACCAAACATTAAACTTACCAGCTGCAAGAGGGGCTGCTGCTCTGCCAGCTCCTTCTCACCCTGCTCTGTCAGATACAAATACCTCTCAAAGACCTCAAAACCATCTCTCATTTCTTCACCCTACAGTCACAACATGCATTCCTTCATGCATCCTGCCTACATCACTTCACTAGCAAACACACTGCACCCACCTTACATCAGTGTCAACAGCCCTGCTCCCTGTGTTGATGTGTCCCTGATCTCACAGACTGAACAAGAACTGTTAGAACTGAGGCATCCTTGCTGCAGTCTCCGGCAGCAGAGGAGCCGAGGAGCTGGCTAGCTACAGGTGATCAGCAGCAGATTTCAAAGTGGAAAAATAGAGAAAAATTTTCCATGATCTCAAATTCAATAAAACATTGATAGTTTTCTTCAATGACAAAATCTGTATGTCCACACAGAGGCTCGCATATCATATTATTTCTAATCTTTTATATCTCGTATCACTATTACCTAATGGATCTCTGATCATTATACACGTGAAGGAGAATGCATCAGCCCTCTTCTTTAAAATATGTCTCACAGTATAGTGGAAGACACAGAAATTGCCAAAGTACTCTATTACCTACGGGCACCCTGAGCTCTAATCCCCCCTAAACTGAGTTCTGAGAACAGCTGCACGGTGACTCCAGCCCTGAGGGAAGAGGAGTGCTCTGGGAAGGGAGCACTACGGGCCGGGGGCTGCGCTGCACCCAATGAGCAGTGCTTGGCACAATGGACAATTGTCTTCCAGGTGTATTCATTTGTCTCCACCAAACAACATTCCCCAGAGCACAAAAGCCTTCAGTGTGGGGACAGCTAAGCATAACAAATGACATACCAGACTTTTCCGAGGTCTTTGATGATTCTAAAAGGTCTGTGTTCCACCGTTATTGACTTTGCTGTCTTTGTGTTATTCCTTTAGAATGGACTTAGTGTGTTGCATCACACAAGTTCTGGTGCAGGGTTTGCACTGGTAGGGAAGGTAGGGAAACCAGAGAAGGAATAGGGACTGTGAAATAATTCTTAGACTGGCACTTTCTAAAATAGTCTGTTAGTTTGTTGTCTTGCTGGCTGCAGGTTTTGTTGTCTCCGCTTTTTTTTTACAAGGCACACATTTTTACAGAGTGAATGATCTTCGTGCAACTCCAAATAACCACTTATTTTGGTAAAATTTATAACACCAGATTCTACTTTTAGCCAGGAAATGCAAACAAAGCTTGGAGACAGCTTGTTCCCTGACCCCAAATTCATTCCATGTTGCTATAGCATCACCCCCTGAGAAAATGGGACCAGCTCTTTTCCTCTCCTTAGACCTGCTCAATGGGCTTTTGTCAGCTGTTGAATTATAGCATTAAAATTCAAATACTAGGGATTTAATGGAGGATTATTATGACACCCTGGTGCATTCTTTGTGTTGCTCTTGGCAACAAACCCAAGGAATGAGTGAAAGAAATAAAAACGAAGAGCTGTCTTGTTAAAATCATGCTGGTGCTACGACATATTTAGGAGGGAGAAAAATGGTTCCCTAACCTTGACTATTCTTGTTGTACCAAATGGACTGAAAACTTTTCAGCCAGTAAGCACTGCTTGCAGCTGCTCTGTTTCAAAGCTGTTATCATTTTCTGAAAACAGGTTTCCTTCTACCTTGTGCACAAAATAAATGGGATCAACAGTTAGAAGGCCATTGCATCCACTTACTACTTTCCTTTGCTCACCAGAAAATAGCAATACTTTGTGATATTATAGCATCTTAAAAGTGCCAGAGGGATTACTTTAAAGCAGAAAGTGTAATCTGTCTCTCTCAGAATGTATGTGTAGCGTTTTGTGTATATATACTGCATATGCATGACTGTCACATAAATGCTTAAATTGTTCATGTTTTCTGCTAATGTCTTTAGATTGGAGGAATGTTTCTGCAAAAAAGAATTAGCTGTTTCATAGAACAGAACAGGATTTTGTGTTAGGCTTTAAATAGGAATTGCATTCTGCACCATATAACCAGATCGCACAGTGAAACATCCAAGGATTCATAGAGGGAGAATAATCTGCTGCTCAACAGTTTTCTCTGGAGAAATTGGGCTCAAATTTGTCTCCAGTGTAATGGCTCTAAATTTACCATAGGTGTATTTCCACTCTTTTTCTTTATTCTAGTTGTGTTAAATATATATAAACCCCAAACGTATCTGTTAAGATGAATATTATATTGATTTGAACAATCTAACACAACAGTAGCTTGAAACCTTGGAGAGCAACATAACGTGCCCTTGGTAAAGACCCTGAGCACAATATACTTAAGATCGTGAGCTGAAGCAGAAATTTGTAGGCAGTTGTTATTGGGTTGAGTAAGGAGGTCAGTTTTCCTGAACTCCTTTTTCCTAGTAATGAGAACAGACCAGGGCAAGCTTATTACACATGACCCTGCACACCTCTGATTGTGTTTGGCTGAGAAGACTCTGCTAACAGCAAGCATCTGACTGCTGAGCACAGTTGAGACAGAAGCAAATCGGACAGGGGTTATAGACAAAATGAAGTAATAGTCAACTAATGACAACAGCAACAACAGTAAAATAATCTGATCTCAGACATGCTCAGCTTGGCAGTTAAATACAAAAAACCCCTTTGAGTGAGGAAGGGCTGCTCCAGTATTTTGTTTCCATTAATATAAAAAAACCCAAATCGGAAGGCATTCTATTAAATTTTCTCTTTAGACTACATTGTATCATAAAAAATCTCATATAGGTAGCTGGATTTTGAGACCTGCCTGGCCAAAAACACAGAAGAAACAGGAGAAAAGTGTTTGTTATAACCTGGAGAAATCAGTGGCTGTGGTGATGTGTTCCTAGGGTTTTGTGTGAGCTTGCCTTGCACAGAAAATTGTCTTTCTGTTTCAGGAAAGCTCAACACACAGAGTTTATCTAGTGCTAGGCTGAGGATCAGAGCAATTGACATCTTGAGGTAATTAATTAATGTGCTCTGTCCTTTTGGGGCTTCAAATAGGAAACTGATTAAGCCCCAGGTGCTTCAGGAACCATTACAAGTTTAAATTCACTTCAGGCATGCCCATTATGTCTGCAGCCAGAGCACAGCTGTCGAGTGAAATCAGTGGCAGGAATTGTGCCAAAAAATAAGTCAGCTGCTGGGAACTTCAGGAGGAAAGATACCTTACTCACCAGAAGGACAAAGAGAGAAGAGGGACCTCCAAGGAGGCTCAGGGAGTGGTAAAAATATCTGAGAGGGGGCTTCAAGGAAGTATAGAAAGTGCAAGGCAAAGTTTTGAATGTGCTTTTCCAACACATGGGATATCTTTTTTTTCCAATGTGAAAACATGTCTTCCAAAGTACTGATCTTTACTGATGTCTTCCAATGTATAACTGAAAATATGTCAAACATATTAGTCTAAAATGTATGATAATATGTCTCAAATAACTCCTTGCCTAATCACCCTGGAAAACCAGAGTGTAATGAAAATTATGACTGTGTAGAATGGAAGTAATGACCAGCATAATGTGTGGAAGAAAATACAGCCACTAGGTGCAACAACCTAAAGAGTGGCCTTGTTTTTACAACTCATTTATTTGCTCTGGTGGAGATGCCACCTCTGCTAGAGAAATAATGTGACTCCTTCTAATTTCCATTATGCCCATTTTAGCACCTCGTGTCTTTTCCTTTTTGTTTCTGTGGAGTACAATTGCTCCTCTACTGTCTGCTGCTGGCTTTGCACAGTGTAAACTGGGCATGTACAGTAAAGAGAACAAAAAAAACTCAAACCACAAAACCCAGCGGCTATCCCATTATCTCATAAATACCTTCCTGTTTGTGTTTCCAGACTGTCAGGAATGATGTTCTCAGAGTATTGTGTGGTTGGAACACCTGAGAAATTTTCTTGACACATTCCCACTTAAAGGCTTTAAGATGTGACCGCAGCTTTTCTTATAAATGTTGCTGGTCACACAAACATCAAGGACACACAGTAGCTGGCTGGCTCTGGATTATCTTTATCTTTCTACACTAGAAATTCTTAAATCTTGATATATCCATTGCTAGAATTTTGTTCCTTTTATTTGAACATGATTGCTTACTGATATTTGTAGTACCTGTATTCTAAATATGCTTTTAGTTTATAGAGGTGGTGAGCATTTTAGAGCCTCTCTATCATCAAGATTACTAAACTAAGACTCTATGGAGGGTTTTAAAGGTATTATTTACTCTTGAAAATGTACTGTTGGCTCCTAGACATATCTCAGGTTACTGCAAATGGCATAACCACTGCACACAATTAACAAAGGATGAGGTGAGAATTCCAAATTGTAGGAAGTATGTTTTTCTCTGCAATTTATTTCTGGGATATGCCAAATTTTCACCAATTAAAAAAAAATAGGCTTTAGGGCACTAGTTATATTACAATTTCCAAAGCAAATTATATTCCTGTCACGAAAGTTAACATTTCCTATCAACAGGAGACAAATCACAATACTGTGGGAAAAACAAAAAGTCCCACATACCTGGCTGACCTCAGAGAAAATCACCTACTGAGAGGGAAAAAATATTATTTTCTTTCAGTAGGAGTGGTTATTTTTTTCTCTCTTATTTACTTTTTTTTCCTGATGATGGGCCATGGCCACACTGAGTCGTACCTGTGGAACAAAGGAAGAATTCTATAAATGAAGGAGCATTTTTGGATGATAGATCTTTGCTCCTTTTTGATCTTTCATGTCCAAGAAATACAGATAGAAGTACTACATGTGAGCCTGTCTTTTCTGGACTGGCTTCAGAAAAACTTGGCAGAGAATCCTAAATGACAAAGCAAATGGAATTATTCTTCAGACAAGTATTAGACTGCAAAAAATCTCAAGGTTTCCTGTGTGTTAACATAAGCATTTTCAATAGTTTTGGCTATTTTCTATTCCGTCACTGTCAATGAACACCGCAGTAGCCAGCTTCTTGCATCTTGCTATCCAGAAGCTCATTCTGCTCTAAAAGCTACTTCTTCCCACTGCCTTGATAAATCCTGAAGAACTTCCTCTTCATGGTTAGGTGCGTGGTGTTACTCTTCTGCAATGCCAGAATCTGCTTTTCACAAATGACTGAGTGTTTACACTGAGTTCCTTACTGGCTGTATTCTACATATTCCACAGAGATTTCAGAAATTTGTTATGAGGACAACTGCAGTATGATGCTAGCCAAAGGAAATATATTATTTCAATGTTTGTCATAGAACACCTGATATTTAGCATGTCTGAATATATTAAAAGGTGTTTTTATCCCTGTTTATTGATCTGCTGCTTTTAGATTGCACTTAATTTTGGAGGTTTTCTGTGACGTCATGTAAATTCATAAGGACCAAATCCTGTCTCAGGCCATATAATCCATTCTGTGAATGCAGGAAAGAGGTGGGAGAAGAAGTAATCATGGAATGATGATGTGACTTACTGACCTTTGGGAAAGTAGTATTTTGGGAACAGAATGCACCTCTTGTTTGTGTGCCTAGCAGTTTTAAAGTTGTCTCCCATTTCCTACTGCTTAAATGACCCATTTTACTTTTCCTGTAATATTTTACGAAATATTTGTCTATATAACTCCCAAAATCAACTTCAAAATTCTTTTGCAATTTTTTTCCAGGCAAAAATTATTAAAAAAATGAAAACTACCTTTCCAGTAAATAGTTTGATGTTCTAAAATTATTAAAATTATTAAAGGAAAAATGTAATGTTTAAGTGCCATGAATTTTATGAAACAAAGAAATAAAAAGTGGATGTGAAAGCTACTTTTCTTGAAAATAGCCCATTTTTGGTCTGTTTTCATTCCAAACTGTGTAACCCATAGCCCATAATGTCCATCAGTGTAGCTTAGAAACTCGTCAATTCCTTTGATCTTTCCCATCTTTCTGAAAGACGATAACACAATCTTTGTAGAACCTCATTTTCAAGGAAGCTAAGGGTTTCATTTTTCTGTGAAAAATGTCCCAAAATCAAGTTGTAAATTTCTCTTTAATGTGTTCAAATAATCATTTGGTTTTTGTTTCATCACTGCTTCTTTCTCTAAAATAGCATCTTTTTCTTTAAAACGTTGAAATATATTTGTCTAAAGCAACCTTCTCATTCTCCGGCTCTGTGACCATTTTGTGATGTTCTGAGCTTTTTCAATGTCTCTAATAAGTTGCATGTTTTCATATGTTTTCCTTTCAATAATGATGTTTCCTTTTTATTTATTTATTTTCAATTTTCCAACTCTTGCTCCAAGGTTGTCTCCAAATTTGGTAGCAAAGTCAATGGGATGCTTCCTGGCAAATATATTGCTTGCATTTTTGTCCTGTGATTGCATTCACTAAGTCCCTGCTAATATCCCGAGACCTTGTGGGGGCAATAAAAGCCTGTTTTATGTTGCAATAATGTTTTTGTGCAATTCATTTCCTTCTGCTGAATTAAGAATGACTTTATCTGAAAAAGGTTTTCTATTATTTTTATAACTGGGGGCTGATGTAATGGTAGCAATTTAGAAATAGTTCTGGACAGTGTTTTTCCTTCGTGTGAACATATGGTCTAATCTACAAACAACATGTAATGGTGATTTATCAAAAGGGCTTCTTTTTTGTAGTGTTTTATGCTGTACTAGGCATTCATTTAGATTGAATTAATTTAGATTTAATTCTTCAGCTCATATCTGAGTGTGCTTTCAGGACAGTTAGCCCTGTTGCACTGGCTGTGCAACAACTCCATATCACTGTTACTTTGACTTGGTGACAGTCACAATATTTCCATATTTCAAAGAAATTTGCTGTATAAAGTTTTCTTCCCTTACAGTGTGTCTAATTTATTCCATTCCTCATTTATCCTTGCTTTCCAAATTATAACAACATTCTTCTATTTTCACAGGTTGGGCATTTCTTTTCCTGTACTCTTTGTTGGCTTTGTCATTTGACCTACAAAGTGCCAAATGATTTTTCACAAACATGTTTTTGATTGTTATTACTGAAAGCTTCATTACCCTGCTCCTTTGGCTACAAGATCATACCATTAAAAAGAAGACTTTTCCCTTCATCTTTTCTTGACTTTCTGTTTAAGGCACTTTTATGTTTGCTTACATCTTCACAATTTATTGGAAGATTTCGTATCACCCTGTCATTTCTACTGAACAATATAATGATTTGCAGTTACTGGTAGGTATTTCATTGCACTTTCATGTACTATGGACATCAAAAATTAGTTTTTTATCATATTTGAACTCATATCTTTATCATATGAGTCTTTCTTGAATCCAATCTGTTCCTCAGTCTTAGTTAAGGGATTTATTTGACAGAAGTATCTGCACCAATTCTCAGCTCATTCAAAAGGGAAAATGGTGGTCACAATCTTTTCCTTACTTATATCCACTTCAAATCACTTTCTGGAAGGGATGGCATGGGTACAACTGGTTTTAAAAAGTAGTTCCCAGAGAAAACAACAGCAAGGAGATTTGATTTTTTGCTGGAATCATACTAAAGCTTTACTGGAATCAGATTCAGTGCTCAAAGTAACTCCAGATTTTAAATTCTGTACTTGCCCAGATGGTTTTCAGCCAGACTTCATTATTTTTGGTGAGCTCATTTAAATTTTTACTTTTTTCCTCAATCTGCAGACAGCTGGAACATTATACATAGATTTCAGCTCTTGTTTTTCTTGAAATTTTAGCAAATATTTGTGCAGTTAGCAACCCTGTTAATCTAGACCAATGTAAGGGACAACAGAAGCATTTCTTCTCTACCTGAAATACAACAGCATTAAGATAAGGGCTACCCTAGGAAATCAGAATAAAAATTATTACAGCTATTTCCAATGAAAGTTTGATAGCAAAGTGCTGAAAACAGTTGTTGCAGAGCTTTGCAATTTTTATAACAGTTTTTAAAGTTAGTTTTTATTCCTCATTGAAGATTCCATTCTGCAAACACTGCCTTGTTTTACTTATTTTGAGAGAAACTTCTCAACCAGTTTGCTCTGAAATACTAAGTAAAACAGATGCAGTCTGCAGAATGGGGAATCCCTAGAGCTAGACATGAGAGTAGCTGCCAGGGTTTTCACTTTTTTCCTTACTTGTCTGGGTTTAAGCTGTTGACCTCAGTGATGTCTACTGTCATTGAGTTCCTCAAGTTAATCAGGATCCCTGAGAACTTTTCCATTTGTTTCACATCTGCTACCTTTCGATTTCATCGGCACACCATATTTCTTGTATTGTGAAAAAGGCTAAATATAAGAGTTCACATGCTTTCTCTATAACTTCACATATTTTTGAGAGCAACCATCACATCTGCTCAGTATTCTTGATCTTTTCACTGTTTCATACAAAAGATGCTGGCTCTAACAACTGTTGTCATCAGCTGAGGACTCCTTTCAATGTTTTTGTCTTTCCCAGAACTGCTGAAGTGTCTTGTGTGAGAAGGCATTGACAGGTCTCAAAAGGAATTTACACTTGCAATTTACAGAAGGAACAATTTGCAATTTACAGGTCAGTTCTATGTGCTCTTGGCTCTCTCTTGGGCTGTTGATACAGATGGAGATTTCTGTGGCTGACCTCAGAGGAATTCTTCTGATCAGCAGGAAGGCTGGAATGTTTGCCTGATGACTCATCCTTGTACCCTCTTTTCCTGCCCTTGCCTCTTATATTTGAGTGATATCAGATAATATCTATTAAAAACAAGGCCAAAAAGGGGCTATCAAAGCTTACTGCTCTTCATAACAATGGCTTCTTGGGGTAACTTGCCACAGGGAGTTGGATCAGGGCAACTCTATAGAGGCTTTACATCTTCTGCCTCTGTGCTGGGTTCATCTCCTACAAGTCCCAGCTGTTCTGCTGCTGCAAAATCAAAGATAGGTCTGACATAAGGTGGCTGAACCCAAGATGTTTTCAGTCTAAACACAGTAAAATCAATTCTGGAAAAAATAGGTGCCTGTTTTACCAGGAAAAAAAAAAGGCAATAATTCATATTTAGACCTTGATGTTGGGTTCTGAGAATTCCAAAGGTCAAAACATCATTGCCAAGGAAAATAGAAACAGCCTTATTGACAGTTCCAACAAGTGACAATATAAAGTTACATACTTCTGAGTTAATGAGTGATTAACAAGTCACTCTTTTTAATTACTTTTCCAGGACTTCAGGAACTTCAGATGGAATTTCAGCTGAGTTTGGGTAAGTACTGGCAAGAGGTAGTCTGCAAAATTGGTTGGGCAATGGACAGGCACTTTAGTGAGATGTCTAGTTCTTCCATCTGTTCACTTGGAAATCTCAGAACTAGGTTCTATCTTGACCTTTTTCTGGCATTTTAAATGGAGTTTAACAGGAAATTTAACAGCTAACGAAAACCAAAAGGAAGGCAATTCAGGATGCTGATGAATTTAGATTCTTGATCCTTCTAAAAAAGGTTTCTGCTACCTCTAAAAAAATAGATAATTTCAAAATTATCCTAAATATTAAAGAGAATGTCGTTGCTATTTCTGTGGCTGAGCAAAGAAATAGAGTGTGCCTGGTTAAGACCATGAAGCAGATGGAATAGGCTCAGATCACTTTTGTCAACAATGGAGGTTTAAAAACATATTAAAATTCTTCATTTCCAAGACTGAAAGTCACAAAAAAAGCACCAAAACCACCACCAAACTTGAATTTGGCATTGAGTAGCTCAACAACTGAAACCAACAACATTTGTAGCAAGTTTACAAGACTCTAGTTCTGACTTGCTTTTGACATTCAGCAGTTTGAACCCATGCACAGAGTTACAGATAAAGGTAGACTGAGCAGACCACTGACTATGTTCTCAGTTTTGGAGCATGGATTAGGCTATTTGGAAAACAAAAACACTGAATGTAGTGTGCCTGATAAATATTGACTCTCTGGCAGGTTTGAAACCTACAATGCTAAATAAAATGTTCCATTTCTCAGTGACACTTGACTTTCTTAGTGACACTTGATCTATGAAGTCAACTTCAATAATGTTATAATACATTGAAACAGGAACAAAAACCAAATTAAATGTCTCCTGGGGACAAATTATTCCAACAGCTTTTGACTAATTTTCTTCATTTTACTTTCCCATGCTGTTTGTCACCTAGAACTCAAAGTCTGTTTCTTATGTCATGAATGCTTTTTTTTTAAATTCAGAAAATATTAGGTGAAAACATTCACATCAGTTAAATAATTACTATAAGAATGAACTGATTAATAAAATATCTTTCAAAGGCATGGATGGATATAATATAACGCCATACATTAACATAATGTAATCCTTTACATAATATAATCTTTTACATGTTTTTTGGTTAAGATAATGGTTAGAAATTTATTCAACTCATACAAACATGAAACATACATAATCTGATTTTGGATAACCCTCCAGCATCACATAATCCCCCTCCTGCCCCCCCAGGATGCTCAGTAATCATGTTTACAAAGCTTATTTTGTTTTTAATAATTCTCAAGGACAAGAGCTAAACCTGCACACAAAATTAGCCATCCCAGCTCAGCTGAAACATTGTATGTACAATTCTAAACTCTATTTTACAAAATCATCCTGGAAAAGGTACTATTAAACCTAGTGAGGCTGTCTGAGAAAAGGGTAAAAAGTCCAACTTCATTGTGTTAGACTGATGAAATTTTTACATTTCTATGTTTTACAAGTGTTTTCCATGCAGTTCCATAGATTAGCAAAAATATAGGATTAATGAGCTGTGTCTTTGGTCTTGCTTTTCTTTGTCCAGGTTCATGGCTATTTTGAGAAGAGTATCACAAAGCACTCTTTAGCCTATACCTTGACTACACCTGATCTTCTGAAATGGTGCAATGGGGGTAGGGAGAGGTTGAAAATCCATCTTTCGTTTCTCACAGAGTTACACTGTGATAGATCTGTCACCATGACATTTGTGTTATGTGCCCACAAGGTGTTACAGCCTAACCTTGGGGATGAGCTGTGGAGCCCCATCCCACTAATTTCCCCTGAAACATCCAGCTTTGCTCAGGACCACAGGCCAGGCAAAACCTGTCTGAATTTATTCATTGTCTAATATATCCAGCTATGTGGTCTTAATCAAACAAATCTGTTACGTGCTGTGTTACACAAGATTGCCATGTTCATGTTTTTACTGTTAAGTAGATGCCAGTGACAAAAATTATAAAATAAGAAGTCATTTATAAGAAGAACGCATTATAAACAGAAATTGAGTTGGGCCCCTAATGAAGCCCTTCCATGTATTTTAGACTTTTTACAAATGAATGGCACTATAGCAAAAAATCTCTAGGTAGATGACAATTGCAAGTGAAAAATCTAGCTGTAAAGCACTCATTAACACTTCTAACCAAATAATCTGAGTGGAAAATATGCTGAAGAAACAAGAAAAAAGGGAATTGTTCTTATGAAACAAAGTAAATTGGTGCTTCTTTCAAATTTTCCATCATTCGGTATTGAGAACCACAACTAATGTTTCAGATTAAATATAAATTAATGGGATGCAACTTAAATGTATATTAAGCAGAGCAGTAGATGGGCTGCAAAGGAAAAGGCTTCCAGTACAGTGACTGACTTAATGATATATGAGATATAAATTGAACTCATGAGAAGACAGGAAAATACAAGCCTAAAACCATCAAGTTCCTTTCACTGTTTTGAATTACCTTGGCCTAAATTAATGATAACAATAGTTAGAATTATATAATATTTTAATTTTTGTCTAATTAATTTAAGATTTTAAAGTGGAAGAAGAATAGTGTCTATGCCAAGCTTTAGCTTGCTGTTTATTAAAGTATCTGAGTTCTAAATTAGCAGCAAAAAGAAGGTTTTAATGGCAATAGCAACTGACCCTTGGCAGTCACAGTGTTAAGAATTGCTGCTGTAGTATTAAGTTACATCTCTGTTCCCTGGGCACGGTTTTACAAGTTATATAACAGCAACCATTTTAGGATTACTCAATCCCTTTACCTAACCCTAAGTGCATGCTGAACTTGTGGTTCCTGTAATAGTTCCCCACTGCCGTGTTCAGAGAAGATGTCAGTGACACCACCAAATCCAGATCCTGCTGCCTGCACAAACCAATAATGTTCTGCTTACTAGTACCACCCACCCTATGGGATATTATTTTGTTTTTCCTTCTCTCCTTCTTAGTTGGCAGCCAATTCCTGCCCCAAATGATCTACTCCTGGAAAAAATCTGCACATATAATAGACGCATAAGCTACAGGTACAGTACATACTGTAATTCATTTCTTGGCATTTGTGTGAGACAACCACCCAGTTGGAGAAGGAAAGAATAAGACATATTAAAATGTGTGATACAAAAAGTTTTTTGTTGGTTTGGTTTCTTTTTGCTTGGATTTCCTGGAAATCATCTGTACAATAGCAGCACATCTTGAATGTTTTTTGTATTTTACATAGCCTTTAATATGTACAACTTGGCAATTTTCAGAACAACATTTCCAAACCTGTCTATCTGTAGTTAGGCAAGCAAAAAGGTGTTTTAAATTATGTCAGTGCTGTGATTTTTCAGAGAGCAAATCATCTGAGAAATTCCTATTAACAGTCACTTGGTACCACCTTTCAAAAATACAGGGCAGCTGTATTTCATTGTCTTCATAATCGGGAGATTATGTAATTGCTGATTACTTGGACTAGCCACCATAGGCCTTGATCTGGCTCAGGGTCCCCTTTTACTAGCCAGAAGGGCAAGTAAGTATCAAGAAAAAGTTTTCTTCTGAAGAAAAATAATGGTTTCAATTCTGAGAAATCTGGCTCATCCATTTTAACTCTTCCAGTTCATCCTGTAAAACCTGAGGGCGAAAAGCCATAGGCTACCAGACTGCCCACAGTGAAGTCAGATCATCAACACTGAAAAAACTAGGATTTATGGAAGAACAGGCTCTCTGCCATCCCATGGACCTGTGTTCATCTATAGGCAGCTGCATTCCATGGAAATGCACCTGCAGAAGAAATCTGGCCCGCACAGTTTCACATCTTGTCTGCGGAGTCATCTCACTGGCAAGTGAGCCTGGATATAGGATATAACTGCTTCATAGTATTCAGGATGTCATACAACAGATGGAGATTTCTCAAAAATCTCTGGCTTGGTTTCAGCATGCAAAACACCTGTGTGAAAGGCAATGGATATGGTAAGAAGTTAAATGGTCTCCTAAGAGGTGTGCTCTGACAGATTTGGTTGCTAATGAGGCAAAAGGCAGAAAAGGGATGCATTGTCCTGAGACCTCTCCTGTCTTGAAAAGTTAGTCTAACTCAGACATTCCTCCTAACTTGCAGATGGATCGCAGAGGAAGGAGAAATTCATTGTGGAGATGGGCAAAGAAGGATAAACAAGTGTTTGCTCACTGTTAGCAGTTTATTTCCCAAAAGCATTTTGCTTGAAAACAGACTTCTTTTCCCTCTCCTCTCAATTTTCTTGTGTCTTAATGTTACCCCTAATTTTGGTATTCTGCTCTACATACATTTGGTCACCTTTGTTGTTTTCTTCCTCCATGTTACCCTCTTCAGGTAGCATGCTGTGCAAATGGCAAGACCTTGAAGGAGCAGCTGGATACATATTTCAGTGTTTAACCTGTGAGGCAATTCAATAATTTAACCTTTTCTCTGGTGTTTCTTGTAAGAAAGGCCTTCTTGTTTCTGCACACTCAATACAACTTACAAAATGTCTGTACAGCACTGTGGTGATAGCTGTCCAGTTCTACATTAATCAAAAGGTGACAAAAGAAATATAAAAAGGAGTAGACTTTAGGAAGGTGGGGTTAATTGTAATAGAGCAATGTGGTAATTGGGAAACCTGGGTAAAAAAAGAATCTTCTGCTTTTTATTTGATTCCCAATGTCAGCATTAGACTTTCTGATGAACGATTCCACATTTTGTCAATTTTTTTGAAAAACAAACTGTCATAAAGCAAAGCTACAAGGTCTTCAAAGATGCAGGTCTATCAATAACCTTACACCTTGCTCTCAACACTTACTTTCTGTGTGGGATTACTGACATGGGCTGCAAATACAGGTCAACTGTGACCTGTGGATTTGCATCAGTAAGCATATTTAAGGGACAGCCTGTATTTGGAGCAAGAGGGTCTGCACTGCCTCTGCTTCCATGGTCTGCTGGATGCACAATAAATTCAGGGTTATGCTTGCCTCATTAGTAAGCTGGAACCAGAAGAACACACTGTTCTATTTAAAGTCTAATAGTGGTATAATTGCATAATATTTTTCTAAAGAAGTGTAGTGGTAATTTAATTGTCCAATGGCTGAGTTAGACAATTATAACCAGCTGAAAGCATAGTACTGTCCATTTCCTGTGTCTCTAGTTACTCTCTGCAGTGGCTAGGTAAATTGCTGATCTATTTGTTGCTAACACAATTGCCTGCTCACAAGTTGCCCCAGACAGGCTTCCATTTCATCAGCAAGCCTACTGAAATTGCAAGACACATTTATAGGTTACAGAATATATTTCCTTGAAATACATTGCTTTCAGCATTTGCTATTCATGAACACCATCCTGATTAGCTGAATTCTGTGACATTGCTTCAGTTGCTGCACTGAGTAACTTACTTCTAGAAACAAGATGGAGCTAAAGTCAGATAGCTTTGAAGTCTTTGCAAGTTGAAATACTAGCCTTTGCATGAAAATATACCTTAGTTACAAGGCCTTCATTCTCTACAAAAAGTTATAGAAGTATACCTTTATTAGAGTAGTGATTGCTTCCATCAGGCAAAGGTTTATACCACTTTGAACTACTCCAACACAAAACAAAGGCACAAAGCTATTCAGTCAGTCACTGAAAAAAATACCGTGAGTGGAAACATGGATAATAATCACAAATTAATCTCTGCAGTGTAGGGACTAGGGCCACGTGCCTTGCTGTATCACAGCAGGGCCTGGACCCCAGCTGTGACCTTCAGGAGCTATCAAAATACATGTCAGGCCCAGAGAATACAGAGAAATCTGGCTTGGTACTAATGAGTGATGGTGCACAAGCAGTAAGTGACGTCTGCCTGAGGACTGCTGATGTAAGTTAGGTGCTGCAAAAAACACTGCACCTGCCCCCAGAGAGATGTGCTTGCTCTGCCACTGTTTAGGGAAGTCTTTACGATACAGATCTCAGTAGGTTAATGAGAACAGGGGTAAATGGGAAAAGCAGTTGAGTTGGGAGGGGAGAAGGGTTTTGAACCTAAGCTGTCTGCCATCACTGCCATTACAGTCACTCACAGGTGTCAGTGGTGACAGCCCTCGGATAAGTACAGCAAGATGCTCAGATTCTTTGTTCTCATTCAGACAAACTCCCCCTGGCTCCAAAGGAAGCTTGAGTGGAAACTGGATAAGATGCCTGGTATTCTGCTTAAAGCTATTCGAGCTGGAAATAGCCTATCAGGGTGTTGAGGCACACTACAACATGTCTATGAAGGTTATACCAAAACTACGCAGAGACAAAGGAGCTGCAGGAAGATACTTAGCCTTCATGAAAGATTAATCATAACCAAATATTTTAGAGCTTGCTCGTACTGTTGATTTCATGTCTGCTGTCTCTGTGCTGCAAAAGCATTAGTAAGCTCCTGTGAGACCGTACCAATCTCCAGGTCTATATGCTCCTTCTCGGCAGCATTACTTCATAGCCTAGATATCTATTGTCGACCAGAAGCACTGGCCAGCCCATGAGACAAACACAGTAGTCAGTCAATAGCTGATTGCAGACATCTGCCGTGCTCAGGAGCAGTGTTCAGCTCCAATGTTTGTATTAAAAAGCTTTTGTGGCGAGACAGCAGGACTGACTCGCTCGGAGCTTGCTTATGGTAACAGTCCCCCAAGGCAATGACGCACGGCTCGAGAGAGAAGGCAGGTTCTCTGATGTACAAACCATGCTCCCCCTCCTCTCTGCCAAAGAACTGCAGTGCCTAATTGCACCTTAAAGAGGGGCTGAGTTGTAAGCAAAAACAAACTTATTTATGAGTAAGTGCTGATTGTGGCTTACACAGCCCCTGCATTTTTCTTTTTCCTGTCCAACTTGCACTTTTAGCCACTGTCCCAGGCAGAGGAGTGTGTGTATCACCACAGGGATAGTCCTAAAAGGCAGTGGGACCCATGGAGGCAGTGGTGTCACTATGGCAGGATCCTTAAGCACTGTACCCTCCTTGACAACACCATGAGTCTGGCCCGTGGAGAGATTGATCTTTTGAGAGCTGGTATTTCCCTCACGCTACCTTCTTTCCTAAACAGCAGCAATATTTTGTGAGGCTTCCTCAAGACTCCAACAGCTGGCCCATGAAGTGGTCAGAATTTCTAATGTAAGTCTAATTCATGGAAATTTGAATATTTTCAGTCATTGGCTTATTTTGCTTTTGGAGTGGAAAAAAACTTTACATCTGGTCCCTGTCTTTCTATGCTGGTGCAATTAAAGCTGAGAAGTTGTGCCTCAGCACCTTTCTCCTGGTGTTTCTCTAAGGATTTGATATGGTGATATCAGAGAATGCCCTTGCTGGCATACAGTAAAACTGGAAGGGATAATTAGTTTTCAAAATATGAGTTTACTTTAAAAACCCAAAATAAAGTGGAAGAGCAAAGAATGGGGTTGTGCAACACTGCCTAAAAGCTCAGGAAACTATGGTTTAACAACAGTCACCATTTTAACTTCCATCATCAGTAACACTGCACTCTCAGTCTGAGAAGCACTAAAGTGGGTCTGGATTACCAAAATGGGCAAAACTATAGTAAAAGTTATCTGATATATTTAAACTTTTGAACCAAAAATCTGTTGTATCAAGCTTCCTTTCTGCATACCAAATGCTGGTGCTCTTGCCTGTATTATTTGGATTTTCATGAATGCTACTTTTTTGTCAGTTCAGCATTCATTGTTCAGGAGGTGGGATCTGTTCTCTACATTCTGGTCTCTGAGTAGACTGCTGAAAGTTTCTAAACAAATTAATTATTTGTACTTGCTACCTTTTTCCAGTTATAGATGTAAGCGAAGAACTGACTTTTTAAAAATAGTGACATTAAAAATAAAGGTTCTCTGTGTAAATATGTTCAAGGGAGAGAATTACTGACAAATTGAATGCTGGAATGTGAACAAATATTCTCCAGGTCTGTGTTTGCAGCAATCAGGCATCTCTCACTACAAGAAGGGCAGTCATTCCAGCATGTAGTAAAGGGCTCTCAGGTTTAATCTTTCAGTATTTCTGTGCCAAACAGGTTCACATAGTTTGGAAAACTTTTGAATAAGCATCAGTCTTCTGAATACTTATCTAAGACAAACTTCAGAAAACTTTCAACTGCCTCTATTGGAACTAATTAATCCTTTGAGCTAAAGCCAGTGCAGCTGGGTTTATCCAAGGAAGAGAATTATTGCATTAAAAAAAGTTATCAATAAATTTAAAAAGAGATAAGATGCCATATTTAAGAAATAAGTCCCCGATTTTGAAGTCATAGTCATAACAAACCTTATGTTCTATGGAGTTAAGTATTAGACTAGCAGATAACTGTCTATAAGTCAACCTCACCTTTCTGAAATCAGAAGTGCTGGTCCCAGCTCTCAGTGCACCTTATCTAAAGTTATACAACACAAGCAAAAATAATGGTTTTATGCTTTCTCTTGGAGTCTTTTCTCAGAAGAAATCACATTTTTCTCAGTGCCTAAGACACCAGAAGGAGGTGATCATATCAGCTTTTGAGAATGCCAGTGCTCTATTTAATTTTTTTCTGCTGGTGCTAATTGATGGTGAAAGATTTTTCCTCAGAGACGCTGACTTTATGTTTACTTCTACATTCAGTGAAGCTCCCTTATTTTGCTTCTCTGTCAGAGCAACCTATCTCACTATAAAAGTGTTAAAGAAGTAATTTACTCAGCACATGAATGAAATTCGGAACTGCGATGAAGTTGTTTATGTGGACTGGAGTGTTCCCTTCAAAGAATAAATGTGTTTTCTTGACAGCTTCCCCATGTTTTCTTTGCTTGTAAAGTCAAGGAATGGGGGAAGTAAGGTGTCAAAACCATGCAGAGTTGTTCAGAAAGTACTATGTCTAATTATATAGCAGACACTGCTTTTTATTCTGCAGATGAAAGATAACAAATCTTCCCCATATTCCTGACAAATCTGAGTTGTTCCAGTCTTCGATTTTCTTTGCATTAGACCTCAGTTTAATTTTGAATCCCAAATGCTTTCAGAATAGACTTTGGACCTCAACATACCTGGTTAATGCATTTTTTTCACCAGGCTGTTTTCTTTCATTGGTTTTGTTTCTGTGAAACATACTGATTTAATCATGTGTTCAGCTGTTCCCCAGTGCCTCATTTTTTTTTGAACTGGTGATTATTGTATCTACACTTGTTTGTGACATAGACAGTCTTCCAAATCTTGTGGCTCAGGTATACTTACATAAATGCATACCCATGCCTCCCCACTAACAACAACAACAACAAAATCAAATAACATGCCAGTGGAAAAATGAATAATTGAGAAAAGAAAACTTCAACTTTATGAAATCTTCCCCTCTGTTGTAAGACCTTTCCTTATCTGTCATCATGAGGTACCTCATGAGGTCTATCACATTTCATTTTCCTCAGGAAAAATCCTCATACTGCTTTTAATTCACTTTACTTCATGCAGATCTGATTATTATTTTTTCTTCTTCTGGGCAAGTGAAGGTCCACCTTGATGAAAAGATTTCCTCAAAGTCACACTGTTGGTCAAGGCCAGAGCAGAGCTCAGAGCTAAGTCTCAGATACAGGCACACAGACCCTTTTAGGTGAGAGAGAGGGTTTCAGCTGGCAGAGTACACCTATACACTTGGCATCCTTGCCCAGCAATTTATCTCCCTTTCTCATGTAGGTGTTCTAGGTACTTCCCAGTGACTTCAGGGTACAGAACTGCAGACAGGTGGTGGTGAGTCACTCAAACTCACTCAGCTTGGGGCTCATCTCCTGCAACAACCCTCCTCTCCCTTCCCAGGCTCTGCTGCCTCCCACAGGCCAGTTCTTGTGCAATTCTATATCCCTTTCACAGATTTCTTCAATGATTAAAATCAGAGGTGAGGGTTATGTTTTGAAAACATAAAATCATAGCCTTTGAGACTCCTCAAAGAGGAGAATTTTCCAGCATTCCCTTGAGACTAGAACAGCTTGGTTGTTACTTTCTAGTAACAACCCCAAGGTGTGGGGTTTTGTTCGTTTGATTTTTGGGGGTTTGTTTGTTCATGTGCTAACTATTGTATTCAAAGCCAGACCTGAGTTTCAAACCAGAAAGCTCATCTGGAGTACAAAGACATCTCTAATCCAGAATTATAAACATATCTCCATCTATCATGCCTTGTTTATCACGAGATTGCTGAATGCTTCAGGTAGGAGGATAGTTTGATACATCTTATCTTGAAAAAAACCCTAAACTTCCAGATATTTATCTCATCTCGGCTCCAGACTTTTCATTCACCTCTTCTTTTATACGGTTTATTTCCAGTATTGCAGTGAATATCTGTCTTCACGATATATTATGAAAAAGTGAAGGTTGGTCACAAAAGTGAAATGAAATTCTGGTTTTAGCAAAGACCTTTGATCACAGGCATAGGCAGAGTAGAAGGAGATTAATGGAAGTTACCCTTTCCTTGGATTCACCCTTTTGAAGCCACAGGACTTATGCAATGTCCCATATACCCTGCCTCTCTGCTATGAATTAATACGACATTCACATGACAGCAAAGCTCAAATTTAGCCCTTAAAAAGCTGCTTGCTGAGGTCTGAGATGACGTGGGGGGAGTAAAACCTCTCTAATGCTTAAATCCTCCTGCTGCTTCAGAACAGTCAGCACCTCATTAGCCATAGCTCTTTGTTTGATAGGAAATGTCAGCTCGCCACAGGAAATCTTCTACACCCAATGGCAGGAGTATCTGTCCCCATCTAGTGTTCATCCGTCTGCATTAACTCAACTGCCCCACTGTGAAAACTGCAACCTGAGAAGGGGAAGTGCTTGCTCACTAAAGTGTCATCCTCCTACCCATGAGAAGTCAAAATTACATTGTTGTTGCAGTCAAAGGTAGCGGATCACTTACAAACCTGCTTGTGAGCTGCTGGGGCGTTCAGTACTCACCTCTGTCTTGCCCTAAAAGAACGTGAAGTGGCAAAAAATGGTTAGAAAATCTGTCTTTTTACAGTATTCCTCTACCCAAGACCAAAGTTACATTCAGGCTCTTTCTATTGATCATTGTTGAGGGAGTTTCTTAGTATGAGAAGTGAAATGTTTAATTAAGGAAAAATATGGAAACATTTATAGGCATACTTTCCACTGTCATTCCCAAAGTACAAAGTGGGTAAGAGTTACTCAATTTGCCTCACAAAGTGACTGTGAATAAGAGAAATGTCACATCCTTTGTGGGTTGTGAAACCAAGACAATTTCCCCCAAAAACCTTCTGTGTAGTTTAAGGCCATTTGAAGTGAAACTACTAGTGACAGACTACTACCAAGGTAACCCTTGGCTCCAGAGGTCCACCTTTTTGATTAATATCTTGCCCAATCACTTGTAAGAAGAGGAGAAACCTGTGTACAAAGTGCAGGACAACTGATTTATGCTGGTAGAAGTAGAACCTGAAGAGAGTGGTGGACTGCACAGGCACTTTTGGGAAGAGAATGGGTCGCTTCAAAATATTTTTAGAGTTCTGGAGGGTCCTCCAGGCTGCCTAGCTGGAATGGGACCCAGACTGGAACCATTACTGAAGAGCTACTACTGAGCTGTCAGCCACAGTGCCAACATCCGGAGAAACCCAGGATGGATGCAAACACCAATTCTTAGTTTTAATATGGGAGGTAGGAGATAGATTCTGCAAGCTCAATATGTAGTGGATTGTATTAAGAGCCTTTGTGGGAGCCATGGTCTTTATCAGTCACTCTTTGTGAGATATTTTTTAGCCCTATATTCACTAGCTGAAGCCAAAACAGATTTACAGCAGCTCTTAACATGTTCACACATCTCAGTTTTCCTGTCTCACATCCAAAAATCTTCCCAAAACATATTTACCCACTGACAGTCACAGAATGCTGAGGGCTATAAAAGTGTGAGGGATCTACTGCCTTTCATGGTAGGGACCAGAGAAGAAGGAAGCACAGAGGACTTAAATTAAGAAGAAATTAAAGATGATCAGATTGTCTGCTCTGTAGGAGCCTATTAGACCTTCAGGGAGTTCTTGAAGTGCCCAGGTATAGGTAAGTGGCACGCAGGATGCTCCTAGAAGAGGTGTGGGAGAACAAGAAACTCCAACTCCAGCAACAATGTGAGACTCCAGGAAGCCTTACAATTTCACATTCCTTGTTTCATTTGAGAACTAGGCCTCTTTTGTTCATTCTCTCTTCTCTACTGCTTGATGGCTTCTCCCTTATTCTGAAGACTCATCTCAATTATAATCTCCACCACTGAGTTCTTGCTGACCTCCAGTTAATGAGAACAAGACAAAGACCACCCATGAAAATACTGCAAGGGCTGCTGATGTTGGAAATGTCAATGAGTGAAAATAGGTTAAAGCTGCCTGTAAGAAGAGAGGCATCAGCATGGCAATATTCAGCATTTGGTGTAAATTTATTTTTGTATTCAACTCCTCCCACCCACCTTGTCATTCCTCAGGTTTAAAAAATACGTACATTTTGTTAAGATTTTGAAACAGGTTTTGCTGGTTCACTTTCAGTTTGAACATCCCTAGTTAGAATTAAGAATGTCAGGAGGTATCATTTCTCCTAGGTGTTAGAACTAAAGAAGAATAATGTGGACATGAGTTTTACAGTGTATGAGAGCTGAGTTTAAACTTTATAATAAAACCAAATGAGTTTTTCATACTTCTGAATTTCACAAGGACAGTTTCACATGGTATCAATCACAAACAGGCATACTGCAAATGAAGTTGTTTTGGTTAAGCATCCAAATACTTGGATGCATTTAGAAGCCTCCCTGGTTTGGAAATAGGCAAACATCTTCATCAGATTTGGATTTCCTGAACACGTTCCACGGACCTTTTCTTTCAGCCAGCTCAGAAATGGTACAGAATGTGTCACTGGATTGTTTCTATAGTCATGTAACTTGTTGCCAACAGACAGATAAAACATATGGTGTATTTTTTTTTGCTATCTAATAGTAAGACTTGTAATACTAATCATTATTAATATTACTATTACAATGGTGTCAATTATGAGTTTATGCATGTCTTACACATTTCAAATGCTTGAGCTGTGGAACAAGTCTGTGTTTTTTTCTGAACTACATTGCACCTTAATAACATTAACAATAATTCTGTTGAGTAGATAAATATATCCTTGTGAGTATATGTACAATTTAAAGTGAATGTAGTGCTCAGAAATAGGCATTAAGTCTTCATGTCATTCCCAGGATAGTAAAATCACTTGTAGTGGCACTGCTTTCTCATACTAGGGACATATATCTCCAGTCTTTTCCTGGGGAAACATCCTTACCTCTGACAAGAGAGTCCAGTTTCTGTGGCAACTCAACTCTCACCTTCTTTGCTGAAACTGCTAAGAAAATTTACCTGATGTGATTTTGGATATGAACAATGATAATGGCAAAAACGGTAACAGTAGTAGGAGTTAGTTTTGAGCAGTTTGGGTACTGGGAGTCTCACAATGCTTCTTCCCTTGGTTCCATCAACACTCAGTGTACCAATTTGATGTTGTGCCTCTTTATGCAGACAATCTTCAAACAGATTCCATTTTTAATGAAATGAAGCTCTAATTGCTGGAGTACCAGGGGTACCATATAACTGCCATGGGTTAACTAGGATTTTAGGACTTTAGTAGGGAAATACCAAATTACAAACCTCTCCACAAATCCCAGGCTTTTCTTAATCAATATCGATGCCACAAATCACTAATCTGTTTAGTACTTAAGAACATCACATATGGCTTTTACTTTCATGGTAACTCTTCTGCCCTGTAATGTAGGCATAAGGCCCTGAATTAGCTTATGTGTGATATAAGAAGGCAGACTGACTCAAGAGCAACTCATGAAATAATGACTGGAAAAAACAATGATCTGTGGGAATTCTGCCCAGATCTATGAGAACTGCTAGGATCGCTTTTCCCAGACTAATGAGCCTTGGGCAGAAAGAGTTTGAAATGTTGAAACCAAGAGCATTTTTGAGGGAGGACATTTTAGAAGAATGTCTTGTAACTGCATTTTTAACTGTGGAGAATAAAGTGGAACTTTGTGTGTGGGTTGAGACTGTTGGAATCAGGATGCATCTCACCTAACTTCAGATGTCCTCAAGGAACATACTTAGTCTAAACTGGCCATTTATATTTCCTCTGTCAGCAGTAGAGAGAGACAAGTCTACGTTTAGCCCATATAAAAGCCTTCTTGGTGACACCTATTTTAGGATATGGAGCTTTGTCCTTTTAAGTGTCAATCATTCCACACTCAATAGCACCTAGAAAACTGGATTAGACAGGAAAATTATCTTGTAAGCATCTTGACTAAAATTAGGAGAGACTAAGTCTCCTTTTCTGTCTTCCAGGAGAGGACGCTAACTCTTGCATGCTGTGGCCCTGGAGGCCACAGTACACAATTCAGCAGTACAGACTTGCTTCTTGCTGGTATTTGGCCCTTGCCCCTGTGATGGACTGAAGAGGAGAGGTTGTAAACAGGCAGGCTGTATCCATCAAAATGATGCTGTGATCTCTTCCAGTCCCAGGAGGTGTTTCCTGCCTCCTCCTCATGAGAGACCACAGATCTTTTGTTTTTCCCTGCACAACACCCCCATGGAATGAACCTCACAAAATATCAGTGTTTATCAGTGCTGGGACCCCCATCATTGACACTGTAGTTAACTGTACAATTTTTTTTACAATTCTGTTATCACTGTGCATATATCTCCCAAAGACCCATGTCTTCTTCCATACCTTAAGTGCAGATCTCCTTACCAATTACAATTATTTGTGCTAAGTGCCTTGGCCATACAAGGATTTAACCAAAGCATTTGAATAACATGGACAAAGAAGCTGGATACAGGCAGGCATGGTTTGGACAGGGAGCAGACTACCTTAGCCAGCTTTGGAAGGTGATGAATAAAAATAGGTCTTTGTCCAAAGACTCTCTTCTCTTAAATATAAAATAATTGCCTGGGCCAATAAAAAAGGGGATTAATCTCAGTAGTTTTGTAGTCAGTACAGAGAAATAGCCACTCCCTGGAATCTTACCGTAGACAGGCATCTGGCACAAGAAAACTGACTCAACTTTGAAGGTGTCAGTTTGTGCCAGGGTGATGAACTTAAGTGGGATGAAATAACTTATGAGATGATGTGACTAGCAAAACTGGGAATCAGACTTCCCAAGCCCTGATCAAGTGGTGATATCACAAAGCCATCCTTTTTTAATTAATTATTATTTAGCTTTAGAAGAGTTGCTGTTATCATCTATATCTAATTAGCTGTGTTTTTTTTTAGCAGTGAAGGCACTAAGCAAATTGTCTGAATTATTGTTTCCAATCTGTCATGTAATCGATTTTTCAGTCCATAGGAATTAAATATAAATAAAAATAATGTTTTCAGCAAAACCAAAATAACAGTATCAATGTCAAACATTTGACAAATAAAAAGTGTAAATACAGTTAAATTCAGTATTTCAAATGTTTTGAAAAGAAAAAAGAATACCCTGTATTTAAGCATTTGAGTACTTTTAAGACTTGCTAACTTCTTAATGAATTTTTTTTAAGAAACTTTTTCAGGAAGTCCTTTGTTTTCTTGGCAAGTATAAATTGGCAAAAAAAATGGTAGTTGTGCAAAACAACTGAGCTGTGGCATCAAATCAACATTTTTTCCAAAGAAGGGGTTCAATCAACTCCAGCATACTGGAGCTGGAGAAACTGAAAAATGACAGCTGTCCCTAAAAAAATACAATTTGAAATGAATGTGCATATGTATTACAATGTTCAAACTAATATTTAGGTGAACCCTGTAACTCAGTGAGGATCATTTGAAGCAGTGAAAAAAACACTTTCCCTAAAAGAAACATTGGACTCACCACATGCTGTGGCAGGAAATCTCCCAAGCAAGTCTGCAACAGACTTGTCAACAATTTACTCCAACTACAGCAGGTGACTTAGACAAAGAGAAGGGAGGAAGCCTAAAAAAGGTGCTAAACCCCCTCAAAGATAGGAGAAAAGCCAACAAATTCCACTCGTATTTTTCATTTCAAATAGTTCCTTTTTGGTGTCAAGCATCCACCAAAAATGATAGGACCTATCTGGAGTTGTGCCTGAGCCCCTGGGACACTGCTCTGCTCCTACAGCAACAAGTAGTCACTGTTTTCATTCTTTCCCCTTTTTGCCATGAAGTTCAGATCACTGATGTTCTTCTCCACAGTGCAAAAGTAGTATAACAGCCTATCCCCAAGAGCCAAGTAAGTTCCAACTACCAGTGTTAAATCTACACAAAGTGAGTGGTATGGGAGCTTGCAAAAGTGTCCCTGATTTTTGGACCAGGCTCCAACTGTGAGCTGTAAAATGGTAGCTTTTTTTACAAGGTTGCCTTGTAACAACTCTGGATCTGCCCTGTGACAAACCACTTGGAAAAACACCCGTACCAGTGGAGTTGCCAATTTTTCTGGTTTTTATTTTTTTTGCCTTTGAAATAAATTCACTATCTCTGGAATTGTGACAGCAAGTGTGATTATGATCATTTTTCCAGAAAAGTGCAAAGAGCATATGGATGAGTGTTTTGACATTACACACAAACTGGAAAAGAAGATTGCATATAATTATCTGGATGTCATCATCCTTAGGAAAACTTCTGGCATCCTTTCACTCAAAATACTTGCTTCAGCCCAACCTCCACCAATGATTAGAACACATTTTGTGGTGCCAACAGATTGTTTGTAGGAAGTTTGTAAAGAAAAATATAATTGATGTAAAAAAGGAAAAAAATCCCTTTTAATCGGTTCCTCATGCCAAAGATTAGCAGTGATGTTGACGTGTGCAACATAATCAGTCATAATCAAATCCTAGCTGGAATAGTACCTCAGATGTTGTTAATTGTATTCCTATTAGCCTAAATTTGGTTTACCCATTAAGTGCTGATGGAGGAGGCAGAAACTTGTTCAAGATACTCTATGTTTTCTGTTGGCAGCCTAGTCAAATGGATGGAAACACACAGCAATGTAACACACAGTGGCAGATTGGAAATGCCCATAGGGGTTGGATTTCTGTCATGGAGAGTTTGCCTGATCCTCCCTGCTTCTGAACTTAAAGACTTCAGAATGTAGCTGAAAATAATATAATCTCTACCAGACATTCAAATTATCCTTTCAGGATTTAAGTATAAACGATGGAAATCCCTACATCATTCTTGTAGTACTTCATTAAATTCTAAAGGCTTTTCCCTAAAAAGGTACAGAGTCCCTGATATTTCTCTTGGCTTTTCCACTGCTCTGAGATTTAGGTAGCCTGATAGCATGTGCAGTTCAATATTGTTTCAACCTACAGGGTTCAACATCTCTTTTTGAAGTGAAAATATGCTTCCCTGCAACCTCCATCAAGCAGGCAAAGTTCACAGCCCTCTCTGAGACCTCCCACTGTGACTAGGAAGAATTTTTGCGGGAGTTCTCAGATAATACTTATTTTCCTCACTTCGGTTCACAATACTTCTTTTCCCATTTTGTCCTGTGCTCCACTTGCTCCTTCCCCATTTTAAGCTTTTCTGCAATGTTCTATCAATACTACTTGCCCAAAATTTATGAAATAATATATAGGGAAATATAAAAAGCTAGCTATGGTTTTAAGAAGGAAGAAAACTTGGCAAAAACCCTCTTGAAAATGTAGTGTCAGCAGGGAAGTTGCAATCACTTCAAATGCACATTTTTCAAGATTTGAGGCTTACACACTTTAACACAATGTAAGTTCATGATCATGCTATGGTTCGCCATATGCAGTTGTTGTACCTGGCTTCACACTCTCATTTCTCCCTCCTTTTGTTCGAGAGAACCCCATGAGAAATGCTCATAATTTTTCAAGGAAGGGCAGTTTCAATGTTTTTGCTTCTCTTCCACAAGTGGTCTGTAGACCAAAGCACATGACATGACCTCTGCATGCTGCTGGAGCATAAATAGAATATAAATAATAAAAAGACTGTGTAGTGTCAAAAAAGTACCTCCACCAAGTGTATGAGAACTTACTAATCATTTAGGGGAACACAACAGTAGCTGAGGTTCCTTTATGGAGGAAAGTATGCTATCAAAACCCTTTTTCCCATAGGTTAATAATGCTCGTAAACCACACAAAGATTATGCCATAACTAAGATGAAACTGTCACAATACATAATGCTAAACTTTGTTTCTATACACTTCCTTCCCAAATCTAAAGTATATAGGGTGACTGTGCATGCCCCTTCTATTGCCAGATGCTGGCAAGAAATAGCACCTGCTTCACAAGATTACTGGGTAACTGATAGCAATATCTCATTTAGATCAGCATTATAAATGCAGAGGCCCATTGCTCTGGCCAGAAATTGACATCTATTGCTAAGAAGGTATCATTTGACCATTTCTTCTAGCTTCTCAATTTTATTTTGGGCCTGTTATCCATGGCTCTGATACACATTTTACATTTCTCTGAGGTTAGTAAACTACAGCAGCAATGTTTTGCATCATGCCTCTTACTGCTGCATTTCCTGCACCAGACCTAGGACAGAACATGTATGAACCCAACCAAAAGTCCCCATAGCCAGTGTCCTTCTCCAGGAGTGGTCAATGTGGATAAATAGAGAAAAGTATAAATATAGAGGAAGAACACAGAAGTATTTTCCAAGAATAATCTGCCTTCCTATGACAGTTTGTGGTGAGGCACCTCTTGAATAAAAAATGTTACCTTTGTATATAATTCACCTCTAGATGGGTTTTTCTCCCAGACTAGTGCAGAAAACATCCAAGTCAGGAAGGAAAAAGTTCTGTTAAATCTAGTACCCTACCTATCTCACAAATAGTTTGTGGCATTTTTGACCTTGCTACTAGCACCTTTAGTAGCTATTACACCATGTATCATGATGAGTACCATTCCAAACAGTGTTTAACAAAATTGAGAACACTTTTTTCTCCACTTGTTTTTGTGAATGTGCTTTTTGGTTTTTTCAGTTCCATTTTAAACATCATCTTGCATAAAGAGGGATCATAAGAAAATTATTTGTAATACATATTCCTTGTTTTTTTTTAAAAAGTCTCTATACAGTAATCATTTGGAAACATAGATTGTCTCAGTTTTGCTCTTGAAACATATCTCAAGTCTAGTTGCTAAGTTGCTCTTTCCTGTCACACATTGTACTGATTCTGTAGCCAGGCAGTTGAGTACCACCTTCTATTTGCTGCTATTTTGCCCGTGTACAATAACAAAATCCATGTAAGAATGGCTCAGCACAATTCATTCTGGCTCAGCACAATTCATTCTGGCTCAACAAGAAGCCACTGTCCCTCTGGTGCTCTGGTGCAACAGCAGTTACCCACAAAACCTCAACGCTCTCATCTTAAATCTTTTTCTTTTGGTTCCAAGTCCAAGAGGTCTTTAAGACTGGTGACACCACAAACAGGCCAAGAGCCTTCTAAGCAGTCATGTCAGAATGCCCAAGATTTTCTTGGATTATCTCAGTACTTAGGGATTTTTCTTTTATTTGTACTGCATGAACACAGTCATTTCCAGTAGAGAAATGATGATGCAGAGTACAGAAACACTAATGTTAGCCTTAAATTTACACCATCTACACCAAGATACGCTTAGACTGTCACAGCATGTGATGCTTTTTATCCACACAGCCAAAAGAACTCAAGTTGTCTGCCCAGCCCTCCATCCCCAAACACACTGGGCTTTAGCAAGGCTCCAATATGGTTTTAAAGTGTTCAGACCTTCGAGAAGAAAGTCCTTGCCTGTCTGCTCATATTTTTTCTTGGTTCAATCACTTTTACTTTCTACCAAAATGCCACTGATGTGCTACAAGAAAGGGGCTGAACTACCATGTGAACAATCTGGTTAGCAAGCTGTCATTAACTATGCTTAATTTCCTCTCCAGTTCTTTACTCGGCAATCTATGGGAGACCTTCCTCTGCCAGTGTTATGGTCTGTGGAGCAGTAGGCAGTGTTCCTTAGGAAAAGTCAGTATATGCTGGTTTGAAAAGAAAGCAGGAGTCGTGAGTTCTTGAGTCATTCACCAAGGAAATTAGATATCATAATTGTTAGTTACATCATCCTTTTCCTCTGCTACCACATACTACCCTATCTACCTCTTCTCCCAGTTTCACAGACTCTCTCTGAGCACAGCAGCTGCTGCCCAAGATGTTAGGAAAGACTTAATGTCTCTACTTTGTAACTTTATTTTTGTCTCCTGTTTGTTAGTATGGGACACAGAATTTTGCAGACTTTATCACTAAAGTGAACCTGACAAATGGATTTCCTGTCAGTAGGGCTTTTGTCAGTATAACATTGTCAGAAATGGCTTTTATGCTGTATTTTACACAGCACAAAGATTTTTATGTGAAACTTTTGAAGTTAGGATGGACAGTTTTCTTTCATTCAGGAACACAAATACAAGAGGGAAAACTAGGAGAAAAAATAACAATAAATCCTTTAAAAATGTTTGTTTTTTTTTTTTTTTTTTGTTGACATCAATGAAACTTATACTTAAGGAAACAGAAAATTTATTTTTTTCCTTAATGAATTAAGATCATATTTCAAAAGGATCTGGGGAAAATGAGCTGTGAATCTCATTCTATAGACTCAGTTGCTGAAATGAGATAGATGCATTTGCAGGTATTAGGAAGACCTACACAGACTGCTTTCAGTGTTCCCCCTGTGCCCTGTTAAGCGAGCCAGTCTGCTTCCAGAAAATGTCTTCCACTTCCAAACAAAAATGGTGGGTTCTTCTGAGCACCCGACATCCAATTGTCCAGCTACAACTTCTCCAAGATCATGGGACAGAGTCCTGGCTTTGATGTGCTGAATCTCAATTCAGTGGCTCCCAAAAAGCAATCAATAGAGATTTCAAGCATAATGAAACAGGTCAAGTGCTTAAGTATTTCCGAAAACCCAAGGAAAAGTCGGTTACACAACACCTTTTGAAATCAAGCCTCTGGTGTGCCAATGTTGGTAGTGGTGGCATGCAATATTGGGTGAGATTTTTCCAGCAGCTCTTCAGGATCAGACACTTCCTACACTTTGTCAAGTCTGGCTTTTAGGCATTCCTAAAATGCAGGGGGGATCAGGAAAAAATCTGTGCAATGAGGAACTTGCCATGTGGTGAAAGGAGCTCAAACTAGGTCCCTCCCTGAACAAAAACAGATGGAAAAATACAGACAGACCACATCAGTGCTCCATGACCTACATCAAACCACCCTCCTAAACATCTCCGAAACCAGTCAAGAACCACATCAGAATAAACTTCCTATTGCTGAGATCTGTCAGACCGACAGCTTACAAGCATTGGGGCATGACCCAAAAGTGGGTCACCAGAGGACACCCAACTGGGTTTCATCCCACCAACTGAAAGGGCAGTAAATCCCTGTGGTTGCTAAAACCAAGTTGGAATTTTAAGCCCAGTGAGAAGGAGCAATTCTTTCCCTCACCCACACCTTCCCTTCCTGCTGTAGCTGTGCTTGCCCTGGATTCCATCTTCACTTGCCCACAGCAAAGTAGACGACCTGCTCTTCAGCTGCCCTCTCAGCTCCCCGTTGTTCCTGTTCAGCACTGACAAAGTGCCTGTATGATGCCACAGTGCTGTGTCAGAGCAATGTTGCTCAGGTGCTGAGGAGGACAGAAATAGCCCCATTCCATCCCTATGATTTGTCAGGCAAGCAGCCTCCAGGGTTCCTCACCTTGCAAACTCAGGCAAGGTGGTTTCTGGGGCCTCAACACATGCTTAAGATCACCAAAACCACTTGGTTACATGATTATGATTCCCCACATTAATGCCTGACTACTCATAAAGTAGGACAATGTTTATATTAGATATGAAAACTTATAATGTTTCTACTTTTGTTAAATGGGAGGAGGAAGATATCAAATGCAGTCACATATGAACAAAGCAAGAGCTTCCTGGCCAACCCTAAGAGCATATGAATAAAAGATTTAATGAAAAAACATAAGAAAGTTGCTAGGCCACCAATCAAACCATGAAGTTCAGCATTAGAGAAGCCTTTTAGTATTTAACAAATAGAGCTGACATTTCTGTAGCTGATAAAGGACTATCACAGCAATTACATATGGACTCTCTCAATGGAACAGATGGGAGATTTGTTTTTCAGACTTTTCTGCATAGGGGCAAGGCAAAGTGCAGCCATTTCTACTTTATAATAGTTGTTTTAATAAGTACCAACAAGAAAAATGAAAAAAAAAATAGAAATAGTAAGAATGTTTACTTGCCTGGAGCACTGTGTCCCTGTGGTAATTGCAATGCAAACAGAGAGTGAAAAGAGTGTTCCTGTTTCTGTTTATATTCTAAAGAAATGGGCAGATAATAGTACATGAGGCAACAAGACAGCAAAATCTGAAGCAGGGTTTACAACACATCAACTGTTGTTTTTCCCTGAATATCATGTTAGAAACTCCAAGGCAAATCCTGCTGTGTCACAGCTGCTGGCACCCTACTAGATTCCAGTAGGGCAGGGATGGTTATTGGTATTTGTGTTAGAAGCACAGAAAGCACTCTTAGTTCCCTAAAGTGAGAATCGTACCTAATGTCGCACTAATACTGCTCTTTTCTCTACTAAACAGCTTTAGGCTCTAGTCTCAAGTGTTTCCTAGGTTTTATGGTTTTAACTTACTGTGACATCCCTCAGCAGCTGAAGCACAGATAACGCTATCTTGCAGATAACAAGCATGCATGTGGGTAATCCATTTAAGTTCTTTCCTAGATTATCTTCTGGTAGTAAATGTACTTAAAAATTAATCATCGTTTCTATTGTGCTCTGCTCAGAAAATCCATGCTCTTCTTATCAGGAGTCAAAGAAAGCTTTTCCAAACATTAAGATAAGTATGGGGAGGTGTTTCAAACATTGCCTTAAAGGAATTCATTAGTATATACTTTGTATGACTAAGCCTCTCTGTTTCACTACTGGGCTCTGGATGTCTACATTGACACCATATAACTGTGGCTCAAACCCACCCTGCCCCTTGTCTGACATTTCTCCTGCCGTGTACCCATGCTTGATGTGGTTTTTATGGTGTTCAGAAGGTATTAATGAGGTCTTGATGTGTTTTGTTGCATCAATGATACAGTTTGCTTGAGATTTATATCAGTGTTTTCATTAGGTTTTTTTTGTCAGGGAGAGATCTGTTTTGAGTTCCTGTCAGTTGCATGCATACATATTCATCATTGCTAGGAACAGCTTATGATTTCCTGGGATCCTGAGAAAAGCAGGAAGACATCCAAGATTTGAAAATATTCTGTCTTTGAAGAATAAATCAAAGAAACATATGATGTTTAAATTATTTTATCTGAAAGGCAACAGTTTTCTCAGAAGAGCTCTAGAGTCATGCACAAGCATAGTGACACACGCAGCTCAATGCAATACAGATCTGTATGGCACAGACACATGAGAGGTAGAGAGCTGCCATGGCAATTTGTCAGGTGCACCAACCATCTTCCTGTCATAGGATACATAAACAAACCAAAAAAAACTCAGTGGGGCCCATTTTCTCACCCTTTGGTAAACTCATTTCAGATCTCCCATTTTAAGAAATCTTGCTTTTTGGGGTGGCCCTGGTGATAAAAATAAAACCTCTGCTCTTCCCCTCCTAACTCCATAGAATAAGATGAAAAATCATATTCCTTTATTCTCTACTTCTTTTCATTATGTACTAGAGAATATTCCTCTGGTGTCTTTTTGCTGCCTGATTAGACACTTTTTGTCTGCTCAGTGTAGCCACTGAAGATTAATTTGAGCTGATTTAAATTAAACCCCCATTACATTATGCTCAGTTGAACAGATTTTTACTGAACCATGTTGATGCTATTTATTTATCTTCAATACCCAGCTCTGGTTATGTGTGACAGAGTTTAACCTGTAGAAGATTTACTGTAGTGAGTTTAAACCCTAGAGGATGGCAAAACTCTATGTTGTACTGACCATGCCATGCCACGCCATGTCATCACATACTGTCCTAATTCCTTTCACTCCCCAGAACTACATGTTCAGTAGTGTCTCTGCATTTGGGTAAAATTGAGAAGTCCATTGCCCCTCTTTGGAGCTGCATATAAATTAACCACAGACACTGTTCTATGGGATCTGTCTCACCTTCCTTTGGTCTCAGTGTCAGCTCTCATACCTCACCACCCCTTGAACTTGTGCAGCATAACATGGATGGAAGAACCAATGCTAGACACATAAGTATGATATACACAGTGTACTTTCAAAACTCTTTGGTGCAAAGCCAGCACTGGATTGTTGAAAAGCATGATAGAAAGCTGTTACTTACTATATTCCAGCTGCTGTCATAAAAAAAATCATGCTGCTTTAAGTAAATGCTAGTAAAATATCACATTCCTTCCTTCAGTAATAAATTAAACAGTTTGTGAAAATATTACAGAATGAAAATATTTGGGAGGATCTGGTTTTTCATAAAACAGCTGGGCCCACAAGTTTTGCAATGTACAGCACCATCTCCACATCTTTTGAAGTAGAGCATAGTGGTTAATACCCAGCTGGCTGTTTTTATCCTGGCCCACTCCTCTCCACAGAAGCCTACTGGATGGATAATCTCAAAAAGGAGAGAAATAGAAAGTATAGATGTAATACAGATGATAGAATTAGAAATTAAAAGCTAGGAGATCAAGAGATCTAATGCATATTCATAGAAAGCGGCTCCCTTCGTGTATTTCAGATATCTGCACTAGTTTCTGTGCTGACCCAGTACTGTGGTATTAGATATCCCAAATGCATGAAATCCTGTTTTCTTCTCTCTTTGAAGTTGTGGCATGACTTCAAGGGGAAAAGGAAAAGGCTACTAGAGCTTTTGAAAGGCTTACTGAAGGATCTGTAAAATTAGTAATTATTAATATTAATTAATAATTACTTTTGTAAATACAAAACATAAAAAAAGACTGAGGTCTATTGCAGAGGAAATGCTCGCTGGAATACTAGGTTAACTACAGCATTGATCTTGTGCTATATGTGTAGAGTTAGGCTAGAAAAGAGATTAAGCAAAAGATCTGTTAATTCGGAGCCCATCTTCCTGAAAAAACAAGAGATCAAGCCAAACTGAAATTGATGCCCGGTGACTTCAATGATTAGATCATAGTCTCATGATACGAGGCACATCACATAGTAAACTGAGCTAGGGCCAAGAATAATGAACAGAGATCTCATTAACTGAGATTCTGCAAGTTCTAAATTTTACTAAATCATTTTAATGTCACCTCTCACCACTAAGTGGCAAAAATAATACAGTGAAAGCACTCTCTATTTGCAGTACCAGATGTGCCTAGCATACTCCTTAGGAGTCCACAGAGATTATAAAAATACAAGCAAATATTTTTTAATCAGACCCAATTAATTTATTCTTAATCTTTTCCAAGTTTTTTTCAAAAATAATACTGATACTGTCCCTGGAATTTTTTTATCACACACAGGACATAATTATTTTTAAAGCTATGGGAATGCATATGCAAACATGCTTTGCAAATGTGTAGAAAGTATGGGCAAGGTTATAATTTAATGTGGACTAAATGGAACAAATTCTAATCTTGCAGAATACTTAAACTAGCTTGCTGTTCTGTGTAACAAACAATTTTGGTGTGCCACAATGTTTCAGTGAATGATAGTTTAAAATTTTGGGAGCAGCAGACTTATGGTGTTCAAAACATAACCATAGTAGAAAATCTGTGGCTATGCCAAAAAACCTTTTCACATTGTTTATCTATATCTGCTGTCCACGTTTGCTTTGCAGGTATCCTTCTAGTCTGATCCTTTTAAAAGTAAATCCACCAAGGAGAAATGTCACCCAGAGTTGGAGAATCCTTTTAACAGGAAGGAGGAGCATGGAAACATTTAACAGGGAAATGGAGTATATCATTCCCATGCTAATGAATAAAGTGAGAGCAAATTTATGTAAATACAGCCCAAGTTACAAAGTTTATAATTTCTGTCTCTGGAAGCTGCATGCAGAATGAGCTGTAGACTGAATTATGATCTAGCTCAGCATTAACCACCTGGTGTGACAGGAAAAGGTAGTTATGTAAAACTGTGTAAAATTCAGTCTGCTTTTAACCACATTTTATCAAGGCATCTTTTACTTAGGGGTATTACTTCTGGCCTATCAGACATTCTCATAGACTAGAAATTTTGCTACATTTCAGGGAGAAGTTACATCAACAATGACTGGGTGAGACCCAACCCAGCAACAGCAGCAACAATAACAACAAAAATCATACTCCACAAGCTGGAAGACTACCTATTCAAAGATTATTTGAATTCTTAGACCAGGAATAACACCATGCTAGACTTCCTGCAGAATGTAATTTTGTTTTAAACATGTTGATAACTCTTACACAGACTTTTTCTTAGGAGGCCAACCATGTCACATCCTCTACAGCAAAGGAGAAAGTGGATTTCAATCACTGGCTCCTTCTTCTTAGGTGACAAAGACCTGTGAAGCTAAATTTAAGCATTTCCTTCCTTATTTCCAGATAATTGAACTTTAACTAAAGTGAAGGTAGAAATCTCTCTGGAAATAACAGTAGATTTTAGTTTTGTCAGAATTTTCTTACTAATGAACAGTATACTGAGACACTGAGTAAGTGTGGAACATTACAGAAATCAGGAGTAACTTTTCAGCTCTTCTCTCTGAAGCTGGTGTCTCCTCTATGAGTTCAGGAGGAGAGAGGAATTCTCCTTGGGGGGGACTGCTGGAGGACAATATTTTGTGTTTGGTGTTTCAGGTGGTAAGTGATCTGTGATGATCCAGGGAGCTTATTCCAGAACCCTCCTGACACTACCACCCTCTGTAAAAGTTCTGCTGGATCCTGTGACCGCAGTTGTAACCCACAAACACTTTGAGCAACTCCAGACCAGCTCTGCCAGGAAATTTATGATGTGCCTTATAGGAAATAAATCTTTTCATGTTTGGAACAGTCTACTTCAGTTGTCAACATCAGAACAGTCTGGAAATCAAAAAGAACAGCAGAACCACAAGCAATTATCTTGGCTCTTTCATTAACTGAAACTGCTGAGTTAAGTAACAATTAGGGCTTTATCCTCTGTAGTAAAATGAGCAGCTTGTCAGGTTTCCTGTGAAATTTCTGCTTTTTTATGAAACTATACCCATGAGATGCGTAACACTGCTTTTTGGCTGGTGTGTTATGGGCACCTGTACGACCCTCTGCCCACGCTGCATGTGAGGCAGGGAAGACAGGCACACACTGACCAGCCAGGGTCCTGAGCAAACAACAAATCCCTCCCTGGCACACAGAGACCAGCCCTCAGTTAAGGAGACTGTCAGTGGGAGCTGCAAAGATACCTGAGATCTTCAGCTCCTCTTGAAGTCACCAAGATTCAGAGAAGAGCAAGATGCCTGTGGAATGGAATACCCTCTCTGTATCTTGACGTGTGTCTATCTATAATCTGTTTTTCAGCTGTCCATTCAAAATGTAGTGACTGCAAACGAGAAGGAAAGGCCACTTTTCCATTTACATCAGGCCTGGTAGAATCTCACTACGACATATCTGCATTATCAGCACGGCAGCATATAAAAACAAAACTCTTTCATGTATTTCTAAAGAACTGTGTTTTGTTCTTTGTAATTAACTGACTTTTGTGCATGTAAACTAACTATACAGTCATAGAGATTAAAATTTGGTTATATATTTCAAACTCAGTTCCTTGAAATCAGTGCAGCCACTGATACTAGCAAAAGAAATAAAAATGTTCCTCCTCTTGTGAGAAAAAAATCCACAACAGATGCATGTATTTTACATTTACATGAGTCTCTTACATTTGAATATATTCACAACCCAGAAAAATGGCAGTCATAATAATTATACAGATAATTGCATCATACTCACAATAAAGATGTTACTTGGAAACAATTCAATTTTTTGACAAAAGCATATGGCATTTGTGATCTCATTATTCATAAATTAATGTCAAGCCTTTGATTCAGTATTGGAAGAGCCATATGTTCAAATTTGTCTCTTACAAATCCAGTGATGATCAACACAGACATTCACAGTAATAACATCAAGATTTAAATACATCATATGTCATGAAAAACTGTAAAGTCTGGATGCTTATCCTATCTCTGTAACAGAACCATCTGAACTTCATACATTTGCAAAGCTGGTCTGGAAGTACAAAGGAACCAATATTCACATAGAAGAAACTGATTGTGTTATATTGTAAATTATTCACTGCAAGATATCTGTCTCTTACTGTTCACTCTTTGAACCACGAGATAAATTTAAACTAACCACTCTTTAATCAATGTGTTCATTACTCCTAATTAGAGTCACATAAAAATTAAAAGCAATCTACAACAACAGCAGAACAAGTAGATCCCCTGAGCTATTACTCTTCTACACAACATTTTTTTCCGTATAAATTATGGTGCTTCTTAATTAGCACCTGTTTCCATGATCTTGGCAACATCCATATATATAAAGTTTTGTTCATACATTTGTTTTGTAAGTTGCTTCTGAGCTCCTTTCTTTTTCAGTTTGAAAGAACAACTAAGCTTATGCATACAAGAAGCAGCATCATCATGCAATTTACAGGTGTACCTGCAATTTTTTACATTGAGAACTGTCAGATTAGGGGGTTAAAACAAATCCATATAACAGTAAATATGATATTGTAAATATTACTGTATAACTTCATTCCTGCCACCAGATCACAAAATTGATTAAAGACTCTAGATATTTTCTTTTAAAAAAATCCTTAGGGAGTTTAAGTATTGCATTGGGAAAGCTTTAGATACCTTGCCTGAGTTTTGTGCCCTCTATAAATCCTCAACTAATATAAATCCTCCCCAACATGCTCCTTGCCCAGCCATATACATTTGCCTGCTCCCCAAGGAAGTTGATCAGTGTCTAGTTTCCACTTCGCAAATCAAAGCAGCCAGTTATTTGTTGCTAATCAAATACATGTTTTCTTATGACAGCAGCTGTTCCAATGGACCTCAGAAAAGCTCAGGTTGTTCTTAGGCCACAATTTGGATAGCACTGATGGAAAATTCCCTGAGGGCTGTAATTTTCAAGACAAAGTGTTCATGTAGAGGTGCAATCAGTGAGAAACCGACAGGATGCAGGTGCATTGTATCTGCAAGCTCCCCACAGCAAGATACATGACCCAGAATCAGTTGGTTTAAAACTGTGGCTCTTTCAGAGTGCTGCCTGTCTCCCAGTGCCATTACTTATCTGTTGGGAACCTGAATCCCTGTACAAACAGAGCAGCTGACAGTGAGACAGAGGATTACAGGCAAACTCACAGGTACCTGTTATTCTTAGTCAACTTCAACAACACTAGACTTTTTGTAATAAAGCTGGGCACCAAGTGCAGACTGTGCCCAATTAAAGTTCCCGCAGGTGAAACAACAACAGTCTGGGGGAATCAGCCTTGCCAGTAAATTATGGTATGACACATCTTTCTTGTAGAAACAATTTTCACAATAAAAATGGGCCCAAATACTGGCCAGGTTTGGGCTGAAAGGTCTGCTGATCATCATTTGTTCAGTGGGTCAGGAATGCTTTGGGACAGTCTGTTCTGCTTCTCCTTTGCAAAGCAGATTGTCTGCAGTGGAACACAGATGTTTACAGGTTGTCATAACGTGAACTGAATCTCCTATCAAATTATAGCCCTCAGTCCACAGAGTGAGTGTGCCACTTCAGCTACATTTCAGTGTGTTTTCCATGAAAGCTATGGTATTTAAGTTTGGGTCCACCCTGAGGATCCTTACAGGACATAATTAGAAGGGTTGTGTCTTGCCCAGGGTCCCACCACCCAAGAACCATGGGCAGGCTGCAGCCTTTCAGGGTAGTGTTTCCAGGAATGTCTTTGATGTGATTTGCACTCACAGAGGTGCATAGTGTGAGCGCAGAGGTTCAGACCATCTGCAATGTTTGTGCAAGTGGGCATAAGGATAAAAAGTCTCTTTGTTTCCTGCCCTCATCTGCTCCCACACTCAGCTTTCAAATGTGGGTGCTGGATTCTGATGGCGCTTTTCAGCACCTACAATAACGTGACTGATGCACTTTAGGATTAAACTGTGCAGCCTGTTTACCAGACTGAGATATTTTGCGTAGAGTCTCATGATTAAAAATTCATCAGATATTAAAAGTTCAAAGTGGTCTCAAATTATCTGCATCTCGAGAAGGATTTTGCAAGTGAGCACATTAGAGTTTCATTTCTTCCTCTGCCACCACCAATGAAAGCTTCTTGTTGAAATTTTCTTGCCTAGAAAAAGGCAAGAAAAATTTCATCATTCACTGTATCAAATGTGCCATGCACAGCATCATAGTGCTGAGTAGCCTGAAGCCATTATTTTGTTATGATGCTCTATTTCATTCCAACATATCTCTCTGCTGCCTCAGGAACAAGGTTTCACCCAAAGATCAGAACTTTTTTTTATCAGAGGGTTAGTAGCCTGGAATGAATGATACTTTGTTTTCCTTTCACAGGAAGGTCAGGGAGTGCATATCTGCCTCACCAGATTAAGAATTAACTGCTAAGGCACCCGATGCTCAAAGGAAACAATATATTAGTGCAAAAATCACAATCATCATTGTCTTCACTCTGCAACTTCCAAATATTTGCTCTTGATAATTTCTTCATCACCAAAATTTCAGAATTTATATCCTTACCCCTGTCTAAAAGACACAATTGAAGGCAAAAAGACAGCCTTCATTGTAGTAAAGCTCTTACTAAATGGCTCTTTCTCAGAATATCAAGTGTTAATTGATTTTAAACTAATGAAATAAGCTATCATTTTTTTTCTCACCAGGAAGAAGAGAGGGAGAAGTTGCACCTCTTTAGCTGTACCTTTTTGTTTCACCACAAAACAAATGTCCTCCCTGTCTCAGTGCTAATAACTTAAGGTACTGCTCTGCACTCAGAACCTCCCACAAAGGGAGTGCTGCACCATACCCTGCAATAAGTACAGGGGGCAGGGACAGGTGAGTGTAGAAAACTTATGGTTCAAATTCTCCTGGGTATGAACAGCCCAGAGAAAAGGGTGCAGGGGTTTGTGTGTTCCTGGGGAGCTCATGGAAATTTGCCTTGAACGTATCTGTCTTGGACATCGACATCATGCGCCACAGCTACCTAAGCTAATCGAGGTTTGGGTTGTCATTCCTTAGGCAGGACAATCTTCAAAATCTTAAAATCTTAAGACTTTAAATCAGTAACTTTGTCTTTCCATATGTTTCTCAGTCAACCTAACGTGTAATTTCCAGTTAAAATGAATTTGGCTTTGGGATAACAGAGAAAGATAATCAAGGCAGCTCATTATCGCACATCAAACTCCTCCCTTCCTCTGGGTTAACATTCTCTGGCTTGGGTCTGATGCCATTCTAAGTGTTTCTGCTGCTAGATATTGTTTTTTTTTCACTCTCTCACACTCCTCTTTCCCTAATAATAGGGTTGTTTTACTTGTTCTCATGTAACCATAGTATTGTTCTGTCACTTCCACCCATGCAAAAAAAAATCCCTTTGCAATGGAAAGAGGTGCTGCAGGGAGAAAGGAAAAGACAGCAGAATGGTCCTGAGATGAAATTCATGAGTGCCTCAAACACATAAACCCAGAGGCTGACTTTCATGAGTCCCTCACACCTAAAGGAACATGTGCAACATTTCTGTTGGAGGGCGCTGACATAGAGAACTGCAGTGCAGAAGTTCTATATAGCTTTGGGTCATAGTAGCAAGCTCTAGAGCATGGACAGAAGGTTTACATTGCCCAGCCCAATATTGCTGAGGTGTCCAGAGGCCATTGGTTTGCATGGTGGGGCTGTCTTTCTCCCAGAAGGAAGTTTTAATATCATTTTTTAGCACATTTAGCAGAAATCCTTTCACTTCAAAAGAAACTGATGTTGACCACACGAAAATATTAGTGATTACTCTCTGGCTGTAGAATAATAGTAGTAGTAGCAATAATAATAATAATAATAATAATAATAATAATAATAATAATGTTAATTAGACTCATTTGCAGAATGAGGCGAACAAGGTCACATAAACCCACGAAAATGTCACCTTATAAGGTGGCCGAGAATGAGGAATTCTGACCTTTAAGACTGAATGAAGCCCTCAAAATGTGAATGCTTTTGCTAACCCTGTATACAATATAAACTCCCAATAAATGGGCACTGGCTAAGGAAACAAAGAGATCCTGGGAATGAGACGGCTGCTTTTCTCCCAAAGAACCTCCTGATATCAAGAGAAGTGAGTGGTCTGGAAGAAAATTTGTTGATGTCTGTCTTCCCCGAAGGTACTTCAAACAGTAAACGAACACACAAGATCCCATGTTTATTTTCTTTTAAATATATTTTTGAAAATATTGTGTGATCCAAAATATGTGTTTTTCAATTTTTCATGGCCCGGCCGTGAGTGATGTATTTTATCCATATTCATAACAGTGTACAAACTTTCTATTCATAGCTCTCTCCACAGCATAAATTTGGGTGGGCATGCTGGAATTTCCTTCTGCGGCATATGGTAATCCTTTACCTGAGGGCTTGCTCCAAATAAATGTTTACATTCCTCTGACAGCTCACTTGAAATGTAAAGGAACAAGGTATGTGAGTCTTCCATTAAATAACTGACTGCATTTACATGTTTGGGGGAGGAAGGCACATAGCGTTCCAGCACTGGACTGGCTGCAGGAATGTCCAACCTTGTTTCCTCTCATAAATATTTCATAATAGAAAGAACATTAAAAATATGCCAATCCAAACTGCGGATTGACCCTTCCAACTCCAGGCACCAGGAGGGACTGAAATAAACACCACAAGTAAGCAGTGCCTGCAGTGGGCAGTCACCCGTGGAAACCACAGCCTCCTCTTTGGTCCTGGGGACCATCGTTTCATTTGGAGGCTATTCCAGGGAGAGCTGGCTGAAAGGGAGTGTGGTGGGTGGCAAGGGTCACACATCAAAGGTGCAAAGAAAGGTGGAAATGATCTGGAGAAAAACTTCCTAATCTGGGATAGGGTTTCATTTTATTTTACACAGTTCAGGCAAATGATGTTTTTACTGATGTAGATGAAAGAATGCCTCAGCAGCTAACAGTGAAGAAGGAAATAGGGAAAATGTCTACACATAGTGATTAGATCCAATTACTGAAGTAAACGTGCCACTGTTTGCTTATTAGAGTGCCAGGTCTACTTGAGCTCCTGTGATTGCAGCTAGTCATATGGGGTTTCTTTAACCTTTTAATAATTATTCATACCACCAAGGCTATTCACTTGGCCACTCTCCTTTAAGCTACTACCAGACTGGGGCTGGCATGTTACCAGCACATCCCCAAGAGAAAGAGCAGCACAGGAAGTCAGGAGTTTGTTATTCCGCAGGAATCCAAACCCACAGCTTTCTCTGGTCACTCCTGCCCACCTTCCTTGGCAATTGAGCTCTAATAAGATATCCTTCAGCTGCCTTTGATATCCTTTACTGAGGGGATATGATGTTTAGCCCTGGCAGGAAGGTAAAATACAGAGGCTCTTTCTCCTCCATTGCTCACATTCCTGCACAGTGAATAATGTCACTTTCCTAGTTACAAGTCCTCTGTTTCCCGTAAGTGCTCATCGAGAGGCCCACATATTGACTATTCCTCTCAATTGCTATCAAGATCACTCTCATGCCTCTCTAGAAGGGCACAAAGAGCTTGTGCAAACTGAGTAGAAATCAAATTAGTATTGGTCTAGGCTGACAATATCCCTCAAAAGCTGAGAAGTGCCTAAGTGGCATCTTTTCCAGGACACTTAGAGACTGATATGTACCCAACAGCTTGTCTTAAAATGAAGAAAACTTCATGGACATTAAATGATTTACACTGGCATAAAACTAGGGGAAGCAAATGGACCCTAGAAGCTACAGTAAATGATGATTACCAGAATAATAAACCCCAGCCTCTTCACTGAGGAACAAAATTTCCTCTGCAACCTTTAAATTTGGGCGGAAACAAACCAGACCATGTGAATGTACACAATTCCCACTAGAATCTGATAGCACATTTGTTCAAGCCTGGATTTTACTCTTCCTTAATTGTCCTACACTGGTAATCTCCCATAGCGGCTCATGCATATCAGTCCAACCTTTAGATCAAAGCCTCCCAGACAACCCGTACAGCATGTCCCCAAGGTTGGCAGTCTGAGATTAACTTCTTTTTTCTAATGATGGAGTTACAAATGTTGACATCTTAAGATTTCAGTTGAGTTTTTCTGTAGGATTTCCTTGTATATGTAGAAGTTCCTCTGTGGTTAGCTGGTGAGCTCTAAAACCCATCCACAGTCCTTTACCAAACAGCTTCAGAAAATCATTGCAAAGGGGAAGAACAACCTTTAAAACTGGGCTGCAGTGTATCTCTATATTTGGTTTTGTAATCTTAATGAGGATATAGAGACACACCTCCTAAATAATCAGGACATTTCAAGGCATGTTCCTGTAGGTTTCAACACACTTTTCACCACATAGTCGGTTTCATACAGTTGTCCCCACAGAAGTGGAATTTAGAGCCCTATCATTCCAAAACATTCATCCAGTACATGGATAATGTTCTATATCTACAGCCTGCCTGCATCACCATTAAGTCCCATCAGACCTGCACTTCAGGCTTCCATGTAACTCTTGTGTGGCAGAAGCAAAGGGAAGGGGCTGCCATTTTCTGCTCTCAGGAAAAAAATCCACTCTGGGGACTCTGCATTTGAGTGAAAAATCATCACTGCATGATAACATAAACATCTGGTCACACAACCTCCTTTCTTAAAAGAGAGCTGGGTCCTGCCCCCCAGACACACAGGGGAAGCTAGGTAGTCTTGTATGGCAACACTGAATTACAGATTAAAAGTCGCAAAGCAGCAATCAGATAATCTCAGTGAGATTAAAGACAGGAAAATAAGGACCTTAAACAATCTGTTTAGGCTTTGAAATTATATTTCTATTGTCACATTCTGAAGGCAACAAAATCTGTTTGCAAAGTGCTTTTTTTGTCCAAAGCAGCAGTGGCAGCTGTTTGCATCCAAGTATTTATTATGGGCTGGGGATAGACTGTGTAAAGCCTTTGTAAAAAAGGAATTTTCTTTTCATTCTTCTTTACCAGAGTGGAAAGTTACTTCACAACTTTTAAACATTTGCAAATTCATCCAGGTTTGAAAAAAAAGCCCACCCAAAAGACTATGTGAGATGTATGAAACCACAAATTCCTTGAGGCTTGTTTATTTTCAAGTTAAGAAAACAAAGCATTTGATGGCTACCAGAAAGAGGGCAATGTGCTTTTGTGCTGATTACATCAAATACAGTTTCCCATTGTCTGAAGAACAATTTTCTGTCAAGAAATTGTTTTGACTGGGCTTTGGGTAGCAACGAGCTTTTACTATTTAGTAATGTTCTGCTTATCACTATCAACCCAGTCACAGACTGTGAACCACTTCCATTTGGTAATCTATTGGGATTTATAGCTTTCTGTGAAGCTAGCAAACTCTCTCACATACCTCTGTAGGTATCTCACAAAAAAAAGACAACATCTGCAAATAAAAAAGCAATTACTAGAGTAAATATTATAGAAACATCGCTGGTTTGGTATGTTTCAGCTTTTACTATATACATATACACAGATACCAAATTTGGCCTGCACTCATGCACTTTGGAAATTATTGGTGGGAGCATATGACTACTTTGGTGTATAATTCCCAGTGACTTACTCTGGCTGTACTGGGAAAAGACAAAGCAGTCCACAGTGGACTGAGTGCCTGCATGTCAGACTATTAGTTGTGCATAGGCTGACATCTGTGCAGTATCAGGTTTTCTGTAACAATGGTGTTTGTCCTCATCAGTATCACTCCATTATCACTTGTGCTTTTTTTCTATTCTCCCCAGTCAAAACCTATTGCTAAATATAAGAAAAAAAGAGCAAGAAAGTTGTATTTTTATGCACTTTGACATTTTAAAATCTGCCCAAAATACAGCTGAGAAACATAATTTAAAAAACCATCTACTTACAAAAAACCCTAACTCACATTTTTCATTATGAATGAGATTTTGAGTGGTATTTTGGACCCTGAATGAGAGTCACACCCACAGAAGTAAAGCGGTGCATTATACAATCTCATAACTTTTGAGATGTCAGTCAATGGCACCTCAAAACGCTCAGTACTTCAGAAACGTGGATGTTATGTGATACATTCCTTTAAAAAAATCACATTAGTCCGTAGAACAAAAGAACAAGGTTTGTAAGAATATCCAATTAACTGTTGCTGCTGTACACTTTATTTTATAGGAAGGGTGTAAGGAAAATAAAATTCCAAGCAACCCATGTGTTTGTATAGTAAGTAGCATCTTGAGCTGCATCTGTTAAAACACTTGGTTTCTGGGTAGATTACAGCTAGCGTTCACCAGCTTCTGAAGTGTGGGTGAATGTAGAAGGGGGAAGGCCAAGTTCAGGAAACACCCTTTTGTTTCCTATTTTTTTCTGTGTTTCCAGAACATTGTTCCAAAATAAAGGGCACTGTATCAATAGTGCTGGTATCAGCTCCCAGAGTATCGTTCTGTCTCTTCAGGGATGTCATAACCTGAGTGCCAACTGAGCAGGAAATGAAGAAGCTCATTAATAAAAACAGGAGCAGAAATAATCCATACTACAGTCTGCTTCAAACAAGTTCTTCAAACTTCTTCATGTCTGTTGGACACGGGCAGGACCAGGCCCTCACTCTGCCAGGCATCTTCCTTGCAGACATACTCAGCAGCAAAATTCTTGTCAGTTATTCCTAAATGCATTAATCCTTCTTTGAGCTGGGGGTCCAAAGTCAGGGATAACTAAAATATCATATCTCCCATTGTGCACTCTTCTTTGTAGAAGCTTGCTGTCTTGCTGTGACGCTCTTCTCTCTGGCACCAGAGAGTGAAAGAATAATTCGTCCTTTGTGTCCTGTATTATATTTTCCTCACAAGGATGCAGAAGCTCTTTACAGGAGACACTGGGCCATCTGAAGAATCATGCCCACAGCCTCCAGTAGACCACCTCCAAGAAAACATCCCCTTGAGATTCAGGCAGTTCTCTTGTTCCACAATCTGAATTGCCTCTTTCAGATGCTCATGGGGAGTAGAGTTAAATATCAGCCTTGAATGCTGCGTTTCAAAGATAGCCATGTTATTACTCATTTTAAAGTAAACAACTCTAGCACTGCACAGTAGAATGAGCTAGGTGTTTCTTGTGCTATCTATAAATTGGTGGTTTTGTCTGTGTTCTCTGGTTTCTTTATTTCCTATGGATAAAAGTCAGTAAAACATTAAAAAAAGCTTATTTATTGGTGTACAGCTTGTTGCAAGACCAATTTTCAACATTAAATCACACAGTGACTTTATCACTCCCTTTTATTAGAGCACTATTTAGACACAGTCAGGACTCTGTTGAATACTTGAGGACATGATGAGACATAATCTGACCACAACTTTGTTCCACTGGGTTATTCTTGAAGGTTTACCATTTTCTTTCTCTTCCCTCAAATTTCTATTTTATTTTTCCCATTTGTCTCTATTAAAAGTTCTGTCCTTGCCTCCCTCTTCAATTATTTTTTCAAAATTCTACTTTCATGCATTTTTCCTCAACCAAGATAGCTCAGCAGAGTCATCTGTTCTTTCATCAGGAAGCCGAGAAATGACAGTGACGGCATATCTCTAACAGCCAATTTAAACAGTGAGGAGTTTAAATGGGTCGTAGATCCTTTCTTAGTTCATCCAGACCCATTCTAGGAGCTGGCAAAAAAGAGGAGCTTCTGCAGGCACCATTACTGGTGGTATTAATGATCTCATCTCCTCTGACGTAGGAAGCACAACAGCTAGTGGTCAAGGTGGCTGGGAGTAAGGAATGTACTGTATTTTTCAAACAGAAGAAGACCAAATGACCACACAGCCACTGCTGCCAGTTTAGAGGGAGAAAAAGAAAAATGCACTTTTTCTTGAGTTTAAAAACTAACTACCTTAGGAAAAGTACTATTACTATATGTGTTATTTTTAAGAGAGCCAAAATATCCTTGTTGCTTATGACACTTTTCAGTGTGAATTCAAAGTAAGTGATAGGAACTATGTGACAATGGTTCATGGCCAGAAATATCTGCTTTGTTCCCAGCCAGCCAGCTCTCTTTGAGGTGCTGTTATTCTGTAAAGTGTTAGAAGGACCATCAGAGCACATATCCTGTTTGCCTTCTTCATATAGATCCATAGTTCTACCAAGACAAACAAATGGTATGTTTGATTCATGCCATGTGAAAGAGGGTGACTGAGAACACATTTAAACATCGTATTACACTGAGTTACCATGATAATCTCTCAGGTCCCTGAATTTTAAGTAGCAGTGCATGTCAGATATGGATCATGGGGGAAAAAAAAAAGCTGATATAAGATGCAGGGAAAGCAATTCTCCAGGCCCTGTGTTTTCCATGCAGACATTCACTTCTTGGTGGCAAAGGAGTGTTTCAGCCCATCAATTGACTGACTGTTGCAGTATTTGTCGTTGTGGCACTTGCTTGTTTTGCTGTAGGAAATGCTTTTGCAGGGAGCGCACACACAGCCTGGCACAAACCGGAGTGTGCCCACATTCCTGACAATGATGGTTTACTTAGCTGGGCAGAGGGAGGCTGTTTTCAGCTGGCTGGGTAGAGTGCCCATTTTTTCCTGAAAAAGGGGAAACAGAGTAATACCTTGAAGAATCATGGACTTGAGCTGCCTGATTTCACCACCAGGTGTAAATACTTCCAAAACAAAATACCTCAAATCTTCCAGTGGGCAACAAGGTGTGTGTTTGTACAGTGCTGTGGCAGGCTGTGGAGTGTTCATTTTATGGTGACTTTCAGCTAGCCCAGTGTTACAAACCAGGCGCAGTGGCCTTAGGTAACAACTGGTCTCCTGGATGTTAATATGGCATAACTTTTTTTCTCTAAAAATCCTACACTATGTAAGGGCTTTGTCCTTCATGCATTCAACCCCTAAAAGATTGGGGGAGGATATTTGCAGGTCATTTTAGGGGATGAGATGGCCATGAGGTGCAGCAGGCAGGGATGGCTCACCTGGAGGGAACAGTATGGATAAGCTTTGTACAATGAAGAAGGAAGTAGAGAAGGTGAGGGAGTAGGTGTTCACCCAAGTTCTCCAGTACTAGAACAGGACTCAGTTTAAAGCAGGTAAAAGTCACTTTGCAGAGGAGGCAGTGCACTTCTGAAACATGCTGCCACAGGAGCCACAGTGAGGAATGAGGGCAAACCTCCTGGTTCAAAACAGGATTAGACAAAATTTAAAGCAAATCAGGTCCAAAATAGACACCATTGGGAATGGGAAATAAGGGATGTTCCCTGAGGCACCACCAATCTAATAGACTTCTTTGTGCATTTGTTAATCTAGAGAAGTAATCTCCCTATGATGGCTTCTGCAGAGCAAGTCAGGGGGGATTTTGTCTCTTCCTGGTTACTCTCTAGTGAGATCAAAGAGGCTGTTTCATTTAGGCTAAATTAGCTTCAGTTTAAACCTCTCCCCAGATAAAGAAAATTTAACTTAGTAAGTCCATGACAAAACTAAAAAAGCCATACAGTAGAAAAAAAGAAACCAGTACTATTTTTAGAGTAAAATAAATGCTCAAAACCCAAAAGACTCTGTCAAATTTTTCTCCCACCATGTCAATCGTCCACTGACATAAAGGCAGAGTTCAGACACAGTGGCTCAGCTACATTTTTGTCCTGTTGTGGCAATGGGATTTGAGAAAATTACACAATTTAGGCAAAAATGGTCTGTATCTTGAGCCAGGTGCTGAGTACTTTTGACTGCTGGAAAACAGCACTGGTAGCCTTGCTTTAGCTGGTGAATGGGAACTAAGTGGATCATATTTTTTACATCAGTTTCAGGAATGAGATTATAGCCTTGAACTCAGAAATTACATCCAATATTCATTTTAATACGTTTCTTTGAATTTATCAGGACTGACTCCTTCAGCAGTCAGTCATTGTTTTCCTCACTAAGCCCACACCATAAATTGTTTCAGGATATTGACTTTTGGTTTATCTTTGCTTACAGTAACCCCAAATTCCTTGATGAATGGCAATCCATGTGTAAGCTGTTTGAAAGATAACCTCTTACTGGAAACTGTACCATGCATAATTATGACTCAGTCTGAACAACAACAAAATCTGCCTCGGTGTTTTGATTCATCAGCTCCGCTGTGTAATGTTAACCCATCTTGATAATCCATGGCAATAACACACACTGCCTGATTTCAAGTTTTCTTTGTACCATCTTTTGCACCAGAACTGCCAAATTGCCCCCGTTGAAGATTCCATTAGGTGGAAAAGAATGATAGAAAACAGATTTACTCCTGGGACACTCTTCTGTCTGCTGATCCCCTGAGAGACAAATCTTCACCCTCTCCTGTAGAATCTGGTGTTTTGGGCCTCACCACCTTTCTGGGAAAGATATGTCATTTGGAATGATGCTTTCTGTATTTATTTCAAGCTTATCCTTCCCAAGCTGTCATGTGTAAAGTAGCCTGTTGACTTTCTGCTTCATACCTTGCCCTGAATTCTGGATTAGCATAGCTTTCTTGTAAATGCTGGGATTTATTGATAAAATGCATTTTATCAAGCTTACATTTCCAAGAAGTCTGTCTCACATGCTAAGGGGGAGTGTAGGAAGAAACTGCACATGAAATGAAAAATGTTCTCTTGACTGCCATGAGTATAAATTGAGGTTTGATTGAAAGTCATCACAAAAAGTCATCCAGAAAGGATCCAGAAGTAAAATTAGTCATTGGCTTGGTAAAGTTGTCTGCACTCAGTCCCCTTTGTGTTTCCCAACAATACACACAGTTTAAAAATAATACTCTCTGGAAACCAAGAAAAATATGACTGATGCTGACTTGGTTTAAGTGTAAATGAAACACACAATGAAGCACAAAAATTTAAAAATACCTCAAAGATAAACACATCTGTTTGTCTGGTAGCCATCTCTCACTTTACAGCAAACCTTTCTTTTTCTGTTCCTGTTCTGTTCAGCTTTACTTTCCCAAATGGAATCCTGGCTTTCTTTCATTTAATTTTATTTGATTTAATATAAGCCATTTATTTAATGGCTTTTTTAAACTTAATTTTTAGAAATCTCAGTAAACCAATATTACATGTTCATCAGTCCACACTAATATTGCCTGAAGGAATTCCTTGGGCCTCATAAACAATTTTGTTTCAGGCAGTTTATTGCCAGGATAAAGGGATTCTTGACAACAGGGGACTCAATTAGCAATTACACATAGTCTGTGGACATGCACCCTCTTGGGCTGTGGCTGCACTAGCTGAAGAGATCACTGAAGCATCACTGTAGGTGGTGTGCTCATCACCTTCTCTCTGTGGGCCCCGTCCAACATACCCCCCAAAAAGAGAAGAGATAATGTTAAGAATTTAAAGAAGACTGTCCCTGTTATTTTGACTGAAACAAGTTATGGGAAGTCACATGTAGAGCCTGGCCAGCAGATCAGAGGGGTTGGTAACTTCCAGTAGCAGAGAGGGGAGGAGGCTGTGGCACTCATCTTTTTGTTGGCACAGCTGCAGCTGGAACAGGGCATGCATCCATAGCCTTGCGCAAACACCAGCTGCAAGGGAGGAGACGAGGAAGCCAGAAGAAATGCCATATGGGCATGTCAACGTGCATGCAGCTTGAAGCAAAACATCTTGGGCTTGCAGTGAGCTTATCCCACTCCAGGCAGCGGGAGCTCTGCCATTTACGTCTGTGGCAGAAATAATTCCGAGTCCTGAGGACGACTTGAACTGCATTAAGTGAAAGGACTGTTTATCGCACATCATAAGATGAGTGTCAACTTGCTAAACCACATAATTAGATCATGTATCTGAGCCCTGAATTCTTGCTTATGCACCTAAAGAAATAGATCGAATTTCATAAGCACAGGGAATCCAGGCATCTCCTGTTGACTTAGTCAGTTCAAAGGCAATGGTAAGGTACCCAAATTTTGGGAAATTAAAACCATTTATATGGCCATGGAACCTACTTTAAAGTGTATTTGTGTTAATCTTTCAGACTGTGAAGCTGAATGCAAGGAAATAAAGCCCATTTGGAAAGACAAATTTTAAATGATGCCTCATTTATTTCAAAATACTACAAAAGATGTAAGAATAATCAAATAGACTAAAGTAGCACAATGAGAGTGTTTTGGATGACCGTGTTAAGATCTTAGTTGAATATCATCATGGTTAAATTTCTTCTAGGTACATAATTTATTTTCTACAGAACATAAACCACTTATTCCTATCAAATACAAATCAGTCTCTAATTTCCAAATCTGAAAAGGGTGTCAGTCACTTCAGAAGCTGTTATCTTTCTGATACATGTAAGAAGACCTTGCAGCTTCTATGTTTAGTCCTAAAAGAAAATACTTAAATAGTCAACAGCAACCTCTGAACAAAACAATGACATTTTGCTTCTTCACTGATTTTACGGTATCTTTTACAGTGTATTTAGAGGTGAAACTGTCCCACTGCCAGGGATGGAAAGACTTACCATGGTTTTGTGCTCTAGACTCAGAAGTTTCATGAGAGTGAGGCAAAAAAAATTATTCTTGCAACTTGACGGTTTCTAGATTTGAATGTGGTTGGTAATGGAGACCCAGCTGTGTTTAGCCATAGCAGTCACCTTGTCCAAGCTCAGTGTGCAAAAGGAGATATAAAAAAATCTCCAAAAACCAGGTAAACTCTCTGCATGTACTTCAAGTATGTGATCTTTTTCATTACATCAAAACTATGTGCAATATACCATAGCCCACTCATTTTTACAGGCAAAGTTATAGATATTGCAGTATGTCACTTTCCAACCCTCCTTTCATAATCTCTTTCCCATATGTTAGGGATGTCATACTAAAGAGTCAGATTGGCTGTACATACCAGGCACCTGAATATAATAGCTGGGAAAGGCATCTCTGAACTGCTTTTATGGATTCTACAGACCCAGACCAGCCAGTGTCTCAAAGTGTCTGGTGAGATGAGGGAGCAGTAACTTGACTTTCCTCCTTTATGCTGCCTGCAGAAGACTTCTGGATAAATCTGTGCTGGCTGAAATCCGGAAGGAATTAAGATGCTGTATGCATTGCCCAGAGAAACAGTGTTCTGACATGGGCCAGGTCCTCCTGGTCCCCATGCCCAAAGCTTTTATTCTCCCTCCACATGCCATTTGATGTCATCAGGCAGTCAAGCCCCCAATATACCTTTATTCAATCCATAACTTAACCTATCACACATACAAATGTAACAATCAGTTACTGACTTTATAGATCAACCAAAAGGATGTCTGTTACCAGGGGCCTGTCATCTCAGGGAACGCTTGCCACTGGAAATACATGAGAGCAGCATGATGTTCTTTCCAGCCTTCCCCTCTCATCTCTTCCTCATACCTTGACTGACCACTGATATCCCCTCTTTTGGCACACTAATGCTGTGCTGGGACACAGCACAGGTCCATGCAGACTGTGTTTAAGGTGGACACTTTTAGAGCAACATTAGGTGAGCTCTTCCTAGCTGAGGAATCTGAACACACATTTGGTAGTGTTCTCCCTTGCTAGGAAAGCAGGTGTTCTAACACAAATAGGAGAACAGTGGCCTAGCTACCTCAGACTGTGCTGAATCCTTGAAGTTCAGATGGAGATTGAGGAAGGAAAAGCTTTCCCACTTTTAAGTGTTTTCTTTTTCAGTACAAATGCTCAAACTAATTCAGCTAATTAGCTAATTCAACTAATTAGTGAATCAGACAGTTAAGGTCCTGAATGGAAAGTCAGTTTTTGATAAATTTTACCCAAAATATATTATGGGTTAACTCTATGCTGAAAATATTTATATATATGTTTGAACTGATTCAAGAACTATTGGGTTTAGCATGAATTAAGTTAAATACATGTATTAGGACTTTCTAGGATGAAGTCTAAGACCTTGATTCAGTAAGTGATCTCTTCAGATGAGACATAATCACTGGTCATTCATTATAGGCCCCAACCTAATGTGCCAAAAAGCTGCTTTCTGAGGAGTGAGACAAAATATCCAATTTTGCTTCATATTTGCATGAACAAGGCATACGTATCTGGCTAGTGATTGTATCTCAGCTGACTCTTGGCATAATCTTAGGTTATCATTCCATTTCTGACTCTGTGAGCATTAAGCTGGGTTCACAGGTGCAGCAAGTCAAGGTCACAGCAGATCACAGCAAATAACTCCAGCCTAATTGCTTTGAAAGTGTCTAATTTCCAATCCCTCTTGGCATTTATTTATCTGCTTTCAGCCATTGCAAGCGCTTGCATTCTGTCAGATTTCTAAATCTTTCTGCAGCATACCTCAGTCTAGTACTGGTCTGCTTCTCTCATGTGATCTGGCAGTTGTTCTTAGAGCACTTCTACTAATGAAGTATCACACCCAGTGGAAGCGCTTCCACCTTTTTGCCTCAGATAACAATCATCTTCATGCTCCTCTTCCCACTGAACTGCAAGAAAAGCTCTGAACTGCAATGTGAGGGGTTCAGTCTCAATTCCATCCTCTTCTGAAAGGCCTTTTCATGTCTCAAGCATTTAGAGGTGAAGACCATAAATTCCAGGCAATAGACTGCTCTGAGATCCTCCTTGATGATCTCAGTAATAAACTACAGCAAATAACCACCTGTTCATTAGATCAGAGAAAGAGAACGAACAATTTTACAGACTCTTGGGTCTGATATTCCTGTGGCCAGGAAAGCATCTCACCTGCTGTATTTTTTGACTGCTTGACTATGTTGCTGGAGGTTTTATCTCTGGGAGAGGAGCCCCTCTTCCTTGGCTCACAGCTCTTCAAGGCTCTGCCCTTTAAAATGCTGCTTTTTGCTACAGATTGCCTTGGAACCTCTAATACTCATGTAGTTTAATGGTTATCCAGAAACAGGTGCATCTACTTTTTAAAGGTGAAGGAAAGGAATTAAATTTCACGTTCTTCTTGACTCTGGTCCTGCTTCTATTAGCCCTCATATTATTGAGGAAAGCTCACAATGGCCATAATCTGTGTGAATTTAGCATGGCACAGACAGTTAGGGATTGAAGAGACCTGAGGATAATGAATTCTGATAAAAAACCCTTTCAATTTCCTGCAGTTTGAAGATTGTGAAGAAGTAGAATTTCAGATAATATTTCCTCTGGTTTATTTATAACCACACTGGCCTTTTTTGGATACAGCTGATGAGGATTTAGACCTCTCTGCATATTGTGAAAGGAGAGTAGGATGCTCACCTTTTAGGCAGTGGAGTTGTTTGAGGCATCTAAAAGACTAAAGGTACAGCACAACATTGAAAATTCCATCAAGAGCAGCAGTTTTTTAGGACTTTAATTCCTACTGATCCAAATCAGTCCAGGTGCTTTTTAAAAGTTTATCTCTACAGCCTTAGGTCACAGTCTCCCCAGGAAAGGGACCAGCCATTTCATCTGTATGCAGAGCAATGTCTATTCGTAGAGTTTACAGTAACATCAAATGCAGTGGCAACCAGTAACTACTATCAATTTAGATATATGAAGTATACCACCTGGCCTGGAATCATTTGTTTCTTCTGCTTTTCCCCTCTGCATATACTGTTGCACTTCATCTGAGAGCAAAAGATTCACCACTATCTCCCTCCAATGGTAAACTTTGGTAATTTCTTTTGCAGAATGAATATAAGTATTAAAAGATATTACAGTACCCATTATTTAGAGTTTTTTTCTAGTCAGATGAGTAGAGGGAAAGATTGATGATTTAAAAAGTCAAACACCCTTTAGAATATGCAGTCACTTCTGAAGAATGATTCTCATTTATTATCTATTTATTTATGTATTATAGAATCCCAGGGCTGAGCCAGAGGCTGTGCAGGAATCTCTATTCCAAATTCCTGCCCACACCAGGGCCAGCTATATGCTCAGACCAGGATGTTCAGGACTGTGTCTACTCAGGTGTGGCAAATAACCAAGGTGTCCCATTGTCCTTGGCATGAGAAAGTCTTTCCTTACCCCCAGCCTGGACCTCTCCTTTCATCTCAGATCCCTTGTCCCTTGGCCGCCCATCGTGCAGCACAGTGAAGCCCTGGCTGCATCTTCTCAACCACCTGCTCATATGGGTGCTGATTCCTTCCCCAGGCTAAGCCAGCCTTGTTTCTCTGCCCCTCTGCATGGGAAGAATATTTTTTCCCAATGCTTCAAAGGCCCCTGCTAAGCTTGCTCCAGTTTGTCCATGTCTTTCCCACAAGGGTCCCAGCTGAAAGCAGCGCCTTACACATGATCTGAGGGGTGCTGAGCTGAAATACCATGTAATCTAGTGTCTGTAGAATAAAATGTATCAAAATATATAACAAAATATCAAGCCTGAGAAAGATCTCATTGTTTTTCTTTTTTCTCACAGGTGGCTGGATGTCTCTTTCTTTCCTACATTTGGATGAAGGCAACTGCCAGTATTTATCTGATGGCCACAGGGCAGAGTCGCCTCTCCCAGGTTCTGCCCCCAGGGACAAGAATTCATACGGCAGTCCTGGCCCTTTACAGGACCTTTCTTTTCAGGGTGTGAAGAGGGGATGGGCCAGGGCAGAAACATTCACTCAAAGCATGTGTCTTTTACTGAAAACATGGAAAATATGAATGTAGCTCAGCTGAGAACACAGATCGCACAAGTCAAGGTCGCGTCTTGCTGTGGTTTCACTGTTTCCCGGTAGGAGTTGCAAGAATTTCCATGCTTTTCTGATCTGAATTTCATTTGGAAAGTATGTAAATGGCTATTTTCATTGCTTGTACTGGCTTAGTCAGAAACTCATGCTGAGGAAGACAGGCATTTTCCAGAATTTTCACAAATAATAAAGTCATCATAGCTCACTCAAGAGATGTTAAAAGAGAGGTTTGACAGCATAGCTGTGGAATAGCTCAGTGTGGCAGAGCTACTGGTTGTCACAGCTCAGCATGCAGCACTGGCAGGCTGTATGAGGTAGCAAAAGCTGTGCTGTTGGACTCCAAAACAACCCTGTTAATAGCTGTGAATTTTCTTGCATCCTTTATTTCGATACTCTATTCTGCTCCTGGCCTGCAGTGATTTAGTCAGCAACATGGTAAAATAAATATTAAGTGTTCAAGTGTATGCAGTTTTTAGAAATAAATTCAAAGACTGTGCTCACAGGGTTTGCAACTAATTTCAGGGATTAAAGTGGTGTGTTTAGCAAATGTGTACATATGCATAAAGAAAGACATGGAATAAAATTTGAGGGGTAACTTTTTCACAAAATCTAATCTGACAAGATAAATTTTCAGAAGCACCTCTGAGAACTTGGTCATTGTCACTGTCAGTGAGACTGAAGTATTACTCCAGCAAAGTGTTGACATCCATGAGATACTTGAACCTCGTCACATCTTAAAATCTAAAGGTGGAAAAACAGAGAGAAAAAAGAAAAAAACACTGCAAGCAGAGCCAAAAAAAGTAATTTTGGTGCCCATGATAGGGTATAAATTAGTTTTTCCTCCTTCCCCAACCCTCAGTAGACAGCAAGAAGCACACTCAAGGCAGCATCAACACAACTGAAGAATGAAGCAATTTTGGAGATGGGATCTGATTATCTGAAACAACTGGGAAGCAAGCTTTTCAGCTTCTGTTTGTCAGAAGATGGCTGAGAGCCTCATTCCCTGTTCCTTAGTACTTGTGGCTTGTGGAGGTTAGGATTCTGGTGAGGGCTGTCAGCAAAACAGCCATGCCTGGTGAGGAGCAGCTGAATTGTTCCAGTATTTAGATTTTTCCCAGTACTCAACACAAGGGCAACCCTATGCAAGCCTGGAAGACGGTTCCTCTTCCCCTGCCCTCCTAGAATGTTTATTTCCTCTTGGCAAAGGAGCAGATCTGTCTTCTGATTGATCCATGCTGTGATTCTTTGTCAGATGATCCAAGACGATGCCTCTGGGGACACAATCAGGCCTTCTTACACTCTGGGCTGAATATTAAGTATGTAGTGAACTAGATGCTGGATTTCTTACCATCTCATTTTTAATGTCTTTAGTTTGATGTCACATTTCCCCCTGCCTTTTTCTGTAATATATCAAAGTCCTAGAAAGAGAAATAAGCCAAATCTAAAAGATGCCATATTTAAAATTCTTATGATCTGAAGATCTATCTCCTAATCCTTTTCAAAAGGCTCAACACAAAAATTACGTTGTTTTACAGATACATAGACTGAATTCAGGAACAAGCCAGTATATTAAAATGAAAAAAAGGGACTAAACATAAATTAATTATCAAACTATCATATATTGCTCACCCCTAAAAAAATTATTATTTTTACTATTATTACTTACCATTCAAAATGGTAAATGATACATTTTAACAAGTAATAACAGGAAACCCTAGATTTATGTCAGTAGTCTGAAGAATTGTGTGATAAAACATTTGTGCTAGGTAAAAATTTTTTACTAAGATATTTTCATACATTGTAGAAAGGAAAGGTAAAGCAGTCTAAAGGTCAAAATGGAAAATGGCATTTTCAGGGAAGGAGGTACATACAAAATTCAAGCTGGGACCAGTATTTCCTAGTATTATGATGTTCCTCTCTGTACATTCCTTATGTGCAGAATTACTTCTTAGTAAGTTCTCCTAGCAAAATTTCACACTAAGGAATTTAAAAATAAAAAAATATTACTCTTAAATGAGAACACAAAGAATTCTTAGAAAGAATGCTTGCTCTCTTACTTATAAAGTAAGTGAACGTATCCGAACATTTGACATGAGGTAATTTGGGGTCATTTACTTCTTTGATATCTTTTAATGAAACACAGTAGGGATTGCATATGTAACCAAACATTAATGATAAATTTTCTTAACTATGCAAAATTTGCTAAATGGGCAGGCGCTCACTTAATGTGGTATATTTCTATTTTTATTCTAATCTCTTTTTTTCTCCATCACTTCAGTTCCTGAATATTGCTGAGTTTTATTGTTTCTGGGCTGAAATCCTGTTTGATGTGTCTGAGTACATTTCAGCGCAGTGAGATTCCAACCTTTCAAAGAAATACATTATACCTTTTCAATATACAATTTATAGTTTATGTAACAGATGACACATTAACATAAATGCATTCTAAAGGGTTTTCTTCCAGAGAATCAGAGAAAATGAGAAGAGAGGTTGAAGAAAATCCTGCACTAAACAACCAGGGAAATGTCTGCCCAAGCGCTGCCATGGGCGGCTCTGGAACACATTATAGCACATAGTGTTCTCTATGGCAGGATCCCACAGACATATGAGAGCACAAATATTTATTTCACAAATTTGGACTCTGTGGTGGAACATAAACATTTTGTATGTTGCCTGTAGCTTATTATCACAGATCCAATGTTACATTTCTCAGAAATCAATCACCTAGAGTGCACTTTGTACTGAGATCCAGGGTAGGCAAGGAATAATAAGGCTGTGTATTTCAACAATTATCCAGATGTAAGTATAGGTGTATCTCCCAGGAGCGCTCTGGAGAGCCCTGAGTGCCTTGACTGGGGGCCAAGCCATCGGTATTGTACTGTTTATGGTCCTTTCCTCACATTCACAGCCAGCCCTGGAGCCCGCTCCGTCTGACCCTCCAAGAGAGCTGGGTGTTCTTGGCCAAGGAGAGGGTGTTTTTCCACAGCTGGGACAAGAAAGGCTCAAGTGGGTATTCATGAATGGAGGGGATTTGAACAGGGTTCTGCTGCTGGGAGAAGGTAACTCCTGGTCAGAGGTAAGCTGTCAGCAGGGGAAGAGAGGTACACACATGCTTTTCATGGAAGAAAAGACAGAAATCTTGGTAAGAAACACACTCATTTCTCCACTGAGAAGTCTGATATCTGAGGTCCCACATAGAGGTCTCACCTAGAAGCCATGAAGGATCTTTTGTGTCCCACGTATCCAGAGATATTTCCACACTGGGGAGAATGTCAAGTGGGATTTTTAGAAACATTTGAGGTTCATTGGAGTGAATCACATCTAATGCCAAACTACTGCCAATTAAGTTACTCTTACTTCACCAGTAATTAGAGTAATAGAATAATTAGAGGCAGTGCTTTTCCACCCACAAGACACACTTTGAACCATCCCTCTGCAGTATCAGAAAACTGAAAAATATTCACTCTGACCACAAGAAGTATCTATTTTATGAGTTGAAACAAAATACCCCTCAGTATTAGAAAAATTTTGTCCAAATGACTTTAAACCCACTAGTGCATTGGACTCTTTCAAAATGCGTGGCATGAATTGCATAAACTGACTACAAAAAAAATTACAATTTTTGTTCTTAAATTATTGCACAGGGATAGCTACAAATCTCTCTTTGTGTTACGATACAACACAACAGAGGAACTGTTTGCGATTTTATTTTCTACAGACCAAGTTCCTCTCACCTTTTCTGCACCAGAAATGAATAAATGTTGCAGTTTTTCATGGTCTGTCATAGCTCACCAGGTCACTCTCTCTGGCTCAGTCTCATTTGTCAGCCATTTTAACTCTTGGCTGCAGTTGTGGTACCCACAGCACAAATCAGGGCAAATTTATGAGCTGCTCTAACATGCAGACTCCCATCCATGATACTAGATCTTTCTGTTACCTAGAATTGGCCAGGAACAAACCACCCTTTCTCACTTGCATGCCACGGACCTCAGGAGAGGTGGAGTAAGGCACTAAAAGACCAATTGTGCTAACTTTATAATGCATGGGAGGAATCCCCCAAGGGAATATTTGAGGGAAATTGAAGACCATTGGTGTTTATGCAGGCACGCTGAGAGACATTGACTTCACTGAGGATCAGAACCTGGCTCTCTATTCCCCTGATTTTGCTGAAAGTCCAGAGGGCATTAAAGAAACTCCTATTGATTTCTTACACCCCTAGGACCCTGCTGATTAAGAGAATAAAAATAATCCCATGTTGTGCCTTGCTGAGAGAAATGGCACGATGAGATGAAATCTTCTATGAGGTATCACTACTAAAACTTGGATTAATGTCCATTAATATAAGGATGAGTCAGGAACTGGCTCCTTAAGTGAATCTCTCATTGATTGCGGGAAGTAGTGAGCTTATGAAAATATCCAACATTATCTGAGTACCCTTTTGGATACCCTTTTCCCCTTGACTATAGAGGTAACCTGATAGGCTTCTGCAGCCCTTCAGTGTTCACTCTCATCTTTATCACCTTAAATAACTTGTTATTATTGGCAAATTCTGATACTTTGCATTCCAGCCACTTTCTAGAGCACTTCTGGAAATGCTGAGCACAGATGTTTATAGAACACAATGGATGACATCTTGCTGTGAAAAGTTGGCACAGCTCTCTTGGTATTATAATCCTTTTAGACCTGTAGAGACACCAAATCTAAGTATACAGCTGTGGATCATCCCAGCAGTTATACCACTCTGTCATGAAATAATCACCAATAGTATCTTAAAAATATGTGTCACTCCTTAGATAGGTGGAGTGAGAGGATAGTGATTTAGAAACCATGATCAGTGCAATAGATTTGAAAAAGGACTTACATTTAGAGTCTGTAGGCTGATTTTTAAAGGTTGAATGAGTCAGTAGTCGTCATGAGGCTGAATCAGAATTGTTGCTTCTGAATATATAGGAAGGTATGAGGAATTTTTCAAACATTATTACAGGTTCTCCTTCCCAGTGCTTTTGAGCACCCAGTTTGGGTGCCTGCCAGAAGTCCAGAGCACCGAAATTCCCTTCAAAGGAACAAAATTAATAAATGATCAGTTATTCATTTCATTAAACAATCAGTAGAAAGATCACCTGAAATTGTCTTAAGAAAATTTAGGAAGCCAAAATCTTCAGATGACTTCCTTGTTGTTTTTAATTGGGTTTTTTTTGTTGCTGTTGTTAATTGTGGATGCAGCAGATCATCTGTCTTGAACAGGATCAAAATTCGCTTTTAAAATCCCCTCCTGAGATATAGTTTAAGATACTATAAATGTTCCTTGTATTGATTTAAGATTGTTCCTTTCAAAATTTCTATGACTTCTACAGATGTGGAAGTAAATTAATTAAAGTGAGGTTAAATGAAGTGCAATTTTATATGCTATAAATAAACTATTCTTCAACACTTGTGATTAAAAGAGAAACTCATTTAGATGAAGAGAGTGACTGATTTAAAATAGGTGTAAACCAACTCAAAGATCCCAGACCATCTAGGTAAGCTCAGATGCAGAGAGAACATCCTGACTCAGTCTGAGTCCAGGTGCATAGGGCCAAGAAAATTCAGGGAGGTAATGAGTGATTCAGACTGACTGCTAGTCAGAGGTTGTCAGATATCCAGTTCTCTCCTTCCTCCATCTCTCAGCTTCCAGCCCAGAGCCTTGGGTGGCAACTCAAGCTGTGTGCTGCTGTCCTGATAACAGTAAGCCAGTCATCCAGTACTACATTGTGATATGTGGTGAGAGAAACAGCATCCTTCCGATAAGGAAGATTATTGGTTCTTCAACAATGTGTGTATGTGTATGTACATAGAGAAAAATAGAGTGTAGGTGATATGAAAAGAGAGAAAAAGACAAAGAGAAACAGAGAGGAAAGAAGGCATTTGCTATTGATTAATATTTGCTATGAGGATGGCCTCTGTACAAAGAAAATATTTTCCCCATCAGACTGCTTTGGGTTTTTTTTCATCCAAACTGTAGCCTGAAGAAAACAGGAAGAAAGAAACCATCTATTTTCCCAGATATCATATCAGGATGCCAACCTTTTCCTAGGTCATCATATCAACCTTGCTGATTGTACAGCCGACTGCGATCTGCGTAAGTTGTTTTAACAGTTGTGTACCAACAGCAAACATTTGCCTGTTGCCTTCCTGTGTCACTGAGCTCCTCTCTTTGCCCAGGAGTTCCTGGCCAGCTGCCACAGACAGTAGACTCAGCATCTTGACTCGGTCATATTTGTTAACTCATTCTAGATAAACACAGCTGATCAGCAGCAGCCCGTGTCCCTTACTCAGCTACTTTTCCTGACAAACTGTATGTCACGAGGTGCATTGAGTTATTGATTCGGAGGGTGACTATCTTCACAGGGACTCTGGAGAAGGATGCAGTCAGAAAGAGTGAAGAGTTAAAACACAAGGCTCCAAAACAAGCCCTGTGAGCCTCTACAACTCCTAGGAAACAACCTTTTCCAGGTTGAATGACGAAAGCGTGAATTAACAGACGAGCTTAATTAATTCACCGCTTCCAATGGAAAATGACATTTCTTGGCTTGCCCAAAGAAAGGAAAGAATGTGAGTTTAAAGAAGGGAAAATATTACAGCTAAAAGGGCATAGTTATCTTCAGGGATGGTGATTAATTGCCTGAGAAATACATGGTCTGAGAGCTAATGTACAAATGTTTAGTAGGCACCCAAAACCAGTTCATAGCAAATTCCCTTGAACGTAACTTTTGCCACACTTGTCAGTTTTGCTTTTAACTTAAAGGTGCAAGGATGTCTTGCATTGAGGCCAGAGTGTCAGAAAGAATGAGTGTCAGTGACTCACATGAGTACCTGGGAGAGTTGCTGCAGGGAATGGAATAGAGCATCCTGGCAGCCCCTTCCTGTTCAAATGATGCTTCATCTCCAGTGACGCCGGGTCACTCACATTTACCCAGATAAAATCTTGAGAATTAGAGAGCCAAACAGTGAGCAAAATAATTGCCTGTTGTGGTCTGGTCTGTCTGCTGTCTAACCCTCTGCCACTGCACTAAATTGCTTGTCTTGCATTTTCTGGTTGGAATTTTTCTTTCTAATGCTCTTAACAGGACTATTAAAGCTCTGCTAAACAAGTCCTGGAAGTGGAGAGTTAGTTTGATAGGTCTTGATTGGTGATCTTCAGATACTACTAGAGGTCTGTTGTGGGAAGGAGAAAGGAGCATTTTCACCACTGACAGCTGTAGCATAAATCTCTATTAGTTGTATTGTATTTGGTTAAAATAGTTCTCAGCTGGGTTCTGTGTGGAAGTCAAGGCTACACATTGCCCCTGTTTTTCACCCTGAATAGGGATTTTGTTCCTCAGATCCTCTGATGTCATGAGCTCAATTTTACTCTTGATGCAATGCCCACTTGCTTTTTCCCTGACTGCCAGCAGCACAGAAACAGGCACAGAAGGATGAGGGAGCCCACGTGTCCAGTCACCTACCCACCAGGGCACAGGCTGAAAACAGAAAAGGAAGATGAATAGAAAACAGTCCAAAAACCAGACCCAAAGAGCTGAATAAAGCTACAGAACTGGATAAAATGGTCCCTCTTACCTTCGGACCTGCTGTCTCAGCTCTGGAGGCAATAACAAGCTGGCTTTGTTTATGTGATCCAGCCTCTGGTTTGTGGGAGAAGGCTGGCAGCCAGAGGCCCTTGCCCCGTGCTGGCAGGGGAGCTGGGGAATGCTCACTCCAGGACAGTCAGTCAGGAGATGGATTCAGGCATATTGTGCAAACCTCAATAAGTCTTCTTTTCTACTATATTTTTGTAATTTGTGTGAGCATGAACCTTTCCAAGGAAGGGATGATACTGTAGAAACAGTATGCAATATTTTCCAGATAACTCCTCCCTAACCTACTATCTTAAAAAAGGAATTGATAATCTATTGTTTGCATATGCCTTGTTCTACTGAAAAGTTACTTGAGAACAGAGCGGAAGAAGAAGGGAGGCAAACTAACTGATTTTCATATGTCATTTTCCAGGTGATTTGTATTTCATTACACAAAAGCAGCACAGAATTTGTTGAAATTCACAATTGAATTAAGAATGAACAGTTGTGGTAGAGTCTGGATAAGCCTGCAAGAAACTTGACAAAAATACTGAATTTCAAGTTTTTAGTAGTTCTCATTTCTAATAATCACAATTCAGAAAAATCTTGCCAATTCTTCCCCGTGTGATCAAAATGTTGAAGAACAGGATGATAACTGCTAATATTTTATATTAACTTCTGAAATGTCCATTGATTTTTCTCAGCTACTGCTAGAAGTAGTCCACAGAAGATGAGTTAGAAGAGAGGTAAATATCAACATTGATGAAAAAAGGTGCCAAAGAATAAAAAACATATTTGTTGAATTACTCATCCTTCCAGCAGGATTATTCTAAAACTGCTGAACAGAATCGGTTACTACTAAGGTTTCCCCACCATTTCCCATTTGCAGGTCCTATTTTCAGTAGTGTATAATGTTTCTGAATGCTTCATTTGGACTAAATTTTCCGTGTCTAGTGTCTGCTTTAGTCTGCTTTGTTTGTGGAAAAATTCAGCCAAAATGATTCATTGGTTTCCAAGTAAGAGGTTAGTTAAAAATACATTGTTTTTCACACAGTAAAAATGTTCTGATCCCTTTTCCCTGAAGGCACTGAAGTATCCCTGTCATTTGAAACCTGGGATTGGTCTTGGCAAGAAGGCTGAAAGGAGAGGGGTATTCAGGCAGTTCAGGTGGGCCTAGAGCACACTCTAATGTATAGGTACTAAATCAGCAAGCCCAGTAGTCTCTCCTCACTCGGGTTCTGCCAGCAGATAACTGACAAATCTGTTGTTGGGTCATTCCTCCTTTTCCCATCTTCTTTATCTATCAGTCCTGTGTGAGTGCTGTGCAGCTGTCAGAAAGATCTTTGAACTGTATGCTTGGAATGCTCCCTGGCTGACCAAAAATTGCAGATGCTTCTCTCTCCTTGTCCAGGAGAAACTGAATTGTGGGCATTTGGCTGCTGAATTGTCAACACCTGGGAAAAGCAGCTGGCATTTCCATGGGCAGCACCTAGCAGCTTCTGTCTGATTTTCTTGTCTTGCTATTTTTAAGGATGAAATTGCAGAAAAAAATAAATTAAGAACATCTGCCAGGTTGTAAAGTCAGACCTTTTGATCTGTGGTTTGTACAAGGTGTCTGCCTTATCAGTTGTAGGGAATAAATACAATGAAATATGAGTAGTGTTAAGAACTGGCTGGCAGGTTTTAAGCAATTCAGCAGCTGCTTATTCAGCATAGGAAAAGGTACATTGTTACATGTCTTATCTCTTTGCACAGAGGGAGTACAGAGGTGTGATGCTGGTGTGGAATCCTAATAATCCATCAAAGAAATGGGGCACTTCTGGAAGACTGGTGGTCTGTGTGCTTGTGTGGCCATGCCCTGCACTGCATCAGCAAATCCTGTCCTGGCTTTTCACTCAGCTCCATTTCTAATTATTTCCTTCTGCATGTGAGTAGGTAGGGAGGTATAAGTGTCAGGAACTGGAGCAGGATCTTGGTTCATGTGTCCAAGTACCAGGACCTGGAGTGGAAGAGGGTGTGTGTGTGTGTCAGTGTACAACCATCTGACAGTATCACACTGGTTTAGCTGGTGAGCAGGACAAAGGCCTTGCTTGGGAATTGAGGGGGGTGTCTCTGTAAATGTAAATGGAGCAGGGCAGTGGGACTTCAGGGCTTGTCAGTCCAGGGCACAGCTGTCAGAGGGATTCATATTACGTATATGCAAGTATTTCCCACTGATGGGTCTTCATCATGACCTGCTGGGGGAGGGAACAGGGTTAGGCTGTTTGTGTCATCTGTGCGTGTGTGTCACTGTTGGCTTTGCTTTTAGGGGTCGGTCTGTGTATTTGCATGCAATGCTTCATGCTTGTTCATGTGTGCCTGTTGGTGATACATGCTCAATCTTGCCACTGGCTGGACCTGGAGACATGCAGCAGCAGCAGCAGCAGCAGCAGCAGCAACAGCAGCAGCAGCAGCTTCACCCCTCTTGGGATGCCAGATTCAGCAAACCCAAATAGTTACCATATTTCTAAATATAGAGAAAACAACTTGCGTGCTAACGGGAAGGTGAAATGGACAAATAAAATGGGCAGATAAAACTGATAAAAGTATTTTAATAGCTCCCATTAGATGACAACTAAAATGTTATAGTAGCTTAACCTCTCCCTCGCCCACAGCCTATCATTTTTTTAAACAGGGATGGGTGTTTGAGGCATTGCTGGCTGCCAGGGAAGCAAGACCAGGACAGCTGCAGAACTCGAATAATTCTCCCTTCATACCACAAGATGGCAGAGCCATAGTTTTAAATCTTCTTTTCTATTTCTGCTTTTTTTTTTTTAAATTTATTTCCTATCATTTTTGGGTTGCCTGACACTCTCAGATACTTCTATTTGCATTGTTAAACTTAGAAAATGAGTATAAATTGTGCTTTTTTAATGATGAGGTTTTGTCTGCATAGCAGCTTTGCTTTAGCTCTGGAGAGGATAAAATGCTTTACAAAATAATACTGTTTTGTAAGTATAACTTGGCATAGGTAAGTGCGCCTTTCTGGTTCTGTTTTTGTACCATTTTTTTCCTTTTTGTTCTGGGAGTAGGGCAGCCACTGCAAATATCTTTATACTGGTAAAAATTACAGATGTAACAGTTTACACATAAAATGCCCCAACTTTTTTCCCCTGGACAACACCTTAGTAAAATGACTTATTTGAAGAAAGCAGATGCTTAGCTGTTGTTGGGGGGTTTTCTACTTTTGTAAAGGTATTTTCTGAAGTGCTCTGATACTGCCTGAATTCAGCTCTTCCCCTCTGACCTTTGCACCTGCACATGACACTACCTCAGCAGGCAATAAACCAGATGGGGGCTGAGGATGGGGTTCTGATGCCTGAGTGTACTTTGGCCCTTTCCTCCTTCCTTTCCTTCACTGCCAGTGCGTTCTCCCCCTTGCCTGGGAGGGCAAACAGAAGGGTTTAGGGCTGGCATAAAAGACTGTTTAACATCAGCTCTTTGTTTCTTCCATGGTATGAACTGTCCCTTTTACTGAAAGGCTTAGAGCTGATACCATGTGCAGACCTCTCAGAGGGCAGCAGAGAGTGCTATTCAATAGGCAGTTATTTCTTCAGCCTGGCTCTCTCTTTTTCAAGTTTTAAAGCAAACTAGAAAAGGAAACCATGAAAGGGGGGGAAAGAAGTATTTTACTCCTACTGCTTATAGGAAAACACCCTCTCTTCTCAGCAAATTAAGCAGTGTACTAAATACAAACCCGATGTGATAAAAAAAAAGACTTGAAGAGCCACATAAATTCAGCAAGTGCTTTTCTCCTGCCTGGGTATCTCATCTGTCCATTGCTTCAAGGGCAGTGGGAGGGCAGGGGGGGTCAGTCCATAGCATATTGAGGGGAAACTGGCAATTACCTGCTACCATTCCAGAAGTCAACCCTTAAAAATTCCTCCTCTGCTGTTATGCCACTCTGCAGGCAGGGGCAGCAGAGAATATTTCATCAGGGCCAAAGAAGCAAGATAACATTTTCTTTGTGCCATACAGAGTAAAATATGTGTTTAAAAAAAAGAAGAAAAATTAATACCTTGGTAATAACACTATGATTAGCTGGGATCTTATTTTACATGTTTTAAGGTAGCAGAGGAGTAGAAAAATTCTAGCTAGGGTTGGAATAGGAATAATGAGAGGGCAGCCAGAGAAAGGAAATTATAGTGGTAAGCCAGCTGGGAACTAAATCCAAAGAAATGAAGATAACCCCTGGTCCAGCAATGACTAATGGATTAGAGAACAGCAATATTTGAAAACTGAGAGTTTTCATTGAAAATTAAATTTTGAAGAGGGCACTGTATAGATGGATCTATTTTACTCTCCCTGTTGGGTTGAAGGCTGACTAGAGAATATAATATGTATATTTTTCTAATATGAAATCTTTTCCTCACCTTGTAATTTCCAAAATTTTTAACCTGATGCAATGTCATACAAACACTTTTTGCAAAACAAGTAGAGCCACATTTTTAAAAACCCCAGCCTAGTTTAAAAAATACCCTATCAAACAAACAAAAAACCCAGAAAAGAACCATTTCTAAGAATCCATTTTGGCAGACAGATATTAGGCCTTTAACACAGTTAGGTAGTTACATAAAAAAGAGGTCCTTGGAGAAGGCATGTTTTATCTTTCTATTTACAAGGGAAAGACCTTGTCTGGTTACCAGACTTCCTTCTGCCAAGACAGGAATGTCCTTCAAAGTGGAGAGTTTTTGCCAAATCCAAGATTACCTGTCCCAGATAAAAAATTGCTAGGACTTAAAACAGGAGATGAACAATTTCCTAATCTGAAACTCTTGGCTACTTGTCTTTTTCAGCCTTCCATAATTTTGGTTTGCCTAATTGTCCCCCAAAAAAATCCCTTTAATAATTTCTTCACTTCTGCACCAATACATTCTCTGTGCATTTCTGGCACTACTCTGTCTCCCTGTGGTATCCATTTTCACAGATTTATCCATCATCACCCTGTTTTGAGTGGCTTGGAGATATGTTTCTGGTGATGGCATGGATGGACTACTGAACTTGGGACTCCTAAACTTGGTTCAGTGCATTAGCTATGAACTCGATTGTTCTTTCCATCCATCATGCTTTTCAAAAATACCTACAAATTTCATATTCAGGGATCATCTCTCTTCTCTCTGTAGCTCAGTTCTTCCATGCCCTAGCTAAAAAGCACTAACCTTTAGGGGAATGTTCAATTGGATGCATCTATCTTTAATTTTTTCCCCATGGTCTGGTTCCTGAGATGCCTTTCACAACTTTCTGACCTGCTTTTCTCTGTCTTGCCAGCCTTTGTAGACTAACTCCTCTACTGCTGAAGGAGGAGGTAGATTCATATAGCTCTTTAATGGATTTGTGTCACCTTACATCAGCAGCGAATCCAACCTGTCAAGTCTAAAAATGTGCCCAGGTTCAGTATTTCACTTAAAGTCTCCCAGAGAGGCACAATCTGGGAATAGGTTCTCCCACATTTATTACATGGTGGCACAAATAATGGCCAACACTTGAGCAGCTTCCATGGTTTGCACAGAATAGTGCAGACTTGTTACTTGATGTCTAAAAGACATAGATATAAATATAAGTTTACTGTATTCCCCAGAAATGCTTTGCAAGGTTTTGCACAGGTTATGAAGAGGTTTTCAAACCTTAACCCCTTAAATATCTTAAGATGTCTTCTAAAGACTAACTAGTCAGGCAATCTTAAGACAACTTGTGAGAAAGAAAACTGTACTGCACAACATCCTCTTTTAGACCTAAGGGCATAAACTCTTCATGAAGCCAAAAGGAGACCCACAGAAATGCTATTTGTCTTAACAAAGTACTCATTTTTTAATGTATTTTCTCTTGTACTGAGAATATGTGTTTATAGGTATTTGAAATTGTCACATTATTTTTAATCCTTCATAGCACAAAATGTTTCACAGAATTGTGTCAAACTGTAAGAACAGGTTCACAGGTTAGAGCAGGGGAAGGAGTTAGCAACTTGGATTTTGACAAGTTTTCTCTCAAGAGATTAGAAATTTTTAGTGAAAAAATACTGCTATGTTTCTTAAAAATCACTGCAAAGAGGGAAGTTTAAATCATTATTAAATAATGGGTATGTGCTCAGGAAACACCTGCTCAAGCCTCTAAAACTGGAAGACAGAGTAATTTTTTTTTTTTTCCATTATTTTATAAAGAATTGTAGACTACAAGTGGTCTGGTCTGGCGTCTCTAGTGAGAGAAGCACATTCAACTCCCACCTGGTTTCTTGCTTGCTAGGATGTAAGAAGCTTGAAAGCATTTACAAGGTGATGTATATGCAACCCATGGGAAGCATCCATAGGAAAAGGGAGAGAGCAGCCTCACAAAAGGTAATTTACTTTGCCAAAAACTCTCTGGGTCTCCAGGGGTATTTACACAATCTGTTTGTGTTTCACAAGAGCAGCTTTCTCTCTCTCAGAGCTCACCTCCACACCACGGTGTTAGTTGCCATTGGTAGTGAAATTGCAATATGTTGTCCCAGAGCAGATGCGAATCCCCAGATTTCCTGTTACAGGAGTCTGTTGCATGCAGAGCAAAAAGACATTCACTTAAAGTAAATATTTTGCTAGTATGCCCAGAAGCAGACTGTAAGTCACATTTTAGTCATCTTAAATTTTCTAATGTTTGCCTGGTATCTTACAGCTTTCCTGTAAAATAGACACACCACAAAACTAAAAATTCAGTCTAGGTAAATAGTCTACTTTTCTTGATTTGGTGTACAAGCATAAATTGAATTCATACCTTTTTCCTAGGTGAGTAACCTAAGCACCAGCCCTTAGGTTTTGGTAGATGGGGCAACTGCACCTGCACCACCAGCATTTTCAGGAGGCTGAAATAGGGAAGTTTCATGGCTGTACCCACCCTCTTTGGTACCCCGTGCTTGCCTCAGTGCATGTGCAGGACACTGGTGTGGGTATGGCAAATGCTCCTCAGGGCACCTATGACCTATGGAAACCTCTTTGAGGTGGAGAAAGCAGGCCAGAGGATCTCTCTGTGTCACAGGTGTCATTTTCTTCTCCCAGATTTCCTCTCTGCTAAAAAAGTTAAGGATAAATTTGTTCTCTCTCTCTTTCACCCTTGTGGAAGACACAGATGTACCAAAATTCAGAAATAAGAGTCAATGGGCTGAAGGAATGAAAATCCTTAAACATTCTGCTAGTAATAATTGGTCTAAAAACAGTCACTTTCTGCCTGATGGGAGGAAAGAGGAAAATGAGGCCAGTGTTTCTGCTGGGTTTTATTTATTAAATTTATGCCCCTATAGCATCTGGGATAATAAGACCAAACAGGTCTCTTTTAAACAAGCCAGACCCCCCCTGCAATGAAAGGAATTAAGCCCAATACAGTTGCACTCCCACCAGCTAGGGCTCTGCGTCTCACCCTTGCTCTGGTCCACTCTTGCACCCAGCCTATATATCACTGTATGCAGCCAGGGATGGACATGGGATTGTATGATGGGCCTCCAGCATGGGATATGAGATCAGAGAATGACGTTCTCCTCTGCAGGGACAAATATCAGAGCTACATAAACTCCACTGTTCCTGTCTCAGACTTCCTGCCTCCTGTTTTTACTACACACAGGCAAAATCCCAAATGGCTGTCGATTTAGATAACAGGAATATTTGAGGAGAGCCACATGTTCATTAAATGGAAGCTCTGTAATGGATAAATAGTAGACCCAAAATGGATTAAATACTGTGAATAGTACATCTATAGATAGTCTGCAGGTGATAGGCAGCTGGACCATGTTGTGGGAAAAATGATTAAAGCAGGATGGGATTTTCAAGCACCTATTTGAGAATGCAATCACTAAATATTTAATCCCACTAAAATATTTCTGTATTTAGCTTCTCACTAGAAACTTTTAACACATTTCTTCACACAAAGAAAAGCATGAATGACATAATTGTTAAAATAAGGTATTACGCTTAGTCATTTTTGTGCTCATCATCTGTAAGTCATAGATTTTCCAGTGCACATCTCCTCCCCTGTGGTTTTCTTGATAATAGTATTTACTGTACATGCTTTTAACTGTAACTATTATGAATGCTTTGGGTAGAAACACAAAGCATGAACATATGCTTTCCTAGAGCTCAATAAGGAGAGAAAACCAGAGATCTGAGTCTGAGGGCTTTTTCAAGTGCAGTGTGACTAGGAATGTTCTTGGTGCGTGTGTTTTTTCTTCAGTGACACAGAGTTAGCTCATGGCATTTCCCACTTTTATCCTTGTTTGAATTTTCAACAATTTCAGACTGTTCTTTTTATTTGTTTTCTGCTTTTATGTTTCTTTAATAATGTGCTCACATGTATCTTGGATCCTTTTATTTGGAAATATCCCAGAACTCTATCACCAGTTTCTCTTCTTATTTACCTGTGAAGCAAAATTTTCCTTTCCATTCCTCCAGAAGTCATAAAACACTTGTAGGTTAAACAAAAATTAGTGTTTAGTGTATATGACAGGTCTTCCTGATATGTTGGCAGCTATCTCTCACAGACATCCTTTCTGAGCTGGCTTTGCTTTACATCATCTTGTGGCATACTGGATGGCAAAAACAAACGCCCATCTGTTCACGTGTTCTTAGGATGGGTGCCCACAGAAAGGAAATCCCTGTAGATAAGAAACTGCAATGAATCAGAGAACAGACAGAATGGAAAATAACCTTAGATCTGCTTTATATTTGCTGCAAACAAATTCAACCTAGAATGGATGTCAGTAGCAGCAAATGAGACATAACACTGCATGTGAAAGGGATCCCCTGTCCAACATAAAAGCTCTTTTCTCATTTCATTCCCTGTTATTTTTCCCCTTGCACCCTGAAGAAAAGCTGCCCAAACATGCCCACCTTAGGGATGGGTTTGAGCATAAGAAAGGCTAAGGTCCCTGCCAGTTGCTGTTAAAATAAGATGCATCCTGGACTCCATGACAACTTAGATGGAGGATGCCCCTCACTTTTCACATTCAGAACAGATCTGTACAAATAATGACTCAGAAGACTCTTCTGCCTATAATTCACCATGACTACTCTTTGTTTTTTGTTTTTCAACCAGTTCTATTTGGGAACACGAAACAGAAGAGCGTAGCTCTTCTGCTGGAAGGAAGAAGATACCTATATAGTTACATTTCCTTTCTGAAACTTCAGGAGTTTAATCCCAAAAAGTCTGTATGTTGTTTGGTATACACCTTTTCCTTACCTTATTCAGGACCAAAGGGAAGAATGACAGAATATACGCTGTCCAGGTATATTTAGAGCAAACAGCTGTCTGCCCAGCAATGGTAAAGAAATTTCCCACGTAGGAGTTTTCCCTAGCCAAGTATGGATACAGCATCAGGAGGATAAAGCAGGCCCTGTGAACTTTCACCTTCATGACTCATTTTAAACTCCCTTTATGTGTAAGTTCTATAATGAGATTGTTATAGCTCCTAGAAAATTAATCTATCCTTGATTAGTTCTCTCATCTCTACTTGAGGCATTAGCTGCATTAGCCTGTCAGCTATCACATGCACTGTAATTTTGGCTACATGCAGAGGAGCCCTACCAGCTCTGTGATGTTTTCCTTTTCACTTCTCAAATTCAGAGGAGACAGTTCCCAAATCCTCTCCATGTCTTCCTTCATATGTGATATTTCTTTGCATAAAGCAGCCTGCCCTCCTTAAGAGGAGGAACTGCACAGAGAGCTGGTATCAGTTGCAGTAATCAGGGAAGCACTCTCAGCATCCAGACTAACTTATTTTTACAGCCACGCTCCAAAAAAATTATGCAATACTGAAAAAATTATAGCTTACTGTAACTGCAGTGGGGCTAAAAAACTGAATGTCTTTTTAAAATGTTCAAAGTCCTATTCTACTGTGTGGCATAATTTCACTGGGGAGCAGTAAATTGTGTCTCTTTCAGGAATCTTCCCTAACAAACACCATCTGAATTGAAAAGTTGCTGATTTCCAAATATAAATAAAACATTGTGCATATGAGACAGAATAACCACCTCTTAATCAGCAGTTTGGCCTATTGCAATGCTCAGCATGTGCTAACAATAGTTCCTGGCAGGCTCAGTTCCCTGTGCACGCTAGAGTCTAAATGTGAGATAGATCTTTATTGCTCCTGCTGTCCAGATCAAATCTTCAAAAGGAGAGTCTACATCTCGCCAAAGATTTATTCACTGTGCAAATATCTTAAGACAGAAGGAACACCCTGAATTACCTGGGACTGGGAAAAAATAAATGCCTGCCAAGCCAAAGGACTTGTACAGGGTTCACCATGGGGAGATTTGGGGTTCTGCCTGTGTTTTCATCCCTTTAACACCCACAGCTCCCATGTTTCTGGAGCTGAGATGGTTTGCAGTGTGTTGCTCCCAGAAATGTTCCCCCAAATGAATCCTTCCTATAACTTTATGGCATGTGTCAGTCAGAAATGCCCAAATATATGCTTGCAAGGCCTGTCCATACAGCAGTAATTTCATTACCTGCAGATGTCAAGAACCAAGGCAGAATAATACAGCACAGACAAGGCTGAATGTGGTTAACTAAGTTGCTTTTAGTTTATTAATTTTACCCATATACATAGATGACTTTGAAAGCACCATGTGAAAGAGTCAGGACAAAATATAAGAAAATGGTACAGGAAAAGATTTCAATATGCAGTGTGTCAGTGTACCTACTGTGTTTCATACATATTTTACATTGAAAACCAAAAACCCCACAGTTTCCAGAGGATGTACACATTTTGTTTTGATCTGGCAAATTTAGTTTATTAATAAGTAAAAAAATAAATCTACAATAGCAACAGTGCAAACACATCAAAACTTGCGTGGCATACAGAACACAAATGAATAAAAATTATTATACAAAAGGTCCAGTGTTTCCTATGGTACTGGCTGTGATGTGTACAACAAACAGGGTGAGGAATAAACTGCAACTTAAACAGGAAGATGAGCTTGAGCTGCATATTACTGGCTCTGTTTTGTATGGTCTCTCTATTTCAGGAGGTAAAGCAGTCATCCCTTGGATCTGAAATGAAAATAAAAAATTATCAGAGTCTTGTCACATGAGATTAGAAATATGGTTTTGCTCTCAAGACAATTGCCCACTTGCCTAAGAATCTACTGATAGCTTTGTACTTGGGTTGTGACTCTCACTGTGGAAACATCAAGCTCAGTAAAAATATGAATATATTGCATGCTAAATGATTAGCCAGTGTGCATATCCAACATTCTCATCTTGAGAGCAGCAGTACACACTGGTATCCTCTCCAGTAAAGCAAGGTTAGGCTTTGGTTGGTTGATTTGAATGACCTTATTTAGCTTTGCAGGGTTGTTTGGCTGGCTGGGTTGTTGTTTTCATCCTTCTGTCAAATAAGAATGAAAGCTGGCAGTGTCACTCTGCTATAGGGATGCAGGATGATATTTGAAAGCATTCATTTCTGCATGCAAAGCTCACACTTGCACGTACAAAGCAGCTGAAACTGTGTACACATTATTCCACAGAACCACAGAATGGCTATGGTTGGAAGGGATCTCTGGAGGTCATCTGGTCCCATGACCCTGCTCAAGCAAGGACACATACAGTAGTGTCATATTTCTATATACTGAGCATTTTTCACTCTTCCTGTAGAACTCAGTGCAATTTTATGGGATTGGATGTAACTATTTGCTTGTTATGGTTTGGACATGGAATTAGAGACATTTGTGTACACTGCTTAGCTTGCTCTTCCTAAATTTAATCCCTACATGTTAAAGAAAATAATCTCTGCAGAAAGTAAGCACCTGGGCACATTTTTGTGTGTTTCAAACTTTCATTTGAATGCCCACCTGTACAGCATATGCTTGCTTTGGGGATTTTGTCTATGTTGCTATTATCCTGTACTGTAGAAAGAAACCCCAACTAAATATTGACTTAATCTTAACAAACTCAACACAAAACTAGAACTGAAATAGTGACCAACTCTATAGAAGGATGAGGTATTTTCAACTCACTTCCTCTGCTTCAAATTTTTTGAGTCTTGTAAAAACTCAGGGATTGTTTGGCCATTCAGGTTAAATCTGTTCCTGATTTTGATGAGGACAGTCATTTAAGTGTAATATCACTAATAAGGGAAGGGAAAGGAAAGGAAAGAGTCCTAATCTTAGCTTTGAAGAATATGCCCATGTCATTTGAAAAAGGAAACTATGATTAAGGAATAGCTAAGAACTCCCAGTTTCAGTGAGCTCATTCTTTGACTACATTCTTTAAGTTGTGAGTATTGTTCCTTCATCCTGTAAGATAAAGAGGAACAGCATTTTCCACAAAGTATACCATTAAAAAAACCTCAGCCTATCCCCTCTTAATAAAATTTCTATGTGCTTTTCATCATCTTAACTTGTCCTCTGACAAATAATCAGTGAAAGAGTGACTATGCAACTGCTACTGGCCAGCAGCTGTAAAGGTCAAGAAGTTTAACCAAAACTGGTGAACAGTCACATGTACTGTCTGTCTACAACTACTTTCCACAGAAGACCTACAATGGGACAAAATCTAGAAAAAACCAGAACCTCTTTGATTAATTACAGCACACAGTATTTCTTTGAAATCCAATCGGCAGAACAGTCTGCCCTATGTCGGCAAAACCCAAGAATGCTGCTGCAGGAGGGGCAATTTCTTTATCACCTGAAAGGACATGTGTGACACACTTTGAGGCAGCACAGGCTGTCTTCCAGGGTAAGGAGAATGAGGCAAAAGTCCTTTCCTAGGAAGTACTTCATCGGTAGTATCTCATAGCAGCTCTGCTATATTGGACTGAAATCACAATAGGAAATAAGCCGGTACAATGGGACTGTCTCTCCTTCTGTGCAGAAAATCTCAAAAAAGTAATAGCCTTGAATTTGTAAAGGAGTCTGTAAAGGAGTTCAAAGAGCAATACATTTTGTTAAGCCTCCCTTTCAGGGATGATAAAACATGCACTAGCCATTGTTTATAAACACACATCAACATTAAAGATGACAACTTTTCTCAGCAGTCCTGGTAAAATTCCATTAGATATTTAGAATAAATAATAACTTATTGGGGAATTATTTTTTATCTTACAGGTTTTTCATCAAGACAATAGGGAAAGTAAAACCATAAAATCTTACAAAGTTGCACAAAGGGAACAGACATTATTTTTCTGGCCCAATACTATAGACAATTCTGGGACCATTAAAAAAAACAAGAGTTATTGGAAGAGTACTCATGCAACATAAGGTTGTCTAGATGCCCAAGTTAAGAAGGCAGATCATTGAGGCTTCATTATGCAGTTAATAAGCTTCCCCTAGAAGGCATCTCAGAGAGGAAATCTCATTTGGGGATTTTGAATGATCCATTGCAAGACTAACATAAGTCCCTGACCATGCAGACAGCCAAGCTTCCTGACTTGGTCACTTAACCTGGACACACATTTGTTGTCTGATCAGTGCAGACCTACTGAAAGACTCCATCCTTCTCTTACTGATCCCAAGTCCTGGTTAAAACTCCAGCTTTTCTATTCTTTTTAAATGCTTCTAGAACTCAAGTTCGGTGAAAGCACTGATAAAACATTCTCATCATTTGTTATTGTGTTTAAATGCAATATTAGCTGTGTAAACATCCAGAAGACATATAACCAGACATTTATTCATATGCAATGAAACACAGTAAATCAAATTAGTTTCATGGCACCATTGCTTCCTTTTCAACAGGCAGACTTACCGACCATTCTGCATTATCTGTTTTTGAACATCTCACGTTCACAGGTAGTTTAAGCACAAGCTGATTATAGGAGAGACCCTCTGATCTGGACCATTTGAATTTGTTCATTGCATCCATAAAAGACAGGTTTTTATATTGCTTAGGACTCTTGATAATGAAAGGCCAAGTCCTAAAGAAAAATAAACAATTAGATTTTTTTAAAAAATAGATAAATACTGTGAAGTTGAAACTGATGAGAAAAAGCTTTTGGGAAATCTACTCAGAAAATTAAATGCACTATTACTATATATATTATGCCAAATTCACATTCTCAGCTAAGTTCTACTGAAAACTGATGCAGTTTCATTGATTTTGACAGACTTATGAAAGGCTGTCAGCAGGTTAGTACTTGCTGCCAGATGCTTTTAGAAATGAAGGACTTCAAGTGTTACATTGCTCTTCTCTGATCTACAAACTGAATGCACAGTTTGTATATATGAATGCAATACGAAGCAGAGGTTCTGCTGTAACTTCTCAAACAAAACAAAATAAAAAGAAGGCCACACCCTCTGCTAGGCTTGGCAGGCCAGGTTGCCAAGAAACCTTTGCCTTTAGAAAGCTGCTTCCAGATGGTTCTGCCAAGCTCAAGTCAAAACTGAGCCTAGCACAGGAGTTGCTCTGATGTGCACGGGTTGGCAGCAGATAAGAACTGGTGCTGTGGACATTGCCTTTGGCATGCTCCTACAAGCTGGCTGCAAGGGCACTTTTGGCCAGGGGTGGTTTAGAGACCTGATGCACTGCTCTGAAAGATCTTTCTGCCTAAGTGTGGGAATCCTCCCCATGAACAAATGGGGACAATCTCATTTCCCACCAGCCAAAAATATGGAAAGGGAAGGAATGAGATTTCATGTCTTTTATTTAGTAAAGAAAACAAAACAAAACAAAAAAAAACAATGGAAAATGAAAAAAAACTTTTGTTTTCCATTGTTTCTGCTTTCTCCTTGTTTGACTTTGCTGGGATGAACAGAAACAACATAGTGGAGGGATCAAGCTCTTACAAACACAAAGTCAATACCGCTAGCGAAAGAACAAAAGTATCTAAAACTTTATCAAGTAACCTAATTAATACATGATTGAAGCATGAGTTATCTTTTCAAAACACTTTAGACAGATCTGTGTTATCTTGCAGTAGGTTGTCTCCCACTTGCTTTGGGTAAATTGCCTGTGCCAGAGTTCTGCTCCACTCAACATCTAGGCACAGGGGCTGTAATTTTAATCAAGTACCTATGTTGCTACTTGAGCCACTACTGTGGCCCAATAACTTTTATCTGCTTCTCATGATTTAAACCATTTTCTGTGCCACCAGACAGAGGAGAAATGTTTTAAAGTGAGTCACAGTGCCTTCATCCTGCTCCCAGTTTGCCTTCATTTGTAAGTCAAGAGAGACTTTGGGAGAGTCAGTGAAGCAATTCTAGTGTTAGACTGACACAAGAGAGATGAGGATCAGGTCACATATCCTTAGGCTGACAGAGTTTAATGAAACAAGAATTGTGGATTAGGTCATAAATACTAGAGGCATTATTAATCTCCTCGTCTAATTACTATTCCATTTGTGGCAGGCAGTCTGCATACTTACTCTATTCAGAACATCTTTATTTCCCCAGGCCAAATGTGCATTTTTTCCTTAAGTACAGTTATAATGAATGAACACTCAAGAGAGCATACATTTGTTAGAATATTTTCTTTCTAAGCTCAGAAAGACTGTTTTAGATAGGACTAATTTAGAAACTCTGTTCTCCCTGTATTTAAAGAGGTTGTAAATGGAACTAATGTGGAAAATTATGCAGACGTTGATTGCATTGTTACTTCCTTCAAACTCTTCTTCCTTGAATATAAATTTCAGAACTAAAACCACTAAGCCTGTAGATCAAATTATTTTGCAATAATAGCTTTATATGGTTTGTTAGGACAAACTGTATAAGCAAAGACAACTTTTTGAATTTGTGATGACACACAATTAGTCTATCCATTTGATTTTAAAATCTTACTATTACCTTAGTTTAGTGCAATTAACAATCCAAATATAATTCACCTTTCACCACAAAAAGTGCTTTTTTCTTTTGATTGTTTGATTATTTTTCTGCATTTCATTCATTTAGGAACTTTGCTCTTTTGACTGTTCTCACTCTTTACAATCTGCTGTAGAGACACTTTAATTTTAAGCACTGTAAGGAACACATTTTTGTCAACAGAATTGCTGACAACAAATCTAGCCAGGGAAATTCAATAACCATGCTTACAAACTCCTTTTCAAAATTATCTCTTTATATATGAAACATTGTCATGTTTTAATTAATTGATAGATTCAGAGCAGTGATCCACAGCCTTTTTACAGATGACTGTGGTGAAAAAAACCCTCACGTGAAAATATTTTTTTCAAGAAGCTACTTTTCTACCAGAAGAAAAGATGCAAAATAATTTGGCAGGAGAAATACATAGCAGCACAGCATACTGACCAAAAAATGGGGCATGAGTGGCCATGTTGCACTAACAGAAAGAAAGAAAAATTGTACAAAAATTGTATAAAAGAATCCCACAGGCAGAAACAGAGGTGATACATATATTCATAAACATTTAACATACCTGACTGGTCTATAGATTTCCTTAACACCAATGAACTGGAGCTGTTCCATGATATCTGGAATACTTGCACACCGGGTGAGGTTGATTCTTGGGTAATAGAGCAGATATGACAGGCACATTTCATTCCTGGTGCTCAGACCACCCTGCAAATGGGATTTTTCTTTAACGAGGGTAGCACTGGAATCCCACAGATCAAATCACTGATTAACATTTATATGCTAATGAAAGGTGTATCAGGAGGCCCAATTTGACAAGTTTATCTTGTACATGAGGTTATCAAAGTAGTAAGAGGTTATTACATAATTAATTACAAAATACTCTGGAAGCTCAAGCAATAGCTTCAAAGTTAAAAGACATCAGAAAGAACAACTTTGAATAAAATAAGGCTCATGTTATCTTGAAGTGTACTATCTGAGAAGTTCAGGTTTGCTTTCAGTTGTCCCCAAAATACTTAGATCTACCATGTTTCAGAAAAGGGCTTCAAAGTGGAACAGATGAAGAAAAAAATCTTGTAGGATAATTAATCTGCTTAGTAAGAAATTGAGTGAGCTTTGCCTAGTCAAATGGAAGCTGGGATGGAATAGGAATCTATCTGGACTCTACTTGCAAGTACATATGCCAATAAAGAGCAAGAGGAAAAAGAATTATTTTATATTAACAGATAATGTTGACTCAAGAAAAAATGAGCATGCATTATAAAATCACTAATTAGAATAACATTTCTAGCTAGCAGAAGAAACAGTCTCTTAAACAGCTTTCCATTGAGAACCATAGGGCAAACAACTAACTTAAAATTAATCTTGGTAAACATGGACAAGATTATAAACTACATGTTCCTAAATCCTGTGTGGGAGCAGTTCCATGAGTCTCACAGAACCACAGGAATAGGAATGGAGAAAACAAAACATGAGCCAAGAGTTAGTGTGGTCACCACACAGGAAAGCAGGACAAAAACTCAAAAGCCTTCATTCTTGCTCTTCTGCTTTTCATTAAATAACTACTTCATGTGCCTACATGCAAGCCATGATTCAGGGAGAGGTATCCCTGTTCTCTCTGGATGCCAGGAAAAATTCTTCCCTGCAAACCAGAAACCCTTCAGGTCTTGCTTCCCAGAGGTCTGGATCCAGCCGCTCCCCAGGATCAGACCCTGGCACAGGCAGCTGTGTCTCTCCCATAGACATAGTTGGTTTGGCATCACTCCATGTTTTCCGAGCCAGCTGGCACAGTCCAGCTCATGTCCAAGTAACCAAATTTACTTCACCTCCAAAACCCAATGTCTGCATTGCAATGGGCAGTGCCTGACCTCTGTTAACCTACCAAACTGTTCCTGGAAGACTGTGCCCTGCTGTGTGCCAAACCAGAGCTGGACACCCCCGATGGGAAGGGGTGGTTTCCCAACTCCTCTTCCCACCCCAAAGGACCTTCGTTCTGCCTGGATTCTATGCTAGGCACAAAACTAAATAGTTAAGAAACATCCTGGTCACGGCTTATCTAAACATCAATACATAAGAACTGACAATTACCACTTTGGGGAAAAATGCATGACAGGATCATAAAAATAATTAATTAGAGTACGCAGAATTTGCATGTTAATGCATATTGTGAAGAAAGCACTCCATATAATAGAAAAGTTTGACTTTTAAGGATTTTTTATGAGCTGACCTGCTTATTTTTATAAACTAGTCATATGAATGCCTTATGCAAGAGATCAGACTAAGATCACAATAGTTCAGATGACTTTAAAACCTAAGAATCTATGAAAGGAAAGCCAATAAATAATTATGTGCACCCAGACATCAGCAAGTAAATTCACTCTTTTTAATAGTGTTCTATGAAAAAGGTTTTAGTCCCCAATATTATCTGTGTACTTATTTTGATCCACCAAAATATTGCTTACCCATGTCATGCGAATTCTGTCCACAGTACTGTAGTGCATTCTGTGATTAAATTATCCCCCTGAAATACAAAATTTAGGAAGTTCACAGTTCTGAAGTTTATCAACACCAACTTCAAGTAACCACAGATGACAGCAAGTACTTTAGAAATAAGTATCAGAGCAGTGGAAATGACTTTTTGAAACAGTGAAGGATTAGGTAATTGCCATATGTTAAGGCCTTGGCACTTAGCATTCATATTATCCCAGATCCTCAGGGATCCCCCATGGATTTAAACAGAGTCTTATTATGAGGGTTGTCTGGATTTCTTTTAAAATAGCAATGAAGGTACCCAGTTACCATCCAATTTTCTGGAAAATTATATAGCAGACAATGTATACAAATGATTCTTGCTCCAAAACTTACCAGTGCTACTTTACCCAGGCTAATTTACACTGCCGACTTCAATAGAAATATTTAGCAAATGAGGAAAAGAAAGCTTTCCACATCACAAAACCAGCTATTTTATCACAAAAACTGCCAAGCCTGGGAGTAGAGGAGTGGCAGGCAAAGATTTCACTACATTGACGGATATGTATGGGAAAGGCTGAATACTTATATTCTCAAGTACATACAATTAACTTTTTTGTGTCTTGACAAACTGATCTACTATTTGGTAATACTTTCACTCTCTGAACCTAATCAAGTACAAATCTGAAAATCATCATGATAATCAAGTGGATTTTTTTTTTTTTTTGTATCATCATCTTTCCTTATGAACAATTGTGCTTCCCTAAAATAAACCAGATCACCCTTCAAAGGCTGTGACTTTCTCCTTTTCTACAGGCTGTTTCTCCAGATCAAGGCTAGCACAATCTGTACTCCAGACTGCTGGCAGAAGGTGCATCAGCCTCATGTCAGCCAAATGGAGACAGAAGTTTCTGAAGTAGCATGAACTGGCTCAGTGTCCCTGCTTCCAGTGGGAATATGCTGTTCCTGCCAGTGAGGGCTCTGGTTCTTGTATCTTACAGACTGGATAACATTCACTAAAATTGTTCCTCCTGTGAGACTAGATCTGCTGCTTCCAAATGGAGAAGAGAGAAGAAAGCAAATAACCTGGATATCCACTAGCTGAAAGAAGGATATATCCTTGGGAGAGCTTATAAAAAGAGAGAATAACAGGAACTTACATGAAAAATCATACTATTAGTTAATTGATTAAATTGTTCCCCGAATTACACCAGATCATATATGTAAAGCTGCACTGGTAGTTTTGCATAAGATGAAAACAATGAAAGGCATAAAAAATGGTTCTCTTCAGAGAAAGAATTCCATTTTCTACTCGAACTGGCTTTTTTTTCAAGTTGCTGTTACTATCAAATACCCCTTACAGTTTTTCTGTTGTCTATTCTGTTATGTTCTTGAATTTTAAGAGGCCTTTTGCTGTAATCTGTGTGGATTTTCCTAAAAGTATTACATGCTTTCTCTGCAAACCTGTCATCTTCTGCCAGCCCTCTTCCTAAACCCTTCAACCATCTTCCCTGAAGGAGGTAACACTGGTTTGTCTTTGAAGTCCCTAGACTACAAGCAATTTGACTTCAAAGAGTAAATTCTGCACTTGAACATCCAGGTTTTGCTGTAGAAATTAAACTATAAAGTTAGCATTTTAGCTTCTTGTCTTTAAACTACAAATATCAAAGTCTCACAGTGTGGGAGAAGAGACATAAGAGAGAAAGGGGCTTGAAGAGAAGTCCCTGAAGTTTAAACCATGGAGCTCCTAACCATACTTAAGTTCAGTCATTTCAATGGTCTTTTCAGATCTGTCTCCCTTAGTGGTTCCAATTGTCAACAAATTCCATTTTTTGACATTTTGCATCTGGCAATTAAATAACATGCCTGTTCATATGCACCAGGACAAGCTGCTCTGCTGGCCAGATCTGGAGCACCCACACTTTGCAATACTAAAATTTCTGTCATCATGCCAAAACTTAGAAAAGATACTGGGCGGAACTAACAAAAGAAGAATTAATAATTTTCAAATGAATGACCCCCACAAAAAGTACCCACAAACTCTTTTCATGCAATATCTATGCATAACTACTGCTTTATAATATAATTGTAGTTGGAATATTTCTACAAGTTATGTTATTTTATCTTCAGGAATACAGTAGATAGCGTTGTATGATTTCTTCTTTCAAATGGTTTTGTTTAGTAGTGAAATATCAGGTGGAACATGAGCATGGAGTTTTACTACCAACAACAAAAAGTGTGAAACAAACAGAAGACTTGGCTGATTTTTAAACGTGTTTGTAAGGCTGGATACCTGCTGTGTGCAAATACTGAAGATATGCTACTTGGTTCCCACAGCTCTGTAAAGCCACAGGGTGGCATTTCCATTCTTCGTCTTGCTGGATGCACAATGTGGTACACATGGGATATTCTAATCTGCTTTGTTCAAACATTTCTGATAGTAAAGTTCAAATCAAGTTATTATGGATATCAAACATATCCAAAGAATAGCTTGATTTGATGAACTAAACCAGTTCTCTGGTGACTCACGTGGGCACTCCTGAGACAATGAAACTTTAATGCATTAGTAATTTTGCTATAAATGGAAAAATTAACAGAACATCCAAGAATTCTATGATGCTAGGCTAGGAAATTCTGTAGCAAATTTAATCCTAAAGGCAAGAAAATTCTAGGCACATGATCTTTTAAACACTTTCAGGAAAAGAAGTAAGAGTGTCGTACTGGCAAGATGGTTCTTTCTTCTTTCAGGTACTGAAACTCCTGGAAGTTGAAGTCAAACTCGTCGTCATAAGCAAGCAGCTTCTGCTCCTCGCCGTTGTGGAAGTGGCGCATCCTGATGGCTCTGCCAGCAAGGTGAGCGTGGAGAAGTACTGCAAACACCTGAATCCCAGCAGGTCTCTCAGCACCCAGAGCCTGGCCAAGAGAAACCAACACCATCAGTGCTCCCAAATGCAGAGTCATGTAATGTAATGCCACGTACAAACAGAGTGAAAATTCATTAATTAATGTAGTTTGCGTTCACTCAGTTTACTGAAAAATGCAGTCTGGAGCAAAAGCAAAACTGTAAATGGAATTCAGCCTTTATGTACAAAAAAGCCTAGGTTTTCTTCTGTGATTATTTTTTGTAACAAAAATGTGTTTTTACCCCTAATGCACGTTTTTTAAAAAGAAAATCGACTGGACAGCAAATAATTCTCAATAGTTTTAAGACTTTCAAGGGAATCATGCTAAAACCTACACATTATTTTAGTGCTAATGGCTGATATTAATGAATGTGGAGGTTTATTGTGGAAAGGAATTTCTATGCAGTTAAGAATGATGTCATCGTCAATATTCTGCCAAAAGATGCACTTAAAATTGAGAGGCTGTAGTTGTAACGTCTACTTTCCATCTTTAAGTGATATGATTCTTTAAGTATCTTTAAGTAGTGAAATACTGTAAGTTTACGTCTAAACCTTTTTTCCAGGCCAAAAACATTTGCAAATTAACTTTTCCAAACTGACACAAATTTGACATCACTCTCATTCTAACTGAGATCTACTGATCTAAACTTTCAGTATGCTCAAATTTGTTTCTTGTTCAGAGATCAAGGTAGAAATATTGTTGTCACAATACCTTTTAATAACCGCCCTAGAGTCAGAAACCTCATGATAATAGATTACTCAAGTGTTTTAAGGCTGAAAAATTCCAGTACAATACATAACATTTAACACCATCAAGAACAAATCTAAATTTTATGTCTTATTTGGCCTTCATTGTAAACTACATTATTAATTCAACCTTTCTCTATAAATGACAAAGCATATGAGAATCTCACATGATACAGTAATGATAGATTTTAAATATTGCTTCCATTATCTGCAGAGATATTTAAGTTATCTTAATGAAACCAAATACTTAATAAATGTATGATTTAGCACCTTGGGCCATTCAACAAAACCTGTTCAGGTCTTCAGTTTCTGTGGTTGGTCTATCTTTCAGGCTTTCACTTCATCATTAGGAGCCTTTCTCACATGCCCAGGTCTGAATTAGTGTCAACTTTATATTCTGGGCCAGCTATTCCAAGTTGTTAATAGCTTTGCCATGGAAAGCAGTGTATGCTTACACATTGAACACAAAATTAAAACATTGCAAGTCCTGTGTCATCCATTATTACTCAAATAAGTAAAGCAGTCTGAGTAGTGAGCATGTCAAATAACTAGTTCAAAAAGACAACATTTTGGAGAACACGTACCACCAGATGCCTTTGCTCACATCTTTGAACTGTAACTATCAATCTTCCCAAGAAGTTCAAGTGACTCTCCCAATTATTTCTATGAATGAAAACCAATGGATTCAGGCAAGGGACATACCTCTTCCAGACATTCCAGTGTGCAGTGACCCTCTGACACAAATTCAGGCATGCCCGGTGGGATATTGTGGAAAAGACTGACCCAAAGACCAGCTTCAATAACCCCAGCATCGTATTTCCTTAAAACTGGAGTATAAATTAGCCTCAAACCAGAGTTATCTATCAAGCCTGCAACGAAAGAACACAGTCAGCCATGGCCAAAAATCAGTGTTTCAAAGGAGAAAAAAACCCAAACCTAATTGTTCCACATTTTTCATGGTATGTCCTAAGTGTTATGAAGGAAAATCATGGAATCAACCTCAATAACCTTGAAAGGAGTAAAAGCATATACAGGAAGTGGTTTTTTCTCTTTAAAATTTTCAAACCATGTGTTGTCTTCTAGTTGAAAATTTTATCTATTTCTTCATCCCGAGTCCTGCCATTAATTATACTTTTCCTTTGCTTTGGATTGCCTGTTACATTACAGCCTACCTAAGATGACAAAATACATCCCTTTTACAATCCCTCCAATTAAGAAACCATTAATTAAACATGAAAATTGCCTTAATAAATCCCACACAAGTAGACAATACCCCCACCTTGAGTCAAGTAGGCAAGAGAATTAGAGTATTTTAATGTTGCCCTGACTGAAGGACTTATCTTGATGTCAAAACTTAGTTAAAAGGACCAGTGCCTGCTGTTTGGAGGCTGTGTATTTAAGAGTCGGAATGATAAAAATCTATTTTTTCACCCACATATGTTTAGCCATATATGTTTGTTTGTGTATCTATTAATAATTTTTGTTGCCTTTACCATCCAAATGCTTAGAATTACTTGTCTTCTATTAGTCATTTTTATTAGTCAAGATATATATTAAAAAAGGATTAATTTGTGTTTGCACAGGAACTACATTCTGTTAGTTCATCTGTTAATTTATTTTTATTTTTGAATAGTAACCAAAATAACTTCAATTTTGAAAATTAAAAATGCGAAAACATATCAAATATCTCAGAGAAGTTAAGATGCTTCGTAGTGACCTATATTAGTCTTCTGAAAAACAAAACAGACATAGCAGTGCCCGAAGCTAAATTTTACATCAATATGATATCAGCAGTCTATTTTAAGGTAAGCAAATGGTAGAGGGACAGAGCTGGGACTGTTATCCAGTCACTAAAATACCTAAGATGGAGTAGTGCATATAATTATTAAGGAACAAAGGATATGAGCTGTGAATAGTCAATTAAGAATGTAATCAGCCATGAAAAATTCTGCAACATACAGATCACATCCAAGGTGATGTATCTTGTCCCACAACATCCCAAATTTAGCATTTGGGAACCCATCCTCACTCCCTTTCTGGAGATATTTGTACAACCTCATCAACTTGAATTTTTCCTTTGTGGTATTTCTGCTTCAGGCTTGTTGTTAACATCTAAATATCAGACAGTCTTATGGTATGTGAGAGTTACTGATAAAGGATCTCAAAAGAGGCCACCTTTCAAATGAGAAGTGAATGTTAAGGACTACAAAACCAGAGGCAGTGAAAACCACCCACATTAAACTAAAATATGTTTGAACTTCTCCTAACTGGGAGCCAAGGCTCACTACCAGCCTGAGTCACTTAGGAAAACATTACCCCAGGTCACAACGTGAGGCAAACAGTGCAGCCTTTCACCACAAGACCCAAACTGGGAAAATGCAGGTGCCAAAACACACAAATGAAGGTGACCCAGTGGCAGGTTTGCTGTTGTGTCATGAGAACTCATTTGTCCCCACCTGAAGCAGATGGAGCACCCAGGCCTACTCTCACACTCCTGGCACATCCTTACACTGTGTATTTTGCCAGGGAGGAGGAGATGATGACCTGGATCACAAACACCCTGCTCTGCCTATGCTGTCTGAGTTTTCCCAGGTCCTTTGGGACTGTCCCAGCAAGGCCAAATTTTTCCTATTGCTTAAAAGGAAACAAAACTTTACTGAGTTCCAGTTTTTTATATGTTACTTCAGCTAAACCAACAGTACCATACAGCACAGTCAATTAAAATTAAATGATGGATTTAGAGACAAAACCAAATCAGACAGAGTTTTTCAGCATGTGACTTCTCAGGCTTTCATGCAACATTTGATGAAAAAGCATACAATATAAAGGATGCAAATGAAGTTTATTGTATCCCATGCAAATATGCATGCTGAAAGGACAGTGTCTGCCACTAAATAAAAAAGAAATTAATATAGTTAATTTAAAATATGAAGACAGGAAATGACAGTAAAGCAGAATACCATAGCCCACATACTAAATTTTATTTTAATACATGGGGGTGCAAATAAAGGCCAGGATACTATGCTGCATTGGATTTTACTCAATTCATATATAGCAACCACCACAATATTCTCAGTATAATAGCTTAATAAAATTCTGTTTCAGAACAAAAAAATATCTTTCCCAAAGGCATCTTCAGAGTTCACCTGATTTTCCTGAGATCCTTGGCTTCTTCCTTTTACTTCTTCTAAATATAAATTAAATTCAAGGAGAAAAATTTTAAAATACCATTATAAATTAAAAGTTTGTCTTTTAAGGTAAACTGATTTTACCCAGTGAATGGTCTAGAAACCTGAGTCTATACTTCTACTTCAGAAACTGCCCACAGTTCAGGTAGGTGTTTATCTGAAAAATACTACCAAAAAAATTTTCAAGGGTAGTGTGAAAAACACCGTGAACCAGGAGCTTTTGATCAGGAAAAATAACCCTCAGCTTTTTTATTTGCTCTGTTCACCATGCAGTGCAGGGATCAGCATTTGTGTGCAGTAAATTTTTCAGTCTTGCAGGTCTTAAAGCACATGAGGCTACAAACCTTCTGTGTATGATGGGTTGTCATAATGCACCTCCATGAGGACAAACAGGGGGTCAGCTGCTGTGCCAATGGATAAGCCAACATGAGGAGGGTAGGTGAAGCCCTGGGAATCAATGCACACAGAAATCAATACAGAGTTAAGGTATTTTTTGCCATATTTTAGAGTTGATTTCTCTTTGAAGTACATTGACTCTTTCTTGCAATGATGTGATCGTATTAATGATAAAATTTTCAAATATAACTTCTTTTACGGGTTTCTGAACATGGCATTGTAACAAAATATACTCATTATATGCTCAATAAACTTAATAACTATGTGAATATAAAATAGTAGATCCCATGCTTCCAGAGGACAAGGCTCCAAGCAAAAGAGTCTAATCTGACCTCTGACCCTTCTTTGAGTAGGAGGCTGGATTAGAGACTTCCTGAGGTCCCTTCCAACCTGCATTATCCTGTGATCTTATGATTATTTATTCTGTATTTATTGTTTGAGCGGAAAAAGGAAAATTCCATTTTAAATGTATAAACATTGCATCATCAAGCACTTAGTCTGACAATAAAACCCTTATGAAGAAGTGAATCAACATTTTAAATGCTCCCAGTTTCTAAAAGCAGTAATTTCCAGGGAATACTGAGGTTGCATGTAATTAACTTGCTTTTTGTGCACAAATAACTGTGTTCTAAGTAAAATTATTTGAACAGTAAAGGTGATTTTCATGGCTACATTTCCACTAGCAAGCCAATAGTGCAGAAGAACTAGCTCTGCACAGTGAGACAGCTTGTGCTGGACCCACTGCCCACAAATGAAGCTCCTTTAGACAAGCTCTGGTCAGGTCCCATGTATTGAACTCTATTTATTGCTAAAGGAGCTGGGCTCATCCCTTTATATTTAGTTTAACTTCATACCAGAAAGACCTGTGCAAGTTCTCAAACCACTTGTGATGATAAACAAAGCTTTGTAAGTAGGGATAACTGGGAGATTTTCTTCAAAAGCTCACTCCCAATTCAAAGCAAAATACTAATATCTCGTAAGTGAACTCATTTAATGAATTCACTTTAATTGGAATCAATGTGCACCATTTTATAGTATATAGTTAATATTTTAATATGTAATTTGACATTCTAACTTCCTGAAATGTGCAATTTGAGATTCCAGCTTTCTGATTCTTGATGGACATTAAGAATTAATTGTAGTATATAGTAAATAATATTATCACCTTCATTCCACATAAGGGTAAACTAAAGTTAGTGAAGTGGTTACTTGGGCAAACCTGGATGTAACCCAGATCTGTCAGATTCCTCTCTACAGATCTTTGACAACAGGATCATCCTTGCAAAAGCTTCCATAGGGCTTGTCAAATGATAACTTATTTATATGAGTTTTTAATTTCACTTAGATTAAGACAGTCGAAAGTACAATTACTGGGTCAGAGCATAGCTGATGGCAAAAACGCACACAGCTTACACCAGGGATAATGCTCATAGTGGATTAAACTTCTTTTGATGGGTTCATGTAACAACTCTTGCTTCCTCACACTGCAGCATTGGCAGATGGTTTTGGACTGCAGGCTGGTAAAAGAAGGTTCCAGAAACTCTCGTCATCCCAGTCCCTCTCTGTGCCCAAACCATCATTTGGGTGGGCACAGAGTGAATCAAGGGTGTAAAGAGCTGGGATTCTTTTGGCAGTCATGCTGTGTTATGTCAGCTGAAATCATTAACTGCAGCCTAAATGAACATGAAATAAGTTGCAAACACAGCCTGGGGTAAGCATGGCATCACAGCCTGTATTTTCTGTAAATATGCCCCACTGCCATAAGCAAAGTGGTCCTTATGCTGGCTCTGCACTGACACAGGATCCCTCCTACACTGAAATGATGTTTCTTTGGACAGGTAGGAAACTTCAGAATTATATGCCTGAATGGGGCAACAGTGAAACCAGGTCCTGGTGAGGCACAAAATTAATTAAATTTATGTAGAACTTCATTTGGAGAGTCATGCCTCTGTGTCTTTTATGAAGTCACCTACAGATACCGCTTTTCTTTCTGTCATTCTATACAGGTTGCAGATACTGGTCGTTGCTGGAGGCACTGTATTTCCACATCAGATGGAACAAGCTGATACAGAGACAGATTTCTATGCTCCAAAGCTGTCTTTCTCCCCTAAGGCACCAACTCCGTCTTTACTGTTTTCATTACTTTTGGCTTGTCACTCAGGATGACCACTGCATTACATACTTGAAAGGCCAATAGGAGGTTGAGGACTTACTGGTGAAGCATTTAGGAATTGTGATCCTGTGCCCTTAAAAACAGACAGATGAAGTAATCCCTAATATACCAGGAAGAAATTTCATGATGACACACACCCTCACAAATCCCCATTGATGCACCATGCTGGACAATCATCCTACCTCTCCTCCAATGGCCCAGGCAAAAATGACTGTCTCACATGTGAGAAAAGAGTCTGGCATGTTGGGGTGGTAACACTCATGCCCATAGTCCAGCACACTGTCATTCAAATTGCTGCTGCACTGGTAGAGCAGGATATGGTGCACCAGGTTCTCGTGGCCTTTCTGGATCAATGGCTCAACCTATGAATGGTAAAATGGAAAAAAGAAAGAAAAAGAAAATATATCTCAGTGTGACCATTTCAATGCAGGTATGAAGACAAGACTAAAAATGCTATGGTACTTTTATTTTAAAAGAGGAGAGTCAATGTTAGATTGTAATTAAGTTGGGATGTAACTTCAGCACTCTGCAAACTCAAGGAATGAAGTTTCCAAAATTTTCATTTTGCCAAAGTGCATCAATGTGGGGCAGGAAAAGAATTCTGCATCTGGACAAAACCTCTGTTAAAATCTTGCTTGTTCTTTATTCTCCCATTCTAATCTTGCACTGTCACTTGTCTTTCTCCCTACCCAATCTTGTTTAGCCACATTCCAGCAGGAGGAGGGATACAAACCAACTGAAAGTGTGTTCTGCTGAACCAGCTTGCTGTCTGAAATACTCAGAGGTTTTCATCTCTGTTTCTGCCTCTTTTGTACTTTTTCAAATTGCAGGTGCCCATAAGTTTTGTATATCTAGGGTGAGCCTAGAGCTATACCCTACATTCCTCAGCAGCTCAAAATGGACTTTCAAATTTTTTTGACATATACAAGAAATTAGAATTATTTTTTTTTAATCCTCTTGGTTGCAAAGACTTTATTAACATGAAGTCATTCTTAAGAGGTTGGGTACTCCAGCCTGTTTATGGCAGTGATGAGCTGGAGGGCTCTCTGTGGTGCCCTGTTGCCCCCAGTATAATTAGACCACAGAACTTCCATGTAGGCTAAAATTATTTAATTTCCATGTAATTGTTCACTCCCTGTTTGGATGGATGATGTTAAATCATCTCTGTCAGAGATTATGTCCCTGGGGCAAACATGAATACTTCTGAAAAGAACTATTTTGCATTTCAGAAAGATCATATTCCACAAAATATCAGCATATAGAAGATGGTATTGAAATGAAAGGAGTTTTTCCCTTGCTTTTGCTTTCAAAGATTTCATCCCATTCTAGCATATCTTCCTTCAAGTTCAAGATGATAAAGATTAATATTTTCACAAGAAAAGTAAAGCTTTGGCAATGTAACTCTTAAGATGCAGGGTGCTACACAGTATTAGGAAAGAGAAGGTTACTTTAAAACAGGAAAAGAATGTATATACATCCTAAATTTGCATCCATTTTATTTTGCAAGCACATTCATGTGCTACCAGGGGATCAGAACAGGGTAAGCAGGAGCAAACACAATTTCTCTCTCTGCATTTTGTTCAAACCACTAAATCAATTACAGAAGAGGAAGGGCAGGAGGAAGCAGCCGGAGCCTGTGTGCATCAAGGCCACCCTTGGTGACATGAATATACAAACTACATTGAAGTTGGGCTCACAGGGAGTCCAGATGCTGCTGAGGACCTGCATGTCCACCCAAGAAGTGCACAACCCACTTCCCTGCACTTAGAAATCAAAGGAAGGATGCCAATTGAATCAGATACACCAAAGTTTTGCGCTGTAGGCAAGACTGAAATACTCCATAGAGGATCATCTGTCCTGTTCTTAGCAATTCCTGTTTCAGTTAGCATTGCCATCATTGTGAATTACTGCACTATAGAACTTACTTCACTTTTGAAGAAGATGAGTCAGTTTTCCCATCAATTAAGAATTTATTCCCATATATATATCAGACTGAATAGCAAAGATTCAGAAATCCATTTCAGCTTGATGTTGCTTCTGGTCCATCGTGCAGATGCATAATTATCCAAGTACTACAGGGCCCAAACACACTCATATCATGGCAGCTTATACACTAAATACCAGGATGTACCTCAAGAATTTTGAAGATCTACATTCTGTATAGTTTAGTCAAGTAAATGGTTACGGGAATATTATCCCTATATCTACCAAGAAAAAAGAGAACTTTTGTCCCAACATGTGATAGTTCTGACTGCTGCTACAAGACCCCAGCACCTGCTGTGCTTACAATCACTCCTTCAAAACCAGCTTCCCCTCAAAACAATGGGACATCACCAAAATTAGAAACTCACATCCTGTCCTCAGTTTTTAGTGTCAGTTACCTAAACAATTACAGCATTTCAGAAAGCAGTTTTCTTAGGCTTTCTTAAGTGAAGAAAAGAAAAACAAAAATTAGAACAAATCCTTACATATCTTTCCAATGCATCTTGTAGAGAAACTTCCATTCTTCAGATGCAGAAATAAATAATGAAGAGCAGCAGTGAAGTTAAGCTTTTCACACATTTTTACAACAATTTGGTTAAAGAGAAGTCTCTCTTTCCCCTTTTAAACAGCATATAAATAAAAAAAGAAAGAAAATATTAGGGTGATCAAAATTCTATAAAAAAATCTTAGGAAAATCTCATTAATCCTGAATTGTTCATAAATGTATGGAAATATTTTAATGGCCAGCTTCCTAAGGCTTACAGCATTATTTCTAAATGAAACAAGAGAAAGAAGAGGACCAGAGTCCTTGGACACTTCTCTGATCTGAAGAATAATTAACTGTATTTAGTTACTAGAATAACTTTGGCAGAAAAAAAATTTAAAAATACTGCCCCATACTTTATTGTAGTGATTAACTGGAGCAGGGGTTTAAATATGCCATTCTACATCCCAGGTGAGTGCTGCCCTATTTACTCAGCTATTGGTTATTTTAGCTCGTAGAATAGATTGGTTATTTAGGCTGTCTCACACTTCCTCTCTCACTTTCCACAAAGAACATCTGTAGAGATTATTTGCTCCAAGCCAAAAAGAAGTTCCCAAACCCCATTTTTTTCCTCAAATAAACAAAATTCTTGTTTTCTGGCCAGCCTCACAAGTAATGATGAACAACAACCAAGTTTCTCAAATGAGGGGCCAAATTCAGGAAATTGTTTTTGCATTTAGAAGTCCACATAAGATGCCCATATAAGTAGTCCTAGGTGTAAAATTAGTTGCTAAGGTAGGTATCTATAAATAAGTATCTAGATCAGGATGGCCTGATTACTAGAGTACTTGCAGCCTCAATGAATAATAACCCAAATTTCAGAGCTCTTCTTTTCCTGGTCTCCAGTCACAATGATAGTGGACCAGCCCTGAAGAGTTACTGTGACCATTTTCTTAATTTGTGCAACTTTTAGAATACTTACAGAAAGAAAATAATTTGATGTGGCATGCTAGGGCAAAGTGATAAAGGCAGGCATGGTACATAATAATCATTAAACTCTGCAGATTTAAGTGAACAGCTAATTTTTATTTGGATTCTTGTTTATACATCACCTTGTTTGCTCTGGATTCTTACTACAAGGGGACTCTAAAATGACACTCTGAGCCAAGCAATAGAATAAGCAATAATTGAGTAATTTAGATGGGTTGCAGTGAAAATGGGAATCCACCTTCCGTTTTCAATAATTATGAAGTAACCAGTGACTTTGAAATGTATTTCTTTTCTCTGACCTCACCAATTCCTACCAACCTCTTATTAGCCAAAGAAGTCAAGAAAGAAGCTGAAAGGAGGCTAAAAAGGAATATGCATATAACTACCTATTTTCCGCATTTTACCTCATTCTTTGAGGCTCATCTCTGCAATTTTCACTGTTGCTGACATGCAAGGAAGACCCAGCTGTCAGGGTTCATCTCTTTGCCATGTTGTAAATAAGCCTGCAGAGACACTGCACCACCGGGCACCTTGGTGACTTCTTCCCCTGCAGGCAAAGTGCATTTTCTGCTTGACATTTCCTAAGTGCCAGAGGCATGGAGAACAAAAACCCTACATCAAAATGCCCAAAGTGTTTGGGATTGCAAAACATAAGTGCATGCAACAAGGCACAATCTCTCCTGTTTCTCATGAAACCTGCAGGAAGAAGATCATGGTTTATTATTCATGATCGTTTCCTTTATGCGTCCTCCTCTCCACCCTTCTTGAAAGCTTGGCCAAAAAGTCTTTCAAACCGAGCACGCTGACACACATGAACCTATCTGACCCTGTCTAACAGAGGTAAAAAATAATGGATGTACTATAAACCCCCAGCACTTCAAATCAGGGCTCCCAAGGGAGGAGGTACTTAAAACACATCACATTAAAATGCAGATTGAAGACACTGCCTTCTGCAACCAAAAGTATGGGTTACAGTCATGGTGCTTGGTTTGTACTCATCAGGCAGGCTGAGAGGTTTTACAGAGCTCCTTTCATAGCACTGAATCTCTTAGGCTTTGTGAAAATGCCGACTTCCAAAAAATATAAAATAAAAAATTTTCCAGTCATCATAATGTTAAAGCAGTTGAGAGGTGTGCTGTTCACCTCTCATTTTAACAGAAGCCATACTTTAGCCAACAGACTGACAACACATGAACAAAGAAAATGTTTGTATCTGCCAGGGCCGGCTTACTCATCTTCAATTTTTCTTCCTCTGTTCTCTGCTTCCTATTATCACTTTATCTATTGCACAATCTGAACATTGTCATATGTTTTGGGGTTTTTTTTCCTTAAAAAGAACAAGCCAATATTTAAACATAACAGTGCCTTGCTTCTCAAGCTGATGATTAGCCGGGTCAAGATACTAATGTGTGATGTATTGAACAGGAGGAAAATGCAAACAGCTCAAGTAGTCCAGGAAGTTAGATTTCCTACAAGTTAAAAACATCTCCAGAAATCTGAAAGTCTGTATTTCTTATTACTGTTTTTCTGCCTTTTTATTTGCTCTGATTTCTTTGATGTTAACCAACATAATTTGTTCTTTATGCTTGCTAGTGCAAATGATGAGAGTAATCAAATACATCCACAGTCTCACCATAATGTCCCTATTTAGTAAATATGACCCAGCTAATGTCAGAAAACAAAAACCTGACTTTATTTTTATATATGGAAATGGCAACAGGTTTCTGATCTGTTTGTAGCAAAGTTTCTACACTAAAATGCCAATGAAAATCATTATTTTTTTTTTTTTCTGGATCTAACAGGCCGTTCCAAATTAATCTTACATTTTAAAGACATGATGGCAAGGTATATTGCCATGTAAATAATTCTGAATAAGGCTGCAGTCTTCCACAGCACCTCATGTAGGCAGACAGTGTTAACACAGGGAATAAAACGTAACTCTTTAGTCTCAAAATGGAGAGTAAAAATTTGATTTTTATACTAGCACTGCTGCATCTAGGAGAGTTTCTAGCCTGAGGTTGGTTAATTCATTTATAGGAGCTTGCCATATCTCTAACTCAGAGCAAAAAGTGATGGTTGTGAAACTGAGTACTGACTGAGTTCACGTGAGAATTTTTTCAGCGGAAGACCAAGTTATAGGGTCTTTGCTTTCTCTACTCCTCATCAGGAAGAACTATTACATTTTTATGGATAATTTTGGCCTTTGTTCTTTTGAAAATGTGTGCCATACACATATATTACAAATTTATCTGACTTAGATAACTTTTTCAAAGGTTGACATGATTTCTTCTCATTAGGATTCATCCAGATTTTTTCTGAGATTTTGTAAAGTGTAATTGTGAAATGATCAAATATTTACCTAAAGCATAACTTTAGGGTTTTAGATTTTTCTTCAGAAAATCAAATACGTGGAATATTTGGCTTTATAAAGTTGTGTCTTTTTCAGAAAAGAACACACGTGTTTCAGAAAGAGCCCTCAGTAATACGGCTTTATTTTCTTAAAAATATTCTGAAAGAAAGCCACCAGTCATTTGCTGCCTGACACTGCTTCTTGCACAAAACCCAGAGGTGTGCTGAGCAAAATCTCAAGAGCTGGAAACATGCCTCTAAGCTGGGGTAGATGTTGAAGTCCATGACTCTAGGGTGGACCAGGATTTTAACACTAACAACCTAACCCCTGTCTCATGTCAGTAGAAAAGCCTGCCTACACCAGTGTCACATCTGGGACACTAATCTGCTGCAGACTTTCAGCCCAGAGTTAAGGCATTCCAGGGTCAGGCAAGGACCACCCTCCCCATGCCTCCATCCTACCCTGTCTGTCAGAAAGCATTAAATTAATACCACAGAATAGTTAGAGCTGAAAGAGACACTTCCAGTGCTCAACTGGCTGCTGTAATCTGTCCTGAGATCATTTGCACGTACACAGCTTAGTGTTTGTTTCTGTTTTCCTCACTGTGCAATCCAGATCCTAAATTCAGCCATCACTCTAACAAATCCCTTTAAATCACTCTCTATTCCGAGTGCTTCTGAGTTTATACTGTGCCACTTAGAAAGGTGTATATTTTGGTGAGTTAATTGCAGGAAGCAGAGCACAGCCACTGCTTCTGGTTCCCTCATGGTCATCAGGGATGATTACATCTGAGGTACAACAGGCAGCATTACTTCTTAATTTGAATTGTCCTTCAAAGGTAAAAATGTTAACCCAAATTACTCATACACATTTTTCATACCTTCCAACTGGAGAAAAATATAACCTGAGCATTTAGTAATAGCTCTTGATTTTTGTATTTAAATGAAAAAAGAGATGTAGACAAGAAAAATGCCCAGGCAACAGAAACTATCCCCAGCCCTAATCTTATAATGTGACTAGGTAAGGTTTCCTTGGAGGATGGAAATTTTCCACACTGACGCATGAAATTTAAGGTATTGAAATCTGTGTGATTTGTACTTATTATGTGTGGAGGTTTGGCAGGGTTTTTTTTTTTCCAAAGTGAGATTCAAATACTGGACACAATTTTAATTGGAAATAACAATGTTGTCCAATTGATTGATTTAAGCTGCATTGTTGGCATTTGGGCTTAACTGGTTTTGGGCATACTTTTAAACATAGAACAAAAATTCTATCACTGAGGAGGAAATGTTCTTACCATGTGAATGGAAAATCTAATTCAAAGCACAGATATTTCCAGTTCTTGGTGTAAAAATAAGATTTTTTTAACTCTGTGACTGTGTTGTTCAATGAAGTCTCTTATTTAGGTTTTATTTGTATACAGCATTAAGAAGTAATTACCATACCTCTATTTTTAGCTTTAGAATTTTTATTGGAAAAGACTATGAAGTTTCAGGTAAAATTTAACTGTTGCTGTGCTTTTAGCTTGGAGAGAAGGCTATATATCTAAATTTACATAAAACCTCCTATCCCCATATAGTGCTACTAATAATTACACTGTACATCCAGAATTTCTGTAGGTCACTCTGCTGAACAACTGAAATATTTTAATTACGGAAGGGGAATCAAAAAACATAATAAACAATATGCCCAAACACTTAAAAACGAGAATTAGAGATGGGTTTAGGACTTCTTGTTCTCTCTGACATCAAGGCCATTCTTAAGTTCTTATTCCTAATTAATTACCTGGAACTCTGCCACTCATAAGGAGTTTCAGACTTTAAAGACTTACAGTAATTTAGACTAAATCCAAAAGAAGTACACCTCAAAGAAATACCAATAAAACATTGTTTCTGCCTGACGTATGCCTGAAGATTTAAGATAATGCATTTAGTAACAGTTAAAAAGTAGAACCCTGAGGAGCAATCTCATAAAAAGCTCAGGTCAAGCAAAAACATGTTTCATTTGGTTATGCATCCTGGCAGTGCACTCATTGCACTCCCAAGCAGCAGAGCCACTGGCAGTGGTTGCGGTCTTCAGGATGGCCACAGTCTCTCAGCACAGCTGACACACTTCAACCAGAGTTAATTGACAATTAATCATGAACATCATTACTTCCTTGTGAAAACAATATCATAATAAAGTAATATGTAACCAAATATGTTTCAGGTCTAAGGCCAAAATGGGTAGCAAATAAAGAGTTTGTATTTATTCAAGAGGGAACATATAATTTTAATAGTACAAATAATAAAGTCAGGGAAGGTACTCCCATTTGTTCATGGAATCATCATTCTTGCACAGCAATGCCTATTTCTTTGAGGCAGCAATGGAAGAGGTTTTAATTATATTGTAGAACTGCAAAACAATCCCCTCGATCATGCAGCTAAATAACATTACACTTTTTCTCCTACTGCTTGGGAGTGAAAGTGCAGCTTTGCCCAAAGACAGAACACGTGAGAATTGACAGCATGTCCCTTTCTGGTTTTGCACATAGAGAAATACACTACCAGGAAACAGGTGTTCTGGAAATGACATGCTGACTTCTGTGAAGGGCTACCAAAAGGGACCACGTGTGAGAAAGACCTCAGGCATTCGGAGACTGAGCTGCTAGAGGAGCTACCAACCTGCACACCCTGGCACCTTCAGTTTGAAGGGAAAGCAGCGGATAAAGTAAGTACAAGGCTCATGATTTTGACATGACAGCCTCCAGAGAAACTCTCACGAACTACTGCTCATAACCTTGTAAAAATTTATATTTACAGCATTAATATACAAAACATAAGAGGGCTTACAAAACAAATACAGTCAAGTAACTATCACATTATTACTATTTCCACATTTTCTCACCCAGACGCAGATTCTGGTACCCTTCTGCAGGACTTCAACACCCCTCAACACATGCAGGAAGTCTCACAAAAATGGCTATTTTCAGATTACATGGTTCTTTTAAAGTCTGTTAAAATTGGACTATAGCAATTCTCTAGAAACCAAAACTGTTACTGGCACTTCATAAAACAGAAAGACACAATTTCAGTCCCAGCAACTCAAGACACAGTAATGGAGTCACCTGTCACAGCAGTGCAGGAAGATGGGGAAAGGGGGTTACAGTCAGCTCATCAGGCCTTCTTCCTCCCCATGCTCAGGGAGAGGAGTCTTTTACCTGCTCCAGCATGGGGTCCCTGCCATGAGTGACAGTCTTCCATGAAGTTCTCCATTGTGAGTCCATCCCACAGGCAACAGTTCTCCACAGCTTGCTCCAATGTGGGTTGCTCTTCCATGGGGTGCAGTCCTTCAAGCACAGCCTGCTTCAACATAGGACCTCCACAGGGTCCCAAGTCCTACCAGGAAACCTGTCCCAGCGTGGGCTCCTCTCTCCATGGGTCTGCAGGTCCCCCCAGGAGCCTGCTTCAGCACAGGCTTCCCGTGGGGTCACAGCCTCCTCTCAGGCATCCACCTGCTCCAGAGTGGGATCTCTGCATCCCTGTGATCCTCCATGGGCTCCAGGGGCACAGCTGCCTCACCATGGTCTGCACCAGGGGTTGCAGGGGAATGTCAGCTCCAGCACCTGGAGCAGCTCCTCCCACTCCTTCTTCACTGACCTTGGGGTCTGAATAGTCATTCCTCTTGCATGTTCTCACTCTACTCTTCACTGGCCACAGTTACATCTGCACAATAACTCTTTATTTTCTTCTTCTTAAATCTGTTATCCCAGAGGCATTCCCACAATTTCTGATTGGCCCAGCCTTGGCCAGCACAACGTCCATCCTGGAGCGCCTGGGATTGGCTCTGCCAGACACGGGGAAGCCTCTGACAGCTTCTCACAGAAGCCACTCCTGTAGCCTCCCTGCCACCAAAACATAGCCATGCAAACCCAATACAGTCTGCTATGTGTGGACATGGTGGAGAGGCCTTGGCTGACCATTGTCTGTCTATTTTTCCACTGTTATTAATCTGGAGTTGATGAATCCATGCTCTGCTCATAGCTGTGGCTACTGTGCATCACAAGAGGAAGCAAAGATGTAGAGAGTCATAACATCATTTTCTGAAAACCCCACCAGTATCTGGGGTTGCAGAGTAAAATACTGAAGGGAAATACTTGAATTAGATCAGAATAGAAAGTTCTGCTCCATTTAAATACCCTTGGAGCAATTTAAATTATTGAAAACTTGCTTAAGATGCTGCTACAATGTGGTTTGTCTGAATTTGAAGGTCAATCTTCAGAAACAATGCCAAGTTGCTAGCAGGACCAAGCTAGATTTGTTCTGTGATCCATCCACACAAGCCCCATCAAGAAAGATTTCACTACCTACGAGCCTGCTGCTCTGGTATTTGCACAAAAGATGCTTTGTAACTGCTCCTCTAAGGCCCAGTGCTACTCTGAAGTGTTTTGTTGCCTGCTATGATAAGAAGTGCTGGGTGTTTGTCTGAAGAAAATTTTCTTATCTTTTCAGTTCATCACCCAGTCACAGGTTACTTTAAAAATCACATATGAAGCTATGAATGAGAAAGAAAAAATAAAGGCATGACACAAGACAAAATGGGGTTAATCAATAATGATCTCCCGAAGATCACCTCACAAATCCTCTCAGAACTGGCAGGTAAAACTCAGAGATCTTCATGAAAACTGTACTCTCCCCTTTTCCATGCTTACTTTTGGTCACATTTTAAGTTAAGGCTGCTGTCACCTGACTTTTATTTAACCAGAAAATCACACAGCACACATATTTTCCTACCATGTATTGGCATGGTCAATACATTGCCATGGATGGATGTTACTTTTATTTAGTAAGCAAAAATTGAAGAAAATGTATTAAACTAACTAGACATTCAACTTTGCTGATGACAGAAACGAAGTAGGTTATTTTTGCATACCAACTATGGAATAAATAATGCAGCAATAACTGCATAATTTAAAAATTCTTATAGCTAAGATACACAAGTGAAATGAAAGAAGACTACTGCAATATAAAAATATGTAAGAAATATAAAGTTTGATAGGACAGTAAAATCTGTGGTCATATATAATTTAATCTTTGATCACAGAATGGAATAATATCTTAAACAATTTTGCATATGAAATAATTTAGCAGAATACGAGAGAAAAATGTATTTCTGTTATTTCCTCCGACAGTGGTTGGGAAACTTTTAATTTTCAGCCTGCTCAGTTACATAAATCTTTAGCACTGCAAAGCCTAATGGGCCAATTCAGACTTGCACTGAAGAGCCAGCCCAGCAGATCAAAGGGCAGATAGCTTACAAGCTCTGCAGTGTGAGATGATTGTTTGGTTGCCAATCTAATTTACTGAGGTTGAAATTGCTTTGTAGGGGAACTCATGGGAAAATATAGAACATTTGTTTATGTCAGGCTGCATGATGCAATTTTCTAGAGTTATCACATTTGGCAAAATGTAAAAGTTGAGGCCAGAGTGTAACAAGCAGTTACTGTCTGGTATCACTCAAGTTAAAAATCAGTGCCCTCATTTAGGTACTGCAGGCTACAAGCTGCCCTTCTGGCTTCCAATCAATCAGTCTCTTAAACTGGAGTCCCTTTGTATCTTCACACTGGGGTCTTTGGTATTACTAAAGCATTCCACTGTCAAAAAGCAGAGTTACCCTTGGCAACAAGTTTTTTGGAGTTTTTACTTCCTTATCAGTTTGCCCCAAAACAGAACATGAAGATTAACTGGCAGCTGCTGGTGTGTTCTAACACAGGCCTTTCTTTATTTACAAAGAGGCTCCCTCTTCTAAAGAGATCAGCAATGGAAAACTTTAGTGCTGTTATAAAAATATGCCTAATGTAACACTTCTCAGCTGATGCTAAATAATTAAGTTTTTTTCTGGTTATATGGCTAGCCTGTTTCAATAGTCACATCATAAGCCTAGTGCCAAAAAAATTGCACAGGGCTGTGGTTAAGAAAAGATCATTTTTCCTACTGGCAAATTTTTTTTAAAAAGTATTATTTTGCAGTTTTTGCTTCTATTACAATCTCTTCTCTCCCCTGATCTTTTTGGTTGGGATATATCTCCCATGGTTCATTCATCTGATATCTATTTATCAGATACAGGCTGGTGGTCTGGGTTCTCTCATCCCTCAAGAGAGAGAGATTGAACCATACATGGGATGCTTGAGCTTATAAATTTCTGACAGCTCCTCTAGGAAGATACAAACAGCTAATTTTGCCACTGTAAGGTCAATTAAGCAGCTGGCTCAGACCCAAAGACAAGTCAAGTTAGATGAGAGGAAGCCCATCTCTGTGGCTGAAAATTTACTGTCTTTAATATGTTGCCTGAGTATTCATGACTTGTACTGGAGAGATACTGAATTTTTACCACATAGTTTAATCCCCAGCATGGGGCTTCTTCCCCATTTCAGCAGAGCTAAAGCTGCTCACTCCATTCTCATAAGCAAGCTCAAATAACGCACACAAAGGGACTGCTTTATACAAGAACCAAAACTCCTAAGAGCTTACAAAATGGAACTACTATCCTCCTTTCCAATGTTAAATGCCCTCAAAAACTGGATGTCCTATTTAAAAAGTTCTCTTACAGAATCAGAGTATTTTGTGCTCTTGGGTACAGCCACATCACAGCATTTCTGCTGGTATTTCTCTGACTATAGTAGTTTTGAAACAACCTATAAAGTTTAGAGCTAAGGAAAACCAGGTAGTTCTTAGAGAAAAGACATGCAGATATAACTAAGTGACCCTACTACCCAATTTGGGGGTTTATTATACATAAAATGTTTTTCCTACTCTTAGAGTAAAATTCTATATTTGACATGTTTTTCACTAGGGGATTATTAATAATGAAGCCTGGCGAAGTACTTTTCCTGAGGAAAACACAGTGTATCTAAAAGAAATTAAGCAAACATAGGGGGAAAATTTACAGTGTTAGAACTAGCACAGGCATGCTGCACACTGAAGCTGAAAAGCTTCACACAAATAGACTATGGCACGTCTGGCATGTAGGATATACATACCAGTCTTTCTTTTACTGTAAATCTGCAGTTTTAAACACAGCATTAAAAAATTTGTCGGGTGGAGAGGGAGACCACAGGTCTAGAGGATTCACAGAAAATCTAGAGATCATAGAAGCAACACTGGTCTTTTGCTTGCAGTAGAGAAAACAGTCAAGCACATGGGAGACCTGAGGTAAATGTGAAGACAGAGTAATGAATCCTTAGCAGATGCAGTTATTTGAATAAGCAATACAGTTAAATTGAAGTGACAGAAGGCATGGAGTATTGAAACCTAAACCAAAAATAGTAATAAAAAAGAGCTGCATCTGTAGAACCACAAGTAGAAAAAGCAAGTAAGAACAAGCTTTGAATACAAAGCAAGAAACACTGGGAAGTATTTCTCATGAATGTGAAACAAATTTTCACTTTCTTGCTGCTGGTAAACATCTGCATGATGCCTGCTCACAGTGAGGAAAAAATAAATTCAGCAAACAGGCAGAAAAAAAACTGTCAGCAAATAGTCTAACAGCTTGTCAAAATAGAGATGTGTCAGCACACACATATCCACACACAGTGACAATCATGAAAACTGGACATCTCAACAGTACAAAATTGACAAGATTTCAAAAGATCCAGTCTGCTGCCACTGGATAACATTTTTTGTTGTTTTTATTTGAATGAGAAAAAAGAAAGAGACAAACCAGGTAATTTACAAGGGGAAGGATGCTGCAGAGGCCCCTTTTCAGGGTATGCTCTCAAGAATGATCACCTGTGTTTCTGTCAGCCCTGCTCCCAGCCCTGGTGCAGTGGTGTCTCTGTGCAGGCTCTCCACACCCAGAGACCTGCCCTCAGCATGGCTGTAACAGGGAGACAGAAACATTTTCATGCAGAGGTAGGTGTGTGGACCTGCCTGGGTATCTGCTCTACCATTGGATCCTGCTCTCCCCCCTTCTGAGAGGTCCTGCTGGAGTGGAGGTCCTTTCTGAGGTGCAGTTGGTGAAACCAGAGAATTTTCTTTAGGAATGTGATTAAAAGGCACATTCAGGACTAGTCAGAATAATGGCATTTACAGAGAACTGCAAAAATCCTAGCAAGACATAGTCTTAAACCCATCACCAGAAAGTCTGGGCTAATAAGTGGAATGCTTTTTTCTAAGAAGCCTACTTCTGAGAAAGCTCCTGGCTAACTTCTGCATGTGAGAAAAGTGAAAATCCCTTGGGAAGTGAGCCTGAGGCACACACCACTGCCTGAAGCTCAGAGCAGCAGAACAGGCCAATGCACATGTAGCTGCAGGAGGAGTTTGCAGACAGGCAGCCATGTGCTCTTCCACATGAGGAACAGCCAAGGTCCACCACTCTGGGACCACTGCAGGGCCATCCTGCAAATAGCAGATTTGAATGCCTGATATTCCCTCCAAGCAATCCCTTTCATCTGTTCTCCCTATATTATTTTCAAAATTTACCTATTACACTCATAATTGGTTCTGCTAATAGAAAATGTACTGGGAAAATCTGTAGAAGTTTAACGAATTGTCAAGGAGGCATGATTCAGCCAGGTAGGCAGCTTAAAGCTGAGGAGTGATGTAAACCATTAGAGCCACAAAACCAGCTCAGTGCCTGGTTTTGGTTGTGGTCTGGGTAACTATTGTCACTATTATGCCCAGCTATTGAGAAATTGTCTTATTCTGTTTTTTTTCTTAGCAGACATGTTATTATGAGTTGTCTCTCCAGAAGTTCCTGGAGGCATTAGAAACAGAAGGCATTGTAGGGACATGTAGGAAGACACAATCTCTTTCCTGAGAAGAAGTTTGCAAGAAACGTGAAACAAAAGATTCAGCAGAGAAGTCCTAAACCTGGCTGGGTGCCCCCTTATTGCAGTGAAGATCTGTTCTCCATTGGTAAATGAAGCACAAGGAGAAATTACTTATCCATGTCCTTATTCTCCCTATGAGTGAACTCAAGATTAGAATCTTATCTCTTGCACAATTTACATATCATGTAGAGCAGCTTGATCAATGAAAGTATGCTGTTTCCCATTACCTGTGATTCCTGGAAAGCAAAATGAAAATCATGTAAAGAGAAAGAAAAGACCTAGGGTCTTCCATAATTTATCTTTGACTAATAATGAGACCTCCTGCACTAGTTATTTCTTCATCTTGTGCTAACAGAAGAAACTTGAACACTACTGCAGGTGAACCCCGAGACCCAAGTGTTATCAGTTACCCAGCTGTTGCACCATTAGATTGTACTTTAAAAATATATTTGTAAATACCTTATATATATTCTGGCTTAAAGCATAACATTTTAAAAATAATGCTTCTTCAATAGAAATTTAAAAATCTTTTAAAATTCAGAATCTGAATTCAGAATCTGGTGACAATTAAAAGTCTTGGCTTGTACATTTAATGATAGGTCTATTTTTTTTTTTTTTTTTTAGTTTCCTTCATTAAAACATCATGCTTTCATGATGAAACTGATATTTTAAAACATTCTTTATTATAAATTGCTCAGAGCAATTGTCAAGACAGAGAACAGTGGAATGTTGGAAAAAAATTTCAATTGTGGCTGTTGCACCTGAGACCCCAGATCACCAGGAGATTTACACATCAGCACAGCTAAGCACACATTGTGTGCTGATGGCACACATTGTCCAGCAAGTGCCAAACTGAACAGTTCAGTGCTCCACAAAATCATACAGGAGCAAGAAATGGTCAAAGGCAGCTCACATACACAGAACTGAAGTAGACTAAATGCTGCCACAGTCAAATTTGTACCGTGTCTGCTCTTATTTTTTCTGTCTGTGAAAATGAGATGTGTAAGTTTGTGTGAAAACTATGCTACAGAAGGAACCCAGAAACAACATCTATGTAAGTATTTAACTAACACAGACAGTTTGATCAGGCCAAAGAGTTCATCCGCCCTCCCTTTGGTGGAATTCAATCTCTGTTTGCACAGCTAATATCTTCCCCAGTAGCCATAAGCCCCATCCTTTGTGTATCAGTAGGCTTTAGGAAATGTTTAATCAGTTTGCAAGAGCACATAGATACAATTCCACAACAACCCTCCATGTGGCATCTAAAAAGATCACTTGTAGGAAAATATAAGTTGTGCCGCTGAAAAGAAAGGCTAAGGAAGTGTTCCTACTTAAATCTACTCTCTTTCTGTATTCATTTTTCTCTCTCTAAATATTTTTAAGCAACAATATGAAATCTTCCTGTTTTTCTGAAGATGGAAAATTACTGAGGATTCTATTCTAACTTTTAACTTTATAAAAAATATGCTGATTTGGAAATACCATTTCTAAAACTTTAATATTCTTTATACATTATTGTAAAAATAAAGCATATAAAATTATTCTGAAAAATCAGCCAGTGTATTTCTGAGCTAAAATCTGGTTTTAGCTTCAACCAACCACAATTTTTTTAAAGACTGAGCAACTTTATGTACAGTCACGCAAATAATTTAGAAAATAAATTAATAAATCATAAATAATGAATACTTCTAGGGAACTTTTTAGCAGAACAGCAAGTATCTACAACTTCCATCAAATTTAACATGGAAAGCTTGATTCTGATACTACCATTTTGATGCTCTGTCTCTTGAAAGCAGAGAACTAGGGATCTTGATATATATTGTGACACAAGTGAATTCTCCATTTCATACAGTGAAAGTAATGGTCACAAATTTAAAATGTGATTAAAGATCAAGTACCTGAAGGCAGAAATTTGGGCCTTGCAATTGTTCATTCTGATAAAGTGCAGAAACACCCCATATTTCAGAGTAATTATAGGTATTTATCATACAGACATTGAGATCACATGTTAAAGTTCTCTGAATTAATTTAAAATTTCAGTCTCACTGAATGCACTGGAGAAGTATGACTGACAATTGTAAGAAAAAAGAAGAAATAGAATTCTACACTTAATGCATTTGTGGGTTCAAAGAAAGAAAAAAATGAGGGCCAGGACTATCTCATTGTGCTATATTCAGCATATTAGAAAAATAAGAATTTGTTGTTTTATAAGGTCTTCATTACATTGCTTTTGGGAAGAAAAGAACCAAAAGAGCTATCTTTCCCTCAGCAGTCTTCAGCTTTCAATTTAAAACAGAAAAAAAAAGTTAGAAAATGTGTTATAGGAAAACATGTTTATACACATGGGTTTTCAAATCACCTAGGATCCTGCTGAGCCTCATGTGAATGTTTACTCACACATTTTTATTATTTTTTCAAGAAACTACAATGTTAATCTCTTTTTCAAGTAATATTTGGGTTTTACACTGCTGAAAATACTGGAGTGTGTTCTTATGTGATGCAATCTGGCTCCATGGGAGTCATCACAAGAAAGGTGACAGGAATCAAATAAGAACCTGGCCCTTTATTTGAACTAACATCACCATTTAATTATTGTTTAATTTAAAATCATTATCTGTTAAAAGAAATTAATTACATTCCGATATAAAAGTAGAAATTGATGTAACATGCTTTTAGACAATTTTACTTAGTCCTTGCCAGAAATATTTACAGACAGAAATAATTTTCAACCTCATTTTCTTAAGGTAGAAAGGATGAAGTAGAAGAGAAAAAAACTGAAAGAAAGGGGGTCTGTCACTGTACATGCCAGCTGTCAGAGCACACCTGAGCCAGGTCCTGAGCACATATCCACAAACACTTGATCCATATTTGTGAAGACAGAAGATAGATCTTGTTTTCTCTCCAATATGCAGTGAAAAAACTTCAAAAGTGCAAGAACTAATTTGAAGTGTAATTATAATCTAAATTCCTCTAAATTTTTTCAGTCTGAATCACTCACCTTTGTCACATGATGCTTTTCATGCTGTATGGGAATCTTAAACATTTGGCACCAATATGTTGTGTCCTTGTCTGGTATGGGCACCTGTCTTAATAAAAAGGGCAAGAATACAGTATTATCATAGAATCACTGAATGGTTTGGGTTGGAAGGGTCCTTAGAGATCATCCGGTCCCAGTCCCCTTGCCTTGGACAGGGACACCTTCCACTAGACCAGGTTGCTCAAAACCCCATCCCTCAAAAACTTCCAGGGATGAGGCACCCACAGCTTCTCTGGGCAGTGTGTTCCAATGCCTCAACAACCTCATAGTGAAGAATTTCTTCCTCATATATTTGTCGTGGGTTGACCCCGGCCAGGTGCCAGGTGCCCAGTCAGTCACTCTATCACTCCCCCTCCCACTGGGAGAGGGGAGACGATAATATTGAAAAAGACTATCAGGGTGAGTAAAGGCAGTTTTATTACAGTGGGAAAAAAAATAGAACAAGTAAGTTGAAAGTTGCGTGCGCAAGAGCAGAAGGGAAAACAATCAATCTCTACTTCCCATCAGCAGCGATGTCCAGACACTTTCTGGGAAGCAGGGCTTCAGCACACGTGGTGGTTGTTCAAGAAGGCAAACATGGACCAGCCCTGAGTGCCTCCCCCTCCTCCTCTCTTCCTTCCCTTCTATATCTGAGCTGATGTCATATGGTATGGAATATCCCCTTGGCTGACTGGGGTCAGCTGGCCTGCTGGTGTCCCCTCCCAGGATCTTGCCCCCCCCATCCCCTTCAGTGGGGGAAGGAATGTCACAGGGACAGCACAGCTTGGCAGTAGCCAAAACACTGCTCTGTTATCAACACCAGCTACCAAAGCAAAGTACAGCAGTGTAAGGGCTGTGAGCTTTACCCCAGTCAGACCCAATACATTAATCTACCCATAAAAGTCACACTACCCACTGTGTAAGCCCAAGGCTTTGGCTACCACCTTGTTCCCATTTCAAGAGAAACCCACAACATGGAGTAACTTACGTCTTTGTTTGTCAAGTCAAAGTATGGCAAAGAGGCAGATGAGACTTCCTCTCTCTTGGGGTTCAGCAAACGCAGGCTCTTTGTACCACGGTTAGATCCATGGTAATTTTGTCCTGCTTCTCCCAGATCTTTGTGGTGGTAGGCCCATATTACCCGCACTGTGCTCTCCTGAAAAAACAAAGCAAATTATCCACAAGGGGTAGGAGCAGCATCTTCCTTACACAGTTCCCATAAATCCCACAATAGCTGTGACATAGGTGTATTTAAACAATGACAATGTAGTCCAAAGGAGCAGTCATCTACTTAACACAATTTGGCCTTTGAAATAAATAATGTTTTATACTCACTGGGTTAATTGAAAATACACAGACATTAAATTGTTCTCTGACAGATTCCTTCCCTAATGTTGTGAACTGAAATCATATCTTCAAATGACAGAACAGACTCATAAAGAAGTAACCAACTAAATGCATTACAAACATTTTTCTAGAGAATTTACTTATTTGATCAGCAACGAGAATGTTTCTCCCCCAAACATTTTCCAGGCTCAAGTCTGTGAAGATGTGGATACCTTCAGTGAAATGCTGCCCTTAGATACTATGGAAAATTAATATTCAATTACAGAAAATTTTTATGTCTTGAAAATCAATCTACAGCCACTGCACAGATCAGTTCTCTGCAAACCATTCTCAGATTGCAATAATGACCCTTGAGACAAAGTGCTATAATAAATCCTGAAGTGTCCCAAAATGCTAAATTATACCGAGAATTTGGAGCAGGTGTGCAAACCAGAGATCCATTGACTGCCTGGAAAACTGGTGGTTTATGCAGCTGGGGTTTGCTTCCTGTATTTTCAGCCTCTCATGTTGCTGTAATTGCATATATTGTAAAAACACAGATAATGAACATAATGTTTAACTCCTATAGTAATGCTTCCAAAACAAGTGGTAGACAAGCCATAGCAGAGAAAGCCTTGGAAATCTCTCTAACCTATCTGTCGTTTCCAAACCCAAAGTCATCAGCTTCATGTAATTCAAAATTATGCTTAGGAAATAGCACAGCAATCCCCAGGGCAACAGAAGAATTTACCATGAAAATTATTTTACCATGGGAAGTTTAACCATAAAATTTTTTAACTTTTAATTTTGAAGAAAGAAATAAATCAAACAAATGTTTTAAATAGATCTTCTCCAATTTTTTAAAAAATCTATTTCTATGATCACTTACAAGTTAGTGCAGAATCTTAAAAGTATTTCTCAGTTTGGCCTCTCTTGAATGATTGTAACAGTGTCATATAGGACTTGATGGCTCGGAGGTACCTGTTTCAATCCTGTGTACACTCATTAGAAATTACAGAACATAATGTATTAAAGTAAAGGAACAAAGAAAACTGAAATTTAAACATAATAGTTTAATAAAACTACCACAAGTATTTTACCTGGTTAATCTGAGCAAACAGATATATTGGAAAGTGAATTTCTCTAATTCTATCCTTTTACTAGAAAGAGATTTTAATTACCAGCTTAATAACCACATTTACATTTATCCTGTATGAATTACTTCATCTGTCTAGATAATAGTTGGAGACTCTTACCGTTATGCTCTTGTCATTTGTGTCACAAGTGTGCAGCTCTCTGCTAAAAGCCAGTATTGTATGTGTACTGTTTTCCATGGCATATTCCAGATGGTAATCCTGTTGAGGGTCCTTTTTTAGTACTCTGTTTTCATCTGTAAAATAATCCTGTTATAAAAGAAAGGTGACCCGTTTTTAAAATCTACTATTAAAAATGAAACTCTGTGTCCAGTACTGAAGCCTTTTAAGACATGCAAAATTTTGCAGTATCAGTTTTGAATCAAACAATAATTTTAATGTGGCACTGGACTATTTTTTATACAAAATCTCCAAGAAAATAACTGTCCTTGATAAAGAGCTTAAAGAATGGCTTAAGTAATTTTAGCAACATGCTGTCTGTATGTAACTGCAGAAATAAAGGCTGGATCCAGCAACCGAGAAACCTTATTTATCATAACTGGGATTTCATGAACTCCCAGAGAAATTGCAGAGAGAATGATATTCACTTAATATTTGCATCAACAGTAGTGTCACTTTTCTTATGTTTTTTTTCTTTCCCACAAAAAAACAAACCTCTTGAATGAGCCAGAAACCCTATGGCTTAACTAGCACGAAGAGTGCTCATTTCACACAAAAGCAGCTGGGATTAGGCTGAAGTTCTGGAAGAGGCAAGGGAGCTGTTTGCAAGAAAGATGCTCCCCATCCAGGGCTCTGCAGAGGCCCGGCACAAAGGAGTGGCATGGCAGCAATGTCAGGTCATTAACCTCCTCACCCCGGATTCCTGCAGCCCCGTGCAGCTGGGACCTCTCCCTCCCTCTCCTCCCACCCCAACCACTGCCTCAGATGCACCTCCTCTGGTTACCCTCCTTTGAGTTTTAGGCTATTTCTGCCTGGTTTGGGGTGAGGAAGGGTCTTTTAAATAACCAATGTATTTCTCATGCTGAACAGGCTACGGGCAGACACCATTAATTTTGTGATGTCTTTGCAAAATAATGCAGCACTGGCTGGTCCCAGCAGCCATTTATTTTTGTAGCTGTTTGGACCTCTGTTCACTTTTGGGGAGATTTCTAGCTTTCCCCTTTTGTTAAGGTGGAGGTAACCAATCTGAAAAACTGTAAAAGGTTATGCCCAAGTATTTTGATATCAGTAAAAAGTAACTGAAACTTCATTAATTCACTGAAGGGTCACTTAGGAATTGTAATCTTAAACTTAAATGCACCCTAGAAATCTGTGTGTGGGCAAGACACCAGAGAGCTCTTTTTTCCTGTCACCACTCCTAACAAACATAAATTATTAAGTACATACATGAGAGAATAGGCTCATGGAAGAATAATCACTAAAAAGAGCAAAATAGAGGCCTGGGACCTGAAAGAAAGTGAACTGATGAGTTGTATTTCTTTAGAGAAATTACTTGGATTTGCTGTTTTCCAGACAGAAATAATAAGACTTTTTTTGGGATGGTCCTTTGAAGACAGCTCCTTTATAGGATCTAAACACTCCACTTTAGCCCTGCATCAGAACTTGGAAAGAGGCAGTGTATTGTCCATACATAATACCATTCCTACTCCAATAACACTCCTCTGTCGAATCTCTGCTTCCGTCTTTAAATTACTAAGGGCTTGTCTGGATGAGAAATGTAACCTTGTGAACGTCAGTTTTTATTGAAATGCCGTATCTTTGCTGAAATGTTACCGTAAATTGGAAGAAGACATTCTTAGTAAAAGCACTCACACATTGAAATATTGGGGAATACAAATTCAAGAGCAGCTTTAACTCATGGGAATAGACCCAAAGTCTCTGCCTGAAACCACTGTGAAGGGAAGCTGAGAAATGTGAAGAAAAGGTGTGCACACTCAGATGCTTTACGGTGAACTTCACCATTTCATCACAAGTCTGGAGGACACAGCTCTAACCAGAAAAAAAACCCTTGTGATATAGTCCTGATTCCCACGAGCCTGAGGCAAGAATGCAAAAATAATGCAAAGAAGTTCTGTAATTAAGGTATGAGCTCAGATATGCCTTGATAACATGGTTGTCAGTGCAATTATTTCACTCATCTGATGACAGTCAAAGGCAGGTCACAGCTCTGACTCACCACTGAGGGGCTCATTTTGTGGCTGCTGGAGGATGCCTTGGGGAAGGTGGCCCCAAAGCCCAGGCCCCCAGAGAGGACCAGGCTACTCCCCATGGGATGAGAGCTGTGTTGGGCACTCACATTGCTGCCTGCTCAGGCACTGGCTGCCCACCCCTGCTGTCCAAAATGAACAGAATTTCGCAGATTTCAATGATTTCACCTGAAATTATTCTGTGGCTAGATGTGGCTATTACTATCTTTAGTTCCTTTGTTGAAAATTATCCAGATGTTCATCATAAAAATAAAATCAAATAATGGAACAAAAATACCCCAAAACTGAACAACTCAAAATTTGATTGCTCAGCCTCTCACATGAAAATGGCTTGTTTTCCAGTTTTAAAACGAAATAATGCCACATTGTCCAGGAATCGTATTAATCTCTTTCTGCTCACAGACACGATTTTGAGTCAAACTATGCCGACTTTGCTCAATTTACTCATCAGAGCTTAAATGCCCTTAGGAAATGTGTTTGTGTACAAAACAGAATGAACAAAAGGTTTCCAAGAATGATGACACAGTGACAATCTGTGATGCTACATCTTTTCCAATCATAATTTGGAAAAATCTGCAATCTGGAAAAGTAAAAAATGTTAGTTTTAGGTATATCTATGTAGATGAATGTCTGCGCCTTTATACATATTCTTTGCTTCCTTTCAGAGTAGAAAAACCAAAATAAATCAAAGTCCTGCTGCCAAAAGTCCTGGTGCAAATGCAATCAAAACCACCACATTTGGACTGCCTACACTCCACTTAAGCTTTTTTGTCTAGTCAAATGAGAAAGCTGGATACCTCTGAAGGCCTTTGAAAAGGGGCAGTACAGAGGATGGATCTACCAGAGGCCAGAGAGGGTAAGCTGGGCATTTGAGCTTCAGCTAAACTAAGGAAATATAAATTTAATTTGAAACTCTCTCAGGTCCAGACTACTGCAACACAGAACTCATCCAAATTCACAAGTTTCACTTCTTTAATTCTGTAGAGAAAGGAGTGGGATGTTTTAATCCACAGCATTACAGTGCTTTGATATCTATCACAGATAGTTCTAAAATGGGCTTCGTACTGGAACAGTTTATTCTTCCCAACAGGCAGGAAAAGGCTCTAACATGGTATAATCTTTTTTTAACACAGATCTGGTTTTGCTACCCCACACAGTTTGCTAGCAAACCTGTGTCTTTTGTAGGGTAGATTATACTGATACAAGTCCCCTGAATTTCATGGAGTCCCAACAGATCTACAATAAATGTCAAGTCCTTAAAACTGCATTTCTGAAATGCTCTCATGTATGTGGATAAATCCTCAATATGGATTTATGTACTGATTCAGTACTTGCATCCAGATTCTTCAGTTCCTTATATACACAAAAAATATATATCACATGTTTAATGGAGAGAAAATTTTCAAATTACACATCAGCTTTATGGAAGTATAAGAATTAGTGAAAGAGAAGGGTGAAATGACTATATTTTTCTAGTATGAATATATTTGGTTATTTAAAGACTAAGTGCTTTAAAAAGCTTCAGAAGTGTTATTGGTCATGCTACATTATAACAAGGACGTCTATTTCAGGATTTGCTTATGTAAATTGTTTACATGTGAAACATTTAAATTTTTTGTACTCCCTTTGATAATATTGCACAAATGGCATATTGAACTGTGGACTAAGTTGTGCAATCCATCAAATAATTAAGTATCTCCTTCCTCATATTACCTAAGAGTTGAAACAGCATATGGAAAATGAAAAATCTTCCTGACATTACAAGATATTTTATGCTCTTTTCCAGATGTGAGGCAGATCATGTTATACTGTTTTTCAGATATCATTAGCCTCTCTCCTTCTCAAAAAAATATATTTTGTGGTATATATGGTTTCTGATTTCTGCTCCACAAACAGTCAGGGAGAGTAATTTCTTAAGGATGTAAAAAGATGCTGGTTTCTCCTTCGAGAATTCAAGCACAGCTGCAGAGGGAATCCTGACCCCAAAAGCCCTACCAGCTGTCATCACAGACTGAAACAGGTGTTTATGAGACTCCCTCCCCACATCTTTACAATGTATAAGACTGTTTTGTTTATGATATCCATTTCCTGTCCTAAATTATATATATCACCTTTCAACCTCAAGGAGCATAAAATAATTCTCACAGACTGTGGCCCCATCCAGCAATTGACTTGTGGGCTCAGCTTGTGAGAAACTCAGCCACCCCAATTTATGTGTGCTTCACATCTTTAACTGGGCCATCACTGCTGTTCCAGCAGCAATCTAGCACTTAAAATTTAAAAAATGGACAAGCCAGGAATGGGAAATGACAGAAAAACCAACTGTTTTTCAACTTGTCCTCACTGATGTTCTGTAGCCAACCCATGGAGTTTCAGACATCCCCAAATTACCAAGCTGATGCCAATGATCAGGACCAAAGGGAAGCTTGGGAAAAAGGATCATGAAGCTGTAGCAAAGATGAAAGTTGGCACAGCAGAGGATCTATCTTAGTATAAATAGGGTGGATAAACTGCTCCGGTAAGGAAAAGAGCGGAACAAAACATTTGTTTGAAATAAGCACCAAGTTATGCCTTTCTGGGTTTCCAAAAAAATAACTGTGGTTAACATTTCTCTTTTTTTATTGTTGCATTCAATTTAAATGGAATCCTGCTGCTCAAGGTTCCAGTACACACTAGATGTTACCACCTAAAAGAAGCTGGTTTTACACTGTATTTGGCAAGAACCAAACAGAGCATGAGTTTACAAATAAGCAAACCAAAGTGTTTTGCAACCTCAAATAAATTTCAGCTTGAGTTTCAGGCAAAGATCCTACTATGCTCTTGCACTGGGGAAAAGCAGAGCCCACCCACAGCAGCCTAACACAAAGCAGGAGCCTGAAAGCATCGCTGTGCTGTAGAAGAACACCTTGAGAGCATTCCAGTTGACTGAACCAATCTTGAGATGGGCCACAAATGAAAAAATAACCATACAAAGGGTACAGCAACAGCCATCAAGTAGTTGCAATAAGTTCCTAAAGTGACTGGGATCAGTAAGTTCACAGCCTCTGTGCCACAAGCAGTCTGTTTGTAATTAATTTACTACTTTGAGGGGGGGTGAGGGCATGATGCATTGGTTTTTTTGTTCATGGGGTTTTTTGTTTGCTTCTGGTTGTTCAGATGGGTGGGTTTTGGAGGGGCTGGGTTTGATTTTTTTGGTTTTGCTTTTTCACCTACACAGCAGATTAGCATGAAGTGATTCAGTCCTTGCTCAGAAGCCCGGATCTTGCTCATGCAGGCAGTTCTGAGAAGCTGTACACAATTCCTGGTACAACTCCAATTAAACTGGCAGACGTACAGTTAGAGTGTGGATTATTTACTTCAGGTGCACTACTAACTCTGACAAGGGCAGAAAATTTTATCTCTAACAAATAGCTGTGTGTGTGTCTGTACTTTAAATGTAGACGTACACATATAGACAAAGATGCACATTTCCATTTGTGTATTTACAGACACTGGTAATGCCTGTAAATGTGTGCGTAGATGTTCTTGTATTTTCTTCACAAAAAGGGAGCTTGTATTTTTTTTATACATGAAACACAGTTATTTACTTAGAAATATGCCTTGAGTACACTTCGGTGTATTTCGTATATCCAGTTTAATGCTGCCTGGGATGGCTCCCCAGTAGCCTACAGCTGGCAGTGGTATCCCTTTGTTTCTGTGACATTCCTGAGAAGTAAAACATATCACTTTCTCTGCACACAAATCAAAACACTGAAGTGTGGAGACCTGTCTAACTTTCCACAAGGTGTAAGAGGCACTAGAGGCTAGAGGTTGAAGCAGGACATCACACATTGGCATGGATAATTTGACATCGCAGTGGAGTTTCAAGGGCCTATACAAGTGTTTACATCAAGAATGAATGTTAATGTAAGAGTTTATATTCCAGTTATATCAGAAGATAGAAAGCTAGATTAAAGACTGTCCTAACACAAATAGACTAGACAAAACATGTAGCAAAGTGTTTTAAGGGAAAGAAAAGCAGTAAGGAGGAGATATTGCATGATACAATCTTACAACTGCTCTTTATCACAAGGAACATTCCTTACACAGGAGCCACATTTATCCAGTATAAGTTTTCTGGGTTTAATTACTTTAATTACTTCAATTATGAGGAAGATTAAAAACACTTAGGGGATTTTTAAGCACAACAATTAGGGATACTTGTTCCCAAAATTTCTGGATCTGCCCCTTAGAAAATCTCCCTTCTTCCCTCTCCTGTTTCTGTGATACTTATTTATATTGGGAATTAAATCATTCCCTCATTATTTTAAGCCTTTGCATCACTCATGGTGGCTACAATTCCATATTTTCAGGGAGATGTGAGAAAATTTCATTTTCTTGGTGTTTCCAAAATCCAAAGGAGAACAAAAAATACGACAAAGTGAAAAAAAACAAAAAGAAAAACAATCCCAACCAAACTCTTGAAAACAGTCCCCCGAAGGCCTGCAATTTACAAGCTTCAGAATTCTTCTCATCTTTTGTTCACCAACTGTTGCTTCCTTGTCCTAACTATTGTACCTCTGAAAGGGAACTACAAAACACCCAGCCAGTGGAGATGTACACTGGAGTGTCTCTTTATGCCCCACATTGAAGCCAAGAAGGAGACATTAGTCATCTGGAGATTTTGCCCCAATGCCCAAAGGCACGAAATACCTCCAACAAAACACTGACTGAGATATGTCAGTGTGGCACTCGCTTTGCATCTCTCTCTTGGTGCCTTTCAAGTTGTTTTCTAAACACTTCTTTTGTTGCTGTTGGCATGAGTGCACTTAAAAGCAGCATATCGTTAAGTACTGAAAATGCTCACTGTTTTCTGTCCTTTAAAATCTCTTCCAAGTACTTCCCTGTGAGCAATTAAGCTAACTGTATGGGATACATTTGATAACAGATATTCTTCAGTTTGGGTGACAGTTAACAAGCAAGGCTCTAATGAATAATAAAGTACTTTTTAGTGACACACAGTCCCTATTCACCCTGGGTAGGGACTATTTTTGTGCAAGTTCAACAGAAGATTCTAACAATGCAACTCTCTTGTATAACTTGCACAAAATAGGCATTCATCAAGGAGGATTACTCTCCCCAAAATGAGGCTCTCAGCAGCTACGTGCTGTGGGTGGGGATGCACAATTCCAGACAGGGGTGGAGACCAAGGAAAAGGCATGGGTCTAGCAAGAAAATGCATGCTGTGTCAATTCATAAGCACAAAAGAGATGCATTAAGAAAAAAGAAAAAAAAGAAAAAAGAAAAAAGAAAAAAGAAAAAAGAAAAAAGAAAAAAGAAAAAAGAAAAAAGAAAAAAAGAAAAAAAATATGAGAAAAGAATGAAAAAACCTAGATGTAAAATCTAAGGCTTCTCCAAGACCTTGTATGAAGAATAACAATGCTTCAAATTGCCAAACCATGGCAATATTTCAAGGTAACATTTTGCTAAGTATGAAGTCTCCTACGTCCAACTCCTCCCTATAGAGACAAAAGCAGCTTCCAGCTTTCCAATACCGACCCCCATTGGTATCTTCTTGTTATCAAACATACTCAGCCAAATGCCACACAATCTGCTGCTCTGACACCACAGGCTCTCAGTTATGTGTGAGAATAGTTTGTTCACTGATCTCCTTTTTCTCCTTCTGCTCGGTGAGTGTGCCTCCCTCATGACAAAGCACGGAAGCTATGCACTGTATGCATACATGCATCCATGCTATGTCCTCTGCGTCCTCTCAAAATATGTTTAGGTTCCCATTTCAAATACCAAACTTCTGAAATTTTAGGTCAGTAAGTGTATAATTCTCTGATCATTCCAGTGCTCTTCAACAAACTACCCTGGTACACCATGAAGGTTTGTTCTTCTTCTCTAACGACATTGTAACACTTTTCACCTTGACATATTTAGACAAATATGAACTGCAGACTTCCAAATTGTTTTAGCCTTTCCTTATGTCAGACACCCTTTCAGATTAAATACAGCTCAAACACGGAAAAGCAAACCAAAACAAACAGCTCATTCCACCCAAGTTCAGGATACAATGAAAGCTGAGAAAGTAAAACCCAACCCTGGATATCCAGGACTTTGAGTCACCAGGCTTTTCCAAGGCAAACACTGCCTGCTGATGGTGAGAATAGCATTTACTTGCTCTGAGAGGAAAAGGAATAAATGCCAGAGGAAATATTTTCTCTCTTTTCTCTGAAAACTATCTGGCAGTTTTCCTCTACCCCAATACATGGATCTTCCCCAGACTGAGGAGTATGTGCTTTTACTCTTACTGGCAGCTGTAGTCTAACTACATTTACATGTTTATTCCTAGAAGAGAACTCTTACCTCTGAGAACACTTTCTATTTTTAAAGAAGGAGACAGAATCTGGGGGAGGGAAAAGGCAAAATTGACCCAAGGGACTAGCAATTTCAATGCCCACTTGAAAGGCTGTAAAGGTGTTTCAGAACATCTGAATGTCAGGCCACTAACAAGCATCTCAAAACTTTCAAAGAAACCAAAAAATGACCCCTCTAAGAGTTTAGACCACGATGCACATTTTCCAACAGATGGTCATGGAATAAGAACATATTTCTAAAACCAAAAAGAAAAGTAAGTTCATTCATTATAGGCTGTACGTATTTCATGGAGTGCAGCTAGGCATAAAACCACATACTTTCAAGGGTGCTATCTATGAAAAAATCTTTTTCAGTAGTAAATAATCTAAATTATGACGGTATACACTTAACACAGAATGTATTTTTAAAATATTAACTGTATTTGTTTGTCCAGTAAAGGGAAGAATTGGGTATTATGAAAACAACATTCTAGAACAAGTTGTTCATTTTATAGCAATTCCTGCCGCCTGACCAGAAAAAGCCTTTGGACAAATTTTGTCTGTCATCTTTGTTTCTGGCTTTTCCTTGTTGGTGAAGGTACAGAAGTATTTCAAATGAGCAACTTTTAAGAAACCTCAGTTCAGTTTAGAAAGAAACCATGCTACCTGGAACTGAAGAAGGAATGGGGATGGAGAAAGCCTCAAGTGGCAAGCGAGCATAACAGAAGTATTTTTTCTGTGTCTTACCTACTCAAAAGTGCAACAAAATAACTCATAGCTCTTAGCATAAATACATGTGCTAAATTAGTGCTTCAGGAAAAATATCAGTAGGTTTGTATCAGCAGGCATTTGCTACAGTCCTTTTCTACTTGTAACAGAACGTCAGTAGATAAAACCTGTGGAAGAATGGAGTTAGTATAGGGCCATTTTTAAGGATGCTGAAAACCTGTGAAGGGTACTGAAAAGAGCCACAAAATTGCTTTGAGTGCTGGGGGAAATGTCCTGTGATGCTAAAAAGCTCTATTTATTTAATGAAAAAGAAAATTGAGGAGTGACTTGATTGCCTCAATTGCAGCATATAAATAACTTCATGCAGGCGGTATGCAGAGGGAGTAGAGTTTTTAATATAGTAGAGAAAATGCATAGCTGAAAGCTAAACCAATACAAACTAATCCTGGCAATCAGGAACAGCAGAGACTCGTCATTGCCACAAACTATCAGGGGAAGTGATGATCCTCCACCACTGGATGTCTTTACACTAGGTTTGGATGCCTTTCTGAAAGACTTGCTTTCCCCTAACAGGATCTATGAACTTACCAGGAAAAAAAGCTTGGGTTTCTTTTAATGGTTAATAGGTGTGTCTTCTGAATTGCAAAGCCTTTCAGAAAGACTTTCATTCTGTGAGAGAAGAGCTCACTGTTCAATGAGCAGACTAGGGTGGTTTTTTTACTATTAGTAGTCTTTTATTTAGGCTTCAAGAAAAGTTATCTTCATTTTGAAATATGGAGAAACCAATATTCTGAAAAATCACTGATCTGAACTTAGAGAAGACAAATATTTGCCTAAACTTCATGCAGCAAACTAATAGGGGAAAAGAAAAAGTAAAAGAAATTTTTAAAAAGGAAAATATTTATACTAAAAGCTCAATTCTTCTGGAAAAGTTTTGATTTTATAAAATCTTGACAAACGGTAGGGAGATCATAATATTAATTTTGTTTTCTTAGGGCAAATTGTTAATAAAAATCCATATTCTTAAGGAAAATCTCTTAAAATTTAAGCAGCAGTTTCAAAGATCAACTAGCTCTAACATAATCAAGGAAAGACAGATGCCTTCTCCTAGACCATACTCTAACAACCACTCTGCTCTTAAACTGCATCTCTTAAGTTATTATTCAAGCAATTGGGGGTGACAACATTCCAAGCCTGATTCACTTCTCTGTGAGACAAGTTGTCCCTGCTCCCCTGACCCCAGAGCAGCTCCTCCTGACTGGATCTCAGGCTGATGAGAGGGGACCAAAGGTGTGGGTCCCCTCCTCTCTCATGCTCCCAACCCCACCAGCCACCAGTGCCTCTTGGAGGGGATGACTCGCTGGAAGCACCAGCAAGGGCTCTGTTCCACACTCCTGCTCCCAGACATAGCCCTGGCAATATCTAGACTACAGAAACATCCCAAGAAAATGATGTCAATAGAGCTGGGCCCCTCTGAGGTTGCTTTACCAGACCAAGGACATGTACCAGGAGTCCCGGTGGTCCCTTTGCAAATCCTTTCCAACATCTGGGTCAAAACACCTCCAGGTGAGGAGAGGAGGAACACCAAGAACAGGAGGAAGCACCGGCTGTGCCCCAGCAGAAGGGGATGTCAGCAGGGCTGGAAGCTGGTGGGATGCTGCCCTCACGCCAGTGAGATTAGAAAGAGGAAGTTCAGGCGTCACCAGGACCACCAAGCTCTGCCAGCTGTTGGCAGGGAGAGGGAAAAGGTGCTGCGCTCCCCTGGGACAGTCTCTGCCCTCCCACCCCTCTTCTCCGCGTGTCTCAGCTCAGTGGGCAGGCAGGAGAGAGTGGCCAAAGGAGAGAGAAAAGGGCTGTTGCATTTTCTGGATAAAGAGGAAAGAAATCTGACCCTTTAACGAAATCCATGTAGAAGTTTAGAGGGAAGGTTGGCTGGGAGAGGATCGAAAAGGAATATCTCCTCCAGGGGAAATGAACACAGATGAATAGGGATAACCCAAAGGGTGGAAAGAAGAAGTAAAGGGGTACAGGGATGAAGGGAAAGAAGACTGGAGAAGAAACCTGGGGCAGGGAAAGAGGGGCGTCCGGACAGAGAGACAGCTGGGGAAGGTGGGCGGACAAAGAGGACCCGCGCCGGCAGTCGGGGGAAAGGAGCAGGGCCTTACCTGCAGGTAGGGCTGGCCCCTCTCCACGCCCCCTACCACGATGTCGGCCGAGGCCATTCCGCCGCTGGCCGAGAGCCCGAATCCCACGTAGCCGCGGGTGCGCACCTCCAGGCGGAGGGCGAGGGCGCTGCCGCGGCGGCCCCAGCGCAGGCGGTAGGCGCCCTCGCCGTCCAGCACTGCGCTGTGCGGGTAGCTCCGCAGCGCCGGCCCGGCCCCGGCCCCGGCCCCGGCCCCGGCACAGGCACACAGCAGCCCGGTCAGCACCAGCGCCCAGGGGCGCAGCCGCCGCATCCTCTCACCGCGCACCAGCGGCCGCCTGTGAGTCTCGGCGTGTGCCCGAGCGCGGTGTGCGTGTGCGGGGCTGTGTGTCCGTGTCTGTGTGTCTGTGTGTCTGTGCGTGTGTGTGTGGGGAAGGGGGGCCGGGTGCCCCGGTCACCCCGCCCCCGCTGCGGGCGGCTCCGCGCCGGCCGGCCCCGTCGGGGCAGCGCGCCCTCGGCAGCGCTTTGTTCGCTCCCGCCCCGGCCGGCGCTGGCGGCCGCCCCCGGCTCCCTCGCCGCCCGTCGGGGCCGGGCCGGACCCCGCAGCCCCGGGAGCACCTGCCGTGCGCTCGCCGCGGGGGCGTCTCGCCGAGATGCTCCGAGCTCACGTCAGCCACCTAAAATCCCCCTCCTGACCGGGGAAGCGGAGGGAAGGCGGTGGACAGGGGACCACCCCGGCCCCCCGGCAGCTCGAACTCCGGTGGAAGAATTGCACGGGAGAAGCCCAGAGGCAAAGGAGCGCATCCCCACTCTCGGCCGCCTCCTCACTTAGCGCGAGCGCACGGTGAGGCGGACGGATGGAGCTAAGCAGGAGATCCCCCGTCGGGAGAGTCCTTTTTGTGTTAGAAGTGGAAAACGAGGAGCCCCCGAGTGGTTTACACTGAGACGGCTTAAAAAGCACATCTCAAAACCGCACTCGCGGCCCTTGACACCTCGCAGCCGTCCACGGCGGCACCGCCACTCGCCAGCCCGGCCATGCGGTCCCCGACACTCCCGCAGCAGAAGCTGCCTTCTCTTCCCTTCCCCTCCGCACGGCTCCACCGCCATTGCGGGGGCGAGAACAACGAGAAGAAAAATGCTTTTGGAGGAATGTTCCCCAGCCCTCCACAAGTCTGGATGGAAACAAAATACAGCATGACACCCAAAAGGGGAAAGTTAGGGTCCACAAGAAGTCATATGAATGCTCTGAGCTGTATGAAATCTGTTTCAAAAGCAATTTACGCCGTTTGAAATGTGTTTTCTTCATATTTAAATGAAAGAGAAAGGGGCTGGTACTCAACCAAAATGGCAAATTAATTCAATAAAAACCAATCAAACTAGCACATAAAGGAAATTGTCAGTGCTTCTTTTTTTTTGGCTTTTGCATGACAATATTTCACAAGTATCGCTGGGGTTTCCAGAATACAACCACCCACTGTGATGTGAGGCATGTATCAAACTACAAAATAACTTCTAGAAAATCAAATGCTTAAAAAAGGGTAAGCACCAAAAATCACTTCTATTCAAGGATTCATAAGAAATGAGAGAAAAAAAAAATTAGATACTGGTGAAATGAAAGCAATCTTTCGAGGGAATAGATTAGTGTGACCTTTCTTCCAGTTACAGCAGTAACTTCAAAGGTTCAGACTCAGATGACTGACAAAACAGAAAACTGTGAGATGCTGAGTGTTTAGATTCTATTCTACAAAATTGCTAACACCTGCAAGCGGATATGGATTAATTTAAGGAGAAATTGCAAGTGTGTGATAGGCCCTGTCACGGCTAAAGGTGTGACCTCAGCACCTAACTGGGGGCACTCAGCCTTTGTAAAACTGTGTGCTAAAGGAGGGATCCTAAGAACACTTCCAAAAGTGCACGTTTTTCTTTTCTGAGGGCAAGGATGATGAAGGAATGAAGAATGTTTCTTAAATTTAGGTTTTTTTCTTAATTTTCTTAGAAGACTGTGCATTAAGTTCTTACATGACAGAAATCCCTAGATAAAGTTTCAATCTTGTGGAGATGACAAGCTCAGTCTTCAAAAGAATGGTTGAATTACACATCTTGTACAAAATTGCTGCCTTTAAAACACAACGGTGATCACTGAAGTCCAACCAGTGTTTCCTAAAAGTATTCCTATAAGCAAAAGAATGCAAAATGCTCATTTTAGGTACTCCAGCACATCTCAGTTTGGTGAGGATGGTACTGATGCCATTTTATGAGCCTGTACACAACATGGGATGTTGCAGTACAGGGAAGGATGATGGGCTGTCCTACACAGCATGCTGTTCTGCACAGCAATGTTTAGACTAGTAGAAGAGTAGGAATAGCAGTCCTATTGCTTTCCAATTTCCAGCAAATATTTTTCCATTAAAATAAATCATCCAAACAGTTTTACAGAACTGCACACTTGATCTACAAATACTGTGATAAAACTAACCTTTTTCAACTTGCTGCTATTTATAATCCCAAGAACAATAATCATGAAATTAAACTTTCCTACTAGTATTAGAAGAGGCACTTTGTCGGCAGAGCTGTACAATTCCCAAAACTCACATTAAGAGACTTCAGCAACTTCACCAGAAATTTCTTTTTCATCATTAGGAGACCAAACATATGAGGAAAACACAGTCTAAATCAGTCTAAAGCCAATCTTGACCTATAAGTAATGTTGCTGGCAGGAGCACAATGAGACATCAGGCTAGCACCTTCTCTGAACTGAACTCAGATTAACTACTCTTCTGGAGGAAGGCAGTCACCTAACCAAGCCCAGAGAGATTCAGCAAGTTTTTTTCTTTTTTATGAATATCAGCTTGTCCATTGCTCTCTCACACCATTGCATTACATGGCTCATAAACTGAAGTAGTGACTAAAAAGTCATAGAATCCTAGAATGGCCTATGTTAAAGACTGGCTAGTTCCAGCTCCCCTGCCATGGGCAGGGACACCTGCCACTAGGCCAGGTTGCTCAGTGCCCCATCCAACCTAACCTTCAGCAGTTCCATGAATGGGACATCCACAGCTTCTCTGGGCAACCTCTTCCAGCGCCTCAACACCCTCACAGGGTAGAATTTTTTCTTAATACTTAATCTAAACCTTCTCTCTTTCAGACTGAAGCCATTCCCCCTTGTCCTGTCACTATGTGTCCTTGTAAAAGGTCTCTCTTCATCTTTGTTGTAGGTTCCCGAGAAGTACTGAAAGGCCAAAATTATGTCATCCCTAAGATGTCTCTTCTCCAGGCTGAACAATCCTGATTCTCTAGCTTTTTCTCATAGGAGAGGTTCTCCCTCCCTTGAATCAACTTGGTGGCCTGCTCTGCCAACAGACTGATGTCCTTCCTGTGCTGAGGACCCCAGAGCTGGATGCAGCACTGCGGGTGGGGTCTCACCAGCAGAGGGACAGAATCCCCTCCCTTCTGGCCATGCTACTTTGGATGCAGCCCAGGACACAACTGGATTTTTGGGCTGCAAGTGCACATTGCTGGGTCATGTCCAGCCTCTCATCCACCAGAACCCCCAAGTCCTTCTCAGCAGGGCTGCTCTCAGTCTGTTCACCCCCAACCTGTGTTGATACCGGGGGTTGCTCTGAGCCAGATACGGCATCCTGCACTTGGCCTTGTTAAATCACACGAGATTCCCTTGAGCCGACATCTTGAACTTGCCCAGATCCCTCTGGACAGCATTCTGTTTTTCAAGTGTGTGCTTCTCTACTGATCCTTAATGAGTCAATTGATTAGGAAGATTTAGGATGATCTTGGATAGTGACCTAACACATAATTTACCCCTCTTGGTTTATTCAGTTATTGAGGTGTTCTTGCTAGAGAGCAGCCCAGCAAGAGCTGTGTGTCCTGTCCATTTGCAGGCAGCAGGGTTTCTCAGAGACATAAAAAGTTTGGTTTCAGCCTATTTCTAATGTACCCTATGTTCTGGAGCTTTGCTTTGGGCTAGTTTCCTGCTGGCTCTTCTCTCACACAATTTAGCTTCCATGCAGGAAATTCATGAATAGTGAACATTGATTATACACTAATATCTAATGCAAAGTATTTGATAAACTTTTTGTAAAGTATATAGCCAACAGCTACATCATCTTGGTAATAGAAGGCAACAAGAGTTCTGCTCTCACCTGTGAAATGTAAATGAATCACCTTTTATTTACCCTTTTAATATAATGATTTTTATAACTGGAATGACCTATATGAATCCAAATTTTGAAATCAATGCAACACAAAAGGGTTAGAGAAGCAGACTGCAGATCCAGTTGGAAGCTTTTTACAGTGGGATAATGCCTCCACAGAGTGAAACCAGCTTCACTGACAGTCCAGTCTGTGTTCAATGTGGATAGGGAACTGAGAGCAGGAAAGGTTTTGGGTTGAACTGGATGTTGTCTTTGGAATGCTGAGCCAGCAGGATGGGCTCCTAGGGTACATTACTGCTAGCACAGGTAGAAGGAGTTGGAAAACCTTTCAGTCTTGATCCAAGTCCATTGCTTCAAGAAGAGCAAGGTGGACACATTCCACCCATGCCTACGCCAGCATCAAACATTTCCTCAGGCACACATGATAACCTGGCTGCTCTTAAACATGTTCTAAAGTATTTATCTTAAAGAAAAAAACCTTCAAATTTTGTGTTGTCTTAACTTCCTTAACTAAAGTGAGAGGATAAAACACCATGCTTATTTTATTAATGTTGATTAAAGATGCACTGGGGAAAATAGCAATATAGCCATGTAAATGTACCAGAAGTTGTATGTTGGTTTTTAGAGCTTTGTTCCCCTCTTGTTCTTTCCCCACTCCATTTCCCAAATACTTGAAAATTATTTTTGCATTTTAAAGTGGAAAATGGCTAAAAATTTAATTTATCACTGTAAACAGAGTGATTGTATGAAGGTTTTTAGAAATTTTTAATTCTCATTCTATGCATTTTATGTCCTTGTTTTGAGTTTTTCTTTTCTTTTGCAGGGAGTAGTAGAGAAGAAGACATGGTTGGTTTTGCTTTCAGATAGGCATATTAAGGAGATGCAAATTCTTCTTATGAAGTAATATACATTAATCACCAGAGCTGGAAGCAAAGTTTGGGACCAGTGAGTACAGAGGTGAACCATTTCTACCTTTCTTTCTTGACGCAGTCTGACTTTCGCTTAAGTTAGGATAGTTTTGGAGCTCTGCTGTGCTCTACCTACAATCTACATTTTAAAAGCTCTGTTAATCTCAAACTAGTATAAATAAAGACCAGTATGCTTTCAGCTATTCTTATGATGAATTTGGACTCATGTCTGTTGATGTTTTAAATTAATTGCCTGAGGAGACAAAAATAAAATAATTGTTAGAAAAAGAATATTTATCCAGCCTTGTGCTCAGGGCAAAAGCAGAATGATTTAGCTTTCTTTTCCTCATCAGCAGGCTGGTTTCTGTAGACGTTGCCAAATTCCCAAATACCTTGACTCAAGTTCATAAAACTTCTTACTTCTCTTGGGAGAGAAAACTGGAGGGCAAGAGTTTTATTAGACTAGTTGGAAAAGCCAGCAGGCTTTACAGCAAAGAGTTTCTCATTTCCCTTGGTTGTGGTTGTTGTCTTTTCCCCTCTTTTACGAGCACCTCTGCAAAAGGAGGCACTTAGGTGCAGTGGTTCACAGGAAGTCCCAAAAGGGGATTCCTCAGTAATGGCATTTCTACACAGTCATGTCTCTCAGGTGTGGGGAAGAATTAATTCCCTTTCATTTGAATTTAACTTAATTTCAGCTTTTTTACTTTTCACTGAGTGTATCTGCTCTGGTGCTGATGTTCTGTGAAGAGGAATAGCTTTTAACTTACATACTTTTAATGATAAATACCATTTTTAAATGGTTGCTTATGCTTCATATATATCTTTGCTAAGTTAATTACAACTCTAGCTGTCTGTCAGTCCATCTGTCATGCAGGACATAGACAGTTTAAATGCCTTTTGGCACTAGATGCTAGACATAGATATATAATACTTACATATTAGGAAAAAATTCTTTACTGCGAGAGTGCTGAAGCACTGGAACAGGTGGTTCAGAGAAGTGGTGGATGCCCCATCCCTGGAAGTGTTAAAGGCCAGGCTGGATGGGGCTCTGAGCAACCTGGTCTACTGGCAGGTGTCTCTGCCCATGACGGAGGGTGAAAACTGGATGATCTTTAAGGTGCCTTCCAACCCAAACCATACTATGAATCTATGATCTTTGCTGTTTACTCATCAGCTCCTATCAATATCTGAGAACACCCTCAATAAGGTAAAACCTGGAAGCTAAGTGCATTTCTCACTTCCAGAACTCATTAAAAATCTTTATCTGAGTAATGCACTTCCCAGGTGACAATGAACTTTCTGAGCCCACCTAAGCCAAACCCTGACTCACAGGCAGGATCACCTTTTTCCTATATCAGACCTGAGAGATGTCTGTCTAGCCTTCCAGTTATGATGTCCATCAGTGTAATTTTTTTTCTCTTCTCCTTTCTCCTTCTCCCTTTGGATAGAATCAACTCTGATCCATCATCATTCTTCCTGTTAGAAAACTGTGTTAGGTGGCTGATGTTGGAAGCAGCAGTTTAGGCCCATAACTGCTGTTCTGCACCTTATGTATTTATTTGACTATGTGGGAGCCAACACGGCTGCTTTTATAGGGGAGGAAGGAATTTCCTGGTCCCTAACCCTCACTGCCTTGTTGTCTATCTTGATCTCATTCTGAAAGCAGCTGGAGGATATAAGTTTTCAGTTTGTGTCATTTCTGTAAGAAACTGAAGAGCATCTCTCCTGTGCAGCCTTCACAAAGCTCAATAGGCATCCAGTATTCTAAATCTAGATGAAAAATCTCTACATTTTTTCCTAATTGGACAGATGGATTCAGAGAGCATAATTGACCTCTGGGTTTAGTTTCCCCCTCTTATTTGTAATGTTAAAATTAGCAGAACAAACAGAAAACAGAAGGAGAGCAGGAGGAGGAACTTGGTGCCTTTGGGGGGGATGTGTGGCTCTGCAGAACGGGAAAGCATCCCCATGCCCTACCCTCTGTGCAAACAGCCTGCATAGCCAGCGGAGGCTATAGATACACAAAAGAAACAAAAATGTAGCAGTAAGAGGGTGCCAAAACTCTGAATCTTCTGGGCAACAACATTAACATCTGTCTTCCCCACAAATTAAGATTAGCTCGCAGCTACTCCATCTAATGAAAATGTCTCCAGAATTTTTCAACACAGCAAAATATTGAACCCAAACCTGTTTTCACTGAAGTCAGTGGTAAATTCCTAATGCAAAGAGGAGAAATAACCTTTCTTTTGAGAAGGAAAACATTTTTTGGTGGGAAGAAAAATATCCATCTCTAAAACTTTCAAGCATTCCGATGATGTTTTTTTACTTTGAACTGATGCAATGCATTTTGCTCCTGTATATATAACACTCCCATGCCCACCCCAGGCACTCACACACACACAAGATGGCTTCTATTGAAGTAAAGAAAATTCTGCTGAAATGTAGAGTTTATAAATAAAGTGTGTGTATATAAAGTGCACACAGGTTGAGGGGTGAGATTTGTGTCTGCTGAATCCGTGGTAAGTTTACTGTAAGATTTCCAAGAGATGATGTTCGACATGACCATCATGAAAGCGTCTGGACCTTTCTCCTGAATTTGAGTTGCTTGTCATGGTCATGCATGTTTTTGTCAAGTTTACAACCTAGAATGACAAGCACACTTACTGTGAAAGTGAAAGGAATATGACAAAAAGCAATGAAATTCAAATCCCTAAAATTAACAAATGACATCACCTATTGACATCAGTGATGTCATCAATGAATCAATAACATCCAGGGACACAGCAGCCTTGAAGAAGGAATAAAAAAATACAAGACCACAAGATGAAGTGTAAATAAAATGAAGCCACAGGTATATGATAGAAAATGTAGCCTGAAAGCTGTGATGCTGAAAGAGACTGACCCTTGATAAACCCTTGGTAAATAATCTACTGAGCAGGAACTTCCAGTGTGAAACAACGAGACACAGTAGAGCTGGCTCTGCCACCAGAGAAGGAGACAAGCATTGCTGTGCTGAGCCCCCTCTGCCAGGATCCACACACTGAAAAGGCAGCTTGATGCTCAGTTTGGTTATTTAAGAGTTACTTTAATAGAATTATTTATACATTTGTGTCCTTTTCCTTTCATAAATCAGCTATGCTACATCTAGGATACAGTGTTACAAATACATATTATTTTACAAATCACTGATATTTTTTCAAAGACACTGTGCAAGTGTTGCAGAAAAACAGTAGGTATGATGGACAGATTCCTAGATTTTTTGAGAAAGTTGAAGTCCAGACTACAGATTTTTCTTCTAAACAGCAGGAGAAAAGCAGCTGTCTGATGTTCTGGTATGAACACTGCAGTACAGATTTGCAGCTGTCTAACGTTCCTAGGCATAAACTTTTTCAAATTAGGGCTCACTTCACCAAAGCAGGAGAATTCCAAACACAACTAAACAAATCATTGCTTGGAGCACACAATACCAATCCAAAGCATGAATACATGTTCAGTTTTTCGTGATGACAGGTTTGTTAATATACCCACAAGACTGTAGCCTGAAACTCAGACTTAACCTTTGGACATGTGACTGAGCTCAATAACCACGGACTATTTGTGGGGACTTCTGGGAGGAGCTGTATTTAACACTTCCTGCTGGTGATACCAGTTTGGGTCCTTGCTTGCTTTATAAGCCATCACGTGTCTCCAGGCGTGTTAAGCAGTGTGGGTGTGAGGGGACAACAAACATCATGCTGAAGCATCTGCCTGTTTGCTGGCTTTTGTTTTAGCTAAAGTTTTAATTCCTTTTGTATTAGCCACAAGTAATGGCATTAACAAAATACGTAGATAATCCCATTTTGACAAAACACTGATGTGCTGTAGGAAAAGAAACGCCCTCTTCAGGTGCCCAAATTTGCTTTGAACTTCCAGGACCTGCAGCTCTTTAACGTGAAATGGTGACAAAAAAAACCCCAAATATCCTAAATGTTAATTTTAATTTAGATGAACACTTACTTTGAATATGAGGATCAAGACTGATTTCTTGATTCCTAAATTTACTTCAGCTCAGTTCTGTAATTATCTTGTGGTTGGGGTGGAGGAAAGCAGGGGAGAGGTTACACAAAAAGAAAGGGAGACCCCCTGTTCCACTCTTACTCCTCTACAGAAACATCAGAGCAGGGCTTGTCTTTTCCCTCTGCCAAAGAGAAAAGACTTCTGTGAGAAAAAGACATAAAGATAGGAAAACAGCTCTTCCCATTTCCTGCAGGATTGTGGGGTCAGATCCAGCCTACAAGCTGGAAATAACAGTGGTGATCCTTTGGCAAAGCCAGTGGCTCTGGTGTATTCAAAGCAGACTTCAGCAGCAATTTCACATACAAACCATTATCAGTGAAAATATAAGAGCAGCGGCTTTTGTGCAACCCAGATATGTGAATACATGTGCACAAAACATCCTTCTCAAATGTCCCTGCCAAGGGAAGTCAGAGGCCTCCCCAAACTGCATTTTTTTGCAAAAGACTGGGGGTTTTGCCTTAAATGCTCTGTGCTGGTGCCAAGACTTCAAGCAAGCAGCTGACTTGGGCATTTCTGTGTGATGATGGAGTCTGTGAAACACCTCGTGAACAGAAAATTTTTCCCCAGTCCATGATTTTGTTATGATAGAGTATTTTGAAGATAAGTAACGTTTTCATACGCTACTTTATCAGGAAAATAAGCTTATTTCTTCTCCTTCTTTTTTCCCTTTTCCTTCAATCAGCAGGAGAAAAATATCACCATAGTGAGTTCAACATTTTTTTTCTGGCAACATAACACTCTGGAGGTCACATATCTGGACTCATATTGGTTCTGCTTCAGAAACAGAGCTCCTTTAAGAAATAGTGAATTCAGCATCTTTCCCAGACCCTCTGGAAGCTGGAGAAGGTGGTCACAGTACACATCCATCTGTGGCCACAACCTCAGAAGGCTCATTTGATACCAATGCTGTTGTTGACCTCTTCTTTTCAACCTAGATACACAACATGTCATTTTCAGTAAGCAGTGGCATTTCACAGACTTTAACTCATAATGACTTTTTTTTTTGTGTTTAGTTTCATTCATCTCTCTCTATTCTTACAAGCCTGACCTTGCAATAGCCAGACTCTCAGTTTTCAATTAAATAGAAGGTTTACATGTGATGAATTTTAGTTTGTTGGTGCTGTACTGCAATTTCACAGTGCTAAGTATAGACCAGGGTCTGACTCCTCAGCATTTTTCAGGAGCATCTGTGTTATTTTAGCACCATACTCTTGTTATCCTTGGTAGGATGTGAGGTTGCAGTCCAAACCCAGACTTCCCTGCAAATTACTAGTTTATTGCTCTTGTGTTTTCTCTGTGAAGTACATCGCTGCCAGCTCAAGGGATATTCACAGTCACCTGTTTATTGTTCCAGAAAACCTGCATCTGGACTAATAATCTAAAAAAAATATTCTTGAGGGTTTTCCAGGTAACATCTGCAGATCTTGCACTATGCGTCACCAAACTGTGCTCTTACAGCTGGTGGGAAAAAAAGCCGTCAATAGGACGATTGGAGTGGAGCTCGTCCAGGTTGTTCTGATCCACTTTGAGGCAGAAGACAGCCTAAGTAGGAATTCCACAGCATCCCAGGCTCCAGATTTCACTGCTAGGTCGTCGCCTGAGTTTCAAGCCAACACTTTGGGTTTGTTGATTTGCCTTGTCAGTTTGTTGGCTGTTTTAAATAAATTATTTCCCTGTCACTACCTCAGAAGCAGCACAGTTCAGAGGTGCAGTTGTCACATACTTGCTCTCATCCAAGATGACTCCCATGCAGCAGCCCAGACTAGCCCCAGTCCTGTGCCATCCTGTTAAGTCTTCTTCATCCCCTTGCTCACAGTGTCTCTCATGGAATAAACACTCAAGTTACCTTGGCACCCATTAAAAGCAAATCAGTACCATTAGCACCATAATGACTAATAGTCATTAGGCACTACTTAGCACAGTGGGAAGTATTCTGTAATGAGTATCCATGGAAAATTTTGCAACCCTGCATAAGTGGAAAAAACAAAACAAGCAACTCCTAAAAGGAGCTCATGTTAGAACTGGGTTAAATGATTTTTTAAATAATTTGCACTCTCATTTTGATTTATAAACTCAGTAAGTTTTTATTTTCTTTATCAGTCAGAAATTTTTTATCAGACAAAAGGTTTCCTGGTAAAGCATTTGATAATGTTGTACTTTTTGCCTTCCTTAAATGCTTTTGGTCTGATTTTGTTAAGGACCTCATCAAAAGATCCTCTGTGTACCTACATGGCAAAGCCTAATGAGGAAAGACACAGGACTTAGCTGAGGAACCTCCTGCCTTCTCCCTCTAGAAACAATTTCTGAAGGTCAGTCCAAATTCCAAATTTGGGGAAAAAAAAAAAAAAAAAGTTTAGTTGCCAGATGAAAATATTCAAAGTGTCCTTAGCATCAAAGAGCAGCAAGTCAGATTAGCATAAGATTTTACTACATCCTCCATACCAGCCATAGTATTTTGTACACACCTTTCAAATTATATCAGTCTTGAAGAGTCATGTCCTTGCATTCCTTTGGGGATTGGAATTGCTGCATACAAGCAGAGAGCACAGCTTGGGGCAGAGTTTTTGATAGAAACATCACAACAGAATGGAACAGGAGTATTGCAGACATGATTTTGGTGCAAAGGAATCATGTTGAAAAGCACAAATGAACAAACTTGCACAGGCAGCACCTCATATTTCAACAGCACCTTCCTGACAGAATGGCAGAGATGAGGAGGCATAAAAGTAATGAGGAACAAAAAGTAATTAAAACACAACACCCTCTGACTTTGCAACCTCAAGGATCTTATCAAGGCAAAAATATTTATGCCTTCTTGAAATTTTGAATATGATTTAATAAAATACCTGACCTGCTAAGGGTTTAAGTTTTTGGGAGTGACATACGTTTGTCTCATAACAACTCATGCATAGCCAAACTGAATTATGACTGTATATCCCAATTTCTTCATATTCCTATGATGCCAATACTTTGTTCTTAATTCTTTTGCAAACATTCCTAACCCTTTTGCAAACCTTCCTAACACATCCTGCTTCTGCTCCAGCTCTCCTTGCATTTTTACTTCAAATGTAGCCCTCCCAGAAAACAAGAAAATAACTGGCAAGTCAATAAAAGTTCAAGGAATTGACCACTTCCCTAGAGTCATAGCCAAAATGACTCCACCAAATTACTGAATTCTCAGGAATCAAATAAAACACAACATGCAGAACTGCTCCTGGTTTCTCCTTCCCAAAGCTGTAAAACAACAACAGCCAAGATGGTTTTTCTGGCTGTAGAGAAGGCCAGCTTCAGAAGGCTATTCATTGAACAGTAATTTCCAAAATTTGAGACATCTCTACGGGGTGATGGTCAGTCACCATTTCTTGCCCAGAACAATGTTGCATTGTGTTCAACCCTCCACAGTCACCACCAGTTTCTCAGACCTGCAGTTGTTACATTTGTTTCTGCCCTTTTCTGTAGCACAAGCTATAGAAAGATCCTTCTCTGTCTCTCCTACCTCATCCTCTCCTCAAATATTTTTCTTATTTTCATTTAGTCTTGTGGTCTTTATGTAATATTTCTGGGTTTTCAGAACTCTTCTAGGCTATGTGCATGGTTTACAAAATATCTCTTTAGCCTTTTTTTTGTAGAGCTGTATTTGCAAATGGATGAATCATAAACCTCATAATTTTTTTTTTGAGAAATAATTTCTACCTAAAATGCAGAGGAGTTGCAGTTTAGCTAGAGCATTTATGGATATCTTATGTCTGAGGGGAAAGAGAAACTTGAGGACAAACTTCTACAGTCCTGGCAAAGTTCAGAAGTAAATTTGGAACTGGGGGCAGGCAGAGGAGATGACAGGAGGGTTGACTTGCAAGGTAACACTTGGCTCACTGGGCACTTGCACTTCTGTTGTTCCTCTTCACCCTAGTCCCAGTGGTGGCAGTCCCAGGAAACATGGAGTTCAATAGATTATTATATGTTCAGGTATATGTGGGAATGCCCAAGCACCTCCCCTGCAGGGAGCAGACCTCTGGTGGAAGGACTCAGGTATGAGTCTGGGGGTCTTGGATGGTTTATCACCCCTTCTAAGACATGACTGCTGCCTCCATTACAACTGAGCCAGAACTCCCCAAACGCCCTAAAACTCTCCTCCTCCCCCTCAGGTTGCGGGAGAGTGTGTACACCTGGCCCGACCAAACGGATCTGTGGGTTATGGCTCCACCCACTGCAACCAGACAGAGCTGATGGTCAGGACAGCTGCTGAATTGACTTTCCTTGTGGATACATTCTTCTCCACCAGACTTGTTTACCTCTCCTTGGACCTAAGATAATTGAAAATTAGTGATGCCCTGCCACTCAGGTGCCAGATTGCCTCTTTTCCAGGGATTCCACTGTGGGGCTAGAGTAGATGAAGGATAATGGCTCACTGCTGCAGACACCCGTGTCTATGAGAAGGGAGTGGGGGTGGGTGAGAAGGGAGCAAACAGGGTGCAGATGGCAGGGAGTACATTTATCTACCATCTCCACAAGTTGCTGGCTGATGTGCTGCTTTAGAGGAGAAAAGATGCTCTCCTTGTCCCTGCTTACCTCCTTATGATAAAGGTCCATCCAGCCCGCAGGACTTGGGAGCAGCTGAAGCTGTTTCTGAGGAATTTCCTGTGGGTCTTGGAGTCCTTCCTTCTAAGATGCAAACTTGACAGCTACAGTGAGCTCCAGCAGCTTTTATGAGTAAGGGTGGGAAGGTAGATTATCATTTATACTGTCTGGATTACACAGTGTGCCTACTCCTTCCCACCCTTATTACCTTTTCAGACTTCAATCTGTACTGCCAAAGACCAAATATTTTCTGCAAAAACATTAAATAAAGAAAAAACACTATTTCAACTCAGTCCAGAATGAATCTTGAAGGGAGAAGGAAGGGTGAATAGTACTGCTAGTGACTTGCAATTTTTTTGTGTTTATTTTTACTTTCCCCCTTTAATTTTCTTTCAAATATGCAAAACATATTTTAAAATGTGACAGTAGTAAAAAGAAAAGGCTTCAAACTGATTAATTTTCTTGTGCTAACAAGCATTTTAATCTAGGTTATTTTTTTTCTTAAATCAGAAAAATATATTTTATCAGCAGTAGCAAAGAAGTGTTCTGTTCATATACACAGATATGACTATTAAAGAGCAGACACTCTGAATATTTCTTCTTAGGATATCCTTGCAAATACAGAACCATAGAGTAGTTTGGTTTGGAAGGACCCTTTAAAAGTTACCCAGTCCAGTCATCTTGAAATGTGCAATGACATCTTCAACTTGATCAGGTTACTCAGAGCCCAGTTCAGCCTGGTCTTGAATGTTTCCAGGGCTCGGTCATCCATCACCATTCTGGGCAACCCATCCCAGCATTTCACCACCCTTATTGTAAATAATTTCTTCCTTATATACAATCTTATCCTATCCACTTTCAATTTAAAATCCCCTCATCCTATTACTACACACCCCTGTAAAAAGTCCCTCTCCAGTTCTCTTGGAGGACTTCTTCAAGCACAGGAAGGCCACAATGAAGTCACCCTGGAATCATCTCTTCTCCAGGCTGAACAAACTCAGCTCTCTCAGATCTCAGAAAAGAGGTGCTCCAGCCATTCTGTGGCCCTCCTCAGTACCCACACCACACCCACAAGTGTGATGCATTCCTTTACCCTGAGAACCTTTCTGATATTTGAAATAGTGATTCTTGGAACAGGAGCAAACCAAATCACTGCAGCTGTGTTCAAGACTAGACATTCAATGCTGTTGATGGGAAAAGTTGAGAATGAGTTGTGTTAAGTAGCAAGCTACAGCATCATTTGCTGCCCTCTGCCTCTAAAAAATGAAGATTTTGCTACCTTTTCTGATTATTCCTGGGTTTGTGGAGTTCTTTAGTGTTACGCAAACACAAATCCCTTTATCACAGAAGGATATAATGCATCAGGACACACAAAACTAAGTAAATGCTTTGTTATCTGCATTCTTAAGCTACAGAAACCTCTGTAGCATCAGGGCACCATCAGAGACCTGTACAAGGACAAAGATGCCTGGAAGCTGATTGCTTTCAGATATTTATTCTTGCAACCCTTATATTGCAATAGCATCTAAAATGGCTCTGCAGGTGGGCACCTCATCAGAGGATAATTAGTCCTCACTCCACAGCAGCTTTGGGTGAGAGCTCTGGACTTAATTGCAAACTGAAAGGGAAAGCTGTGTGGTACCCACTTAAGCACCACTTTGCACCGCAGGTACCATAAGAAACAGAAAGTCATCAACAGAAAGTCATCCAGCAGCAAGATCTCTGCACTTTCCTCTCTCACTGGTGCTCTTGAAATCATCAATGAGGTTCAATCAGAACCAAACAAAAGCCAAGCAAGTAATCTCTTTCAAATGTGATACCCAACAACATAGTCCTTGAAACATCTCAAGCCAGTGATCAGCTGCAAAGGTACTGGTTCAACTTCACCAACAAATTATGTCTTTCTCTCCCTCCCCCCACCTTTAGATCCCTTACTCCATCTTTTTTTCATGGTTTCAAACTATTGATATCCAAAATCTAGCCCACACCTCTGTCATCAAACATATTTGCTGGCAATACACACACAATGTGCGGGTGGGTGACTTAAGAAGGCTCCTATGTACAAAGTTAGCTTGGGATTATTGCATACCCTGCTGATTATCAGAACAATTTCCAAGGGGGGAGGTGTAGGGGGAAAAAAAGAAAAACCTTTAAAAAGCTGTGTGCCCCTGTGATTTTCAGCTCTTTGAAAAGGTAAGAAAGAACAGAAAAGCACCCCTGGTGTGTGGTTAAGATAACTACAAAGGAACTACTCTTAGCAAGTTCCTTCAGTAACATGAAGGGTGCTTTGATTGCATTTTTTGGCCTTGCTAATCTGACAGATATTGATGGATAATTTAGAGCAGCCAAAATCTTTGTTCTAAAAACATTGACTCATACATGTTACACCCAGATGTTTTATTAGGTTCTTAATAGATATCAAAGCTTCCTTTAAATACTTTGGAAGTTGCATTTCATACATTTAAGAGTGTATGCATGTAGAGGGGGAAAATGATAGAGAAACTCCATTAAAAGCAGCTTAGAAAGGAGTATTTATGCCTCCCAACATGGACATTCTAAATACAACCCCTCCCAGCACTTTGTTTCTACCTAATCAAGTCTGAAAATTACCAGCACCAAGATCCTTAATGTGCAATTAGGGCCTTGCAGGCTGGTCTCTCCAACAGGTACAGTGTGTAAAAGCAGTCAGCACTGACCCCCCCCGCCAGCCCCTCCTCACAGATGGGGCAGCAGCAGCCACCACCACACCTGCCATAACCATCCCTGTGACGTCTGAGAGCTGGCCCTTCATCTTGTCCAGAGGTAAAGGGCTCCCAGTGTCCCACCTCCACTGGGATTCAAGGAAGAAATCTTTCATCTGAGAGCATGTGGGGGAGGCACCCCCACACTACAAGCAGGGTTTTATTTGAATAAATCACGAATGAAAGCAAGCAAGGCACCCACGGGGACTCTCAGCAGTGTTCTTCTCCCTCAGAGCGCCCCAACCACTAACACGAGAGAGCAGCTGAACAGGCACATGACCGAAAATAGACAATTCCATGTGGGAAATAAAGACATGCACACAAATCAGACACAGAAGAGCAGAGGTCACAGGTTGCAGCATGGGTTTGGGAAATGAAATGCTGTGCAACTCGCAGAATTTCCAAGTCATTTGGTGTTGTTGCCCCAGCCTGATTCTCACCAGCTCCTGATAGTGGAAGCTTTTAGATACTGGCTATCCCATCTTGCAGTCACTATTGGACAAACCCAGTAAAGAAGGTATTCATCCCTTTATAAGGTAAACAATCAGAAAATATACCGTCTCTTCCCAAGAACAGTATTCTTCAAGGTGGTGTGTGTTTCAATAGGGAATCCTCCTAGTAGAAAACCAAACAAGAAGGCAAAAGCAATGTAACAAGTATCAAGCATAGACAGAATTTCTCATCTGTCAGGAGTCAGAGATGAAGTTCTGCTGCCAAAGACAGCTCTTTTCATTCCTCAGCATGTCAATGGAATCAGTCACTGACAGAGGCAGGTATGAGGCATTGCAACAGGGAAAAGGTTCTCCTGGGCAAATAGGATCAGGTCATCCCTCCTGTGCCTGTCTGCAGTAATGCAAAAAGTTTGTTAAACATTAAAGCCAGGAAATTTCTGAAGTCAATTTTAGACAGTTCACTGGTAAGAAAGCTACCCAGCCAAAATGCTGACTGCTGTTCCAGTTTAGACTAGCGTAGTCTGAAAACAAAAATCCCAGGGCATTAGCATCACTAACTGAGAATGCAAGGTCCAGGAGCATTTTGATTAAACATATGAAGTACAGTACAGGAAGAAAGGCTCCCCTGGGCCACCTCACCAGCAGAGCTAAAATTCTCTGGAGTTGTTCAGAGAAATTTCAATCATTCACATAAAGGCAAAGACGACAGCTGTGCTTTTAAAGATGGATTCTGAAAAGAAACAAGCAACTACTAGAAAAGTATACTCTTTAAAAGACCTTTATTTTGGTTGCATGGTTACAATTCATTTATGCTTACAGTTAGATTGTTCCCAAATAAAATTTCATAGCTCACCATGTACACAGTGCATTCTCTAGCAGTCTGGTGTAGAAGAATTTTATAAAATACAGATTAAGTGACTTTTTCATCTGTACACTTTTCAGATTAGTTCATCAAGATTAAGTAAAAAGACAGATTAATTGGCAAAAAAGTGTTTTTACATTTTTAATATATTAGTACAAAATGGCACAAAAGGAAAAAAGGTCATTTTAAAGGCTATAAGCATCATACTTCTTAAATGCTTTCAGTCAGTTCAACTGATTTTAACTTAGTTTCAAATACCAGTGTTGAACTTGGAATTGAACTTGTAATCTTTTCTTAAGCTGTGTGAAAGACATCACATACAACTTTGGACCTGTTCATGGAAACTAAATCACAACAGTTTCAGAACAGTGACATTCAAGTGCAGCTAGGAAGTTGGGAATTTCTATTCTTCCCAGTAAGTCTATGAAGTCACAGACTAGAGCATATTTTCATCTAACCAAACCCACTCATGCACTCTCCAGATGCAAAGATATCAGACGTGTGCAATAAAACACAGTATTTCTTAATGCAAGGACTGGAACAAAAAATCCACTTAATTACACCATTCACCCTACCTACCTTTGCAGGAGGCTTCCAGACATAACCATACTTGATGCCACATATAGAGATAAATGGAGCATCTAAAAGATTGCAAGCAAACTGAAGGCTTAATTCACAGGCTTCAGGTATAAAAGAGAGATCACATCAACTTCAGCAACCTATGTTTTATTTTTGAACCACCCATATAAAATGGGTAGGTGAATGTAATGGAAGGGAAAGAGAGAAGAACTACATTTCTAACTTAAAAATAAATTCTGAGATGTGAATTCATTGCCTCAAGCAACAATTCAGGAGTTTGTTTTGGCAGCAACAATTAGTAGTATCCCAAAAGATAATTACCCACCCTGTCAACACAAATTGTCATTACTTTGATTAGCCCCCTAAACCTTAAGATGCTTTATGTTTAAGTTAATGGAACAGTTTATGACCTTGACTGTTTTCTTCTGGTAAGAAAGCACCCACATCCGAGAAGGCGGGCAGTATACTGATGGCAGTACTGAGAATATTGTTTCTCAGGCTAAAACAAAAAGTCTTATAAAAAAAGTAAGTGTGACGAAGTACAGAACCACTATTTTACTCAGCTTCACAATGAGCAAACCATGACTATGAATTTCCTTCCCTAATTTAAATACAAATTACAAAGCTTTCTCCAGAGACTTATCTTGTAGATAACCATATGATGAGTACAAGAAGCAATGCTCCAACAGCAAGTATAATAATGAGTATGCACATCTTCTTTCGGGATCTTTGCTGCCAACAGAGAAAAAAAACAAGTTGATTGAAAACTGTACCACAGTTATCAGAACATCAGAAAACTACTCAAATGTTTTTATGGTCTTACTGCTTGTGCAACCTAAGTAAATTGTGTCCTTACATATAAAGATGATCAAGTAATATAAAGATGTTCAAGGAAAAAAAAAAAAGCAAAGTTATCTACATTACTTTATGGCTATATTACTCAATAGAAGATTTCAGTGGTATTTTCTGGTACATATAATAAATTAATGAAAGAAAACACAGTAATGTAACAAATAGATGTAATTAGAACTCCGGGGGAAGTAACAAGAGCACAGGTGACAGCATAGAGAGGAAAATGGACAATCAGTTGCACAACAGAGGAGATAGACTGTTAGTGTATATACAGAAGGGAACAATGGATTACCGTTTTAGACTGCTGTGTATCCATTCACAGTTATTTAAAAGATGTTTTTGCCAAGTTTCTTAGGTAGAACTTGCTTTTAAAGGAAAAAAAACCAACCAAACAAAAAAACCAAGCCAAAGAGACATGACTAGAGATCCACTTATATAGATGTGTCCACAATAAAGTCCAAATTTATGTGCATGTTGAGAACTTTCATATTTCCCATACAGGTACAATAACTTGAGATACTAAAGCACTCAACACCAGTGGCAGTCTAACATCCTTTATCTGAAGGGTATGGAATCTGAAGGTTTCCTTCACAGGATGAAAGAAAATTACCAACGTGCTTCTTAGGCTCTTGCTGGTAGCCAAGGAATAACAACACTCAGATCTTGGGATTCTAGGCCACAGCCCCAGAAGTAAATCCAGACTGTGCTGTACTTGGCAAAAGCTCTTCTGCCTGGGGAGTTTTGATGTTTTGGGTTTTTTTAATTCTCCTCTCTGAAGAACAACATCTGTGTCAGTTCTTCATTGAAGCTGTCAGTTCTCCGCCCAGTACCACCCAGACCACCAAATTTCATAACAATTCTCTTCTTCTAGTTTTATTGTCTCATTGCCATTCCTCCCACCATCAGGCTAAGATTTCTTCATTTCATTGTTTTACTTGCTAGAACTCAAACAGTTTGCTGGAGTACCTTCCTCCTGTGGCCATTCTCTCCTTACACTCACAATGTCTTCCTTCTGCATCCTGCTGACTCCCTCTTACCAGAAATGCATTGAAGTCAAACATTTCCCCTGTAATACTATTTGAGCAAGGCATGGCAAACTTATTTCCACATACAATTATCATCATTTCTACACGTGCTGAAGCAGCCTGGCTTTGCCCAAACTGCTCTGCTGTGTGAATGCACTTCACATGGCAGATGAGTGATGCAGAGCTCATCCAACCACAAACAGGAGCTGTAAGGGTATCAACAGACTTGTCCCTCAACGCACATCTGGGCCTCTAACACTTCCTTGAGGGGGTCAGGCCAGATAAAACAGTTGTTGAAATTTTTCAGCACCTTGAAAAAGAACAAGTTTTCAAGCAAAACAAAGTTCAAATCCAAAGCAAACTACACAGTCCTTTCATCCAAACACAGAGCAACTCTGCAGTGTTGGGTGTCTCCTGCAAGACTTACTGAACAGAAGCAAGTCTTGACAGCCTTCCTTTAAGATCAGAAGATCCTTCCCTCCTCAAAATAAATCATGGAGCTTTTAATTTTAAATTTCAACCAGAAAACTTATACCTTACACTGAATTTTTGGCTGCTATTATTTTTTTTTCCTGAACTTTTTAAGTATCAAAATAGGAGCCATCAAAAGCACTTAATGTGCCAATTAGTCCCACTGAGAATACAGTTCAAGGATGCACCCTCTCTCATTTCTGAAATCAGCAGGCAGTCTTTCAGACATTTTGTCACTCATTTACTGTCCTAGCTACTACTAACACACATAAGAGGATTTTAAAAAAAAAAAGTCTAAGGACTAAATCTAACTTAAAGGGGAAGATTAATTACTAATAAGATTATTTCTAGTAAGTTCCAAAAATGTTATAAAGAAGTGGCATTTAAAGGTATTAAAAGGCTTTTCAAAAAAGTTTGACAGTTTGAAATATGTTTTTAGCATCAGAGTAGCAAATAACGAAAGCTGGATATACACAGCTTTGGGAAGATTTTAGACAGCAAAAATTGGTGCTAACTGGCCACATCTTCAGAAGATTTTCCTGCCTACCTTCCCTACTCCTCCAGTGATCTCCAAAGGCTTGCTCTCCCATACACAGGAACGCTTAACTTCTTGAGTTATAAAAGTAGGAGTCTGTTTGTATAAAGTTTTTTTGTTGGTTTTAGGAGTTTTGTTTGTTTCTTTGTTTGTTTTAAGTAAAGGTGTAACTCCAGGTGCTCTCATAGAATCTCAGAAGGCTCTAAAACCATCTGGCTGGAAACAGCCTCACAGGAAACCCAAAGCTTTCAGAAGTCACTGACCTTTATTTTATAGTGACCTAGAAATACTGCAGTCTAACATAAAGGTTTAAGTCTTCAAGCCTTGAGGAACTTGCTAGACAAAATCCAAACTGCATAAGAAAGCGTAAGTCAGGATTACAGCAGAAGGACGGTTTTGCATAACAGGCATTACCTGGTAGTTTGCTGCTCTTGCTAGCTGCTGGTTTGCTTGCTGCACATGTACATCTGCATTTTCCACATTGGCTTCTATGCTGTCTTTGTTTTGAAAGGAAAGATTTCAAATTTTGATTAGTCACAACCCAGACAAAGGTTTGGAATGCTGAAATATACTTGAGAGCATATATAACAGCTGCCCCCAAATGGTGTGTCTTCATCAGTGTTCATCAATGTACCATGTATTATGAAAGCTTGACCCACCCTACACTTATGCCTGAGTTCATTCCAGAACTGCTCAGGAAATGACTGGCTGAATTCACATCAGGTTACAGCTTCCATGTTCTGCATGCAGGGCTAAAACTTAGCTACCAACCAGCTCAGAAATTTTCAGTAATTCTACCTTTTTTTTTCCTTTTTAAATTACCTTTTACTTGTCCTCCAACTTGCTACTGACTACCCTCTGCTCAGATTAAAAAAAGTCCTCAGGTTTATGAAACAGAGGGAAAGGACCAAACAAAACTCTGAGAGGCATGAATCTAGTTTGGTGTTCCATCATATTGACACAGACTTTATTTTTTTCAGTAGAAAAACATGAACCAATTATGAGCCAGGGTGATAAAAAGAGCCCTGAAAATATTTGCTGGACATACACAAGAACATGTCTTAGCAGCTGACTCAAAATGGATTCTCCAATCATTGTTTGCATGACAGGCAAAGCATGAATCTTTGCTGAACCGGCACACTTAGATCCATTAACAAATACAGTAAAATGTCCCACATAAACTCCAATGTTCTGTACAAACAGTTCAGAAAACTACTTTAAAGTCATTTTATACCCATGAAAAATTACATGTTTAAACTCAATTTTAAGCATTCTTTCTCACTGTATTCCCAGTCATCTCAGCCAGTCTACTCCTTATTAGGTTGTACCTGTTTTGCTTTAGCATTGATAGTGTCATTAGAGGTATTTTTCTAGCAAGACAAAGTTCTACACTGCAGCTTGCCAGAGAAACTGAACAAAAAAATTTCAGGTAATATTTGAATTGGACTTACCTATCACATCACCTTGTTCATGAATCATCATTCCTAGATCTTTGAAAATTTCATTGATATCCATAATATCAGCCTACAAAATAAAAATATTAATGTACATCACACATTTTAGCATCTATGTGCATTTAGATATAAATACTGTTCCTTCTCCTCCAGGATGTGCATCCATGACTCTTTATACTACAGGATAAAAAAACCCTTAAAGTGCTTATTTTGAAGGTTCTTCTGGTACTTTGAGACTGAGTTTATGAAGCCCTTACTTACAAAGGGCTTAAATGAAACAGAGTATCTCTGTATTTCCAGAAATGTTAAAAAAATCCACTTAAAAATGAACATGTTGAACAACACATTGAGAAGATGTGTGAGGAGAGGCATAATTTTGCTACATTGATATCCACTGTTTAAAATGGTTCTATAATATGACCATATTGGAAAAAAATTGTATGTACTTTTTCTTGCAATCACATGAGCTCTCTTATTCCATAGCAGAACCACTGAAGTTAAAAACAGTATATCAAACGTACATTTCACATCTAAAGACAGTATTTGCAGTTTTGAAGGGAAAAATCACACCCACAGACAAACCCAAGCTCCTCAAGATTCATGCCTGCAATTAATGCTCATGGCTCCTTTAAAATGCTTTTTCTTTGGAACATCAAAAGCATATTCTGCTGTAAAACCACCTGTACTTACTTCAAGCTGCCTAATGGAAGATTCCCTCTCCTCAATAAGACGGAGGTCATCTTCTGTAATTTCTTCATCTTGCACTTGTGCTTGTGGTTGACTATCAGACAAAAAACCAAAAAATCCATGCAGAATTGAACAGACACAATGAGAAATTATTCAGAAGGATAAAACTCCAGTTAAGTACATAGCACATTTTACATTATCAGTTAATAAAACTGTGTTTTTTACCCTTGCCTGTCCCTGGCTGACAGAAATGGTGTAACCATCACATCTTTGGTGTAGCAGAGCTGCTGGAGCAATGCTGCACAGAACAGGTGGCTGACTGGAAATTCTAAATATGAATACAAGGTCAAAGCTCCTTCTGAATTATCAACTCCAGAGTTTACGTCTATCTGAGCAACAAAAAAGAATCTGAGACTAAGAAAGTGTTCTTGGAGAGTATGGAAGTAATGGGAGTTCCTAGTAAACACTGGGCCTTTATCACAACAGCGTTACTTTATTCAAGTTGGACTCTTCTTCCCTAAGTTTGGATCTCAGAAAACTCAAATGCAGCTTAGGGGAGCTTAAGGACATGGTTGCAGCTGAAGCATCAGGAAAAAAGGGGGACATTATGTGAACTGCTTCTTTTTCTCCCCACCTATGCCATCAAAGTATCTTCTTTATGCTAAAACACAAAAAAAATCATGAGCAGCTTGTTTCCCTGCAGGCAGTTTATTATTTTGAGCTAGGTTAAGGCATATTAAGTAATTCAACCTACCTGTCCCAAGAGACAAGTGTTCCTTCTTTGTAGTTATCTTCTGGAGCCCCACCCTACACGATCAGTGTTTAAAAATATAAATAAAACATTACAGCCCTGAAAAGAGCATTGGTAGCATTTCTGCAAGGAGCCAATACTAGAAGGTTTCTAGTAAGTCAAACTGAAACATGACTTAACACGTTCTCATGCTGATTTTGCTTTATGCATGCATAAGGCTGAAATGCAAGCAAAAGCATTCAGCTCAGTAACTGCCTGCTACAACTTACAAGTACAGAATGTGTATTTGGCACAGAGTGAAAAGGCAAAATTGATATACTGACAAAGAAAAGCTCAACATCTGAAGCTACTCAGCACTTCTCCATCTTAATACTCCACTGAAATCTGGCAAGTCATTCTTCCCCCATAGGAAAAAAATCTGTTGGTATCTAAAGGTAGAGCAAAGCATTTCAAAATCTACTAGAAGTTGCTTTTGCAAGATAACAGCATGAACACAGGGGCAGTTCATGCCTTTGTGTGAAAAAAGCAAGGAAAAATTAAAAGTTCTCCAGGGAGGTTATTACAACTTAATGCAGCCTTTACTATAAAATCACATAACACATGTTCTGCAGCATTTAGAGTCAGCTGTGAGCTAGGTTGCACTGTGGAGGCAAATCTGACATTGAACACCACTAACACCAATGTAAAGAATATACTGGCACATTTTCTGATACTTACAGACACCCTTGAGCTGGCTCTTACTCTGGCTACAAAGTCTTTTTCCTTCTCAGCAGCTTGCCTTTGGAGTCTTTGGAAATTTGTTAGTGCTGTAGTGAACTCCCCCACAAGGCGGTCTTTCTGTATTTTTCTTTGACGCTATAGGAGAAAAAGTTTTATGAAATCAAATGAGCTCCAGCGTTTCAAGGCTTTACTATTTCCAGTTTCCTAAATTCCAAGGCATATATATTCTTTCTTCTAAGTTGGTGTAAGGGAAGGCTGTCAACAAAACCACCTGCAATTCTATGGACAAACCTTCTTTCCTTCTGGGATCATATAACCACACAGCTTAAGGCATTTAAAAAGGAAATCAATGTACTTATTTTCATTTAAAAGCTGGAAATGAGAAATGAGCAGAGATAAGAAAGCTTCTACCTTCCTTATTATCTGCTGATTGTAAAACCTACTGCTTTGGTGTGAAATATTTGGACACCAGGAATGCTAAAATACAGAGGTGACTGAATATAGAGGGGAGGAAGGGTGCAGAAAAGAAAGAACAGGACACTTCGTACATATTTTACATAAACGCTGGAAATACATATTGAACTGAATCCAGAAGTGGGTTCACATACCCCTTTAAGTGCTTTGCTTTAGAACAGATCCAGAAATACTTGTTCTAACCTTTCAGGTTTTTGGTTTTGTTTGGTTTTTTGTTTTGTTTTTTTTTAAGATGTAGTGAAGGGAAGAAGAATAATGGGCATTCAGGAGAGCTTCCATCACATTTTCCCAAATATATACATACACCAACCCTTACAAATTTCTGAAAGGTTCTCATTTGCCATTCATGAATCTGTTATTTATGCATTTCATTAAGAAATAGCTTCGATAAAAGGAGTAAAATTAAACAGTGGAACATTTCACCGTGAACTTCTCAACTCTAAGATAAGCAAACAGAAAAAAGACAACAAATTAATGATACTTTGGCTGAACTAGAGGTTATATACCAAGACCAAGTTTTAACACTGCTGTTAGAAGCTTACAGCTTGGCAGGGTGAGCACACATGGATCATAGCCTGCCATTTGAACTCAGTGTTTCAAGACCATTCATTATCCCAAAGGCTCCTTAGTAACCAGCCACAGACCAGGCAAGTTGTTTAAGTGACAATAACCCAAACCCATGTGTCATGGGTTGACCCCGGCCATGTGCCAGGTGCCCACTCAGTCACTCTATCACTCCCTCTCCCACTGGGAGAGGGGAGAGAATAATATTGAAAAAGACTATCAGGGTAAGAAAAGGCAGTTTTATTACAGCGGGGAGAAAAATAGAACAAGCAAGCTGAGAGTTGTGCACGCAAGAGCAGAGGGGAAAACAATCAATCTCTACTTCCCATCAGTAGCGATGTCCGGACACTTCTCTGGGAAGCAGGGCTTCAGCACGCGTGACGGTTGTTCAAGGAGGCAAACATGGACCAGCCCTGAGTGCCTCTCCTCCTCCTCCTCTCTTCCTTCCCTTATATATCTGAGCTGATGTCATATGGTATGGAATATCCCTTTGGCTGACTGGGGTCAGCTGGCCTGCTGGTGTCCCCTCCCAGGATCTTGCCCACCCCCATCCCCTTCAGTGGGGGAAGGAATGTCACAGGGACAGCACAGCTTGGCAGTAGCCAAAACACTGCTCTGTTATCAACAACAGCTACCAAAGCAAAGCACAGCACTGTAAGGGCTGTGAGCTTTACCCCAGTCAGACCCAATACACCATGTTTTCTAGGATCCCGTTGTTCTTCCCTTATTTAAGTGAGAGATTTTGCTAGGATAAGAAACCACAGAAGGGTAGATAGGAGTGTGCTAATCACAACAATCCCTTCACATGTTTCTGACTGAAAGATTTTACACAGAGCTTGGAAAAAAGCTTGAAGACTGCACAGGTTGATTTAGTAACAGCTCCTGTCTACTCCTTTTGAGAAAGGAAAAGCCTGTGGACAAGACACAGCATATATGCTGATCTGAGTGATGCAGAACAGACATACTGTGCACAATCAAATTATTCAGACAGTGAGTGAACAGGGTTCTGGCACACAATTCCTTGACCCTGGAAGCAGAGTGCCGGCAGAGTCAGATACAGCATCACTGCAATGGATTTCAAAGTGTCCAGCTATCTGAAAAAGCAGAAAGGCACAGCACACTGCCTTGATTCCCACTACTTCTGTCACACTACCTCCTTCCTGATACATAAAAAAAGCTTTGGGACAAGTCTGGACAGCAACAAAATTTTCTTATGTTTTAAGTATCCCCACAATGTGCAAATACATGCTTTGAAAACAGGAATAAAGAACTGAAGTGACTCAAATACTTTACATGAGCCAACATGATAGTCAAACAAGCCATGCTCTTTGGTTTTATACCTGTTCACTTGTTGCAGGCAAAGATCCAAACTCTTTAATGTATTTGTCAGTTTCTTTGGCAAGTTGGTTGGTGTATTGCTGTTTCTGTTGCCTAAAACCAAATGCAAATTTTCATTAGAGACCATTGGGTTACATTGCTGAATTTCACTGATTTTCAGAAAAACATCAGTAAAAGCTTCTCTGAAGCACACAAAGCCATCTTTATTCTGTTCTTTGCTGTAAAGGCATGAAATCATGGATTCCAGGCAGGACAGGTGTTGAAGAAGGTGTGTTCCTGAGTGTGACTGCATAATTAATAATTGCTCACTTTTTTCCCCTTAGATTTCTTCTATTTTACTCATGTGCAGCAATACATTTGTAGTCATTATGAATACATGAATATACTCCTGATAATATCTCATAATCCTTTACCAATATTCACTTTTTTTTTTCTGAAGCAACTCAAATTCTTTACCTGCTTTGGCATCCTCCCTACCCAGTCTATATAAGAAGGTTTTACCTGGAAAGCTGCTATCAAGGCATCACCATCAATATTAAAAATAATCAAATAACTCTTGGAAAGGCCAAATATTCAGACAAGTGAGAAACAGATAAAAATTCAAGCAAGTTTACTATATATACATAAATTATCCCAATAAAGGGTCTGGAACATGTCCTTCACAACAGTTTCTGTGCTGTTTAGTTGTGAATTTATGCCTAGATCCTGTTGGGTTATTGCATAAACTGTCTATGTTGCTCTTCACCCATTCCTAGTCCCCAGTAGAATATCCACTGTGGATTGTACCTGGCTAATGTTATGGGCCCTGAACTCACACTGTTATGAAGCAGTCTGGCTGTTCACATAAAATTAACATTGTGACTTTGGTCCAACACACACCTCCTTCTACTATTCAGTGGCCACAGCACATCATGAAACACACTAGAAAATGCCAGGGTGAGCACAACATGTCACTCACATGCATTTGTAATGCTGAGATTAATGTGGTAAAGGAATTTGATGAAAAAAAAGTCATACTGGTTCATTAGACCATGCAGAGAAGTGGAGAGCAGCTGCTGTCTCTCCTAGAGGCATATTAGTGAAAGTCCACCTTTAGGTGACTGAACTCCAGCAGAGCATCTGCCTTGGAGTCTGATGTCACTTCTGTTATGTTACTATTTCTGGTACATATTTATTCTATAATGTCATCCCTTACTGTAGCTTTCACCAGTAAAAACTACATTCCCCTTTGTCTCCCAATATCCCACCTCACAAAAAACCCACCCCAATATATTCATTACCTTATGACACTTATACAGACAGATTGGAAGCACTGACTGGAGTGGAAGGGGATGAGCAGTGATATTGCTTTCTGGTTGTGCCACTTTGCTGACAAACAGCACAGGTTTTATAGATGTACTGACACTGCAGGCAATGTGCATGGGCAAACCAGCTGATTCAAGTTTACAGACTACGCTACTTTTAGAAAGCACATCTCAACATCCAAGTTTCAAATATTTCTCTATACTCACCTTTCTCAGGGAAATCAGACACTCTGCCTAACAGAAATCCACCTCATCACCTAAGAGGAGACTGTTTACAATGCAATGAAATTAAGTGTTTTCATGTGAAGTACTCACAGCTGTTGCCTCAACTCAGGCGTGTCCTGCGGTGTTCCAAGCTGATATAGTATTCTTTGTATTTCAGCAGCTGTTTGTGAAGAGCAAGAAAAATTTAACTGGGGCACAGACAATTGCTACTTAGTTTTATGCATTTTTGCTTGACAATTCTAAAGCCATGTAAATAAATTGATAGAAACGGATGTGCAGGATTTTTCAACCTACTGCAAAGATCCCATTTGTAATCCCAGTTGTTCCAGAACAACTACTGAATGATTTTTGCCATGTCAAAGACAAAACCTGAGGTTTCTTATGAAGGATGAAAATGTATTCAAATCTCTAGGTAGAAACAGGCAATTTAAAGATTAGTCAATAGTTTCATTATAGTAAGTCTAAATCAGGGGGTTTATTTATTTTTTTTTCTTCACTAAACAGCACAATGCTTATTCTGGTTTACTTCATGAATATCATTTTGAAAAACCATACGGAAGACTGCTATAACATTATCTTACACAAATATTTCAGAATCTATGCATCAATGAAAAGACAGCAACAAAGCATTCATGGGTTTAGAGTACATTAAAAAGAAAATAAAAATCATGTGTCCAGGTATAAATTGCAATTTCAAGAATCTTATGTTTTTAAGTGTGGGATACAAACTGCCAGGGATTTTAAGTGTATTTCATAAAACATATTAGTTTTGAATTGCAAGAATTGACCTATTGTCTGAGCCTTATTTTCAGCTTAATATATTTTACTGTCACATGAGAAAGCAAGGAGAAAAATGGATGGAAACTTAAAGGATAGGTAGTTTTTCACACTGCAAAATTTAAAGCTTCAAGATGGTTTATTTCAGTCTAACAACCTCATGTTCTAAAACAGAACAATAAATATTGAGAGTAACTGATTTTGCTTGACTTCAGCTAGGAGCAGATTTGTATTGCCTGTATTTCTGTGGCTCTCCCCAGGCAGCTTGGTGTACACACAGGCAGATATGGTAAGATATTATGTGGGATCCTCACTTCATTAGCTCACTATCTCTTTTTTTTTTCCTAAACACAGTTAAAAATTCAGTAAACAACAACTCCATATGATGAAGAAAAATATATTAAAAAAATACTTTTCCATATACGATAGAAGAGAGTTGTAAGAGACAGAACTTCACGTAAAAGAAGAAAATAAGTTATGAGTTACAATAACCAGTTAGATAAAACTGCAATTCCTTAGAGTTTTTGGCAACATTGATTCTGATCTTTGTTTCATAACAAGTCTCCGGTGAATGTTGCATAGATGATACTGGATTATCTGCACTACTTTACAAAACATCCCAATGGTGAAAACTGCTATCGCCAATTCTTTGTGTGCACACCCAGATAATGAATACATAAAAATGGGAAAGTCAGATTTACATGAGGTAAAAAATCAAATACTTAAGGCAGGTGTTATTGAGAGAACTGAACGGCATAAACTAGGAACAGAATTTCTGCAGGGAATAGCACTGTAAGATGGGTTTCATGCAGCTGAAAAACAGCAAAACAAGAGTCAAGATTTTTGATTTTTGCTACAGTCGCCACTGGCCACTAAGGAGCAGCCCTTCACTGCCTCCTGCCTGCCGGGCGAGGCAGTGTCCAGCTGCTCACACTTCTGGGCAGCTGCAGCTGCTCACACTGATTAACACGAGCTCGGGGTCATTATGCCTCCTTTTTACGGTCAGTGTAATGCATTGTTTTAAAACAAACACAAAGATAACTGGCTGGTGTTATCTTCAAGAAGACAGAGTTTTAATATCTATAAAACCGCACACTGATTATCCTGTATTTGTTCCAAGGCGCCCTCCCTTCTGACTCCAGAGCCGAGGAGTTTGGTTATTCCGTATGTACTTTTGAAAGGGAGAGTGAAAAGAACACCAAAGCAGACAGAAAAAGTCCCGGTGTGTCCTGCCGCCACCTAGAGGCGCGTTATTTAACTGCGAGTAAAGAAAATGCAGGTTTGTGTTTTAAATAAAAATTCCCTGAAACATGGCCTATACTTAAAATATTTGCATTCCAAGTTAATTGCTTATTCATCCTACTCCAAAAGCAGAAAACAAGTATGTAATTGAGAGAAAATTAAAAGCCAGCACTGCAAAATTAGTCAGATATACAATTCCAGAGGCAGAGTTTATGGCAGTTCAGGTCTTGTGATTCAAAAATCTAGCATAAAATTAAAACACATTTTACCAAGAAGTCTGTACTTATGCATAGAAATAGAAAATTTCTAATAAGATTTCAAATCACAAGGGGAAAAAATAAAGAAAAAATTCCCAAGGACTGAACTAATAGAATTTTTTCTGTGCTCTCTGTAATTTAGTATTTTTCACCTTAACCTTTCATAATAATGGATATTGTAAAAAAATGTAATCATTTGTTTATATAAAGTATACCACACAGAAAAATGAAAATGCTTATTCAAGTAAGTAAACAGAAAAAAAGGCAGAGTGGCAAAAGTAAATTTTGGCCAATAATCTTCAGCAGCACTCCTGAAGATGCTTCATAAAAAAGCCAAAAACAAGTTGGGAGGAGCAGTACAACAAAAGAAGTAGAGAAGTTGACCTTCCTGAACCATTGATTTACAGTACACACCTATAGGTTGATCAGTTAAAGAAATCCAGACTTTGTAGTCCTTTGTATTAATATAAACATGCTGGAGTATATACAGACTAAAAATACATTCTTTATAGTCTTATAAATATTTTGGTTTGACTTTTTCTTTTTTACTGCTTTCTCACTGTAGCTACTTCTCATTCAAACATTTGATATAATATTATGTATATAGTCACAAAGCCACCTAAGCTATAGACAGTCAATAGTCATAGGCTCATGAACAAAATTTTTAAACAGAATAAGATATTATCATCAAGATCACAGAAGGAAAGGGTATTCTTCTCTCACATGGACACACACAGATCTCACAAAATCTAATTAAAAGCAAGAACTAGCTTTGTAACTTCTTAGATCATAAGACAATATCTCTTCCTTTCCTCAAGGGAAAAGCAGGGATAGCCTTGGTGTCTCCTCCTAAAGATTACACTGCAGAAATACCTCTGCTTGCTCCTTCCACTGTTCCATCTGCAAAACAAGCAGGAAGAAGAACCAAGTAGGCAACAAAGAGTAAAACTGCTTGAAACCCGGGATTACTCTTTGGAAAACAGAAGTTCCTAAATTCCCAATTTCACTGCTGATGGTTGTATTTATAAGGGTACTGACTCCCTCATTTAACCAGCTTTTCAGCCCTGTGTAGGGAGCTCAGGCTGGCAGATCACACCACACGGCATCTGCTCTGATCACCTCAATCCATCAGTAACACTCAAGTGCCCCAGAGAGCCAAAGGCTTAGGCCTAGCTCACAAAGCCCTGGCTCTGCACTGCAAACACACTGGTAAACAGTCAGGGACCAAAGATCACAGCAGTTTTGACAGGTTCCTAGGTTACCTTACTCTTTATGGTTTTCCCTTCCCCAGTTTCCCAATTCTTCAAACATCCCAAGGAGTTCCAAAAGACAGGAGTAATCTAAGGTCCCTCCTGTCCTGGACATTACCAACCCTGCAAAAGAGGCTGACTGGATCTCATGCATGATTTTAATCCATTTCAGTGCAAAGTCAGACACTGGTTCACGTGAGCACTAGGGCTCCTTGGGCATACACAGGGGGCTGCTGGACTTTGCCCAGGAGCTGCACAAGGGAACACACCACGTGTGCATGCAGGCCTTCACCAAAGTCACCGGGATATGGCAACAGCCTGCATCACAGGCTGCAAACTGCTGCAGCCACTTCACACTGCACATCAGGGCAGATGTTTGCATAGAATGAAAACCAACAGCTTTGTCAGGGCTCACACTACACCAGCAGGAACAGCACTTGCCAACTGTGGGCTGGTAATAAAAGTAAGTCCATTTTTGAAACTGAGTAGAGCAGAAAGCAGGGTGCATGACATTATGCAAGCAAATGCATTTTTTTCCAAGCAACCACTGTCTTGTATGCAAAGGAATCTATTTTTTTTTCACTTGAAAATTAGTCTTGTCTTAGAAAAAAGCAATACCATAACACTAAGAAGAATTTTCATTTGTCTTTGCAGCATTCCTGATCTAGATCTCACAATACATAACTATTAGCTGATAAAAGCTACTCAGCTACTCTAAGGCTGGTCACATGCTCAGAAACAGGTCAGACATGGTTAATGATGAGCCAGAGAAACAATTAAGACCTAACCTGAATTCCTACAGAGAAAATTATTCAAGAGTCAGCTCGTGTTTATCTTTACTAAGTCAAACAGTAGTTCCATCTCTAGTCATTTCTTCCTCTAGTTAAGGAGAACACAAAAAGGAAAGTAGTAGTCTCTGATATAAAAGACCCCCTTTCTCTACAAGAGTTACGGAAGCAGAGATAGTTGCAGTGGAAATATTTACAACTTTTATCAGGTAGGAGTACTTGAGAAACATGTTCCTGACTGAACTGTAATACATAAGTTTTTTTCATAAATAAAACCCTGTTTCACATATTGGATCACACTACTACCCCTGCTTCAGAGCTGGCTAGCAAAGAAGGAAGTTTTAGCTCCTTCCTTCTCATCTTGTCTTGTTTTTCAGCCAGATTTGCAAAGATGTTTCATTACTACAAGTAAATCCAAGTTGACATAACTACTGGTTCTGGTCCTTGAAATAAGAATGTTTAAAAGGTGGCATAGGAAGTTCTAAACTTAAAATAAAGGTACAAATAAATTAATTCAGTGAAGATCAAAATGCAAGCAACTTCTTTCCTCTAAGATCATACATGCAAATAATCCCAAACTGTGAATTAGTAATCACCGTACAGGCTGTAACACCACAGCATTGTTGCAGTAGAAAAGGTGAAAAAACCCCACCCAAATCCTTCTGTAAAATCCTAATGTTTGAAAGGCAATGCACCAGCTAAGAGAATGGAAATGAAGAACAGAGTGGAGGTCACCCACCTTCTCTGGCAGGACTGAGAAGTATCCAAACACTGTTATTGATGTTCATTCACAGCATTAGTCAAACGAAACTGAGGATGGTCTTAACTTTGTAATGTTTACCAGTAACTCCAGCTAGAGGAGAGAAGCTTTCTCAAGTTACCCACAATCAGCTGTCTTCCTATCTCAAACTCCATTCTATTTCACATCTGTAAAACTAAACTTCAAAACCTCAAGTTAGCGATGGCCAAGCTTGTTGCAGCTTTACAGATGGAGAATGACAGGTACCGACAACACAATCCAAAGAGTTCTAAAAAACACACCTCAATATAGAAGCATGAAACTGAGGGCAAATACGTTTAATGAATGCTGCTTATTACCCCATTGCAGTAACCTCATTTCTTACTTGGATCACACAAGAATGCTTTATAGCTATCCAGCAGCTGTTTCCTTCAGGTTCCTTCAGCCAGACCCACCACATTGCCCAGTTTCATAAAGTTATGGTCTAATGCTCCCACAGAAAATGTGGCACTCACTGGGTGTGCATGGAAGAAACACCAACAGCAACAGGAGCAACAAACACTGAGGCACTGCACTGCAGAAGACAAGAACCAGACAAGCAGGCAGAGCAAGCACCCTGAAACCTGCCTTACAAAACAGCAAGGCATGGGACCTCACAAGAAGAAGGAGCAGAACAGCTCCTCCTGAATGTTAATTGTCCATGGCCCTACTTATGTCACCATCCTATACTTAAAAAAGGACAGATGAGGTTTTAGTAACTGTCTGAGGTTCACAGGGCTAAAACAACAACAATAGGTATTTAAAGACATTGCTTTTCAGTCATTTTCCTTATTCCTGAGCCCAAGGAGAATAAACTGAATTAGGAAAGTGTTCCTTTGTGTACACTGAATGCAACATTTGTTCCATGTGAGTCTTATGCTCCAGGTATGGCTTCATAAGGCAAATAAGCAGTGACTACAGCACCAGCACAGTCACCTTGCAGAAATGCTTTGCCAAATACCTCACACGCGCTGTGACCGGCTGGGTAACTATGAAGAAATCTACTTCTTTCCAGCTGAACAAGTGAGTCAACAAACAGCACATCCAGTTACAGATTAATTTGTGTGGAATCTAATAAACTTCAGAGTTCCCTCAGAACAGGTTATTGGAACAAAAGAATTATTTGTTAAAATTACACCAGTTCAAACTGCTTTTGCCTGGGGACAACAGACTTCCTCATTTTATTCAAATACAATTCAATGTGTTTTCCTTCTGCACTTCAGCTGAGGGTACTTGACTAAAGATGAAGAGATGCTGCAGAAAACATTCCTGGATCAAGAAAAATGAAGAGAGACTTTTTACAAGGGCACCTAGTGACAGGATAAGGAGGCAGGGCTTCATTCTGAAAGAGAAGACGTTTAGAAAAAAACCTCTGTAATATGAGGGTGATGAGGCACTGCAACAGGTTGCCCAGAGAACCTGTGGATGCCCCATCTCTAGAAATCTTCACAACCAGGTTGGCTGGGGCTTTAAGCAACATGACGTAGTGAGTGGTGTCCCTACAGATGACTGGGGGTTGAAACCAGATGATCTCTAAGGTCCCCTCCAAACCAAGCCTTTCTATGATTCCACGACTCTGATTTAGTTGCAATAACTTCACCAGATGAAAGACTTCTGTGTAAGTGCCTCTTTAAAGCTATCAGCCTAGTTCACACTTCCTAAAATTTTACGTAAATCGCAATGCCACAGTGCTGTCTTGCTAGACCTGCTTTAACCAAGAGTGACAGTTTATCAGACGAATCAAATCCAGGACACCAGTCAAAAGATACCATCTTACACAAAAAAACATCCCCAGGAACTCACCTAATAGGAATCAAATATCTAAAAACTCCACTAATTTGGTTTAAAATAATTTGCTTTATTCTGTCTTAACTCACTGTGTAACACTGATTATTCTAAAACAGGAGAATGCATCAGCACAAAAAAACAGTAACTGATGTATGATGATGTATGATAACTGATGAGAAGGAGAAAATAAAATGAGGACAGACCTGAAGATTGTCCTCTGAGCTCTAAGGTCTAAAGACTCAGAAAGCATGGAAAAGTGGGAAAACATCCAATCTTGTAACCTTTTCTTTATATTTTGTTACAGCTTCTGGCATTTCTAAATAGACTCATGCCCCAGAGTGACCAGGAACACCAGCAACAATGTCTCGAGTTCAGGATCTGCCCTCAGTTTTTTCAGGGCTGTTGTAATTATTTCATTCTAGTGTACTCCCATCTATAGAGGTCTTTCAAGGACACAGTGAAGTGGGATTGAAGTATTGCCTGTTCTTCTAATTTGGGCATAGAACACACTAAATACACATTGTTTAAGTGCACAATAACTGATCATGCAATCAGTTATGACAGCTCAGCCAAGGGGAAGGCATTAAATCAATTCTTATCCTAAAGCGACCCTGGTAACTTCCTGAAACCTGGAAGTATGAACATTTCTCTAAAGAACACCAGTAGCTTATTAAATTATGAAAATGAAGCATGGCTCTGCAGTAAACAGTAGCTGCACAAACACCATAAGCCAACTCACTTACATGAAGGAAGTCTGGCTTTATGAGGCCAGGTCATTACTGCAGCTACCTTAGGAGCTGACATGGAAGGAGACACACCAGACTGGTCAACACAAGCAAGGAGCTGCTACTGCAGGGGTCACTCACAATCGATCACTGACCTAGGTTTATTCTGAGCCCTGTCAGGAGTCCAGCCCCCAGCACAAGAGTTTTACAGGATATTTGATAGAGGGCACTCTGTATAATCAAGCTGCCTTGCAATCTCCTGTCCACAAGGACGAAAATCCAACAGAACTGAGCTGCAACAGGCACTTTAAGTACCTTAGAGAGGGTCTGAAATACAGCTCTCTATACTCAGTAAGAAGCATGAGGACTCAGGCCACATCTCTTCTGCTGCAAATGCAGGCAGTTTTGCAAAAGTTATCTTGTAAAGGTGAGTCCATTTATACTGGCTCCATCAACAGAAGCAACAGTTGCAGTAAAATCGTGGATGTCTTCACTGGATACCTTGCTATTTGTAATAGTTGTAATGCAACACAGTGTCAGTCAAGAAAAAATTCTGCCTTTTCTTCACATACTGACACAGTGTGCTGGGGCATACATGGAAAATCCATTTTTCAGTGTATTCTGCTGCTACCATAAGTAAATCCCTGTCTCTCTTGTGCAATGTCATCCAAATAAGACATTGTATCATATGTAAATCTTCATAAAACCAAAATACTTTCATGAAACAAGACAAAATACAGAAAAATATTAACAAATTCTCCAGATTCATAAACAAATCTGTGAGGCATGCTTCCTTAAATGTATATGCTACTTTACATAGAAAAAAGCCTTTAAGGACTGCATGCAAATGACTCAGGCTTGAAGTTTTCAGAAATAGTTTCTTTCTAAAAGAACTGTGAGCTTCATAACTTCACCTCATAGTAAAAAGACAGGCATTTATAAAGACCCAAATTAGCTAACTTTCTCCTTAATCCCTCAGCTTTGGAAAAAATCCACAAAATGAAATGTGAAAGGACATAATGATGTTCAAAATCCCTAAATAACCAGCCTTTTCCCGGTTTTATAGAAACTTCATTCTAAGTCTAAACAACCTTCTGGAGAACAACAATAATAATACAAAAATTGTTTCAGCTGGTATGTTCTCACAAAGTTAAATCTGGTTAACTGCAGCTAATTGGAAATTTCTGACAATATCACTGTTAGAAGTCTCAACAAGCTCTACTGGGAGCCTATTTTCTTTAGAACCACACGTGTACAAAACCACACTTTATATATAGACAAAACAGAATTTTTTGGGTCTGATTTCAACACCTCAGTGATCTCATTTACTTTTCATGTGCCCATCTGTGTTCTTCTCTAGCCAAAAGTAACCATGCAAACCTGCTGGTGTTAAAAACATCGCGACAGATACAGCTTTTTGTGAATGTTTCAGCCTTTTTAGCTGAACATTTTAACTACCTACTGGCTTAAACCACAACATAAAGGCATCTATCAAAAGTTTTAATATTTTTCAGGGTTTAATCTGCATTTATGATTTTCTACAGACAGATAAAGTTACAAGTAAAGTCATATGATCTAATTTGACTCCCATTTTAACAACATTCAGTGAGAATAGTAGCTTATACAAAACTTGAGATGCAAAAGAAATTGAACAAAATTGTTGTCACAGGACAGGTATCACATGACAGAGGGATCTCTGCTGGCTTAAACTGACCTTCCAGGAATGTGCTCTATATGAATTGATGTTTGTGCTGCCTTAACAAACAGCAAAGGAAGTCAGCAGAAAGCAGAAGTCCCTATGAGAAAGTATCTCTCAAAGTCAGCCAGACTCCCTCCAACCCCATGTGGATAGTGGCTACTGAATTTTATGTTATTTTCATTACCTTGCAGCATGCAGAGAATGTGTTTGTTGAGCTGGGCTGATCTTCAGTGTGCATGAACAAGTCAAATACTTTATCAGTGACCTACCATGCCAATACTGAGCAAGGGTAGATTATGCCATTCTTACTGGCTTTGCAACCAACTCTGCACAAAATACTGACACAACCAGGAGGAGTTGGAAAGCAAAGAAAGGGTCTGACAGGGAAGGAATATGAATGCATTACTCCAGTTAGTGTAGGTTCTCTAGCTGCTTGATTACTGTTTGCATACCAAAAAAAAAAGTGCCTTAAAAGTAGTGTTTTAAAACCCAAAGACTGGGTATATTTTACCAATATCAGGCTTTGTTCTGTGTTCCCAAGCAAAAAGCAGCATTCTAAACTGCTTCTAAACGAACACCTCCCAAAGCCTAGCTCAAGATGCCAGTGGAGACTTGACAGTTACATATCTAGCCTGCACCATTCTTGCTTTTCTTTGGGGACTGCTCCAAGTAACATATTTGGTAGCTACAAATAAAACATTAACTACAAAGCAAAACAAAGGCATACTGGCCTGCTTCCTTAATGACCCATGCATGGCAGAGTTATTGAAGAAGTGTGAGGAGGGGATGAAAAAGCATGGCTGGCTACTCCTTGCACAGTTCCCGTCAGACATGAGTCAAATCTTTCCAGCTGAGCAGAAGAGGCACCTACTCCTCTAACTACATCCTTTCTACATTTATAACTGTGGAGTTGCTCCTGTAGAGGAATGCAACTCCCACTTTGCTCTCTCTTGGGAACATCTTTTTAAATAAAATGCTTTCCCTCTTCTAGCCACACAAAGAGAATCAGTTCTTTAAAATGCAGAAAATGGTCAGATTTCAAAGAACTGCTCCCCTTCATCTTCAGTTGTGAGAAGTCTGAAAGTTACATATTTTAAAGCCTTTAAATTAGGCTTTTTTTTTGTTTCACTTAATCTACTTACATCTTTCCACTTGTTGGAAGATCAGATTTATACAACTGCATGCCCTTCCAAAAGAGAGGGAGATCAAAAAAAGAAAAAAACCAACCACATATGGATTCAATGTGCTCATCCTCCTAGGCATATCCCAGTAGGGTAAATGAACGTGCCTGGTAGAAATACAGATTCGTAAGCAGGCAGGATTTGTTTTGTCACAGAGAAATATATTTTGCTAGCTCATCTTGTATCTGTGCATCACAGTCACTCCTTGTCTATCCAGCTTCTGTAAATAAGCGACCAAGAGGAAATATTTCAAGGAAATATTGAAGGAAGGCATTTAGATTTGTCTCAAGTTAAGAGCAGCTGCCATTAAGCTGCCAAGTAAGTGAGAGTACTACCTGTGAAACCCAGTTCTAGAACAACTGCTCCTTCAGCAAACACTGATTAAACCACCTTGATAATAGGTTCTCTGTCTGCAAAGGCCAGATAGGTTAGAGCTTTACATCCTACATAAATTCTTCCACATACTCTCTCCTCCATATTCTTATTCTTCATATTCAGAAAGTTAGGGACAAATCTCAACTACCTTTAAAGGCACTGGACTTTTAAAATATGAAATGTAGGTCACCTAGATTTTATAAACAGATATAATGGAGTGAGAATTACAGTTACTTTGGACTAGAATCCAGACACACCATCAAACCTTAACTATCAGTTGTGTTCTAGTAAGACAGAAATTTAGCAGCTGCCCAAGTCTAGCTCATTATACACTTCTTTGGCTTTATTATTTAAATCCAAAGTTCCCTTAGCTGTTTGCAGATCTGCTTCTCATCACTGCTAACACAGACCCAAAACCAAACCAGCGAGACATGGCTTGCAGGCATCGTTGACCTCACCAAGGTTCAGCACTCAACACTGCAGCTCATTCAAGCACATGTGATTCAGGCTCCCCAGACTTCAGAGCAGTGCTCAGAGTCACATGGACACTCTAAAAACTCCAAGAGTGTGTCTGAGAGCCTAACTCTCCCTCTCCTGCCCGAGGCCCGCTGCTCTTCAGATATCAAGAGAAGCCTTAAGTTCTGCAACTCCAGCTTCACAGTGAAACAGTTGTAACAAAAGTAATGGAGAAATATCCCACAGACTACTTCCCTAAATCTCAGCTCGGAGATGTCCCTGATAAAATGTGAGTTTCAGACTGAGGAAAGCAGACTGTTCTCTAGATGTTATAATCACTTAGTTCTGCAGAAATGCTAGAAATGTGAAACAAAGCAGAGACCCTTCTCTAAAGAACAGCTGAAAGAAGCTTCTATTCACAGAATGCTCTGGGGTTGGAGATCTCAAACACAGTCATATGTAAGAGAACTTACAGTACAGACAGCAGCATATGCTGCTTCCCATTAGCTAGCTCAATTTCAATCTTCAAGGTCCTAAAAAGGACTCTCCAACACCGACCCCTCCAAAGAAACTCAAACAGCCCAGTTTGAGTAGAGCCCAACAGATAGCATTTATTGCAGTAGTTGAACAAAGGTTTGTACAAGGCAGAAGCAATTTACAGCTCTCAACACATCTTCAACTAAACAATCAATGGCATGATTGGATCAACAGGTAATAAAATCTGTCTTTTAAAGTTGAAAGGTTAACAAAGAGGTTACCAAATACAAATGCAGGTCCTTCCGTTTACCCAAATCAAAAAGAACACTATCTTGCAACAGATATAATTATTGAAGTAGTGTGTTATACCAGCATAGAGAGGCACTTTCCTAGTCAATCAATAACCATGGGCTATATGAACTAGGACAGAAAGGAGACTATTAATACAACAGCAGCATCCTGTCCATGCATTATGAAGTGTGAGGTACTTAATATATATTTTACCTTGAAACAGACCAGATTTATTACTTAGAAGGCGAGTATGTAATAATTAAATCTTGAAGAAACGTCACAGTAAAGATTATTGTTCTCACCCATGCTACTTCCTATAAACTCTTGTGTATTATGAAATCCTGACAGCATGGTGTTATCTAATACAGGAAGTTCTTCTGTATTTCTCCAAAAAGTTAAAGGGCCAGCTTGTAGCTGGAAGGGCCAGTTTCCTTTCAACTAATCTGTATCTCATCTCCACCTCTGTAGTAGTAGTCCCACTTAGCTTGCATGACAGCAGAAGTGTGAACTAGTTTTGAGGGACCTCCTGAAATAGTTTGGTGATCTGAAATGAAATTCTCTTCCTCTATTAATCTCACTTCGAAAATCTTGGTTAACCTGGAGGTATCTACACACCTCTAGGTTAACCAAGAAGGATTCAAATACGTTGACACCTCTCACAAATGCTTAGCATTTCTGGGCAGAAGTGCAAAACCAAGTCAACTGCTTAGATGGAAACCCATGCATTTAAGGTCAAGATTCCTGTGTCTCTCCCCCTTCCTTCCTAACTAAGATAATAAATTGCAGTCTAAGAGACATGTTCAGCATCTCACTAGCACTTTAGGTGCCTAAGCTTGCAGGTTTCTTCCCACCTGACCTGGAAGTTCCTGCAGCTCACACATTCCAATAGAAAGCTGGACAGGTATTACACATGGGTAAAAAAAAGGCTGGAAAAGGATATAAAAGCCCTTAGAGATCTCAGTCCAGGAAACACATTCAAGATGTCCATAGGATTCAGATCCTGATAAAATCTAACAGAGAATGGACTGCAAGAGTAACTGAGTGGGTACAGTTCAGTCAGATCTACAGAAGTGCAAGGGATGGAATCCAGCTCTGTCCCTACCAGAACTAGAAAAGTGCTTGGCTGGAGCTTTTCAAGGCAAAGCTCTTGTTCCTGAAGCCATGCAGCAAGTGGGGTTAGGAGACATTTGGGCTTGAGTCTTGGCATGGTAGTAGCACCTATCTATTGCCCAGACTTTAGCCATCTAAATTTCAAAATACAAAAGACACCAGGACTGCAGATAACTCTTCTGGCATATCTCCTATCTATGTGTGGGCAGCTTGTTGTTAGTGTGCCTTGGGGAGGAGACACACAGAAGGAAGAGAAGGAACAGAAGGGGAAAGATAAGATTAAGGAATCACTGAGTCCAGCACAAGATGGTTAATTATGTACAGTAACCTTCACAATACTCCACTTTCAATCACTGACTTGACTTTATGCTTTCACCTGATAAAAATCTCTTATTTTTTACATCTTGGAGCATCAGTGTCTGTCACAGGCTGGACAGGCCTCTGGAAGACCAAGTTAGAAGTCATCAAACTGAATGAATTCACAGAGTAGATTTTAGGAAACAAAGTGTAAAGGCTTTTACAGAGTCGGTTTGTTAATTTTAGGTTGTGGAAATACAACTCTGATGTACATAAACTTTACACTAAGGCAAAAATTGCAATTTTTGTTCCTGTCAATTGAGATCTTAAGAAATTCTTTCTGGAAGAAAATAAAAAACGAAACTGAAAAAATAGGGAAAAATCCCAATCTGTGGCACTGACCTGTGCTACAAATACAAACTTCTAGAACTTGTCTTGCAAACCAAAGATCAAAATTCTAATTAAAACTGACATACTTTACTGATCAGAATTCTTTCAAAGTTTTAATATAAAAATACTCATTTCTGCATGCACTCTGCATCCTGCACAACATAAAACACATGTACCAAAACTAGCCACATGTTGTTCATGACTGCCTCTCTTCTGATGAAACATATACTCTGCAAAATTTGTGAATTAAGTTGTATTTGCTTCATATAGACACATACATTAAAAAGAAAATGGAAAATGGAGGAAAAGGGAAAAAGGATTGAAAATTCCAGCAGCCTAACTAACCTCTATCTTGAATACCCCTGTTAGGTGGCTAAAAATACTAGGTAGCATGAAAATAAGCACTGGTATATTAAAACCTGTAGAATCCTATTTACACATCTAAAACACACTCCCAAGGGGAAGCTGCAAGGCCACAGCTTCTGTCCCTGCTAAACAATTCAAGCTTCAGTGAATACTTAATACAATCCTTGCTCAGCTAACACCTCAACTTACCATCTTAAAGTGCCATTTAACTGGCCAGGACAAAACTGGTGAATACAGAGTGGCACTATCTGTACTTGCTGTGGCAGATCACTGCTAAACATACACATGAAGGAAGGACTGGACCTGCTGTGTGGGGTGCCACAAACCTGCCAAATGAGTGGGTAGAGTTGGAGAGAATTCCCATGAATGAATCTGAGAAACTCACCTCGAATGGGGCACCACCATTACTAAGTTTACACAAAACATGTACAAATGCAACTTACAGCATTGTGTGATCTTCTGGATATTAGAAGTTATGCGTTGGGCTAGTTGATTAGGATCCCCAAAATCCGGTCCGTACGACATGGCTGAGAAGATCTGCTGTCAAGGTCATCCACAGTAGGCAAATGCCAGACAGTCTCTACCTACAGAAAACAATAGTTATGTTTTGGTCATTGGTTTATAAAGATCTTCATCTTCTTAAAGAATACATGGGAGAAGAATAAAGAAAACTCCACACACTAATGTTTATCCTCTGTTTATGTCTTTCAAAGATTGAGTTTATTCTTTGTCAAACTTATGTATTTACCCCACTGTAATCAAAGAAAGAGTATAATTTTTATTTATTACCATTCCAGAAAAAAAAGCTGTTTGTTTAACCTGAAAATGCCACACCATCTGAAGTATTATGTCCCAAACCAATCATATTGTTATTTACATACCATGTATCACCCATCCCACCACTACATTCCAGCATAAGTAACCACTGGAAAAAAAACCTCAGCAGATATCACACAAGACATCAGAAAGAAGGCAGCACTTAGTTTCCTCTAAACACCAATCATTCATATCAACTTCAGTTTCAGTTTAACCCAATGTCACTTAAATTGTATGAATTAGTAATTTATCCTGTTTCAACTGCTGTGTTTGTCAATATGAATTCATTTTTCAACAACTTGAGTATTCAAACACATTTTTAGGGGTGTTTCTCCATCCATACAGATCAAATTTCAGCACAAGCTCATGTGCTCATATGATAAATCGAAATTAACAAGATATAGATTACAATACCTGTGCAAATCAAAACTGGCAGTTTATCTGTTCTGCAGTGAGAATGCAGAATAATCAAGCACACACACATCCAACACAATCCCACAATTTCATCCAGGCTGTGCTCTCCTGCACATCACCTTCATAGGTCTTTAACTTTACCACTTCCCTGCATTTCCACTGTTCAACCCAAACCATGTGCCTTCCAAGCAATGTCCTCTTCTCCTGGCCTGTCAGCTTCTGGTTAAGAGACACTGCTAAACGTCAGTTTCAGGTATAGAGAAAAACAAAGCACATTTTATGTGTGAAAAGAAGGAAATGAAAAGGCCAACTGATTTGTCAAGTATGACAGCAGCTGTGCTACAATTTGCAAACTCAAGTCCTTACAAACTATTTTTTAAATACAAAAAATTAACAGTCTGTGTTGTCAAATATGATTTCCTTTCACCTTTGGAAACACCTGTATGAATACAGGCAGCAATACCCTGGTTGTTTTAAGACGTGACTGTTTTCATATCTCTGTGATATGAAATGATCTCAAGTGGAGCCAAGACACTGTTCTGGTCCTGACATTGTACATTCCACCAACACTTTACCAGGGATGGAATTACAGAGGTCAGACCCACCCCTGCTGCCCTGCAGGTGATATAACCTATGCCACATGAAAAAGCTGCTGCTACCATGAAGACAAACCCTGCACGATTTTGAAATGGCTGCTTCACTAGGATCCCAAACCCAGCTTGGAGTCTTCAGGCCCAGAGGTATCCCCTAGAAATGAACAACCTGACTGCAGACGAGGTGACAGGGAGTGCATTTGCACTCTTCTATTTGCTGCATTATCACCCGCAAGTCACAATAGCTGTCTGCAGTGGTATATCCTGTCTCTGTCTGTACCACATGCAGATTCAAGTTATTTTGACTAAAGTCTGGAGTCAGTCTGCCAGCCAGCCTAAATGCCACTTATCTGGGCCAAGGCTGGCATTACAACCCTTGAACTTTTTGGAAACTCCAGGCAATATTGCACTGAATTTGTATTGTAAGACCGAACCCATGCAAACTGTACAGCAAACAAATGGCTTTATACCTTGGTGTATTGACTAAGTTAGGAAATCTACGAGTTCAGTGAAAAATACAATCATAGGCATAAAACCCAAAGGAGTTACCTAAAAACTAAGTTTGAAAAAGATTTCTCAGAACTGCTGACAGGTTTTTTTAAAAAGTTACGACTGCTTCTAGCCACCTTAGTAGCATGCTAACTACAATGCTATTGACTAAAAAACTTTTTAGTTAAATATTATGGTTAATGTTAAAAGTTAAACATATGTTTAATGGCAATGTTAAAACGCAGCTGCTAAGAAGAGATGTCAAAAGACCAAGTTACCTTGTGTAGAACTAACTGAAACAGTATTACATGATTGTTTTTTCTTCTTTAGTATTTATATTCACCAAACAGCTGCCTGTAATACTGTTCTCAGCAACATCTTTACAATCAAGAGATACACATTGAATATTTCTTCCAAGTCTTGACAAAAGCAGTTACTGCTTTTCTTTTTTTGTTGTGCAAATTTCTACAGCTAACTGTATCTTTAAACAAGCATCACTCCACTACACTGACAAACGTACAGATTGTTCAATACATAAGACTTAAGAATTTTTCAACTTTCTACGACAGCCAAACACAATAGATAATGAGAAGGCATCCAGGTAACAGACTGCATAGTCTACAGGATATAGTTCAGCTTTTCATCTGCACATGTGGATCTAATTTTTACACGATTCTTCGTATCAACTCACATACATAAGAATTGAGATTTCTAGTAAATTTGTAGGATAGTCATGTAAATTCACAGCTGGTTTACTCCATGCATATTCTTCTGCTAACAGTGCTATTCCTGAGTATTTTAATAATACAGATTAGTGACAGAGTAAGCAACTGATCTGGGGAACAGGCAGAAAGAGAGGTAAGTAGACAGCCATCAGCTTCTGTCACCTCCCAGTCTTCACCACACTTTCTCCTTCTAGCTCTCACACAGGCACCTGAACCAGAGGAACACCCTACTTCCACTCACACCCCGTTCACTTGTTAGTGTGGAGTTAATCAAACTCCTCTGAAAACACAGATAAGCTGAGCCCTTGGAAAGTCAACTGCTAATGACCTAGACAAGGTCAGGGTTTCAACCACCAAGAAACAAAACAGGCACATACCAAGCACTTCCATCCAGGGTGATAGGAGCATACATCAAGACATTGAATTTCCATAGAAATGACCCCTTTTCACTTTCACAGCATTTAACTACTCTGTTGTGACATATTTCAGTACTACTGGCTGCACAACTTACAAAACACGGAAGTTAAAAGCCTGCTGAAGTTGCGGGAAGTACACTTTGCCTTCAAACGGGAACGGAGCTGTACTTGTGGTAGTCTTCAGTTCCTCTAAAAGTTTCAGTCAGGTGTGAGTTTCTGATTGTACTTTTTTTCTTCTGCTCAACATCTCTGCCTCTGAAAGGGAGTATACCTAGCAGCAATTCAGTTTGTCAAGCTACTGAAGAAAGTCCAAGGAACTGAGTCTACAGGCACAAATGAAATGAAAAATCAGAACATTTTATTAATACTAACTGAAGCAGGACCTCACTGTACACTGAGGTTTTAACAATTCAAAGGACTTGAATATATTTTGCATAATTTCTGCATTAACTGGTTCCTACATCACCTGGTCACTCCATACCAAAACAAAAAATGAACCTTAGTATAAACATATTTTCTAGAAAGGTGTTTGTCAGGTATAAGAAAAAAATCCACTTTTCCATTGGCTATGAATGTAGAGACAAGAAAGTCCCTATATCTGAGCAGCTCCCCAGTGTCATTCCTGAAAGTTCCATCAGGACAAAAGGAAGTGACGTGACAAGCACTGCACATATCAGATCTCACAGCAATCACCTGAATATTTTGCAGGCTCCAGTCAGCTACAGTTAATAAGCACCTAATCTATTTCATATTTTCTCATTTAAATATTTGAAGAATCCTCCTTCTCCCAGAAATCTAGCCCATATATATTAGGACAAGAACCTTTCAGCAATAGTTTTACTTTTTGAGCAGTATTATAGCATTAGGACCTAGAAATGTTTACATGGACCCTTAACTTTCAGAAAGTAAAAAGTACATACTGCATTCCATGGAACACTTGAAAATTTAAATCTGATCTGAATTTAAATCTGATTTTATGCCTTTAAGTATCCAGAAACAAGTCATGGGGCTTTCCTTGCAGGATTTTTTTTTTTTTTTTCCTAAATAAAGGTCACAGTAACAAAGCTTCTTCTAAACAATATGTGGCTTCCTTTACAAACTACTGCCCCTCCCAAAAAAAAGAAGCACAAAATTCTTCAAGCAGGGTGAAAACACAGGCAAAAGGGATGAACTGCTAAAAAACTTGGGGAAAAATTCCAGCAAGTCACAATGTTAGCTACAGAAAATATAAGGACTTTCTACTACAGCACCTGAGAGATTTTCATAACTGACTCATAGCAACTGATTTAGCAAGATACAGGTGAGCATTAAATCTGTCATTATTTTTGCTAGGGGATGAGGGAGGTTTAAGTTTTTTCCTGGACTTATGTCTTTTTTTCCTTTATACTTAAACTAAAATACTTAGAAACTGATACTACATTTACCACTTTGTGCTTTTACAGGTCCTAATGTGCTGAATCCTGGTCCACTGGCAGGTTGTAGGCCCCAATAATACAAAACTAACTGTGGAGCATAACAAGTATGCAAACCAAGTAGCAATAAAACTAAATTCTTCTTGTCTTCCTAGAAGAAAAGTTTCAAGATTTTTTTTTATCTTCTAGTTTCAGGTAGGAGTCGAACTTAAATCCACATAGAGTAGGAAGAAGTATGCAAAGTTTATTTAAAACTGCACCAACACTAACACAAGCGATGTCAAAAGGTAGCTTCCTACCCACTCTGCACAATACCCTTAGCCTTGCTGCATTACTGATGCTGAAACCTACCAAAATGAAGCTTGCATTGTCTAACAGCTCTGTGTTTGAGGTTTTTTGAAATAATTATTAGATTGTGCCACTAGTCAGTGCTTTAGCCATTTTTCCTAAAAAATATTCTGTTGAACAAAGATGTAGTTTAAAGCAGTGACATTTAAGCTGCTCAGCATGAAAAACTAAATTGCAGAAGCCTGAAAATCTATTAGGCCTAATGCATCACCAATGCTTAGCTTATATGGATAAAAATTAACATGCTCATAATTGTCTGATTCATCCACACTGATATTTATGATGAGCTAGGTGAAGGAAGCACACAGCTTTCACAAGCCTAAGAGAACATATTAGTGCTTGGCAAAATGCCTTAAGTAAGAGAATTATGTTTCCTAGGAGTTCACAAGGCATTTAAAGGCCTTACAATGAAGCAGGAATAGGAAAATGAGCACTGGGGACTGGAACTATTGGGGAAGTGAGGGAATGGGAAGTCTGAAAATGGACTTGAGATGACCATTTCAAAGTGCCCAGTTTCTTGTGCTGCTGGTGGGCAAACAGCATCTCGTGGGAAAAAGAAGATGGATGAGAAGCCCAAGATACCTGGCGTGCTGTTTGTTCTCACCCAATTCTCCCTCACGGTAGCTTGTTCACATTGAACCAAATGCTCAGATCAAGCACACCTTTGCACAAAATGTGACTGCAATGGACGCCGAGTCTCTCTGAGGCCTACCAGGGTGCTAACGACTACACATAGCTCATGGTCTCCTCTCTTCTCCCAAGAGTTTCACTTCAGTGTAAGCCACCAAGAAGAGTGCTACCTCATATTCCTCCACAGGATTACAAAAGGCGTCTTCAGGAAGCAAACACAGACACAGTTTATAACATTTAGCACCACTTTCTTCTAATTTTGACATATTTTAGCTCTTTTTTGGTCCCCTTTTCCTTCTTTTTCTATTAAGAGCAATTCCGCAATCCCCAAGCTCCAGGCAGAAGGGCTGCACTGCCGGCAAAGCACAAGCCTGGATAATGACCGGTCAGGAGGGCTCCCCTCGCTCTGCTGGCACAGCCCTCTGCCTCTGAACGGCTTGTGGAGGGGATCACAGCACAGCAGCACATCGCTTCTGGCGAAGTAACCTGAGATTTTATCACTGGGCTTCTTCAATACAGATGTAGTGCCCCTTCACTGTATGCAAAGCGGAGAGAAACATTCCACTGAATTACTGAGTTTGAGAAGGAGCGCCCATTGCTGATGCAGTGGCGAGTGATTCACCAGGAAAACAGCGATAACGTCGGGCCGGGGGCCGGCGCGCCAGGCCCGGGCTCACTATTTACATCGGCCACTTTTATAATGTGCCCTCCTCCGGCTGACATGCTCACCTCGGACCTGGAACAGCACGGGGAGCATTTCCACAAGGCGGGGGTGCCCGTCCTACCCCACAGCTCCACACCAGCTGCTGTAAAACACCGGCTGTAGGCCCCGACCCTCCCCCGAGAGCATCGCCAAGCCCACAGCCCCGGAACCGTGCGTGTCACAGGGAAGCGTGCGGGGGAAGGCGCTGGTGCTGACATGACCGACCGCGCTCCAGCACCGCGCCCCCCTCGCAGCCCCGACCCCGCCAGCCCCGCCTCGCCACAGCCGCCGCGCTCGCCCCACGGCCGGGCACGGGGGCGCGGCCCCAGCCCCGGCCCCAGCGAGGCCATTCCCACCACCTCCGACAGGCTCTCCACGCCTGACAGCCCCTTCCCTACCGGCCGGACACCGCCCCGGTCACCCTGCCCGCGGCGGGCGGCACCCCCGCGCCCCAGCGGAGCTCCCGCGGCTCTTACCCGGCCCCGGCGAACCCGAACCCGCTCCCAGGGGCGCGGCGGGAGGCGGTGGCGGTGCAGGGCGTGGAGGGGCGGGCCGGGCCGGGGCCTGCCCGCCCCGCCGTGACGGGGGAGGCGGGGGGAGCCGGGGGAGGTGCGGCCCCGCCCGGGCGGCTGCGAGAGCGGGGCCGGGTGGGCCCTGACGGGCGGCTCCGCCCGGGCCTGTGGGAGGACCCCGCTGCTGAGGGGCCCTGGGGGCTGCCGAGGGAAACGGGGTAACCCCCGCAGCCGCACCCCTGTGCGAATAGAAAAAATAGTGATGAAGGGTGGGGAGAGTGTCATTTAGTGAAAAGATGCTTTTGCATCAGGAAGCAAGGGGAAAACACGGGCAAGGATACAATATTACAGTGAAAAATACGACGTTACTATGTTAATAGCCTGCTTTGCCAGCCCTGCCTTCAGCTTGGGTCCTTTCTTCTCTAAAGGGGAATGGACAATTCAAAGAAAGTGAGTGGGAAAATGTAGCTCTCTTTAAAGGTGCCTTTAAATGCAGAGATACGCAATATATAGCTGGGAGAGGGGGCAAATGATGCCAGGAGCACGAGAAATGAAGGATGGATTCACACGGCTGCCGGGACCGGGCTCCGGAGGACAAGGAGGACGCGGTAGCCACAGCACCAGGGCTCCTGGCCCGGCTACCTGAGAAGTGACAAGTGAGCCTCCAGGCTGCCTGCACGCCATTTGGGGCACTTCGGCATCCTCCCCACTTCTTCAAAGGGCCAATGACAATGACAGGGCCAAATGCTCCCCAGAGCCCCGGGGCTGAGCTGCTTCGTCAGCAGGATATCCCCCTGCGCGATAAATAGCACAGAACAAAGAGCCCGCAGCGCCCGATTGCTGGGAACGCCGCCTCCTCCCCACAGCCCAGCCTCGCCTGAGGAAGAGCTGCAGAAATTGGGAAGTGCAAGTTTAATTCTGCTTCATCATAAATCTCGGTCGTTGCTAAGATTTAGAAATAGCTAAAGCATCCTTACCCAATAATAACAGAGAAGTCTAATAAGCTGCAAACATAATGGAGTGTTAAGTTAAAGGTCTGAAGTAGGCAAGATTACCCTTTACTTTATGTGGGTGGTTCTTGCTGGGTCTCAAAGCATGCTGAAAGGAGAGACAAAATAGACTTTGAGACTTGTATGCCTACATAGAGCTCTTATGTAATTGATGGTTGGAAATGTCACTTTTTCACCTTCATGAATTAAAGTTACTAAGGAAAAAAAGGCATTCTGATATTGCTTTTTGCTGCTGTATACAGTCAGTATATTTTTAACAGGCTATTTTTATTAGTGATGATTTTAGCATTACTACCTGTGCGAGTGTTTCTCCCATGATCCCACTAGATGGTGCACTAATGAGAGTGTAGTGCAAATCCCTCCCAAATTAAGGGCCTGCCTTGATTATTATCTCTGTCACATAAACTCCATTGATTGACTCAGTCATTCCTGCTTTATAAAACTTCAGCTGAGATCACTGTCAGTTTTTCCTCCAGAAAACAGTACATCTTTTACTATATGATTTGAAAAATGTATTTCCCCTTAAAAAAGTGACCCTTCATCAGTGAGAATATTTTTCCTGCAGATCACCACTTGGGTACTATTTTTTTTAGGCTTAGAGGTAAGACCTAGTCATCGCTGATCAATGCTCATTCTCCTTCTATGGAAACAAGGTATCCAAATACTTTCCTAGTGAATCTGTGTGTTTTGTGAGGAAAATCCTGATTCTCACATGTTGTTAGCTTATTTAAGCATCCACCTTTTACAGTTAAATATCTCAAAGTCATATGATTATTTAAAGTAACCAGTTGAAGAATACTGTTAAAGCCTGAGAGGGAAAAGTGGTTTATAAAATAAGCTTTTCAATGAAATGTCTGTACTATAAAAATACTTAAATAGCCTTTGTAATAGAATCATAAAATAATTATGAATGTACAGTTACTAGACTATTGATCATATGTATTGATCAGAACTGCTAATAGCACTATGTGCCCTCAGAATATTTTTGTTAACTCCTATAGAAATGCCACTGACTGGGAGAACATGCCCTGTTTCATTGTTTAAAATAAAACATGAAGATTCCTTCAGCTTCCTCTACTAGCAGTTGTGCACGGACAGGGATTGTAAAGAAGCCATCTTTAAGTGTTACCAGAGATGTTGATGGAGGCATGGTATGAATTTGTGTCTCTAAATGCATTTCATTGGCTCCTATATAGAGCTCTCACACCAACATTACCTGAGGATTGAGTTCAGAATCATCATTTACCTACCTTTCCTGTTTCTTGTGGAGCATAATCAGATTTCAAACGACTGAATTAAATGGGGAAAGCTCTGGGCAAATAAAAGGAGAAATGTTGAGCCCCTGCTATGCACAGTCACTGCATACCATGGAGGATGCTCTGGATATTTACTGACTGAAGCTCAGCGTATTTGCCATTTATATTCTTGTCACATATGTAAAACTGAAATGAAAGGATGTCCTGTTTGGGGATCCATGCCCGGTGTGGTGTGTAACATATGAAAGAGATGAAAGCTAAGCCACACCAGCTTAGTATGATTTTGAGAAAGCACACATTCCTTCTAGCCCAGTACCCAAATCAGGACCCGCCTTCCTGACTGTACTTCTGCCTCCTACCTCTGCTCCTGCTGTGGCCCATAATGAGCAGGTACACAGGCCCGGCAGCATGGGTGGCACAAGCTCCAGGGCCACCAGTGATGCAGATATGAGGCACTCATTTCCATGCAGCTCCCCGGGCCTGCATGATGCATGATGAAATGAAGGGGAGCAGCCCAGCCCTGGCCTCATGTTCCTGATGAATGTTCTCTTTCCAAGGCATAATCCACTGATTCCATCAGTGGTGCGCAATTTACCGTATGGGCCAATTTCATTCTCTGCCATCACATCTCACTTGTGCACCTCTAGCTTTACATAGGAAGAGTAATGTTGCCTGTATTTGGCAAAGAGTCTGGCAGAGCTTCCCAGACAGTTATTGCTGATGCATTCCACCATCAGCAAGAATTCCTGTTATTATCATTGTCATCTCTGTTTGCTAATTTAATCAAAATATCCACTCCAGAACCTGAAATGAGATTAGGTTCCTATTATACCCAGTGCTGTACATAATTATGATGGATGATTGTTTCCAGCTTGAACAAGTTTATGGGTTAATCATATTGTAGAATTACCAGTAAAACCTATTTATTTTTTTAAAAAAAGAATTGTCCATTTGCGTGTTATTTAGGCTGGCACTTTTTCTCCAGTGATTACCATAGTAGCATATGTTTTAAATAAACAGAGAATTTTATTCCCTATATTGACAATGTTTCCCAAAAAAAAAAAAAAGAAAAATTTCACTAGCAACTTATTTTCAAACCTTTCTTTGCCTTCCAGTTTAATTTTCCAATACATGTTATACTTTCATCTGCTGTAGTGAAATGAGTTATTATTATTTCAAAGCCCAATGTTTAATTAAGTAGTACCTGAAAATACATAATTTCTCTAACTTCAGCCAGACCATTTTGAAATAATAAACATTTATAAAAGGCATAAAATGAAATTACATTACTTTGTTCAGATATAGAAATACAAACTTACAGAAGAAAAAATATTAAAAATAAAGGAATCTATGGACTGTGAGGTCAGTAACTTGCTCTGATAGAATCCAATAGGTCTTCATTTGGAAAATGAGGTCATTGTTGAGCAATCAATATTCATTATTTTACAGCTCTTCACCATCTTCATCCTCCTCTTAATTTTCAATTCAAAATTACCTAAATTGCTTTCTGAAATCATGCAAAATAAAAGAGAAAAATCACACAAAGGGATCATGACAGATTTTGGCTACGTAAGCCAAACAGACGTCAAAGGTAAGGGGACACAGGGCAGAGTTATAAAGATGAGGAAAAAAGTTGTTTAATGATATTTCCAAAATGTGGTGTCAGAAAATCAGGAAAGAGATCTTGGCTACTCCCAGAATTTTAGCAGCATTTCCTCCTCACTTGTCTGCTCTGCCATTGCTAGTGTATGCATCAGTACTCTGGGTTCTGCTTTTCCCTTTCTCCATCATTCCAGTCTGCAAGATGTTATGGCACAGTCCTTACATGGCAGCATAGACAGCGGTCACCAACTGAGGTGCTAAAGCTCATCCACTTCCACAGAAGAAACCTTTAAATGCAGATTATGCAGTGGGACTCGAAAAAAAAAAAACAAAAAAAACCAATTAATCAAATGCATTCATGGCATATCCCCTCTGTAATCTGTTGAGGACTGGTAGAAAATATCTCAAAAACCAACTAGCAACTTGGTGGATGTTCCCTTTCTCTAAAGCCTTGGCTGCAGTGAGTTCAGAGCAAAAGGTGTCAATGTAAAATGTTCTTAAGTCGCCCCTGGGACATGACTCATTTTGAGGTTTGCAGATTTTTACACAGCTAAATGTCAAAACTTCTGTCATGTGCCTTGCTTAAACATGATGCCCCACAGAGAAGCACCTAGTGCCATTTTAGATGCACAGATGCATCCTACCTGGCTCTCAGCTACCATGTAACCATCTCAGGTTCCCAATGATACCTTAGGTGGCATTTGGCAAATGATTAATATTTTCTGAATAGTCACTGGCCAGTACAGCTGGAAATTAAACAGCCATTCCAACTGTAGCTATAATCGGGACTTTGACACTTACCAGAATTATAAATGCCTACTTACAAATTTAAGAGTCTTAATCTCAAAACTCATCCCACAGTCTTCTAGTGTGTAGCATAGTATTTCTGTGGTAATTTGGCATGAGAACTTTAGTAAGAATTCTACTCTGCCCTCCACTCTTTAGCCTGATCCTGTGGGTTTGGTAACCTTATTATAGAAAATTTCCAACTATGTGCAGTATGGGACATAGAAGTTTTTACCTTCTGCTACAGCATGAATAGACAGAGGAACAGTAGACGCAGTTTTGGCTTCTGTTCCAAGAAAGAATGAATATTAATCTAGCAAACTGGGGAGGACATCAGACACAGGGAGAATGAAGTAAGATTGAATTACACTCCAACTCCAAGCACAAGGCTTCCAATACGTCGCAGTTTAAATCCACCAAAATTTTATGATTCAGGAAATCCCAAAAATATCACATAAGCCCTCTTTCTTGTCTCCTTCCTCCAGATATTTGCTCTAGTTTCAAATGTTTTGAATACCAATATTTTTTCTCTGACCAGAGTCTTAACCTTATGGACAAAACCAAAAAGGATTTGAAATAAACAGATGTCAGAACAGATTACATCATCTCAAAGCTGCAACTAATTTGTACTAAGAAAGGAAATTGTTCTTGCCATTCAAAAAAATTATGATAAGATAAAACAGAGGGGAAAGTGCTTTACCATTTATCTTATTGCATATATTAAAATATGTAGCAGCTACAACAATCACTGTATTGCACTGGTGTCCTATAGAACATGTACTGTGTCATTCCTTTGTCTAGTTCTTACACATGTAGGGCCTGATTCAATTGCCTGCTGCATGTTTTGAGAAACTGACCACTTTTCAACAGGCATCTGCTGGTCTCTTGCTGTTAACTGAGTGCTTCCTATGGCTGTTTTTCTCTTATAGCATTTGTTTTTTTCCCTCTCTCTTCTCCTCTGGTCACGGAAAAAGAGACCAGTTCATGATTAAGAGAAGGCTCAAATAATGACAATTTACATCCTTCTACTTTGGGACAAGAAAAGCTTTTTAACACATATTAACTTACAAAGTTAAGAATGCTATCGCAAAATTTAAATATGCCCATAATACTATTCCTTCTCTTTACCCTTCCTTCTTCAGACTAAATTGCTGGGCACAGTCTCAAACTGAACTTTTGTTGAATGTTCTATGCAGCCCAGCAATCCACAGGAAAATCCAGAAAAATAGGATTAGTGTGCTATCTGATACATTTCAATCTGCAGTGAAGTCGTGCATAGCCAACATCATTTTTTTATTGAAACTGCTGCACATGACCTCTAAGATCTAAATACCTCTAAGTAACCTCTGAATCTGAGTTCCTTAAAATAGAAAAAGACAGTTTCAGAGGATTATTGATTTTCTGAAAGGGCCATCATCTGTGCCCCTTTGCTGTGAATTTTTTTCCTCACAGCTACCAAAAGAGCCAATTTGGGATCTTTAAATAGAATATAATATTTTGGGAAGGCTATGGGCTTACTAAAATGAACTACACAGAGCTAGAACACTCATACCTGAAGTCTTCCATCATGTGTATTACAGACCATATTCATAAGTCATAGGCTTTTGCTCTCCCTTAGCAGTGAGCAGTGACCACCTCTGAAGAAGCTGATTGAGTGTTTTATCATTAATGCAGAGTGGTGGGAATGTTTGTAGAGTAAATACTCTCTCAGTTCCATTTAAAATACCACCTCTGAGACAGGGGGTCTCCATAGGATATGGTGTGTAATTTCTCTTCATATTTGTTGCACAAATGGCAAGATTTGACCTTAAGCTTTGTAGCTGGAAAGCTCTAGTCTAAAGCACTTGCAACAAATTCCTCCACCTGCTGCATCCTATTTCTATGCAGCTTCTGCTTTTATGTTTTCCTGCCTTTACTTACATTGGTGTGTGTTCTATCCATTCAAGTAGTCATGTAGGACACACGTATATGATCAACTTTAGAAGCAGGACCTCTGTAAGCTAAATGTGGCAGCTTAAACCATGTTAAAAGTGGATATGGAGAGAAAAGAAATCACTGCTTTTGCCATCTGTAGCATCTTAGTCAGCTGAAGAATTAGAGAAGGATTAAAAAAATGACAATTTAGTTCAGAAAGTCGATAAAAAGAAGAAATTCAGATATTTTGTCTCTTATCTTTGAAATTAACAACTCGTATATTTACTCCACTCTAGGATTGTCTTAATACAAAGGAAAATGTTCTTTCTTTCAATTTATTGATTGTTATCCTTTGTCTCTTTTTTCATTTATGACAAATTTGCAGATATTAATTTCATAATAAAGTGAAAAACCCCAATATTTCATCATATTCAAAACAGTCTATTTAATAATTTTTAAATACAGTTTTTTAGTGATTAGTGATGAAGTAGAGGAATTGTGAAATATATGACAGAAAACATCAAAATACACATAGAAAAGAGTTGAATAGTTGAATGTGACAGCCTGTGGTTCAATAGCTCCCCGGAGAAGAATTAATTAATAACAGGTGTTAAAAGTAATCCCAAAACTGCACAAGAGTTCTGCAGGTACAAACAATACAGCCCTTCTCCAGAGTTCCCAATTCCCTTTGCGGTTGTTTGCAGCGAGCAAAACACAAGCCAGCTGGGAATAATCTAACCAAAACAAGCAAGGTGTTAACAGGGCTTGTTAATTCACATTTCAGAAGACAAATTAGAAACTTAGGCTATTTTAAGCTGATAGAAAAGGAAGCGAGAGGGTAGGGTATTCACAGCATTGGCAGAACAAAATAAATGAAGAATTAATATACTGAAATACAAGCCACCAAGTAGTCCAGCCTGTGGAAAGCACCAAATGGCCTTCAACCACTTGGATATGGCCCATACACTGAGCAATGTTTTAGTGGTAGAGAAAGGGCAGAGGTGGCTGAACTGGCCTGGGCAAGGGTCAGGAGAGAGCAGGGCAGGTGAGAGCAAACTTCTCCATCACCCATATTCTGCTGGTACCAGGCACCTGTGCAGCCCTGACCTGCAGCCAGACTACTGGTCCCAGGCTGTGCACGTACCACTCACTCCTGGCAAGTTCCACCAAAGGAAGCAGAAATGGCTAATGTAATTGCCTGCAATTCCTTCCTGGCTTGTCCAGTGGTGAGTCTGCGAGATTAGAGGTGATGTTCTGGTCCAGGGCTGCTCCACAGACTTTCAATATAATTTTCAAACTCTGTAGAAACACATTTGATTCCTGCCTGAGCGGACCATGTTGCTTGAATGAGATATTGATTTTGCTAAATTGTCACAGCAAGAAATAAAAATCACTATCGTTATTATTATGGGCTGATAAAAAAAATAAAAGAAAAGATCAGCCCATAATATTGGAAAAGCCAGATGCACCAGAATGTCCTGCATCACCAAATAGAGTCATCTTCCTTCTGTACTCACACACTAGAAGAGCTCCATGGCAGCACCCAGCCATCGCTTTGGTGTCGTGTCTGTGGGAAAAGAGTGCAGTGCAGTAAACACTGGGGAGACAGAGCTGAAGCTCTGCCCATGCAACCTTTGACAAATATGATAGAGTTTTTGTTTATATTTCATTTATTTCCTTTCTGAAAATCTAACCTTTAATTGCTCTGAGGGAATGTACCCATCTTCCTAGACAATAACTTATTTTCATAAGCAGCAGTGCAGCACATGGAAAGGCAGGCAGTTTTTCCAAAAGTGGGCCATCATACTATAAATCAACCCACACTTAAAATATTTTTCAGCTACAGAAAGAGAAATTACATTTATGAAAGTAGGTTGAGGTTGGTTTACTATGTCTGCAGTTCTGTAAGTAGAGATGATGAGAGTGTTTTCAGTTGGAAAGGTTTTGGCTCCATTCTCATCCCCTAGTTCATTTGGAAAGATTGGTCTGACTAGGGTTATGATTTTCAGACAATGATATCTAAATAACTACCTCATGTGACTTTAGCATGAGTGTTTCCACTGACTCATGGATACAATGGTTCTTCAGTGTCTTGGCCATGTAACTTGTGATGCTGTATAAACAGCAGAGAATCTGGATAATGTATCCTGTATATGTTTCAGTGTGCTGGGTCATTTCCTAGAATCTGGCACAACATTTTGTAGGTTATTGTACTATCTTGCTGTATCTAAGTCCACTTGTAGGTTATCTGTTACTGTATGTGACAGTAAATGCAAATGCTGAAAAGGTAAAAGAACTTATATAAATATTTGTAAAGTTTTCTGAAAGTAATTCCAGGAGTTGCTAATTCATTTATAAAGAATACAACAGGACGGCAGTAGAGTGCACTGAAAATAGCAGTCTGAGTATCGCAACTGCAATGAGTATTTTCAAAGTTTTTTTAAATCAAATGATGAAGTCTGAATTATAGACGTGCAGGCAGAGCTGCAATAATCCATCCAGAAAGTGGCATTGCAGAAGTCTCTAGGTGCTGAGAAGTTAGTAAAAATATCAACTGTTGGAGAAAGGCAGTCAAGAGCAACAACAAAACCAACCAACAAACCAACAACAGCAAAAAAGCCAAACCAAAACTATACAAACCAGTTAGTATTTAACCCTGAGAAAACCAAGCTAAAGGTGAACAAGAATAAAATTAGCAAGCTAGCTAAGAAAATTGCTTCTTTCACAGGGATGGTGATTTTGGTGACCTAACAAAATGGTTGAAAGATGGTATAATTAGAGTCAAGAGAGAGAAATCCAACAGCAGGGTGAGGTGCTGTGCACAACTGCATCACAAGATGTGCAGGGTGTGCAGGAGGGAGCCCCAAGGTACTGACATGATTTCGTGGATCTGGCTGTGCTGTGGGCCATAGCATGACACTGAGGAAAAGCCAGTTTTGACTATGGAGCAGACCAGAAACTTGGTAGGAGAATGGATTTCTGGAGATGATGGATGGAAGCACTCACAGACATATTTCCCACCATTTTGAACAGGATGGTTCCACATATGTACATCCTGTGGAAATGCTTTGCATTTCTGGGCCCTGAAATCTTTACAGTCAGACCAATACTACACGAGCTGTGAGCCCCAGTGGCTGGATGAAGTCGTGATTTGGCGACTTGAAGTATTCAACAAAGTATTGCAACACAGTCTGTCCTGGGGAAGAAAATCAGATAAAACAGTTACTTACACATTGAAGAATGCGATCTGTTAGGGAAAGTTTTCTTGGGAAAAAGGTGTCCTTTAGTACACAATCCCTTCTTTCAGTGTTTTTTTCTCCATCCTGCATTTTGTTGGAAATGAGTAATTAAAAATAAAAGTGAAAGCATTCCTCCTTTCTTACAGGAAAAACTGGAATGTTCTTGGTTTCTACACAGCTAAAAATATTCACGACTGTATTTTAAGAAACTGCACATCCTTTTTAATGTCAGTGTTTGCTGTAATGCTTCATCAATGCTCTGTTGCTGCTACAGCCATGCAGGCTGACACAACACGGATCCAGAAGGAAGTTAATTTAGTTACATTAAGTTAACAAAAAAGTAGATAAATTACTGTAATATATTACTGTTATAGCTGTAATGCCCTTCTGTCAGCAATTTCTTCCAACAGTTACTTTCATTTCCTTAATTTTCACTAAATCTTATTAAAATGTTATAGGGTTCTTTTGTTAAAAAACATTGTAACTGAAAAATGGATGCTATTAAACACTAATTTACCTGAACTTTTAGTTTTGAGTAGAAAAATAATGCCTGTAAACCAAAATTTTTAAATTTAAATATTGAAGAATTAATTTCAACACTTCATTCTAAATATTTGTTAAATGCCCTGCAGTATTAAAGTGTAAAATAAAAATCAACACAGAGCTTACAGAAGTAAACCAATCTATTTCTCAAATTTTTCAGATGGTGTTTTTACAAACCAAGGATTTAACTTTTTTTTAAAACCCCTGTCTTAATATAAGGTGATGGTGACCCTTTTTGTTAAAGCTCCTTTTGCCTGTGGACTCCACAAGAGGGTAGGAAATCCTTCCTCAATGTTTAGGCTGTGACAGAAAAGATTCAAAGAAAAAAGTAGAATTTAACTATTCTGACCACAAGCAGGCACTGCAGATATACCTGTGAGTTCCTGAGCTGCAAATCATTTGAGAGTAAAAATACAAGACTTTTTTGAATATAAACCACTGGCTTTGAAGAGAACTCTGAATATTGCTGTTTGAGGCTGAGTGCGGATTTTCTGGCTAGGATTCTCTTAACCCTATCTAGCTGTTCTGCGTGTTCAAAAGGATAGGAAGGAAGGATAGGATAGGATAGGATAGGATAGGATAGGATAGGATAGGATAGGATAAGATAAGATAAGATAGGATAGGATAGGATAGGATAGGATAGGATAGGATAGGATAGGATAGGATAGGATAGGATAGGATAGGATAGGAAGCACGGAAGTGCTCTCAGACTGAAGCCCTTGCCTAGATGTGGAAGCTTGAACTTCCTCTTGAAGACAGAACTGTCCTTCCTCTGAGGGCAACGTCAGCTCTTGCTGGAATCAAGACATCCTAAGCCTTCTGGCTGATTCCCTGAAGAAGAAGAACACTGTCTGGTTTTGATATAGACCAGAATTCATGCTAAAACACTACACTGCATAGTGAGGAAAAATAGAATAATGCGTTCTGCTTCAGGAAAAAAAAGCCCCAACTCACCCAAACCCTGCCCCCCCCAACAAAACAGAAAAACCAACACAGACACTTAAGTTGTCCTGTGTACCAGCAGGCATGGTCCACAGAAAAACAAATCCCTTCTATTCTGATGCACTTGGTTTTGTGCCAAGCAGCGGGGTATTTTTTATCTGCAAGTTTAGCACCAGCATCAAGCTTAAAATCAGGAAGAACAGCATGGCATGCCGCAGAGTCACTCAGGAGCCAAATTACACCATCTGACACATCTGCAAGAGCCCTTGGCCAGAAGAACTACTAAAGAGCTACTGAAAGGTCACAAGTCATTTAGTAAAACTAGCTAAGTAGATAGTAATTTAACATCCACAGGCACTAACTGAACACACTGAAGGACATGACACACTGAAACCTCACAGACAGGTCAATATTGTTCCCTGAAGATGTGGTGCGGAGACAAAAGTTGTCACTGTAGGAGATCTAATGCATTGGGCTGACTCTAAATGATTTATGTTGTATCTTAATGAAGTAATTTAATCATTACTTAAATGTCTCCAATTGCACTGTGTGTCACCAGCCAGACATTTAATACTTGGTAGAGCTTTCAGAAATACCTGAATGTGTATTTAGAGATTTAGATACCTAACATTAATGTAGCATATTCTTGTGCTACATTAAAAGAGGGGATTTAAACTCTGCAAAATAGTTGAGTACTGTGGAAAATACTGCTGGCAGCAAACATGGTGAAGGCACTTAAAGAGGATCTGTAGTTTTCTCTGAGACTAATGTTACATGAAATTTTTTGTGATCCATTTTTTGACTCATGGTCTCACTGCTGGGAGGATATAAGGGATATAATTTGTTAACTTTCAATAAAAACCCATCATGGACTAGTTTAAACACAAAGACAAATCTAATGGCATGCAAATTTCTCCGAATAAGCCAGGTTGAGCTGCATGCAGACAACATCTGGCACAGCCGGCTGCAACATCATCTCTGCTGCAGAGAGTTTGCCTCTCCCTGCCATTGCTGTTACACTGCAGGCTCTATGTGTCACCCCCAAACACTGTGTATTTCACATGGCTCAGCTCCAAAAGCAGAACCAGAGAGTTCCTGGTTCATCTCAGATGGCACCCTGGCCACTAAGGTGTTGTGTGGAAGGTGTTGTATGCAGAGGCTGCCCTCTGCTTCCCCAGAGAGCTGGCCCCCAGCAACACACTGCAGGAGCAAAACCAGATTAAGATGAGTTCAGAAAACCCTGAGGCAACAGCACAGTCTCTGAAAGTCAGAGCTAGTCTCTGTTGGAGGTCCAGCTCTCCAGAACTGAGTCACTGGCTGCAAACAACCTCATGCTCAGTTTTCTTGCTCTCCCTGAGCCCTGCTCCCCCTGAGCCCTGCTCCATCTGTCCTTGTGTTTAATCTGGGGGTCTCCCTAGGCATGCATGGAGCAATGGTATGGGACAACATATTATCCACCTTTCAGGTGCCTAAAGACTTTATTGCATCGAGCTCTGTTCTGTTCCCTGGTCTGGCTGTTCAGCTAGCGATAGCTGTGCACAAACAATGTACTAGTATCAGCTTAAAGACCTTGGGGTTTATGTTTCTATTGGGAAAGGTGAGAGCCATACACAACACTTCAGACAAGTCTGTGACCTCCCAGATCCTTGCTGTCTTAAGTATTTCAGGGTTGACATGAAACTGGAATTCTCCAGATCCAAAAGAGCACGTGTTCATGTTATTACAGATCCATTAAAAAGTTTTCAGGGAACAAAACAAGAATCCATCACTGGTATGGCATGCTACTGCAGATGCGATCAGCCAGCAAGTGGATAAATGTGGATGGCTTTTTGGTAGTCAGTCTTTAATAAGGGTAGAGTATTCACCGTATGCATAGTGTAAAAGGTAAGTAAGAGGTACAATTCACAATAAAAACACTGCAGTGCCTGCATTCAGTAAATACTAGTCAGTTAAACTTACTTCAAACATGTAACTGATGCTGAGAGTGCCTCTTTCTGACTTCAGAGGGAGGTCAGCATGGTAAGGACTTAAATAGAGTTTCCTGTTCAGTACGAAGGTGCGGTGAGCTGTCAGCAAGCATATTTTATAACATCTGAAGCCTGACATCTAAACAAAGACCAGACAAGCACAGAGCCCAGTGTGAGCCATGCTCTGGTTCCTGAGTACTCCTTCCCAAGTATGAAGCACACAGAGGATAAGGGGTGAAAATCTGATTCTATTGTTTTCAGGGGAAAAGATCGACTTCAAGCCAAAATTACACTCCCATTCTATTTGCTTGGGAATAGCAGGAGACTGTACATCTGCTAATGCCCCCTCCACAAAAGGGTGCCAAATTCTCACTATATGAGCCTGGGAAACATTCCGTTTAGGGCTATTAAGAGTGAACCCTAGGAAAGATTAGCTGCATAAAAACAAGATTAGGTGAAATATTGAGTTTATGGGCTGCACATAAATAATTTCTGAAATTAAAAACAAACCAATGTATTAAGAGAGTCCAGAAAGACTTATACTTCTGAAACACTATCAAGGCATTAAGAGTGAAAACAAGTGATAAATAAATATCACATTAGTCTAATTTATTAAAGAAATACTAGATGAGAATTCTACAGGACTGACTCATAAAATTCGTATTGCACTCATACTGAAACATGAATATTCTGTAATCTACTGTTTCTTCTTCATTTCTATTCTCACTAGTAGAATCTATTACTGTGACTGATCTTCAGACAAAATTTTTATTGTACGAAACTGTGGATTAAATATTTTGCCTTTTAAGATATATTTAGATGTTTTTCGAAACCATGGATAGAAAAATCCATATATTAATGGATTGCAGAAAGAATTTAGATATTCAAGCCAGTTTAGAGAATCAAACAGAGGTAAAGGAGTGGAAAAATTTAAAAATGGATCAATTAAGATGGCAAAAAAACAAGGGAACCAGCATATTAAGAAATCCAGCATAAAAATACTCAAAGTCTTAGCAGCTTTCCTGTCATTATTCTTAGAAAGTTCATGTTTCTTATTATTTTTTGAGAGCCTGTGTGCCTGATTCAACACAAATATGTGCCTTCGGGAGACTGTAAAAATTTTAACATAAGTCCCTATCATAATGCAAGCAGGAGCAAATAAACCAACTGTAAATAAAAAAGCCCCCCACAGCTTGTTGAACACAATTGGGCACAAGCTCAAGCATTTAGTCAGCATTTCATAGCCCTCAATTCCAGAAGCATAAGCTTCTGAGAAAACCACACCAAAAGCAAAAGCAGCAGGCACTGACCAGCACACAGCCACGATTTGTTTTATGGCTGTGACAGTCATGGTGCAGCAGTAATGCAGAGGGTGACAGATTGCATAAAACCGGTCCACAGCAATGGAACAAAGATGGAAAATGGAAGCTAAACTCAGCATCAAGTCAAAACTGTAATGAACCTTGCAGAATATAATCCCAAAAACCCAGCAGTTCTCTACAGACCTCACCATGCTGTACGGCATAATGGCAAAGCCCAGCAGGAAATCTGTGACGGCCATGGATAAGATGAAGAAATTGGTTGGAGAATGAAGCTGCTTGAAATATGAGATGGAAATAATGATGGCCAGATTCACAAAGATGGTGAGAATGAAGACTGCTGTTATGAACAAATACATTATCCCTCGTATTCCTGCTGACCTAAAGTTCTCAGGACAGGATCTGTTTCCAAACTCAGAGCAATCAATCAAATCCTTTGAGATATTTTAAGAAAGCATAATCAGTCCTTTATTAGACTTTTCTTTTGGAAGTGCAGTTCCTTCAGCAGGTTTAATTACCACAAGTCTCCAAAATATTCCAAATCCTAACAAGCAAATACAAAGATAAAGTAAGTCAAGAGCATGAACTCCATAAATAAATGAAATGCAGTAATTCAGAGGCAAATTTTCTCTTGGTTTAAATAGGGCCCAACTACCACCAATTATTCTTCTGAAATTTAGCAACTGGAAGCTATTTTAAAATTAATTGTAAATAATACTTCAAACAAAGCAGTTGAAAGTTGAAGGAGTTAAGCTGAAAACTTAACTACCTCTTAAATTAACTAAGTTAAATGATAATATATATTTTATTTTGTGTCTGGAACATTTTGTAAATATGGTTCTTGTATTTTGTATACATCATAATAATAGTAAATTTAAAGTGATAGAAGAAAAATATGCATAGACAAAGAAACCCCTCAAGTCACTTTAGTCTGTAAATACTACATAGGATCTATAGGTCTCTTAGAATATTGATTTTTTTTTTCCATGGGAGAAATGTTATGTGAGGTGGTATACCTCAGCTTCCTTGAGGATTTCAGTCAATGAGCTACTCACCCAGATTTTCATCTTAAGAGTCAAAAATCAGTTGCCAAACAGCCACTTACCAAATTATTTATGCTGCTAAACTCACCTGCTGTGCATCACAAAGTACCAGCAATGACCGCATCTGATGGAAATCAGTTGTAAAATTGGTGTGATAAGCAATATTCTTTTCTGTCCCTACATATACACTTGTTTTCTGTCATTATAATCCCACTGACTAAAAGGGTGTGGAGACAGGTTTAGGTTTATCTCCTGTAATAGAATGTGTCCAGCTGCAGTGGTTATAAATGAACACGCTAGTGAATAGTTTCAAGGGGCAAAAAAACTCCTTTCATTTTTCTGGGGAAAACTGGAACCATTTCTTCCACCTCTATTCCTGATAATTTGTTTTGGATAAAGCAAATTTAGAAAAAGAAGCACAAAGAGATACTCTTCTCCACAGCAGTTTAAACCACTTAAAATGAATATAGGAAGCAGCTCAGACCACTGATCTTTTTTTCCAATAGGCATCACCCTGGAATGAAGAAAATATAGAAACTGTGCTTCAAAAGGTTAAAAAGAGATATGGGCAGCCAGTTTTATAGATTAATCCTCCCTGAACCTCCTAATAATAGCATCAATAAATTCTTTAAGTAGACATTTTTCTGTTTTGCTGTTGTCCCGCAAAACTGCAATGTGGGTAACAGGAAGATCCCCTCTGTAACCTGGCTTGGATTAATGAAAGACGGGGATTTATTTTTCTTTTATGATATTACACTTAATTCCCAGTAGATTTTGAGATAAACATATGTATGCAATTCAGGGATTTACATCAACAGGAGATAAAGCCAAGTGTCTGTATTCCCAACACTATTATTTTTGTTTGCTGTATTAATGCCTTTACCCTCATGTATAATGGAGCTCTTTTGGTGACTTAAGGTAGACACAAGTCATGTTGTGCCTCATTTTTTCCATGTTGGGCTTAAATACTGATAGATGAGAACTACTTGATTATTTATTACTAACTGTTTATATTCCTCTGGGGTACCTTCACTAAAGCAACAATACCAAAAGACAAGCTGGAGTTTTCTCAAAGAACTGTTTTCTCCTGTTGGCAACTGAGGAAGTCCAAAAGGGTATGGGATGCACTCTCTTCTCAGTGATCCCTAACTGACAGAGAGCTTTTAGTCTGTATGCTATGAGCAACCACTGCTTAAGGAAATTGACTTTTCTATACCTGTGGGAAATAAGAAGTCAAGACATCTAGGAGCAGGTTGTGGAGTTCCCATTGTTTAGTTACTTGTGGATCCAGCCTCTTAAGAAATTAATTTGTTTTATAAAGGCTGTTGCATAATCATTTCATAGAAACATTTTCAATTACCCATGCAGCTGGTTGGATTTTAAATGGCAGCATAAAGGTGAAAAGATCTTATTACAAAACCTAAACAGTAGGAAATTAAATGTACTCGGTTATGCAAGACCATGTAACATTATGCAAGACTCAATAAATATTATGGGAATTGAACTCCATAGAATCACAGAATCACGGAATTGTTGAGGTTGAAAGGGTACATTCTTCCCCATAATCCAGATCATTAATGAAGATGTTGAACAGGATTGGCCCTAGCATTAACCCTTAGGGTACATCACTAATTGCTGGCCTTCAACTAGACTTTGTGTCAATGATCAGCACCCTCTGGGCCTGGCCAGTTTTCAATCCACTTCACTGCCTTCTCATCCAGCCCACACTTCATTACCTTCTTTGTGAAAACCTTATGAGAGACAGTGTTGAAAGCGCTCCTGAAGCCTAGGTAGAAAATAACAACTGCTCTTCCTTTATCTACCAGGCCAGTCCTTTCATCATAGACATTAATAAACTTTAGTCTAGGTCTAATGAAAACAGATTAGTCAAAAAGTGCTTACAGGTAGACATAGTCTTTTTCTGAATTAGATCTTTAAGTGCAGTGTATGGAAGTAGCATTGTAGATAATGAAGATGGTCAGAAAATCTGCAGAAGTAGAAGAATTTTGTAGAACACTGTGCCTTATGTCTGACTGCATCCAGTATTTTCTCCCTTGTTGAATGGGTATTAATGTATTGTAGAGGACAGAGAGTGCACAGTGTGCACTGCCTAGGTGAGTTAATGGGTTAATAAAAGCCATACACTTTGCAGTATTTACACATTTTGACAGCTCAGTTTTTCTCTTTGAACACTGCACTTATTATTTTTTTATCTAGGAGTTTGAAATACTCCCTTTTAGAGTGATGCTTTCCTTTGTGAGGTTTCTAGAAAGGTCCTGCTTGGACAGTTGTTGCTCCTCCTCTTTTCCCATCCTCCCTACCTCTGGTATCTGAGAGACCATGAGATTTGGATACAGGTGGTACCACCATGCATGAGATGTTACACCAAAACATGAGGCACTGAGGCAGGTTATAGGCAGCAGTTCAGGACTCTGAAACTTGCTGTACAAAGTTTTGTACAAAGTATGGGAAGAAGGTGACATTTCAAATGGTCCTCACTTATGACAAAAAGAACAGACATAAGTTTACTGGTGACACAGAGCTTTTTATCATGCTGGAATAATTGCTTTGCACACGTTTTTGGGGAAGTTAAAACATCTGAAATCACCCACAGGGGAAAAATTTGTTTTGCAAAAGGTAGCCACCTGGGAAGTGTTTAACAAGGTCACAAATGTGTTGATAAAGAATTTGACAATACCCTTTGCATTTCAGTTGCATTATGATACTTTGAGATTGTAGTATGGTATGTTCTGCTCCACCAGACCTAACTCATAATCTGACTGGACAACAGCATGAGGAATTTTTCTTATGCTTTCTGAGTTTATCCATGTCTTTGGTTCAGATAGAGTCCCTGTGGCCTCATTAACACATCTCATTTGCACATCACCCTCACACTGGGAAATAGCTTTGTGCTGTCTGTGATAAGAGCTAATGAGAGAAAGTAACCTGGGACTTCATTACAGTCACTGTGCTAGAGAAGGCTCTCTGTGAACAGAAGGCAAGGAGGCTCTTTGGGAAAGTGCCACCTTTAGGTAAAAGGACACTGGAGGAAAAAGTTTGTTCTGAAACTTTCTGAGTTGGGCCATGCACAGAGTTGGCTTATATTTTAGTTTATTAAGAAAAAAAGAGGACAGCCTGCTAGGTGTAGGTGAAGGTCACCAGCAATCTGTATATGGAAACTCCTCTTTCTGCAGATAATAAATATTGGTAACACCTTGGCTAGACTGGCTTGCCCAGAGAGTTGTTGATCTGTACGCTGAAAATTTCTTTTACTCTTTCCATTTACACTAAATACATAGATTATGGTGATCTTATGCAGCCACAATGTTTGGATGCCTTCTCTATTAGTTTTGGCTTTTTGGCTGGGAAGGGGTTAGTTTTCTTTATAGTAGTTTGTGTGGTGTTATGTTTTGGATTTGTGATGAAAATATTGTTGATAACACACACACACAAGCCCCATATAAGCTAAGACTGAGCAGTGCTTATACAGTTTTAAGGCCTTCTCTTTGAATAGCCTGGGGGTGCACAGCAGTTGACCAGAGAGATACTCCACACCATGAGATGTTGTACTCAGCAATAAAAACCTTGGAGTAAGAAGGAGGAACTGGGGTGTTGGGAGTTACAGAGTTTATTTTCCCAAGTAACCATTACACATGGTGGAGCCCTGCTTTCCTCGAAATGGCTGAAGATCTGCTTTACAGACGGGAAATAGTGATGAATTCTTTAATTTGCTTTACTTGCGTGCATGGCTTTTGCTCTGCCTATTAGACTGTCTTTATCCACATTTTTTCTCACTTCAGGAGTGTGGCTCTGCTTTCTACGGGTTTATACGAATTAGCTTTGCAGTAGGGTCTAGGCACTGTCTGCAGGGACATGCCTGTTTGAACTACAGTCTATCCTGCAAGCAAGTTGGGATCCTACTCATTCACAAACTTCTCCTGCAACCAAAAAACAATGCCTGAGAGATGCCAGAACAAGTTATGAAAAGAAAATTACCAACTGTAAATTGTGGTAGAGATGGAATTGTCTGGAAACAGAGTAACGTTTCCAGATTTTCAGGGAGACAAGGCTAAGAAATAACTTCATTGACTTCCTGAAGGGAGTACGTTAATATATGCTGGACCTTACTAAATATACTTTAAAATGCCTTCGGTGGGCACCATTTGTCATAGAGGATCTATCTTTGCTTCAATATAAAATATAACTGGATGAAAGGAGATATCACCTGGAAGCACTTCTGAAGTTATTACTTCAAGTGAGATCAAAGCATCCAAGTGATCATGCACTTTATTGCAGAAAGTAACACTGAGCGTGAGGATATTAACTGCAGCAGGGCCAGACTCACTGCAGATGAAGAAGAAAAGGATTACCCATTATTTGTCAGAATGAGATTTTTAAAAATTTTATCTTGCTTTATTTTTGTGAGATTAAGTATTAAAGTAGTCATATTGTCATTAGCAAGGATTCACAGCAGAAGTTCTGATGTGGTGTACATTTCATTGCTCCTTTTTATGTAATTTTTAGGAGGGTAAACTTTACAAGATGGAATGAAACAGTAAAATAGACAATCGAAGATTCTGATACTTTGCTCTGCTGAACTGTATCATCATACAACTTTTAAACTTTTCAGCATAGAGTGCTTCAGTGCTCTTCAAAGTACAGAAAACAAAGACAAGATATACATATGATGCACTTTTACAAGGAACACGAATGGAGGACATACTGCTGAGTATAGCTCTTACTTTAGTACAGAGTCATCAATTTCTCTCCATGGTCTCTTCACAGCTACTGATCATTTCCTGCCCAGTCCCTGTGCTGTTCCTTCATAATCCAGCTGAGTTCAACCACAGGATTTCTTCACAATTCTCTATATGCTTTCCTCGAAAGCTGTCACAGCATTGCCATGAGAAAAAATAACAATATGTCCAAGCTAAAAAAAAAGTTCTCTAAGACACAAAGTAGCAAATAATGTTTTACATCTAAACATTCATTAGATAGACATAATTTTCTGGCATTCTCAGGTGCAATGCAGTTTTTTTTCAATTGCTTTTCACTTCATACTTCATATTTTTTTTGTCTTTGATCTCGTTAAACATGCTTTTGATCTCATTAAGCAGCAAAGCCTTCAAGCGACAAACTCGTAAGTGACAAGTACTAGTTGAAATGGAAACAGAAAGAGAAGCACAACTTTTCTCTGCCTCACCTTCCCTCCACGGAGTGTGCTGGTCTGGCTGCTTATTGGCCTATTTTGAGCTCTGCACACATATGGAAGGGGAAGGACAAAACTTACAGAGCTTTGGGTTATTAGCCAAAGATGCCAAGAAATACGAAGGGAAAGGTTTCTCTGCTCTTTCTAGAGGAGAACACAAATGAACACAAATATAGTAATTTAAACACACCTTGTTCAATAAATTAATCTGTTGTGTCACACTAGTTTTTAATTATGAATATCAGAGATATAAACTGCTATAAGTTTTTTTAATTGAAGTCTTGCTCTTCTGTGCATTGCAACTAAATAGATATACTCAAAACACCACATACAAATCCCAGTCTGGAATGAAAGAATACATAAAGCACAATGGTTGCTAAATTTGGTAAATAGGCAAACAAATAGGTGTTTCCTTCCTTCACAGCTCTTACATCTCCAGGCAAAAGTTCAAAGCCATGAATCCAAACATTTAAAGCATATTAGTCTGAAAACAAATGAGTCCTGGAAGAGTCCTGTTGAAAAACTTTTCCAAACAGAATAATCTTCAATGCCCTGCGAAACCACATGTAAAAAAATGCATAAACAATTGGGTTAAGTGTAGAATTTAGATAGCCAAACCAAACCAAAGCATCAATGAGAACTGGAGGTATCGCATAATTCATAAATGGATTGGTAGCTGTAAAGAAGAAGAATGGAGTCCAGCAGATGAGAAACACTCCCATTATTATCCCTAAAGTCTTAGCAGCTTTCTTTTCTCTGCAGAATGAAATGTGGTGCTTCATTTCAAACTGCATCTTTTTTTTGCTAATTGCATCGATGGATCTTGCCTGCTTCTTGGCTACAGAGTATATTTTCCTGTAGATGTACAGCATAACAAACCCAGGGATGTAAAAAGACACTACAGAGGCCACAATACCTGAAGTTTCGCTAAAGATGAGAAAGCATCCTCCTGCACAGTGGACATGATTATAAATCTTTTCTGCCCCTCTCAAGTTTAGATCTAAAAAGATCATCCCAAAAGCAAAAGCAGCAGGGACCATCCAGCTTATACACACCATGACCACAATGACGAAAGTATTTATCTTTGATTTGTACCTTAGAGGATCACACACAGCATAGTAACGGTCGATGGAGATGAAGGAAAGATGGAAGATAGAAGCTGTGCTCAGCATAATGTCTGTGCTTGTGTGGATCTTGCAGAAGAACTGCCCAAAATACCAGCAGTGCTCAACAGAGCGCACCATACTGCAAGGCATGACAAAGAATCCCAGCAGGAAGTCTACTGTAGCCATAGAAAGTATCAGGAAATTAGTAGGCGTGTGGAGCTGCTTGAAATGTGATATTGAGATGATAACTGTCAAATTTCCAACCAGTGTGGCCAGGATAATGCAAACCATGAAGATGTACATGGAAATACGGGTACTGTTTGACCAGCTGCTCCTTATGCAAGAGCCATTTACGGATTCACAGCACAACTGCATCCTTACTGGGGTCTCAAATTCACATAGGTGTGCAGCACAGGTACTGTTTTTCTTAATTCTGAAGTACGTATATGACTGATTTTCCATTTTCTGGATGGGAAGACCTGCAGAGAGGAAAATAAAAGGGCATTGTAAACACCTTTATTTAGTTGGATGTGTAGGAAATTCACATTTCATTTTTTATGAAGGATGAAAATATTTTACAATTATATTTAGCAGAATTACACTTTTATCATCTGACTTCCCTGGAAATGGGAATCTCCTTTGATGAAATAAACTGCATAATGGGATGTCGTCACACCAGGACAGCAGTGACTCTTCGAGGCCTGCACTGGGCTGTGCCTTGTCCAGTGGGCAGATGAAGAGCCCTTTTCAGTATTTCCTGTATCTGTTTTCAGTCCTAGTCTTCTTCATCAATATTGTCTGGAGTCCTGTATCTCACTTTGCTCTTGAAAATCCGCAGTTTTAAATTCTGAAGTTCCCTCAACTCCTTTTTCGATACATAAGTCTAAAACCTACAAGTCTAAAACAGACGTCTAAAGCTGAGGAGTCCATGCGTAACCTCTCCTCCAGCCCTGTTCTGACAGTGATGACTGAACAGACCAAGTTTTACTGGAAAATTCTTGCAGGCTTTAGCTGTAAATTGAGACGTAAGGAAAAGATCTAAGAGGAGAAAAAAACCTTTCTGCCCTTTTGCTGACAAAACAAAATGAAAGAATCTGACTAATCTGAAACATTATCTGCTCTATAAGCAAATGTTCTTTCTGTCAAGCTCTAGATTTTTCAGTGCTAGTAGTTTGGCATTGCTTGGAGAATTGATAATATTAGCCTGGTTTTAGCTAAGGCACAAACATGGAGAGAAACATTTTCAGAACATAGGCTTAGTTTGCATCTAAGGACACAAATATCACTGTCCTCTTGTGTATGTGGTAGCATGTCCCTTTTACAAGTTGCTCTTTTTATGAAAACTTTTAATGAAAGTATTTAAGCTCTTGGCAAGCAATATTTATTGTTGAAAAATGTGTTCTTCTTTGAAATAACAGAAAGATATGGTTATTGTGAGGAAAAGGAAAGATCAGTACAAATGCTATTCAGTAACACTACCATTATGATACAAAATGGTTGTCAGAAAAATACTGACATGGCAAATCAACCAGTACTGATTTAACCCATTTGCTATGGGATTTAGTTGCTTCTGGTTATTCTGGGTAGAACATAATAAAAAAAAATTATTTCTTTCCCATAGTAAACCAAATGCTACTGCAAGCACACCCTGGCACTGGAAGCTGAATGAACATAGACAAAAATCTATATCTTGCAAAACCCTGACAGCCACAACCAACATCTTGTGTTATACAGAAGGATATTGCAAGTAGGGCCAGGCAGTGGCACCCGAGTGCCAGGGACAAGGTTCACCCAAAGGGACTCTCAGGAGTAAGGGACATTTGGAGTCTGAGTATATCTATGCACTGTTTGTGCTTTTCACTTCCCCTTTTTTCCGCCCACTAATATTTAACACCATCTCTGCTCTTTTTCACCTCATTTTGATTACCACTTCATATACCTTTTCCTTCAATTTTTATCAGTCTCTTCATGTTTCTTTTCCTGCCTGTCATTCCTTCTTTCAGCACATTTGCACCCAAGGCAGAGAAAGCACAGCTGGATAAATATTTATTAACTCAAATTTTAAATTTTTACAGTAGAAAGAATTAAACACCAATTTAACTGTGTATACTGGACATCACTATAAAGGTTTTAAGCCCATTCAGATTGTAAATGTGTCACATAAATTTTGAACTTCATTTGTTCCATATAAAATGTAAAGAAATTAAAAAATTGTGGTAAAATAGTCTGTGAAGCCAATCAAAAAGAATTAACATGCTATCTGTAGTTTTCCTTAAGATTTAAAAGATTAATAAATTTTTTGTTGTTTTCTGATAGATAGACTGCTAAGATGAAAGAAATATGATCTTCCATGAAAACAGGTTCTCTTAAAAAAAATCCAGGGAAATTGTTTGGATTTTTTCTTAATAAAAGAAAGTAGAAACTCCAGCCAAAGGATGAAGCAAACTGAGATCAAGTGTGTGGATTTGCATTACATGAAAACAAAATAAATCAAAATACATGTGGCAAACTCTTCAAGTGACCTGAACTCTGAAGAAGTTTTCATGAAGAAAGCAGAATGCTTCCCTTCCATATATAATTGAAAGGTTAAAATGTAATAAAATGGAAATATGAAGAAACATACTCTTACAAACCTTTTATCCTACCTTTGTCCCTTCATGCTGGGTAGAAGTCTGCTCTTGACACTCATTTGTTTTCTGCTGGTTGAGTGGCACTTCTTCCTTTTAAAGACCATCTCAAAAGGCAGCTGAGCTTCTCCACCACCATTACAGTTCTGGGTAACACAAATTTTGAGAGAACAGGCTTTTAATCCACAGCTGGAGCAGCCTCCAGGAAGCCCCATGTTTGCTGGGGGATGTTGGAGTGCTGAATAGCATTCTTGGCTGTTTGACTCAGTAGCAGCTGTTGATGTGAATAGTAGCTCAAACTGTTTATTTTGTCACCCACATAGAGAATGAAATCGTGGTTGTAGCACTCATACTTGTTTAATGGGCCTTATTTATAGGGAAATTTAATTCATTTGAAGTAGGTTTACTTGTTTGATTGAATGTTACAGTCATAATGTGAGTGGTCCAGTATTATCTGAGCAAAGAACAAAGGACACCATGTAGTCTACCTCCTGTAAGCTTTTAAAATATAGCAAAATACATAAGTATAGGTTGGTTACAGCAACACGTAAGATTTCCTTGGAAAGGTATACTGTGGACAGAGTGACACATTGTGTATTTACCAGCCTAGTTATGATTACTGAACAAACAGGTTTAATCTAACAGCCTCACCAGTTAACAGCTATTTGCAATATGCAACTATTGAAAAAGTGTTTTAAGTAAACAGCTGTTATTGGCTGCACCAGAGTCACAGATGAGGAGCATCAATTTTTTGCTCCACAAAGAACCATAGAGCCTTTTAAAACAGTGATACTGCTGAATGTAAAAGAGCACTATTATGGTGGCCATCAGCTAACAACCAGCTAAGCTGGGTGCCTCAGGGGCATATGCAACAAGATGGGTTAAGATATTACTTCTTGCAGATTCTTTCTGATGACCTGGGTTAGCTACTTTATTATGTTATGTGCACAAAAATCGAAATGGGTGCATACAACACAGTTTTTTGGGGTTTTTTTTGAGGCTGCTCTCATAGACAGACTGGGTTTTGAACGACAAGATTCTCTTTGCTATAGCAAGAGAGTTTGGCAACTAAAAAACTGCAGAAACAACAATCAGGATGAGTGAGAAACCACTGGAGAGTGTCGAGAGGATATGTTGAGGAGAGGAGTCAGGTCCAATTTCTCAGAGCTGGGGAAAAGTGAAAAAGACATTTAAGATCCCAAATACTGATCTGTGAAAGAGGCCTTCACCCTTCTGAGATGTTTTGTGCTTCCTTGAAGCCAGGCACTTCTCTTTGAGGAGTGAAGGTTTAGGTCTTGGTAATTACTATCTTGACACATATATATTTTATAGGAAGGTAAAATTCAGGGGAACAAACCTGTGTTACCTTACTCTGTACAATTCATTGTTATAAAGAGGTGTGGCAGCTCATTACGGGCACTAAGTCCAAGGCCATCCATGCACACACACTGCTATCCCACCACACTCCATGCTCTCTGCCTCGAGTAACACAGGGCCAAAACTCAAGGGGACCATCTGGAAGGCAGCTATGCTTCAAGTGTGTGTTCCAGAGGCAGCTCCCTGGCAGCAACCTGCAGACCTCTGGGGGAGCCCCTGGGGCTGGGGAGCCTTCCCCTGCCCTGAGCAGGTCTGCCCTGCTGCAGAGGGGCAGGCAGCAGCCAGCCATGGAGAGAGGGTTTTGCTTTGCCTCCTCTTGTGCCCAGGCTGTGCATCTGGTCAGGCAGTATTTCCCTTCAGCTCCTGACTTGCAATAAAATTGTACTACAAGACCCACACACATAGGAAAGGAGTGAACCACAGATTTAGGAGGAGCTGTGAGCATGGGAATGGTGGTATTTAATGGTGTGTTGGCTGAAATGAAAGTAAAGCAGGAGGTTTTGAGATATCAAGATGATTAAGTAATTAAACAGGCCAAATTGTCAACTACTTTAGAGTGAGAAGGAACACTTTGGTAACAAGCTTTCACTCTGTTGGTGCAGAGGCTTCAAACAGGCATTTTCTTTTGCCATAATGCTGATGTAGATCATGAAAACATTCTCGACTTGCTACTTAAAATATCAAAGAGAAACATGTCAAATTCTATTTTTGTGAGAACACAAAGCACTTACAAATGGTCAGTGCTTAACAGTCTTTTGAGTCTCTAGTATAGTAAAGCAGTTATGCATCAAAATTCAAAGTAAAAACTTTTCTACAAAATTGCTGCTGCGGGTTTTTTTCTGAAAAAAAAAATATATATTTATGCAATAAGTAGTTTTCTGAGTTTTGGAAAACCAAGAAAGAGACATGTCACAATGTCTAGAATACTTTGGGTAATCGACTTTCCTTGTCTGTTTTGTCTTTAAAACATAAAGTAATTAAAATGGAAAACAGCACAGAAGGGAATGGAAATAGCACTTTTGTCAGACATCAAACTTGTTTGAAAAGTGTGTTGAAAAGTTATCATGTCCTTCTTACACCAAACTGTGGAAGGGACATTGAAAAAAGGAGGGAACAGAAAAAGACTTGAGAATGAGAACTGTTACTGTGAAAAAAATGTCAGGACAGCACTGATTTCTGCTGTGATTCATTTAGCCTGCATTTCTGTGGGTACTGTTTGGTCAATCAGCAGAAAGTTTCTCATTTTCACACAGTTAATTTTAAAAACTCTTTCTCTGTTAGGGGAAATACGGATTTATAAATACTGAAGGCTGTAAGGTGACCCTATGGCTGGAGAGGACTTTTGAAAATGTATAATTCCACTCACCATTTATGCAGTTCTCAGGAAACTAAAAGCACAGTGTTAAATAAAAATTATCTTTCTAAGTTTCCATGTTTGAAATATAGTTGGAAATGCCCCAATTACCAATAAGCTATTATTATAAAATAATTATTTCTTTATAGGGGTTAAACAAGAAGATCTGGCAACTACTAATCTGAATGCTACTTCTGCAAACTGGTGCAATTTCACTGAAGACAGTCTGAAATTAGCCCAGATTTGTACTAGAGGAATGTAGAGAAGAGATGAGATTGAGCTCCAGACATTTTCTCATGGTTTCTATTCTGAGTTTTCACTGGAAAACATCACTTTTCCTTGCCAAGTAAAACTAGCTGTTTATACAGAGTAATGCAATGTTTGTGCTCTTTCTGCAAATACAGAGCTTAGGATAAGGAGCATAAATCCAAACTCCAATGTAAATGCAAATCTCTGAGATGCACAGTAAGAGAGTAAGAGATTTCAAGAAAATAATGTTTTAATAGCAAAGCACAACACATCCATCCAAAGCCAAGAACCTATCCCTGCATAGGGTGAGGGTTTCTACATATTTGGTAACCTTGCTAAGTAATGCCATAACATGTTCCACTGCCTTCACTCAGCAGCAAAAATTTCTCAGGGCTCCCGAGGGCAGGAGCAGCCCCTTGCCTCTTGTTCCAGCAGGGTGAATGAATCCTTGGGGCCACTGCACAGAGCAGAGGCACAGGCACAGCAGGGCAGGTCCCTTGTGGCTTTCCAGTGCTTCTCTGCACCCAACCAATCCAAGGAATGAACTGCAGTAACTGACTGTAACCGCTCTGTTGATATTTGCTGGCATCTGATCACCACCGCCACAAGGAAGGCAAACACAGAGGAGAGAAGCACTGAGCAGTGAAGAGGTACCATCCCATTCTGCATCTTTATGGCTCTCTAATAACGCCACAGAAAGGAAAGAGCCATACTCTGAATTCACAGCTGTGTGTGAAAAGAGTTTTGTCCCCTAGCAATGTTTCTCTTTCAGCTATTGGGAATGAATGGCTTTCTATATCATACTTTAAATCACACTTATTGCTGTTGGTGCTATTGCTGTTCACTACAGAAAGAACTGTGCAGAATAACAACTGTTACCTTCAGTGTTAACCGTAGGAGATTCATCTTTGAAAGAAAATAATATCCCAGACTAGCAGCTCACCGTATTCCAGACTGCATGGCTCAGGGATGGTTCAGCACAGGAGTCACTTCCTCACCAGGAACCGGCGCGGGCTGCAGAGACAGCGCAGAACTGACTCATCCCACACCAATTCTCCCAACTAAGTGGCTGCATGCTTGGTCTGACTGGTTCACAGCTTGCTGGGAAAATCTCATCAACAGGATGACGTAAATCTTAAATAACCAGAAAAGATAAGCATGTCATAAATCTATTCTGACACAAGCCACTAGCATATGCAAAGATTAATCAATTTGAAGTAAGCTAAAGCCAGGCTTCTTTCATGAAAAGAGGCATGCAAAGTGAAGGAAATGTTTATTATGATCAAGGTACAGAGCTAATAGCACTGAACAGTTTTTAAAGTTGCACAATATTTCACTTCCTCCTTTCAGTTTTATGTAACGTTGACAAACTTAAACACTTTCAGTTATCTTTAAAAATTTGATTTGTCTATCCCAGACTGGATATTTTCGGAAAACTCTAAGCACAATACTTTGAGAGTGTCTGAGAACAAGACTTTTAGAAGATATTTTTTCCTTCTAATGAAAAATTTTGCTAGCCATTTATTTATGATGCTCAAGTGTTTATGTGCTTTGTAGCAGGGACTTAAGAGCTGTTGCTTTCCTATTTATATACTTCTACTATATGAGAGAGCTATACCTGCAGCTCATTGACAGCATCCCCCATCTTCAAACAGTAGTTTTAGTATTGCTGTAGAACACAAGAAGGAGCATCCTTCCAGGAAAAAAGTAATTCTAGAGAAAAGAACTGACCCACTGTGGGTCAGTTTGTGTGTGTCAGTTGGTGGCCTGCTCTGGTGGAGAGCCAGGCCTTTCAGCTCCTGCTCCCCAGAGGCTTCTCTGAGCCCCTAGTGGGACCTGTGGGGCTCAGGCTGCAGTTTCTCCCTGGGTATTTGGGGTTGGGATAAGCTTGGGAGTTAGGAAAGTATGGCACTGGCAAGGTGGCACACAAGGCTGAACAAAAAGGACAGCTCATGGTGAAATGAAAGTCTTGAAATGTCACATTCTGGTCCAGAAATGTGACTACTCTATTGGAAGCCACTGAGAGATGAAATTGCTAATAAAGATTTATATGTCAATAAATTATGACCTCTAGCTAATGGACTCTTCTCTGTTCCTTTCATAAATGCTGGATTTGACTACAGTAGACACACGCTATTTTCCCAGAAATATTGAATCTGACTTTTTCTAACAGTCCATTTGCAAGCCCAGCAGGCTGCAGATGCCAGTGCTGCTGCACTGTGGGCCATTTTTAAGGGGACAACTTGCCAGGGCCATCTTTTGCTTCTACAGTCATTTCCTGCTGCAGGAAGCAGCAATGCTGTGCATGAACATCAGTGGTATTGTGGCATTGCAGAAACAGCAACATAACAAGGGCAGAAATTACCAGTGTCAGAGGCTGTGCCCTTCTTTGCTGACCCTCTGCCGGGGAAGACATGCCTGGGCAGCCCATTTTTTCACCAGAAAAGCTTTATTTATCTCGTCAGTAGGTGCACCAATTTAATATTGAGTCACTGAAGAAGAGGTAAAGGTGCACTGAAGCCGATTTGAATTTGATTTATGACTTTTTATCAAGTTCTCACTGACTAGCTACCTCCTGTCCAATACCCATGACACTGAGAGGGAACAGATGGCAACAGAAGGTTCAGCTGTTTAAACGTCCCTCTACCAGATGCATAATTTTTGTTCATGCAGGTGAGGACTGGTGAAGAAAAAACATCTCCTTCTTCTCCTCCCTCCCTTTTTCACCCCCTATAGTCCATTTTGTTCTTATCTGCAGTTGTTACCAGTTCTCCATTGCGCTTGCAAATGTTTGCAAGTCATCAAGATCTAATGATGAGCCTTGGCAAATAAGGGAGGAATATAGGTCACAACCTTGGTGACAGAAGGGACAACGATCTATAAGAAAAGGCCCAGCAGAAGACAACTGGCATTGTAAGACCCCCTTGGCAAAGTACAGGAGTGGTTACATTAAGTTACACAACCCTCAAGTACAAGAGGTTTCTGTTTTTGATTAGTCTCATGCTGAATTTGGAAGCATTCCTGCAAACAGAGGCTAATGTTAGCATGAATAAACAACTAAAAGGCCTAGTGTAACATTAAAGATAGTCTCAGAAACTTCAACAAAATAAATGTTGAAGCCTGTTGCTAGGTAATAATGATTGATCAAACTTAAGCTTTTATGTATACACAATCCTGATACATACAGGCATTTGATACTCTTGAGGTACAGGTAATTGACATTAGTTATTAAAAGACCACACATTTTTTTTACCCACACCTGCCAAAAGCTTTCTGTCTTTCAGCCTAGCTACCAGGAAGTACCTCATTGTCAATTAATGGCCATGTTTTCACAGTTTGCTCTTCTTGTCTCTCAGTGTCAGATATATTTGATTTCTTCTTAGGAAAGAAAAATTCTTATTTTTAAAAACATGCTCCCATGAATGAATTACAATGTGTTTTCACCATTTGTTTATGGTAACTATTGCAACCAACTCGGCAAAAGAACATCTCTGAGAAAATTGGAGAAGACAACTACTAACCAGGAAGAAGATGAGAAGAAAATAAAGGCTTGTACATTTTTGGATCAGTTTTTGTACACTTTGTCGGCTGGGTGACAAGGTACTGGGAATTTTACAGGATCAGTGCACCTAACTTTTGTGACAGGATCTAAGATCATGCAATTACAATGCATTTCCTATATTGTACATATTTGTAGTAGAAATTCCCTGCTGCCAGGAGAATATCTGAACAGACAATAGAATATTTCCCTTGCAAATTTATAGTAATGAGTGGCTGCAAGAAATATTTGAATACTTTCGCAGCTTCTCATTCCTTTTTTTTTTCCAGACTGAAAGAGAAAATAACATTGTTAGTATGCAAAGTTTCTGTTTCACCAATCAGCTGTGTCTGATTCACAGCTAAACAACACTTGGTAATGTTGTCATGCTCATCTGTGGCTTCAGTAGGAGGTGTTATTTTTCTACAGTGTCAGAAGGCTAATTTTTAGAAGGCATACTGGAATTACTTCTCTGTTGGGGCTCCATGACACCTCATGGTCCATCACAGCATTCCTGTATTAGCTGTGGTAAGCCTTATAATAACTGATGCTCTTTTTACTGCTCTATGCAAATTATTTCTCTTTTTCAACTGTGCTGCCCCGATGGTGGACAGTGGCATTGCAAACACTGTCTGGATTAAGTGGGGTTATAATTCAGTTGTTGGTTCATTAGAAATTCTGCAGTTCAAACTCAGGTCATTGTCATTCTGTCTATCACTCACTCTACCTGCACTGATTCAATGTACCTAGGAACGGTGTCCCATACTGTCAGTAATTCATCCATAATAACATGAGTTGTTCATAAACATTTAACTTTTAATTACTTGGTCTAAAAGTTGCACGATGTCTGATTGTATCTCACTGTACCACATTATTTAATTTATAACTTGAGGTCATGATGACTTAAATATATGAACAAGGACATGGCTGAAGAGTCCTTCTCTCTTTAAAACTCCAGATTATTAAGATTTTGTTTCTCTGTTTTTTCTCAAGGCTTCCTTACTTTAATTCAATATGTAAAATAAAGTACATTAGATTTTACTCAAAGTTTCCCCAAAATTGTTACCAGTTTTACTTAAGTTAGCTGCAAAGTTTGGATCAAACTTGTTTAAATGGAGTATTTGTCTACCTTCATCTGAAGTCTTGCATCAATAAAATCTATTATGAACTTGTTTTTCTTTCTGTGTGGTTAGAAACACTATGGACAGGTGGATCTTGTTTGCTTTGGCCATCATCAAGGTGTAAGGAAGAAGTATTGATGTATGAAGAGCATGCTTTTCCAGCTCAGAGAAGGATGGGGCTCATTAGGATACCATCTGTAGTAGTTTTTGGGGTGGGGTCATTGATGTGAATTACTTATAAATTAATTTGACTTTTCTACTCTGGCACATCTGTCCCAGAGTCAGTAAATACTGCTGCTGTTAAAGATAAATGCCATTTGTTGCATCAGGCATTCATTACCTCTCTGCTTCTCTATTCTGAATGTTTCTGTAATTTGCATCATTTCAAATTTCCTTTTATTACAAAACCTCATATTTCTCTAAACTTCTTCTAGTCACTTGTGACCAGCAGTCACTGAGGTGAAGATCTGGTTGGTTTTCGCAACCCCTTCAGAGAATCCTCTCCCAAATGCAGGGTTCATGCTTTCAGTGTAATTTTCATCTAAGATAATTCCAAATCTGGTTTTCTCTTTATTGTACAGTGCCTTGGTCAGAAAGGGGCAAAGGCTCACTGAGTTTTAGGGAGGCGCTGTTGATTGTGGTGTAAGGCTGAAAAACACAGACACTTAGTGATTATACAGTCTGAAAAACCGGAAGGGGCAAAAGGGACAGAAAGACTTCCTCAGAAAGAATTTATTCTGCAATAAAATAACAAGCCCCATTTCATACATTGTGGTATCAGACTTCTTTCTACTGTAATCCTACCAATCTATATGATATCTTCGGGGAAACAAAATTTCTGATTAAAGGCCCATGTGACAGATCATGCATACTAAAACATAATGGCACTGGTTCAAGCTCTATTAAAAAGGCAAGCACAGCGGGTGATCATATCACTTTCTCCCAAATAAGCCAAACTGCCACAGCTGCTGAGCAGAAGTGCAATTTTGTAGAACAAGAATCATACAGGGTAACTGCTACGGCTCAGGAGGAAATTCCCCTCCTGTCTCTGGTGAGTGTGTAACTCCCAAGGAGATACTTTATGGGGAAGTCCGCAGAGGATGGGGCAGGTCCTTCTCATAAAGCCTTCCAAAAAGCGTTGCTGTTATGAGCGGTTTCGATGTGCCATGCTTGCTTTCCAAACGCCCGTCACGGAGCACCTGGTGGAAAAGAGAAAGAGTGGCACTAATTATCCACTAACAGAGTGGCAATATTGCTTAGTACTGAAAGAATAGACCCTACATGCTCAAAATTTTGATGCAACACTTTTAAAAACAGTCATGAGAGTGAAAGAAAACAGAATTCTCTCTGGCTCTGCCATAGCCTCCCCATTACAGCCTTCCCACATTTCCTTGGACCCAGAAGTCCTTAAACTTTCCTCCATCTTTGGAAAAAAAGATAATTTTCTCCAATTCATAAGAAGGTGAGAGTGAGAATAACTAATTTGTTAGGTTCTCTTTAGTTACTCGTACAAGGCAATGAAGGTTATATACATATATAGGACATATTTGAAACATTTTTTGATTTGTAGACCCCAAAACAATTTTCAGACAGGAATAGAGAATTTCAAGATACAGGCCATATGTAACTTTTCTTAGTTACTTTTTACATATCAATTTGAAATCACTGTTCACCAACTGTGAACACCTGTAACAACTTTTTTGCCTCTGGGACAAAAGGTAAGCATGTATTTGTGATGAAAATACAACATATTGTTTTAATATTAGACCATGATAATGTTTTTACTACACCAATAAATTCTTTGATGTGCGTGTTTTTACAGAAATCTCATTCAAAAAATTATGGAGGGTGAAAAATGCTTTTCAATTTCCTACCTTGTAAAAAAATCACCCTTGTTTACCCTAAAATTTTTAAGGACTTTTTCACTGTCTTCATTGTCTGCTGTAAGCTGTTAAATACATCTTCAAAATCAATTAAGATTTAATCTAGCCTATTACATAAAAATAATCAAAGGTTTATAAATGAAAACATCTTTTGGCAAAAATAAAAAAATGAAGCTCCAAATTAAAAAAAAAAAAAAAAACCTTACAAACCCCTCAAAAATCACTTTTAACATTCTTAACTGCATAGAATCTCTGCTCTTACACATAATGCTCCTAAGTAATTTTTCTCATTTGGACAATTTCTCAGTGTATTTGATTTCTTTTCCTCCTAAAATGCCCAACATCAGAAACTTGTAGAAAATAACTCTTTGAAAGTTGTGGTTTATTGATTTGCGACCTGAAGTGGGAAGGCAGATTTGCTAAAGAAAGCACTGAAGAAATTTTCAGCTCCAGGACTGGTATGTTCTCATCAGTAAAGATTGATTCAATCCATCTGTTTAAATCTGTCCCCTTGGGTTACAGTCTGCAGAACCAAAGAAAGAGGTTCTTGGATGGGACTTTGCTGCCAGACCAGTTTTCAGCACCACAGCCTAGAAAACCTTGCAACAAAGAGTTCCTGGGTGTCCCATTACCTGGAACTCCCCGGGGGCCAGCTGCACCCCACTGTACAGCACTTCTGGGAAGACGTAGCTGGTGTCAAATGTGCCACTGAGGGAGAACATCTCAAACTTGGTCTGAGCCGTCTCCACGGGCTGCCCACACGTGCTCAGGTTTGTGCTCGGGCACTTGAGTAGAGTGCAGATCTGTGAGGAGGAGGAGACAGAAAGGCAAAACATCACTTAGCTTTCAGCAGCCAAGAGCTGGATTTGGTAGCAAGTTGCCAGCATGCAGTAATGGACAATTGGTTTTGGGTGGTTGACATGTAGCCACACTCACCTCTGAAAAAGCAATTACCTGCCAATGGTATTTTATGAGAGAACCGTGAAGCCCATCAAATGCACCCAGGACATAAACTTCATCTTCCCTCTTGTTTGACATCTGGTAGACCAGATGACAGCAAAGGTCTCCTTGGCAAACAGTGTAGTTTCCAGCCTTGTGCCTGAGTTCACTGAAAGTGAATATATCCTTCCGGACAGCTCCCGAGAAAGTGTCGTTTTCCCCAGGGAATTTCTTGATGCTGGTGGCATACAAACTCCAACTGACGGCAGGAGGGTAGATGGGGGAGAGACGGGGGTGTGTGCTCAGCTCTGCTAGCAGGAGATGTCCCTCCTCCGTGGCGCTGTCGTAGTGGTAGGCGGCAGGTCCTTGCGGCGTGAACAGCCCGCTGCCTGCCGAGAGCGCCAGCAGCCCTGTTAGCCAGCGCCACACAGCACGGCTGGGCAGGGCAACACTCGCCCCCCAAGCCACACTGGTGCTGTTTGTCAGTGATACTCTTTTCATTCAATACTTTACAGAGAGTTTTGGAAGAACTTTAAAGCACAGGACAGTTAAAGTACCCATCCTAGTGTTAAAACTTAGGTTCATTTAAAAATAAATCAGAGGTCTCAGAGCAGCATATTTGACAAAGAAGGCAGTCATGGGGGTAGTTATTTTTCACTGAAGGAAACACAGGGCTGTGGCCAAAACTCAGCTCAGTCTATTTAGAGCTGGCAAAAATGTTCCTTTGTGGATTTCGTTTGCTTCAGGGAAGAGCAGCATGTCCTTTTCTCAGTTAAGATAAAAAAAATATAGGCAGTAAATAGATACTCAGAGCAAAGCAAAACATAATATCTCAGTGTCTTCAGCAGCCACAAAAAAAAGAAAAAAAAATAGAATGTTTTATTCAGTATACAAGAGGAATTCTCCTTTCAGTTTTAAACTATTAGGTTCTGATTAAAACATTTTTTTCTCCATTTAACAGTTGACTGAATATTAAACAGTAAATGCTGCCTCTAAATGAGAGACTGAAAATTTAAGTGAAACTTTGTGCTGTTTTTGAAATAAAATTTCACTTTTAAGTTATCAAAATTTAATATCATGGGCTTTCTAATTTTACCTTTTTCAGAATTTTCAACATTTTCTTACCTGAAGTTGTTTGTTACATTCAGCACCACATCACAAAGATCTTTAGTCCAATTGAAACACTTTCCCAGAGACTTCAGTATGTCTAAAACATTTTTGCCTGCCTCTGAATTTGAGAACAATTTCCCTGTTACTGAATGCAACTCACCTGTCATTGCCATGCTGGTGTTGTGAGTATTTGCTGAAAGTAAATTTACACCCACGCCCATAGCCCAGGCAGAATGAAACTCAATTGCAGTTAGAAAGGGCAGGACATTCATCCAAGCTGTTGGGAAGAGCACGGTGTCCACTTGCATCTTGCTCACCAGGACCACGGCAGGCTCATAGAAGAGGATGTCAAAGCAAGTGAAAATGCCAAACTTCCCAAAAGGAGTCTCAAAGGTGACAACTTCTGGCTCTTTTGGATAATTGAACTGAGTTTCACCTCTAAACAGATTGTACTGCAGGTAAAGAAAATGGCATATTAGAAACTGAAAATAAGGCAAGATTATTAACAGCTTTTGCATCTGAGATAGGCTGTAATGTAAAACTGGGAGTTGAGGTACCTGAGCTGGCTGGCACAGCTGGTTTGCATCTGTCCAGCTGACCCTCTCTGCACAAAAATGGGGTGGATGTGCCCCATCTACCTCCTGAAAGCAATGCCCAGCCAATTTTAGCTGCTAAACTCCAAGACCAAGGGTCAAGATATTCCTTGCAAAACACTCTAACTTGGTTAGGAATGTATCAAGGAAAAGCTAACACTCACTGAGTATGGAAAATTCTGTCAATGCTTCTTTACCATTTACTGTCATAAATGTAGCCCTCATATTTGGCAGCTGGCATGCACTCTGCAGCTGCAGTGCTCCTGGGAACAATCTGTTTGAGTGGTCAAGCAATTGCTTGGTTTTCCTTCTGGACATAAGATCTTTTAATCAAATCATCCTGGATTGGCTGTCAGTTTATAATAATGAAAAATTATTGTATAGACCATCTGAAATTGGTTCCAGAGAAAAATTTATTGATAATAAATTAGAGGTTGATGCTGAAGCTCCTCCCTACCTTGTGGTAACGAGCCACCAGCTTCCCCTGTGGGTCAAAGACAACATCCGTGTTGTACTGGTAGCGACCGTCCCTGGGGCATTTGGGATCACTGGAGTTACACGGCTTCTTGTCCCCAATATTTGCAACCACATAGATGGAGTTATTTCTGGCCATGCAGCTGAGTCGTTCCTGCACTGGTGCTGGACCAAATCTAATGTATTTTTAGTGAAAGAGAAAAGCTTTTAGAAGTTTAGGTGCCCATATGGAAGAAACACATTCAGAATTACTACTCTATTAACTGCACATTGCCAGATCTATTACTGAAAAAGTAATAGATCAAATCATAGTTTCTGTTCATTTTCTTCTCTGTTCATAGAATCATTTTAAATTGCCAGTCTCTTTTATCTCTAAAAAATGTTCTCCCTGTGTTCTTCTTTCCTGTACCCTTTACAATGTTATTTTCTGTGTGGGTAGAATTCCCAGCTAACAGGCATACAAAGATGTGGAGAGCTTCATAAAGCAAAGAGGAGAATAAATCAGTACAGAGACATAAATCTTACATAGATTAAAAACAAGTAGGTCTAAGGTCTGATTCAGAAGAAAAATTTAGCCTTTTTAATGATTGTTGTCTGCAAGCCCTTAGTAAAAAGTGGGCACAACATTTACAGAGCTCAGGACTCTTGAAATCTAGATTCATAAGTCCTCAGAAGAGAACATAAAAGCTCAGCTTAGACATGAACTCGGTCTTTTTGGTGTCCCCAGCTGACACACACTGGGACCACCTCTGTATGTAACACAGCAGACTGTGCAAGTGGCTGGATTTCCAAAAGATATTTCTTTCAGATCTAGAATAATATTTTGTGCAATTTGGTTTAGAAATCACTCAGCTACCTGAACTGAGGACTGAATCAGTTTGTTTGATCTATGCATATAACATGACAATAAATTAACTTATACTCACACGTCTTCAAGAGTGATCTGAATTGATAAAGTTGTGCACATTTTTAAAATAATTATTTTGCCTAAAATGTCCCCATTTTTGTCCTTTTGGAAGTAAAGCTGTCTCAATGCTTTTTACCTGACATTGTCTCATTACCATTTAATTAAGAACTTTTTTTGATGCATCTCATTTCTACAGTACTTGTAATTTTTTATAGATTAAAGAATTAGCAGTTCTTAGCCATTTAGTGTGAGCTGCTCAAGACTCCATGAGATAAAAGTTTGAATCACATAAATCACTGCAGAAGGAATCACCTGGAGGGGTCAGTGCAGGGAATCCAATTCACCACTGGATCAGGGATATCCTCCAGGTAGGGGTAGATGGATTCTCTTGTGAATTGCCAGCCATAGATGCCGTCTTCAGGAGTCACAATGATGTGGGCACCCTGTCACAACACGCTCTGTTTAAAGGTCACCCATCAACAGGCAGCCACGAGGCTCAGCAGGAGCAGAAAACACTGATGGACAACCCTCACAGTACCCCTTGTATACCTTCTGGGCAGCTTCCTTGATGGCCCCTTCCAAGACATCCATGTTTTTGTTCATCAGAGCCAAAGCATTGCTGGGAGACACGGGCTCCTCGGTGGGGTCTGGCAGGATGACGGCGTGCTCGTACACGGCTGCGATGAAGGTGTCAGAGGCAAGGGCTTGAAGGGCTGTGAGTGCAAACACCACAGCCACAGCAGGCAGGAGAGCCTGGGAAGGGAGCATGGCTGCAGCCTCCCAGCTTCTGGATCAACATGGGGAATATAAACCAGAGAGAAAGAGGAGGAGTAAAGACTAATAAGTTTGCTTTGGAAATAATCTTCTGTTGAGTAATCTGAGAAGGTATGCTATATTTCTGCCAGAAAGTCAAATAAACTTTTCTAGGAATTTGATCTTTCTTCCAGTATGTTTTAAATAAATGTTTTAAATCAAAGGAGAATAAAAGGCTGAGAGAGCTTGTCAGAAGCCATGTTAATCTACAAGGGGCTCCATTGGAAAGAGCACTGGCACACTTCATTTGCACATCCCTCTCCAGGCTTTTAAACCCATCTCGGGGTAAGCCCAGACTCCCCTGATTAGGACACACTACTCCATATCACCTTAGAGCACATGGCTGCCATCAGTGAAGACTTCAGCCAATGCTGAAGGCAGACCACCTGTGTGGGGTACAGCCCTCTTGCTTCAGAGTGCAGAGAATTCAGCAATGTTTGTGAGATGTGGTCCTGCCATACCTCCTGCCTTTGGCCAATGACTTATTATATTATTAATGGAGTGGGTGCCTTGAGAGTATCCTCCCCACTGGTCTCACACTGCAATATAAACTATCCCTTGAACTGTGCTGACCTCTCTGCTTAGAGCTGACAGACTTGCTTGTTTCATGAGAAAGAATTCAACAATTCAAATTTTTTTATTACTATAGTCCTTTCAAAAGGAAGTTTTTGTACAATAAGCAACTTGAAATTACTCATGGAAAGGAGGGGTTTTTTCTCGTGGAAAGATATTTTTTGTGTAGTATTTTGTAAATAGAATATTACTACTATAGTTTCAGATGATCTCTAGAAAAACCTTAGTTAGAACCTGTGGTATATCAGTGAGAGTAAAGAAACATAACCTGGCTCATCATTTACCACTTAGCAAGAAATAAAAAAAACCCTTCTTCCTCCTTGCAAAATTTTCCTCTTCACTATGTAGTGTCACCCAAAAGACTGATTCTTCTCCATCAGCACCAAGGCCTCCTCAGGAGAAGCCGCTTCATCAAGTGTGTGATTCTAAAATGTCATTGTGCTCACAGATGGCTGCAACGTCTGTGTACATGGCACAGACCTCCAGAGCAGGCAGCACCGAAAGCACAGCAGAGGCACAAGTTTTAGGAAGCCCCATGTCTGGAGCCTGAAAGTCACACAAGAGGAGGCCACAGGCAGGCAAAGGAAGGGGGATTTAAAAAGAGGAAGTCTTGCACAAAACCTTGGAATTCCCCAGGGTGGCTGAAAGCTGACACCCATGTAATTACCCTGTCCGGAAAGACTCAGTATCAAAGGCAAGGGAGCTGCCAGCATTGAGCAATTCTGCCTTACAGCAACAGCAGGGAAGTCACTGAGAAGTCACCACTGTGCAGCAGCTGAGGAAACATGTTACTTACCAGATATACAAAAACAATCAGGCATAGTACTGCTGTAGTAACACAGCTCATGGCAAGCCTGTGTCCCAGCAGGAAAACAACTTAGGGAAATCTCAGCAGAGACCAACACAGACACAATCCTGCCCAAACTCAAGGGAGTGAGGTGCAGGCATGGCTGGTGGGGGCAGGTGGCCAGGCCCCAGCATGGGTAATACCTGTGCTACCCCAGCTCAGCACAGCACAGATCCGAGTTGCAGTGATTTTGGGGGCTGCTGCACATCCTGGGGGAGCTGTCGGGCAGGCTGATGGTCTGAGCAAAACCATCAGCCCACCCACCACTCAATAACCCAGATCCGAAGATCTCTAGTCCCCAAAGGTCTTTGTAGGAAGACCGTCATGAATAGGAGCCACAATTTCTAGATTTTGCCTATTGCAATTTGCTTTCTTATGTGTGCAGATTATTCCAGCAGAAATCTTGAAGCCAAAGCTGCATGTGCGCAAAAATCACTTGTATCTGTTACCCAAGTTTCTTACCTTCTTTGGTTCTGACTCAGCAGTCAGGCAACAAAAGGGCTTTTGCTGCACTGCCCTCGAAGAAGTGTTTATTGTTATCAGTGGTTACACGCAGCCTTGTCTTTATACAGTGAGTTGGTATGTGGGTAATGGGTGGACTCGCATAGGATTGCTTTCTGTATGCTTGACTCACTTCTCACAATAACACATTTCACAATGAGAAGTGTTATGCAATCTCTATGGCAAAAAGAATTCAGTGTCATTATGGCTTCTGCCAGTCTTCTGTAGGAAAATAACTCAACATACAAATATACCTTAACCAAACCACAACAGCCTTGAACCAAATCCTGGACTCAAGGTACTCACCAGATTCAAGATTGGGATCCTACACTACCTGAACACATTTTCCATTTTCCAGAGAACCAGCATCAGCAGTGAACAAAGCTGAAGAAGCCATCTCTCAGCTCTGAGACTTTCCTGGGTACCACAGTAACTGACTCCAACAGTGGACAAGGTTTTAAGACAGTGTGGCTTTAGCAGCAATAATGCTGGGCTTCAATGAGTCAGAGCACATTGTCTGGGGCTTTTGATAAACATGTGACATAACATGACACTGTTATGTCACATGTGAGTATCTATTTACATTTGGAATCAAAAAAGGTCATATGGCACACAGCAGCGTTAATCAGTGCTGGAGTTTGGAGAGTATTTGCACTCCCAATGTCTCACCAGCCCCAGAACAGAAGTACATGGGATTGAGGACTTTGAAAGCATCATGGTAAAATTCTTTGATGGGTAAAAAACTGGCCAGATGACACTAAGTTAGGTGGAAGTGTTGATCTTCCTGAGGGTAGGAAGGGTCTACAGAGGGACATGGACAGACTTGACCAATGTACTAAGGACAGCTGCAAGGAGGTTCAAGAAGGTGAAGTGCCGAGTCCTGCACTCAGGTGACAGCAACCCCAGGCAGTGCTACAGGCTGGGGGAGAAGTGGCTCGAGAGCTGTTTGGCAGAAAGGGACTTGGGAGTGCTGGCCGGCAACCAGCTCAGTATGAGCCAGCAGTGTGCCCAGGTGGCCAAGACCAATCGCACCTGGCCTGTACAAAGAACAGTGTGGTCACCAGGACCAGGGAAGTGATCATCCACTGTACTCAGCTCTGGTGAGACTGCACCTTGAGTGCTGTGCTCCGTCCTGGAACTCTCACTTTAACAAGGGCATTGAGGTGCTGGAGCCTGTCCAGAGAAGGGCAACAAGGCTCATGAAAAGTCTAGAAAACATGTATTGTGAGGAACAGCTGAGGGAGATGAGTTTGTTTAATCTGGAGAAGGGGATGCTGAGGGGGGACCTCATTACTCTCTACAACTTCCTGCAAGGAGTTTGCAGTGAGGCGAGGGCTGGTCTCTCCTGCTGTGCCTGCAGTGAGAGGACCAGAGAGAATGACCTTAAATTGGCAGAGAGGAGATTCAGATTAGATACTAGAATTTTTTTTTCCACTGTTCAGGCCATCAGGCATTGGAATAGGTTCTGCAGGGAGGTGGTGGAGCCCCAGATATGTTTAAGAGGAGTATGGATCTGGCACTGTGTGGTTTATAGGGGTTTACAGTGGCAATGCCAAGTTTACAGTTGGACTGGATGATCTCAAAGGCCTCTTCGAACCCTACAGATTCTGTGATTCTGTGGTGAGATCAGGAATGGTAGCAGTGTGGGGAAAAGGAAGGATAAATTACACTAACAGAGGTCTCTCACCACTCTTAAGAACGCAGCCACAGAACATGCACATCTTTATACACTGATGTGCTGAAAGAAGGTCACTATGGTCCTGCAGCAGCAAAAGAACAGCGGGCACTGGAGAGAAGAGGAAGCAAAAATGTGAACAGTACCATCTCACCAGGACTAGCTGGGTTGAAATAGAATTCTAAATCCCCTAATCCCAACAGCAAATTGATCTGCAGGGCAGCACCACCCAGCATGAACAGGAAGGAGTAAAGGCCAAGGTTTATTTCACATGTATTGGTGTTACACGACTAGAAAGAAAAGAGAAGATGGGAGGGAGGAGCTGCAAGGACATACCAGGTCACTCAGTGACTTGTTTACGGTTGCAGTAACAATTCCATCACTGAATAGCATTCAGTGCAGTCAGGAGGTGTCATCAAGCTGTTTTTCTGAACTGACAACCAGAATAATTTGAGGTTTCAATTCCAAGTTTTGTTTCAAAAGAGGTTTCATAGGAATAATGATTCAAATCATATCCAGACCAAAAATGGTGGCACATTTTGTTTCAGGAGGAGTTCTTTGACTGGAGTCCTCATTCAGCTTCCATGAGGCACTGTGTTGCCATTTCTTACATTATATGCACCAGTGGCATAAAGGTTATTAAACCAAAGCAACACAAATAGGGAAAAAAGGTCAAATTGTGATAAAAGACACAAAGAAACATTAAGCATGTGTACACCCCTGCCACAAACCACATCTTTCATTGTTTTATTTACTGGTCCCATAATAATCTGCAATGAAAAATTATGCAATGCTGTTTTAATAAGAATGTATACTCTGGATTACAATTCAGGTTTTCTGAGGGTTAGAAAAATAAAAGTCCAGCAAACAGCAAAAAACCTGCTGTTTTGAACTAATGTAATACTAGTAATCTTATGATATAGAAATAGATTCTTCTCAACAAATGGCAATAATAAGATAACATTGCTGCATTATTACTAAACCAAACACATTGATGAGTTTTTGCAACTGGAAATGAGAAACATAATTGGGATTCTTGTTGTAGACAATGCTGTATCTCATCTGGACATAAGTGTATAACAGTGTATAGCTTCAGTTATGGAAATATCATGGGGAGGCTTATTGGTTGTGGGTCTTGTTTCAGATGATCTCTTTCATTCCACCGTCCAAAAAGCATCACAGCAATGACTGGTTTCATTGGTTTTCTCTTACTAATCAAGTATCCATCATTCAGGACCTGACTGAAAAAAGTGAAACAAGGAGTTTATTAGAGGATTACGCATATGAACGCATTAAGAGATCAGAAAAATATGACAAAACAGGAAGAAGGTACATCAGACCACATCTCTTACTGAAACTGGTGATTTCATTAAAAGGTATTTAATAGGTCTGATTAATTACTATGAGCAAGTTCACTTTGGCTGCTTTGAGACAGTTTATTCCACTGCTATCCCACAGATTACCTAGCATGACACAGCCCCAAGACATCTTAAAAATCTCTTTATTCTAGTATATTCCTATTCCTCAATTCCTGTGCTATATGTCAGTATGTGCAGCTTGCTTCTGAGCTTCTTTAGACCAAAGAAATTGCAGTAGCATCTCACTGTACTTAGATGTCAAACACTCAACATGCCAGCAACAGAACTGTCCCTTGAGTTTATCCCAGCATCTCTCCCAGTCACTTCTGTTTAGCTGGGCATCACTTTCCAACAGCCTTCCAACAGAAAATATAAATCTGGATGAATTTTTTCCTTTGAAAAAAGGCATGTAAGTACCTCATTGCCTGGCTCTCATTAGCCTGAAGCAAAAGAGCAGGCTATTTCACCAGGTACAGTAGCATGCCTGGAGACAGGAACTCTGTGTATTGAGAGGCCTTCACTTTTAATCTTCAACTCAATTCAAATCCATTTGTTGCTATGGCATTTTCCATTTTTGACTTTCTAGATTTTGCAGTATTCTCATTTCAAAAAGGCTGTCTGAGCAGTGGGCAGCAGAACAGGCTGTCTGCTTTCAGCTACAGCAGACTGTCACTGTAGAGCTGGTTCAGAAAGGACAGACCTGTGGATGAATGCAGATGCCACAGAGTTCCCCCAGAGAGTAGTGCTGACTGAGGATTCCAGTTATTAGGAACACTGATTTTTATCTGGTGATGTTCACCCCTGAGTACTTCTCTACACACATTACTAGACGCAGCAGGCTCATTCAGTAGCCTTAAATACAAGCCTTTTAAAGGCTGCAGTAGAGATCTCAGTGACACCTGAACTAATAGAGCTTTGAAGCCTTCCTCCCTCTCTGCTTCATTCTTTTACCAAATGAAAGACAGGTTGTCTCACATTAACCACAGTCAGCCATCAGTGTAAAGGAGGGAGTAGCAAATGCTCCCTGTTTAGCAATAGTGAGGACGTCAGCCAGAAAGGTGAGTGCCCTGCCAGGGTTGAACAGAAATATTTACAAATGCAGTGCCAGGGGAATGCCCCGCAGAATTGCAGTCCCACTGCTGCGACAAGGAGCAGTGGATTTATCCCTGTTTGCCCCTGGACCAGCCGGCACCGCTGCCTCATTCCTGCGGAGCTGGGAGCTCGCCCAGGAACAGGGAACAGACACCAGTTAAACAAACAAATCCTCCGAACAAACTGGAGAAAACTGCAGCGGTCCGGGCTATACGTAGCTGTGGACAATGTAAGAGGAAACTTTATCTAGAGGTCCGCCTACTTTCCACACCTCTCTCCTCCCAATCTACTCTTCCCAGCCCTGGACTGCACCCGCTCCCATCTCTGCTACCGCCCCATGGTGGGGGTGACCTGCGGACTTACTTGGTGAGACAGGATGCAATTTGGTGCTAAATCAGCGCGGCTGCAGAGGGAGTCTGTCGCCAGACTGTGCTCCTGCTTCTTCTCTTGTGCTTAGGGAGAGCGTGAGGAAGATTCCTGAGCATTCCAAGGGTTAACCTTGCCTGGAGAAGGCTGTGTGAAAGGTCATCCCAGCGGCCACGCAATCACTGCCGAGCAAGGAGCACATGGGAGCAGGAGTCAGGAAGTCAGAAGGCACTGACTTCTGGCACCAGCACAGAGTTGTGTTACTTATGCCGTAACAGGACACCTTTTCCTAGGGTGCAGATAGAAATTTAAAGATGCAGTGCTTTTCCTCCCCAAACAATAGAATGTTTCCCATTATTTCTACTATTTGAATTGTAGAGGGTTTCAGTATGATACTTTCACAGACTTCAATCTTGTTTTTAAAACATTCCTTTTGTTAAGCAAAACAAACCAACGTATTTTGCCTCCTACAAGTCTATTTATTTAATGATGTTGCTCAGATTAAATGTAAACAATGTTTGTAATTCAAAACAAACCTGGTGAACAAACAACAGAATTAGGAACATATAGAAATCCTAGCTGGGACACACAAAGTAATCCAGTCCACTTGCCTAAAATGCACAATCTGCACAGCCGACATCTGCACAGGTGCCAGCATGTTCCACCTGCTCCAGCTGCTCCCTCACCTCACCCAACTCCTGCTGGCACAGTCCCGATTCTTCCTCACTCTGATGTGAGCAGCCATTCAATAGGAAGACAGACGTGCTCCTGAAAAATTGCTTGTTTTGAGCATTTTTGATACAATTGTTATCAACAATTCTGTGCTAGGGAAATTTTCCACATCCTAAAAATGTGGCCAGAAAGATTAAAGCAGACTTCTCCTCCATCAAGTAGTTATCATGGTATGATAACACATTACAGTGAGCTGAAAACCTGTTTTGGGAAGGTACATGTTTTTGAGGCTTGTTTTCTTTTTCAAATGAAATTAGAATATTCAATGTTTCTGTAAATCTCGTGTTTACAAAGGTGCACATTAAGAAATGGGGTGGGAACAGTGTTGTGGAAATGGCTTCTAATACTCCACCAAGAATTTCAAATAATTAAAAACTGTGTTTCATTGAGGCATAGCCCACTGAATCCTACACCACTACAGACAGAGGAATTTATTTTTTATTGTTCCCAGTGTTAAGGCTGAGGCTATGCAAACCAAAGCTATCATACAAAAAACACATACAAAACAGCCCAGTGAAGTATTTATTTTTGCTGCAAAATCAAGTCAATAAATCAATGTGCAGTGACTATGCTGTTAGGTAAGGCAACTTGAGAAATAGAATGCCATTATAATATTAGTATCAGTAGTAATTAGCATTATTTGTGATCAATTAGTGTTACAGAAACAAGCAGATGAAATCTTGAGGGATGTGCAGTGAAATCATGTTGAAGCTTGATCTGTGTGTGGAGGGTCCTTTTCATACCACCTCCCAAAGAGTGTTACACTCAAAACTGGCTTTGATGTAGCATTCCGACTTATCAGACGTCCATCCCTTAGCACCTGGTTATGAAAAAGTAAAAGAAGCAGGAGCATCATCAAAGCAACTCTATTGTATGGCAAACACAAAGTAATATACTCATTAATGTTGAGAGCTCCAAGTGGAGCTAGCAGGGAGTCTGAGAAAAAGTACATTTCTGTGTTGAGGGAGATGTTGTTCTAGAGGATTTGGGGGAACAGGGAAGAAGAGAATTGGCAAGGTGGACTCAGTGTATGAATAGAACCAGCAAAATGAGGCAGAAATAAAGCTGCCTTGAACTCAAGGCAGAGGACAGAGGACACTGATAACAACTAAGTTGCTCTTGTGGCTTTTTGACTATTTATGTCTGAGAAATCAGGAGGGTGTCCCATTACCTGGAACTCCCCGGGGGCCAGCTGCACCCCGCTGTACAGCACTTCTGGGAAGACGTAGCTGGTGCCAAATGTGCCACTGAGGGAGAACATCTCAAACTTTGTCTGAGCCGTCTCCACGGGCTCTCCACACGTGCTCAGGTTTGTGCTCGGGCACTTGAGTAGAGTGCAGATCTGCGGGGAGGAGGAGACAACAATGTATTTAGCAAGACAGAAACACTGGTTGGAAAGCCTTCTGTCATTAAAGCTAATGTGTGTCAGAGCAGGCAAGAGTCAGGATCTTTTTCATAATCCTTGGGTGACTCCTTTTCTGTTGTAGCTTATTTTTTCACCCCCTGATCTGATTGGGAATATTTCAGACCTGCATTGCCTTAGTCTTATAATTTTATAGATTGTCTCTGATGTAAGTGCAGCCACAGCACCTTCTTTCATCTCTGATGCCCAATCCTGTCCCTTCCACTAATTCTTCCAATCTCCAGTTGTCTTATTTGAAGGTTTCTTTCCTACATGTCGTAGGTTTGTGAATGGAAATTTTAGGCAGATGAAACAAAGTCCTCCACATAGGTACGTTGTACAACTGTACCACCCAGGTCCTCTTACTGATATTATCCCATGTTGCTAATGACACTTCATTAGATGGCCTGGTCAACTGTTGGAAGTCTGAATTTGATGTTCCCTGTCCAAATCCTTGTTAATATAGCCCAAGGAGATGAAGTTGGGATCTTTTGTTACAGTTTTCTGCTAGCAATTGCAGCACACAGAGGAAAGTAGAAATCAAAATGCTGTTTCCCTTTTGTCCTGAGAGTTAATTATCCAGCTGATAAATGTTTATGATCTTCATGAGGAAATATGAAATAGGGCTAGCACTCCTGTGATTCAGGAATGATTTGAAGGATGTTGGCTGGTTTTGCCTATAGGTGACGGAGTTTTTCTATTTGTCTGGTATTGGGGGATAGAAGCACATTTGCAAAAAATCAGAAGTATTATTCCTCAGCAAATATGGTTTTATGCTGAAACGCAAATAAGTAGAGAAATAAGGAATATATTCTGAGGAAATAAAAAATACTGAGGGAAAAAGGAAAAGTGGAAATTCCCATATTCTCTTGAACTTTCAATACTGGCAGAAATTATCTGGAAACTTCTACAACCACAGAAATAAGTTTTACAACCAAACTCACCAATAACTGAATTTATTCAAGTTACCTTCCTAAAAGCATTAGATGAGCTGTTTGATGATAACACCTCCCCTCATATCCCAGAGTCTGTACCAGCTGGTACACAAAGGCCATGCTGATAGATGGAAGTAACAAAACAAAAAGTATAATCTGCTGGCACAACAACTTAATTATGAAGGTAAAGAATGCTTTCAAATATGGCTTTAAGCAAATTCAATTGGATTAGCTCACTATCTTTCCAAATATTTGATTAAAAGAGAGGAAGAGAGGATATTTCCACTAAAACTCATGAGCCATTTAAGTAAACGTCATTGCTATGATTTGGATAATGACAAAAAATTAACATCTCTGTGACTTTAACTTATCAGAGCATCTCATAAAGACGGCTATGAATAACTGATTTTTAACAGCAACTCTTTGATGAAGATACAGTGAGACCACATCTGGGGTACTGTGCCCAGACTCCTCAGTACAAGAGAGACAAGGAGCTACTCGAGAGTGTCCAGCCAAGGCCACAGAGATGATGAGGAGTCTGGAGCATCTCTCTTCATGAGGAGAGACTGAGGGAGCTGCACGGGTTAAGTCTAGAGAAGACTGAGAGGGGATCTCATCAATACATTCAAATACCTCAAAGGTGTATGCCAAGAAGATGGTGCCAGACTCTTTTCAGAGGTGCCTAGCAACAGGATAGGGAGCAATGGCCATAAAAACGCAAGAAGTTTCACCTCAACATGGGGAAGAACTTTTTTACATTTAGGGTGGTAGAGCACCAGAACAGGCTGCTCAGGGAAGTCTTGGATTCTCCCTCTCTGGAGACACTCAAAACTCACCCAGATGCTTTTCTGCGTAATCTGCTCTAGGTGACCTTGCCTTAGCAGGGGGATTGGACTATGTGATCTTCAGATGTCCCTTTCAACCCTAACTATTCTGTGATTCTGTGATACGGAGGAGACTCAGAACACTTACTGGAGATATTCACAGAAAAGAACCTAAATTTAGCAAATATTGCACACACCAAAAAATAGTGAGTGCACTCTGGGCATTTAAAAGAGGTTTAGAGACCTCTCCACTGCATTTGTTGGATTTGAAGGTAAATAGGCTTGGAAGTTTTAACAACTCCTTTCTATTACTAACACGCAGGGCACTAGGATTCCAGCATAGAAGGGAGTCATTGTCTTCTCCTTTTCCACCACAGAGCTGAAGGTTTCTCCCTGTAAATAAGCTTCCTAAAGTAAGTAACCCACTCCAAAGAATTACCTGCAGATAGTACTGTCCTTCAATAACATGAAGGCCATCGAAAGCACCCAGCACATAAACTTCATCATCTCTTTTCTCTGCCATCTTGTAGCTCAAGTGACAGCAGAGGTCTTTTTGGCAGACAGTGAAATTCCCCCCAGGCTTAGTGATCTCCGTGAAATTAAAGGGATCTTCAAATATGACTCCTGTGAATTCATGGCCATTCCGTGAGAATCTTTCAACACCTGAAGCATATGAGTTCCAGCTGACAGCAGGCGGGGCAGCAGGAGAAAGACGAGGGTGTGCATCTAGTTCAGCAATGAGGAGGCGACCATCTTCAGTTTCCATGTTGTAGTAGTATGTTCTGGCTCCAGATGGTGCATAAATGCCACTCCCTGAGGAGAGCACAAGTCAGTCCAGGAAGAATTTAAAACATTGTGTTTCCCTTCTAAGTGTCTCTATTGATAGCTTATCCACTATTCTATGCATTTTACAGTAATTTTAGTCTCATCAAAGGTGACCATTAGCAACTCAGTACACAGAGTTCATGCTTTGGCAAAGAATAACATTTATTCCCTTAGATGAGGTCTGCTCAGTATAGCCAAAGGCAGAGGATGTTTGGTTCTTTGTGTTGTGTTATGATTATATTTATGGCCTCCTCAGTTCTTTTTTCTCCTGTATGCAATAGAGTTGTCAATTCCTTTTTTCTCAGCTGATTGATGTGAAAGAACCATCTACTGATTGATACAATCCAGAACACTAGGCAAGTATCACTGGCCTGTCCTGGTGAGCAGGAGAGAGCAATTGTCCAGCCCCCTTTACACTGCTGAGAATCCTCCCCACATGGGTGATTCACATCTGACCAGTACCAAGCAACAGAGGGAAACCAAAGGTCTGTCATACCCATCACTGCAGAAGCCTATCAGCCATTTCAAATGGGAAGTCCCACGACAATACTGTGGTTGCACAGCACATTGAAGATACTGGTGTAACTGAAATATACTATTCCATAAGCTGAGCTCTAAAAAAATCAATGCTACATTCTAAAACAAAGATGTGGACTTCTTAGCAGTGTTACTACAAGAGGCCTGAACATGAGTTTTTAATGGTTTTCCGTAACCGTGTCACATACACTTATACAAATAAGTCTTTCATTTGGCCAGAATAAATGTAGCCATGTAAATGGTTTACTAATACATTTACAGTTCAGCATTCAGTCATAGACTTAGAAGTGGAGAGAAAAAGAGCCTTAAAAGCCTCAAAAATTTCTAATCAGGTATAAGGGCAGTAAGTTACTACTTGTTTAGAGAAAGGATAATCCTAAAAAGCTACAGCAAAGAAAACACTAAAAGTTTTGCTCTGTCTGGTATGAAACCAATAGGAACAGGATCCATTAGGTTTAAAATTTAGTGACTAGACTCTTCACCTTCCAGATAAATACATTACATTCCTCTGTAAAATCACTTTGTAGAACAGGGGATAAGAGATTTGTGGTTAAAAAGATTTTTAGACAGAGTGTGAATTAAATTACCTGTCATTTCTATGCTGGTGTTATGAGTATTGGCAGCTAAGACATTGACACGCATGCCCATAGCCCAGGCAGAATGAAACTCAATTGCAGTTAGAAAGGGCAGGACATTCATCCAAGCTGTTGGGAAGAGCACGGTGTCCACTTGCATCTTGCTCACCAGGACCACGGCAGGCTCATAGAAGAGGATGTCAAAGCAAGTGAAAATGCCAAACTTCCCAAAAGGAGTCTCAAAGGTGACAGCTTCTGACTCTTTTGGATAATTAAACTGGCTTTCTACCCCAAAGAGATTATACTGTAGGGGAAGGAAAATAGAGAAACCAGTTAGAGGCACTCACTAACCGTATGTCTTGGAGACATTCCCTAAAGCTGTTCAGAACAACTAGAGGAAATTTTTGACCTGTGTTGGAAGCTTTCACAGCTAGGAAATCAGGCTAAAATTCTATTATCATAGTACCCAAAATACAGAACACATATTACACATTGCCATGGCATCTAGCTAGGAAAGCAGTCAGCTGCCTTCAGGTCTGTTGGTGTCATCTGCATGAGAATAATCTCTCCACTGCCCCCACCTAGTGTATATTACTGGTGACCCAAATGCAACCAGAAGAGAAATAGAAATGTAAGAGAAGCATGGGGGATCTGGTGCCAAGAGACAGAGTTGGTGACCTTGGTGTGGAGATGCCCAGAAGCACCGGAAGTACAGAGCACCAGCATGAAGCACAAGACAGTACTGGAGACATTGCAGAGTAGAAAACAAAGGCTGTGCTGATGGGGGAAAGGCAGATGATCTCAGCCAACAGAAAAACTGAAGTTTGTGACATTCTCAGCTTTCCAACATTTTCCTTCTTCCTTCACATACATGTTTATTAGGAGTCCTTTATTAACGTCCAGGTAGTCTGGAAGTAAACACGGACACCAAACCAGAAAAGAAACTCAAGTTTACTTAACTTGTAATTCAGCACTTGGGCTATGGCAGGCTGGGGGACAGACTTGCATTATCAGTGTTTCACTTACCCAGTTTGCTCACAAATAGATATCTTGGCATTGTCTCTGAACAACCAGATAAAATACTGGGCCTAAAGTGCATGAAATAAACTGACTTCACTCTACCCACATTAGCATGATATCTGGCACATGATTCATAAACAGCTTTGATGGAACTTGCAGGTAGGCACATAATGCTGAAAGAACTTCCATCTGGTGCAAATGTTTCAATATCCTTATCTCTTTTTACACCCATCTTAGGTCCACTGTTTTGTCCAAATAATTCCCATTGTGCAAAAACTGTACCAACACAGCTTCAGAAAAAAGGTCCTGCCTCTCTGAAATCAGACTGCTCATCTACCTTGAAATACAGATGAACATTTTGAAATCCTGGAACATAAGGTGGTAGTCTAATGAAAAGAGGGCATTGACAACTGAAGCTGCTCAAGCAGCAGAATTTCCAGTAATAGCAAGTTAATGAACTGAGGAAGTCAACCAAAACCGTATGCCACTAAATTGCACCAGTGCAATCATTTTTCATTCCAGTCTGCTTTGAGAAACATGACAGCAAATGCAAATCTGGCATCAATGCTTCATAGCAAGAGAGATATTCTTTCAAATTATAAAGAGAAGCAAAGCTCCGCCAGTGGACAATGACTGGCATCTAATTCTCTTCCCAAATTGAGACATTTTGGAAGTAGTGGAAAATTATTTTCTGTCTCTCCAAGGCCACTTTACCTTGTGGTAACGAGCCACCAGTTTCCCCTGTGGGTCAAAGACAACATCCGTGTTGTACTGGTAGCGACCGTCCCTGGGGCATTTGGGATCACTGGAGTTACACGGCTTCTTGTCCCCAATATTTGCAACCACATAGATGGAGTTATTTCTGGCCATGCAGCTGAGTCGTTCCTGCACTGGTGCTGGACCAAATCTAATGTATTTTAGGGAAGGTGAAACAAAAAATTAACAAAATTGTGCTGTCAGTGGTGTCCATCCCCAGAGTGCTTGAGGTTACACCAGCAGCACTTCCAACCCTGAAGCCATGGCAGGGTAGGCAGATACACAGAGTTGCTGCAGTGCTTCCTCAGACTGCTTTCTGCACCTTGGGGTAGGTCCTGGAGGCCTCCCATTGGCCTCTGCAGGGACATGCCTGCCCATCCTCTTCAGCACCTGGAACATACTTTGCAGTAAACAGATAATCCTTGGGCTGGGAAACTGCAGGAGAGCAATCTCTGGGCAGAGGAGGACACTAGCTTGGTGTCACGCAAGCGAATATTTTAGCATCAGGCATACTGACACTTGAAGACTGCAGCTCTGGGCCCTTAACACACTAAGCAGAGTTGTGGGATAGTGCAGGTGATACAGTCAAGACAATTCAGCATTTCATTTCCTCCCATGGACAGGAGCACACAGACCTGTAACCACGGCATGAAAAGCAGTGGGTTATTAATTTTGACATATGACAGGGTCTATATGCCAGAAACTGGCAGCACCTCTGAAGCACCCATACTAGGCCATAAAGAGAGCAGCCATCCCCCTTTGTAGTGTGGCAATGCAGCTTTTCAAAGTGTGCGTGGGCCACATGAGGAGCACCTCCATGCAAGATACACATACAGCACCAAGGAATAAGGTATTCTAGACACTCATGGCAAGTGTTATATTCCAAAAAGCCACTAGTGAAACCCTGATTTGGAGCAGTGAGAAGGCATACAGATCACCTCTGCAAAACCTGTGTGATGCACTAAATAAAGACGTGCTTAGAGACACTCCACCCCACATTCCACCTTCAATGAAAGTCTTATATCTCAGCAAAACATTGCACATCCTGCACTAGTCCCCATTGTGACTCTTCTTCTTGGAAGCATTGAGTTATTATATCCTCACAGACATAACAACATGCTCTAAGCTCCTCCTCATCAAGCAGGTGTAGAAAGCTGTGGTGAAAAGGGCAGATCACAGCTGTAATTCCATGGCTGAACACTTACTGCTTGCTGTAGGAGTCTAAAGTCCAGTGCTCAGCTATAGGTTAGTTTGTCACTGCTGGAACACGCTGCTTGAGTGACAGATTATGTTCTACAGCATAGCAATAATCTTACCTTAATAATAGAAAACCAAGATTAAAAGTTTCTGGGTTTTTATCACTTAGAAGTTTGGACTTTAATTACTGACCTCATCACCTCTTGTTATCTGCTCAGAAATTAGTTCTTGGCTGTCCACAAAAATGGTTTGTGTGCTTTTGTTTCAACATGTCATTTGTAAAAGACAAACAAACAAAAAAACCCAAGAAATACTACTGTTAATAATTTACAGTAAATTCTATTCAAAATAGTTTGGAAAATTGAAAGCAGAATTAAAAGGATATTTTGGCATCAAAAAAAGACATTTCCTCAAATTTCAGTAACCCAAATTCTGTATGTTGTTTGAATTTCTCCTTAAAGCATCTAATTTAAAAGAAAATCTTAATGTTTTCCTCATTAATTAGTCATGGACATACTATATATTTAACCACATAACTACTACCATACTCAATTTCAATTTCAATTTATGTCAAAGACATTAGCAGTTCTTAGCCATTTAGTGTGAGCTGCTCAAGACTCCATGAGATAAAAGTTTGAATCACATAAATCACTGCAGAAGGAATCACCTTGAGGGGTCAGTGCAGGGAATCCAATTCACCACTGGATCAGGGATATCCTCCAGGTAGGGGTAGATGGAGTCTCTTGTGAATTGCCAGCCATAGATGCCGTCTTCAGGAGTCACAATGATGTGGGCACCCTGTCACAACACGCTCTGTTTAAACGTCACCTATCAACAGGCAGCCACGAGGCTCAGCAGGAGCAGAAAACACTGATGGACAACCCTCATAGTACCCCTTGCATACCTTCTGGGCAGCCTCCTTGATGGCCCCTTCCAAGACATCCATGTTTTTGTTCATCAGAGCCAAAGCATTGCTGGGAGACACGGGCTCCTCGGTGGGGTCTGGCAGGATGACGGCGTGCTCGTACACGGCTGCGATGAAGGTGTCAGAGGCAAGGGCTTGAAGGGCTGTGAGTGCAAACACCACAGCAGGCAGGAGAGCCTGGGAAGGGAGCATGGCTGCAGCCTCCCAGCTCCTTGAGTGCTCTGAACAAACTGCAAAAGGAACATGCACAGAAAAGAGAATGGGGACAAAGTTTACTTTGAAAGAGGGAGGAATGAACTGCAGGTCTGTTAAAGCATTACCTTGGAACCAAGTGTGACATATATGAAAGGACACAGTAAGGATGTCATAACTGAGCAAACTTAAAATGATGAGCAATGCCAAGATTAACTGGGCCAATAAAAAATAAGTCATTAAAAACATATTTAGGAAGAACAGTCCAATTTTTGTTGTTATACTTTTTTCTCTGTCACTGCTTACAAGAAGACTTTTCCCAGCTGCGAGAGGTCAGCTCTGATACCCAGGTGGATATTGCCACCAGTGGAGCTAGTCTTCTGTAAATTTTGACTGGCAAAACTCAGGGTCTTAAAAACTTCTCTATTCTAGTATATTCCTATTCCTCAATTCCTGTGCTATATGTCAGTATGTGCAGCTTGCTTCTGAGCTTCTTTAGACCAAAGAAATTGCAGTAGCATCTCACTGTACTTAGATGTCAAACACTCAACATGCCAGCAACAGAACTGTCCCTTGAGTTTATCCCAGTGTCTCTCCCAGCCACTTCTGTTTAGCTGGGCATCACTTTCCAACAGCCTTCCAACAGAAAATATAAATCTGGATGAATTTTTTCCTTTGAAAAAAGGCATGTAAGTACCTCATTGCCTGGCTCTCATTAGCCTGAAGCAAAAGAGCAGGCTATTTCACCAGGTGCAGTAGCATGCCTGCTCCTCTGCACACCTTTCCTGTCTCCAGGAACTCTGTGTATTGAGAGGCCTTCACTTTTAATCTTCAACTCAATTCAAATCCATTTGTTGCTATGGCATTTTCCATTTTTGACTTTCTAGATTTTGCAGTATTCTCATTTGAAAAAGGCTGTCTGAGCAGTGGGCAGCAGAACAGGCTGTCTGCTTTCAGCTACAGCAGACTGTCACTGTAGAGCTGGTTCAGAAAGGACAGACCTGTGGATGAATGCAGATGCCACAGAGTTCCCCCAGAGAGTAGTGCTGACTGAGGATTCCAGTTATTAGGAACACTGATTTTTATCTGGTGATGTTCACCCCTGAGTACTTCTCTACACACATTACTAGACACAGCAGGCTCATTCAGTAGCCTTAAATACAAGCCTTTTAAAGGCTGCAGTAGAGATCTCAGTGACACCTGAACTAATGGAGCTTTGAAGCCTTCCTCCCTCTCTGCTTCATTCTTTTACCAAATGAAAGACAGGTTGTCTCACATTAACCACAGTCAGCCATCAGTGTAAAGGAGGGAGTAGCAAATGCTCCCTGTTTAGCAATAGTGAGGACGTCAGCCAGAAAGGTGAGTGCCCTGCCAGGGTTGAACAGAAATATTTACAAATGCAGTGCCAGGGGAATGCCCCGCAGAATTGCAGTCCCACTGCTGAGACAAGGAGCAGTGGATTTATCCCTGTTTGCCCCTGGACCAGCCGGCACCGCTGCCTCATTCCTGCGGAGCTGGGAGCTCGCCCAGGAACAAGGAACAGACACCAGTTAAACAAACAAATCCTCCGAACAAACTGGAGAAAACTGCAGAGGTCCGGGCTAGACGTAGCTGTGGACAATGTAAGGGGAAACTTTATCTAGAGGTCCGCCTACTTTCCACACCTCTCTCCTCCCAATCTACTCTTCCCAGCCCTGGACTGCACCCGCTCCCATCTCTGCTACCGCCCCATGGTGGGGGTGACCTGCGGACTTACTTGGTGAGACAGGATGCAATTTGGTGCTAAATCAGCGCGGCTGCAGAGGGAGTCTGTCGCCAGACTGTGCTCCTGCTTCTTCTCTTGTGCTTAGGGAGAGCGTGAGGAAGACTCCTGAGCATTCCAAGGGTTAACCTTGCCTGGAGAAGGCTGTGTGAAAGGTCATCCCAGCAGCCACGCAATCACTGCCGAGCAAGGAGCACATGGGAGCAGGAGTCAGGAAGTCAGAAGGCACTGACTTCTGGCACCAGCACAGAGTTGTGTTACTTATGCCGTAACAGGACACCTTTTCCTAGGGTGCACAAATTTAAAGATACAGTGCTTTTCCTCCCCAAACAATAGAATGTTTCCCATTATTTCTACTATTTGAATTGTAGAGGGTTTCAGTATGATACTTTCACAGACTTCAATCTTGTTTTTAAAACATTCCTTTTGTTAAGCAAAACAAACCAACGTATTTTGCCTCCTACAAGTCTATTTATTTAATGATGTTGCTCAGATTAAATGTAAACAATGTTTGTAATTCAAAACAAACCTGGTGAACAAACAACTCTGATGTGAGCAACCATTCAATAGGAAGACAGACGTGCTTCTGAAAAATTGCTTGTTTTGAGCATTTTTGATACAATTGTTATCAAGAATTTTGTGCTACGGAAATTTTCCACATCCTAAAAATGTGGCCAGAAAGATTAAAGCAGACTTCTCCTCCATGAAGTAGTTATCATGGTATGATAACACATTGTAGTGTGCCAAGCTGAATAACTGTTTTTTGAAGGAGCATGTTTTCAAGGCTTGGTTTTTTTTTTCAAATGAAATTAGAATCTTCAAAGGTTTTGTAAATCTCATGTTTACAAAATGCACGTTCAGAAATGGGGTGGAAACAGAGTTATGAAAATGGCTTCTAATACTCCACCAAGAATTTCAAATAATTAAAAATTATCTTTTAATGGAGCACAGCCCACTGAATCCTACACCACTACAGACAGAGGAATTTATTTTTTATTGTTCCCAGTATTAAGGCCGAGCTTATGCCAACCAAAAGCTATTATATAAAAACCAGCCCAGTGGAATATTTATTTTTGCTGCAAAATCAAGTCAATAAATCAATGTGCAGTGATTATGCTGTTAGGTAAGGCAACTTGAGAAATAGAATGCCATTATAATATTAGTATCAGTAGTAATTAGCATTATTTGTGATCAATTAGTATTACAGAAACAAGCAGATGAAATCTTGAGGGATGTGCAGTGAAATCATGGTGAAGCTTGATCTGTGTGTGGAGGGTCCTTTTCATACCACCTCCCAAAGAGTGTTACACTCAAAACTGGCTTTGATGTAGCATTCCGACTTATCAGACGTCCATCCCTTAGCACCTGGTTATGAAAAAGTAAAAGAAGCAGGAGCATCATCAAAGCAACTCTATTGTATGGCAAACACAAAGTAATATACTCATTAATGTTGAGAGCTCCAAGTGGAGCTAGCAGGGAGTCTGAGAAAAAGTACATTTCTGTCTTGAGGGAGATGTTGTTCTAGAGGATTTGGGGGAACAGGGAAGAAGAGAATTGGCAAGGTGGACTCAGTGTATGAATAGAACCAGCAAAATGAGGCAGAAATAAAGCTGCCTTGAACTCAAGGCAGAGGACAGAGGACACTGATAACAACTAAGTTGCTCTTGTAGTGCTCTTGTGGCTTTTTGACTATTTATGTCTGAGAAATCAGGAGGGTGTCCCATTACCTGGAACTCCCCGGGGGCCAGCTGCACCCCGCTGTACAGCACTTCTGGGAAGACGTAGCTGGTGCCAAATGTGCCACTGAGGGAGAACATCTCAAACTTGGTCTGAGCCGTCTCCACGGGCTGCCCACACGTGCTCAGGTTTGTGCTTGGGTTACTTGAGCAGAGTGCAGATCTGTGGGGAGGAGGAGACAGAAAGGCAAAACATCACTTAACTTTCAGCAGCCAAGAGCTGGATTTGGTAGCAAGAAAAGCTGTCATGATGAAAAAATGCTCCAATATATCTACACATTTATTTATTATACACTCTATATAGTTCTCTGCATCTTTCTATGTATATACAAAAGATTTATAGCACACTAGAAAAAAGCCTAGCAGCAAAATTTTGAAGAATCAGTACACTGACCAGCCAAGTGAATACAAATGGCATGTTCATATTTAGTTTCTTAATTTTGTTTGATAACCAGGTGGTAGATAATCACGTCAGCACAACGGTACAAACCATTGAGCAGAAAACAGCTGTCATGTGACCATGACACAAAAACATCCCTATGAAGACAAGGAGAGATGTACATTCTTCTGTCCTTTTTGTACACACATAGAGAAACCTCCTTAGAATCATAAAATCATTTATGGTGGAAAAGACCTTTAAGATCATCAAGTCCAACCATTACCCAGCACTGCCAAACCAACCACTAAACCATGTCCCTTAGCACCACATCTACACATTCTTTAAATACCTTCAGGGATGGTAACTGAACCACTTCCCTGGACAGCCTGTTCCAATGCTTGACAATCCTTTCAGTGAAGATATTTTTCCTAGCAACCAATCTAAACCTCCCCTGGCACAACCTGAGGCCACTTCCTCATGTCCTGTCACTTGGAAATAGAGATCGACCTAACCTCCACCTTGCTACAACTTCCTTTCCAGTAGTTGCAGGGAGCAGTAAGTCTCCCCTCAGCAATAAATCCTGCCAAACCTACAACCTGCAAAACCTGAAGAGCGACTTCTGCAAGATGTGTTGCAGAAATTACAATCAATACAGAGAAGCATACATACTTACCTTGTCCTGTCCTTGCTAAGACTGCTGAGTGACCTCACCTTTAAGAGTGTTACAGCATAGGGTCAACCCAAGGTCTACACTTACAAAATGTATAACACAGAAAAGCAGATTAACACCCCTAATGAAGTCAAAATGCATTGTGAAGAAAACGAGTATTTTTGAGGGGGGCCTAAAAATTGCCTTGTCTTAAATGCCCCCAAGAAAAAAATAACACAAATGCAAACAGACTGCAAAGAGAGTATTGCAGACTTCCCACTGTTCAAATAAGAGCAGAAAACTCCTACCTGCAAATAATACTCTCCTTCAACAACATGTAGCCCATCAAAGGCACCCAGGACATAAATTTCATCTTGCTGCTTCTCTACCATCTTGTAACTCAGATGGCAACAGGGGTCCTGCTGGCAAATGGCTCAATTTCCCTCAGATTCAGTGAGTTCCGTGAAGGACAAGAGATCATGGTAAACAACCCCACTGAAAGAGTGGTTTTTTGATGGAAGTTGTTTGATCTGGCCGGCATACAATGTCCAGTTAACAGCAACAGGATAATCAGGAGAGAGACATGGGCGTGAACTCAATTCTGTCACCAGAAGGTGACCATTATCCATTTCAGTATTGTAGTAATATGCTTTTGGACCATCTGGGGCATAAATACCACTCCCTGCAAACACAAAAGACCAGAAACTTTCTAATCTGAAAGTCAATATATGGGACAGGTAAGCAATAGTCACTAATTATATATGTGCAAAATTTAAATCTAACATCTAGAAGACTGTCTTGAAACTAAGTTGAGCCTTCACAGATTGCAATCTTAACCCAATAGTTTTTTGCCATCAATGGAAAGTAGACCAAACTCTGATGTTTCATGTATTGTAGGTGAAAAGAGTCATGATTATACATGATTTAAATGACTGAAGTTATACATTTTTCCTTGAGTTTAACTGCATTAGAAATCAGTAATTCTGATTAAAATGGGTGGTAACACTGTCGAATCAAAAAGTTCTGTAAGGAAAAGATATTACCAAAATTCATGTCTTTATGCAAGTGCTTTACATAGAGAAATCTTTAAAGCCCAGAGTAAAACCTATTCATAAAGAATATCAGTTGTATGACATAGGGTTGTCAACAACTGAAAATTAAAGGAATGGCTCATATCTCCTTTTATTTGAATGGCAATGTTTAGAGCTGCATTTTAGCTGTAAGTTTCTCTCAATTCTGCAAACACACGCACACAAAATTTGTGCTTGACTTCTGACATCTGCTCAGGAAAAATCCACAGTGAAAACAAAGCCTGCAAAAAAAATGTGACACAAGGTCTCCTGACGAGAAGTACTCTTTGCAGAACTCACAAGAGCATTTCTCAGAGTTAGGGTTCCATCTAGTGGAGAAAACTAAGTTTGGGTCTTCAAATGGCCAAAACATCAATAAACATGAGGGTCAGAAGATGAAGAATAACACTCATAAACTCTCAGAACTGATTATTTAAGAAAGACTAGAGGTGGTGTAGTCAACTTAAGCATTTCCAAGTTCTTACATAGCACAATTTCTCATGTCCTAATCCTGTTGACATGAGTATGCATGCTCAAAACTGATGGGAATTCCTGCTCAGGTCAGCCCCACTACACAGATACAAATGTTGCCCATGACAACGAGGATCAGTTAGAGCACTATCACATTACCTGTCATATCTAAAGAGGAGTTGTGTGTATTTGCTGAAAGGAAGTTGACCCCCATTCCCATGGCCCATGCTGAGTGAAACTGGACTGGTGACAACAGTGGAAGGGTGATCACCCAAGCAGTTGGGAACAGAATGGTGTCAACCTGAAATCTGCTTGCCAAGACCACAGCTGGGTCATGGTAAAGTATGTCTGCGCAAGTGAAAATGCCGAAGTAGCCAAAGGACGTATTGAAAGCCACAAATCCTGGATCCTTGGGGTAATTAAACTGTTTCTCTGTCACAAAAAGGTTGTACTGCTCATGGAAAAGAAAAAGAAGAATGGAGAAAATAAAATATTAGAAAATAAATCAAACCATTCAAGTTAAGTGAACATTGAACCATTCACATAAATACTGGTAATGGAGAATATGTTTTGTGAATGTGCTATATGTTAATTACAAATAGAAGAACTCATGCCACTGCAAGAGAAGTCAACCACAATATCTGTTACTTCTGATTTATACCAGTAAAGGGGATTTGTATTTAATTAGGAAGAGTTTATTTCGGATGTTAATGTTTAAATATCTTATGTGTCACTTCCTATTGAGATGCAGTAAAAATAAAGGATTTCTTGAGTTTTACTTCTCATTTAATTATTTACTTTTAAATTCAGAACAGCGGCAGTGGCTTCCACCTGTCCTCTGACACTAGTTCTATTATGACTCTATGTAGAAATTCATTTTAGCCCAGGAAGCTGCTTCTGTTCACATCTTTAATCTCCTAAAAATCATGCACTTACTGAACATTGTAAAATTCTCTCACCTTGTGATAACGAGCCACCAGTTTCCCCTCTGAGTCAAAGACTACATTGGTATTGTACTGATAGTGGCCATCACTTGGGCACCTCGGATCACTGGAATTACATGGTTTCTTGTCTCCCATATTTGCAACAACATGGATGGAGTTATTCCTCGCCAGACAGCTCAGTCTTTCAAGCACAGGTGAGGGAGCAAACCTAATCAGCAGGGAAGGAAGACCGAAGTAAAACATCAAAACCATTCAATCCAAAAAAATTCCAGTGTTAAGACTACAGATTACCAGACTGATAAGTCCAAGTTAGTTATATCTACAAGGAGACTGAGGAATGCAGGGGCTTCCTTGCAGTGGAAGCAAATCTTCACACCTTCAAGTCTCCATTCTGCTGCCACACACCATGGGCTAATCTCAGTTCTGCTCCAGCTCTCCGTGTGGCTGGTGTGCTGAGGTAGTTTAGGATTTGTTTCTCCTGTGGTGTGTTTTGTTATCTGTCTACTGCAGCTTCAAAAAATGGTGTTATTAAGGAAAATAGAAAAAAAAGGCTACCATAACATGATTCAAAAATGCAAGTTTTAAATTGTGCAGTATCTTCTTTCAGTAGTAGCTGTTATTTTATTCACAAACATTCCTAATATTTCCATATCTTAAACGTTTTCTACAACATGCACAGAATACCCCACTGAAATGTGTGTATTTGTTTTTCTTTTAAATAAATCTCAACTTTCCTGGTATACTAACTAAAATAGAAAGAATTACAGTCAGAAAAAAATGGCAGAGAAGAATTATGAGGAAAGATGTCTGAAGCTATTTATGGCAACTACATGATGTCTTGGCTTCATTTCACAGAACTTGTTCCAAGACATTCTAAAGTATCAACAACCACTCCTAGCTGTCTTTCCCTTCAGACTGCTCCCCCATGTATAATAGGGATACCTTCCAGGATGAGCACACGGAATCCAGTCCACCTGTGGGTCTGGGATATCCTCAAGATATGGGTGTATTGTTTCCCTTGTGAAGACCCATCCGTAAATGCCATCTTCAGGAGTCACAATGATATGGGCACCCTGGTACCAACAGGCAAACAGCATTACGACAATAAAAATGGCCAGTGTTTACTCAAATGAATGTCTCTGATGAGATCATCATACCTGTCTGGCTGCTTCCTTGATGGCTGCTTCCAAAATTGCAATATTTTTCTCCATCAGCATCAAAGCCTCCTCAGGAGAAACTGGCACTTCAGTGTCCTCTGACAAGACCACGTTGTGCTCATAGACAGCTGCAACATAGGTGTCCAGGGCACAAGACCCCAGAGCAGACAGCACCAAAAGCACAGCAGAGGCACAAGTTTTAGGGAGCCCCATGTCAGGAGCCTGGAAATTGCCCAAGAGGAGGCCGCAGGCAGGCAAAAGCAGGGGGCTTTAAAAAGAGGAAGTCTTGCACAAAACCTGGGAGTTCCCCAGGATGGCTGAAAGCTGACACCTGGAGATGCAATCACCCTGCCTGGAATGTCTCACAATATCAAAGGCAAGAGAGCTGCCAGCATTGAGCAATACTGCCTTACACCATGGCAGGGAAGTCAGCACTGTGCTGCAACCAAAGAAATGCATCACCTGCCAGACCTGCGAGTCAGCCAGGCATGGCACTGCTGTAGTGACAGAGCTCAAGGCAAGCTTGTGTCCCAGCAGGGAAACAATTTTGGGAAATCTCGGCAGAGATCAGCACTGCTCAAACCTAAGGGTGCAGGCGTGGCTGTGGGAGGCAGGAAAGCAGATGATCCCGAGCTCAGTACTGCCACGCAGGTTCCTGCTCAAGGCTGCCCTGGTACAGCCAATTCTAGTCTGGCTATACCTGGCAGTGTCTCTGCTCATCATACCTTCTACAGATGTGTCAGTAGTGGCAGAGGGGTATTTAGACCTGTCACTGCAGGTGACAAGCACATGAGCACAAGCACTGCATGAGACAAGCACAGCACTTACTAGGGGGGTGGCTTAGCTTCCAACAGAAGACCCACTGCTCTGTTAGTTAGAGGGCTTGGTTAAGCCAGTCTAGTTTCTGCTGGTGATCTGGTGAAGTTCACACATTGCAGGACAGCTCAATAATTTCAGTGGCATTTGTGCCCTTTCTGGTCATCCTGGCCCCTCTCAAGTCCTAAGAGCATACATGAAGTAAGTGAACAAGTCATTGCACAAAATGAGCCAATTAAGTCTCATGTCTACAGATTTGTATCTTGCATCCAACTCTAGTCTTCTCAGCTCCTTCTCACCTGGCTCATCATCAGCACTGGCATGGTCAGTATTTCCTAATAAGTTGAGGTATACATTCCAGCTAGCATTTATTAGCAAAATAAATCTCACAATCACCAAGCTGTCTTCGTATATCATACAAACATCTGTGTGTATGTATAGCAATGTATACACCAGATGCCAAGTCTCTTTCAGGACTGAAGATCAGTTTTTTCTGTGTAGACAAGGCAACTTTTCATTCTTTCCGCCTCTCATTTTCAGGCACTCTCAAGATAACACAAGTACTGGTAGACAATAAGTATTTTAGACTCTTGTTGTCTAAGAAAATTCACAAAACTTAGGAAAAAAGTTGCTTTATTGAAAATAATATTGTGCTTAGTCATTTATAATTTCAAATTCTGTTTTTACAAGATAATGAACTTCCTTTAAAAAAGTACAGAAAATCATGGTTGCAAAATAGTAGCTTTACCCAAGAATAATGCACAGCACACACAAGTATGGAAACCAGACATTTGAAAACACATCTTTTCACATACAGTGGTGCCCTGTACATGGAACACAACTGAACAGGTTGACAGCTGAGGGTTACTCATCACTCAGGAGAACTTCCAAAAGAAAGGCAGTAAGTGTTTAGTGTTTCAAAACAGTAATGCCTCTACAATCAAACCACAAGTGGTTGTTCACTAAGGGATCATGTCCCAGCTCCAGAATAATGAAGCACTGTTAAGTCCAGTCACCTCAATACTAGGTTAAACCACAACAGCAAATGAAAGTATGTCTGGCTACGTTTCGTTGCCCATTAGACGAGTCCTTTCTTCGTTATCACCAGGAGGATTTTGCAGGCTGGAACTGGAACTGTTTGCATAAGGAAAAGATCAGGAGAGATAACACAGATTTTGTATTTTTTAGATACTTCTTTGTGATACAAACATAACAAGCAAAAAAGCACATTACATGCAAAGAGCTACATGGATCACCAGATTTGGTTCCCTACTACTGCACAGAACCATGTACTCTTCATTCCCATAATGATGCAACAGTTCAAATTGAAAGGGACCTTTAAAGGTCAGGTAGTCCAGCTACCCCGCCATGGGTAGGAACATCTCAAACTAGACAAAGTTGCTCAGAGCTATGTCCACCCTGGACCTGAATGTTTCCATGGATGAAGTATTCACTACCTCTCTTGGCAACCTGATCCAGTGTTTCACTATCCTCATCGCAAAAGATTTTTCCTCATATCTAGTCTGAATCTACCTTCTTTTAGTTGTTGGTGAGGATACTAAACAGTACTGGTCCCAAGGTAGACCCCTGAGGGACACCACTCATCACTAGTCTGTGTCTGGCTATTGAGCCATTGACCTCTGCTCTTTGCATGTGACCATCCAACCAATTTCAGCTCATAGACAGATTCCTCCTGCAGTAACCATCAGTAGAGTTTGCTCATTAATGCCATGGTCCTGCTGCTTGTATAGAATACGCATTGCCTGGTTCAGTTGTCTGTTTAGGTCAACAGGGATTTAGGAAATCATACAGACAAATTATTTAAGTGATATTTTTCTTGGTCATCTTATCATTCTTTATTAGGTTGGTAGTGAGGAAAAAATGCAAGCACAGATTTCAAAGGTTTGCTTTATATGACAGCAAGCAAAATGAAGAATAAATATCTCAGCATACCTTTTCCTTGTTGCCTCAACGATATAAAATATTCCAGTTGCAAGACCCTGAGGAAATAGCCAGTTACAACTGTAGTAATTATAACAACCCTATGCAATAGCTCAAAACTGCAACAGATATTAAAAAATGTGCAATTACTTACACTTAACAGTGGCCATCCTCCTTGAATGGCTGCGGCCCATTCAAAACCCAGCTTTTCGTTTAGAAATCCTCCCAGAATTGGACCTACAAATGCTCTGCATCAAATCAAAATCAGGTATTAACATCCCAAACAAAAAGGATAATATATCATATTATCAGAGAACTGTTTTACTGGGTTTTGTGGCCTTCTTTCATAGACTCTCACCTTTGACAACAAAGAGATTTTCTTCCACAGACTTAACTTTCCTAAAATCCACAATAAGTATGAATTTGTTGTTTGCCAAGTCCCCAGTAAATCTAATTACCTCCTCATCTGGAAACAGGATCCACATCAGAAAGCTGAATGTAGTCTTTTTTAATAGAGAGACCCCATTAAGGAACATGCTCTAAGAAAACATCTACACTAATCAATTCAATCATAAGAGAAATGCAAAGTCGCATCCCTCAAAACACGAAGTCTCCAAGACAAAGATCTGATGAATATAGGCAGCTGGGGAGGCACATTGTGACAGACATGGTCACTGCAAGGTTGAGCTGTGTGTAACTGCACTGCACCTTTATGCCTAAAAATGCAAGTGAAAAAAATTATGCAGCTGCTGTCTCTTTATGAAAGGTCTTACATGATATGGTCTGTCATGAAGAGAGGGACAAAACTGTAAAACTAGAGAGACTTCCTGGAAGCAAGTTACATTGTAAATCCAGGCTTGATAGCAGCAAAAACCTGGGGTTTAGTACCTTTATACTACTTGTGTCTGTATTGAACCCTATACCAAATAAACAGGACTGCTAGACAGCTGGAACTTGGGAAAAAAATGGTGCAAATCTGTGCCACTGAAATATACCTGCAGCCACAGAGGACTACAAGGACAGATAAAGGTATCCTATAAGTGGCTGCCAATAGGAACACTCTGTCACTTCCCACTGAGTGACAGTTCTGAAGGGTCACTCAGCCAGTAGCACCTTTCACATATTTCTGGGATGATGACCCTGAACAATAAACAGACACACTCTGCTACACTATTCTAACATAGAACTTGAAGAGAAGATTCTAACCTAAGCTATCCCAGACAAAAGGAGGAAGTGTGGAAAGTGGACAAAGGAAAACAGAATTAGTCAGGAGCAGACACCTAGCTCACTCCACGTGGGTGGACTTAGCTTTGTAAAAAATTAAGGTGCACATCTCTCTGTATTGAGCATTAGATATTTCAGTGACAAGGAAAATGACCACATTTAAGTGCAAGCAAACATCCACTTAATCACTGCAGTTTTTTGATATGCAGAACAATATGTTTCAAGAAAGACAAGTTCAGCATTGTCAAAACAAGTTTTACCTTTTGTTGGGTAAAAAACTTTGTTTTAACGTGTCTACCAGGCACCTGTCAAGCAAGAAACTTTTGAATCAAGGTCAACACAGTGACAGCCAGGTTTCCATGTGGCAATAGTGTGGAACAGCTGAACTCTCATAGCTTACAAAAAGCAGTACACTTACCCAAGGGACCACATAGCATTGAAGAGCCCAGACACCAGCCCCAGCAGACTCAGCCCTTCTTCAAATCCATTCTCACTGCAGAAAGACAGACCAGTTAGAGTAGTACAATACACACTGTGTCTCAGTCTGTAGCCTTTCCCTGTAGACTTTTTCCCTCCTTTTAATTTGCACACCACATAGTTAAAAAGCAAAAGTGTACAGTAGAATGTCTGTTTTCCCAGGACTTTCTTCTTTGCTGCCTCCCTGGAGGATTGCAGTGCTAGTCCTCATCTCTGATTTCTCCCAAGTAAGATCACACCATTGCACTAATTCCCCATGTTTCATATGGCAAGTGTGAAAGCGTGACAGGCAGCCTTTCAGAAGGAAAGACCTTGTTCCAAAAGGAATATACTAATAACAGTAAATCAACACCCTTCTACATCATTACTGAGGTATACTGAGATATACAAAGTTATACTGGGAGGATAATGACTGGGATGCTCAGTCAGAAAAAAACTAAGGCAATAGAGTATTGGAAGCATTTAAGTGTTTTGTCTTTGCCTCAAAAAGGGGCAAAAAAGCTACACTTCATATTCACCCCTGAAAAACAGTTGCAGGTTTCTAGTGTCAGTAACATGAAAGAAGGGTTGGACTGAGTTACTTACTATGCACATTGCAGGATCTCTGGAAACACTGGGATAGCACTCATGCCAAGGGAAAAGCCAATCAAAACCAACACTAGGACAAACATCCACAGCTGACTGAAAGAGACATTTACAAGAAGTTAGCTGCTGAACACACTTTCCAGTAAGGACTCCGTTTGACTGAAGGCTGATGTATCAGCTCTCCCTGACTGATCAACAAACGGTGTGTCTTGAAGCCAATACTAAGATTTGAAAAATTCAGTTCTATGCTTTAGAAAAAAAACTTTGTAAAAGAATATGGAGAACCCGTGCTCACATTACATATTTTCTTATCAAATGCAGTTCATTTTATGAAGTGCAAATAGGGAAGTGGTAGACAGATGAAGTTAACTGAGTAATGCCTATGTACAAGAACCAGACTTGGTTTGTTGCAGAAGTGAAGGATTTTGAAGTTAAAAATTTATAGCCTAATATATTACAACCAAATAGACTTAGCTAAAGAATTTTGAAGACTACTGATTTCTTTTTCTCCCCAGCTCAAATGTGTCACCGCACAAGTTTCAAATCTATGATCTTTAAAATTAGCAACCTAGGACGCATTCTGTGCAGTAACAAGTCTATTATCATCTTTAACAGAGTATCTAACCTAGGACAAAAGGACTGTGTAATTGTTTTGTAAATATAACAGAGTGTTTTGCTGTGAATTAACTTGGGAAATATGGCATTACAGCATTCAGGTGCAGTAGACATTGTCTTTACATTGCTAGTGAAAAAAAGCTATATTCTGTCACTTTTCTCAATAGGCTATATACAGAGAAAAGTAAAATCAGTACTGCTGCACTGCCATGCAAATAAACCTCATAGTTTAAAAACACTGATGAAATAGAAAAATTTGGACAATAAGACGAGAACTTTGTTTTGCTGAACAGGAAATGCCACAAAACTGTGAGGGAAGGAAAATAAATAGCAATATTCTTCCTACTGCACACATTAACATAAACACAGTAACAGTAAAAAGCAAAAGAAAAGGATCTATTTTATGAAGGTGTAAAATCTCCATTTTCAGATGCTTTCACTGCTTTACATTCACAGTCTCATGCTAGACATCAAAAAAACACCGTGTTTCATGGTCAAAAGTAGAAGTTAAAAACCAAATCTGTTTCACAGTCAGATGCTAATTACAGACTTATGGACATACATGACTATGGTTGAAAACATCATATAAGGAGACAGGCTCCTGCAGAGGCAGTACCTTTCAATGTGCAGTACAGGAGCCGGTCCTAGCATGAAAAGGCACACTGCTGTCATTAAGTCTCCAAATATCAGCAGCCACTTCCTGATGTACTGTGTAAGAAAAGGAAAAACTATGCAATATAAAATTGGGAATGTGTCATGTACATGAAGAAACAATAAATTCATGTTTCCTCATCCCAGATACAATCACTGGCAGCAGCTTAATACAGAGATTTCAAGATACTGAGCAATGGTTCTTCTCTGTTAGCAAATGTTTTAGGTCTTACTTTTCTTTAATATAAGAAATACCATGTAACACTTCACAATCATCTCTAAGTCCCTTCCAACCCAGGCCATTCCATGATTCTGTGTAATTCTCATGTACAAAGGGCATTACTAGCTTGTGTCAGGAAAAGTGTCAGAAAACTGTAACTGTCCTTCAGGCAGGCATTCAAAGTGTAGGTTTCCTTGATTGATTAGTGCCAGCTGTCAAACGGGCAGTTTTAGGTGTGCCACTGTCAAAGTCTTTCTGTGGAGCTGTTAAAAGCTAAAGTACCAGGCTAAAGGACCACAGCCAGCAGTGCTGATCTAATTTGGATATTACACTTTTTAAGAGAAAAAGTTAGTACAGCTAACCAGAACATCTTTACTTCTCTTCTCATAGGCTAATAGAATTAGATGTGGTTAAAAGCATGGATAACTGAGACATATTTTCCCACTCTTTTTTCCATATTGCCTGGAAAAAGATTGTGCTTATTCCGCTAGAAAAGCTCGGCATACTTTGGCTGCTTGTCCGATGTCCTTTACTGACTTGGACACTCTTAAATTACCCTGGACCTTGCACATAGCAGTAATGGGTGCACATGCAAGGTCTTGAAAGGCAGACCAGGTCTACATCCATTCAGTATGGGATGTTCTCCAATTTAAGCAAATGCAGAGAATGCTTTACAACCCTGCACACATAGCAGGGTAGGACTCACCGGCAGTTTGTCGCTTATGAGTCCAAGAAGGGGAGAAGACAGGGAATATGAGACTGCCAAACCAAGGAACACCAAGCCCACATAACCAGCTGGGAGTTTGAACTATGGAATGGAAGACAAATAAAAAAAAACAAACAAGACAAACCATATATGCTACATTAATTGAAGGACAATCCAAGAATTATATATTAAGTCAAAATACTGAAATGTGTGATTTTACGTATTTTACTGATACCATACAGAGGTTTTTCAAGTACTTGAAATCATCCACAGAGCTTCAGTTTCATTGCTTTCACCAACACTTTTGAGCATGGACTGGTGGAAACACCTGGCACAACTGTGCTCATATAAAGTCTGAACGATGTCAGGAGGAAACACTATGCTATGTGCCCAACATCAGGAGGCTGGATTCTAACATTAAAATCTGACACGCTTGAATCAGACACTTCAGACACTGATGTTTCGATGGATTTAGTCTTTACATCTCCAATCCTTAGTTTTATTTGCATTAGAAAAGCCTAAGTACTGTATTCATCCACTGTTAATCAGCACATCTTAAAAGTAAGTAGTGCTATAAAACTCAATTCCAACTTTTCAACCAAAGGATGATTTTTATGAGAATGAAAAGAGGCAAACACTCTGAGGCCCACATTTTCCTAATCCAAGCATACATTTTTGCATTGAAACAAAACGTGTAATGAATTAAAAGCATGTTAGTTTCTCAAATAAGTGCCTTAACTAAGAGTTAACCAAGATACTTCACGTGGCACAGACTACATAAATATTTACTATTTCCTTGCCAAATGCAAATACATGATAATAACTCTAATTTAGTGTTAGAATGCCTGCCAAGAGGGCTATAGCCCTTTCACAGCAAGTATCTGCTAGCACAGAGCAGAGAGAAAGCAGAAGGGCCATAGAAGCACACAGATTCTACAGTGGGATAATTTCAGATCCCTCCTGGGAGATGGAAGATGTACATTCACATCTCCACTGATGAGAGAGTTCAGCATCAAGTCCCCTCCACCCTGAACAAGTGCTCTAAGTACAGACTAGGCGGACAAAAAGTGAAACACTATCCCTTGGAAAAACAATTCATAAATAAAGCAAAGACCATTGCTTAATTTCACATTGGAACAGAACCTCAAACTGCTTACTTCAAATCCATTATTTTAAACACTGCTGAGAAAATAAATAAAGTAATAAATAAATAAGCATTAAAGTAAATTCAAAAATAAAAAAAAATGGCATTTGCCAGTTTAAGGAGTGAGTGAAGAAGTCAGCTGGCAGGGTACACAATTGCAATTAGTTTAATTTTAGCAATGCTGTAAGAGAATGCTGACCTGTGACATCCTTTCATGGAAAGCAAGATCTTGCATCAAGAGATGGAACACTGCCACGACTGCAGCAGGTTTCAAGAATTTGATTTCAGGAAGGAAGAAGAAGTACCCTTTTTACAAAAGCAGTTTCTATGCCCTACTCAGAGACAGTACTTTGCAGCTGAAAGATATTTAAGTGGAGAAATCCATTTTTGAAGGCATCCATTTCTCCATTCTCAAAGTTATCAAGACCCAACAGGAAGAGATAGTGCAATGGATATTGTCTTGTCAGTACTGTGGAAATTAAATTATTTGGGATTCATGCAACTAACACTTAACTAAAACAGTGTTAATTGGATAAAGCTCAATTTTGTTTAGGATATTTACACTTATAACCAGTTACTTACTATTTACGAAGTCAAGAGTTAACTGCATGTTAGCAGGACTTACCTTCTTTAGGATAAATAGCGACATTGTAGGATCAAAAAAACCCAAGCAAGCACTTAGAGAAAATATAGTGAGACAGAGTATTAAGACTTTTGGCAGAAGAATGAGCTTCCAAAAGGATTCCTTCCTAGGAATTGAATCTGTTTCAATACAAAAGGTGAAGAATTTGCATTATTTTCAGCAGCATAAGGTCATGATTGATCTTCCTGCTTTAGAAAAGAAATAGTATTTTCCTTTTTCTAGTTCTCTTACTCCTGTTGCACAACGGATGAATGTCAATAGTAGACTATTATGTGCTATACTATTTTTATAGTAAAAATCAAAATTTGATAGGTGAAGAAGAAGAGTACATAATTTAGGTTCCAAAACTGAAAATCCCCAACTTGAAAAGAACTAAAGCATGCACTAGTCCAATTATGTGAAAAAAGTATTTGCTTCTCTGCTAGCAGTTATACAATTAAATCCTCATGGATATGTCTGAGCTTGATACATGATGAACACATGCATGAACAATTCATATCCAATCAAAGATACATGCTTGTAGAGTAAGATAAAAAGGTTGCTATTTATCAGTTACGATCTGTCAGATTTTTTAAGTGACTAATTGAACTCCAGGAATCTTCTTTCAGATGTCATGGTTATGTGGCAATTTTAAGTCAGGCCCCCTTCCTGATGCTGTTTTTCCTTTAATACCTGAATGTGGTCTCAAAGTACACATAGATCTGAAAGTTCAAGCACTAGCATCCACCAGCTCAGAGCTAACATTTATGTAACATACTTTCAAATTGGCAGCAATATCATGACAATTTCAGAGACTGGGAAGGTCGGGGGGAAAACCAGCAGTAGCAACACATGAAGTTATTCTTCATGGTTTTCATATTAAATGATAAAAAAAACTTAAAGAAGCATTTCAAAGTTACTAGTTTTTTTTCTCTAGAAAAGAATAACAGAACTGTAACCTTCAAATTACAGTCTTGTGTGAGGACTTATCTTTAAACTAGCTTTCTGTCCAAGCAGGACCATCTAAAATTTAATAAATTTATGACCTCCAGCACTTCATTAAACCTCTCATTTATTAACTTTAACATTATTTCATGTTAATAAGATCCTGCACTGTTTAGTACAAATAAACACTTTTTTTTCTCCCTATAATTAGTTTTTGTCTCCACTGTTAGCTCCTCCAACACATGGAGTTTTTGTGTTTTAGGCAAAATCTGTCTCCAGGTTTTCTTCAACTAGTGGTAATGACAAACTTGTATGAAGCAGACACAACTGGTCCTTTACAAGCCCTGAATCTAAGACAAAAAAACCCACAAATATATCTCAGCTAACTTCCATACAGAGTTCCTAGTGTTTGCATGACCATGAGGAGTTGTATTCATTCCAGGCCATCTCATGAATTTAGGTTAGAATTAAACATGGGCCTGATCAAGATGACCAGCTAATTCAACTGGAGTTTTGCCCTCTGACTTGGATCAGACTCCAGAAGCTGACACTTTTTCAAAGACACTTAAACACATGAGAAGTTAAGGTGAGTGAAGGAGGCAGGTAGAAGGATGCTTACCATATTTTGGCAATATGCACATGTTCACAGGCACCAAAGCCAACACTATGCATCCCAGTGTGATGAAAGGGACCTCATAACCAAATGATTGATACAAAAAGCCACCCAAAGGTGGGCCCAGCACCAGTCCAACTCCTGTAAAAATTTCAAGGCTGCCCTAAAGGATGGAAAAGCAAGCAGAAAGGAAGTCAGTATGTTAAGAAAATACAATGCAACATTAAAAAGCAAGCCATATGTCTAAGGAGCAGCACAACATAGCCAGGGTAGTGAAAAGCAAGACATTGAATCCCTAGGACAAGTGCTAGTAGTGACCTTCACAGGGTGGGATAGCAAAAGGAATTCCACAGTTACCTGTGTGACAGCCATGATCCCTCTTGCTTTGCTAAAGGGAACCACCTGTACTTTAGAAAAGTGGTTTACCACTCTGCTGTCACCTAACAGATCTCAGTCTTGAGGCAAGGCAAATGCTCCAGTGGCAGAAAGCATCCACAGGACAACTCCGGCTGAAGGGATCACCTCTCCCACCTGCCATTACACTCCAGCCTGAAGGAAAGGATCTAAACAAACCTACTCAGATGGGTCATTATGTCATGGGATGAAGTGCATGTGCCAAGTTAAAGCTTTCTCTTCATAAACAACTGTTTGGACTCACTCCCTAGGGGTAGGAAAAAACAATGAAATTGCAATGGGGATAACTCAGACTGTTTCAGATATAATTTAATAATCTGGTATCTTTTATAAGAGACTAGTTTTTAAAAGGACAGTAATACATCTTGTGCTACAACGTCATAGCCACCACTGTCAACATCTGCCTCAACACTTAATTAATCAATGCTTAGACCACCAGTAAGAGTTGGCAGTAATAACTGTTTACAGATAAAAGTTTTGATAACTTCTAGACTCCAGAAAGATACTTCAGGGAATCATCCTCATCTTTAATTTTACTGATACAAGTCAGAGTGGTCAAATGTCCTGAAAGCAGGCAGAGTCAGCAGAAGCCAAGTTCTTTACCCTAAGTGAGCCTAGGGTTGCAGCCTTTTACTTTCCTAGCAAAGAAAATAACTAGTAACAACATATGACTAGTAAGTTTCAAGGTCTTAAGATAGATTTGAGACATTCTGAAAAACTATGACTATGTGGAATGGCCATTAACATCCAGATAAAGCTTTCACACTTTTGTTGCTCACTAACCATAAATAATATTTGATTTGTGAGACTTTGGTTCAAATAATTTACGTGATTTGGGGCTGTACCTCATTTAGTCCTTCTAAGTTAATGAAGTGGGGAGGGCATGGGGGGGAACCTGAGACATTGCAGTAGTACAGATCAGAGGACAAGATAAACCTGATACTGTAAGAGAAGTGAGATTGCTTACGTTCTGAAGTCCATACCCCCTCCCACAGAGGGATCACATTGACAGATGCTCCACTTCTCACTTCAAAAAGCCTGATGTGCCTATATTTAATAACTTCCCCATACGTTCTCTAGGGTAGTCAACAAGCAAAAGGAAGGCTGAAAACTGGTACCAAAATGGTAAGGAGAGGAAAGGTGCTTTTAGGATCTAGTACTATAAAGAAGGACAATGGAGAGCAAGGCTAAAAAAGCTGCATCCACTCCTCCAGGCTTTACAGTTTTGCCCTAGGATGCCCCTTGTTCAATCAGCTCTTTCTTCTGCTTCCTGCCTTAGAATTCACAGTAAGAACTCTCCATCATGTCCATTTAAGGACACTAAATCTACATGAATAAATATGAAAAGGTTTTATTCTCTTGCAGAACAACACACTAGAGTACCCAATATGGTAAAAACGCAAACATTTAGAGGCATCTGTCTTTTTGCAGCAGCTTTTCTAGATTTTAAACAAAGGTAGGTACCAAGCCACAGCTGTGTTACATTTCTGATTGTGGTGACCTGATTGCTGATTTCAGGTGACCTTCACCACCACATACCATTTTCAGCCATGCATCGTGGTTACTGTGCTACCATAGAAGAATTTCTTTTCTTTTCAATTCTGATTATAAAATGGGTAACTAATTCCCTTTAAGTCATTGTTACCTTACTTACCTATTTAAATTACATTTTAAAATTTTCAAACACGAAACCTTAATCTTTATTTACTGAATAAATCCAAAACATGGTTACAATATATAAACTGCTCTCCAATGAAAAGGTCAGCTAATCACTGCTGACACAACTTAGTAGGTTTTTTCTAGTTAGAAAGACATATTTTTACAGATAAATATTTATTTATAGAAGTAATTAAACAGCTTAACAACAATATTTATAAAAGCAGCAACTTTTCCAATTTTATTTAATGTTCTTAAATAAGTTCTCAACATTTGTTCACTCCTTAAAATTTAACCCAGTTATTTCTGCCAGTCTGTATTTGAACTGAAACCAGAGTATATTGAAAAATAGAAAGAGAAAGAAGCATTTTATTAAACACAAAACTTTTCTTCCTAACACCTTAAAACCCCAACTAAATAGGGTAATACCTCTGGTTGAAATGAAATGTTGATCATTAGAAATACTCCACTCCAGATTTCAAGAAATTCTAGCTCTCATCTTCTCACACATAACTTTTATCAACAGATTCGAAAAATTAAGCCAAGATTGTTTGTTTTGCATCTTTTGGTCATTTAAATCAACACTATTTGAATTAATTTATCAATTTTTTAATAAATTCAAATGGATCCTTACTGTCCATGTAGAAGTAGTCACTAAAAGTTGTACTAGTATTTTATTAGTATTTTGTCTAATGTATCTCTGAAGAGATAACTACTGCCACTAATGGTCAGCTGTCTTCAAAGCACAAGCAACTAATATATACTGCTTAATTTATATCTAAGCAGAGTTATGCTAAGACCTGAACTTGTTCTAGGATTGGGATTCTAGATTACTAACAAAGTATTACGTGACGATTTCAAATAAGCCTGCATACGAGTCAACAGATTCTCTCCTCCTGGTTTCAGGCTTCCCACTGGAAATTTGTCATATTGCTGATACTCAACTGTAAAACTGCTTTTTGAACTTACCAGGACAGTAGCTATATTAGTGGGAAATGCCTTTGCAAGGATTGAGAACGATGCTGTAATTGCTGCTGCAAAGCTTATTGCATCCATTGCTCTTACTAAAAAGCAGAAACCGATGAACATCGGTCCACTTGGCAGCTTGTCCAGCATTCTGGAAAAGAAAAACCCCAACAGTAAACTGGACCTCTTTCAGGATGGAAGAAGCCATCTACTAAAGGCCCTAGAGCATAATTTCTTACTCATTAAAGAACAGTTACAAGACACTCAATGCTTTCTATTACCTTTCTAATTTCTATTATCTTTGAATCACATCAGTGAAATAATTTAAAATCTACCAAACTATTTCTGGCAGCTTTCTCCTTTCCCCCTCTGTTTGGCAGTGAAAAGAGCATGAAAACCATAACCTGTGAAAAACTCCAATGCCACCTTTGTTGTATTTCATAGCTTTTCCAAGCACTTGTGCAAGGAGTCTGATGCAATGTGTTAGAACTAACTAATAAGAGATTCCTTCACTGTTAAAGCATTTATTTTGTTAAAATTAGTGACTTAGCTTCTTCACTTGTCAGGAAAAACTTCCCATTTAAGCCCAATATTTTTACGAAAAGAATAATTAAAACATTATGCAGAAATCATTGCTGCATTTTGACAGGCTTCTCGCTGTCCATGAATTATAGCAGTTACTGAAATCCACAGAACCTACCTCCTATGCTCTCAAAGTAGTAAACAGACTCTGAAACCTAGTGAAAGGGAGAAGTGTTCATTCTGCTTTACAAGGTGTAGATAAAAACCAAAGATGCAAGAAATTAGATAACCTAACCAACACAGAAAAGATGCCCATGAGTTTCTACTTTTGTTTTGTGTTCATCTTTTCACGTGGATGGAAGTGATCAGAAGGCAAATGCAACAAAACCAAGCAACAGAAATTACTTACCCAAACAGAATGGTCACACATCCTGAAGAAAACATCCCTGCCACAAACATGAATTTTGCTCCAATTTGTGAAAGCTGTAAATTAAATACCATTTTTACATGTTAGCATTTCAAGGAAAGATCAAACATTTTCCACATAAGTTACTGTTAGGAAATAAAAAAAAAATTATAGAAACTTTATAGCACCTGTAGCTAAAAGACTGGGAAACACTGCTCCTGCTGGTGTGCCTTCATTCAATACCAAACCTAAAAATACTCCAGTTAAGTGACTTAACTCAGTTTTAGAAAGGCAAGACAATGCTGCAGTTAACTATTTCACAGCAGCATGCTGCAGCTTCTGCAGAGCAGCAGGTTACAGCTGCATTCCTCATTATAAACAAGCAGAAAGTTTGTTTCCAAACCTCCCCTCCAGCACCATTGCTGAGGCAAGGCCAGCAATACCTGTCATGTATCTGGCTAGTGAGAGTCAATGCAAGCTGATTTTTAAGCAAATTTATCCCAACCAAAGTTTTGGTTTGGCACAAAGTTTTGGCATGGGAAGCATGGTACTTTCAGGCCTCCCCATTCATTACCAGGGAAGGACCCCACCTTTCTTCATTTCAGACTCTCTCACCAAAGTGAAGGATGATGGGAGGCATGCCATAAAGCAAACTCAGTCCCGCAACAAAGTACAACTGAACTTCTAATTCCATGCTGCAACTTCCCCTAAGGACAGCAGGTGTTTCAGACTCTTTTTTCATTCAGGCCTGGACAAAGTCTCTGCCTTTCGGCCATTATTACTAAAGCACATATTTTGCAAAGTTTCACTGAAACCCTCAGGATCTCTGATTGCTGCACTGTCCAGGTCTATTGATGCTCACTTCAGCTGTCTGCAGTGAGGATGGCACACTCGCTCTCTCCCCTGTAAAGGACTTGGTAAGGCTTGTGCCATAGCTGAATGACATTACAGGCACCAATACTTAGACTTAGTAGTAGCACTTGTGTGACACTTTAATCCACCTCAGCACCAGACAAAAGCTCTCACCATAGGGTCAGCAAAAAGGCTGTCCAACGAAAGAGAGATGATTTTGACTCTGCAGCAGTCCCAGCTCAGGGAATGACCCTAAGCAGCCCTAGCCAATAATGCATAGACAGCAGTGCTCCAGCACATAAACAAACAGTTATATAATTTATCTGTGATTTCTCCAACCTGAGAAAAATTCTGAATCTGCGGGAAAACTCAAGTTACAAGAACTGGAGACATTTCTCTCATATTACTATACAATGAAATTGAAGGGGAAACTGAGTTAAGCAGCAGAGAGTCCTAACGGGAGGAAATGTTAAAAAAAAAAAAAAGACAACATACCAGAAAAGAAGAGGTGCAGCTAACTAAAGGAAAAAACAAAACAAAAACAAAACACCTTAAGAATGTCACAAAAGGCAAAAAGAGTATGTAAGTAAGTGCAACAAATAAAATAGAAGGTAGGAGAAAGGAGGTCATAGAAAGCAAAACTGATCATCGGATTACTCTAAAGCAAACAGAGCACTTAATCAGAGAAACAAAACAGTTTAATGTCCATTGCCCTATACTACTCTCAGGAACAACAGAAGAGTACTGACAAGACTTAAGATCACATTCAGACTGACTGGTCAGACCCCAGTCACTGAAGACTGAAAACTGCAGGAGCACTACTGAAGAGACATCCCTTTTCTCAGCCTTGCAGAACTGTCTTCATGTACCAACCTATGTCATCACAGAAAAAAGTTACAGCTTCAATTATACTTACATAATTTCCCAATATTAAAGAAGTCAAGAAATTGAACAAAGCAAAACATCCAAAAATCAGGCCAACAATGGTGTTACTGGCACCTTTTTTTTCTGCCTGCAAAAAAAGATCACAACCATGGAAAGATACAGTCAAATTCTTGAGGTGAATAACATTTATGCCTTGCACATTTACATCTTTTTAACTGTCTGTTAATGCAGTTAGAAAGCAATTTCCTTTCTCAAAGGCAGTAGGGGCTCATAAGAAAACAACACAATTTAAAGACATGTTGCACTTCTAATACACAGTCAAGGGCAAAGCAATGTGAATTTGTCAGTGAACGGAAATGTGTTATTTGCTGAAGAGGTGGCCAGACTACATAAAGGTAGCTTCCACTGGTGTGCAAGGGTACTAGCTACGGAACTTTGATCCCTTGCACAGTGAGAGGGCAGTAAACAGAGGTATCTGTTATCTTCATTGTGACATGCCACCCCATAACAAGCACCAGACAATGTTTTACTGGTGGCCAAATACACTCACTTGGGCACCAGCAGTACTTAGGAATATTTAGACAAAAAGAATATTTCTTTGTAAATACTTGGTAACAATTTGGTCATGAGAGGAATGGACTCCTGCTGCAAAGGCACCATGACCATCTTTTTCATCCTACATTTAAACATTGTGTTCCTTCAATACAAGCAGAGATTTTATTTTTTTTTTCCCCTTCTTAGGTCAGCACAGTTAGCACAGTCAATGATGGCCCAGAATGAGTTAACAGAGGTAGGTATAAATAAAAAGTCATTGAGCGGCTAGGGCACGGAAATGCAAGTCAGGATATTGGCACAGTTTAATCTCAGCTCTCAGAACTATGCAACACCAAGCAAAAACCTATTTTCACTCCTCCAAGAATCCTCTGATTTCTACCTCATCTCGTAAGTTTGCTGTCTCCTCTGCAGTCACAAGGAAGATTAGCCCATGGACAAGATCCAGGTCACCATTTTATGCACTGTAGCTACACCAGCATCATGTTATCACTGAATTCTTACAACTGAAAATCTTAACTCGGAGCTTACAGCCATCCATAAATGTCCCATGGAGTTCAATATATTTCTGAAAGTTTCAACATGCAAAAAAATAAGGTAGAGAGTAGCTGACTAAGTTGTTTACCTCTGAAGGGAAAAAGGGTCCCAGGATTGAGTAGCATAACATTGAACTGAAGTTTATAGAAGCTGACGCAACTAATGTCAAAAGCTGTTCTCTGGTGAGTCGTCTTGATTCCTCACCAACTGCTTCTGACACTCCATCATCTAAAAAATACAAAAGAAAAATAATAACAAAGTATTACAGGCTGACAGAAGGGAACAATTTACGAATCAGGTTGGAAAATTAAAACCCGCCCAAAACTTGTACCCTCCCGGCTCTGAGAACGGAGTCAAGCCGCGCTGCCTTTGCCCCATGCAGGAGCGCAGACCTGGCGCGGTGCAGGTGCCGGCAGCCGCCCCTCAGCCCGCCCCGGAGGCGCTGGGGCTCCAGCCAGAGCTGCCCGCCGCTCTCCGGCCCGGCCCCGCGCCGAGCGCGCTGCACCTCAGCGGGACAGCCCCGGCCGGGACCCGTCCGCTCCCTGCGCTCCCGCTCCCGCTCCCTGCGCTCCCGCTCCCGGCCCGGCCGCAGCCCGCGGGGAGCAGCTGCCCCCGGCCCGGCCCGGCCCGGCCCGGCCCGGCCCGGCCCGGCGGAGCAACGCGGGGCGCTCGCACCTGGGGGCTGCTGTCCGCCCGCGCCGCCCGCCGCCCGGCTGCCCATGGGGACGCCGCGGCTCCTCTCGCCGCCCGTGTGGCAGCGGCCGCGGGCTCAGCGAACACCGGGGCCAGCGCCAGCCCGGCCGCCGGCACTGAGCATGCCCGGCCTGCGGGAGCGGCTGCCGCGCCCCCGGCCAGAGCCGCCGCCGGGACTGCCCGCACGGGCCGCACGGAGAGCCCGGGCTTGCCGCAGTCCCATAGCAACTTGCCGCTGCACACCTGGCCCAGGGCATGCTCACCTGGCTCAGAGCAGCCACGATACATTGGTGAGGTTGGTAGTGCAAGCAAGATCGCCGATTATTACACAGCCTCCAGCAAGCTGCAGGATTCATGAAACAGAGACACAAGGGCTTGACGACAGCGTTGTCTTAAGAATTAATAGCTGCAAACTGGCCAGAAGTAAATTCAAGCTGGAGATGAGGAAGAGGTGGTATATTCAGTGCATTTGGCACAAGTTCCTATCCACAGGGCAGGAAAAGTCAGGAAGGAGATGAGGTGTGAGCTGAGGATAACTTTCAAACATAAGCAACAGACCACTTGTTGCTTGAAAAGAAAAAAACAGTAATTACATCCTAAAAGCACTATTTTAACTAAGCTATCAGTAAGCCATCTGTCACCAGTTATAATATTAAGATGCTTAAAAACGACATTTCAGAACAAGTGTTGCCATGTACCCAACTTTAGAATCTCACATTCTACATGACAGGAAAAAGCAGAACTACTTTCTTACCACAAGATTAGGAAATTTAAAAGCTATTTAGCAACCACAAAGAAAAACAACATCATGTTCTTTTGCTGAAGCCTATTTTGACAATATATTTTGTGTGGCATATATTGCGGCTGTTGAAAAGTGCCTAAGAACTACCTTGAACTTCTACTGTCTGCCTCCAGAAAAAGCCATAAACATATATTCTTTCCATAGATATTGCCTCTTGAGCAGCCTTACCCCCTCAAAAAAAACAAAAAAAAAAAAATAGGAAGAGCACTTGCAAGTCATCACGAATCCCCTCCCAGCTCCTTGTGCATCCCTAGCCTCCTCACTGTTGCAGTGAGCTGAGAAGCAGAAAAGGCCTTGGCTCAGTGCAAGCACTGCTCAGCAGAAACTAAAACATCCCTGCATTATCAACACTGTTTACAGCACAAATCCAAATCACAGCCCCATACCAGCTACTGTGAAGACAAATAACACTACCCCCGTCAAAACCAGTACAGCTACAAATACTTGCTAACCTTTGAACCAGGACCTGTTTATTACAACAATTTATCATGTCTAATAAAAAAATATATTTTTAAAAGCATACAAACCTTTCTTGCTTATGCCACATCTGCAGCAACTTTAATTAAATGTATTTTTTCTTTCAGATTCCAAATTGTATGTAGAATTCAAGGCTTAGAGCACTAGTTCTCTATAAATACTAGACATAGAGTCAAATTCATGGCTTATGTCCACAAGGTAAAAACATATTAATGACAATTGGTTTAAGAGTAGCTTCCTTCACGGATATCCAGGACATTATGAAATGCTCAGCATGTGGGAATACATATTCCTTATTATTGCACTGTATAGTTGTAGAGATCTTAGAAGGACTTTTGCATTGCAGTCAAGAAATCCTTAGTGTGTATTTACATATTAATATTTTTTTTTGTCAGCAGATGCACACTGCTGTTGGGAAATAATTTAAAATTACTCTAATGTGACCACATGATAACCACATCCTGTGAGCGTCTAATGCAAAATCTGTGGAAGGCAACAGAAACCAGCAAGCTGTTTTGTTCAGTTATTGTGAATCAAGGCCTTAGTTAATTTCAAACTGGTATTGAAATACCATAGCTTATCCTCTCTCTGAGACTCCAGAACAATCTCTCCATAATTTCTCCAAATGCTTGAAACTTGACACTGACATCTCTCACACGTGGGTGGCGGTTCTTTTCTACATCTGGAGGCACTTGGAAATACACATCTGTCCTCTCTGGGCTGGTGAGCAGGACTTCTGTGGATATAGAACAGAACAGACTTCCAGCTTGATTTTCCACAAGACTGAGAAATCGTTTCTGTTTTGTAAGGAAAATGAGATAATTCTATCCTATGACACTGATTTATTGCACATGCCTGTGTTTTGCATCTCTAGAGATAGAAATCAGATGAGAGTAAGTTTTTGCAAGGATTGTTCAGAACTGAAATTCAGAACTTATTGTTCAGAGTTTAGCAGTGTCATGGACCTCTCTTGGGAGTTTGTAATACCTGATACTTTCATCTGCCTACATAGCTGCCTTACCACACTGTGCCACTGTCTGAACTGCTCATTACTCAGCTCCTGAGTCTTCACAGTTTACAATATGGCACTTAAACTACCCTTGAAGTCTGATATTTTGATGAAAATATGGGTTGTGGTTGCCAGGGTGAGCACAAGGGAAAGGTAAAGGTTACCAGAGCAACAGACAGGACAGAAATAGATGATGGGAAAAAGGAGCAGAAAGAGGATGGCTGAGACAAGAGTGAACCATTATAGCCTCACTGCACTACTGCTCTTCTGAGAAAGTCCTCAAGTTCAGTTCCTGTTTTGATCAGAGTGGAAAAAAAGAGGAAGGCTGCCAGCCTGGAAAGGGAGACAGTCAGGGAGAGTCAAGGCAAGCACAAAGGGTAGTAGCTATAACCAAAGGATTTTTAAATATATGCAGCAAGATGGTGAATCCAAATGGATCACTCAGAACAGCAGGCTGGAGATAATCAAAATCCTTGAATGCCATGTGGCAGCAGCTTGTCTTCCTCTCTCCACATCCAAGTTTATAGGTAGCATGTCATGTTATTTATAATTTTGAGAGGACCAAGTTCCTCTGCTGGGGCTGGCTGCTCAGTGAAGCTGCAGGTCAGCATCTTCGCTGACACCACCTCAGGCCTTTAGAACCCAGGCAGGCTCTTGCCCTGCATCTGGCAGCTTCTTATTTTCTAGCACTCTGGTTACACCACTCACCCAAACCTCAAGTGCACTAGAAGTACTTTTAGCACAGGACTGCAGTCCTTGGCTTAAACATGTCCTTCCCCATGGCTGTATGCCAGCATTTGAACTGCAGGGTGCTCAATGAACATAACTCCAAGGGAAAAAGCAGAGCTTAAGAAACTAGCTACTGCTTCTAGGAGTATGGACAGAAAGGTGGAGCAGGTGGAGTAGTGCACACAGCATGCAGAACACCCACATGAACACTGAGCTCACACTCTGCAGTGGAGTGGACCTTCTAACAGGATCACACAATTCCATCAATTATTATACACAAATACAGACCCCTACTAGGCTACATCAACATTTCCACACAGAGTTCAGTGCCAACGAAAACCTCCTCTCTGCACATACATAACTTTTATCTCAGCACAGCTTTGTTCTCTTGCAACTGTGCTAGGAAAACTGCTTTTCAATGTTCTGCTGCTAGAATATTAGACTATACTTTGACTGTTATTATCATTTTTACTGTAATACAAACCCTTCAAATGCACATACTTCCACCTCCTAGGCTGAACATATGTAGCACTTCCTGGAGATAGTGATGTGTCTTAGGCTGCTTACAGACTTCTTATCTTTTCAAGACCTTTAGGGGAGATAATGGTATATTGTTCCACTCAGTACAACAACTACTCTAGAGATTAGGTGCCTTTGGGGCTTTTCAAGGGCACAAGAAGATTAAATGACGGGTGGATATAGGGAAAAAACTTTCTCCCCTGAAGAGACTGAAAAAAAGTGGGCAGTATTATTTGTGTGTGCTTGCACAGTGTCCATTTCCTACCTGTATTTAGCCTACATCCTGCTGCTTGGCAACACCAGGAAGACCAAGGAAGAACCTATTGAGGAAAAGGTGACTGACAATGCTGGTGATAAATGAGTTTGATTGCATTAGACACAAACCATGGCTATCAATATTTGTTACCTATTTCCTTGGTAACATCTTTTTACATAGTGCCCAACAGTCAAGTCATACAGTCGGAAGCAGCTGGCATGGACAAAGCCCCGTGTCAGGCTGACAGCATCCGAGCAAGGAACATGTTGCAGTGTGGTGGCCATGCTGACCTCTCCAGCAGCCGAATCACCTGTGCATGTGTGGCAGGAACAGGGGTGGGCAGTCCCACTTGTGAGGTGTCTGAGCTACAGCTCGGTGCTGTGACCCGCTGGCAGAGGGGGGAATTCGGCTGTGTTCCCCATGCTCCTCATCTCTTGGCCACCAGTGACACAGGGACAGTGCCAGGTGAGGCCAGCCCGCATTGGCAGCGCCAGGAGCACCTCGTGGCCTAGGGAAGCAGCCCAGGTGACTGCTGGCTGTGACCACCCCCAGGTGACTCCTGTCCAGCTGGAGTCACTGTTGGTTTTACCCCCAGAGGCTGCTTCCCCACATCAAATGGATACTTTAGGCACTTAAGTGGTTTTTCCATTAAATGAACAATGTTCCTTTTTAAGGAACCTGATGGGTGATAGCTTTCCTTCGGGGATTTAATTTGCACCATTCTTTCCCTGGAAAATAGCAAACCGACTTTTTCTTGCGAGGCTTTATTTAATCCTCCTTGAAGAAGGGCGCTGCTGTGGCTGCAGGCGTCAGTCGTTAATAAGAGCAGAGGCACCTCCCATACAGTGTTTGTTTGATAAAGCCAGTTTGCACTTATTGCTTATAGCTGTTCCCTTTCATCCTTTAATTTCTGTCTCAAACCCCTTCCCAACTCTTGGTTTCAAATCCACGCGAATCTCCCTCTCGCCCGTGGTCACGGGGCGGGCACGCTGACGAGCAGGCACCGCGGCGGGCAGTCCCGGCGCGCGCGCGCACGCGCGGAGGCCGGGGTCCTGTGGCGCTATAAGAGCGCGCGGCGGCGGGCCCGCCCTCTCTCTGTGCAGCGGCGCGCGGCGGTGCCGGGTGAGTGTCCGCGATGGCGCCGGGGCCCGGCCGGGCGGGATCCCCCCGGCCCTCGGGGCATCGCGGCGGGAGCGGGCCGGGCGGGGGCCCCGGGGCGGCCGGCGCCGCTCACCGGGGCGGCCTGTGTCTGTATTTGCAGTAGGAACCCAGGCGGGGACCGCACCCACCGAGAGCGCCATGGCCGAGGAAGGGTGAGCAGGGCCGGGGCCGTCGGGGGCGGCGGGCGGACGGGCCGGGTCGCTGCGTTGTGCCTCGGGCTTGGGAGCTCCGGCTGTGCCGTGTGTGCAGGCGCCGGGGCGGTGCTGTTGCGTGCTTCCTGCAGGCCGCAGGCCGGGAGATGGGCACGGGGTGCGCCTGGCAGGGCCGCTGTGCACATGGCGTCCTCTCCTCCCTAAAGGAGCACGGAGGCAGCATGGCCCGGTGGCTCGCCAGGAGGATATAATGCCTTGGCTTCCTTCAAGTTCGTTCTTTGTCAGTTACTCCTTTGGCTTAGTTCTTTAACTTGCTTTTCTTCTGTACTTTTTAAATGGCCAGATGCTTGCAGGTGAAGGGGAAGCTTTTGCTTTTAATTGTAAGATGTTGGCACGATCAGAACATGGTGTGTCTTCTCTTTAGCATTACTGCTGGAGGTGTAATGGATGTTAACACCGCTCTGCAAGAAGTGCTGAAGACCGCACTTATCCATGACGGCCTTGCTCGCGGTATCCGTGAAGCAGCCAAAGCCTTGGACAAGTAAGTGTGGTGTTACCAGTTTCTGTGCTGTGAATAGTAAAACTGGCTGAGACCTTTTGATGAAGTATGTTGAACACCTGCAGTTGCCATTTTGTCCAGGAGTTCACTTTAAAACTTGCACAAGACTATTTTCTGCCAGTAATTTTTGTCTTTTGTAAACTCTATATTGGGGTCTTAAAGGGGAATCTTAAAGTACAGAAGCTAAATTCGATGATTCAAGAACAACAGCATCTGGTGTATTAGGTTCTGATATTTTGTGACCCCAGGGCTATTGAGTGTTCAGGTGGGTGTATGGGTTTTGTGAAGAAAATGGAATGGTGCTTGCTGTATGTAGCTAGGAAAATGTCAGGCTCAAGGGCCTTGTGTTTTAAGAAGTGGCAAAAAATGGCCTTCTCAAAACTTTAAGATTTTAACCAGTTTCATATGTATTTCAGACTTAACCTGGAAGAGTTGGTTTCATTTTTATTAAAAAGCACTGAATTCATAGCTTTCTTATACTTTTTTTTTGGCATGTTGCAACAGTAAATAAATTTTCAGGGTGCAATATGGAAACAATGTTAAACTTCTGTGTCAGTCATGGGGTAATCAGTTATGGTCTTTGGTAGGGCAAAGTATATCTGTGTATATATATGCATACATATAGGCAGGCATACACACCTGTGTTTATATGCAAATTCATACTTTCCTTGCAGGAAAAAGCTGCTTAAATGCAGAGCTACAGTGTTTGGGTGATGACTTCAGTTAGTCGGATACCCCTTCACTCGTCCTGTGAGTGATAACTGCTGTCTGACAAACCTGTATGCAGAAACCTCTGGGACAGGGCACTGAACAGGGGCTGAGAAATACAACTTAGGTGACTGACAGCCAGTTTGTATGAGTTCCGCTTGAGTTCAGCTGCAGCTTCATAAACTCTGTTACAAGGATGATGCGTGGGCAGGGTTTGTACACATTGTGTGTGATAGTTCTTGCTTGGAAAAGTTTCTGGTGTTCTGGTGACACTCCTGATGAAGAGAGTCTTTCTAGGGAAGACTGACTTTATTTACAGAGATCACATTGCATTAGGTTAAGCATAGAAGACCTACTCAGCTCTCTCTGTTGTCAGGTATCCTTTGGTATCTTAACATTGTACCACAGTATACAAAGATCCTAATTAGAATTGGGGCCCTGTCATAACAGCTTCTCTGAACGTAAGTAGAAAAGATTGTTCTGAAGCACTTATAACACCTTAAAGTGGAAATGCAAGCTTTTAGTAGTTACAATTCTAATGTTAAATTACTGTAGTCTGTGGTAAATAACAAAAAGCAACTTCTGACGTGGTTGCTTTGTAACAATGACAGTTCCTTACATAACCTGGTATTTATGCAGTCATTAGACCTTTTTCCAGTTGCTGAGAATTTATTTAGTGGGATTTTTAGAAGCTTTCAAAACAGGAATAGAATCTGAGGATAAATCTAACAATAGATTTATGTGAATAGCCCATTTTGTATATATGGAAAACATAAAAAGTGACAACATCAAAAGTATATTTAGTATTTCAAAAGCTAATAATATCTCATAACCAAAAATTAGAACTTAGGAAATCGTTCTCCAGCAATGCATGTACTGAATTCAGTTGCTTCCAGTTTTGCATATCAAGAAATTTCAAGTAGTGTCTGAAGTAACATCTGTCCTCATTTTTTTTTAGACGCCAAGCCCATCTCTGTGTTCTGGCTTCAAATTGTGATGAGCCCACATATGTAAAATTAGTGGAAGCACTCTGTGCAGAACATCAGATCAACTTAATAAAGGTATGTGTTAACTTGAGACAAAAGTTTGGAACACACTGCTTGTTTCAGCGTGTAGAGAGCTGAACCTTCAGAACACTGCTGTAATTGTGTATGGCTTAGCTAGGTAGAACTGCCCTTAGCAGCAGATTGTTCTAGTTCTGTGTGATTGCTGTTCTGCCACAGTGCAAAACCTGTGGATGTAAATGGCAAGGGGCTGTGCACTGGTTATTTTGCACAGTTAAAGTGAGTTCTGGGGTCTTGTATAGTAAGAAACAGAATTACTGCTGGGAGTGGGATGCCGGAGCAGCATCCCAGTGACTCCAGGGAGGCTCAAGCTGTACGATGATGATACTTTGGCTCCCTCTACTGATGCCTGTGAGGAAAGCAGCCATCCGTTACCCAAAGCTTCTGACAGTACAGCAGCTTCTGGGCTTGACCCAGCCGTGCCAGAAATGGCAAGTTCTAATGTGATGTGATGCTCTGCACAGGTTGATGACAACAAGAAGCTGGGCGAATGGGTGGGTCTCTGCAAGATCGACAGAGAAGGAAAACCTCGCAAAGTGGTGGGCTGCAGTTGTGTGGTTGTCAAAGTAAGATTGCTAGTTATGTCTTATTTCTTGACTTCTGAAAATAAGTAATAAACCAAAGCAATTGTTTCATATTGTTGAGAGTGAAGATAAGATGCTTTTGTGTTTTATATTCTCTATCAAGTTTATTTACTCATACACATTTTGTGAGTTAATGCTTGTTTCCTCCAAGTATCTATGCCTACCTACCAGTAATCATTAAAAGGAAAGGCCTGCCTAGAAGATAGGAAGCTTTGCTTCAGAAAAAAAATGCCAGTTCAATGTTTCCGCTCAACTTGAAAATGTTTTGCGGAGCTTATTTCACACTAACACTGGCAAAGTAAAGCCACAGTACGAGCCTTGAAGACTTTGTGGTCTCTGAGGTCCCAAGAGATGGCTACATCTTCACAATCGAGACTAGTGCCTTCTGCATGCATTTTCTTAATTATGCTACTTTTTCACATACTCTACGCGAGGTTCTTTAAGCAGAAAGATTTTGTTCGCGTCCCTGTCAATGGGTGTTACATTTGAATGAAATGAATAGTCTTATTAAAGAACAAGGGAAAAACTGGCAAATTTCTTGAGCTCACTTGTGTGGAATTTTGGAAAATTGTGAAAAAGTGTCAGAATCCCGTTTGTCCTTGTAAAAATAGTTTTTAAAATTTGGGATGGGTCTATATGTTAATAATGGGTTATTTTGTGTTACAGGACTATGGCAAGGAATCTCAGGCCAAAGATGTCATCGAAGAGTACTTCAAGTGCAAGAAATGAATGACAAATAAATTTTGAACCAGTCTAGTGTACGTGTGATTAATAATTGGATGTCTGGGACAGTTCTTTGGAGTTGCAAAGGATAGCATCAAAAGATGCAAGAACTTTGCAGATGTTGGTGTAGTTTATTAGTATTCTAACTGTGTCCATTTGCTAAAAAAAATTGTGGGGATCCCTGCCATTCCTATTTTCCTGTTCCTACCCCAGAAGTTACCAGGTAGAATATGGCACAGATTCAAGTTGCAATAATGCAGACAGCTAAATACTGTCCTTGCTTGGTAGTGCTTTGGTTTGTGTTTCTAGGATTCTGAGTAACTTGTCTAAAGTATTGCATCTGTGATAAAATTTGGGTCCCTCTTCTGAGACAAATGAGAATAGCCTTAAATGTTTCCCAACTGTGTCTGAGATGTTGCAGGATTTCTGTAGATGGTTTCTTGAATTATTCAGGGAACTTTATGGATACAAGATGTATTTGACTTGTTCCTCTGTCTCAAACTGTGGGTGATGGCATCTTGTGACTAGTACTGTCATGCACTTAAAGGTCTGATTCTGTAATTCTCAGTAGGTGTTGGGTAGCCAAGTAGATAAGTTTTTGCTTGCTCAGACGAGGCAGTGTTGAACTCCTAACTTGTCCAGTGTTTTGGTTTCTGTAGTTAATTGTTCAGAACTTCTGTTTTTGTCTCTTTTTTGGAAGCAGCAGGTTCAGACTGGAAGGTATGATTTGTTTGTCTCCCTCCTGCAAGTTGTTTTATATGTCTTATATTTTCTGCAGAGTAGCTCTAAAGTGGAGTGAGTCATAAGAAATTGCCCTATTATGGTGATGTGTAAGATACGAATGTGAATATATGGGGCTGAGCACCTGTGGCTGAGGAGATAGGAATGTTTATCTGTTTTCAGGCTCTTCAACTTAAATTTTCATTATGATTTGTAAACCCTCTTGTGATATCCCTAGGCATAAATGTAAGACTGAAAGCAGGCATCTTCTCCATATGGGCTCAGATGCACTTGTCTTACAGCTCTTTAGGCTCCTCAGGGGTCTCTTAGTTTTGACCCTGTCCCAGCTTTATAGTAGCTAGGTCTGGTTGACTTGGGTTGTTTAAGAGGTTTCTGTATTTTTGAGGTGTACTCAATGAAGTCACCTGTTCAAATCTGCAAGGTTTGTGTCCTTTTGTTAAACTTCATGCATGTTTTCAGAAAACAGACCTTAAGGTACTGGAGTTTGTCCAAAGGAGGATGGCAAATCTTGTGAAGGGTGTGGGAGCCAGTGAGGAAGCTGGGGTTTAGCCTGGAGGAGGCTCAGGGGAGACCTTGCCATTCTCTTCAGCCGTCTGAAAGGAGGTTGTAATGAGGTGGAAGTCTCTTCTCTGAAATAGCAAGTTGCAGGTTAAGGGAAAATGGCCAGGGGTGGTTTAGACTTGAGTATTAGGAAATACGGTCAAGCATTGGAGCAGGGGGGGTCAGGCACTCGTGGAGGCAGTTAATAGGCTTGTAGGTGTGACACTTCAGAGCATGGTTTAGTGCTGGGCTTGGTGATGCTTGGTTTGCTATTGGACTCCATGAGCTTTTCCAGCCTAATTTATTCCATGATTTAATTCATACATGTTAAGCCTGCAAGCAAGTTGAAAAGGGTCCAGCTCACACAGACTATTAAGGTTTACAAAATACTCATTTAACACATCTTAACTTGGTGTGAGAAAAATAGCATCATCAAAGTATTTTTTATGCTTGATTTATGCCAGTGGAATGGCAACATTAGCAGTAGCTGGGTTATATTTCCTCTGAATAACTATGAAGGGATTCAAGTAAGGGGAGCTGCAGTTTACAAGCAAGTTTGTTAGTGTTTCTTTTGCTGCAGTGGAATGACACCTCAGTAAATGTTCAGGAATGTTTCTTTTTTTAATATCACCATTTTACATAGCAGTATTAATACTAGGGAATGACATCTTTTCATGCCAAGTTTTTTTTTCATTGGAATAGAATCAACACTTTCTAAGTATTGCCAGAAGGAATTGGGTTGAAATCCAAATTTTATCAAAATGCTTAGGTATCAAATTAGGGCTTTTCCAGGAAATGAAACATTACAGGAAGTGACCTTGGAACCTAGGCAGGGTAAGCATTGGAGAACTGATTAGGTTTGCTTTAGGCTTTTTACTCAAGATTATCCCTAGTGTCTGATTTATTTTCAAAAGTTTTCTGAGAACCAAATTCCACCCAAGGTTTCTGATTTACCTTGATATTTAGTAATAGTTCATTTGATTTTTCTAAATTGGTTGAGGCAAATAAGTGATTACTAGTCCCTCGTACTGCATCACTTAGGCAAATGTTTCTCTGAGGCCTCTTTTGTAGACTAAAGAGATGCAATATCTTCTTGGTTTCTTGATCAAGGGTATTTTTGTTTAACTGTAGAAGACGTACTGATTTTGATATGTCCTGCAGGATTTCAGATAAGGTTTTGGAGGAGTAAGCTTTGGTTTCTATTTGAGGTTGTAGCCCCTCTCCCCAAAGGGTACATTACCAGTACCCTGGTATCCTGGGTGTGGTTAGAGAGCAGTAAACATGGGAATGGAAGGGGTGTGTGTACTTCTGATGTGAACCTGACAGCTCTCTTTAAGGTAATTTCATTTTAGGACAGCTCTCATAGCAGGGTCCTGTTGTAATGTGCTGGTGTATTTTGCAGTAGCACAAGTGTCGGCATCAGGGCTTGTCAGCAGCAAATTGCGCAATGCAAAAGCACTTCTGTGCGCTTCAGCATTGTGGAGAGCATTGTTTACTTTGCCTGCTTTGCCAGGAGAAGAGTATATCTTCCTGACTTATTTAATGTATTAAGTATTTTATGAAGGGTGAGAACTAATCCCACATATAGAAAACATATTTAATATTAAATCACACAATATCCTGTAAAACATGAGGCATAGGCCCCAATATTTTCTGTTTAATAATGTTTCTGGTTTAGAATTGCCTCGACCCGTTTTGGTTTTGTTCCTTGTTTTGGAAAATCTGGCTATGCAAGCTGCAAACCAGTGTTCCTCATGTGTCTGTGTTCCTGAAGCTGGTGCAGGCACTGTTCCTGAAACCTGTTCCCTTTCCTGGAGACTTTGCAAAGGTCTCTCATCCAGTGATGTGAAGGAACTCTGACCATGCATCTGTCAGCCTTGAAGATCTCTTTTGGAGATGATGTGTTTGAGATGTGAAGCCTTAGTAGTATTTGTAATTTGTGTTAGACTGTTGCCTGGAAAGTAGAACAGATCTTCCCAAAAAACATTAAAGTGATAACATAAAAGCAAACCTTTACTGGAAAGCTTTCAGCTACACAATATGGAGAAAACCACACATGATACAGTAATTCTACAGTTTTTATAAGGTTAATTGATTAGTGTACCTATCATATATTATCTAATTAAAATGTTAGTTAAATAATAATTTCTGGGGTCCTGCTCCACTGGAAGAAGCCAAGGGGCTTCTTTGCCCCACTTTTGTTATGTCTAGTCCAGATTCTGGTTGGAAAACACAATGTCCTTGTAGTTGGTTCTCTTCTTGGAATAAGACTAAACAATATTTTAGGAATGCGTTTAGAAGGTTATCTTATTGTCCCTAATTGTAGGGAAAGAGGATAGGAGAAGTACTAGGAGCTACACCCGTGCATTAGTGAGCTACAAAGCTACAAATATATGAAAAATATAAAAAGGTAAAAATCTTAGGCATGAAGACCATTGAGCCATCCAGATAGTGGATGTTAGGTGAGCACAGATGTGGTTTTTTTTTTCTCCTTAAGGAAAGCAGAAGTAATGGCAAATTATTTTTTCAGTGATTTTAGATGTTTAAGTAAAAACACAGAAATGTTTTCAACCATTGGTCAGCAAGCAAATGTTTGTTTTGAGATTCTCTTTAATAAATTGAGCAGATGGAGTGGTTAGTAAGTGTCTTATGTAATGATCCCACATGCATTCATAAGTTTTTGGTGGATTGGAATTATTTTTGTAGAAAAGTCCACTACAAAAAGCCCAAAGTGCACATCAACTGCTTCATACCTGATCTACTCTAAATTTTGATACAATCTTTTACGGAAGTAAATCACTATACAAATATCTGAACTTTCAGCCATTGGTTATCATGCTTAGTCCTTTTAATTCTGAAAGTGTCCAAGTCGTGTTATGTTATATGAACTAATGGAAACTAATCTGAAAATCGCTTTGTCTTAAGGAGCTTTTCCCCTCCTCTTCCAATTCAAAAGCAATTGGAGGGACTTTCTATAGTTCATTAACAAAAGTATTTAAAATCTTTCCACTGATACCTCTGAGCAATGCAATATTACATGAAATGGGGATACTTTAAGTAACAAGTATGCTTTTAAAAAAAATGTGCAAACACAATTTGGATTGTACCCGATGGGTTTTTTAAAAAAAATTCTTTTATTGATATCTAATATTTTGTACTGCTGAAAGATTAATAGATACAAAACAGAATTATAAAAAATATATCTACAAGAGAGAAATGTTTAGGTATAAATCAACTTAGCTTGTCCTCTACTTCAGTCAGTGTGAGGAATCTGTTCATCTTTGCTGTAGTCTAAGGTAAGGTAAGTTTTACTCTTTGAAGCAGAACAGTAGAGTTTGTATGTTGATGTTCTAAGATATACTAATGTGTAAGCAGATAGATACTATTTTCCAAAAGTGGTGAAACAGGAGTTTGTCAGTGGATGGCATGCCGGGTTCCTGCCTTATAAAATTTTACCATCAAGTTGTGAAACTGAAAAAATGGAATTTTATGTGGATGCGCAGAAAAGTGTTTATTAAATTATCTGTTTTCATACTAAAAAAAATTGTAGTTCCAGTATATACCTTTTTTTTTTTTTTCTTCTCACCTGAGTGGTTTTGAGACATTTTCTGCAGTATAAGAGTTCAAATCCCTGTTAAAATAAGCTTTGTATTTCCAGGACAGAAAAAAAGCCATGACCCCTAAATAACCTTTTGTATTGATTGTATTGTTAGCAGCCAGTGTGTTGGATAACATAATACAGATGCTTAGGACAGGTTTAGGAAGGCAAATGGGGGAAAAAACCAAAGGTTTCTAGTTTTAAGACTATGTGTTGGAGGGAATTGAGGTCATGTTTTGTAGAACCCCTCCACAAAAAAATGAAACACCCGCAGATATCCATATATATAAAAGTGTTCATATGTCAATAGAGCTATGGTATATATTCCTTTTAATCCATTTATTTGAATGGACAAAATTCAAGTAACACCCTTCAGCTTTCCTGTTTTCAGAGCAGCAAAATAGAATGTTTGTCAGCACATGTACAAGAAGTGCCTTTACATGCACAGAACTTAGCAAGCTACTGCGCTTGGAAAAAACATGTGAATTCAAATGCTGTTTCTGCAGAGTCTGACTTCCATCCCTCCAAATAAAAATCTCAGCTGGTTCTGACTCTTACCTCATGGTTGTCTACCCAGTTGTTTTAAATTTCGCATGACTGCTTTTGCATTTTCTTTTAAAACCGGCGTGTCTCGATCCTTTCTGATCATTGTGAACAGCATCGTCACTCTGAGCCTCAAGCTTTATACATATTCTTTTCAGATGAAGATTATTGGAAATTATATATGCCTCTTCTACTTGTAATTGTGTGAAAACACCCCTAAAGCTACTGTTTGGACAAGAATTTTGAGTTATTTTTCTTGTATTAAGAAGAGGCAGACTGGTCAACAACTGCAAGAGGTTGAGTCAATGAGACAGAGACAATCTGGCGGTGAGCCTCAAGATGACCCTCTCTCACTCTCAATTTCCTGCCAATAATATCCATAAAATGAGTGGCAATTTATACAGAGAACAACTGTCAAGGAGCGGAAGAGTGGAAGAGCAAAGATGTGCACATGCAGACACATGCTGGTGTCATTTTAAAGGTAAATTACAAAGCTCAAGGTAGTATTAGGGGGAAAGTTTCATGTGCTATCCTGTTCAAACCTCTTAGCATGTATGTTTTATTTAAACATGCAGTTGTGTGCTGTTGTTTCTACAGTTGTCTCAGGAAATTCAAAGGCAAACCAGCAGATCCTAAGAATGATCCAAGGTTCTACTGGGATGAAGTCTGCTGTGTATAAAACAAACCAAACAAAAACACCCAAAATACAGCTAAACCCCTCCCTCAAAACAAACCCCAACAAACCAAAAGGAAGATTGTGGTTGTATGCTTAAAAATGGTGATGAAGATTTGTCTGTGCCACCAAACTCCTGTGTGGAGGTTGCTAAGTCACTTGGAAAGACTCATGGACGGTGTTTTTTCATTGCTTGGATGCAACTTCCTACTGTTTTGTTCTTTAGGAATGAATACTGCTCGTACATGCGGACTTTTTGCTTTAAGCATAGAAAGCTACCAAGCATGCTTTATTCCTGAAAAATAGAGTTTAGAAGTGTCCCAGATTGGCAGGTCTGCACGGACGGGTGCCTGTAGCTTGCGAGTTGTACTTCCCCGAAGTGTAGAATGGGGACACAGTCCCGTTTGGGAGGACGGGGACCCCAAACCCATTCTGCTTGTCCCGGGTACCGTGCTGGGGCAGGCTGGCGTGCCGGTGTCGGGCATTCCCAGGGAGCCGGCGGCGCTTCCCCGGCGAGGCAGGAGGTGGCAGCCGAGCCCCGGCCGGGAGCGCGGGGCGGCGGGAGCAGGTGCCGCGGTGATCCCGGCGGGCCCGCAGCGCAAGAAGCAAGTGTGGAATGTGACTCTTTAATGCCTTTGAATACTGTCGGTATCTGTGCCCACTTTCCAGCGTTGCAGCCTTGTAAAACTCCAGCACGTCAGATATTGGGGCTTTTACGACGTGCAGAAATGTGTTTGCTAAACCCATGGACTTTGTTGTACAGCTGGGACACCTTTAATCTGTTTTTGTGGGAGCTGTACCACACAGGGCAAGCACTCTCGTCTGCTTTCCTTCACGGAGATACTTAATGAACAAGCTAACAGGTTTGGGGGATGTGGTCAAGGATCCAGTTGTTTGAAAGTTCACTTCATGCGTTGTAAGTAGCACCATCCATCAGACCAAAGAGCACCATTGTCAAACACATAAAGGACAGCACAGACTTGAGATAAGAGCCAGCATAGGTGAAGGCTGCTTTTTTTTTTTTCCCTTGCTGACTCAAGTGTCTGATGTATTACAGTGTTCAAAGCATTTCAGTATGCTTATATTGTATTCACGCATATGCAATGTATTTGAAACATTCCTACTGAGGAGATTGTGGTAAAAACTGTAATGTGCAGCTTGCTGGGTTTCATTGTAAAGTAATATAATCTCCATATGTGAGAAGACCAATGCAATATTTTATTTTTTGCTTACCCCAGGGAATGTGATATTAAATTTATCAGCTGAAGTATTTGAATGAGAACTCATAAATATTTTCTGAGGTGCATCAGTGGCATACACAGGGAGGGAGAAGACATGCAGCACTGGGTGAAGAGGAAGTACTTTCCCTCCTCTGCTGTCACATAACAGCTATGCCTTGCCCTTCAGATGGGATACTGGCAAAATTTCTTGGTGGCTGAAAAACAAGTCTTAAATTGTGGACAATTTGTTAGTCAATGATTTTTTTTTCTGGTAATTATTAATTCTGTAGTACATGGACTACATTGAATCAGTTGTTCACATTGGATACAGAGAGGAGAGGACTCCCAGAAAGAGAGGTACTGTTCTGAAGACATTCAAAGGCACAGAAGGGCTGTTGGCTGCCCACTTTACCTGATACACTGTGGTTGTAGGCATCCTAGGCAGACAAGCTGCTGCCAAATCTAGGAGGAGTCTGAACACTGCCTTCACGTAGTTATTAATCTTCCAGGGCTTAAGCAAGCATCTCTGCATGGCATTATCCCGTGTTGCTGTGTGATCTAGCCTCTTGTCTGGAGTTCATTTAAACATCTCCAAAACAATTCTGTGGTGCTTTAGAATAGTCCAAGCTATGCTGAGTTAGCAGTTCTTTACCAGCATTGACTCTGTGTGTACCTGCAGCTAAAATTGCCCATACCAGGAATGGTACTGAAAGCATTACTAAATTTGCCAATGTAGAAAATCTTTGTTCCTCCACACCTTGAGTATTGCATACAATTGGTCTTCACATCTCAAGAAGAGCTTAAAAAAAAAAAAAAAAAAAAAAAAAAGTAAGGACATTTAAATTTACTACAAGAAAGTAATTGCAGGCTTATGATTTCACTTCAGTTTGGAGAGAAAGCTGAAGAGGGATGAAACTGATTTATGGCACCAAGAAGGCCATGCAGAAGATGAGTGCTAAAGTTGTTTACCAAACCCTACAGTACTGGATCAGAGAACATGTATTGAAAATGATCAGATGTAATTTAAAACAGGTTTTTAAAAGTGCCTTTCTTCAAAGCCTGTAATAAACTTCTACAACTGCCTGTTGCAAGAAAGTGTGAAGTCAGAACACATCAAGAGTTTCAAAGTGGATTAGACAAATTAATGGATAAAAGGTGCAAACCAGATCCTATTGGGAAGGTAGTGATATTCCCTTTAACATCTGAACTCTAACAGCAGGATGCAGAAGGAGCATGAGGATTAGATTTCAGATAGTGGCTAGCTTCATGTGCTGTCCTTAAGCCAGTTCTGCAACAGCCACTGCGGGAGACAGAAGCCTGGGTGATGGACATTGGTCTCACCACATGGGGCATTTCTGATAGAAAAAGATTAGATGGGCATGCTCTCAGGAGTACTAAAAGAGCTCAAATTTCTGCCTAAAGCCTCTTGTTTCAAGGTCACAGACCTAAAAAGGTGCAAAAGAAACCAGCACTTGCAGAGAAAGCAAGTCAAGAGAAGGTAGCTGCTTCAATAATTTGGAAGTCAAGAAGCTAGACTTAGGAATCTGGTTGACTAGCAGCCAGCTCAAAGGCAAAGACTAGCAGAGATTGAAGATGGCTCAGACGTGAAAGAAGCAAAAAACCTTTTTTTATTATCATTTGAGTTGAGAACATGAGAACCATGAAGATACCTATCCAGTTAGATTTCTAGGTTCTTGCGGGAAATTGTATTAAAATGTTCTTGAGGTTACTTTTTTCTGAGGTTGCTCTGGTTTTGCAGTGGATGTACTTTCTGTGCCATGTTGTCCTGGGAATGACATTGCTCTTCACTTGGATCAACTTATCTACTGCTGGCTGAAGTTGGTCCAGGGCTGAAGCTGGCACATGCTGTCTACTGCCCTGCAGGTGTATCACCTTTGTGCGCCAGGATGGGCTATTTCCAAAAGGAGTTGAAAGTCATATTTGTCCAGCCCATAATGTCTTTAGTCACTCAGCTCTGCCCTTATTAGACACATTCTCTTTCTATAATATTTAATCCATCAGAAAAGATGAGCAGGCACTTTTTTTGGTATAGTAGTGAGGAAGTTCTTGGCACTTCAGAGGGCATTTCTCCCTTTGATCTAAAATAGCCTGTGTGCACTGACTTCTCTGGCACACTGCAATGTTCACCAGTTCTCTTAAGTTTTCCTGAGAGAAACAGAATTGTGAAGGTGGTGAAAGGGTGAACAGGGCAAGAATTTATTTGTTTTTTTTCTTTTAGCTGTTGTTGGCCTGAGATCTGAGGAGTGAAGCTAAATTTGTAAGGACCGTATTTTAAAATATTTGCCAGTTGTTCCAGATAATAAAATAGGGATTTTTGTCCAGAGGAGAAGAAATGAAAATAAATAAACATGGATCTTTTACACCTAATTTATTACCTGCAAATAGGGTTCCTCCTCAACCTGCATGATTAAATCTCTCCAGTCAAAAAGGACAATTTTGATTACATCTTCTATCAATAAAAAGTCATGAAAACTTTCTTTCTTTTACAAGAGAAAAGAAATCCAACAATATCAGGTGACTGCAGTTTAGATTGTTTTGCCATTTCTACCAGGAATTTGACCATATTACAGGCAATATATAAATTATAGTTCCTCACCTTTAACATTGCTGTCAAATTTAGTTTAATGGACATTGCCTTTACTCATACCAACTTTAAACATGGTAGAGATGGAAAGTTTTTTGTATAGTCATGATATTACTTGTTCCTATGGATTCTGGTTATGGCACAGTTTTGGTTTTCGACCATACAGATGTGTCAAGAGGGATTAGAAATATTTGTTTAAAATGTTACATTTGATTAACATTTTTGAAGCCCAGTCTTCTTTTAGAAATATTTTGTGGCATAAGTGCTTTCCGGGGATAGTTGTTTCCCAAAGGAAAAGGTGCAGCAGTTCTGTGTTAAGATCTCTGTTCAAACTTATCCCAGCCTCAGAAATATGTTTTCACTAACCTGAGAGTGTGGTAAGCTGAAGGAGAAGGTGCACAGCTTAGGCATTTGGCAGCACTTCCACCGGAGCTGCTGTGCAGGGGTAGTGAAGGAGGATCATGAAGTGAGGTGTTCTTTCAAGTCTTATCATGTCTCAGCTACTTTACAATCTCTGGAGGGTCCCAGGCAGACTTTCTACAAGCTGCACCTTAGTGTTCACCAAATAGTAGATGTGCTGCAGATGTTTCAGGCTATCACCTGAAGTTTGTGATAACTACAGCACATGCTGTTTTGGATGATCTCGATAGGGCATCTAGTATCTTATTTCTGAGGCATTTCTGCTGCAAGAAGCAATAAATTCAATTCTGTCATCATTAGGCAGGTGTTTATAAGTACTGCAAGACTTTAATCTCTCTCCAGGGAGAAAAATACTTCAGGGGCCCATTCTACAACTTGGCATTTGCTTTGCATCTCTGGCATGTTCCCATTTCTCTCTATGCCAGGAGAGCGAGCATGGTTTTATGGCTAGGACATGGGTCCTGAATAATTTCCCAGCTTTGCCAGTGACTGCTGTGAAGTGTAGAACAAATCTGTCCCTCAAATCATCAGCTACAAAGAGTGAGGGTAGCATGGCTTTTAATTTTTGTGGTGTTTCTTCTGCATAGTTTTAGGACACAGACTATGTTGTGTTAGATTTATGTATAATGGATCCAAAATTTGTACACAAAGTCACCATCTACTAATAATAAAGCAGAAGTTTAATTTAATCAGAATATTTGTTAAATCGACCTCCAATGACTTTGCCATCATCCTGTACTTTGATAGTCATATGATGTGCCAACAAGACATTCATGGTTGTGGTGTGACTACTGCAATGTTTGGATTTGGGAGAGTGTCAGTGTGTACCAACTCTGGTTTCCTAAAAAGGTTTATGTAGATGGTGAGTTAATTTTTAACTGAATCATGAATTAATTTTCTTCAGACCTACAAAAGTTTATCCGTGCAATGTCTCCCTGGTCCCTGTAGGAAGTCCTGTGGTCTCTCATGTTCTCCATCTCCAAGGAACCAGGTTTTTCTGGCTGCAGTGGTTCCTGGTTCTGAAGGCAGTTTGCACCACCTGAAAGGCCTGGAAAACCTGGAGTCCACTCACTGATAGTTGTTATGCAGTCACTAGTGAAACTTTGTGCTGAAACTTGTTGAAAATTATTTGGGTAGCTATGAGAAAACTCATAAAACAAAGAACACAGTGAAAGAAAATGCCTTGAAGAAGCTTTGAACAGATTGCACAGAGGCCCAGTAGCTCTCATTGCTGGAGAATTACCTTAGGGAAGAAAAGAACAGCATTTTAAAAGTTTTGGGCCCTGGGAGAAAAATCATGAAGAAATTCAACAGGTTCTCTCAAGATTTTGATGTGCTACATTGACTTGGATCAGCCCACCCATAAAGGCAATGTTAAAATAATTATCTCAAGAAATTGTGGGGAACTGAAAAAAATAAATAAACGTTTCCAAGCAAACTTCCCATGTTTAGAAGAATATGGTAGAATAACATTAAGGCAAACAGGAAGACTATGGGAAACAAACAAATCCTTAAAGCTTTAATATGAGCTAATTTGGTGTATGCATAAACTGCTGCCATTTGCATCAAACAGTTAATATTTGCTTTTAGATGTAGTTTAATTTTTTCCATTACATAGGATAATATTCTTTGTTTTACTCATGAAAGCATTTACAAATTCATCATATTATAAATTGTATTATAGCCTATTACTTCAGAAATCTGTGCTGATGCAAAGAAGAAATTTCACATTGCTATTTCACAGCTTTCAATTTGTTTATTTCAGGAAAAATACACCATGACCTATTTTTCTTTTTTCCTGGTGAGTCTAGGAAAATTAAATTGTTTCCTTTCCTAACTCCCCACTGCATGTTTTTGCACATATCTAACTGCACATGTGCATACATGTTTCCCTCCCACAAGAAGGTACTTGAAAATATTCATGTTATCTCTACCCACTTCTTTTTTGACTTTAATCATAATGATGTCAGAGTTTCACACTCTCTTGTGCTTAAAAATCTGAAGTCCTTAAGTACTTTTACATGTGCAGTACAGGACCTTAATTTAGTATATTTTTATTCTAGCAAATAAATATCCATTCTAGTAGTTTTTTCCTATTAGGAAGTTTCTGTAATAGCAATTTTAACTAGTTTATCTTCTGGACTAATCCAGCCTTTTCTGTCCATCTGTCTGGGCAGTGTCTCCCCAGTCCTGCTGAAATTGGACCTGTGCAGCATAAATATTGAAATCTTGAAGCAAGAAGCAGGGGAGGCATGAAGATCTGTAGTTTAGTGTGTACAATCCTGGACTGGAAATGGGAAGAAAGAAGTTAGTCCTTTATGTCCAAGTAATTTCTTGAGTCTTTGTTTGCATTTGTTTTTCAATAACTCTCTGAAGTAAAATGCAGAAGCAGTCCATGGGACAAAATACCAGGAAGGCTATTGAGTTTCTTCTGGTAAGGTCCCTCATCTCTCCCTTGGTGTCTGTTTCTGACTTCAAGACTGGTTTATCACACCTATGTATCTACAAGGTGCAGTAAGCACCCCTGACTCTCCTTATGGCCAATGGGAAACACAAATGGGGTCACTTAATCTCATCTTAAAGCAGATATTTAAATGATGAGTGAAATTAAGCACTCCAGAACTGCAAGGGGAGCCTTTGATTATTGGTCCAGGTTCCTGTATACCTCTGGTGCATGGACCTGCATGGTGCTGTGAACAAAGACACCTCAGGCCAGTGCTAAATCAGAGTACCTGAGTTAAGTAGGCCTGACTTAGTATTTTACAGGAAAAGCCTGAGTTGAACAACCTTTTTTTTCCTTGTTCCATGGTTTGTCTGCTGGAATCTGACTGGCAGCCACTAGTATTTGTCTGTTCTCCAAATTTGGTAAGAATAGGGAGAATCTTCCTTCCAAAAAAACCCAATAAACCAACAACAAAACCTTAGGAACTGCCACATAGAAAGAGGTGAATTGTGCTTGGTTAATGAGCTCTGTGTGGAGGAAGGCACTGGAAGGAAATCAAAGGCAAGGCCAGTGCTTAAAAATAGTGTGTACACAGTACCAAATGGCTGCTTTACCCTTAGCACAGCCACCTAATAGCTGTCCAAAGCTCCAGTTTTGCTCTCAGTGTGCAAGCTGAATATATCCCAAAGCTCAAATTGCAACCCATGAGACTGCAAATCCATCTGGTCCGTTGGTAATGGTGAAAGTCAAATAAATGTCAGTAAAAGTGAGCACACTGTAGCTGCTCCTACTTTTAAAGGAAGAGCTATCAAGTGCACACTTAGGCCTGTCATTCTTATTGACTTCAGTGGAAAGCGATATGGAAACTCTTAAATCAGTTCTAGAGATTATTTTAGAAAAAAAATTATTTGGAATGGAAACATCTAATACAACAGAAGATCCTTGCTGTCTTGTCCACAGCATGTCTATTCAGAATAGTGCATTTAAAAAAGTTATTCTCAAGGTGTTTCCTTCCCTCTAGATAACTCTGAAAGACATAGAGACACTTATTTCTTCCCTCCTTCATAATAAGGAATCAGAATCATATACCCACCTTTTATGCAAACCAGCTGCTGGGACCTGGTGTTGTATCTAGCCGTAGCAATATATAACATGGGTAAAACCACAAATGTGTTTAACCCTAAGAAAGATGCAAAATTTTGCTTTCACTAAATGTAGGAAACAAAGCAGTCCTACAAAATGTGAAACATTTAAGCTCTAAATTCTTTTCACTCCAGATCAGTGCCAAGATCAGCAGATAATGGGGAAGATGCAGCTCTGATCATGAAGGAAAGAAGGAGGAAGAAGCTAAAGGAGATTTGCTGCATGGCTGTACGCCTTTTAGGGGACACCACCTTCTAGGTGTTCTTGGCTGCTCCAGCTGCAAATAGCACAGAAATTCTGATAGATGTACTATGCCTGCCCTGCCATTTGAGTTACCCAGTCTTAACTTTCTACTGCCTGATTATTTTTTCCTGGATTTTTTAGTTTGTAACTCCTGAAGTAAAGAAATTGTTAGTAGCTGCATTACCCATAGTGATGCTACCAATAATTTTGGCACATCACTGGTTCAGCTATTGTAAAAATCCTTAGGGTTCTTCATCCTAGGATAAAACTAAGCTTCAAAAACAAATACCCAAAACCTTCTCTATGGCCTTTTCTCTAAACCCAGTGAAATTAACTGCAGGGTCATGTTTCCCCTTAGATCAAGAAATCACTCAGCTGACAGTATTGTAAAACATTACATAGTTACCAAGGGCTTTTCCAGGTATTTTTCAGTACCCATCAGAAAACAGTATCATAACTTATATACGCTATTTTTCTCTCTTTTATATGAGTATGTAGTGTAAATTTCATTAATGTGTGTCATGTTTTAACCCCAGCTGCCAATAAAGTACCCCACGGCCACTTGCTGGCTTAGACTGAGCCCTGCACAGCAACAACTCAAACATCAATATGCTACCAACATTGTTCTCATCCTAAATCCAAAACACAGCAGCCTACCAGCTACTGAGAAGAAAATTAACTCTATCCATCCTAGCCCAGGGCAAAGTGCCCTTACATGTACAAGACGGATTCCATAAAAATGACCCTGTGTTCTCCCAAATTTTTTCTTTCAATGGTTTCAGATAAATTTTGTCTACTTTAAACATTATTTTAAAAAATTGATGGTGCCATTCACTGATCCTACCTTGAATCACATTGTGCTCTTTCTCTGTTGCATTTATAATGAGATGACTCCATTATTTCACTGACAACGTTACTAATGATGTGCAAGATACCATAGAGGCTGGCCCTTCAAGCCTTCCTCCCTTTCTATCTTGCCCTCACAGGAATTGTTTCAATTGTAGAGTGTTAACAGAGGAAATATCTGTGTTGTTTAGCCAAATGAGGAGGTATATCTGGATGAGAAAGACAGAGCCTGGTGGGAAGGAACCATATACTAAGCTTTTCTGACCGTTGCCATATTTTAAGGCTAATGAGAATTTAGTACACATGTTGAGTGAAAGGATTTAGACATCTTAAGTCACTGCAAAACTAGATTCATTCGCGGTTGTCTTCTGTTTCCTTCTGTTTCCTTCCACCTTGGCTCCAGAGAACTTCTGCAGGAGCAACCTGCAACTCTAAATCCCACCCCAGATATTTGTGTGTTGCTGTTGGATGCTGCCCAGGATCCATGAGAAGGCTGCTTCACTGCATGTCACAGCTGTATTGCTTCAGCCCACTCCACTCCCCCATCAATGCTGAACCATTTGCTGGCCATTGTGTGGCTTCCCCAGAAGAAGTAGATTTGTCTGCATTCAAACATTTTGCATATACAGCTTTGTCAGCCAAGAGCATCAGAAAAGAAAGGAAGCATGACACTGATTAAACCATCAGTTCTGCTCAATGTCCTTCTATAGCAGCAAAAATCTCTGTTGAGAGGTACAACTTAGATCATGTAGGTAGGTGGTTTAAACACTGCTAGCAAACATCTCTTGCCAGCATGCACCACATCTCCACTTGGAGAGTTTGTTGTGGAAGCTATCTATGCCTGCAAAGATTTTATACTATGGAGAAGGTCCCAGCCACAGGGTGGAAGTGCCATTACGTTGAAAGTTAAATTTCTGTTTTCCTAGTCTATAGTGGAGTCTGAAACTGCATGAAATGGGGATAAACAGGTAAATGTACCCCAGTATCTCTAACACTTTAAATGGTAGCTTGGCCTTTAGAGCAGATGCTTTGTGAATATTGCCTCTACCTGGAAGTGTCTCATCATCTGCAGAGCCTCCAGACAAGGATCCAGTGTTCAGGCTTCAGCAGAATAAATTCCACTGACTCTTTGGGCAGTTTTATCCTCTAGTTTCTTTCCCTAATTTTGCTGACTGGAGATGGTGTATGTGCCTCTGCTGTCTTGCAGTGTTCAAGAGTCCCTGTGTGTGAACAGAGCAAACATCTGGGAGCAGCAGCAAAGCACCTGAGACTGATGTGTGCATGCTGGGGGAGCAGCTGCTCAGTAACGCCAGCAGTGGGAAGGGGAAGAATTATAGAATAGTTTGTGTCAGAAGGGACCTTAAAGTTCATCTAGTCCAATAAATGTAGCTGCATTCTGTCCCTTGTGTCCTGTGCCTGTGGGCTACTCTGAGCCACCCATGTGATTTTCCTGCTGGTGGTACTTGGTGCAAAAAGTGAAATCTGAAAATCTGGTATAGGGGGTGTTACAGATAATAACCTTTCCACAGAGAACAGTGGGCAGAAACACCAGGACACCAGACGTGACAGTGCCTCTAGTCATCTGTCAGGCAGTGCTGGCCATTCCAGTGGTTTGTATAAGTGGAAGAGTTCATATCAGAAATATTTCACTTTCATCCAGCCTCAAACATCTGGGCTTAGCTGAAATCATTAAGTGCAGTTATTTCATTGTGAAGTAAATCCCAATTAGCAGAGTGAAGCCATGCTAGAAACAGGCTGCATGACTGAAATTTTTAAAAACCATGGTGATCCAGGCAAACTGGGAGTAAATTGCAGAAGAATGAAAGCTCCTGTTCACACAGGTTTCAGACATTTACTTGCAGACAAGAGGGAAATGTGTCTTAACATAAGCTTCATTTTCAGGCAAATACACACATGGATTGGCTGATTTATTAATTACAATCCAATTGAGGGAAAATGTTACTGTAGATTTCAAACCACCCTTAGCACTGCCACTGCTATCACTGCTGGTGGCTGGAAATCTTAGAAAAAGATGTAAACCTGAAGTTTTCCCTGTTTGTATCTGTTTGACTTGGTTTAGACTATGAAATTACTAGACTTGTCGGGTTCACTTTTCTTCATGGGCAGTGCAATGTTCTGGCTTTCATATCCTATAAAAGTAGTGATGCCACAAAATTGCAAGGGAAATGCTTTGGTCCCACAGCACAGATATAATTAAATCCAACTAAAGTATTTTCATTGCCTGAGATGAGAAATCTTAAACCTAAACCAGCTATTCAGGTAATAACATGATAATTTTTAATACCATATTATCAGACTGCTGATGAGAATATTCAGTTGCATTTTTAAATACTTTCTTTAATAAAACATACAATTATTATCGTATGGTATAATGCCTATAACCAGCTATACCTAACAGGATTGTAATCCTGTTGAGCTGCTGTAATGGCATGAACCACAAAAGCAAAACCCAAGCGGTTTATCAATGTCAACAAACTCCCAGATGGAATTACAGTCTTATATGCACCATTTAGCTGTATGCTATTCATTACAACATATGACAAAAATTATGCTTCTATTAAAAATGCACAGATGAGACTATGTGTTGTTGAAGAGACATTGTTTAAAGAGCAGAAGGCATCATTTGCTGCAAAGCAATCTCGTTTTCCATGCAATGCCTTTTCAGGCATATTTGCAGAATGATGGGGAATTAGGTTCAAGTCCTGAAAGAAATGCAGTGCCTTAGGCTCAGTAGAACCTTTCTGGCTTTGCCTTTTCATAGGCATTTTCTTGTGCTGTCCATGTTTGGGGAAATCTGGCCACCCTCAGAGAAAGCACGAGCTGGAGCATGGCAATAAGAATCTTTCAGAAATAAACCACGAGGTGCTGGCCTTGGAAGTCCTTTGGAACCCACTGGGACTTCGTAACAGAGTGGAGGCAGTCCTTGGATCATTATTTTGTAAAATTTCAAAACTAGTCAAACAGTATGGATTCCAAAGTTCAATGTGTGGTTTGTGCAGTCATGTTTGTAATTTTTGTAGAAAAGCCCCTGTGTAAAAAAATTTTTTTCCCAGCTTAAAATGAAATTGCAGCTGGAAAGCAATGCCATGAGACCAACATGAAGCTATATTGTACCAAATAAAAGTGTTTTCTGACTTGGAGTAAGCTTGGGAACTCCCAAAGTATTTGAAGAGATCCTCAGTGCTTCAAGCAGCACTCATCTATTATTGAAGTAGATGGACTTTCCAGTATTTACCACTCTAATGACTGCATGGGCAAAGAGGAGAGATAAAGCAGAAAAAGTTGAATGGGGGAAGTGGTTTGTTATGCCCCAGGCCCCTCCAGAGAGATGTCAACTCTTTGGATGACCAATCCACCAAGAGGGATGGTAGCTCTGAGGCTGATTGGGAGAGTTCAGCAGGTCACTCCAGGGAAGCAGTGAGAACAGTGTCCTCCTGTAGGTTTAATTCCCTATTAATATCAGAAATAGGGTGATAGCATTGTAGGATAGTGCTTTCTGTAGCTTTGAGTTATTTAATTCCCCCATCCTAGGGAACCAAGCCTGCATAGAGCTGGCTTCTCTGGGTGTGCTTTATGCAGCAACAACAATGGTGGAAACAGACAGGATACATGCGCAGGCTGAAGAAGGAGAACATTCTTTTATATTCCATGCCTCAGCTAGCAGATGCTTGGTGCAGATTTCTGTGGCATGCTCAGTGTGGAGGACGTGTCTGGGGGCACAAATCCTGTCCCCGTGGCCCATGTGACACATGCATGTTGTGGTTTAAACCCAGATGACAACTAGATACCACCCAGCTGTTCACTCAGTCCCCCACCAGTGGAATGGGGGAGAGTAAAAGTGAGAAAATTTGTGGGTTGAGATGAAGGCAGTTTAATAAGAGAAAAAAGGAAGAAAATAATAATAATAATAATAATAATAATAATAAATTATACAAAGCAAGTGATACACAATGTAATTGCTTACCACTCGCCAATAGATGTCCGGCCAGTTCCTGAGCAGCAGCCCCTGCCCAGCTTTCCCCCCAGTTTGTGTACCACGCATGATGCCATATGGTGTGGGATACCCCTTTGGCCAGTTGGGGTCAGCTGTCCTGTCAGTGTCCCCTCACACCTTCTTGTGCACCTCCAGCATTCTTGCTGGAAGAGCATAGGAAGCTAGAAAGTCCTTTACTTCGTATAAACAGTACTTAGAAACAACTAAAAATATTAGTGTATTATCAACACTATTCTCATGCTAAATCCATAACACATCACTGTACCAGCTACTAGGAAAAAGTAAACTCCATCCCAGACAAAACCAGGACAATGCACAGCCTCAACTGGCCACGAATGTGTGTCCACAAATGCAAGGAGCTGCCATCACTGGCCTGGGCAGCTTCTCTGAATTGTTGACAGAGCATCAGTTTCATGATTTACTTTTCTTCTGAGCTGGGCATGCATAGAGATTTCTTTCAAACATACTGCACCGAGTTTAGCAGAGGGAAAGCAGAGAATGCCTTGGGTTGTCACTGGTAAGTGACAGTAGCTGGGTAGCATCAATTGCATGAAGGAAAAGCTCCAGTTGCCTATAAATAGACAGGGTGGAGATTAAGTTCGTTTGCAAGACAGCAAGAGATTTTAAGGGCAAAGACTAGGACATTAGATTAAGCTGGGCAGAAATATTTTCTTTAGGTTAATCTTAGGTTTTCTTCATCTTAGTAAAGTAGATTTTATCCCAGTGTCTCCTCAGACCTAGACCCCCTACATCTTTCATGTTTTCCTCATGTACAAATGCAAATTTAAAACTTTGTTTTCAGAAAAAAATATTAATTTAGCAATGAGAAATTTTTCCTGTAAAATTTATGTTTTGTATTTTTCATTGTTGTTTGTATTCTGTAATTCCATGAGATGTCAGTAGAAACATGTTTCAAGATAGCAGAAATACCACCATAACATGTAATTGTTGAAATATTTCACATTCTGTTTTTATAAGAGAAAGAGCCTGCTTTGTACAGGAACAAGCATGAAAATATAAAACCACAAATGAAATTTAAAATGAAATCTCAATTTTCTGAACAATATTACCTGTTTTTCAAGACAAATTCCAGAAAAGCAGAGCATTTTTACAAAATTGTTGTTATTAAATTCTGAAACTAATTGATTGAAAAAAGAGAACCTTAAAATCTTTGTGCAAACTTCATTTTGCTATTCTCAACAGTTTTCACAAAGGGACTAAAAGCAAGAAAAATAAGGCATGACATAACCCCCTGACCCCTTCCCAAATCTCTCGGTGCTATTCCTCTCTGTCTGAAATTGGGTGGCGGGGATTCCTGAGTGAGTTAGAAGTAGCAGGTGAGAGGGTTAAATAAGCTCCTTAAACTATTTCCATCCTGCCAATGCCCTGTCTTAAAATCCCTGAATTACTCACCAGCACAACTGTTTATTTCATTATTAAAATTAGGCTACAGGACTCTCCCTTCTCCCACCCACGCATGATGTCCACGGAAGGAGAACTACTCCCACAAGATTACAAGGTCTACTATTAAGTGTGAACTTCATATTTAATTGTAATTGCTAGCAAAATATAATTTAACAGCAAAGTATGCTGAATTTGTAACAAAGTACCCCTTTTATTTGAGTAGGAATATGGATGCTGCCCAAATGTGTCCGCATGGTTCCAATTAAGCTGAGGAATGTTTAATGTAAAACTCAACTTGATGAAAATAACCAAAGTTTCTGACAAACCAATAAATTTGAGTCTAGAAAGCTCTGCATATACAGTACAGTCAGGGAGGGGCAACACCCACTGGGTCATCAATTTTGGTGCAGTCTTCCTGTTCGTTTATGCTAAAATAATACTGTGTAGTTAATTCAATTTCTTCCCAGCTGTAAACATAGAGAGGAATGCTGAATGCAGATCTATCTGAGGATGAGGGGGGCCTGGGCTGATTCATTAGTCTCTGTGCAATTTCCAGGCTGAAATGTTAAGAAACTTTAAATCCAGCATTTATTTTCTTCTTTTCCTCCTCCTTTTCTTTCTTTCTTTCTTTCTTTCTTTCTTTCTTTCTTTCTTTCTTTCTTTCTTTCTTTCTTTCTTTCTTTCTTTCTTTCTTTCTTTCTTTCCTTTCTTTCTTTCTTTCTTTCTTTCTTTCTTTCTTTCTTTCTTTCTTTCTTTCTTTCTTTCTTTCTTACTTGCTTCCTTCCTTCCTTCCTTCCTTCCTTCCTTCCTTCCTTCCTTCCTTCCTTCCTTCCTTCCTTCCTTCCTTCCTTCCTTCCTTCCTTCCTTTTCCTCCTATTCTTTCTTTGGTGGCTAGCACATCAACAATTGAGAAAATCAGAGTATTTGTTGATGGAGATCTGAGCACATGGTTACCTGGAGCTACCAAGGATGCTGGATATACTGCAGATTTTCAGCAGGTCTCTCAGTGAGTTCTGTTCTTCTCAGCCCTCTTGTTACTGGCAGGTCTCACCTCAAGGTTTTTTGAAGCTCATGATAATGTTGGAGCCACGGTTTGATCTTGGACACAGCTGTGTAAAACCAGCTGAGTTCAGAGTGTGACCTTCTACCACATAGAGGTTTTGGGTTGGGTTGGGGTTTTTTTCAGTAGAATTTCCAAATTATAAAAATAAAGATGTTGTGGTGAATGAGCTTGCATACATGCAGAAGGAAATTGATGGTGGACTGTTTAATCAACATTGATGTTATGTATAAATCATGCAGTTCTTGGGAGTCCTGCCTTCTGAAAGGGGAGAGCTTCAGGGCTATAAAAGCAGCCCAAATCCCCAGAGAACTGAAGTCAAGGGATGCTGGTTATACCCCTGCAACGAGAGCTGCTGTGTGTGGTAAACAAAATAATCATAAGTTCTTTAGCCATCACATATAAATCTTCCTCAAGAACCAGGGAAGAGCATTTAGCTGGAGTGAGGTCAAGAAGAAGGCAATAGATAAAAATGTTTACCTTTTCACTGCTGCTGTTACCGGGCTGTGTCTCATTTTCTCCACAGCTGCATCTGCAGACAGCCCAGGCTCAGGTTTCCAGAGGTGGCTCTGTGCCCAAAGGGTTTCACCAGTGACTACACCAGGGTCTGTAGAAGGGACCAGCTCTGGGCTACCCCAGGTGACCCTATTGTGGCCAAACAGTGCAAGAGGAGAACGTGATGGGAAACCATCTGTGCCAGGGGGTGTTTCCTCATCAACCCCTGAACCACCCATCTCTGTTTTTACCTAATCCTCTATTTTTCAATGCAAAATTCATCTTATATACTCATTTCCCTCCTCATGTTCTTTCTACTGAAACTTTGCCTCCTCAGCAATGTATTCCATGCCTACCAGGATAATGCCTGTTCCATGTCCTAAGCTTCTCTGAAATGCATTAAAAATTATCTCAGTTAACATGAATTGCTCTCTAACTTTGCCCAGTGTTTGTGTGCTGACTACATCTCTGAATTCATCTGGCATCTTTTCTTATTCAGGTGTATTCAAAAAGGATCTTATGCAAGGAGAATTTTGTTTCTCCAGCCCCTTCCTCCTCCCCACTAACTTTGTAAGACAAAAGAAAAGTTGGCTAATTAATTTGCCCTTTCCTCTCTACCTACTGAGAGATCGGTTTACACTTTTAATGGGCTGGGCCAAGTTGCTCTTGCCCTCCCAAGGCCAAAATAAGAGCAGAGTTTAAAAGAAGACTTTGTAAATACCTGTGTTTGCTAGAAACATTTAGCATCTGAGTCTTGTGACCAAAGCAAATTGTTCATTAGAGCAGAATACAATGGACTTTTATTTCCCATTATGGGAAATACAATCTCTGAGATCCTGAGAGCATCGTTTGGTAGCTGAGGCTTGAGGGTCAGTTCAAAGTAATTGCTAGCTGTCTCCTGCTCCTGTTTTCCCTTTTCCGCCCAGTCTCCTGATGAGAGACTGCTTCAGTCAGCATTTAAGTATCCTTTTAAAGGCTAAGAAAGTTATTTTTGCCAATTTTTCTCCTAACTTTACAAATTCAAAATGCTCCGTCTAAGGTAATTTTGAAATACAGTGACAGAAATATGGGCTAAATAATCAGCAGCGACTCAGAGGATCTAATACGTATTTAAAACTATCAAGATATATTGTTCTATTTTCCCAGAAGTGAAATAATGAATAACCATAAACCTGGCATGCTTATATTAATCTCTGTAGGATATTACAGTTTACACTCAAGACCTGGAGTATTTTTTCAGTGACAGCACCAGTTGGTTTGCATCTTTTCCATTTCTTCTATGCTAGACGGATCCATGCATAAGCCATGTGCTATTTTCTCATTGTACAAAGACAACAACTAAAAGATAATGTGGATGGAGAATATATAACATTTTTATTTTCTACTTTTCAAAGACTATCAGCAAATTCTGTTTGCATAAGATATTTCTACACTTTGGAAGATACTTTTTGTTGATATGGAAGAACTTTAAATTGGTACTTAAGGAATAGCTTGATATTTTTGTATGTTTGTCTTTATTACAGAATAGAAACTTGCTTGTGACACTGGGCAAAGAGGAGTTTGATAACCAGGAGCAACTTCACACTTCATATCAGTAGACATATCAGTAAAGATACGAAGGGGAATGGGTGTGTTTGGGACTTGGGGGTCTTTTAACTTGTGGGACAGGGAATTTAACTCCTTCATTGTGGGTACCTGATCCAGGTTATGACATTATCATTTATGTGTCTGCAACTGCAACAAGCAGGTGGTGGTTTGTTCTCTTCAGGATTTCCAAATGTCTGGAATACTGGAGCAGGAGAAACCATATCTTTCTAGAGCTTATTTTTATGGAATGTATTATGGAAAGGGATCCTTAGGAAATAGCAAGTCACCAGAATGCTTATTAAAATGACCTTAAGGTCAGATTCTGCCACTGTTAATCAGAAGAGTTGTACCTTACTCCCTGAGCTTTCCTATTGGATTCTGTGGGATTACTTGAGGAATTCAGGTACTACCTGATGGGACCAGAGTACCAGAGAGGCTGGCTCCTAATAAGCAAGCAGCTGTAATGCAACAGGTCTTCATTTTAACCTTGTACTTTAGTTCGGTAAAAATATTTCATGCAAAAGTTATTTTCTTTTGAAAATCCCTTCTTCACAGAGATGAAATTTTATGTAGCAATTATTTACATATTTTTGATCAATATTTTGATATATTTATTGTTGTAATGTTAAATCATCTTTGCTGAGAATGTACTTCTAGATTAGAAGCTCTTCAGTTATTTATTTTGAAAAAATCTGCAATAGAAAGAAAATAATGTTGTTGTGAAGTCTCCTTGAAATCCTGCAAGTTTCACAAAGATATTTTCCAGGGTTTGTTTGCCTTTCTTTTTTAATTTTAATTTTATCAGGCCAAATAGCTTGATTTTAGAACTGGGCAGTTCTTCAAGGTCTTTCTGAATTCACAATTAGTGAACAATGACTTGATTCAATATTGTAATATTGTAACAGAATGGAGCCATGTTGTGGTTTAGGAATGGTACTGCCCAATTTAGTGCTCCTGTTGATTCTCCCCAGACCAGGTTCCCCCTCTTTCCCCTGCAGCAGGATTGAGAGAAGAATTGGAGGTACAGAACCTGAAGATCCCTGGCTGAGATAGAACTTTTTACTGGAAGCAGCAATGAGATAAGAAAACTAACAGTAACAGCAACATACTAACGACAGAGGATACAAGGAAGAGAATGATTCACATAGGAAATCCCTGACAATACCTGAACCCCTCCACCATGCTATGCCATCTCAGAAGAGAGCCTTTCCTCCATCTCCAGAAAATGACATGAAGTGGTAAAGAATAACATCTGGGTCCTGGCTGTGTCCCCTCCTGTTTACATCAAAAATTACCCCTGTTCTGGCCAGAACCCAGACAGGCTTCTATACAATTCTGCACAGAAATGGGAAAATCACCCATGAAGAATTATTTGAACTTCTGCAAAATAAAGTGATGAGAACTTATTTACATGCTTCTACTCACTGGGGGAAAGGAATGCCAGAATTAATTTTTTCTTCTCCTAACTAGAGAAGAAAACAAATCTGGCTTAGGTTTCACTCTAATAAATAGGTGCTTTTCAGCAAGACACAAACCACCTCTTAGGGCATTTGCAAAAACATTCTTAGCTTTGAGTGTTAGTTCAGGTTCTTGGACTTGAACTCAAGGACTCGAGCACTGCAAGAAGGTATTTTACTAATAAAAGCTTTCATTTTTCAAAGTAATAAAGGGTTGTTGTTTGTGGGGTTTTGGGGTTTTTTTTGGTGTGTTTTGGGTTTTTTTGGTTTTTTTTCTTTAATAAGTCAGCAAATTTAAGAATGCCCAGATACAAGGCAATTCTGTGATACACAGCTTGAGGTGCAGAAGTGTAGCTCTTTCAGGGTATTTCAGAGCCTGGAAAGCTTTTATGCTCTGTGCTAGTCCAGTGCTCACAGGCAAGTTTAATGCTGTCTAATCTAATGATGTAATTGTTCACATGAAACACCAAAACTAGATTTTTAAAAAGAGCTTAAAAATGAATTAGGCGCACTGAGGTGTGCACTATGCAAATTTATTCCAAAAGAACCAAATATCATTGTTTAAGTTAGAAAATGCCTTTTTTAATGTATTTTCCTGTGTCCTGTTTTCCTGTGTTCTGCTGTTGCGACTGCAGTTATTAAGATGCTTCTTTTTAACTTCTCTGTGATGAAAGCAATCATGATTATAGAAAATTAAACTTAGAACTTAAAATAAATGTAGGTTTGAATGATGTCATAAGAAAAGACAAGACTTTTTGCTCCTTTCCGTGAGCCAAACTGTGCCGTAAGAGTATGAATGTAAATATCAGTGATTTTTGCAAGTTCCCTGGACATAAGGGTAAAAAATCTGGACTGTTTAGGTAACCAAGAATAATTATTTCTTATTAAAGAGTGATTTATTTTTTTAACTAAATGCAAAATATTTCCCTCAAATAGAAGTAGAGACAAAGAAATTTGTTGTTAGGTTTTTGAGCATAGTCAATGTGAGGCATTAGCAGGCAACTTTAATGCTGAAAATATATCTGGTTTCTTTAAATAATATTTCTGAAAAATTAGTACATTCAAAGGAGGGTGAGATTCATATCATGTTATATGTAAAAGGAAAAAGATGTAGCTGTTCACGTTCAAGAAATCCAGAGGAGAAAAATTCTGCATAATTTTTTTTGACAGTACAAAATTGTTTGTTATTGTGTATGTAGAAATGGTTTTGTCCAACAGAAGTTGAACATAGTTGTGAAGGCAATATTATTTCCCTAGAAAATCATCTTGTACATTAATATCTCAGCTTCTTGAGAAGTAGTTTTTCTCCAATTTTAGTTCCTGGTGTTCCACTCTCTGATCCACTGGTATAATGTTGTGTATCTTTTATGTAATTCCTTTCTATTGGAGACATGGAAGATCTTTTAAATACTTGTAATTTATGTTTTCCTCCTAAGTAGACAATATACTTGAGTTATACTGATTTTGACATTCCCCAGGATGGAGAAATCCCTTGCCTTCCATTTTGTCTAAGTGTATATAATCTCTTTTTCCTCAGGCAGACTGTCCCTGACTTCACCATTTCATAGTTTGTGTTGGCTGGAAGCAAGAGGAGTCCCTTATATTTAAATTTATTTACATTATACTTGTGCCTATTATATTTCTTAATATTTTAAAATGTCATAAACATTTCCAGTGCTCAGGGCACATAAGCACATAAGCCCACATTAACCTATTGTCCTGGTGAGACATGGTCACAGTTTGGGACTCTCTTCTGCTCCCTCTCCCCTTGTACCTCCTGCTTTGGTGACTTCACACTCTCATTTGCTTTTTGAATTGTTGTGTTATGCTTCATACCCCATATTCACTGCCTTTTGCTATTAAGTCAGCCTGAGGGCTTGTGCTGTGTCTCCTAGGGGCACACAGAGTTGTGCTCAGAGCTGCAATTGCACTGGAAAGAATCACATCTTTTTAAAATACAAAAGAAAATTATTTATTTTGCATACTCTGAGCTCTGCCATCTCATTCCACATCATGTTTGCTTTTTTGCTTATGTTTTTTTTATTGTTAGTCCAATCAGGTGAACATCTTTGACTTTATCAATTTTCCCACACTTCATAATATATATTGCTTTTTGTATCTCTGTCTTGGACTTGTTACTTGTGACTCTATTTCTGTGTTTTTCCTCTTCTCTTTGTATGGAGTCAAAAATATATTTGCAGCCTTGTTGTTGTCATCCTTGGTTGTACAATTGTGTTCTCGAACCTTTTTCTTACAATTTAATAAATTATTTTTAAGAAACACGTCCAGGTTTTGTGGTCTCTTTTCCTCATGATTTTTCTTACAGCATTCCTTACTTGTGAAAACTTTTTTTTTCTGATTGATCAAACCTATTTGTGAAATGTAAATTTATTCTGAGAAAACTTCTCATTTTTAGTTTGGTAACCAAATTAATTTTATGCACCAGAACTCAACTTAAAATTGAGGTTTACACTATTGCTGAACTATAAGGCTGTACAAAAAACTTTAAAACAACCCTACTGATTCACAGAAAAAATTTCTTACCTGGGAAAGAAAGAAAAATTTTGCACTTTGGGATTCCAGAACAATTTAGACAGATAATGATTTTCCTTTTTAGTTAGAAATGTCTGTTAGCAGGTGTAATGGTTCTTTCTTCTCACCGGTGAAGAGAGTGATGCTTATGGAGAGGAATTCAAACCCCTAATTAATTGACAGTAAACAGGCTTTGGTGTGGGTTTGGATGAGTCCATATTTCAAGGAATGTGTATGAAGTTTGATGAGCACGTCATCTGTCACTGAAATCCATTGTTTTGCTCTTATTTCTTCTACTCATTGCTAAAAGAATGAAGACAATGGTGATGTCATGCTCATGTCAAATCCTAGCTGCAGATATCCTGCCTTTGGCTTCTACTCTCTTAACATTTGATACCAAACAAATATGGGGTTTTTTAGAATATGATTATCTGTACAGTATTAAACAATACAGCACTGTGATTATTATAATTTAATAAATAGGAACACAAGAGGTTATGAATTTGTTTTTCTGTCTGGTAACTGGGTGCTTAAGCTCCAATTCAGGAAAGCATTTCTATGGAAAAGCAAGCTTACAGTGTGCTTAATGTCAGTCACAGGTCTGCACCACATTAAGGCACATTTCAAAGAAAAAAATTACACATGGCCACAGGTGTTTTTAAAAATGGGGACTTCAAACATAAATACGAGAAGGGGATTTTGCAAGAAATCAGGAAAAGATCTGTGTGCTGGTGTAGGAGTGTACCCAGGATGTGTCTTTGGTGAAGGGCTTGTTTTCCCAGGATTTTCACTGTGCAGTCCCATAGATACCACTCAGGCAGCACTGCCGTAAGAAAGTCAATTAGGAATATGGCAAGAAAAAGAGAAGAAACATAAAGCAAAAAGTTTTCTTACCAGTCAGCTGGGGTAGGCTTGGAAGAATGTAGCACAGTTATTCTGCTAACTGGGCAGTCAAGCTAGAGATGCAGTCTGAGCTGCCTTGTTTTCTAACAAGTGTTTTCACTTTTTTTTTTTCTCAGCTGAGTTGCCATTGAGAACATTTTGATTAGTTAGTCATCAAACTTATTTACAGTATTCTATGTCTGTAGTTAATTTATGAGTAGTTCTTGGCACACTTCAAGCAGCTGTAATGGCTGTGCAGTGTATATGGTGTATTTCTGTTTCCTGACTGAATAAGAGGAATGAGATTTCCACTGCAAATATTTTTTGTAGGGCTTCAAAATTTGCTTTTCCTGAGTATTTAAAAATATTTTTAATACTGTTTCCATGAGCATTCCTGTTTCTGTGAACACAAAGTCAACATGGTTGCAATGAAGAGTTTAAAATTTTAAAGGAAAAATAAAACGCGTCTTTTTTAGTGCAATCGTCCAGCTTGACCTGAAAGTCGCTTTAATCCTAGTTCTAAGGTTTCATAGGGAAATACACAGCCACAGGCACGTTCACACATTACTTGTGTTCATGGAAGCATTAAGTGAATTTCCAAAGTCCTGTCTCAGCACATGCTACATGCAGTGGGAAGAATTCTTTAAAAATCTCTCTCACTCTTGGATCCCTGGTCCTTGTGGCTTCATGTCAAGACTCATGCAGGAGGAAGGGAGTACCTAAATTTCAGGTGTTATAGCACTGACACTGTAGTGCAAGAATAATTTCACCAGACTAGAGGAAACAAAGCAGTGTTGGTGCTGACTACAAAATTACAATTTTTCAAATTGTGGGAAGAACTATGTAGTGGTTGTCAAATTTCTGAAAGTGGAAACACTTTTCCTTTACCATAAATGATGCTACCAGCAAGAGAAAGCCCCTAAACATTTCTGAATGACATAAAAACTGGACCAACAACTTCACCATCAGCACAGGAATCTCTTAAAAATAGATAGGAAAACACCACCCTAACACTCTTTCATTAAAGATGGTTTTTCTAAAATGGCTCTGACACAGATATCCCCACCCAGCTAAACCCAAACTGACCCTGAGGAAGAGCATGGTGGATATGCTGGATGGAGAGCAGATTAGATCAACTCTCTGTCATGCTTCTGTCAATCACTGTGTGTCCTGAAACCAAAAGAAACCTGCAGCAGGGGAGTCCAGCATTTCAGTGAACTAAACCAGCATCTCCCCTGGCCACTTGTTAGCAGTGGTCAAGGCTATCTTTCTCTCGGGCCAGCTTATTTGGGTCTCGGCATCTGTCTGGCTCTGTAAGTGATGAGGTAGACCAAAAAGGTCTAGAGTGCAGGCCCAGCTTGGCTAGGTTTCTAGGGATTTTATGGCTGAATTTTTTTGTTTTACTTGTGCAACATTTCCAAGAAATACTTTACTATATACATATACATATATATATATATTTAGCCTAGCTGTCTGTCAATTTTCATGGCAAAAAAGTATTTGGAAACTGGAGAATAGTAATAGTAGAGTTGTTTTTAAAGGAATCACCCTACACCATTCTAGGCCAAACCCTTTTATTAAAGTTTTATGAAAATCCTCCCTGTTTTTTACATTCCAGTTGAGTCTATTAGCTTTTCAGGTTTTGATGATCTAGCAGGTATAAGCACTTCTCACATTAAATGCAGTGTTGACAAAGGAAACTCACTAGCAAAGGTTTCATTAACTGGGGATTATACTGAAACCTTTTCCCAGAATTGCCAATAAATGAAGCCCTAATCAAAAATTTGGCTTTAAATTCAAGTGCAACTAATATAATTTTGTGTTTGGTTTAAAATAAAAATAACCTGTGGTTATTTTCTCATTTTTGCACTCTTCAGCATTATGCCATCTGAACTCTCAAACAGCATTGTTCCCATGGTGAAAAAGCAAACTTAAATCTCATGTATGAATGAGCCTTGAGTTTAACTTCTGCTTCCAACGAGTGCTGTGGAAAAAGAGCCCATTCCTGCAAAGACAGAGAATTAACAAGTTCCCTCAAGTGATGCTGTAGGTACTGGACACACTGCTCAGTCACATCTTGTTCCTGGAGTGAAAGTCCTGAGCTGGCACATCTACAATGTGTCAGCAGAGCTCAGGGGTGAGGAGGTGCCTTCCCTGTGTTGGTCAGAGTTTATGGTGGGTCACAGCCCTGAGGGTGCCTTTGGTGCCTGGGGATTTGCAGTCTCCCACAGCACTCAGGCACTCTGGCCAAGGACAATCCAGCAGCATGGCAGGCAATAGGAATTTTGCCATTGATGTAAGTAGTTTGGCAATCTTGCTGACCTCAGTATAAAATAATGCAATACCCTCCCCTGGGTCTCTCTTCCAGCATTGAAGTTATCTGGCAAAATCTCCTGTTTCGCTCTCTCCAGGTATGTGAAGAGGCTACAGCATCTGCTGGCTTCATCAATCAAGAAAATCTGCAAATTTACAGACCCTTTAGGTGGGTGCTGGAGTCTTTCTAAGTGTGCTTATGCACTACAGTGGCCTTTTTCACTCTGTTTCTAGGAAGAAATAGTTCCAGTGACTGATTAGGGGATTGAAGGAAGGCATTTGGGGCCCTGTCACTGTGCTGCAGACCCTGATGCCTGCCCAAGGAGGAGAACCATATCCTGGAAAGGCAATAAGAGCATGATCTAACTCTCCTAAACTCAGTGGGAATCTCTCCAAGGCTCTAATAGGTTTAGGGTTTACAGCACAGTCTGTTAAGATGAAGTTTTTGAAACTACCTGAGGGACCTGAGTATAGTTTTCTACTCAAATTAATAGAAATTGGATATTTAAATTCCTTAGATGTCTTTGAAAGCCTTACCTCTAAGCAGCATATAAAGATCTACTGTAACTTCCATTGCACCTAATTTACAATTTATAGTTAAGATGATGTAAACTCTGGAGTTTGTTTCAAAATGCAGTTAATTTATTTACAGCTCCCTAAGCTAAGCCACTGTTTAGTGTTCTATGAGAAGAAACCAAATATTTTGTAGTAGTCACAATTGGTGCTTAATCCGAGTTAAGAAGAATATCATATCTCATGAGGAGAACTGAGACAGAATCATAAATCTGAAGTTTTGGTTTTGTTTTTGAAAAGAGTTTGAACTCACATCACCCCCAGCCTCCTTAATGGTTTTACATAAACAATGAAGTGTCTCAGGAAAATCACCAGTGGCTCTTCTGTCAACACAGAGCTTCATTTTCTCTCCCAGATTAGGGTGGTCTGAAGCTATCAGCAGCTGATCTGACAGAGTAAATCTGAAACAAATTGCTGTTGCTATAATCTTCCCGTGACATGAAGTGCTGCGGTGGAGAGAAACCAAGTATTGTTGCATAACTAAACTGGTTTGGCTGGTGGTTCATCATAGTGTATTGAAAAGTCTTAGGTTCTCTGCAACTCCTATCTTATGTATCTGTCTATCTATCTATCTATCTATCTAGAAATTAGTTTGGGGTATATTTCTTCACCCCCAGAATAATGTAAGAGAAACCATCTCTCAGTGCCTTCTGATTTTAAGGTTGATCCACAGGTGTAAAATGAAGTCATCTGAAGATTGTGTTTTTGTTTAGGTTTGAGAAATGTGACAAGCTTTGTGGGGTTGGTTAGTTGGTTGGGTTTTTTTCCTAGGGCTACTATTTTGATTGAGATTAAAATAGTATTGGAAAATGTTGTGAGTCATACTGCAGCTTAGTAGCATGGTAAAGGTGATACTCGAATGCTTGAAGTCCTGGAAAGGCTGTAGCTGAGGTGACAGGCAGAGAATTGCAAATTTTCTTGGTACTGGTGGAAATTTTCGATTTGGTAAGCAGGCAGCAGCTCTACATTTTTCCCAGACTTCATTGGAGAGCTGTGGTTCAGTTGCCATGGTTGTTTATTGCCATATCTGGGACTGGATGTTGAACATTGATTGCCTGTATCTCAGAAAATCCCCAAGCCCTGTTGGGTTACATTTTTCTTTCTTAAGGAAAGTGTGTTTTTTCTCTCCGTTTAAAGACAGCATCACTTTGTCCTAAATTTAAGCTGCCAAGGGAGGTGTCACCAAAGCAAGTCCCAGCACTCTAAGGCAGCACCATGCTCTGGCTGGGGGCAGAAGAAGGAGTGGTGGGATGGGTGGTGGGTTTCTGCCATCCCCACAAGAATACCTTGAAGGGGATGGCATCCTTGAGGGTGCTTTTCTCCTCATTTTGTACCTGTCCTCTTCTCTTTCCCCTTTGTGTGCACACTTACCTATGTGGCTGACAAACTGGTTTGAGTTTTTTCATTCTGTTGAAGAAAATGTCACTAGTTTCCCCTCTTATATCTTGTGTGATATCTAAAGGAGCTGTGTGTTGTATGTTGGATTCCCCTCTTACATCTTGTGTGATAACAAAAGGAACAGTGTGAATTAGATTGATGTTTTTCTCCTAGAAAAACAAAGGAGTTGAAATATTTTAAGGCCTAATTGCATCAAAGGATGAAAGTTAAAATGTCTTTACAGGAATTCAGGTTGCTGAAAAAGTCAGGTCCAGCTCAGATGCAAGTATGTTTTATATTAAAACCTAAGCAACCAGCCAGTATAATATTTCCTGAATTTTCACCCATCATGCTACTGGTTTCTTCAGGGAGAGAAACGTAACCTTCCCTTGCTATGTCTCAGAAAAAGTAAATAGTATTGTCAAGAAGCTTGTCATATATCACAAGTTCCTAATTAGAGAAGCCTGGGGAGCTGGCAAGCTTGTAGACTTCATTAAACATGCTGCAATGCCCCAAGGAAGAAAACTGTTGAGGGACATCTGCAAATTATAGTGGTGCAGACTGTCCTGCATCCTTGCACCAGTGGGCTGTAGAACGGTATCTCAAGGGGGGCAGGCAAGGCAGCACACGGATGCATGGACTGAAACCCAGAGCTGTCAGGAGTGTGGCTGAAGGAGCTGCAGCACAGCACTCAGTTCACTCTCCTGCTTGCAGAAGGTGGTATAAAGTAGGAGAATTGTTTATCAGTAGATAAACCTGCTGGGTCTGGGAAAACAAAGTGATGGTGCCTGGTAAGAGCAGCCTCACCAGCAGCAGCAGTGGGTGGGGCTGGAGCTCTACCAGGAGAGAATGAGTGAAATGTGGTCTTTCTGAAGAGACTTCCCCTCTCAAGGGTTTTTGTCCTCTCTGCTGTGTGTGGATCATATATCTGCCTCTGTTCCTGGCTTGAGGGTATCAGCTGGTCACTGGGATATAATGACAGCAAAGGGAAGGAGAATGCCCTCCATCCTAGCCTGCAGTTGGCAGAGGAGTACATGTAAACATGAATTTCCCTCCACCTTGTCGAATTCTCCAAATGCTGAACCCCAATGGCATTTTAATTGGGATTTCTTTTAATTGCTCCCATTGAAGCTGTTGTGTTTGTAATGCAATTATTACAGAACCTAATGGCAGTGAGCATCAGTCAGGTCAAGTCTCTAGAAGTCTCCCCTTTCCCAGCTGTTTGTCCCAACAACTGACCTTGAAGCTAGGGCTTTGATGGTCACTTTCTCAATGGCCAATTAATTACTTCATGCAATGAAAATGTCAAGTGCAGCTTGTGGAGGACAGACAGAAAGGATCATAACCCTGAATAATGTAAAGCCTGGTAGAAACAGAGATGGAACAACTTTTCCAAACCACACTTTTAAACCAAAGTGATGAGAGGTGAGGCAGCAGCTGCACCAGGTTATCTGTGCTGTGCAGGGACTAACCTGAGGTGTGCTCTGAGATCTTCTAGTTGGCCAGATCCTGCAGAGCAGAGCCAGGGATTTGTCATGTTCAGGAGTGAAACTACCCAGATTTAGATTAGGAGCTGAATGTCATTTTGACTATAACAAGAGAATTCAGAAGTCTGGCTATTAGTTAGACAAACCATTGCTTTATATTAATTTTATTTTGTTAAAGTACTAGAAAGGACTACATATTCAGTTGAAAAACATGACCTGAAACTGAGCTAATCCAGTTAACACCTATTTCACAGAAATGCCACCCACTAAGAGTTTTACTGAACAAGATCAAGAATCAATTTTTCAGTGCACACATTAACTATAATGGCAGGTTCTTAGCAATTTTATTCTCTTTCAGTGATTACTTAACTTTGATCGCAAACTGAATGCTCTGAAAATCTCAGATGTGGCTCTACCATCTGGCATTATATTACACATTTTAAAAGGTGTATTTAAGACCTTCTGTGGCTGGAATAACACTTCTGGTGGAGCTAGTGCTCTCATCTGTGTTCCAAATCCATCACATTATTTTCTTATGAGGCCAGAGCTACCATCACTAATTAGGCCTTTTATTTTGTTTTACTAGATTATCTGGTTTTTAACTTTAAGATCTCCTTGGCCAAAAAACAACTTGGATGAAGTTATCTGGGTAAATCCATGCCAGCTCTCAGACAAAACTAGCAAAGTTGATTTAAAATCACCACCTTTCCAAAATGTCAAAAGCAAAGTTTTCCATCTTTCCCAAGAGCCATGAACACGAGTTTAAATGCTGAAAACCAGACCTCATCATAGCTGTGTTTTGCTCTTTTGCCAGTTTTTTTGTGTTACTGTAAAAGGAAACTGTTACATTATGAATGTTTGATTACATGCAATTTCCAGACTTTAACATTGTGTTAGGATGATGTGATCTTGCAGAGAGTACAAGGAGAACATGATGTTCAGTTTCCTCCTTTTTGTATGAGTGGAAAGCTAGGTATTAGTCTGAGTCAATGCCTTTGCATTCTCATATCCTTATATTTTAGAGAAATGTATACATTTCTTGGTGAATTCTGTGAAGGAGGCAAGTGAAAATACAAATGCAAATGTGAAAATAATGTGTTCTCTGCTCTGCTTTCTCATGGCCATGGAAGGCCTAGCTTTTTACATCTTCAACAATTTTGCATATCTTGGTTCTTGACTTTAAGGTCTTTGGAACCCAAGAGACTAGGCCTGAAATCTCTTAGCAGAAGAGTGTCAGGAAGGGCCCATCTCATGTAGGGACTTTGAGCTCCCTTCCAGGTTTGGAGGATGAACTACCTGGGAGCTGAGGCCACGAGGGACTGAGCCACCCCTGCTTCTCCATTAAGGGCATGTCTGGCAGAAACCGGTAGCAGGAAGGACTAATTGTGCCATAAGATACCACTCCAAATAGCCTCTGAAGCTGATGGGCTCTTTGGATGAAAATCTCAAGGAAAATCCACTTGGAACTACATAGAAGGATTTAAGTTTTTCTGGCATAGGTAATTTATGCTTTAGCATTTGTGCAAGATGTTTGTAATTTGCTATCTGACAAACATTTTAAACAAATCTTTAGAACTTCTCTATTTTTTTTTGTTTTGTTTCAACATTCTATCAGAGATCAATAAATAAGCAGAGTACTACAAAAATTGAACAAAACCCATACCTGTACCTTAAGTACTACAAGACACAGAATTAAAACCATGTATCTAATTATAAACATAAAGCTGTGTCAAATGCAAAGTAAAAACCTCTTTAAAAATACGTTTGTCATATAAGACTGTAGTGTTTTAAACAAAGTTCCTTTCCTGTCAATTTTTGCAGTTGTAATATTCTTAAGGGTTTATGTTAAGGTTCATTTGATTCTATTTCTTTAATTATCCAAAGCATCTACTAAAGATATGCATGCAAAACCTTTCAATTGGGAAATTTAAATCACCTTGTTGTTTAGACTTTTTGTTATTTTAATATACAGTTAAGAAAACATAGCAAGTCTTTGTTTCTAGAGAATATTATATGGCATTGCAGAAGGCATAGTTTCCCCTATTTTGGGAGTAAAAGGGCCATGAATATATTTGTTCTTCAAGGCAAAAATCTATGAAATACGCTTTTTTTATCCTCTTAAGCATGTGTTCCTGTACACATGGGCTCCTACTGTCTATTTTGGGGGAACGTCTACAGCTACTTTGAGTTGCCACAGTCCCGTGACATATTTTTGTCAAGAGAAGTAAAATTATTTCCTTGAAAATATTAATCACAACAAAATATTTACGTTTTTTAATGTCAAAGTGACACAAAGGGGACATGCTAGCCAACTATTCGTCTAACTAGTCTTATTAAACAGCTAGGGAAAATGAAACAGGAGTTGTATGAGGACTGAGCTAGTAGTGGCACTGATTCCTAAATCTGATGGACTGAATACAAGAGTTTTTTTACTCTTTTGTGTCATGTGGTCCCAACACCTGACAACATTGGAGCTGAAGGATTTGTTTCCACTGACTTTTACCTTAGAGAGCACAGTGTACTTACAAAAGTAACTTAAGGAAATACATTTGAAGCACTGAGGTCAGGCTTGTTATCCTGACTTGCGTTACAATCTCAACTTCATACTTTTACATTTCTAACACAGAAATAAAAGGGGGAAATATTTAATGTGGATTGGGAGTGCCATTAAATATGGAAATTATAGTTATGATATGACAGCATCCAATGACTGCAGAAAGTTTGGAAAGCAGAATATGGAGAGATCACACTTCAGTAAAACATCACTGAAAAAAGAAGCTCCCAGGTAAGACAAGCTCAGCAAGCCTAAATTGAAAAATATAATGAAGCTAACGACCTGCATTTTTTAGCTTTTATCTGGAAATTTGGGGGCTTGTTTTCCTGATTTTAGCTCTCTTATGGTTTTGTTTTTTGTTTTCTTTCCATGCAAAGAACATTCTAAAAAGTCTAGAAAGTGGCAACTGCAGCATTATGGAAACAGTCCCATGGAAGAAGATTATCACAGATTGACATGCAATGATCTTTGTCTTCTGCCCTTTTTTCCCCCACTTCCTTTTTCTTCCTCAGAAGAGAAATTGTAATGGAGCTATTGCCTGACCAGCATGAAAATGGATAGATATGAGATTAATGAATAAAAACCCCTCATCTTTAAATAGGGTTATTATGTACTAATTCTGAGATTTAATCACTGAATAATCAGACTTCAGTCTTCACCAACACACACCATTTCATGCTCGTGGCAGAGCAATCTAAGAGCATTGCTTCAGCAAAGAAAGAGGACTAAACTCATAGCTGCCTTTGTAGCTAAAAATACTGTGCTGCCACATGGCATTTTTTGGCAGGGAGTTAGAACATTTTCATTTTGCAAGGCAAGCTGGTGGCACTGTATTTGCATGGCTCAAAACCACTTTGCAGAGACCACCCTCTCTTTCTTTCCACAGACTCCTTCTCTGCACCAGCCTTTGCCAAGGAATCTGGATTTCTTCCCCAAAGAGTCATTGAGCAGACATTTCTTCTAGTGCCACCACTGGCCTTTCCCATAAGGATAAGCTAGCTGAAATTTTCTTCAAAGGGTGGCTTCCAAGGGAGGAAGCCTTTCCAAGAACAGTAAACACACCAAGTTCTTGACCATCGCATCAAGAATACTGTTCCAGAAAACCCTGGGACAGTAAGGCTGATTTCAGTGTGTCACATGTGATTGCACAACATAACACAGTGCAAAAATGTGAGACAACCAAACAACAAAATGCTGGCTCTGAATCAAACATGTAAAGCACTTATTTTCAGCTCCACCATCTGCTCTTGGTTTGCACAGTCTTTCGCAGCTGAAAACACAAGGCAGATTGGCACAAAAGGAGAATTCCTCTGGCTGGTCACACACTGCAAGATACAATTTTTTTTCCTCTTGTGACTAGCCCATCTCTTTCTTTCTTTATTTTTTTTTCATAATGAAATAGGCTGGTTTGTTCAAGTAATCATGATAAGCTAAAAAACAATCCTCTAGGAAAAATATTCTCTAGCATCCTAGCAGGCAAAATAATGGTATTGCACTTCCTCCTTGCAAAAATTCCCAACCAAATTACACAGATCAGCTGAAATTTTTCTGCTGAAATTTTTTCAGTGATGATCCTTTTTCAATTGCTGGATAATCTCTGAGATCATTAACTCTACTGTCATTAACTGATAAACAGTGAAATGTCATAATAAGTAAGAAATTCTTTTAGTTAGCAAATAATTATGAAAAAATAGTCACTTTGAGGTATTTAATGTGGAAAACAGCAAAGGAAAATAAACTAATAACCTCTCGGTTTTTCTGTGGAGGCAATGTGCCCCCCAATTATTTGTTAGTTGAGGTTCATATCACTCTTTAGAATAAACTGATAATTCCTTTAGAGCCCTGATTCGGAGAGAGGGATATGACCTGAAATTATTTCCTTTTTAATAAAGATCAGAACCGCTTGGACATTTGCTGCTTTCTTCCCTGAATTAGAAGTTTATGAGTTAAAACCCTGTCTCTCTTAACTTCTCTGGGGCCGTGATTTCACCCCAGCAATTATTCTAAGAGCATTACTCATTTAATAAGCATACCACACTAATTCTCTACTGTTTCCGTATGAACATCTCCCAATGCCAATGTAAACCCACTGCACAAAGCTACATTAAAACAATATTTATGGTTGAGATCTTAACACAAAAGTCAGGAAACTCAGAGTTATGGTTCCCCCAGCCAACCATAACCAGAGGTAGCTGTAGTGTTTTGCATTACTGTGTCTATACTCCACAATGTATGTCCAAATACCGTGACTGAGTTATAGCTGCTGTGGGAACTATAGCTTTGGATTTCAGTAAATTTTTGCATTTAAATTCTCAACCCTAGTTATGAACAATTGTGAAAATTATAGTTGCAGCACAGGTTCGTGTCTCCAGTTTGCTGTTCTTGGTTACTGCTGAGGTTGCCATGGGAGAATGGTAAGCTCTCCCTGTGGTGTGGGTGATGGGAAGCCTGAAGGTCTCTTTTACTTTGACAAACAAAATAGTTTGGCTGCACTCATAAGGTATATAAAGATTAGCTTTTCTGCAAGCTTTGTATCATTCAGCAGATACTCTGGAAGAGAGCAAGGGAGCTAATAGGATTTGACAGAGATGACTTAACATGATTCTAATGCTAATTCCAATTAACTTGGTCAGGGACAGGGAATAATAAGCTGCTTTTCTGTACATTTTATACTGTGTTAGGAAAATGCTGTATCATCACTTCAAGGGAAATGGGACAGTTTTCACCAAGTGCCCTCAGCAACAAACTGCCTGAGATGTGGAAAAGAGAAAGTTTGTACAGCAGGCAGCCATAACCAAAATTATTCACAGCAGTGTGAGATACTCTGCTCTATGCAACAAAACCTCTCTAGCTCACATCTGCTGCTGTTCTAGGGCAACTTTCCCTGTAATCTACTGCATAGTTAGTGTGCAGTTTATTTAAGTAATTCCTTTAGACACAAATATTCTGCATTAAAATATAAATATTCTGCAGACTAAAAATAGATTTAATTGGTTGACAATAATTGGAATTTGATGAAGAGATTTTACAGTAAATTGCAGATAATTTTTATAACTTTTCTCAAGGATCATGGAACTGAACTCTGAGTTTACAAATCTAGCTGACTCAGGAGTGGGTCATGTCTTGAATTCGAAAGAGGAGCAGAGGAGGCCAGAAACCCTCTCCCCTCAGACTGTGCCAGTGATGGACTGGAACTCACTATTCCAGACACAGAGAACAGAACAGCTGAAGGATGCTGGAATTTGTCTATCATAAACCCTGGAGGAAAAGAAAATACTTAGGCATGTATTTTCTCAAGTGAGAAGTCCACAAACAGAATCATGCTAGCCTGTATTTCTTGGGGTGTTGTAGCCTCATCTACATTTGGACTGTGATCACGATTTGTAATTCTTAGTGAACACGGCCACTTTTCTAAGGCAAGTTATAATCTTGTCTGCTGGGAAACATCCAACCAAAGCAGAGCTTGATAAGTGGAAAGAGAACTGCGTGCCTACTAGCAGCCACTCCAAATCATCACCTTTGTTTGCTTTCAGATGTTATCAGCGTCCAACTGCAAGGATGAATGAAGTGATACATCTGGCTCACTGACCAAAACATGAGGAGTGTTTTCCCGTGCTCTTAACAGATGCCAGCAGCAGCACACAGCTGAACTGGCCCTTCCATAACCTAATCCCTTTTGAACATGGCTGCTGATATGTTCATACCTCATGCTTATATGTCTTGGCTTCTCATTTTATGTATTGAATTGTTTGGATAAGGTCAATATATACAGCAACGATGTTCCCTCTGACTACACAAGCCCAGCTGCTCCTGCCCCATATTTCAGCCAGCTTCCCACTCAGTCTGAATATAGAAAGGATATAATTGGATTGAACAGAAGTAAAACTGGCTATTTTGAGGTCAGACAGCAGAAATAATTTGCTTTGTGAATATATATTTCTTCAGTGTATTTTGCGGCAATTTTAAACAGGCCTCAGACCATGTCTCTTCACAGTGGGCTTTTGCACAACCAGAAGAGCAGCACATTACTGCAGAAGAGTTTACCATTGTTGTTCCTCTACACATATCCCAGTGAGGTGTTTGTGCAGTACAACATCTCAGTGAGCATGCATGGGGTCAAATCTTTTGTTTGAATGTAGTCAATTGCTTGGAAAAAAACAGAACTAAGCAAAGCCTATCAAAAACCTGGAAAAAAGAAAAATCCCAAAGCAAACTATTCTTAGCTCTGTATAAGCAACATTTCAATTGTTCTAAAAAAATATTTATTGGAAAGAGCTTGAAATGTAAACATATGGACACTATGGTACTTTGCAAAAGGTCTGCCTGTTCTCTGCTGAACTGTTGGATAAGTTGAGAAACAGTCATTTTATACTTTTAAGAATAATGAAAATAAATTAAAATTGCCTACCAAGCTATAAATTAATTCAGGGGTACAGTACAGTTCTTGCAAACTGCTTGTTATCTCATTCTTACCAGTTCACTAGTATGTTTGTTTGGAAAGCCAAAATTCTAGCATGTATCACAGAACTTCTAAAGCAAGTTGGAATTGGGTGTGAACACACTTTTCAGAGTTCTTTGCTGAAAAGAGATAGCTTTTGTTGCTGTGGGAGCATGCTGTTGGGCTTTGGAGTAAAACTGATTTATCTAGCAGACTGCTTCTTTAGATTACAGTTTTTAAGTAATTTCCTACAGATCCTTTGAATTCTGGATATCTCCTGATGCTAGTTTATGTAAGCTAGTTTATATGATTTTGGTATTGGATTTTTGAGAAAAAGGCACTGTTTTTGGTCAAATCTGTCATGAAGTGGGGTTCTGTAATGGGGAATAAAATTAGGACTAAGAAAGGCATGGATGAGCAAGTACATAAAGCTTAGCTTGATGTAACCAGTGCAAGACGCAAGCCTCTGCCCCACCATTTTCCATGATTTTCATTTACATGTAGAGAGTGTTTTGCATACTGTGCCCTCTCAATTGACGTTATTTATATCTCAGTAAACTACCATGCTACTTTTCCAGATGTCCTAATCCTTTGTGTAAATGCACTTATTAAACCCAGCCACCAGGCTCAGTGAAAACTGCCAAATCCACTGTGTCTGGACTCACACACTCTGTAGACTAAGCTTTATTTGCATAAACTTGTTCTGTAAGTGTAATCTTACTTATCATCTGAAGAGTTAAAGTTTCACTAATGTAAATCCCTGACAAATCAAGCACAGATGTAGCTGTTTGCCCCCAGGCTCAGCCTGTCCATTCACTGCCACCCTTGTATCTTTTCCCTGCTCCTTCCTCCAACCCTTCCACCATCCTCCCCACCCTGAAAGTGTCTTTTTTTGGTACTAGTAGTCGTTTAGAACTGTTTATGTAGATACACAGCAGGTACTAAATAGGATACTGGAAATTGGTCGTTTGGGCTTTTCGCTTTGGATGAAACTGTCTCACAAAATAGTGTTGGCCTGTAATTCTGCATGTCTGTGTGTACCACCTGGAAAAATTTGCTCTGTCAATCCCCAGGTGCCAGACAGACTGTTGCAGTTTGCCAGGTGATGTTCCAGATAAGGAGCTGAGCTCAATAAATGCTTAATATAAGCTGGCAAATTCCACAAAGCAGCCAAGGAAAATTCAATCAGACAGCATCAGGGTGGTGGTGGTGGTGGGGTAACCCCCAAAAAACACCAGAAGGAAGTAGGTGATGAGGTGAGGAGATGATTCTTCATATTCCATTGTCTCTGAGAAATGAAAGTTCCTTTCCAGTCATAAAAACAACAGATTGAAAATCAAAATAAAATCTGCCAGCCTTCAAACCTTTTATGAAAAGGAGGAAAATGTTATTTTGGAATTCAGAGGGTGTTGGCATACACTGGGTTTGTTTCTGATTACTTTAAGTTCTAAATATGCTTCCTTTGCTGGTACCCAGTTGCTATTTATTTGGCTTTAGTCTTTGATCTCCCTTATGCTGGCACATCATAAAGAACATATTCCTGTTTGAATTCTATATTATGCAGTTAGTCTTTGCTCGTTATGTTCGCCTGGCTGGCTGTATGTATAGAATAAGACTCTCTTTGTTTTTGATAGACTCCAGGTGTTTATCACTCCAACTTACTAATGGATTTGACCACAGAATATGCATGCAAGAAGCTAACTGAAAAACTAATGGCAAAATTACTGGTTTGATAATTGAATGGCCTCCTGTACCATAACCACAGGAGCCACACACATGCATGCGTGCATATGCACACAGTGCGTTTTGTAAAAGCAGGATCCTTCCCTTATTCGGTTTTCTTGAGAGGAATTTTTTGTTCTGGAAATTAAGTTTTGTTTCAGATTTATTTGCCACTCTGAGTTTTCTTTGAAAGCTTTTGGAATTTAGGCCCTGCTTATTCAATTCCACATGATAGTGCATTTGAGGAATGTCCTGTATTTAGCTGAGGTGCTGCAATTCCTACAACTTTCCTACTCCTTTCTTGCAATTCTAAGCAAAGGGAACATTCCTATCAACCTGTCAGGCACTGACAGCTCCAGCTAACGTGTTTAATTTGCATTGCAATAGCTTGGGAACTGCCCATATTAATTTAGTATCTCAGGTGAGGAAGCAAAACTTTCTATCACTTAGTAACTGTGCCGTTTTGCAATAGCCAAAGAAAACTCTTCTTTTTTTCCCTCTTTCTGGTTAATCCAAATTTTGTAGTGGGAAATCATAAAAATTCCAATTTAAAAAAAATCATCTTATTCTTGTACATACCACCAAATGATAATTATCTGTTTAAGTGCAAAGCTCTGTGAAGGCACTTTTCTTTAACCCTTACCTGAGGTCTGTTACAACTTGTGTGAAATATACTGCAATGAAAGCATTTGAATTTATCCTTCAAAGAGGTTGCATACAAATCATGTCCCTTTAGTGCTCAGAATCTTTCCCTTGTATGCATTATTTGATTATTTGAAATTTTTAAAGTAAATCTCAGATTAGCTCATTGATAAAGTTTAATGAGTGAGTCCCTTAAGACATGCAAAATTTACCTTGGCTTCACTTAAACACAGATAGTTTAAAAAAATGAAGCTGCATAGATATATTCTGTATGTGCCTATAGACACAGGTGAAATCACATACATGTGAACCTTGTTTTAGTTAGAATTACAGGTGGATCATATGAATAGTAAATGATCTCACTGTGATAACAGGTAAACCAAGCATTCCTCACAGCTGAATTTTCCTATTTTGTTATATCGTTTGTTGATTTCCATGCTTTAAAAAGTAGGGATGCCTTTTACGTCTAAATGCAATGCTGTAGTTACCAGTTTCATAAAAATAAATAAAACTTTTAATTTCAGTAAGTACCTAAGTACTTTGAATTTTGTGATGAGCTTAATATAGTTTTCTAAGAACCATAGCAGTGCTGAGGTTTGAAAGTGTATAGAGAATAATCTGAGGACAGATTTATCACAGTGAGGTTCAAAATTACCCCATTTACACCTGCTAACTATTAAACAGTGATGTTTTGTTAATTTTATCTTTGGCTGCAGGAGAGGTTTCTCTCAGAGGTCAAACATGCTTGCTGTGTTGGTTACTTGCTCTGCCTCCATGCTAATGCAGGGGTTTAGCTAACATCCATGGGCTTGTCAAGCTTTTTCCACTGGGAGCAGGAACTGATATGGCAATTCAGCATATTAACAAGGAATGCATGCAAACGCTGTTTGGGGAAGTGTAAGGAAAATAAATGGCAGCAGTTTTCTTGCAAATAGGTTGTAGGACTCTTTCCGTTGGGTCCCAAGTATTTGTCACAAATGCTTTTCTGCCTCCCAAAACAGCCATTTTGCCAAAAGGTAGACTCCGGGTTCCCAAATTATGATCTGATCCTAAGTCTGAGCCCAAGTTTGAGTCCAAGTCCCAGGCCCCTCCTGGGGTATTGCTTTGGTTTTGGACAGGTCCTGGTGATCTTGTCTCAAACAGTGACTGCCATTATTTCCAACTACTCATATAGAAAATGAATTTAATTCCTTGGACATGAAAGAAGTCAGATTACCCTCTGGCTCTTCTGCAATCTGTAGATCACGTACAGCTGAAGGCAGCTATTGTCATTTGCAAAAGAGTGGAAAAAGAACGAGGCAGTGAAGGAAAAGGCAACGAGAAGATATAGCAGCTTGAGGGAATGGAGCAGTGACAACAGCTCTTAAGTCCATGTGATCCAAAAACAAAAAATGCATAGAAGAAAGCAGAGCTATGAGGCGTTAAAGGAAAATAAAAAGGACTTACCTGTCTGGTTTTACATTGCTTCAAAATACTTTTTTTGTTGCTCTTGGGACGGTTAAGTTTTACCCAGAAATGAAAAAGCAACAATAGCAGTTGCTTTTATACAATACACTACAGAGCACTATCAATTCCTGCTTATTTTCCTTCCTACCATGACAGTTTAATTTAAAGGGGAAAATCTAATTTCCTGTGCCGATTATATATCCAGTTAATTCCAAATTCTCATGTAACGGTTAAAATTCCTGACAATTAATAGAGGAGGCACAGCTCTGCTGATATAACTTAGACACATTCTCATTGAATCTCTGAATAATTTAGGTTGGAAGGGACCTCCAGAGATCTCCTAGTCCAGATCCCCATCTCAGAGCAAGGCCAGCTTAGATTGTGTTGCTCAGAACTTTATCCAGGCAAGCTTTGGTATCTCCAGGATCAGAAATCCCATACCTTCTCTGGGCCCCTGTTTCAGTGTTTAATGACCCTCATGGCAAAACTATTCTCTTAATATCTAATCAGATTTTTTTCATATTATAACAAGTGCTGTTTGTCCCCTGTGTTACTGATGAGCACCAGCTCTGGGGGTAGCCTGGCTCTGTCCTCTCTACACCCTCCCATTAGGCTGCTGAAGCCAGCAGTAAATGCCCCATGACCATCTCCAGGCTGAACATGCCCAGCTCCCTGATCTTCCTCCCACTCCATGGGCTCCAGCCCTGACCATTCCACCAGATCTTCACTGGCCTAACTGCAGGATGTCCCCGTCTTTCTTGTACTTGGGAACCCAGGGCTGGACACAGGACCCCTCTGTAGGTATAATGGTGTGAGTTTTTCAGTGGAAGGGCTATTGCTGATATCTAAATTTCCTTGCTCAGAGATGGGGTGTGAACTCTCTGTTGTGTCCCTACAGAGGACATAATGTATTACACTGTGTGCCAATTTCCCCGAAAAGGAAACTCAGAGCATATGGGTTTTATGGATCTGGGGTCATTCCTGTAGGTATATCATCTGCTGGTGTTTAACCTGGACAGCGCTTCCTCATATCAGAGTGGGTCAGCAAAGAAGTCAGTCTCCTCATGGGTATGCAATGTGGACAGTTTTTGAAAATACACTGCTAAGTCTCATTAAGGTAGGCATCAGCTAGCTTGTTAAAGACTTAATAGATATTTCCCTGAAACAATTCTCATTTTAAGTTCATTTTTAGTTGCTCTGTTCTCTTCCATATGAGGGTGGCAATTGGAACAAGTTACCCAAAGAAGCAGTGGTTCCCCATTACTGGAGGTCTTCAAGGTCAGGCTGGAGGGCTTTGAACAACCTGGTCTAGTGGGAGGTATATATTGTAGAGAAGCTGGAACTAGATGGTCTTTAGGCTCTTTCAAACCCAAACTATTCTATGGTTCTTTAGAAGTAGTTCAGAGAAACTATCCTTTCTAAGTATTATTGCAATAACTATTTAAATGAAAAAAAAGCCTTCTGCTTAGTTTGAAAGAGAGAAAGAAATGCTGTATATATCCAGTTTTAAGTATAACAGGCATCATTTACAAAGGACTATTTACTGCTGGCTATCACATACACTCAGTTTCTTCTCCGAAGCTGTGTGACCCTGTGTAATGGCTGTATTTATACTCCTAAGTGGTACGTGCCCTGTGTGATCTGATATTCACCAGGGTTTCCAATAGTGTCAGGTGCTCATCATTCTTGTTCCTCCTGTCATTTGGAGAAGTGGTTATGGAGAACCTGAAGGCAAATTAGAAAATAGCAGATTAACACTTACATCAGTGACGTAATCAAAGTGTCAGATTTATGTGTCCTGAATAAGTAAAACTCACCCAACTCTCTATGCAGCACTGATAGAAAAATGTATTTTAGTTATGAACTTTTAGATAAAAAAGTTTTTTGGATAGTCTTTTTAAGAGCAAAGTCTCAGGAGCACAAGAAGTCTCAGGAGCACAAGACTGTGCCAAAAGCCATATGATCAAGTATGTATTGTTGATTTTTAAATTCCAGTAGTTATGGAGCTTTGTCCCTTGCCTATCTTCAGAGTCAAATTTTTTTGGTGTCACTGAAATGGGACTTCAAAGAAGGAAATCCCTATGATAAAATTTTAGCTGCCAGAGTAGAAATCCCAGCCTGTGAATAAAAGTGGCCTTTATAAACTCTGGTGGCCTATTTTGGCTAAACACTGACTTTTGGGTACCCTTTGGTTTTAACTTGTGACTCTAGAAATGTACCCCTTGCACCCCCACTGCTGGTGGGTAGCTTAGAAGCTGAACCTGGATTGAGAATGGGCAGATTTTGCTCACATCTCATGGAGAAGTCACCCACAGTTTGGTTTGATGTTTACTGTTTCTATAATTAGTCTTTACACTTGAAAACACTTCTAAGACTGATAATTAAATAGATGCGGGAACAATTCAGTTCTTGGGCTGAAAATGGCATCTTGGTATGGATGGCAATTGTGACACAAAAACCTGCATTACCTGAAGAAGCATAAAAGCCAAGGGAATAGTTTTGATGAGTGTAACTAGTGGACTGGCTGCTGTTCTTGGTTGTTGAGCTGGATGGAAGGGTGTGAAGTCCCTGTTTCACAGAACTAGAAGCTTGTGTGGTCATGGAAAGTAAACAGCAGAAAACCAAGACATTTTTAAGGGGGGCAGGAGGCTCATTAGTTAGTTGTGAGCCTAACCCTGGTGACCCAGACTGCCTGTCCACAGCCTAGTGGCTGCCAGTCCTGTCTCACCCCTTCCCAAAAGAAACTGCTGCAGCATCAAAGCAGCCTTGGAATCTCTGTCCTTCCCTGCTGCCCACTGCTCCTCTTATGGCTGGTCCAAAGAGTGCTCAAGAGAGCTCTGGGGTCTCTGGTCCCAGGAGACCCTCTCCCCAAGGGACTGTTGGGGGCCCTGTCCTGCCAGGTAGGCCACTTTCAAGCACATTTCAGCCTTCTGTAGGTTCTCCTCTGAAAAAAACAAACCCATGACTCTGTTGTGCTGGCTGTCAAGTATCTGCAAAGTATCCTGGACTCTTCTGTAGGGTCTTCTGAGCAACAAGGGGGGAGCAGTGAGAGGATGATCGTTTTGAAAAGGGAAGGGGAAGCAATATTTGGCTGTAAGCATATCTGGGGGTGGGCAGACTGGTAAAGCATGCTGGTTGTACTTCTCAGGGTTGAATGGTAACAAGACAGCAGTGGAAACAAAGCATTCTTTGAGGAAATAAAGAAAGAAGTAAAACTGGAAGGGTCCTTAGTGTAGCATTTTGAGTTTATGAGGCATTTCCTCTTACTGATGAATATGGATAGCTTAACTTTTCTGCACATTGTTGTTAAAAATGACTGGAATACAACTACAAATAGATGCCTGTTCTCCTGTCTGCAAATTCTAAACATAAAAATGCAAAATTTAGGGTTGGGTTCAGTGTCATATCCCCTGTAAAACCAATGGAAATGGTATAGTTTACATGGACATAAAATGTTTCCCGCAGTCTAGATTGTTAAACCACTAGGGTAAGCAGTGAGAAAACTTATTTATAGACATTTCAATGACATCTAGAAACTTTTTCCCATGGCTGCATTTCCAAGCATCTTCATTTGCTTACTGTGCACTTTTCTGCAAATGTAAGTTGTAGTGGCACAAATCTTTTGGAAGTTCAGTTCTAGCAGAGTTGCAAATTGAATTCTTTTGCATAGTGAGATGTATTTGTCAACTAAATGAAAATATTTCATGGAAAAAAGATTAATAATGGTTAAGTCACCTAATCCAAGAAGTGGAGCAACACAGTGGAACTGGAGTGACCAGTTGTTCTCCTGAAACCACAAGCTCATGATCATTGAATAAACCTTTGAAAGTGTGCCAAGAATAAGTCTTGTTAAATTTGTTTGCCAAGCTGTTCAATACCATTGCTAGCTAAACTGTACAATACCAATCATCCAAATAAGCTTGGAAATAGTCACATTTGATCTACACAAACTCAGGATTAATTTGAGAGGTAATTTGGTTCAGGAAAATTATCACAAAAAAGTCATGGAGTATTCTGGGTTGGAAGGGACTCACAAGGATCACTGGGTCTAGTTCCTGAGTGAATGGCCCATACAGGGGGTTGAACCCACAACCTTGGCATTATTAGCACTCTGCCCTAACCAACTGAAATAATCTTAGGGCTGCCAGGCAAGCTCATCTAAAAATATATTCTGTCTTCAACCCCTACATCAATGTATCATCTTACAAGACTCAGACTTAATACTCTTCTTGATGACAATAGAATCTGTCCTTTTTGTACCTTATTTAAAGCACACTTTTTAGCTCTTCTGTTGTTTATATGGCTCCTTTCCTAAATTGCTTAGGAGAGGCAGATTTTAGGATGAGGTGCAGGGGCTGCTTCAGTGCTGCCTCAAAAGATCTGGGGGGCCAAGCTGCTAGGACAGGCTCTTTCTACCTCTGTTAGGCTGTAGTGGGTTCATGCAGATATTGCAGAGGAAAAAGCCCATGAGCATCCCATGTTTGGAGGGCTCCCCAGGCAGACTTGCCTACTTTTTGAAGAGGCCCCAGTTTAGGACCAGCCATTCAGATATTCTTCAGCTTAGGTAAAATTACTTTTTAAACTTAGAATTGATTTTAAAATATGAACATGTGTTCAGAAGGTTCAGAAGACCAGGCTAACACAAGCTGGAAATATCAAACAAAGTGTGAATTCGGCTGCACTGTTGAATCACTTGACTATTTAATCCCCAGTTATGGGGCAAGAAATCCCAACGCAACATGCAGGAGAGTTTGACAGGAAGTGAGACAGGAGAAAATGGATTGTTGTGTCTTGTGATATGCTGTATGCAACTGCGAGCCAGGGGTGAAAGGGTATGATGACAAAGCTGTTGGCAATTTAAATCTTGGCTCAGGCATAAAATAAATACATTATTCCTGATGGTGAAATTGGATGGTGCTGTCATGGATTCATTTTGTCTTCCTGGTGTTTTTCTAGCCCCTTCTCTTTCATCTGACCTATGGCATTCATATCTGCATGCCAGTGTGTCAAAATATTCTTTGAATGTGTCAGGTTTGAGTGCACTTTAATTGCAACCCAGGCTGCATGCGTCTTATCTGACCTCCACATCCAGATACCATTAAAATCTATGCATTTTGAAGAGTTGTACCAGGCCTTCTAAAGATGACATTGACTGGGGTAGCTCTGCTTTGGGGCACAGTACCACTTTTGCCCCAGTTTTTACACTGCCTTTGAGTGTGCAAGGCTACCCAGCATTGTCAAGAGAGTGGTACAGGATTTTCATTCAGCTAGGAACAGGGTCCTTAAACTTCACAAGAGGTAACATAAGCTCACAGAGTCAAAACTAAACCAAACCAAGGGAAACCAGAAATATTGTGGCAGTAACTGGGTGTGCTGGGAACATTACCTTTCCATTTGTGTCATGTATATTTTTTCACTTTCATGATTTTCCTTTTCATGTGGTTTGCTTTCTCTTCTTTTTCCCTTATGGTTTTTACGTCTTCTAAAAATGACACCTTTTGCCATGCTGTAGATATTCGTGCAGGGGTTCTCTGACTGGTGGCCTGGCTGCTACTGCAGTGACAAAGATGGGGATTTCCTCTGGGTGCAGGAGGGAAAATCTGTTTGCATGTGACTGACTCTGCTTGTTCCCAGAAACCTCCCTGGTTTTTCCAAGGTGTTTCCTTTTCAGTTCACACCAGTGGATGGGGGTAGAATAAAAGGAGCAGGTTGATACTTTTGTTTGGATAACTTCCTCCTGCCTCCCCCATTTACTTATCTAAAGCTTATCTGAAACTTTATGGGCTGGAAAGTCACAAAATCAGATGTTCTTGGGAGTGCTTTACTGCTTTCTAGGCTTGGTGTGGCTGGACATACCGCAGGCACAGCTTGTCACGCAGTGTTTTGGTAGCTCCAGCTCCTTACAGCTGCCTAGAGCTTAGATACATATGAAAAATTAAACAAATGAAATATTGGTGGAATTTGGTAAGCACTCTGGAGCACAGCCTGCAGCTTTGTGCTTGGCTTACTGCTGCTTTTCCAGGGGAAGGTGAGCCACCCTTTGCCAGTCACCTGGGCCCTCACAGCTGCTCCCAGGACCTGTACTCTGAACTCACCATTTTGAAGCCCAAGTGTAAAACAATTTCAACCCCACGCCTTATTTGTATTTAAATTCCTTATAGAATATTTGGTGCCAAGATTGTGGCTGTGTCTTGGTTTTCTATGGATCTTAATGGAGAGAAAAAAACTCTTTCAGCCATTTAACTAAAAATATGTGAAATAGGATTAGCCTGTACCTTGTAAAATTTTATTTTAAGAAACTAAGGCCTTGATCCAATCACAATGAGGTCAGTGGGACACTTTCCACTGATTCAGTGGGGCTTGGATATGGTCCTAAGACATTATTTTCAGAAACAAGGACTGTGAGAAATGTATCTAATATTAGAAATTTATTGTTTATATTCTTTCTATAATTAAAATGGCCAGCTGCTGTTAAAAGGTTTCCTCTGAGCTCAATGTCTGCATACTAAATTTGAGTCTGAAGCAAAATGAGAGATGTTGGCTCTTGAAAACAAAGGCTTTCTGCACAGGGATCCAAGTGGGCTGGTGTCTCAGCTATCCTGTTCCACAAGGCATTGCTGCAAGACTTTTGTCCAAGTGCTCTGGCCTCCTCTACAAACATGACAGAAGATTGCAGTCAATGAGTAGATTTGAACAAGCTGTTTACATATGACACCACCGCGACAGGAATGTATGTAGCTGATCGGATCCACACCTCATTTGTGTTGTTCTTGGACAGACACTACTGAGCCTGCCCTGAAAGCAGTTTCTACTTCTTTGGAGTCCTTAACGGCCTGAAACCTTGAAAGACTGAGACACTTGCTGTCAACACTAAGTGTATGGACAGCCCAGACTTCCAGATGGATGGAGACTTGCTGGATGGGGGAGTGGCTCTTTGCCAATATCTTTAGTAAATAAAAGGAACTGTGTGGGTAAGCTGGGGCCATTTGTATGTAGGCAATTGGCTGAGGTAATTTTTCTTTTTACAGCTGCTAAATAATGGGGCAAAATTACCATCTGTCTCTGTCATCTGCTTCACCCATGCATGGGATAGATGGTGCCTCTAGGCAGGAAGTGCAGCTTTTGGGACTGACGTCCAAGATCTAAACTGGAAGACATAGAAGAAATGGAAAAATGGAAAAAAGGAAAAATGAACTGATGAAGGATGACCTTCCTTTTGGGATGTGGAGGTTATCTGCGAGTGCTCGGTGTCACCCATTCCTCTGCAGGGAGCCAAAGCACACCCAGGACAGCTGTCAACATGGTTGGGCATCCAAACACAACTAGATGCTGAGCACTGGTGATAAGAAGTGGCAGCTGGGACACCTCAGGGCTGTTTGGGCAGGGAATGGCCCCATTTTTCCTGCAGGCTGCCAGGTACTGTCCTGAGAAGCTGAGGTTTCCTTTCCTGGCCATGGCCACCCAACACTGCCTTTGCCTGGGACATCAACGGGGGCAAGAAAGGGCTGTGACAGTGACTTCACCAGCCAGCCACAGGAGCACTGAGACGAGAGCTGCCCCAGGAGGTGGTGATCTCTTTTCCCATTGAACATTCACTCCTTTCAAACAGGTCTTTGCAAGCTGCTCTTTGTGTCCCCCATGTCCCCTTTCCCTCCTGTGGAATCACACCTGTGTAGACCCCTTTGTTTAAATCCTGGGACTTCCCTGGTGGGGTTATTCATTCTTGGATGCTCCTGGAGAGTTATGTACCTTCTGGAGTTCCTGCTTTGAAGGCCCCAGCATGTGCCATTTAAGCAATTTTCACAAGAGTGCTGGGAAGCTGAGTCAGTCCTTCTTGCTGCCTGAGAGAGAAGAAACACTTCAAACACCAATCTTTTTAAAGAGTTACATTTCCCCCCATCTCAGAGCAGTCTGGTTGATGTTGGGCAGGAGTCAGATCTGCTTTATTTCCTTTATTCCTTGTATCCAGCTACACGCTATAGTCAATACTTCTGTTACCACTCCTGCTAACATACTGGCTGAAGCCAAAATTTGATCTCACTCCAGCTTCACACCTGAGTGACTGAATCTGATGTAGTTTTATTGAAAGATATGGGGTCTGTTGGACACACATTGGTATCTGTGAGCAGTCACCCGCACATAACCAGTCCTACTGGGGTTAGTAATGGCTCACAGATTTGAATAGACTTCAACATTTGGCCATTAAGGATGTCTTTAATCTCTTTACCTTTTGAACTTACATCAATTACATAATGTTTTGGATGTTCTAGAGAGCTGGCTTCAGTTTTAATAGATATAATATAAAATGAGCCATCTCCTATATCTGCTTGCTTTGGGTAATATTTTGTAATAAATACGTGATGTTCAAAGATTTTTAAAAAATGAATTATTACCATGGTGGCATGCAATGCTTTCTGTGTTCCACCATGACATCAAAAACCACAATTATAGTGAAGTAGACTGCCTAATAACTATGTGTATTTTAGTCATATAAAATGAACAAATACAAACATTTACACTAAAAAAAGAGAAAATTTAATTTTTAATCACCAAATTGATCTTTCCCAGTAGATATGATAAACCCTGTTGCACACAACTAATCCAACAACACATACACCAGTAAATAGGAATCTCTTTCCACTTAAGTTTCTCCTTTTTTATCATACATCAGTGTGCATGGTTCACACTTGAGATGTAGAAATGGAATATCTATATGTAATTTTTTTAAAAATAAGGACCTTGTTTATATTCAATGAAGACTTGCAGAATGTTTAAACATCACTCATCTTAGAACAGTTCTTGAATAAGACTGATACTAGCCTACTATCCTTAGATTTAGGCCAAAGTTGTAGTGTTGCCTCAGCCAGTGCTGTGTAGGGCAGCTGTGAGGAAAATGTCAGCTCCTTCTCTCTGTTCATCTGGTCACATATCCACATCTTTTCCGTGTGCTTACATTACTGCTCATCCTCCAGTGCTGGGGGAGCAAGGCACAATGGAGGGCTGGGTGAGGGAAAGCTGATTTTTAGCTGGATCCATTCCCTGGTCCAGCTCCATGCAGTACCAAACAAATTACTCTCAGCTGCAAGGGCACAAGTAGCTTTGGGTAGATGAAAAAGAGGGAAGGGACCACCCCACCCACCCCCTTTCAACACGGCTCAGACTAGAATAAAATAATCATGGAACTTCAGCCGCAGTCAAGCAAGCAGAATTACCTGCTGAGGCTTGGTTTGTGGGGGAACAGAAACAATAAAAGTTGAAAGGAAGCTATAGGGTTTGATGAGGTTTGTCTATGTTTGGCAAAGATTTTTTCCTTTCTTAGAGGTTCTTGGAAATGTCTTCAAAACATTCCAGACTTGGTTTTTCTCCTTAAATACTCTTCAGTGTTTTATTTTAATTTTGAAGAGCCAAATTCTTCCCTCAGATATGCATGCAAATACTCCCACATTAATCAGAAGAATTGTCTGCATATACCCTAAGTGCAGGAGGTTTCTCATTTGGTATGTGCTTTGCTTCCTAAGAAGAAGTCAATTCTGAGCACAAACTTCCTCCTATTCACACAAATTCACAAAAATTTTGTTTTTCCAGCATGGATTGAGGACCAGTTGCTCTCACCCTACAGGGAACACTAACATATTTCATGAGAAGACACGGTGGTTGCAGAAAGACTGCCCACAAAGCGTGGAGTGTATCAGGACAGTTAAAATGAGGAATCTGATCCTCTGATTTATGAGAAATGATGAAGAGGTAGGAAGAGCTGCACTTAAGAATGGGATCAGACATTAATTCATGGAAAAGAAATTGGTGCATCATATTTGATTTAAAATACAAGGACTGAAACAGTAATGTAGAACATTATACTCCTTGATAAAACACTAGTGGACTTAAAAATAGTTTTTAAAAACTGAGCTGCTGTTTTGATTTGTAAAACAAGTTAAACCAAACTTGACAATAAGGCATGTGCTTTAGATTTCCCTGGTTTGAGGCACTGTTTACTCTGGCAGATGTATCCTTAAGTGAAGCTTTTTTTCCCCCCTCAAAGCTGTTACATGGTAGACTGATGTTGGCTGACCCTGAAGCAAAAATTTGAAAACAGCACATTTATTTTCCTGCTAATGCTAAACACACATGCCATGCAGCATTTTTTTGGTCTAGATGGAAAATCTTCAAATCTGGAGTATTTGTCCCTTTTACCCTGACTGTAATGTTTTCATGGACACAAAAATAACATAACAAACTTGGAGGATGGGAGCATGTGCATCTTGCAGTGGGAGAGCAGCCTGTAATTTGCAGGCTGCAGGCTGGAAGGGGCAGGTGGGAAGAACCAAAGGGTCAGCCCAGTCCCATGTCCATTGCCACTGCAGAGGGTCAGCCTGTGTCAGTGACAATGGGCTTTACCAGATACCTCAGCACCCAGCAAAGCTCACAGAGTGCTGTTGCCCAACTGGGCAAAACCGTATCAGACCTATAAATTCCCTTCTCTTACTTTCCTTATAACACAGGCAAAATACCAGGCTGACAGTCATCTTTGCTACTACTTGAACAATTCATTGAGGAAAAAAAAACCTCCAATGAAATCCTGCAATATTGGTGATATTTACAGACAGCTCTTAAAGGAGATGACTTTTTAGAATAATGGTATTGCTGTGGTGTGTAGGCCCCATGCTACAAGAGATTTTGTGGAGGCCACATGTGATTGCCTCTGTGTCAACAGCTTTCATGTAGGTATAAATAAAGCCAGCATACCTGTATAGCCACAGTCAGCCTCCAAGACACTGAGTTTTCTTTCACTGGAAACCATCTTGAAAGACCCCCTAAGCTGTGCCGGAGTCAGCTGAGGGTGTCAGGGTATGTTACCAAAAAAAGGAGCAACATGAGCTTGCTGACTGAAGTTGCTAATGGAGCAGTGGTTTGGGTAAAACACTGAGGGTCTGTTCCATGCAATTCTTGAATGGATTTGACTGGAATGGACTTAAAGCTAAATGGATTAAATTGTTAAACCAATTTAAGGAAGTCCATGTTCAGAGATGAAAGAAGTTACTTAAATTGGTGCCAATCTCACATCAGTAAAGAAGGAAAAAAGATTTAAGAAAGAAGGACTTATAAGAGATCATTCCTCTTGATGAAATTTCTAAATCTTTGCCAATGCTAACTGAAAGGAATGAAAAAAAATCCTCTGGAGAGCTTTTAGCAATTAGTTCCTGTTTGCAAAGAATCTGGGTCTGTGTTTCTCTAGGGCGCTCAGCCCAACAATTTTTCATGTTTTTTTTATAAACTGGACTGCACCTCATTAGAGATGCCCAGCTGTATTTTTCCCTCTCTTTCACAGCCATACACATCACTTTTCATCCTGTCCTTTTCATCACCTACTTCTTATATAGCAAGTAAAGCAAGTGAAAATAGAGCACAAAGAAATCTCATCCGCATTTATCAGTTTTCTCCTGCTGTTTAGCAGCTGAAAGCACAGACTTAGAGCAGCTCCTTGAGACACAGGGCTGTGGCCTTCACCCTTGCAGATACTCTGCAGCCATCAGTGGTGTGTGGAGCACAGATCCAGGAGCTCTTGTTACAAGGTACCCAGAGACGGTGGATCTGTACACACAATCTATTATTGTACTGCAGAGGGCCAGGCTGACTTTGCCTCCCTCTGGGCTAGTGGATAACCTTCCTCTAGCCTACAAATTATATGGCTGTCTCATTGCAAGCAGCAAAATTACAGTGAATCACACACTACCATGCTACAGATTCTAGATTAAGTTGGTGCTACTGTGTCATAGCAAGATCTGCTAATCCTCATCAACGCAGACATAATTCCAGTAGGTTATGGATGAAATCTGGAAGAGACCTACAGATTGTTGTGGCTTTGAATGATGACACTAAAACCTATAGGTCTGGTCACATAACCGTCCTGTAAGGACTGTAGCAGAGCTTTTAAAACCACAGGTGTCTCATGTTTTTCTCCTATGGGGCTGGCTAATAGAGATGCTAATAGGGTAGAAGTGCTCTTCTGGCTCCCCTCAGAAGAGGAAGCAAGAGTTAAAGCTACAGTCTACTGGGTCAACCATTCCCTAGGAGTGAACCATTGCAGAAGTGCTCTAGGGAAACCAAAAGAGTGGGACCAGTGTGGCAGAACCAGGGTGACAGCCTGTGCAGGAAAAGAAAACGTGGCAAAAACCACTTCTTTTTTTCTACTGTTGCATTTTGGAATGAAAAATTAGGTTATAGTCAATATACAATATAGACTATTAATAAAATATTTCTTCCTTTTATTTTTTTTTTTACAGCAAAATTCCCAGTACTTGACTAGAACTTCAAGAACTCCAGTTAAAGCCTTGCTCTCAAATGTAACAACTAAACTAATATGGGCTGGTATCCTTGAATGCAGAGATGAGGCCTCTGAAAACAAGATGAGCATACAGTACCCTTCTGTTCTGTAACTTAGCAACTTGGGATGTGAATGGATACTCTTCAAAAGAAGATTTCCCATTCTAGTTGGTAAGAACAGAGATCCATGTCAGAAAATAGATTTTATATTCAAAGATGTCCAGTGTAGATGCAATTATATTTGTGTTAAAGTGTATTTGTTAAGGTTCAGTGAGAATTCACTTTTTTCTCAATTTTTATATATTTCTGCAGTCATGTATATCTATCCATGCATATATATACATATATTTTTATATATTTATATGTACATATGTATATATACATCCTTTGGATGTGTTTGTCGGGGTATGTATACACATATAAAAGATTCATTGCTATATAAAACTCCTTTTATGTTTTACTATATTACGAGAAGTATTTCAACCTTCAATTTAACTCCTTTCCAAATAAAATAAGTTGATTAATTTTAGTATTGAGCTTACTTTGTTTTTTCATTCACCACATTTACAAATCAAATGTGCCATACTGAAGATATTTTACATCCATATAATAAAAATGGAGCCACCGTTTCATTTGGGCTCAATATACAATGAGCTGTCTTTACTGTCTAGTTGTCTGACCTCTACACAGCACAAGCAATAATTCTACTGGCTTGTGCTCTTAATATGTCTTCCAGCAAGACCTAATCAAAAAATAAATTTAAGTCCCTTTCCTGCTGTATTATAGTCATGAGGCCTGGAAACAAGCACCAAAATAAAATCTCCCACTCAAAGTATTTTTAAAATAATTTTCTTGTGTCACACTAACACTGTGAGAGGGCCAGAGGATATGGAAAAGAGGGGAATCCTGGAGAGCATAGACTGGTCAGACAAAGCACAGAGGAGAGTGCAGGTGCATTAATCCACTGCCAGGTGAGTCACACTGTGCTTCCCTCAGCAGCTACCTCCAAAAACGATTCCTTGGGCCTTCTGGGATGTACTAAACACACTGGAGTTAATATGATTTGTAACAGAAGTGTAACAAATACAGTGCAGATAATGGCTCATACTTGATAGTACCCACTTGAAAAGATCATCTCACATCACCTTTGGAGATAATGCCTTCTCGGGCAGGGTCTCCTTTTGTTAGCAATAAACCAGAAAAGGGTGTTTCAGTCACTCTGCTGCCATTAATCTGAGTTTGCTAAGCAGCTTTATTCAAATAAATTCTTTGGTATCCAGCTTCATGGTACCAATGTTTGGAAAGGTGGTGATTTTTAGAGCAGTTTCCCTTGGTTATGGAGAGTTCCACCACATTTTGCCCATACATATCAGAGAAATCCTGATGTTCCATTCCTTCAATGAAGGGCAGGAATCGAGTCTGTGATGCTCACAGTGAGTGCCATGGTGACAAGGACACCCATATTTTTCCCTTGTAATGCCAACCTCACCCAGAAATCTTCCTAAAAAAAGGCATGTTTTTACATGGTGTCAAAGCATTGCCTTTTATTTCAAATGTCCCGTTTCTGTTCAAAAGACCTAAACTGTATTGGAAATATTTTCAGTTTAGCAGGAATCTCCTAAAAATCATTTTGAGCAAAATATTGTCCTTTCTCATTCTCCTCCCCTTTTTGGCAGTGCTTTATTTAGGAGTTCAGACAAACAAAAATTCAGTTATTCACTCAACTCTGTTGAATAGCAGGAGACAACTTCTACCAAGCAGCACATCTCTCTGTCAGTCCTTTGGCTGGTTATCTAAGGTAAGTGTCAGTGTATTACCAGTACTTCATATTTAGCACTGGCAGTGCTTACTTTATTCCAAAGGATTTTCTTTTCCAAAGTAAATGGCCAAATTTAGTTATACTAAAAATGTTATAATAAAAATGTTTAGTTATCCTAAAAATCAGTGCTCAGGCAGGCTCTGAGGTGGAGCCTTGTGTGTACATGTGCCTCTGAGTGTGCCTGTGTGTGTGAGGAGCTAACACCAGCTTTGTCCCTATCTGGGATTGTATTTGACAGTGATGATCCCCCTTAGCCACTCAGATTTTTCAGGCAGCTAATGGATTTGGGAGTATTTTAGTCACATCTTTCCTACCTCTGTTATTAACAGTGTAACAACTTAAAAGAGCTGCTTTCATACTCCCTTTCTACAGAGAGGAGTGATCAACCTTGCTTACTAAGGAGTGTATTTGCAGGGGACCTGGCCATTTCTTCCCCTGCTTGAGAGTGGTTCACTTATTTATTGTGTTTTTTATAACGTGTTACTGGCTCCTGCCTTCCTCCTTCTCTAAAAAGGCCCTCAAAACACTGTGCCAAAACCTTGCACATCATACATCTTAGCAAGCTGTAGTCACATCTGGTTTAGAGCCATGGCTGGAGTCAGCTATTCTTCTTACTGACTTCAGAAGCTAAACATTCATCAGGGATTAAGACACTGTGAAGGTGGAACCAGCAGCTCTCTAGCACCTGGAGATTTCTAGGTACCCTCCTGACACAGGTGCAGTAAGCACTGCAAAGCTCTAACAGGAGTCATTGCATCTCCTTGAGAAGTAAGGTAGGGGACATTTAAGGACACAACTTTTTGAGGACTGATTTCATCTTCTCAAAAGTAGAAAAAACTTTGGTAATAAGAAGAGCAAGTTAGAATTAGGGAACAATATTCTTGATTTTTGAAGAGTTACAGACTCATCCAATGGCATTGGAATGAACACACCCGTTGTAAAGTAAAACAATGTTGTTGATGATATTCCCTGACTTGTTTACAGGAGTAAGCCTTTCATCAATGTGTATTATAAAACATTACTTTTGATTGTTACAGTGTATTTTGCTGGAATGGATAAGAGAAAAAGGAGATTTGTTCACAATTACTTAGCTGTCAGTTTTTTGGGGAAAGAGCCTGAGCCACAGTGTTCATCCATATCCACGCTTCCCAAGTAGATGTTGTTCAGTGGCTTTGATTCAGTCAAGGGAACAGACTCTAAGCTGAGTTTCCCTAATAGTCAGGAATAGGAGAAATAGGTCAGCTCTTGAATCCAGCCTCACTTCTAATACTAATCTGCAGAAGACAAATGTTAACTAAGTGGAAAGTTTACATGCAGCTACTCTGGCAGTGAAGCTAAGTTTGAATGTTATCATGTGGAGGCTATCAGAGGTCATTTCGGACAGCAGATCAGTCTTGCCTTGACCTGCTGATGAAACTTTTGTGGAGCCATACTGAAATTTAGATTCTCTGTGGGATCTAGATTAATACAATGAAAAACTATGAAAAACCCAAGGGAGAGACTTACTTGCTATTATTGTTGTCCCAAGATTTTACATGGCTAGTCAAGTCACTTTTTGCACACTAAGAGCTCACAGATAATCACTTGCCATTTTCAGCTGTATTTTGGGCTGTAACAAAAAACTACCTTGAATCCTATGTGCTCTCAGTATATTCAGTAACAGCAGGCTAAGATCCTATCAGAAGTCTGTTTGCAGTAGACAAACCTTTGGTCTCCTTCATGCAAAATGTAATACACCAAGGAGGAAACTTAACTGAATTCTGTTAGGATAAATTAACAGGACAGTATTTCTCTTTTGTTTATCTACAATTTCTGTCAGTCACTTCTGAAAACAAAAAAGCAGTTTGATACTTCCCGTCCGAGAACTTCAGTGTTAGAGATTTCCTTTGTCTGTTCCAATGGTTGTGTCAGATAAAAATCAAGTGAAAAATGTCATACTGACAGTGAGACCAACAGAGATAATTCTGGCACTGCCTTTAGTTACACTTGACTTTCTCCAAGCCTGTCATGAATTGTGACAGCTGGAGGAGAGTAATAAAATAAAAATAACATAAGAAACAACAACAACAAATAAGTACGTCAGAGAATTAAAGCTTCTCAGTTCTGATTTCATCCGGAAAGCAGACCTGCTAACAGTGTCTTATTTTTATCAGCATGTTAATTTACCATTTGCTTTTTCACTGAATAAAGACCACAAAAGTGCTGTTTATATGTTCTTGGTGTGAATGTTTGATTAGTGGTATTGATTTTTCCTTGCTTTACATCAGGTATTTCACCTAAGGTACAGAAGATCATAACGATAAATCTCTTTCCTGTGGTACTGGCTACGGTGGCACCAATCGTAGACGCATTTATGACTGAAAGTAACTGATGTGCAGCACTGGCTATGGTGGAGAAGATTTTCAAAAGCACTTCTGAAAGTCTGACTTTTCCCATGCTGAACCTATCACCCTTCTGCCTATCAAGCCCTCCCAAATACTCCCTTTCTGTGTTGTCTCTCTTGCTTTAGTCATGATCCCAAGGCTGCTGTAGGAGAAACAGAGACAGAATGAGCACATTAACAGTAATCCTACACTAGTGTGCTGCACGAGAGATGCCTGTAGCAGCGCGGCACATCATCCCTTCAGCAGTGTGCCCTAGATGCAGCCTGCCAGCTATTTCCCCTGCAAACCACCCTGCTTGGATGTGGCTGTGCCATGGAGAGCCGAAGGTCCCCGTGGAATGCGTTTGAAAGGCGTGGGGTTGCATTTTGTTTGACATTGTGACAAGTCCCAGCTGCACAGCCCAGGCTGTGGGCTTGTGCCAAAGGTAGAGGTTTTCCTTGTCTCTGGCTTTGCACGGCTGCTGGGGAGGGCTGCAGTAACACAACTCTACTTTGCTCCATATTTTCCCCATATTTAAAAGAAAATAAACCATATGAAAATGTGCCCTTCCCACATGCGCAAGGACTTCTGAACTCCTCTTGTGCTCTGGATAATTGTTCTCAACTTGCATTTAATTTTAAAGCTTGCTGCTTCTATTTCAGACCAAAGGGGGACTTGTCAGCCATTTCCAATTACAGAAGTTTGCCTAAGGAAAGACATATTTCTACTTACAAACCTCATACTGCCTGTGTGTCTGTGCCCATCCAAGCACACCTAGGGCTGAGAACAAGCAGATAATGACATAGTAGGGTTATAAAAAATAGCATTAGCAGGGCCTGCTGGGATAGGATTAGTGGTATTGGTTCTAAAATAAAAGAAGGTAGGAACAAGAGGGGATTTTAAGGGGGGTGGGGATTGACCACTGAAAGAAGCTACTAAGGAGAGGAAGAGTTTGTTGTCTTGCCAACTTCAGATTAAGTATAGATTATTTTTTTCTGGAAGATGTACAATAGTCATATTTATTTTACTGAGTTCAAATCAGGTGTAGGCAGTAAAATTTTCAGGTCTTCTATAGTCAAAAGTTCAAGTGGACATCTAATGACCCACTTTAATCTTAAATTCAGGAGATCAGTGAGGAAACATCAAAGTGCTTGGAATGCAACTGTAAAAGTTTCATTGTGTAAGAGAACTGAGATAAGTTAAGAAAGAGGAACCCACACCAGTTTGTGAACATGAACATCCATCTCCAAAACTGACTCTGATCTCTGCAGTGGACTTACAATCTCCGCTTAACTCAGGAAGTCATAAAGACAAATGATCAGAGGATCAGCTATTTTGCTATAAAGAAGTAGTTTTAACAAATCCCTGCTCTTTTTCATGGGATCTTTGAAAAATTGACAATATGCTTCCATGCGTGGGACTCTTTAATACTTATAATCTTTCTGGTCACTACTGGGACATTTTTTTTCCCTCAGTGAGCTTCAGCTTTGCATTTGCCAGTAACTCATGGTTCCAAGATGTGAGGGACTGCCAGAGGGGAAGTTTAAAGTAGTTTTCATTTGTAAAACAAAGCTCCTGGGTAGTCACTTTGTGCCTGAGCCAATTCTTTGTCCACATGTTAAGCCCTGAGAGGGAAGGAATGATACAGCCACCTTCTCATCCTGGGCTTCTTTAGAGGTCCTGTCATAGCTGAAAGAGCCAAGACACCTTGGTAGGTTGTGAAATGACCTCCAGCACCATGCCCCCACTCCTGTGCCTGGCACCCTATGGTGCTGACACTCCCTGTGCTGTACCAGCTGGGCAGTGGGAGCTGGCTGGACACGCTGCAGCACACAGTGGCACAGCATGGTGGCAGAGACGGGCATGTCACCCTTCAGCCACATTGCACCAAAAACGAGGCTAGGTTTGCCTTTAGAAAACCATGACTAAATACTGCCAGGTAGTTGATAATTTTCCAGATCTGCCCATGTGTGTCTGGATTGAAAGTGCTGCTTTTTGGATTGTTGTAGTGGCTGGCAGGGGGGACCTGCCCTACTATGCAAACATTTGTTTAAGCAGTGCATTTAGTGGTAGATTACATCTCAGCAGAGCCATGAGTACTGATTCTGGCTGCAGGAAGGCCTCCCTTGTAGCAATATATCTATTCTGAGTGTAGACAAGTCTCAGTAACATTAATAAATTGGCACTGAGGGGTTTCTATAATATCTCAGTTTCTCACAGCCAGTTCAGCTTCAGACTGGGCTCTTTGGGTTTTTAAAGGGGCAGACTGGATAAAATCAAAAGGTGGCAGAAGAGGAGCAGGGCTCAATGTAGACATGACAGGGAAAGAAAGGTGCCTTTTTGCTGTCACAGCCCCACTTTTCACTTTTCAGATAAACATGTGACTCATTCTGAGTGCCCAGATGCCATTACCCTGCTTCTCTCTAGCTGTATGTGTAACAGATTGGAAGGGGAAGGATGTGCAGGTGCTGCTCATTGCCCTGCTTGTATCCCCTCAGTTTCCTCTCATCTAACCTAGAGCTGCCCCTGCCCATAGCACATCTCTGACTCACACTATGTAACTTTCTGCTCCTGCTCCTCATGTCCATTGCATGCAGCTTCCTTCACTCCCTGTTTGCTCTGGTTCCTCTTTTAAGGGCTCACAAGCAAACACCTCCTTTGTTACAGAAAGAATAGAGATACAGCAGATGGACAACCCTTTCACAAGAGAACTTTTACACTGGAGGTGAGAGGGATCTTGACATCTGGAGACTGGGTTTGAATCCAGGTTCTTCCCATGTCAGGAAAGCACTCTAGCCATTGGCTTTGACCCTCATGGTACTGGGTGTATGTTCCTGCAGTTTGGTTAAGCCACTGTACTGGCCAGTTGGGCTGCAGAGAACACCAAGATAACACTGGGCACTGGGATGAAGGGCAGAGAATTTGTCTGCCAGTAGCAGTGCAGACACCAAAGGGTTTAAAATCTGAGAGTCATTCTTCCAGCACAAGAAGGCAGCTGAATATGACTTAGAGGCACTCTGCCATGAATTTAGTTACTTTAAAATTCATGGAGATTTTGAAACATAACATAAATAGTTTAGAAGGATTTAAAAAAAAAGAAATTAGATTTCTAGAGTTAATGGGAACATTCAGTTTGAACAGAAAATATTAATGAAGGAACTTTGGAAGCTTCATAAATGCTTTGAAGTTTCATCTATGCAGCCAACTCCTGAAACTGGAGGAAATTTCTCCATTAGGTGGGTCACCCCACAGATGCCCACCCAAGCTGGTACTGGTCAGTATCATGGGAAACACAGGAGACAGGATTTGTAACAATTTGAATAACACCAAAAAGGTAATATATTTTCTGCCAATTCTTTTCCTCTATCCAAAGTAGAAACCAACTAGAAAAATAAGTTTAACATCAGACATGCATTTTTCCCTTCATATGAAGAAATCCAGAAGATGAGTGTTTCATTATAAAAATATTTCATACTTTAGAGATACTGTCGCTATGTCCTTGGTTGGGTAACAGAGTAAACACTTGCATGAAAGTGAAAGGATTTAAGATGTGTTAAAAGGGAGTTCATTTTAGCTGCACTGTAACTACAATAACATACCTATTTTTTTTCGTAGCCATGCCAATCTTGTATGAACACTCTCCCTTCCTGTTACTCTTGCACATTGCCTGGATAGGAAATCAAATGCAATGGGGATGGGTGAGACCAGAGAAGTTTCAGATTTTATTGAACTTTGAGGGATTTTGGAGCTAGTGGCTTTCAGAGGTAGCACTCTGTGGAGGGTTTCGTCTGTAGCTCAGTGATTTGCAATTGAAGGATGAACCATGTGAACAGTCATGAATGAAAAAGAACAACTACATTTGGCCTCAGTTTTGTCTGTTGCAATGCAGGAATAATTTACAGCTTGAACCATATTTGTTTCATTTGTGTGTGGAGAACACAGCATTTTTTGAAAGAAACTCAGTTTTGCTGACTCCTGTGTTTGAAAATTACCTTTTCAGTTACTCAAACAGGAAAGGATAAATGCTGGAAACGTTATTAATAAAACATTAAGCCCCCTCCCTCTCTCCCTCCCCAAACCTCCAGCTCCTAATTCAGCAGAGGTCAAACAATAAAGTTTACAATCACGCACTCCACGCTGCTCAGCACTCTGAGCCAGCACACCAGTGACTGGCCAGATTAGTTAATCTTCCTCAGCTTCGTCTTGGGCCCTATAACTACTGTGGCAGGTCATTAACCAGCTGGTGAAGCCCCGGCACATCGTACATTTATTCCCAAACCTTAGCAGCCGTTGTTGAGTCCAGGAGCCTTAAAGAGGTACTTCTGATGTTAGCTGACAGAATGTTAATTTATGCTCGCTGTAATTCAAAGGGATTCCAAGGCAACTGTAAACTAATGAAACCTGAATAACTTTCCTGGAGAAGGTTCCTTATTTAATCAGTTGAACTAAAATGGAAATGTGTAAAATGAGCAGTCATTCTTTCTTTTAAAATATAAGGCCTTTTTGTGAAAAGGGAGATAAATGAGAACATGTTGTGTTAGAGGAAAGAGACATAGAAAAATGTTTGATTAATGCAAAATATTTATTCTCCCCAAGTTCCCTGATTTTTTTTAAAAACTCTGCTGTTCATCACTGCCAAAAGTAAAAAGCAAAGAATGCAATGTCTACTAAGTTTGGTAACCTAGCAGAGGTATTGCTTTCAGCCAGGATTTTCTTTTTCTTTCCTTTTTCTTTTTTTTTCCTCTCTCTTTTTTTTTTTTTCTTTTCTTTTTAATCTCAAATGAAAGGCTCTCTTTAATCAGATAATTGACCAGCTGGTAATTTTAGCCGTTTGTGACACACCAGTTGGCAGGTACAGTGGTACATAACCATGAGCCTTTTCCTATAGCCCTCCCTCCCTCTGGGACACTCACAGACGTGTCTCTGTCTTATCAGTCCCAGGGGACCATTTCCAAACATTTTGCAATGAAAATGCAAAGAAGGGGCCTTTTCCCTCCCGAAAAGGAGGGCCAGCTGTCAGAGGTAATGACTGCCAGTGGATGTGCAGATGGCACTGGAGGTGTTCCCTCAGCCCACTGAGCACCTGGAGAAAGGGGGTGTCCATAGTACAGCTGTTCCTGTAGGGGCCATGCTCTGCCCTGTTCCTGGGGCTCAGGGCCCTTGCCAGGTTGGTGGGGAGCCCAGGAGCAGCAGACACGAAGCCCCCAGAGTGTCCCCACACTGGCAAGGAAGGCACAGTCCTGAGGGAACACCCATTTCATTTACTGTGGGCTTCTTGCTCTTATCCCTTCTCTGCTCTTCGCTTTCAGTGGTGGCTGGGAGTGAAATGTAACTTGCTGCATGACTGACAGACCTTCAAGCTCCTCGGCAAACCTTGGGCCTTATTTTGAAATGCCCCTGAAATAAAAAGGATTGTGTGCTCTCTGAATGCAGGGCTGCTGAACCGCTGCCAACCCCAGGCTGCTCCATTCAAAGGGCTGAGTGAATAAATGAGAATAACATCCTTGGGGACCTCAGGGATCGGTTTACTCTGAAAATCCTCAGCCTTACAAAGGGTCAGAGTCACAAGGTAAATGAAAATGGCTGGGAGGGGACTTTGATGGCCAAAATACTGTAACTGTAGAGGACTTGAAAGAAAACTCTATTTTTTAAAAAGTGAGAGAAGAGAGGAAGCAAACAGGGGAGAATGTGGCTGGCAGGGGGACTTCAGCCTGCAGCCTCACCAGAAGGGAGAGAGGGGAATGAGAATAAGAGAACAGAAAGAAATGTCTCCACTGTCTTAATCGACAGCAATCTTTGAAATACTGCTATGGGCAGTGGCTGTAGCAAGGGAGAGCCTCTCCCCTGCCTGATGCCTTTGTGCAACAAAGATATTTCCTTTGGGCAATGATAAGCACAGTAGAACAGAACAGCATTTCACTCACTTTATAAGTAACCAGCAGATCTTATGACATGGTGGGCTGAGCAAATGGAATTAGGGACATGACTGTACCCTGTCCTGAAGGAAACTGAAGAAAATTGCACCCAAATATTCAGGTATTTTTGCTGTTTCAGTTTAAAAATGACCATAAGCTAATGCAGAGATATTTTAAAAGGCCTTTTTTGAAATAACTTTGCACTAGCATAGAAGACAAGGATGTGAATGTGTGCACTTACTTTGAGTCTGTGTAAATTTTTTAAAGTCAGTAAGTCATATAAGGCCAGATGCCCATTAACATCTTGAGACCATTGGGAATTAGACACCTAAACACTTCAGTCTCTAAATCTCTGGCTCTTGTTGGTCTCTTCTCTTTACCTTTAGTTCTCTGAGCAACTCCATTAATACTGACAGTAGTAAAGTTAAATACAGTCCTAAACATTTGCAGGATCAGGATGTATGTGACTTAGAGCAGCCGCAGTTTCTTATTAGGTGTTTGCATAGTGCCTGGCATCTGGACCCCATCTCAGTTGGAGTTACTGCAATTCAAGTAATAATAATTTAAAAAATAGGTTAAATACTGAATTATAAAAAAAGAGATTATCTTCTGCTGGTAAAATATTTTTTCAAGTCCTTAATGTCAAGATACTCAGCTGATAAATGCACAGCTTTGGTCAGACTGCTGCTTTCTAAATGATCATTGCACCTTAACTAAGGGAGAAGTTTTAGGTGAACACATTTGTGCTCTCACATGTCAAATGTGATACATGTAGACTACTAAGAGAGTTACAGGTATTTGTTCCTCCTCAGCTATTAGTAAAAACTGCTATCTGTAGATAGTTTCCTTTTGCAAACAGTTATTTTTTTCTGTAAAGGAAGAGGGAAAAAAGAATATCCCACTGAAAACAGAGAAATTCAAGCTTATTGCACTTAGACATTCAGTACAAGGTCCATACTCCATGAAAAAGAGTCTTACCTTTAACTTCCACTAGGCTTCATGTTATCATATAAGTTCCATGACTTGAAACTGCTGTTTATGATACACTTTTTCTGATTGGAGTATTAGTACCCCATACTAGTCCACAAAATAACAGTGGGCTGAGAAAATGCAGGAGCCTGGTTTGTGTTTCCCACACACCAGGTGCAACATTGTTCCTCTAATCAAAGTTCCCCTGCCTTGGGATCCTGGTGGGGAAGAACCTGTCAGCCCCGGAGAGCATGTAGTGGTTTTTAGGGTTAAAACAAGAGGGTTTAGCTCACCAGTAGTGTAGACCAGTGACTAGCTAGACCCTTCATTTGAAAGTATAGATAAAACCTACGTCAAACTGTTTTGTTTTGAGCAGTGGGTTGCTATCAGAGTTATTGGGACTGGAGAGGAAGTAAAATTGTATCCACATGGGCAAACGCTAATAGGAGACTTTTTCCAAACCAGAAATATTTGAGGCTTTTCCAAAGCTTTATCTTTTCTGTGTCAGGTTCAGAAGAGTGTGTATAAGCTTAAATCCTTGTACTAGGCAGAAGAGACATCACTGGCTTATGACCCAGTTTCTGTGTCAACCATTAGAAACTTCAAGGGGACACATTTAACCTCTCAGCACCTTTGTTTCATCTACATAGTGCAGAAACAGAAGCACTAGTTTAATCCTACGTGCTGTGCAAAAGAGGTACAAGTAAACTGTGGAAATCTTATTTTGACAGAAAAATTAATGGAGAAAAAAAGGGTTTTGATACAGAGCATACAAAAACATAGTTCATCATTTATTTTTAAAGCAAAAGCAGGTAGTTTGCAAAACTCAGGATGGGTTTTCTAATAGACTGGGTGCCTAACCAGGATTTGGGCTCCCTTGTGGATGCTCTGAAGTCCCATGTGGAGCAAGGTCATGCTTCAGCATACCCAGTATGAGGGTATCAATAGGTTTTCCTTTTGTCCTGCCACCTGTTTTCCCACACCAGTGGGAGCTTTGCTACCTTTGAGATATCTATCACATTTGTCAAATTTAGCTTACATAGGCCAAAGGGCTCAGAAGTTATTGAAGTATCTCATGTGGATATGAGACTCATTTCCTTAGGAAATCAGGCTGAGAGAGCAGTTGGGTTCAGAGTACACTCTGAACTGCCATAATTCACTGTAGCTGTGAGCATCACTGCATAAATGAACACAAATGCACTTGCACTTCCTAATGCCTACTGGAAGCAATAAGCAGAACCAATAATGTATATGTAATCATGTTTATTTTTCACAAATGTCTAAGAAAAGATTCTCTTAAACCAACAATTTGAGAAATGTCCCAAACTGAGATTTATCTCAATTATGTTGTGTATGATTATATCTATAATAGACTTTTTTTCTAGGAGAAAAAACTCAAGTTGCACATGGAGTTCATTAAAATTGGACTAATGGTTTCAATCATGGTTATAATAGCATAGAATAGCTGGTCAGCAATGTGGGCTGGGGATAAGCCTATGTGATACCTGCTGAAACATATGTGCTTTTGTCTTCCCTCCTCATGATGAGCAAACGGTTGCTGAAATGTTTTTTTTTACAAATGTGAATAAAAAGAAACATGAATAGAGAAAACCATGACTGAACACAATGAGTAAACATGGTAAGTGTATACAAAGCCTTGCCATAGATGGGTTCAGGTGAGTAGAGACAAAGAGGCCTGTACCTGCTGTAGGATGACAGCTTTGATGTTCTTCTGCAATGCAGTCATAGGAAAGGACAGAGTCAGGACAGTACAGGTCAGATTTTACAAAGTGCCAACTTGTTCTTGGCCTCAAGCTGATAAAAAGGAGAATAGTGCACCTTAACTTACTAATAAAGTGTCAACATTTTCTTTAAAGTAGCTCTTGTTTTCACAATGACTACAATCAATTTTTAAAAAGTGTATGTCAGACAAACTTTTGTTTTTGATATTACAGTTTTCTTCGGAGCTGCAGAGTTTTTGTTAATGTGAGGGCAGGGAGTAGCTGCCCCATATACAATCCCCCTCAGGCTATCTTTTTTCTTCTTGAAAACTTTTGCAAATGACACTGTTTGTTTTGTTTTATCAGTGTTCCCCAGCAGCAAAACTTTGGAGTTTCATTCCAAGTAACATGTTCAGGGCCAGACCAGTGCTTTCATCCAGGGCTGTGGATTTAGCTTCAGCCTTCAGAGGGCAGCCCAGGGCAGCAGACAGCGCACTGAAACCTCCTCTTGGGTGAGGTTTGGACCCTTCTGTCATATTTTATTCTAAGCTCTTTCCTGGATGGCAGGAATTAATGACATTATTCCCCACATGGTGTGCCTGTGCAAGGCGATACCCAAGCGTGGCTCTCCCTCTGTGGACACAACAGCACGACCAAAATGCAAAGTGATGGCTGTGGTCCTGCTGGACAGGCTATTGTGGGAGATTTGTAGAAGAGAAGAAGGAAGCCCCTTTGCTATGTTGTGTTTCTGTGTAACAGAAACTTATCTATAGACGTGGGTATGACACTTTCATTTTCAGAAGGGAAAACTGCCTATCATTTCTCCAAGAATTAATATGGGACCATTTCTCATGTTTAAATTTTAATTATTATTAATTCTGCTGGCATGATGGAGACAGTGAATTCAGTGTGCCTTCCCCAAAACAAAACATGGCTTGTTTAATTTCATTCAAAAATCCAATAAAAATGGTTTAGATAAATGTTGAAAGACCCATTGGCTTCCACCGGGCATACCACATAAACAGTTGGCATCCTATCTACTTCCCTCATCTTGCTTTTAATTCTCTCTTTTCCTTTGCTTTCTTATATCAACTTTCACATAACTCTGCATTGCCCAGGCCTACATGTTCTATAGATCAAGTCACTTCTAATAAAAAAAAAAGCTGATTTATAAAAACAAGTCCTCAATGGGCACTGGAGGAAAGGGGTGGGGATGGGTAAAAATCCAGCAGAATTTTCTTAGAATAGCATAGAATCATAGAATCTTTAAGGCTGGAAAATACCTCCAAGATCACAAAGAACAACCTTTGACCAAGAACCACAATCTCAACCAAATCATGCCATGTCCAGTCTTTCTTGAACACTTCCAGGGATGATGGCTTCATCATCTCTCTGGACAGACTGTTCCAATGCTTAACCACCCTTTCAGTGGAGCAATTAGTCCTGATGTCTCACCTGAACCTCCCCTGGTGCAGCTTGAGGCCATTTCCTCTCATTCTGTCACTTGTTACCTGGGAGAAGAGGCCAACTCTCCCCTGGCTACAGCCTTCTTTCAGGCAGCTGTAGAGAGTAATAAGGTCTCCCCTGAGCCTCCTTTTCTCCAGGCTAAACAACTCCAGCTCCCTCAGATTCTCTTTATAAGACTCCTTCTCCAGACCCTTCCCCAGCTCTATTGCCCTTCTCTGGACACTCTCCATCATCTCAATGTCTTCCTTGTAGTGAGGGACCCAAAACTGGACACAGGACTCCAGGTGTGGCCTCACCAGTGCCAAGTACAAAGGGAGGATCATTGCTCTGCTCCTGCTGGCCACACCATTGCTGATACAGGCTGGGATGCCATTGGCCTTCTTGGCCTCCCAGGAACAGCTGGCTCATGTTCAGCCACTGTCAACCAGCACCCCCAGGACTTTTTTCACTGGGCTACCTTCCATCCATTCTTCTCCAATCTATATGTCTGTCTGGGGTTGTTGGGACCCAAGTGCAGGATCCTTTGCCATTATTCTTGATGATCCTTTTAATTTCCTTTTTATTATGCCTACAAGATAACCTTCACCAAAATTCCTGAAGAAAATGCCCCTCTAGCCTAACTAAGGGATTTTACCTCCAGTTGAAATGTTGGCTTTCTTTCTGCTCAGTCCTTGTCTGCAATTTAGAGTGGTCTTGGAGCTTGCTTCTGGTGGAAAAACTCAAAATTTTGGCTTTTGTTCTGGCTGGCCGTGGCATGCAGTGCAGAGAAAATGCTGGAATGAAAAGATGCTTTTATATCACTGTTTTCCTTATGTATTGTGAAATCATGGCAAAGCAAGGAGGGAAAAGGAGGGTTTTACAATTGTGAGAGTGCAGTTCAGGGAAGAAAAACAAGTGTCCTTGAAAATATCTCCTGGGTTTTATTACATGTGTTTATGGATGCCAGCAACTGGGAATGGAACAGCACCAGGGAAACAGGATAGGTTTCAAAATATAAAAATGCAGAAGTTCTGTAATGCAGTGCTAGGGAAGAATGATAAAAATGCCTGAATGCACACCTAGCTGTAGCAGAGAAGAATGTAGGCAATTCTCTGAGGAACAGGGAAACTGCTTTCCTGGAACAGCCTTATGCTACTCTCCAGGCTGAAATCTGGCTCCTGGGCTGACCTCCTCCAGATGCTCCACAGGAACGAAAAAAAAGAGCCTCCAAAAAACAAAAGCCTCAAGGAAGACATTAAGGGAATAGTTTGCCAGTAAAGGAGTGCTTTTCATAATTGCCTTCAATTAATTACTGTCTTACACTCAAAGCAGGAAAGCTGAGTTCATTTCTAATAGGCACTTTTAATAGGCAAGACACACAAGAATGCATGGATTTTTAAGTTAACTGCTTAATGCATGCATATAAAGAGCATATATTGCACTTAAAAGCACACATATGCAGAAACAAGTTACATACCTTTAAAAGCTGCTGCAGCTCTGTGTGTTAGAGAAAAGCAAAAATGAGTAAGTATTTATTCCCTCATATTTTACACTGATTCCCATTCCCATCTTGCTGCATTATGTTCCCTTTGACACCCTTTAACACTTTTTAAACTGAAGAAATGCCTGCAGAGTCAGGTATCTGTGTCAGACTTCCCCAGCAGTAGGCCAATTATTGGTAGACTAAGATTACAGTGTTAAACTACTCTGCATGACAGTCCAACACTCAGCCTTGGCATGAAATGCTGATCCCTTTGTGCTTGCCCACTCCAGGATCCTGCAGCCAATCTGCTGGGATGCTCCAGGAGCCTGCCCCACACATGCTCAGCTACCATCAGCAAAATAAAAGTGGAGAAGAAAACTGTTTTGCTACCTACATGTCTGCAATACAGTTTGTCTACTTTGCTGGCAGGGAGGTCAAATGATACCTTTCCTTTCAGGATAGAAAAATGAATCATACTTTCTGTCTTAAGAGTAACACTTATGTGTCTCTGGGAATGTGATCTTTATTCTCTCTGCAATAGACATGACCCAGATGCTTTCCTGACATTCAGATAGATGCAGGATACCCTTAATTTCTCTTTTTCTTTCTTTACCTCCTTCCCTTTATCCCACCTTCTTTTCTTCCTTCCTCCCTTATTCTTTCTTTCTCTCACTCTTTTTCCTTTGGGGGATATGTGTATGCAGTCATTCCCAAGCAAAAGGAGTTTGCTCCCTTTTGTAGAGCAGTGGAGAAAATTGTTTCATGAGTGGAAAGTTCCACAGTTCATTACAAAGCTTTCCATTCTACAATATGGAGTGGGGATTCTTTCCATGCCAGTGTCTCAAAATGTTGCCTAAAGGTCATTGCCCCCTCAAGGGAATGCACCATGCTTTGGGAACTACAGATAGGACTACCTGAAAGAGATCTGGCTTGTAGGGAGTCAAAGGCACTTACTGCTTGGTAAGCTACTACAAGTGGGAAAGAATGCATTGTTTGACTGATCTGGAGCTCGTTCCTGCTTAGGTCTGGGCTAAAGCAGGAGCACACTTGGTTGGCTTTGTCACCAATGTAAGACTGTGGTATCAGGTTCTAAGAACCACAAGATAAAGGCAACACAGAGGGAGCACAAGTGGAGGCAGGGTCTGTCAGACAGATGAGCTGAGGTCTCAGACCATCAGAAATCTCACTGGTTTCTGCCACAAGCACAAGAGCAAAGGAGTTTTAAGAGAAGGTCTGAAAAATGGCTGAATTTGTGGATGTTTACAGCACACTCTTCCCAATGTCAGGAGTCACACAGACATGATTGCTTACAAATGAAAAAATTCAAAACAGAGATTAGGGGAGAATTGAACTCTCCGGTGCTGGCTCCAAGAAAAGAGTGGGCTGTGAAATGAAGTCTGCTAGCTTGTTTGATGAGGCAGAGAGGCAAAGAGAGATACGTGTGACGTGATCAAAACAGTGAGGTTGGGAAATTATCTTTGGAGCAGCATTCTCAGTCACTACAAGCAGTGTTTGTCAGGATGAGCGGACAGGATGTGGCTTCCGTGGTCTACTGTGCTTTGTCCAGACCAGGACTGAAAAAAATATTTGATCTATGAGGTACTTGCTTTACTAGACAGAATTATGTATTGTATCTGTGTTAGAGAAAGATTCCTGAGCCAGTATTTGTTCTAAATCCTTCTCTTTTCATACTGTTTTTACTGTGCCCACAAATGCCCATTAAAATCAGGATCTCACAGATCTAGTGATACAAATATTGCTGCCACCTTATTTCAGCTACAGAGGATGTGAGAAAACAGCAGACTCCTCATTGAGTTGAGTTCTCATTAGCTCGTTCCTGTTGCTGCTCAGCACCAAGGACACCCTGGCAGAGAAGGTGTGCCCGTGAATGGTTCCTTTGGCTGTCTGTGCTGGTGCTCCCTTCATGCTGTCCTGAGTGAGCCAGGGTAGGCTGCTGATCAGCCTAAACCCTTTGTAAGCAGCCATTCATGGTGTGGTTGCATGGGCACAAGGGATGAGGTGGAGAGAGATGATGGGAAGATGGATTTATCCCTTTATCCCTTTAGCCAGGTCTGTATTGGGTGGCCCTTCTTCACCCTGATGTTTATCTGCTTTAAACATTTCAGATAGTTTCAAATAATAATGCTAAGATCTCAGAAAAGATTTTGACATGAATCACAGCGACATTCAAAAGGAAGTGCACTCTGAAGTGACAAAAGGGATTTGGAAATATCACTGACGGTGCTGGAAAACCCCTTGTTAAGATAGAAAATACAAATCAAATTTGCCAAATCAACTTACTCGCAGAATGACATCCTGTCTTCCATATTTCAGTTGGATACTCTGTTTGCCTCCATCATGTAGTCACTCCCATTTCACTGATGTTCAGTGAACTCAGCACTTCTCCATTCCTCAGCTGCTCTTCTCACCTGTTTGTTTGTTTGTTGTTTGTGTGTTTATTTACTGAATCCTCTGTAACTTGTTGGCATAATTGTGGTACTAAAATACTAAAATGAACAGTTTTCTAAGCTGAACCTTGTGGCAACCATACCTGAGACTTTGAGCGGATGTGATTTTTGTAACCATGTGAATTATGGCTTCTTGATTTGCTTTGGAGTTTTACACCATGTTACACTATAAGCTGTTGCCTAATTTTCTCTCCATCAGCACTGCATAAGCATCATTGCTTTTCAAGACTGCTTTCTCTTGTTAAATAGCCATGCCTACTGACACTCTACTTTTGCAGATGGGTTAGAATCTTTACAGAAATGCATTATTTCTACAACACCAATATGTCTAAGAATAAATTAATATACCATTCAGCCATTCAACTTAAGACAGACAGTAATGCTCTTGTTGAAAGACAAACAGGTACAAAGACATGTCCAGAGATCAACACTGTGCCTGATCTATGTAATATTAATGTTACAAAATGAGTTATACAGAAGAACAGCTAATAGTACTGAATAGCTCTTAGGTGAAAGATATAGCATAAAGGACTTAAGCAGGTTACAAAGAAATACTGGGCTAGGCAGTAATAATTTAATATGTAAGACAGGAAAAAAGGGAGTCTGGTTGTTATACAGGAGAGGATGTTGGGATCATCATCACTTTGGCTGAAGAAAAATCAAAGTGTGTTTTAGGGGAGCTAATTAATTTTTGCCATAGAGAGCAAGTGTTATAGTTTCCTTCTGTGCCTGTCTGAACCAGACATCACTGGTTGAAAGCTTGATTTGAGTCCTCAGGTTGAGTTTCACTAGATCTTCTCAGATCTGGAAGAGCCTGTCTGATCTGTGCTGCATGTGACTCAAAGCCAAATTAAGACAGTTAAACAAATACATAAGACAAAGGAACAAAAAGAATGCATTTTTTCTGTGGCATTATATGCGTTTTTGAGAAATAATTACTCATTTGTTATATTTTAAATGAGAAAGAGAAGTATGATTGAAGTTTTATGTGCCTTGAGACAGAGCTGGTGAACACACATGTTGTGGAGTGTTCCTGTTGTCTGGAGCTCATGGGCCCCTTACTGCACTCATTTGTTCTGCATGGCAAGGGTTGAGTTCCACAGTTTGCTCTTGGCAGCTGAGAGCTATTATTGGGCTGCAACATCTGTTTCAACAACAGTGGGTCCCTGGTCAGCAAAACTAATTAAAAAAGAAGTGCAAAGTCAAATTCCATGACCTATCTGCTGTGTCTACATGTAAACATGGAAACTACTGGAATAATGAAAACTTAGGATAATTTACAAAAATCTGACAAGTGATGAAATGTCTCAGAACTATTCTTCATATCAGACACTTACGAACAGCACAGGCAAAGATTAGGATTCCTGCAAGCGCTTAAGCACGTAGGGAACTTTTTGTGCACATGGGTATTGGCAGTAAACTCACTGAGGCCATTCAGCTGTGCAGCCCTTCCCACATGGATGAATATTTACAGAATTGGATTGCAAGCCTCCTCGGTACTCTGCCAGGATTTTGTTAATTGGTAATAGTAGATATGAAGGTGCCCGGGTGTATGTTTAATGACTCTAAACATTCACAAGATTTCTCCATTTCTCTCTGCTGTCAAAATTTTTGTTGTCAAGAATAAAGCAATTAGTGCTGGTAAGTTCCAGCATGTTAAATACTTCCCCCTGACCTAAGAAGGAGGAGAGGAATCATGTTTATATTGGACTGATGAAATGAGATGACTTTCTTGAGGAAAATGCAGTGGACAAAGTATTTAGGACAGAAGGCGTAGGATGCTGTCAGAGCAGGCTTCATTGTCAAAGTGATGACTGAGTTAGCTCCAAAGAATCCTAATTTTGCTTTTTCCCAGGTTTGCTGATTAATTCCAAAGTTTTAAAAACTGAACAGAAACTGAAAAGTGACCAAAAACTCCCTACAGCATACACTAAGATATAAAAAAATCTATTTTTTAAATATGGGTAGATTGCATGCTGAAATTGGGCTTAAAAGGAGTCCCTTCATACTCCCGGCATGAGCTATATGGGCTGTGGACGCTGCTGAGTGAGTGGAGACAGAAGTGCAGTAGATAATGCATTATGAAGCTGCTGCTTTTGCTTTAACACAGCAAATGGGCAGGAGGTGACAGATGGTCCTTCCCCATCCCATTTTCAAAATATGGATCATAAGCAAGTAACTGTGAGGTTCTTTTGTTCCAGCAAATCAAAAACACACAGAAAGAACTGTAACTCTTGAGGTGACAATTTTTCATCCATACAGCTCCTAAAGCTGCACAACATATCTCCTCTCCAAGTAAAAGGTGCAGCTGCAGTCCAACCCACCATGAAGATATCAGTGATTAATGGTGTCTCAGATTGTGTCTGTCTATTCATAGTTCTTTCCTCTTTCAAATGTGTTCTGAACATTTTCAGCCAACAGGAAAACTTTTAATGTATTCTTGTGTCTGGTTTTAAAATACAAAATTTTGGTTTTATTTAGCTCCTTCCTGACCAAACCTACTCTTGTCTGTCTATGACTTCCCTTATTGTGGAATAACAGAATTCATTCTTTTCAGATGCAACAGTGAGACTGAGTGTACCGAAGATGGTACACCTGTGTAACCAGTTGCTCTCTGTAATCCATTCTTTCTTTAGAAATGATGGGAAGCCAATGTTTCTCTAGAGATTTTTATTGCCAGTCTGTTTATCTGCTAGAACCTCTTCAATATCCATCTTAGATGTCTGAGAATTATCTTTACAGCGTGTCAAGATGAATGGTTTGTCAGACCTTCTGCCTGATGATTTTTACATCCCTTTCTAATCTCTCCATTGAATAGCAGGTTAGCAAAAAAGTAACATAATATTCTGGACTGTCAAACTTGATGCAAAACCAAATTCAGTCATGATACTATATCCTTACAAACAGTAAGTTGTAATTATTAATGTCATCCATGTGCCATTAATATTAATGTAATAAGTATCCAAAATTATGTCTAGATTACACCTTTGTTGCATTCAGATTATTTGTCAAGAGGTATATCTTCTCCATGGGCTAACACTGTTTTTGGTGAGAAAACAAACTTTATATTGTTGGTTTTCTTAGCATCGGTGACAAAATTCAGATTATCCACTGCTAATTCTGTTTATTTAAACTTCAGATCCTGGTCTTACCTTTCTAACTAATTTAACTTGCCATCTTGCCTTGTAGTGGGTTAGAGGGCTAGATGATCCACACTTCAACATTTCTTTGAGCTTTTCTTGATTTCTTCATTGGCCCATGCACTCATCTTGAAGTGTCTTAGTTGTGCTTCAGATACAGCACCATTATCTGAAAAAACAACTAAATGCATTATTTACCTTACTAACATTTTGCCAGAAAATGAATCTACCAAATGCATTTGTATGAATTCTCAAGAAAACTGGAAGAGAGAAACCAGCAACATTTATTTATTTTGCTAGGAAAAAAGTAGCAAAATTGAGGCCTTGTATGTAATACCAGGAACCTGCTTCACCATTTTGCCTCAGTTATAAAGAGAACCCAGAAAACCCAACATGGCATGGAGGCACCTCTACGATTTTAATGTTTTCCCAGTGTGCTCATCCAGTTGATGTTGGTCTATAGGTAGTGAGGGTGCCATCTTGGAGGGGTTACCTGGGCTCACATGAGCTCCCCTGAGCCCTGCCTGGGGCTGGCACAGGGCGAGGATGTGAGTGCAGGTACTGCTGGCCATGAGGACTACAAAGCTGCTTTGGAAACAACCATGCTCCTTTCCCTTTATTCCCTTGGCAGCAGGAAGAGCAGCTCCGCCCATCTCTCCACTTTAAACATGCCTTTCTTCTCCTACTGTCTCCACTGGCAGAAGGAGTCTGTTCCTAGACCCTTGTCCACAGGAGAGTGACATCCAGTTTCTGATACGCTGCTGAAAAACTTGGAGCCAGCCGTGACCATGTTGATCTACTTAGTTTTACTGGATGAAAATAGTAATTATAATAGCACTGATGCAGTGCAGAGCAAGACTTTCAGCTGTTGCAATCATCACAGCTCTGCCAACTTCAAAGGAAATAATCTGTTCATGCCAGCTCAGAACCTGGCCTTCCTCTAAAGAAATCAACACTGAATTATCAACAAGCCTCTTGAACAATATTGTATGCACATAGTTACCTTTCCTTGCAAGAATAACTTGAGTCATTTTGTCCAAATTTTAATCAAATTCTAAGTGAAAATATATTTGATCTTTTTCTTTGCAATCAGTTGAATAAGGAACCTAATTGTCTTTCCACTGTTTTATTCCCATTGCCTGGGTTATGCTATTCAGAGTTCTGAGTAGCTGCTGAGTTCAAATTCTTTCATGCCCTGATTGCAAAGCTAATCAGCTGGGTGAAATAGGACTGGAATACTGTTATTTGCTCTGGTTTCTAGGAATTTAAATAGTGACTGCAGCTTTAGGTTTTGAACTGAAGTATTCTCAGGATGCCTGCTGACATTCACTTGAGTCAGTGGGCATCTGGCTGCAAGACTTCATGAACTTGCTGCTAAAAATTGGAAACAAAGAAGAGAGGAAAAGAACAAGGCAGCCCTACAGGATCTCTCCTGAATTAGAGCTTTCACCATGGGAGATCGAGCAGCTCAGGGGAATTGGTAATGGGAAATTGGAGCCGTGCACCTCAAGGCTGCCAATCTGTATCTGATCCAGGCCAGTATTGGCTGGAAGCCTTCAACATCCAACAGCTCTTTAGCTCTTTTAATGTCTTTGTGAAGTTGTTAGCAGCCTCGCACCAATTCCTGGTGGAAATATATCCATAGCCCAAGGCTACGTTCACAGCTGGCCTAAAGCTGCACCCTCGCTCACATTTGTAGCAGAGAAGTGAGGTAAGGACAAGGTGGACACATAGCTCCTCCCTGCCCTTTGAATGGTCCCCATGCTCAGGGAGCAGCTGTGTAGCCAAAGAGTCATGGGCAAGATGTTATTGTTACTCAAGGTACGCTCAGAAAAGGAGCTTGAGTCAGAGACACCCTGGGCCAGAGGGCTGCATAGGGAGGCATGGCAAAGGGTTGATCAGGAATCACTGGGTGGGACAGGAAAGGAATAAAAGATGCAAAAGAGTTGCCCAAGCAAGGAGGCCATCAGCATACAGTGAATGCCAATGTCAGTCATCCTCTGTCTCTATCCAGTGTTTCTCATCTGATAGAACTGAATGTGTGTTTCTGACACACAACTGCTGAATTTCTGTAAAAGCAGTGAGAAGACAGGGGATGTGCAGTTTGTGTACCTTTAAAAACCCTAGCATCTCCCTGAAAGTGCACCCACAGCTTCTTGTGTCCAGAGTTGCTCAGGGTGAAAAACTGCTTAGCCCTAAAAATGTACACTGCTCTTTCCCAGATCTCCAAATAAATGGAGGAACAAAAAAAGCAATGTCAGAATTAACAGCAGCTCCAAGGTCATCACAACATAGATTATGTTCTTGGGCTAAAAGCGCCAAAAAGACTGAACTGCAAAAGGGAGATTGCACACAGCAGCATGAGGAAAAATAAGTCACTGCAGCAGAGCCAAATTTCCCAGAACAAACTGATACATTCAATTAAATCCTCTCTTGCTACCTGGGGACGAGCTTTACCTGCATCTTGGGGCCGGCCATCCACACACAGGCAGGTAATCAGGTAATGTGAGCAACTTGATACTTACCTTAAAAAAAAAAAGGTATGGGCTGGGTGTGCAGTATCTAAACTAATTACTCCAAAATGATTGCCTGGATTTGGGCCAAGCATTATCTCACTTGTCCTTAGCACTACTGCAGTGGCATGAGGGGAACAGAAAATGCAGTAACCTGAGAGGGAGATAAGAATGAGAGAGAGGGAGAATTGAGAATGGTCCTTAGCTGTGAAGGAGCTGTTCTGTCTCTGTAGTGCTCTTTTGTCCAACCGCAACAACAGTGAAGCAGCCTTTGTGTCTTGTCTCCTTCTTTTAAAATGGATTGGCAGCCAGAAGCATTATCCACACATACATAGCCTAAACACCGTGAATTAATCTGGTTTCTTTACCTTGATCTCCATAGAGCTAGACTCATCCTACTGAACAATAAAATGTCAAGATTTGAGAGTAATTTTTATGTAGAAAACCACAAATACCTGATTATAAAATCCTGTCATCTTAATTTTCTAAGTAGGTCATACAGTGAATATAATTTTAAATCACTCTGAGTAAAACAGCAAAGTTCTGATCCAATCTAATCCAGGATTATTTGGTTTATTGAAAAGAATTCACTTTCTTTTGGTGGATTTAAAGCAGAGGATGGTTGTTTTATTGTTATTGAAGCAAATTAGTAATATGCTTTCTGATATAGTGAACTACTATACAGGACCTGCTTAGGAATTTAGTCTAAAAAATTAAGGTGAAAGTCAAACTTAGAGAGCAGAGAAAAATACAGCAGGACAACATGTTTTGTCTTTCATATCTGTCACCTGGAGAAAATAATACCTTTCATGTCAGAGTTGGAAAATCCTGCACTGTGTTTCCTGCAATGTGCCTGAAAAGTGAGGCCTTGGGAACTACCACAGGTGTAAATATAGGGAAGAAAGGTGTCTTGGACTTACCTTGCTAAGGGATGTGCTTCAGGTTGTTCAACTGATGCAGAAGTTACTGTGTGAAACCCATGACAGACATCAAGTAGGAGGTGAAACAATATTGAAATGCTATAGCTTTTCCTTCTGATTGCTGTTCTCTTTACAGGATCATTTACATATGAACGTGTAAGAAATGAGTGGTTTCATATGAAAGGAACATCAGAAGAGAATAGGCAAATATGTGAAATCAATAAGTTTACTAGCATTTAGAAGAAAAGACAAGTCAGACTCATTAGTGAATCTAACAATCCATCCCTAATTCACTTAGTCAATGCTTAGAAAGTCAGTAAATGCTCATTTTCAGTGCTTGCTCCATAGGGAGATACTCATTCAATACAATGTAGATTTTTTAAAACTTGCTAATGAGTACAGGCCTGGGGCATAGTGCTTCTTGCTGCATCAGAACCTGCAAGCCACTGGTTATCTATTCCAAAGAACAGATAAACTGTGACCACTTACGTGTAGCCACCCTGGCTTTCTGCATTGTGTTGGGTGTGAGCTGGGCACTTCAGCATTCACCATGGTTCCCTGCCTGGGAAGAAAGGGGAAATTAAGCTTTGACCAGAAAAGCACCAGAAGAGCTAAGGGTTAGAGGACAGGGCTGTTTCTATCTTTGAAATTCAGTTTGGCACTGCCTAGCAGATATAGCTGAAATTTGTGCTAACATAGAAAATCATGTAGTTCCTTGATCAATTTCATTATTCCTTTTCCTTTTCCTTTTCCTTTTTTTCTTTTTTCTTTTTCCTTTTTTCCATTTCCTTTTCTCTTCCCTCCCTTCAATTCCTTGTTTGTTCTTTTTTTTCTATTTATTTTCCTTTTCTTATTATTATTTTTCTTCTTAATTTTATTCTTATTTCCCCCCTTCCCCTTTCCCTTCCTCTTCTCTTCTCTTCTCTTCTCTTCTCTTCTCTTCTCTTCTCTTCTCTTCTCTTCTCTTCTCTTCTCTTCTCTTCTCTTCTCTTCTCTTCTCTTCTCTTCTTCTCCCTCCCTTCCCTCTCCTCTCCTCTCCTCTCCTCTCCTCTCCTCTCCTCTCCTCTCCTCTCCTCTCCTCTCCTCTCCTCTCCTCTCCTCTCCTCTCTTTTTCCTCCTCTGTCACCTTTGGTGGTCATCTGTATTTATAGACAGAGGGCCCCAATGTGCTGTACATGCTTCTTTCAAGGGAACCTGCAACCAAAATTGCCTGTGACCTTTCCTATGAATGTGGGTAGAAACCTATTCTTGACTGAGATAAAGAAATTAGAACTTCACTCTTCCATGGCTTACTCCTAGGAATGCATTTTGGCAAGATGCTAGGAATAAACCCGTTATTGAAAGGGGGATCTGGGAAGCTGACAAGCATAGCTAAGCTCAGCAGAGAAATTTGACAAGGAAATAAGATGCTTTGAAGATCAGTGTGTAGTGATTAGTCTTTTGAATGCTGGGATTATTATATAAGCAAAAAAGGAGGGGAGAACTTATTGTATATGTGACAGCTACCACTTACCCAGGTGTTCCTCAAACCAATGAGGAACATAATGGTGTTTTTGTTTATAAATCTTGAGCGAGACTCCTGCAGTTTACACAAGCCAAGTAAATGCGATGGAAAAGTAAAGACAACTTTACTTTTTCCCCTCTCATAAATTAGAATCCCTACATACAGAATAGATAAAAAAAAATATCCAGTGCTGTATTATTCACATGCTGCCTTCAGTCTTGGAGCCTATGTTCATCTTCAGACAAAAAGTGTATTATACATTTAAAACACCATGTTTTCCACACTGCACACACACACACACTGAGGATAACCAAAGATCCAGAAATCAGTGCCCACTGCTTTGACAGATATTAGTGTCATCATGCTGTACAAAAGCAGACAGTTTAGAAAGGTGAGTAGTAGGAAAATCGATGAAATAAACTTCTGAAGCCATAAAAAAGAAATTAAAAATTCTAAAACATCTTATTAAAAATAGAGAAATGGAAGATTAAGTAACAGTTCTCTTCATATCTTTCTTTTTCATAAGTAATAAATTCTTGTTTTGAAAACTGATGGTCTCCATATTATTAAAATATTGAGCAATCACCGATAGATATTATTTCACCCTCTTGTGTCTTCCTCTCCCATCATCATATATGCATACAAAAAGGAGTGACTTGTTAAGTTTACCCTGAATTTTGCACATAGATTCTACTAATAAGGATTATGATTCTGTGTGTAAATGTGTAAAAAGAGGAAAATGTGAGACAACAGAGTCAACTTGAGATAAAACCTTTTAATATTTTACAGAAGTTTTTCTTCCCACATGACACATAACACAGGACATTATCCACACAGAATATGCTCCGGGAAACAGCACAAGTTACAAATTTATCTGAATGCCTTGGAGGTTTGATTCAAAATATTTGTATCATTATTTGATTGTCCTGGACATTGCTACACATTTTTGTTTAGTCTTCTGCAAGGCAGCTACTAAGTTGGCTGAGACCACCTGGACCTAGCTAGAATTCTGTGTGTCTCTAGTTCTGTCTGCAGGACTTTCCTCTACATACAGACTAATTTGTATGCAAGCAAGATTTATCATCAGCCTATAGTTCTGCTTCTCACTGGGACATTATTTCAAGTAGTAATTCCCCAGTTTAAGTGAAAACACTTACAGAGTCAGTTTATTGAAGGGAAGACTGAAGGATATTTATGAATGTTTACACCTAACATATGCACGTACTTCTACATGCTATGGGATATAACACCACCTGGACTGAGGCCAGATCTCACTGTTTATGTGCACAGAATGTATGGTCTCATTTTGTTCCACTTTTTCTGAATTGTGGGGATAAGCTAAGTGTAAATGAGTCCCTGCCTGAGAGAGAGCTTTACTGAATTAGTTCCAGGAGCAAGTACTTAGTTATGATAACATTTTATAGGTGAAAGTTCCAACCAGAAAAGAAAGGGGACATTTTTTTCAAAAATGTTGCTGTTACATTCATTCATGTATTAAGTGAACTGGTTCTGGTGAACTCCATTTTAAAGAGCATTCTGAGTACTAGGTGCCGCTAGTGACCTGCTCTTGCTCCTTAAACTGCAGTGGACTGACTTCCTCTAAGGAAATCCCTGAGTTTTGAGTCTCACAAGAATTTTTATCATAGGTCTAGCTTAGTCCCAGTAGCAGCATTTTACATATTTTTACTTTGAGTGATGAAAAATTACTCTAGATAAATTTTAGGAGCATGGAGAACGTGTTGCCCACCTATGTGGAACGTGCATGGAAGCCCTGTCTTTCCATTTCTTCTGCAATTTCCCTTCCCCTCTAAAGACACTGCAAAGGGTGTCTTTGGATTTGGTTCTGCCATAATTTTATTTTTCTCTTCTTACACTCACTGCTGGAAAACCTAGAGGTTACCTAGATTCAAGACTTTTTATAAACAACTTTGATATTAATCTTTACAAATCTTCTCCACTTGTCTGTGTTATGCTTAACAGTGAATGCAAAGACCGTCTCTTCAGATAGTGACTCACAGGAATGCAACATGCAATCCACACAAAGGAAATGTAATACCCTAGCAGCTAATTAAAAAAGCATTACCTTCCACCAGTGCTGACCTCCAGCCATGCAGAGGATAAAGATGGGTGTCTGTCAATCAAGTTTACCTAAGAAACCTTGGCACAATATAATGAATGGACAAACCTAAAAAAGGGTGATATTGCTCAGACTTCTAAGGTACTTTTGATACCACATTTAAAGAAGCAGAAGGACTTGTCAGTAATTTGAAACCTCAGCCTGCATACTAGGAATTTCCAGTGCTAAATTTGCCAAGTACTATGGATACTAGACATGGTCTATGTAGAACCATTATAGAGCTCCATGGGATTTTGATACACTTAGCACCAGGATGTTCCAATCACAGCAGTACCTACAGACATCCTAGAGCCTGCATGCTTGTATTTCACAGTCTTTCATCATTCCAACAGAAGAACAAACACTGAATTTTAAGTGGGTTTTTTTGCTCTAAAAAAAAAATTTATTGTATGTTTAGGAACTTTGCAACTGATGTTGGCTCAGTCCTCAGTTCTAATTTATCATTAATTAAGGCAAGTTCACCTGCTGTGTTTCTGTGGAAATAGCATTTATCCACACTGTTATTGCAATGCATTTGATACCTCTCTCCTGCTGCCTATATATTTTTTCACATAGATTTGTACCATGCACCATGTTGCTCCAGAGTTCTGTGATGACCAGGCACAGAGCCTTTACAGTGAGAAATGGCTTTTAAAAAATATGCCTTTTGTTTTCCTTGAACCAGGTAAGAGGTGAGAGGGTAAGATCCTAGTTATTTATAACGGTACCATGGTACTTCCCTGAATAGACATATAAGAGTCTGGGCTACAGGCTTTGGGCAGAGTGACTGGAAAGTTGTCCATCAGAAAACCACACAGAACATGAGCCAGCAGTGTGCCTGGGAGGACAAGAAGGCCAATGGCATCCCAGCCTGTATCAGCAATAGTGTGTGCAGCAGTACTGGGCAGTGATTGTTCCTCTGTCCTTGGCACTGGTGAGGCCACATCTGTGGTCCCGTGTCCAGTTTCGTGCCCCTAACTATAGGGAAGACATTGAGGTGCTGGAGAGTGCCCAGAGAAGGACCATGGAGCTGGTGAAGGGTCTGGAGCACAAGTCCTCTGAGGAGCATCTCAGGGAGCTGGGGTTGTTTAGCCTGGAGAATAGGAGACTCGGGGAAGACCTGATCTCTCTCTACAGCTATCTGAAAGGAGTTGTAGCCAGGTGGGGGTGGGTCTCTTCTCCCAGGTTAAAAGCAAAAGGACAAGAGGAAACAACCTCAAATTGTGCCAAAGGAAGTTTAGACTGGATATTGGGAGAAGATTCTTCATTTAAAGAGTTGTCAAGCATTGATACAGGCTGTGCAGGGAGGTGGTTGAGTCACCATCCCTCGAGGGATCTATAAGATTTGCAGATGCGGCACTTTGTGACATGGCTTGTTGGTGCACTTGGCAGTGTTAGGTTTGCAGTTGGGCTTGATGATCTTAAAGGATTTTTCCCAACCTAAACCGTCTATGAGTCTATGATTCCATCACTATTGATCTACATGGTCTCAATCAAATAGTATTAGACCAGTGCCTTAGAAGACGATGAATGGAGATGAATGAGAGGAAAGATGAGGAAAAATGAAATTGCCATAAATGTAAAGCCTAACAAAAGCTGATTTGCTGTGAGTCTTGGCTCATTGTCCGAAGTGGAAGGGAAGGGAAGGGAAGGGAAGGGAAGGGAAGGGAAGGGAAGGGAAGGGAAGGGAAGGGAAAGACTTGTCAGGGTAATGTGCTATTCCCATTGAAGTTCTTGGCCTCCAGGAGCTTGAGAGTGCTGAGCCAGTGGTAACCAGAAACCAGAGCAGATGGGGCAGGTGGCATCTGAAACCTGGAAGCAGGTAGACGAGCTACCACTTCTCTCCCCACAAACTTCAGTTGCCTAAACTGAATTGTTCCAGATAAAATTTTCTATGTAAGAGATAACATCAGGATCAGAGTTCCTAGGAAGTGGCAGTGAAAAATTCTGTTTTTCTTGAGCTATTCTTTAGGCAAAATATGTATTTCTTTTTGATCAATATATTGTCCCATGCTTTGGAAGAAGAGTTTGAAATGTGATAGAGAGAAAGTTGTTTGCCTTGGTGTGCTGTTTTTTGGCTTCCTCAGGAAATCCTCCCACAGTGATGCCAACTTTCAGACCTTTAACTCACTTCACTTTGCACATGCTCAGCCGTGAACTCCTGAATTTTCCGTGTTGCATTTCCAGAATATTCCAGTTGCTCTGCGCACGCTCCAGGACTCTGCAATTGCAGCTGCGGGTTCCTGTCTAAGGATTCAGTTTCATGATCAGCATAATTTGATCTAACTATGGGCTGCTACCCAAAAGGAATGGCCCCATTTTCTCTGGGATCCCCAACTGCATTTTCCAACATTTTTCTTTGCATGTGATCTAGCAACTGCACATTTATGGAATGGTTTCTGGAAGTGAGAAAAAAAAAAAGTCTGCTTAGTCTTTTCTTTCCTTTCCTTTCCTTTCCTCTGTTTTCCAAGGTCAGTGCCAGCTCCAAGTACATGGGCCAAGGGCAATATGCCTGACCCTTGTTCCCTCTCACTGACCACACTGCTTGGGTATGCACTGCATGGGAGGAAAGAGCAGCTCGCCCGGATGTGGCAATGACACGGGCCAGGGCCGTGCAGCAGGCCACTGTATATCACACATTTATGAAATAATACATGAAAAATCTTGGGCCAAGTAAATGAAAGTAGTAAACAGTGCTCAGGGCATTGGATCTGCAAATACTTATTTAGTATGTAAGCCACCGGGTATGCAGTATCACACCTGACTCTATGGAATCATCTTAGTTGCAGCAGTAAAGAGAAGGAAATCAAAATTATTATTAATTCACCAGCATGTATGGAAAGACATCAGATACTCAACAGATATCTCAGAAAAACAAGTATTCCATTATAAGCTTGCTTATTCAGTGTAAGAAGTATGGGCAACATCTGCTGTGCTATGCTAGTTAAGAGCAACATAACTCAGGGTGCTGAAGGACACAGTCTTTCCCTGAGGAGATGTTCTTCAGGTTAGTTGGGATTTTGCCTTTAATACTCATCATCTAGGCAAGACAAAAGAAGTCAGATACCTTTCTCTGAAGCTGAAGCAAGTTGTTTCAGTAGTCTCCTGTGCATTTGGAGATGTGCTGTGTGTCCCATGCTGCCTCCTCCTCAGCAGCTCAGAGCAGTGTGAGGGCTGGTGGCTGTTCCTTAGTGTCCTTTCCAGTGGGAAAGAAGTGTTGTCACAAAGCTTTGATTTTACATGGAGCCATGTTCCACCTGCCAACTGCTTACTTAGTGCTGTCCACTGCATCAAAATAAAACAGTAACTATTTTCTTTCCCATAATACTCCTGTATTTTTACACATAAATTTGTGTATTCATCACAAGTTTTATTGTAAATGACTCTCAGAGGATGGCTTTGTTTTCTAGCAAAGTGACTGAAAGAAGCATCATTTAATTGTTTTCTGCATATACAAAAACATCATCACAGGGAAATAATGCACACACACACACACAGAGAAAACTCAAAGGCACTTCAAGAAATACAGCTTTCAATATATTACCTAATCCAATTCAGAGGAACTCCGAGTACAAAGGCTGGGCTGGTATGATATGATTTGAGCATATACATATAAAGAAATGCTAAAACAAATGGAATTAAGTAGCTTATTTATGTTCTTCTCTACCCAGTGCACAGCATTGTTGTCATGTTATCAAGATCCCCTGACACTCCTGACGAAGTGTGAGCAGACTGATTCACCAAAGCCACAGCTTAAATGAGCCTTTACTCTCTGATGTCCACTGACAGCTTGTGAAACTTTCCAGTTGATGCTGAGATGTCCTTTGGGAGTACTATGAGGACTTCAGGAACCTTTTTTTCTTTCTGTCTTTTCCTCTTTCTTTACCATAGTATCTTATATTTTATAGCAGAAGGACTAAATCTCACTGTGGGAAATATAAACCTGTGATAAATTCTAAAAACAAAACAAAAAAAAGCCTTTCAGAATTGTTCCAATTCTAGCTTGTCATTAATAGCAGTGAATTTGGCTTCATTTAAATTTAATGTCAATTTTTGGGAAGGGGGAGATGAGACACTTCAAAGGGTTAAATCATCTGTCACAACAGAGTTTGCCTCTGATCCACACTTTTGTTAGAAATGACCTGCTTCAGTGCTATTTGATGGCTCAGCTGCTCAGTTGCCAGCCTTGCCAGAGGATTGTATCCTTTGTAACAGTTCTTAATATCTGCTAATGAGGAGAAATTTATTGAATTTCAGCAGCAGTGAGGAAAGGAAAAAGAAGCATATGTATGGTATTAGTTTACCTTCAGGAGAATTCAGTGTCTCACTATTGCTCCTTTGTGGTCCTTCAAAACCTGACTCCTACTGAAACCAACTACAAATATATGCCACCAGCATCAAATATTGTCACATATTTGAATATATTATATATATAGATACAGATATAGATGTGTATGACACAAGCTGTAGGCTTGTATTACCAAAAAATTGCAATGCATCTAGCACATGAATCAAACCTGTTTGGCCTTTAAACCACAACATCCACATATGTTAATGCAGCTGCTATTTCCATAGTGTGAATAAAGCATAAATTCAGTATTTCACTGTATAAAGCCTAATTTCAGTATTTTACTGTAGAAAAGACCTTCAATTATAGCCTCAAAGTTACAACCTGGTTAGCTCTAGTCCATGCTATGGTACGAAGCCATGTTTAAACAGTTAAAAAAAGAACTATTATAACCAGATAACTCACTATTTTTGGCTTTTCCATCATTCTTCTTTGTTTCAATGCAGATGAGTCCTAAAGGACAAATACAGCTGATGAAGACTGAAAAAAGGTTGGTAGGAAACAGTAGAGAGAAGCCATTTCCTTTCTAAAGACATGTAAACAGACCTTCAACTTGAAGGCTTTTTTTTTTTTTTTTTCCCCAACTATCAGGGTGGCTTAATTGGTCAGCTGTTCACTTCCATCAGTAATTCATGAGTAAAAACAAAGACAACACTTTTCAGGAGTGCTTTTCTGCCCAAATAATGAACCATTATTTTAACTCAGAAGGCTCTCAGGAAGAACAGGGGAAAATAAACCCCTAAATCTGTAAAATGCTGCAAAACATTTAAATAATGATTGCTATTTCTCATATACAATATGTGCTGAGGTTGTGATGAAAGATTTTGTGTGTGTGTGTGTGTGCATTATTTCCCTATGACTGCAACCACAAGAATGGGTTTTAGTCTTCTGAAGACCAAACTCTCCTTTCTGTAGGGTTTCTTCTGTAGTTATGGATATTATTCCTAGCTAGGAAATGTGGGCAATTTTCCTTCCTTTTCTGCTTCTGGTGCAAGTGATTTTTAAGATGAAAATTTACTTAATGAATATTCAGTATATTCCCCTCTTTACAAAAAAATTCCTTGGTTTTAGGTCTCTTTATCAAAAAAGCAATTGACAAAATAGCATTTTGTCTGGCAATTCAGGGTGGTTCTCAGCCCAGAGGACACCATGGAGTTCATGTGTCAGGACAGAGGAAGATAAGAAAGCTCGTGCTTTCCATGTTCCAGGTCCCATGGTGACAGTAAATCAGAGCATTCAACAGTTCCTTCTGCAGAAGAGGAGGTCCCTGCTGCTCATTCACAAGAATGCTGTGTGTCCTGTGAGTGTGAGCAAAGCCACCTTCCTCTGTCATCTGGCATCCTGGACCGGCGGCTCATGCTCGCAAGGAAGGCTGTAAGAGAAGTTCTACTGCTGCACCTGTCAGAAAAAGGTCCTGAAGGCGAGCAAAGATGTTGGAACAATCCCTTATGTCACAGGCAGTGGCACTTCAGGAATGATTTCATATGCCAGCCAGACTCCAGCTTCCCTGATTCTTCAGAGTCTTGTCATGGCTTACATACACCATGTGACACGAACCATGAAAAACTGGGGATCACTGATCAACCTACTCAAGAGAGCAGATTTAGAGCATTGCACATTAATTTGTTTTTACTTTGGTAGGCTTATTGGCTTGCTTATTTGTTCGTTTGCTTATTTAGGGCTTGCTCCTTTTGTTCCCACATCCTTCTCCAAACTTTCACTACATTTGCAGGCAACTTGATGGAGTTTGGGACATACCGAAAACACTAATTAATTTTTGGTTGGACTGCAACCTTGATTTAGGTAGCTTTTGAAGGCGAGGGAACTCTGGGGACCCTTATTCCATCTCAGCATTGTGAATAAATTGTATTTTCCACAGTTATTCCACAGTTTTTCACTGTTTTTTGTAAAGAACTGGCCTACAATCTAGCTACATGCATATATTTTATGACAGTGGAATTCAGATCTCCCTCTCTCTGACACTTTTTCATGAACCATGCTAGAGCGACAGCTTTAACTTATGTGTATTGGCATAGAGGACATAATTCCATCTTGGGGTAAATCCTTCTGTTTGTATCAATTTCTCAGAGTGATTGCCATGCCCTGCACAGATCTTCATGGCTCACTTTCAAGGGGAAGGGCTGCACATTTATAGCCACTTACCACTTCAGTGTTTGGAAGTTAAACTGTCTGGAAAACAAGCAAGTGAGATTTGGGGTGCAAAAACCGAAGGCTTCTCATAATGGGTTATGCTACATCACTGGATGTTTAAAATAATTCATCAGTGAGGGCACTTTCATAGAATCACAGAACATCCTGGGTTGGAAGGGACCCACAAGGATTATCAAAGTCCAGCTCTGGTTTGATCACAAGCCAGCTTTGCCTGACTCCACATGGTAAACAGGGAAAAGCCAGTGTTCACCCTAAGAGATGGATAGGATGCCTCTCTAATCCTGTGTTCAGTTTTGGGCCCCTACATGAAAGACATTGAGGCATTAGAGCGTGTCCAGAGAAGGGCAACAGAGATGGTGAGGGGTCTGGAGCACAAGTCTTTTGAGGAGCAGCTGAGGGAGCTGGGGGTATTTAGCCTGGAGAAAAGGAGGCTCAAGGAGGCCTTATGGCTCTCTACAACACCCTGGAAATGAGGTTGTATCCAGGTGGGGGTCAGCCACTTCTCCCAAGTAAAGAGTGATAGGACAAGAAGAAATGGTCTCAAGTTGCACCAGGGGAAGTTTAGATTGGATATTAGAAAAAATTTCTTCACTGAAAGGGTGATTAAGCATTGGAAGAGGTTGCCCAGGGAAGTGATGGAATCACTATCCCTGGGAGTGCTCCAGAGATGTGTGGATGTGGCATTTAGGGATATGGTTTAGTGGTGAATACAGCAGTGTTAAGTTAATGATTAAATTTTATGGTCTTAGAGGTATTTTCCAACCTAAATGATTCTATGATACTGTGAGCTAGCTCAGCCATCAAGTAGTCATGCTAAATGTTCTGAAATGCCAGATCAAGTTCTACAGGTAGCTGAGACTAAGGACAAATGGTGAACATAAGTCCAAGGCAATGGCAGTGTAACAGGAGGCTTCTGGTGAAAAATGGCAAGACAAGAATCTTAAGTGGCTCATCTGGCAGCTGCTCCATGTTGAAGCAAAGTGTGTGAACTACAGAGAGACTTGACAGGAAAACATCTGACAGATGGAGGCAGCAGCAAATCCCAACCAAAGCATGTCTCCAAAGAGCAGGACAGATTGGCCAGAAGAGCAGAATGTGTGATGATCCTGAGATTAACTGGCAACACTATGACAACAGTAAAAGCATATCCCTGTAAAGAGCTGTGAGCTACTAACCTCTTACTGCCCCACAAGTCAGCATATGCTGTCTCAGAAGACAAACCTCCAAAGAAAACTTGTAACACCAAAGATGTAGGAATTTGTACAAGATTTCAAAGGACTATGAACTACCAGCAGGAAAAGTCTGAAAGGGGTAGGAAGAAGTCAGTCTGAGCACACAAGACCGAAGAACCAGCAGCACACACACAATATCTTCATTAATAATTCTCTTAAAAAGAAGAGAGTTGCTTTTAGAAATTAAGGGCTTTCTGGTATTGTTATCCAGAATTTGGTTGCTGAAGCGGGATTACAATATGTATATGCAGAGCCTGCCTTAACAAACCCTTGTTATTTGGCTGCCTATGTGGGTGTCATCTGTCACCAAAAAAAATGACCATTTCATAAGTAGAGCATATCCCTCCCAGGCATCATTTGTGTCATCCACTCATGACAGCTGCAAAGGATTTTCATTTCAGTGATACTCAAAAATGAAGGACATGCAGAAGGGTTTGATACAACTACTCTGATTTCTAAGCACGTTGGCTCTTGTTGATTTGTGAGAGTAATGCAAATATTTTGCTTAGCGGGCTAAGCTTAACAAGAAAATGACTGGGTTTTCTAGTGGAGATGGAATATTTTTGGCTTTGAATTCTGATGCTCCATCTCTTCCATAGCACAGAATTTTGTAGTTTAAACAGGGGCATTTCTGGGTCAGAAAGAAAGCAAACTTTATGTGTTTGTAATAGAAACATGCACCCATCTACAGGGCAGAAAGAAGTCATTGCAAATGCAATATCCAGATCTACATGCCAAATCAGCTTCTTTGAGTTACCCCCTTATCAAAAATCACATCCCAAACAAGTACCATTCTTTCCTGGTACTTACCTGTGAGGGTGGACTAGAACCTGCTACTCTAGAAATGCCAATAGATTGGGGTTGCCTGAGTTTTGCCTTCTGGATCTGGTGACCAAGAACATTGTCGTTGAAGCCCTGCCTTTTAGCTACCTGTGTGCCACAGGTGCTGTAGTGCAGTTCAGGCTTCATTATTTAGACTACTTCAGCAATGCAGAGCTTAGCTCCTGGTTCCTCATCACTGCCATCCTTGGCATGTGTCCCATGGGCATTAACAAACAGGCTGTGCAGAGCCTCCACAGGATCTAGAAGTGTGGAGAACTGAAAATACTCCCCTGAAACCATTCAGTACAGACCCTTGGTTTCCTGAGGGAAGGAATTCCCCTGTGGGCTTCTGTCCACATTTAAAGAACCACAGAAACATGCAAATATCCTCTTTGACAGAGTAGCCAAAACAAACTGGGGGTGGGAGACTAGGACTGACTACAGGAATAGAGGACTGAGTGCGGGAATTAAGAACTGAATGCTGAGGTCTCTGACAAAGAAATCCATGTTACCTTTTGACTCATTTTCCCCCTTGCTATGCCTGTCTTTCTCACAGTTTTGAAGGATGATGCCAATGATTGCAGAGTAATTTACAACATACTTTAAATATTAATCATTAAGGATAACTTAACAGGCTGAGTGGGGATAGTCACAAAGGATGCTCTATTCAAAAGGTAGTAATTTTGTTATTTTTAGAGACATTCCTAAAATGTTCACTATAAATTGTGTAGCTACCAATATGGTCATCAGCACTGGTTAAAAATTCATTTCCCATCTTCTTCCAGACTGTCAAGATTACCTGTTTCATGAACGAAGTACTAATGGCATGAATGGATACTGGGTGGGTTTTAATCTCCTCAGAGTCACATCCTGCGCCAGACTTGCTCATTTCTGTTGGAGGCGAAAGAACACAACAGTGATTTTACTCCTTTTTACTCTCTTTTAACCTGAAATTCACTCAAAATTTCTCCCTCACATTTTTGCTTCTGTTTTAAAGTGGGCTTGAATGGGCCACAGAATCGTGCTGTGTAAGAAAAACAGAATTCCCTGAGGTGGTGGCATGAGAGGTGTAGAGGACAAGGAGGTGTCTGAAGCAAGCCTTCCTCCATTGTTCTGCTCTTCCTCACAGGCTTTCTTGAGAGGCATCTTTTAATGTCCTGCCCCCAGGTAGCTTTTCAGCACATCAGCTCTCCTGTGTTGGGAGTGCTTCTTAACATCTGTTTCAGATTTGTGGCTCCTTTGTTTCCATTTATGTCCCTTCTCAACCATTATTTTTTTAGGCTGAAAATATTAAATGGTATAGAAAATATCCGAATAGGCTATGACTGGAGTCTGTGTGAGGTAAATTTTATTTTAATTGTTGTTTTCTGTCATATTAAGCACGGGACGTTCAGCTGCTTTGTGGAAAGGGGAGAAAACCGTTTTGTCTGTCTTCATTTAGCAAAACAAAGTCTAAAGAGAATATCTTTCTTTATACAGACTAGCTATTGCAGCCAGAAAAACACCACGAGGTTTTGAGCTCAGAGTCCTCATCCTATCACATTTTTACCATCAAAACAGAACTACTACAACAAAATTAACTGATTTAGAAATGCAGCAATTTCTTATTCTAATGAGTCTCTTGATTTTTGCAGTCCTCACAGGATGAGAGTGCCATGGGAACTGCACCTGAAGGATGTCCTGGTACACATCTTGGAGTCTGGTTTTTAGATTATTGAGGCTCCCATTAGTGCTGGGGTGATCAATGGTTACACATATGCTAAATGAAAACACTGGAATTTTTTGCATATCCTCATGATTACCAGAAAACAGAACTATTCTGCATGGTGTTAAATAAATAAGATGGAAATACAAGTCTTTATTTGATAGAGTTTATGGAAGTGATACAGTCAGTGCAAAATGAGAACTTAATATTGAGCAAGTATGACAAGCAATTAAAAAGTAAAGATTTGCATTCTGAATTTAACAGGTAAATGTTCTACTAAATAGCCAATATAATGCACAGCAGGACAACAAAATAAAGGCATAAGTACAACCAACAGACCTCTTCAATTTCTGTTCATACTTTATTGTTGATGATAATTTCTTTTTTTCTTTTCCCATTCTCTAACCTTCATGCATATATTTCTAGCTCAGTCACCTATAACTGCCAAGATGAGAGGGGGACAGCAGAAGCTGGAAGTGGACTGGGTGTCTTGCTATTTTGCAGTCTAAAATATTTAATATACCCTAAGATGGTGCATGAAAGTTAAGAATGTGGCTTATGCTTTGGGGAGCAGAGGTCATCTGGCAACCCAGAGGAGTAAGCACCTCTCTGCTTGCAAGATTGTACTGTCTTTTTCCAGTGTAGCATGTCTAGTATTTAAGCTTTGCTCCAATTCCATAAATGAGTCCAAGCCACATCCTGTTCAATGGAGTTAGCAGAACCTCTGCATAACTCCTCTGTGGGGCCATTTTTAAGTTCCACACTAGTAGGACATCAATAGCTCTGTACCACAAACATGGTTTTGGCTGGGGTGTGGAGGCAGCCTCCAAAGCAACTTGCTGCATTCTTTGGCAGTCAAACCACAGAAGCATATGGCACTGAGTTACTTACTGGATAATATTAAAAATAGTATAAGGCTCTGCATTTTAACTGAGGAACTATATTGCTACTCATTAAACACTTCAGAAATGTCCATCTTCATAAATATAAAATATAGAATTACATATGCCAAAGAAAGGCATTATTACACTTCCTTAGAATGAAATCTTCCAGGTTTTAAAATGCTTAGTAATACTGGCTCACTGACATCCTCCTTGTGACCTTAAAACAATTTTTTGTTGTTTCCTTTAAATAATTTAGTGAGTGATTGCTCAGTGATGATGTTTAAATAAAAACACAATGTGATAGTTAATCTGCGAGACAGATGCTATTAATATTGGATGGAGGTAGTTTCAGAAGTATTCTGCCTGAATCCGAAGTACTAAGCTGGATATAAATAGTGGTGGATTTCCCTTATGTGGAAAATGTAATAGCCCCATTAAGCATGTCTTCACTGCAGAGTCCGGTTGTATATTGACCCTCAGCTTTTGTACCAGCTTTTACTGAGATGAGGTGCAAGGAGCCAGACTGCCAAGCTATTTTGGACTAATGAATCCTCATTAGCTTGGTGCTCCCTTGGGTATTTCCTTCACAGGGAATCCCAGTCCTTTCTGTCTGCAGTACCTGAAGTTGCCTCAAATCTCACCTGAACATCTTTGAATGGCTGAGTTACATCACCTAACCGTAATCATTTCAAGGAAATTATCAATTAAATAATAATTAAATAATCAATGACATTATCTGGATCTGTAGCAACAAAGAGTGGTTAGTAATGACCTCAGGGAAGGCTCCTCTAGCTTAAGGTCGCTTGCCAACAACCAAGGAACAAGCATGATGTCTTTACAAGGTCTAGCTGTTTCTGAGAAACCTCTGTTCCAGTGAGCTAGGTCCTCACCAGTAAGCAGAGAAAATGAGAACACTGCATGAAGGTGAAACGCTGTCTCTGCCTTCTCTTTCCAACTTCATCATCCTTCAGAGACTGACAGCATCAGGGTTTGTGTGTGGGCATGACGAATGGAGTAAAATGCAGAGCTGAAATAAGAGTCAAAAAATAACTCCACTCTGAAGACATACTGTCCCAGGGGGCTGTTATATGGCCAAGTCTTTCCAAATGCCCACAGTTTCAGGATAAGATGGAAAAGATGTTTTTGTATATGTATGTGCCAACGAAATGCTGGCAGGTATATACCTCCTCCATTCCAGCCCACCCTTCTATCTTCCCTAGAGAGAAGAAATATTATAACTGCTACTGCTTTACATTGGAGGCTATACTCACAGCTACACATTCAATTATTTTTAAACAGTTCCAGTGACAATTCCTATAATGGGCTCTGTTTTTCCATTCATCCTTTGGGTTTGGTTTTTGGTGGTTTTTTTTTTTTTTTTTGTTTTGTTTTGTTTTTGGGGTTTTTTTTGGGTTTTTTGTTGGTTTTTTTGGGGGTTTTTTGTTTCTGTTTTTGTTTCTTTTTTTGGTTTGTTTTTGTTTTTTGGTTGGTTGTTTGGTTTTTTATATATATTTTTATTTTTATAAATAAAATAAACGATGTATCAGCTAAAGATTCTGTTTAAATATTATTGGCATACAGTAAATTCAGTAACATGAGAGTTAGTCCTGGAAGGATGTTAATAAGATTACTCATATTACCTATGCACTTAATAAATTTTTGCTGGCTACTGCTGGATGCTTTGTAGCTCTAGAAACTTATACTTTAAGTTAGAGTAATTCCCAGCTTAGCACTGAAGGGAAGGCTAATGCAGCCATTAGTTACTGCCTGAAGTTTGGGACCTGCAGCTGCAGCTTCCTTGCTTTACCAGAGTCATCTTAGCACAAAGCACACTGGAGTCTCACACAGGATTTAGCACTGGATTTTCTGTGCTAAGGAGGTCCAGAGCTGCCACCAAAAGCAGCAATTCAGTCAGGAGAGGTGCTACACCAGGACACAAGTCAGGGCATGCAAGTGCTAGGTCTGTTTCAGCTGTCTCCCCCTCCACAAAAGAAGCAAATATTTTATTTTTAACAGGAATATCTCCATTTCAGTATTTGATTGATGGTGGCACGAACGCTTCTGCTGGCACACAGAGAAGACCAGTGATGGTGTGAGATGAGAGGAAGGAAGGACTGATGCTTTTCCATCACTGGCTGAGTTTGTGAACCAGGAGCCACTGCGTTCTCTGCCACACCATCCCTCTGTAATAGGGGCAGTAATACCTCTCTTTCCCACAGGAACTTTGAAGACCAACACATTCCTGTTGCTGAGGCACTCAGATGCAAGAGATATACACATAGACACTAGGTCAGGCCTCCATTGGGAACTTGGGGACTGCATCTCAGCTGTTTTTCTCACATTACTTAGATAAGAAACCTTGAAAGTTTTCTTCAGCTCACCCATTTCCAGGATAATGCAACCTTTTTTCTTCTTCTTCCTTGATTTTTTTTTTAAATACCAGGGGAATTCAGAAAATAATAATCCTGTGCAAAAAACTTTTTAGTGCTTTAACACACTGTATTTTTCCCAATATTTTGGCCAAAAGCAGTCAAATAATTGGACACTGAACTTATCACTGTACAAAAAACCACACCTATTTCACTGAATTTTTTTTCTGCTGAAAAATATTGTCAGAGATATATATTTTGGAGGCCAGTCTGAAACATCTCTATTTAAAGACTTCAATCTTTTATCATTGTGAATAATGATGGTGGTATTTACAATAGGTATTTGCACTACTGAAATGCTGAAATATTTATGGTAGGTATTTGCACTTCTGAAAGCTGCAACAAGGCAAGAGGATTTGGAAGCCCAACCCAGTGTTAAGACCTAAAGCTTTTTCTTGATGAAAGAAGCTGGGAGTATTCCTACAGTGAGAAACTTTTGACACTCCTAAATTGCTACCAGTGTTTTTTGTGTAGGTGGTGATTAATGAGGGGACACGATAATATATTGCAAATGCTGAAAAACTGACACTAAAGAGAGTGGAGATACTTTGATAATGGAAGAGACAACAAACAGAAAGAATAAGACAAAAATAAGAGAAGCATAATCCAGTTTGTGAGGAAAGTATGTTTGAAAGTACTTGGAAAAGAATCTCCACTGTTCTGTGGTGAAACTATCTGTCTTGAGTTTCTCAAATCAATCTTGCTTTTTCATGACAAATAGTACTATGATCTGGATATGTTTTCTGTCTTACAGTATAGTAATAGCAATCTGCTTTCTGATACTTAGATCTTTTCTCAAAATCTTCCCACACTGAGTTTCTGCACAATAAAATTAGGTCATCTGCCATTGCATTTACTTTTCTTAGATACTTTTTACAGTCTCACAAATCCTGGTCTGAATACCACTGCTGTTGGGAAATAGGCTGAAATAATCCAAATGATTCTAGCGAAGAGTCGGAGCTTAAAATGAGTGAATCACATTTAGTAATTTGACAAAGAAAACTGAAAGACAAATGTGTTATAAAACTTCATTTTTCCCCAGAGCATACCTCATTGCTATATGTACACATTAGTGATAAATGCTAATATTGAATATGTACAAGGTACAGCTGGTTGAATGATCCTCTGAAAAGAACACCTACAAATGTAGCCCATCTTTCCACTAGTAAGTCAGTCTAATTTCTGCAAATATATTTCTTGTTTATAGTACTTACCAAAGAGTTGCCAGCAATTGATTCTGCATGGCGTTTACAAGGTAGTTGGTATGACTAATGCCTTATGTTTTATTATCATTCATTCATTACTGCTCAAATGGAGGACCTGAAATTTCTAACATGTTAATATTAGTAAAGTACTTGGCATTTCACTCCCTGCTGCAGCTTTTGTAGTAAAAAATCACTACTGGGGTAACAATGTTCATTTATGGATTTACGCAGATTCTAAATGGAATGCTATGATAAAGATGCACACTTTTCTTTTTAAAAATTTAGTTTGTCATATACACCTCTACCTACACACAGTCTTCCATCTCCATTTTGTAGCAGTAATAATTTTTTTTCAAAAATTATGTGCTTCTTGTAGAGGTTTGTGTTTTGTCATTCACACAACAAAAATTCAAAGATTCCTGCTCAGTTTTTTTCATTACTTGTTTGCCAAAAATACCAGACTAACATAAGAAACAAGTCAATCTTGAAATGCTTTTTGTTTCCTTCACTCTTATCATATATTTCAAAGCCATTAGAAGTTAATCTGACAATTTTTATGTGACATGGTTGTCAATAGGGAAAAAAAGAGAAAGGCATGGGAAAGCAGAGGGAAAAACCTGAAAATAAGAGACTTAAATATAGCTGGGAACAGCTGCTAGTGAGATGTGTGTGTGTGCAGAAAATGCACTGCTCTAAGGATCAGGATTTTAATGGAGGTTGCATAACACTTTAAGGTATGCTGTACAGTGTCTTTATGGTTGCTGTATTTACAAGAAGGAAGTCAGAAAACAACAGCTTGCTGAAGCAGATTGCAAATTAGGAAATTCAAGCCCCATTTCAAATGGTGATTTAGGGCATAAGTAACACCGCCCATTCTGAAACAATGGTAAATGTGTAGCAAAAATAAAATTGCAAAGACTTACACAGAACTCTGAAAAGTCATCTTGAAGTTCCAGCACCAACTTGGAGCACTTCCCTCAGTGAAGAATGGCTGTCATTGTACTATTGGTCAGTGACAAGACCCTAAAAGCCTTTCTGGTTCTGGCCTAATTAATGCATCTACTATCTATTTTCACTCCTAATTTTCACTAAACTCTCCACTCTGCTATAATTATTATGGTTATTACTACACCGGATTGTTAAGTATTAAGGAGGAATTTTCTTAATTTAGTTACACAGGGTTTGTGTGATTGATCAAAATAGTTTGCAAATGCATCACAAATTGTCACAAACTTTTGGTAAACCCTCAGTTAGATGTTGACTGTGTGTGTTACAGTATTAGAGTGGCAGAAGCAGTACAGACTTCTGAATAGTTTAGAGACAGTGCTTAGTATGACCTGAAAGGCACTGAGAATTTGTGCACTAGGGCTCAGTTACTTACCAAGACGAAAGTGTCAAAAGATTCCTACAAAAGTTGACGTTTTTAAATGAAAAGGCTAAATTAAGAAGGCTTCATGTGTCTTGCTGCTACGAAGTATGTTTTCAAAAGCCACTGAAGGAATTTAGTTGCTTTGCTCTCCAACGTCGATGACAGCACACACCTCCTTGAAAAATCACTCTCTGTGCTTTGCCTATGTTAGGGTTCCCCAGCTCCATAATCTCCCAGAGTGTACTGTTATTGCATTTTTGACAGCTGGTTCACATACCAAAAGTGATGTTACCCAGCTGACCTTATATCCTTTGCAGGTCATGCATGATTCTTGTATTCACAGTTTAATAAAGCCAGGAAAATAGACTTGCAGAGAAATACATCCTTCCCTGGGCCAAGGGGGTTGCAGCAGCTCTAAATTGATTTAATGATACAGTGGAAACGGCAAAATATCTGTCTGTGTCAAATTATTTTTTCCTTTTTTTTTGTTACGGTAAACCACCATGTGGATTTTGTTTCCTTCTCAGAAGAGAATATCTAGGCACTCACAATGGAGACGGCAGGTAGAAAGTGAGTCTTTCTTGTTTCAAGGCTTGCTAACTTATGTTAACATAATTTTAAGCATGTGATTTTGTCATTTCTTTTGTTTCCCGTCTCCCAAAGCATAGTAACTCTCCAAGTCTAAAAATTACCAAACAGAATTAGTTTTGCTGCTGTTAAAATTCTCCAGAGTGACCAAAAATTTATTTTAAAAAAATCTTGAAGCTCTACTTTCTGTTTTCTTGTGTTAATTTTAATTAGCTCCTTAGAATTCTCTAACAGAGGATTAGGTAAAGTCACATGCAAATGCGTTGCTTTTCTTTGCTCCAAATAAGAAATAAAAAAAAAAAAAAAGAAAATTAAATTTGTGTTGGTAGTGATAGTTTCATCTGTGCCTTTGTGCATTACAAAATATCATAGAAGGCTAAGCCTGCTTTAGACCAGGTCTTGACTAAAGGAGAATTATGGACAGTATGTAAGTTCTTTGTCCCTCTCAGATGCACAAACCTTCCAAGATGTTTTCCCTTTCTTCTCTCTGCTGTGTAATCACATTTTTATTCATCCAGTTCATTGTCTGGGATGATAGAAGATGTTGAACCTCTCAGTAGCACAGCTGGAGTCTCTGAATCAGCCTTTACCTTGAGTTGGCCTGACCATCAGAGTGGAAAGGAAACTGGAAGACACGAAAGAGCAGCGACAAAGGAAAACAGAGAGGAGCAAGAGACACCAGACAGCGATTTGACAGCTTAGTGCATTGCACTGACACAATGATGACTTCATTACTGACAACTTTCTTCTGAGTGGAACCGGTATGCCTGCACTCTCAGTGCAGGAAAGTAGTTTAAATGCCAAAATAATTCAGCAGGCTTTGCCTGCTTTGGTTTTCCCTAGCAATCTAGTTGTGAAGGTGAAAATATTGTAACCCCAGGGGGATTTTAGGGATCATTAGTGGTGTAGAAGGCTGAAGATGTGAGTGACACTTGGCCTAAAGCCTGTGGCTGATTGGTAGTCACAAATGTAGTTTTCAGCTACAGAAAAGGAGTGAGATCATCATCATTAGAAAGAAAAAGGAAGATGGAAACAAGATGTCCTTTTTCAGAGTGAGCTCAAAGTTTCGCATCTGTGCCTTCATCTTGTGTTGCTGAAAGATTTAAATATAAGGTAAAGAAAATCACAATATCCACAATGAAATTAAAAGAAACCTAAAGACTAGAAAGATTGACAGAACCGTGGGTAACACAGTGAAACTTCACTGACCTTCAGTTAATTTGTTCTTATGTTCCTATTAGTGAAGCCAAAAATATGTTATTTCAGCAGTATTAATTTCACTAAACTTATAAAGAAAATATAAATGAGAGCAGGAGGGAGAAATTACCTAGTAGTTGACTTCTAGAAATAATTTCCGGGCACAACACAGTCACTTTATGAACTGTTTCAAAAAAATAACCTCCCACCAAAATCACAGTATATAAAATACTTGTCTATGTACCAAAAAAATCCTCACTTTACATTTCATTCTGCAGGGTAAGCTGCTTAAGTCCAACTGCAGCCTTCAGAACATGACAAACCACTGTCCTTTAAAAAAGATAATCAAAAGCATTCCAAAGTAGGAACAAGGAAGAAAGAAATAAATTCTTCTATTTTATGAAACAAGAAAAAAGGTGGAGTGGGGGAGAAAATGAAGTTTTTTGAGATCATGTAAAGGTTTTCTTTATCAGTTTCTCAATCTTCAGCTTCATTCACTCTGTTTTCATATATGTAATTGGTGAAACTTTAGAGGAAATACAAAAAAGTAACTCCTTTTTCCTAAAATAATAAGATGGAGATTCACTACAGCCTCTAACAAAATTCAAAGGATCAAAACAAAGCAGATGAAGTCCATAGGTCACTAATCAAGCCCCGCAAAGGCAAGCTGCTGCAGTTTGTCCTGCCCTGCCTAGCTGGTCCACGCATGGGGAGGGCAGCGAAACCAGCAATAGAGCAGGCAATGAGGGGATTATGGGGACTAAAGGAGGGGACAGAATGTTTTCTGCACCTAAGACCTTAAATTTTTTTTGAGGGGAAATTATGGGATCTTTTGATGTGCAATTGGAAGCTGAGATGAGGGTCTATTTGGATGAGAAAATGGCTTTTAGATTTGACTTTTGATATTGTCCAGAACTTCAAAATGAAAGCACAGAATTGTAAACCATTCTAAAACTTACTAATGAAATTCATAACTGTTCTGAATTAGAGAAGGATGTGTCCCCTTTATGTCTTTGTCTTGTAATGTAATTAAATTAGCCTTCTTTGACAGCACTAATTAGGGCATGACATAAGTCATGAGTTCATTCATCATAACACATGAAGACAACGCAACTCCAGAGATATGGAACAATAAAGAAAGTAGTAATACCAGCTGACCTTTCTAATTTCTTTCTTTTCCAGTCTGAATCATTGAACTCATTGGGAATCGTGAGCACAAGCCCAAGAGCTTCCACCTGTTCATTCCTACCTGGATGCCACTGCAGGCTCTCCTGTCTCATTTGCCCTCCAAGTTCCACTGGATTGACACTGGTGACATGACTGATCCCCTGAACTGTACACAGAGTTGTTTTACTTGCAGGCACTGGGCAAAAATTCAGATCAATTTAAGAAACCTCTAGTACAGATGAGATTGAAGCCAACGATAGCTAAATTGCTTTATCCCTCTAACTGTAGTGTCTTGTGGTTTGCCTGAAATCCAACCTACAAAAATGAGACACAAAGAGATGTCCACGCAGTTCCCACACCTTAGCACAATCCCTCTGCCAAAACTTCATGACTCAGGCAAGCCAAGGACATTTATCACGGCAAAATAGATTGTCAGAATAGGCTAAACTTCAGTCCTTGCTGAGAGTTCGTGCCCTGCTGAAACAAAACCTCCTAGGGATAATTTGCATCATTGCCTTGGATGACTGTTGGCACAGGGCTTCCCCAAAGCCGTTCTCAAGCCTAACATAGAATATAGATTCTATAGAATAAGATTCTATAGAATCATAGACTGATTTGGACTCCAAGGACCTTAAAGATAGTCCAGTTCCAACACCCCTCAGCCATGTGCAGGGACATCTTCCACTAAATCAGTTTGGTCAAAGCCCCATTCAACCTCACCTTGGACTCCAGGTCTCATTGTAGTATAATAGCACGGCTACATGCTTCATTGTCAGCTAACAACTTCATAACCTCTCTGGCCAGTAATAAAAAATGGAGTAAAAGTCTTTTGACCCTGACTGTGACTTCATCTGATATAGAAGGAAAGTTAATGACAGGCAAAACAGCAGGAATTAATAGAGTGATGGCTATAGGAAAAGGCTGTATAAGGGGAAGGCCACAGAGACAGCAGAAAGTTACCATTTTTGGGAGCTGTCTTGGTCAAAAACCCAAACATACAAATAATAAATGAAGCAGAAAGTTACCATTTTTGGGAGCTGTCTTGGTCAAAAACCCAAACATACAAATAATAAATGAAGACTGCAGGTGGGAGTGCTGATGTTCTGATATCACAAAATTTTGTCATGTCCAGAGCTGCCATTGTCAGCACACAGAGTGAAGAGATTGATTTACATCCAGTGAACGCACTAGCAACCTAGTAATAACATATGTTTTCCAAATAGGCCACTCTGGAAAACCTGGTTTTATTATAATTATATGTGCTTGTTGGACCTACCAGCATCTTGGATCACAGACTGTACTCATAAATCATATTGTATTGCTGATTTTATATATATATTGTGATTGTAATTTATGTGTCAGTTTATATTTATTCCCCTGCTTGACGTTATTCTTCACTATGAGAGAGATTTATATTTTTTTCCAGCATTATTTTGACCTTAATAAAGATTGTCTTACTACAAAGTGAATTACTATTATATGGATCTCTTGGACAAATGTGCTGCTCTGAGAAATATAACCCAAATTTTTCAGGTGTCCCCATCTTTTGGATTCTTTTCTTTCTGAGTTCAACATGTAGTGAAAACATGCAGCTCAGATCTCATGGCCAAGGCAGTGTCAGAAAAGACACCTTTAAGAAACTTGAGTGTTTGTGGAATTGCCATCCCCAGAGGTTCAGGACATGGCCCTTTCTGGATATGTCCTCCAGACCAAAGTAATGCCCACCCTAGCTGTGCTTCCACAAACCTGTCTACCTCCCATTAGTTTCTGACAGTGTTTCCAGCAAGAAGGTCTACAGCTCCTTACAGAAATCCTTCACCCTCTGGTATCCTGGGATTTCAGGACCTCTTAACCAGTGTTACTGGCACTTCAGGCAATTGGGAAACTTGGTCACTGATGATGATTCTTCTCATTAACTTAATCCATTTAAAAGTCTCTGTTTTTATACAAGGGACTTTGCATGTCTGACTGTTGAAGATGACTTAATTCAGGCAAGATCCTCAGAGCCTGCATTTTGGAGGTGTTGAGTGCTACAACCTGAAGCCAGTGGAAAATTCCACAAGATCAATTAACTTTAAGAAAGTCTATGAAAATTGCCTTTAAGTGTGCCACAACAAACTGAAACTAAAGGAAAAAACAGATCTGAAAAAAAAGAAAAAGTATATTTTGTTAGGGTATTTTTAAATTTAATTCTAGCAGGGATACAATACGTAGAGAAATAAATTCCACAGGTCTACTACTTAAGTTACAAGTCTACCAAGTTACTTAAGAATTTCTAATCTATCTCTTCTCTTAGCAAGCAAATACACATTCAGCCATGTACAGTAGGACAAAACTGCTGTTATCTTAAAGGGTTAAATGAAAAAGACAAAAATTATTGCTTAAATAATTTTAGTCTATTTTGTGTTTAAAATGAATTTTTGTACTTTTGTTTTAATTATGTTTACTACATAACTCACAGTAAATAAATGAATTTTTTTATATACGTATTTAAGGAAACCTCAAAAAGGCAGAAAATATCTAAAAGTATTACAGTAGGCCTTCTAATGACATAACACGGTTCAGTTATGTTGTGATCTTTTTATTATCTCTTTTCTGTTTCAACCCTTTTTCAGCTTTCTTTCAACTTGGTCATTCCCTTCTGGATTACTGTAGATTGCAAATGTTCTGTATCATGTCTTGCTGGTTATTTAATGTGTGAAACAACCTTTTCAGTATAGCAAAGAATATGACAAAACAATTTAAAAATATGATTTTCGATTCTCTATGCATCTTTAAAAAATTCTCTGAAGGTTTGGGTATTGGCAATAAATTTCTTGATATTATTCTAGAATTCAAATGTAATATCTGAGCTGGAAGTTTGGACCTATAAATCTTCTCATGTATTAATCATTATAAGAGGTTGCATCTAATGTCCCAGACCTTTCTTTTTCCTTGAAATTGCCTAGATAGATGTTTATTAGCACTGTTTTTTCTGTGGGACACAGTTTTTCCAGAGTTGTGCCAATAAATCAAGTCCATTGATTTCAAAGACTTTAATCCAGATTTATACAATAATTATTGAAAGTATTGGAATTTGACCTCGTAGGCCTTTGTGCTGAGAGATTTCCGTCTTTACAAAGTGAGGGTTTTTTTAGTTTTCATTAAGACTCAAGGTTTTTCTAAAGCTCAGGTTATTTAATATGGATATATTTCTTCACAGAAACACCACACTGCAAATCTTCATTCCATTCAGGATTAATTCCTCATACTATGCATAGCCTGTCTATAACCTCTGCTTGGATTTGTTTTTTTCTATTAGATTTGGACCTTTCAATTTGATATGACTGCTTATATGAGATAAAGGCCAAAACCTGCTGATTCAGAGTAAAGAACAGCAAAAACTAAATTGTTGAAAGCAGAAATTGAGGCAAAGCCTCTTGTAAACAGGAACCTAAACTCATCTTGTTCTTGATTTTGGACTTTATATGCAACTCTGGTGTGCAGAGTCATAAAGCAGGAGCTTTATGTGGAGGTTCATCTCCACTCCAGAAGTGTGAGAGAACTTAGCATAGATAACGCTACTTCCATTTTGGCAGACTGCAGCTGCAGGCAGAAGAACGGCTGCAAGGCGAGAAATGCAGTACAGTTTCACACCAGGAAATGTATCCTCCTCAGTGCAAGCCTAATGGCTGTTCTGGCTGTTTCACATCAGCTTTTTAGTTGTGATCAGATGAGCACGGATTTCCTGTTCAAAGCAGTGTCAAGGATAGTTCAGTTTTAGACTGGGATAGTGGTTCCAAAGAAATTAACCTAAGCACTCATTATGAAATCTTTTCCTGATATAGAGTCTACAATCTTACCATTTGCATAAATCAACAGTATTTACTATATTATGGCTATTTTGTTATGTTGACTTTAACTATGTTGATTCATTTATTAGTTGCAGCATTTGTAACAATCCGAGTACAACTAAAAGATGTGAGTTTTCCTAAAAAAGTAAAAGAAAGTTTTAACAGCTTTCAGAGATAAATATGCAAGTTTAAGTACTACAAAGAGTTAGACAAATATCTTTCATGCGTCTGGTCCTAGGTTTTGTATTTGGATCTAGATGTCTGGACAAAGTTGAGGAAAAATATAAGAAAATACACATAATAACTAATATAACCAAGGAAAACCTTGTTGCCAAATAGCTCTCCTTCATATTTCAGCTACAAAAACATAGAAACTGTATTTTGCACTAATACCTCATTGGTTTGAGCAGATACTAGGACGTGTAGGGCTGATAATGACGCAGCAATTATCTGGGCATATTTTACATTTTCCAGGGAGAAGGGGGAGGGAGAGGACCTGTTCACACACTGGCTGTAACCAATCAAGTTTTGCATGATGCCAAAAAATTAAACACAGTAGAGCCAGACCCTATTAGCAATGAGTTGATTGCTTTAAATAAGGGAGATTTCCTGAATGTTTAAATTGAAACTTCTACTATGATTAAAGCAAAGAGAAGTACCAGGATGCTTCCTAACCATTTAGTTCCTAAAATTCTTGTGAGGTCTGGAGATGACAAATTCAATTCTGATGTGCTGTGTTTTACACTCTGCAGGCTGTACTGAAAGGTAAAACTAATCAAGCTTGGGTTTCCCATGGGCTGTGCTTTAAGATGCTTTCTCATTTAAAGTAATGGAAATATGTTAAAACCCACGTAGACTGGGTGAAGTTTATACAAAGCAAAATGTATTTGACCACGCTTTTACAGAGTGTGTATATTTTCACTTTTCATTATTTTTTTGTTTGTTTAATCTTTTATCCTGCTTAAAACTATATTGCAACCACATTTGCAGATGGAACATAGGGAAGAACAGCTTATAGTTCTCTCAAAATATTCCTTAAGACTATTTTGATAGTAAATTGAATTTTTTTTGTGAGATTTTAAATGCAGTAGGAGAGAGAATAGGAACATACTCAACAGTGAACTTTTAATTACAGGGGATGAAATATTCATTCTGCTTACAGTCTTTTTAGAAAAAAACCAGAATTTTATCCCCAACCCTGTATTTTAAGGAAAAGTTTAAGTCTACCTACAACAATCCTTCCTCACTATTTCAAGCTCCACAAAATGAACAGTCAGATGGAATGTAGCTAATACATCATATTATATATTGAACTCCTTACATAGCAGAAAATGTTTGAAATGGGTCTTTTCAGAAGGTCTGTCTCCATGAGAAATTACTTCTGAACTGATTATGAATGTATTCTTCAAACATATTTTTGAAATTATAATTTTTAAGTTTTCTAACCAAAAATGATGTTTTCCATTGTGAAAAAAGGAAGCACTATTTCTGTGCAACCACATACTTCACCATATGAAATGATCTCATCAAGATTTCTGTATCCCACCAGAAGAAATAGTTGTCTATATATCTCCTGTGTCTCAGAAGTTTTAAGGCTGGTTTGAATTGCTATATTGTTTACATTTCCAAAGTTTAGCACTTGTCATTGTGCTGATTAATTGTGGAGATGTTCATTCCTGTTCGTAATTAAGATCTCTCCATACAGCATCTCTGATATGGTTTCCAAGTCTAGGTTGAAGAGAAAGAAAGCAGAAATTCACTTTGAAGGTTTATTATGCCATAAGTTCTGTAGTGGTCATTGACCTAATGAATGACAGATGGATGATGAGTATTATTTAACTGCCTGTGTCATCATTTTGCATTTTGCTTGAAAGCAAAAAAGTATGTTCATAACAAATTGAAAATGCAGACCTAGAAAATTCATGTTTAGACAGTCTTTCAGTCTGTATTTCGGTACACATTTGGCTTTGGTGGTCCCACAGGAATTCCCACTGCTATTAGTAGATATCTATACAGAAACTAGAAGAGTATTTTAAAGGCAGAAAATGCTAATCTAAATGCAATGTTTTTCTAAAATGCATTTTCTAAATGCAACAGTTTGGACACAAGTACACATGCAGTTGGGGTCTAGGTTTATATTTTCTCATTCTTGCCGGCTTCCACTGAGTGATGTTGCAATTGCTGAGAAACTGTGTCATTATTATTGCAGCCTATATGTTGGTTTTAAATAACATTTTCCATAAACAGGGTTGTTTTGATTGGTACACCCTAAAGAACACCTGTTGACAAGTGAGCATTGGAAACCTTTTTAATTACACTCCAATAAGTCCATATGGTAAGTGGCAGTGGGGTGCTGCAGTGAGCTCCTCCCTCATGAGTCTGCCTTACACAGCCAAGTGCAGGAGCTGGGATCACACAACTTTATGGTCTTTATGTATGGATGCATTTAAGATTAGGATGTCAGGCTTAATCCCATGTAATCAGACCATGCTCCCATGGAAGCAAAGGATGAAAACCTCTTCTGTCCAAAATAAACAGATACACGTGATTAGTGAAGTAGCAAATGGTTTTAAGACTCTTTCGCGTGAGCTCTGCTTGCTCACAAGGAAATTTAATTTTTCTTAACCCACTAAAAACAGCCATTGGTATCTATGGTGAAATGCAAACTGGTATTGAAGGAGCAGATGAAAGAGGAAAGTTTGAAGCTTGCTGTGCTTTGTGGCCTGGGCATGATGGTGAGAAGATACCAGTGAAGTGGCTGGCTAGAAATCTCCTTGTGCCTCTCAGTGCATGGTCAGGGCATTGCAAGGTGAGAGCCCAGCAGGCATTTTTGCCCACCTCTAGGACAAGTGTTGATGGAGGTCTGTGTGGTGAAGGAGCCTTCCCCACTGCCATGCACGCCCAGGGTACCTGCACAGATCAGCAGCAAGCTGGTCCTGCCAGTGGCAGCCCCAACCTCTCAGGCTGGCTGTCCACTGCAGGCTCTACCAACATCCTGGTGAGCATCAGCGAGCTAAGAAACCCCAGGATGCCTCCGTGGACCCATTGTGGCTGCACCTCCAGAGCGATCCAAGGCAGTGAGGAAGCAGGAGCCGCAGCTGCAGACAATTATTGCCTCCACCCAGACTAAACAAAGGGCAGCCCAGCAGCCAGATCCCAGAGATAGAGACCGGAGAGACTTTTCCCTTCAGCCTGGACCACTCACACAGGCGGGTGCTGTGCGCAGCCAAGTGTGCGAAGCCGGCAAGTCTCAGATAATTGTGAATGACAGGGAAAAGCAAGGAAAGGGGAAAGAGCAAGTTTAGCTTTGTAAATGCATAAAAGTGTCTCTCCCTTGTGCAGCATTGTTTTATTCCCCACTCAGAGGAAGGCTTGACTCTACCCACATGGATTTTAGGCACTCCTTTTTGGGAAAAGAAAGAGGTTTCTGTGCTCTTTGAAGCTTGCATATGCTGGTCAGACAGGAAGCCAGAGCTTCTGTCAGTCAACAGCACATGCAAAATTTATCAAGTATATTACTTGACAGAGGTTACTCTGTCATTACTAGCCAACAGAGCTCTGCCAGAGAAATTTTTTTATGGAAGCATGTGCTGTCAAAGGCAAAGTGTCCATTGATTGATTGCCACAGCTGACCTAAACATACAGAGATCACTGTGTAATAACCCCTTTATCATATATAAACTGCCAAATGCTAAGTTCAATAACACTAATGGTCTCACTTAAAGCCCCAAAGAAAGGGAAATTTAAAGGAGGAGGGAAAAGTGCCATCCTTTCTGCACCCAGTGCAGCAAGGCTGCCAGTCAGGATGGAGAGGCAGGACTGTGGAGTGGGAACTGCTGGCTGCAGTGGGCTTAAGGGAAAACACCATCCAGTCCATGAGCTGAGCTTTGCACACCAAAAATGTGCTTATATATATGTATTGCTCAGATCTATATTTTCTACTAAACAGCATGCTATGGTTATCACAGAAATACTGTGCAACGGTCAAGTCTGGTAGATCTTAGGCCTGAAAACTGCTTGAACTTCCTCAAAGAATGGTAGGCCAATTCTTGAAGGAGTTTTGTGGCTCCTTAGGAAAGCTTCTCAAGAAAACCCAAACCAAACAACAAAAAAAGCACAAAACCAAACCACCATCAACAAAACACAACACCCCAACCACCAAAACAACAACAAAACAAAACAAAAAACCACACCAAAACCCCCGAAATAAAGTACAAAAGAGGGAGAAAGAAGCTTTCTGAAGCTAGACTGCATTTTAAGATCTCTGTCAGCTGTTTAAATGTATCATTGCAATTGCCTTCAGAGATAGAAATGTAGGTAGCAAAAACAAGGCATGAATTTTGTTGTGGTTTTCTTAGAGAAGACAAAAAAGACCTGACTGAAGGAGGGGGAGAGAGCTGAATGTAATGTTTGCATTGCAGGCTATTATAATACTAAAAGTTTGAGAAATACAAGGTTTGAGGGGGAGGCTGAACTTTTATCTGTTGGTGTTCTCAAAAATAGAAATTACAGTTTCTCTTTAAATGCTATTGTGAGCTCTCCCTTCAGTTGTTCCATGACTGTTAAAATCTTCTGCCTAGCTGTAAATGCAGCAGTTATTTAGACAGAGATGAGTGGTAATTTCAATAGCCAGGAGCCAAGCCCTTGTCCCCCTGGGGTCAGTGTCATAGCTTGCTATAATAAACGCATGGCATCGGCCTGGGAGTAATTTCTGGTGGAGAGGTCTAAGGTCTTGTGGGTCCTTCTGTCACAGTGTGTCCTGGAGGACTATGATAGGACTGCAGCTGGGGATGCACAGGAAGATTCTACACGAGGAAGAAGCCCTGCGAACGATTTCAGACAGAAACCACTTGGCATGGAGAGGGATTAGATTTATGCATAGAATAGAATTTTTTTATTTTTTTTTGTTTTTTGTTTTTTTGTTTGTTTGTTTGTTTTGTTGGTTAAGCAGTCCAACTTTGGTTCTGCTCAAGCAGTGTTTGTGTAAGCTGAAACATATAGCCCTCACCCAATACATGCACAAGATTAGATCACACTCACCATATTACAAATAATCTTTTGGAAATCAAATGAAAAGGAAACAGCAACAGCTCAATGTTATTAATAAGTATTTTATAATAACCACAAAAACCCAGCAGAAAATATCCAGGACAGATGCCCTCTGGATGCTGCACCTGTCGCTCTCTTGCCTGTTTAAGGGCAGTGCAGAGTAAGCGCTGCTGTGAGCAGAGCCAAGGAGGGGAGCAGTGTGCACTCTAGGGATACTCTAGCTTGGAGTGAGTTGAAACTGAAATTGGCAGAGCACTTTTCTTCAGAGCCACCTTATACCTGTATAATGCAAGCAGAGAACACCCCAGCTCTGCAGGAGAGCCCTTATGGGAGTGCTGTACTACAGTGGGATTTGTAGGGCATGAATGGGGTGCCCTGGAGAGCCAAGCCAATCTTTCCAGCAGGGTCAGGCATGCAGAAATGTCACAGCTGTAAATCTGGGTTAACGTCACCTGGGCAAAATGTCCAATGAACTGGAAAGCATTTACTCCTTCTGGTTGAAACCATATACAAATAGATTTCCATGAAAGTGGTTTCCCAGAGTTTCAAGTTGAAAACAAAATTTAGTCAATGGATTCAGATAAGATTTTTTTGGCGTGTGAGATTCATTTAAACCTGAAGTGAAATGCAGCAGTCAGAGACCCAGACACAGTTTTCCTAAACTCTTCCTAGTCAGCCAACAACCCATCAACTCCCCAGGCTGTCCTGCTACTTAGTACCAAGAGGAGACATTACCCTCTTTACCCTGCCTTCTGGGTAATGTCTCTGCCAGTGCTGTTGGTAGTCACAAAAGATGGATTCAAATATCTAGGTTCTCTTCTAAAAGCCTAGACCTAGATCTAGATACATAAATCTGCCAGATTTTACCTGAGTCTCTTGCCATTAAAAGGCAACCCCAACTCTCTCACACCTAGAGTAAAAAGTATAAACCAGCAAAACACTTTACTGGGGGATACAATGACAAATCATCAGTAACTCAGCAATCAGGGGAACATAGTACAAATAATAAGTCTCTCAGAGAACAGGGACTTCAGCTGCAATGAATCACAACCACTACAGCACAAAAACATTAATTTACAATGCTTGTATGAGTAAATGCTCCAGTGGGACCTGGATTAAAGGCCAATATGCACTGGGAAAATGTTGGAGGACATAATGCCTTGTGACAGTAAGAAAACTACAGTCGTCTTGGTCAGATCTATAGGTTTTTTCATTTGCTTTCCATGTCCCATATCCTCTTTTAAGTGCAGCACTTAATATACTTCATCACACATGCTTGTTTGTTTTTATCCACCAGTTCCTTACAGGGTGATTTCTCTTACAGCCTTAAAAAAAGAGCTAAAGTTGAAATCAGTTCCCTTCTCAACGAAGTCAGCCATTTCATTCCTGCTGGAAGTGTCTTACAGTACCTGGAAGGCTGGGCAGTAGTGGCCTGTGATAACCAGCTCTCACCTGTCACCTTTCTTAAAAATAGTTATTGAGTCAGCCTTTCTTATGACTTCCCACTGGTGCTCAGTAACATTGTAAATAAACAGTGAGCGATTCTGATGATGCCCTGCAAATTCTGGCAATGTCCACAGAGAATCCCATCCATCCGGTCACAGTGATTGATGCTCTCCATCTCATCTGTTACATTCAAACAGCAAGTTGTTAAAAGGCTGTAGTCCTACATGCATACGTGGTCCCAGTTCCTTCATAGAGGTGTTACCCACAGGTAACATGTATGGGACCCTCCTGACTTTGGTATTTGCCCGAAATTCCACAGGGAAGCAGGTGAATGTATAATACAGCATGACTGAGATATGATGGGATATGGGCCTGTACTAAGTGACTCAACCTGTCACTTTTGTCCTCTCTCATGCCCCTTTTTCTGAGAGTGCATTTTGAAAAAAATTCAGTCTTCTGTGATCAGCCTCTTAAACCTGAAAAAGAGACAATGAAGACCTGCCATGTGGCTTTTGACACTGGGTCCTTCATTGCATTGAGGGACATCTCAAACCCAGTGGTACCAAAAGCCGACCAGAGGAGTTAGAAACCAGGCATAAGCAGCCTTCCAGGTGTGGGGAGAGGGGCCCAGTGGGAAAGGATGCATAACACACACTTGGAGAAGAGTCAACCTCTCTGAGTCAGTGAGCAGCCGAGGGAAACAAAATGATGAAGGAGGCCTACATTTGGAAGCAGAATGGTATTTCAGGATCCAAAGTGCTGTGCATCAACATCATCGCCATAAAGCAAAAGGCAGAAGGGAGGCAACGGAGAACTAATAAACAGATGAAAAGCTGGCTCACAGAGGTACCTGGCTGTGCTGCAGGTATTATAGTCAATTTGCACATCTCTCTGAAGAGAGTTTTCAAAAACATCTTTTTGAGGGGTGAGCTTGCCAAAAATAACATTTTAGCAGCAGCACAGCTTGTCAAAACCAGCATTTTAGCTAGGGCAAGTACTCAGTGTGCAAATAATGTTTTTCCAGGAGCAAAGCTTCCCATATTGGAAGGTAGAAGCTGTTGGCACACCACTTTCACTAAATCCATACCTCCCCCCTTCTTTTTGATAAAACGTTATTTTCATCCATCCTGTCCCCCTAAAAAAACATTATTTCTGGAAAGTTCCTACCCTTCATGCAACACTATTTTCCTCAAGCAAAACTCCTGATAAAACTCCACTTTCAGCAACCTTTTCTCCTTAAATTGCCATGGTCCTCATGCCTGATAAAAGGCATTTTCTGTTAAGGCTCCAATTCTGATAAAATGTTACTTTTTCCAAACTTCTGCTCCTGATAAAACATTCATTTTGCCAAGATTGGCTCCTGAGAAAATGTTATGTTTGGCAAAGGCTATTCCTGATAAAACATTTATTTTTGCCAAACCTCCACTTCTATTAATTTTTTTCCCCTCAAAATTATTATTATTTCCCCTAAAGCCTTCTTAATGCAAGATATTGGATATGACACAACAGTGGGTGACAGAGTATCACATGCCAACAAGTCTTTTATCCACAGCCATGATCATGACCAGTGAACCCCCTGGATCGCTGATGTTGAATGCCTCTTTTACAGTGTGGAGGCCTTGGAAGGAACAATGAAAAAGATATTTGCACCCTTGTGCTGAAAATAGGTTTAGTTATCATATTAGCTCCTCATGTAAGGCAGACCTGGTCTTATTTGAAAATTAATTAGATCAGATTCACCAACAGGTTAAAGGCAAAACACGAGGATGTTCAGGATTTTCCAGTTCTATAATAATGACTCTTCCAGTGGGGTTAAATGAGACTGTAGACAGGGGTCCAGGAGATCCCTGCTTGTTCACAGCAAAACCTTGAGACTGCCAGCAGTGTCTATTCCATCTCATTCTGCCCAAATACACATCGGTACCTGCCACAATGCACCCCAAATTTCTCAAAAGATGCTTCTTCCATGAGCACATGCACAGATGTCTTCCTGCCATTGTGAGTCGTGATGGGGAGGGGTGACAACAGCAAAAGGCACAGGCATTGTGTTGGCAGAAGACAAGAGAGCTGGGGTAGCATGTTTTGAAGCACACTATCCCTTTGCATTATCACGTCCCTCTGTCTGGCAGTGCTCAACCTGTATCCAAAGCTATTTGTCTGCTTCCATGTCAACTGTCATTCAAGAGCTAGAAACAAACCATCTGGTATTTTTTCATATGTTTGCAGCTGATCACATATGTGATCAAGTGGATTGTGGCACACAATGTGTGAGGGGAGGGTGAGGACCTGAGGCAGTCTAGCCTGGAGAAGGCTCAGGTTTCTAAATGATGCCTGGAGGTACCTGAAGGGCAGTATGGAGATGGATTCAGACTTTTCTCAGAAGAGCACCACTTCAAGGTCAAGAGGCAATGGGCACAAATTGCAGCAAGGGATATTAGATGAAAGCAAGAATAAATATCACCATGAGGGTGTCCAGGCACTGGGACAGGTGCCCAGAGAGGCTGTGGAGACTGTTTTTGGAAGTACTCAGATCATAGTTGGACACAACCCTGAGCAGGACAACTTTTAACACAGTTCTTCTTTTAGAAGGAGGTTAGACCAGATTAGCAGATGTCCCTTCTGACCTAAATATATGATTTTCAGCATGTAGAAATTTATGTGTTCAAGCTGGAACCCAGACAACAGAGAGCATTTTCTTCACAATGAATAAAACTTTACCTTATGCTGAGTTGAATATTAGGCTGTAGCTGGTACATTTTGTTTATTCTTTCCAGTTAATGTCTCTATTATGTCAATATTCTTCAATGTATTAGCCTTCTGAAGATTAGATGGAAGACAGTAAGTAATTCACGGGATGAAGCATTAAAATTAGCAATTTTGATTAAATATCTAATTTATGAATCTTCAAAGATATAATTGAGAAATAGAAAAGTTAAAACAGTGCAGTCTCACTTGGCAAAACTTGAAGAAAGACTTGCATGGAAGCTATGGAAGAATGTGGGCAGAGGAAAGCAAAATAGCAGTAACACCCTCTCCAGCAGCAAAGCACACTTTGATCATTTTAAACCAATCAAGAAACAACATTTTTGGGAAGTGCCCACTGGTTCTGAGCTGAAGTTTCAGTAGCAATACTTGTTGCTCTTTCTTACCTCTGTACCTGTGTTTCTAAGCCAAAGAACTGTTCTGGTTTGGGTTTTTTTTTTTGGCTTGTAATATATAAATTCATTCACCTCAGTGTGAGAGCTGATTTGGGGTGAGGCTGGCAAGCCACAAGTATTGCATTCACTTTCCAGTCTGTCCTTGCAGCTCTTGTTCCCAGGTTTAGGGGTACCCAAGACCTAGAGTCAGTGATGGGCAATTGTGTGACCATGTCTTTGTCTCACAGCCTAATTTAGGCAGTAAAAATGCAAGGCTGCAGATGGGACTGCCATCTGCAGTGCTGAGCCCCGACAGCCCATCTTTCACAAAGAGCAGAGCACTGGGGGGATGGGGCATCCCAAGAATGCCTTTGAATTGTAACTCTCTGCCTCAGAAAAGTCTGGTGTATGTTCTGGACAACAAAGATGAAGAATAGCATATGAGCAAGCACTTATGGACCAGCCTTGATCTCATCTCAGTTTGCCAGCCACTGGGCTCAATACCTGGCTAGTCCCAACAAAGTAGTACTGAGCATGTGACAGAGAGCTGGTTAAATGTATTTCACTGCTCTCTTGCACAGCAGGGAGAGAAGGAACCCTTTTCCTTACAGTTAGCTTTACATTTATAAATAAAAGTTAAGGCTTTTCTTACTACAAAGAATATGAAATAATTAATGAGCCCTCTCTTGCTTTCTTGTACTCTCATATTAACAAAGTGACAGTGGAAAAGATGCATGGACATGCAAATCTTTAAATTGTTAAACTGCCAAACATGATAGTACTACCTATATTTCATAGGGGAAGCTGGAAAATCAGTGTTGGTCTTTTCCCTCTCTCCACACCTCAGGAAATGCAGATGTTGTTCTGAAAATGGAGTAAAACCCTGCATTTTTAAGAACTAGTCCAGAGTTCAACATTAATTTCTCACTTCAGATTAGCAAATGTAATGATCCTTGACTGGTTTCATTTGTGTTATCTTTTCATCCCAGAATGGGAGCATTTTCTTGCCAAGAGAAGAAAAAATGTTAAAATATTTTCCAGGTTATGTCATACTAATAACCCTCAGATACATTACAGAGAGAAATGTTAACACGTCAGTAATAATGATGAACAGGACTACAATCTAGCAACTCCTATGTTGCAAAGAATTTTGTGAACGAAGGATAAGAACAAGATTCAAATGCAGTTGCTGATTTCAGATGCCTCATGCTGCAATGCTAAACGCTGGGTACCAAGGTAATGCCCTGAATATACCCCAAACCAACATCCCCTTCTGAAAAGGTCAGCCATGGATTTTACTACACTGGCATTTAAGTTAAGGTCATGCTAACCTTAGAGAAAGTTGCTTCTTGCATCCTATTCATATTGGGCTTTTAGGCGAGTCATTTTATTCATATAAGTCTTTTGTAAATGTTTCTAGTTCTCCTTTTGTAAGACCTGGCCTGTGGATAGGCAGCTTCCTATTATGTTCTTGCAATATTTCCAGAATATAATCATGTGCTTAAAGAATTTTTCAGGTTCCTCAAATATCAGCTTTTTTCAATGTCTACACTTCCACAGAAAACAAAACTGTTTAAATAGAGGATAGCTTCTTTGGCTGTTCAGGATTTGTTCTCCCAAACATGAGGCATGTGAATTGATACAATGTGTTTTACTGTATCTACGCAAGTATTTTCATACACTCTAATAAAGAACAGCAATGTAAAAGGTGTGAACCCACTGACAGCCTACTCCACTGATTTTTTTCAATACTTACAACCTTGCTATTTTCTGAATTCAGCCTTGGGAATAGCCTTTCACTATCTAAGAGTAGGAGTTAGAGTTTCCCTGAAATCTCTTCATGACTCATGTTGTTGGTCTATTTTAAGAAAGCCATCCCATTTCCAAAATTCAGTCACTTCTAATATCCCCTGCCATGTTCACCTGCCACTCCTGGCTGCTCTTCAGCAGCTAATCTGCACACCACATAAGCATTTAGAATTTGCAGTTAAACTAGGAATAAGATATCAGTACTTGGCATAGTTGATGACCTTTCTGATAATGACATAAACAGATTAAGAGGTATTTTTTTTAAAAAGACCTCCCCCGCCCCAAAACACCAACAAGACTTTGCTTGTAGGAGTCATGCATCATGTCCTGACTCATTTGCTATTCTAAATGGTTGACAGAATTATGTTATGCTTGAAGTATTAGTGCTGTAAATAAAACCATTAATGCTTATGATGTTTTCTAGGAAGGCTTTACTAAGAGATTTCATTTTTCTATCAATCCTTGTAGTATACATAAGTCTAGAGGCTCAATCTCTGTCTAGACATTACCCTCTTAATATCATACACATATAGTCTGTATTGCATTTCTCTACAATAATCTCTCTAGTCCACAAATAACATGGCACTAGTAAGAAGATATGAAATGTCTAGCTCCACATGTCCGATCAAACCTTTTCAATTCGGCACAAAGATAAATAAAAGGAGGTTAATGTTAAAACATACTAGACAGAACAAAAATCTATTGATTTTCACTGTAGTAAATAACCATAGGTCAGGAGTAATGCTGGAAGTGTTTGTGAACTGTGTAGCTGTGAATTCTCCTCAATATGAAACCAGTTGCCAAGACATTTCTCTTGCTGGGAGGAAACAAAACTGCCACAGAAAAACAATCTTCTGTCACCTCTCCTGCCTTTTAATGAAGAGATCAGGTAAAAAGAATTTGGACTGATACAGACTGACTGGTGCTATTTAAAAATGAAAATCGTGGTTTGCTTTTCTTTGGAAATCTGGAGGACCTCTGGACGTGCAAGCAATGGACAGAAGGCAACTGATGACTGGAGCCATGAGGCACAAACATCAGTGCAGATGCTTGGGTGTCTGTAGACTTGGCCTTAGCCACTGACTCAGATCACCTTGCTGGCAGCTTAGCTGGCTGCCTCCGTGCCCTCAGGTCAGCTTGGCTCCAAGCTTCCCAGATCATGATTTCCATGACTTACAAGCTGTGGGGTTAGGAAAGACTTATGATTGTACAGGTTGATAGCACTGTATTTTTACCACTCCCTGCAACTGTTAATTGCTATGAAATTTGAAGCATTGGAAAGGGCTTCCAGAACACAGGGGAGATTCTTGTAGAAAATATATTTTAACAATATCAAAAAAATATATCCCCAAACAGGAGTGAGTTGCTTTAGGAAATTCTGAGTTCCTTTACTTAATGCTCCTTTTATTTTGCAGTGTACAAAGAGAGATGGTAATAATTTTATTTTTAGTAGGTAGTAGCCATTAAAACCAGTTCTAGGCTAGAGCGGAAGACAAGATGCACTGTCCAACAGGAAAAATGTCCAAGGACTGCAGTAAAGCACAGATACTGATAATGTGTATTAATATTTTTTGTTGCAGCAGTATTATAGCTGGGGAAAGACAGCCATGATATCTATCCTGGTAAGATGACAGCTGTGTTCCGCTCTGAAGCTTGAACCCCCTTAACTTATGTCATAGGAAAAGGTACAGAGCCCAGTTTGTAAGGTAGTAGAAGAGACATACGTGCTGTAAAGCATTTTATTGTAAAACACACAGCAGGAAAGTCCACTGTTGCCTTGAAGGTATAAATTCTGTTCAGCAGACATGTTATCAGAGAATTATTTTGAAAACTAACTTTGGTAAAACTCTCAATGGTTGGCCAAAAGCTTTGGCTAACCTAAAGAAATAGATATCATGGGGACCTTGCTCTTACTAGAAGTGCTGGGGTAATCTTCCTCATAGCCAGAAGCCTCGCAGATAGGATTGACTGGAATCTCTACTAGTAAATATTAATAAAACCTTGCAGTAACGGATGTCAGCACTGACACATTCACACACAGGACAGGACAGCTGTAAGTAAATCTAGAAAAATGATGGGAAATGAGAGGGAAGAGTATTTTCTGAGAAGCATTATGCTGGCAGATCATCCAGTGTGGTCAAGGAGAAGTGGTTCTCTTTCTTGACATCCTCTCTCATTATACTGAGAATGTATCTCAGAGCACATCTAGAGAAGATGAAAAAAAGTTTCTCATTATTATTTCCTTTTTGTTTTTCTTCCTTTCTTTGAAAGTTCTTTCACCTGTGCTATCTTTTATTGAAATTTCAGTTGCATGGTGGCTTGTCTGCACCTTCTCATTCTGCCACTCATCTGAACTTTTGAAACCAGCCTTGTTTACCACTAAACCTCCCTGGGCAATGTGAGGAAGGTGTTTGCAGCCTTCAAGAAGTCCTTTATTCATGTTGCACCTGCAACAGTCACAAAAGGAAATAATGAGCAATTTGTTCACATGAATTTCTACAAAAATGCCATCCATCAGTGTGCTTCTAAGAGAGCAGACTTTTCTAACAGCTTTAATTGCACAGCATAAAGAATTTACTGCAAAGAAAAAGGGACTCTCAGAAGGTTGCTTTTTCACCATGGAGTATTCAAGTTCTTCTGAAGACCACATATAACTTACTAGAAAGCTTAGAAATACTTTATTATTTTCTTTTCAGAAGTGCAAAAAAAATATTCTCAAGTACATATATGGACTGAACACAGATTTACTGCCACTGGCTCTTTGTAAGGCAGCCGGAATGAGGCTGCTCGTGTACATAAATGAGTCCAGCTGGTACATTTACTGGCAGCTTTATAAGAACACCTCCAGAACTGCTGAATGCTTGTGAAAGGTAGGGTATCAAACAAACTGGACTGGACATGTGGGCCAGTTGATGGGCAAGGCACTATAAACCTATCCATAACTAGTGCAGCTGTGACTATAAAACTTTTCAGAAAACCCCCCAAAAATCAGACACACAAACATTTAATGAATTTCAAATGAAAAACCTGGAATGCTTAGAGGGATCATGTAATGATTTTGGGGGACTCCATTATAGGTCACACTTAAAACAAGAAGTGAGGTTTAGTAGTCAATATATTTTGTTGCTTCCTTTAATCAGGCTCAATTAAAATTTCCCAGCAACAATTAACTTTCTATTTTTAAAATCACATTTCAGAGTGCAGCCTGGTATTAATATCCAACAAAACAAGGGGACCTCTTTAATATTGCTGCCAAGAGAGTGGTAGCATTGTGGTTCAAAGGCAAGCTTTGCGTATTTGTGTTAAACAGAGAAAGGAAAGCCGTTTGCCTCATGTGTAATAAAAGCCTATCTGAAATTTATTCTTCCTCTAACAGTGAAGTGCCTACATCTGGTCACTGCAGTGCCCCTCAATGAAAGTTTATGTCCTCAGGATCAATTGTTTAATTTATTCACTTTTTTCCCCTCCAAGCATCAACCACTGGTAGTCAAACTCTGGGGAATACTGATTGCAATATGTTATCATCTGCACCTTTCCTTTACATGAACAGGCAAATAGGAACTCACTATTTTATACACATAGCAAGGTATTTGTAGAGATGCCTATTATGAGTGCACAGTAATAGTTCTGAAAGAACCAAGAAAACTTTATGAACCTGGTCTAAGACATATCTGACCACAGACCAGATTGGCTCAAAGATAGTGTGCAAAACGGGAAATATTTCCTATCAAAGGTCCAGAGAAAACATTTCAGTGTAGTACCAATGGACAAAGTAGGACTTTGTACAGTATTTGTACACAAGATTTGTTTCTAGCACACTTCTTGGGCAATAGCTCTGAAGAATATCACAGTGATTACAACCTGCACAGCACCCTTGCTCATCTTCCCACAGCTTCTTTAGGATGGAAAGTTTTCCTATCCTGTTTTGGTCATTGGGATGTTAAACACCCCAGCCAGGTCCCATATGCAGGTGCAGCTCAGAGGCCATCATGTCCCTGATCATGAGATCCAGTCCTCCATACCCTGCCTGAGCCATGAAAAGCACTGCTTGTGCAGCCAGATACATGGTATGTTTGTAGGTCTTTGGAAAACTGCCAGAGCCCATGTGTCTGAGGGACGCATAGCCAAAGTCTCCACAGAATTTGGAAGCCACTTCACAGTTTCTGAGGTGATACTGCAGAGACAGATGAAATTACTCTGGGGACTGTCAATAAGATAGAAATGTCCTGCAAATGGAACCTCGATAGAGCAGACAGGACAAGCCTCTATTAAAAAAGAGAAATAAAAACTCTTTTGGAGCATCTTTCTGACTGTGTTAAATTATGGGAAATGTCTGTATTTCATTCTGATCTGAACTGCTCTCTTAATACAGCCTCAGGCACATCTGTGTGTGGAGAATGAAGATGGAGCATCTCCTCTAGCAGCACTCTGGTGCTCAGGCACCATGCAGAGCATCTTTTCCATGCACAGTTCATCTGCTCACGCCTATTACAAGCCAGACAATTTTTGCACAATAAAGTTGTCCAGAGACAAAAATTTTGAGACTATCAAATTATGATTTAAGACTATCTTCTTCAGCAAGAATGGAGTGCTCACTTTTTATTACACTGACACATTACAGTTATCAGCTTCCCAACCAGGGTAGTAAAGCCAGGGGAGTAAAAGTAGCTGAGAGAGCTGCAACTTCCCTGTTTGATGCAGATTTAGTGGAAAGAGTGAAATATGAAATAGTTGCCAGTTTGTTTTTTAAATAAACCCACTGCTAAACTACTCCCTGAAATACAGTCATAGATCAATTGATCCCAGGCTGCAGCTTCTCAGATACTCAACTATGACTTGCAAGGCTTTTCTGTAAGAAGCAGGTACTGAGAAAATACACAAATTTCATAAACAACTCTTTCTATTTGCCTGGAATTTTTATCCTTAATTTTCTTCTATTCCTGGAAAGCAGGAGTCTCTATTTTTATTCTTCTCCTATTCTTGTTGAACTGGATCAGCAGCAGAGCAAAACAACGCAACTCTGAGGGAGCTATGTTTATTTATGCTGGCTGTGGGGCTGGCCTCAAGACATACAAGTATCAAAAGATTTGATTCAGTAATAAATATTACTGCTAAGATCCTTCCGCTTCCTTGGGGCTTTTTACTCTGGCAGAAGCAAAAGAAAGGGAGGAAAGTGCATTGTTTACCTCTAACTACAGACCAAATTTTAAATGTTCATTTCCTGCTGCTGAAGCATAAATTGTAGGGACAGAACAGTTTAGAATAGGCTTGAAAAGGCTATCTCTAGCAGAACCCCTGCTCAGTCACTGTTAGAGTTGGGCCATGTCAGTTCTTTCCCTTTAGCATTTTGAGTTTGGATTACAATTTCGGCTTCAGCTGACAGACCATTTTAAAGTCCTATGTTGGATTAGTAGTGATAATCTCTCCTTTTTGGATGAAGTTCACAATGGTGGAAGCAGGCCCAATCTCTTATCTCACACGGTCCCTGTCTAATTCACCCTCAATGCAAACATCTATTTATTTGCCCTCAAAACCAGGGGTCAAAAGCTGCGACTGGACTTAAATACAAGAGGTGTTTTTTGGGACCTGCAAACCAACTGGACAGTTTTAAAGACTATGTATAAACTAGATGATGTGACTTCAGATGGATTAGTATCATATCCTGCTTATTCACCCAGGTAACATAATAACTTCCAAATATCCACTTGTGATTTTTATTCTGATAATTTCTTCCATTAATGACTTTGTTTCCTCCTGTGAAACTTTTATTCAAACAGATGAAATTGAAAGTAGCAACCCACTGATATAATAGCCTTCTGACTACTGGACAATTGGTGATTTCTTTGATCAAGCTGAGCATTAAAATGTTCTAATGTAACTACCAAACACTCTGAAACCAGAACACAGGGCATCTGCTCCCCTCCTTCCCGCTATCCTTTCACCAGCTTAAGGTGATCAATATGAAACACTGCTGCTTGGGTTGACACAAGCTATAATAAGAATAGTAGTATGATTTTGAAAGATATCTACTGCATCACTCAGGAACTTTGTTAATGTTCGCTCTCTAGGTATGATGTCCTCAATAAAAATTTACCCATTTCAATTTGCCATCATTATATTTAATTGTGTGTGCAGAAAGGCCTTCAGTCTCTCTCAGCTACCCTTGCTGATTGCTCACTTCTGTAGAGATGCAGGGATACAACAAAGATACGGAGTGTGGGCAACAGGAGCTGCAGTGTGAAGAACTGACACAGTGCTGTGCAGAAATGCTTCCTGATAAACAGTGCCCCAGATGCTGGGTTGACCATATAGTGATGTGGACCATGGCCAAACTTCAAATTAGTCTGGTTATGTACTGTGGAGTCTGATAGGTCTTTCACTGTCCTCTGCATCTGACACCATTTCTGTGAAAATGTACACTTCAAGGAGATCTTTTTCTCTATTCCTCCATTAAAGGCACCAGAATATTCTTATGGCGCACTGGTAACCATATTTTCTTCAAGTGAAATTTTAAAGGTCACTGGGCTGGCCAATCTCAGACACCAGTCCAAGAATCTGTCCTGAGATACCTTTCCAAGTTATAACCTGGCTGCATTTGTTTTGCACACACGAAAAATTTAGGTGCATGTCTATTTGTATCACCCTGTAACAAGAGTAACTTGCTTAAGACTGACATTGATTGTGTTGGTTTCATAAATATCGCAGCAAAATGACATTGCAAGCCACGCTATTACAATGTGGTTTGCTAATCCAGCAGTGTGTTTTTCTAACTCAGTGATTTATGTCAAGGTTGTATCAATCAAGGATTGTAAATGCATAAATCTAATTGGTTTTGTGATTTGTTTTTGGAGAGTGCACTGAATACTAGCTGCAATAACATACTCCAGGCTACACATTTCCAGAGGATTACTGAACTTATTACTCTTCTTGGGTGGTTAAAGTCAGTCAGTCAGACAAATACCTTTATAACACTGCATGCAGAGGGCCATATTTTTATGGTATAGTATATGAAAGAGATAATTCCAACGGATAACAGCCTCCCACCACTTCATAAATGCTAAGGCAAAATCAAGACTTTATTGAAAAAGGAAATTGATCTCAAGACAATATTCTGTTGCAGTTGCTGAAGATCACAGCTTTGTTATTACAATAACTTCAGCCTACTATGGCAGATGAAGGGAAGCTAGTTCTTGTGGCCTTAAATTTTCAGAAAGAAGCCTAGAAGATTGCATGTGCAAGTGAAACCAAAATGCTCAGCGTGCATGGGAAAATGAAGGACACTGGTTCTGTGTTAATGAATATTCTGCCATGGTGCTAGGGCACTACTCCTGTGTGCAGGTGAAGAATAAAAGGCTAACAGGGAATTTGTTTGAGTGGGACAGGCATTATGGAGATAATGGATAAAGTATGAGATCTAGAGAGAAAATGGGAATTTTCTCCTTGGATCTTAACCTACATGGAGAACTTTCAACTAGTTGATAGTTTCAACTCCTCCAAATGCCTATTCATGGCGTTTCTCAGAAATAATGACTGAGAATAAGGCAAATACAAAAGCCTGTTTACACTCTGTGCAGACACCCTCGCACAGACATTCATAGTTGTGCAGCACAGCTGGACCAAGGCTTTGCACCTCTGGCAGCCGCAGTTCTGTGTGTGGGCTGCGGGAGCCAGGCACACTTACTTTTGCTAACTTACTGTCTTCAGCTGGGCTGCGTGCATGCCATGCAATTAGGGGCCAATCTATCTTAGAAATACATATCTGATGATGTCCTGCCACTTGAGCAGGAGAAGGGAGTGTAGGAATTGTTGCATTGGATCCATGGGTTGGGTCTGACCATGACCCCTGACAGGTGCTCAGCAGATGCTGGCGTACCACAGTTGGCAGACGTGGAATAATCTCTGCTCCACATGCATTAGGCCTCATCCTGAGCTCAGGATTAAACTCTGAATCAAGAGGTTTAATGGCTGGATTGTTTCCAATGGGCCAGTATTATTTGTGTAACTGAGTCGGAGTTTGTCCACACAGCAAGATAAAAGCAGGAGGGCATCATGTTTTGGAAACACTGGGTTAGCACGGGGACCGCAGCCACGTCTAGGGAGTGACCTCTTTATTATCAAATGGACTAGATGGCCGAGTCAGGCCCTGACCCTGCAAAATAATGTGTTTAAAGCAATCCCACTGAGTTTTCCCGAGGCATTGGAGTGTGTCCATGATATTTCCAATGTTTTAGCATTCTGGCCAGTTCAGACCATGATGCATGCAAATGACAGGAGCCCTTCCAGTGCCTGGTGCAGGCACCTCCCTGGCCTCATGCCCCTGCTCCCCAGCAGGACGGCGGCTGTGCCCCAACAGCCCTGCATCCACTGGTGCACTTTCTGCTGGACCCAGATTGCAGGGTGGGACAGGATCTGCCTGTTTTCATTGACACAAAAGTCCATGTCTGGAGTTTACAGGGTCTCCAGCATAGGTTTTGGAACAGATTCAGTCTAACCTTGCAATGCATACAGTGATAGGGCTCAGCAGGCTGTTTTGCCTGGTTTAGGTGATTAATTATCTTGCTGGGAGAAGTCCAGCAGGTACAGTAATAACACACAGGTATTTATTAATACTAGAACCATACTTCCTCAAGACATTTGACCTCATCTTCTCCTGATGTCACCTCCTTAGCAGACACAATTGTCAGCTGACATCCTTTGTTTGGCACATGCATCTCTGTACTTCACCTTCCCCTCACAGGTACTAAAATAAAACAGAAAGGGAAAAGTAGGGTTTACAAAGTTGTCCATGCTGGGCAGGGGGACAACTGGGTGAGGTTGGCCTGATTTTCCATTCCAAGCGCTCAGAGGCGTGATTGGGATGGGTACATGGGGTGACAGATACTACAGGGGACACAGATGAGGGGACCTCTGACTTCTAGGTGGCATAGCAGGCCTTGCAGGCTCCTTTTCAACCTTGCTGGATTTGACAGAAGTGTCATTTTAAGATGATGTCTGGCAAGGCCCATGGAAAGGGCTTAAAGCTGTAAGATACGGGGTGGAACAGGAAATGTAGCCACTTGAAACACGAAGTGGCAAAGATTCATCTACGGGTTTGATTTTACCAGAACCTGGGGAGGAACTGGTGGACTTAGAGGATTTTGAATCAGATGCATGAATGTTTCAGTCATCCAAATGTGACATGCATGGAGTCATAAATATATGCCTTCTTTTTTTAAAAATTTTTTTCAGGACTTGAATTCTCGTTCCTGTATCTATTTTACCAAATTAACATTTTGTGGATTTTTTTTTTAATGGTTGCAGTTCTCCAGCAATAAAACTGTCCTGCTATCAATATGTATTCAAAGACAACTTCCTTCAGACTATCCAAATTGTTGGGGTTTTTTTGAAACGTGCCACAATGTTAAGATGCAATTCTTAACATACATGTTATATATTAAACATATGGATCCTTGAGAAATTTGTCCTTATGTCTTCCTTCCTGTCTAGTTGAGGTATTATTGAATGCTTACAGCCCATGTTTGTTGCTGCAATTAAGTGGAATTTAGGGTAGCTCTCGTGGTGATTAATGGTAGAAGTAGATGTTTTGGCAATATCAAAGAGAGTACTGGAATAGTTTGGTAGCTTGGGTTTTTTTATCATTACGGCATCCAGTTTTGCAAAATTTAAAAGTCATTTCCAGAGAGATGGAATGAAGGGAAGAACAGAATTATATTTGTGTCTTTGGAGGAAAAATATATTTATTCACAATGCAATAGCTGAGTGAGAGTTTGTCAATAGGTGAAAGTTTACGGTGAGCTCTTAAAGGATAAAAAATCTTCAGGCAATGGGCATCCTGGAGCACTGCTGAAGGCATGCCTGTCATCTCAGCTGCTCACTTCCAACTGCAAAGCCCACCTAGGCTTGGTGAAGACAGAGGTTTGGGATGGGTACTGGGTGTGACATTCAATGACCAGCAATGCTGGCTCCTTGCAGTAGGTGTGTGACTCACCAAGTCCTCGCCTGTTATTGACTTGTTTGGTAAGGGCCTGAATTCTACAGGCTTCAAGCTAGACCCTACGGACGGAGGAAGTGAGCCCCTCTTCCTCCAAATAGCAGCCTGTGTGTGAGTCACCAGAGATGTAAGGCAGGTGGAAAATGAAGTTAAAACAAACAAGCAAAAACAAACAAGCAAAAACAAATAAGCAAAAACAAACAAGCAAACAAACAAACAAACAAACAAAAAATTATTGTAAATTAATTGATCCATGCATGGAGTCACTTACCTCCACAAGACTGATCCTCCACAAATGCCATGTAACAACACAAGAAGTCCCTTTTCCCAAGTACCTTTTTCACAACCTTCAAGAGGAGATTCGCTCTGTAACCTAGAACTCTGCAGCAACTAACCTATTCTGCAAACCTTAGGGGAAGGATGTTAAATTCTCCCTCTTTCACAGCTGCAGAGAGAGCAGACATTTGTATCTCTATGTAAAAATCCTTTGGATTTCTGTATGTATGTAACGCAAAAATGAAAGTATGCACCACTGTCAGGACCTTGACATGGTGTATTTTTCTAGGAATGATGCATTTCAAAACCCACTATTTTGGGTATCATCACAAAGCAATTGGTTTAATTTAGTGTTTCTTAATCAGTATTAGTAATCTACAGACTATCAAAAACTAAACATATATTTTTCTTCTAATACAGATTTAACAGTTATGGGATGTTAAATAACCAGTACCCCAATTCACTAAGATATTGTCTTAGCGACAGCTGTATCGCTCTCTCTTTTAGAGGGACGTTCTGCTGTTACCATGCTCCAGTAAGGTGACTTTTTTAGTTTCTGAAGCCTCAAAAGTGAAAGGAAGTCATGCATAAGGTCCATAAGAACAGGAATGGCTGAATTGAAGTTCACAGAATAATTCAGAGCCTGCAGAGCCTTTATTCTACTCTTAAAACAAGGTCAATAGAAGAAATAAAAATGATAGGTATAATCATCTGTTCCTTGTGTTGTTACTATTATTCTTATTTGTACCAGATGTCACCTCAGAAATGATATCTGGCTCACCTACTTGACAAATCTGCTTTCCTAGCTACTGTGTTTGATGTGCTGGCTATGTGAAAATATTTTTTCTTCGTAAATCTCATACAAATTGACTGCATTGTTCTATCATGAAAAATGTCTGAAACACTTCCATTGACACAAGAAACTTCCACAAGACCTTTCATAAACAAGGAAATTAGCTGTAATTTTTAAGTATGGGCCTTTAGTGGGATTACTTTTTTTCTGAATTTGTTCTGACAGTGTTTCCAAAGGATCTCATTTATCACTAACCAGGTAGAAGTATTCTTTTTGTGTCTGTGATTTTAAAATGATATATGTATAGACATAAATAATTTCAGGAGCCAAAAAAATGCCAGGAAAATTATTACTTCCAGTGCTAGTGTTGAAACAGTGCCAAGCCTAAAGTTTTGTAAATTAGGCTGTAAGTGTGAAATCCCTCCAGCTGTTAAAAGTATTCCATATCTAATTATTTGAACAGTTTTTCAGACAATTCTCTCCATTTGGATAATCCTGAAATTACATACTGTATGCCTGGAAGTGAGGGTCACATGTGTTCTGTGAAAACATCCAAAAACATAAAGAAAGCAGATAGTCAAAATAGATAAGCCACATTTTTGTATGGTTTTGTATGGTTTTGCCAGTGTTTTCCTATGTGGCTTGCTTTGTTTTCAAAACATTTCTCTCTAAACACCATTTACTGTAATGTGCCCACCCTACCATTCCAGATGCTGCCACAGTTATATGTAAGGAAGTGACTATTTTTTAAACCTATTTGTACAGGAGGCTAAAACAACAGCTGCGTGAGAGCAACGAAGCACCAAAAAAAGAGGAACTTTTCTGTTGTCACTGCTCCAGCCTTCAGAGACTAACTGTGAAAGTTCTTTGTGGGCACCAAATAGTATAGTCAGAAAGACTGTAAGCTGTCCATTTTGTGGAACAACTTAATCAGACTGACAGGAATTGCATTTTTTAAAATTTGTTACTAAACTTCCTGATTGTATCTGATCCTCTGCATTTTCATATTGCAACAGAACTTGTTAACATCTTTGTCACTCATTAGTAAAAATACTCAGTGCAAACAATCTCCTGAATAGGAGTCTAGTGGCAGAAGCATTAAATAAAAATTAAGTCCTTCACCTTAAAAAGAGCAAAATGTTGGCAAGAGTGGGAAGATGCAAAAACCATTCGTCTTGCCATCATACTTTCCTTGTTTTCCTCTGGCTGAGTTAGAGTTCTATATATTCCCTAGGTGGAAATTTATATGTGTATGTGTATCTGTATAGATGAGGCTTTATTTATTCATTTGTAGTACATCTGAAATTTTCTGAAACAAATGTGTCTTCTCCAAGATCATCGTTCCTATTGAAGACTCTTCCTGTGTTGTTTTTGGTTTGAACATACCTACATTGCATACATATTTCAGTAATTTTAACTAAAAACAAACAAACAAAAAAGTAAGCAATTTACCTAATCTGTGATCCCATAGGAAAAATACAATTTTCCATTCAAAGGTCCTTTGAACAACAACCCTGTGGTACTTGACAACACTCACAGTTGGCAGCCTGGACAGTCTCACCCATTTTGCAATTTAAATAGCTCAGGATTTAAATGTATTGAATTCAAAATACTGATGAAGGACTGATTAGGTCACCCAAGTAAATTTGTGATACCTTGCAAGGTAAACTGCTTTATTACAAATACACCTATCAGGGATGGCACTCCACCATCAAACTCATGGAAAATTCCACAATGTATTATAAGCAGGGATAGCTTTTTTGTTGTTTAACTAGATCCTTTCTCTGCAGGAGACAGTGACTGCCCATCCTTGACAGGGACTCTTGTCCCACTGCAGTTTCCTTCTGTGTCCTGTGGTACATCCCTTCTGGACCACTCATGGATTTGGAGCTGAGAGATCCCCAGAGGAATCCTTTTATTTTATGAAAGACAAGTATATAAATTTTGCTCAAAATGGCTTTGAAAATCAATGCAGATTATAAGAAGAAATGTGGGATTTTCAAGTTGCTAAAGGAAAGAGCTCTGTACAGCAGGGACCTTCTCTCCATATCATGGTCCAGTGTGGAGCTGCTGTGTTGTTCCCATGGGCTGCTGCTCTCCCTCTCGCTGAGATCTGCACCATCTTGAGCCAGGCCAGACAAACCTGAAGACATTCTGAAGCTCTGTGAAAAGGGTGGTGGCTACCTGCTCTCCTGATATGTGCTAAGCAGAGCTGGAAAGCGCTTAATAACACATTTTTAATTTTCCAGAACTTTCTGCCTCTGGCAAGGCCAGGAAGTGTCATGACTAATATTCTTTGGAAATCTCTGATCTGCAAAGACAGGGCTCACCACAACCAGAAAGCAGAGCAGTGTTAACAGTTGTAGGAGTAGAAAACACTTTTACAACCTTCCATGACACATCTATGGGTTTGCACATAGCCAAGGTTGTAGCTAAATCAGAATTACTGATGTGCCTACACACGTGAACAAGTGGAAAAGTTTTGAGGGTTGAAATGTTCTGAAGTAAAAATATTTGGCACACTGACCCACGGGTCCATTTATTATTCACCTTCTTCTGTTCTAATAAGTGTGACATTCAGTTGAAAATAAAATTCTGAATAATGTGTTCACCCTGGGCTTGGTTTTATTTTTTGCTGCACTGTAGTAAGTTTTCAGCAATCCTGTTGATGAGTCTTTTTAACACGCAGAACACTGCAGAACTGACCTAGCTGTTTTCAGCAAGATCAAATTGTTCTCAACAGGATCTCATGGAAACTAGCATATTTTTGTGAAGGATCTCATCGTTAAGTCATTTTCAGATAGAAAATATTCAAGTAATAATTTAAAAGAACTGGGCATAGAAATGTTGTTCTTATTTTAATGATCTTACACCCGTGTTTTTACGTGGAGTCACGGTATTTATTTTGCTTTCCATGATTCCCATTCATTAAAAAATAAAAAGAAACAAAAATCAAAAACCCAAGCCACCACCAGAATATACATCTGGACTGCAAAACCACAGCATTCCAGGCAAATCCAGTGGTGTTGCCCTGCCAGAGGCCTCAGGAGTGCACGCGTATGCTGTGCAGTCAACATAAAATCACTTCAGAGTTCATGCAAATGAAATCTGCTTGATTGTTGACGATCAGCTCAATCCAACACATGGTATATTTAGTAGTTTTGGCTGCTAACCTATGAAAAAGATTGTTGGAAGGGTTTGTTGGTTGTTTTGATTTCATTCCAATACATAAGAACATCTTTGTTTTGCTGCTGCTGTGGTTAATCATTGCCATATTGTAGGATTTCCTAGATTGGTTTATATGTACTACATTTCAGTTTTCTAATTCTAAGAGGGTGTTTTATTTATTTGCTTGCCACAAACAATAAACACCCATTGAACGTGTAGATCAGGAGAACTGTGCAGGACAATACCCTGCTATAAACCAGCAGTGAAATAAAAGAGCATAGTGATGCTTTGCCTAGAAAACTAAGCTGATGCCTTAAGACTTTGTGAACAGGAGCTGGGGCAGATAGGCACATTAATGTTTTAATCTGATCAAGCTCCCATCCGAAAGCTGTGTTTTAAAACCCTGGCAAGATGAAACAGGGTATTTCTGCAAGGGACAGGCATCAGGCCTTCATTTACAGCATCCTATGTCAATGAAAGTTTTCCAGGAGACCTAAATAAACCAGGAGCAGGAGGAATACGAAAATTCCGTCTCCTACGGCTGAGTATCAGGGAAGTCTGAAACTAGCTAGTTTGCTCTTCACCTATTCACTGCCATGAATGGAAAATTTGACATTTCCTTGGATCAAATTCCTTTCATTTCAGATATTAATCTTTATATTCCAATATATAAAGTACAAAATCAAAAACGTCTTTTTGTGGCAAAACTCAAAAGCACATGTATCTTGTCATTCACTTTGGAAACAAAATGTTTTTAAAATCAGCACATTCCTCAGAAACTTTTGATCTTGACAGAGCAGCACATCTATTAAAAACTTTATAGTGAAAACCAGTATGTAGCTACGTGTAGCCAGAATAAAAATTCATTTGACTTTGCCTTTTGCCATGTATGTAAATATTTTTCCTTTCTGTAGCATATGTTTATGCCACTTTCTTTAAATTTGAAAGTGTTACATCCCAGTCCTGCCACTTACTCTGTGTGAGCGTGTTATTGCACCTATGTATCCTTTGAAGTCATGCCTGTTTAGTAGATTAGTCAAGCATGTGTGACAAATAGATTTTCTTTGTGAAATATATTATCTAATAAATCTTTGATATATGACAAAATCATTGGTGTGTTTCTGGTTGCCTTCAGTCTTCCTTTGAGATCAGAAAAGGAATGTTTTGATAAAATAATCAATCAAAACATCATAACTTTTTCTATCAAACTTTAATGTTTTGAGTGTGTATTAACCTCTACTACAGTAAAGGATAACAAAAAATCTTTTCCCAGATTTTAAAAATGCTTTCAACACCAAAGAACTGCAGCAATCTAAATCTTACAAGTCCATTTTTCATGGGCAATGAAAGTGTAATTGCTGCAACGCTTACATATTTGGCAACTGCCACAGCAAGTTCTTAAAGCTGCAGAAAATGGATAATGTAGAAGTTCTCGAAAAGAAAAGAACTAATCACAGGATAAACAAAACTATAAAACTACTTCTCTCAATTTGAAACATGGCAGTTAACTTTAAAGAGAAAAGGAAAGCAGAAATTTATTCTGTATGTTGTGATGTTCATACAGAGTAGGTTCTATACAGCTTCTATGAAATAGGTTCTATTGGTTCCAGTACATTCTATACATCTTTAAGTCAATGAAATGCTTGTTTCTTTGAAGATTTTCCTTTTCTTATGTCAAAAGTAAGGACCTGTAACAAACTTAGAGACAATAGTGTAGTCCTTCCTCTGAGGCTGACAAGTGTCAAGTTGGCAGGAGACATCAGAAACTGGTAAATCCTTTACACTGCTAGAAACTGGGAGCAACTTACCTGTTCCCAGCTTCATTCAGTTCAACAAGTCCTGCCCCAGGCTTGTACATGGGGTCCCAGGATGAGATGCTGAGCACCTGTTCCCTGAGGGTCATGTCCCCTCCCACCACACAGGGCTGCCCCATGGCTTCTTCTGGGTACCACATGGTCTAGAGCTCACCTGTTGCTGAGTGTACATAGAATTGCATATGTGAGGCAGGGACTGACTCTCTTCACTCAGGACACCAGAGTTCACTGTGTGCATCTAAACTGCTTAATGGTCGTTTTCATGCATCTTGCCCTGAGATCCCTGTCTCAGATAAAGCAGATTATTTGCCTCTTTCTACTGCCTATAAAGGAGGCTTGATATGGGCAGCTAAGAGCTGGGCTGTGTCATCATTAGAAAATATATCCAAGTATCCTCCTGCAAGAGGAGCAGACCGGGGGAACGAAGAAGTTTTGGTGCTCAGCTCCCAGCATCAGAACTGCATGTTCACAGGACTCATTTCAAAACCATGCTGCTGCCTGCAGCTGAAGTGCTGATGTAGGTACAGTCCCAACCAGCCAACTTTTGGAAGTCTAAAGTTACATCAGGTAAATCTTGACCAATGAACATAAGTTTGGACCTTACCTAAACACCTGTCTCTTCATGGATGCATTTTGAGACAATCAATCTAAAGGAAAAGAACACCACCATTTTTAGGTTCAGGTGCAGCAGTTAAGTGGCCTGTCCTTTTTTTATTCAGCAGAGGAAATTTGGAAGCCATATACTTTTAGGGGGACCTTCAGGACCATAAATTTTCCTGATGGTGAAAGAAAAGTAATGGGGAGCTGAACAGACCATACAAAAATAAGACTCTATTAAAAATGCATCATTATAGTTTATAGTACCTGTTCTTACAAATCATCTGAGGAGAGGGGAAAATTTACATTTAAAATTATGTACAGAGCACAGGTATGTAATATACAGGACAGTGTACTCTCTGAGTAAACCATGGAGTTGAACATAAGTTACATACACCCTGGAAGTAGCAGCTTTAATTTCTTATTCATCCTTCTCCACTGAATAAAACATCTTAATATAACTACACAGAAGCTGTGAAAAATAGTTTGCTGGAAGAGACAGGTTAAGGTAGTGATATGCAGCCTTTATCTGGTTAAACGGTACTTTCTAAGCCAATATGCCAGTAACTTCCTTGGAAACTGTGCATATATTTGTGTGTATGCCTGCACAGCCATGTGTAACAGAGCCCTGGATATTGGATTACATCTGCATATCCTTATCTGTCTGCCACAGCTTCTGCATCTTTAGAGTAGGAAGATGTATTCTTGTGTCTCTTTCTAGTATAATTTGCAGGGCTGCTCAGTCATAGGAGAAGGGCTTTGGTTCCACTTGAATCATAATTTTTTAATTAGAAAAGAAATCTCTGAGCATGATTTCATCTGCTCTAGCAGGCAGATCGGCTATTTATACACACAGACATACGTTTCCCTTTATCTAATGAGTATGCCATGTTGTGGTCTCTGGCTGCATGGCCCTGTCCAAGATTCTTTGAAGCCAAGGGAAAGACATTTCTTCATTTGGCAGCAGCAGGATCAGGCTAGGACATAAAAAGTAGTGAAAAAAAGGTCCTTCCTGTAGAATTCCTGGTCTCGTCTGAAGGAAGTAGTGCTAAATATTTCACAAGAAAGCCTGATCCTGTAATCTAATTTTAGACATGATGTAACAGGAGCATGTACTAAACAACAGGAGAGAAGGAGGGGAATTAAGGACAAGGATAGAAGTAATAAGAGCATGCCTTTCTCCAGCTTTGTTATTTGTGCATATTGGTAGCTCTGCTGAATGGAAAGATGTAGCTATTAACTTATTTATTTAGAACTTATTTTTTCTTAAATAGTAATAATACATAGAGGCTATGCCTGCTGTTGTGAAACTTATTTTCTCCTTTCCTGAAAGACAGTTTCTTTACAGCTATAGTGAATAATATGAATAATATGTCCAATGTGTAAAGTGTTCTGGATATTGGTGCTGACTCCCTCTGCCAGATCTTGTCCAGCAGCCACCACCCAACAACATTTGCTTCAGGTACATGGCAGATAGGAAGCAGTAGGCAGAGCTGGACCAAGCTTTTGAGAGAGCTTTTATTCTCCTCTCACATAGTAGGTCAGAAAGTACAGCCTTCAGCTCAGTGATGAAGGTGAGTACTGGGAGCAGTGGTCTACACAAAAGGCTTGTGCTGGCTGGGTGTGGAAACTGCAGGCATTTGGGGTGCAAAAGCACAGTGGCACCAGCACCCTTGGTGACCAGTAAGACCTCTGTTTTGATGTCTGCTACAAGTCTCTGTTTCCATGGCTTGGGGTGAATAATGCCAGTTTCCACTTGCAAAATAAACCAGTTCTTTCTTCAAATGAGCCTGTGTGCCCTGCCCACACCTACAGCAAGTGTGTGTGCTGGATTAAGGGCTCCGCATGGTTCTCATAATGCGGGAGATGCTGCTTCACATAGAAATCTATGAAATGGTATTCTTTCTTCATGTGGATTTTGCAGGTCTCTGAGAGCCAAATCAAGCATCAATAACATTCAATCAACGTTTCCTTATGTAGATATTTTTATCAAACCACAGTCTCCTTCATTGTTACTTTTCAGTATCGCTTTGGTCTCTTTCACGTATTATGTACCGACCAAAGTAAACAGCAGTGTAGCTTTATGAAATGTTACTTCACATTTATGAGCATTTTTAAAAGTTTCTGATTTTGTTACTCTTGCCAGTACCAGTAAATGTGTTTGAAGTCCTTCACATGTTGCTTTGTTTATAGTAGAAACACCACATCTTGCTGAGGAGCACATCTCCCTATTAAAAAAAAATGTTTTATTAAATAAAAGGCTTCAGAAGACTCAGTTGCTCCAAAACATTTGTGTGCAGGAAAAAAAGTTTGTGTCCATTTTCGTTAATGATCTCATGAGTTTTGCTAGTTAAAACTGAAAGCAAAGAAACCAGGACTGATGCTTAACTGGCAAGAAGCCAGTACAATGAAATTAATAACATATGTTGAAGAACCCATTTGTAACAATTTTTCCATTTAAAAAAAAAAGTGGCAGCTTAAAACCACTGACAGGACTGTCTTTTCTTTTTTCCTTTCTTTCTCTTCTTCCCTTCCCCCTTTCCCTTCACTACATAGGACACTTTGGCTTCTGTCCAAGTGTGCAGTACCAAACTTGTCTCAGAGTTCAGATTAATGCTTTATGCAATTTTAAGTGACCTCCTTGCAGCTGCTGCTTAGGGAAATATTGTACTGGACGTGTTTGCTCTGAGGAACCAGTGGCAAAACCACAGATGCAGCAGCCATCTCTTGGCAAGTAACAGATGTGGCGTGTGCTGTGTTCAGCCCATCCTCGGCACTTATCTTACTCCTGAGCAATGTGTGGGGCACTGACCCAGCTCACTGCCATCCATGCACAAATTCAGCCTTAAAGCACTTGGCTGGTGAGATTTTTGTCTTGATTGTTCTCTTGTCACATGCAAGCAAATCTTATTTATTGATACTTGCAGTTAAGGTTGAGAAATGAGGACCTAGGTAAAGAAGGCTACCTCTGTCATTAACCTCTGGGATGTGTCACCTCCCTGTATTTTTATCTTCCTTCTCAGCTGCTGTGTATTTTCACTGCTGGTGGGTTTGGTTTCTTTCCCCACTCCCTCTAGAGACCGTGTTATATGTTCTTTGAGGAAAAGCCCTCCCTCTTGCTAAGTTCCCCATCACATTTCCTATGTGAAACTCCAGGCACACCAGGGCTTCTTGGCCATGCTGGGATTCTCCCCCTAAGAGGCTTGAGTGCCTTCAACAGAATGCACAAGCACAAATTGTTTTGGTCATTAGAGCTGACAGGAGGAAAGCATTGTATTTTGAGAAACCACTGCAAGGGGAGGCACCTTGGGTTTTCACACTGGCCAGGGAGTTGGCGAGGTTCTTTAAGGATACCCTGGTTTATAACCAGAGCACAGGGAATTACAGGGGAATTCCCAGCTGTGAGAGTGCAGTGAGATGCCTAGAGATAACTAGGGTATGGGGAAGAGAATGAGAAGGTAAGGGAATTAATGAAGCTATAGATGTCCAACAGGTTGGAGGTATTGAATGACACTGAAGATTATTTGGGAAGTGAAGTATCACTGCATGATGGGTGGAAACACCAAGCAGGCAAAATAAGGAAAAAGAGAGTTAAAATTGCCAGATATTACAAATGAAATCAAAGATTTCAAGGCAATTAGTGTTCATAGTGAGCTGGGAAAATAAGTTAAAACCTTTGTAATAGTGAACTGAATTCCTCTTTGTGTAATTTCACTGACTTCAGTGGCTTGTACAGGGTAGTACTACTCTGAATTTGGCCCAAAAATCAAAATAAAGTTAAATGCAACTATCATGCTGTGCCCTGACTTGGAAAGAAATTGCAAGGATTGTGAATAGGAAAATCTTCAGTCATCAGTTCATTGTATGACTTCAGTAGAAAAGGAAAACAGGTGTAGCAGAGTGGGGAGAGAAGACTGACTGTATGAATGAGGAGAGAAATCCAAATTAGTTCCAGTGTTCGGAGACTGTATGAGGTGCTAGCTCCATTTCCTCCACAAAACTGGACATTTTGGGTCTTCTCACAGAAAGTATGCCATTGCTCTGGAGATGGAACAATGCTTGGAAAACACTAGATACTGAAGCTGTTTTCTACTGGAGAAGGAAAAACAAGATAACAGTGTGCAGTATTTCTATAACTGGTGGCCTGCATGGGCTTGTTTGATGCCTACAAATATAATTTCTGATAGGCAGTGTGGATGTTTAAAATACATTTAGCACCAGGAAGAATGGAAACTTTATAAAATGTTTGAATGCTGAGAAGGTATCTAAATCACAGGATAATCACATCAATGGCTAACATAGCCACCATATAACATTGTTAAATATTTGCATTGCAACCTGGCCAAGGTGCCAGTGAGCTACAGGAACACCTTTGTGCCGAATTGCAGAGGGTGTCTGTATGGGCTGCACACTACTTTTTATTAAAAAGTGGCTGAAAATTAGGTGCAAAAATGACAATACAGGAAAAAAAAGTGGTTACAGAAATATTTAGAGCACAAAGTAATTGCTGAGGATATTTTGAAAAGGTGTCCATTTTCAAACAGGGTAGGCAGGCCAGCTCAGGGTTTTTAGCTATAATATATTTACAAGTACATGTTACAGTGTCTAGGCATAGAAAATCACCTTCTATTCACTGTGACTTACCACGCACATTCAGGTTTAAGCCACATTCCTAGGAATTTTAACTGACTTTTTATTGTTATTTCATGGGTTTATTACTGAATCTATTATTCTGTCTTAATCTATTCTGTCTTTTTTTTTCAAGTTTCAGCAGTAAGTTGAAAAACCGCACTTCTAGGCCCATACGTGTTACTTTATATAAGTTGTATGAAGCGCTGTGAAATCAAAAAGAAAAGTGGCTGAAATCTGGACCTTATTCAAGTCAATAAGCCAAACCTCACTGACTGCAACATAGTCAAAATGTTGTGTATGTGGTGAATTATTCACGAGAGCTCAGCTCAGTCATTGTCTGTTCTCGTGTCCTTCAGCTGGCCACAGAAAGTGCAGGCACTACTCTTGATTCCCAGCAATTGACTTCCAAAGTGAAATTAATCCAACTTTTAAAAAGAACTCTGTAGAACAGCCTTTTCATTTTAACTGCATGAAAATGAAACTGAGGCTCCATTATTTTACATTTTATTTTGGCCATATTTAGTCCCTTTTTTCCCCTTTACTTGAAAAATGCATAACATTAACTTATATTCACAGATTTGCAAATCTCTCCTTTTCTATAACCATTAAAACAGTTTTTCTTAGACTTCTGCACATTACATTAAATTGTTTTTATAACAGTAATTTATTAGGTTAAGTTGGAGAGCTTTTACTGCTCTTTATATAAAAAGACTGGGCTGATTTTGGATCTCTTTAATGTGGCCCTTTAGATGTAGTAGCTCTGACATTCGAACTTACTGGGAATGTATGCCCGGTAGCTTGCTAATGTGCAAAATGTGCCAGAGAAGCACCATTCCCTTCAGGATAAGAGGGCATTGTGTTCTTATTCATTGTTATACTATGCATAGGAGTAAAAATGCCACTGCAAATGTCCACGGAAAAAGGGTCTGATGGCTCAAAAGAGAGCTTTTGTGGCCTTCTGTGCTGAGATAGATCTGCAGGCCACAGTAAAAAGGCTGGGTCAAACTGGGAAATGATCTGCTGAGCAGAAAGGCTGAATTTGGTAATGTATGAAAAAAGGCTAAGATGCAAAAATGTGATCATCTGTTAGATACCATGGGGCAGGAGAAAAGTTTTGCCACCCTCCCACAGAAATCCCCTATGCAAGGTCAAGTCCTTTCCACCTCATCTATAGGATGTCATGCAAGAGACACCTCCATATCTGTCGTCATGCTATTAATCACACAAAACCCCTAAGACATTGCACACTGATAAGGTCAGGAGAGGAATTAAGTTTAAGGAGTCATTGGCAAGCACTGACTGTGCAATGATCCAGTCTTCATTTCTTTGTATATGCAGCTTTAAGGACAGAATGCTCTCCTTGACTCAAATAATTTAGCCTGGCTCCATAATGACTTTCTAATTCCAGAATGAGAAGACATTTCCAATTTTTTCTTTATTATTATTGTTAATTCAAGAAAACCATCAATGCAATATAGAATATTCTTCAGGGTCTATTCTGAAAAAAAATGTTGAAGTGAAAAAAATAATTATATGCAATTGTTCAAGACAACAAAAGTCCTATTTTATGTAAGTCTTCCTTTATGTTTCCAGGCAGGTGTTTTGGCATTTAAGGTAATCTTTCCTTTCTTCATTTCCCTCCTTCCAGGATGGGAAAGCAGCATCTCTGTGAAAAAGTCCAGCACATGACTGTCAAAGGAATTAGAGATCATCCTTGGGCTGAATGAAAATCCTTATATAATTAGAGCTGACTGCATTGCCTTTATCAACAAGGTTGACATAAGTTCCCTTTAACAATTGAGGTTGGTTTTCCATTTTAGGAATTTCTGCAATATTCCAGTGTCCAACTTTCCTTGTCTTCTTTCAGTTGTTTGTGGGTCTGTACTTTAAAGTTGGTTCAGTGAGGTGATATTCGTTCAAAAGAAGCCCTAAATTTTAGAGTTTACTAAGTTATACTTGGCTCTAGTGATGCCCTGCTCTTATATTTTTGGGGATCTGTTTAATCTGGATATCAAAGACAATATACAATCACTTTCTGTCTTGGAAAACAATTTCAGAGTTAAAGTTGTGCAGGGAGCTGGAAAATGCAAGCACAGAGCCGTGCTTTCAGCTTTTGGTATTGTGTGTTGAATGATTTAATGAGATGTTTGTGGGTTACTTTAACTGGGGCTGAATTCTGGCTTACACTTCTTTGTGGTCTGATTTGTAAATATGGAACCGAGCTGTCCAGAAGCAAAAGTCAGCACTGCACAGCATGCATGATCTAATATTAGACTTAAGTAATTTTAACTTTCACTGAACTCTGTTGACTAGCCATTTTAGGGCAAATCTGCTATAAATAACACAATTTGCAAGGTGTAAATCAAAGTTACAAACACACACATTAGCCATTCAGGCTAACAAGGAATCAACTGCTTCATACTGTAGCTCAGATGAATATCAAAATTACTAGTAATGCCCCTGTGGTTAAGCCTCATGGATGAAGTTGCCTGACAGGTACTAAACAGCAAAGTGAAAGATTGAGATAAAATATAAGTATACACATTCTCTTTGGCTTTTGAAATTGCTGAAAATATGAAAAGTGATAATGAACTTTATAAGCATTTCCCACAGTATTTTGCAGTCTATATTTCATTTTTGTGTTATAGTAAGTCTTTCAATACTGAAGACTTGATTGCTTTTAATTGGTGATTTATTTGCTTTTAATGTGAAATTCATAACTTAACTAATACACCTCAACACTATTTCTAAAAAAGTGAGTTGCCCTTTAAAGAAACACAGGAAGATTTATCATAGAAGTTGTGAGGTTTTTGTCTTAAAAATGAAGAAGTAGGGTGAGGGATTTTTTACTAAACTGAAATTAAAAATATGGCTACCTAAGTGAAAAAACACAACACATAGTGAAAAAAAATGCCTAATTTAGGTTTTGTCCGGGTTTTTTTTATGTCAGGAAGTCCTTACATTAAATATATTTTTGGATCCTCTGGATTCCTTATGCAGCAATTCCTTGAAGAACCAAAGTGTGTGAATAAGGATATTAGAACACTATCACTTTAGTGCCTGAAATGCTAGCTACTATTCCTCATGGAAAAGTCCCTCACAGCCATGGCATGTGCCATCGATTTGATTTGATTCAGTCTATTACAGTTCAGACCAATAAAAACTGTAGCTTTGTTAAAACTAAGTTCAGGTAGGTGAGCCAAGCTAATCATGTCTCCCAAAGGAGTCTCTTGCCTTCTGTTCCACTGTAACAGAAATTGGCCTGTCCATACAACCCTTAATGTACCTGGGGTGACTTGTGATGTTTCAGGTAATATTCAGACTTGTTCTTGAATCCTAGAGCAGCAAAACAGGTGAGGAAGAGGGAGTTCCACTTGATAGCTCTGTTGCACATTGCACAAGGATTTACATGGACAAAATACGTAACAAAAGAGTAGTTTCTGAACTCAAAGCTATGATAAAAACAAATGTCAGAGCTTTTCTCATTTGCACCTTTGATGACATACAAAGACTTGTGGCGCAGTTTCAACAAAGCACTTTGGCACATGGTCAGTTCGAAGAGGGCAAGTCACCCTGTGCTCAGCCAAACATTTGAGCATATGCTTAACTTCAACCATGTTAAATGGCTTCACTGAAGTCAAATGAAAGCAAAATGATTTAGAGTGAGACTTAAACTCCACATTTCACAGACTGATAGCATTTAAGGTCAGGAAGAATCATAATAGTCATGTAGCCTGACCTCCTATGGAATACAGGACCAAAGAGTGTTGCCAAGTGTTCCCAGTATGAAATCCATCGTTGCTGCCTGAACTGTAACTGTGCTTTCAGAAAGACAGACAACTTTCATTTAGGAACTTCATAGGAGAGAGAATACATTGTATTCCAAGATAACAATTTTCTTTAGCTGTTAAGATCCTTCATTAAGAATAGAGGTGTCCTTGAATGCTGATTGTTGAGATCCAGCTTCCATCCGTAATAACCTTTTCTGTTTAGTTGAAAAGATTCTCCCATTTTCTTTCTACAGAAGTATCATCAGACCATCATTATTCAAATTTTAATTTGCACTTTTCAGTGATAAAATTAAGATTTTTTTTCTCTCTCTTCTGCAGCTGAACATTTTTCAAATAGCCAACATCCTACTTAAATTTCTCCACTCAAAAGTGGAGAGAGATATCCCAATAATAATCTTACTAGTTGTCAGTAATCCACAGTACTAAAACTCCTTTGTTACTATCTAATAATCTCCTCCGATATACACATCCAGGACAGTATTTGCTGGCTCAGCCTCTCTGTTGCCCTGGAACCTCTTGTCTGTACAATAAAACCTTTCTTGAGTCACTTTGTGTCTAAGGACTGTCAACCATTCTGTAGAAAATATCTCTATTTTTCTTTCTTAATGAGAGGTCTTTTAATGAAGGCCAGCATTTCATGTGGCATTCAACAGTTATACAGGAGAGGCCAAGTTACAAATCAGCTCATATTTCTGTGCAGTACTGGTATGTCTTCATCATTACACATATTTTCCAATTTTGGTGTCATTTCCAATGATTTTATATCTTCTTCTATACCTTTTTAAAGAACTTAATCCTATTGAGTGACAAATTTATACTATAAATGCTCCCATTTAATAATTATTTATTAAGTATATTTGCTTTTTAGAGAAGCGTGGACTACCAGAGGGGATGAAGAGAGAATAACATTTGCTGTGCTGTTTGCATAGGAATGAAATTGACTGGTCATCCTACTGAAAGAAAGAGCCAAAAAATGTGCAATGAAAATTAAAATAGACCACAAAATAATCTTTCTTATGAATTAGTACTGTTGGTGGCAAATTTTTCATCCTGAGCTTAGTTATTCTGCTTCAACATATTCTGCTTTAACAGTAACTATTTCCTTTGGCTTTCATCACATGGCTTTCCATGAGAAAGTGAATTGGGTGACTGAGGGTGAGTTTTCCAGCTTTAGGAACTTTAGTGAATATCATGGAGAAGGACTCTTAAAAATATGTGCAGATTAGAGATTCAATTGATTTCCCTGCAGGTTGCTGATTGAAAAGAGACAATGTGACAATGTAGTACTGAGACATTAATTTTAGCTTAAGAAATACTTATGTCCCAAGTGGTTGGTTTTTAATTACCTTTCTTAAAAGTGATTATTTCCCAGCTGGCTGCTTTCCCCTTTCATATTCTTTCTAATTTAGAACAATTGGCACAAGAAATGAAATGGACTTTTATCTAATATGTGAAAACCAGACTTGAGCCTGACTGATTCAAGACTATTTATGCGATCCCTCTTTAACTGATGAATCTCATCACCATTAATATATGAACAGCAAGAGCTTATTATTGGTTGAGATATTAAGTAGAGCACCTTTTAAATACAACCCTGACACTTGAGAGAAAGAAGTTTTATAGTCCTTTAAGTCACTTGCCTCCTTGCACAATTTTCTATTCCTCCTTGTGACTGAGTTTCCAATTTAAAAAAACTAAGAATAATAATCTTGCCTTCTTATATGAAGTGCTTTGAGCTCTGTCATGGAAAAGTGCTTTGTCAAGCAAAATTATTATGCAGACCCCCTGTAGCTTCAGTCTTTTTAGAAGGTAATTTTAGTTTGGCTAAGGAGACTTGTGTGACGACAGGTCACGCCATCCTCTATTGGGCAACTTCTGGATGCTTCTGACCATGTACGTCAGCCACACAGAGGGAAACTGGCCTAGGGGACTTGCAGACAGGTTTGTAATTTAAAAGATTAATTAAAACAGAGAAGCAGTCACATATTTCCCTTTCCAGGAGGTCCAAAACTGAGTGCAAGGGACTATTACACTCTTGGTTTAGTTTTTGTACAAAATCCCCTTTATCCCTGAATAGCTGTGTTTTCAAATAGCAATTGTTATACACGATGGGTGGAGGAAGGGGTGTGAAATAGATGAACACTGGAGACTCACCCAATGCCCAGAGAACTTTTATCACTGAAGGAGTGCAGGGTGAAAAGCAATAAAGATTGAAATCCTCAACTCTTACAGGAACTGTAACTTATCAAGTAGTACCTTTATCATAACCACATAACCCCAAAATCCCTCCCTGCTTCCTGCTGTTCCTACAGCCGCCAGGGCTTCAGTGGCCTTCAGGTTTTCTTTTAAAATTTTTTTCCTTTCTTTTATTTTTTTTTCTTTAGAAACATATATCTTAATGTGTTTTCTTTCTTTTTTAATAAAAATATCAAAGGAATACTTATCAATGACTGAGGAGGGAGAGCTGTGGTGCAAGCTATTTTTTAACTGGAACACGCACCATGCTGTGACACACTCATCCAGGAGCAGAAGATTGATGGCTAGACATGTGGAGAGAACTGCCACTGATTGAAATCAGACAACTGCAAGCTGTGAGGGAGATCCAGGGGAAACCATTTTAACCACAGCAGTCCGGTCTTAGCACACTTGGACAGGGGCTTTCCTCTGTCTGAAGTCTGCACTGCAGGACACAAAGAAACTAGGCAGTACACTGAGGCCAAAGGCAAAATATAAAACTATGACAACATGGAAGATATATGTGTACATCTCTATCTATCTCACCTCAGCAAATTATTTCCTTCACTAACAGATAATAGATCAGAAATTTCATTTCTCAAGTACCAGTCATCTTCTTACACCCTTCAGATTCTTTCTCAAAGAACAGAAGAAAGGAAAAAAAAAAGGGCAAGCTTTCAGATTGGAAAAAAAGAATGGGAATTGTACTAGAAACCTGATTTTCAAAAGTACTGAGCACCTGGAGTGTCAATTACAGTTCCTGTGAGCTGGAATTGTTCACCATGTCTAAAGACATCAGATTGCTGCTCCACACAATCATGATTTACTTAACTCCATTTTGGAAATGTACCTCTTATTTTCTGCAAAACAGGGAGAAGAGACAAGTGTGATGTGGAAAGGCAAGTTCCCCAGCACCCATCTTTGAAGCTGCCAGGGTGGGTGTTGGTAGCAATTGCACAGCCCTGCACTTGCACTGAGACATTTTTATTTCATTACGGGTGTCAGTTTACAGCCATTAGCTAAGCAGATTGGACTGGACCAAAATGCCTCCTTTTTGTGTGCATGCATGTGTCTTATCACTAGATCTTACTTCCATTATTCAAGTCTTAAAAAAAAAAAGCAAGGAGGAAAGAAAAGATGAGAAAATTAAGGGTGCAAATAATGGGTTTACTTGTATTATGTTTTGTGGCTTCTCCCTCTCCTCTAGCCAGAACAGTCTGAAATAGGTTTTATTGGAAATCGTTACCTAAATTCCAGCACTGAGAATAATATTGATCTCTTGTACGTAATGGTTACCAGACTGCAGAAAGTAGCAGAGAGGGCTCCAAGCGGGCCGACAGAATGTCAGTGACAATTCATTTTTTGTACTAGTTAGGATGCTGGTTTAATATCCTGTAAAAGGCACTTAATGCCAGCCTTTTCATAGCATCTGTCCTGCCCTGGCAGCAGCAGGGGGCTGCTCCTGGGGTGGTGGGCTGGCAGGCGCGTTGGAGATCAGCTTGGCAGAGCCCCGGCATTCCCCCGGCACCCCGCACGCGCTCGCCAGCTGTCCCAACTTTCCAAGGCCCTTCTCAATTTTCTAAATATGTGTCACATAAAAATAAAATTTCGGACAGTGATGCTCTGAGGAGCCCCGTGCCTGCAGTGCATAATTCATTCACAGCGTCCGTAGCCCATTATTCCCACATTCCTCCTGCAGAGCTATCAATTTCATCTCTGGCCAAACTGGAATCTGAATCTTGGGAGAGCAGTGAAGTGGCGGTGGTGTGAGTATGCCACTTTTCTTTTTTTTTGCCCCACTCTTTTTTGACTGCCCCGCAAGTAATGTTACATTCATTTTGTGTTTGCAGACGTGAGATGCTTGGAAAGAGACACATAAGTAGCTCCAGATTCCCAGATCTGGTAGATTTCAGGGGAATAAAAATATGCAACTGTCCATTAGATGCTGAACCACACTGAGAAAAATATGATCTTCTTCCCAAAATAAAACTGCCAGTTGTTCGATGCATCTCACACCCACCAGCTCTCATGGGAAATCAGTGCTTTGCTAATGAGGTTTCTGCTCATCTCACAAAATGTGTGAGGATTCCTATAAGTTTCCCTGTGTTAATCATTTCAGTAACCAGCAGCACACAGCTTTCCAGAGATATCTGTGGCATTTAATTAGCAAAGTGCCTTGAACACCTGTCCCAGTGTTGCAATGACCTATGGAGAATGGTTTGTCCTGCATTTAACCAAGACAGCAAGCAGTGTGCTCTGAGCACACTCAGAGGGTACCGGCAAACTACAGTGTAAATTTGTCTTAAATCTCCTAGCTCTTTAATCCCCCATCAGCCATCCTGAAAATATCGTCAAAACACTGTCACAGAAAGGCTAATCCACTGCACTGCACTGCGCAACAAAACAGCAAAAGGCTGCTCATATGAAAGAAATTATGACAGATGAAGAGACCTTGAAGACTAATGAAGGAGCTGGCAAAGCAATGTCATCATGGATTTCAAGTCTCGTATCTGTACCCCAACCAACTCTCTAATTGCTATGTTTAGCAAAACACCTCCTTTTTCCCCCCCAAAATGAACATTCTTACCTTAAGTTTTTCAACCTTGTGCTTATAATTGTGGTAACTTAAACATAAATTTATTTGTATTAAATTTGTATTAAATAGATATCATTGTGTTAAACCAGTAACAGAAAAATTGATAGCAGTGACTCTATACAAAACCCATCTGGACACAGAGCTGGGCAGCCAGTTGCAGGTGGCCCTGCTTGAGCAGGGCAGTTGGGCCAGGTCACCTTCAGAGGTGTCTTCCAAACCATTCTATGATTCTGTAATTCATACATATAAATTAGTATTTATCTGTTTACATAGAACCACACATTTCTAACACAGGAGCACTAAAAGGTCAGAATCAAATGCTAAAAACTTGAGGCAGACAAAACGTTAATTTTAGTCCTATTTGACAGTGTAAGAAGCATGTAGAGATGCAGTGTTAGAATTCATCATGTCTAATATCGGTCATCTCAAAGTCGGGCATTCAGTCTAAGACAGCAGTCTAAGCTCTTTTGTAATCATGTCTCTGCAGAAATAGCAGAGGCTGCTGATGTGCAACCAAATACCTATTGCACGGAGCAGACCCTGAGGCAAAGCTCTCTCTTCATTCATGCTCAGGGCTTGTCTTGGAAGGAGACTGGGAGAATATCAAAGGCATACAGCTAGATGAGATACAGTCCATGCAGAAGTGAAATGTCTTCTAATTGTACTACCAACAGACTGTATGAGTAAGTACAATAACCAGCTTGGAGAAGAAATTTCCTTTGGTGCTGGTTTTGGCCAGAGTAGACTTAATTTTCTTCATACTATGGGGCTGTGTTTTGGATTTGTGCTGAACACAGGGTCGATAACACAGACATGTTTTTGTTTATGCTGAGCAGGGCTTGCACAGAGCCAAGGCCTTTTCTGTTTCTCATACTAATGCATGAGAGGCTAGGAGGAGACACAGCCAGGACAGATGACCCCAACAGACCAAAGGGATATTCCAGACCATCAGACATCATGCTCAGTATATAAATGGAAGAATGAGGAAGGAGGGACATATGGAATGATGGTGTTTGCCTTGCCAAGTCACTGTTGTGCATGATGGGGCCCTGCCCTCCTGGAGATGGCTGAACACCTGCCTGCCCATGGAAGCAAGCAATTAATGCCTTGTTTTACTTTGCTTGTTTGCACAGTTTTTACTTTATTCATTAAACTGTCTTTATCTGAACCCACAAGTTCTCCAGCTTTTATCCTTCTGATCCTCTCCCCAGTCCAGCTGGTGGAGGAGTGAGTGAGCAGCTGTGTGGGGTTTGGTTGCTGGCTGGGCTTAAACCACACCCCATTCTAGATGACAAAGTCAGGTGAGATGGATCTGGATCCTGATGTCTTGCTTAAGAGTCAATTGCATAGAAGGTCCAGGGCAGAAATAAAACCTGCAACTTCAGAGAAGGTCCAGTGCAGAAATGAATTTTAACTATGTTTTCCAAATTCCAGCCTGTCTGGCAAGACAGACCTTTTGCTACCAACGTTCCTCCATTATGAATACCTATAGGTTCTTTCTTATCATTTTCCAAAGCAGAAATTCAGCAATTTAATGCAGTCTTTTCTGGTTTTCCTCAGATTTTCTTAACTGTCTTCCCGAAATTGAGGGGCATATAGAACATGTAAAGAAGAACTTCTATGCAGTTTCCAGGAACAAACATATCACACAATCAAGACACTATTACTGTCTCTCGAGTAGTCCTCTAAAAATCATTACAGCTTTAAAAGAATTCTAATTAGGCATGTCTGAAGCCCCAAATCCAGGTGGATTTTCACCCACTTCCAATAATATGGCCACTCTGAGCCCTCACTGAAATAGATCATATCTCTGGAATCTAGCTGTAATGGAGATCAGGTTCTGACTTATCCCATAACCTCCCAAAATAAAGTTAAGTTGCTGTGATGCAGCATGTTTTAAAGCTCTGTGGGGGTTACAGCTGCATGCCTGTTAACATATCCTCCAGTTGCTTTCATTTAGTAGCCACGAAACATAGCACTAAAGCAGAGAGGCGAATCTTGAGATGGGTCATTCTTCTCCTCTCTTTCCCTTGATTTTCTGAGTTTGCTGTGTACTAATATGGTACTTTCCTGCACACATCTGTGGAGTAATGCTACATTGTCAGCATCTGCTTCTCACCTGAAGCAGTATGGGACTCCAGCTGCAGTGTGGAGGGGGAAGAAACGTCATTTTCTATCCATGATTTTGTTTTTTCTTAACAACTGTTCCAAGACGAATATCTTAAGGTAAGAAAAGTGCCATTTCCGTAAAAAGACCCTGTCATAAATTTTTAAAATACCTGAATCTATGTTATATCAACAAATCTCTCTTACTACAAAACCTTTCATATGAGGAAAATGTAAAAAAGTCTATACCTTCAATGTGGCCAGGGTGAAAGGAATTCAGTGAAACAATCTCAGTGGTTTTGTACTTTTTTGTACTCAATGTAAAGAAGAAAAGATACATTTCAAAAATCAAAATCACTACTTAAAGTTAGGCAAATTCTAGATACTCTGCCAGTCAGACACAGCCTGAAATACTAAGCAGGCCCTCATTTAAAAAGATATGTCAGTACAAATGGAGTCAATCAAGACACAATTTCAAATATTATTATTATTATTATTATTATTATTATTATTATTACTATTATTTATTATTATGGCAAAATAACATGAACTCTATGGAGTTTGGCATTCTGAAACCAAGTACATCTTCATTCTCCCCCAGAATTGTCACAAAAAGAGTTCTGTAGGAATAAAAGTGTTAAGTGATAGTGAGTTTTCTTTGAAATAAAGACTTGAATGAAACAATTAGTTAATCAAAATGGGTTTTAATAGAACAAGTGAAAAATGAGATAGGCTTCGAAAGGAAAATATACAATTGAGTGAAAAGAGTATTATATGCAATTCACAATTAGATGGGATAAAACTAAGCTATGGGTTCTGAAAACATGCAAATCATTGAAAATTCCTCCCACAAACAGATAAAAGAAAGTAAGTTATTTCAAATGCTACATTCACACTTAGAAGAGTGGGGTATATATCACCCTGCTTGTAAAACATCTATAGGTTTATGTAAATGTTAAGGTTAGTCTTTTTTCTTTCCCAGATTTACAGTATCTTGAGCTTCAGCCAACAAGCGGAGCTTCTGCTCACACAGATGATGTTTTAGTGATGTCCAGCTCTCACTGCTGTCCTGCCATCTCTTGACACTCCCAGCATCACGCAGCCACTTGACCACTCCTCCACCTGGATCACTCCTGGACTGGAGAGAGGATTAGAAGGGTAAAAGCTGGAGAACTCATGGGTTGACATAAAGACAGTTTAATGAATAAAGCAAAAGCCATGCAAACAAGCAAAGCAAAACAAGGCATTAATTGCCTGCTTCCCATGGGCAGGTGTTTAGCCATCTCCAGGAGGGCAGGGCCCCATCACGTGCAAATGGTTACTTGGGAAGACAAACTCCACCACTCCAAATGTCCCTCCTTTCTTCTTCTTTGACCTGCTCTATATACTGAGCATGATGTCATACGGTGTGGAAAATCCCTTTGGTCAGTTTGGATCACTTGTCCTGGCTGTGTCTCTTCCCAACCTCCCTTGCACAATCCACCCCTTTGTGAGTATGGCAGTAGGAAAAGCAAAAAAGCCTTGGCTCTGTGTAAGCCCTGTTCAGCAATAACAAAAACATTTCTATGTTATCAACCCTGTGTTCAGCACAAATCCAAAACACAGCCCCATACTCACCACTATGAAGGAAGTCAACTCTACCCCAGCCAGAACCAGCACAGTCCCAAACTAACTTTCTATGCAAAGTTGCCTAAGGATTTTCATAAGTAACTGATTTTCTTCTCCCTATTTTTTCTCTCCTATTTGGCCCACCCATTTGGTGGACCACCTATGGCTATCTATTTGGTGAATCAAACTGGAAAATGTGGGCTGTCACTAGAGCTGGAGGTGTCCAGAGGAGTTGAAATGGACATGTGATCTAGCACTATGAGGTTAAGTAGTCAGGTCAAGGTCCTGACCAACCATGAAATCATCCATTAATGAATCATCCCTTCTACCTAGTGGATAGGCTGATCCAAAACTTGTGGAAATCCACTTGCTTCAACAGGCTTGAGAGCAAGTTTTCATGCACTTCTTAAAACCTTGCATTATAAAGCCTCTCTTGCAGGTGAAATTCTTAAGGGAAAGATACTGGGAGATTTGATCAACAAGAGCTTTATTCAGATTTCCTAGCTGCCAAAATGTAGTGAATTGGAATGCCAAGGATTACAGGTCTGAAGAGCTTCAAATGACATCCTTGTCTACTCCAGTATACACTGTGTATTTCCCATCATGTGAGCTCTTAGTGGAACAAATCACTGTTCTTGTCAACAGCATCATATAAAGAGCCTCTTATAAAGTGTGAATTGAATGAAACCTGTGAGTACTCTCAGAAATAAGATGGCACATGGCAAATATTTATCTTTTCCTTGCTCTAAATGTAAGTCAAGGTAGTTTACTCTGGTTTGCCTTTAAGATGTATTTTATCTTCAAGTCAGAAAAAACATCTATTTCTAACACTGCCTTTCTAGTGTTTTTAAGCACGTGAATTTAAAACTCCTTCATTTTAAATAGAATGGTTTATGTTTAAGAGCACTATATTTGAAAGAGATATTTTTAGACATCTGAAGTGACATGTAATGCAAAAAAATAGCTCTGTTTTCAAATGAGCTCTAGGTTGGAGAAAATACTCCATTGCCTGCCTGTGAATCAAGCAGTGGAAGAATAAAAATTTAGTACTTTCTGTCTCAGCTTTGTAAGCCAGATCTTGGATGTGTCTCTGTTGCGCACAGCACTGCAGAAGAAGGAATAGTGTGTCTCTGTATATTAGGGAGCATTTTTCATCTAATATATCACTGTCATTTTGGTGCTGTAATTCCAGAGAGTCAGCTAATCTTCTTCTACATTCACATCAACACAAATAATTTAAAATAATAATTTGAAGTGTTGGGTTTTTTTTATAATTTGTCTTCCCCCCAACTCCTTCTGCCTGTTCTTCCCTCCACAACAGATGGATAAAACAGATGTGTCAGCAGTGAGCTTTCCTAGCCAAATGCCTTGTTGAGTTCAACCCACATGTGTGCCTAACAATGAGTAGAGCATTCCTTGCAGTGGCCTTGGTGCATTAGAAAAGGATTTAGTGTCACCACTTTCCAAGCTGCATAAAGTATCCTTATAAAATATTACAGCAAATAATAAAAGGACTCTCTTGTACACACTTCAGCTCAAAAGCAGCCATTCAAAAGTAAGCAGAATTACTGAAATAGTTACTTCAGTAAAGTATTTTCTGTTATTTTTTTAAAACACCAACCAAAGTCCACTTGTCACTGGCCATGCACAAATTACTTCTTGTGAATACTGCTGGAAGAGGAAAGTTTATATAGAGCTGCTGGCAAGAATAGCAGAGAAACAACTGCTGGCTACAGAAATCTGCTTAGGACTTTGAAAACAAAAATTAGAGAGCAGAGAGAAAGGGCCAGTTCTCTGTGGCTGAACAAAGCTGGATTGAAATGCTGGGAAAAGGGAAGAGTATTCCTGAGTAGTTTAGATCTAAGAGGAAAGATGTATTCTTAGAGGTATGAGAAGCATCAGGTTTGTCAGGCAGACAAAGATGAACCTGGATACTTGTAAGCAAAAGGCTAACAGAAGATTTTTGTAGCTGGTGAATCGATTATCTCTATGGGGAAGAATAAGGTAGTGAAGAGCTGGAAGAGATGATGGAGGGATTCAGCAGTTTTAACACTGGGAAATTTTTAACTGCAAAGACTGGAAAGGTGAAACAAAGGAGTCTCAGATCAGGGACTCAATGGAATTATAGCAAGATGGGAAAAATACACTGTTTTGCTCCACTTATATAGAGGTCTCTGGGCTATATATTGCATCTGATTTCCAGAACCCTGGTGTGTTTTGCTTTGAAAACACTTTTTTAAACAGCACAAGATAAAAAAGAAAGCAAGAACTTCTAAATGGAATAGCTAATTCGAACCTTACAGGTAAGGGGGACAAAATGAATAGGGGTAAATGGTGCCATCCTTGGAGTTGTGGAGGTTCCCTCATAGCTGGCTTAAAATGCAGAGTCTTTCAGGGTCAGCTTTGTGCCTCTACTGTGCAGAGCAGCTCTGTTGTACTTCAGAGTGTGCAGGGATTCTGCTGTGCACCTAACATGGGGACACCTCACTCAGCCTGCAGCAGTGTGACCTGAAGTGACACCTGATGATTGGTGAGGTTCATATTATTGCACTCCTCAAGTGCATGCTGGGGACTGCAGGGGGTAGGCAGTGCTCGGACGGCACACATCTGTCTATGCGATCAGAATGCCCAATCTACCTTTATGAGATTCTTTTAAAACAAAGAATGATCTTTGTTAGGCCCTGGGGGGCCCTTACCACCAGCGTGAAGAGTACTTATTAACCATAAAACCATGTTTAAACTGATAATAGTCAATATTCCTGCAGGGGAATGAAAATCACCAGGCTTGCTTGGGCAAAGAAAACTGTGACACAGAACCAAGAGACAGACCCACACCCCAGCCTGTGGCTCCAGGCTCTCCAGACATGACTGCTAACTCCTAGCTTTGCCAGACTGGCTGCACCAGAAGTGGCCTCCCCATGAGCTTTAGGTTAAACTTGGGTTATGGATATTGTCAGTTGATTCTCTGACTTCATGCCTGCACAACACATGAAAAAATCAGGCCTTCCTTTACCAATTTCTCTTTGTTTTGTGATCTCCCAGAGCAGGGTGAGATATTGTGGAAAACACGGAGAAGAAGAAATATTGCATTAGGAGCAAAATGTAAACATGATAAAATGAATCTAGAAGGAAAATAAGGAAAAGGGATAATTTCCAAAACATTTCTAAATGCATACATATTTATGCCATTCCAGTGTCAATGTGTGCTGACACAGCCATCAGAGCAGTCTCACTGGGACTCAACATTTCACAAGGTTAGAAATTATGTGGGAAAGTGATTTGTGTCTGTCTCACTCTGCATTTCCTTTGAAGAACAATATGAACATGAAGGCATAAACTTGGATTCTGTTTAGAGGGAAGGAAGGTGAAGCAAGATGCAAAAGATTGTTTCACCCACCCCACTTAAATTTCTGATTATCAAACCTCCTATAGCTTCAGTTCTTGCACATTTAGTCCTACTCAATACAATTAGTCTCTGGAAGGAATTAAGGATCAGAGTCCCACAGAAGCACATGATTTATCTGCATAAATAGGAATTAGGGAGAAGCCCAGTAGCCATCCTCCACAAGTCTGTGTGCAAAATGGTAAAACTCTTCATAAGCTCAGAATCAGAAGCATTGTGGCACCATTTTATGGCACCTGGGAACATTTTGCAATTGACAGATCTGCACAAAATTATTCCATTTAATCTGAACCAACCTTCACTGGTGGGTTGGCAGTTTTGTAGTAGATTCTTTTTGAGTTTGTGTTGACTCTGACAATTTGAATTTTCTTTCTTCATTGAAGTCATATGAAGGTAGACAGGAGACAACACCTACAAATTCCTAGCATAGGAAGGGAAATGATAATAAAACTTCCCTTATTGTGTAACACTAGCAGTGAAGAAGTATAAATGCAGAGATATCTGTGAGTCCTCCTTGAAAAATAAAGAATGCAATCTATAACTAGGAGTTTGCTTTCCTGTGAGAGCACAGTACAAGTCAGTCAGAGCTGGAGGTGACGTATAATGTTTCATGCTTAACTGCATAGTTTAAGGGGCTATTGAAAATACTTAACAGCCTAGAGTACACTTTAAAATATTACAGAAAGCTGAGAAGAGGTGGAAAATAAAATATAATTATTAAAAATTTAGGCACATATTTGTATATGTGGAAGAATGTCTGCACAGTTATGAAAAGAAAATGCAGTAACTATCAAATATAAAAGCACCAATCATAATGAAATCCAAAGTCAGATATTGAAATGAAACCACAGTAAAGGTCAGGGTTGACTGCCTGAATCCTAAACAGATAAGTCATTAAGAGCAACAAAAAATGACTTAACTCTAGAATAGCTCATTTAGTTGTCTTTGTGCGTGAAGGAGATATCCATTTCAATCTCTGAAATACTGGCTATTCTTAAAGCCAATTTTTGCATTAGACCTTCTTCAAAATGTGGACAGTGCCTGCTATTGTGCAGTGATGACACAAAGCACACAGGAGGGTGAAGGTGCACTTTTTATTTGTGCAATTGCCAAACAAAGTCAAAGGCAGTGAAGCAGCATAAATTAAATAACAGGACTGGTAAACAGAAGAACTGGGACTGCAAGTAAAATCATCCATTCATAATTAAATGTTGATTGGAGACATAGCTTCCTTGTGGTTAAAATAAAGGAAAATAAAAAAAATAAAATTCACTTCATGCCTAGCTGTGAATAAGAGCTCAGTTTGGCAGTGACTGGAGTCTATCAAGTTTTTAGCCCTTTATAATCCTAACCACATGCTTGCTGCCCTAGCTCCATCACAAAAATCCCAACCAGGTTAACTGCCTCCTTCCTTCATTCACAGATGCTACAAATTCAGTCTCAAAGTTGAATTTTCATCGAGCTGATGGAGCTGAAAACTGCAATATGGAAGTAGGAGATGCCATAATACTGGCACTGCACTGCACTGTTTCAGGAAAGACTAGAAGGTCCCCTAAAGGTTTTTGGGATATATGTAGGAGATTTTATGGTAACATTACATCCCTCAGTACATGGTGCTGCTGTCAGAAGCACCTTCATTCTCCAAGTGCTGGTCTGAGCTTCCTTATGCTGGAGACCTGATTTTGGCTGGGGTTAGGTGGCTGCAGGGTCCCCCATTAGGGCATGTGCAGCAGGAAGGGACAGGGCGGCCCTGGAGAGGTGCTGGTTCAGTGCCTGGCACCACGGGGAGCTCCAGCTGCTACAGCAGGACTGTGGGACAGAGTATGGGTCACCTGGACACACCACAACTCCTCAAGGCTGCATTTAGGAGACAGAAAGCAAGCTGGAGAAACTTGCTCCTCAGAAATAATGAAGACAAATGCATCTTCACTGCTGGATTTCTTCTGCATTTCCTTTCAATGAGACAGAATTTGAACAAGTACTCATCCTCCCTGCAAGTTCCTAAAATTCTTTCCACATGCCTCCCCTTACCCTCCAGAGTTAGCCCCACCACTGTGTCCCATGACACAAAAACCTACCTTCACAAGTCCATAATTTTCAGATGCCCTTTTTTTGCATAAATGCCTGGAATTTGGGTTAAAAATTATGAGAATTAATAATTTTATTCCAAAAGCACTCCCCCTGCTGATGGACTCTGAGAGAACTGTACTATATATTTAAGTATATGATAAAATGTAGGAAAACATAAGAATGGTCACTGAACGAACCTTGATAACCTGTAAGAGAGATAAAATAAGACTGTGAAAAGGGACTGAATCCAAGAAAAAAGAGCAAAGGAAGGAAGATAGGAAGACTTGAATATGGAATAATCATACAAAGAATTTGCTAAGAGGTAAGAGAACTTTCTCACATTTCTCAGTTAGGAGAAAAAGGCATCTTTGCATTCAGTGCAGAACCACTCTGGCAGCTTAGGACCGTTCCAGCACATCCCTCGCTGTTGGAGTGAGGCATTCCCTGAGGTGGCAGTGCTTAGTGGAGGTTGCTGCATGGAAGGGCTCGGTGTGTGCTGAGGGAATTCAACGGGTATGAGCCTCAGGGATGGTGTCATGAATGCTGCCAGCTCCTAAAACCCTTCCCTGACTATTCAATTCGAGCAGTTTCTTCTTAGGCAGTCCATGTAAAACAATCCTGTAACACACTAATGGCTAAAAATGGGGGCCTGAGCAAGCATGCATGATGACAGCTCTGAAACGCAGAGAAAGGAGTGGAGAGCATGGGAGAGGTGTGGAAGGGGCCCTTACTGACAATCATGATAAATGTTTGTGGCTTTTCTTTCACACTTGGAAGTGTAACAAACACCAGGCTAAGCATTTGCAGGTAGGAATTTGGGCGATCTCTATTTAATGTTAAATTCTATGTGTAATACTATTGTGTGGCTTTATTATTACAATCTGTTTCTACCTCTCCCTCTCCTGGAGCCTACTCCCCCCAGCTCCCACTGCAGTCAGACATGGAAACCACGGATGACCTGTTTCTACTGACAACCTTCTCTCACATCTTTAGAAACAATCAAACATTTTTTAAAGGGCTGTACATATAGTTCTCATAGTATTGCTTAAAAATCTATCCATCTTTTATTTTCATAGGAACTGTTTTTCACAATATCCAGCAGTCTTTTCTGTTTGGTAACCTTTCCAAAAGATGGGGAAGTGTCACAATGATAAGCCATCAGAAAGAAAAAGAAAAATAAAAAAGAAAAAAAAATCAGGAAAAAAAAAATCAGAAATCTTTTCCATGGCGTTACCTAGATAATCCAGTCCACATGTAGCTCTGCATATGAGCAAGTGACCCCATGGACTGGAGCAGGTCTCCACACACATGTGTAAATCAAGGCAGCCTAGTTCTGTTTGCAGGATCTAAGTTCTGCTTCAATTCTGAGACAGAGTAAGATTCACATGGTTGTGATTCACATTGAATTTGAGCCTCAAATTTGAACATGCCAGCTTGTCATCAAGCTAGCTGCCTTTATTTTATTTTTGGCTTTTTCTTTGTCAGTGCAAGCTTCTTATATTTCAGACATATATATATTTTGCGAGGCAGCTCAGTCTGCTGAGCCAGGATCTTTCATCAAGGAAAGAAAAGTGCATTGCTTGATTCTTAGAGAAAGAAGAAAACATTGCTTGCTTTTTGGAATACATCCAAACTGTCTGTGACACCTTAAAATACCATACAAGTAGCGCAATTTGTCATAAATTAAACTATAAATGGGCTTTAAAGCAAACATAGTCTGATTAGCATGTGACCAAGTACAGCAATCAATACATATCCTGATACAATTCTACAGCTCTAGTGGTCTCCAAGGATTTTCCTGAATCTTCTGTGTTTAAAAAGAATAATAGATTCACTGTTTTGCAGCATAATTCTCATTTTTATTACAATATCCCTCCTAATTTTATCCTCAAATCTTCTGAAAGCCATGGTTTGATGCTTTTTCAGCTTTGTTCTTCAGATCTCCAGATGCAACAACCCCACCACCACAAAATAAATCCCCAATCCCAAATTTTGACTCTGTCATTAAGATATTAAACTAAGAAGCAAGCAATCAACTAATATTTTCTTATATGGAAGCCAAAATAGTTCATATATTTCCATAGTGATTGATGAGCAAAAAGAAAGATGGTTACTCTTTCCAGTTCTGCACCATGTCCACACTTTATCCTCTCATTACAGGCTGAAGGCCATGGCAGAGATTCCCATTTCAGACACCATGCATCACTGTCACGACTGTGTGGCTTGAGGACAAGGGTAGGATCACATTTGGACAATCAGATTAAGATTAGAAACTCGCTACCATCTCATGTCTGTGAAGACATGACCAGTAAAAGAAGCTGTATTTCTGCTCTTCTTCTCTATCACAGCCCTATGGAATTAAGCATCAATTAAGAGATGTGAACATCATGTGTGGCCTTGCTATATTCCAGAGTTCCAATCTGTGCTAGGAAAGCTTGCCCAGTTTCCTCCAGGTGGGGTTCTCTCCCCCAGATCCATATTGAACATCCAAGATTAGCCCTGGGGAAAACTTCATTAAATAGAAGCCATATTTTAGTATTAAACAGACATTTTTCTTCTTACAATAACTTTAAACTAGAGTGAAGAAAACTGAAAATTTCATCATGAAGTTGCAAACTGCTTTTCTGCAGAACTGCTTTTATTAAATTTGTCCATTTCTCACAATTACAGTAGAAATAAAGAAAAGACTGTGACTGCTATGCTTTATTTTATTTTACTTGAAATTTCATGAGCAGTTTTCATTATCACTAGCAGACAGAGAACTAAGAAGTTCTTAAGCTACTAATGTATGGGTGACCATGGAAAAACTGAAGAGACAAAAGCAGAATCTTGTCTCTGCATCTCCTAGTCAACAAAAATAATGCAGTAAGCACATATTAAAACAATAGCACTTTTCTAATTTAATAGTATCTATGTAAAATGTCATATGTGATCAGCATGCTTTGAACTATAAAATATCTTTATATGTTTAAAGGATAGAACCGTACAAGGTATTTCATGTAGGGTTTTATAGCATGCCAATATATATTTTAATACACGTGCCAGAGAATCAAAGAGATCTTTCGACTTCATACTATGTGATGTTTTCATTAGATACTTTTATAATGTGGTGGTGATTTTAGAATTTATCTCTCTATAGTATAGTCCATTGCCTGGCTCTTTTTCTCAACAGCTTCCTTATGGCTAGGTGATGGTTCAAAAACTTGGGATTACTTCCAAAAAGCATAAGCAGAAGAGAGTTGTTCTAACTGGAGACAATTTTGCTAAATAAAGAAGAATGTTTCTATAAATGTATATTAACTGTAGACATCCTTAATTTATTTCTTTTCAGATTAGTCTGCTTGTGTGTACTGGATACTGTAGAATACTGTACAAAATTCAGCCCTTTCATATGACAGTATTGAAATCAACACAATGGGATAATTGTGAAGAGTTTTCATCAAATTTTATGATCTTGAATTAAATAAAAACGACACTAGGATTAATCAAGCCCCTAATTAAATAATCCAAACTGCCTTTTGCTTTTCCCTTCCCTTCCCTTCCCTTCCCTTCCCTTCCCTTCCCTTCCCTTCCCTTCCCTTCCCTTCCCTTCCCGTGTAGAAGATGATGATGAAATATAAAGAGTACTTGAGCCCAGTACAGACAGAAGCCTGTCAGTTATGGCTGAGTGATCACTACATGATCACTACTTCCAATTGAAAAAAAAAAAAAAAAAAGCAAAGTAGAGCAGGATTTGAACAGAGGAAGAGTCAGCAAAATCAGAAACAACTCACAATTTCTAACCACAGCTGCCACCAGGGAAAATACCAACAACAAGTTTGTATTCCTTGGTTTGCTTTGTGTTTTGCTTTGGGAGCTTCACAGACACCAGACTTTGATTTTTCCTAACCAGGAGTAGGTATACATTGAGTTTTTTAAGCATATACTTAGGATGTTTATGGATACCACTTCTATTTCAAGTCAAAACAACACAGATCCTTCTCTGGTATGAAATGCTTGTTTCAGAGAAGAAATGCCAAGTAACACTGGTGATTTTCATGTCACATTTGGGATCTCTGCCACAGGTCAAACAGCTGTCAAATTTATTGGTGCTCCAAATCAACAGACAAGGCACACATTTTCACATCTGTTCAAACCACCAAACCAATTGGTTTGTCTTTTTTTTGCTTGCAGACTAAGGCTCAAAGTGAAGTTAAGGCTCTGTGCCTGAACCACATCAGAACTGTAAATGTTAAAAGCATATCTGATGGTAAACTGAGGAAAGACTTACAGGGATGAAAAAATGGGACACCATTTTGGCCAAGCTCTGCTTCAGAAAGAAGAAATCGAGGATATACAGCCTGGCATCTGGCCTAAATTATTTAATCTGTTACAAGGTAGACAGTTTTGGCATCTCTGTCTTTGATTGTTCCTTACAAGTTCATAATGCCTGGGTTACAGCTGTTCCTGGTAGGCTCTGGAAGCCCTTCCCTACAAGGAGGCCGTTCATCATTGTATCTCCAAGCAGCCTGGGGTCTCCAGCTTCAGCCATGGTGCTGCCCTTGGAGCAAAACAGAGAGTGTGCTGTTAACTATTCAACTCTTACCCAAATGAAACTCATATATTACAGTCTTAGGGTAAAAATAAAACAGAACAACACAGTTTTAATTGCTATTTCTACAATAAAATTGTGGCTTATTTATAAGTTGGGATTTTATTACCTACTGCAATTTATACCCACTTTATCTGGAAGTTCATGGTGGGTAACAAAGGACTGCTCACATTTTTTTTCTTGATTTTTTTCCATGAAAGCATAACTGCATCTTAAAATATGGTAAAGTAATTTATCAGTGAAATGAAAAAAGCTTACATGGAAGATTACATAAAATACATCTGTCTTTTCAAACCATTGAGATATATAAACAACTCATTAAAAACTGAAAAAGCCAAAGAAAAGGACAAAAGACCTTTTAATGAGAAGCTGTTTCGAACAGACATTTTTCTGCTTTTCAAAAGACAGGATGTTACATTGTTCCTAGGAAGATGATCTCAAATGATCAGGAAAAAATACCAAAAAATTCAGTGAGCACTGTCCCTAAGAGGGCTTATGCTAAAGCTTACAAAAAAAAATTGCAAGTGGAGATGTCATTATAAATAGAATCCAGGCTCTTATTTTTCCATTGCAATGAGTTTTCTTTAGTATCAAATGAAATTTTAAGATCACCTATGAATTTGGAACTGAACCCTTTACTGCCAAATCTGATTCCAATCCCTAAAAAATCTGTTTCTGTAATATGGCCAGCAATGCAGTAACTTCTAAAAGGTAGCCAGACATATTGGCAAAAAATATATATGTGGTTAATCAACTAAAACTATGTAGTAGTTTGGGAACAATCAATCAATTTCCAGAACCTTTAAGGCATGCAGTTGCTGTGAGGATATCCAAGAACAATAGTAATACTAATGGCTAATGTACACAGATGTTTTTGAGATGGTCTTTATTTTTATATTTTCGAGATGCTTCTGCACACTTTTAGGCTGTACTGCTAGACAAAAACAAACCCATCACAAATAACTTCCAGATAATAATACAAATATAGAGGGACAGTAGGTGTCACTTTGCACCATGGTAAAATAAGTGCTGTCATAAAGAGGTTTGTGTTCAACTGGTGGTGTTTTCTCAGTCTGTGCTTACCCACATAAAGGCTTAGATACTTAAAAAGGGACTTAGGCAAAAATGCAGAGAACTGCATGCAAAACTGGGATTCTGGAAACACTCTGAGTTAGTCCTTGAGGCATCATAGCTGGTAACTTGAAAGATGCTTAAGCAACTTGAAGACATTGTTCTGTCTATATGCAGAAAATGTCTCATTTTTAATAAACAAAGCTGAGCTGCTCACCTCCACCTTCACACTTCAGCCTGCTTGGCATCCAGGAACTCTGCTAAATTCCTTGAGGCACTCATTAAAATACATTGCACAAAGTCACCCCTAAAACATGGCGCTAAGGAACAGTAACCCATAAAACATAGTAGCACTTTCTGAAGTTCTTTAGAATAGCTGGGGGAGGATTTCAACCACTTTTATGCTCCCTTTATCCTGTAATACTGTGGTCTGAGCTCTGACCAAAGAGATGTGTGACCAAGGTTCACTTCCTGGCTATATCTCAGAGGATTTTAACTCCCATTTATCACTTCCTGACTCTTTATACATCAGGTTGCTGGCTTCCATGCTGTGAGAGGCTTGTGTATGTATATCACATTAAACTCTTCTTGGATAATATAGCAGACTCAGCGGAGGAGCCAAGAGATGGGCAGCAGCAGCATCCCTGTGAGGACAGTACCTGATTCACTGTGTGTTGCCCTGTAAATTATGGAATTGCCTTTAATCTCCTTAAAAACACTTTCAGAAATCTGTGATTAAAGTAGACATAATATCCCTGTCACATGACATGAAAGCCCAGATTTTTGCACTTAAACTACCGTAATCCTATTTAGGTCATCTGACAATGAAAAGTGTTTGGGTTCTACAGTTTTGCTTTCCCTGAAGAAACCAGCTGCTTTTCAACTCTAGAATTCTGATTCTGATGGAGGCTACTTGCTCCTTTGGCAACAAGCACTACAGAGATGGTCATTCCTTGAACTGGCATCATCTAGTTGTTTTGGGCTTTTTATTGGGATCAATGGGTACTGGATTGTGCCTAGCAGGCAGATGAACTGAAAATTACTGAAGTGTTTTTGTAAAATAATTTGTAAAAAATTGTGCCAAACACATAGTTTTAATTTTCTGCATAAATTTGACAAGTTGCATCATTGTTAATATGATGATTTTTAAAATCAGTTTAGGATATTTCCAAAGCTACTGTGGTCACCCAGATGAAGGTGGAAGATTGGGTTAAACTTTACTTGAGTATTTTGGAAACACAACTTTTATGGCATAGAACTTAATTATTCTTTCTCATGCTTTTTCTCTTGCCATAATTCCATTTGTTTCAGAGGTCACAGTTACAAATTTTAAAGATTTTCAGGTGATTTTGATTCATATTTCCTTGATAAACTTTAATAAAGCAGATCAGATTACTCTGCCCTATGAGTCAGTTAACTATGCTCCTATTTATTTGAGGAGCAGTTCTTTTTTCAGGTATGTAAAAACATTTTATAACCTCAAATATTTTTTTCTTTTCTCTTAAAGGTTAGCAGCAATTCTGTACTTGGAACATTTGTGATCCCAAATCATTAACAGAATCTGTGTCTAGACTAAATACTACATTTTAAAGTCAAGTATTTCAAAAACCAGCTACTCCTAAATTTACATACCCATAGGCTTAAATTTTAGGTGTTTGTTTCCACTGTAGCAGATGATGATGTCATTAGCACCTAAATCAGGACAGAAAAATGCCTGGTTTTAGGTGTTAGTGACATCATAACTAATTCAGGGAGCACATTGCACCCAGAACTTCTGGACCAGGCAAGAAAAAGAACTGATGTCAAAACACACTTACTGGCGTAAAAGATACTCATCTCTAAGACAAAAACTAACCAAGATCTCACAGTAGAGATCTTAAAAACTTTAAAAAAAAAGCTAAAAAAAAAAAAGATTTTGCTGTTCACACAGAATAGGGTTGAAAATATGTGTAAAACATGTGTTTTGGTGTTTTGAAGTGGTTTGCTTCTAACAATAGAACTGCACGCTCATCACTGGTCATGGGATAAATGTGGTTTGGGGGATCTGTGTCATGCCAAGACTCGAAGTATTTAATATGAGCTTTGTTTTGGAGCAATGGCAACAGCAAAAGTGAGCTGACATGCAGACAGTGGTGACTTCAGGCTTCTGAAAGCTACATGATCACTTAATATCCAATGCTTCAAAAAGTCCCGTGTGACATGAAAACATCGGACCCACTAACCAGCTGTGCGACTTTCCCAGACTCTCATCAGCAGATGTACCTTCATGAGCTCTGCTGGAGCCTAAAGGAGAGTAAACTCCCTTCCTGCACAAGTCTTTTGCAAATCTCAGTGGGCTATGCTTCATCTCTTTGCATAAACTGGCAAGTTTATGTCGGTTACTGGCTTTGTACCAAATCTCCTGGGAGGAAAAGCTCAAGGGCTGCTGGTGCCTACAACAGTTAGCTGTTAGTGTGCCAAGCAGCACAAGTACACAATTATTTTCCAAATGCAAAGTACATTTTGCACAGACTTAAATATTTTGTGGCTATGGATATAAATCCAAACGCTAAAGGATATATATTCCTTTAATAAACAATTAATATTGAATATAATAAATTAATTATTATATATATTCTCCGTATATTCACACACTTGCAGAGCCACCCATGTTATGTGCACATTTTTCCCCGTTCAGTTTTAATCTGTTGGGCCCCAGTTCCTACTTGTAATGGCAGATGATGTTCTACACAGACACAGAGCCCTCAAGAGTGTTTGACTTGTCTTAATCCAGCCTCATCTTTTCTCTCTAAGGCTCCCTGCCCCTCACCCATATGCCTTAGAACTCTGCAAAATACAGCCACATATACAAATAGACTAATGGAACAGACTAAGAAATTTAGGGTCATCTGAGACAACAAAACAAAGAGATCAAAGAGCTTTTGAGTGGCTCTGCTACTGTCCTGTGTCACTCCTTGAATGTAATGAAAGGAGCAAATGTTATATTGTTTTCCATGAGACTCACACTTTGCTTTACATTAAATTCATATTAAAATGGGACAATTGACAAGACCAGCAAAAGCAGGTCATCAGCACAGTCTGAACCTGCTTGCCTTGCTCCAGCAAATAGATACTATGATATTAACACACAGTAAAACCCCATTATTCCCCATACATGAAGTTCTTATAGGATTGGGTCTCCCAATGGAGACTCCAATGCTTCAAAACAAGTAAATAGTGAGGAGAGACCAGGAAGGAGAGAAAAAAGCATGATTGGAAAAAAGAGTGGCAATAACATCAGTTGTTGAAGCACCATTTATGTTCCTGATATAAGGTCTCACCCATCTGTCATTTCATTTAACAGCAGAAGGTGGGGGCAGCCCCTCCATGTCCAGTCCTGTAGTCTGCATATTTCTTTAACCTTTAAAATCACTTCCGCAATGTCTTTTAAACGGGGATTACCAACCTGGCAACAAACTATAAAAGTAAATGCGTTTACAATATGCCCTCTAGATAGCTTTACTGTCACGGAAATAGTTTTGCTGCGACCATGGGCTGCAGGAGCAAAAGGCTGACGAAATTACATGGTTTGCAATGATAAAATTCAGGTTTCAGCCAAACATTTTGCTTCTAATCTACAGCCATCTCAGCTGTGAAGTGCTTATTAAGTTCCTTTTGTGACCACAGGACCTGCAGTTTGTAAATGCTGCAGGTGTGAAGGCATTGTGTGGCACTTTTAGGTTAGTGAAAGAAGATTGTTATTCATGGGTGAAATATTCCATTTATTCAGTGGAAGAGGAGTAATGTGTGTGGGGGTGGAGAGTGCAAAGCTGATGATAGAAAGACATAAATAGAAACAGACTTCTACAGAGCACCTCAGCCATTCTATTGTATTCCACTGCTTCAAGCATTTAAGTCTCCCCACAATGGCCAAGTACTGGGAGTTTTCCTCTAATGACACAAGCTTGCTGTGTCTCCTGCCACTAAACTATTTTTTAAAGTTTACTTAACCTTATTAATTGTTATGGAGTAACGGTGATGGTGTCAGACCACACCAAAGCAGTGGCTTCCATATCTTATCCTACATCTTTTATGGAGTTGAGTGTGATTAGATCGTCAACAGCTCTCATTCACATAGGAATAAATCCTCAGAAAGTTGTGATTGAGAGTAAGCTTCATAAATACAGTATTATTTTAGAGTTATATACTCAGAGATTGGTGGAGGACTTCCAATGGACAAGTGTATTTTTCTGCTTTCAATGAGATCCTGACAGTGTCTCGGATATATCAGTACAGGGTTGTTCAGATAGAATATATGAACGTTTACTCAACTTTTTGTCAGGCCAGCAATTTAAAAAATACATTACATGTAGATATAATACATGTAGCAAAGGGCAGAACACTGAAAAGTGGTTTTTAAGAACTACACTTAATCCCTCATTTCTCTATTTTATTTTCTAATTTGGCTACAGGCATGTAGGAGTCTGAATTTTTCAGCTCCAAGTAATGCTGCATTTTTAAGCCAAATGGGGACAGGGGAAGCAAAACACATGGGTTGTAATGCTGGCTGACATACTGAAGTATTGATGAACCCCACCAAAAAAAAAAAAAAAAAAAAGCAAGAATATATTGGTGTAGGTATAGACAAATATCTAACATGACTTAAGTTCCAAGACATTTTTTTCTTTAAAGAGAAGTTCAGAAAACTGACCTGAAGCGGGTTAACATTGAAACCTCTCCAAACTCAGTAACACAGCAGATTCCCTTGCTTACATTTCTTCTACATTACTGGCAGTTGCTGAGTAGACAGCAATATTTCTTATTACTAACATTAAATGGAGAATATTCAATCCCTGTGAAGCTAAGAGAAACTTAAGTGACATCTGAATTCACCTAGCATTCAGATTAAAGGGGGGTTGTCTCAGTCAGGGCACCAGCTTATTTTCTGCTAGATCATGAAATCTTTACAATTGTCAGAGCCTCAACACCTCATTCACAAGACACGGACACGATTCAGTACTGACTCAAGGAGACTAATACCTCCCCTCCAATTACCAGTTACATCTCCCTGCACCATTTACAAGACCCTAAGCATTGGTGGGAGCAAATACCGACCAGCTAGCAAGATTCCAGCAAATCACCCACAACAGTGCTAAAGCTGAAAGCTAATAGTTATAGCAACAGGAAAAACAATGGCATATATTCATCTGGTTCTTTAGCAAAGGGTGGGTTTTTTTTAGCATTTAAATATATAACAGTACATTACAGGCCTGAATCAAAAGACAAGTGGAAGAGAATTTTGAACCCGCATTTCTTGCAGACACACATTACTTCAGGCATTTGAAGAAAGTGTTGAACAGCTTCCCCACCCACTTTCTCAAAGTGGAGGAGAAATTGCTCTCAAATGTTGGTTATAAACTTGTAATCTGAACTCCAGCCACTCGGCAGGGCTGCAGAAGAATTTACGATGTGCTAAATATTTCCTTTGTTCTTCCCAGTGGTAGCCTGCTGTAGCAATTAGAAAGCAACTGACTGCACATGTAAACTGTGGCTCTTTTCTAAAGAATTGTTGATAATTGTTAAAAGCCTTCCTAAGCAGGACTTGCTCTCCTAATACTGCAATACTTTAAGTGTGTCTATGTTAATGCTCTGTATGATTTTTTTCTCATCTCCTAATCTTAGTCATGTTCTCTAGGTACCTTACTACTGGGACAGAAAGCAGACACAACTGTCGACCATTGCTATAATTTAGCCATTACTAACTGGGTTCCTAAATCCCTCTGTCCTTATTGGGCACCTACGTAGTTTCCACAGGAACGATGCGTTCATGTAAATGATCCAAACCACTACAATAAAATTTGTTTCCATTGCTGCGTGAATATAATACAAAATAAAATGCAATTCTTCTTGATTCCAACAAAGAAAGCAGTGTCCTAAGCCAGCCTGTTGCATGCTGAGAGCACAGGATATCAAACCCCATGGTGGCAAATTTGATGTAAGCTTGCTATGAAGGAAATTGCAAAGAAATGTGCCTTGGAAAGACTGCAGGTTTTGCAAATAGGAAAGATGACTTTAGGAGATATCCCCCCACCATTATCCATTGCCTTAGCCATACCTACAGACAAGGTAATAAGAAGGATAAAGTAGACAAACTGATACAGCTGCCACAGCAGGAACACAGGTCTCGCTGAAGGTGGAGTCCACTAGTGAGAAGATAATAAACAAATGCACTAAGCAGGGACACCACTGCTCTCCTGGGAGTGAAAGCTCACAGTGAGGAATATGTTAGTTCTGCTGGGAGCAGCTTTAGCAAGTCTTTTGCTGTCGGTCACCTCCTGCCCACAGCTTGGTATGCAGGTGCTGGCCAGGAGCCGAGGGCAGCCCCACAACCTTGCTGCCTGTGCTGCCTCTGCAAAAGAGGTTGAGAGTAGAGAGGAAGCCAGAGAGAAAGCTTCCTCTGCGTGCCAGCAGCAGGATCCATGGGATTTGGCCTTGGAATTCCTGTGGAGTCTTAACCACTACATCAAAGCCAGCTCCTTGGCATTTGTGTGCTATTGCTTAGCCCCCTGGCTTTCCTAATGCTAGGGAGGGTGTACCATATTTTCCCTCTGAAGCCTGAGGGAAACACAGTTCCCTAGTCAAAAAGCAGGCAACATCCATTGAAAAGACAGCAAAATCCTACCTCTGGCAGGTGACCTTCAATGTAAACCACTGGATATAGAAGTTTAAAGCAAGCTTTCACATACAGGCTTTGATTAGAGCACATGCGCCTCTGTGGCGGCATTCACCGTGTTGCACCACCTGGCAGTGTCTGGAATCAAGTTATTTATAGTCTATACAATGAGAAGTCAAATGAGTTGGATGGTTCAGAGTTTTGGTAATGAGATACAGAGATTTCTGTTTTGGGCTTGCTGGGTCAGACTCAGGCTGGACTGGTGTTAAGCAGTGAAAGTCATTGGCATCTACTTGCCTCTCAGCAATACGAGTGAAATGGTCTTTGTTTGGGCACCTTTCCTTTGAACGCTCTGCAGACAAATCAAGGAGGAAGGCAGACTGAATACTCTCTTTCTTCCCTAGATTAGACCCTTACCAGGTAGAGCAAAGATGCTCCACAGCCAGTGCTTTAACACCTTCCTAAGAATGTGGTGAGATATGTTTTCCAGAGCAGATCCAAACTCCTTGTGCTGAAGTTGGCGAAATGAATCCCAGCTTGTGCTACTGGCTCCTACATGAGTACATTTTAAATGTAAGCATGAATGAAGAGACTCTCCAGACAGCACTCACAGCTATATCCATCTGCCCCAAGGACAAGTCAAGCTTTTACTCTGTGCTGTCACATTGGCTGTGGTATTTCAAACACAGCCCTGTCATCAATTCTTTCATTAAAGACAACAATCAGTTTACTTCTTCAAATGGCCAGCTTCTCATCCCTGTTATGAACTTTTATTACTTTGGATTTTTAGGGCAAATTAATAACCTCTAAGTTCAAATCATCCCCTGTGCCCATGTGAGTGCTGAATATGGTTGTGGTTAGTTCTCACAGGACTAAAAGGCTCATCATCCTGACACTCTAGACTCATAAGATGCCTTGAAGCATAACCCATCCCCAGCTGCCTGTTACAGGGAGAGCCCTGATGATCCCATCTTTTTACAATTCTAGTAGTGATATGAACAAAAACTCAGTATTTCCCTCCTTTTGTGTCATCAGCCAAATATTGGTATATGTGTCTTGGATTGCTTTTAAGATTCAGTTTTCTCATATATAAAAAATAAAGATACACCAGGTGATAGGAAGAAATCAGAACAAGGAACAAAATTCAGTGGGAGTTGAAGAGAAAGGTAACACTTAGAGGCTATGTTCACAAAGACTGCAATCAACACATGGAACCAAGGGGACCTATATGATATTCTTAGTGCTCATTTATTACCTATTTCTTGGAGCTGTATGCTTCAGTCTTAGCTTTAAATTGCAAGAGCACTGACATCACATGTATTCCCTCACTTTTTTTTTTTTTCTTGCTTTGACCTACTGAGAGGAACACTTTTCTGCAGGCTCTGCCAGTGTAAGAGGATATCACTTGTCTCCTGGACTCTAAGTTTCCATCAAACTGCAGTTGTAAATCTAAGCACTAAATTGATTAATTTTTAGCACTATGTGTTAAAGCAGAGCCAACAAGGCCAAAATACGATTAACTCATTAGGTACCACAGACATTGCAATAATCCTTGCTGCAAAGAGCTTCTAATTTAAACAGATAAGATAGACCACAGGTGTAAAGGAAAACAGAGGCAAAGTGAACAAGATAACTTATCTAAATTCTAGAAAGAGCTCTGAATAACACAATAACATTTGATGATACATCACCAAAAAATCTAAATGAGATCCTACATTTTGGCTCTTTTTTAGCAGAACTGCATGAAGATGTTTGAAAGACATTGTTAGTATTTCCTCTTATAAATGGATTGTCAATGTCACAGCATTTAGTAGTCTCTTACCCAAGAATTTTAAACAACTACCATTTAGTGCAACCTCCTCATTCTCCAATGATTGGATAAATACTGCTCTCAATTTACATACTGAAGCCTAGAAAGTCAGGAGACTGGCTTAACATTCTTGTAGAGAATTCAAGCCAAGGCAAGATTCCAGGAGCAACATATGTGGTTTTGCCTACTCAGTAGGTGACATTACTTTGCATTCTACTGACCCATTTTGTAGTTATTCAGTGTTGGGGTCATCACATTCAAGACTTAAAGCATGTTGTTTTGGGCTCAGAGGTGTAGGAAAACTGGATGGAGACAGAGGAGGAATAAGCCACTGTCTTTCACATGAAAGACAGAGCTGTGGAAAGTGGCAGAGAAAGCACAGGTTAATAGGACAGCAATGAGTTAACGACTTGTGCAATGAAAGAAAAACCTTCCTCATTAGTTTTTTGAGGTAGCTCTGATAAAACATGATCATATAATTTATTTTTACCCCAGTGATCACTGCATTTAGAACATTAGCAAGAAGCACTACAACAATGAAATTAAAGTTATCAAAGTGCTGTTAAATTTCATCCACTTGAACATCAGCTAGAGTCATAGTAACTTGTGCCAACAGCCTCTGATTATTTTTATACTTTGTTTGACAGACACTTCTGGAAATGTCTTCTTGTTTTACGTCGTCAGCAGAGCTCTCAGGCTAAGTTCCTTACGTATCTCTCAATGCTGTTAAGCTGATTGGCATTTACTTGTACCCCCTCACTGTAAGAATCATGGAGTCAGACTTGGAAAGAACCATCTCCTTTTTTTTCTTTATTTTGTTTTGAACAGAACAGCTGCCCTCCAAACTTAAGCCCATCTGGTCTTACTTGAAAAATGAAGGGGCAAAAATTAAAATCAGCTCTCACTAATTGGAGGAAAGTTGTGCATAAACAATTGAAAGGTCTTTTCATACTTATGTCCTGACATTTCCACAAAAAGCTTAATTGCTTGCATGGGCCTAAAGGGTTATGTTCTTTTTTTAAGTTGCATATGCTCTCTGCCAAATACTAGCTTGGACATGCTGTGAGTGATTTTTGGATCACCAGCAGCTCTTGCTATTTTAGGCTCTGTCACAGCTTGAAATTGTAATTAATTTTGAGGATCCTGACAATCATAATTATGACTGTCCTGGTTTCTGATAAGGCTCACTTTGCCTTTTTTTTGTAGTCAATCATTGGGTTTAGCATTGGGAAAAAATGTAATACTGCAGAGTTTCATGCTGCAATAAATTTTCAATTTAAAAATTAAACACCTGCTGTAGAGTTGGGCAGGAAACATGGTTCTTGTACCATGAAACTTGTAAAGTTTTCATAAATGTTCCTGTCATGAATTCAAGATTCTCTGAAGCTCTATTCATAATATCAGGTAAAGGAAAAGCCAATCAAAAGTGACTTGTCATTGCAGTTTTGGTTATGCTTAAGATGCATAAAAGAGACAATTACAGGTGGAACCATCTATGTTTTTGTAAAAAGTAAACACTAACTTGAGCAGAGTTGTTAGTAAATGACTTTCTCTGTTCCTGATTAAGTTGCTTCTTGCTATTCTGGGGTTTCTATCACTCTCTTTCCATCATATCCTTCAGTTTCTCTCTAGTTTTGATTAGGAAATCAAGTTTTGGACTGGAGAGATTCCCCAAAATATTATACTGAACTGGTGTCCCAATTGAGAGTTTCCATTCCCCTGAAAATTTTCCTGTGGGATAAAAAAATATAAAGTTTTCAAAGTTTCTTATTTGTTCTCTGAAACTTAAAAGCCATTATGGTCTTTTATGACAGGTAAAAAGTCATGATGCTTACAACTTCCAGTATGGCTTACATTTTGACTTCTCATCACTGTCAATTTGTAATAGCAATAATGGCAGGACTAGTTTTCCTTTCAGTTTTTTAGAGACATTGAACTAAAAATTCACTGGAGTTGGGTAGTGAAACAAGTATAAAGTGAAAAGAAAGTATTTGCGGGACCTTTGGATTCACTTCTGATGGCCCTGGGAAATAATACTGTCCCTCAGCTGTTCTGTGGCCCTTGAAGAGAGAAAAAGTAGATTGCATTTGCCTAACTGCTTAACTAAGGACATGCGTCACGCTGTAGTCACTGTTTTCTGAGATTTATCCTCCCTCTTTAGCAGCTCCCATTAATAGCAGAAGGAATGACACAGTTACAGAAGGGAGGATGTCCCTCCTGAAAGAATACTGTTGTGTGTTATTTGAAATACAACACTCAAGGCCAGCTTGTACCTTGCAGGTTTTGGCTGACTTAGGATACTGCAGGGCCTCAATGTAAGTAAGGAAGCAGCTCAAGGAGCTTCCTAGGGTATGTACTCCTAGCCTGAGATGACACCTGGTTAAGGAATGAAGACAAGCAGTTCTGTGCAATCCCCTGCCTGTGAGAGCAGACAGTTTGGCTGCCCTGGAGTTCAAGAAAGAGAGAAAAGCAATATCTACCTTCTTGTCTGATCATGGGGCATCTCTTCTATCACTGGGATCAAAGGAACATGTGCTGTTCTATGTTTCTCCAGCACAGCAATAGCTTTAACAAAATCCTCTTGTTTTCCCTTGAGAAAGAGTTAATCCTTTGGACACAAAATATAGGTCTGCTTTCCTATTTGTATCACATTCAAACAGTTCTTCCAGGAACCCTAAGCCCTAAAAATCATGCACATTTGAAAGGATTATTTAAAATTTTTTTTAACAAATAATGTGAGTTTCCGGCTCTTCTTTCTTCACCAAGAGTCTTCTGGTGTAATCTAAGTAGATACTAAATGCTGGGGGAAAAACAATCTCAGAAACAAGTCAGCAATGAAAAGATCTCATTACTTGTTAGGGCTTCTAAAGGAACTCCATGCTTTTGTTTGAATCCAGATTTTTCAATGCCCAGAACTAGTAAACCTGGTTAAATATTTACTAAACAGACCTATTGCATTCACAGCTCTCCTCATTTTATTCAGAATGGGTCGGGGAGCTTGGAACTTACCATTTTTATTCAGAGAAAAACTCAGATCTGAACATGCCTAGCTTTCAGGTCTAAGCATAGATGTGAGAAATTAATGGGTGATGTCATAGATCCACTTCAGAGCCACAGCCATGAAGAGCCTGTCTGTCAGAGAGATTTTTAACCTCCTTCTCAGTTTTTGCCTAATCCTATTTAAACCTTCTGTTTTAAAATTTCTAAATAGACAAAAATCTGCTCTTGCATATGCCCAGAAACCTTTTTTTACAGGACTAAGCAGGTTGATAATTTTCTCATTCTTGAAGCTCAATGGGCTTTGCAAATTAGTCATAGCCTCACTGAGCTCTCAAATGAGATTTGCTCTCATAGCCAGTTCTTTAATACCCTTCAATATTCAAGCCCAGCAAAACTATGACCACCAAAGAAATGGTTACAATATTTATGCAACTTTGGTTCTATCCTTCATCTGCCTTTTTCATACACAAGGCTACTGGCTGTCCTGGAATATGAATTCCCTCATCTTAAAACAACTCCAGGCTTTTGAATGAAGCCATCACTAGTAGCAATACTGGAAACCGGGGTTTCTTTTCTTATCTCAGGTGGCCTGCCAACATGTCTGATTGTACTCAAACTTTTCCTTTACTTAGGCCAGTATATTAAAATATCTATTCTTCTCTCCCAGTGTAGCCTCTAAACTGGCTGTTGTAACATTTTCTTGAGGATGGAAAAGAAGATACCGAACCCAGAGTGGGAAGTGCTGTAGCTACTGGATGACTAATGACAAAGAAGGAATGAGATGCATGATAGTCATCAGCTCTAAGACTGTACTTATTAAAAAGCCTCCTAAGATATTTCTCTTTATTTCACCTATAATTTTTACAGTGTGTACTTGGTTAATGAACAAGATAGCGAAGTTTCACAGAGATACTTCAACGTCAGCTTCTGGGTGTTTGTCCTTTCATCTCTTCCTCTTCACAGCCATCCATTCAGTGCAAATGTTCCATCGGGACTGTCACTTCACTCTGTTTTATTTTGATTTCAGCCTCAAACTATTGCACTGCAGAAAGATTAATACACATTCTGAAATATCTGAGAAGCTTCTGGTGTGCTAAATATCACACACTGTGGATCTTCTTTGCATGTGTGTTTTGTCAAGTCTGCAGATTCTGCTGCATGCCGCCTCTGAATGTGACTGTGCAAAGCCTTTGGGGGCACCTCACCTGTAACAGCAAGAGATGCAAAAAAGAAGCACAGCTACATAAGCACAGCTCTGACGGCAAACATCCTGTTTCTTGCTCTTTCCCATATATTTCCAGATTGAGGGATTCCTGAAACAAGGAGCACCATCAGCTCCTCCTGTGAAGTCAGGAAGGAATAAACAACTAATCCTTGGTTGTTGAAAAAAGAAAGAAGAGAAGATACCTTTTCCAGATGCCTCAGTCCTGGAGGGGACACTACCAATCCTGTTGCTCTGCAGCCAGGGTAAAGCATCTGTGCCCTAGAAAGCACTGACACCTTTGTAACACCATGGTCCCTGCTCAGTGTGACACCTGCTGTGAATTCCTCCAGGCACTGAAGCAGGCGGGCACTGCCATGGAAAGAATTACAAGGCCAAAGTTTCTTTTTATGCTTTGGCCCTAGGATGCTTGAGATTAGGCAGAGCACCCCCCTGTGTTGCCAAGGAGCCCTTAGCAGGCTTAGCCTTTAGAGTACAATTTCCCTCCAGATGTAAATGTGTAATAGGCGACTTAGGAGGTAACCACTTAATTGTCCTTTAGCTAGTAACCCTCTGTCCTGGTCATTAAAACATTTTATATACTGCTCAGAGTATGTACATTGTAGTAGCAATTATACTGAAATAGATAAAATAAAACAGACTGATAAACTTGATTGTTTGTTTTCCCTTACTTTTCTTTCCAGACCTACTATAATTGTTTGCAATAACAGAAAGAGTAGCAATAATGCTGGTTAACAGGGTTGTTTTTAAGGCATGGAGTGAATTCTGCTGAAAGCTCACTACTGAATTCCCATATATCCTGAGACAAGGCTCCCAGTGTTTCTGCTCCCTTTTTGTAAAGGGAGAAGAACACTCAATTTTCTACCTATTTTACATGTGCCTTGTCCCCTGAGAGGTATTGCGATGGGGATTAATCTTCAGATCTGCCATGAAAATTTTCTTTGGAACATTCTCTGATTGTTGAGAGTTCTTTTTGGGCCCAGAACTTCACTTTACATTGCAGAACTTCAATTTACATTGCAGTACTTCAATTTACATTGCAGTACTTCATTGTGGTTGCATCGCATGTCTAAAATCCACGTGGTACAAACCCAGATGCAAAGTCTTCCCTCCTCTATAGAAAGAGTCTGGTTGGTATATACTAGACCCAGTAATTGGCTATCATTTCAATCTAAATTATGCTCAGTCTACTTGGAAAGTTGTGGAGAAATGCTAGCTGAGTAACTGACATAAAAGCACTAAAAAAGGCACCCTATTTACTTAAATAAGTTTAATAAGATAAAGTGGTGCCTCAAATAAAATGAAACAAAACAAAACCCCTCAGGGGAATTAAATTTTTCATTCTCACAGAAATCTAACCATTCACTAAAATATCAAATTATTACTATTATCATCCATATTATCATAAATGCATAAGATTTACAGACTTTAAATCTAAAAGGGAAACTGATGATTGATGACCCCAAAAGGACATAAATGATATAATTACACGTAGCTGTAATTCATGAGCAAAATAACGCTTTTCACTATAGCATCAAGACTTGTTTAGAAAGATACAAAGAGATGGTGCAGGTTTTTCAGGGAGTTCGTTCCAGTGACAAACATCCCTTACATATATAAATATATGGGTTTCAACTTAAATAAGTTGAAATTTTACACACTGGTTCTTCCTAATTCTTTTTCCTACCACATGGAGTAGGTATCTAGTACTTCTCTTTAGTCTGAACGCCACCAAACATCACTAAACACCAACAACATGAAGCACACCACCACTGGTCTCCAAAAATGCTTAAAACCAACCAGATTTTCTGATGTGCTCCTGGAAGGAGATCTTATTCCACCTAGTTCAGACTGTGCCAAAGTCCAAGGTTCCTGCAGGAAATGCCTTGCATGAAGTCAAGGACAACTAAAGAGTTCTAAGATTTGAAAAGCAAGTAATCAGGAGGGTCAAAAAGCCACAACTAAATAGGAATTAATATATTGAATTTATGAATGAGAAAAGATAGAGATTAGAAAATAATTGCAAAAGAGCCTGTGAAATCATTATTCAGCTCCATTATCCATTTATTTGCAAAGAAATAAATGGTGTTACCCTTACTAACTAAAATTGGTCAAGTACCCTTGAATATTTGTAAAGAAAATGAGAAACTTATTCCTAACTTCAAGCTGACACCAGAAGGCATCTAGTTTGTTCTGTGAAGAGGGATCAATTACATGTTTATTTATAGCCTGTGAACCAGGATGACAAAATGTGGGCCCATAACTCGGATGGGCTCCCAACGCTTGCTGTTGGGGCATTGCGCAACAGCCTCATGGAGCATGTGGTCGCCCTGCTTTTCAGGGTAAGAATGCAACTGCTCCTCTGTGGCTGCCCCAAACAGCAAAGGTGCCCAAGCAAGCCTGGCATAACGGAGCACTTCAACATCTCTCATCTTCTGAGAGCTAAAGTTGAAGGTCTAACTCTGCAATTATTTTATTTTATAAACATGATACTTATATTCAGTTAGCCTTTTAAACTGACCCTCTTTTCTTTTAATTTGATTTAGTTTCCTTCCAATACAGATTTTTTTTGTTGGGTTGTATAACAGCTTCTACTTTTCGAATCATCTGTATATCATGTAGTCACAGAGCAACATGAGAGAATCCCTCCAGCTTCAAGACCCATGTTCCTGACACTCCCATTTGTCTTCCAGCTATTATTTGTTTTCTATTTGGACTTAGGAAATAGAGTCCTGGTAAAAGATTAAAGGCTGTGCCATAGTAGAGACACATTGCCTAGATGAGACACTATACTTAGAGAGGTTTTGATAAAGATAAATTCCAAAACAGCATCATGGGTCCTCCCTTTCATTTGATGCGACAAGGAGTACCTGAAGAATCCCCACGTGAAGCTTGTTTCTAACACCACCTGATGCTGCCTTACTCCTGCCTACACTTTTGTCATGTCTTTGATCTTGGAAGCAGAATCAGGGCTCCAACACTATAACATTAATCAGTGGCCTTACTAATGCTACTATTTTTCAAAGGAAGAAATGTTTGAGATGTCACTGCATGTGTAAAGGAACACTGTTTCACTGAGCCATTTTTTTTCTAGCTGAATGAGGAGCAAACTTATTTTGCAAGCCTCACATCAGCAAAAGCCACATCTTGAGAATTACCAAAATCATAGAATCAGAGAATCACCAAAGTTGAAAGAGTCCTTTAAGATCATCCAGTCCAACAGTCAACCCAGCACTGCCACTGTAACTTCTAAACCACTAAACCACATCACCCAGAGACTGAACCAGATACCTCTAAAGCACCTCCAAGCAGACAATCTATTCCAGTGTCTGACCACTCTAACAGTGAAAATTTCTTTCCTAGTATCTAATCTGAACCTCCACTGTCTAAGGCCATTTCCTCTGGTCCTCTGGCTGCAGACACAGCAGGAGAGACTGGCCTCCACCTCACTGCAAACTCTTTTCAGGGAGTTGTAGAGAGTGATGAGGTCCCCTCTGACCTTCCTCTTCTTGAGACTAAAAAAATCCAGTTCCCTTAGCTCTCCTCATAACACATGTGTTCTAGACCCTTCACAAGCCATGTTGCCCTTTGCAGGAATAGATCCTGCAAAGGTAGGTAGCTCATGTTTGGATTGTGTCAGGAGCATATTTGTGGAGAAAATCATAGTATCCCTAGGACTTCTTATTTTCCAGCAGCTTCCTGAAAACCAGTAGTTTCAAAATCATTTGTTCATACTGAAAATTCAGTAGATGCAAATTAACGTGGGGAAGAGACATCAAAGAGTTCCGTTAGCATGAGCTGCCTCTGCTTTGTGATGAACGTGCTGTTACAGGCCTGTACAGCCCTCCAGTCAGACTGGACCACTGTGGCTGCAGTTCATTATTTTCCTAAATATTTCTGTGCCTAAAATAGTTGAAGAAGCTTCCTGACAGGCTCTGGTTTTGTTAGTTGGAGGAAAGTATTCAAAAATTATGATGGGACTTAATTTTTAAAGAAAGAGGCAAGGAAAGAGCACATAGATATTTCTTCTTAAATAAGAAGTGGGCAGATTGTGTGATGGGTCCCAGCCAGGTCCTTAATAAAAAGGATGATGTCTGTGTTCCCCAGAGGGCTCATGACGCCACTTTGGAGTTTGCACTCAGCAAGAAGCAGCTCATATTGCACACCGCATGACACTGGAACAGGACTAACAAACATCAGGAAGTCCCCAACGGCTGCGAATTTGGCAGTGCTGTCTGAACTGGCCCAGTGCAGCGTTCATGGGCGTTGGGAGCCTACTTGGACCCAGTTTCAAACAGATAGCAGAACCCTGCTTTTTTATTTAAGGCACCTCACTGTTTCAAAGAACGTGGAAACTGAAATAACACAGGTTGCCTCCGAAGGCCAAGGTGCACCAGCTAAATCATAGGGAGCTGAAACTTGTACAAAGACTGTCTGGTTTAAATAAGACCATTAACATTCCTCACTAGCATTCATATACATGCATTCATATTAAAATTCTAATAAAAATATTCAAACCACATCTGGGAACTAGTATTCTAGGTCTGCAGCACTATTGTAAATTTGCAGCTAAGCCACTGACTTCTCAAAAAGAGTTTCTAATGGAAATGTTGACAAGCCATTAGCTAAGTACAGTGGTGAGAATGGCACTGACCATGAGACAGTTTAACAAATAATAAAATACTAGTAAACAGATGAGGCTTTAAGCCTATTCATTAGGCTCACTTTCTGATGACTTAAAACAGACTGCTTATTTCTTGTCCATAAACACCCCCAGGAAGTGGAAATCTGTCATGGATAGGGGTGGTGTGACAAAGTTTGTTTAGTTCTAGAATACAGTAGTCAGAAATATGCAAGAAACCACATATGGTGACATAGCGCCCTTAAGTCTGTAAAGTTGGAGGGAAATTTTCTGGTTAAAAATTCTGATATGTTATAATAGCGTGTGTTGTCCTACTAAAAATTAGATATCTGTGGGACTAGCTTAGAACAATGGGACTGCTAAGAATATCATTGCTAAAAAGTGAAGCCATTGTCTGAAACAGTCTCCGGCTGGAGGGTTGTGTGGTGGGAAAATATTTTAACGGGGTTTCCTATTAGTGTGATTGTTTTCAAGACGTAACACTCGTACTGGAACACAGTGGAATGTTCACCATGTGCGTCTCTCTAATAGATGGTAAGTACTTCATGGTGATTTTGTTTTTAAAACCCCCTCTTTCTGATTTTTGCTCCATAAATTCATGGGCTAACACAGCATGTGCTTTCATGATATATTTACACTAGAGAAGCAAATGTTAGAGAGCTGGATGAGCAGATCTGTGGAAAAAAGAGGAAGCCTCAGAGCTTAACATATATACTAAGACAAAGGACTGCATGGTATACTCATGGGATCCAAAGCCAAGCCTATCCCTGCCAACAGTTTTCAGCCAAAACATCTTGGCCTGCAAATCCCGACAATTTGCAACTACTCACGCAGAAAATATTTGCAGTACAGTTCTGCATGCAGATAAAATGTAGGCAAAATCTGGCAAAAGTAGGAGGTGAAAAGAAGTTAACTGGCACATTTTTATTAGTTCCATTCTTCTGCCACTTGCCTATTGTTCATAGTATATAAGCTTGTAGCAAACATGTTCCACTAATAAGTTTATTTATACAGCAGTATGTTCAAACCCCATTTTATATATGGAGTGGATTTTTATATAGATGGTGGATTTCTCTGCAATATAACAAATATATGTTATGATTTTGTAGTTTTGGTGTTAATGAATGCTAAGATATTTCCATGCTACAATACTTCATTTATGCCTAAGGCTTCTTACACACTTATACTTTTTCCAGCTGTGTTAAAATAGTTTTTCCTTGAATATAAATGGCAGAACTGACGGTTGACTCTGTGGTGATCTTAGGTTAAGCTGGTACCCACTTTTACCACTTGTTCTTACAAAACCAGTAGCTTCTGTGGACTATCTTAAGTACCCTTCCAAGACTGGTGAAGTGGAGATCCTTTTTGCTAAGGAGATCTTTCTCAAAGAGATCTCCTTTGGGATGGCAAAACTGAGCAGTTGCATCCTCTTTTCTGAACACTGGTCTTCTAAGTGGTCTGCCTCCACTTCTCCTGCCGTGGAAGTATATTTAAGACAGCCCACAATAATGATGGACTTGTAGTTGTCTCTTACTATTCAGATTATGAACACAAACAAAGGAGGATGAAACCCCTCAGTTCACCATTATGCAAATGCCAAGTGTACAGCAGCTCTGCGCTTCTTTGGAGAACACAGAATTTATGCTGGGATCTCTGTGATTATAACCTGTGTTCTACAGAAACAAACCTAGATTGCAGAAATGATTAATGCAGATGTTTTGCTACAGTTGTATCTTTAGTTGCACTTTCCTTCGATTTCACTATTCATGTAATTTATGGAGGGATCTATGTTAACTAGATTGCACAGTATTTGCACGGTACATATGCTGATGCATCAATAGCATGGCACTTCACAAGTGTAAATTACAGTATCTTGGCCTAGCCAGCATATACATAATTTAGTTTTGCTTTCTCTAAGTTCATGCTGAGTGAAATTCTGATGCAGCAGAAGTCAATGATAATTCTGCTTTTGATTTTTATTAAGTGGCCCAGGACCTCCTATCCTGTGTTTCTGGTGAGGTTTTGATTTCTTTCTTCAGAGCTGCTATGTTACACTAATTCCTTTTCTTGGATGATTGCTGATAAGTGGTTCTTGCTTTAGTTGTTTAATTTCTAAGTATTATGAATCATGTGCAGGGTGGAAAAACCCATTGTTTCAGGTATTAGTTTCTTCCATAAATTCAGGTTTCATCACTATTAGGAAAACTTGAAAAATAAGAGTTTTGTGAGATGTTTCTAGATTTCCTTCTCTGCTAGGACATCCTATTCACCTTCTGCAAGCACATGCTAATGAAATTGCCAAACATCTTCTCCAGCACTTGTATTCATAATTTCAGTGTTTTTTTACAATGTGAAATCAATCTCCTTTCACAACTCAAAGCAGTTTCAGACTTGTTTATTAGAAAGAGAGAGAAGCAGTCCATCCATGGTGAACATTTTCAACATTAAGGATATGCCTTTAAAGTTTTTTTCACAGTTCCATCATGGCATAAAGTTTACTTTAATATAAATGTAGTCCTATGATGTTAACATCCTCCAAGAAGAAAAGAATCTAACAATAAAGTGGAGATTTAAAAGAAATTCTCTCCTGTGCCAGACTCTGCTTTGCTTCTGTAAGACAGTTTGAGGAGATCCACTTAAACCTAGGGGACTATTTACAGAAAAAGAGCAAATGTAGCTAAAGCTATTGAATTGTCTGGCCTGAGTTTTGGTAGAAGATCAGGCTGTCTTACTGATCAGCATTTGCTCATCTTCAAATTGTACAGTCCTCTGTATCTTTTTAAGTCCTGAGTACCCTCTTCTCCAAATAGCTGGCAAAAGATGACTGGACATCTCATTATGGTTACCAGGGCAGTAGCTCTGTACCTCACTACAAAAAAGGTATCAGACCTTTTCAGATCTCCTGGTTTTGCTGAAACTTCTACTAAAAATACTCCTGAATCTAGGGGCCTGGTGGTAGTGGCAGAAAGCATAATGTCAGGTTCTCACTCAAGGATCTCTGCCATATGAGATAAAAGTGGTCTAATTTCAGGACAACTGAACACTGAGGGAACGGCTTATGCAGCATTTTTACCCAATTACCTAACATGTGAAGAACAATATCTCAAAAATTTCTTAGGCTAGTCCCATCATTTAATCCCATGCAATTTTTGTCGATACTCCTATTCTGTCTAATAAAAGGACTACTCTCTTCTACATTGCAGATTGCAGTGATTGAGAAACAGCTTATTATCAAATCACTTCCAGAGCCACAGTGTAATTTGTACTATACTATAAACTTTAGACAACCTGCCTCCATCATTTTTCTTTATCAAACAAATCCTCTGTCTTTAGTTTCATGAATCCTAGAATGGAATGTGTTGGAAGGGACCTTAAAGACCATCTAGTTCCAATGCCAGCCCCTGTGGGTAGGGATGATTTGTCCATAAATCATGGAGGCTGTGCTGGTTTTTTTGGATCATCTCTTTGTCTTGCATGAGCCTTGATGTTTCACCTGTTTTTTTCTGAGAAATAATGGCAAACATGAAGTTAATAGTGAGTTAAGATACATAAAAACAATACCAGAGGCTGTTAAACAGAAGTCTTTGGCTAGTGTATGCTCTGTAGGCTTCCACAGGAGCTCTTTACAGACTTCAAACTTGTGTACATTTATAACTTTTTACACCCTTGACAAGCAACTTCCTTGAGCTGTCAGTTGTTTAAAGATGGCACACACTTTCTACATATAAGTGAAATGTGAGAAAAAAAGGAGTTTATTAATATTTAAACAATTCACGGTGACTTTACTAGTCGTATTTTTTTAAATCTCTGACTTTAAATTGAAGGGAAAAAATAGTTAAGAACAAGAATTTATAAAAATCTTTTCCAGCTGGACTTTTCAGTGCATGGATGGAAATTAAACAGCTTTTTGTGTTGAAGGGCAAAATAGAGGTATTGTGGTGATGGAAATAGAAAGAAAATAAAAGGCTGAACAACCTTAGTAGTAAAACAACTTTTCTATATGTCATAAAAACAAAATTAAGAATTTCATGGAGACTGAAAAACACCTTGGACCTTTGGTGTTCATAAAGTTATGAATGATTACTTCACCAGACAAAAAATTAGATTAAACCAAGAATTAGAATTGTATGTTTTCAAAAGTTTTTTTCCACATCAAAAATTATCAGTTGCTGGTTTTAAGAAAAAGCCTAATAATTTGAGAATGAAAATTCCTACTTATTATACTTCCCTTGTCTAGAATGCGTGATACCACAGGGCCAATATGGTTTGACAGGAGGCATGGTACTGAGGAATTGTTTCACCCTGGGGAAGTACTTTAATTATTTCATGTTTGTTTTCCTGCACCCTTAAATCTGAAGTTCTGCAGGAAGGTTCTTTCATTTTCATTAGATGGTCATTTAACACCCAGTATAACAAGAGCCCCACCCTAGAGACTGATACGTATTTTATTTCCCAAAGCAAGAATAAATCTGGAAGTCTATTGTTATCCCACAGCAATGTTAATTTCAGTTGTATAAATCTCTGTGACACATATGGAAACTTTGATATGGAAGCTAGGGGAAAACAGCACCACATTTAGCATCCCTTTATCTGTCTCTGTAGGATCATCTCATTAACCCTGTAAGGACTTTACTTGCCTACCTTTGATTTTTCTTTCATTTAAAAGCCTTTCCTCAGGACTCATGTAATATGTCACATTGTTCTTTTTGATGGGGGCTGACAGGGTTCTTTTCAGAGCTTGTCAGTGCTTCTCTTCAATTAGCCAGAAGACCACTGCTGAGTGACAGCAGTATATTCTTCCCACAGGTTCCTCCATCCCAGCTATTACAGGGCATATGAGATGGGACCTGAAGGGCTCCAGCCGATTTCTGATTTCCAGAAGCACGCTGTCAGCAGATAACGTCCCAAAGTCATGAAGCCAGTACTACAGCTGATGGAAGGTTTTTCAAATTAAGACTTCTGATGCTGCAAATTGACCCCCCTCTTCCAGTAATTTTAGTGGAACTATAATAAACATGTAGAATGAAATAGCTGCTAAACCTGTTGGTATCTGAAAGATTTATTTTTTGCATATCTGTGGTTTTGTTTTTTCTTTTTTCTTGATATTTGACATTTTTCTCATATACTTACTATTTACAACTTGCCCAAGCATTAGGGCAATTACTAAGTTAGAATTCCTGTGGAGGTGTAAGAAGTCTTCTTGACAGCATCCACCACCTGCCTCTTCTGTAAACAGAGGATTTCTTTGCAACCTTCTGATATGCAGTACCTGGGTAACCAAAGCTTTGGACCTCTGCAAGGTCTGCAAACTTAAATTTTATAGTTTTGTGAAAATAACCATTCTTGCCTTATTTCCTTGTTTTCCATAAAATAATGATAGAAATGTTTATGCACATTACAAGGGCTACACTTGCTGATATAATTGTCACTGATGTAGAACTGTCAGGGAAATATCTAAATGCTGTTAAGTATTCCTTTAATTAATGCAGCTTCTACATTCTGATAATACTAATGGAATTATTTTACAATGTAAGTGGAAGATGCTAAAAATTAAAATGAAAACAAATCAGAGAAAAAAGACAAAATGAACTGGCTGTAGTCAAGAGACTAAATTAGGGCATAAAGAATGCTGCCTTAATCTCAAAGGAAATTCTACTAAATGGGAAGTATTACTAAGCTATCTAATAATCTTGCTAAAGTGACACTAAGTTCTAATTTAACTGAAATACAAATATAATTTACAGAATTAAATATAGTAAGGTCTATAAATCTCTCAAGCATTTGTGTACAAACTACAGGTGTGATATTTGCAATACAAATGTGATGCATCTTGAGTCACTTCAAAGAGAAGGTGATTACAAGGGGAGTAAGTATGGGCCAACATCAACACCTTGTTACGTCAGCATTATAAATTTCACCAAACTCAGCTGCTACAAGACTGTAATTCCTTCTTCCATGGGCATTTCTTGCAGATAATAATACAGGCTGCAAATACTACAGAACCTCAGCAGAATTCAGAGCAAGGACTTTCTCCCACCAAAGATCTCTTTTAATGTTGTTCTTTAGGCCTGTTTCTCCATCATTATAATCTGCAAGAATGTAAATTGCCAAGTATTTCCCAGAATTAAAATTACAGGGACCACTTTTTCTTACTCTAATTTTCATCAAAATGTTATTGACAATAAGGGAAAAACCCTCACCACATTTCTACTTCAAGAAACTGAGAAAATTCTTTTTTTCTGATGGAGGAAATCTACCCCCTCTATAGGGAACCAGCAGGTATGTCAGGGCAATATTGCTTTGCATTTCCAGACTGTTCTACCTGAGAATAATTGCAGAAAAAAACCCTTTTTGTAATAAATACTTCCTTTAAGAAAGTATTAATTGCTTCAGCAGTACTGCTCACTTCTAGAAATCCTGTTTCCCATTATGGTTCATTTAGAGCTGAACGTGTGATACCAAACAGAACAAGTAAGAAGGGTCCTGGATACCTGAGCAAGCTTACTACCTCACTTGCCCTCTCTTAATCTTTTCCTCCTGAAAGTCTTTCATCACAACAAGACTTTAAAATTTTTGAACAGGTGAAAGCAAATCTGATACAAGAACATTCCTGATTTTTCTCCTGGCATTCTGACATAGATGCTGTTACCATTCATCTTCAGAAGTGAAGGTTCCAGGAAGGAATGAGAGAAAACATCTCTGTCCATCATCTGGAGCCTCGTGGATGAAGAAAGCACTGGCTGCCCTCCTCCTTACCAATTCATCAAAGTCAATTCATCTCTGGCTTTGCATAACTAACTGCATGTTTACACAACTGAAACAGCATCTCCTCTTGCTGCCAACTATGGTGATGCCATGTCTTAACTCCTACACTCTCAGAGCAAAGCCATGATACCATACATCTGAGCATCATAACTGTGGCTTATATTACCTAAGGTATGAAAACATTTATTTATTAATTCCCATCCCCAAGTTAGTAATATTAAATTCCATTCATAATGCAGTGCAATTATTTTAAAAGTTGTTGCCTGTGTTCAAAAACAAAACTTAAGGAAAATTGATACATTAAAAAAAAAGAAAGATATTATTAATAGGACCATGATGAGGAGGACTGCTATAAGGATTTTACTACTTGTCTGCTAAGGCTGAATAAATTGCCTATAAATTATTCAGTCTTCACAATTCTGAGCAGTAAAACTGTTATTACACTTTGCACACTACGTACCTCTAATATCCAATCTGAAGTTCATTTATCAACAAGTGCTCTTGTGTAAACAATCCATGGAGAAACCTGACTTGTTTTTACTTGTTATTGATGATCTTTCAAAACTCAGAAATTGCCTCCTCTTCAATTTCCGACTGAATTCTTAGGTAATCACCTCATCAATAGTTCTCAACAAAAATAATTGTTTCCAGAAAAAAACTACCCAGAATTTAGGTCCTTTAAACAGGTCCCTCTCAGTGGTTCAAAAGTGTGAATAATGAAAATGTGTATTTAAAAAAAAAAATATCAGGATGTGTATATGCTTTTATGAACTCAGAAGTGGAAAAAAGTTTTCCCAGAACAGGATATGGGGCAGTGAAAATGAAACACAGGCCTTTTAGGATATGTTTCGGTTTTTTTTTTTTTTTTTTTTTACCATGAAGTTCAATCTTCAGTTGAATTTACACTGGAGTAGTACAGGCCATTCAGATGCTAACAAGGCACTCACATTCCCAGTCAGTCCCAAGTGTAGTCAGTTAATGGAAGAGGTGAGGAAGAGAACTTTGTATGCCTTTTAATGAAGTGGTGTGCTATAGGGCAAGGAGTGGAGATTTACACTAACTGCTTTGTTCTCATCTGAGGTCCACTTCCCTTGTGTCCATTTCCTTCACTCTCTCTCTTTCGCTGTAGTAGCAAAGACATTCTGAAACCAGGGCTGAAGTAACCACTTGCAGGTCTCAGAAGAACTTAGCTGTGGCAAAACCTTACACCATTTGGTTTTAATTGCTTAAAAAATGCTAAGTATTTGTTACGAGAAAAAGAAGAATATTACGGGAAGGTGAGGAAAGACAAGGGTTCGAGGGAGTACATTTACCTTGATGAACCTCTCCCTCCTGTTTGAAACTACTCAGGACTGCTTTGGAGACTGTTGTCAAAAGCATCCTTTTTCCATCCCAGAACTGCTGTTGCCCAAAAGCAAACAAATGGCAAGAAAGTTGTGCATGTACCATTGCATCAATACTCAAATCACATACAGCCATCTGTCTGACAAGTTCTTCTACCCCAAAAATGAAACTGAGAAGGCATATAATTATAGTTGTCCGATTTCAGAAAATCAGCAGGGCGCTGCTCAGGCAGCTTTCATAGCTCTTGATGCGTCAACATTGTTATGTTAGCTGAAACAAAGTTATATGGCCTTATGTGGTTTCACTTAAGTGTCTTCTTACCTTGCTTATAATTTGGAGTTGGTGGTTTCAGAAAATGCATCAAACAATTAGCAAGTCTCTGCTGAAAGATTCTTCTGTCATCTGTGCAGTCCAGTAATTACAGTTAAAACGCCCCCACAAAATCTACAGATATACATCAAGGCATGTTCCAGTTAATACTAGAACTGAACTGCTTCTTTACATCGACTTCAATCAGTGGATGACCATGACAGAGAAAATGATACTAGTAACTTCCTTTGTGTGGTTTACATGGGGCTAGCTGGTAAGATCCCTGAGGCAGGGACCCTGCCTACCTCTGCATTTACCAAGTGCAGTAAGGACCTCCCAGCAGAATGCATAAATTATGAGTAAATGTTAATAAGTAACCAAATGTAAATATAATAACTACATTAATAACTACTAATGTATTACATAAACAGACTAGACCCATTGGAAAAATGCAGAAACCATGAACATTACTGATTCATTCAGAGTACACTTTTTATGTCACAGCCAGGACAAAATAAACTTTCCTCTTGCTGGATATCTTTAGATTTCAATGTCTAAAAATGATTTAATAAGAAGTGGAACCTCAGGATTAACCAACAGATATGTACAAAACAGACCTCTTCAACTGCTCTTTAAATGCCCTTAAAATAACCTAACCATTTCCTTTCTAATTGATGTCTCTGAGATTCAGGATGAGGTCCTCATAGAAGCCAACACCTAAAGAGTCTGGTCAGGAAACAACATTGCAATACTTGCTGCAAAGGAAGGGTAATTGCCCCTAAACACTATGCCTGGCTTTCTGCCTACTACCATTCTGAGAGTGCTGCAAATAAGCTAGCAGTTTAAATTCATAAATACTCATAGATTATACTGGAGCTGTAACTTACACGTTCAGAAATGTCTGACGTCTTTGAACAGAACATTTTAACAGGAGAAAGGAACTTGTACTTTGAAATAAAACAGGTTTTCTGAAAATACTCTTTGGCATAATTTTTTTTGAATCTCTGCTTTTCATTTTATAGTTTTTCTCTCTTTCCTTTCTCTATTGCACACCACCTGCAAATAAATAAGTGAAATTTCTGAGCTTCATTTAATCTTATGCTACTAGGAGAATTGAATGCAATCATGCTTCTGGAAGTGACAAAGTTATTTTTAGTGTAATGGTAATATATAATGTCATTTGTAGCGTCATTTGGCAATGACATTTTTACTTCTATAAAACATGTTAAAAAACTTATGGCAAATCATTCCTTGCTGGCTATATGTTCTTATATATGCAATACAGCAACAATATGATGTTACAGTGTAGTAAAAAGATCTTGATGTGAATCTGTATTTGAGTTTATTGCATAACAAGCTCTATCCAGCTGACAACAACACTGATGAATGCTTTGCTGTTGGTTTCACTGGAAACCTCAACATGCCTGAAAGTTGACTAACACACACAAATACTGACTTACACAGACCATTTCTGATCAATGACAGTAAAATGAAGTCTCTAGTTTACACTACCTATTTCTGTACCCCAAACCCATTTTCAAAATGCCAAGTTTTACATCTCACAGATTCTGAAGCTGCTTTAAATAGATTTTTAGGAATATTATGGTGGCCATCTCAGAGTTATTCCATTGAAGAATCTTGTAAATGGACAAAAATAACCAGAGAGAAGTTTTAAAAGATGGTGGAAATTCCTAGAAGTAATCAGAAGTGAGGAAAGTACATCTAACATAAAACTGATTAATAAAACAAATTCAAGGGAATTATACTAAGCAGCAGCGCAAACATTTAATGGTACAGCTTAAAATGTTCACATTTTTATAAATCATCCAAGGATTGCTCTTATTTGTAATGAAATGAAATCTGAAACAAGGTTCTACAGCCAGAATAAACATGGACGGATGTGGGGCACACCCTCAGTCCTCCTCCAGTGCCAGAGGCTCTGGAGGTGAGGTAATGCCAGCCCTGACATTTCTCCTGCCTCCCCAACAACCTGACCCGATGTTGTCTCTGGAACACATCTGAGAGTGACTTTCAGGCTGCATCTGCACAAGGAAATTTTCTGAAGATTGCTCTTCTGACCTAAGGCCATCTATCAGAGCAGTGTTTCTGTAAGGCCTGAATTCTCAATATCAGCTCCCTCATTCTCCAGCACAGAAAGGATGCCTGGACTAGACAAAGAACCAGGAATGGTCCTTGACCCATACCACAGTCTGAACTGGACCAGGACTTTTTTAGGAGAATGCTAACTGGTGAGAACAAAGCCACAACAAGAAGTAAGCTAACAGATCTGTGTGTTGGCCCTGATCAATGCAGACATAGATTTTGTATCACACAGTGATCAGGGAACACACGGATCAAACAAAAATGTATGGCCCAACATTTCCCTGGGTCAGCTCCGTAGATTATTAAATGAAACTTCAGGAAACTTCTGTGAGACGTGATGGAAAGGTATATTGCAGGAAGCAGAGTGGGTCTCTCCCAGGAAAGAAAAAAGATCCAGGTAAAATGGCAGGATAAAAATTAAGACTATCAATCACACCTCATTCCATCTGCACAGGCAGCTGAAACAATGCAGATTTTCCTTTGCACTTAGCCAGCTTCGTTTGAAGCAGGCTTTAGAGACAAAACTTGCACTAATTTCAGTGGGACCTTTGTCTGTGTACGGTGTGCAGAACAGAGCCCTCTCCTGGTAAGTACTGAAGATAACTGAGGACATCCCTGGCACCGCATTTGGCACTGCCTGCAGCACATATCTCTGTGATGAAGTATTGAATGTAGGCACTCAAAATAAAATATTAGAAAAGCTCAGCTATTTGGAGCCATGGAACCTTATGATTGAGGTCAGATTTGTTTGGATTAAAAAATATATGGAAATCTTAGTAACACTGAAATGATGGCATACTTGAAAACTGACACCAAAAAATACGTTATATAACATACTTAAAGGCACAGTTGGCATTTCAAGATCACAATGACTAGCCAGTTGTAACCTGTTTTTGAACCCACAGCTGAACCCTGCATGTCGAATTACTGAAAAGGGTGGGTCACCTTCTTTTTAAACCTGAAATCTGATAACCAGGTCAAAAGAACCCCCATTCATTCTTTCTTTTTATGACTATAAAGCCATGAAGCACCAATAATAACCCTAAGTATACAGATCAACACTCTTTGCCTAATTAACATGCTTTTGCGTTTCATACTTGAACCTGAAAATAAGAAACCATATTTCAAAGCTCTGCTTTTGCAAAACAAAATTGCAACAGGTACCTAAGCTGGATGCACGGTACATGGATGGACATGGTAGGCGCTTAAATAAATCATAATAATGATCCATTGCCAAAACAGTGGCTCTCTGTCACTAGCTTTTCTCAGAATAACTAAAGCATAATCCCTTTGCTTAAACAGCAACACAACCTTGTTGTCACTAAGATGCAATGCAAAAGAATATTGGTTTAATTTTAAAATTCTTTACTGATATTCCAAACCATACTGTTTTTAGCAACAAATGCAAACATGATTCTCTGGAGCCATACTACTCATGGCTGTAACCTCACTAGATTTCTCAAGGTAAGCAAGGCTGGGTCTGTAGTATTTGCATGGAAGACTTCCAAGGAAATTCCAAGTTACTCCATGAAATGGTATTTGCACAGCGTGGCATTCTTCTGCTGACACAGTATTGAGCCAGCAGAAAGGATATGATCACACGTGCTGTCTTTAATTAAGAGGTAAAACCAAGAATACTGAGCACTTGTGGGCATTAAACACCCTATGGCAGTTTTTGCCAGTGTAGGAGTGCCCGGCCAAATACCAGTCTAGATAATTACCTCCTGCCTACTTACATTCCCATGTTGCTTTATATGGATAAGGTATTATTCTTCTATTCTGGTGTAAAAGTGGATCCTGCAGCCCTTCCTTAGGCTCTGTTAGGACTATTTCTAGCATGACCTTCTCCATGGTCATTGATGTGAACCAGTGCATTGTACTACATTTTGGATTTGTCGCCTTCTGAAATCACTTCCACTGAGCTCATCGGGATTTACTTCAGACCAGAGACATTGATCTAACCAAAATCACCATTTAATTACAGCCTGTGAAAATCATAGTTACAATAAATCTCTGCAAAAAATTGTCTGATTATCAGATCAGTTTCTGTAGGGCTCCCGTCAGTACATGTAACACTCAGTTTGGACATGACCCTGCCTCACTGAAATCAACAGCATAACAGCAGCATGGTTCAATGGCATCAAGACCAGGCCCCTTACTGGGAGGTTTGCCTTGGGACCACACCATGTACCAGTAGTGCAGGCCTCCCATACCTCCTCAATTTGAAGCAAGTTACACTGAACAAAGATATAGACAATCTTTTCAAGTCAGCTGTACATTTTTAGAGAGAGCACAACAAATGGTTAAGTGCTTGCTTTAAAGTGGTATGTCTATTAAAACAACCAATGTTACTACAGGATTATTCCCCACAACAGGAATTTGCTTCATTGAAGTGGAAGGAAACCAGACTTCAGAAAACCTTCATTACCATGTTAGAGTACCTCACACCAGCCCACTGTGCTGCCACTCACAAAAGTCCCCTCGTAAGGAAGGAGTTGATAGCATGTTTCCCTGCAGAAGGAGCCTGTTAGCAAGATGGGTGCTGGCATTAGTCACAACGGAGTCTGTGGCAGGGTTGTCAATCATGATTATTCCTACAAATCTGAGTTTTCTCCCCTTCCAATTACTCTCTAAACTCTCATTATCAAAATTAATTTCCTATTTCTGGTTCATCCTACAGTATGTCAATGTGAAGGCTGGTTTAGGAGGCTTTTTTAGTTTAAAAGTTTTTCTAGCTGTATTTATGTAGGTCAAAAGGGTTTTCCAAGTCTGTTCTCTTTCTGAGTGGCGACTCTCCCAAGACAGCAAATAAAGGGCTTTTATAGACTTGTTTTCATGAAGATTAAATCATCTGAAGTCTGAAATTATTTAGGAGAAAGATGACCATGTTAGTACAATTCATTGAATGCAAATTATGAAATTCAAAGGCTTGAGTAAAGTTAAACACCTTTAAATAGAATCACCAAATGCAAAGTGAGAAAAGACAAGGCAGGTAGGAAAGAATCTTCACAATCCATACTTTTTTCCCACTCATTTAATGTGACTTGCTGACCTCAAAAGCTTCTAACATTCATGACTTCTGAAAACCAAGACTTTTCTCTCATATCTCTCTCCAAATATAGGGCCTAACTTTTGTCTCCTTTTTAAAATTTTTTACTTAGACCTCTTGGAGAATGAAGTTAACTTGACAGAAAGAAGGTGATGCAGCTGGTTGAACAAGAGCCACTCAATCCACTCAGTGAAACTATAGTCAGAAGATAATACAAGGTGAAGGGTAAGAGTATGAAATGTGACTAAGCAATTAGGGATTTTCTTCCACTTCCCCACACAAAGGAGCAAACAGGACCAAATGCAGCTGCTGAACTTCTTGCGGAGAAGAGCATTCACTCTCAGAGCAGAAAAGGGCTTCGCCTTCATCCACACTGACCAGCTTGAGAGAAAGAAGGCAAATGTATCCTGCAAAAGGGTGCGCCAACTGTGCAGCACTTGATCGTACTTGATCGTTCACACTCAGTACTGCTTTATAGTGTTGGTTTACTTTAGAAAAAACAAAAGGAAAAAGTGAAGTGCAGACTTCACTACCTGTAGTCCAGTTGACTGGCATGAATCAATCCCTACCCTTCAGGGCCCCCTCCTTTGCTCCCATCACTACTAACTGAAGATGTCAGAGAGTGGCGAAGGCAAGAGGTCCAGGCCCGGGGCTGCGAGGCCGTGGACGGCGGGAGGGACACTTTGGAGTTGTCTGGTGGCGGTCCGTGCCCACCGCGGTGTTCCGAGCCCGGGGCAGGGCAATGCGGGCAATGCCGGCGAGCTGAGCGGGGCAGCGGCGGGTGTGCAGCGGGGCTGCCGTGCCGGGAGGGGCCGGCACCGGGAGCAGCCCCGGCGGCAGCTCCCGGCACAAGTGCGGAGCGGCGCCCCGGGACTGCGCTGGCTCCCGGCTCCTCGCCCCTTACCTCCGCGCTCCCGGGACGGCCTTTTTGGGCGGGAGGGCGGGAGGGGGTTACCTTTACTTAGGGAAGTCCCGTCCCTTGCCGGGGAAACTTTTTACGTTTTGTGAGTGAGAGACAACTAGTTGCGCTCACTGAAGTGAGAAGAGTGTTTGGCTTCTCCCGTACCAGCCTCCTCCTCCATCTACCCCCCCGCCCGAATTTCTCCTCCCGTTTTGCTCCGAGTTGCGCTTTATTTGTGTGTGGAGAAAGGGGTGGGGGGACGACTTGTAGGGGGGATGTTCTGGTTTTGCCAGAGGAACAGTGCAAAAGGGGAGCCACGGCTCGGAGAAGGTACGAGAATAAATAAATAAGGAGCGGCCCCAAAATAAAGGTAGCGGCATATCCCGGCAGCGAGAAGGTGAGTGTCTCTGACTTCCCCGTCCCCGCGTCTCCCTCCCACCCCTTCTGCTCGGAAGTGGAGGAAACGGGTTCCCTGCCGCATGTGCATGTGTCCGTGGAGGGGGTGTGTGCGTCTGCTTGTATTTAGCGTCTATTTAGCACTGTTTTCGTGTCGGTTCGACGACAACAACAACAACAAAGTTGCTGTAAAACAAATGTGATGGGAGGCAGCAGCGGAGCCGTCCATCGCGGGGCAGAGACGAGCTTTCACTCCGGGCCCCACGCGAGTTTAATTCCAAAAAACGAAACCGGTTTTCCGTGCGGACGGGGTGACTTTTTCCACGCCCAGCCGGACTTTCTGCCTCTCTCCAGGTGACATTCCCTGCCGTTCTGCCCTCACCGCTCTTCAGCTGAGTGTTACCGGGGGTGCTGGGGTAAGCCCCAAGACAGGAGCAAGCCGCGACGGCTGCCGTCGCATTGTTCCCCGCTTGCGCCTCCCGCCCACTCACGGTGCGGCGGAAACGGGGGGCCCGGGTGCGCCCCGCGAGCAGCCGGGGCTGCCGGCCCGCCTGGGGTGGGCGACACGGCTCTGCCGGCCGCCAAGTCGCTCTGCCGACCGCCTGCCCCTGCGAGGGCCGGCGGCGGGGCCAGCGGCGGCTTGACCGTAGGCTGGGAGGAAACAGCGTTTCTGGCGGCGGGATCCCCTCCGGACAGAGTGGCATTAAAACACAGAGGGATGGCAGTCCCTTTCCGAAACCCCCGCTCCTCTAGCGAGCGTCGGGGCAGCACGAGGGCGAGGCAGCCCGGCCGGGACGCCCAGAGGAGTCGGTCGGTTCCGCCGCCCGCCCTCGGCCCCGCGCTGCCCCGGGCCGGCAGCGCTCGGGGGTCTCCGCTGCCCGCCTGTCCCGGGGCGGAGCGCTGCGGGTGTGCCGCGCTCGGGGTGCCGGCGGACGGGGCCGCCTGTCTCCCCCTGCCTCCTGGCCGGCAGCCGCCGCGGAGGCTCCGGCGGCCACTTTTCCCAGTGTCCGAAGGTAGTGGGCACAGAGCCGCTCGTTGTTTTTGTTCCTCTCCGTTTCCTTTCCCTGAGGGATGTCTCTTGCCCTTCCCCTCCCCCGCCCCGGCTTGTTTTTCTTGTGGTTTAAAGACAAAACGTTGCATTTTCGGGTCGTCCCATCGCGCCCCCGCCCCCGCCGCGGTCCCCGCTGCGCCGGCGGATGGGGCACGGGGAAGTCCCGGCGCGGGGGTCCTGCCGCCCTTTCCACCGGCGATGCGGGGACTTATGTTTTGGTTAGAAAGCGTTTCCACGTGGGTAAGCCGTGTGTGTGTCCGTGTGTGTGCGGGTGTGTGCGCGTACTTGATCCGCGAGGAGGTAACAGGATTCTCCGTGCCCAAACCCAGTGGGCTCTTAGCCATTAATTTCCTTCTCCTGCTGTCATTGCAGACACTTCCAAAGTCAGATACCCGCGGAGAACCGCCAGCTGGGTTTCACACGGCGGTTCTCCCCGAGCCGCGGGGGCTCCGCGCCGTGCCCAACCCGACACGGGGCAGTCCGGGGAGCAGCCCCGCGGCGCCTTCCGCCGGGAAGGGAGAGCGGGATCCCACGGCATCGCCGCTGCCAATCGGTAGTTGGCATCTAAAGTTTCATTTACATTTATGAAGCTGCCGCCCGGAGCCAAGCAGGCGCGGTGCTGCCGGCTCGGTACCCGCGGGCAGGGCTTGCAGCCGAGTACACGGAGGGACGCGCTCGGCTCGCGCGTGGCGGTGTGAAATAGCTGGTACTTGCAAAAATCCTGGGAGGCACGCTGTACCAGACAAGGGAGCGCCTTGGCCGGTTCCAGTTTAAGTATGAAGTCATGCTGGAACAGTAAGGAACCAGTATTTACAGTTTTCTGAGTTTTGTTTTGCATGTTTCATTTGCGGAGACTAGAAAACCTATCTAAGATAAACTAATCAGCAGTTTAGATGTAGACGGAATTATTCAAAGCAGGTATTTTTTTCTGTTTGGCGAATAGATTTTCTGGTCTGATCTCGGAGTTTGATGTTACAAGCACGTACTTTACGTTAAAACTCAGGCCATATCTTTGTTTCATTCCCTTAACACTCAAAAGAGAAGTTCTGCAAAATTGCTGTGGGTTTGACTTTTTCTCCTAGTATTTCTGAAAATGCTGCCTAATAACAAATGCTTGCATTCTTGCAATATATATCATACTGTGAGTGAAGTGACAGTCCAGACTGACATTTCTCTCTCTACCCAGTGATTCTTTCTCTATTTGACGTCTAACATTATCTGGGCTATATCTGAAACAACTCTTTTTGCTTTTTTTTTTTTTTTTTTTTTTTTAAATTGTGGTGTTTATGTTACCAAATGTTCTTCAACCAAATTTAATAGAAATGAAAGTGGAGTATGTTGACTAATCTTTTATGTATTTTTGTTCAGATAATTTGTATGCAGTTATTAATTGTTACATGTATGTGGTGGTACTGAAAATAAATTCAGTTGAAGGCTACTCTTGCTGGATTTGTATTTATTAATGACATTACAGCACTTTGCAGTATAAATTTATTCTGTGTGGATAATGTTATTGGAATAAATATATTCTAAACAAGCAGTGTATTGAGTAGGGCACTGGTGGGTTCTCAGTTAATTGCAGTTCCCAGTTAAAATATTTCAAACAAGGCAACTGTAGAAATACAGCTATAGATAGTATCATAGCGCATATTTTTAGCATCTGATGCAAGTGTTAAAGTTTAACTCTTTAAACTTTATGCAACTCTTTAAACTTTATGCAAGTCCTGGAATTAATGTTAAACACTGGCATTTGGTGAGGGAAAGGTACCTGTCTGTTTCCTTGATGAACTGGCGGTATTGGGCGATGTTGTGTGCGATCCTCCAGTGTTAAAATTTAAACAGTATTTTACTCTCTTAAATACAAAAGTTACCACAGAAAGAAAAAAGAAATTCCTAGAATTTCTGTTACATGTTCTAGGACATAGCTATTCATTTTTTTCTGTTATCTTTTTCCTTCTTGAAAGTAGGGATTTTATGAACTCAGGGTAAAGCAGGTCTCCCTTTTTATAAGGAGCGTTTATTCAGCATACTTCTATATTGCAGCTGCTGATCATATTTCATAGAGCTGTTAAAGCACTTAAAACCTAAAATTAGGTACTGTCTGGTAGTAAATATTTCAAATCACTCCTTGAAGAAATGGGCTTAAAAAAAGACATTTTGAAATATATCGTTGAGGAAAAGTAATCTTGCATTGCTTTTACTCAGCGCAATACCAAATCTAAATCATGGATTTCAACACAGTGTGCTTTTTCCTTAAATTTTCTTAATCTCCTGGATTTTTATTGTGATTTTATGCTGGCTTTATTTGATATCATAACCAGCAACTTTGTTCAAGCTATGTTTACGACGGCAACGCTTGAATTAACAGGTGTCGAATTAACTTCTAGCATACCTATGCTTCCAGTGAGTATTCTTGTGATACTAAGAACTGAAATGTACCTTTCCTCGCTTCCTGGTGTGCACATTCCTGGATGGCTGTTAGTTCCAGAAGGTATACACTTGCTTTTTCCAGATCTAGGATGAGTTAATTTGCAGATTAATATTTTCAAACAGAGGGGTGGGGTTGGGTTTATTTTTTAGTTGAGCATAGGAATAGGTTTATTTGCTCACTAGCTTTCATTTTTGGTACTGTCAGTGTTTGCAGGAAAAATGCAAACACAGCGGCTTCAGACTGACAAGCATATGTCAAGTATTCTTAAAGCTTTTTGGAAGTTTACGGCTAAACCAAGTCTGGTAGCATCAAAACTCAGATGTCTGTTTTCTTCTTTATACTTGAGAATCCAGTAGTATTTCTGCTATCTAATATATCTGTAATCTTCTTGACATTTTTTGTTAAACAAACCCACCATTTATGGCATGCAGCTGCAAAAAAAGTGTTGATATTCAGTCATTTATTGAGAGGTTTATAAGTACACCTAATACATGCTATTTTTCTTTTTTTGGATTTAAATATTGTGTAAATGTGTGTCCAACTTAACCTTTTTCTGTCATTGAAAAGCGCTAATTGATCTTGCTGACCCTGCCATAACAGTATAGTTTGATATTCGAAACCTTTCAGCTTTGGCATGGCCCTTTTATCACCCCTGAGATTTCAGGGCATGGTTCTACTGAAGGCATTAACTGCTACTCTTTGAAAAATTAAATAAAAATGGTTATTAAAAATGAATTATGGTCTTTTAAAGTCAATAGATGCTTTACCTATCAAAGTCTCAGTCTTTACAATATACATTAAAAACTTTCTGCTTTACTTGTATGTATTAGGTGATATTTTAGATGTTGCTGTACAGAAATCAGATTTTTATGAAATAATTTTTGGCCAATTCTATACTTCTGTGTTGCAGTGTTACTAAATCTGTCATTAAATCAGAAGTGGTTAAAGGAACTTGGACTCACTTTGCAGTGCAAAAGCTCAGATGAGAAAAGTGCATATATGTCAAATAAATAATAAAATCTATTTGCAAAGGCAATAAAACTCACATTTTTAGTCCACCTTGTAGTTTGCAATGCTGCCAGAAGGATTGCTTTTGGAATGCCTGTAATACAGGACCTTAAAGGAAAAATCTATTTTAAAGCAGTTTCTTCTTTTTATCTCTGAGACTGAGAAATGTGTTGAATAGCTGGCTGCCTTTTTGCTTTAACGTTAAACAGTGAAACTTTGATGATTTATTATCCTTTATTGAAATGTATCACTGGGCAGCCTCAGTCACAGGATTGTATAGGCTAGTTATCAGGCTTTTGAGCGAAATGTCAAATGCTAATGGCTGTCTGAGGAATACTAAAGTTCAAGCATTTTATTTTCAATTTGTTAAAAATATCCTTCTTTCTCCAAGAGAAGTTTATAATGGCTAGTGATTATCTTCAGAGCTTCTCACTCCATATGCCAGTGAGACCTTTTTGGTCTTAGGCTGCTAAGCTTGGGCACTAGACACTAAAGTCTGAGTTAGGCTGCACTTACCATGGATTTGAAAAGAAGCCGTTTGCAGGATTTCTGTGCATAAATTCCTTTGGAGATCTATGTCTTTTTCCTAGAACTAACTAAATAGATACTGTTACAGTGATTTTTCATAAAGCAGCTGTCCATAGAACTACAGTAGAGGGCAGTTCAGTTGGATGTAATTTAAATGCTGTCTCTGAAGAACTCAGTCTTCCTGGGCTGACTGAATACTCTCTTTGCACTAAGGTTGTGCAGGACTACACAATTTGACTTATTTGGAGCAGAAATTTACAAAAAAGACCTCCCAAGGCAATCTGAAAAATACTCACACAAAGGAGATTGATTTTTGCATAGGTCTTAACTTACTACTTATATACAAAGTTAGTATGCACTAGATTTTTTGGCAGCATTAAAATTAAATACTATTGTGATGTGACCCAGTTTAAACTCACATTCTCAGCAGTGTAAAAAATTACTGCTGCCCTTTTTTTTTAATTAGGTAGGTCAGCAAGTAGCTAGTCTGCTCTTGACATACATATAATTAAACCACAAAAACCTACATTAAAATACCATGAAGGGTCTGATTTAGACCATAAGAGTAAAAGAAACACAGAGCTGAGTTTGCAATTTTTTGAATAATTCTCCTCTATGACTGTGTGTATATAACTATTGAAATCAATGCTAGTGCATGAGGTAATTGGAAACTTAACTTGATGTTTTGTGCCAGATCCTTAGCTGTTACAAATTGGAATAGGAATGCTGAAATTACTGGAGTGGTCTCACATTATGCCAGATGAGTATCTAGTCCTCTATTCTTAGTTCAGTTTGCCTTTTTGGTGGCGTACTGCAATATACATTATATGCGTGTGATCACATGCACAGAGAAGCAATCCTGCAGTACTTAGGAAAAAAGAAAGAGAGTTAAGTATAAATGTCCAAATTATCTATTTTTCTTCTTCCATTTCAAGGCATTTTCATACTCCTATATTAGAACTTTTTTTTGGTAGCATTTTATAAATGACCACGGAAATGCCTTTTGCTGTAACTGTATTCTTGAGAATGATGCAGTTTAAAAAATTGCTAATTGTCTGTATTCTTTTAATTCTGTAAAGGCAGCTTTGTTGCTCAAAAAATGAGTTATCAGGTTGTGCCTATTCAGGGACATTTCATGAATGCCAAGCCTATTCAATGAATGGCGTGAAGTCCGTATTAAATCCCATCTGGATGTTTCTTTTTATTTACTGTAGTGTATTCCCAGAACATCACAGAAAATGAAGTTTACCTTACTCCCAAGAGAGAGCATCTAAACCAGCCTCTGTACACTTCAGTTTATGTATCCTGACATCATGCTGTATGTGAGGTCTTTTCTTCCAGCTCTCCCAAGAATCCCAGCACAGACATGGTCTCACAAAACCAGGCACAGCTCAGGGAGATTATGCACGTTTCCTCTGCCAAGTTCTAGCAGTGCAACTCGGACTCAACCTAGCATTTCTGTTCTGGTTTTCTTAACACAGAGAACTGGGAAGTTGAAAACTAATAGCTCTGAATGGTATAGAGGTTTTTGCAAATGCAGTGATTATATTCTGGGAGAGGGTCTTGAAAATAACATTTCCTTTTACCCCAAGGCAAGATTTGGGACTGTGGTAGGTTTTCCAAATGGGAAGATGAAAGTACTTTTCCAGTCAGCCACCTATTTTTATGTTTATTCTAATCTGGAATGGTAGAAAGATCTTGTATAATGTTCAAATTAATTTTTTTCAGTTAATTGCCCTTTCAGAGAAGCAACTTTTGTGTTCAAAGCACCATCTGAATCCTGAGCTCACTGTGCAGCAGTATGTCTGGGAGTTACCTGCAACATGAGTTCTTTCAGCTGAAATGGCTAGATGACGTGTTTCCTGGTAATTTCTGGTATCTAGTTAGCTATGATTCAGCTTTTTTTCAAATTTTCTGATTAAATGATAGTCTGATTTCTCCAAGGGTTAGATAAGCAGTCAAATTTTTGACATAAAACAAATTAAATAGAAGAGTTTGCTCCCTGATAGTTGTGAAACCGCCCAACCAGCTTTTTGATGTTTTGGTTAGATCTGCATTCAAGGAAGTCCAGGATTGGAACAGCAGCTTGAGAGAGCAGCTGTCAAATCAGGACTGAGTCTGGAATAGTTTGTTTGTAAGGTCTGTAGGAAGAGATCCAGCATTTTGTTCTGTTTTTACATCATTATCTAGGGGTATTGGTTCATATAAGCATCAATAGCAGTAACCTCATGTGTGACTAACCCTATCTGAAGTCCTACTTCGGTCTGTTTCCTGCAGTAGAGACAGAAAAGCGTGAAGCCATGGTTTCACATTTGGTGGCAGCGCTTCTAAAGCGGCCCCTTAACCCGCCACTGCTGGCCACTCGTTTGAGTTGGATCCGTTCTTGCTGTGGTTCACAAACAGCTGTGCTGGCAAGGAGGCAAAGGTCGGAATGAGTGGCAGCACCCGTGCTGCTGAGCCTGGCAGCGGTGCTGCAGAAATAGCTGCAGAACCACAGTCTCCGTTACCTAATCTGACACCTCTGTTAACTGAAGTGCGGGGTCAAGTCTGCGGGATAGGTGGAATTTTTTAGAATAAAAACATTGTCTACAAAAATGATCCCTTGATCTGTAATCAAAAGATTGTGTTGATGCAGGGATTTTTGACTAAAATTGAAGTACCTGCAAATAATTTGCAGATACATGTGCAAGTTAAAACAATAGGGAAAGTACTGGGGCCTTTGGAGGGGACAGCTGTGATTTTCTTGAAGGAAGGCAGGAGTTCAGACGTGATACCAGATGACAGAACTTTTCCAGATCTTTGCACTGCTGTCCAAAAGCTGGGCTTGCAGGGAACAGTCAGAGCATAACCCCACTAGAAGCAGGACATCGCTGCCAAGGGCTGCAGCGCTCGTGACAGACTGCATTCTTTTATCACTATTCCCGGGGAAAGAAGTGCAATAATTTCTCAGAAGTGGCCATTACATAGCTGTCACTGTAGACAAGTGCTTAATTTATGGCAACTATTTTTTATTAGTCTCCACTGTCACAAAGTATTAACTTACAGGCTATCACGTTCCAAATGCCTTTTTTTATGTTGTTCCCATATAACACTGAAATATGCATACTATACCACATCACGGGTTTATGAACACTCTAGCAAGCCAAACCAGTGATATTATTTTTGATGTGAGTACATGTTTGATTTCCAAAGATAAGTGTAGTGATGTAATGAAGTTCTGTAAGTCTGTCTTGAGTTGACATGGCGTTTTGATTAATAAAGTTGAAGGATACAAAATCAACTTGGCACAAATGAAGTGGATTAAACAGAAAACTAAAGCACAGATTTCACAAATAGTTACTTGTTAACGAGTCTTTAAAAATCATGCTATTACAAAAGGTTTTTCAGGGGGCAATCATCAAGTCAAAACCTATTTATTATTTTACTGGTGACACCAAGATTAGTAAGTTCTACAAGAAGTAATACCCTTGATTAGAAAAATTGCTGACTTAATAAAGATATTTTTCTTCTTACAAACTTCCTTATACTTCTGTTGTTAGACTGTAATGCCTAAAGTACTGCTACTACAAAGACCTGAGGCATAAGTAAATAGGGAGGAGAGCAGATTGATGAGAGTAGTCTGGCTTGTTGAGCAAACTGAGAGCAAGCAAACAGTATGTACTTCACTACAAGCCAGCAGTTTATTTAAAAAAAAAAAAACAAATGGAGGCCATAGCAAATGATGATGATGGTATTTTAGCCAAAAAAAGAAGTAGTAGCTTAAACTAAGCAGAATAAGAGAGATTACATTAGCTGTGCAGGTAGTACGGATGCAGCTACTACTGCAAAGCCGTACCCTTTCCTAGCTTTAGAAAGGAAGCTTTAAAAATTGGGGGTTTCAGATTTAAGACCGGGGAGTAATTAAACATTGGAAAATGTTTCTTCCAGGGGATTAACAAATTTTAGTTGACCAAAGGAGAATGTAACATAGATTGGTCACAGCTAATAAATATCTAAATAGGGAAAAGGAAATGTTGTAAAGGATGCATTGTCAAAGCAGTTATTTTAGTTAAAATCTGAGAGTACCTGTTTTTCAGAATTACTTTGTGTGCACACTTACTGCTGGCTCATAGTAAAAGAGATTTGCCTCTGGGATTGTGAGCTGTTCCACGAATGTCACAACATTTCAGTTGCCCATGGGGACTGCTGATGGGCCAGGAGCTGAAATGAGTGCACACAGCTCATGTGAGGATCAGCAGCATAAAAATGTAGATTACACAGGACATCTGGTATGGGGTTTTGCATTTTCTTTGTGCTGAACAAAGGTAGTACATGAAAAATTTTCTATTTTTCAGTCATTGTGTTCTGATGGTTTCAGTTTGACTTGATGGCTGGGGTGCAGAAGTGTTAGGTTTGGTGAGTAATGGTTGTCATTCTGTTCTGTCAGAAACCACCCGATCTGCATGCTGGCACCAGAAGGAGTTCCGTATTCTGGGACAGTTCTGCATTCACACTTTTTGTTTCCCATTGTTCATGGAATGAAAAAATAACACTTTCTCAAGTGCAATATTTAGGGGTTGCTGTCAACTTCAGTTAAGAAAAACATTTCATTTCTTCTGCCAAACCGGAACCAAAGTACCCAGGTTTTTTTTCAGTGAGTTTACTTTGTATTTCTTTCTGACATTTCAAAATGTTCCGTTCAAGAATTTCATGTGAGACACTTGGCAGTAACAGGAACAGCAGCTGCTGGGCAATGACTCTCACACCTAAAAAGGATGGGCATGCTGTGAACTTCCTCCTTCACCAGGATGTTTCTAGCAAGTATTTAAACTTCTACAGTTACTCTCATTGCCTCCTCATACTGCTGAATACACTCTTCAAACTGTGGGATGATTTTTAAAGCAAATAGGATGGTTAGGTACTATGCTGTCACAGCTTTCTTGATACCGTGTTGGTTGGATTCCTTGCGTTAAGCTTTTCAGCTTTGTAAAACTGCTGCTTTCTTTTACCTTGTGGATATGCTCATTTTTAGGTTCTCTTAAATTCTAAAATGTTTATGTTTTAGAAATAAACTTTATCATTATTTTATTACGGTTTTGTGTCACAAGGTTTTTGAAAGGGTTTTTTTATGTGTAAAAGGTAAATCTGACATGTTTTTTTGGGAGAGGGAATAAGAAATAATTTATATTTTCAAGTTGGCAGTGTGTCTTTAAATATTCTGGCTAACCAAGTATAGCCTTTTTCTTTCTGTTTTCAATGGCTTGTTTATAAAGAATTGAAATGTTTTATTTGGTTTGTTTACAGCTGTTTTCTACCAAAAAGAGAAGAAAAATGTCTCAGAAGTTAACCAAGATACCAAATCACATATAGTAAAACCCAAAATCCTCACCCCTAAAAAAGTCTAGTTGTTTAAAACATTGAAATAACCAACTAGTAGAAAAATGAAACAAAACTTTTAATAAAAAAAATTTAAATAGTGTGCTTCTATCTGTGACATCTTTGCATTACTTGTTTGGGTTTTGTTTCTTTTTATGAGAACCACCTTTCTTTTCTCATTATCTTTAGGGGAAAACAGTGGGGTTCTAGATTAGACTTGTGTGTAAATTAGAGGCCAGAAACAATGTCATCATTTGTTTTATTAATTTCTCTCTGGACAATTCTGTAATTGACTAATTGGAAATGAGATGGATGAAGTCTGTGTAGCTGCATGCCTTATCTAAGCATGAGTGAAGAGTTCCCTCGCAGTTGGAAGCCCCAGGCATCACTGGATTTGTAGCTCTGGTCTCAATCTTAGCAATTTCATGGTGTGTTGTGCATTGCTAGGATAAGGGAGGTATTGCTGAGTTTATAATTGTGTATTCTGAAATTCTCAAAGTTAGTCCTTTTTTGTTGCACAGGTACCGGATGGGAGGGGTAGGAAGAGTAGGGGAATCAGTTTTAGTCATATTTGGGTATCTGTAAAGTTGGTACCCAGAGCTGCAAAAGACAAGCACTGAACCCATGGGTTCTTTTACAAAACTAAAGTAAATGAGATCCAGTGCTTGCAGTTTTTGCCACTTGCCAGGAGATCTTCCTTTTTTCCCCGTTTTTTTTTGTTGCATGATGGTAGTGGGACAGCAGGCAGATCTGTCATAGACCCTTTTAGCTTCTTACGTGGTTTACATACCTAACTGATGTAGGGACATCATGGTCTGTTTTTGACCAGTACCAAAGGGTTTTATTTCTAAGTTGGAAGTACCTGATCCGGAGTGGCAATATCATCTTAGTTTTTCTTGAATTAAATGTCCACAAATACTACACAAGCAATGCCAGCCTTCAGCAAACTATGTTCAAGGAAGCAAATTACGCTAAACTGACAATTATACATATATTCATTGAAGACCATGCAGAATTTACAAGACTGTGTCTAACAAATGCATAGTGACTTGCATGAAAGGCAGTAATTTGATTTGAATGTTGAGGAGTTTTCAATGTATTGAGGTTTGGTGGCATGAATCGTGTCTGTTTCGATTACTGTATTTAATGTCTGGCATGAATTCACGTGTGTAGAAAGGAAGATGGAAATAAATTATGTCACAGTTACAGATGTGTGATTTTTCAGGAGGGGGAGAAGGCAGAAGGAAACTAGATGAGCTCAGAACAATAAATGTGTGGTGGATGTTGAAGATCCCGTGCCTGTTCCTAACATGCATCTGAAACCAAGATCTGAAAATGACTGAAAATAACTGCGGTGTTAGCAGGAACAAACACTATTTCATCTCCAGCAGGGGTTGTAGTAGGACTGTAAATCTAATAATGTCTGACATTGCACCTTGAGACTTACTAATTTCAGAAGCACAGTTTCTATATACATTAGAATATATACCATATGCCCAGTTTAGACATATGCATGTTCTTATGCACATCCATGCTGGATACATGCTGGGATGAGGACGGGTCCTAAAGGGTGCCCTGCGCAGCCCCCTCCAAGTAACCATTACACGGTCACCTAAGCATTTACTGTGAAAATGAGGACTATTTGTAGAGAAAGCAGCTGGGTGGGTCCGTTTGCTTTTCAGCACATCCTAGAAATTCTTCCTGTGTTCTTGTTTGCAACAGTGTGAGTGGTTACAACAGGCAGAGTATTCATCTATGTGAAGTTGTGTGAGTTGTTCTGTGAAATCCTAGCATAATTAAGATTATTCAAAATAAGGAATAATCTATTTTCTCTATTTAAGCTATGCGTCTGCAAGCACAAATTGATGTAGGTAGTTGCTCAGCAGAACACAAAACCCAGGGAAGATGATTTCCTTTCATCAAGGCTTGCAGGAAACGCCTGGAGGTAAAATCAGTGGTACATGATGGAATGGCTTCTTGTCCTCTCCACCGCATACCAAGTGCTCTGGATGAGGAAACAGCTCAGTTTTCTGGAAGTCACTAATGTAGAAGTGGGAACTGGATGTGCTACAAAGGGTTCCAGAATGCTCTAAAACTTCTCCGACAGTAAAATTCCCATCCTCAGCAAGATAAAAGTGGACTGAAATCAAACTGATCCAAAGACAGCCATATTTAACCCTCTCCACATGAGGGTCCAAGGAGGGGGGAAAAAGTATTAGAAGAGGAAGAAGGGAAAGACTATACTCCCTTTAATTCTCTTTAAGAGATTTGTTTCTGTATTGAAATAGGAGTTTTTCAGAAGGCTCATTTCACTCATATTGATATCAGATAGTGGACACCAGCAAAGGAAAGGGCCTCAGCTAAACCTAAATACAGATGTCTGTTCCTAATATTCCTGAGCTATTTCTGCTTTCAGCAAGAATCCTTCTGGAATGAGAGAAGAAGAAAATTGAGAATTAAAATAATTTAGAAATTGTGAATGTATTTCTGTTCACCTGCCAGCTTTGCTCAAGAAGGCGTACATGTCCCTGACAAGGTCATATCATCACGGTGGCTTTGTTTGACAGACAAAGTTGAAATTCTAATAAATTAGCATTTGGTTTCCTTTTCTTTTAATTTAGGTTATATTTTATCTTTTTCACATGAGACTTCATGTGACAGGCATACACACAATCAGAAGGATATTTTCTTAGGTAGGAAATTACTGACTATTAGGCACTGCCAGTTTGTTACTGCCCGTACACTTTCCCCTGTTCCTTCAAAGAAATGAGTTTCGTGGGAAACAAATTGCAGTGCATATGCACTAGTTTCTTGCACTGTATCTAAAGCAATATTCTTATTACCTGCCTTGCATCATCTTTCACAGTGCCTTAAATGTGCTTTATTCTACTCAGATGTTCTGTAGGAGTGGTGCAAACCCAAAGAGAGGCTTGCCTGAGAGGCTGTGAGAGTTTGAGCCCTGGAGCCTGTCCTCACTTACTGGTTCACATCCTGCATTCATTCAGTTGCAGCTTTCATCACTAAGTACTAGTACTATCACAGGTTTCAGAAGTGGAGCACTAGGAAATGAGAAATTGCTGTATTTGTGATCACTTCTCTCTTAACATTTTGACTCCCAACCTGTGGCTGTGACAGAAATGAGATCTTCCTTGTGGCTGAATGAGTTGTGTAAACCACAGCAGCATCCTTCTGCTAGGCTTATTACCAACATTTTTCAAAATGTGGAAAACAATATAGTGTATTTGTCTGGGATCATGAAAATTCTGAACTATATTGCCGGAGCATCACATGATACAACCTGGGAAGAACTAGGGAGGATCATATGATATAACATCAGTAGTAGATATCCTTCACATAAAGCAGAATAAAAATAATGTGAAAATGTACCCAAGGTGATTAAAATGTGAAAAAAAATGTTGTGGTAGAAACTGAGGACCACACTCCCTCTGCCTCTGAATTTCATTTCAGAAGACCAATTCCTTAGTGGCTGAAGTGAGGACTTTCTTTCCTAGTTTTTTGTGTTGAAGTGAAATGGGGGAGATTTTTTTCTGTGATGGCCAAACTCCTCTTCCAGATGATGGGTTCTTCTTGGAGATCTGTACCCCTGTCTGGCCAACTGGAGGGCCTGAGGCAGCCTCTGAAATACACTTGGGAAACATCAAGTGGTAAAAGGCTGTTTTTTACCTGTGGATCCCCAAGCTTCGCATTCTATCTTCAACTTGTGGAAGCTGCAGCACAGGATCATAGTAGAGATCCCACAGAAAATGAAATTGCATTACATTTTCAGTCATTTATAAAGCTGTGCACAACAGATCCTCAAGTAGTGTATTTTCTTTAACTTATGTGTGTATCTCTGTAAGGAAACACATGTTTCTCCTCATGGTCAAGTCCTGGAAGTTGCAGTTTAAATTTGATGAAGTGTTTTATTCCCCCAGATAAAAACAAATAAATAAAAAATTAGATTTAAATGCATTTGTTGATGAGGAAAGTCAGGAATCCTCCTAATTAAGACATTTCTAAGAAAGGTAAAATTTTTATCTGGGAGCATAAAACACTTCATCAGTTTTAAAGCCACATCTGCCAGGAGTGGATAAAGAGGAGAAACAGGCATTTTTCTTCATTCTGGCTTGTCTGTGAGTTTAAGACTTTTAACAACAGTTTTAAAATATTTAAACCCAGTTAGAAACACTTGCAATATAATAGGGATAAGAGTGCCCTCCCTCCCTCTGTTTTTAATCTGGTTCTCTTGATGGAATAAACTACAAGGTTGAATTGGTAACTGGATTATTGCCTCATAAAACAGCACGAGGTTACTATTATCCTTTAATTTTATATCTTTATTAGGGAGTAATGTTGGTCTTATTTAAATCACTGACTTCTCTAATGGTTTTTCTCCTCTTTTACAAATTTATAAAACTGAACCCTAAAGGATTTGGTCTAAGTGCAATTGGCATAACTGCCATTATAAAAATCTTTGTGTTAGCAGTTGGTTATAATCAGCTGCTTTAACTGGGCTGAGAATGCAGCAGGATTTAGCTGTTGATAGGTAGAATAATACTGATAAAATATTATTTCTGAATTTTATTTTAAAGGGCTCCATTTCCAGTAAGAACTTCTGAATTTTGAGGCACTGTGAAGATGAACAGCTGTGCCCTGGAAACTTATAATTCAATACATTTGAGCAAACTATATATTTAACGTATTGTGTATTTCTTCAGAGATTAAAAAAAGCTTATCTTTGTCTTGAAATTCAGTAAAGTAACTTTGAAAATTCATGTCTTTTTCAGAAGGCAGCTAATACAAGTGGCACATTTAATGATGTATTCCAGTGAATACACCCACCTGAATTTTGGGACGCAACACATACTGTGGGTGAATTTTCAGCAGTTCTTAGTAGTAAAACTCCTGTTGGATTTGTGTCATCAAGATGTATTTAAAATATTGATACACTGTTTTCTTTGGAAAAATTGACATCCATCTGTTGATCTCAATGTGCTTTGACTAATCATCCATCAATATGGAAAGAAGCATGGTTCTGTCTGTTCTGGTGTAGCTCTGTAGTTGAGTTATAGTTGAGTTTTATACAGAAAGTGAAGTATGCCACCTTCAGTGACCGACTGACAGAATTAGAGCATCTACTGTTTGAATGCAAGCCAGTCACTGACTTTTCAGTTAGTATACTTAGCAACTAGTCAAATAATTTGTTCCAAATTTTGTATTTTGACCATTTATTTCCACAGGCAGTCTTACCAGTGCAGTAACATGAACATGCTACAAACTTTCGATTAAATCAAAGCAGATTTTATGTTTAAGTTATTAATGGACTATTCTATGTAAAAATTAATCTCTGTGTTTGCAATTGCCTCCTTTGGGACTGCTTCAGGCAATGCCATGTAGAGCTGCTTTCTCTTAAAATACCCATTGTTTGTGGGAGACTCCTTTCTGAAATTTGCCTATAGTGGGTGTTTTAAAGGAGCTCTTCATTTCCCATTTTAGCTTTATTGAACAAAGACTGGAGAAGATACCTACAAATACAAGAGTGTTGGCTCCACATTGACCAGAAAAATCACAGGAAGTGATTACAATTTTGGTGAAGGCATTGTGAGGGAAGAAATCAGTGTCTTGGATCCCTCAAAACTGAGAGGAGACTAAAGCCATTTTGAAAAACAGGAATTATTTTCAGCTGTATGATATGGTGAAATACATGCAACATGATTTGCTTGCAGTTTGTGTTTTCCTTATGCAACATCATAGCTAAAATTAATGAAATGTGAATGAAAATAATTTTGAAACTTAGGCAAGAGGGAAGAAAGACAGGAGGGTGTCATTTGGTGGCAGGAAAAATCCAGGTGAAACTTGAAAGCAGAGTAGACTGGGGCTGTGCATTTGTGTGTTCTAGAAAATATATAATGCAAAATAAAATTAATTTTTGGGAGTTGCGATTCGGGGAGTAAGTGAAGCTATGCCAAGTAAATGGCACCTGAGATTAAGAGAGGAGGTATTCACAGGGCAATGCAGGGCTGTGGGTGAGAATATGTGGGTGCCATGGCTTGTTCCACATGGTTTCTATGGCTCTGGTTCCTTTCAAATATTCTGCAAGTGCCAATACATCTGTACATTTTTTATCCTCAGTTGCATTTATTAGTGCTTGCTGGCCACAATTTAAAACAGATCCATAATGTGTTTGTCTTACTGGGCATAGTCCCAGGTAATTCCTTGTGGTGCCTTCTTGATAAACAAATCTAGGTAATGTTGCTAAGCAAATCCAGGATGTTTGGATTCCTTAACATATGTGTTTATATATTGATTTTAAAAAAAAGTAACATGAGCTTTGATTAATAATATTATTATTGCGTGTGTGAAATATCCCTGTCACATTTTTTTGTTCTAAATCATGCAAATTTGCATAACTCCAAAAAGGATCTTTTCTGCGAGTGGAGATTGTAATATAATCGTATGGCTTTACAGTTAAGGTTACCATGATCATTCACAGGCAGAACTCTTAGAAAATAGAATTTTCCTCTTGAAGATCTCAATATTTGATGAGAATGATCCACTCTGTTAGAGAAGGCATAGACATTGCAGATAATTAGGATAATGTCTGTCATTCAGCGCTTTGTAGGGAGCTGCTTGTTATAAACCACTTTGTGTATTTAATTTAATCCTAAAGGAATTTAATGAACCTTAGAGAGGGGACTTCATGCTGATAATTGCATAATAACCTATTTTTCTGTCAGACACTTAATGTCTAAGAGGTTATCATTAAATGTGTATTAAGCAGTTCTGTTCTATAACTGTCTTTTTAATATGTTCTCTCAAGGGTTATTATTTGTTGACTACTTAAACAGCTGCCTATATTCAGCATTTTAGCTTCTTTATTGGTTTGCTTTCAGAGCTATTTTTTTCTTGCAGGAGTCAAAGAAAAGTTCCTGTTTCTGTTTGTGTATTTTAGATAGTTCCCAAAATAATACTGAAGGCGTTGAAGCACTTTACATGAAATAAGTCTTCATATGGGAACTTTGCTTCAGGTTTTAGTGAAACCACAACCTCAGTTAGGGTATGTGCTTATTTCAGATTTGCCTTAGAAGTGAGGACCACACTCAATTGACACGTCAATTTTTATCTTCTTTTTTAATTTAGACTACTGAGCTGTAAATTGGAAGGAAGATAATTTCTGCTTGTGGAGGAAAAGAAAGGTGAATAACCTCAATGGAAGACTCTCAGGATCTAAGTGAACAGTCAGTAAGTACAAATGTTGCTAAATTGAATGGAATAGATTGAACTCTGTAAAACCAAGTTGTGGGAAAGGATTTGACTTTAGATGTGAAAATTATAGCAAGATCTAGGGAAATCTTTCAAGCTCCTGGTTTCAAACCTTTTAGTTTGTGCATTAAATGAGTGGTTTTAATCTTTTTTCCCTTTTGAAAGGAACAACATCTTTGTTATATGAGATTTTGCAACTGTTGTGGGATATAATTAAGCTACATTGGAAGAATAAAATGCTAGAAACATGCACACTGGCATTCCTTGTTCAAATAACTGCATTAAAATGTGTATCCATAGTTGTCTGTCAGTTTTGCTGAAGCAAGGGTTACCAAAACCACAAACAAAATATTTCAGATGGTCAGACTGTGGCAGATGACATACATTAATTTTTTCAGTATTTCCTTGGATTTCAAGGGGATTGTGAGAATTGGCAGGGTATCTCCCTGTCCCATGTCAGAGGGAGATTCCTCTTGCTACTGATGAGATTCCTGGGAAAAATGAGGTGGACATTTCTTCTCCTTTTTTCCTTTCTTTTTTTTCCTTTTCTTTAAGGATGTTGTCTCCTTATCACCAGACTGCAGTTCTGGGGAGACAGCAGGCTCTGAGCAAATTCAAAGCTATCTGGGCTTGCCATCCAATGCATTGGCTTTGTGTTTAGCATCTTAATTTTCTACTGTTTCTTACTGGTCACAATAGGGACACATTTTGGCAGTCCCATGATCCCTGTGATCCTCATCTTGGGCTCAGTGTACTAAAGCTGTACAAAGGGATTTAGTATTCCTATTTCTGACATGCTGAAGGAGGTTATCCATGCAATGAACTAATTTGAATATATATATATATTTTTGGAGACTTTTATTGGTAACACAAGTGCAAGGAAGTGGGAAGAGTTGTATGTATTTCTAAAATGTCAGTAATTTTCTTTAATAAGGAGTACTTTGCTCCTGGCTGGGCAGCTCCTATCTGAGACTTTATCTTGGACTACAGTTTTATGGCCAATTTTAAATGGTACAGGACTGGAAAGTCTTAACAGTGTCTTAAGTCCCCATGGTGGCACTACTTGGGACAGCTGCACATATTTATGTATTTAAAGTGTTCCCAACCAAAACTTTAGAGCCTGTAAAAGCTACATGGCTTCATAATTTAATAAAGTTTTATAAAGGTCATAAAAGATTAGGCAGAAGTTCATCTCTTACAGTCTGTGAAACAGTTTTTCTGTGGAGTATTCATGGTGTGGTTATTAATAGCAAGTGGATGAGCCAGTTTAGCTTAGTGTAAAAACATCTTTTCATAGTAGTTAAAATGTTTTTGCTGCACTGGATGCCTGATAAATGCATATTTTCGAAGCAATTTTACTACCTCATCATAGTATCATCTCTGTAGTATTTCTCATAATTACTACCTAGCTTTATGCTAGCATGTGAAAATGGTCTGCAGATTGCAAATTGAGGTGAAATCTGTACTGTGTTGCATCTGGAGGTAGGATTTGCTGTCCTTACGCTATGTCGCAGAAAATCACGATTCAAGACAAGGTTATTCTTCTTACTCTTCACTAACAGTGTCAGAACTTGAAGGTAATGGATGGGAGAGCCATTCCATCACTCTCTTTATCCAGGTGGGCACTGAGACTAAAATCTCACCAAGACATTGGGCACTGCTGTGGGAAAAGAAATTGTGTGAGTCCTGTCTGCCTAGAGCAGGCACTAAGCCCTCATTCCCTTGAAAACTTGAAAAGCCATTTCACTGTTGTATCATGGTTAAACTCCTCTCTCAACCAATTTTCAAAAAAGAAAATAGCGTCTCCGGCTTAGTTCCTTAAAAGCCAGCAATGAATGTGTGTGAGCTAGAGATGGCAGGAGGCAGGAGGCTTTGGTAGTTTAAAGCCTAAGAAGGTATCAGATGTATCTGCTTGTAGAGTAGCTGTGGTGTTTCGTAGTGGTTAATGTGTTTTATGCTGGTTTGTTCTGGACAGTTTCTGCTGTTCAGGCAGGATTTCTTGTTCTTGACGTGTTCAGGGAGCATAAGTACTTCATTCCAGCCTCAAGATTTCTTTTGGGAGCTAAATGCATAACATTTAGATAATGAAAATTCATGGAGCATAAGGATCTAGCCTCTGTTGCATGTGTATTAGATTGTGTGAATAAGCATGAGTGCAAGACCTGTGCTCAAACTTGTGCTGGCACCTTGGCTTCCAGTAGTGTAGTCCTTGGTTACTTGAAAGACTGCCTTTCCCTGCAGCTGAGATGGGTTAGAAGGTGGCTGCTCTTGGATGGTATGTTTGATGTATAGCTGAATTTTCTGAAGAGAAATATTCTGTTTTTGAATTAAATTCCCTGGGCATTTTGTTAAAGAATCTTGCATGCTTGGGAAAAGAAGCCAGGTACAGTTACTTGATACAGTGAACAAGGTTAATTTTCAAGTTTTTATTTAAAGAAAGGAAATTATTCTAATTTTTGCAAGCAGATCATCCTCCTGAAGCATGACATACTGTAGTGCAGCCTTTATTCTGAGTCTTCACCATAAGTTTGAGATCACTATTATTATTTAAACTCAAAGAATACACTAATAAGAAACGATTGGTTCTGTGATTCCTATCTTGAAAGTATATCAGCTAGGTGAAACTTATACCTATGACTAATTCCACAGCATCCCTGTTGCCATATCAGAAATAAATTCTTCCCCTTTTGTCTCAGAGCAATGACTGCATCACCACACACTGCTTCAGAAATCTGTGTTTCCCTGTTACCAGAGCCTCTGAAGAGCTGTGTTTGACTGAATTGAGCAGCTGCTGTTTTCTGAGATGGCAGCTTGATTGGATGTAATATACATATACAATTTATTGCATAATGTCAGTAATTTATTTGGTTTTCCTATTTTTGACAGTAAGTCAGTCTACTGGCCTAATTGTTGTGCTGTAGAGCCTCTGTGCTGAGAAACATGTTGTGTCCCCTTTCCTTTGCCTTCTCCTGTGTGGCAGAGGTGGGGGAATCAAGTCTTGATCAAGATCATTCAGCAAGAAAGAATCGGAATCATAATGGAGTTTTTTATACTTTGGCTTTCCTGGCTTTACTCACAACTGAATAGGTAAATAACTCTGTTTTGAAGACCAGCAGGAAAATGATGCGAGTTACTAGCTGATGGAGAGGTGAGCTGGGATCCATCAGGTGCAGCTGAGATCCCTGCAGTTGGCATGGAGCAGTCTGGGATGAGGCCTATCATGCTACTGTACTTCTAGGATGGGTATGTGTCCAAAGAAGCTCACAAATCTCTTTTTCTTTACAGAAACATACTTTTCTTTATGCAGAACATGCCTGTACATCCATGCATGAGAAGAAAATTTTCTTTTCATTTATAGGAAGGCTCAGTTACTAGTATTCTGAGTGAAAAAGAGAAAAATAGTAAGACATGTTTTACAGACAAAAGAAAATAACCAAATGATCCTTGTCATGTTCTGGTATAAGGTCTGTCACCAGGTGAGGCTGCCACTTACCAAGTAAAAGAATACTTAAAACCACATAAATTGGTCATCCATGGACAGATGAAGCTATGTCAAAAATTCTATTTGTTTTGAAATGAAAGAGAAGGAAATTTTACAGATCTTGTATTTATGAAGAATCTAGCAATAGGGAGACGAAAGTTTTTCAAGACTGGTCTTGGAGATGGTTAATAAAATGATAATTTTTTAGCACCTAAATTGTCCTCTGGTTTGCTTCAGTATAGCAGACACTCTTAGGATCTTGAGAACTACAGGTTTACACTCTTTATGTTGTCTCTTTTAGTCATCACTTTCTGTCCAGTCTGTATTAGTAGGAGAAGAACAGTTTGGCTGCTAACTTGCTAGTTTAGGGTTTCAAAGGGCCTTATTAGAAACTGGTGTAATTTCATCCCCTGGCCCTTTTATATAACAGCCTGCATATTTGGATTACTTCATTTTAACCTGGAATTAAACAATAGATAGCAGTGCTGTAGGACAGGACACCAGCAGATGTGAAGCTAAACCTGAAAGAACAGGTTTTTATTTTTCTGACACCTGGACAATCATCCCCATTGTGCCCTGGGTAAGTTATTTGTTTTTTGTTGGATTGCACTGACTGTTATAGTTGTTACTTGCATTTATGGCCCACTTGCAGCTGGACCATCCTTGGCAACCTTTTTTGACAGTGTTGTTTCCCTATTTTTGTTTTGTTTAAATGTGTGAAGCTGTAAGATGTGATCCCTTTTCAGATCAGTTTTCAGCTGCAGCTACTTCTCTGTTTCATGAACCCTGTTCCTGCAGCATTTAATCTTCCCCACCTCTGGGGTGGGCAGCCTGCTACTACCCCAGGAGCTTTGGCTGGAGCTCATTGCAAAGAAATGAAAATTAGTTTAAACTCTTTAATTGAGTTTTAAAACGTTCTATGTCATTGTTCTGGGTTGCAGCATAGCATGTTGTGGTTCTTATCTCTGTTATATCAGTATTTGTAGGACTTGGAATATTACAGGCAATTCATCTTCTCAGGTTAGTGATGTTGCTTGAAAGACATATCTGGAAGTTGCCTGGTCTAGCTTCTGATCATGAAATGCTGGCAGTATGCACAAATACTTCAGTTATGAAAGCAAAGAACATTTAAGATAGGTAAGTGAAGAAATTACAGGTTTAGTAAGGAAAAAACCAGTTTCCTTAATGAGTGATTATTTGCTTTTAATTGAAATCAGTCATTGAAGAAAATTGCCATAACTTCAAGTCAGCTGTCATAGAAAGTAATAGAAAACCAGCCTGTCTTTTCAAAGGTTTATTTCAGAGTATTTTTGAGAGTTGCTTAGGTATTTTACTGCCTCTTTTCTACAGGCACAGTAACTGGCACAGAGAGGTGGCTTGCTGTAGACGATCCAAAATTATCACCCATTTTGATTTACAGTGGATCAAGAAAAAAGTGCAATACCATAATTCCTTATCTGTCATCTAATAGGAATTTGAGGTAGAAACATCACTGTTGCTCTCTCTCAGCTGCAAGACCTTTACATATGACATAACGACTTCTATGAACACACACTTCTTTTGCTCTTTCCTTTTTCCTCTACCACTTAAGCATTTTGTCATTTCTGTACAATAATTCACCACTGTTAAATTTGAAGGCATTTTTTCAAGCTACATTAGTAGTTTTTATATATATTTTATTTATCTCATTTACCAAATGGGACAGACCAAATGAGACAACACTCAGAAGCAATTAATGCATTTTGACATGCAGAATAAACTGAGCTGACTTGTGTTTTGTATGAACTGCGTATCATTGGAGAAATAGTTTGGCATCAAAGATACCGATGTTCACTGTTGACACACAGGTAATAGAAAAAAACATATGTGCTTTTTTTTGAGGTTTTTAAAATTATAATTTGAAAGCATGTTTCTTTAAAAGCTAGGTAGGCAATCTCTTAAAAATGTATCCAAGAGAATGCTACAGAACAATATCCATGGCTTGTGAACTTGCAAGATAGGATGAGAAGAGGGGTTGGCAAGCAGACAGAAATGGCATTGTCACTGTCATGTCTGCTCAGGTTCAGCTCTCTGCCTGTCTCCTGGAAGATGCTGCCACGTCAATATCAGAGGTTTAAATGGAAAGGCACTGTATGGGCTTTATTTAATAACAAGGAAAACCAATAAAAGGAAATGTTCTGCTGTCACATACTGTCCTTGGACTGCTGACAAGGACTGTCACATAGCTACTATACAGTTTGTTATGGCTGGTATTTCTGGCTCCAGAGAGGCCCCAGACTAGAATTTTAGGGATAGAACTACTTGGGAAAATTGCCACTGCCATGAGCTACGTGAACTTTCCTCAAAGTAGATACCATCTTCGGCACAGGGGTCTCTAGGGTTCCTGGAGCATGAAATTTTCTATTACTAGAGGTGTTACATCCCTGGTCCTATATGGATATCAGAGGTGATGCCTATTGTATTGTAACAGTCAAATTAGGAAAAACTAGGAAAAAATAATGGCAAAAACTTGCAGGCGGAAAAAATTGTCTTCAAGGCCTGAAAACTGGGCCAGCTTAGACCTTTGAATCCTCCACAAGGACCTGTTCACCTAAGAAAAGGTTTGTATCCGTACATGCATACAGAAGATTTGGAGCGTATAAATGAGTCTAATGAAAGTGTTATCTCTCTCTGTAAATGGTGCTTTTTTAGAATATATCATCAGAATCTGACAGATGAATTTTTCTTGTATGATATGATACTTGTTTTTAATTTGTTTTAACTTAGAATTTTAACTTAGAATGACTCATAAAATTTCCAAAAGTGTCCTATTTGTGAATATACAAATGAAAATACAAATGAAAATACAAATGAAAATACAATTGAAAATACAAGTTTCCTTAGCACAAAGATTGTACATCAGCTTAGGTTTCTGATTTTGACAGTGTCCAGGTGAAGTTAACATGTAAGAAATACTTTCTTCTTCAGTAAAAAAGGGGTCAGCATTTTGTAATGCACAAACAGTATTCATGACAGTAAATCAATCTTTTCTAGCTTTTTCATTTTGCAAGGCTAAAAGCCCAGTGCCTTCATGCCTGTTAAATAACTAAGTCTACATTTTCACATGAAAAGCATGGATTATGCTGAACATACATTTGGTTTATACTCATTTGATTTTTGTAAAAAGTCCAGATGCAGCAGTGTGCTGAAGAATGTGTGGGACTTAGGGGATGTGATTAAACCCACTTAAATCAATGGGATTTTTCATGTGCTTTAAGTTAGGCATGTGCTTAAATACTTTTCTGGAAAAGACTTGGAAATACAGTACAAAATAAAAGCAATAATTTCAGAAATATTTTAGTAGCAAATACATCTGACTGATTTGTGGCTGTGGCTAATATTTACTCAGCATCATGTAACGGTCATGGTTTCTTTCTTCTCCTTAGAGTAGCTTTTATCTGAGCTGTACCTCCATATCCAAGTGGTTGACTTGCAAGTCAAGTTATATTAAAAAAGAGAAGAATGACAGAGAGAAATATTAAATAATTTTTAAATAATAAAATGAGTCTAGGCAAAGAATCTAATTTCATATTTTAATAAAATATGTCTTAAACACATTGGGCACATGCAGACCCATTAAGCCACACTCACATCCTTGTCCTTTTTTATATTAGGTTAAATCTTTAGTAATGTAAAGAAGAAGTTAAAAACACTGAAATGTTTTGGCTATAGTGAATGGAAATGGTTTTGCCATTATATAACTCAAGGCAGAATTTGTCCCAGAGGATTTCATCGGGACAACAATGTGAAACTCATGTTGTTTATTTCTTAATTTTTTTATTTAGTTAAGCAATTAATTTTAAGATTTGTTCATGCTCCTCCACGCTCTTGAAAGCAGCACCTGATGCTCCATGAGAATACTGTCACAGCAGCATGCTTTGCCTTGTGTCAGCACTTGGACTTCAGCAGTGGTTGTGCTTTAGTCAAAGAGGTCACCAACCCAAATATGAAGCAGCTTGCATCTGAGAGAGCAAGGGTTTTGTCTTGGAGCGTTACTCTTATAAAGGCAAGCTCTAGCTGAGAAACTAAGAAACAATACGTGTGTTGTCACTGAACAAACCTTTTCTTAAATGTGGTAGCAAGTCTAGCTTATCATATTTCTCTCTTTTTTTTTCTGTGTATAACAGCAGAGGAATGAAAGTTAACTGACCATGTTTTTTGATTCTTTGTTTAGGTTTGGTTTAGTTTTGGTACTGGAAGCAGTGACTAATGGGATTTCTGTCATGAAAAAGAGCATCTTTTATAGTGCAGGTCTTTAGTTGTTCCTGTTTTTGTGAAACCTTACTTGGCTTTAAATTTTTAGTCTTTGGTCCTGGGCCACATGAAATTTTTCTTTATGTGATCCAGTCAAAGTATACAAGAGAAGGAGCTAAAGCAAACACCATTTATTTCTGAAATTAAAAAGAATATTTTTCTTATTTCAGTTAGCAATGCTGTTAAAAAATTTTACAGGTTTTCAAGTTTCAGTTTGTCATGCAGTCACCTTCCCTGTGGGACTGCTCATGGTAGTGAAATGGGTAGGGCTGCCACCTGGGCATTTTGGGGATTTACGTAGTAATAGCCCATAGCCTGGGGGCCTTGTGTTGCTGGACATGGCAATGGAGATACTAAATTCTTTCCGTTAAAAAGTCAAGCTATGCTTGTAGTTAAAAAACCAGTAATCTGTGCTTTAACTGTTTTTCAGGGATCCTTTTTACTGACTCAGAGCAAACAGGATTTGTGCATTTCCTAGCCCAGGTAGGATCAAGTGTGAGGAAGAACTTGCTCACTAAATGATGATCCTCACAGTGGCTCTTGAGCAGTAAGGAAGACCTTTTCTTACTTATCAAAGATTCTTATTCTGCTAAAATTCTTCCAGCAGTCTGTGCCTTGAATGCAGCACATTGCTTTCCCAGCAGTTCAGGTCTTAGCTTGAGTGGAGCTGTGTTTGTTTATGTCTTTCTGTATGTACTTTTTCTTCCATGTAGTAATAGTGGTTGTGGTGGTACTGGAGTTTGGTGGGTTACAGATGTGCAGATATCCTGTTGTTTATCCTGTGATCTAACTGCTTGTCTGCCATGTTTTCAAATTCATTGCCCAGGTTAAACAGCTTAGATAATGAGTTTTTGTGGGTTTTTAGCGCATCAGTGTAAAACTAATGATTAACCTGTAGCCTCTGTAATGTGGCACCTGCATCTAGAAGTTTCATAAAAATGAAATTAGTATTATCCTCTCATCCCATAGCTTTGAAGGTGCAAGACTGAGTTTGTCATTTCAAGTGGAATGTTTATTGATAACTGTAGTAAATAATAGTTTAAACCATACTCCTTGGTGCATCACAAGTGAAAATCATAGGTTTCAAGAAGCTGATACCATATTGTATCTCATGCATAACTTGCTTTTAAGTCAAGGAATCCAGAGTTTAATTCATTGAAGGAAAATGATACATTTTCCTTGCAAGATAGTAGGTTTAATCTGAAGATAACTGCAGATTGAAAGTAGAAGTAGAAGAAATAGTCTTTCTAGGACCAAGGGCAATTATGTGATGCACCATTGGCTGATTGTTCATAAACTCTTCAGTTCTTTGTTCTTAGTACTAGGGTTCAACAATACTCAGTTTTCCTAAAAGCAAACACACGAAGAGTTAGCATTAACCTGAACTTCCCAGGTTGAAATAATACCTAATTTTAGACTAAACAGGGTAGAATTAGCTAGCATTCTGAGAACTTTATACTGAACTATTTACTGAAAATCTCTCAGTTCATGTAATTTAAACTGTATTTTGCAATATGTCTATGGAAACAAATGTATTGCAATAATAATGATACACTTCATCTGCTTTTCTGATGCTGCTGGATATCTTCTGTTTTGGACATTAACCATATAAAGAGTTATGTTGAAAGTCCTGGTGTTGAGCTGTCATAAGTAGGACTGAATGATTGTGTAACAAGACATCCTACCAAACATAGTAGGGTTTGAAGAAGTGACTTAATTGTTTCCAGTTTACAGTCTGAAGATCTGCTTTGTATTTTTATCTAAATACCTGTGTATTGATGAAAGAAAACTTAGAATTACTTAGAATATAGGAATTTGGAAAATTTTGTAACTGTGCAACTGTAGTTAACCAGTTATATCTACAACATTGAATGCATATCTAGAGCCCGATTCCAGCATAGTTGCAGCTGTAAAATTTACCTGTTGTTGAAAGCCTATCAGTAGAGTATCAAGCAGAGCTACTGTCCAAAAAGCTTATGTCAGCACTTCAAAAGGAGAAAAAAAGAAGTACGTTTAGATTGTGCGAATTGCTGCTTTCATGTTCTGTGGTGCATGGGAAATTGTGTATTTTTTCAGACAAGGAAACCTTTATGTGGTCAACATGCTAAAATATGTAATGATAAAAACCAGACCATAATGGTCAGGAAGCTGGTACTGCATGCTCCTTAATGTATGAATGAATTTCTCATGCCTACTGTGCAGGTCAAAAAACGTCTGTAAAATTTTATGTCCGCCTTGAGTTCCATTTGTAGCTGGTCTTACGATAATATTCAGTCAGTACTGCAGATATGACCTGATTGGGGACCTGCAGATCATGCTGCAAAATTCAGCAAGCTTACCTGTAAGAGTATGGAGCTGAGAAGTACGTGTAATTATCCCAGGGGCAGTGCTATATTCTGTGCTGTCTGGTTTCACCTAACATGATGTGCACTGAAGAGGAAGGATGCCAGATGGTCATGAAAGGGCTGGAGTTCAGCTTCTTTAAAGTCACCACTTACAGAAATCCATCTGATATATGCCAAGAGCAGGAGCTGACCAACTAGCTGTCCTCTGATTTCCAGCAGTCTCAAGAGACATTCTCAAGGCCTTTAGTGAATACATGACGCAGTGCCTAACTGGGAACGCTCTAGCATTTCAAAACATCTGAAATTTTCAGCTCAGAAATTGTACTTGTTGATAGCATGGTTTCAGAAAAAGGTAAGAAAAAATATCAACATCTGTAATACCTACCTCAGTTCTTTTGGAAATTTACGTTTTCACAGAGGAAATAATCAGTGGAGGCTATACATAGGAATGCATGTGTTGTGGGTGATTTTCTTGTGAATTTTCAGCACTGAAAGAAAGCTAAAGATGGAAAATAGCATCCATGGGGAAAAGGTGACCGTTTAAATGATGACTCTGAGGATACTTTGACGAAGTATATACAGTAATGTAGGAAAGTGAAATGCAGCAGTGCTGTCTGCTGCGGTGAATAATACAGACTGGGCTCCTTGGCTGTTGGTTTCACTAAGCCACTGTATTTACTTTTCATTTTTTATACTTTCCAGTGCTTCTGCTGTAGCAAAACACCAGAGTGCAATGACTGAGTAATACTTGAAGAATAAAATGAATGTCATCTAGGGGAGGCCATTGGAACATTGTCTGATGTTTGGAGCTAACTTTGTTACTAGTATTCACTTATGCTTTACCACTAGTTGCTGGGAGAGAATGGGAGAATCAGTCCCTGCTATTCTGCTGCTGCTTAGTGGTAGCTTTTGAGCTTAATCTTTTAAAAAAAAGTATCTCAGACAATCAGACCATTATAAAAGTCTTGATGCTCATTAGAGGCACAGATGTGTTAGTATATGCATAGAAAATCTCCAGCTGTGCTTAGTCTTTATTTTAGGTTGGGGGTTTTTTTTCCCTATCTTTCCTTGTGCGCCTCTCTCAGGAGAGTATAAATAGTTACCCTTAAAATTTGGGGTTAGAAAAGATCCATCTTAGAAATTAAGAGAAGCTGTAGCTGCCTTTCACATGGAAAGCAAATGACGGAATAAATCATTCTTGCATTTCTGGAGTAGACAGGACTTTTCTGCATTAATAAAAAGTGAATAAAAAAGTGCAATAATGGTATCGTGCAGTGTGTAGTATTTGGCGCTGTTTTTCACCAAAAGGATACATAACTGGGTAGATGTCATGTGGACTTGCAACCACCCTTCAACTTTTTTCTGCTTTTAGTACTTCTCTTAGTTACCTCAAGAAAACTACTAGTACACACTATTCTGATGACAGTATGTACTAGAACAGAAGAGATTACATTCCTGCTGTGCTTTCTCCACTCAGTACCCACACAAGGGGCGTGTAACAAAGAAGATGTGCCTTTTTTGGTGCAGAGAAGTAGAAATCGTTGTGGCACAGTTAGCATTAAAGGGTTCTATTTTCGGTGGTATAATAAGAAAGCATGGAAAATATCTGTCTGCTCCACCCAGCCATCTTTCTATCCCCATCTACCTCCATACTGACTGAAAAAACCACACTTTTCACACTTGCTGTCAGTGTAAATATTTTAATGTGTAAAAATTAGTGGAAATGGTTTGAAGATTGTTTTTTATGTTTGGTTTTAACATCTGTTATATCACCAACAAAGGAAAAAGTAACTGTTTAAATACTGAAGTATGTTAATATTTTAAATATTGTACTTTGATAAGCCAGTAAACATCTGCTAATTCAGTAGAAAATACCTGGCTACCAAAATAACAGTAATCAAAGAAACAAAATGCTAGCCTAAGCAAACCCTACAGATCCTTCACTGTATTATACAGTGGAATTAACAAGTGAATGCACTTCATGTACCAGTGTTTTGTAGTTCATACTGGAAATATTTGTCATTTGAGCAAATTCAACCTAAAGATGAGAGGAAATCTGGCAAATTGTTTGAAATTTAATCAAACAAATTTGCACTGCAATAACATGTGTGCCCAATATGTATCTGTAAATTTTTGCTGTGTCTGTATTTTGACTAGTAAGAGAAATTGGTGCAAAGAATGAGTTGGAGAGTATCAAGAGGAAAAATGAAAATCCAACCCAGAGTATTTGTAATTACTGTGGGTGAAGGATATGATGGGCTTTGAGGAGCACAGAAAGAAACAACCTCAGACACAATAACTATTAGACTTTAGTCTTCATGCTCAGAGAAAAGAAACTGCTGCATGATTGCATGGCGTTTGTGGCTTGATACGTGATCCATTGGTGATCCTTCAGTGATTGTTGCATGATGATAAGTAATGCCTTGGGAAACTCTAAGTCAGACTATGATAGCAATGCATTAATTGGTACACAGGCTTTGCAGCCCTCTGCTATTTCTCTCCTACCTACTTGTCGTGTTGCTGTGACTTGAAAAGAACCTTGCTTCTCTCCCTGAAGTACATCTGCAGCCCTGGTATTTTGCTGAGGTTATATGCACCTTTCCATTACATAGGGTTGGATTGGCCATCTGGATCTCAGTCCATGAAGGCTGCCCGTTGAAAAACTGTTCTGTTGGTTTAGTTGCATGATGTTAGGATTTGGGAAGTATAACTAAAAAATAATATCTCATGACTGTGGCTTTCAATCTTTCAAGATTGATTTGAAGAAGTATGCTTAATAACACTGCAATTGAATTGTACTGAGCCTTCTGCATTTTAAAAGATTGACTGACTGTAATAATATGTTAGTAATGTTATGAGAGTTTGAGTAGCTTCTGATTTATTAACTACAGAGATTAGAGTATCCAGTACTTAATAAAATTTCTGCTGTTTTTCAGTGTTAATAAAAATTGCCAAGGAATGAAACTGCAGCACATATTAAATTTATATTTCCCTGGCATTGAAGAAGATTCCAAATCTAGCCTTTATCTCTTTGATCAGAGCTTTTGTAGGCAGCAGCATGTTTTTAAACTTTGTGGCTCTCAGTGTAAAGTTTTGAATGGTTCTGCTGTTGCATACTTTTATTCAGCTTAAAACCATTTTTTAGTGATAGAAAGTCACTGTGAACTAGGTGAAAAAGGTATGCCTTTTTAGCAAAAGAGTTATTTGAAACTAAATGAGAGGTCTGGTATTCCCATATATAGGCATAATTACCATTCTAAGACTTGGGTTTCCCCAGTGCAGACCACAGGGTTTTCCTGCTGGTTTATAATCACATGCAGATACGACAGCTTATCTAAACTTGGCATTTTTCAGACCTTGCCAGTGGCTCTTATTCCATCTGGCCCCTTGTGTGTCCTCTGTCAGCTTTCTGCTTTGCCTGAAGCAGCTGCTAAGCAACTTCACTTGCTGGTGGTCACCTTCTTTTCCAGCTTTGGATTTCTCAGCAGTGAAAATGCAAAGTTTTTCCTCTGTACTGCTGCTAGTGAAAAAGGAATGACCTTCTTGAAGACATCTTTCCTGTTGTTTGATCAACACATTTGGAGTTCTTTCCTTCTTGCCTCCTGGTTTGTGCTGGCTCTAACTGGGTGTTCATCAGCAGATCCCAAACCATGTGACAAACAGCTCTTTGGCCACCAACCACTTACCCCATTCTGTCAATATGCCCAAAGACGTCTGTCTGCTGGAAAATTAAATAATGTGAACCAAAGGTGCTCTGCATCTTTTTCAGCACTTTTGTGCAGTGGATTAGCCATGTGAAGATACCAAATGTGTTCTGGGATCTGATTATACTCAGGTCTCCTTTTGTCCACGCTGCATTTTACAGAGTGGTATGCTCAACTGTTCTATGTTTTAAGCAGTGCATCATATCTTAAAAATATAAAGGTGCATAAATGAAAGCTTATGCTGTGGAGCTGAGTTCTCAGTTACTTTTACTCATGCATTTTATGTCTGTTATACCCATTTCCTATGGTACTATGGACCTGGTTCAGAAAAGCATATAAGCATGTGCTTAATTAAGTGCTTTCCTGAATAGGTATGCTTTTCTGAATTGGAGCCCATGAGTAACTGGCACGTGGGCTGTAATGTCCCACCTGGGACGTTCTGGGGGTGGATATTAGAAGACAAAGCAGTTTTTTTCTACTTTTCCTGCTTTCTGGAAGTCTCCTACTGCTCCAGACGATTTCAGTTTTTGATAAAGTGCATTCATCTGTGAGCTGAATCAGGCTTTATATTTATGGTAGTCATCGTTTAAATCCTTTTGTTTTGAATAAATACAGGTTGCAATTGATAGAAAGTATATTCGCATTTCATGTTAGAAAGCTAGATGCCATGGATGCCCTTAAAAGAAATTAAAGAAAGCTTTCTACTCAATCTGGAAATCACTTTCATAGCCTTGGTTTTGGTATTTAGTACAGCTTAGGTTTTTTTTACAACAAAATTAATTTAGTTATTTCGAAGATCATGTGATCGACTGCCCAAAGTGTGTTCTTTGGCACAGGTCCAGATTCTTGTTCTCTTTTGGAAGTGTTACAGCTGCAATAAATTTGATTTCACCCTTGATAATTTCTATAATGTGTAGTAATAACGTATTGCTGATTTAGTGTTGTTGCCTCTCCACTAAGGAAAAAGGTCACAAATCACAAAATCACAAATGTTATTATATTTACCGCACTTAAGTAGTTGTATATACATGAAATTCAAATATGCTTCGAGATTTGTTTGGTGTCTAGTTTTGGGAAGTTATTCAAATAACACAAACTCTGCAGTTCGTATGTTACATGTCACTTCTGAGAATTCTGGTAGGTTCCACTGTTTCCTTTGAGGTCTCTGTTGAGCATTTAGTAGAAAAAATGCAAAATAATCAAGAAGATTTGTCTCTATGTTCATGAAACACAAAATATTCTTTATACTTGGCAATGTAACAGAATATTACAAAGTGCATATATTGAAAAGAATCTTTAGATGAGTGGAAAAAAAAGTTGGCTTTTTATTTTGGTAAGTAATTTAACTTTTTTTTTCTTTTTTCTTTTTTTTTTTTTTTTTGTAAAGCTGTTCTGTGGTCTTGATGAGGTTATGCTCATTTCATAGTTGTACCATTTCTTCCAAGTTGCCTTTCTGTTGCATAGTTAACAGCCTATTACATTACTGGGACAGACACATCTTAACATTCTAAGCTTACTTTTGCTTCTTCCCGGAACAATGCTTAATACTTTATAAACTTTGCTAAAGGGATTGTCTTAGGAGGAAACTTAGCCTGGGAGCAGAGGGGAAGACTATAAAAAGGAGAGTGACCAAACCACCCCTCCCAGGTCCCGCTGTTCTCTGTGGTGATGTGGGACTTTCTCCACGAAGACTGGTAGTACATGCTGGTTGAACATTACCACCTCTGTGTTTAGTCTCATTAATGAAAATTTTGGCAAGTAAGGTGGATTATGTGCTTCCCCTAGTTAGCAGCTGTTAATGCATGAGTTTGGACACTGCTTTGCAGCCCTGGGGAGCACAGGTTGCTCAAAGGCTTGACACAGCCAGTGGACCTCCTGCCACACCCATGAGCCACCCTTATGTGGTCATTGGCTCTTTTTTTGTGTATTTAAACCTGTCCCCTTCTACAGACCCCTGTTTGTAGCTCATGTACCTAGTAGCAAAGAAAGGGCTTTGGACTCCTCCCTTTTCATGGTATTTCTACCTGCTACCTGTTTTACAGCTTTTTAGGAGGAGGTATCTATAGAGAAGATACAGTTTTCTTATTCTACCTTTGGAGCATGTGATGCTGTGGTCACAATGGAGCAGTAGCCTCATTTTTGTAACCTTTGAGGTGCAAGAGCTAGTAAACATGAAGAGGATCATGAGTCAACATAACCAGGAAAAATAATGATGTCCTCCCAGGAAGATGACACCTCTGTGGCTTCTGTTTCATCCATTTTTTAATTTCCTTCTTCTGTAAGTAGCAAAATAAGGCAAAAGGCATAAAACAACCTTTCAAGGGCATCTTTCCTCAGCTGCCCATTCAACCCGACAGGTTTTGCGAAACCAGAACTTTCCTTTGCTTCATTAGCTGCAAAGGAAGGACCTTCTTTCCTTTGTTGTTCAGAGCACATTTTAAATAATTTAATAAGCACAAGTGATTAAGGCATTAAGAATTAAAGTAGCTTCAGAATGAGACTGTGGTAATGGAGAAGCATTGCCTAAGTTCCCAGCTGAGCAGAAAATGGGAAAAAAGCCTTAGCTATTCACCTAACTGCTGTAAAAGGGGCAACGGATTAATGGAAAGAACTTGACTCAAACCCACGTTTTTAGGAAAAAATATTAAGAACAGTGTTTCTTGAATTAAATTTTCATGCTCATTCCTCTGTGAGTTCATCCTTAGAAAGCAGAACATATTTTTGACAGCATATATTTTACTAGAAAATTCTAAAATAAAAATATCAGTCCTTTTTCAATATTTGGGTTACTCTAACATACTTACAACTCTTCATTAATAATTAAGTTTTCTGAATCTTCACAGAACATTTCTAAATGAGTAATAGACAGACTTTTAATGAAAATACTGATTTTACTATTTGATGGATACAAGAAAAAATTACTCTGAGGGGAAAACATTTACCTCAAAATGTAAAGGAATTATTGTTTCACTTTGTAGCCAGCGTAGACAGAGCTGTGTTCTGTCTGTAACACTGAATGTCAAAACAAATATCTACTAATTTCTTGGTCTGCTGCTGAATTGAAGTAATTTGAACAATTCTGTGAAGACATAATTTGTGCTAAAATAATTTCACTTTTTTGCTGGATTGCTAAACTTCAGGAAAGTCATTCAGAGAAAAATCGGTAATAAGGCAATCTATTTTTAGTTGTGGTCCATAACTATATATAGTATAAAATAAAATTATTCCCAGGGAGACAAAATCAACAGGAATCACAGTCAATATCCATAGGAGATGGAAAGCTCCCAAGAGGTGAAATAAGCTTTTCTTTTTTAAACAGAGCTTTGAGAGACTGAGCAGAATTACAGAAGCAAATGCATCCCCTTCCTTTTCCAGTCTTTTTCCTCTTCCTCTTTCACCTCTGTTCTTTCTAATTCATGACTCTGGCAGTATATGGCTGTAAAAGAGTTATGTATCTCATTTCTGTGAGAGCATTGTTTCATGTCACTGGTGAGCATTGCTCTCTTGCCTCAAAGGGCTGGTGGGAGGTCCTGTGGCAGTGGGGTTGGAAATAGATGTTCTTAAAGGTCCCTTCCAACACAAACCATTCTGTAATTCTATGATTCTAAAAGGCATAAGGGCAGGGAACACCTAACAAACCCAGATCTTTTCCAGTAAAGCAATCTGAAGTCCCAAACATCAACTGCTGTTGTTCTTGTCTGACTGGTCCAAGAAATTGCTCAGGTGTGCGGTCTAAAACGTGGCATCTCTCTTTCTTTGGATTTTTCTGTTAGTATAAAATGGTTTCTGTGCAAGAGATGGCAGTAATTGCAATTACCTATTTGAAGGCAGAGTGGCTGTGGGCTCTGTAGTTCTCCCTGTGTCTTTACATGCTTTCTGCCTATGTTCAGTTGCACTCATTCCTTGCTGGAGAGATGGCTTTTCCATCAGAAAAACACAAGTATAGATAGAATCAAGAGCAAATGAGGTATATAAAGGAGAAAACAAATTCAGCTCTACTCCACCTTAGTTTAGTGACCAGAGTTTAATTTCTGATACACCATCATACTAATAATGTCCACCTATTTTGATCTATGATTATATGGACTAGACTGAATTAGTAATTGCTACTGTCTTAAACAACGAGTACAGAGTTCTGGAGATGGTGGGCAAAACACACCATTGATTAATGCAGGCTCAAATAAATGGAATTAATGCACTTTCCCCTAACTGTACAGCAATTAAGTTGTTGTTTAAGTTCCATCATCTTTAAAACTCCACAATAATGCCTCAAAACATTTTCTTAGCTTAGTTTAAGGTTAGCACTCTATAATTCTTCAAGAAAATTGGATGACATAGCTCTGAGCACACAACTCTACATCACATTTTCATTTTTTTTCCTACTGTGCCAGAGGATATCTAGATGTGTAGTCTGGTAAGTACAAAAGCACTTTGCTAAAGGCTTTTCTAAGAAAGAGAAAAAAGAATATAATTTCATCTGTTCACTACTACATTATCTTAAAAGCACAATAAGACGTAAAAAATTACTTCTCCCTGCATGTTTCCTTTATTTTCAACTGCTCTGTCATAGATTTTTTTTTGCTGTCAATACAGAATGTCAGCTTTGTTTTGCCTTCATTTTTCTCCTTTGTAATGACACTTTTTCAGAAAAGTTACCTCTTGAAAGAACTGGGCATGCCTGCACCACACAGTGGTACAAAGCAGGAGTACACAGTGGTGTCTGGGGTAGTTAAAGACTGGAAGCAATGTGCTGAGCCCTGCCTGGTAAGATGTGTGGAAAGGTAGCTAGAGTGTGAAACTGGAGACATGAAGAAGCAGCTTTAACTGCTTTAGCAACTTTAATTGTGGTGAAAATCCCAGAAATGGTATGTTATGTTTTTTCTATTAAAGTACTAATATCTACTAATAAAATTCTCAATAAAAATATTGAAACCAGAAGAACAATTATGTGGGATTTTTTCCCCTTCTCATTTTTCAGAGGAATAGAGGAATGGAATTTCAAAAAATAAAGACATATCTGCCCCCCCCCCCCTTTTTTTTTCGTGGGTAGTGTTTTCAGCAGAAAAATTGTCATTTTTGTGAAGAGATACATATTATAATGCTCAAAATTTTATGGTGATGATAATTTTTGATGATGAGCTATTAAATGAAAATGTAAGTGAAACAACCAGTGCTTTGAAATAACTAAAATGTAGCTCTAGTAAAAGAAAATGCTACAATGTGCAGCAGAACCGTGGGACTGACAAAAATAAACAGTGGCTTTCTATCTTTCCTATTTTATGTAGTAGTTTCTTGCTGACAGTCTGGTCAGAAGGTATTGAAGGACTGATGTATTAATTTTTCAAATGGTAAGAGGGGGTTAGAACAGATTTGTAGAACATAGGCATTTGTCTCTGTAATCTTTGAATAAATATTTTGTATCAATGCTTTAAAAATCCCTACAGATATTTAATTATTTACAACATATTATATATATGTATGTATGTGTGTATGTATATATAAATAAAAGCCATTTCCAAAGCTGCACAGTATTACTGTATTTTCCCTTTTACTTCTTTTTAATAAGGAGGAGCAGTTGTATGTTTTCCACAATATTGATAAGGAGCAAAGCAGAATCTATGATATTTGCAGGAATACCAAAGATGCACCATTCCATGATGCTTCATGGAGATAAACCAAGAGACTTTTATCACTTTTTCAATTTAAGACATTTCTGGCTTTGTGCAGAGTAAGAGATACAGCATCAAGAAGAATTACACCTATTAAGCAGGGGTTTTGAGCAGTGCAGTTTTAGATGTTGACGCATACTACTCCACTCACTACCTGTCTCACTTCTGCATGAAAGCCATTAGAAGGCAACAAAGATGGTGAAGGGTCTAGAGGTAAAGTTGCATGAGGAGCAGCTGAGGTCACTTGTGTTCATCCTGGGAAGAGGGGACTGAGAGGGGACCTCATTGAACTTACAACTTTCTCAGGAGAGGAAGAGAAGGGGCAGGCACTGATCTCTTCTCTGAGGTGACCAGTGACAGGACCCAAGGGACTGGCCTGAAGTTGTGTCAGGGGAGGTTTAGGTTGGATATTAGAAAAAGGTTCTTCACCCAGAGGGTGGCTGGGCACTGGAACAGGCTCCCCAGAAAAGTGATCACAGGACCAGCCTGACAGAGTTCAAAGAGCATTTGGAGAATGTCCTCAGGCACATAGTGTCACTCTTAGTGTGGTTCTCTGCAGGGCCAGGGGTTGAACTCGATGATCCTTGGTGATGTCTTCCAACTCAGGATATTTTATGATTCTGTGACTTCATGCTGTATAGAGCATTAAGGCCCTTGGGGGATATGTCTGCTTGTGTGTCCATCTGTGAGGTTTTGTTATTCCTCTGGGACATGAGAATGAGAATTGAACATCCTTTATGATATATTTCTTGCTGCATATCAGTCAGACTGAGAAATATATTTATGTCTATTGCAAACTGTCTCTTTACTTTTCTATTGGAGTACATTTTCCTAGTCATAAAAAAAAAAAAAAAAAAAAGCCTGTCTTCCCTAGGCACCTAACTGGGCCAGATGGGTTATAGCTGAGAAGCCAAGCCACAGTGTGGTGTATCACTGATTTAGCTGGTCATTAGGAGGTTAACAATAAAGCCCATTTCACCTGATCAGTGTTTCCCACCAGGCAGATGATTACAGCTTGCTGACTGCCTTGGTATTGTCTTTCTACCTCTGTGGATAGTAGGGGGAGCCCAAAAAGTAAATTAGGACTCAAGATTCTACTTAGTTCTAAATACCTAAATCTGATATTCCAGATTTAGCTCTTGGTTATAGTTTTGATAACACCCAGCAGGCTGTTCAGTAAGATTGTCTGGTAACCAAAACAGCTACCAGATCTATCACCTGTGAGTGAGTGCTAGCTTGCTTATACCCAAAAAGAAACGGGAGCAGTGATGTTCTGTCCACGTAGAACTTTGTTAACTTAGTCCTGTAGCAGAGTTCAGAGGATTTGAATGGGTCAGGGACACCAAAGGGAAGTATAGCTTCAACATTCAGTGTATTTTGGGTGGTTTTGTATCAGTACCAAAATGTTTCAATTCTGAAGGATAACTTGCACCTTTATTTGGAGCACTCTGGTGTGAACAGAATACTGCTTGAAGTGAGGACTTTGTGCCTTGTTTTCTGTGTCTGATACATTCAAAGATCATTTGGTGATCATGAACTTAAATATATGTGGTGCTTTTCATATACTTAGCTGTGTTTTGGTAAAGTAGTAAAATGTAGCAGATCGAGGGCAGGCTGCTGGTCAGGCCTTAGGCGCTTGTAGCTGTCTAAAAGTAGCACTGCACAAATGCACATATTGGAGTGGTGCACTCTAATAATTCAGCTTCATACTTTTTCGTTTTTTCTTACACCAAGACTTTCTAAAAAGCTCTGTGAGCTTTGTTTTCTGGAATGTAAACTATCACTGTGAGATATAAGACACTGGAGAAATATTAAAGAAAACACCTTTCCACTGTTTTGAACTTTCATGTCACTGCATTTTATGTCACCACTTGGCCTCATCTCTGTTCTTTGTTTTGTTTGCTCTGTGGTTTATGAAACACCCTCATCATCAGGCCTGTTCTGATAGTGCTGATTCACTAGCAGCTGCTATTCCACTGAATTTTTTTTTCTTTTCTAATTAATTATCAAGAGAAAGCCTGCATACCATTATGAAAAGGGTAGTGGGAAGTATGGTGCATTCTCTGCTACCAGTGGCAATTCTTGTTTTCACTTTTTTGTTTGCTGTGGTTCTTGAGACACTAAATTTGGAAATTTAGAGTAGTATTCTTTTAAACTACCTTTTTTTGCAGCTGTCTCAGCTGCTTTGTGCTACAGGGAAGAAGTGGCTTACAATACTGGTATACAGGATCCTCACAAGTACTGAGGTTGGAGTTCTTTTCACAAACTTGAAGCCGACCTTCTTACGCTTCCTCCTGCCATACAGAGACAGCCATGTACCTTTGTTTATACTTGGAAGCACCTGTCTGACCTTATATGAATTATATTTAATGTTGTGTGCTTTGCTCATGAAAATTGCTACAAATCTGTTAAATAATGTAGCTTTTCAGGGTAGGACTAAACCCTTATAAATCTGTGTCATCAGCAGCATCTTTTAAAAGATGGCACAAATGGTGACATCTGGGAGCCAATTCATCATTTAATTAAATTATCCTGTAATGAAATCTGCCTTAATGAGATTAATTTTAATTATTAATCAGGAGCTGACATGGACGCAAGGCACCATAAATAATAAATGGGAGCTGCGTCTGGTCTGTTTCTAAGAAAAGACCTACTTTAGAAGAGCAGTGCTTTTCATGAAGCTGTGGTATGGGGGGTTTTTGTGCTATCATGATGTTTATTTTGTTGAGTTTGATTTCTGTTTCAAATTTTAAGGCAGAATATTAGTCCTCTTTCTGTTGAGTAACTGTTCTTTTAATATTTCATTTGATTCAATCCTTATATAACCAGTCACCTTCATTCTTTCAGAATTAAATTCTTATTTCTGTACTTAATTATCGTAAGTATGTTTTAGAAGTAAGCAATGTAGGTATAATTTATTGAGGCTCTGCCCAAAATGTGTGAGATTTTGGGATAGTCTGTGCTGTCACACCTGTTTATATGCATTTGCATTTGTGTGCTCACACCTGTGCAACTTCTCTTACTTTCTGCTGTAATGTCCATCTTCTTGTGGATTACTTTAGTGTTTGTATTATGAATGCTGTTTAGAAGGACTTTTGGGCTTGGCCATAACAGAAGTTTATCAGGGAAGCATGCATGGCATAGGAGAAATGATTTTTAAGGGTACCAGCCACAAATGCTCCACAAGTTTTACGTGAGGAGTGAACCTTTTTGCCTCTATCTCCATTAACGAGCAGAACACCACTGTACACTCACTTGCCAAATGCAAACTGGTTCCACAAGTCCCGAGCTGATTATTTGCTGCTCACAAAGTGTTTTTTTCTTTGGCCTCCTGGGCTGGGCTCACCTGCCATCTGTATTTGTTTTGAAGGAACTGCCATTTGTTTTAGTTCCAGCATTTCATGAATATTTGGTTTCCCTTTATTGTCTCTTGTTGAAAAATCATTTTGCTTCAGAAAGAATCAAAAGACGAAAGTCACAATAAGAACTGTTGATGCTGAGGAGTGTCAGTAACAACCTGCCTCATAGGGAAGTTCTTGAATGCAATTTTTATACACTACCATTAGCTTGATATTACAACCCACGTTTGAGCCTCATTGGATAAGAGAAGGAGCAAATACAGAATCACAGAATGTTCTCAGCTAGAAGGGACCTGTAAGGATCATCCAGTCCTAGGCTGAGGTAAATATCACATTCTTCAGTGGCACACAACACTTGTCCCCAAAGCTTTGTCAGCAGTGGTGACTGGAGAAGGTAGTGAATTCTAGTACCACCTTTATGTAACCTTTCCTTCCTAGAAAAATGCACAGTTTCATGATAACTATGAGGTTTTTTAGAAAGGGATTTGTAATCAAGTTCTTTACACTGCTAGGTATGTGACAGAAAGTGGCTTTGTTTCTTCATCCCTCCCAAACACACATAAACATACCATCACAGCAGCTGGACCTTATGACAATTTATCACTTGCACCAAACAGTGGAAAGAGCAGAAATAGCTGGAAAAATAGACTGAAATGACTTCCTCTCATCTTAGGACTGTTGAAAATCTGTAACAGGAATTGTTTGCATTCCAGAGATTTTCTTGTCCGTGGCCCATAGTATTCTCAATTGCCAAGGATTTTGGAAAGGACAGTTTTCACTCTTTTGTCAACTTTCCATAGATTCTTGAGGGATGTCATTGTTTACATAATACAGTTATGTCTGGACTGTTTGTTCTGTAGAGTCTATGCTATGTGATAGGAATAATTAAAAGTATTATACAGGATAATTATATTATGTTTTAAGTAAGTACAGTATGATTCAGTAAAATTTTGTAAGATGCAAATTAAAGAAAGAAACATATCTCAGCCTAAAAGAGTTCTTTATCTCATGTAAAAGTAAGTAAAAAAAATTCTAAGGAAAAACTAACAGAACTTGAAGCATGCCAAACTCTTTTATTATTTTACTACAAGAAGAAGATCGCTTTTTTTTTATTATTATTAAAATGTACAGCTTTCTCAGGATATGTGACATATAGCATATACATTGGTATGCATAATTCAAATGAACTTTTCATCCAGTAAGAATTTTAGGTCTCCCCTTGTTCCCCAATTCCTCTTTTATTGAATTGTACAGAAGAGAGTTAAAGGGTTTGCATGCCTCACTGTTGTCTTAGAATTCTCTCAAGAGAAGGAGATCTAGCTGGTCAGTTTTTCATGCAATTTCAAAGGCATACAGAAGTGTTCTACATGCAAATATTTTCTGAGAACATTTTTCAGGCGTGTGAGGAGCGGGTAGGTTTTCAAATGGATGAAGTTTTAATTTGAAGATTAGGAGACAAGTGAAATGATCAAAAGAGATTGTGTGACATAATGGTAAGAATTACTCTTTTTAAGTGTCAGTTTAAATAGTTAATATTTGAAGATGAGAGGGTTAGAGAATATTTTGGGCAAATATCACCATGTGATTTCCTTGTTCTTACACACTTTCAGCATCTGCTGAAGGCGGGATGTTCAGCTCAATGCATATTTTTTTGGTATCTTGAACATATCTACTTAGGTTCTTAAACAGAGAGTTGTCTGCAGAAAAATGTACATTAATTTGGATCATGTCTGAGAAGCTCGTGGAGCATGATACAATAGCACGGTCTCCCAAGCAGACTGCAGGGAGGTCACACGTTCTAGGAATGCAGCGTGACTCACTCTGCTAGCACAGTGTGTATCCATTTGGGATCTGCATGTGCCTTCAAGCAGAATACCTTGTGCCTCATTAGAGGGGCTCATTTCGCTTGGTTCTGAGCCACTGAGCTCAGTGGCCAGTTGGCCCTTGTGTCTCTGTGTTCTGTTGAAATGCAGGATGTACCACTGTGTGTCAGCAGACAGGTTTATTACTCCACATTTGCTGGATTCCTGCATACATGTGTGCATTGCAGTCAAACTTTGAGTTGGCTTTGTTTTCCAGAAGCTGATCCAAAGCTCACTGATGCTTAGAGGAGTCTTCCAAGTAACTGCTGTAGGGTTTGGAACAAGTAGAGTATTATAATATAGGGCTGGGAATATTCAAAGAAAAGTCACAATTTCACACATGCACACACACACACACAAATGCAGATTTGGATTTGTTCAAAGGATTCATTATCCAAAGGCAGTGGAGACTATTTTGTTCAACAGACTGCACATAAAAATAATACTGTCCAGTCAGAAGAGAGAAAACTCACTTCTGGCATGGTGGCTTGGCAATATCTGGTTTGGAGGGTGGGTGTGCACCCACACCCAGTGTGTCTGTGTTTGCAGAGTTGTCTGCTGATCCAGTTCATTTGTAGCATGCAGGAAGAACTCCTATTGCAAGATTTCAGCGATCTGTGGACTTAATTTAAAGGTTGTAGTTTTCTGTCCTGCTTCTCCCAGATGCATTCAATAGATGACAGATTTGAGGGTAATACTGGCTAGTTTTTATATGTTTAACACTATTCTATTCTTTCGTCAGGCATATACTGAGATCTGGAGAAATGTTTAATATCATTGTTAAGTTGCAAAATTAAACCTTGGCCAGTGGGACACCTTCTACTTGGAAGAATGCAGCTCTGTAGAACATTCTGGTGTTCTTCTTGGGCAGGACAGCCATAATGCCTGTGCAGTCCCTTAAAATTGCCTTGGCTCAAAGTCAAAACAATCCCCATGCTGTTAACTTAGCCTTCCCTCAACTGCTGAGAAGTGCCTGCTCCCCACAGTTTGTACGTGGACGTAAACCCTCTGCATCTGGACTTGTCCCCATTTACCTTTTTTTTCCATGTTCTGAAGTCCCAGTAGGCTCCTACTGAGTATAAAATATGCCATTTGAAACCATGTTTTCATTAGGCTTATCACCTTTGCATACTGATCTGCTTTTGATCTCATGGGGTCTGTGTCTGTTCCATAATTGGTTTCCCCACATTTCCTAATGTATAAATGGATAAGGAGATTTTAGGTGAGATACCTAACTTGCCAAGAAATTGGAATTTGTAAGTTCAGCCAATCTAGATTTCCACCCAGTTTCTGCTGTATACATGTAAATGTAAATTGGTTTCAGTCACTTTAATTTGCATACCAAAGAGTCAGAAGAAGGTGTAAGTTACTATAGGAATGGATAACTAACTTATTTAATATGTGCTCCTTTTAGTTGCATTACCTGCTTATCCTTTCTTCTCACCCTGCACTGCATCAGCAGCCCTTTTATATGCTGAAACATACATAGTAGCTTGAATTCAGAAATGATACTTATGAAGATGTAATCTGCAATCTGTGGATGAGTATGGATATAAATTTGCCTACTTGGTTGTAGAGTCATTCATACCAGTCTTAAGGCCTGTTCTGCCATCCCAAGAGTCTAGAGAGGATCTGGCCTATGACATCCTTGGTAGATCTGCTCTTGACTTCAGTGGTGGAAGATCAGATGTTAAAAATTTTAGTTTTGTTCCTGTATAAGACTTCGTAGAATTAACTCAAGTCTTTCAGCTTCCCAGGGTTGCCTGGTTTCAGTCAAAGTGTTCTAAACAACAATTCTAACTGCACTTTGAACCATCCATCAGAAAAAAATCCAAAAAAAATCACAAGACTTTATCTTGCTTTTATGAATATTTTAAAATTGGAATTTTCTTAGAAATCTTCTCCTTCACAATATATTAATGCAATGTATATCTGTCTCATACGACTCCTGAAAAAGAAGTAATTTTGCAGTCTTACTCAACCTGTTATTCTCAGTTTAAATATTGTTAAAAATAAGGATGCTACATTTGTTACTTTGTACAAATCTAAATTTGAATTAATTATTTGGATCATCCTGCAGTTTGGATGCAAACCAGGGCTCCAGACAAATGCAGAAAAAAAAATTAAATTTCTTTTATTAAAATAAACCGGCCTTAAATAGTTTGAATATATAAAAAAAATATTTTCATGCAAGTCTAAAGGATTTATTAGACAAGAGAATTATTAATAGCAGATACTAAATGAACCAATAATCATATTTAGACAGATTTTCAAAGCCATCTGGATACATAAAGGTGTTGAAAGATATACAGGAGGATTTTCATATGTTACAAATTAAATTAATTGCTGGCCTCTGAAAAAATTAGCTTGAATTGACAATTATTTTTTTTCCTGCTTGGTTGCCTTTGAAGATTTATGTACCGGAAACCTTCAAAAAACTAGCTTGACTAGTAAAGCTCAGCTCAGCTTCTAATTTTTTGTTCATTATATGGATTGGAAAAGGAAAAAATCTCTTGCTTTTGAATATCTTATTGAATTCTTTAGAGGTAGAAGAACGTGATTTCTCTTGCTTTCCTGCTGGTTTTCTTAAACTGAAATGAAAAGTGTCTAGGAAAGATCATTTCTGTGCAGGTGACAACAAAATATTTTTCTGAAAAACAAACAATTGCAAGACTTTATCCATTATGAATTGTAAAACAATTATCTTTTGGGTATAGTTAGATTTGTAGTTGACTTCTTAGTTCTGGGGTATTATTAGAAGTTTTTTCTTCCTATTTGCATCTGAGATGAAAAATGGAAGTTCTTGTTTATATGTTTAATAATGTCTCATTAACACTATTTTTTAAAATCCTATTCACTCAGTAATTGCAGCAAGTTTTGTTGTTGGTATAGAACCGTGTAATTACAAATATGATTTAAAATACTTCAAAGCAAATACAAACTAGTTAAATGGTAAAAAATACCTGTACTTTGAAATGTGGCCTCTCTGACAGTTTTTGTGTATGATAGACGCAAGTATATTAGAATGTTTTGGTACCTTTAATTATTTCTGCTACCTTTCCAGGTACTTTAATAGCCCTTTGAAGAAGCAGGCTATCACTTTAGCAACACAGACATGCAGAAAGACAGCCATATCCACCACACCTTTGGATAGTTTGCATGAGTGACATTGGTGCCTCCTTTCCTCCTCAGTCTTACCCTGGTAGACTTTCAGACCAACTTAAAGTTGAAGGGGCATGTGAATCAGCTCAGGAATCAGCTCTTCATAACCTAGTAACCTTCCAGCCTTGGAAAATTTAAACATCAAGACAAAACCTGAAAGATGCTTCTCTGTACCCTGTTGTATATCATAATATACCAACCGCAAGTGGCAGCGGGGTAGGGACTAGATGGTCATTAGGGTCTCTTCCAACTCAAGCCATTCTTTGATAATGGTTATCCTGATTTATGCTCAAAGTTAGTGAATTTTGGTTGTATTTTATCAAAATATGACATCTTTGGGGTTTTTAAGTCACTCTTCAGCTCTTAATTCTTTGACTAAATCTGTTGCATGTTCTTACACTTAGCCATTTATTTATGAAAACTCTGTTTTAGTGACTGAAATTTTAAAAAAACTGTGATTCAGTGCCCAGAATTCCTAGGTAAATTTTAAAAAATCTTGCAGACAGTAACATTTTTGTAGGAACCATTTTCTGCCTTTTTACTGTTCGCACAGCTCCTTTTTATATTCATTCTCATTTTTATTCCCTTTGAATTGATTTAGCCATCTGAATTTGCTCTCTGGCCTTCAGAAAATTAATTTTTAAATTTTGATTAATTTAATTAATTTAATGATTAATTTAATTTTGGTGAAGAACTCCTCAGCTGATTTATTTATTAAATTCTGAAATCTAAAAATCTTTAATATTTTATTAGAAAAACAGAAAAGTAATGAAAAACTCAGTTTTCCATCCTCAACATTTAAGGACCCCTGATTTCATTTTAATCTGTGCTGAGGAGGTACATATCATAAGAATCCAGAGAAAGCAAGACAGTTTTTTTCACACAGTAGGAAGCTGTATGATCTTTTCACATAGTGTCAAATGAAGGCATGAGTTAATGTTTTCCAAATGCTCAAAGTTGATTGTTCATTCACACTTATGTTCTTTGAAACAGTCGTTCAGCTCTTATTTCTGTTTGATTCCCTACATTCTGTTGCGGTGGTAGCTGTTTCAAGCTACTTGTCGTCCCCCCCAGAATTCCTCTTTGAGCTGGTGCTTAGGTTATTCTTAAACTTGGTGCACCTCCAGGTCCTATTTGTGTTCCCCTCTCAATAACCAGCTCTGAGACAATGTGTCTCTCTGAGCTTGAAAAGCTAACATAGTAATCTGTGGTTGTCATTCCCTCTTTGTCTATATGGTAAATCTTAAGATAGAAACCAGAAATTTAGATTCTGTTTAACTAAAAACTAAAGTATCAGCCTCAAGGTTCACAGTGTTTGGTTTCTTTTTCAGTAAAGAAAAAAATTTGGTGGTACTATAAAACTGTTCATCTTTTAAAATCTAATAAAAGGAAAGTTCTTATAACTGCTTTAGGCATCTAACTTTATGTAGGTATTTAGCAAATAAAAATTCAGATTCATCCAGCCTAGTGGTAACTTTTCATTGAGGAACCCAGGTTAGAAGTCAGCTGATGAAGAGATGTGGCTTCTACCACAGTGGTACATTGGGTTTTGTTTCCCTGAGTGTCATGGAAGCAGAGTCTTAGGGAGTCTCAGGATTGGACTGAGAAGTGTGCTATTCCAAAAAAGTAGTGGAGTCGTATTGTAGTACCCTAAAAGGTGAGTAGACACCTCTGCCCTGTCACCCTCCTTGCCTGATACTGCTTAGATAGGTAGGAGTGTTGGTACCCTTGGTGGCAGCGTAGGTGACCTCACACAAAATGTAAAGAAAGGTGAGTTTTGAGTCTCTCACAGTCTTTCTGTGCTGCCACAGGAAAGCACAGAGGGAGGGAGAGAAATCCATGTTTCATGTTCAATTCTCTTTGCTCAACATGTTAAGGATTTGGAAGAATAACAGAATTCAGATATGGGAAATTAAAAGTAATAAAGATATTCAACCCCCCAACCCTCCTTTATGTACTGTGACAGATACAGTTGACAGATGAGTGCAGTAATGTGTATGCAATAATGACTACAATAGAGACAGTAAATCAAGTGTTGCAGTATAGAGAGTATGAAGAGAAACTGAAATATATTTCAACCTAATAAAAAGGAATATTTTTCTACCAACACATAGTAAAGATTTGGAATTCACTGCCACTAGAGAACATGGATGTCTCTATGACTGAAATTATTTCATGAAAAATAAAACATTCACAAATATTAAATAGTTTTGATTTGGGGAGATGAAAATACTTGTATTTCACAACAACAAATCCATGTAGAATAGCGGTAAGTTGGAACTTGTCCTGACAGATTGTTCCATAACTTCACCAGACCAAGAGCTGACCCTTGGATCTATTTTAAAAATCATCAGTAACGTCCACTTTCATAAATATGTCATTGTGTCCTGTATTACCCAAAGATCTAATCTGGTAATCTAATTCATAGTAGAGACTGAAGGCAGAGATATCACAGTTGGTATCTTCTAAACTGAGTTCTCAGCCAGCTCTGGAGTGCAGCATTCACTGAGGAAAAAAATAGTCTATTCCTTTTCTTTTGGTAGTGTTCCTGCTCCACTCTCACACAGGAATTCTGGGCAGGACTGCCTTTGGGACTGTTTTCCTACCCTGCCCTTCTGTGTAGGTATTGCCAGGCATTTATTTAATTTTTTTAATGCACTTGGGAGGTTGTTTCAAATTTCCTTTTATCTCTCAGTTGTTTTAATACAACATTTGTGCATTCACAGCAGGGACAGAAAGCAGAACTGCAGTTACACCCACAGTTACACAGGGTACTGGTTAGGGTTGTGCCTTGCTCTGTCCAGATGTGACAGTTTTGGGCCAAATCACAATGAACTTTGCATACATTCTTTTCCCAATCAGCCACTCTGAATAGGTGATACCGTTTTTCTTGTAGTAAAACAGTTCTGCTTTATTTTAGCTACATGTTTTCATTGCCAAGTTGCATATTTTCTCTCTCTGCTGTGCACCTTAAGTTATTTAAAATACTCCTTAGTATTTTCTGATATTCCCTAGAACTCTTGCTAAAACTGAAGATATTTATAGTTGATTCGTTTTTGAATTAATATATGTGCGCTTGAAATGTTTCAAATCTCTGAAGTAATATTTTCATGCACTTTATACTTTTTTTTAGTAATATCTCAAGGTGTTTGTACATCCCTAGAAAAACGTGTGAGCAGTTAAGTCTCATTTTTAATTGCACATACTACAGTGCCATGTCTTTTTTGTTGAAAACAAGTATTACAAATCTGGAAAGGAGAATAGACTGAAATTCCTTGTAGAAACTTAACACCTTTTCAATTCAGATTCCATTCTTGTGGTGATTTACACATATGCCTAACTGCACACTGTGAATTAAACACTTACTAAAGCCAGTGAGACAACTCACATGTGAAGATATAATCACATGCATATGCTTTTTAATAGGTTATGCTGAATACTTGTATTGACATAGAAACTAATATTTTGAAAGAAGTCATTTGCTTAAATGTGTATCTCCAAACCACTTTTTTTTATCCTAAAAATTGTCAAAATACAGCTGTGACTGTCTGAGAGAGTAGAAAAAGGTTATCTGTATCACCTTGTAGGGCCAATGACCAGAATCACCACACCACTTTCAAAGTTAAAAGGAATTATTTTCATATACTATGAGGAAATACCATTAATGGTTTTTAACTGTATTCCATTTGGGTTTAGTGCTTGACTCCCTGTTCGGACAGAAATTTTGTTTACATGCAAAATTTACTAGGTTGTATTCTTTCATTTTGTGTGTTCATTCTTTCATTTCAGTTCACTTCTTTCTCTGCAGAATAAAAAAACACTGAAGTCTCTACATTTCATTCTTAGTCTTTAAAAGGTATTGTTTGATTGCTGAAAAATAAGAAAAGTCCAGTTGGAGAAGCAGAGTTCACTCTGTTTAGAGCTTAATGAAAAATTTTAGAAGTCCGTTTTAGGAGAAAATGAATTTTGAAGTATGCAATAAAAACCCCTCATTGTGGGATTTTTTTTTTAATTTGAAGCACTGTGTAGGTAAGGTCTCATGGCAGTTACAGAAACCTGTTTTTATTAAAGCTGCTGAATCATGTTACAAAATACTATCATTTGTGATATTTTATTCTCCATTTATATATGCAGATCTAACTAGTAGATAAAAGCAACTTATCTGCATTTCTGCACTTGTGTCCAGAAATAGAGATGATGATGTAAAACAAGTAGTTCTTCCAAATGCTTCTGCTGATGCTGAGAGATTTGTTATGATGATGGAGGATGTTTGCTCTCCAGCTCTAGTCACTTGTAAGATGATCCACCTTTGAAGTTGCAGTAAAAACTCTGAAACACTATATTTTCGAGAAGGGTAGTGTTGAAATCTGTATCCTGATCCAGATTTTGTTCTCACAACAGTGCAAACCCATTGACTGTAGCAGAATTGTAAGTGTGATGAGAAGAAAACCGGATGCAAAGGAATAAAACTTTATACACAGAAATTTAATTCTTTATACACAGAAATACTAGGTTAAAAACAAAAACACAGCAAGGGCCAAATTTTACTACTGTATTGTGGATAGTTTTAGATGGATACTTTACTCAAGGAGAGTGTTGTCATAGGGGGACATTAATACCATTGTATTTCCAATTGTAAATCTATATGTTTGAAAAATACTGAGGGAGTGTAAAATTCTTAGGTATTTCAGTAATTTTAAAAGCTTGTAGTGTTTAGTAACACTAAGTTAGTTACTCACTACACTGTAGTGATCAGTTTAATGCAATGATATTTTGGCAAAACTATCCACATTCTGCTCCTGTTTACTGGGGTGCCTTCCACCAAAAAAATGATGAATGCTTCTAAAGAACAGAAGCATTCCGTGTTTCCTAGGAATAAAAAATTTAAATTAGGCTTTAGCATGAAATAGCTTAAAGCAAAGGGTGAATTTAATAAAATTGCAGAGAGGGAGGATTATATTTTGCTTAAGCAGTGTGGTGCCACTGGAGAAGGGAATAAAAGGCTATAGTTTAGCACAGCAGAAAAAAGAGCAAGCTGCTGAAAGGTTGGATAATTTGGGGATATAGAGATGTCGCTTCCTCCCTTTGCCAGGCTGTGAAATTCTTTATAATTCCCATTGGTAAAGCTGCCAACACAAACAAAGGCAAAAATGGAAACTTCCGTCCAAGTCCTCCTTTGATGAGTAAGAAGACATAGAAATTCAAGGGAACAAAGTTGTCAGCACCATCATCCCCAAATCAAGAAAGCATATAGAAAATTTATCAATTAATTATGGTGAAAGATAGTTAGAATTATGTTTTTAAGAAATTATTTTAGTATCTGATGTATATCTAAAAAATGTAAAGTACTAACTTGTCTAAAAGTTACAGTGTCGTCTGTAAGTTTGGGAGAAAGATGGCTGTGTGATACCCAAAGATTTTTCTTAACTCACGTTTAGTCTCTTTATTTGAAAAGATGGAGACCTTAGTACTTAGTATGGCTCAGCAGGACTTTGTGAGTTTGGATTCTTTAGTAAAACACTCATAACATATTGCATAAAAGCTATAAAAACATTGTACCAAAAAACGTTAAATTCATTTTTCTTATTTTTGATATATCTTTTATTCAAAATGCTAAAGGACATTGGTAGGACAGTGTTTCATAACTGCCTGAGAAAAGCTGTTTCCAGGAAAGGCAGAGTTAACTGACCAGTAAGCTAGATATCTCCACGGAATGTCCACATGTAGGGATGGAGAAACTCAAGAATTTTCACCATGTATCTCATGTTTGCTGTTACTTTTTACTTAAGGCCTCCCTTTCAAGATTTTTATACAGCAAAAATAATTTTTTTTATAAGGCGACTGGTTTCCCTAAATTTATGAAAGATAAGCTTCATTCACTCATAACCAGAGCTTTTCTCTGGTTGTGTTTAAAGGAGTTACTGTACAGGCAAAATTTTTTTCTTCTTTTTTTCAAAAATGTATTATTTTTACCAGTTTAATTTTAGTGCATGCAAAAATCTTATCATATTTCGTTGAAAGTTTATGTATTTTAAAAAAGGAAAATGGAATTTTTCTTGTATACTTACAGATCAAGGGAAGTGTCCTCAGTAAATACTCCTGACTTTATTAATCCTTTAAACTGAAGAAGGCCTAAAAGAGTTTATTTGCTAGGAAAGAGTCATATAGCAGATCTTTTTCAAAGTCAGCCATTCCTTAATTCCCATGTCTCCCAAGTCAGAGCCTAAACACCACCTTTTCCATCATGCTAAAAGCACTTCCCCTACCACACTAGATTTTCCTCCAGGCACAAATAAACAGTGTGAGTCCTAGCACTGTGCCCAGAAAGGTCTGGATCCATTGCTGCTGCTCCCACTTTTCCCTGCCCCAGCACAAAAGTGCCACCTTGAAGTGGTTTGCATTCCGCAGTGTAGGAATCCCTGCTTTGGTTGTCTCCAACCTGGTATTGCTCCAACTTTCTGTTGAGAAGGCCTGTGGTTATTATGGAGGTGCCAGTCAGCCTTCAAAATAAACAGTAAGTTAAAGAAAGGATACAGACCTTTTTTTATATGAAAAATCTGTCATGCCATTCCTCAGACCATCATTTCTGCCTGCATACATGGTAGTAGCCATGTGTGGATGGAGGGAGGGGGGATGAGGGAGAAGAGCTGCTCCTGTCACAGAAGCAGAACCTAAGCTGAAAGAAGTGCTCAGTGCAGGCAGTGAAAAGCAATGTACACATTTGAAAACATGAGAGATACAAATGGACTGCATTTTGTGTACTCAGACTGGATGTTGCCTACAATGGGAGGCTTGACTAAGAGCAGATACGCAGATACTCTCACTGAGGGATTTTGAACACAAAATGGTTAAAAGGGGGGAAAATGGGGATCTGATGATAAGGAGTTCAAGTCAAAAACACTAAATGGTTCAACCTCTTCCTTGCAGCTTTTGAGATCCACTTCAAAAATTGAAACTCCTTCTGAACTTTCACATACAGTCTCTCCTGTACTTACTTAAATAAACTTTTTATTTGGTCATAAAATAAACTTGGAAGATTATACTAGAGTTGACTCTAGAGCCATAAATAAAACTAACGTTAAGATTTCAGGGTTGAGATCGTATTTGTGCCCGGCACTGATCACTGAACACTTTATTCATCTTGATTGTAACCCTAGAAAATTTAGTGATAAAAACACACAATAATTAGCAGGGGTTTGAATGAATACTCCTACTATTTTTTTTACCTTGGATGCCTTTGAGAGAGAGGGTGTCATATATCAACTTTCTCTTAGGAGAAATTACGTGAAAAGTCTTTCACAAAGTTTGCACTCTGGAATTGACATACCTTTTGTAAAGCTAATATTTTATTTATTTGTTTATTTCAAGAGAGAATTAATATCACAGGTACTTAAAATGACAGGTGTAAATGAGATTCAAATGAGTAATTTTTAGAAAAAGATTCAGTGAAACCAGGGGAAGTAATTGAGATGGAGACAAAATACTTTTTTGCCAGTTGCAACAATTTTATTGTGTTGCTCATTAATATTTCAAGTTGAAGGTTTGATATTTCAGCTTAAAGTCTGAATTGCAAGACTGCAGAAATCAATTGGAAATTGCAGGTTCTAAGAAAACAGAAGACAAAATAGAAAGACCTCTAAACTTTTATTTAAAAAGCTCTTTCAGGAAAGCTATTTGTAAATATGTACAGTTTGTTGCTCTTAAAAATTTTTGTTTACCATGTGTAATTCTTATTTATGTTTATAAACTTTTTCAGTTACCAGTGAAAACCTGATATGCTCAGATGTGTTTTTTCTTTGAACTGAGAATTTAGCTGGCTTCCATCAGTTTTTTAATTATTTTTTTGAAATTTAGAATCCTAGAATCACAGATCTGTCTTCCCATCTGTTTTCAGTCTCTTTTCTGAGATTTACTCAGTTTTTAGTTTTTTATATCAGTATCAATAGAGAAAAAAGTGGATGTTCTTAAATCCATCTATTATCCACTGTTTCGTTATTGTTCTCTGTATCCAAGAAAAGTCCCTCTGTAAGCTGTGGTGAATGAGGAGAGGGAAAGTGGTAGGGACTGCGCTGGAACCACAGACTTTGGTCGAAGAAGCCTCCAGTTGGTCAGTGCCCAGAACATAACACAGCTTTACTGGTGGCTAGAGAGTCTAATAAATATGGCATCATGTATTGATAGAAGTATTAGAATAGGAATTATCCTATTTTCATCCCTTGGTTTTACAGACATGTCCTGGAGCAGGCAGGAGGCGCTCATGAAGTGAAATTCAAATGGTAGCTTTTCTTCCATAAAGTCTGATGAATTGCCACAAATACAGCTCAGAGAAAATAAACAAAACAGAAGTTACAAGTCAACAAAACCATCTTGGAGGGGGTTGTAAATTTAAATCTAATTTAAATTTCTTGGAAAAGCACAGTAGTTTGGATCTGGGAATTTATCACTTATCTTTGAACTAAAAACACAAACTAACAAGAACAGGTAAAAGCAGTTGAGTTAGTTTTTTTGAAAAAGCTAGGCGCGTTGGAGGCACCATTATACCGTTATTTATTCTATGGCTAAAATTTGCCACCCCCAGGGCCTGTGGTGACTTGCCAGATTTAGCCAGCCAGGGAAATGTGGACAGACCCCAAAGAGGGGACCTGCAGCATCAGAGGGTGGTGCAGCCCTCTTGATCAAAGCATCTTCAAATCTTCTGAATGCAAGATCCACTAAAGAATTCAGGAACATACCTGCTTGTCAGTGAATTTGATCTTCAGTTACAAAACTGTTGACCAACCCAAAATCTCACAGGCATCCCTTTCTCCAAACATATCTCTACTTCCATTCTTCTTTTTGTGATTTTTATCATTCTATTGCTTGAAGAATACCCTGACTCAAAATGTAAAGTGGTTTTGGTGGTTCTCAGGATGTGTTAGAGAAGGTTTCTCAATGGCAACAAAATGTGCTGCTGCTGTGTGTTTTTCCCTGCAATATACCTTGAGAAGTACTTCACGTTCTCTGATGAAATCTGAAGGAATAGTAAAAAAGCAATTCACCTGCAATTTGTCAGTTTGTGACATTGCTTAAAATGTAAAGGCTTGCTGTCAAGCTTTTCTTTTTGGTTTGGTATTCTCTGCGTTGCAGGCAAACAGTGAACAACAGCATCTAATACAAAATTTGGAACAGGAAAAAATAACATTGGAAGTAATTTTCACTACTGTGGCTCTAAACTCAGCACTTTTGGTTGCAGAACTAATTGAGAAATTCAAAATACTTAACATTTTGTACTTTCATATTTTCTGAAATGACTGCAATGTTTCTTTGCTAATGTCTGCTGTTTTCCTTTCTGTTACATTTGTGTCCTTAGAATGATGATGTAAATAAAGGGCATGAAGAAACTTCTGATTTACGAGTCAATAAAAAAAAACATTTTCCCCTTAGTAATCTCAGTTTGCAGAGAAGTTAATCCATCACAGGGATGTTGGGACAGTAGTTTCCCTGTCAGTCAATCTGAGAAAGGAGCACATGCTGTAGATACAACAGTTTTCTCTGGTTGTCTCTTGACCGTACTAGTGTGTGCACCAAACTTTGGCATAGAAATTTTTTATCAGCACTACAGGATAAACACCTGTAGTGTTTATCCTGTACTTTGCTTCCAGGCATCCAGACCTGAGAAACAATAAAAGTGTCTTGTGTAACTGGGAAAAGGAGGAAGGCTGGTGGTTGTTTCTTTGGTCCTTTCATTTTTTGTGTTGGTGTGTGACAGAAGACAGGAATACAGAGGTGAAGTGGTGGCAGGGAGGGACAATCAATCTGCTTTGGTTTGAAGCTGCTCAGTGAGGACCACTCCTGTACACAGAGATGTGCAGAGGACATCTTTATGGTTGGTGGAATCCAAGACCAGGCTGGCTTTCCTCTGCCTGATGCCTGGTAAAAGAAGAGACAAATTTTGTTCCTTATCTGCTACTGCGAGGACTCCACTACTGTGAGGACTCTCTGCAATTCATTGAGTAGGACTGGAGCACTGGAGCTCCCTGTTCATGTACGTCCTGGTGCTTTCAATCTTCTTTGGCATAATTTTCTGCAAAAGCTTTTTCCTTTGTTTCCCTTCTTTTGGTGCTGAAAACCCCAACCAATCTTGATTAGCCACCTTCTGCATCTGATGTGTTGTTTCAGCAGTTAAGAATGAGGTTATGCCCAGAGCTAATGTCAAAAACAACATCTGAAAGCTGATTATGTTCTCCCCAGTACTTTACATATGCTTCAGTGGGTTTTCATTGTCAAAGAGGTGGGCCTTCATTATGCCACATAATGCATTAAAATGAGGATTACTTGGATTTCAGTGCATGAGATAATAGCAGCTGACAGGCACTCGTTTAAGTATATTGTATTTCTAAACACAAGTATTATATAAAAATTAAGCAAGATTTCACGTGAAAAAAACTTTTGTATTTAAACTTCATTAGTAGGTTTAAGTACAAAAAAAGGCAGCAGGGAATCTGGATGGATGTATTTATTAGTGGCCTTTATAGTTCTGACAGTCCATTCTAATAATAAAGCATGGAACCTGTCAAATGATGGCACAAATATCCTAATCTGAACTGACATGGCTTTCTAGCCCAGTTCATCAATCATGTTTTATTAGCTTTAGCAGAGCCAAGCTGCTATCTGTCATTTTGATGCTGTAGTGGTGACAAAAAATGGTGCCGAAAATGTGCTACAGGTGTAACTTTCACTCAAAGAGCATTTCTGAGCAGCAGTCAGGCTTGTTTTTGCATGGGGAGAGAGTGCCATCTTCAGTTGCACATCCCCACTGAAACAAGGTTGAACTTCCTAGTGCTGCCCGATGGCGAAGGAGTGAGGAAAAGTACTGGTAGAAATTTGGAATTCTTACTTTTATATGACTCCTGAAGGAAAATGCTAAACACCATTTTCTTGTCCTCATTTTAAGATACAGTTAATTTAAATCTATCTGTTATGATAAGGAAGTTTCAGGAGCTTTATTCTTTTTGGTTTGCAGTGCTGTATGAAGAAAACAATTGCCAGTTGGATCACAAACCTTTTATAACCAGTAGCACTTGTATGCCTAAAAACTGAGTGCTAGGAGGCTCTACACTGCTGCAGATGTACTGTGTTTTGTAAGAACCATCAATTCCATGTATTCTTTCAGCCCAGAACTGACTTGGTGTTTTCACTGGGGTCCTGGCACTTGACCCTTGTTTTTCTTGGCTCTGTATCATTTTACAGCAGAGCTCGAGGACACTCCTCATCTCTTGTTTCCAGCATGTTAACATATTCATGTAAATATTATCTGGCACAGCCACTTGCATTATCCTTCTGGGGAGTATTTGCAAAAGTTTTAAATCCAGATCAAACAATGACATCCATCTTCCTCTTGAATTTCCAAGATGAATGTTGCTGGCAAAATTCTTTGATCTTTAAAAAGACTTTCTGTTGCTAATATTCACAGACAAGGTAAGCACTTATAAATACCTGAATTACTTGCAGAATATATGCCCAGGTATGACTTTTCTGTATATTTTAACACTTAATAGGGCTTTGCACAATAAGGAGCAGATGTGTCATCGCGACAGCAGGCGAGCAGGGACCAGGAAGGTGGTTTCATTAAAAGAACCTTGGGATAAATGCAGCACATTAGATACCCACTGAAAGACAGGAGCTGTTGATGGGGTGACCTCTGAATGCAAGTCATCTTACTATAAACAGGAGGGTGTGGAAAGCCATTGGACAGAGCCAAGCTTGTTTACTATCCAGATCTCCTCCTAGTTAACTTAAGTAACTGGACTGTGCTAGGCTCGGCATGGCAGTTCAAGGAAGAACAGAGTGTCTTCAGTTTTCCCGATTTTAAAAAATCCAAGCTAACTGATGCAAAAGCTTTTTGGTCCTGAAAATCTGCCTGCACACCTTAGCTGCTCTACAGTGGAGGTTCATTACTGTGAAACATAACAGATACTATCTTCTTTTTTTTTGTCCTGGAAACTGACTTTGCATATCTGGGGAATTGGTTTCTGTTCTTCAGAGACTACTGAGGTAAGGTTATGATGGATTTTAATTTGTGATATTGATGCAAATATTGTTTCGTGATAAAATGGGAAATATAAATGGGTATTAATTCCCATTCAGATTCTGTTCTGAAAGGGAGATTTGATTTTAATTTCTGTAGCAGCAGTTTCAAACATGGTTTTGCAGCAAGGTATTTGTTCGTGGTGGCTCTAGAGTACAGGAGTTTAGTAGGTCACAGGACTGAATTCATAAGGTTCTTTCAGGAGCTCTGTGCTCTTTGTTTAGCGCAGGAGATTACTTGTTAAGTATGGTAAGAAATAAAATGTGTCGTTCCATAATGTGCTGCAAATATCACATTTTGTCAAATCTGTGAGCAGTTCCTTGGTGCATTATTCAGTAACATAAGAGACACTTAAAGGCCAGTGTGCTGAGACAGGTGTCTAGACATATATTGAATTCAAATTAACTAGCCCTAAGCTACAAAAACTGCGGATACAATAAAATAAATTTACTTTCCTAATACTTCATTCAAATCCATTTAGTTAATTTCTGTGTTGGTTAGACGTGCATTTGGAACAAATAATGCTGAAGTGTAAATACGTTAAAGCATCAGTCCTACCTTCTCCAAAGTTCACTCTGTCTCTGTAACGTTATCTGTTGCTTTTAATGCACTTTGCAATTGAACAGATGACTTTTTTGTGAATAAATTGTGATTAAAGCTTTCTTCAGGGAGCCCATGTGCATGTGCTGCTGTTGTACTCAGATGCTGTTCGCTGCCGTGGGGTCCGTGCAGCAGCAAGAGCAGCAGTGCAGAGGCCGTGGTGGGAGCTGGTGGGGGGATTACTGCTCCTTAAATGTCTGTTTCATTCAGGGAAACTCAGCTGGGGCTCACTCTGGGTGTGCTGTTTTATTATCCTAGAGCAGCAAGCAAAGTCCCAGGAAAGAAAGAGCAAGGCAATTTGGTCCAGCTGTAAACAGGCATTTACAGCCATAGGGATCTGTAATAGGTAGGAAACCTCTTTGGAAGAAAGGTATGATAAATTCTTACAGCCAGTAAGTTCTTCGATATTGTGCCTGTGGTCTGGTGAGCAGCAAGCAGCAGGATCCAGTTACATGTTTCTTTTCTTGGTCTGTTCGCTATTTTCTGAAATACATTTCAGCTAAACAGCTTCTGACTGTCTCAGTAACTTTCATGCCGTTGCAATTTCTTTTAAAGTAAATCAAATGTAAATTTGAAAAGAGTATATAAACCAGGTAGTATTTTAAATTCCTGAATTAAAAAAATAGTACTTGCCAAAGCGTTTTTCCAAGATAATTTGTGATTTATAAAAGTACTTAGTATATCTTGTTAAATGGTCCAGCAAATCAAATAGCAGCAGCCTTGTGTGAATGTGGATAATATCGAGCAAAAGAACTTGAATTTGGCTTTGGAAAATATCTGTATGTTTGTATGTTTGTGAGATCACGCATGCACATATATATGTGTGTTAGAGTGCGCATACAGGGAGGTTAATTCATCTGTTACAGAAATTAGAAGTCAAGGTTATTTTCTTAAACAGAATGTGGTTTGAGAAAATGTCTGAACATACTGTTAAATAGAAGAAGCAGATGAAAGACCACACTGCATACGGTCTCGTTCACATACTTACCTATCATTTTTATCTTTTGTTTTCTGTTGTTTCTTTGCAAATAGCTATACATAAATTTTATTGAGTTTACATTTACTTTAGGAGAATAGAGGAAATAATTAGCACTTTGTTGAGTTTCAAGCTTTGAATTGTAAAACTTATTTAGTAAATCTTACTCACACGGGATTGAAAATTTTACATGTTTCAGTGTTTTTAAATATGGCTGTTTTAAATTTGTGTACAAAAGGTATATGAGCAGTTTGCAGAATTTAATGCTGTAGCTAATTTGCTACTTATTTCCTTTTTATATTTTATTTTATTAAAAATATTTTCAATTATACTGCTGGAAAAAATAAATAATGTGCATTTCAGTAATAGCTTAACAGAAAGATAATATCTATGTTGTTTACTTCTCTTTGCAATATTCAGTCATTACTGTCAATACATAATTAAACAATATTCAATTATAAGTAAATACCTGAAGAAAAGGTGAAGATTTTTTTAAAAGTCGATTTTAAGATTGAATCTCTTTTTAGCCCCAGAAGGATGCAGTTAAAAGTACACATTAAAGAAACCTGGATTGATTTAAAAAGAAAAATTATTGTATTGTTTGTATTGGGTTGAGCAGAAAGTCAGAGTCCCTCGATAGTAAAATTTGCATATTATTTTACCTAGGTTTGCTTGATGATTTGCTTCCTAGATATTGAAGAAAAGTCCTTTGCTTGTTCTTATAGTAAAACTGTAATTGTTCTTCACATTAATTTCAGGGATATTTAGAAGTTATTAACTGGCCTTTACAGTCACATAAGTTTGGCTACTCATCTGGTATAACTCAAAACCTTAGGAAGGTAAAATAATCTGAAATGATTTAACATAAACAGAGATTCTGTGTGTATTATCTGTATTTATTTGCACACACGCACCAGAATGTGCTTTTGTGTGTTTACATGAACGTTTGAACAATTCCTTTTATCAAGGGCTTTCTTATGGATAAAATGAATTGTCCCATTATCAGATTCTTGCTGTACTTGAAGGATTTGTACTGCTATCCCAGGTGAGCTCTGCATTCAATTAGAGTCACAGCTAAGAACCAAATGTCCATGTTGCTCTGAACATTCAAACAGTTAGCTCCACTGAAGCACAGTTTAACTTGATTGATACTTGGATTTTAAAGCAAATAAGGACTAATTTTTGCCCGTGGCAAAATATCTTTGAAGTTTCTGCCTGTGCCGAGGCTGGATTAGCTAAGTGATAGCACTGGGCTGGGACTGTGACCCTGTTGTGCTTGGCAGGTTGTGATAAATGGGGGAATCTTTCTTAACCTCGTGGCCAAAACATTCCAGGATCAGGTTGGGGAGACAGGAGAGAAGGGAGGAGGGTGGAAAGATGCTGGAGATTTGGCATGTTGAGCCGGAGACAAAGGACACTTGCTCACTTGTCTGGAATAGGGGCGAATGCACCAACTCTTGTGGGAGAAGTGGCTGCAGATGCATTGCAAATACACTTTATTGTAACCACTGGGCATTGCCCTGGGTACGTGAAATTAATACATCACTATGAAGCTGTCTCTTTATTTTTGTCTTGAATGCTTTGAGAGTTTAGGTTGTTACATTTTCCTAAACTGAAGAGGTTTTTTTTCTCTAATGCTTGAGATGGGTATATAAAACCATCCAAAATAAATTGGAAGAATTCCTTATTCCAAGTAATTGCCTGCTGGCTAAAGAATTTACTGGAGGACAGCAAATATAAACAAAATGGTATGAAGTTGGAAAAAAAAAGCCCAGACAAAGTTAATTGATTGCTTCTGGAAAGCTAGTTCAACTATTTTGTTTATAAAACACCTCTAAAATTAAAACATACTTTCAAATATTTTTAAATTATGCATTTTAATTTAGAAGTATTAATAATAAAAAAATGAAAATCTCTTTGAATATACTAAAGATCTATAGTGAGATATTACAAGTCAAATTTTCTAACCTGAAAAAAAGAGAGAAATTTGGCCTACATGTGAGCTGAAATATGATCCGTCAAGTGGTTCTTTCTTGTGGCAGCATTTTAAGAGCTGTATTGCCTCTGATGTTGTCCCCCTTGGCTAATAATGAAAAATATATTATTAGCTGATAGTTTGAGATTTATTTACGTATTTTATGCTCTAAATACAGCTATTCTGACTAGTGCTAAGATCTACAGCATAATGCAAGTGACAAAACCAAAATCAAATACTTTTGATGTACTTTTTAGTTGTGGCTGTTGTTCTTACTAGTATGCAACCAAATATATGTTGATTTCCTGTGTATAGATACAATTAATCATTTATCCTTTTATGATTAGTTTCCCTGAATGGCATTTTAACCCTGCAATATTAACAGGGTTTTTAATGAATGTTGTGTTGTAAATGTTCATTAATATTTGAATAATCATATCTCAATGATCTGTATAAAAAGTAGTCTCACTACATAGGATTTTGCTTCTGTGATGCTTACTAGCATATAATAACTATACTGCACATTATGTACATTTTCCTATGTATTTCTTAGAAAGTATTTTATCTGTTGTTTGCCTTTTCTAAATGGTTATTCTTTTTCTTGTACCCCCAAAAAAATAAAAAATACTCATTTCCTAGCAGCATTTACTTCACTTTTACTGGCATGTTCCAAAAGCACTGAAAATTAAAGTAACTGGAAACAAAGTAAGTTTGGTTCCCTGATGATACAAATGCATGGTCTTTAGTTTATATCGAGTATTTGTGAGATTTTACACTGTAAATTGTCTGTCTTTCTGTCTTACCTCTAACAAATTATTTTTCACCAGTTGGACAACATCTGGGCCACAAAAACCTGATTATTTCATTTTTACCATCAGGTAGCTTGAACTATAAATAATTTTCTGCATCCTTACTATGAGAGAAATAGATTGCAGAAGTTTAGTTATCTGATGTAGTTTATTAATGTTACAACAGCTGCTAGAAATTGTTGCTAACATTCTAAACAAATCAGCTTCTGTAATGTGGGAGAACAGAAATGTATAAAGCTAGGAAAAAGCACAGCTGTTCACTGTAAGTGTACAGAAGATTTACTTGGTCGTTTTCTAAGTAGACTATGATCTGCACTTGTTTATTAACTTCTCTTTCCACCTTTTTTCCCAGCTTTGAACACACTTTTTAAAATAATTTGTAGCATAGTCATATGTATACACTTTCAGCAGGTGATTTTGACTGGAACAGTCTCAGCACATTGTGCAAAAACTACCAGTGTTGTACAATTAGCTGATGACTTCAGCTTGGGCTGTTTTCACAGACAAAATTATTTGTTCATGATCAGATTCATAGATATTATTTGTGGAAAAATCAGATATTTATAGCTGAATACCTCTGATCTACTACCAGGAGAAAAGCTGCCACAGAATAGCAGAACCATTTTTATTGTTGGGGCTTTGTGGTTGGGTTTTTTTTAGTTTTATTTTAGTACTCTTTTAACATAATTCTCGTCTTCCACAATGCCTACAGGACTCTGCCAGCTGTTAATAGGTAGGCAGGTGCTGGGCTGAAATCCTGTTCATATTACCTGCTCATATTACCTTGTTCATCTCCCTTCAACCTGTCTTATTGCTCTGTCCACCTGTTGCTTCCTGGCACTAATTGAGCCTCCTGTCCTACAAAGGCATATTCAGACTTACCTTCATTATCCTGAATTGTTGCATTGACAGTAACAGGCCAAACCACCATGATCTGATTTAGGCCTAAGCTTAAATCTTTGTAGGCTTGTCCCAGGCTTGACAACCCCTCTGCTCAGGGAATAAGTCAGATGTTCTTAATTATCTATGAATAATGCTCAGTTACTTTTTCTCTTCTTTCTGGTACTCTGTGTCACTTACAACACTGTCAATTGAATACGGTTGTCTCTCATGAGAGGTGAAGAAGGATCCAAAAAACACAGAAGTGACTTGAGTCCTTCTTAGTAGCTGCACACTAAGAAGTGTTGTGAAAAGCCACAGTAGTTTCTCTCCTTTTCTAAAGGACATGCACAACGTTACCTCTGATTCTGTATGACATACGTGTGATGGACAGGTCACATAGCATGGATTATGCTGGCAGACACTGCAGTTAATAACTGGCCTCCTACCATTACATCTGGCTCATTCAGCTTGGGTAAGACCAACAGTGAAGAAAAGTTGGCTGGAAAGTATCTGAGCAAAATTGGCACTAGTGAACAAGTGGCTAAACTTGGAAGAGCTTGTAGGAAGAGCTTACCGTGTTGTCTGGAATAATTCAAACCTCAACCTAGGAACTTTCTTTGGATTGCCAATAAATCAAGTTGTCATGTAGCTGAATCCATATACAATGCTTTCAGTGTGCCCAAACCATTCCATCCCATTCTGTCAGACCATGATCTGAACCAGGTATTCATTCATTCCTTAACAGGTTGCACTTCTATGAAGACTTTAGCGCTTGAAAACTAAGCAGTACAAAGGTCACGTCAAGTAAGGGTATTATGGACACATTAGAGCTGTTTTTCTTTTCTTGAGCTTTTTGAATATAGCTCAAAACCACAGTCCTTGTCTTCAAAGTCCCTTTAGCTCTGGGATGAAGAAAGCAGCTGATGAGTATGCTTCTCCAAGACAGACAGGATAGTGAAACTGACGGTTTTTCAGACATTGCTTACTTAACACTGACCCAGCGTTGGTGAGCTCTCAGTGGAGCTGAGGAACATAACATTCTTGACTAAGAGTAAAGCACATTTTCTGGGGCTGATCTCCTTTAACCTTGGCACATGGCAATATGTATGTTAAAAACACAGAAGACAAGCAAAAGAGTACAAGGAGAGTAAAATAAATTCTTTAGTAAATCAGAATATTTTTCATGTATGTATTTCATAATCTGTGATGGGGATGAGTATTTGATAGATGTGAGATCATGTTGTTTACTGCACTGGGGGATCAATACACTCCTTCATAAAAAACAGGACAGTGAAAAACAGAAAGGAGGAGATGATCGACAAGGCCATTTGTTTAAATTTCATCTAAGTGAGGGATGGAAAAGTTGTGACAAGTGTTCTTTGATCTCAAGGGGAAAGACAGATTATTTTCTGATGAGGCAAACGTGTCAGGAGAGAAGTTGTGAAGTTGTCCTTTGTTCCTGCGGGGGTCAGTGTGTAAGCTCTTGGGTGAACTAAGGGGAAACTGGATTCCAATGAGACACCAACATTGTCAGAGTAGAGAAGTGCCTTGAGGCAGAGATACTTGACTTGTGGTGGAGAAGTCAGCATTAGCAGTAGAAATACACTATGCTGTTCCTCATACAAGTTGGTTTCCACATGAAAAGAAAACAGCATGTTTTATTATGCTTTATGGCACAGTACTATAGGCCGTTAACAAAATAGCTTGAAGTATTTTCATGATCTATTTGCAACATGGCCAAGTTAACACAGCCATAGGAACATTAACTTTTGAACTTCCTGACTTTCATTGCTTTAAATTTCAGCTTCAAAGTTTAACCTTTTTTCTTTGCATTTGTTGGCCCTGGTTGGTTTTGAAAAACAGGAGGAAAGAAAATAAGTTCAGGTTTTCTGAGGAGGCTCTGAATTTTATGCATATAACTGGAGATAACTTGGTATTCCTTTGAATATTAAATGATACCTCCAAAGCAGTTTTGATACACCTAGTTTGCTTACAGTATTTTATGTGGAGCTAAGGAGTCACAAGATGAAGTCTAGAAAGCATTGCACAGCATAGCTATTTTCCTGCATTTCAGTATGTTTTTTTTTCCTGAAAAGAGAAAAAATAGTATCTGGGTATGCTGATATTTAAAAAGCAAACACTTGAAAAAAAAAAAAGGTGTGCTTGCAACAAAACTGGAGGAGATCGTGGGAACATAACTGGAGTAAGAACAGTAAGCATATTTCCATGTCTAGATTAAGAATGGCATCTTCTAGCTGTTTGCCAGTTTGGACATACAAGGAAGACACCAATGGTATACTTGCAGATTCAGCTTTACTGAGATATAGCACTGACTTGAAAAGGCAAAAAAAGCCAAAGGTTTGTGTTTAGGTTGGTGAGCATTTAGTAAGAGATGGTGGGGATAGAGGGGAGGGAGGGAGCTAGGAAAATAATGTGAGAGAAAAAAAAAAAGAGAATGAGAGAAAAACAATGTTAGTGCTTTAGTATTTTTTCCTGAGTCTGAATTTGTTGATAAATGAGCTCCAGGCTGGTGGAGTTTCCAAACCTTTGGCCTTTGGAACAACTTAATGGGGAGCTAATGCCTTCCATCTCTTCTCTTCTCTTCTCTTCTCTTCTCTTCTCTTCTCTTCTCTTCTCTTCTCTTCTCTTCTCTTCTCTTCTCTTCTCTTCTCTTCTCTTCTCTTCTCTCTTTTCTTTTTTCTTTTTTCTTTTTCCTTTTTCCTTTTTCCTTCTTTCTTTTTTCTTTTTTCTTTTCTTTTTTCTTTTTTCTTTTCTTTTTCAAAGGGAGCCAGGCCCATCCTCCCAGCTGCAGGGTAAAAGCGCTCTGTGAGCTCTGAGCTATTAGGTAACCCAGGCTGAAACAAAAATTGCCATTGTAGTGTCGCATTTGCCCTGCCTGACCCACCAGTTAAGGGAAGGCATATTTCCTTCTTTCATTGTGCACAAACAAACAAAAAGGAAAAAAGAATGCCAGTTTTTCCCACAGTGCATGCATAAATGCTTTTCAAAATGTAGAAGTTAGTATTTTACAGGTTCCAATCACTTAAATTACGACTTGCCTGTTACACCCTCTGATATTTTTAGTGCGCTTGTGCCAAAGGCAATTTTAAATGTGTTTTAAAAATGTTTGCAGGTATAAAAGATTTTAAAGACGCTTAGAGCTCTGAACTGTGTGAACCCATTAGTCATGTTGCAAAAACAAACACTTAGGAAACCCTTCCACTAGCAAGAAAATACCAAGGAAGGAATGTTTAGTCCCCAAGATAACAGATGAATAAGAAAATGGATAAAGCTTTCTGATTTCTGTTTTACAAAGGCTTGTGTAAGACTGTGTAGTGCGCCCAAAAGAAATTATCATTATAGTCTCACTGGAAATATGAAAAAGGCACCTACCTGGATTGATTAAATTCCCACTAACTTCAATGTCTATGTAATGTGCATACCAGCAAGAGCTCTAGTATGTCACTGCTCATCATTCCAGCCTGGTTAAATAAGATCTAAAGGAAATGCAGTGCCTCTTTGCAGCTTTTTGGGCTGTCCATGGACTGGTTCCTGGATGGCCCATACTGTTCTCACCAGAAATTTGTGCAGAAAATCCAAAACGTTGTGAGAGTCATGAAGATTGTCATCTCAAGAAATGGAAGCATTTAAGATTATTGTCTACTTTGGAAGTCATAGCTCCTTCTTAAAATTATTAAGGTGCATGACTGGACCAAAGGAGCTGAGGCTCTAAAACATGAAACTCCCATGGGAGCCATTTCTCTCCATTGTTATAACCAGGGTTGCCAGCATTGTTATAATCAGGGTTGCCAGCAAAGAGGATTTCATGGAGTATGTCATGAGACGCACAGGTTATGTCCCTCTCTCTCTTTGGCAGCACCATTCCATTTCCTCAGTGTTTCCCAACTGCCTGCATTTCAGCAGGTAGTGGAGAGTAGAAGCCATTAGTCACAGTTAATTTGGTGTGATTCCCCTTTGAAATAGGTGACTAGGTTGGGTGAAATACATCTGTATCTTTCTGTTAGATGTAAAGGAAGCCTTACGTGACAAGCCTAGACCAATTTAGATGCTTGAACTGTTGGTATTTAATACTAAATATATCCTTTCTGGATTAGTTTTCCTTGCAAGTTAGGTGTAGGTCTCATAGTGGTGCAGACCAGTTACTACTGTAGTACTCTGGCAAGAGGGAGAGAAGGCAGGAGGGCAACAAGGATGCATTTCATTAAGAACAAATCTATTTTAGGAAAGGTGTGCATGGAACACAGAAGTGATGGTGGAACAGCAGTGACTTTCCTTGTTCTCATCCCTTGCTCTCACTCCTTAGAGGCATGGAAACATATCTGATGTCTTTGAATATGAAGTCTTCTCTGCTGTGCTACTTAAAATGCTAAAGTCAGCATCAGCAGTCTGCTTTAATAATCAAGACTTTTAAATAATTTGCACGTTAATTTCATTTTTTTAAAAATTGGCATATTCAAACTTCAATCTTGTTTTGATTAGAGTTGTCAATTTTAGCTGATGGCATAATGATTTCATTACTAAGAAAATAGAAAAGATCATTGAATAGCTAAACCTAGTTTAGGTGATTAGTAGAAATGTTGTTTACACTAGAGGACTAGCTCATTTAGACTTCCATTAAGAAAAACCAAACTAACAACCAAAAAACTCCTTTAAGTGAATTTTAAATTAATTAATGTTGCATATTTTTCCTCATTCTTCCATTGCAATCAGAGCTTTTGTTTTCAGATCTGCTGAAACATGACAAATCTACTTCAGAATGTGATTCGGTTAAAATACACCTATGTACAGTCTTTGCACTGGGAAAAAAAGGGGGGAAAATCAATTTTCTATTGCTTCAAGTTCTTTCACTCAACAGTTGCCATCAGTGTTTGGGTTTTTAACTGTCAGAAATGTAATTAAAATTTGTTTGTGCTTAACTATATAGTCTTGTATTTTCATATACATTTTAATTTTTTTTAATATTGTATTTTAATACAAACTTCATATAATTTTATTATTATCACTCGGTTAAATCCTTATGAAGTTTATGAAAGTGTGACAGAATAGTGAATTACTGTGAAAAATCAGTTCAGAATTTGGGATTATTTAGAATTCTTTTCATGTGTTTCTCTAGGTCTACTCAACATTTGTTTGATTTTGCAGAAGCTTCACTGAGATTTCGTCTTAACAAGACATAAATAGTTGGAATATTATTTGAATTCAGTCATCAAAAAACTGCTTCATTCTCAATAATATTTGTTGTTCGAAAGCATATGTATTTTCTGCGTGACTACAGTTTGTGACTAAATCCCAGCACTGTACCTGTAAGCAAGCCCCTACCCTGTTTTGGTTGGTCAAGCAAATGACATTATTTGTTTTGTGGTAGCAATGATGTTATGGCAGCAAAGGAAATCTTTGGCAAATGGCACATACAAAGGCATTGTAAAGACAGTGTCTGTTAGGGATTTTGTTGTCAAGATGATTAAAAAACTCCATGTAAATACTGTCAAAGTCAGCATCTAAAAACATTTGAGGAGAACCACTTTTCTTCACTATTCATTCTCATCGCGGTGTCACAAATATCCTGAGCCATATTCTTCTCATAGATTTCTATCAGATTGTTCCCCTGCCTGTGCCATCATCTCAGGAGTTGTTCTGCAGACATAGTCTCTTCCCTGGACAGCAAGTAGAGATGGGTCAACTTTCTCCACAGTAATTTGCTGTAGTGAGTCATTCAGGCAGGAGAAGTACACTTCTCGTGCCCATAGTCCAGAGCAATCACACAATTCATTGCTGAGCAAGTACAAAGATGTGCTTTGAGGTTGTCCTTGGGTCGACAAAAGGACTTCTTGTCTCCTTGATGTTAGAGCCTCCACAGCTCAACCATGCATCGCTGCTTTCTCCAGGCCCAAACATTGCAGGCTCCACTGAACTTGTTGCACACCTACTGATTTAGGAGGGATCCTCAAGGCCATAACTGATGCAGTAGATGAGGGAATTCAGCAGATTCATTGCCAGAATAATTTAGTGCTGATGTGGCAAGATTTTTCAGCAATAAGTGTTAGAAGGGATTTCTCACCTGTGTTACATTACGAGTTTAATACCACCAGTGTGTGTGTGTGTGAGAACACCTCATAGAGCAGGACCATTTCATGGTTTAACATTTAGTGTAATGGGGTCCAATAAAATCATGTTAAAAGATGTTAATGTTGCAAAGAAAAACATCAGAAGCAAGGAAATGCCAGAATTAATACGGCCTGTGGAAATTCAGCCTCTTATGCATTATGGTGCAGATCTTATTACCTGACATACTAGGCTTTCCAGGGGGTGTCTTTTTTTTTCAGTGAATGCACAGTTAGATTTGTCTTTTAATGTTCCTCAGTCTATCTTTGTTAAACATGAAGCATCCAAAGCCCATAATTAATATAAAATCCTTCATCATGTAAATATTTACCTTTATTGCAGGTCTTTGCTGCCTAATAAATGCATCTTTTTTTCACAGTGCCCTCATAGAATCGGACACTTTTAACAGTATTCATACTTGAATTTTGGTGAACCAAGTCAGAGGTGAAAGTAGAAATTGTATAAAACATTGATTATTTTTTCCCCAGTTTAAGCCAAATGAGACCTTCATTTTTCTGCATAAATATAACATTTATACACAATCTTCTAAGTTCAAAGTGTAGTTTCCCAGCTTGGATCGTTAATTTGTTCCTCGGTACAGCTGGAGTAGCAGAACTAGTCCATTGCAGACTGGTCACTAATGACTTGTAATGAGTTTCACAGGTATCTAGTGAGTGCTTAGACTAACACCACTTGTGTTTGTGGTGTTAGTCCAAAATCTAGAAGAGAGGAGAGCAAACTGCGGTGTTCCATCTCAGCCAGTCCCAGTATTCTTCTACTGTCCACACCACTACATCTGTCACATTTTTTCACCTGACTTCTGCTCTCCTCTACTTTTGCCAACATTCTTCTTTTGCCCCCTGATTTCTGTTCCCTCTCGCTGTTGTTTTTTTCTGTTTTTCCTCCCTTCACTTGAGTCTGCAGGGTTTCTCTCTTTCAGGGTACTGTCTGGGTACCCTGTACCCGGGTTACTGCACAGTGGGAGATGGAACTGACAAAGCAAAGAGGGACACTTTTGATAATGTCAAATTTCCTGGCACTTAGAAGTATTCCTAAGGCTCGTTCAGCACCAGCATCTTTGAGATGAAGAGTATTCAATGCAGACAGGGTCTTCAGAAATTCAGGAGCCAGACTGAAACCGGAGTTCACCAGCTGTGTGACAGCAGGGCTTTTAGAATCTTACAAACTGAAATAAATGTGGGCACCATTTAAGAGAAATTATAATTCCTGGGTATCAGTACACCTTAAACTCTTCCCCCTCCCCTTTCAGTTCTGGGATTTTGCCTCCAACTTTCAGATGCTGAAGCCAATCAGCAGCATTATGATGTGACTTCTAAAACATGAACACAACAGTCTGTTCTCACCAATATTTGTATTTAAAGGTTTCTAGCTGAAACTTCTCAAACATTTTGTAGCAGGCAACCAGGGTAGGAAAGTTCATTGCAGTTCAACAAAATTCAAACTGAAACTGGAATCTTACTCTTGTGAATGATTCTCAACACGCATTTAGCTAAAATGGTGAGAAAACCTGTGTAAACAGAGAGGGGGGAAAGGAAAACAGAGCAGGGGTAAAGAAAAAGGTTCTTTTTATAGCATTTAACACGAGAATGCAAATAAATGTGGTGTTAGTGAAAGTTAATTATTTTGAAAACAGTCAGCAAGGCAGATTAAGAGGTAAAACAGTGCAGCTGAAGACAAAGGAAACAATATTTAGTCTTTGATCAGACGTTTTCACAGTGATTTTCTGTTCACCTTCAAGGGTGGCATAATTTTATGAATAACAGAATTTGTTTTGCTACTTGAGTAGCCTTGAAGAGAAATGGTGTTCATTCCATATGGCCACTTGAAAGAAAATCCCATGCCTTTTCCTCCTTTAAGAAATAACATTTTTATTTATTAAATATTTTCTTTTAAAGAGGGACCCTAAAAATACACAATAAAGTTTACATTTGGTCTCAGAGGAAAAGCCAAATCTATACTCTATGCTTCTGTACATTTCTTCAAATAATGGTCATAGAGGAACTGCATCATATATATGCCACCTGAAATATTCTTACTTTTTAAAGTATTTTGCTTTCCTTGCAATATTCTTAAATAAAAAATACTCACTTTTTTTCTCTCCAAGTTTTTTGCATCACACAGGAAGTGAGTAGTTTTGATACAACTGGTCAGTTGCTTTTCTGCTATGACCTTTCAACTTTTACCAGACTTTATCAGTTGGGTTTTTTGTTGTTGGTTTTCTGGTTCTTTTCTTTTTTCTTTAAGTTTACCACACAAATCATAATCTTTCAGATATTTCAATTGCTTTGTAATGTTTGTCAAAGCAAAATGCAGTAGTTGTGTGACCTATTGTAGGACAACTCATCTGTGAGTACCCAATTACTGCATCTCGCATCCCTGCCTAGGAAAACCAGACTCTTAATATATTCTGTAGTTGCCCATCACAGGACATGCCATCACTTTGCAAATTCTGGGTGTTGGGATGTCTGGGTGACTGTCAGACTCTCTAGCAGCTGGTTAAAGGCAGTGGTTCAACTTCCCTGACCTGGGGAGTGAGATCTGAGCCCCAGTGCAAATAAGACAGACAGTGCTACTGGTGGCAACCACAGAATAGCAAAGAAATTGGAAAGGAATGTATAAATGCCAGTAACTTTAAGAGCAAGGAGATAGCAAAAATATGCTGGAAGTGAGTGTATGCTAAAGGGACATGGAAAAAGAAGTCCTACTAGGGTTTATATTATATAGCTATTAGGCATATAATTATTTTTTAAATTAATTTTAATTATGTTATTGTATTTTATAGTTCTAAATACATTATGTTTTCAATAATTTTAAATAATATTTTATATGTGAAATGAAAATATTCTTTTTCTGGTCAAATCCTCTGTAACTCAGTTGAGACAAGCTGCTCCTGTCAAGGAGAGGCTGTTGTAATTTCAGTGTCTTTAAATGATTTTGGATATATTTTTTGAACAGTTCCCTCGATATTGACACTCAGGAGACACTCAGTACAGTAATCTGAATAAATATTTCTCATGTTTGTATGTAATGCACACTGAAGACATTTTTCATGGTAGATGGTCATATGCTTGTATATATGAAGTGTTTTCTTGTATTTCAGATCTTACACTACCTTAGTAACAATGTAGTTAACATAAAACTATAGCAATGATGTTTGCACCTGACTATTTATGAAATAGTACCTGCCAGGTTTGGGTTTGTGTGAGCCATGACTCTATCTCAAGCTCTGTGAGTGGCTCATCTCTATGAGTGACATTGCATGGCATTCAGCTGAGGGATTTAAGGAAAATATTTAGTAGTAGTCTAACCCTTTTTTCTCTTGGACCTGGTGAGTGTTTTGTCATTTGTCAATAACTTCAATAGAAGTGAGTCAAAGTCACATTTTTTTTCTCTGAAATACTTCTAAAGTAGCAAAAAAGTATAGAGTTTCTTGATGCAAGGTGTCCTGAAACTTGTCATTGAACTTGCTGGTTGTAAAAGGAATGTTTTTTTGTATAGTGTCCTTCACTTCAAGTAAGTCCCAGTGAATGATATTTCTAGATGGCTTTAAAATTGGAACTTTGAAACCTCCCACAGAGCCCTGGATTCTGCATTAGCAAGCTTGTGAGCAAAATGCTTTTTCCTCTGCTGAAAATACAAGTAATTTAGATTATCAGAAGGTACAGTTAAATTTTTGCTGGAAATCATGAGGATCCCAAGGAGATGCCTAGCAAGCAAGAGAACAGTTTTCTATTTTTTTTTTGACAGTGATGGATTTTATCTCCTCCAATCAGCCTACAGTAGTGTATTGTGGAAATCAAATTGGAAGCTGAAATTCCTTTTATGTACTTATATATTGTAAATATAAGTGAAAACAATGTATATGTTCATTGATGCAATAGGAAAATACAGTTAACATACACTTAGCAGAGTCACAAAATGAAAAATACCATATGAATTATTTAACTAACAGTGCGCTTTGCCCCAGAACCTGGTGTTTATTATTGTGAGCTTTAGCAGGAAACAGAAGCAGTATCAATTGGGAAAACATTTCTTGGCCAAGCTGAGAACAGTATGGCTTTCTCATTTCAAAGTGGGGAACCTGGTTCTTTGGTTTCTTTGTTCCTAGTTAAGACTACTCCCCAAGCTATTTTAGCTGAACATTTTACATACTAATGGGGCCTGGGGAAGTGCAGTTGGCAGCTGTTCATGGGATAATAATGAAACACACTGTTTAGTACTGCAAACCGCTGCTGTAAAGTGCGGGAAGTATTTTATAGAGATCACGGTGAGCAGAGCAGGATCCGCTTTAAGTTCTGCTGTAAGTGCGTGAACGGGGAGCAACGGGAAGTTGTGTTTCAAGTGAGAGTAACCAGCACTGCTTTGCTTTCGCAGGTGAAGAAGCCGTGTCCAGAGTCCGATGGTTCAGAGCCACAGAATCCCAGGTACGGTACTGGAGGGCCGACACCGGCTGACTGCGGCGCGGTGGTGGAGCGCGAGGCCAAGCTGTGCTGCGGATTTGTAGCATCAGAGCCCCAGAGTAACATTTTGCAAAGAACGAGTTTTTAATGGTTTTCTCTCTGGAAAAGGGTTTTTTCCCTTTTCCCAGTCAAAGATGCAGCCTAACATCTGGGTTGTTGAGTTTAGACGATGCCATAACACTGAATGGTCACCTTCAATTAAAAAAAAGCCTGATTATTAAATAGTATAGGGAAATCTGTGTGATCAGATCTCACTTTCTTCAGTTACCCCTTTTCTAGATACCCGAATCTTGAAGTTTATTGAAAGTATAGTTTATTTCCATGTGGAAAATTAATTCTTTATTTGGGAAAATTCGCACTTACCAAAACTTTTTTGTTTTCACATGTGAAAAACATGCTGTGTTCATAAGCTGGGAATAAGCCATACATTCCATTCCAGCACAGTCATTTCTAATTTCATGTACATGGGAAGAGGGAAATGGATTTAAATTCCATGTTTTGCACATGTATGTGTATGGATAATTTTGAGCAAGTGAAGTAGTAGTTGTTTTAGATGTGCATCCTGCTGCTGGTTAGTAAACCAGTGGATAGTTTTCTTCAATTTTTAGTGAGTGCTTTTTGTCTTTGTCTTGTATAGAAGCCTATTTCAGTGACATAAAAGCTCAGAAGCTTTCATTGTGAGAGGAGACCCACAAAATAAACCTGATGCTTCACTAACATTGTCACTAAAACTCAGAAAAGTTAAATAATTCAAGGTTTACCCCAAACCTATCCTTACCTATATCTTAACTATATCTTAATTATTGCAGCAGGCTCCTCTGGGGGCCACCTGCAATATCCAAGGTCATTATAGTACCTGTGGCTTGAGCTGCACTGTGCACCATCTGAATTCCTTTGGTTAGCTCATGTCTGTTATTAATATGTCTTTTCATTTAGTTTGGTAAAAACAGAAAAGGGAAGAGAGGGTTCAATGCCCAAATATGCTTTCAGCGTAGTCAGTAGAAGTTTTGACCTGGAATTCAGTGGAAATGTAATTTGCCCTTCAGTACTGGTAACTTCTAAATGAAAAATATATCTGTTGCCCTGTTGCTTTGAAAATTTATCATAAAGGCCAAGTTCTTTCTGAGTATTTTGACACCACACAGAATCCTAGCTTAGCATAACACTTATATATGGGTGTAGTTTTAAGTGTCATGATTGCCCAAATGAGACTATTGTATCTCAAGCCTTTAAAAACTATGAATTCCAGTCTGATGTAATTTCATCACAGTGTGATGAAAACAAACTGCAACAAACCTGAGGACTCAGAATGCAATGTACTGTTACTAGGAATAAGATGATTTTTTTTCCCTCCAGAGCATGCAAGAGAACCTATGTTACAAATAGTGAGTCTGGAGGCTTAATCTGGTAGTTTCATTTTTTGAAGTGCATGTTCAAACAAAAACACTTTTCATTTTGAGCTCTGTAGCCTCAGTTAGAGGATTTATCAGATAGACTTGAAATTGGTCATCCTAGCCTGAGCATAAGCTGTGCTGTGCATACAGCCTGAAGTGGGATTTTTTATTTTTTGGTTGCAATATGAATTTGGTCTTGGAGAGGAATCTCTGACAGACCTAGGGCTGGAGCGGCACTAGAGGGCTCTGTGTGGCACATCACACTTTAGAGCCTGGAGCAAGGTAATTCTTCTCTAAACAAGGCTTAAGTGAAAACACTGCACATAAAATGAAACATCAGCATAAAAATGAATGCTGGAGACACACAGCCTTACAGAATAGCTCCTGGCTTGGGACCTAAGGCCAATATCATTCATTTATTTAGCTAGCTTTATAGTCTGTTAGTTTTGGATTTGAAACTATTACAATAAATGCAGATGGAAAGTGTTTTTACAGTAGGGAAGTAATTAAATTGGGTGTGGGAACTTCGTCAGGAGAATTCTTGGAGTGACATGTGTGTATCAGCAGATTCTTTGTCTTGCTTGGCCTGGGTTTGTCTTTTAGAAAGAAACATTCAAACTGCATATGTGACTACTAAATTTTTTTAAGGGATGCAGTAATCTACGCAGCATATCAAAAAATGCTTTTCAGAAGTAACCAGCTATAAATGCAGTAAAAATCAACCTTGCTAGCATTTATTTATAGAAAGTGGTTGTTGTCTTAACAGGCAGGTAAACTGCACAGAGGGGGAGGGATCTGTAGTTAAGAACTGAAGTTATGGTGAATAGGCGAGTTGTAAACACAAAAGGAAATATTACTCATCAATGTCTGACATTTTGATTCACAAACAACTTTGTCTCACAAATTCTGTCAGAGTTCCTTGGGAGTTATTTTTATCAAATCCCTGTGAATGGTTGTGAATACTTCCTTTTATACCTAAGTGGTGGCATTATACTTTACAGTGGTGGTATTGTGGCTGTATCAATATTATGGCATTCTTCCTTCCTAATTCTGTAGTAAAAATCAAATTCACCTGAAAACCTGGATAGTCATCCAGTCATGCAAAATATGTTCTGGGGACATTGGTGTGTGACACAGAGGCAGTGAATACTTGAGACTTGTCAGCTTTCTACCACAAGTCTAGAGCAGGCAGGAGTAGCATGGTGGACAATTCTGACATGCTGGCCCTGTAATCAAATTCCCTAGCAAGGTTAGGGAGAAAAGTTTCTGTGTTCAGAGCCTACAAACACACGTTGGTCTTCATTTTCTTATATGATGGGTAATTTTAAAATGGTATCAGTCCCAGTGTGCTGAACAACTCCTACATGAAATTTAAAGCCATGCAAGAATTGCTGAAGTCTAGGGCAGTGCTTGAAAGTTAACTTGTTTGCAGTTATCAGCGACCTTTCTTTTTACTTAGATAATAAAAAAAGCCATTTTAATTCTAATAAGGAATCATTTTGTTGCCCTAAAACCTGTAAGCTACACTTAAAACCTCTTACCATGTGATCTATGGAAATGATAGAATATGTGTGACTCTGAAGTCTGGTAAAATGATAAAGATGAAGTCCCAGATTCCTGCTCGCACTCAGCAACAGCATGTTCTATTTGGCCAGACATTCCAGGGCAGCATCTTTCTTTGAGACCGCAGTCTGCTTGATGAATGCATCTCTGCTCCCCCCAAAACCTCCTTCCCATACCACCAGGCCTGCCAGAGATTCCACTGTTCGACCAAAGTCATGTCAGGAATTGAGGTATGACAGCAAGTATTGGTTTTTCTGGGCTATAAAGTGAAATAGGGAGGAGAGAAATGAAATGAGGGAGAGAAAATCACTGCAATTGGAAATTCAGCAGGGTCTTCTACTGCTTCCTCAAAGTTCACTGATTATACGGGAAAAAAATCACTTTTTTTTTACCATCTGGAGAGGATGGAAGACTCTGCAGAAGAAAGAAGAGATTTTTCTGACTGTTTAAACACAGTTTCTTTTTTTCCTGGAAGGGTAAAGGAAAATAGCTGAATATTTCACATACTTTCTCTCTTTAAACTATGATACTTATATTGTGATGAAGATATCTATAGGAAGAAAGGGAAAACTTGAAGATTTTGGTGAGTAGTTTTGTAAGTTGGGATAAAAGTTAGCTGACAAATCAACTTAGGAAAATACATAGTGGTGTCAAAAGTACATTACTTGTGTATTTGTAGAAGGGGAATGATTCTTTGTATTAGTAAGTTTAAACTAAGCCCTGCAGAGCAAGAAGCCCTCCATTTTATTGGATGATTTTTACTGCAAACCTGTGGATCCAGTATTTCCAGTAATATCCATTCTTCCTGGCTTTTCCTTTGCATACTTAAAAAAATAGCCTAAAAGCAAAGGAAAAGGAAATGAAGCCAGTCTTAAGCAAATCCTCCTGTTTAAAACTTTATCAGATGCTGTAAGAAGAGTGTGAATCAGAGGCACTCCAGTTACTGCATTAATACCATTTAGATGGGGTTCATCCATATGTGTTACCAAACTACAAATTCACCACTGGTAAATATTGACACTGGTAAATATTGAATCATATGCACAGACCCAGTTGTCAGATAAAGCAGTTATCCAAAAAAGCGCACAGAGATTTTTTAAGTGTTTAAAAAAGGCCTCCAATACTTCACTTTAATATGGGTTTCAGTGAAGTAGCATAGATTGCAGCTGTTCATCAGATGCTTGCTGTTCTGTTCTTCAACACCCACACTTCTTTGTGCACCACAAAGTAAGATTTAAAAGATACAAATTCCTGTTTCTGTTTCATCTTAAAAGTATCTCTCAAAACTTTTGAATGAGAAATAGGCTTTCACGTTTTCTCACTGGTCACATTTTGGTACCAACTCATGGTTTTTCATTGATCAGGATACAGACTGTGCATACATGTCCAGAGACAATTATTGTCATTAATGCATTCACAAGTACATAGGTGGTATTGAATGTCGATGAGAACTACCACCGTTTTCCCATTCACTTCACTTGACCAAAGTTTGTTTCCTCTGCAGTTTGGGCACACTGTTGTGGATGCAATGTTCACTATGTTTACTGTATCTGAGCTATGCTAATGCTGTGTGTGTGCATTACCAAACTGTGTTTCAATAACCATTCATACACATTTAAAAAAATGAAAATAAAAGTAACTTGTATCTTCTGCATTTTATTCCAGAAAACCAGATCATCAAAAGTGTTTCATTCTCATCAGTTTCAGCTAAAATACACCTGAGATTTCTTCCACCAACTAGTTCCCTCAACAAGACTTTAACAGTCTTATCACAGAATGATCACAGTGATGATTAATTTTTTCAGTCAGGCACTGGCTGGCCCATATTTACCAGATCTAATGCTGAATCTCCTCAGCCCAAATCCAAGCTTTACATGCATCTGACAGATTCTGTGATGAAGCTGTCACGCCTTTCCCATGACTTTGAAAACAGTTGACCATCTGCATACCAGTTCCAAGTAGAGTGGGACCAGCAGTACCTTCCCATTCATGTGCAGTTGAAGAGATGAACAGCATTATTGTTACATAGTAAAGAGGGACTTGAAATTGAGCTACTGAGCAAAAAAAGGCAGCAATAGCTATGGAAATAATGATTAAAGTTTCAGCAATCATAATAGAAAAAAAAAAAAATAGTATTGGTTGTGCGGTAAAAATGAGCAAATCAGTCTATCTAGCTTTCATGTGTTGTTTAAATGCATTAGGCTCCCTAATTTTTTTCTCATCCATGTCTTAGAATCTTTTTAGAAGGTAAGGGTTTGTTGTCTTGTGAACCATATGTAGCTTATCTTGACGGAAGATAATGCTTTTTGGAGTCAGAAGTGTATCTCCACTGTATCCCATACTGAATAATCTGTAGATCATAATGACATGATAAATGGGCTTCATTTGAGGAAATGAGTTACTAAGAGGACTCCGGTTTAGATTTTGAAGGTGAGATTCATCTCATCCTGAAGTAGACATGTAAGATAGGCGCTTCTGAAATGCCATTTATTTGAATAAATTAATATTTTTCTATTGACAGCTTACTTTATACCTCTTCTCCTGAGAAACTTTGCAGACTCCACCAGCAATCACTTGTTACTCTGTTGGTGTATTGTAAGGTCAACTAGATACACAGTATGACCAAAGGCAATGGAAGCATTTCTTGTAATTTTACAGATTCAGCGTTTCTGCAAAACTGGTCAATTCCAGAAGGGAATACCTGCAAAAATAAGATTAATCTTTAGCCAGGAAAAAAGACTTTTTGACTAGCTTCTGGTATTTCTTGGGCTTGGGGCAAACTGTAAGGAGGAACAGACACAGCAAAACAAATTTGCTATGAAAAGACAGAATAAATAAATTGAAAGGTTGTCATAAATAATTTTGGGGACTGAAAGAAAAACAGGAGGGATAGTATATGCCAGAGTATAGAATTCATGTCAGTGAGGCCACTACAGTTATAAACACTTCACCTAAGAGAAATGTTTGCAGGATCAAGCCCAAACTACTCAGTCAAGGCAGTGACTGGCAAAAAAATTCGACAATTTTCCAATTTTAAAATAACTACACTGTGGAATAAGATTTCTCATAAAGACTACGTTCTGAGATACACAGGTTTAGCTTGCAGAGAATGTTTTATACAAATCTGGTATTTATTAAAGTTTTGGTGCACTCATTTAGTCTGCATGCCACTTAGGCAGTTGGAATCAATCAAAGTAACATGGTTAGGGAGATGGTTCTTCACATACATATAACTGAATGACACAGCAACCATGACAATTGCACTACAGTTCCTACAAGGAGTAGTTGCCTTGCTATGTGAATTTTATTTTCAGGCATGTAGTTTTCAGGCGGTGCATGTCTCTCCTATTTTTAGAGCACTCTGTATGGTATCTCTCTGCCTTCTGAGCACTGATGTTCTCATTCCTTAACTTCAGAAATTCAGTGTTCTGATTACCCAAGGCCCATTGAAGCTAGTCACTGCCTGCCTGTCAGTTTTTGTTGGCTCTGGATCAAGCTCCCAAAGAGTTCTAAAAATATATATGATATGTTTACAGAAATTGCAATAATCTATTTAGAGTGCAAATACATGGTAACTGATGACATCACAGGGAATTATTTTAATGGTTTATACTAACAGATCCCTGTGGCTTATAACAATAAAAGTAATATATCTTTTATATTTTATGTCTATTAAAATTCCTGGGTTTTTTTGTTAATATTGGGCATAACATACTTTCTGTGATATGAATAATATTTTATCCCTGTGATCCTAAGCCAGATCATGTCAGTGTTAAGACTTCCATTAACCTGAGTCAATGGTGAGTCAGACTTAGAAATAAATGAAAGCAACAAAACCCAAGAAGTTTTGAACATTTTAAAAAAAAATTTGTATCATCACATTGAAAAAACATTGGATAAACAAGATTTTTACAGAAGTGTTAGTGGAAGTAATTTGGAGATTTTGGAGATAAAAGTGCCTTGTGATTTTTGAGTTTGCTAAAGAGAGCAGGACTTCTGTATTAATTAATTAATCCGTCCAACTTTTAATATTGTTGAATGTTCAGGAATATCTTAGGGTAAACACTGGTTTTGAGTGAAAGAAGATAACCTAAGATTACACCTGCAAACATTTTTGCTTAATCCAGTAGTCTCTTAGAGCCTTACCCTAAAATTTAATTGGATTTTGAGCCATAAAATAACAGTGTTTGTTCATCTTACATGTGCAGCACATGTAATCACAATGAGAAGGAGCTCTGTTTCTTTCTCCTGTGGTCTATTTTTTGCTCTGTCATATCACATTACAGCAGTACACAGGAGAACTAATTCAGACTCTGTTCCAGCTTCTTTGACCTCTTGTATACTCTAAATATATTTTACCATTGGTGAGCCTGAATAGTAAAAGTATTTGATTCCACCTACTTTGCACTTCAAATATAGCTGAAAAAATTCCGAGAAGAATGTAGACAATAAAAAGAAAACGGCCTTTGAGATCTAAATCGCCTGCTCTGAGACTGATTTGCTTTTTACATGAATCAAATTTTTCCTCAAATATGTTCAAGAGTTATTTCTTGGCTAGATGTTTCCCATTTTAAATGCTGTCAGTCAGTCTTACATACTCAGTAAGCATTTAACTAACACCATGTAATTATTATGCTGTGCTCATATTTAACATACCAGAATTCACCTCTTTACCATCCTACTAGGCCCTGATTAGTCAAGAAAAAATAAGTAGGAAATAAAAATAGAATTGTCATGGTTTATGCCCAGCCAGCAACCAAGCACCATGTAAACTCTTTCTCACCTCACCCTCAAAAAACCCACTTCAGTGGAATGGGGAGAATAGTCAAAAGTAAAACCTGTAGCTTGAGATAAAACTGTTTAATAATTGAAACAAAGTAAGATACCTAATCATAGTAAAAAGTAATGATAACGAAAATAAAATACAAGCAAGTGTTGCACAATAGAGTTCCTCACTATTTGCTGACTAATGCCAGACCCTGTCCCAGAAACTAGATAATCCCCACTTCTGGGTAATTCCTCCAGTACATAAGCTGGGCATGATATTCTATGGTGTGGAATATCCCTTTGGCCCATTCAGGTCACCTGTCTCAGCTATGGTCCCTCCCAGTCTTTTTTGCATACCTCCTCACTGGCAGGGCATGAGACACAAAAGAAAAAAGTCCCTGACTTAGGATAAACACGACTTAGCAAAACCAAAACATTCCCATGCTGAATCTAAAACAGCACTGCAACAGCTACTGAGAAGAAATTAACTCTATCTCAGCTAAATACAAGAATGACCAAAAAAAAATCCAGATGAAAAGAGACCACATGCAATTAAGGTAATTGCAAGTTTGCTTTCTTTTTTTCTAACATCTGCATTGTCCACACATTACACTAATGCATGTTAAGCCAGTTGTAATATTTTAGGTTTTGCCTCCCCTCCTTACGTTAAGACAGCCTTATTAGAGAGCAGCTCTGTTCCTCAGCTCCCTCCACACACAGCTTAGTCTGAGCATCAGTCAGTGTTGTTCCCCTCTGGGAACAGAAGTCAGAGGATCCAGATGACAAGGAGGGAAAGAGGGTCCTCCATAAGCAGCATCTGGGTCTTTGGCAGATTTGTCAAGCACTTCTGCTAATGGGCTTGGATTTGCCCAGGGGTCTTTTATGTGGTTACACTGCAGATGGTCTGGCTGTTCTATCTTCTCCTTTTGAACACTTTTATTAAAAAAAAAAATCCCCAAACTGATAAGGTTCTTTATGGGTCTCACAAGATGCCTGTGCAGACTCCTTTCTGTTAGTCATCACAAAGCTTTCCATGTATCCAAACATGTGTCTTGAGTTTTGTTGGCAATTCTGGACTTAGTTGTCCAGTTTAGCTGCCAAGTGATATAATTTACTGTGATCTGAGTTCATATTACTGTCAAATTTCTTTGGGAATTTCTTAATGTCATTTGTAGAGCAGAAGTAACTTTACCTCCCCTTGAAGCATGAAATATACTTGCCTTCCACTAGCCATCCACCTTTGAAAACATAAGTTCAAATCTGGATTTGGTTAAATGTGAAAATTAGCATGATGGTCTCAATCTGATTCATAGGGGATTTGTGTCTGCCATTTAAGAGAGGCCCAGGACTGAAGCAGCAAGTCTGTGGGAAGGTATGTTTGGCAGAACTATGGAGAAAGGCATATGCAGTGCCCAAATAAATAAAGCAATTCCACGGATCAGCTTTTTAACAGTATTATTTATTGTGTGGCGCGAGTGCAGAAGAGGGCAGAGAGGGAGAACATCCTGTTTGGTGAATTCTGTTTAAGTTCTGTTTCAATTTACAACTAAATCTCTGTCACTTTAATTTTTAAGGGTTTTGGGATTTTATTTGCTTTTCAGTGTAGAAGTAATTGGCAGGTGACTAGACATAAGATCATGTTTTATTCCTATGTTATTTCAGGCTTATGTCTTATTTTCCTTCTAATTATGTAGATTAAATTAAATAGAAAATAAACCCCTGTGCTCTCAAAGATGTAGTGCTTTTCATGACTTTCTCAAAATAGTATCAGAGAAGCACATTCATCCCTCTTAGCATTTCATTATTATACCAGGTTTCCCAACAGCAATATTTTAACATTTGCTGAGAAACAAGAGTAATTGTATTATAAATAGCAATCATGTTGTTAAAAACATCTCACACCCTGCCCTGTCTCACAAACCAGGCTCTTGGGGAACCAGTGGGGAACCTGTGCTAAATGCAGTAAGGTTGCAATCTTACATCTGCAATATGGACGTGGGTGGACTCGAAAACCAACAGCACTGTAGGGCTTGTTTCCTGCTACCTTGTTTTTCCCCCAGTACTTGGACAGAAGTGGATATTTAATGATTTTAAAAGGCTAGGCATTATGTCAGAAGTCTTGGTGAGATCCAGCCATTTGGTGTAAGCCGTGTTTTGAACAGAGGGAGCTATAAAGGAGGGTTACCAGCAGAGAGGCTGGTTCCCAGGGCTGCTGTGTGTGTGCTGGGGCAGTAAGGGCTGCTCCTGGGTCTCTGGCCAGGCAGGCAGGTATGCCCTGGCCTAGGGGCTGGGTTATCAGCATGCAGGCTGAGCTGGAAATGGAGGTGTTACAGATTTGCAGCTGCTACCTGCCCCTTCTTGTGGCCCAAGGGGATAATTCAGGGGAGGGTAACTGTGCCCCAGAGTTCTCAGCGACACATATTTATTAACTCTTAGAAAAATCACCTACTTCAGCCCAAATTAAAAAGGTGTGTATGCTTTAAGTTTCAAATTATAAAATAACTTAGGGAAATCAAATAGCAAAGCAAAATGAAGTGTAGTCATTTTATATCAATTGTAAAAAGCAGCCAGTGTTGGTGCATTTATCAGAACATCATTCTCTCTCTTGCTCGGAATAATGGAATTTGTTTTGAGTGCAATTAGTTATGGAAAGTTCTTTTAGATTATTCCAGGCAATAAGGTCATCCATGACAAGGGATGTGTGCAGCACACCTAGTGTACCTTGCCATCCAGAATGGCTGTGCCCAGCTTACAGCAGTGATCAGATGCTGAAGCAGTTAAGGCATCAGGCAGTCAGCAAGTTGCATATATTCGTTTTACATTCTAAACCAAACTCATTGTTGGGACTGCGATTAGAGAACAGAAATAATTGCTTTTGACACAAACTGTTTTGCAGCCAAACATAATGTGCTCCACATGAGGTAAACTACAGAGTATTTGTCTTGGGAGCCAAGATTCAGATCAGGTTTAACTTATAAGGGGAACTTCACTGTTAAAAGTGAGATGTGTTAATGTTTCCCATGTTAAGACTGCTTGCCAGTAACTCTCTGTATATTGTATTTACCGAGAGAAGTTTCAGAATGTTTGCATTAAAATATGAATAGAGCATGAAAACTACAAGTTTTTGGCAACTCCTGTATTCTGCCTAGTCTGTCATCATAACTCATCCTTTCTGGAAGCTGATGAAGTTCTTGCAAGGCCCCTGTACTGGTGGCTGAAGAAATTACATTGAAATGAAGTATGGTCACTCTTAATACAGCACACCTGAAAGAGCTTCTTTTCCTTTGGACATTCCCTGGTGAAGAAGAACCATGTTACAATAACTAGTTTGAAATGTAATGGACATCTCAATTTAGTGTGAGTCAGACACAACCCACCCGCTGCTCTTTTCTTAATGAAAATATGAGTTCACACTTACATCATGCAGTCCAGGCTCCACTGAAGCCAACAGCAAAATTCCCAGCCCTTCATTCCTGATTTCCCGATATTAGATTTGCTTAAATGTTGTCTGACATGAATACAGTTGACATTATTATATTTAAATTCATAATATTACCACTGCAGTAAGCATTTTGAAGGCTGTGTTTTACAAAGGACAGATTAGCAACAGGCTAGTATTTGGCAGAGCTGATCATCTCCACATTCCTCTGTATATATGAGAAACAGCCTTTGTTGCTCAAATCAGACTCAAAACCACCAAATAAAAACTTTGTGAGATCCTTTAGTCATTGGGTTTTTTGCCTGTTCCTTATGTCCAACCAGGTCACCTGTCAGAGATGTAGAAAGGACTCTGAAATTTCCAGCAGATTTTTCAGATGTGACTCTGAGCAGTTGCTCTGCAGAAGTGGTGGCATAGGGGGGAAGGCCACAGGCTTGCTGTTTGCATTCCAGCCATCTCCACAGAAGTGTTTGTTATTTGTTTATGACACAGCACATCATGTTGTCAGAACCACAGCATTTGCAAGTGCCTGGCACATCTGGAAGTGATCAGAAGCTGTTGGGTGAACTACTCTTTGAAAATGTGGCCCTGTGATCCAAAGGCTTGCATTTAGATCTTATGTATCTGTAAACTGGTAGTTTATATTTCATGTAAGTTGGATACTTGACAGTTCCCCGTGGAACTGTGGTGTCATTTTCACTTTTGATTTACTTAAATACTCACATAAGGACTTCAAAACCTACTCTAGTCTTTTTCTTTTTTTTTTTTTTTTTTTTTTTTGGTTAAGTAGCAGGTGCCTGTGTACTTGGGATGTGCTGGTCTGTACATGGAGTAAGAGAATTGAGCACCCAGCCCCTCTGACTGCTATTCCTTCAGTCCCTGGTCCTTGACACATGTTAGTTTAGATGTTCTCTCTCTAACTCCTAGAGTGGTTTTCTTCAACCAGCTGCCCTTTTCCTTGAGAAGATGGGAATTACCTATTCAGACACCACATTACCTCTTTCCAGATACTTCCTCCAGTGACTGGAGTGTAAACCCTGAGCTAAAATTTCATCCCATTAAAATTGTGGCTGTCAAATTAGGATAGCCCAGAAAGGAGATCTCAAAGGCTGGGATCCAGCTGGCCAGAAGGTATTGCTCTACATAGCTTTGCTTTTTGTGTGTGCATCAGTCTATTAGATCAGAATGGAACAGTTTCCCATATAATACTATCATTGGCCTTCATCAACACAAACCAGTTTTAAACTTCAGAGTGGAGAGATGAGGTGGAAGAGGATCACATGGGAAAAATGTGCTTCCCATTACTTACCTTTTTAGTGTCAGCCTGCCTATTTCCCTAATCTGAATCTGTGTTTTGTAATTGAACAATCTCCTGAGCAGAGAGGGTGAGCTGGAAGTTTATGCTGAGGTAAATAACTTAGTATGTTCCAATCCCCCTGATTTGTCTTGATTTTTATTTATTTTTTTTAATCCTTACTGGCTTTGGACATGTCCAACATGAGAATTCATAAATGGCTCCTAGATATTATTCTATGTTTTATCTAGAAGTGTGGAAATCCAAATTAATTTTGCATTGTCTTTTAATTGTGACAGGGAAATGACATTCATTCCCAATAAACGTCAGAAAGCAGTGAAAAATTAATGTAATGTGGGTTTGTGGCCAACTGAACTGCACTAGAATAGACAGTTTCCTGTGGTTTCCTGGAAACCACATTAAATTATATTAAACTGAAATAAAATGTCTCAGTCAATCAGAAACAAGGGAAGCCGTGCAGTTACTCACTTTTAAGCAAATAATAGTTTTCAGCAATTATAATAGCATACCAATCCAAGCCATCTAAATCCGTTAGTGTGTTTAATCATCATAAGAGCAAAGCTAAACGTTTTCAGACACAAGAGGAAAATACCAGTTTTTATTTTCCAGCAAAAGCAAACTTGAATTTGTAAGCAATTATCTTTCACAGTATTTAGTCATATCTTCTGACTAGAGTCACAAAGAACAAATAGGTATGTCCCTTTCAGTAAAAAAATAGTATCAGCTTATTACTACAGCAGTAGTCATATACTAGATTAACAAAAGTTTCAGCCTTTGGCAGTTGTTCATGCAGTGAGAAAAGAGGGAAGCACAGATTTAATAAAGACAAAAAATATCTGACACCTAGTTGTCAGGAAGCTCAGAGGAGCTCAAGGTGGCACAGGGTCAAAAAAGGGAGGGTGAGAGCAAAAGCTTACCTGGGGAAATGGGAATGGGGGTGGGAAAGAAGCTGCAGTGCTGTTAAAAGAAATGCCTTTTTCTCTAGCTGTGAATGGTGTAAGGGGGCAAGCAACAATGCCGGCCTTTGTCACCAAACCTGCTCACCCACGTTCTCAGCTGAGCCCTCTGCACCAAGTGCATCCCAGGCACTGACACTGTCTGCCTGTCAGACAGCTCCTGTAAAGTAATACTGTCTGCATCAGGGCTTTTTCTCCTGGTATTACAGCTTGAATAGCCAAGAGAAGGACAATAGGCAGGAAAGCAAAACTGAGATAACATCACAACCTGTGCCCCTTTATGCCCTGAAGAATTACCTAAGGAGTCTCATCCTCAGTAAGACAAGCAGTTTATTTGAGATTAGAAAAGCTATTAAACAAAATCAGGCACTTCTGAATTTTCCTCAAATTATAGTTCCTTTGTACTAGAAGAACCCTCTCCACAGTGCAGTTATTGCAGTATCTGGGTATGAGTTCTTTGCCTCTGAGCTCGAACTCATGCTGGGAAGCTGCATGGTGACATTCAAGCTTGTAATGAATAGTCTGTAGGGAGTTTAGTACAGTCCTTACTTTATACTTACAGTTTTGCAAAGCTCAACCTTGTGATTTTTTTTTATTACCTATGTGATATTCCTTAACATGGCAGAAAAACTTGGATGTTTTAATTCTTTGTTTCACTAAGGTTCTTTGATACCTCTGTCTGACATAGGTTGTAGATTGATGGAAGTATTTTTATTTTTGGAATATCAATGTGACTTTACTTTTGCCTCTTTCCATTACTTTTTGAATATGAATGTTGACCCTGTACTTACAGACACATAAGAATCAGAAATTATACAGCTATAATCGACCTCCTATCCCCAAATGGTTGCAAAAAGTTTAGCACTTGTTTTCTGTATTGCAAAAAAAAAAAAAGTAATAAAATAAAACTCTGAGGAGCATTTGCTGGTTTTATCAATATAACATGACATTATTTTACTGCATCTTAGCACACTATCACTTTACAATTTAAGAAAGGAGGCCTCAAGGAGAGTGGGAAGGAGGTCTTGCTAGTGTCCAGTACTATTATTTGTTTTTAACTCTGGCAAGCTCCCAGAACTTGTGTGTTGGAGAGGCAGCTTTTGCAATATTGTGCCTAGAATAGCAAAAGTTCTGCTGTTTTGGCCATCTACTAGGCATAACAGTGTCTTGATGAGCCAGGGAAAATAAGAGGGGTGGTCGTCTCAAAGGAACAAATTTATCTCATTGGTTTTGCTCTTCCTTACCTTTTACAGTGACAAAAAAATGACAAAGGCTGCCATAAGCTGTGGAAAAGCACTTGGAAAACAAGATACTAACTTGTGTTTTGGTGCTGGTGAAATGATTGGAAATGTTACTCATTTGAGGAATTTTCATCGGCTGTGTGTTCTGTTGCACTATTGGTGGAGATCTTCCATGGAAAGGTGTTGGGAAGTTTTTTGTTGTGTATACACTTAGGCACATGTCTCTGTGTGCATTGAGCACCTCAGAATTATTATAAGATTGGATGTATCTGTGTATTAGTGTACATGCGTTTGTATACAACTGTCTATTCCCTGGAAACCTGTCCATCATCCAGAATCTCTGTCTCTCTTCACCTTCTTTCTTACTTCCCACTGTAGTCTTTGAAAGGGTTGGTGTAACTTATTTTTAATTGCATTATTTACAGTTCTTGTAGGTGCAAGTAAACATGAAAAATATCTGGCCTAACTATGAATGTAATTTTAAAAAAAATGAACAACCCAGACTGACAAACAAAACCCCAAAACACTAGAGAAAAAGACTTTTGGCTTTGGCTTTTTGGTGTTATCTAAGTTATTGATTGTTTTAAACTTTGTTGCAGATTTTATATAGATTGGGCAAATGACACTTGTGTATGTGCATCCCTTTTGATTGGTTTTGTCAGAATAAGGCTTGTATGAACTAGTTCAGATTGCATATGAAAGAGAGATGAGCTCACTAGTCCTGTTCAGAATATGGCTGAAAGAGCTGCCTAAAAAAAATTAAGTGGGAAATGGAAAAGAATTAATCCACTTGTCTTAAAAACAGAATAGTTGGTCTGAGAGCTGAGCTGATACCAGTAGGAAACAGATTTAGCCAAGTTTGAACAGTTCTCTTATTCAGCTTTTCTACTGCACTAAAGGTTAATATGAAATAAAGGGAACGTCCCTGTTTGCTTAATTTCAGAACCTCCAGGGTAGCTGATATCTTAATTGGACAAGATTCCAAGTTTCTGTGAGAAAGCATGAAATGTTTAAGAATTGGAGTTACAACAGGAGGAATACTAGAAAAGCAGGGGGGGAACTAACCTAATAATAGTAATAATAATAATAACAACAACAACAATAAACATTTTTGCTGCCGTGAACTTTAGTGAGATTCTGCTAAAGAAATGTGTGTGGCTAATTTCCTATCAAAGAATTTAAAATACTTTAAAAATTTTTGTTACAATTATTTATAAACTAAATTAAATTAATCAATTTTAAATATCCTCCATCTAGTCCTTCTTTCAAGTCTCCTGTAGTTTAGATTTGCTTCAAATTCTGCACAGAGGAATTGGTATTTGTAAAATGTTCTGGTTAGGCTAGGATTTGAAGTACTTTGTTTTCATGTTAGAATATTTATTCTTTTATAAATCTTTGATAAATTATTTCATGCTTTTGATCTTGTTGGTAAAAGAGTTTGAAGTGGATTATGTAGCAAAAATTTACATTTTAGAACATCATCTCTTTCAAGAAAATTATGTAAATATGTTCTACTTGTAGAATTAATAAATAATAAATGGAGTTACAAGCTGTGGGAGGACCCAGCTCTTAGTTCACCTTAATAACAGTTAAACTGGAAATGCAGATGAATTACAGAGTCATAGCAACCCAGATTTTCTGAAAATAAATTTTTTCTCTGCTAAAAGAAAAGCAGTGCACAAATGAATATGTGACTGCAATGAGGGGGGGAAAAAAGGAGGAATTTTAAAAACACAGCCATAGAAGCAAGGCTTGAGCTTTTTACCTTTAAAACAACACAAGTGAAAGCTATACAGAAATACAGAGATGCAGTTGTCAAATGGGTCAGTCGTATGTAGTCCTACTCACATGTTCCTGTGCAAGTTTGGGTTATGGTGCTGGGCTGTGCACTCTGGTGGTCTAGGGTAGGCACAAGTTCTGTTCGTCCACACTTGTAAAGATGGGACAGAAGAGGGTGGAATTTGTCTCTTTGGATGCTGTTCCTTAATCCACTTCTGGCATAGGCTAACCCTTGAAAAGGGAGCAAAATATGCTGTAATGGGGAAGGCCCAGAATTCCCACACAAACATATTTTTGATTCAAAACTTCTTCAGTTGTGTAGGGTTGTCCACAGGTTGGACTTAAAGCCCATTGAGATCTGGGAGACTGTTCTGTGAAGTGGGATGTTTTAGAGACTTTTCCAGTAAGCCTCTGAAATGATTGCACTAAGCATGTGCAAAAACCAGCTTTAAGCACAGCCAAAGCAGAATGAAAGACAATTCTGTCTTGACAGGTTTCAGGGTTTTGCTCAGAAGTGGGGAATAATGAAAACGTTCTTCAAACAGTCAAGAGACAATTAAAACATCTTCTTACCAAGCAATCCATTTCCGATCAAAATTTATCGTTTAATACAATGTAGCATTTTAATTAATTATTCTCAAAAGCAGTTTGAGACATTGCAGTGGGGGGGAAACTAAAGCCCAGTTATGTGCCTGGCAGAGAAACAAAATATGGAAAATAAAATTGTACAGTGTAGTTTTTAAAGCACCTTTTACAATAAACTTTATTCCATCTAAACTGCATTTACTAGAAAGCAATCTTTAAAAAATAGCTGCATAAACTTAGAAGTATTAATTACTCCTTCAGAGATTTCTTTTAAACGTTTTTTTTAGTGCAGGAAAGCACATACAGAACCTCAACCTGCTTCTGATTAAGTCAGTGAAAGCAGGACTCTGATAAACATTTAGTTTGACAAAATGAATTCAAGATGTTGGAATTATTTCATACATTTTACTAAGCATTTTTCCTGAATCCTGTGTTCACTGGAAGATAAGATTTTAGTAAGTCTGTTACATCTTCCTGAGAATTTTTTAGGCTAAAGTTAAACTAAAAGCATCCAGAAAAGTGAATTGAATGATATGTGTTACACAGAAGGTAACGTGCACTTCTCTAAATAAATCACATAGAGATATATTAAAGTAATCCCTGTACTTGTTCACACAGGATGGAGCACCTAGGATAATACAATGTATACACATGGTTTTGTGAAACTTTTTATTGGTTTGGATATCCTTTCTATTCTTAATAGACTACCAATACATGCAAGATGTCTTTTACTCATGCAGAAAAAATATCTATTTGCGAATGCATTACTTTTGAAATAATTTTACTTAATTAACTTGCCATGTCTGTGGGTTGGGATGCCATTTGTTATAGAAAGTAAATTAGGATTATAAAAATACTTCTCTGCACAGAAGGTTTCATGCTGATTTGTAACAAAAAGTACTCCTTTTACAAAATTTGATTGTTTATATTCTTTGTCAAGAAAATGAGAGTTAGTGGATCTAGTTTTCTGATTTAAAAATCTGATTTGATTAAGAAAACCTAATTCATTTGACTGTGAAAAGTGCTCATGATGGATACTTCATAAAAACACTAGGTAGGTGAATCAGTGATTTTGCTTATGAAATGCTGCTGAAGTATTTGCATCTGTTACATTGGCCTGTCTGAAAAGAAATTATTGTAACTTTCGTGCTAACCAAGGGAAAAAAATCACGTGTGAACTTTCTAAGCTGGGACTGCCTGTTAGGTATCTGTGTGCTGATCATACTTCAACAGGAAATCATGATATTTAAAACTGCCAAGTGAACGCGTGGGGAGCATTACACTGTATATGCAATGGAACATGCATTGTTTATTTGGTGTAGCATTCTTCTGCTTCCTTAAATACATACAAGATGGAAACTCATAGACTTTTTTTAACCTTTAGCTGCAATCCTTGTGCAGAAACTGCTAAACAAAACCTGGCAGACTTGTAAACAACTTGAGTTCATTTTATTTCATCTAACACTGATCACATTTCCAGTAGACAATAAATATAATGCACTGCTGACAGATGTGTAGAAATGTATATACAATTAGATGAAGAAATCGGGTTCAGTGCAGATCAAATCTCAGTTTATGCCTTTGCATTTCCTTGAATATGGCTGTAAAACTCTTACCTGCTGATGCATGGCCTGCAGGAATACCAGTTTTTTTCCTGCTCATCCAGGGTGCTGCTGGGAAGGCTATCCTGCCACTGGCTTAACAGTGCATCTCATGATTGACTCAGGCATTTACTTGAGTAAATGGGATTCTTTGCTTCATGTGGCTTCAGGCAAGATCTTAATTTATTTTCCCAGTTGAGATGTAGTATTTTCTACGTTTTCTCGAATATATTCAAGACATGAAAGCTCTGAATCTGTGTCTTGGGTTAAATTAATGTAATGTGAGGGAGTAAAGCATCCAGGACATAAGCAGAATTAGGATCACAAAATGTCAGATAATTTTGTTTTCTGGAGGGGAAAAAATAGACCTATATTTGATGGAAAGGTAGTGGGGTTTTTTTTGTTCGTTTTTCTACAGAGGAGGATGTGTGGAGCACAGAAGATGGCAGTTTGAAAATGAAACTTAAAATAAATTCTTAAGATGTTGAGTGTTGCCATTAATGATTTGCCATTGATTCTCCTGGTCAGAATATGAATACCTGGCAGCTGTTATTCTTACTGAACCATTCCAACTGTTCATCTCCTTCCTCTCCATCTCAGCCTTCTACAATGTAATTGGGCTTTTACAGCTCTGTAAGAAAATCTTTCTGTTGGCCTTTGGAGTATACATATGGTAAATCGTTCTCCTGTTACAGATGGGCTGGCAACTTTGCTTATATATAGCAAAATTGTATCTCTGGGGAAAAAATCTGTGTAATTAAAATATAAATGAAGCAAGGAATAGGCGAGCACACACTGCAAATTGGATTGCAATTACCGGTCTAACAAGAAGTTTTCCTTGTCTGCTGTGTCTTTGTCTGAGAAAGGTCTGTTGTCACTGCATGAAAGCCATCTGCAGGCCCCCAGTGTAACTGTGATGCTGGAATTCATTGCAGTCTAAATCCGCTTGAAATTTCGCAAGCTTCCCAGAAATTACACAGAAGAAAACAAATATCAAGTGATCCAAGAAGAATATACACATTTGTAGGAGTGAAGAATTTTCCAGATGTACATGAAAGTTCTGTTCATTCACTTGTATGGTCTGTTCCTATAATTTAATGGGGATGCAGTAACTGCTGATGGTTGGAATAAAGGTAATGAGAGGCAGAAGTTCCTGTTTTGGCTTTCTGTGTAACACCTGACTTTTCACCTAATTTCTCTATTTCCTCTAAGAAATACCTATATACCTGAATTTGTTCATTTATCTCTCCATCTGTCCGTCCATATATGTGCCCTACCTCATGCACAAACTCTATGGTGTGTTTCAGTGGCAGTTTCATAAGCCTGTGTCACTTCATAATGCCTAAAAGAAAAGTGAAAAGTAGTGTCATTGTTGCTGTTACCTACTTTCCTAGGTTTGGTAAAAAGCAAAGATGTCAAAGGAACGCATACTGGTTTGTTAATGTGGCTGCATTACAAACTGTCCATATGAAAGAAGTAGTTATTGTAGAAAAAGCAGTTTATTTTAGATAGTATCACAATGCATTAATACTGTCACCTTGATTTTTAACAGGTCTATGGAAATGCAGGATCTAGCCAGTCCTCATAATCTTGTTGGAAGTAGTGATGCACCAGGTAGTTCCAAACTGGATAAATCTAATCTCAGTAGCACATCGGTCACAACAAATGGAACAGGAGGTAAGTACACGACACAGCTGGCACACAGAAAGTTTTGGGTAGTTTTTAGTCATATCCATTTTTTACCATAATTTCAAGAATGACCATATACCTGTTTATAAATCCAGCAAGAATTATGAAAAATTGGCAATCATACAAGCATAAATTTCTAATGCCAACATCACTTCTTTGATTTGCACCAACTGAAGTAAGAGGCAGAACTGAAACAAGATGCAAAGATGAAATAAGGAAAATTTTTGAATGGTTGATTAGAGCACAGTATTAAATGTTTATGCTTGTTGGTAACTTATGAAATAAATTGAATTTTCTGTGTCATACTTCCTTGATGAGTAATAATTTACTCTTATACCCTGAGCAACATGCATTTAAATTAAAATCATCATCAAGAGAAGTGCATCAAAATTAGACTTAGGTAATTGTTTTATTTTTCTTTTTCTGATTAATTCCATTTCTTGGGAGGTAATGAAAGTTTGTAATGAAGAGATTGTTAGATTTTCTTCAGCAGTAGCTATAGGTGATACTGTAGGGTCAGCACTGCCATGCAACTATAACACAGATATTCCAGTGCTTTCAGATAACCACTTCTGCCACAGCAGTGGGAGGCAGGGTGCCACATTCTGAGGTGCAGTCTGAGAGTGATACCATGGATATGAGTCAAACTAGGGTTTCTTTTTTAGAGTTTGCATATTGCTGTCTGTTTAACAGTTGGCACTAAGAAAATTTTTTTGGTTTGTTCTTTCTGGCCACAGGGTAGAGCATTTTATTCGCTTACCCTATTTAAATAAAAGTCTGTCAATGTCAATAAAAAGTAGTGCCTGTGAGGGTAACTGAGCTCTGCAAAGAAGGGCTGAACCATATTTTTAAATAGAACCCTTATTCTGGCATAAAGAGAAAACTTCAAGTATGATATTAAAGAACACTTGTTACTAGAAGTCTCTATATTATACAATGTGCATAAATAAACCAGTTAAAATAATACCCATAAAAACAATACAGCTCTATTAAAAGGCTTGACTTAAAGTGCCGAAACACTGATTTGCCTTGAAGACTATTCATTTACACTGAAGAGACATCGGGGGAATGAACTGTTGTACCATTCCTGTTCTCAGGAGACAACATGACTGTGTTAAACACTGCAGACTGGTTGCTGAGCTGCAGTACTCCCTCCTCTGCAACAAGTATGAGAGACCCTGGTACAGTGCATGGTGTGTGGTGTGTCCCCATGGCTGCTGTGTGACATCTCTCTTGTTTGCTCCAGTCTTTTCTTATGCAGTTCTCATGGGGTCCCCCCCCACCCCGAGCCTTTTTTTCCTCCCTTTTTTTCCCACAGCCAGAAAACTGTTAGGAAGTTGCAACAAGTAGTTAACTTACAATGCTCTGAAAGTCATTTGATGAGCAAGGAGAATTTAACCCACTTATAATTAGCTTAGCTGTCTGCATGCTCTGAGTGACTGGGATTCTCTTGTGGTGTTCAGCATTGCTGGGAATTGCCAGTAGTCAGCATTGGTGGAAATCAGACCAATAGAATTTTCACAGAATGCCCATTTGCTTTTCTTTTGTTTTTAAGTAGAGCATTGCATGATTACCTGAGCACAAGTCAAGGTTGACGGTATTGTTCTTACTCCTACTAATACTTTCATTATTAATCAAAGCTTATGTCTAATGTGCTGCCTCATATAACTGGCCACTTTACAAAATTTTGGCCAAATTTTCTAAGCTGTTGTTTTCATTATGAGTTTTCTGACATGTATTATTAATTGTCGTAAGTTGTAGTGATTAAAATAGCTCTATATGTGGCATCATTGCAGCACATATGGAATTAATCATAGGTGTAAACATGCTTCACCACATTTCTCTACAAGTCATTACGAAGGTGCTTAAGTTGTGCAGGTTTGGACTAAAGTTAGGAAGATTTCAAAAACTTGCCCTTTTAAAAAATCCCTCAGAATTAGCATGCCATTTGTAAAACACATATGCAAAGAAAATTTGCAGAAAAAAATATGTTGAATTGAGCAGAAAAGATCATTTGCTCCAGAATAACTTGTTCCATTTGAATGCTCCTGCTCAGTTACAAGAATTTAAGTTTAGGAAAGACTGAGATAACTTGTTCTGTCACCTCATTTAACTCTTCATCATGTTCAGGTAAATGTGGAAGGTAACAATTTAAGTATTAATTATTAGTCATGAGGAAATAAAATGTGTTACTTGCATTAAATCTGATTTTCCATAGGCAGTAGAATGTTTAGAATTGTGCTTGTACTTGAGTATATGCCCAGGAAAGCTCTTAAGGCTTGCTAAAAGAAAGAGGAAAGTCATTCCTATGTTATCTGTGTAGTTTATTGTTTTACATGAACTCTTAAAATCAGATTTGTTTGCTATAACTTCTGTTGCACTTGCTTGTCCTCCTTCATGCATAGTATTAACACCTCTTGCCCCTAAAACTTTGCATTCATTTTCAGTTCTTAATTTAGAGGGATCCTTTAGAGAAAATAAAAAAGGAGTCAGCAGAGTAGTAGCCATTTTTATCTGCTAAGTTCTTTCATCAATGTATATTGTAGAAGCTGTTGCTTGTTGGGAGCTGTATTCTGAGTAAGCCTGAAAATACTGAAGTTTGGACGAGATCCCTGGAGGTCATTTGGGCCGAGCACTGCTCAGAGCAGAGCCAACTTCACTGTTAGATCATGTCGCTCAAGGCAGCATTGAATTTTCCTCCTACATCTAATAGAAATTATCCCTTACTGCAGCTTGTATTTGTTCCCACCTGTTGTTTCCCAGGGCACCTTTGGAGATGAGTGTGCCTTTGTTCTCTGTCATCTTTGCACCTTCCCATCAGATAGCTGCAGGCAGCAATTGGCTCTCCCCTCAGCCTCCTCTTCCTAGGACAGAACAAGCCCAGCTTCTTGTGTCTCCTTGCAGATCATGTGCCCCAGCACCTGATGGTGTTGGTAGCTCTGCTCTGTTAGAATTTTGTCATGCTCTAAGCTCAGCTGGCAACTAAGCAGCACACAGCTGCTCACTCCATCCCAGCTGAAAGGGGAACACGGGCAGTCTTCACTGCTAACAGCATTCAGATGTATTTCCAGGTAGAGATTGCTTTTCATTTTATTTTCACTCTTTCAATATGTAATAAAAAAAAAAAAAAGAGTTCTCTTGAACTCATGTTAAAATATTTTTTTTCCTAAGTTACCTTTCTGCTTTTTCCCCTCTTCATTTAATGGCATACAACATAAATAAAAATAGGTAATAATCAAAATCCTTAGCTACACTGAGAAAGGACCTTGATGAATTCCTTACTGTAGTAAGATCTGAATGCAAAAAAAAGTAAAACTGTTTCAAATCAAGCGCATATAAAAACACTTTCTGTAAGTATTTTTCAACAAAATTCAGCAACAATATAATGGGTTTTTTTCAAGTTAAGTCCAGGAGGGAGTTTCTTTTGTTTTAGATTCTTTACTTGACAGGGAAAGAAAAAAGGTGGTGTCTATTTGTGCTGCTGGCAGTGCAGTGCAGTGCTGCTGGCATTAACCAGAACTAGACACAATTCTAAAGAAAACATTTCAATTCATGACTGAAGATTTTGTTAAATATAACAGTTAAACACATACTGTCTTCCTGCATGCAATACTGAACATTTGTAGCTCACTATGGACAATAGTGAAATACCGTCTTGAACAGAAAGAGATAAAGGTACTAAAAAGTACTTTTTTTCATGTAGATAGATGGTCAGACTTTGCAGAAGTATGTAGAGGCATCTATATGTAGTAATCAGCAAATAAGTTAATTTAGATACTTTTGATACTTCAGGCAGCAATACATGTTCCACATAACAGAGAGGTTTAGTGGAAGCCATCATTCTGTGACAAATTACCCTCGAACTTTTTCTTGATATGTGTTTTATTGATCTGATGAAAATAAAATCACATCTGTCTCAAATAATTATGGAAATGGGAATGACTGATTACTCTTAAGTATTACTTTTCTCATTTTGGTTAATTTTTGTCACAGCTTTTTTATGAAAAGATAATAGCTAGCAAAACGAGAAGGAGTGCACAACAGCTTGAAAAAATGTGGCTAAAATTCTTCCTTAATGATTCCATATTGAATTAATATCCTGCTGCTTGCAGAGAGACTATTTGGGCATGGTAGTTTCATGAAAGAGAAACAATAATGAAAAGAAGATCACATTCAAAAGACACATTCAAAAATTTTTAAATCTCAGCCAGTAAATGGAAAGATACAACTGTATAACTTAATACAGAAGGTATGACTTGGTTTGGTTGGCACTGGTGCACTGGTAATGCTGCAGGGCACTCTACCAGTCACAGAGCCCAATGCATCCCAATTTCTTCTGCTTGATCCAAACAGGTGTCCCTCAGAATTCAGCACAGGTCACTTGTACAGTTGTAGACATCAGCAGCATCCCATGTGACTTCCAGAAGTAAGATCCATTAGGCAGTGTGACTGGAAATGGGATGTGATTCTGTAGGAGAGGTAACTCACACAGGGCTTGTCACTGGCAGCTTTGCTGGTAGCTGTGCAATTCCCAACAAACAGTGCTCACAGACACGGGAACGATTAGCACAGTGGGTCTGTGGGTGTTGTTCTCGACTTCTTTCCCATGAGGAAACCAAATCCTTTATTTAGCTCATGCACTGCCTTTTCCTCTGCAAACTGTATGAGGGACAGTGAACTTGAGGGCAGCTCAGGCTGTACTTGGACTGAGTCCTTCTCTGGAAGTACCTCTCTGTCTCAGCTAAACATAAAGGGAGATTAGTAGGCACCTTTTATACGCTTGATTTAGATGACTTGAATCCAAGCCACAGTTTTTAAATACTTTGCCAGCTCAGAACATGAAATTCCCGCCTTTCCCTTACTGTTGCCAGTGAAGTCAAATGTGGATGCAGTGATGTTGACAGACGAGAGCTTTGGTCAGCTTAGCTGAGGCCCCTCAGAGGCGTCAGGTAACCAGCTGGCAGAGGATGCCTTTCCTTGGCATAGGGTAGACCTGCTGGGGGGCTCTGCCAGCCTGGCTTTTACAGCAAAGGCTTCTTCACAAATCCCAGGCTGTGCCCTCAGAATTGGGATACCTGGCATGCAACTGTGGTAGTTGCTTGTGCAGGTCCTCATTGCCTCTTCACTCTGTGCCCCTGGGCACTGACTGCTCCTGTGATATCCATGAGCACATGATGAATGTCCATGCCCAACCCAAACTGACCTTCACAAAGAAATTGTGTTAATATGTTGAGGCTTCCACATTTGCCAGTCAGACACCTAATAGGAGCTGCAGTGTATTCTCTGCTGCTGTTTCTTAACCACATCAATAGGACGGGTGGTTCCCAAATTCCATTACAAAAGTCCGTGCCAAATGTTCTGTCCAGGTAGCATATTAAATTATAAAATCTGTATTGCCTCTGTGGTGCTTTTTGTGCTTTCAGTTACAGCTTGGATAGTAAGACTGCGTGATGATCCCTAAGAAATAATTTGAGTTCGGAGTAGACCAAACTGTTTGGTGACCTCTGAGTAAGAAGCTGATTTGTTGTGGCTGTTATTTGTGTCCTACTCTGGTTCTTTGGCATTTTTTCTTTCAAACTTCTCTCTTCATTTATGGAAAATTGCTTGCTGGTGACCCAGCTCAAAAAGGCCCTCACTGACTCTGTAAAAGAGGAAAGGAAAAGGCAACATGCTGGCACTGTGAAAGTAATTTGTTTCTGTATGAGCATTTTTGTTACGTTCTCCATCCCTGGACAGCTGATGTTTCCTTCCTCTGTGCTACTTTTAGGGGATTGTTAGAATCAATTAGATTTAGGTTGAAATCTCCCCAGAAGATATTCCAGTTGCTAAAACCAATATCTGGATGAGTGCACAGATACAGAGCTGTGTAGAAAAATGGGCATTCCAGTCAGATTCCTGCCAATTGTCTCAGGATGGCGCCTAGAGCAAAGGTTGGAGCTGTTGGAAGTGTGCTTGTTCTAGCTGGACTACCACTAGTGAGACTGGCATGAAGACACCAAATCTAGAAGTAAAATCTCATGTCTACTTACTCTTCTATGTAGTGTCTCTTCTTGCAGTCAAAACAGAACCCATGAACAACAGTGAAACAACGACAACAACTGGAGATGGATCACTTGACACTTTTACTGGGTCAGGTAAAGCCATAATAAGATGATGTTTTGTTAGATGCATATTAATGTAGCATTTAATAAACTTCACTAATGAATATTTGCATGGAAGAAATCTTTACAAAGCTACTACAAAATATTATACTATTTTATACCTTAATAATAATAATAATAATAATAATAATAATAATAATAATAATAGAAATAATAAAAGCTTTTTCATTTTTGTAAATGCAACTCATCAAAAGGTGTGATCTTAAAGAAGCTTTATTGATGCCTAAAACCACTGCTGTATGCAAAAATCTCAAAGTAATACTGTTATTATGGTACTGTAGATCTTTTTTCTCAGCATTAGTTTTGTATGATATAAAAAAAAATGGGATTGTATTTGTAACAGCCATGCTAATTTGAACAGTTTCACATCTTAAGGATTATACTTCAGTGCTAATGATTTTACTCCCGTTAGCAGTGTGTTAGTTGAAACACTGACCAGATTGCTACGTTAGTTTCTTTCCACTGGGATGAGCTACTTTCCAAGAAAATAGTTTTACTTTAAATAATCATAGGCTTCAATTACTTCTTAAAACATTCAAACAAACAGTGGTTTGAGTAGATCCCTATAAATTCTTAAAGTGTGATGAACTCTGGAAAAGGACAGATAATCTGCCTTCTAATCCTTAAGTCGAATCCCGCTAATAATAATATTAACAAGGAGAGGAGGGAGAAGAAGTTTTGCATCTGGAAATACCAGTTCAGTAATGGCCTGACTGAAATGTCACCAAAGTCACAAATCACCACTCCATGCTGATGCTACTATTATTTTGGTAGACTTAGGTAGTTAAGCCTTATTTAAAATATTTTGGAAATCATAATGTGTCTGTGTAGTTAAATTTTTTTTTTAGAAATCAGGTATATGTTTTTGTAATTGTCTTTTAGCCATCAGTTAAACCCAAAAGTTAATTATTCAGAAAATTATTTATAACTAATTCATAATAATAACTGATTAGAAAAAATGAGAACATTGTCCTCACTATAATTATACTGAAATGAACTTAGACTTAAAGGCTAAGAATTTCCATAAAATATTAAATAGTCTGGGCTACAATTTAGCTTTTCTTTTTCACTCTGTTTTTACTCAGTGCTAAAATTTTATTAGTAATGATTACAAATCATAAAATATCCACCTCTATATATGGTTTTTTCATTGTTGGTGAAATTTTATCAACTTCTGCCATGTATTTAAGGCAGCTGAGTTATATTCTATGGCTAAGGCAACATTGGAGTGCCAAGAATTGCAGCCTTCAGCTCAGGTTTAGATAAGTAAGTAACAGCTTGATTTCCCTAGGTGCCACTCACCCATCAGCTTCCACTGACTTCAAAAGAAGTCTTGAGATCTCTACACTTTGGATGTTTGGAAAGTTGGTGCCTCAAAAAAAAAAAAAAAAAAAAAAAGCTGGAATTTGAGCCTTGCATAATCCTTTTTTGCCTGTTAGCCACCTGCACACTCAAAAGAAATACGAACCTGATTCTCAATTTAGTGGACAAAGTCAAGCATTAAATGAGCACAGCCATTCTCAGTGGGAAATCAATGGTCTGCCTGTTTGGGTGACGTGCAGTCTTCATCATCAGAGCGAGACGCAGAGCTGCCCTGATAATGCACTCAGCCTTTCATAAAGATTGAATACATTACTTTCACGCTTGTCTTTTACTGGTACTCCCAAATCAGACAATTTGCTTAACTCTAGTTTTGTGGGAGAAGTGCTAAAGAGCAGTAAAAACTCAGCAAAATCAGGATTTCTCTGAGTTTTTAGCCAAACTAGTTGGGAGGTTTAATGGGTTGCCAAAGACAGTAAATGCTGAGTAGTAGACAGATGTCATTTCAAATGAGCCACCTGCGACTGAAAACATGTGTAACAAAGCCCAACACTGAACAGTTTGTTTTTTCCGGAAAATGAGGGATATATGTGTGTTACTCCCAATGATGACAAAGTCAGTGTCAGCCCTTGTCTATGTTTTATGAAATGAGATATGAGTGAAAAGAGAACTCCTGGTACTGAGACCCATTTGAGAGTCTGACATGCAGAAATTCTCTCCTTCAAATGCTCTACCCATTAAAATTGATTTCCATGCTCCAAAGGCAGTCAAAACACGTGACCTGTCCTGGAAGTGAGCAGAAGGTTCAACAAGCCCTGTGGGGTGTAAAGTAGTCATCTCTGTCCCTAATGACCAGCTGTAAGTGATGGTCAAACAGATTGTGTGAGGTATGGGGCAGGAGAGACAGATTAGACTTCACAGAAAACTGTGATTCTGTGAACTGTTGATTGAAAAGCTGAAAAGATAAAGCACGTAGATCTCTTGAATTTAGACTGGCAGTTCCCTTGATGGCCTTGCCCTGGCCACTGCGATTGGCAAGGTCCTGTTCAGGGCTGCAGCTCATGCTCAGGGCACCGGTTCCCCTGTGCGGCAGAGCTGCCTCTGGGAGAGCCTGTGCCTCTGGGCATGGGTTAGCCAGATGAGGAGTCACATTGTGCACCCCCCTTCCTTCTCCTCCTTCTTCAAAGAGGAACAGTTGGTAATTCGTGTCCTCAGTTTGCAGTTCTGTGATTCTGCAGCACACTCACACTGGAATGGGTATTCACAGAACTGGGAGAGGTGCACAGCTCTCAAATGAGATTTTCAAACACTGTGAATTTGTTGCAGCTGCTGTACTGAAATATTGTGTATATATTGCTTACAATAGTGGTTTGATTTGAGAACTGTTTTATCGTTTTAGTGGAGTTGAGTGGAGTGAGAGGTATTTGATTTTCTCATAATTTTTACTTAGTATTTATTACACACAGGATATAGAAGACAATTTACAGATATAGTAAACAATTTCTGAAGGCTGTGAAGGTGTAATTAGGAATAGTCACTGTTGTTTAACCTACATTTGGTTGCTTTGTGCATAGAGATTGTGATGCTACTTAAATGAGGTCCTTTTAATCCAATCCTTTTGCACAGAATTTTCCAGATGTCTAATGAAAAAATACAAAACTCCAGCGCATATTAATATACTGAACCCAACACATGCTATTAAAACAGTTAATGGTCATTTAAATCCTCCACAACCACCTTGGCCAGTTGAACTGAGAGAGTAACTGGTAAGAGCTGGCTGTCAGCTCGTCCCCTCTGTGAAACAGCTTTATGGGGACTGGAGAGACCAATTATACCTGTTCTGAAGGGCATTCCTCTGGTAAATTCAAGTAGCGAAGTCTTAGGAATATTTAAGTTTTTCAGAGAATTAACAATTTGAATTTTTTTTTAACAAAGCAACTCAAAAGAGCATTTAGCCCCATTCATTTAAATGGGTATATAAAGTGCCACAGTTACAAAACCCACAGCAACCTGCCTCCACCTTCTCCACTGCCAGCAGTCCTCAGAGAAGGGAGAAATTAGGAGGCTGTCCAGCAGCCAAAACTGTTAGTTTGATAACCCTTAGAATCAGCAGTTTCATCTGTGAGATACAGGTGTGGTCCACAGGCTCTACTCAGTCATTATGTTCTCTTACAGTAGGCCTTACACCCTGTGTTTCTCAAACATCTCACAGTCTAAAATTGCAGTGCACAAATTGCAGAGGCAAGCTACAGAGAAACAGTGAAAAGAATTTTTTTTTAGTCTTGCCTCTTTCTCTTCCTTACAAGTGGTAGTATCATCAGGGAAAACTGGGGACAAAAACTAGGAAATTTAAAACCAGGCACATTCCAAAAGTGTTTTATTTTCTTGTCTGAATTTTAAAATAAGGTATATGCAGAAAGGATAAAAAAGCAGGCAGGACAGTTTTTGATGAAAAATATTAGGTTTGAATAGTAATTAATTTTTTTGTAGTTTACATAAGGTGGGGTGGCGTGGTAAATGTGCTTTAACCAAATTGATTAATTGATTGAGCTCTCATCCAGCAAATCATCAGACAAAAAGTGAAGCTGTATGGCAAAAATGATCCAATAAGCCGATAATGGATCACTAAAGTTCCTTGCCCTGAGAACCACCAAGGTCACTCTGCTGCTATTGCTTGTCTTTAGAAAGGCCACAGAGCTACAATGGGGAAGACTAATTACTCATCAAACCTTAAATAACCACAAGCATTCTTTAGAGTTCTGTGGACCAGTTACGTAGATAGAAGCAGCTATAGGTTTGTCTAACTCTGGGAATAGCTGCCTGCTCATGGAGTGGATTGCTCTGTGGGCTGAGCTTAAACCATGGAAAGGCATTCTCAAAAAACCCTCAATAACAATATCCACACAAAATGAAATTTAGCAGATTTCCATCTCAGGCAAACCCTCAATATCTTTTCAAACAGCAACTCTTTTATGAAATCTAATGGCACATGTTTTTAAAAGTAATTGTCTAATTCTTCTTTTCTTTCAAGCCAGACTTAACTGCACATTTTAAAAATAAGTTAGTTGTTTTTCTTCTACTGTATTTTCCTTTTAAGTCCTACACATTCTAAATGCATTTAAACTAGCTTTAAAAATATGAAGTTCTGTGTATGTTCAAAGCAATAGATCTGAGAGACATTAATTAGGGCTGGATGTAGAAATATATCATGTTTCATAAAATAGTTAGGAACCTAAACCTATTTGTCACTTATAAAGTTCTGAATGTTCATTTCCACTACCATTATGAATAACTCAGGAAGAGGGTACACTTTGAAGTACAACTATGATTGATTAGACTAAAGAAATTCCAGTGCTTCATTGTGTACTACTTTAATCTTTTGAAAAGTGAATGAACAGCAGATGGCCTAATAAAGACACTCTGTATGTTTGCCCGGTATGGATTTGCTCTGAAGGGATTGGTTCAACACTTTAGAGTACATATATTTGGAATACATCTGTCTTAGTCAAGACAGATGGCTAAAGGAAAGGGAAACTTCCAAACACTTGGAATTAATCCAGTGTGAGCACTGCTTCTGGATGAAATTTTAATGGGTTATGACTATTGTTCTGTTAGCTTTCTTGGAAGAATGCAGCTGTGAAAGTATAGATACCCACAATTTGGATGGCTACTGAACAGGACGTTTGTGCATACTTCAAAATAAAAATGCTTTTGTTAGGGGATAAATTCTAATTGGCCTGTTTAAAAAAATAGTGGTTGCTTTCTAGTGCTCTATGCAGTGTCTTCCATCACCTAATATAACCAAAAATTAGTCACAACCATATAAAACATGTTTTTCCTATCCAGTATTAAAGTTGAACTCTTGTTAATGTGAGGCTATAAAGGTACGTGTACATTATTTCAATCCCATGAAATACCATATGTTAAATCACAAGATTCTTTTTAACTACCCCTTTTAATACAACTTGCAAATTTGAAAGATCAACAATGTGTGGATCACAGGTGATGTATGAAATACATGCCTCTGCAGTATACTCAGAAATGTGTTAGTCAAGTTGAGAAAGTGTGTCATACCCATGCTAACTAAAGAGTTCTGCACAACAATGAATGATTTGGGGTTTTTTTTAATTTTGTATTAAGTTTTTGCACTTCTGGTGACATCTGCTTCCTTGAAAAGCTGTTCATTTCAATAGGCTTCTCTGTTAACGTTGCTGCTTTAGTTCACAGTGTTTGGCTGTGTAGGTCTCATGGTGTTTCTAACTGCTGTACTCTTGTTTTTTGTTTTGCAGTAATAACAAGTAGTGGCTACAGTCCCAGATCAGCGCACCAGTACTCTCCACAGATATATCCCTCCAAGTTAGTGTCTGCACCTCTTCTAGTCTTTTCTAGACCTTGGCTGTGGGCAGTTTTGTGGTTTGTTGCAAACAAGTGTTCAGCAGGAGAAACAGAGAAAAGGGAAAATTCTTAAGCCACAGTACTGACTCCGGTACTGGCTCCCTCTCCAACTTCTTTTTCCTCATATTTCTGCAGAGTAAGATCCTGCTTTGTGCAGATCCTGCACAAGAAATAACATTGAATATTAGCACACAACAGAAGTAAAATAATCAGACCATTGCGTTCTCAGACATCAGCCAGCATGTGCAGGGAATATATACAGATACATTTTGAAGTAGTCAGTTTATATATAGAAATCACTATTGCATGCACAAGTTGCATACTGGGGGGGTAACCCTGTCCCTGACCCTTCCACGGCCAGCATTGCCAAACGCTTCCAAACATTCCACAATCATGAACCACCCTTTCCTTGTCCCTCTCCGATATCATAAGATTTAAAAATCAAATAAATTGGATTAGCTTTTAATCTTATTATTTTTAAGCCAACGGATGTTGTTAGAAATAGAAAATTTCTTTGTGCTTTTTTTTTGGCAGGGGGGGAAACTGACTCTTGGGCAATCACATGAATCTAGGAGTGGGAACTTTAGGAAGAAACACCAAAGATGTTGTATGAAACTGCTGCAGTTGGCAGTATATTAGTTTGCTTGTCCTGTGATCAGTGTTGTGCACAAAGGTTCTTGATTCCAGTATGCCATCTGTTTGTTTCCATGTATTCGATACAGCTATCAGTGTGACTTTGATACAGAGAAAACTTTGAATCCAAAGATTCAAGAGCCAATTAGGCTAAGTTTTTTTTAACAAATTTGCCTTCATATGATGATAGCCAAAATTTATTAATACAGAAAGTAGGTGACTGAAGTATGAGCCCCCATTCCACTTAAAACAGGTTTTGGCAAACTGTATTAGATACTTTTGGCCAAATACATTACAAGGTTTAATAGAATTTTTAATCTACTGTTACAATTTTTTGGCATCTAAATTAATGAGTAATCCTTTTCTGATAGTAAATGCTGCCAACTGTACTGAATTAATTAGAAAGAAAAAAATTTTAAAAATTGGAATCTGAAATTCAGTCATGGCTTTTAATGGCTAGGTTTCAGTTAGCGTAATTCTGCAGAGTGTGTTTATTCAACTCTTGGTCCATAAAGTCTTATTTGACTTACAAAACAATCCAAGAAAAATGTTTCTCTGTATATTTTTGCAACTCTGGAGGGCAAAATTTTAAACTAGATTTTATTCAATCTGTCTATAAAACCTCAGTATTCATGAATAAAAGACCATTTTTATTTCCATTCTATTTCCCTAGCCCATATTTTCCGAACATTTAAAGCCCATCTGGTTACCAAAGTATTGCTGTCAGTATTTTTTGTGCTGCTCTCAATGGGTAGGATCCATCTCCCATTGAAGCTAGAGGTTACATGTCTGTTGAAGCAGAACCTACATAGATGACATAATGTGCTAGCTTCAACATCCACCTCTGTGTTTTCTCTATTCTTCTAGTCCAAGTTTCCCTCCACTGGACCAAAAAGTGTGGGGGCTTTTCTAACTGAAGCATTCTGATCTCGGCTGAAAGAGGTTAATTCCATACAAAGACATGCAGCAGTGGCACAGCCCACCTGAAAGTGGACACAGTAGCTTAAGAATTAAATTGTAGTGATGGGACAGTATAAAATATTCACTGTGCCTTGGGGAATGTGGAACAGAGTGTTTTTCAGCTTATTTCAGTGGGGGATGGAATAAATCCCAGAAGAGGAGCAGTTGGCAGAATAATGAACTGCCTTTGGACATCTTTAAAACTTTTTCTTTACTTTATTGCTTGAATCAACATACAAAGTATTTGTTGCCACAGTAATGCTATTTTTCCTGATATTTAGGCCCTATCCACACATTCTTTCTACACCAGCAGCTCAAACAATGTCTGCCTATGCCGGACAAACCCAGTATTCAGGAATGCAGCAACCAGCGGTCTATACAGCCTACTCACAGACAGGACAGCCCTACAGCTTACCCACTTACGGTATTTGATCACTTATTACTTCACTTTACATACAGCTAAAAGCAATGCTGTCTGGAATGTTTTTTTGCTTTCTCTTTTGTTTTCCCAACTGTAACAAAATATTTTAAAGAATCAGTTGAAAATTAATTTCTTACACAGATTTGGGTGTAATGTTGCCAGGCATCAAGACGGAAAGTGGGCTCTCGCAGACCCAGTCTCCACTGCAGAGCGGGTGCCTCAGTTACAGCCCAGGGTTTTCCACCCCACAGCCAGGCCAAACACCCTACTCTTACCAGATGCCAGGTGAGTAGCCACCTCTAAAATTTAAAGCTAAGTATTTCTTCCCAGTACTAATAGGCATATGTGTATTCATTTTGGTCATCTGTTACTTTAGATCTGGTCGTGGAATGTAGTCCCTATTTGCACCTTCTTTGAATTTTTCAGTGGAGTGAAATCACCTGGCAGGACTGGAAGCATTTGTTATATTTACTAACATATACAAGTCTCTTTTCCTTGTTTTCATGTTTCTGAGTATGATGTAATTTGATACTTTTTTATCTTTGGATTAACATAATTTTTAGAATTTCTTAATTGACACTTATTCTTTCATTTACTCTTCAGTTAATAATTCATTGATTACCCTCTGGTCATCGATAACCTGTTTTATCTGGATAATTTTTAAGCTTCTTATACAATGGTTAATCTTCTGCATATTACAAACTGCAATATGAATCATCTGATTTATGTTGAAAACAAGGACATGCCTCATTACAGATTGATTAAAAACACTCGGATATAGCCTTTTGAAAAGGTTTTTGTTTCGCAAACGTAACACTAAAGTATTAGAAATGAAGGCAAAAGAGAAAAACAGTATTTGTGGCGAGGTGAGACTGCAATAAACTGAAAAATGCTCTCTAAGTTGGTGAGATGACTTACTGCTGATATCTTGCATGATGTGAAGAGGAATGTATGCCTGTATGCGTGGAAGTAGCATTTAATTCCTTTTAAAGTTTTAGTACAATGTTTTATACTTCTAACCGAAAATAAAAGTAGGTTTTTTTTTTGTTCTGATTCATCTATGTCTTAGCATGGAATATTCTAATTAGAATTTTATTTCAATTGGCAAACAAGTTCTCACAATTTTATCTTTTAATTTTAGGTTCTAGTTTTACACCATCGTCCACTATTTATTCAAACAACTCTGTTTCAAATTCTGCAAACTTCAGTAGTTCACAACAGGTATGAATATTACCATTTTTATTTGCCAGTTACAAAAGGACTTATATAACTCCAGTGATAGGATGTTATTTTAATTTAGATCTGTTATGTTGAATGAGACTCACTGTAGTTCAATGCTGTTTTCTGTGGAAAATGATCAAAATCCTACTGGAAGCCTAGTTACATATTTTAGCACTTAAATATTTCAGCAGCTTCCCTGTAGTCTTTTAGTAAATATCTTTTAAAAATACTAAATATTCTTAAAGTAAAAGAAAAAAGCTAAACCAAGCCTTCAAAACACCAGCAAAAGTCATATGATTGTACACTTAGAAGTATTTAACGGGAAAAAATTTACTCATTACTGTACTTAATTGAGTGCTCTGCTGCATCTGCTGTTTCAGGATTATCCATCATACACAGCTTTTGGCCAAAATCAGTATGCACAGTATTACTCAGCATCAACATATGGTGCATATATGACCTCAAACAACACAGCCGATGGTACTTCATCATCATCAACCTACCAATTACAGGACTCTCTCCCTGGCTTGACTAGTCAGCCAGGTACAGATCTACATTCAGGTGAAAACAACTTTTGTATTTTATTCTCTGTTTGTATAAAGACGATTTCCATATTCAGCTTGCTTTGATACTGATATTTTAAGTTTGTGCCTTTCAGAAAACTTTAGCATGTAAATATGAATTAATGAATAATCTTTTTTACTGTTTAGTTAGGAAATCTGTCCAGTTTGTTTGCTAATTAATAAAACCTTTTGCAGACTGATACTGTTGTCAGCATCACTGGCAGTGGAATGTTCCTGTTTCCACCTACACATTCTGAAGTGTTGCTGTAAAGAACTGAAAACAAGACAGCATTTTTCATTTAATTATGCTCCAGCCATGCTAGCAAGAGCACATGGACTCTATTCAGATGTGTAAAAGCCATGCTGGCTAATTCACTAATTTAAGTAACCAAGAATAGAGAAATTGGTTATTAGCACCGTAAGAAAAATTGTATTGAAGTAGTTGAATTTGCAAGAAGAGCATTATCAGGAGACACAAGGAGGCTCCCTTTTCCTGCCCAGCCCTGCCCTCTTGTGCACAGCCACCACAGCACAGTAGCCTGCTCCTTGTATTCCTAGGACACCCCTGGAGGGTAGTGGCAGCTCTTTATTTTCCTTCAGCACTCTTAGAATAATCTCTGTCAGCAACACTGGCGCTTCACTCAGCCAGCATGGGCAGTGCCTGCTGAGCCCACAGACTGTGAGCATTTCTAAAAAGACTAACAAACTTGCTTTTGGAATAGACTCTGAATAGGGAAGGAATTTATGCTTTAGTCACAAAATCAGCTTATTGCATAAATCTTCCTAAGAACTGCACCATCTTATTGAAAAATACAGTAGAAAGACTAATGTATTATTGTAATGAATTTGTACAAAGGAGAGGTAACACTGTGTAGAAAAGTATGAGCAAGGACTCATACATAATATAAACTGCTTAAATTTGCTAAAAATACCAGAATTTTAATTAAATTAGTTGAAATTTTTCCTACCCAGTATGTTTTCCTCAGGCTGATTTTTAAAGTGTAACAGTGCATGTGTTTGTGGGTGTGTTTGGGGTGGGTTATGGTATGGATGTGCACATGTTATGGAATGGTGATGGGGAGATACACATTCCCTTGATTTTTGATCAAATGTGTAATGTTATTCAGTAGTCTCAGAATGTGCATCTGGGAAGAACCTAAAAATAATGTGAAATCAAGTGAAATTTCAACAGGTGGAGGGTATCTATAACAGACATAAATCATATGTAAAGAATTTTTAAAAGAGCATGGAGTTACAATATTTTGTTAACTGTATATGTCCTGTGTACTTTTACTAGCTGCTCTGTTATTACTTCATATTCTTATTTGAGAAAATCAGTTTCCCATGTTGTCCCTCCCCTAGCTATCTGTGTGTCCTAGGAATGCTGTGTAAATGTATCAGGTATTCCAAGTACCGTTAGTATTGAATAGAATTGGCAAAAAAAAGAAAAATAATCTTAAGTAGTTTGAACAGGTTGAAAAAGTATTGAAGGCTTCACGTCTGTGACACAGTAAAGATTTTTCTTGGTTGTGCATTGTTTAAGCATATGAACTTGTTGTCTTGTTTAGTAGGTTGTGCATCTGAAGTTAGCAAATCCACCCCCATCTGCTCCTTATTTCTGTGAGTGTTGCAGTGATCATGCGACCCTCTGCTGAGAGTGAAACGCCCACTTTGTGAATGCATGACATGCCTGTGCCATTCTGTGTCACAGTAAAAATAAATTTCCATTGGTGAGAGGCAGTGTCTTGGAGATCATTTCAGATATCATAGATCATACTGCAGATCTTTAGCACTCACCATGTTCACTTGCTGTCGAACAAGTCCTTAAGACTTACTCCAGCAAAAACCTAAGACTAAACACAGCAAGGCACTTCATACTTTTGGCATCTCTACTAGCTCTTAATTCAAATATCTAATCCAAGCATCTAGTACTCTCCACACATACAGGATTTCTCATTTTCATAGTAAAGCCCCATCAGATCAAGAGTTAATGCCTGCTACAATTTTGTTTATTAAGAGTGTGAAGAAAATGAGATGAAAATTGAAATAGACTTTACCCTTTCTGCTATTCATGACAAATGATAACACACTAAAAATCAGAAAATAAAAGCAGGCTTGAAATGTTGAAGTTGTCTTCTGGCTGATCTGTCTGGTAAGAATATGTAACAAAAGTCAATCCATAAGGAAGGTATGAAGTAGCTCAGAAATTCATCAATTCCACCTCTGTGTAACTCTCAGCTCCTTAAACCAGGGACTTCTCTTCCAAGCTTGCATTGAGCCTGCCTTATATTAAGTTTTTTTTTCAAAATTCACTCATTTCCACAGAGTATTTGTGAGATAAATAGGTATCTCCTGGGGCACTTAATCTCACATAGGGGTAACTCAGATGGACCAGGAGGTGAGGTCTCAGGAGATAAGTACTCTTGTGTAAATTTGATGAATACATGAGTACATTTAAGCTGGGGCAGGTAAAACTCTAGCAGAGAATATAGGCCTGGATAAAAGCTTCGTGTGAAGGCACCTTGCTATCATATATCCAGGAGGCAAATCACCCCAGGATATTAGCTCCCGTTCCATTACCCGGATGCTGTAAAGCTTAATTTGGTACCCACAAAGAAGTCACCCTTTGCAGCTTCTCTGGGAGATGGTATTGGATTTATAGTCAGACTGCACAAACTCTTTTCTCCTGCTGAAGTCATGGAGCTGTGTTTTAACAAGGAGGAGGGGATGTTCAGAGCATTGAGCTAGAAATGGGAAGCAACATCCTGGATATGAAAGACCACCTCCATTTGTAACATGGTGCTGTAATTCCCTGTCCTCTAATGGAGCTGCTGCAAGTTCTCCACAGCATGAAAGGCTTCATGTTGGACAAGTGTTTGAGTATGAGTAAGAACATCTGTGATAAAGCAGTCAATCCATATTCTGGTTCTAACATTTTCCTCCTGTTTTCTTGGATCACTGGTACTTCTCACAGTCCTGGTGGGAAGAGGCTATGAGGTATATTTATAAGGCATGTGTTGAGTATTGAAAAAGCAAAAAAAATTCAAACATTGTGATAAAAATTTCTCTCTAATATGAGCTGCAGTAGGAGCTCTTCATGACGGTAATGTTTTCAGTACTTTTTGGTACTAGAATTTCTCACATTCTTTTATGTTACAGGGCTGAATTTCTAATAGTTTTTCATTTTATCAGCATTGACATAATTTCTAAAGCAAATAGAGGATAAGAAAAGTGCAGTTTCCCCTTTAGACTGCTGTTGGTAAAAATCAAATCAAGCAATTAAGCCTACAGTTGTTTAAAAAAACAAGCACTACTGACTTCTGCAGTTCTAAAATAGATGCATACCTTGCATTCAAGTAAGAGACAGCTGCTCATTCTGATTTAGAGATTAGTGTAATGAAATAAAGTTGGCTTTAAATATCTAGATTTTACAAGGAACAATGATTAGTTACAGTACTGATTAATAGATAATTATGCAATCATGTACAGCATTGACCCAAGAAGAAGCCTGGAGCAACTGGTAATGGCTAATGCTTAATGAAAATTGGATTTATTTACTTCAGTTGTTGGGTACTTTCAGAGCAGATTTAGAACAGAGGGTTTTTTTATATTTTATTTTTGGTAGAGTAGAATAAACACAGTCATTGAGAACAGATGTTCTAATACATTATTGCAGAAATTAGTCTTGATTTTGTTGTAATGTGTTGTAGTATTATAAATAGGATGACTTTTGTGGTAAGAATGTAAAGGTTCGTCTTCACTTTCCTAGTTTTTGCCTTTTCATTCGGCCTTTCGTTTGGGGGTTTGGTTTGGGCAATTTTTCCACTCCATCAAAAAAATCTAGGAAACTATTTTTGCACAGAACTCTTGCACACTCAGAACTTCTTTTAAAGCCATTGTAGGTTTTTGCTCTACAAGGATTCTGATTTGGATGCTTCTTGTACATTTTTACATTACCAAAGTACATTTTGCTGTTCTTATGGGGAAAGAGCCAAGATAATGTGATCCTTATTGATTGCTTCACTGCCTGCAGTGACCTTGCTGACATCAACACCATGCTGAGAATAGAAATGATTAGTCAACAAGAGCTCTCTCTCTCCATTCTGTAGGGATTTTTGTCTGTATGTCTTGTCCTTTCTTTGCATACCTCTATGAAAAGTCACTTAGCCCCTTTTACTGCATGCTCAGCTGCCTTAGCCGTTGTGGTGGCCCTCACCTGGACTAACTCCAGTTTGACATCTCCCTTCTACTTGGGGACCCAAAACTATGCATTTTTCCAGATGTGGTCTTGCAAGTTCAGAACACAGCAGAAAATTCAGTCTCTCATCTGCTGGATACTCGGGGATGCTCTTTAGTAAAAATGAAAAAAAATCCAGATTCCAGCTCAAAATCAGATGCATCACAGATGATTTTTGGTAAATGTTTGTACCAAGTGTTAATTTATTCTGCAGATTTGCCATCATGAGCACTTTTAACAAGTATTACCATGGCCCAGACATGCTCAATTACAGGCAGCTCAAGGACTCCCTTGAATCAAAATCTGTAGTAGTTGTCAGATCAAAGCCGTACCCTTTCCTCCTTTAGTGGAGAAAAATCAAATCATTATTAATAGGATTGGTGATGAGGATGGGGTTTTTTCATTTAGCACTCAGGGACCTAGCCAACCTGCATTTACTGCTAGAAGTTTTGAAAGGGCACTGTGTTATGAAGAAAATTATATTTCCCAATTATTGAGCTGTTGCATTAAAGTAATTTGCAAAGAGAAGTTCCACACCATCCTTCCTGGAGATACCTACTTCTATCAGTCTGTCTTACACAGCTACTGGTTGGTGATCAGCTCTGAAGCCCTTTGTTACCACCAGAGGGAAAACAGATTAAATGGGTGAGTCAGGGATGGGCTTGAGTGTGGTTAAGACCAGTTATGCCATTCCAGATCAAAAGCCCTCCCAGCATATCTCTGTGGCAGCCCACAATGCCTTAGACTTAGAGGAAGACAATCAGAACACAGCAAGTACAACTTCATCCTGTTTTAGGTACTAACTGGAATATTATGGCTTTCCTCTGACAATTTATGAGCTGAGGTAAAGTGAAGGAAAAAAGTGAACTTTACTAAAGTGCAGGTGACATGGGAGGAGGAGATGAAGCTGGAAGCTGCATGGCTGTTCTGGGGCATGGACGTGTGCCAAAGTGTGTTCTGGTAAAAGTAAAGCAGGACTTGGAAAGAAGTCTAGCTGAACTGAAAACATGGGAAATTAACTACTTTAATTAAAAAGCACTTCATGTTTTGAGAAACCATTAGTATGGCTTCTAAAATACACCTTCTTGGATATATTGATGTTTTGCCTGAGCTTGTGTGTATTTGTGTATAGGCACATATGTCTGTGTAATTTTAATTTTTGTCTTACTCTGCCAAGGTTTATAATGTTTTGTTGGTAAAGTCAAAAGTGTGTGTGGCATCTGCTGATTCCATCTACATAAGACAAGCCACATTATCATTCTTTTTATACAACATTTTTACATGTCTCTTGTCATTGAGTTTGCATACAGACATGTTGAACTTCAAGGAAAAAAGTTAATTATTTTAAAATCCAGGACTAATTTTGACATGAATGGTTGACTTTACAGGGGAGTTTGACACAGTGCAGAGCCCCTCCACGCCAATCAAAGATCTTGATGAGAGAACATGTAGGAGTTCTGGGTCAAAGTCTCGGGGTAGAGGGCGGAAGAATAATCCATCACCCCCTCCGGACAGTGACTTGGAGGTATGTCTGTGGTAATTGATGAACATTGATGTTGAGGTTTCTTCTGATGAAGTGTAAATTCTGAATACTGCAGCTGTGAAAACAGCTTAAAGCATTTAGAAGACATCATGGACTCAGTCTCACTAACTGAATGTAACAGAGTAGTAGCTGTTTTAACCTACATGTACAATCAGACTTTACTGTTCTGCATTACATGCCTGGAAGTTTCTCGTGCAATAGAACCACAAACCTGTACTCAAAATTTTGTACAAAAACTTAAATTTTTTTTGCTTTTCAAGAGCTTTAACTTCTCCATTGAAGAAACTAACTTCTAACATTTCAGGGTTTCTTTTCTTTGGCTGGGTTTTTTATTTATTATTTTTACCAGTGAAAATCAAAATGAGTAAAACTGAATGAATGAAATGGAGTTAAAATAGTCTGTTTTATCCTACGGTATTATTTAAATTCTACATGGCAATGGTATATAGCACTTTTACTCAAGATTTTAGTTATACGGTAGAAATAAAGAAGAATCTTGAATCAATGACTCACAGAAAGTACTGTTTATCCTTAACAATTATGTTTGAACCCCATCACATTTCTACATGTGAAAAGCTTTGTAGAGAACAAATAAGAAATAGTTGAAGAGTTTAAAAGTTACTGCCTTTTGACTTTTTTACCATGCATGATACACTGTTATTGCTGATTTTCAGAGTAAACCTGCTCAGTTAATAAGTACTTGGTTAAACTTCTAAGACTCAGTTGACTTTTAGCCTCTCTGGGTGGTGTTGTGGTGGGACCGTGATGTTATTTGTTCAATAATATTTTCCTCAATTGTGTTTTCAGCGTGTATTTGTTTGGGATTTGGATGAAACAATCATAGTTTTTCATTCGCTGCTCACAGGATCGTATGCACAGAAGTATGGCAAGGTACGTGAGCTGTGAATTTTGTGCCAATTCACTGCAGCTCTCTGGCCTTACTGTGTACATGTTTTTCACCTCTTTGTTCTTTATGGCTCTTATGGGTGAAGTTAGAGGTAAACTGTACAGTAAACCCCATTTCCAGATGGTTGATGTGAAGAAGTCAGGGAGAGAAATGAGACAGAGACCTGAAGTACAATCCATGAGTCAGGGCTGAAGCAGATTCTGCAAATGAGAGGAGAATTTATAGAGGAACAAGGATGAGGTTTCTGACGTGCGTTGGAAGAGGCATTGCAGGGAGATAATAGATGAAGTGTACATATGAAAATAACTGAGAGTATCTGGAAGAGTAGAGGAAGAAATAAGAAACTGCACTGGTGGGTGAATTTACCAGGAAATTTATGAATAGGATGAGTAAGAATCTGACTTATTTCAATGCCAGCTGCAGATGTTGTGCTTCTACTCCCCACTTTTTCACTGAATTTTTAGTTCCCTTGGCTGGCTCTGGGGTGAATAATGTCAGGGAGTGAAACCCTCTCCCAAGTAGTTTTAAGCATCCTCTCCCCTCCAATGAGTCCAAAAGGAGTTCAGGTCACAGAGCAGTGAGTGGGAGAGCAGGGAGAAGAGTGAGGGAGGCAAAGAGAGGCAGTGGCAGACTGCAGGAGTTCTGGGAGCCCCATTGGGCTGGTGCTGGGAGTCTAGGGAAAGGCTGCTTGGACAAGGTGAGAAGAGTCTGATGTGGAACAACAGGAGCAGACTGATGGGAGAGGTAGAGCTAAAGCCCTGGATAAAACAAAAAATCAAATATGTGGAAGGAGGAAAATGGACAGGGAGCATGTCAGTATGTATATATTGTTTTCTCGGTGCTGTGCTATTCAAGTGAAATTAATGCAAAGGTATTTCTTTTTAAGAGCATAACCATGTCCATACGGTGTCTGATAAGGGGCTTGTTTAGCATGTTTTCATCATCTTCATTGCAGCCAGAATCAGATGCTTGAGAAAAGGATGTGAGAAACAGTACTTTTCAAAAATGCTTTTCACAACCCCCTCCCATACCAGTGGGTTAGAAATGTCCAAAGCCAGAATCTGTGAATTACAACCAGAGATGGGCTACTCTTCCATGCAATCAACCTTTTGTGGTTATTAAAATATAGAGTTAACAGGAAAAGTTACAGGCCAAGTGCAAAATCTGAATTTCTGGAATGCTAAGATAAGGATAGTTACTCAAGTCTTGTAAAAATCATCCTTCCTTGCTTTGCAGCTTCACAGTGCCAGATCTGTGCACTTTTCAGTACTCTGTCAAAAAATCCTCTTCTGCTATTTTTCAGACATTGTAACCACAGTGACTTTGTCAGAACCATTTCTAACTAATAGTTATCAAAACAATTGAGAAACCTAGCTGAACATGAGCTTTTGTATCACTTTGACAGTAGCCTGTAGACTACCACAGGACTTGCTGAATTGTCTGTGATAATCTCTTTCATCCTTTTTTGATGGAGCCCTTAGGATGTTTCCTAAATCAACTGTAACACATAGTTTTAAAAATCAGATTCCTGTTGGTATATTAGTAATGGCATTTTAACAGACAGTAGTACTGACAGCAGATAAAGTCTCATATAAACCAAAAGTGTCTCAAGGGTTAGTGAAATTGATGTAGTTGTATTGCTGAGATCAGCATCAGTAGACAAATGTCATGGACAACTATGAAGCAAAAGGTGCAGAATTGGGGAATTCTTAAGTAAAATATTCTTTTTTTTTTTTCTTTTCTCTCTCTCTTTTTTTTTCTTTTTTTTTTTTTTTTGGTACTGATAGGTGACATCCACACAAGTAGGGAAAGGTGTTCGTTTCCAGACCCTGTAGAATAAAACTAGTAGACTTTTTCCTTCCTGCAGTGTCTGCCATTGCCATATTTACACAGAACTTGTGTGATGAGTTATTACCTGTGAAAGTCAAATATAAATATTGTTGACTGCAAGGAAGCTGGAGCAGTAGGAAAGGGAATACAGGAAGAGCTTATCATGGGTAGGCTTTAGCTTTTGCATGTCATTGTAGTGTTGCCTAAATTTAAGGTTGGATGTGTCTGAGCATAAGTGCCAAAGAGATTAGAAATGGGAGAAGGGAAAGATCCCACAGATAGACTTCACTCAGCCTCTGCTACATGACATGTTTAGCACATATGGTCCTTATCTTTTTTGCATATGATTTCCATCTGTATACAAGGTCTTAATCCAAACTGAAGATTGGATTGCTATAAAAATTGGGTTGCTATGAGAGCAAATGCTCCAAGAATTGTGAGGCTGTCAGCAGAAGGCCTGTTAGCACATAGGTCTTTCAAAATTGAGGGAGCTGTTTATCTTGGAAAGGTGGTATAAAATTGTTGCTTAACAATGGAAAAAGAAATAGGGTAATATGAAACAGTGGCAATTCTAAATTATTTATCTGTGGTGATTTGCTGCCTGATTTTGAAAAGTAAAGGCATCTAATGTCACACAGATGCTCATCTGTGCTTGCCATGTCCTTCCACATATATTTCATGAGCCCATTTTGTATAACATAATCAGATTACTCACAAAAAAAACCAAATCACACCAAAAAACCCTTGAAGGACGAGCAGAATTTTCCCCTTCTCCCATTTTTAGTTTTCTACATGAGAATAATGTGTCTTTAAAGCAAACATTGCTTTAAGGGAAGGCAACTTCTTATACCAAGTGTGCTCACTTCATGCTTAGAAGGAATGAGGTGCTGAATTTAGAACTGATAGGAATATACAGACAGGCAAGGATATTCACCTTCAGTTCTTTACCATGTACTCATTGACATGAAAGCTTTCATTCCTCATTTTCACCAGGTCTTTTTCCTGTTTCTTTGAATACCAGGTGGAAAAAAAAATGAATCAGAAATTAGCCTTTTAATCTCTGTGTTCTGCTGCAATTCAGCTGTGCAGGGATGCAGTGAGAGGAGGTGCAGCATATGATGGCCTGCATGTGAGTGCAGGGGCACTTGAGAGCTGCTGTTGTATCCAGAAATAAACGCTTTCAAAATATTTCTCCAGTTTAACAAGTGGTTGGAGTAAAAGAGAAAAAGGAAGGGCAAACCAGCATCTCCTTAGGTAATGGGGGCTTTCATTGTCAGAGATTATTTGGAAGTCTTGAATCCAGCAGGCAATTTTCAGATTGTGTATTTGTCAAGAGAACAGCAGATTTCTGAGTTATGCCTAAGGATTTGTGAAGCTGAGAATGGACATTCTCCTTGGTATATACTTGTTCAGCACTTTGCATGGTATGATAATAATTTCATGTCAAAATTTTTTAACAACCATGTTAAAACAGAATTAGTGATTTGCTGATGGATGCAGCTGTAAGTATCTCATTTAAAAATGGGACAAATTGCTACTGCTTATCTGGGTGCCAGCAGAGTATAGCTTTAAACCCAACTGAACTGGGACAGATTTGACTGGAGGTTGGCCAGTGTATCACTTTTACATTTAACATATAAAGCTTCCCCAGAAGAATAGTCCATTCCTTGCTGGTTTCTGTGGCTGTTTCTCTCTGGCTTTTGGTGTATTGGTTATTTTGTTGGGCTAACATGGAAAGAGAATAAAAACTACACTACACCTGTGTTAGGTTTCAGGAAAGCTGTGCTGACTCCCAGCACTAAAATGACCTCTCACTTTTCAGCTCATTTGCTTTGTACTTCATGAAACTAGTACACTTCTATTTTTAATTACTTACTGCAGTAGCAAATTGTGAACCATTGGCATTGGAGCTGTTAAATTATGACGTGTGGGTGATGATGGTTTTTGCAGCTGAGCATCAGTTGACAGATACGGTTTTCTACAATGCTGAGCTTTTAAGCGAGCATTTGTTGATGTGACAGGACATGTGCTGGGAGATGTCATCGTCTCTTAAAAGTTTATGAGGTACATTCTTATTCCCTGTGAACAGTGTGTATTCTTTGTTCCATTGCATTCCAGTTATTTTTGCTGGTTGAAGGATGATTAAGCTGGAGTTTGTCTAGCTCCAAGCATTCATACTTCATTCATTTCTCCCAGATCAATCCAAAGGGCGAGAATTCCCAGATAAATGCTGTGACTCAAAGTGCAACTGTTTAAAAAAAGAATAAAATTCCTTTGTGAGCTTAGAAGATGGAGAATGTGATTTCCAAGTGCAAAAATCAAAACAGATCCACACTTGATGATCAGATTGGGCCATTTATTTATAACATTGCCAATGATAGAAGGTTGTCAGGGAAGCCTCATTAATCTTGTGCACTTCTCTGGAAAGGACTCAGAAGCTTTTTACTGCTCATTGTCTGCTTGTCTGGTCATTAAACAGAAAAACATTGTCACCATTAACACTCATGATGACATTCCCAAATTCACTCATAAATATTCTCTTGTCCACCTGTATTAATAGTGTATCTCTCATCACCTCCAGTTGTCCTCTCCATTCACTCCCTCCTTGTCTGAGACCTCTGAGTTGATTTTCCTACTGCCTTCTAGAGAGCGTGGAACAGAAACTCCCTATGGAGTACGTGAGTTTTCCTTCATCAGCCACCAGCTATGGTTTTTAAGAAGAGATGTGTTCTCTTCCTCCGTTGCCACCCATATAAATCTCTCCTAGGACTCATGTCCCCTATGAGAGAGTGAGTGGTTAACCTAAATCTGAGACTTCTCCATAATATAGGGAAGTGTCTTTAAGTTAAAATATTGGTGCTTAACTTGAGCATTTCCACTTCTTCCCGAGATCAGAGTTGTTTTATGTCCATTGAGGACAGCCACCCATTGAAAATCACTTCTTAAAATTTTACTTATTTTCTTGCTTATTTTTAAGGCTTCTTGCATGCAATGAATCTACCTGGCAATCTATTTATCTCTTTGTTTTCCAAGATTTTATTAAAGTCACTTTGGTGTTTGCAGCTCTTTTACCAAGAAATGAAATTATTTTGAATGTGTGCTGAAACCTGACATTCCAAGACAGTATTAAATAGATTTCTTCCACTAACGGACACTGAGCTTTTGGGGCTTTATTCCAGTTACTCTCCTCTTGATCAAAACATTTAAATATTGGTCTTCCCAGGATATTTTTGTCTTGTCTCTCAGGAGGCATTCCAATGGATGGTAGAGAAGTCCACAGACAGACAGTCTGGCTCCAGTTTAGTGCCTTCATCCTAACATAACTACAGTAATTTGTATTTAGGTCTACAGAAGTATAGCTGGTCTTGATTCCTCTGCACACTAATGGTATCTGGCTAACATCATACCTCTGGAGGCCAAAAAATTGTTCTTTGTTCTGTGAATTATCTGGGGAAAACTTCCACTTTTTTTTAATCTATTTTTTCTCTATTGTGTGTGCTTGTGTAGAGTAGCACAAAATACAGTTTTGCCAGAAGTTCTGTCTGCCTCTTACTAAGTTTTTTCAATTTACTGTGCTAAAATCTGTATCAACTGCAAGTTTCTTGCTTTCTTTTCAACACTAAGTTCTTTGTGCCACTTGAATCAGTCTGTAACTTCTGCTTCCAGCTGAAGGACAGTAAAATGATGATTGTCATGTTCCTCCATATTGTGTAAACACTATAAAACCATGAGACCCTGAAAATCTGCTTTCTTGTCTGTTTTTGTATGTGAAGGAAAGAACTTGACATGGCAAGAGCTGGATGGAACATATTTAATTCTTGTTAAACAATGGCAGTGCAAAGTTTTAGCCAATTTATTAGGGGAAGAATTGTTCATATATTGAGAATTCAATTCCAGCAATTCTCCCGAGCAGTTGTTTTTACGGGGAGATCCCATAGTGATTTTATGCTAAGCTGAAAAGAATTCCCCTTGCTTGTCTTTATTTTATTTTACATACAATACCTAGCAATATCCCTCTCATGCCTTTGTCAAAACAGGAATGTAGGAAATATAATTTTAATAGTAATAGTCAGAGATAATTGGTTACAAAACTACCATTAATAAGAAAACCTTAAGAGCTTTGTCCCATTTACATCTTTCAACTATACTAGGCAAGGTAGGAAATTGTCATACATAGTTGATAGTTTCTGTAAAAACAAATAGAATTATAATGGAAAACATTATAGGAAATTTCTGCATACAAGTCTGCTTCTACCCAGGAAGGGGTAAAAAAGAGGCTGAGAATCAAAAGTTTGAGATTCCAGTTTTGGAAGCACTCCAGTGAATAACTTATATAAATAATAATGAGTTACCACCTGTGCATAAAATTATGCACATGCCTTAGTGTTCCTAGGATTGAGGTAAAAAAGCATATTGCAAATACTCTCTGTTATATTGTACTTAGGGAGAAAAAATTTATAGTTTGCAATGCACAGAAAAGAAACCCGAAAGAAAGAGACAAACACGTTTATATGTGATGACATTTTGATAAAAGCATTATGGCTTGATGAGGAGTCTCGTGAGTCCAAGTTGATTTGTGTTCTAAGTGCCTAACATGAGTTTTGCTAATCTGTTAATGGTGTTCCTTAATCATCCTCTTGGAAATCTGACCTTTGCACTTGGTTGCTGCCTTCAGCCATATGACTTTCTAATCCAGTGAACTACAGAAGACAGGATGGATGAAATTCTGTTCCTGGGCACTGCGTTTGTTTTTTGCTTCTGAAAGGTACTCTAGACCAGTTCAAGGGCCAACATAAAAATATTTCCTTTCACTTCCAGAGAATTGGGTCTAACTTTGGATCGTTACAACTTCTTGAACACTATTCTCCCCTCAAGTATGACTTTTTCATGAGTAAGAGTCAAAGTATGTCAACATTTCAGATTTTACCATTAGTTATTAAGTGCCTGAGTGCAGAAGCCATCTTTTATTCTGTCATTGCAATGCCCTGGAGTAGTGAGTGCCTGATCCTGGTTGGGAAGCCTTTCATCCTAATACTAACAAATGATCAGTTGAGGTTTTGTGAGATTTTGTTGCTACATGCTGGTAAACATCTAGACTTTAAATCTCAAGGTATTTAAGAAGAGATTTCTGAAAACTTGCTCATGTCATAGTGTAAATGATGAAATATATATGTTTTTTCATATTTTGATGAGAAGAGGACCACATGTGTTTTAAAAGCCCACTGCAGTACGTTAAGCATAAAAAAAGTTGACGGAACCCCACAAGCTCAGGTAGATGATTAAGTCAATAATCAAACTTGTTGCCATGTGTCAGCAAAGCATCAGGGACCATTACTCTAAACCAAATGTAAGCTAACACAAATCTGCTTTACATCTCTCCTAGCAAACCTAGAAAAGTTAAATTAATTACCTTGCCTTTGCTGTGCATGTAATGCTCTCAGACAGTGCTATTGCAGATCAGCAGATTTGTGGTGTCGTGCTGAGGCAGAGCAATTTGATAGCGGGAAAGATGACCTACGAACAAATGCAACATTTTAAATGAATCTTATCCAGGGACAGGATTCCTGTGTTTCATCAGCAATGAAGGGATGATCTGTAGCAAACAAACAAACTTACATATGCTTTCCCGTTCCTGTGGACCAGCTAGAGAATTGTGCCATAGATTGCACTTTGTTGAATGAATACCTGCGATAAAATCATAAAGAAGAAACCAGAAATTCATCAGTTAACGCCTGCATGGAAGGGTAAATACAGAGACAGAGAAGGATCAAGTGCAAGGTTTGAAGCTACATGCTGGACTGGAAAAATGTGTGGGAACAAAGCCATGTAATTCTAAGCATAGACAAGGCAGTGATGATTTATCCGAAGGGAAATTCAGTTTGGGGAAATGGACATGAGTTTAGAGTACCTTTTGTGTTTTTGTAAAGAAGAGACACTAGAAATGAAAAAGGCCCCTTACGTCACAGCTTCCTATCAGAGCATTATAATTGCTTACAAAGTGGTCATCTGGCAGAGATGACTACATTTCGTATTCCAGCTTAGGATGGCCCTGGTGAGGACCTCTGCATGCCCCAAAATTGGGAAGAAAAGCCAGGAGATCAGAGGACTTGTGCAGTGCACTGGGTGTCACATGAAGTACCCTTGCCTCTACCTCTGCTGCTGGCTCAGTGTATGGGATCAGAAAAATTAATTACCGCTCCATGATCCACCTTTTTTCTGCCCACAGATTGACAGAGCAGATACTTACATGTTTTTATAAAAGGCTCAGGGATTAAAAATTGAGTATATTCTTATAATAATAATCATCATCAATATTGATTTTCCTACATACGTCTTTTATGAAAAGTGCCTTCCCTGTTTCCAATCTTCTCTATACTTGTTTATGTTTATGTATATGTTTATGGCCACCAGGTTTTGTCCTGCCAGTTCAGCCAGGTTTCAAATTGCTTGACTTTCAAGAAATTTGACTTCACAACATCTGCGGCTCCCTGAATTTTCTTGCAAACAGAGGTTCAGCAGTGTTTTCTTAAAGCATTGTATTTAAATGGCTTAATACTGAAAGGATTTCAGGGAAATTTCTTTGTATACACACTTTGTATACATCAATTTTAAAGTATTTCTAATATAACTTAAAGGTATGTAATTAGCTAACCTTGTTTTTTTGTTTTTTTAAGGATCCACCCATGGCAGTGACCCTTGGACTGCGAATGGAAGAAATGATTTTTAATCTTGCTGACACTCATTTATTTTTTAATGATTTAGAGGTAAGAGTCAAAGAAATGCAAGCACCAATATTTCTAGTTTTCAACTTAGTGGCTTTGCTGTGCATTAGTGTTTATTTTGTGTGACATTTCTGCCTGTGTAGTCTTTGGGTTTGTCGTACTCTAATCAGAGAGAGGTTAACTAGATGGCACTAACTTCCTGTGGCACCAGAGTCCTTCCATGAAACTCGGTGAGAGAGAGAATCTGCAAACTACCTCTTCCTTTCTTTGACCTGTAGCCATCTTTTTGGTTTCCATGTATGTAAAGCTGTCTGCTGTCTCCAGAATGGTAACATACATGCCTCACACTCTTTTCTTGAAGTTCTCTATATTTGCTTTCAGTGAGTGCTCTAAACTGACCAGAAGAGGCTCTTCTTCTCTTGGCATACCTGAGTAGCCTTTTGGTCACAGGCCCCTCTTACTTGTTCAAATGTAGAATATTCTTCATTTACCTCAAAGAATGCAGCATCAGAGATCTGGGACTGTGATAGATGTTCTGATCAGTGATGTCTCTTCCCAAGGTAACCAGGCAACCTCATGTATTGTCACAATATACCCAGGGCAATTTGGCAATTGGTCAGAAAAGGGAGAGACCTCTTCTTAGGGAGTGCCTTCCGTGGGCTGCACATCTGTCTGCAGCACATGGGTAGACTCTCACAGGGACAGTGGTCTGGGAAGCAGGCTTGTCAGCTGGGCTTCACAGGCTGGACTTCACAGGCTTTTTATTTCCCTCTTAGAGTCCGGATCTGTTAACATGGACAGTGACAGCCGACAACCATGTGTGTTGACATGGGGTGAAAAACAGTTTTCAAATTAATCTAGGGGCTTTTCAGACCTTCTACTGGTCTAAAACAGTTGTTTCCTTACTCAGAGTAGAACCCAGACATCCCTCCATGGACAGATACTTGCTGTGAATGGGAGCTGGAAGACTTTGAGGGTTTTTTTAGAATCTCAGAGGAAGGTCTCTGGTGAGTGAATAGACTAAGTAAAGATAAGTGAAAATTTTCCATCCAGTGGGATGTTGATTTTATCTTTTGTTCCTTCATCAAGTATGCAGTAAGAAATGCAGAAGGTACCAGTCTGTGATTTTCTTTGTCATCCCTTGCAGACCTCATTTATTCTTAGGTCTTTCTAAGTCAAGAAACTGGAATCCACTTCACCCCACACTTGAACTGCACTTCCTCCTTGCAGCAGCAGAAACATAAGAAAGTAAAGCCCTGGACATGCCTTTCCCAGTGTGTGTTTTACTGCAGTCCTAGTGATTCATCTCTTGACAATGCAAGTGCACTCAGTGAATGTCGCCTTCTGTACCGGGGAGAGATTCCAAATAAATTTTTCAAAGCATTTCTTAAATTTCTTTTTAGCAGACCTTTGCCCCTGCATGTTCAGATTTTATGTGGCATGAATGAACTTTAAGCCCTTCTTTAGAATCTGTTCTTCAGAGTTGTGCTGAGTTTGGGTGGAGGAGTTCAGCAAAATGGAGCTTTCCATATCTCTTTATTCTTGCTTATGGCCATTGAAACTTCATTCCTTTCTCTCATTATTTATTTTGTCTGTAGATCACAAGTTCAGCTGTCATAGGTGGATCATTTTATTTTGGTTAATCTTCATAGGATGGTTTTAATACCCTGTCCGAAAATTCATACTCCAGTTCATTCCAGAGCTTGAACAGGTCCCAGTTTTAGATAAATCAAAAAATATTACTTGAGACCTGGCTTAGAGAGTCTCGTAAATCAATCAGTTTGATTTGATTAAAAGCAGTTTATGTATGTATTTAACAATCACAATATCTAAAAGAAATTCAATATTTTATGGCCCAGAATTCATATTGGTCTCAAAACCAACTCTCTTACAAAATTACCAGAATTCCAAAGTTCATATACTGAAATGAGTAGTATGCATACATTCTGGCACGTGCAAGAAGACCAGCAATTTTCTATCTTCTTAGCAAAAAAGATAAAGTGCCAAAGTATAAAGAGGCATCCTTAATATGCTGATGAATAAACCTGTCTGTTTAAATCTGTTTGCAGAGCACATGGCCATTACTGAACATTACAGTGCATCTGCATGATGAATGTATAATGATTCGTGAGAATTCTCAGAGTGTGAGTTGGGATGTCCCCCTCATCTCCCCTCCTCTCTCCATCTCTCTTTCTCTGTCTTCCTCTCTCTGTCCTCCCCAGGGGAGCAGAAGTGAGTGCTGAGCTGCTGATGATCATGGCCATCAAGACACGAGACCTTCAGTTCTCACTGGAGGAAGTGAGATATAGGCCTTTATTCACTAGTCAGATAGCTTGCTTACCTGTTCATCACGTCACTTTTTAATGGCAAGCCCTCAGGTCCCATACCTTCTCTCTTGCTTTCATCTTCAGCCCACAGTAAACCTCGTGGCTCTGGACATGGCAGCTGTAATGTACTACTGAACCTGTATTCCTGTAATATTTACTCCAGTCACTACATCCTCTAAACTTTCTTTTTTTCCTGGTCTTTCTTGGTTACAAACACCACATAGCAGGTTCTAGGAATAATAACCAAGTTATTGAAGATATCACATGCAAAAATAAAGCTTTCCTTCCTCTATGCAAATCTGTCTCACTGCAACGATTGCTGATGCAGAAATTCCGATCTGCTGAGATGTTCCCTGCTGACCCAGTAACCCATGTCCTAATCAGCCAAGCTGCACTTTTATTTCAGGCTAGGCTGTTCTCCAGCTATTGCATTCTCAGGGTATAAATTTTACTTAGCTTGAGAAGTATTGCTTGGGAGGGCAGTTGGTGTTTTGCCATGAAAATAGGAGTCTGGTGCTCCAGAAAGTTCATGTACCTAAAAACCACTTAGAGATGGGACTCAGATTTGTAATAAGTGCCAAACCTAAGGCATTCCATTTTCAACCAGGTAAGGAATAAAATTAAGTTTTTCTTCAAATCTCAGTATTAATTTTAAGACAGCATATAGAAATGTTGGGAAGGCCTATTATGCACACCAAAAAAACCGATTTCTGCAAATCACACGTAGTAATTCAGGCATGAATCTTCCAACTCCATTATTCCACTCCACTCTCAGGTCAAAGAAGAAAAGAAAGAGTATTCATTTCAAACAAATGGAATTATATTTCCATTTTTATCATTATCCTACCATATTTTAAAGGAGATTTTGTCCTTTTTTTCTCATTAGAAATAGAAATTAAACATAAAAAATAGGATTTAAGTAAGTCTCAGAATTTGGGAGGCAGGTAAAACTAGTTTTAATAGAGACTGAAATATATGTATTAAAAGGGGTTTTCTGTATAGCCTAAGAAAGCATAGTGCTGAATATCCCCTCATTAATAACAGTTTTGTGTTCAGTGTGGTAATTCAGTGTTTTTACTGGATAATGAAATTACTGTCCATTCCAGGACAATAAGTTTTATGGGTGATTTGTTGATTCTGTACCCTCAAATTTTCAGGCTCTAAAAATTGCTGCAAAGAGTTAATTGCACTGAGGTATAACTTAAATTAGTATAAGTTCAATCTAAACTAGATATTATACCTAGATTCCTTTCTTGTATTTGCTCTAATAGCAAATGTATTTTTATGTTTCTTAGTTTTGACATTGCACTGACAGCCACGGTGACTTGAACTTAACCACTAATGTAGCTGACTTGAAAAGTATTTTACCTTAATATTTAAATTGACAGAGAGCTTGCTTTCTTCCCTTCTTTCCCATAACTGTTTGGCATTGTTTAAAAGCAAACTCAGATGGAGTGTTGTGCCATCAGTTTCCAGTTTCTTTTGAGAAAAGCAGAGAGCTATCTCAAATCTGCTCAAACTGTCTGCTTTTTCTTTTCTTATGGAAAGTTTTTTCCACACCATGTAAGTGAATTTGGAAAAGGTAAACGTTTTATTTGAAGTAGATAAGTAAATCAGAAAACAAAGTGAAAGAAAACAAGGAGTGATGGGCTTATAAGCTTGTTTGTTGGTCATAAAATGTATAGTGCCAGCATGTAGAGATGAGGTGACCCATAGATCCAGAGGAGAAGAGGAAGGGGGAAAAGGAGGAAGCTGGAGAGTGCTGATGGGTTTGATCTCCTGTCTAATTAACAACCTTCTTGCAGGGACAAGGGGGTGAATAACCAGAAAACTGCTTGGTCCCCTCATCCTGTTCCTGGAGTCAGTCACAGAATCACAATGATCAAACTGTGAGACAAAATATATTAAACAGCTGAGCCTTTGCGCCCACTCATATTTAACTTAATAATGAAATTATCAGCAGAACAGTTAACTAGAATTTTCAAGGCTGGAACAATGTAGCTGAAAGGCTTAACAAAGCCCAAACAGCAGCAGACACTCCTTATCCATCAAGGCTTTTGTGTGCCCTCCATTTAATTAATATACCTTCAAATCCACGTGAGTGATTTTTAAACTTTTAAACTTTCACCAGTTCCAGGGAAACCTGTGAAGGTGATCAATAAGTGAGATATTGCCTAGATATTGCAAAATAAAGAGTCAGAATTTTTCCCAGTAGATCTTTCTGTCTGATTTTTGAGTTCCTGTCCTACACCGGGTGAAACATAATTGCATTTTTTTCTGGAATGTAAATAATGAATAAGGATAAAGAAATTAATCTTGTATTTCAGCTGCCACTTCCCCTTTACTTTCTCTATTCATCTGCTATTTACATCCAAAAGTAGCTTCATTAAAATATTCTACAGCTCAAGATAATCTCCTTAGAGAGAAATAAAAAAATTTATTTCTCCAGTGAGGGGAAGAGTGCTTCATTGCTGTTCCTTGAACAGAACTCTGTTATCCTGTCTTAATGGATTAAGCCACATGAGCAGAGCTTGGCAACTCATTCTTTCAGCTTTGACCCAATATCTTAAATTACAATTGCATGTATGATGCAATGAAATTATATTTTTTAAAATTAAATTGTATGTATTCTTTTATACAAAATTTTTTAACAATTTACTTTATGCGAGTAAAAGTCTGTTAAGGTTTTTTTCATCACAAAGCAAACAAAGCAGAAAGATAAAATAGTATTTCCCCAAATTCATACTCTAGGAACTCGTGGCTTATACATTTGGAAGTCACTGTTGTGTTCAGATTTATTCTTTGTCTGTACAATCTATCCCTGTTAGGAGACAAAGATTGGAAACTTAGAATTGCATACCCCTGCATGTCTTAGAGAGCCTGACTTAAATGCTGACTTAAGTGGACACTGAATTTCAGGTGTGTCTTTGGCTTAAGATGTAAGTTCAGGCAACTACAGAAAACAGATGCATGATGCTTGACTTATTATTTACTTTTGCATTCCCCACAATATCTTATCTTTGTGCTGTGACCACTGTGCAGATAAGGATATTTGATAGCTGTCCAGTTATAAAACCATCTTGGAGGGGAATTCGTTTTTCCAATGTACCTCAGTTCCCTGGAGTTGCTTCCATCCCTTCCGAAACCAGGAAATAATCAAGTTTTGTAGGATTACTGATTATATGTGAATTTCCAGCCAAAGACACTCACATAAATTAACAGAAGAACCTGATAAGTGTCCAAACTACTTAACATAAGTTTTATGCCTGTTGACGTTCACCATCAGTTGCTTTTAGGGAGTGGGAAAATAATGTTTATGTGATTTTCAAGCATTGGTATACTAGAGAGACTGTAAATGAGACTTAAAATTTTTGTGGCTTTATAATTAAAATAATTTTACTCCAAAATCACACCGAAATTACTTACTGCTTTTCTAAAGGTCTATTTAACTAGTAATTCAGACTGTGTAGGCATTGAAGGTTATACTATTCTAATGATGTTGATGGCGATAGGAAGCTGTGGGTGTGCACAGGCTGCCATCTTCTGGTGCAGCCAGTGGCCTGCACTGCTCATTTCTTCATCTGTACTAAGCCTGTGGTGAGCACAGAATCCTTCGGGTTGGAAAAGACCTCTGATATCACCTAGTCCAGCCATTAGCCCAGCCCACTGTGCTCACCACTAACTGTATCCCCAAGTGCCGCATTCACACACCTTTTGGGCACTTCCAGGAATGGTGATTGCACTCTCTTGTAAGATAAATTTCTCAATGGGTTTGCTTTCTTTCCTTCCTAACAGGAATGTGATCAAGTTCATATAGATGATGTTTCTTCTGATGATAATGGACAAGACCTAAGGTAAGATACAGCATTTCTTTTCTTTTTTTTTTTTTAAGATTAAATAATTTGAGCATTTACAGGAATACATTGTATTTATTTTTACTGTATTTTGGGTGTTTGCAGTACCTACAGTTTTGCAACTGATGGCTTCCATGCAGCTGCAAGTAGTGCAAACCTTTGTCTGCCAACAGGTGTAAGAGGAGGGGTTGACTGGATGAGGAAGCTGGCTTTCCGTTACAGAAGAGTAAAAGAGTTGTATAATACTTACAAGAACAACATAGGAGGTGAGTTCAGCTGTCAAAAACAACTTCCAATGCTGGTCAGTCTAAGCTGCATGGTGATGAGCTCCCACCCAGGGAAGGAGCCTGGGAAGCCACAGAGGGAGTGGAGAGTGATGTGACTGGATCATGGGCTGTTGAAAGCTGCTGACTGTAATGGCAAGGCCATGTACTGTTGTGCAGGAGAAATACAGTTGGGAAAACCAAGCAAGCGTCCATTTAGCTTCCACAGAGCACATTTTTGTCCTTCAGAGCAAACTATTCTTACCTTACTGATTAGCTGAACCACTTATTCTACCTCAGATCTGCTGTTGTTATAGGAAAGATTCTATTTCTGCTGGGTACCTGCTAGTCTGTTTTCACCAGTGGATGCAAGAAAATTTGATCGCTCATGCCAATCGCCCCTTTTGTTGACTCTGTAGCTTACACAATTTTGTCTCCAGTAAGTCTGAAACTCATTTGGGACAAGAGCTTTGCTGTTACTGTTTAATTCATGGACTCGCTCATGTCTGCACCAGCAAGTTGTAGGCAATCAAGCAACAGAGCCAAAAGAATTTATTCTGGAGAGTCCTGTGTGACTTTCAGAGACAGAGAGCCCTCTTTTGAGGAGGGAAATGCATCAACTGACCCCCTCAACAATAGACTGTTAGGACAGGGAATACTGAGAAGTCTTCAATAACTGCTGCAGTCATGTATTTTCACTCTTAGTAGTTCAGTCTTTCCTTAGCATGGGACGAAACAATAGGACCAAACGGTGGTAGTAGAGGGCTGACTTCCACTTGCCCTGCCTTGCCCTTCATTGGTGTTGTGAATAGAGCTTTTATATATTAATAATTCTTGAAACAGTATTAACCAAAGGTTTACTGGCTTTTCTTATATCTCCTAATACATCTATAATTCTAAAGCTGCTGCATTTCATAAAACCTTTAACACTCTCAAGAGCGTAAGTCCAAGAGCGCAGCACAGGGAAACACACTGAGATGACCAAAACATTGCAAAAAGGGTGCAGATATGTGGTGCACTGGATTACGGTTTTTATTGTCTCCCACATATCCTGCATCTGAAATAGAAGCCATCCTTAGCAGACAGGTGTCTTCATTTATCCTCCACTTCTTAGCCTTTTTAATAATCTTCTTAGCATATATGTATCTGTTTATTTCAAAATAGCTGCTAGAAGGCATCAGGAGGTGAGATTAATCCATGTGTTTTTAGATTTCTTCACTTCTACTTTTTGAAGACAGACGTCATCATTAGATGATGTCACGTAGGGTGTGAAAGAGAAGAGGGATACTAAAGGTCAGGAAGCCTATTTCCTTTCTCTTCCAAGAACAATTCTGCATTTTAAGTACCTTGGTTCCAATGAATTCACGTCTCAACATTCAATAGGCTAGTTGTTTTTTTTTACAATTTATACCCAAAAAGAGATCTTGAGGACTAACTTTTAAGGACTAACTGAGATATGAGAATATTGCAGCTGTTTCAAGGCTGTAAATGCTGTAAAAGGAACCAACTACAACAGGACATGAAAAGCAAGCCACCAGCAAACAAATATATTTCCGTATGTGTAACCTGAGGTTCACACCTATATAAAGAGTCATAACCAAGGCAGTTTTGAACATAAGTAGGTCCTGCAAAGACCAGTTTATTCTGAAGTATCTTCTTTTGTGATCATCTTCACCTATGATCCCAGTGACATGGATCTCCTTGTCACTGCCTCTGATAATTTGAGAGTAACATATATGTGAGGGATTGGTTTAAAAAATACGTGTTTTTGAGAAGTATACTTCGAAATGTAGTAAAGCGGCCTGAATATATAAAGAAATTCAACTAATTATTATTCTTGTCTGAAATACTATCTGTCATTCCTTGATATAGTGAAGTACAAATAAAACCTAAGATTTACTGATCGTTGAAGAAAATAGATTTTTTCTTTAATATTTTTTCAAGTTGTAGTGGAATTTAAAATAGAAACAATGACCATAAACCCTATTACATTCCATCTGATACAGAATTTAATTGTATTTTTCGCATTTTTTCTTACATAAAAGGACTCCTGGGTCCCGCTAAAAGAGATGCATGGTTGCAGTTAAGAGCAGAGATTGAAGCTCTGACAGACTCCTGGCTAACAAATGCACTTAAATCATTATCAATTATCAGCACAAGGTATGTATCTGAGTCTGCTGTAAAAAAAAGTTTCTAGTTTTGGACATGGATATATTTTTACATTTTAGGTTACAATTAATTAGTACTTTTAAAGAACAGAACAGGTCTAATATGACCACAGGAAAAAGTGGAAAGGGGTTTCTTTTTTCAGTGATTCCAGCATTTAGTAAATAAGGTGTGAAATGTCTTCTCAAATGTGTGTGTATTGAAAGGAGTATTGTAGAGTTCTGAGACAGTCTTTAATTTATTATCTTGTGGACAGCATTCTCTGAACTCCACAGCTCTCTGTTCTGACCTTCAATATCTGTGCCCATTCCCAGTGCTGCCTAAAAACTGTAGAGATACCAGAATACAAAGACATTTTTCTTCTGTCCTTTTAAGCAAACCAGTATATCTTAGTATGTATCTTAAGTTTTCAGAAGAGCAAAAATCTCTTTTAACAGAGTTAAAAGTCTGAGTTCCCAATATTGAGACATAAAATTTATTGTATCTCTGAAACAATAAAACTGTGAACCTGCTTCTACTCAGTCAGCCAGGCAATATGTATATTATGAGAAATCCTAAAAAACATCCTGGTTTTAAACCACAAAAAAGAACAACATTAAGCCTTCTTGCTTCTGAACATGTCTGGGAAAAGACTCAGTGTCAAGTGGAAAGAACAAACTTAGAAAGACACAAAAACCTTAATTTCAACATAATAACTTTGGCAGTACGCTTATCTCTTAATAATTGTTTGTTTAATATTGTGTGAAGCACTGCAGGAAAAAATATGTTTCTGTAAGTTGTTGTGTTTAGCTCTGCATTTGTTTCTGAATTGTTAGTCCTCAAAGAGACTTTTGGTAATGAAGGCCAGTTGAGCGTTGGTGGATGTGTCTGGAAAACTGTGACCCTTCACTTGGGATTGTTAAATAATAGTCTTTTGTCATGTCTTCAAAGAATTGTACAACTATAAACCTTCAGAAGATACCTGTGAGTCAGCTAAAAATAACTGATATGTTACTAATGGGAAATTGAGATACATAAAGGTGAAAATCATTGCCTAGGGTCTTGCTTGGAATTCGTGGAAATACCCAAAGGAAAACTCACAAGTGTTTACTTCCTACCCCATGTCCACATCATTGTCATGCTCATGTTCCAATCTGTCACTGCCTAAAGTTGCTCACCTCTGAGTTCTCTGGCCTCCACAACTTCTCCATTCAAGTTTTCATCCACACCGTTCAATGCCATCTAATTAACATGATCATTCTGATCTCTCCCTCTTTTCAGAAATATTATTACTCTTGAAACATGAAGAAAGTGATGTCATTGTGGAGAAGTGTGTATTGGCTGTTCATTTCCCCTAAATAAAAGGGAAATAAATGATGTTTGAATGTTCTCTTAACTCAATTATTTTGCTGGTAGCTACTGACAATTAATTGCCAGCATGAAAACTATGCTTCCAAAGCATTCAAAAACCCTGTTTTGGAGGTAGTTGGTGGTCTTAAATGTCTGTATTTTTGTAGACACATCTTCAGGGACCTGGTTTTTATAAACCAGTGTGAAATACTTCCTACAAATCAGGCCTACATATTTTTTAAGGATTTTGCCAGGGGGTTATGTACATTTTCTGTAAGTAATAGTGCTCATCAGCTCTACTGTGTGAGTGAAACTAAATGTTGAGGAATCCTTAATATGCTCTCCACAGCTGGTTTGCCTCATCTGCATTTGGGTACTGTTTTAAAACTATTTAAACTTAAACTATTTCTCTCCTTTTAGGAGTAATTGTGTAAATGTGTTGGTAACAACAACCCAGCTTATCCCAGCACTTGCAAAAGTTCTACTATACAGTTTAGGAGGAGCTTTTCCCATTGAAAATATTTACAGTGCAACCAAAATAGGTAAGAAAATTATTCTTTCATTTACTAATATATTTTTTTTGCCTGAAATGGATGGATTCCAAAACACTTCCCTGACACTTAGCAGTTTTAGTTTTAAGATTTAGGCATTGTATGTGTTCAGATGCATTTATGTCAAAGAATTCCAAATTCACTTTATTTTCAATGTTGCCTAAAGGAATAAAGATGCTGATTAAAAGTCCCAGAAACTCCTCAGTATGGTGCAGAAGAAAAAGATTTGCAGAAAAGAATGAAGAAAAGTGTTTAATGAATTCAAATCTGAGCAGAAGTTCTGTTAATTAGCCTCTGCTCTGACCTTCACCTCTATGCAACCCAGGCCACAGCTTCACAAACTTTTTTGAGGCATAATATGTCAGTGATGAGAATGACAGCTGTTCTAACAGAACCTGTATTGCTGGATAACAAAGGGGCGCTTCCCTATTCTGTTCACAACCGTGTGCCTTTCGTTCATTACGCTTTGGAAATGTGTGGTTTCTGTAAATTGCATCCAAAACTGTAAACCAAGAGAAGCTGTCATTCCTGTGAAATGTGATGCAGCATTCAATGACAGATAATTTTGCAGATTTTATCAATCATCAATTCAGGAATGTTTCATTTCTATACCTATGACAACCTTTATAGCGTGGAATGTGTCACTTCATTGACAAAAGTATTGCAATATGTTTCCTAAATCATTTTCACAAGGGAAAAAGTGGTGCGTATTCTAGCAGTGTCAGGAAAAACTATTACCTCAGTCATCATTTAATTAATTTTTTTCATTACTACATCACTCATTGTTGCAGATACATTAGAATTAAAATTTCTGCTTTCCTTTTAAGAATATTATTACAATCATAAGGAAATATTTAAATTCAGTTATTCATTCACTGATTTATTTGTTTCTGCAGTGCTGCTAATTCCTTTATCTTAGTAGCTTTCCTGTAATGATTAACACATCTAGTTTTACCTGAAACATCTTAGTGTCACTAGGGGAATCCACTACTTCTTATCAGATTTGGCTCTAAATCTCAAGGCTGGGAACTTTTTAGAAGTAGTAGTAGCAATGTCTTGCCACTGCAAAAGTCCTCTGTAAGGCTTCACCATAACTCGCTTGACAGCTTGAATAAATAGTGCATTGTTTTTCAGGCAAAGAGAGCTGTTTTGAGCGTATAGTGTCCAGATTTGGCACTAACATAACTTATGTTGTGATTGGAGATGGCCGAGATGAGGAACATGCAGCTAATCAGGTAACTTCACTCTGAACTCTTATCTCATTTATCTTCCAGGAAAAGAAAGTTGCTTTGAACGAATAATGCAAAGGTTTGGCAGAAAAGTAGTATATGTTGTAATTGGGGATGGTGTAGAAGAAGAACAGGCAGCAAAAAAGGTAACCTGTCTTCTGAAATGTTGGTGTGATACATAGCTACTAATGCAAGCCTTTCTGTTTGCATTTCTGTCAGTGTTGCACAAAATGACAAATAATTTCAGTCCACAGATGCAAGACAACAAGAGCATGATGAGATCAACACTTAGAGTAAAATGAACCATTTGGATTCTAGCATTTGCTTCACTTCACTTTGGAAAGAAAAAAATACCCACAAAATTATTTATAAAACAGATGAAAAAATAATGCAGCGAAAACATCTGACAAACTTCAAGCAAATTAAAAGCTAAACAGAAGAGATAGAAAAGGTTCTTATATGATGGTTGGGTGGTGTTTTTCTTTAAATGTTGAAACTAGGGATATTTCAAGAGAAGCATTGCAGAGAATCTGGAAAACACCTAAAGAACTACACAAATTTTTTGCTAAGATAGATGATCCATGGTTTACTGGAGTAAATATGATATATGATAAAAATATAATTTGCTTCAAGAAAGACATATCTGCTAAGAGAAAAAGAACGCAATGTAGAGGTGGTGCACCAAATCTGTATTTCCAAAAAATAACTGTTTCCTAGTTTCCCCATGATGATAATTAAAGTCTAATTTCAGCAGAAAAGTTTTTAATGTTCAGAAAGAGATCAAATTAGTAATTTGTGTCATACTTCCCAGTATAACCCTTGGAAGCATGCAGAAATTGAATTTTTTTTGCCTCACAGTATCTGTACATCCTGTTGTGCTAGGAGCAGCAAAATAAAGCACACTCTTGGCATTGTAGTTGGGTTGGAAGCAAAATGAAAATAACCAAAATGCTCATTCCAAATGGTTCCTTAATATAGGTACAGTACTGGTGATGGGTCCTTTATAATTTTTGCTAAACAATGGTGGTTGGATTGTTTGCTTTCTGGTTGGGCATGCTTTTTCCTTAACATTGGCTATATTGCATGGATGGATGTAGAATTCAGAGAGATGGATGAATATAGCACATTTCAAATAGATCTAAACACAACATGGAAGTATGGGGTTTTTTCTGTTCTGATGAATTATTGAAGGAGGATAGTGCATATACCTGCATCTCTCGCAGACAGTGATGCTTTCTGCAACACAAATTATCTTTTCTTAAACTAGAAATGCGTTACTTTCTTGTCCAAAGAGATTTCTTCTTCCCCCTGGATGGAGAAAAAATGCAATTCAGCTATGTTTTGAAGTGTTGAGTGAGAAACATCTTTTCGTGGAAGTCTTTTAGTCCTTTAAATAACAATTCAGTGTTTTGCAATCAAATAAGTGGAGCATCTAAGGATTTCCTATTAATGCTCCTTTGTATGGGCTTGAATGCTAACAATGAGCAAGTAATCTCAGTAAGTAACAGGCATTTTCCAAATAAGCTATTAGGAAAGACTATCATCTAACTATTTTCACTTCAGTTGAGCTACTAAGCTCAGATCTATTTTGGTCTGATTTTTGTCAGTACTTTTAAGAGCAAAAATCAATCCTGAAACACAGCAGTGTACAATAGGTGCTGGTAATCTCTAACTATCCTCGTGTGTCATATGCAGCCCTGTATCACGGTGTTCACCTTTCCTGACCTTTTCCCTCCTCTAACAAACACAGCACAACATGCCTTTCTGGAGGATATCCAGTCATTCGGACCTCTTGGCTCTCCATCAAGCACTGGAACTAGAGTATTTGTAACTGTGTTCTAAAGCTGGCGATCCTTTTATATATATATATATATATATTTCAAGTACACTGAATTTTTATGTGTGATTCAATGCCTCTGGCTTTACACATATGAATTGTCTTAAGAAGGGAAGAAGTATTTGGAATTAAAAATTCCAAATTGAAGAATTCAGATTGCTGAATGAAGTTAAAACATTAGTGCTACGTAAGGAAGCTCTATGGTCTTATATATGCAACGTTTTTAAATGAATCAAAACTGTGGAGGTTGCTGGTACACACCAAGTGAGCCCTGACAGGAGTGAACAAAGGACTCGAACTGGCAAAGCACCAAAACGCATTTTCCAGCCAACAAGGTGGTGTTCAACAACATTCCTCAAAATGGGATATATTCTCAGCACTGAGGTTTGAACCAGACTTTAGCCTACCTAACCCAAAAAATCTGAATTGGAATGCACTCAGACTGTATAATGACAATCCTGTCTAGACCTGTAATTTGTGTAAATTATTGATGAAAATAATTTACTGTGACTTTAGTAGCAGCTGATTTTGGAAGTGGATGCAATTTTTCTTTCTTTTTTGCGGAGGGGGAGGGGAGGGCAGGGCAGGGGAGGGGAAGGGTTATATAATATTGTCTCTTTTATAAGTTTGGCAAACAGAATGTGCGTATGATGTGTTGTGCCTTAAAGAGAAGACTGTGTTCGTGTGTTATAATGTAATTTTGGTTAAAAACTATGTAGATAAACAAAAAAATCTTTGTGATAATTTTTGACATGACCAAATTTGAAATTCAGTGAAATCAAAGAGGAGGGCTGCACCAAAGAATTTAAGTATTTGTTGCAGTAAGAAAAAATAATAAAGGAAAATTTGTGTTTTTATTTGGATTCTGAATAATTCCACTGATTCTTTGAGAAAAGCTAAGAATATATTGGGAGGTTGATACTGGGGACCGGTTCCTGGAAAGGTAAAAGAAGAAATAGTGTTTAACACCTTCAGCATCATTTCTTGATCCTCCAGCAAGAGAAGTAAGAGCCATATTCATTGATTACTGAGTCCACTGAAAGCCATACAATGAGTGCATCTGCTCTGTGTATAAGAACAAAGTTCCACCCAGCATACAAAGTGTCCAGGCGGCATTACTAGAAGGTGAAAATGTGGAGTTAATCCCAGATGGGGAATAAAACACAAGTTCATTAGGAATGAAAAATTACTAAAGAAGCTGTCATCAGTCAGGTGTGAAAACGATGCTACACTTAGCATATTCAGGATCAACACAAGCTGCTGAAAATGCTGGCTTGATGACATCAGCCATCTCAGGAGAATAGTCCACTTTGGTAAAGAAAACAGCATTTTGGTAGCTTTTCCATTCTGTTCCACATTCTTGTGTATTTTATTTTGGGTCAGCATGATTTTTCTCATCCATTTTTGTTTGCTCAACAATATTACACAGGGGCAACCCTAAATGTTTTTGAATTAGAAAATTCAATAGCATGTCAGGCATCTGAGGAGAGGATAAGGAGGTGATTTTCATGAAGAAACGTTGAGAAATATATCACCTTAACTTCCATAATTTCTATTAAAAGTTACGGTCCATACAGTGGTAATTATCTTGCAAGTTTTGAACATGCTACTTTTCAGCAATGGAAAATGAGCAACATCCATATTGCACACAGGGCCTTTTTAATGCTCCATGTGCAGCTTGAGCACTCTGAAACAACAGCAAGTGGTTTGTCTCTCATGGCAGAAGATGGAAACTACTTTTTCAGTCTTTAACACTGTATGTGGAGACATCTGAGGTTGTGTGTGCACTGACTGCATGAAGAGGTGCTTGCAAGAGAAGATGTGAAACGCAAATTCCAGGATGTCTGCATGAGCACAGTAGTCAGAACTGAGGTGAAAATCTCCCCTCTCTATATTCTGAAGCTGTCATATGTCATAGTCATCAGGTAGTAACTTTGTTCATTTGAACTTCGTTGAGGTTTTAATTAAGTTACTTGGTAGGTGAAAGCCTGGAGACGCTAGTCCAAGGTGAAACTCCTCTATAAATTCATAAAAATGGATTTCTTTGCTCTGTTGGAATTGGATGTACAAGTCACCACACAACAAACTAACAATAATTTTTAAACACTGGGGAGTTTAAAGCCATCACATGAGACTTGCCACATATTGAAATCACTGTAGACCAGGTAGATATTTGGGTGATAGATTTATGCATCCAAAAAGAAAAAATTATGCATAACTTCCTTATATTTTCAGTACTGGAAATACATGTCATTAAAAGCTGATGTACAGCTTTTTGTAGTTTTTCAAGTGGGAAAAAAAGTGTTTCTACTGGAATGGGAAGGAACTTTGAAACCCTTCTCAAGTTCCAGCATTACATAAAAATCTCAATGTAAAAGACATGATAAAACAAAAAATTTGTATGGTTAACTAGTTTTTTCTCTTCTTCTTCTTTTTTTTTTTTTTTTTTTTTTTTTGACATGTCATAGTGTTATTTAAATGCATGAAGCAATATTATTTCTCAAGTTATTTGTTCAGCTTTTCAGTGTTCTTTTCCTAATCAGATGTAAGAACAAAAAGTAGCCCAGCAACAGCCGTTGGTTCTTATTAAAGGTTTGCAGTGCCTTCATTGGAGTTGTGCTTAGCTTTCTGTGGCAGATGTGGCTCAATTATTACATGGACTTCCATAGAGGAGATGGAGGCAAAAGGAGGGAAGTTTTACAGAGCATGACAAGATTCTGTGTGCTACAATAGCAGAAGTTAATTTTTAAAACAAGTCATCCACAAAAACATGTATCCAAAGAAAATTCAAGGATGTAGCTCAAAAGCCTTCGCAATACTGAAACTCTAAAACAAAATTTCAGAGCATGGATACTCTCTTGCTAAGCCAGAATTGCTGTATATCTTTAAATAAAATTGTGTAGTACATGCCTGCCTTGTAGGGAGAAATTAGTCTGATATATTTTCCTGCATGAACAATACAGAGGAGAAAATAACCAAGGCAGAGACAGAGTCATGCCAGACTGTTCCATATGGGCCTAAGAATATTAAACTGAAGGTCAGTCACTTTGACATTCAGTGCATTTTAATTCAGAAGCATATTAATCAGAAACTACCTTCCCTTCAGCCTCTCCTCAACAACCAAGACTGAGCACAAGGTCACATTTGCAAGTATTTTGGGCAAATGAAATATAGAATAAAATGCCTTTTGCTGATACTCTAGCAGTTCTCAGTACAGAACCTGAGCATTCATTAGGCATTTGAGTGGTCAGCTTGCAAAATACAAATACTGTGTGATTGCAGTCATGGGATAATATCTTAGACATAACTCTGTGCAGTTCAGTAAAAGAGGGCAGAAAAACCTAAAAAAAATGCTTATGTAGATGTTTGTGGAGATCGTGCACAAAGATATAGTTAGCAGCAAGCTCCCAGATCTGTTTCTGTTCAAATCCAGTGTGGGCAGCAGTGTTTGCATCTGAAGCAGATGCAGAGTGTGTGCCAGTGTAAGCATTGACAAGGGAGATGAGGCCAAATCAAAGTCCTCTAGACAAGCACACTTCGTCGTGGGGCAGATGAAATTTTGCATCCCATCAGAACAGCAGAGATTATGGAGAATATAGACTTGACCCATGATAGGAAAGCTAGGTTTTAGTGGTGAAGTTGATTCCAGATCCAGGGTTTCATTTCAAAAGTCATCTCTGCTTTATAGGATCGACACCAGGCATATGCTGTAAATGAATGTGGTATTTAGTATCTCTGAAGAGAAGCTGAAGTGACATTAGCCAAAATCCCAGCAATAGCAGCATTTTGGAGGTTTGAAGCCAAGGGTCTCTGTCATGTATTAGCAGATTATAGTTTATTAGGGCCTACCTAATTTAAGAAAAATGTAAATTAAAATTGAAAGCTTGTAAAATTATGTACATCTTTACTATTTCTCAATAAATACACTTGGAAGTGTCATTTTCTGCACTATACAATGTTGTAAGTTGTTTGGTTTGTTGTTGAAAGATGCAGTGTCTCTTACAGGAGCCAAGTGTGAGCTGGGACTCTAATGTCCATGCTTCCCTTGTCACTCATGCCTGGAGCAGCCCTGAGCTCGTGTGTGTGGTCTGGTAAAACTGGCTCACCTGTGGATTATTTCCAGGGTGCAGCTGGTTGAGAGAATCTCCCTCTGCTCTGCACCAAGGCTTCCTCACCAAGAACACCCAGTGCCTTACTCCAGATGCAGCCTGGGAGACAATTAGCAGCTCTGTTGCAGCGTCCTTGAGACAAAGTGCAGAACAAACCAATCTGATGATGTGAACACACGGTGTATGCATTTAAATCCCTGTGCCAGTTCACTCACTAATGTTATGCTAATACCTTTATGGTCATGGGTTATTCAGGAGACAGACTGGGCTACTGAGGTGCAAGTAGCCTTTCTAGTTGAAGATCACCCTCATGAAACACTAAATGTTTTTGGGAGCAGTATTTTGTTTTTTAGTGAGGGTTTACCTTTCTTTGAAGGAAGCAGTCCCTCCACAGTCAGATAGCAGAGGCCAAAGTGAGATCACAGAATTGTCAGCACAATTAGATGTGACATGATCTTGGGAGCTACATGACAAGTGACAATGTGGTAGCCACAGTGTTTCAGCCACAAGAAGCAGCTTGTAAGTAGTGGTCTTTTTTCCAAGGGGTTAGATTAAAGAATGTCTTACAAACACAGCTGTTTTCAATGTACATCTGCTACCTTCTCAGTTTTAGGGAAAAAAAAGGAAGATCTATCAAAAATCAAGTGGACAAAATACAAAGAAATATCATCATCTGAGCAAACAAACCCTTAGCAAACAGTTTTACTGTGTGTGTCCCAAATGGATTTGCACATGACTGTAGAGAAGAACTATTCAGTACCATTTCAGAAGAGTGAGATAAAAGGTAATCAGAGAACGGGTGATAGCACAACATTACTTTCATTTCTCATTGTTGAGAAATTCAGTGCTCTAAATGGCTGTCATTTTGCCCTGCACAAAGTGATATGATGAATTCACAATGATGAGCTAAAGCAAAAATATCATGCTAAGAACATTTATCAGTGGACTCTTCCTCATTTGGGTGCAAAAATACTTCATCATTATCCATTACCTACAAAACTCCTTAAGAAAAATGCACTTCAGGGTTGACTTGTCTGATTAATTTTCTTTTTTTTTTTTTTTTCAAACAAATAACGGATTCAGAAACATTTTAGAAATGCTTATAAATTTGGGAGAATTATTTTTGCTTTTCCAAAAGCCCAGGCAGTAGAAGAAATGCTGAGAAAGTCAAAACATCACAATAGTGTGTTTTTCCATGTTAGTTTCTCTACAAATTTCAAGGCCTGGTTTTCAAAGAACTGAACATCTTACTTGAAATAACTAGTAAAAAAAACTAAGATTTTTTTTTTCTGGTTGGGAAGTAAAGATGGGAAAGAGGAAAACATCAGAAAGTTTCAGAAATCAATTTTTAAGAGGACAAGCAAAGAAACTCCTTTGTTGCACAAAGAAACGTTTCTCAAAATTTCCCAATAATTTGGGCATCAAACATTCATCTAAACATGGGCTATTATAAATTCATATATGCACTTCAGTAAACATGAAGCAAGAGAGCAGAGAAGTATAAAGGATGGGATTTATAGGAGTTATATGAAGGAGTCAGGCTTAGAATGGAGCTTAGTTAGATTTGATTTTTCTGCCTTGCTCATAGTGTCTGGGAGAATGGAGTGTGGCAGAGAGGCAAATGGAAAGTGATTCATGTTTCCTACACTACTACACAATCTACTGTGCCCTTCATCAGGAAGCACTTGCTTTTTCTACATGAAAAAAACAAAAACAACTGGAGCTATTTGGAAAATATTAGAAATTGTTGACTCATTGAAACCAAAATGTGTTTTGGGAGTGCACACACCAGTTTCAATGAATGGAACATTTCTAGTCCTATTTAGAGAAAGAGTGAATCAAGGGCCCACCACATCAGCCAGAAAAACAGTCTGAGCCATTTCAGGAGTCTGGTGACTGTGGCTCTCAGCTGACATATCAAGACCCTGTTCTTTGCTTTCAGCTTGTCTGGATTAGGGTCTTGGTTTTTAGCTCTCTGACTCAAAAAGGTGGTATTTTTGTCCAATTTGAAGACTAATGTTTCTAAGATTGGGAAAAAATAATTAAAAAAACCGAGGGAAAGAAAAGGGAAGAAAAGAAGAAAAGAAAAAAACAAGCATAAGATGATAATTTCTAGTATTGTGAGCCTCCTGGACAGCGGAGCAAACTCCTGGCACTTAGCAGTAGGACTTCTTGGCAGGTTTTTTTGCAGGTTTGTGTTAGGGTAGCTTTGGCTGGTACCCCTACTCCCACCCAGCCGCTCTCTCAGGGACTGCTCTATGCTGGGGAGGTCTGGTGCCAGAGGAGGCCTCTGCTTGCATCTCACCAACATATCCCATGAGCAGCCTGTAGTGTTATTTTATAAGGATGCATCAGCCTCAAGTGCTGTCTTTCTCACACAGAAAGCTTTTAGTTTGATTTGATTTTATGGTACAAGCCATGACTGGAGCATGTGTTATACTTCTGCAGTTCACACAAACCAGAAACTCTTAATGAGATCTGTGCCTCAGGATCACTCATGTTAAAAAGCAAAACAAAACGAGGAGGGGAAAAAAAATGGGGGAGGGTGAAAAATGGAGCCCAGTGTGGAAGGCTGCTCCAGTCAAATGGCACATACACACTAATTTATGAAATGCAGTCCTATTCTCAATAATCACCACAGATCACTGACACATGGCAGCTGATGGAAGTAGGGTAATTAGCAAAGCCCAACTTCTCCAGTTACTCCCTGGGAGCTAAAAGAGGAATTTATTATGAGCTCTGAGTAGTCTTGATGAGGAACATAGTCATATTCAACATGGAACTGCCTGGTGGCCAAAAGAGATGCAGTGTAGCCACCCGACCCCCATGACCAGTTGAGAGGAAAGAGCCAATTCTGCACAGGTTCCTTCTCAAGGGGCCACTCACCCCACTCACCTGGCCCTTCACTTGCCCACCACAACCTTGCCTGCCACCATTCCAATGGGGAGAGGCAATGACCAGGGCAGCATCCCCTCTGGGTATAGCCCCCAGGGAGCAAGGGGTGCAGGTCCCAGTGCTTTGCTGATTCTCTCTGAGTTGTTTTTATAACCGCCTTAAACTAAGTTGGTTCTCAGAGGAGCAGGTAGGAGGCATCTCTTCTCAGAAGAAACAGCTAATGTGAGGCCTCAAGAGGTCAAGAACTGCTCACCTCAAAGGGTATCCAAGCACTTGCCAGTGTTTTTATTTTTCCTCTTTACCTAAATGCTTACAGTGAGTTTTCTTCTCTGGTTAACTGCAGTTCCTTAAAGGAAGTTTACTTATAATGAAAAGGCTGACTCAGCCTTCACTCTAATAACCAGGAAAACACAACAGTAAAATGAAACAACAAATCATTGCTCTGACAGTAATGAGACACTTGCTTAGACATTTATCTGTCCTTTTACAGGGCACTAATTTTATGGTTGAAAAGCCTTGGGTTAAACTTTGTGAAGAAATTGCCAAGCCCTGGCCAAAATTGCTTGATTTAGCAGACAGCAACATTGTACATAATTAATGTATTCATTTTCATTCTTAAAATCTAGTAAATGCAGCTTATTTGAACTTCCTCCTGAAAGCTAAATTTATTAGCTACAAAACATTAAGATTGTGCCAACTGTTTCAAGGAGATTATGTCCTGTCTTTCCCCTGTTTTCTAACAGTTTTTCACCAATACCACTTGGGTGGCTCCTCTCTGAAAGAAATTTCAGTGCAGGCAACAACTTTTTTCTGTCCCTTTTGTTGCTTCATATGTTTTCATGATAAACATTTCTTTCCTTCACATCCATCTAAAAAGCAGAAAGGCTGCCACTTGTTTGCTGAAAATGACTTTAAATTCATCAGCTCTCCCAGTCCTAATAAAGTGACATGTTTACAATGCTAAAGGAAATCAGGTGTTTTAATGTTAAATGAAAAAAACATATTTATGTGTTAAAATAATACTTTTTGCCTGGCCTTTCTCAGCCTATTCATCACCCAGCAACCTCCTCACAAAATGCTGTGGAGTCTGTGTGCTTAAATGCCATCCAATAGTAAGAGAAAATTCACCATAAATCATGTATTGCAATGGCCTCCCTCTTGGCTGCTGGCAACTGCTGCAGTGGGGCACATGTAGGGGAAGAGTCATTCCCCAAGCATGTGACAGTGAGGATGGAGCGAAGGAGGCCCAGTGGCAGCTGGGGACTGCTAAATCCCATTCGTGCTACTTGTCCCACTGTACCCCACCAAGAGGTGCAATGTTCTACAGCTGAGCAAGCCTAGATGAGAGCTTTTGGGGGGACAGGCACTGTTTTCTTCTTCCCTATTCAGTGGAAAGATGCTGTTATTTTGTTCTAACACACAGGTAAATGAGGCACTAAGTGATTTTTGTTGACACATCATGGCAGGATATGAATCACACAGCTGAAACTAATCTCAGGTGTGTACCCTCACCTGTTGATAAATCCTGTATCTATTAGTCTCTGGCCAGACCCCCATGAGACTTATTTAATCCTTGTTGAAATTTTCCGTTCTGCTGCATGTGCAGTGATTGGTGTAGGTCTATAATGAAAAGGTTCTGGACTTTAAGAGGGAATAACTCTCCTTACACAAAGGCTGAAGGAGATACTGAATTTCTATCTAGTATTTCAACCACTTTCATAGAGGTGGGTAGGACATTCAAATCTTTAATTGGTAGCTATCTCTTGTTCCCACGCCCGTTGAACAACAATCAGACTCTACTCTGTGATTTTATGCTAGAAAACATCTGGAGAACATGTGGTTCCTTACTTTCTTCAGCTGGCTGTCTTTACTGATTTTCAATCTTCCCTGTAATTCCAGTTGTAGTTGTGAGTTTAAATATCTCTTCTTGCACCTGTGAATATCAGAGCCACCAGGCCCTTCATTCAAGTATGCAAATCTACAGACACTCAGCACTCAGACTGACCGCTGGGGTTAGTAGAACTTGTCTCTGCTGTGAAGACTCTGCAGTGACGCAACATCAGTGATCTCTGTGGTGATATAATAACACCACAGAACAAAACATCTGGCTACAGAAAGCAGCCACTGGGCTCTGGGACAATAGTTCCTTTTAAATGGTTTTAAGAAGATGAGGTGCATAAAGAAGTGTATGACATTGTTTTGGCATATTTCTGAATTAAAAGAGGGTGAACCTCTTTATCTCTGGTAACCATGGATTTCAATATTGGGATGTATTACAAGAAAAATATTGTCATGATAAATCAGCACATTATACTCCTAGCCTTGTAACTGGAAGTCTTTCTTGACTCTCACAGGAGTAAACTGACAATCTGTCTCCACAGTGTTCTGTCATCTGGAGAGGTGATGTTTTCAGAGTCTTTATCATTGTGGATTTCAGAATAACATAATGAACAGAAGAAGCCAGGACTCTTGTCACAGTGTTAGATTTATTAGAACAATAAAGTACAAAACAAATGTATTGATTTTTGCAAACCAAATAACACATCAGGCTCTGTAGTGTAATCCTGGCTAATAATGTTTCTTTCCTGTTTCTCCACCTTTGTACTTAATCCAGAGTTCCTCGATGGTTTTGGGTGTATAGATTTCTTCCCAATGCAGAGCTTTTCTCATGGTCCAGCTTACAGTTTTACATCTGATCAGTTACCTCCCCTTTCACAGCAGCTTAGTACTATGTAACACTAATGCCTGATTTGGAAAACCCACATGCAGTCATTTATGTTTGCCTTCTTCAGTGTAATAAGGCTGACCAAAGAAAAGATGACCGACTTATTTTCTACAGATGTAAGCAGATGCTTGGAGCACCATCAGGAGTTCCAAAGCTGTAGCTGTGGGAAAGGTTACTCTCCACTTGCCTGCCGGCAATCATTAATTCAGATAAACCTATCTCCCCTGCAATTGTCCATATCAGATCTGATTAGACCGACTGTAAGGGAGATCTAGCCTGTCTACTTGTATCAAGTGGATTGTCACGAAAAGGTAATTGTACTTGGCAATGACTGTTTTTTTTCTGGTTCCTTCTTCCTACTCCCACCTTTCATGAGATTAATTATCTTGAATATTCTGTAGTGCATAGCTGTGCATTCAGAAAAGATGCCTGGGATAGCTGAAACAAACATTTAGATATTTCACCCTTTCTTGCCATTTGCTGATGGTGTATTTCTGTTCATACAGCATTTTTACAATTTATTTTCAGACTAATTCCTAATGCATTTCCTAGTCAGCTTCATAACTATTGTGCATTAAAAATTATCTTAATTATAATCAAGAATTTGCATTATTTCAGGATTATTGTTTTTATTTTAAAACCAATGTTAAACATTTAATTCTATTGATGAGTCAGCTTCTATCAATTCTGTTGATGAGTTGCTTCCAGTCAGCACAGAACATTAGCTCCAGGTATTTAGACAGATTTTCAGCTATCTCATGATGACCCTTGCAGTCTGAGACTGAGGGATGCCAAAGAATAACTTTTTAATAATGATTCAGGAAGTTTAGTGGTCAGGAGATGTACTGGTTTTGGCTGAGGTAATTTTTTTCACAGTGGCAGGTATGGGGCTGTGTTTTGAATTTATGCTGAACACAGGATTGATAATATAGAGATGTTTTTTGCTATTGCTGAGCAGGGCTCACACAGAGCCAAGGCCTTTTCTTTCTCCTTTTGTACTGCCACACTGGGAAGGGGGCTGAGGGTATATGGGAAATTGGGAGTAGACACAGCCAGGACAGGTGACCCAGACTAACCAAAGGGATATTCCAGCCCATCTGACATCATGCTCAGAACATAGTGGGAGGAAGAAGGAGGAAGGATGGGATATGTGGAGTGATGGAGTTTGTCTTCCCAAGTAACCATTGCACGTGATGGGGCCCTGGCCTCTTGGAGAGGGCTGAACACCTGCCTGCCCGTGGGAAGCAGGGCCTTGTTTTGCATTGCTTGTGTGCAAGCTTTTGCTTGTCCTATTAGCCTGTCTTTATCTGAACCCACATGTTCTCCAGCTTTTACCCTTTTGATTCTCTCCCCAATCCAGCTAGCGGGAGAGTGAGTGTGTGGCTGCGTAGGGTTTGGCTGTTGACTGGGGTTAAACCATGACAAGGAAGTAAAGATCCATTTTGTCTCAGGATTAGTCCACCTTTAGAACTACTCAGACATCACCCTAAAATGTGGCAATAATGTTTTGGAGGCCATTTGAAAAGAAAATTATGCTGCTTTACCCATTAACTGAGAGGTAGCAAGTGTCTGAGAGATACTTGAGAAAACCTCCTGGAATTGCTATCTCTGAAGCTGATGGTCATCCAATAAACTAAGATTACACGTGTGTAATATTACCCAAGTGTCAGCTCCACAGCATTCTATCTGCAGTGAAAGTTTCTCAGTTGTGTAAGCAGTCTTGTGATTTGTTTGAGAGATGAGGAAAGACGTGCACTGTAACATTTGGCCTTGTCTGCAAGACGATGACTTCAGTGATGGCAGACAATCCAATAAGTGCATTTGTTGATACAGTACGCCTCTCGGCCAGGCAAATGCTTCCACTGTAAGCCAGATTTATGTCTCAGACAAATTATATAATTTATTAGCAAACCAGACCCAACCTATTGTTGCCTTCAGAGATGGCAGGAGTGAGGTCCAAAGAGTTTGCAGTGCAGTGTGTGTGGCTTTTCCAACTCTCAACGTTAGAACAGGCAGAGATAAATGCACAGATTGGGATCTCTGCAACTTTACCACCCTGTGCTGAACAAGGCAGTGAGTTGGCCATAGTGACAACGCCAGGAGACATTCCATAAGCTCCCTGGAGCCAGGACCGGATTTTCAAAGAAGCCAAAATTAAAGCACAGTATTTTCCATGAATGAGTTTCCTTTCTACTGAGGTCATAGCATATTGAGAGTGGGTAATTCAGCTATCTGCACAATGTTCCTGCACTCTCCTTGGCTTAACAAAAAGAGCCAGCATTCCCATGCTCTTCCTACAGACAGACTTTGTCAGCAGCTTGTCAGCAACTGTAAGCAAGCTGTGGCCCTTTTTTCATACTCCTGTTTGTGGTCAGTAATTTTCTCTGTATTGATTAATTCTAGAAGAAACAAGTGAAATAGAGCTGGTAGGACAATCTCATAGGTATCTGGTATTCTCAAACTCCTTGGACCTCAGCCATTTAAATAGGCTTATTCATAGTATTCACAGCAGCTGATGGTCTCCAAAAGACTTTGCCAGTACTGGTACATCTTTCAGCAAACTCCTCTAGAGCATCTGCTGGGCTGAGGAGAGATGGGAGGCCAGATATATTCCATTGTTTCCTGAAAAATAGAATACTACTGAATGCCTCCCTTCTCCAAAGGTTTCTAGCTATAGTGACTTCTTGAAGTCTTTTCTACTACTCAGCATTTTGGTAAAATTGGTGGAAAGAACAGCAAACCAATGTCAGCTACAGTGTTTCAGTGGCAATCCTTCTGGGGTTACTTTGCAAAATACACAGTTGTTGCCGTGTTTTTCCATTTCCCATTTTATTTTGGAAGCTGACTGGAAATTGGAAATTACTGCTAGTAGCAGCTACCTGGGTGTTCTGAAACAGTGAATAAAATTTGTACTTATAGGATATAACAAATTTTTGAACAACAGTCTCAGTGGAAGACATCTATACAAATTTTGGATGAATGTTTTATTAGTTCCTAGATCCTCTAGCCTCACAACTGTGCAGTCTCTGACACAAACCTGTTGACAAAAATGGAAAACAAATTACAGCTTTTCATTGTGGAAGGAGAATTGATCTTAATATCATGGTGATCCAGCACAGAATTTTGTTAAATGCTTTGCCTGCTCAGGCAAGTGAGCATCCATTCACTTTCTGGGCAGACTAGTAGCCTCAGATAGACATGTTACTGATACTGGTCCGAAAAATGCCAATTCTGTTTCTCAGAAGTGACTTGGACTATCTGTGGAATCACAGGATATTATGGGTTGGAAGGGACCCAGAAGGATCACTGAGTCCAGCTCTTCAGTGAATGGCCCATACAAGGATCAAACCGTGGCATTATCAGCATCATGCCCTGACCAAGAAAAGAGTCCGGAGATGTCTAAGAGGAATAAAGAAACTGATAAAAGAAGACAAATCCGGAGATTAATTTCTTGCTTTTGAAACATAATTTCAGGAAAGAAGGAAAACCCTTTGCAAAATCCTGTTCTTCTTCAAGAAAAGATAAACTATAGAGTCCCAGGGACCCACCCACTTTCACTCCATGAGTCCCTGGGACTTGGGGGAGTGCAGAGATGTGACATGGGAGTAGAAGAGTTTGGGAATTATGGCCCCTCCTTACTGCCGAATTGAATCAGGTGCACAAAGAGCTGTGGGGATGAAACTGGGATGGGAAAAGCACAGAGTGGAGTTGGGTCAGAGCTGGGGGTTGGTACAGATCAGGGCTTGAGATTCTCATAGACATTTTTTGCAGCAGCCCTTGGGGTATGAGCTGAGTACTTGGGGTATTAGTTTGTGAATTTCTGTGATGCTTGAAAGCAGTTGTCTTCTCCAGCCATGGGCTGGTGCTGAAATGGACAACGTCAACCTCCCCTTCTGCTTCACACTGAATGCCCCCAGAAAAACATGAGTTATTTCTCTTGTCACTCAGCCCCTGGTAGCAGAGATGAACCATCATGGGTGACAGGTGAACAGCGATGTGATTGTTCCTGCCTAGAATAGTGAAGCCTATGAATGCAGTTTATTTCCCCTATTTTTTTCATGTAGGTTGATCCCAAACAGATACTGCTGCTTTGAGCCAGCTTGTCATTCCTCTGTGTCACCAGCACAGAGGTCAGAAGGAGCAATTTCAGCCTTCTTTGTGGCCTGTGTAGGTCCTGACCCCGAAGTGTGAGGAGCAGGGAGTGGCAGCGGGGTAGGCAGGCAATCCGACGGCTGGAGGAGCTGGAGAGATGCTCCATTGCGTGGCAAAGCACAGACGGATCACCACGACTCAGCTGATGCCACAGGCTGGCCCCACTGCTGCTCCCCAGCCTCCAGCCACTAAGTTTCTCCTTCAGCGCCATCTGATCGAGAAGAGGTTGTACAAACGCGGAGCTGAGGGGATTTCAGGGGAGAACGAGGCGATCGCTCGCTGTGGTTGAGGTTCGTGCTGCCACAGCCGTATGAGCTCGGGCTGCTCGTCGGCGGGGAGACACTGCCACCTCCCGACGCCGGGCTCCGGCTGACGGAGCGCTCTGTACCCGCCTCCCCTGGGGATGAGATACTTGGGAGACCCGGGGTTGGTTCACCCATGTTCTGGTTTCAGGGTTTGGAGACCTATCCGCAGACAGCAGTAGGAGGTGAGGCCACGCTCCGGCCGTGGGGCAAGAGTGGGGTAGGAGTGAGCACAGTGGGACGGAGGTGACACAGGAAGACAAGCCCGAATGCAGCAGGGGCTTGGGAGGCACACAGAAGAGCCTGAAGCTGAAAACGGAACGGGCTGTCACAGCCCGTACCTGGCACCATCACTAACAGCAGGATAGACAGGAATTAGCAAATTGCCTGTGCCTCTCCCTGCCCGCGCTCTCACGGCACCTGATCCACCTTCCCGAAGGAGAATGCATTTAAAGGAAGCAATACCGTAATTTTAAACTCCAAAAGGACATTAATATGTGCTGGAAATCAGCAGAAAATCATGCACCTTTACGTTTAGCTATCACGAACACCATTCCCACTGACGCAAACCAAAGCTTGGGAGACAGGAGCTGGGAAGACGCGTTCAGCCGCTGTGCCTGTCGCTGCTCCGGCACACCGGCCCGCCTGTGGGACGCCGCTGGAAGTGCAGTTCCATGCTAAACTGAAGGCCAGTAATTCCCAGCAAAAGCACCAGGGGTCATTCCACTCTTTATCTCCACCTTAGTCCAGCTTCTCAGCACACAAACACTAGCAAACACCTCTCCCCTTTTCCTCTCCTTTCCGACTGCCTACGATAAACCTGAACTGCAAGTAAGGTTGTGTTTAGACAGGAAAGTGGTGGGAATATTGTCTGAGTAAAGACAGGAGGATCTATCCCGGTGGAAAGGCTTTTGAATGGTTTACAGTATTTGCCTGTAATTGTACACATTCCTTGAACAAATCACATCCACTCATTTATTATCGTGCTAAACAACGCAGTAGGTCTAGTACACAGGTGTGTCACTCTCCCTGCTTCAGGCTAGAGACATCTGCAATGGAATGTGATTTTTCCACACAGAGTTAAGTTATGTTAATGTAACATCAGAAGTGACTGGTTTGTGGAGATGAGAAGGGAATACAAGAGGAAAAATAATCTGAACAAAATGTTCACCCAAACGTGGAATAAAATTAGCAAGAACAGGTGTTTCTTTTCTTCCCTGACATTCAAAAACAAAAGGTTTTTTTAAATAAGAATTCTTTTTAAAAATCTAAGTATTTCTTTAGCTGGTGATAGTTTGATCTGAAAGGCCTGATGATCAATGGGAACTTTCCCTGGGCTTTAGGTTGTGTCCCACGTGTCAGCTGGATTTATTTGTCATGTGAGTAGTAATGAGGAATAAATTGTTTGAGGCTAGAATACCTAGGGCTTTGCTTCTAGTTAAAGCAGGTTACACATGTTAAAAATGTGTACCTCCTGTCAACTACTGTGACAGTGAGTGTTTTCCATGTTAAATGCAAGGTGTTTGAGGCCCACAATCCCACAGGAACAGAGGTGCAGGTTTAGGGGAAGGTAAAAGCTACACATGCACACACAAACAAGTTTTATGCCACTTTTCTATTGCTTGGTATTTCATCTCATACATGAGCAATGCAGTACACAGGATTGATGTGCTTTGGGCAAAGAACTGAGTACTAACCCAGCCATACCCACCAGAAAGTTAGCCCCATCCCTCCTGACCTTCCCCTGCACTCCACCTACCCATGCCAAGAAAAGGTAGGTCACTCTTCTCATAGATGATTTTTTTCCCCCAGAAAGAATGGCTAGAAAAAGAGACATCCTCAATTTCCCAGTACATATCTACATATGAGTTTTGCTGTTCTCACAGCCTTAACATTTATTTGTTATAACAGGCTCTGGTACCTCACTCCATGTCTGTCCAGCACTTGCACAGATAATACAGCCTCAAGTCCTTAATGGATGCCTAAGATTACACCATGTCGGCACTCACTCCCTGGCTTGTCTGAAAGGTTTTCATCATCTTGGCCAAGAGTTTCCATTCTCTTTATTCTCCAGAAACATCAGGCAATCCCTATGCAATTTATTGCAGTTTATAGTTTCTCTGCATGAATGTCACTTCCAAAATATTCATTAGAAAAATCAGTCATTTACAATAAATGTTACATTTTTACAAGAAAATGCAGCAATTCTTTATTAAGCATCTGGATTTTTTCAGCACCACTTCATAATGAGGATGAGCCTGAACTGGAACACCTGATCTAAACCCTATTTTGACTTTTGGAGAATTTCAGATCCAAGTTTTTAAGGGCTGGGATTGTCTTCATTTAGAGTCTTCCACAGCTCTGAGCACATAGTTGGCACTTAACAAATAAACAATAGTAATCCAAAACTGGACCAGAAATTAATGGCTAGACTGTATCTGTACTTTATAAAAAATGTATACATCTTCCACATTACCCATGCTACATCAAATGCAATGCCTTCTTTCTTTTGTAACCATACATGATTGCAATTAGAAAATTTAAATTCCAGCCCACAGCTCATGGAATTGCTAGGGGAAAAAAACATCCTTTGTGTGGCGTGAAGGATAATCCAGAGGCATGATTCAGAGTGATGAAATGGCTTTTAGACAATGGCATTATTGCAGAGAAACAATAACTTGAACCATGGCAGCACCTGCTGCAAGGTTCACCTGGACAGAGGCCCGGGCTCTGACCTGCAGCCACACCTGGCTGGGAAAGAGCAAGGTGTAAATGACAGTACAAGGGAAATATGAATTAGTGACTGTGTCTTATCATGGAAATTAATCCATGTCCGATTCATTCCCAGCTCTCAGAGAGGACAGAGAAGGTGGCTTACCCAGGCTGAATTTACACAGATACAGCTTCACATCAGCTCTCTCAAGAAAAGGAGCACTTTGTGTATGTAACAGACACATGGAGCTTCCCCTTGCAAAGCATCGCCTGCCAAAACCTTCCTGCTGTTTCACATGACCTGGAGTTTAGGCCACTGGAAGTGTCCAGAATTGGAAACAAAAAACCGAATGATTGAAAAGCATCTCAAATTATCCTCCCACAGGAAAGAGAAGTGTCTGTATTGATAGGGACAGGCCCAAATGCAGTAGGACAGCAGCATTTGTTGCAATCTGTATTGCTTTGGTCAAAAGGCTACACTACACTTTCCTTAGCATCTGCTATTGGGTGTTTTGTCTTCTCTGTGCTTCACAGTGGAAATGAAGAAACTGTGAAAACTTCTGGCAGTTTGCATAGAACAGAAGGAGAGAACATAGATGGAAAATTGCTCCAGCAGAGGTGGAGTAATGGCAACTGATATGCAAGGGGAAGTCATAGGAAACAATGCAATCTAACTTGTTCCAGCTGCCTGAGCAATCACAGGGACAGTGCCAGATGTAATATAGCTCTGGTTAGCATGAGCTGAGATCTGGGATAGCCTCCAAAAGAAAGGACAGGGAGAAGAGAAGCAGCAGCTTGTTTGTGAACAAAAGACTAAACTATTTGGTTGCTAAAATATACGCAAAGGAGGTATCCCTTCCCTTTGCCCCATGTGGAAATCACATCTAATCTGGGAAAAAGACAAAGGAAAAGAATAATCCAGTTTGTGGTTGTGCTGAATTCATTTGATAAACATTGGAGACCATGCTAAATGGGAAGGAGAGCTAGGAGAGTGTTATTTTTGTTGGGCAGCTATTGAGTCCGATGTTTTTAACAAACTACTGCTGCTCTGTTTGAGAAACTGCATTTTTAAAATGTGAATCAACTGGGACAATTCACAACAAGAGAGCAGTTCAGAGAGCCCCTCCATTAAGTGTATGGTACATGGATGGTCAGTCCCTTCCATGATTATGCTGTGGGATGGAGGGCTCGACTTACCTAAGGTACAAATGACCAAGGACTGTGGTAACTGAATCCAGCCTATGTGTCCAAGAGAACAAATAATCTTTTTCTGAACTTCCTTCTACTAGTATTTAATCTAAATCTGTCTCAAATCACTTTATACTATGTGCAGTCATGTCCATGGCTGTTGAGTTTAGCTTTCTCCCTGAGCCATTTAGATGATGAAGGAAACCTAGGAGTACTGTGTAGATCAGACGGCCTTGTCCATCCCTTCGTCTGCTTCCAGCTGTTCCCCAGTCTGCAAGAGCACGGGCAGAACACAAAGTGTCAGTCCTCTCAAAGACACCACAAAGCCTGCAGGTTTGCTACCCAGTGCAAATGCAGTCATAGTTTGGGTTTCACTGCTTCACTCCAGTGCAAGAGCTGTGCAAGAACACGGCAAGACAGACAGCAATTTGAATGCCTCTCCAGAAATGTTTTGCAAAAGAGCCCTGCTGTAAGGAAGGATCCTTCTGACTTGGTTTCCAGAACACATTAAGAAATACCTTCAAGATGTTTTTCCATTTTTAACTTGCTTGTGTTTTCCCCATGAAGGTAGGATCCAGCTGTTCAGTTTGCTCGAAGCATCAAGTCAAGCTGCATGAAGAGGTTTGAAGGAAAGGATTCTGGTCTGACTAGATTAAATTTCAAAACAACTAGACAAGAATTATCATTATTGGTTTATATGAAATTGAAAAAGATGGAGGAGATAAACAGCATTATTATCCCCATTGTACAGAAAGAGTGGAAGACCTGGGGAACTCAGAAAATTTTCTTACTTCAGGTCTTCATCCAGCTCCATTCTTATTCTGACATAAAAGTCACAGCTCTGAGGAGAGCAGCAAGCATTGCACTATCATAGTCCTGCCAGTCATCACCATTCTCAGCTAGGAAAACAGGACAGGACCTGATCACTCAGTTTTGCGATCAGTGAAAAAAAAAATCTGAAAAGCAGAGTTAATTCTTCAATGTAGCAGCAGAGTGGCCTTCCACAGAAAAATCTCTACTCCATTCATAGTTTCTGAGCACTGCTCCAGTCATTCTTCGTGCAAATATGATCAATTAACATATACTTGTTAACATTTGTAGATGTTGCCACATAATGTAGATATGGCTGCTCCTTCCCCCGCAGACACAGACACAGTCTATTTGAGTGATAAAAGCTGCTGCTTTCCTACAATCAAAATGCCATCAGTCTTATAAGTATCAGATCTGCAGAGAGTTCTAGCCACAGAAACACTTTACATTTATCACCTGGCATGTGCCACCTCTATGCCCTTTTTCCCAGGGGCACCACTTCTGTGGAAATACTAATAAATGACAAATTGCATTTGTCCAATCCTGTGAAATGTTTTGACTACTAAAGTTGTTCTATAGCAGTTCATTAAAGGACACATAAAGTATTTAAGTTTACATTTTATAAAAAGATCAGGAATGCTCTGGCTGATAGCTTTCTTTCTATCGAGCATCTGTTTCCTATTTTTTTAACAGTTTACAGCAGTGGTTGGCCAATTCTGTACTAATAGTTGATCTTAACTGGATCAAAACATTGTAATTTCTTAACAAAGGTTAGAGAGTGTCCTTCTAACACAGCTTCCTATGGCTGCAACCAGCAATGCCTGTGCATCAACATCTGGTTTCAAAATATTAAAAATGATAAACACTTCCAGATACAATCCATCTGGTCTCACAAAATTCTGCATCTGCATAATTTTGCTTTCTTTTTAAAAACCAAACACAGACTTAGTTTGGCCCTGTTACATTGCTGAAGAATCCTCCTCCTTCTAAGTGTGGGGCAAAGCCCGTGGTCTAGTTTTGTTGGAAGCAGACGTCTGTATCTGGCTGGCTGTTGTGTCTAACATCGGCTGTGTTAGTGAGCGACAAGCGGAAATTCCTCATTTGATTGGCATACGGTATCTGAGTGAATCAGAAGGAAGGCTGCAGTGAAGAAATCCTGGTGAACTGAAGGAGCAGTGAAGTTTGCAGTTGGCTGCGATCAGGCTTTTGAAAGCTGTTTGCTTGCCGCCCATCTGCATCATGTCAGTGCTCTTAAAGACAGCACCAAGCCTGCAGGATTTTAACTACCCCATGCAAATGCAGTCGCAGTTTTGAATTCACTGCTTTGCTCCAGTGTCTCAGGCTTTCCTGAGCAGCATATTCCTCAGCTCCAACACCTTGCAGACAGGTCTGCGGCACTGCAAGGGTCAGAGCATTGGAAGAGGGACCACCCCTCTCCCTTTTGGCTAGAGATGCTTCCTGTGGGATGGCTGCTGCCGCTGTGACTAAACAATACTGGACTACTTCCTCTGGCTTCTCTCCCCTTCATTTTCATTTTACATGCCAATTCAAGGATCTGTTGTCCCTGACTGTTTTACCCAGATGGAAGGAGTATTTTTATTTCATATGCACAAAGAAATAACAAGTCATTCTTGCACAAATAACCGTGTGCAAAGTACAAAATGTAATTGGTTTCATTAGTTTTTAATTAATGATTTTACTTAGTGTTCAACATTACGTATATAAAGAAATGGTGAAATGAAAAATAACATATGGAAATTACTAGATGTGTGGGAGATCAGTATTCCAAGTCAGAAGTTCATCTTATCATTTCTGTGTCCCTCAGTGGTCTACTTTGCAATGAAACAGTGATTTTCCCTGAGCTTTTAAAAAACTAAACAGGTTCCAGTAAGCTCTGAAGACATGACACTGAACAGGCCTTTCACCCCAGATAGAGCGCTCCATCTTAAAACTGAAGAGGTATCAAGTTGGGAATTAACACTTCTTTCACTCTTTCAAGATTTTACTAGCTCTGATGAGAACATCTTTATGTTAAAAGCAAGGACAGCATTTTTCAGACCAGGACAATGTCCAAGAGAAGTCACTGCAAGGATGCCGACTTTTGACTTTGTTCAGAGGTACCTGAGACCCCACGGTCTGTTGCACAATGACAATCAAAAATACTGTAAGTGACATGGTCATAGCCTGAATGGAATGGCTGAAAACAGCAATCACAAAACCCAAAATACTCATTTCATTAAGGAGAAAATTCCAGTCAGGCCAGCCAGTCTGAATGCTTCATTGCACTGTCATGCTCATTAGTTGCATGTATTTCTAAGTCCAGTTTGAGGCCAACTTTCCTGACAAACGAGACACAATGAACGCCATCCTAACACCGTGCCTAATCTGTCATGACTGATGTGGGTGTTGCTAATGTTTCCTGGAGTGAGGATGGCTTGCCAGATGCTGAGAAAGAAAAGCACAGTCAGACCATAGAGTAAGCTGGCTAAAACAGAAGTCTCCTCCAGCAGTACTTACATATAGACATATATATCTATATAACTGAAAAGCGTGGGTACAACAAATCAATGAGAAATGCCCAGAGCAAACTACAAGCAGTTAATGTCAAACAAACCCCCAGTCACCCACAGCAGCCACCAGAAAACCAGGCAGAGAGGGCAACTCTTTTCTTTCTTGAATGAGCTCTGAGGCAGCTCCTTTTCAGGCTGTTCACACTTAGAGCTTCCTTCCCTTTCCATCCATATTTGAAAGACATTTGAGCATAGCTTACCCCCATTCTGAAAGATGTGATAGTTCAGTCTTGACAACAATTCTTTTATTTTCAATTTAAGCAGCCAAAATAGAGTTTGTCCATTAGCAAAAGAAATTCTCAGGAAAATATAGGTGTTGCCTTGGGGTTCTTAATGACCCTGAGCTGCCAAAGTCACAGAATACAACCATCCCAATAGTATCACTCTGTCACTAGAGTTTAATTAATTAGATAAAAAAAAACATTTTTAACCATACATAATTCATAGAGTGACAAGTAATATCATCATATGCATCATCCCTTGTTTTCACCTCCTACACTGAACACTTTTTAAATGTTAGGTTTTGAAGCCTTTTCATTCTTTCCTCCTCATTCCTACTTCACCTCCCTCAATTTCATCTTCTCTTTTCTCACGAAGAACATTTTCCTCCATTGAAAACCCAGTAATTTTACTGTGATAAGGTCATGTAATTAAACAGAAATGGTAATGAAATTTTTGCTTCCCATCATCAGCTGAGAAAAAAGACATCTTAAGATGTCTGGATTAATTTACTTAAAATTGTCTGTAAAAGAAATCAGAACCAAATTGTATTCTCTAATTTTTTTTAAAAGGAGGGAGTAGATATTCAGTATAAGTTGTGACCATTGCTTCTGCTTCATTCCCAGAAGGTGCATAGGGCTCTGCTCTCTCTGGCTTGTCTGGGCACCCATTTCAGTGTAAGGGAAATTTCTATTCTTGAGCAGAGTTCCTGTGGATATGAGAAGCAAGTGAGGAGTGCGATGGCTGTTGTCAGCCCTGCCAGGAAGGGATGCTCACAGTCCCTAAAAGGAAGATACAGAAGGCTGAAACTAGGAATGAGGCTGCAAGATGAGTCAAGATTCAGGGTTCAGGATTCAGAAGAAACCAGAATTTTAAGCAGTTATTTCAGTATTGGTGTGAGGCTGAAGAGCCTGTCTTCCCAAGTGGAAAGCAAAGGTTTTGTCTTCTGATTCCTGGGAAATAACACTGCAGTGGTGAAGCAGTTCTTGGCCTTATTTTAAGACAGTCACTCACCACAAAGAAAACCACCTTGGAGAAGGCAATTGGAGAATCTTAATACTTATATCTGTCTTAAAATATTGGTAAAATTATTAAAATGAAATTAATAAAATATTATATTGAATAAAGTAGTCTTACCCCTAAAGTCTGCCTCACAGATACCTTTATCTATTTGGCATGATTTCAACAAACTATGATTGACCTGCATAGAAGCAAGTACCCTGTGTTGAGACAGAGAGAGCACTACCTGGAGCTACAGACTTACTACCAATTCTTTTGCTTTAGTACATACTTTTTAAAAAACTGAATAAATTTGACATTGGTTGGCCAATTTTATGGTCATAATTTTTTTCTGCTGAATAAATTTGCTACCATCCATGTTCACTGAGAAAAGGATGTAAAGGCAGTATTAGATGCTTTATTTGATATCACAGAATATTGCATATTGAATTGTGTCAACATAGGAAACAGGAGGCTCAGACTTATTCATTGAATCAAAACAGCCAAGCTTTGGCATGATCTGTGTTGAATAAATGTTCTTGCACAGTTAAATATGCCAAAGCATCACTAGAAGAGACATAAATAATCGCATAATTCAGTGTAGCAAACAAGCTAAGAAAATAAAATAGCTTCAGCAAAGAATTTGTTTTCCTAGGCGGCTCACAAAAAGGACAAGAACCAAATCAGATATTTGCATTTATTTATTCTCTTGCTCTTAAGAGACTTTTTTCCCTTTTTGAAACAGAAATAGTTCAGTCAGAATCTGGTTTTGTTTCTGTTGAGACTAATAGCAATAGCATGATTTCCGTAGTAAGGAAGCAAATCCATTTCACCAAAGAAATGCTATAAGAACTTATCCATACTCTCTGACATGTAGATAACATTAGCATTTGGCTTTCTGTCTGATAGCATTGTTGCATTCGTATTGCTTTGGAAGGTTCCTTGGTCTGACTTCAAGATCCCTGAAGAGTGATGGCCTAAAATTATTTCAAATAAGGCTTAATGAAAAGAAAAGCAAACAATAAGAAAATTATACTGGCTTCAGATTTATCTGCTCAAGTGTCTAGGTTTCTGCAAATCAATTTTAAATTGTGCAGAAACATATAAAAATGCTTTGCCTCTTTAACTGCAATTTTCCCAATCAGTCTTCACTCAAACTTTAGCCAACTAAATTCTAGAAGACAGAATAATATTAATATAGAGACAAACAGGATATATATGCAAACATACAATCCAAATGCTAGAAGGCTTTATGGATGCTCATGAGTATGAAGTGTTAAGCTGGTATTAAGCACTAAAGACCTTAGTTGTTCAGTGATGCACTTAATTAAGTTCCTCAGTTCCATTTAGTAATAAATTTCTGTCCATTCCATTTATATTACATGTTTCTTCAATTGTTCAGTTCAGTCTAATAATAAAAGAGTGTACTTCCTGCTCTAGGTAAATATGTAACCTCTTAGGGATCGTTTACACTTGGCACAAATGCATGTGAGAAGCTAAACATTACCTATTTCTGTGTAATTCCACCTGTAGATATTGTTATTGCACATTGAAATTGTCTGCCTATGGATTATTCAGGAATCTTGATCCAGATCTTTTGTTTCAAAGGAACTGCTTATGTGCAGTATCACATGCAGAAAACTCTTTCTGATCTATATTCAGGTCACATAAACCAGAAAAGAAGTAAAGACGGACAAATTGGCTGGGCTGACAGAAAGTCATTAACAGAGATGCCCAAAGCACTGCCAAGCCTTGATGTTTTAATTCAGTTTTGCAGGTTTACTTCAGTGAATGTGTATCAGTGATGAGATGAGACCTATGCTGCCTTGAAACCAGCTCTGCCCTTGCCTACTTGCATGTTACCTCTCCTCAGGACAGCTAACAGAGATAGATGAGAAGCTAAAGTGTTTGTACCTCACACACAGAAATTCTATTGACTATTATATAAAAGTAATCAAGGGATGCAATTTAATCTCTATTTTAGTGGCAATTGCTCAGAGAGGTGAGGAGGGAATCCTCTTGCAACACTCCACTGGTCCCAGTTGTCTGTCATCTCATCTAGAATAGAGGCTTCCTATACTTTCCCCCCAAACTTTGAAGACTGATCTCTGAGTATAGGACAGCTGAATTAGATCAGCTCTCTGTGGTGTGAAGAGGGTTACTGAGGTTTCATGCAGATGAATCTCAATTGTGTGTGTGTGGTCAACCCCTTATGGCCTTAACCACCCAGAAACTCTACCACCCTCAAAATGCTCCTTTCTTACCTGGAGAATGGTGAGTTACACAGTGTCTTCTCCAGCTTGTATTCATTCTGAAATGCAAACACAGACTTTGGCTTGTCCTTGTGACTGCATTGTTTGCAGACATCTACTAAACTACCAAGAAGTCCTGCAGAGTTGCAGGACTGTGACAACAGTGGAGATACAAGCATTGAACTGAATGTATTGCAAGACCATAAAGAATGACTGGAAGTTAAAGCTTTGCTGCTGATTGCTGGTCACATGTATCCCTCTATTGCCTGTTTCAGTCAGGAGGAGTAGTAGGAACATTTGTGGTTTTGTTTGCCTAAAGACAAAAAACTCTTTGTGAAAATATAAAATCTGGAAACAAGCTGGCTGGTGAGGTTCTAAAATATTGGCTTCAAATCAAACACAAGAAAGGTATTGGTGAAGGCTGTGTCACATACTGAGGAACACAGGGATACTCAGCTTTGGAACCTTCCTTGGGCTGTGGAAACAAATCAAGCTTCATTTAGACAAAATATATTCACAACTAGACAGAGTTCTGCTTTGTTTTTGTATCGGAAATGTAAGCATCGATGTAAGAGGGCATTGGTGACTAAATGAAACTCTACCTTTGCTTTTTGTACAAAATGACTGTATTTTCCTAACGCCTATCCCAACCACATTACTCAACAACAGCCCTGACAGAGTGTCTCCTCCTAAAAACAAAAAAGGATCTAATAATATTCATGCAATTACTCTTGCTTCAGATGCTTCTTGCCCCTACAAAGTACAGTGATAGACCTGTAAAACTAAGAGTAGTACACTAAATTGACCTTGACTTCTAAAGGTCAAATTCATCATTAGTTTAAATTCTCAGGAAAACATGCTCACACCAGCTATTGTTTTAATTGCTGTGTGCTTGACAAGGTTGAGAATATGGCCAATCTTTAAATTTCAATGAGGTGACTCTAGAATTATCATGTGGGTAAATATATGCCCCAAATGTCATCTTTACTCTCCATTAAGAAAGAGTTAAACAAAATGTTTCATTGGAAAGTTTAATAACAAAAGACATTTATGATGTTTACTTAAATTTTCTGGACCATTAAGTCCAAATGACATGACTTATTGAATGCTATATCTGGCCAAAAAATCTTTTTGACCAATCTAAGTTTTACTACGTGCTGAGCTGCCAGCATCCCTATTAGAAAAAATAAAAAAAAATTAAATATAAATCTATGGTCAAATCCTAGTTTTCTCAGTGAAATCTGGATTCAGAATAACCATTCATGCCAGAAAGTACCTTTTGAAGTTTACATTAACATGGATATTTATTTATTTTCCCTCTGTAACAATGACAGTGGTTGAAATAAACTGTTTAATTCTAAATAGAAAACACATCTGCTGTTTCTGCATTGTTTGTGGTTGCTGGAGGGGTGACAATTTAAACCAAGTAGCACACATGACATTTTAAGTGAGATGTTGTATGAGGATTTGCAGCTGCTGTACTTTCTTATTTTCCTCTTGCCTGACGGCACTGCTCCATTGCAGGGCCTGAAAACTTTTCCATCCACAACACAGCTCTCAAAGGGAAAATTTATACATATCCTTACATATGTGCATGCCTGCTTGCATACATGTGGTATTTTTTTCTTGCTCGTGTTCATTTCTTTTGGGGGCAAGAGCATTTTCTACACTGACTGGGAACTTAGAGGTGAGAACATCACTGAGGTGGTCAGATTAGGCCAGGCTTTGCTGATGACTAGGTGGCGAGCAGGAGTCTCCAAATGCAACCTGCAGTTACGTCCTGACACTCCAGCATTGGACAACATGGCCCTCTTGGAGATCAGTGTGTTTGAAGGACCCCTGGGCAGTGAAGCTTTTGGCACTGGAGAACAACAAAGTAGGCCCTGAGCTGACCCTGTTCTCTCTGGCAACATCCCCATTATCTCAAGGCTGCTGCACAGCATTGAATAAATAGAAAGTGCCATGGGATTGGACTGAAGTAGGTAGTCAGAGGTTAGAAAGGCTGGCCCTGCTCCAGCCAGGGAAGTTGTGAGAATGGACAGAAACCCCTGCTCCTCGCTAGCATCCCATCTTGCCTGTGGAGGCTTTAAGGTGAGGTGTCATCTCTCCTCCACCCCAAGTTTGTGCTGGCTGAGTAACAGACTTAATCTGTGCCCAAGCAGCTCAGAAGTGTCAGCCCTAATCACAAAGGGTGAATTGCACCTCTGAATATCATGCTGCAGTCCCAACACCTAAACTGCGGTTATTTTATTTTTTTTTAGTCCCTTTCTGGGCTTAGTGTCAAGCACTTAATGATCCTTTCAGGTTTATGAACTTGGCCCTAAATAAATAAATAAAGGTTATATTTCTAAATACTTTTGATAATCTTGAAATTTTGCTGTTTCACTAGGCTGAGACAGTGAAACTCCCTTCACTCCCCTGTTCCTACACTACTTTAGGTTTAATAAACCCCTGAGGTTTGACAGTGCAGCAGTGCAATCCATTAACCATAAAAAAAAGTGTGGGCAGATATTTGACTGCTATATTATGGCTGAAGAGACTAAAACACTCCTGAGTGGTGTAAAAAGCTTAGGCAAGCACCTGAAGGAGGACTGCAGCTTGTGAGTTCCCAGTACACAGACTCCACTTCATTTCTGCTGATTTTTTCTTTTCAGTTCAAAGAAGGGTGTTGGCACTTTCTTTTGCCAGGTCTTAATAGAGAGGAGGCTTCCTCTTTTTCTTGAAAAAAATCCTACCTTGGATCGGAATGGAAATTTATGACGTGTTCTTTGCTGTTATGGGATATTGTGTTTATTCCTCTCTGTTGTCTCTCAGCAAAGCAAGAACTTTTCTTTGGGTCTTATGAAATGTCTTGAATAGAGCAAATCATTTCCCTTGGGAGGGACAGGATTACAACAAACTGCAAGTATTAAAAGAAATAAAATTCCCAGGGAGGAGCCTCAGTATCAACCTCCAGGTCATCTTCCCCCACAGCCCTCTTGGCATCATACAAACTGAACTTTGTCCTTCCCTAGTTACTAATGTGCCCAGTCCAGTCTTCAGAAACAAAGCATAAACACACCCAGCCAAGTGCAAACTTAATATAAATCTGCTGCCTCTTCCTCTCATTACACTTGTGAGAAATTGTTTGTGTTTTAAGAGGGAGGACAGGGAAATCAGTTCCCAGGTCAGGTCTCGCTACAGCCCTGCAGGCAGGGAGGACAGAGGCCAGCTCCAGTGCAGGAAATCTTCAAGCACTGATATTGCCGCACGCTGACAGGGATGTGCAGGCCCATGTGCTCTCACAGGGTCATGGCATGTTTGGGTTTTTTCATAATGCTGGCCCCCACACAGCAGCCACAGAGAGCGAGGCCATGGTTTCCTTTCAGTTCAAGGAATCACTGGACTGCCAAAGAAACCACATAACAGCTATTCCGCAGATGAACTCAAGTAATGGCACAGCACTTGGGTGGCCATATTTATACTGGGCTAGCCAGGAATGTCAGGATTTCAGCATTCACAAAAAATGCACTTCTGGCACAAACTATCTCTGTCATTTCAGCTCCACTCCTCAGTCTCAAATGATCCATATTGTTAGGAGAGCTTTTGTGTTTGGAGTAGCATGTGTTTCGCCTCTCCATAGGTTTTGGGAGTAAGGAAATGAATCCTGCCCAGCCGTCCTCTTCGGCAGTTCTGCTTTCCTCTAAGTAAGCAATAGCAAACATGAGATGGGAGAGAGATACATCTGAACTCATGCAATCTGTCACAGCACAGCATCTCCCAAGCACAGGCTTTTTACCCTTGGATCTGTCCCATCTCTGTCTGCACAGCCATATTTCAAGGATTTGTCACGGGTCACATCTGCCAGCAATCATGTGGAAGAAATATAGAAAACGAGCAGCATGCATTAGCTCCACTCTTTTCCTTCTGCAGCACTCCCAGGCTCTTGACAAACAGACAAACTCCCGTGCTGAAGACAACCAGCCTAATCCCCACCCCAGAGAAGCAGCTGGGGAGTCACCATGAGCTTCCACAGATATTGTCTCATAGGATCAGAAACCTGTGAATCCCACTCATTCAGGAGGAGTTTAGGAGATGAGGCACAGCCTCACAGGTCCCCAGAAACATCAGCCCAGCAAGGAGATGCTGAGCACTGCAGCAAACATGGCCACCATGAAAACTCACTCAGAAGTGTTGTTTAGGAAAAATAGTAGTGAATTTTGGACTTTGTCTGGATTCCTGGGCATCTGTCAGGCCAGGGGAATCAGACATGTTCTCCCTCCTACCTACCTAAGTGCTTCATGCTTCTTGGCCATGCAAGAGCAGGTTGGCTGTACCAGTCCTACCAGTGACTCCAACAACTCTCAGCAGTATCAGTTTAATTGCACTTGATCTATACGGCTCATTTACATCTAGGCACAAAATCTGGTGTACTTTGAAAGCCTCAGATTTAATGCATGTGTACAGTCTACTTTCAGGTCAGACATCTGAGAGAAGCATGTCCTTTTGTACTTGGTTTCTAGACCAGGAAATCCCATGTAGGAATATAGATGCCCTGATCATGGTTAAAATGGACAAATAAGTAACTGCTGTAAATTAAAAGAGGAGTAGCATCAGTCTTTCAGAATAAGAGTATTCTTGTAGATCTTGTAGTCTTGATGCCCTGTTAAGTTGGACTGCTGTCCCAGATTGCTTTTTCAGAATTATTCCATTTCTCTGTACTATGGGACAAAGTAACAAAGGAAGATTTAAAACAAAACAAAACAAAACAAATCAAAACAAATCAAAACAAAACAAAAACTACTTAACAACCTTGGATATTGGAGTACCAAAATCAAGCGCTTCCAAGAGAAGATCAATTTAATCTTTGTGAGTAAAGTTTTACCATCACATAATACCAGTTCCATAAAATAGTACTGATGTTCCTTGTGACAATTTAGGAGCTTTAACCACATCTGGAAAATCTCTCACTGCAAAGGTTTCTCAAGTGTTAGAGGACTTGGTAAGATCTCCTCTTCATGAGATGGATGAACAACCAAAGTCACCTGGTGCTGACACAGACATCTTTTCAAACATGGAGACCTAATACACAAAAACATCTCTTCAGCCAAGGCCGTGGTCCAAGTGTTTAAAATACAAGATTTGCCAGAGTGCTTATAGCTGAAATGGAAGCAAGACCAGAGCAACATTCAATCTCTTTGCAGTACTTTGGTGTCTCTTCTACAGGTTTTCTCTTTTTTTTTTTTTTTTTTTTGGGTGGGGGTTTTTTATTTGGTAAATTTAGTGCAGAAGAGAGACCTGCACATTTGCCATTGAACACTTTTCTCAAAACAAGGAGCAGTAGCTTAAAGTAAGCACCAAAGCTTATCAAAAGATTCATACCAAGGCATTATTTTCTTAATATAAAATGTTCCATAGATATGCCAAGAACAAGAAATATTTAACATAAGTAATACACAAACAAAAAATCTTCAAAATCCCGGTGATGGGAAGCAGATCCAAGCTCTATTCAAGCTAGTGGTAAGTTTGCCAGATGTTTCCAGGGAAATCTAGATTTCATCTGTGTCATTAAGACTCAGTCATGAACCACAAAAGATTATTAACTAAACCTCTGGGCATGAGGAATGACAAATGAAAATCAGGAAAATTTGTACACAGTTTGGTGTGATGTTTACAAGTGTTATTCTAGAAATAGGGCAAGAATGGGAAGGCTTATTGATTCAAGCCAACTCTGATCACTAGAAGTCAGTGTTAGGCTCAGCAGTAACCATCGTGAGTCACCCACCCAACTGATAATTTACAACACAATTTGTAATTATTGTGTTGTTTGCCCCTCTGAGGTGTCCTCTTCCAGTCAGTAACAGTATATTTGAAGGGCTGGTAGACAGAAAATAGGGACAGAAGCACTTTGCACAAATAGTAAAGTTCTTTAAAAATCAATCCCTGTGAGCATTCAATGGTTTTACACATGGCCCAGCCCCACAGGAGTCTTAACCTGCGCAGTTCAAGTTACTCCAAACAGAGCTGTACCGCTAGTAACCCGTGTGGTATGTGAAGCTGGAAAATTTTGAAACATTTGAACTTCTGTTAAATCTCTGATAATATTTAGATTAGAACCTCTTTGAGGTATGAACAATCTCCTGGTGTACTTATGTAGAGCCTAGGAAAACCTGTGATGGTGTGGAGAGAAGACTGAGGGAACTTCCCTGGGTCTATTCCAGTGAGAATTTCTATTTCTGCTGCTCCTACATCTGAAGAGGGTGACTCAGATTATACTGAAAATAAAGCCTAGGAGCAAAATTGGTTACCCATGGACCTTTTCCATACATAGGTAGGATACTAATATGACAAGTTTTACAAAACCCTCTTGAGTAAAGAGGTATAAAATAGAGTGGTGCATGGCACCAGGATTATCCACAGAAGCAGTTTCTGCATGACAATTTTTTCCCAGGGCCCTGCAAATTTGGGACTAAGGCAGAAATAGCTCTAGCCTCTTTGCACTGGATACACAGTGCCAGTGAGAGCAGAGAAAATCTAGAATCTTCTTTGTTCTGCTGCTGTGGTGTGAGCAGATTTCATGCTGGACTGCAATTGTGTCCCAGGTAACTTGGTCAGTAATTAAAAAAACTTCAGCTTTCACACTTGGTCTCCCTGGCTTGGAACTGTAAAAATGGGTTGCTGCTCCATGTTAAAGAGAGTAGAAAGGGTGGGTGTAATCCAGGCTTACAAATTCCCCCATGCCTGCTGCTTATGTCTCCTGAAAAAGCCTTTCTGAAGAGGTGCAGCAGCTATTTGCAGCTCATGGGAGCTCAGGGCATGCTATGGAGCAGGCAGGGCTTCTTAGACCTCAGTGTTTCAGTTAATACAGAGGGCTCCAAGAATTATCCCAATAAATCCAAATGCTTGCAATCTCTTTTCATCCTAGTACCTCCATTTTGAGACCATGTCTTCTTCTGCGCCAGCAATATGGAAATACATTTTTGAAGTCACATCCGTTCTAGTGATTTCATAATTGTCACAGAAGCGGTAATGCCCTCTCTTACAGATGATGAATCACCTGACTGGCACTGCACTATTTGGAGGATTACGACATTCAAGAAGTTTGTAAGCCTCTGATTTTCTAAAGCCCTTCAGTTTTACCTATGCCTCTCTCTATCCATTTCAGATGTGTTTTCAGATCTGGCTGGATGAGTTACTGAGACAGGATTCATGGACAGTCACAGTATCCGCTGATGGGATTTTCTGTAGTGCTGTCTCTTTGTGTCCTTTACATGGTACATCACACTACAGAGACTGTAGAGCCAGTGAGACTTAAAGGGTGCATGCAATTGTTTGGGTATTATTTGCATGGACATGTGTATGCAATTGATTAGGTCCATGCTCCCAGATCTAGGCACTATCATGACAATTAAAGGGGAGGCCAAACTCCCAACGGTGGAGTTAGCTACCCCTCCTTTTTTTGCCTGATCTGTATTCTGTCCCAGAAAAAGCAGGAAAATTCCTTCACACCAAGGTATTTTCTCTGATAACTACAGAAATTTTACTGATCAATATACGCTTCCAGTCAATGGAAGACATTTGCTCCTGGGTGGATGCAGCTTCCAAGAAACAAACAATGACACATGAAGCTCCAAGAGAAGACTTTTAATTCTAACAGAACATGTCCAGGAAATACCAATCAATTCATATAGTAACTGATCATCTTCACCCTTAAAAACTCAAGCTAACAGCTGTGCACTGTCTCTTCTTCCAGAAATTACTCCAGATCCCTTTTGACCTGATGTACACTATTCACTTCTATTGTAGATTTTGGCAGTTTGCTTCATTCTTTTAATTATACCCTCTGAGCAATGAAAGTCTTCCTGAATAGTTTACAGCCCATGCTTCATCTGCAAGCTGTAACCTCTTTCTTTGGAATTAGCAACAAGTCACACAAACTTTTATTTGAAACAACCCATTCCTTTTCTGGTATACTGGACTGTATTTCCTGCAAATTCCTATCCACTCCAGCTGCAGTAGAACTTCTCACCATTCACTTGAACCCAATGCAGACATTTACTCCATGGATCCTAGATTTTTAAAGCCTGAAGAAGCAATTGCATTTTCTAGCCTAACTTCCTGTAAAATCAAGGTGTTAAAATTTCATTTAGCTGTTTGCAATGTGAAGCCTAACGCATTGCACTGACAAGAATGGATATTCCTCTATTTTCACTAAAAGTTAATATGAAACACAGCCATTACTGCATTCCTCGGCTTCCATATTCCTTATGCAGGCCTGTAAATGACTCCACAAGGTGTTAGACATTGAAGAATCACATCAAAATGCACAGAGGGTTGTAATCTTTCCTGACCAGTTTTCATGTATCCCTGGAGGATCACTACAACCTGTTGCAATGCTACAGTCTGGGACAGAGTGGCTGGAAAGGTGCCTGGCAGAAAGGGACCTGGGAGTGCTGGTCAACAGCTGGCTGAACATGAGTCATCAGTGTGCCCAGGTGGCCAAGAAGGCCAATGCCATCTCAGCCTGCATCAGCAAAAATGTGGCCAGCAGGAGCAGGGCAGTGATTGTCCCCCTGTACTCAGCATTGGTGCGGCTACACCTTGAATCCTGTGTTCAGTTTTGGGCCCCTCACTACAAGAAGGACATTGAGGTGCTGGAGTGTGTCCAGAGAAGGGCAACAGAGCTGGGGAAGGGTCTGGAGCACAAATCTTACGAGGAGTGGCGAGGGGGCTGAAGTGTTCAGCTTAGGGAAAGGAGGCTTAGGGGAGACTGCATGGTTCTCTACAATTGTCTGACAGGAGGTTGTAGTGATGTGGGGGTCCATCTGTTCTCCCAGGTAATGAGCAACAGGACAAAAAGGAATGGCCTCAAGTCACACCAAGGAAGGTTTAGATTGGATACAAGGAAAAATTCCTTTGAATTCCCGAAGGAATTGGAACAGAATGCCCAGGAAAGTGGTTGAGTTACCAACCTTGAAGGTATTTAAGAGACTTGCAGATGTAGCACTTCGGGACATGGTTTAGTGATGAGCTTGGCAGTGCTGTGTAAATGCATGGGCTTGATGATCTTAAAGGTCTTTTCCAACCTAAATGATTCTATGCTTCTGTGACTCTATACAGAATTTTCTCTTGTTTCAGGTTTCAGTAGAGTTTCACTGCAATCTGTATGTACTCTCTGGAATAGAAAATTAAATAGATTCATGAAAAATAATATTATCATACTGTTTATGAAGTTTGAAAGGGATCTTGCTAAACCCATTTTTAATTAAAAAAAAAAGTTTTAGGTGGAGTTTATTTTTTTGATTATTTGGTTGTTACTGCTCTTTATTGATGAAAATACTGATCTTCAGATGAGAAAAAGCCTATTGAAAGTTCCTCTATTGGGAGTGAAAAAAAATTTTAAATGGTCTCAAAATGTGAAAAACATATATTGGAGTTGCTTTTGAAGACGAGTTTCATATCTTTCTTCTGAGACTTTGCATTGTGGATAGCATCTGTGAGGGTAGCAGCCTCAAATTCTTGGGCTAACATTGCAGACATCATGAGAAATTTCAGACTGGCTTTTGAAGAGCTATCTCACCATGAGATATCTTTTCCTAAAAAGCAGAGACAGTTTATGCTGAAAACAGAATAGAAATACAAGAATGATAACTCCCTGTCCTGTATTTAGATCACAGTTCTCAAGTATCTGGTAAAGTGAACAGTCAAAATCAGGTTCTTGCAGAATTTGGTATTTATGCAATATTTGCTGTAGAATTAGAACATAAAATATTCTTCATCCTCCTTTATCTCCCACTCCTGTGTTTTATTTCCTACTTTGCCTAAAACTTGAATGTCTAGATACCTGTTTAAGTTTGATTTTAGAAGCTGCTTCAATTTCAAATAATTTTCAGTGCTTGAGAAGTTGTAAACTGGAACTTTGGAGGTTGTCTCCTGCACAATTTAATAAACAAAACGTGGCACAAAAAAATTGCTTAAATCTGCAAGAGAAGTAAATGCACCATTCCAGCTGAGGGACCCAGAGGGCTCATTGTTATGATCAAGTAGGTGAATTACACAAGCTAATTCCATATCTGAAAGTTAAGTTTGCCCTAATTTATTTAGGAATTTGAAGTGATTAGGCAGCATTTTTGCATTAACTGAGGTATAACAATCTTCACAAATGTCTATCCAAAGCCATAGAAATCTGATGTAGGAGTGGCTTAGTCATGCAGTATCAGAACATTTTCTTCCCTGGAGGAAGTATCAAACACAATATAATCTCTCATAAAGATTCTTTAGAATGACCATATGCAATCCTGTTATTTTTCTTCTTCTTTTCTAGTATTGATATGAATTGTTCTCCCCCAAATTATTGTGTGATTAAAAGAGAAATATAAAGAATCATAGAATATTAATATAGGCTGACTCTTGCCCTCTGTCCTACTTGGTGTAAGCTCTGTTATGCAATTGAGTGTAGTGACATAAATAGGATATAGGCCCTCTTTATCTTTTTGGAAGAAGTTATAGTGTATTCAAAAGATTTTTGGTATGTGAGTTACTTTATCTTCATTATAAAAACAACTTGGATGTGGGCTCTGGGGGAATTTATAGTTTCTCCATGACACAATTAAATTACAAATGTCTCATTAGAGACTGCCAGTGTACCTCAGATAACGACTCTAAAGTATTCATCTTAAGGCTCATTTCCAGATTGTTTTTCTTTTGAACTCATTGTACTTTAGGATTTTACTAACTTTTATGAATATGTTTTTAAGGGGCACTGTCCTTTAGGGCATGCCATAAATATTGGTGTGCTTCGAAGAAAAGTTGTTAAGAGTCCAGAGAACAGAATAAGGGGAGAGACTGCAAAAGGGAAGCATAAAACCAATCAAGTAGCTAAGCCCAGTTAAGAAAACTTTTGTCAAGCACATGATCAAGAAAAAGTAGTCTTGAACACACAGATACTTTATCCACTGCAAACTGCAGTTAATCACAATTTCAGATGATGAAACAACTAGAACAAGAGAATATATTTGCTGTGATTCACTTCACAAAGGAAGTTTCACATCAGTTATTTCCAATACTGACCAAGTTTTACAAAGTAGCCCCTTATTGTTTTCTTATATTTTGGCTTTTTGCTTTTGGCACCAATAATACACTTGATTACTGAAAAAGTAAATATTAATGAATTGGAAATTAACTCTTTTCTCCAAACTCTGACATTAGGTAATGAACCTAAACACCTAACTGAATAGACTTAGATTAGTTGTTGATTTGGGGATTTTTTTTCCTAGCTCTTAGAAAACACCACAAAGCTGTATTATTCTGTCTTTCATGTATTCCAGGAAATGGATAAATCAGAACAATGCATCATTTTTATGAAAGCTCAAGAAATAATTTCTCAACCTCTTCATATAAAACATTGTTTTTACAAAAACTGAGGATTTGTTTGTAAAGAATGAACTACTATTTAACGTTAAGTAGAGGTCACCTACTTAAATTTAGTTCTCTTCAATGACTGCATTGATGAGGGAAGACACCCATCATCCCAAGCTGCTTTCCCTTCATGTGTCTGTCTGAAGGGAACATAGCATATCATCTGTATAGAAAGGAAGAAAGTCGTTCTAGGTTCTCTAGAGTGGAAGAGGTTCTTTATGAATTAATGCCTCTGTTCCCTTCCTCCTGACATCAAAGAATTGAGCTCAGAAAGAATACCCAGGAGTCAGCAAGCATGAAAAAGAGCCTTCTCTCTCAGACTTCAAACAAGTGATCCCCTTTTTCTGTAATGGTCTCATAAGCTACAAACAGAAGAGTGTTTGGTTCTTCTGCTTCTGTATTTCTCACTTAAACTGGATGATACTATGCACACTTGCCACTCTGGAGAAATTTGTTATAGCACAATCTATGTCATCAGTGATATGAAACAGTGATAAGTGAATATGAGGAACACTATGAGTTAAAAAAAACCCTGCCAGGTCCATACAGTTGTTAAGATTATGGTGTCCAAATTTTGTTTGAAATTTTCTGTGAGTTCATACACTCTTCAGAATTCATGGGCTGGAAATTTCAGCAAAATTTCCTATTAACTCAGGTATCAGTTATTTTCTGAAGATGAATAGTGTGAAAGAACAGGCACTGCTTTTTGCAGCAGCTTATGACCTCTGTTTTTCATCCATCCTTTTTGTTTCCAGGATCACAACAGGACACAAATGTTCAACCAATGTGCCGGGAAAGAGTGCCAGCACCTTTAAACTTATTTAGAGGGTATAGATGTGAAAATAGAAAGTCAAAATATAGATAGTGTGTGTGGAGGGGGAAATGATTCAAGGATACCTAATCTGCAGCACTCCATTATCCAGTTAACTGTTAATTTCTGGTGCACTCTAGCCCGCATGGCTGCGGAGAAGAGCTGACACATACAACCAGTTAAATCCCAGAAATCAGCAGGCAAACAGAAGGAAATAAAGGCACTCCAGTCTCACAGCTATGTGAGAGCCTGACATACGAGTGCTAGAAGCCAGCAGTGCTGTACTGCTATCTCTTAACAAAAAGATAGCTTTTGCTCCCCTCCCCTGCATTTGGTAATTCCAAGAGAGGTTGAATGTGCTGTATCAGATTGTGGCTAGTAGTGACAAGAGTGATATAGCTGTAGGCTTTATTAAGGGCGTTAGGAATGTTTAAAAGTGCTAAGTAGGCCAAAAATGCATTTAACATATTCCAAAGGCAAGCTAAAAGAAATGCCCTCTTGGACGCCTCAGAGCAGATACTCCAGAGAGCTCAGAGTATCTAACAGCTCCTTCTCAGGCACTTAGCAGCAAGGTTGGGCTTTCCAGAGTACTAAACTCCACAGCCTGATCATGGGATTAGGAGCTCTGCCCAGTTAGAAGCAGAATTTTCCTTTTTCAGCCCTAGATGTCTTTGCAAGTCCAATATTGAAATCTCAGAGAAATATTTCCCAATTATTTGTTTTATTAAGAAAATTAAACAACCCCCCTGTGTTTCCTGGAAGTCTGGCAGGACTCACACTGTAATTGTAGACAGATAATGTCCCTGAAGATCAGGTCTTCACTGTAAAGTAAAACTATACAAGGTGAGAGTTACCTGTACTACCTGGCAGTAGTTTGGCAGTAGTATTACATATTGTAATCTTGTACTTAAATATTCAGATACAAGCAACAATCTTTCCTTTACATTTAAGTAAAGGAAAGATTTATACTGCTATAAGTGAAACCATTCTTCTGGAATAAATATGATTCTAAAGTTTAGAAATCCTCAGGCTATTCTCTAAACAAAGATGTGGGAAACTATTACTGTTTATATTAAATATTCCCATGTGGATCTTTTGGTCCTTGTGGGATATGAATGGCAATCTCTTGTAAAATCCCTACTGCAGCTGTCAACACTTTTTATATGAGGCATCCCAGACACAGAGAGGAGTGGAGCATGTATGTGTGTGGGACATACCTGTTTCCTTAGGAATTCCTCACCCCTCTGGTGGCATAGGTTTTCTGAAGCTACACAGATATCAGAGCAAAGTCACTAAAGTGATTTTTCATAGGGGAGGAGATGATAAGGCTTCCTTATTACCAGCTTTTTGAAACAGGAGAACTACTCCTGATTTAGAGAAGAAACTTGAGACTGAAAGGTTTGCCCTGTACCACAGAGTGACTTTTCATTCTCAGAAGCTCCATCTTCCACAGTCAGAGCACACACCTACCAGCTTCACCTTGAACCTTCCCATTTTATCTGCTGCCTTTATGTAAACCTGACCCAGAAACCACCTTCTTCTTTGAAGCCTAAATTAATTCCTAGACTATTTAAAACTATTTCTGCTTGTGACAATATTTTTCATCTGTTTAAACTTCTCCTCTTTCTAGTATTTTTCCTTCTCTGCCTTCTTAGCGTATTTGTGGAAAGTAACCTTGTCCTCCCTTAGGTTTCATTGTGTTGCTGACCCATGCCAAGCTCTTCTGGTCTCTTTTTCTTAGACAGGATCCCCAGTGGGCTCTTTGGTAGGGCTGTTCAACGAGCTCTTAATCACTCCATGAGCTCTTCTCTGCTCTTACTCCCTGCATGTGGGTCCAGTCACAGATAGTATAAAAAAAAAAAAAGATAGGTTCAAAGTACACCAGAGCATCTCCTCACAGTACCTTTGAGAAGGCCAGTCCCTAACAGAAACTGATAAACTACAAGTTTGCCTTCTCATGGTCAGGAATTCTTTACCATTTCCACAGTATTTTTTCATTCTTCTATTATTTCCAGATGATGAGATCTGACTTTATCGTTTATAGCACTTATACAATTAAGTGAGAGGTGAATCAGGGCCAGGTTGTTTGCCAAAAAACAAGTAAAACTCAAACATGTCATGTCACTGTTTATTTTCACACTCCTCTTGAAGAAATATCTAGGTCAGCTACACCAAGGTTTCACTTCAGCATGCCTTGCATAGGAATTATTCTCAAGTTATCTTGTTTATATCTTTTGGGATGATTTCTCCGGATATATTTGTAGCTCAATGTATACTTACTGGTGAGAATTAAAACAAAATTCAAGATTAAAATGCTCTGTTGTTTCTGTGTGGAGAAAAATAAAGCACTACATATCTTGTGCATATCTGATATTATTATTATTTTATATCTGCCCAAGGAGATGTTCCTATTTTATAGGAAATGTTGTTCCCTGGAAATCAATGGCAAAATCCCTGCTGTGTTCAGTAGACCAGGATTCCTTCCAGAGTCTGATTTACTAGTTCACTGCATGAGTTGTATGCCAGGGTAGCTTTGCTGGAATCACTGGAATTCCCTTGGCATGAAAGCAGTGAAATCAGAATAAATCTGAGTGCAGAGAATCACAGTAATTTTTACTGGAATAAAAGGATTACAATTGAGGGATGACAGTTTTGGTAAGTGTCAGCTAACTGAGATGTTCTCAACTGGCTCGTTGGACAGTTGCACACTGCTATAAAAGCCAAATATAAATACATTTCACATATTTATACCATTTTATAAGACTGGAATATTGCATAGACAAAACAGGGAAACTGCAAAGACTTACATCACTGCTAAATTACTTTCTCTTTAAAAAGTGTTCCACGTGTTTTGCACCAAGAGCCAAATTCTGCCCCTTAACATACACATGCAAATTCCATTAAGTAGCTGGAAATGCATATTTGTGCTTGTGGGAATGATTCCGCAGTGTAAAGGCAATTCTGGGAGCATTGACTGCGAGGCCTGCCCGAGAATTCACCAGTGAAAATGATTTTTTGTTTTATTTTGTTGTCAAAAACTGTTGATTTGTCAAAAATAAACATTTCTGCACAAATATATATAGCCTGTTTGACAATGAGCATATTTGTGGTCAAGGAAAAAGAGAAAGCTAATATCCACAGCACAGCCAACAAGAACTTATGCCAAACTGACAGCTAATGTCCATACATAAGCTTTCCCAGACCTACTCCTTTCTCTTCTAGTCCATGAAGAATCCCTTGACCAGGAGAAGTTGTCATCAGTCTTCCTCACTGCAGCTATTTCACACAACTTTATAAATTCAATATTAATTGGACAAAGCGTCTGCCTAATCGCCACTTCCCCATCTCATAGCTTTGTGCTTCTGTTATTAAAAGCAACCACTTGAACTCCTCCTTCCTTCCAAGGGATTGTTCTGTTAGCAGGCACTTGTCCTGAATTGAACAAGGCATTGGCGTATCTAATATCTGCCACAAAAGGAGAAGTCAGAAAACCTTTGTCTCATCAGAAATGGTCATGAGATGAAATATTTGTTTTCTTGTAAATTCCACTCGCCCCCTTAAAAGTACTAGCAAAATACTACTTGGTTTTGGTTTTACTTTGAAAATTTATATATTTGTCTATATCAATAGCAAATATATTTGCTTCCCGCCTCTAGTATTTAAGAAGTAGAATTACTACTTCACTGTGCTCTCAGCTTTCCAGGTTCTTGGAGATACAAAGTGATAGACTTTTTACATTCATAAGTGCAAGACCAACAGCAGGAGACACCGTGCCTTTGCTGTGCTGTTTGCCAAAGCAGCCGACACCGTAGGTGGGGGGACAAGTTGGGAAGAGAGGAATTTAACACTAATAGTGCATTTTATGGATGGCTTATCTGGTTGACCTTTGGAAGGCAGAGTGATGTATTAAAACACAGCTTGTCAGGAGTGCAGCCAGTAGGTTAGGATCTAAATCCATCCTGACGTCAGGGAGTGAGGCTAAAACAATGCCTGCATGCCAGTTCTGCTTAGTCCTTTCTGTAGGACTTTTCCAGTGTGTGAGCCCCAGGGTGGTGCATTCATGCCCTCACAAATGGGAACCTCCTCAAGGGAAGTGCAGCAGACACTATGGGACATGAATATCATTGCACATTGCAATAAATATTTTGAGTGACAAATGCTCCTGCAATCAGATATGCCTCCCATTTCCCAGTTCTGGAAGCTCAGAAAGGAAGTCTCAGGCCCTGTGAGCCACTTGTGCTGTCTGACAAACACAGGGCACAGGACTGAATTTCCCTCCATGCCATTAAAGGTAGCAATAGTGACTTTTGGCCACTATTAACTTTTTCAGTTACCACTCCTTAATTGTTTTTAAACAAATCCTTACTGCTTGTAAATGAAGTTCAAATTAAACATTTTTCACTCTCTATAATTTTTTTTTCAAAACTGTTTGCTTGAATGATGAAACTGTTCTTTCTTTTCTCTTTCTTTCTTTCTTTCTTTCTTTCTTTCTTTCTTTCTTTCTTTCTTTCTTTCTTTTTTTCTTTCTTTCTTTCTCTCTCTCTCTCTCTCTCTCTCTCTCTCTCTCTTTTCATCTTCTCGGTTTTAACAATTTCTCTTCTAACCAAAGTCCAAAGCCTGTAGGGAAATGCTTTCCCTTCAACTGGGCCTCTTCCTATCTTATCAAATAATATTAGTTTGCACTCCATTTATACCACATAGAGCCTTAGAAACTCTCATAGCTTTTAACCTGTCACGCAGATTAAGACCTCATTAAATTTCTTACTACCTTCAGCATGATCGTGTTACCTAATGCTAAAGATTTTGGGGCAACATAATGAGTACTGATACAGAATGAAAGCAGAGGGATCTTTCATCATGCAGCTTCATTTGATAGAAAGAGAATTTACTGTCTGGTAAATTCAGTTCAGTTTAGTCTGTGTTTCTGCATGTGTTCTGTCTGGACAAAGCATGCCTTGCATTTCCCCTCATGAGCACTGCATGACCTGTGCTTCTGAGTTTGAGTGAACGTGTCCATGTTCATAGGTTAAACATGGGTATTGAAAATTAATATGTATGTGCATATACATACAAAGACATGCACATATTTACTTCATAAATAGGTACCAGATGAATGAGTGTACATAGGGACAGGAATAATGTTCACCTACATTTTTTTTCTGGCTCTTCTCATATGTTTGCAAAAACAACTGTTCAGAGAGAAATAACTGGAATCAAAAGGGGGAATACACTCTTCTTCTGCTTCAGTGTTAGCAGCACGATTGCAGCTATAGGTGGCTATTTTCAAACTGGACATTTTTGGTGTGAGCAATACATACACAGTGTAAAAGACAAGCCCTGCCATAGGAACTTTACTGTTGAAGCAGGTTAAACAAGATAAAATACTGTTATTCCAGTATCATTAGTAAGAATCAGAAATACCAAATGCCTTGTTCTCAGTCTCACAGAAAAAACAGTGACAAACTCCTGTCACAGCTAATACCTCTGCTGCTAGTTCTGTCTTTGAAGTCTACTGTCCTGGCAATGTTTGTAGTCCCCTTTCAGAGATAGAGAAAATCCTGAGAAAAAGAGAAAAATAGAGGCCTTAAATGCCTCATGTTTAAGCACATGTCCCTCAAGAATATGAGCATCTCACAACAGTTTTGTGCTTGTTCTAATAACAAGCCCCTTAACTGGGATGTAAGGCATGGCTGACATAGAGATGGACAGCAGACGCAGGGACTGAGGGCAGGAGCAGCCCATGGCAGTTGAGGAAATGCAGAACTTGAATGCAAGTTTTCCCCAGGTTTGATCTGGAGCTCTAGCATTTGGTTCACCCTTTCTCACTGGGTGCTTAGCTAATTATCTAGGAATCCTTGTCAGGACACTACAAGACCTCCCTACAGGACAGCATCAATTAACAATCACTTTGATGAATTTTTCCATGTATTTTCTTTCACCTTTAAAATTACATTTTCTGTTCCAAAGTATTAGGCCACATAATGGCACCATACAATTTTCCTCTTGAACACAAACGTTGGGCTGAGGGACTTGTTTAGGGAGGGGAGCAATGCCAGCTTTCTCCCAGCACATGGTACAATCTCCTTGCTGGTGGAGGTGTGGGGGGATTGCCTCTCTTAACCTGCCCCCTCCCAGCCCCATTTCCTTCCCTGCTGCCTGCCCATCCAACAGCAGCAGCCTTAGGACTGGGCTGGCAGAGGCTGTCCCTCAGCCAAACCCAGATAGCCACTCAAAGGACTTCCCTGTGTCACGTCTGCTGTAAACTCCACCATGGTTTTCCTGTGTCTGCACAACATCTCAGCTCATTAGGAAGACACGAGATAGCAGAGGACCCGATAGGGAGGGTTTTGGATCCCCCCAGCCTGGTAGATCCTCCTTCCCCTACCATGCATGGGACCCTTAACTTTAACCCAGCCGTGCCTTTTGTCTGAAAGGGAGAGACTATTTATGAGGAGTCATACAAAATAAACACAGAGAGTTCACCATAAAATATGACAACCACTTTAAATAATGTTGACTTAATTAAACTTTAAACTTTATTTATATATTTTATGGCCGTAGTGTGAGCTCCTCTCGGATGTTTACTTCAGTGAAAAATCCATCATGTGAGGGCCTTGAAAGGAATTAATCCCCTTACCCCTGGCACAGAACTCAGCTCCAACAATTCAGATCTAAATATTTAGTGATGGATGATACATGTTTATAGAACAGAGGGCAGCATGACATTTAAATGGGATCTGGGGTTGCTATAGTGAGCGGACATTGTTGAAAAGAAACTGGAAGCTGAAGCCATGCCAGTTATCGGAAGCCAATAAGTCAGCCCCTTGTTGCCTGATTTTTCCCTTCCGTCTATCCTTTCTGGGTTTTTGAAGGCTTCTTCACAGAAAGTTACGAGCAATTTTCAGAAGGAAAAGTTCTGCTGACTCTTGTACATTTGGTAGTGCATCCCATGGTTAAACTAATAGCCTCGTTGGGTGTCAGCCAAAGGTTACAGGCCTCTCAAAATATTCTTGGAAAAAAAAAGAGTTTATCACTGAACTGAAGTTTCTCATTAGTAACCCTGTGTTGTCTAATCTGTGAAATTACATGATTAACTCTTTTGCAGAGACAGCTTCAGCCAGAGTTTGCAATCCCACAGGAAGTTATTAAAAGTATCACCGAGATAATTTCCCTGCTTTGTACTTGGCCCTTAGGGTAAAGGAAATACATCATTAGATGAGTACTTTATAATAAAGCTATAGATCACTAACAATTATTAAATGGCTGTCAAGAATGATTATTATTTTAAAAGTTGAGCCCTGTGCAATTTGAAAAAACAAATAAAAAACCTTGAAAGAAATTACTTCCTTTGTTTTTGTATAGAAATTAGAAACATGCCTTCCCCCTCCCCCATTCTCTTTGAAGTGATTATTGGAATATAATCTTTCTCTGTACACAACCATCTTACCTTCAACATTTTCTGAAACTCTAAAAATACTGCTATGGAAAGCCACTGCTTGAGAGAATATTCCTTAGTGACACAGAGGACGGCTGGGTCTTTCTACATAAGCTGAGAACAACACCTCAGTGCATGAGCCCTGAACCCCTGATGGCTCAAGTTACTCAAGTGGAGGTGGTGGTTCTCACCCAGGAGCCATCCTTGGTTTTTGGTGAAAGTTGAACTCAGGGATATCTGGGACACAGAAAACCCTCCCATCATGTATTACAGATGAAGTCACTTGCAGATGTTTTACATGATTTGTTGCAATTGGTTTTGGCTTTCTAATGAGTTCCTCCCAGATCAATGGGTGGTTTAGTTTGCATGTTTTGGGAGGAGAGGTAAGAGTTCATATCTTTATTATCTTTCCCAGCTACCCATCTAGTCACAAAAACTTTTTTTTTTTTTTTTTCTTTTTTTCTTGACCATTAGCAAAAAAGTGAAGTGATGAGAAGCAGGAGATGCTGACAATCTCACAATGCCCGTGAAGTCAGTCAGGCTGTGAGCCTCAGCTGGTGACACAGTTGTCCTGCAAGGATGGCCATGTAGCATCCGGCTGGATTGCATAAAAGACAAATAGTCATGAGAGGTTTTACAGAGGTAAAGTGTGTGGAAGTAAGAGCCAACAAGCCATCAAATCATATTCAGCCAAACAATCCTATGTTATGGGGTTCAGCTATAAGCCAGTTGAAAATTAAGCTGGAATTTGAAAGAACATCATTTGGGCATCCAGGAAAGGACAACTGCTACCAGACACACCTCTGCGAAAGTTTATTTGTGCTTGTGTGAAAAAGCCAGATCATTCAAAATAGTTGTGTTTAGGATTTATCATGCAGCCCTAAAGGCCCAGCCCTAAAGTTCATGGCAGGACCAAGCTCACAGGACAGCTTTTGTGATTACATCACATTATGGTGCCTCACTGTGACCAGTGCACTCAGTAGTTTCAACCTAGGAGTTAGAAACAGTTCTTCAAATCAGAAGAGACGAAATCTAGTTTCAACTGCATAAATGCAGGTGAAGAGATTTGCTCTTTCTAGGCTGCATTTTTTATTTTCACTAACAACTTTTTCCTGACCTTAAATAAACCATGATCTCCTAGGAGATAAGTTGGTTGAGTATATACGTTGTAAACAAAATATATGTTTATACATTTTCAATATAAGTACAGCTTTAGAAGAAGGAAGAACTTAGAGACCATCTCCATTCTGCATCACTTGCACTGGCTACAACTTGTGTCCCCTTTAAGAGTTTAGAATAAAATTCATCCCAATCTGTTCATCTTTTTTTTGGTCTGACAATAGCTAGGATTAATCACTAATGCTTTTAATGGTCAGCCTGAGATCTACATGTCTAACTCTTTTCAAAAAGCTTGAATTGGTGGGGAGAGTTTTTCTAAATTGTTGCATACACATTAAAATATTCTTGTTATTCTAGTTCTAGTTTCTAAAAATAAGATGACTGGAAACAACTCGGAAGTGCAGGGTAGGATAACCCAGTCTCTGCAACCTTTCATGACCTTCAAGTGACAGAGAAATATCTTTTATTGCATTTTGTAGTAGAGAAAAAGAAGGCTGATGCAATTTCCCCTAATGTTTGTTAACCAATTAATGGCAGACAACCTATTTTTTCCTCAAGAACTTTAGACACAAAAGGTTCTGGTATATATTCAAACTCATACTTGCATAAATGCAATCTGAATCTTTTGAGGTTTATTTATTGCCGGTGTAAGACTGGGTTTTAATATGGAATGAGAAAATTCTCGAAGAATTATAGGGAAGAAGGTTACTATAGGTATGAAAACCAAACCTATAGCCAAACAGGAACAGCTTAAGCTGTCTTTGCAAGTACCCATATTTCCGTGAGACAAACTTCTGGGGTCCAGAAACTGGAAAACATTGAAAATTTTGATGTACATTCTACATGAATACTTTCAGAATGGAAAAACGTCACAAAACAAAAGTGAGAAATGTTAACCAAAAATCTCTCACTCCAGTCTCTTGCTTTGAACTGGAATGTTATAACATAGATGTCTGAATTTGTAGAAGATAACCAAGCACGCACTCCAGAGCTGATCAGGAAAGAAATACAAAAAGAATATTGTGACTTGAGAAATGAATGAAGAGTGTAATTTTTTCATGTAGTTGCACATTCTCAGGAGATGTGTTCTGGCTGATATTAATGATAAAACACTGATATATATACAATTAGAGAGATCCACAACAGCATATGACAGAATAAATGCAATTGGTCACCAATAGAATTCAAATTATTGCAGAGAGAAGTTTGTCATCCTCACATGGGATGGCAAGTACCTAATTTTGCCATTCATTTCTGATGGGCGTGGGGTATCTTTACAGGAGAGACATGAATTTTCCTTTGGTTTTACTGTGAATTATGCCTTTATGTCTCTGGTACCAGTTTTTGTTTGGATTTCATTTGAAAACAAGCTTGTCAGAGATAAGAACTGAGCAATTTTTCCTTTCTGCAGTACTGACTGATTTTTCTTCTTGCCCTACTGATTTTTCTTATTTCTGTCATCCAAGAAAGAGATTGCTCTTTACACATAGAAAATATGACTCCAATATCTAATTAAATTTTTCTTTTAAATCACTACTGTTCCTTTTTCAGAAGTCTTGTACGACTGCCCTTTCACTAATTAATGGGCATGGCCATATTAATTTTAAATTGCTTCTTTTGGTCCCCATTCTAACGCTTTTGAGACATTGGATCTGGCTACTCTTGTCCTAAATGCAATTTTGTTAGCCTGTGAAAGCTCATGCTCTGTGTGTATCCATGGCATTTGAAGAAAGTGTTTCTTCTGCTAGAAAAGGAGGAGGAAAGCTCTCCTCAGACCGGGTGGATGTTTCCAAACGCATCTTGTTTCCCTGTCACCAAGTGCTGTTCTGCATTGCTGAAGGCAGCAGGAATGCAGCAGTTCCCAGCTCAGGGTCAACCTCCCATCTTCTAATCACACTGCTTCAAATAAAGATGAAAATATTCTAGTCATACCAAAGGCTCATTCCCTAAAGTGTTAGCACCTTTTTGCCAGAGAAATAGGAGAGAATGACCTTTCTTCTCTGCTAACAGGGGTCTGGCACCTTTTAATGCCATAATTTGAGTGAGGCTTTGAAGGTGAAGAACAGCGGAGGAGGAAGATTCAAAAAAATAACAGCTAGAACAGATGTGCAAAAAAAATCCCAAAACTCCAAACTTACATTGAGTATTTCCTTTACACTTTTTGACTTTACAGACTACTTGTTTTCCAAAGCAGAGGTATCAGTTCATTTCTGCACTTTTTTGCCAAAGAAGAAAACAGAATCACGCAAAGCATGATCATTGCCTGTATTCATATTTGTGATTACTCTTACACTTCAGATGTGGGGGAAATCCATTATTCATAATACTGTGTTTTAGTTGGTAGAGCACCAGGTTCACAGATGATTAGTGATAGTTGACAAAATGAACTTTTCCTGAAGTTCAGGGGTCTTGCATTATATAAAATTGAATTTCTAAAATCAGTGCCTTTGATGTCTTCCCAGTACAAATATTTTACTCACAATTAAGTACTTGGGACAAAAGTCTGGGAGAAGGGGGAGACAGAAAGGGGAGGGGAAATGTGGTTTAAGGCAATCCTGAGCATGCCAACTTAAAAATATGACTATGATTTCTCAATAGCTACTACTGACTTTCCGGTTTTCATGAATTTGCCAGATGTATTTCTTTGGGTCAGATCTTACTTATCCTGCTCACGGAAGTATTCTTATTGGTTACCCTTGAGAACAAAGCAACCCAAATTTTGCTTACTCCTTCTGTTTTGCCAATTCTCTTAGATCAGTTCAAATAAACTGGGGTCTATGTTGCTGGATTAGTTAACAGCCTGTGAAACTACACTAATGCTCATGTTAGCTAAATTTTTTGGGAGAAATATGTGTGTTAATTTCCTCAGTTCTCGGAACAAAACAAAACAAAATGAAACAACAAAAACAACAACAACAAACATCAAACAAAAACAAGAAAAGAAAAAAAAGGTTTGTCTGCATTTAGAGTGGGAGCCCTGCCACCCACAGTTGAGGCTTATCCACATGGTGCATCTAGCCCAGCCCTAAACAGACACTGCTTCTGCAGTTCCTGCCACTTTTGCTGTCATAATTTTGTTTGGAGTTTAATAGCTAATTTTCTCTCTTTGCTTTGTCTTTGGTCAAATTTTTCATTTTCAATGCAAAAGCCAAAGGTGGTCTATGTGAAGACTAACTCTGCATGTTGACAGCCACAGAGCTGTAATAAAATGAGCTTTTGCAAATCCCAGCAATGATTCAGCCTCACAGTGTACCAAATATCTATCACTTGCATTTATACCTGAACCTGTGTGCATACTGATGTCTACCCGTATCTGTATTTTCAAAGCTCCTTTTGTACTTCTGTATGCTCTATTTTGCACATAACACCGGTTTCAGACAGTTCAGGCTATCCTGCTGAATCTATTTGGGGTAAAAAAAGAATTTGTAAGGACATAATGTATAGCCTTCATTGCAAAGTAAACTAGGAGCAAACATGATGGATGAGTTAAGAATGCAAGACTGCAGAAAGACGTGAGTCCAGTTAGGGGGGAGCTGGGCTGAGATTCCTGGTGCATGGGTTTTATTTCTAGTGCTTCTGGTAGGAAGGCTGAAGAGGCTAGGTATGTGGCTTCCCACATTGTTTTAAATCATGCTTTGCTTGGAGTTCAAACAATCTCTTACTCTGTAAGCCTGAGGTAATGCCATAAATACCCAATTTCCAGTGTTTGTCCTAGGTGACATTATGATGTATATTTTTACCTCAATATTACCATTCTCTATCTGATGCACTGTCTTGTATTTTCAGGCCCTGCTGATTCAAAATTATTTGAATTTTTTATAAATTTTGTTCTTTTCTATGTGTTATAAAATATCATGAGGAGGAACTTTTCCTCCTTACGTGGATACAGTGCTGAACTGATAAAGACATCCATTTATATTCAAGGATATTCATCACTACCTGCAATTACATCAGACCAAGGACTTTGACCTTTACTTGAACACTCTGTCTTGCCCTTGTCTCCCTTGCCTAGTGAGAAGGTCTGCTGCAGACAAGTGCACATCTGGAAGAAGGCCTCTTTTCCTTGGGTGGTAGGAAGTTTCCTCCTAACATCACACAAATGGCCACATGGATATCATCAAAATCCCACAAAACTTGCCCTGCAGAAGAGATGAGTTCAACTCCCAATCTTTTGCCTGGGGAGCTGTTACCAAGCTGAGGGCAAAACAGTTTTCAGTCTGTAAACAAAAAGTTTGACCTGCTCATCTTAGCCAGCTTGTATAAACAGATCAGTTCATCAGAGAAGTGATGCAGGTTCCAAGAGGAAACAGGGCACTCTCTGCACGCCTGGGACAGATCGTGCCTTGCTGCCCTGCTCTCCACTGAGCAAGTGACAAAGCCCTTAAGATGTCTCCTCCTCCAGGTGAGCTGGTGCACGATGTGAGGGGACGAAAGGGAACTCCCCGGGGGTGTCTCTGGATCCGTAGGCACCAACGGCCTAATGGCAGGGTGGGGGAATAACCTCAGGGTACTTGGCTTTCAGCATTCGCAGTGGGAAATGGTCACAAAAGATGGAAGAGGGGGAGTACCTGTTGCCAAATGGCTGTGATTACAGCGGTGGCAAACTTCCAGGGAAATGCAGCCTCAGTTCTGTTTTATCAGGATCCTTTGTAAATTGCTATTAAGAAGTATTTTTCAACAATCTCATTTTTATTAGCCGTTTGTGCCCATTATAGTTTTCTAGTTGCTAGTTTGTTATGGCTGTAACATAAATAAAGTTCTAAAAATGTCTCATTTGAGGAATTGCAGAGCTGGGCATGCCATTTAGGCACAGATAAAAGCAGATGTAAAGGGCTTTCTTTGTAATGGGTCTATTTTATATTTAATAGAACTGTCATATAAACCTAGACTACCATTTAAAATGCAGTTTCTAGGCTATAAAATAAACACCATTTCTAATATTGCTGTTGGCTTTCACCTATGGGATACAGTTCATTAAAAGCTCTATAAGGCATTTACATGGGGTTACCATATGATTTACAGTCTAGGAGCCACCCCAGGCAACAAATGTGTTCCTCTTCCAGCTTAGAAAACAATTCCTCAAAAATATTAATGATACCTGCAGGATCACCCAGCCTTGTGTGACTGGCACGGACAGAGGTGCAGTGCTGGCAGAGACTGACACACCTTCTGTGGCAGGAGCTCTGCTAGGTGCAATTGCTTCCTTCAGGAAGAGTAAGCCTGAGAAACACTTTCACATTAATTTCTCTTTACAGAAGTCTCTGAGGCAAGTGTTACCACAAAAAGAAGTGTACCTGGCTCAGGCTTCTGTGGCAGGACTGCTTGTGCTGGACTGAGGGATTAGCTTGTTTTCTTGCCCAGACTGGGATTAATGACTCTCTGGAGGAACTGACTTCTCTCCTTTGGCCATAGAAATGGGCATTGGGGCAAGAGGGCTAAAATAAGGTGAAACGTCTGAACATAAGTTCTGCATTGCTGATTAAATATGAAGTTCCAAGACAGTTTATGGTCATTGCCTGACATGTTTCATCCTAGGATTGAATGCATTTTTCTTCGTGGATTACTTCTCCAAATGCCCACTTGCTTTTCAGGAGGCACTTCAAGCTTACTAGGGAAGGGGTCCTTTGTGCTGATCAGGTGTGAATCATTTTCTAACAAGATTCTACTGCCTTGAGAAATCAGACTGAGTGTACTGAATATAGAGTTTGATCTTAGCAGCTAAAATTTTCTCAGAAATCCATTCTCACTAATTATGTCTGGTTGAAGGTAGGATTTGATGATCTTGGGAGTCCTTTCCAATCTAAATGATTCTATTTTTCCATGATTCTCTGACATATTCATAGGAAAATGGTCTGATACAGACTGATCCATGTACCTTACCCAGTAATATCAGGACCTAGCCCAGCAATGCTGCTCCGTGACTGGTATGATCTGGGCTGCAGTGGGATCCATATTTGTAGGGCGGCACTCAGCCCCTTGGGCTCTCACTGTCACAGGAAGACTGGACAGGACTTGGAAGGGTAGCATGAGATGTAATGAACAGAAAATTTGTTTGGGATGTGGAGGGAGTCAGGGGTTGTCATAGTGCACAAGGACTGTCAGAGAACTGTGCACAGGCAAAGAAACTGGGAAGATATAGGAAGGTCTGAGAGTTCTGGATTGGGTAGATGTACAGAATAAAACTGAATGGTGGATGCAAGCTGTGCAGGAGAAAGAAGAGTGCCTGGAAGGAAGGAAGCAGCAGAGAAGAGGAGAAGACTTCAGCAGGTGGGATAGAACCTAAGCAAACTGAGTTTTACTATCCTAATGCCTTAGATCCCACTGGCAAAGCACATGTCTTATCTTCTGCTAACAAAAATCCACAAGGAAAATAAAAAGCAACAAGTTCTGTCTGATCCCCCTGTTAACACAAATAGAGTAAGTATACTCAGCGAAAGTAGTCTTCAAAAATCAGATACACATCAAACTACATTGGTCTCATTTAGATTTCAGGTTTTGAAATCTGAAGTAGGAACATTTCCCCAGCTGAACTTTATAAAACAACTTTTAAAAATGTTCCTGTATCAAGCAGTCATAATATAGAAAATGCTAGCAGTACAGTGGTCCAGGAAACTCCAGCTAGGGTACCCTGTGCTTGTACCTTGCAACAGGCTGCTAAATATATGGTAGTGTTTTAGCAAGAGTTTCTGAGTAAATGAGACTGGTGGGCAAGTGCATGTCCGTATGTGTGTTCATGTGCATCTCTCTGTCTTTATGCAGGTCACTAACCCCATTACCTGGCGAGCAGTTCATTGATTTATTTGAGCTGTATTTGACTGAGGGACTGTACTCCTGAGATATCAGCTTCACATGCAGTTGCTGGAAGTGTATGGCTTCTGCTGTAGCCTCTAGCACAGAGAGGCTTGAGGAGACACTGCAGGTATAGCTACAGGTGCACTGAAAAATTTTAGTCAGAGGGAACTCTGCTGAGACAGAAAGGAACAAAGAAGAAAAGAGTAAGAAAAATTTGGACTTCGTAATTTCACACTAGGCCCTGAAGATGCATAGAAAATTGTTTCCACCTCTGGGGCCTCAGTTCCCTATCTGTCCATTAGGTGCTGTCACTGAATAGGAGTGTTGCAAGAATAATCTAGTATTTGTGGGACAATAAACAATCAAGTCAATAAACATTCAAGTTAATTCACAAAGAAATTCATAGAGGGAAATTCATCATTATCTTTCCATAAGACTACTCATATGTGAAGATAAATAGTTAAAAAGCCTGTTCACTTAACCTTAGACACTTCAATCCATATGTTAGGATCCAAGTTGTTTTCAGCTCTCTTTAAAGTAGGTGATGATCTCAAGTGGCCAGACACCCTCTGGAGATATGTTTCTCCTCCAGTTACAGAGAGAGTCTATGGTGACCAGACACCTCTCTGGAGTGCCTGAAGTGGGTGGGATGAGCTCAGAATGCATCAGCAGCTCTCGAGGCTCTTCAAGCTTCAAATATCTCACAGATGTATGGGAAAAGTCTGGGCAGTGGTGCTTGATGCCAAATGAGAGGGAAGCAAAAATGGTTTCCAGGAGTGATATCTGTCTTGCCATAATTTTTAACCTTTTCTCTTGGGAAGGACTTCCAAAGTCTTCTCTTTCCAAATTATTTTTGTATTATACAGAAGTTCCTGAAAGCCCCCAGATCAATCACACCAGGCACTGAACAAACCAAGTTGTGACTAATTTTCCACCACTGATGACTGCGTATAATTCTGTATCTTTATTCTGACTAAGTATCTTCATCAAAAATGGCCTAAATTTTATCATATCAAGCACTGTGAAGGTTCAGAAAATTTACTTGTAAAGATCTTTAAAAAATGAGGCCACTTTTATTACAACTGCATATGCCAGGACCCAAAGCTTGTGCCATGGATTTGGCATATCCGTAAGTCACGTTGCAGTTAATGCACCATTAACAGCCTCACTTGAGATGTAACATAGGATTGCCTGGCAAACAGGGGAAATGGTGCAGAGACCAGGAGAGCTCACAAAACTGGAGAGAGTTGTAATGACTTCCTTATGACCCATCTCCAAACTGTGCTGAGTGGAGCTCTGGCACAGGAGAGAGTCTAATCCATAGTATGTAAATAAATAACAACGAGCAAGGCAGAGCAAAGGCAGAGATGAATGAAGTGATTCACACAGCATGGCTGTAGTTCTATGTTGTCTCCAAACTATGGAAGGCAACCCATTAGACTTTCATTTAGGTTCTCAAAATCATTTTTAGTGCCATAAATGATGAATTTTTTTTGCTTGTAAATGAAAGCCCATATTCTGGGGATGTCTTCTGAAAATAAATAGAGCCAGGAGGGATAGCACTTTCAGCAAAAAAATTAATAAGTGACTGTCACTACATGTACAAATGTAGTTTTGGACTGAAAGCAAAGTATAATTAATTTCAAATTAATAGGTCAACCTTTAATTTGATTAATAAATTTTAAAAAACCAGTTTGTACACTGAATTTTTTCTAAAACTTGCATAGAAGCCTACTTTCTATCTAGAGATTAGGAATATAATTGCCAGCAAGACAAAAGAAAAATTTATGAAAGGGTAAGGTTTTTAAGCAATTGCAAATCAAAATTGGCAATTTGTTCTCATGCATTGCATGCATTGCATGCCATATTCAAAATCTGAGCTCTTAGAAGGCCACCAGGTTGGTCAGGCACTATTCACCCCCAATGAAGCCATGATGCTCCATAGACCATTTAGAAATTTCACCTATAGTTTTTGGGCTTTATCTAGCCCTGGGTGCTGAAATGTGCCACTGTAGGGGCAGGAATCTGCGCTCCATCTCCTCCACTGAGAAGTTCACTTTGGTGACCCTCTGGCTTGTCACCCCACGTTTTCTTTGTGTAGCTGGCATGCAAATGAAAGATGGTACTAAAACAGGTGCATGAACCCAGTCCTCAGGCTTAGAAATGACCCAGTAACACACAAATAGCTGCATAGAACCACAGAAAGCAAAAACATGCATCATCCAGTAGTCCAGACCCCGAAAAACAGAGACCCCTAAAATTCCAGGAAGATATTGGATTTTGCTGCCTGGTGGCTGGACAAGGAATTAACCCAAAAAGAAAAAACTGTGAAGGTCAGCCGAGCTACAGAGCGGGCTTCTAGGTCTTCTCAGATTACAGAAAGGACTGTGTCCTTCTAGAGGGAGGGCATGCAAAATGTTCTGTCCAGGGAATTCAGCAGACAGTCTGAACAAGAAGAAGAAGAAAGCATAGCCCCCAGCTGGCATTAGGGTCCTGATGGCTGGACTGGTAAATTCAGGGTAAAAGGAAATTTTAGGCCTCCTGTCTTAGTACACTGACAAGCTCACTAGCACATTTTTTGTGTCTTTACAATCTCCATTTCCAGACTGGGTGGAAGGTAGAGAGTTTAAATTTTCACCTGGTTGTGTTGGGGTTTTTTGAGGAAGACTAAGAGAAATTAGAAAAGAAACCTAAAAAGATCCTCCTCTGTAAGCTGAGGAGTGGAGATGACTGAAAGGCTGAACTGGGAGAAAATGTCTGCTTACCAGAAATAATGAAAATGATTAAGCACTAATCTGACTTGTCTGTACAGATGGATTTCCAGCATAAGGGAAGAGTGAAATAACACATTCCCCCAAGGGGTGCTCCTGAGCAGGGAAGCATAATTCTTGCCTGAGAGTTAAGTCTCAGTATAGCTCTTTGCTGTGAAATTACTGCACTGCTGAAAATACACACACAGACACACACACATACTGACACTGGAAGAAAAGCTGTGTTGGCATTTATAAGATTGTAAGGTCAAAGTTAATTTTGTCAGATTTACTAATTGTTTTCAAACTGTGTCTTTTGTTTAAGCTTATTTAAAAGTAAACTCTGACATACTGTGATTTGATTTTAAATACTTTTTGGTATCAGTCATTCTGAATTATAAATAGCTTCATCCTTCTTCCTTCTTATCACACTTTGACATATGCAAGATAATAAGAAGGATTTTAGAAATTTTGATGCAAACCAGCCACCTCTGAATCACGTCAAGTCAATAGTCCCCAAGCGTTAATGTTCAGATCACAGAGGGAATGTGTAGTAAGGGGTTGGAGAAGGGAGAGAAACTTCTATGGATTTTGAGCCTGAAATGATTCATTATTCACTCCATTTTAAATTGTTAAAGACATTTTTTGTAAGCATTCATCCGTTTCCCGTCTGTGTAGAGTTATATGGCTGTGTGACCACAAGTGTGCACAGTTAAATGAAGATAGACAAGTCTTAGTGCAGGCTGTAAGTGGATTGCTGTCATCACTAAGGCTAAAGTAGGGGGACTAGGGGGAAGATGAGATTTCATATTAGCATTTTTCTACACTTGTAGTCCTGTGGGTATTTCTGAGTTTTGCTTTGTTCCTTGAGATAATAATGTTTTCATTCTCTAAATAAAGATTTGCTAGATTTGCTTTCCTGCAAGAAATCTCCCAGGGACTGGATGAGGGCTACCCTGTCCTTAGAAATACTGCACCAGATTAACAGAAAAGCAGTGGCACAAGAGGCAAGAGAAATCCAGACTCCCATTTGGACTTTTCCATTGTGTTTTCTCTGAAGTATCTTGGTCCCAGTTCTTCAATCATTATCGTGCAACCAAATTTTTTATACATGAGCATGGTCATTCATTTCAATGGTAATGCTCCCATCAGTAAAATAGTTCATATAACTTAAGTATTGGAAGGACTGAATCCTGTGTAAAAAGGAGGTGTTTTTCTCAAATTCTGTCTTCTTAATGTCTTCAAGTCATAATATGCCATTCTATTGCCATATCAAGCTTTTTCTTGGAGAATCAATGAATCTAAGAGACTGCAGCTTTGTTCTTGTCTATTGAAAAAAGATGTGAGGTTCCTGCAGAAATGTAGTCCTCAAGACATGCAAAATAACCCTTTTATCCCACCTCAGCCCTCAGTTTCAGCTGAAGCCCATAATTCTGGGCATCATACTTCGAAGACTACATATCCAACAACGAGAGAATCCAGAGGTGAGCAAATTGAATAATCAGAAGCCTAGAAGACGTTACTGTGGATGCAGGGCATGTGTCATGAAAGGAATTTGCTTAATCTAGAGAAAACAGAGGGAGACATGACAACAGGCTGCAAGCATTCAAGGAGATGTCACAAAGAGGAAAGACTTAACCTGATTTCCGTGTAGACAAAACAAAAAAGATGAGGCTCACTTGCAAAATGGGAGTGATAACCCTTAGTATTTTATTAATTTTCTAGTTTTAGAAATAGGATAGCGGTCAGCTTTTTTTGCCTGGAAAAGAAAGATGGAGATAGTGGAATCTTCTTCACAGAAGACCTGCAAACAAACATCTTCAGCTATGAATATTCAATCTTATGTACTGGCAAGGGGATGGTTAGAAGATCTCAGTAGATTCCATCCATCCCTATTTTCTGTTAACGTAATCAACAAAATTCACATCTACATGCTAAAGACAGGAGTCTTGTTAATGTGTGTAGAGAAAAGGCAGAAAGCATCAAAACATTGCTGTCAGACCTCAAATGGAGCTTGTTCTCTTTTGATCAGGGAAAGGCAAAGACATTACTTGAAAAGAATAAGCTCAAAACTCTAATATGACCTTCTGGGAAAATATTTTCTTCCTACTCCAGTACCCCTTGATCACTTTTCCTCCTGGCCTTTGGATTTTTATGTCAAGGTGGAGAATGGAAATGACACCCCCAAGATGGCATAAAGGCAGCTTCGTATTTCAAACACTTCTTGCCAAAATTTTTAACTAACTATTATTTGCAACAATGATGTTTATAATGATAAAATTTATAGTCTTTGCTACGTCCAAACACAAGCAGAAGACCTAAAAACAAGCAATACCCACAGCCAAGCTACACTAATTCAGCAGGAATAAAAGTTTGCAAATTTCTTTCCAAAGTGAGTGGAAATGGGATCTAATGACATTCAAGTAACCTATTCAGGTTGCTAAGGTTGAGTGGAAGATACTTTTGGTGAAAATCTGAGGCTGAGCATGTATTTAAAGATACAGAAATGAAAATATATTTTTCTTTGTTATTGCGTGAATTGGCATCTGCATAATGCTTAGGGAGGAAGAGGGCTACAAAAAACTAGGGAGAGAAACTAATGCAAAAGACTATAAAGAGATGGAGCTGTCTTGCTCCTAAGGGGAAAAAAAAGTTCAGCATGGATCCATATGGTGTGAGATTTCTCTTCTGTGACATTTTTATTAAGGTTATGTATATGACCGTTCATCTTCATTCTGCTGGTGCTAATTGCTGTCTATTGGACCCTTCGCTACTGTGTACAGAGAACACATGCCATCGCCGCGAGCGCGCTGGGCTGCTCTGCTGTCCTCAGATAGGAACCTGCTGCTGCTGCCTGACCGCAACAGCTGGGAATATTCTGCTTTTAAAAGCTTATCTTGTTGATACTTGAGTTGAGCTATTACACAGTGGAACAAGCAAACAGAATGAATGGACCCTCTGCGGGCAACTTATGGTAACAAAAAAAAAAGCTTCCATGTGCTTTTGAATGTGTCTCTTGTCTTGGATTTGACAGTGATGTTTAGCATAGATGTTTCCTGCGACAAAATTGTGATGGTATAGAGCCAGAAACAGGCTAAAAAGAAACATGCACAGAAGACATGTTCAGCACTTAAGCTTCTTTACAACTCTAAGCAACATCTAGAGACCAATCCTGCAAAGGTTTGCTCATGCGGACGGTCCCGCTGAAATGCAAGGGACGGTTTTGTTCTCTAGAATGGCTAATTTGATTAAGAGTTATTTTAGGCACAAAATTAGTGTGTAAAGAACATTTCCTCAATCTTCTGTGGGGCTTTTAAGCAATCAGTATGAGAATCAGGTTATTTATTTATCAGCATTAGGTCCATACACACACATATATATTGCATGTACAAGCAGATCAGAGCAGAGAAACACAAATATTCCCATGTTATGGACAGACCACCCAGGGAAATACAGAAATCTATTAATTTTGCTTATCACTTAGACTCCAATTTAACAAAACATCTAATAGTGTCATGAATTTTTCTGTCATGAAGAAAGTGTTACAATCATCTAATCTGACTTCCTGCATAATGTAGACTAATGTATGATTTCCCCAAGCAGTTCTGACTTGCACATCCATACATTTTAGTTCAAACTGTAAGAGTTAGCAGTGGCAATAAAAATAATTATCAGACTTAGATTCATGAATTAGTGATTCTTAAACTATTGCCTTAACACATTGCCTTTTGTGAATGGTGCTGCACTTAGCCATGCCCTGAACTACAGACCAGTCTGCCTACAGACTCCACATGACCTCTAGGCAGGAAAATCTCTCTTCTGAAGTCTTAATGGAGGTGTTGTCTGAGCAAGCACAGGCCCTGAGTGACATGTGCATTATTCTGTGCGTGGATGAACATCTGAAAATTTGGCTCTGAGATCACACTGGGCAATCTGTGAGAGCTGAACTTGACACCTCACAGCCAGAGGAGTGGTAGCTTTGGTCTTACAGTGATGGTGATTCTTGCTTTATGATCGCTGGTTTAACCCATTAACATCAGTTAAGTGGCCAGTTGTAATTGACACAGGGCATCCGTGGGTACATGGCCTTTTCCTTCTTTCTTGGTGGCCATCATGGCTAAAGGAAAAGCTATTCTCTTGCACTTCCCTACCACTTTTGCCTTCTGCAACTTTCTCATTTGTGCTTATGCAAATGTTTATATGAAAAAACTGGATGAAGCTTTGAAGTAAATCCATGTATTTCCCTGTGCTATTAATAAGGTGAGAGACTTCTTTTGAGAGACATAGACAGACTAAAAAAAAAAGATAATTTAGAGTCAATGCAAAATTAATTCCTGTTTTCTGATTTTATCACTATAATGAAAATTTGAAAATTATTTGCATTTAAAAGAAAAAATAATTTGAATGCATGTACCCACTACTTTCTGTCCCCGGCATTATTTAATCACGTTCTAGTTATTATATTTACTTCATGTTTGAAATGAAACGCCAAAGAAAGTGCTGCAAACACTTGAAAATGGAACATCCCAATTATACTGCTATTTCTTTTCTTAGCTAAAAAAAATCAGTGTAATTCAATGAAAAATTGTTAATTTTTTTTACACCTTTTCTGAAAATAACACATTTGAAACATTTATATTAATATTACTGCTATTATTTTCTAAACCTCATTAAGAGTAAGTAGCACCTCAAGAAGCTAGCCAGCAGTAACAAATATAATTTTGCATATGCACATATATATAAATATATAAAGATAGATTTTCAAAGGATACCAATGTTGCAAACAACTCCAGAAATTACTACCAGAACAAAATCAAAGAAACAAGCCCCAAACCAAATTCCCTCCCTCCCCCTAAAAACCCCAAAACAACTAGAAAAATAATGAACTGCCTGCCTGTAGTCAATAGCCTACTTTATCACTTTCTGTGCACCACTCTGGGGTCCTGGTCAAATTCTTGTGGCACATTTTGATTTTGGGGCTGTGATGCTGCCCAGCAGCATCCCATACTTTGTTTACAAAACCAGTAGTTTTGTGTGCTAACTTCATGTCTGCCCAAGAGTTGGCTGCATTTTAGATGACCAGGAAAAGTAGTTCTTGTGTTCACATTTTCCTTTAGTTGGACAAAATTGTTTGCCATTCATATAGGCCAATGCCATGCAGTCTTTTAAATTTTGTGGCTACAAACGTACCTAAAAGTTAATCTTGAGTAATATTTTGCTGTCCTTTCCTTCATCTTCTCTTTTTCTTTCTTCTCCCTATCATAATTCTGTCTTTGTTCTTATTTGAACACTTCCTGCCCCACTGGCTTCAGGCATTACAAGTGAAGTTACTACCTCTCTTTGTTCCCATGTACAAGAAAACAAAGATGTTGTCTTTACTTGGGGAAGGGAGGAGCAGACAACACATTCGCATAAGCGCCTTGCCAGCTTTGAAATATTCTGCAGAATTCTGTTAATGTTTCTCTGCCATGCATGAGGCTTGCATCAAGTGCCTTTTTCAACAGCATCACTGTAGACAACCATTTATCAGGTGTATATTGTATGGCAGTGTGGTGTTTGGAAATTCCATTTGCCATATGTTATTCATGATCCTTGCTCACAGCCTTCATTTGTCAGGGGATTTAGAACTCAGCTGTGTTTAGTTTTTGGGGCTTGAGAACAAGTTGACCCACAGGCAGACACCTAATGATATAATTTGTTCAGTGCAAAAGGTTTGACTGCCCTCTATCAACCTTTATGCAGACAACTCCTTTGAATACAGTAATGGATGACAATATCAAAAGCATAAATCTCGGCAAACTTCAAGGTTTCCTGGAAAACATGACTCTTAAACTTTAGGCACATAGACATTTGGCACGATGTCAGAAACTTTCTGGACTATTCATTTATCCAACTCTGGCCAAAAATAACCAAAGACTCTATGTGTCTGTTGATTTGTTTTGAAATCCATTCAAAACGGCAAAGAAGTTAAAAAGTAAGAGACCAGCAGTTGAGAAACAGGACTTCTGAAGTATGAAAGATCCTTTTCTGTATCTTACAACATGTGGTGCTAACAAGTCAGGTCATGTCCCTCTTACAAAATGCTTTCTGTGAACTTAGTGTGGTTAAATTAGCGAGTAGAAATGACATAGTTCAGGTTCCTTATGGGTTTAGAAGGTCGTAAGTAGAGGCCTTGCCAGAGGACCTGCTTCAGAGAAGAAGAAAATGCTGATGACTGTGGGCTCATGCCCATGGGCAGGAGAGAGTAGCCAGGGTAATGGCCTTCTTAAGCTTGGTTTGCTTCCAGGGTCACAATTTCCCTGTTTTTAAACTCTGTCCCATTCGAAACTTTATGCCTCTTCTGTGACATTCCCTGGCTTTTTCTTCTTCCTCTTTTATGTATTCCCCTTCTACTTTCCCCTGCTCTACCTCTGCTAAGGAGAGGAAGAAAATCTCATCTTCCTCTTCTCTACACAACCCTCCTTTGTCTTTCCCCTTGGCATGCATCCTCCTTTCCTAAGCAGAGTGGGATGTTAGGGAGCACCACAATGCTACACTTTCTGTTTTGTCTTGTTGCTCATGCCTCTTGCTGCCCTGCCTGGGAGGACCTGTTGCTGTGCCAATAGACATCCTCAACTCTAGAATGGAAATGTGCCCTTGATAGCACATGATGTCACTGTTGGGACTTCAACCCTTCTATCACTATTAGGTTTCATTTTAAGCTATAAGGAAAGGGGAGAAAATATTATTATTATTGTTGTTGTTATTATTTTTTTTTCTTATTATTATTGTCAACACAGTCTCTTTTAGCAACTTGAGTAGCACCAGAGACACATGAAGTTGGCTGCACTGTTCCTCACCTTTCCTGCTACATTTCCAGCATCATTTTTAACAGCTTGAGATTTTCTTCATTGAATTCTTCTTCACTCTTGCTCATGCCAGAATGCTTACATATCCCAACAGGAGTGATCAGAAAAGAAGGGCAATTGTTATAATTTATGAAAATCCTATTTGCTTTGTTACTGCTTCATGCTATTCCTCTTGTTATTGCACAGATGAAGAGTTACAGTATTTTGCATTTTGATTTTTATCTATGCAATGTCTACTAAAAAAAATAGCCCTTATTTCTGTATTTCTGTTTGGAGCCCTTGGCTGCACTGTATAATCCCTGTAATAGTGCCAATAGGAATAATAATACAACAAAACATAGAGAAGTTTTCCAAAAAACTCAGCACACAGAATGCACATGTGCTTGTAAGGGGGTTGTGATACAGGGGCTGGCAAAAAGAATTATACCTTCTGATACCATCTTCTGCAGGTGCAGATTTGAAGGTGCAATAAAGTTTCTCTCTGAAAGCCAAGCTGCCAGTGAAAAAGGAAGGAATCAAAACTACACTCTGCTCTTGGAAGGAAAATATTCTGTAGGCTGCAAGCATTACAGCATGGCTTTTAGGTACTTTAAGGAAAATCATACTTTTTTTAGTGTGGGGGTTCTACATACATGAAACTAAGGTGGTCAAGGAAGGCCAGCTGGCTGTGAAGAATAGGAAGTGGAAAAGATTTAAGGACAGGGCAGTAAATCCTGGCCTGTATGTAGCTTGGAGACTTCTGTGTCTGCCTTTGAAATATACCTTCAGTAATGCTGAAGACAATCTGTGGTGTTTCTCAGCCATAGGAGCTCCTTTTCTAACAACCAAATGAAAAATACTTATTACTACTCCCAGCAAAAGATGAATAAAAATGATCAACAAAGATTATTTCAATATTTATATAATGGCACTACACATGCATGAGAGATGTCTACTCTTACTTTTCTCCATCAGGTGCTTACTGCAGCTATACAGCTGTGTTATCAATACGTGAACACAGCCAGGCTTATGAAGGAGTGTGACATCTTCACTAAAGAAATGCTCTAAGTTTCACACTGGGCTCAGAAGCAGCAGCATCCTGCTGCCAAGCAAGAATACCTGTCTTGCTGAGTGGTCCTATCAGGTAATTCACTTTTTTACCAAAAAGTCAGATTTTCAGGTGGAAAGATAATGAAAGGCATCATTGCTGCATTTTGATGTTTGCAAGTGGGAGATGTAGGGATCCAGGATTTGGCTCATCTGAAATTGCTGAACATGTGCATAATTTGGCTCTGCTCAGAGCACAAGTTATCCCATCTTCTTCTGTGAATTATCTGGCAGGCCTTCTTCCTCCTGCCCCCACAAAACTGACAATTTTCAATAGTAAATCTCAGCTCTGAAAACTCCATCCTAATTGTGCATCCAAGCTTGACATAAATCAATTAGTTTCTTCCAGTGGACCCCTGCTGGTTTCTGCCAGCTCAGCATCCGTCTTCAAGTATTTCCTCATGCGCATTGCTCCTTCTGGTTTAACCAGTCCTTGCCCCCCTCTCTGACTAGGCAGAGTGTTAAATTGTAGCAGACATGCCCAAATTTCCTTATCACTTTTTAATTAAAATCCTTTTCCTTTCAGATTCCCTGTACAGTTTGGCAACACCTCCCTGCCCTTATTCATCTCCATCTCATCTTGAAAGCACCACTAAGGCACAGTATTACCAGGTAGTTTTATATTTATGGGGAAATCCTATTCCAGAAAACAGATTACTCAGTGGTAATTGGTTTTGGGTAAAACATTTCTGCCCCTGGCTAATCCATGTTAGGGCAAATGTGAGGTGCACTGAGACAATCCACTGCAGAGCAGTAGGTGCTAGTCCAATCTCCTGAAGAAATCTCTGGTCTCTCCCTGAGAAAAGTGGAAAACTCATTAAAATAAAAAGAACCCCTATTTATTTTTGTAAAAGTGAATGGGAAATCTTTAAAGTGAATCAAGACAAGATCTGAAAGGCTCTTGCAGTGTCTGGTTCATGAAAAATATTAGAAGTTCACATTCATGCAAGGCTTCAAACACTGAAAGCTGGTGGAGTGACAGCTGGTGGCAGAAGAGATTTTGTATACTGCCACTTATGGAGTTCAGGCCAGATTCCAGCACTGACAGTACTTTCTTTGAGGCTTGACTACTTCTCTTCAAAGGAAAACGATGGCAGCTGCCACCTGCAACTTATAAAAATTCAAAAGAGAAGAGAATCTTTTCCTGAAACAACCTTTGGGGAATCCCAAAGTGAGAGGAGTAAGCACAGTGGAAGTGGATGGATAAGATGAGAAGCATGGTCCTACTCAGCATTTCTGCTGTGGACTTATAGTCTGGCTAGAGACCTAAAAAATACTTGGCTTGGGGCCTACTCAAAATTATAAACAAATATTTACTCAGTCATGACAAGTTCATTAACTCTTCATGTACGTATCCTTATGCAGAGTACAGCCAAATCGTCAGAAGCTGTTGGCTGATTTTTAACATATATTTATACGTCAAGAAAGTGTAAACCTTTAATTTAATTCAGCTTTTTCTTAACTGATTTGGCATCTACAGACTATGGTCTGTAAATTGGCATAGGAGCACTGCAATCAATGAATCAAGAACTTCTCAGTAATGCAGGCTTTGGCTGTTCACCTTTTGGCTGATAGTTACAACTTTCAACTCAAATACTTCAGATTGCAAAGACTGCTCCTTTGGACAGAAATACAGCAAATGTGCCAGTATAATCTATAGAAATTCCCGGGAAAATATTTTAAAAGAGCCAGAACCATGCAATTTTATCACCTATTTTGGGTGAGAGTGCCTAGGAACAGACTGTTATATTGGAGCCCAATAAAAAAGTCCTCAAAAGGAAAGATTTCATAAACCAGGACCCATCTTAATGACCTGAATCTATGAAGAAGTAAGCATCGAGAAGCCTTGTTGTTAAAAGGACTCAGCACCTCACCCTGTGAAAGGATTCTCTAACAGAGGAATATTTATTTTTCTGTGTACTTACCTACGCACGAATTCAGTTGGTTGCTAGTTTTGGGTGCTGTGGAGGGGTGAATGTATTACACAAATACTCTCAACTGAGCACTACAGTCTGCTGCCATAACAAGAATCTTTAAGTTCAGTTTTTCTCCAGATTACATTTTTACATTTTGTTTCTTCAATGACGACTTCAATTATTTAGTGATAGATACTCAGTGCAAAACCAAATAAATCTTTCCATCAGAGGTTTGCTGCAGGAAGGAAGCATGGCAAGGCAAATCCTCAGGGCAGTGGCACACAGTAGTTTACTGCCACTTTTATTAAAGTAATGAACTATGTGTAACTTACATTTAATATCCTTCCAAGGACACTTTGAAGGATATTCCATGGGGTTGACTGATGTTTTCTGTATGTCTCTTTTGACACAGAGATCTGAGCTAGATTTTTTATTATTATTATTCATCTTGTTTGAATTGGCTAATTCTGCTAGAAACAGCTAGGATCAAGCTTTTTTTTTTTTCTAGAAGATGCTCTGTGTCCTGCTGTCTCTGAAGCCAACCAAGTAATAGGATATGCATAAAGGCTGCCAGAGTTTTTGGAGCAATGGCTTTAGTCACTTCAGAAATTTATTGTAAGTTCCCTCAGGAAGAAAACTTTCAGTGGGGCATACAACAGACAAAGGAGCTTTTCTGCCACAGCTCCTGTCCCTCTCTCTCTCCAGCTGGTGCACCTTGCTCCTCCTTCCCTCACTTTTTAGAGGACAGCAAATACACTTTAGAGCCCAGCTGAGTAGGATGGAGGCAGTATTGCCATGCAATTCATTGGGTACGTCACATCTCAAGGTATCAGTGGGAGTTAAAAAGGAATTTCTGAGGCTGGTGACTATAATTTATTTACCCTCCTAATAAATCTGAGACTGCAGTACACATACACGCATAAGCATTATGACCAAAAGCCCTCTGGAAGATTCCTACAGCATTTACAGCATTTAGCCAAACCCTTAAGAGAAGTTCTGTGTGGAAATGGGGAGGGTGTGTAGGTGATGTGACACATGGCTCTGATTCTTGAAAAGGACAACTCCTCCACACTGGGAGAGGAAATATAATCAGAACAAAAGTGAGTAACCATGTACATTTAATATTTTGGGCAAGGTGGATTTTTTCCTCGTGACCTTCCATGAGCCTTTGACTGCCCCTTGTCTCTTCATAATTATCCCCAAAAAAAGGCAGACACCCTGCAGCAAGGGCTCTGCCTCCTCAAGCCAGACTGAAGGGGAGAGAGACGGGAAGACGACATGCTGATACAGGAGAAGCAAAGGAAAACACAGGGAGAGAGATGTGAAACCTGATCCATCTAATAACATCAAGACAGATAGTGATTTTCCACTCTATCTAGTAGGTCAAACGATCTTATAATGCAGTGCTAGAAAGAAGATGGAAATATTTTCATTTTCTCTCAGAGTCAATATTTCCCTAGCTGGAAATTAATCACTGTAAAAGAAGTTTAAGGGGAGTTTGTCAAGGTTTATTTAGGCTTCAAAATAACTTTTTAAAACACTGGCTTTTGTTGTTGTTGCAGGTTTAGAGGTCAGAGTTTCCCTCCACAGCATTCTTCTCTTGACAAATGATCTTTTCAGCAGTCAGCCAGGTATTTTTTTATTTTAAAGTGACTTCTTGTGTGTCCTGCCATAAGGAAAACTGTGCAGACACAGTGGAAAAGGTAGAACAACCACGGTTAGCTCCATCAGTGAGTCATGAATCAAACAAGATGTCTTATCCTTCTTTTCTGATTTTTTAAAAATATAATTGCAGTGAATCCTCACCTACCAACCTGCTATCTGATTCTGAAGAAATTAGATTATAAATTCAGGTAATGCCTTAGTAGGTGACTATTGCTTAGCTATGGAAACTTTAAGTAAAATGCCTGGATGCCCAATGCAGCTGGCCATTACCCGTGGATGCTCAGGTTGTCTGTGAATTAGCTGTAAATAGCAAGATGAGCCTGAAAGACTGTATCTGAAGAAAGGGTGAGAATAACTTTTCCATCTACAAAATAGTACTAATGTGTCTTTTCACTTGACAGTCTGTCCCTTCCAGAAATTCAAGATGAAAAGATACCAAAAGCATGAGTCTTTGCCCATCAGTGATGTCTAAACTGTATTACTCAGGCAATGTTAGGGTTCTGTGATACAGCTGCTTTTAGAAGCAGCCTGGATCTGAGAATGAAGAGAATGCCTCAAGGTAGCAGCAAATAGCACACCTTTCCTTTTGTCACTTCACTTGTAAAGCTGAATTAGATTCTGTCCCATACACCAGAAACAGCCCTCAAAAATCTGAACAATTCACCAGGAGGTCTGTTGAGACCCACAGCGGGAGCAAAGCTGGCTGCACCTCCCTGTGACTTAACCACACTGGAAGGCAGGAGTCTCACTGAGGGTCTGTGACTCCAAAATGTTATTTCTTCTTATCATACATCAGAACACATCTGTAGATGCTTTCTGGCAAAGATGCCAGATGTTTTGGTTCGCTTTATCATCATGCATTGATTATTTCTTGTTTGTTCAAGGCTTGTTTATGGTTTTACATTTTGTTTCTTCAGTGACAACTTTAATTATTCAGTGATAGGTACTTGTTATTTTGCTAGACACTTTTAATGTTCTGCTGCTATACTCCAGGGGAGCTTTGCAAGTTCGTAATAATAAAAATATTAATGGTCAAATAACATTTTAACTCTATCTATTCTTGCTGCAATTTTTTGGCTCTCCTTATTTAAGGAACAGCTTCCCTTAAGAATTTACCTAAGAACTACAGATTTCGGACCATGTCTAGTACAGATTTGGTTCACTGTAAACATAAAGGTCTCTCTTTGTTCAATATACACTGGAAGATAGTAGATCTTTTCCTGGGAGGCAACTCAAGCAAATCACAATGACATCTCTTATCTGGAGCCTCAGACACAAAGTGCCTCCCAGACTGCCAGAGCCTCTCTAGACCACAGCACTCCACAACTCCATACAGGTTGATAGAAAATCTTTTTGCTACAACCGGCAGACACTGCTTTGTGCTGAGGGATTAAAGTCTAACCTGCCAAAAACCAGCTACACAAAAGATGACTGCATGTGCTTCTGTGTGTGTCTTGTTTTGTAAACACTCGTCTCTCAGTGAATTACAGGCACCAGGCAAGGAGGGCTCTCTGTCTAGAAGGTTCCAGCAGAGCAGTGCCTGTGGTGGCTGAACACACTTGGTGGGTGGAGTTCTGGGTGAGCTGTTTGCCATAAAACCCTGTTACTCTGCACCAAACGTGTTTGTGCCTCTCTGCAGTTGGGTGTGGGCAGGGAAGGGTGAAACGGGGAGCAGAGGTAGGGTTGAAATGGAGGACCAGACTGAGTCCTCTGGAAACTAGGGATCACAAGCCATGAATCATCCAGTAAATACAGAGCCAAACGTTTGGTTGAACAGAGCCCTTAACAATTAATTAATTGTTGACTTTAACTGCCTGTGCTGCAGATGTGCTATCATTTTTACAGAGCAGTCCCTCACCAATCTCTTTAAGCTGTTTACAAAGTAATTGGTAGATGCAAAAAAAGAAAAAAAGTTCTTGTATGAAAGTTGCTTCCACAAATGCACGGATGCGTAGGCGTGCACACAATGAAAATAGGAGAAAGGTTGCAGTCTGCATGATGTTTGATTTTATGAGAGTTTATGAATGTCCCTTGGAAAAGACTTTATGTCTTATTCTCCCATGCTTCCTGGATTTTGATGTTTCCCATAAAAAAGCAGAATATCCCTTCATTTACAAAATGAGTTGGATTTAACTCCATAATTTGTAAATATTTATACATATTTCCAAAGAATACATGGGCTGAACTGCATTTTTTCCTGATTACTTATATGCCTCAATATATCATCTTAGCTCCCACATCTTGTACTTGCAAAACTGAACTTTCAGATGAAAAGTCTGTACAAGATTACAACAAATTGGCTGACTGTTGCAAGTGGAGCAATCTAAGTGGCATGCAATTCAGACCTGAGCAAATGAATATGAACTTATTTTCCATTACAGTTTTTCAAGTTCGTTAGTGCAGAAGAGGTTTCTGATATTAGACCCAAGCCCTACAATACTCACGTGCTGAACATTTTACACCATATTCAGAGATTAAGTTGTCCCACTGCACTCAGCAAAACTAATTTTATGCAAAGTTCTTCAAGATTAAAGCTTGCTTGAAGCTTATGTGCAACAGGGTCTACAGAACATTTTTAGAACACATTTCTTCCATTTATAATTCCTTTGCTGTTACAGTACTGAGGCATAACTTGTTTTTTAAACTTGTAAGGTGCTTATGCAAATGAAAAATGTTACAATAAATGGCAAGAGAAAGTTGAACCACCCAAAACTCTTTGAAAGGAAGCTGAGGCAGGTGTTCAGAATCAAAGACGTCATGTACGCTCAATCCAGGATTTGCACATAAACTCGGTTACTTGAGAGGACATCTGCTTACACCACTGGGTAGCCTCACTGTAAGATCTTAAGGCACTAAATTCCTTTTTCTCTGAGACACTCTGCAAATCCTTCTGAATAGGATAGGACACGGTAATCAAAGCATGTACTGAACTGCAAAATCATTCCGCATTGACTTTTTACTATGACCCTTCTTCTGCTCCAGGTTTTTTATTTCTTTGAACTTGTATGTTTTCCCTCACTCATAATCATTAAAAGGGTATCAGTGTACATGTGCAAAGATGTGCATTTCTTCTGGATTACCAAGAAATGTGTAGAAGTTTCAGTGTTGATTATTCATCTTGAGAGGTATTCATGAGCCTGACTTAGAAGAGGCATGATTTAAAGAGTGCTCTCAACATTGGGGAAGTCAGATCATATTTGCTGGTCAGTTTGGAGACACTTAGAAATAGATTAGAAACCTGCACTTCTAATCCTTTCAGAGAACACCCATCATTACCTCCTCCTTTGTCCCCCTGGGTACACATGCACAGAGGAAGAGACATCTCATGACTCACCACACTTGCTCCTGGAGCTCTGGATTGCAGAAAAGTTCACTGATGTTTATAGGATGTTTGTGGTGACCCTCGGGATACACTCTCATAATGAATTTCAGACTGTCTACCCAAGTCTTTTGACTATCTATCCAATCTCCCTGAGTTCTTAACCTCACACTTCCTCCTCCTGCACGTCCTTCTGGGAGACACTGGATACTTGGGATGAAACATTTGAAAGCCAGTGCCTGCAACCTTGTCAGTACACCCAACACAAAACCTGACTTTGTTGTTTATTTTAGCACAAATCTCCACCCCCTTCACTTGCTCACAGGAAAGGCTTTTTCTTACAGATCATAGCCCTGCACTTAAGAGAAATCCTTCTTCCTTTCTTTTTCTGGGTCTTCTATTTCTCTCACCAAAAGAGAGAAAATATCTGTAAGAACAGTTTCAGATTCTGTTTTACTGCGATGCAAGTTAAAATACACTTTTTTCAGCTGCTTTATGCAACTCTGGAGTTAATTATTCTAACTTAAAAAAGAAATAACCCCTGAATCCTTACTTCTTCAGCAATCCAGCCTTTAGTAAGCTGACCTAATAGAAACTGGAAGCCCTAACTAACCTCTTGGCTGATTCATGATTTATCTATGCCAGGGTGAAGTGTTCCACATATTAGCTGAAGGAAATGTACTGCTAGTTTGTAATCTTGATAAATAGTTACTGAACTTATTTATTTTTAATGCTCATTTTAACCATTCATCGTTATTTTGAAGATCTTTTACAAATACTGCCTTGAAACATCCGACAAGTGACTATTTGTAAAAGGAAAGCTGCACAGATGAACCAAATTAGAAGAAACTCCCTCAAATTAAAGAGCTGATGCCAACCCACCAAAAAAAATGAACATTAATGCTGAATAAAACAGATGCACATAAAATACATAAACATTGCAGGTGGTTTGCTCTGACCATACTTAATCTTCTGTGCTTCTTTTATGAATGTCTTATGAAGGGTTAATGGACTGCTGGAACGGCAAGCCAGTGTAATTCCCCTCCAAACCCCAAAGCTAGGGGACAGAATTTGAGTGTAGGAAAAGGGAACATAGGTGACCTTGGCTTTATGGAGAATAACTCATGTGGAAATGATTAAATTATTTCTATAGCCAGAACAATATTTTTCCTTAATGGCTTGTTAATAAACATTCTTAGAGTATGTTTATCAGCATCACCTGATTTCAGGAGAGTACTTATAAGCATGAGTCATCTGTGTGATTGATTAGCAGGTTTTCTGAACCTTTTAAAATGTGTTGTCCCACAAAGCACAATTATTTTTTATGCAAAGATCACAGATTTGAATTGGCTCTACTACCCTGCTGCTTTTACAGCAAATGGCGTAATAGGGATGATGGAAAATCTGAATTATCCAGCACAATATTCAAATCTCTGTCTAAAAATCATGTTTAATCTATTTCTGGATATGAAAGATAGAGTTTCTAAGCAGAAATCAGCGGAGGGTTTCTCAAGCCATTATTTTCAGGGAACACTTTGCTACTTGATATTTAAAAGGTGGCGATAAATAACTAAATCATTCTCTTGTCATTAACTCTGCAATAATAGGGAGAGAAACTTAGACATTAAGAAGGACTTTTTTTCTCCTACACCAAGAATAATTAATTGGTAAAATGACCTCAGGGGCAAAGTTGTTGGGACAAGGCAAAAGGTCAATCAAGGAGCAATTAAATGCTGTCCTGTGGGAAAACGGTAAGTGCAGTCCCAAAAAGTGAGCTAGAAAAGGGCTGAGAGTAACTGAGGTAGAGGAGGAGAACATTCCCCTGACAGCAACATTATGTAGACTCATGATCTTTCAGGAAGAAGCCACAGAACAGGAGGTCTGTTAGGACTGAAATAAATACCGAGTTATCAGAGTTAGAGGGAATTTGGATATAAACTCCAGATGGATTTAAACCATAGGCTCATTACTCTCACCTCTCACAAACTCTGCAATAAGCCAATGCACATGAGTCCAGGACATTAGTCAGCTGTAACTGCTCATGTTAGCTTGCCATAAGCAGGTAGTTGCCTGAAGATGCTTAGTCTGTCTCAGTCCCTTCAATCTCGGTGACCTTGCCAAAGACAGCAACCATAAATCCAGAATTTTAAAGCATAGAGCAATGGCAGATGCTGTTTCTGCTGCAAGGGAGAGGCTAAGGCAAGTCAGCCTCATTTACACTGAATCTGCTTGCCCCAAGTTACATCCCTGTGCAGGGTATGGAGTACCAGAGCTATATAGACAAAGGGCATGAGGACTCTGCGGTCTGTGTCCTCAGTTGTGTGGCCATATGATGCCTGAGGGATTTTTTCTGCTTTTTCCCCTGAATATGTCGTACCCTGTTCCCTATATTCACAAGTTTTGGCATGCATACTTGTGATGCTTTAGGTGATAGTTTAGCCTGGTTTCATGGTGTTTAGGAGGCCAGTAGACTAAACACCCCTGAAGCCACGTAGAGCTAGAGACCAAACACCCTGTTTTCGTGAGCCCTCAAGGTCTCCTAGTAGGATAGATTTTGTAAACTAGAAGTTAGCCCACCCAGGCCCCTTATTGGGCCCTCCTGGTAGATATGCTAATGTGTAGAGTCTTTAATTGTATACTGGATTGGGGGGAAGGGGCTTTTGCGGCGTGTTCTACCTGGATGGCAGAAGCCATCGAACGGGATCCTATTAAAATACCGAGGTAAACAACCCCCAACCCTTTCACTGTGTCTGAGCCTTTATTTCCTAAGACCAGAAAAAAGGCATCACATATATGAGTCAGTAAATCATTTTCAGGGACCATTCCTGCAGACACAAGTCTGGTCTGTTGTCTGTCCCTGGCCATTTGCAGGGGCCTGACCCAGGTGTTACCCCTTTTCTCTCATCTTGGGTATTACTTGGAAGACATTATTTCGAAGAGCACTCCCAGCCACCCTGGAGGGGATGGTGGTGGTGAACGAAGTTCAACTCCTTGTAGGGCCCATTCCCAAGGACTGGGTGTGCACACTTATTATCTACCTGCACATGCACAGACAGAAACTCTCTAGGAGATAAGGCATTATGAATACTGGTCTGAAGGTGATATTAACCTCAACAAGAATGGGGATATTATTCCTCTCTGTGATGAAAGACGTAGAGCAAGAGAAATAACTGCCTGGAATTTGCAGGTTTGGTGCAGTTTCTTTGTTTGTTTCTTTGGTCGGTTTTGAAGGTTTTTGTTTGTTTTTTAAGGACATTGAAACACCTGCAAATCTTTCATGCTGGTAACTCTGATACAGGACTATCTTTGGGGAAAAAAAAAAAAAAAGCCAGAAACACAACATTACTTTAAAGCTGAGAGATAGCAGGATGGGCAAGAACACCATAACCAGGTACCACTTTTACCACTTTTAGGTGGACAGTAAGTCTGGCTTCCTCCAGCCTGCAAGTCTGGTTAGATCCACAAACAAATGAGCATAGCCCAGATGAGTAGAAGCACGTACACAGAAGCTGTGACTAGTCCCCTTGTGAGCAGCTAGCAGTGCCTGAGCTAGCCTGGACAGGTTAAGAGCATCTCCATTCCACTGTAGTACTGATATGCCTCAACCAAAAGCTCTGGTTTTCTTCAAACCAGTTAATACTTGTAAGAATGATTATAGGTGCACTTTGGATGAGCAGACTCCTGAAATAATGTTTATGTATCCAAATGTTAGCTTTCTCCCTGTTTCTGCCCCCATCCAAACAAAAACTGAATTCACTTAAGAGCTGGACCCTATGATCCTTCTGGGTTCCCTCCGACTCAGACAATTCTGTGATTATGTGATTCTATAAACTTACAAAGATACAAGTTCCCATCAGGCTTCTTCCTTCACATGGAAAAGGAGAAGATGACCCATGGATTCTTTAATTCAACTGCTTGCTAAGTTTTCCCCCTGAAAGTTCAGGGCAGATAGGCATCTGAGAAGGTAGATGGTTACCTACATGCTGTTAAAACCCTGCCAGGTTCTCTGTAGTGCAAGAAAGCACACAGAAGAGAGAAGAGCTTGAACCTCCTACAAGCATAATTCTACTCTTGATACCTTCCATTTTCTTTCTCCACCATTTTTCTGATGACGGACATGTCAACCCCAGGCTAGCATAATACTCCATCAAACTAACCCCCGTGACCCAGGAAACACTGCATATAAAAATGCATCTTCATATTTAAACACTTCAGTATCCATTTGTCAATAAACCTTCACAACTCTAGCTCCTATAGCCTTTTGGAATTTAAAAATATTTGAAAAAAAATAAGCACAGAGAGGAGCCAACAAACAAATGCAAACCCCCTTTATTATCTGAGGTTCATAAAAAAGCCTAAACAAGAGTCCCTGCCCCTAAACAAAAATCCAGACTCTCCCTGCCAGCACTCAATGTAGTTTCATCTATTTCCTTTTTCTAATCCTCCTTTATGCCCATTAGCTGGTCCTTTTAGTGTAACATGGTCCAGCTGCATCTGTACCACTACTATTTAACCCCTCATTGTCTGGTTCCATATGTGAGTATGTACAGCAAAGAGAAGAAAGTTAAAGACCTATGGGAAGCCTTGTATAGTCTTATCTGAATTATATTCTTTTTTAAATACCCTGAAAGTATAGACTCTTTTTATTCAATTTTTAGTATTTCTAGAAAGAAAAAACAACCAGTATATTTTGGCATAGATAAAAATCAACTTCAATCTGAATCATGAGCACAAGAATTGGGTGCTAAATTAGCCAGTGTTTACTCACAGGCTGGTGATGCTCTCAAAACCAGGGGAACTTAACCACAGATTTGGCCCCTTGAGATTATCATTAATTCAATTTGTTAGTCTCAATATGCTGCTTACTCACTTTAAAATTTCTTCCCTTCTTTCTCTTAGCACAGATTTACCAAGTAGAAAATAAGCATTCATTAGAACATACTTAGAATTTAGATCTCTTCTGAGGATTCACTAGACAATTTAGACTCTTTCCTCGGAGGAACCATTTGAAGGATTCTTTGAAGCAACCTAGGATTTAACAACTTCTAATTGTCCAAATTAACAGTGAAGCAAACATTTCATGCGTGGCTATAAAGCATTGACCTTTTCTCACATCATTCTTGCTTTATTCTGAGGATTTTATTAGTAACTCAGAGACTACAGCAAACACGTTTGATAATTAGTAATTGATTAACATATAAATTGACTAATTAGATGAGGTGAGATACAAGGATTCCTGGGGTATGCTAGTTATGTGATTTGGAAATCTTTACCACCAAGTCATACCACACCTGAAAGTGATTAATTTTTGAGCGCAGTGTTCATGTTATCCCAAATTAGGGAGCAAATTTACTGAGTCTTATTATCTCAGATTTTACCATGATTTTTGTTTTTTGACAGCGCTAGGATTCCATAGTGCAGATTGAGAAACCTCGAACAAATCCAGAAATTCAGTCCTAGCCCCAGAGGTGGTAGCTTTTGCTCCTCATTCAATAAAGATTCACTCATTTGCTTAACGTGTGGGCTATGAAGGGTCCTTTTTGGCCACCACAACACTCCTAACTTGCAGGGTAAATCCAGGTATGAATATAAGTAGATATGATAGCCAGATAATGATAGCCAGAGCTACTGGCTGCTCTGAGCTCTTACCAAGGATTGCTGTTCGGTGATTTGCACATTTTTAACCATCAGGGCACCTAAAGACAGGTGATATTTTCATGAGACTCCAGTATTGCTCTAAGCAATGTAATATGAATCTTCCTGAGCTATTCTGAAAGGTAGTCAATGCCAGAATATTTTTTATGTATAGGTCATGACTTCATGATCTTTTAGGCATGTAAGTGTGATTATATTCTTCTGCATTATTTTTCCCTCTCTGCACTTCATATAAACAGGCAAGATTTGATCATCCTAACATGCACAAAAGTGAAAATTCCATGCACAAAATGCTCCCATATGTAAAATACAAAGAATTTAAGAAAGAAAGATATTTCTTACATATCTAAATTATATTTATCAGCATTTTTATTTGTAAGATAAATGTTATGTCTGTTATGTTTATCTTGTGTTCTAGATAACTAAGGAGTTATTCTAAAACTTTTAAATAAACTGAATTTAATCCCAATGAAAAAGTCACACTTTGAGTCAGATGTGATGTAAACTTTGAAATAACAGTGTTTCATTATGAGGTATTGTTTATGTTTTGTAGAGTTCATAGGATCTTTGTCAAAGTAAAAATCATGAAAGCTCATTTCTGAAAGCATTGATGTGTATTGTATTTATTTAAAACTATGCTTTTAGTTGCTTTCCACTGCTCTTTTCATTAAAAAGGATATCATATTCTGATTTGAACAGCAAAAATATCACATTGCCTGAAAGGAAGGATCTGGCTTCCCATTTGTAATGAGTAGGACAAAGTTTGTTGCAAACATACTTGTGCAGAGATTTAATCAGCTCTTTTTTAGTAAGTTATGAAGAAAGAAATTCTCATCAAAGCTGAGATACAATATTAGAGAGTGATCTACTCACTCACAGCTGTCTTTTAAGCCACATTTTCTGTTCATGAACTACTGTTCCACTGATATAGAATGACTTGATGTGGACTACCTTTTTTTCTTGCCTTTCCTGATTTGTTCTGCATTAGAAGGGAAGTGGAGAGAGTGGGAGTCAGTGTAAAGCATCCTGAAGCACTTGAGGTCACCGTACTGCCACTGCCCATATGTTAATAAGAACTCAGTATATAAGGCAGGACTGTAACAGAACTAATGTTTGCCTGAGTTCCTGAAACAACTGTCTTCTTAGACAAACCTCAGTGTTAATCTACAGAGGCAGAGATGCCCAAAGGGTTATGTACTCTGAATGACTGAGAGGAATTTCTGAAAAGTAAAACTTGAAAATAAGTGGTCTGGAGGTTCCTGTAAGCAAAATGGTATTACATGCTATGCTGAATTGTGTACCAGGATTTGGCAAAAAAAATTCCATAAGATCAGTGTATTTTAAGCACTTTTTGCTTTGCTCCTTGATTTGTTTGGTTTTGTCCTAGGAGCAGGAAGCTAACCACCAAGCAGTGGTATCTTCACTTCTGTGCTAAGAAATGCCCCAATAAGGAGCACAGAAACAAAAAATAGTTCTGAAGATTTAAAAAAATAGGTGAAATCACTTTAGATACTTAGAGAAGGTTTTGGTCAACTGGGACTTGGCTGGTGTAATTCATCCTCCTCAAGAAAAACTATTTGTTTGTTATACTCCCTCTAACTACCATTTCCAAGAAAATGCAAATAAAAAGAGGCAACAGCATCCTCAAAGGGAGGACTATTACAGATTTTTGGCACTAATCTTCTTCCAGATTGCATCTATTTTTTAAGCATTTTCAAGGTCCAAGAGTATGGGGACTCCCAGATCCCACATTAGTTCAAAGAGTTAAAACGTTCAGCGAGCTAAACTCCTTGCTTTGGCATGTCTATCAAAGGCTTTGAGCCTTTAATGTAATTGAAAACAATTGTCCCAGTGGGGAGGTCTAACACTCTGACCAGTTGCAGTTAAATACTTGAACTGCCTGAGAAAAATAGAGGGGTTATAAGAATTCAAGGGTAAACTCCATGACACGGCTGTGGTGATAATAATGTTCCAGAATTTATATTTATTAATATTGCCTTCTTTTGGTCAGACTCCCACAGGAAATCCTGAGGACTACATGTCTCTGGCATGTTTTATCTTAGATAGTCCCATCCTTATGGTATTGCGTGCTGATAGCAGGACAGAAGAGTACCTTTGAAAATCTCTGGTCTTTATAGAAGCTGCGGATGACAACAAACAGGACCTTCAACACTCTGGGAAGACAATCCATCTACTTTCCGTAGTTATCATTGAAATGTCTTTCAGACATAGGTCATAACTGGAAACCTATAAAGGATGTCTGTGTATTAGGCACTTCCCACAAAGCCTGGTCCCTAGCGATTAAAATTTATCACATTGTTCTTCTGGTTACAAATGCTGCTGATATGTGTCATTAGTGCAGAGCACTGCTCATAATATTTTGACTTTACTCCAAACATTTTTTTAAATTCAGAGTTTCCCACTCCTGAAGTTTTTAAAGACACACATTACTTTAACATATTTAAACCTGTTTTAAAAGTTTTTAACTATCTTATTTTCCAGTTGAATGTACACTTACACAAAATGACTTGATGAGAAGCTCCACATTCCCCACTCTGGTACCTGTGATGTCGCATAGAGCAGTTTTTGTGCATAAAATCATAAAGCCTTATCAGTATATAGGGCAGTGCATATATATTCCATCTTCTTAAAAGCCCTGTCCTGACTATGGCATTCCATAGTGGTGTTCTCTTTGAAAGGTTTTCTGGTTTGTGTACCTAAAATTTTTGTACAATTTTTAAATTTGCGTGTTTACTGAAGAAGAAACACAGCATAATTATTGTCTGGATCTACCCTTCTTGCTAGAGGGAAGTTATTTGATGTAAGCTTTACTAGATCTCTAGATGTGGGCAACAAAGTCCATTTTTTTCCCAGTTCTTCTAAAAAAAGTTTACAACATCACACCACATACTGCTTTTCTATGAATCGTAGCGTCATAGAATAGTTTGGGTTGGATGGGACCTTAAAGATTATCCAGTTCCAACCCTCCTGCCATGGACAGGGACACCTTCCACCAGACTAGGTTGCTCAAAGCTCTGTCCAGCCTGGCCTTCAACACCTCTGGGGATGCATGTGAGTGTCTCTGCCTATGCCCTCAGCTGCTGAACCCCTTGATCAACTGTAACAAACATCACACACACACAAATTCACTTTTCATAGAAATAGTCGATTGGGTTGAGAAAACGAATTGTATTATGCTGTTTCTGAGGAGGAGGCTGATGCCTGACCTTATTTGTATGGGACATTGAAGAACCCACTTCATGGCACAAATCTTCCTGCTCTGAGTCGTTCCTGGGACAACTGACACCTTCTGCCTGGGACCTTGTCCCACAAGACACTCTGTAGGGACTAGCTGAGTCTGGCAATGAAAAGACAGAGGACAAAATAAGAAACAGCACTGGAAGGTAACATTCAGTTCAAGAAGAATCAGTTTGCAGGCATGAACAAAGAAATGTTACATGCATTAATATCTGATATAGAAGCCAAGTTTAAATAGTCATATTTTGCATGCCACCCTCACAATCTTATTCTGAGAAGCACTATAGTCAGTTTATTCCTTAGAAACCCGCCTTCTTTGCTTGTCACTCATCTTCTCATATCTGCTGTTTGCTGTCTTATCCATTTTTTATGTTTCTCCTCCCTTTGACCAAAAGAAGTCACAGTTCCCATCAGAAAGACATTTTGTTTTCTGCAAGCCAGGGAGTATTGCACTGAAAAAACCCCAAACAACTGAAAATTACAAAGATCCCTGCCCCATCTCTTTGATTCTTCTCGCTAAACGATATATTTGAGAAATACAGGAAAAATGAAAAATGAGAGATAGAAGGTGAACACTTAAGCTGTGATTTCAGTTATCTGTGCAGAGAGAAAAGTGGTTCTTCTTGCATCTTTGGATTTCACAGTATCTTAAAATAAACAAGCAATAAAAGTCCCTTCAACTATGCTCAGGAAATCAAAATATTCCCTCTCCTTGTTCCCAGATAGCACCACAACAGTTTCTGTAAAACTAGTAACATGAAAAAAATTTTGCTGATGTGTGAATGGGCTGAAGCCTGATGCAAACAGTATTAAAGTCTCTCTGCCGGGCCTGCCAATGCCTGCAGTAGGCTTTGGATCAGGCTGCATGGGATACTTGAAAGCACCCCAAAGGAAATTATTTTCCCCTGTTATGCCCTCCTTGCAGTCATTCCCACAGAGAGCACAGCTCACTATTTTCACAGAAGCCCTGGAAACAGCATGTATAGTATTAGAAAGCCAGATGATAGAGGGCGCTGGTTTTTGTCCTTTGATACATTTCCAGTAGAAATGTGTTGATTTTCTTCCCCTAAATGTTTTTTGATCAGTAAATTTGTGGGCCTTTACAGGGACAAGCATCCCTTCTCCCTTAACACTAAAGGTGCTCCAGCATGATGGCCGCACTGAGCTCTGTTGAGAAGCAGGGTGGATGGTGCCTGAAGGACAAAGGCTGCATGATGGCAGGGCCAGGAGATCCAAATTTCAACTCCACCCAGAAAATCTGAGGACTCCCAGTGACTCAGACTGGAACAGAACTGCTTCACAGAGAGAGGAAAAGAAGGTAGATATAAAGAAGAGAGGGTAACTCAGATCCAGGCTGGGTTGCATGAGGCCCCCCAGCATATGAATACATGAATTCCACTAGCCTTGTGATGTTTTGAAAAGTAAACTATGGAAGAAAGACCAGAAACTTCAAAGAAATTCCTGATTTAGAAATTGTCTGATGTAAAAGGTGTTAGCATAGAGGAGGGTAGAGAAATAGCCTGTTCTCAAAGGCACTCTACAAGAGGTCAAATGTTGGTCTGGCTCATATGGCCACTTTTTCCAGTTGTACAGTATATTGTGTAAACTAAATATAATGTAAAGATGCAAAAGCTTCCAGAAATGTCATCTTACAGACATTTGCTTGGATGCAATCCATGATTATGTGAAAACATTTACTTTGAGATCTAAAAGCCATGGGTTACGTGGGTGTTCTGTACATTTTGCATTGGAACTTATACTATAGAGCCAGAAAAGACTGAGAGACTTAATTTGAAATTACTTGTGTTAGTATACTGGCCTGTGCTGTACCCAAATGTAAATGTGGCTGAGCATATGTGACGGAGAAAAAGGATAGTTCATGACATATTGGAAAGACCCGCCAGAAAACTTTACAAGTGGCTGGGACCTCAGTCAAATCTCTGCTACCAATCTCATGCTTGCTATTGCTCCAAAAAACAGGTTACTAGAAAATCTCTAGCCCAAAATAGAGATAATTTTTTCAAAAAGGATGACACTTATTATCTGAATTTTGTACTGAGTTCACCAGTATGTTCTCACATGACAGGGCATGCATGACATTAGGCTCAGGCATGGTCATGCCCTTCAAGGGACAGAGGCTAGGAAATGGCCTTTTAGAGAACAAAAATGAATATCAGTTATTGTATTAAATCATTGTCTTGCAACTTCTGCAACAAGCACCAAAACAATATGCAAACTTCCTGTTTCTCAGTGTTAAGCATATGATTGTGATGGGCTGGATCAAGCAGCTGTGTTGCCGGGGCAGCACATTGCAGGGAGTGATGTACATTTGTATCAGGACTCAGTGACTCATCTTGTTCTGCTCTTGAGACTATTGAATTTCTCACTTATGAAAGTACCTCAGTATCCCTTTATTGTTTATCGTTTTCTTTATACTTATTTAAAAAGTGAAGGATCTCTGCTGCCCATGGAGTCAATAGAGATGCCCTAGAGCTTACTCGTACTAATTCTAGAACTGTAAGCTGTGCAGCAGCATCTTCTAAGGCTCTAAAGAGATCATACCATTGGAGTTGAACATATTCTTCATGGACCTCACCTGGTGTGATTACTGTACAGCACCTGTACTGCTGTGGGTAATGTTGCAGTTCTCCTGTAGCCAGCTGGAGAGTCCACAGCACCTGGTGTAAAAAGGTGCTCTGAAAAGTCCTCAGTAGTCTTCAGCAATGGCCAAAAGCATGTCCTTGGCTATTGCAGTGGGCTTGGACCTCAGATGCTCTTAACCCAAGACAGATCATCTGAGAAGCGTCCTCCAACGACTGAGATTAAAACAAGTTTGAAGCCATTTTGCATCTGTCTGTCATCTGGAATGAATGCCAGAGGTACAGGGAAAAGAGAGGTTAATTTCCAGCAAAATGTAGAGAGCGTTACGTTCTCAGCCTGGAAACAGCTGGCTTGCCATGAAGTCACAGTATGCAGCTCTGGCATGGGGAAAGTTAGACTTAGAGCTCTGGTAGTTTTTTTGAAAGACTTAAAAAACTCTACAAGAATTCAAAAAACACAATTCCCAGAACACAGATTTTAAGAGTGAAATGAGTTCAAACGTAATTCTTTAAATTTGAAAACAATGAAAAAAAATGGGAAGATCAAATTAGTTAATGCCCATAAAATATCCAGAAATCTCATTTGGATTAGGATTTGGAACTCTTACTGCTGTGTCAGTGCAGCTGTGTATGGGATAACCTGCTACACAGATTGAACCCAGGGGCTGGATCTTGGCTGTTTGCTATCTGCATGCCACAAAATTTTAGCAGGATTCAGACTCTTTCAGAAGTCTGGACACAAAGCAGGTTCAAAAACGGCACTATCAATATCCTGATAATTAAAACATGTTAAAGTTCACATTTCATCTGCTCATAGCAATAATAATTTAAGAATATCAGGAATAAGTTCTGTCTCTCTTCTAGCCAAAAGATTCCTCCCATTTCTGTTAGTGGATGGGGATTCACATAAGGAACTTCAATTTAAGAAAGCCACACATGGCTTGGCCCTTACATTTATATTAGACATTATACTGTTTTATATAATGCTTTTTCTTACTACTGTTTATGCCAAAACAAGAATCAGACAATTATGAACTGAAAATTATGCACGTTGTTTCTTTCAACATCAGAAAACCATATTTTGCAAACCAAAACCTAAGCAGCCTAAGAAATATAAAATCAGTGAGCCAATACCTTTCCTGATGTCACAGCCTGAATTTAGTTTAGAGATATAAATTTAGCCAAAAAGCTTTTCTTAAGCTGATAAATATCCCTGATTTCTCTCTCAAACTGATAAATTTCTCTCTGATAAACCTCAAGCTGATATACCTGGAGTACTGCATACAGTTCTGATGTCCTCAGCATAAGAAGGTCACGGAACTGGTGGAGCAAGTCCATAGAAGGGACACAAAGTTGGTGAAAGGACTGGAGCACCTCCTCTACAAAGACAGGCTGAGAAAGTTGGGGCTGTTCAGCCTGAAGGACAAAAGGCTGCCTGGAAACCTGATAGCAACCTTCCAGTATCTGAAAGGTCCTGCAGGGAAGCTGAAGAGGGACTCTTCATCAGGAGCTGCAGTGATGGGACAAGGACTAATGGAAACAAATTGAAAGAGGGAAAATTTAGGTCAGGTATTAGGAAGAAATTCTTTATATGAGGGTATTGAGACACTGGAACAGGGTGTCCTGGGAGGTTGTGGATGCTCCAACCCTGGCAGTGTTCAAAGCCAGGTTGGATAAAGCCTTGAGCAAATTGGTCTAGCAGTCTAGTGTCCCTGCCCATGATAGGGGTGGTTGGGCCTAGATGATCTTTAAGGTCCCTTATAACCCTTAACATTCTGTGATTCTATGATTCTATAAAATAAATGAAATAGCACTGAAATAGTTGTCATGTTGCTTGCCAATAATTCCTATTAATTTCCTATTTTTCCCTTAAAAAAAAAGTCACAGCACCACAGAACTCATCAAAGGCTTCCCTGCACTTAGTAGCAGTGCCTGTACTGTATTACAGATATCTGTTTGTGGAGAAGGTGAGAATTAACTCAAAGCCCAAAGTCATTGCTTAAATGCATTAACCACTTAGCTTTGTAACACACTGAGGCAAACATTGTTTACTTCATGTCCTTGGAAATGGGTCCTGGATTTCCACTGGAAGCTGTGTGAAAATTGAATCATAACTGTGAAAACTGGCAGCAAAAGTGTGCCCTTTCATTTAGTGAATATATTTGTGACAGGGAAGGAAGAATAAAACAGGGTCAAGCTGCCTCAAGTGAATGTTTTGAACTTCCATATACTCAGGCAGATATGGATTTGGGTTTTAACAGAGCAGGCTAAAACCAAGGTCTTTATTTTATGTTCACTTAAACATTTGGAGCCAACATTACCTGAGGTCACAGCTGAAAATAAAACAGAAAGTCCTGTTCTGCTCTTTCATGTCCCAAGAATATCTCCACCTTTTGTTCCAAAGAAGCAATAGAAAACTAATAAAAAATTATTTTTTAATCAAGTAGCAGGGACAGGACAAATCAAGACTAATGGTTTCTGTGGTAGTTCTGTCTTATTTTGGTTTGGTGTATATGCAGTTAGAACCCCTGTTACACCAACCTGAAATCTCCTGATACCACAATGCCTTCTATGATTCTATGTCTGCTTCTCAAAAATTATATTTCTGTGGAGGAAGTTCTACTTAGAGCAGAAAAGAAATTAGCTCTAGAGATTAAGAAATTCATTAATACATGAAAGGCTCACTCACTCTCTGCAAGGAAAGTCAGAAACAGAACTAAACTTTTGTCATTTGGACTGACACTAGCAGCACTACTGAAGGACATGAATTTCAGAGGAAATGTCTAGTCAGTACCACTGGTAGAAACATAGGAAAAAGCAAGGGGAACTGGCTGTAGTTAAAGCCTTGATTAGTTGAGTTCTTTTAGTTTCAGTTTTCCAAAATCATGACCACACTTGGTTTTGAAATTGCATCTGGATCTCAGTTCTGTGTAATTTTGTTGCTTCTTAATGGTGCCAAGCATCTGTTTTCACTACCTGTATTGTAAAGTTTGGCATCGTTATCAAAAGCCCAGTTCTAGAGGTAGCTTGTAATAAAAACAGCTTACATTAATGCTAACCAAATGACAAAGATTAATTTGTAAGTCAAACGTATTTTTGACTCAGAGGTCTCAAAGCATATTAGGCAATGCCATCTAGTTATCACAGCTGATAATTCCCTACAAAATACAGCAACACTAATCACCACTAGTGATTCCAAGATGGATTTTCTTCCTAACTTAAGTGCAAAGCAGAGAAATGACTCTTCCTTTTGCAGTTTATAATTTTAAATCCTATTAAATAGGCACTTTTATGTTTATTTTACAGTTATATATAAACAGTACCATTTTGTGCTTTTAATGATCTCTTTGCAGCGTCTACATTTTCATGCATTTTACAATTACAAGCTTTCTTTCTTGGCATTTCCATCTGCTTCTAGACATACGCTTCTATAACCAATGCTAATAAATTTTTCATCTTCCATTGACAACGCGGAGAGGTACTGAATTTCTTTGAAGAGGGCCTATGAACCAAGACCTATTAACTCCTTCTCTTTCTTTATTTTAAGAGGTCAATCTTGCAGTCTGCCTTGACCATCTGCCTGACATTTAGGTCCACATCTAAAATCTGTGCAAAAACGCTGTATTCCTGTTGATCCCAGGGCAGTCCCACTCATGTACATACTGGCTGATGAATGCCAATGTTCCCCTTCTGTGGTGGCAAAGTTACTCTATAGAAACAAAACCCCTCTTGGCTTCTTTCTTAGTTAGGGATCTAAACTTATAGTTTATTGCAGGCCACTCTGATAGGAGAGGTCTCTGAAAGAATCTAGCAACAGCTGGACAGAAGGCCAAGACAAACCCTTGATCATACATACTGACTAATTGCTTTCTCATTCCTTCATTTTGGTTTTAAACTGTCCCAGAGATCTTTCTCCTGGGCTGTGCCCTGGTACATTTTGTGAGCTCTTCACTCCAGGGACCACTCCCAAACGCCTGGGGTTATACCATGCCTGCACTCCCTTTCATGCTCTAAAGCACCAGTTAGGTGTCCGTGACAGTATTTTGGACACTTGAAAAGAAAAAGCATATACAAAAGGACATTTGTATTTTAGGGCCATAGAGGATCCACAGAACTGTTGTGTCCATCACTCCACAATAAGCAAGCCCTGAGCAGGGCAGACACAAATCTGCACATAATACTTGGATTCCTGACCCTCTTTTACTTATCAACAAAGATATGGCCTACAAACTACACAATTCAGTGCCGAAGCTCTCACCTTGGATATTTGCAGCATTAAGAACTAACACTTTTTCTGTTCCTTTTTTTGCCCTTTCATTATCTTTTCCAAATAGCAATGTTCCCTATCTATCTACTTAGACTTATACACTTCTACTCCAAACCCTTGATTTCCATTACTCTGATGGATCATGTTTTTCTCAACTCTTTCCTGAGCTTCTGTCTTATCAGGTTTCAGCACAGGTCACTAGTCTCTAATGAATTTTATAGGTAATCTGGAGAATGTTTCTAATATGTTACAATGATTCTGATAAGCTCTTTATTCATTATCCATCCTAGAGCGTGACTCTCTGGGCATGTAACCACTTCTCAAGGCTGTTAGGCTGTTTAATGCTCACATATTTCTTAAAGGTCAATAAGATCACACTGGCTAGCTTGTAAAAATGTAACATAATTGCACCCATTGCTAAAACCTGATGCAATGTTGATTTTAGTCAATAGAAAGATGGAAACTGCCAGTCCTTTTTCAGTGAAGGTATTCTGACAAAAATCATGAGTGAACGGAGCTTCACATAAAATAGTGACTGCTCTCTGTTCCAAGAGCTTTTCTCTTTCTTGTGGTAAATGCTGCACAAAATGGACTGAAACAATCAAACAATGCAAATGATAATAGGTGATCTTTCCCTATGTATTTTTTTTCAGAACAAGCTACATGGAGGTGGAGCAGTGCCACTTATTTGTGATCCTATTCAAGAAGTTCTCTCTCTGTGACTTCTTTTGTAATACGTTCTGAAGCTTGAAGGTGTGAATTGGGGGAAAAATACAGTCAGTAACAGAGAGACTCTAGCTGATCTTGGTTGGGAAAGGAAAAGTTTTTCAGACTTTGTTCTAGTGAGACATCTAGCTGCCCTTGCATGCTAGTATCAGCATAAAGCTGAAAGAAAATGGTTGCAATACAAAGCTGAAAGTTTCAGATGCAGTTAGGAAAAAATGTATTTGTGTCCATCAGTAAGAGTAAGTTGAACAATCACATCCCTGCTGAGGTCCCTTTAAGCCTAATACTTGCCTAAATTCAAACATGAAGGTTCCAGCAAAAATAATCAGATTATTCTCACCCTAAGAGTTAAGTGCTTTTCTGGAGTAAGATCTGTGTAAGAGAAAAAGGGCCAAGTCTACCCAGCTGCAATCCCAGTGAGCTCACGCCAGGTTTGAATCTACTCCAGGAAAGATAAATGGCTGCGTATCCATAATTTACAGGACTATAAATATCAAGAACGCTGCTGATGTCAGACTGGAGTGCACAGTCCTCCATCAGGTGACATTTCCGTTGGCTATGAGATGAGTGCCTTTTAGAAAAGCTGACTGAGCTGCCACAGCTTATTTTAAAAATTTCTCCTTAAAACCCTCTATGTCCCAGTTACTGTGTTTTCCCATTGGTGGTTTTTAGCTCGTTTTAGCAGCACTTTTTTATGACATGATGTGACTGTAACAGCTTTAGCATTTGAAAGATTATATGCTGTCTGTCATGTTACTCACATGGATGTTAGCACTTGCCCTTTACTGAGATTGCTGAGGGGTAAATTGTGCCCTGACCCATTCAGTTTTTGGGCTCACAACAGAAGTGTGGCACCTGGAGGGGGAGACGGATAGAAGAGGTGTCTATTCTGAGTTAATTCATGGACTGTAGTCACTAAATCTTAATTAGTTAATGACTATTTAGGTTCCAGTTCTTGGCATGTTCAAGCTGTGCCTCCAAAAGGGAACGGAAGAGGTCAAAAACTTAGATATTACTTCTTCATTATAACGATGAAGTTTTAAAAAGTCCAGGGCTTTTATTCTGAAATTTATTATGCATTCTTTATTTTGGCAGGTCTGAGATAAACCAGCAAACATATTAATGAAGACAAGAACTGTCCTGAGGAAATACCTCCTATTAGTTAATAAGCAGACACAGTGGCCTGGATTAGGAAGAAACATGACAACATTGTTGAAAATGAAGACATGTATCCTAAGTGAAGCCAATGGGTTCACAGAAGCCAGGGCTGTGTAACCTGCTGCTGCACATCAGGGTTCCAGGAGAGGAAATGAGCATTACACATGGTGAGAGCAATGATACACCAGGGTGAGATAAATTTACTGCTTAACTGCACTTCATCTTAGAAATTTTAAAGTAGCATTTCTGTGCTGGGAGAGATTCCGGAAGAACGACTGTCCAGTGCAATGTGCCTTCCAAATGGAAAGATGATTGTCAGCTCTCTGGTTCGTTAGTTTTTATCTTCACTGATAAATGAACATTAAGCGGTCAGTTGTTGACAAAAGCCCTCTTTTTAATTGGATATGTGAACTGGACCTTACATAACCTGGCAACATACTATCATCCCTGGACCTTGTCACTCAGATAAAACCATCTTGGCTGCTACAGAAATGCAAGTGTTCAGTGTCGACATTTCTGCTGTTTGGAGGAGAAGATCCCAGACATATATACTCTAATATAAAACCAGAAAATCTTCCAAAGTTTTGGTTCAGTAGAAATTTGCCCAAAATAGGCAATAACCAAGGGAACCACATTTGAAGCCAGCCAGAGAAAGTTGCATAGCTTGCACGTTGTTCATAGGTCTGGAGGCAGATATGACCAAGCATACTGAGAGATGCTTTCAAGAGATTACGGGGAGACCAAGGAGCCCCTTATTCAGGAGTTCTGCTGTCACTCTATCTCTCCATAGGCCTCCTGGGGAAAAGAAGTTCAAGATGTCACTAAAGAGACTGTGCCCATATCTGCCAAAGCTTTCTTAGCTCGTGGTGGGTCCACTAGCAGAAAGAACTTGCTGGCAAGTTTTTTGAATAGAGTTCCAGGATATATTCTAAGAGAATTTCAATGGCTGTGAAAGCTAGAGTTCATGAACTGCATATTTTTCCTTCTTTTTTTTTGTTTTGTCTTCTGGATTTCTTTTTAGCTGTTGATTTATCTCTAGCTGGGAAATCTCCCAGTCTTTTGAAATATTTGAATTTTTGTTTTGGAATTGCTGCAGGTCTGGATGAGGGTCAGTCAAATACCCCATCACAACAGATAACACTGCAGACACTCCTCCTTCAGCCCCAGAACAGCTGTTCCCTACAGAGATGACAGTTCCAGCCTAGTCCCAAATCCTGGCCATCACCCCACTGCTACCATGCTCAATCCTACACATGGGACAGCAAACAGTCCAGGGCCCTCTCCTCACCCAGAACTACTTAGGACAGCCAAAACAAGATGAGTAGCTTCACATGTGTTATTATTTAGCTCATTTCATGGCAAGTGCTCCCACAGGATGAGCCACTAGAACACCTGAAAGAAACCTGCCTACCTACCAGCAGAAGAATGGTGATGAGCAGCTGGGGAACAGCAAGGACAGATCCCATCTGCCTTAACATAGCTGGAACTGGAAAGGACCTATGACCACACTCAAAACATCCCCCCATTTGAAACAATCCTAAAAATTCACTACAGAGAGAAAGGTCAGCCTGTCCCTCACAACATGCTGCTGCCTTCTCATGCCTCATCTTTGGAGCTCTGTGGTCCTCTCTCTGTAAGATACACTTCACAAGTTAGGAAGTACTGAAATAGGACCAGTTTTATGATTTATGTTAGTAGTCCATGGAGCTCTGAAAAGACGGCAAAAGACAAATAACCACAACTGGCTTGTCAAGAGTGGTCTCCTGGTGTTTGTTGTGTAATCCCACTGCTTGATGCAGTTCCAGGAGGCAAAATCATCATAACCAAAAGAGAGTTCAAAGAAGAGAGACTGATAATAAGCCTGGTCTTAATTTGATAGCTGCATTGCTTAATTCCTAATTTATTTTGATGTTAGTTTTAATGACCCAGACTGAGTGATAATCTGGGGCTTCTTTGCTGGGTGTTGATGGATTTAAGTTTTTGAGGTTTTCTTTTTGTTCTTTTCATCTATTTCATTATGTTTCAGTTTGTTTAACTAACATAATAAAGTTATTAATAAAGTTAAATCATTTCTGTCATTGAACAAAACTGTTCAGAACCTTTAAAGAACTGAGCAGAGATCATCCAGCCAACTTAAAAGCCTGTATTTAAATCTTACTTCGTAAACTCATTTAAATCACATGTTCTTACATGTTCTGTCACTTGAAAGTTGTTTCCTTTGAAACTTTCCTCTTTATGCTTTCATACAGGAAATACGATAAACTTGTTTATTTCATTTGTCAGTTTTGTGTTTCTGAATTTCTTCATCAAATCTGTTATCTTCCTTAAGTATTCAATCCTTGCCCAAGTTATGTGCAGAGAGGGGAATGGTTTTACTGCTGTATTTTCAGTACTGGAAAGACAAGCAAAGAGCAAGCAGAGGTGCTGACTTCTGAGAACTATAGGAAAAAGAAGACATTAAATGGGCATTTTTTTGGAAGTAATCTTGCAGGATGAGAAAGCCAAATATTTTTAGGATCATGGAATAAATTCATGTTGGAAAAGTCCTCTAGAGGTCAAATGGTTCAACTTTTCCAGTCTAATGATGCATCACAGTGAAATACTTGCTGATCACTTTACTCATTTTCCTGGCCTTGTATGGTCTTACTTAACTCTACCTTCTATTGCTTTTTACTTTGAACTGGCTTTATCAAGTCATTAGCATTTGCATAACAGGAGTACATTTTATTTATTAGTGAACCGGGAAGAGCTAATTAGAAACAAACAATCTGTAGGCTGGAGATCTGCTGAAATCAGCAATAAATGAAATTTTTGAAAATATGATTGTGAAGAGGACCCTGACATATGTGGAAGCCTCTTTCTTTCCTTGAGTAGTGTGGAGTTTTTCAAATTCTTCAGCTTTCACAAAGGGGAAGAGGGTGATAGAACTCAGACATTAACAAACCCAGGGGAAGGAGAGAAACAACAGCTTTTTGCAGCTCCATTTCGAAGGGGAAGGAAGGCTGGGAATCCCCAGGGTCTCTTTAGGCAGGAAGAGTTAGTTTAAGAAGAAAAATACGATAACTGTTGAGAAATAAGCAATTTAATTTTTTTTTTTTTTTTATCATTGCATCATCCATTCTCCAGCAAGAAATCTCTCCACTTAATGCCCTGAAGAGGAGAGACACTTTCTACTGTGGAAAAGTTGGTAGGGTTACCCATACTTTTTTGTGCTTTGGAAAAGACAAGAAACGCTATATCTAGATGCAAAAAAAGGCCAGTCTTATTTGCCACTGCCTGGTTTTCTCCAAGTATAAATTTCTTTTCTTTTCCAAGGTCTATTTTACTGGTGTAATTTCTCCTGCTGCAATGCCTTTAGTGAATTTTCAGAGAGGAATACCAAAGTTGTCTCTTTTTATGAGAGTGGCAAGGACTGGTTACAACCACAGTGTAAAGGAAGTTACTGAGCTTACTGTGGACAATGCTAGGAAGAAAACTCCTGGCAGGTCTGTGCTCAAGCAGCCTGTGAGCAGATGAAAGGTAAGAGAAGTGTTCAACAACATGCACTGACCCTCAGCTAGTTAGTGAAGTGAGGCTGTCAAACAAAGCTGGGCAAACTGCACCCTGATGGTTTTATTTTGTATTGTGTATGCCAGCCTTGGTGTTTCTATTTATGTGGCTGGTAGCCAAAAACTATTTAAAAGGCCTTTTCAGACTGTACCAAGAAAAAATTCCCTTCGCCATTTTGAACTTGGGGGTCTAACATACTCACCCTTTCTGTCTAGATGGCAGAAATTTGGGATTAGGACTGCCTCCTTCCTTAGTGCTTGCAGAGTTTACATTGCAAATACATACTGATTAATACCTAGGACTTTCCACACACAGTGAGCCCAAATTTAGTAATAATTGTAGCAGGATTTTAACAGTCATTAACCATTAATTTTTACTTCTATAAGTTTTCTTTCCCATGCAAAACATGCATACATGTGGATGCATTTTTAAGGAGTTGGGAACTATTCAAAACAAAAGTTATTTTGAGGGTTAGGAAATAGCTTGTCTTACAGCTGCCAAGTGATTTTGGAATAACTCTTTGCATGATGGAGTGGAGGAAAAAATGAAGATAAAAACATCAGTCCTTCAGTTCAAGGAGACTAGATGTTTAAAAATTGAAAGAGTAATAAGGAAAGGAGGAAAGGAAAGAAAGTTTTTCACCTTCTTCTGCTTCTTCATCTAGTTCTGCCTTAATTTTCTGTCCTGAAAGTGGGAAGAGGAGCTCCATCTGCATTCTCCTGTCTGTGCCACGTGGCCAGCTAGATAAAAAAGGCAGGCTGCCCTTCTCCTGGATTTTTGTCTCTTTCACTTTAAGCAGGTTTGAAAGAGAGAAGGAAAACATTGATGGGCATGTGGAAGTATCATTAGTCACATTTAGATAAGTTTATAAATGTACAAAGTAGCTCTCAAGGCCAAACATAGGGTTGAGGTGAAACATCTGAGCCTCATCCAAAACTAGGGACCTTCAGCTGGTGTAAATCAGGTATTGTGATACATTCCAGCTGAGGCACCAGGACAAGGACTCATCTCCACAGTCTCTAAATTTCCTGACTTATATTTAGGATATTATAAAATGTTAATAAATAGTTGCAATATGCGAGCACTGAAAAACAGTGAAATGCAACTGTCCCTTTGATTCTTTTTGTGCTTGTTTTGTATTTTAAAGCAGGAAAAGAGGATCCTTTCCTTTACCTTCAGCACACTTTGTTCCAATTTCACAGGATGATGGAAACCCTTAGGATGGTCATAGCCATTCATGATAAACACTTGCTGACTCCAGCCTTGCACAACCTATGAAAATTGCATACAGATACCAGCATTTCTATAAGCGTGATATTGATTTACTTTAATATTATGCACTAAGATAAGGGTAAAACAACAAAAGCAAGCCATCACTCTTCCTTTTTTTTCCTTCTTCCTCTTAAAAACCAACAGGCATTCTTGAAAGGAGGAAGGATAAAACCTGTGCTATAGTGGTGCTTGCCTGATGCCAGGACAACACACTGAAACTTCCACTAAACAATATTTTCATCTTAAAGCACCTAAAAATAAAAAAAAAAAAAGGATATTAAAAATTATAAGTATTACTATATAAAATTGTTACAATTCAGAGTTATGCCATTAGTAAGTCTTTTGCTCAACAGATATTATTATGTATGTTGAACACACATACACACACACACATACCCCCCCCCACCTCCCCCCTAGATCTTGGTGACTTTTTGTCTTGTCTCCCAAAATATTCTTTTCCCCAAAACATAAGAGTATTCTTTCTGGAGACGGAGGTTACATAATATTTTTAGGATGGTCAATCTGATCAATCCTGCAGACAGATAAGTTTTTAAATATATATTTAGGCAGTAAGAGAAATTAGTTTTGGAAACACTATCTTTTCCTCCCCCAAACTTAGCAGGAAAATTAAGCTCTGACATACAGTTTCTCAGTGTAAAGTTTACAAAGGAACAATGGAAAAGGAGGAATGAGAAAGAGTATGGCACTGAAAGAAAAGCATCAAGCCTGTTAAAATTTCTTGAGTGTAAGTTGAGAGGCCACTACTTCTTGGTCAAACAAAGCAGTCATTTCTACTCCTTGGTATCAGGGCACATTGCTTGCAGTGACATTAACTCTTTCGGCTTGCCATTAATGGGAAACTGTTTGCTTGGATGTTGCTGTAGAGTCAAATGTCAGGGAGAAGATACACATCCTGCAAGCACAGAGGAACCATCACATAGTTTGTCATCAACAGAAATCTCAGAGTCCTTCACCTGGCACTGCCAGGCCAGAAGGAGATGCCACACTGTGGGAAGCCTGCTGTGTGGCATTTTGTTTTAGCAAATCCACTCTCCACTTGTGAAATCTGACGTGTGGCAGATAGAGCATTGTCAGAAATTGTGGGGACAGTTGGTGTGGGCTCTCACTAAATACCACAGTGCTGCTTACACCATGAAGCACTCCTAGCCCTAGCAGCTGCAACCTATTTTCACAAATATCTGACATGTTTCTTTGGCTTCCTGCCACTTTGAGCCGTAGCAAACACTTTTCTCCTTCCCCTAGCTCCACAGTCCTTTGTAACTGCTGCTCAAAACCTAGACATGTACCAAATGAAGCTCCTTTCCTCTCCTCAATGTGCAGACATCCCACCCCAATTAATTAACCCAACAGTGGCTTTGTCTCTAGAAAGCTGTGACTTCCCACACTTTATCCCCCTCATTCAGCTTAAAGACATCAGCACATTCCTAACTTCATCACTCGTTAACTCCCTTTTGTTAATAGCCAGTTCATCCTCTCTCCATGGCTTCCTCTGATTTAATATGATTTGAACTCTCATGCAAAAAATGCTGAGGGCTGTTCACTTGCTATTATGGCATATAAAATTTTTTAAAATTGTGTTTTAGCATGGCTTCTGTATCCAGAATTGAGGGGCTTTCAGATCTTCTCAGGCTGTGTTGCAATGCTGTTCATCTTGCAAGCACCTGGTAAGGAACAGCAAACCCTGAATGAGAGTGAGACTTCTGCTGTTTTGTGTTTGATTACCAAAGGTCAAGCCTTTGGGAAAGCACCAGAGTCCTTAATGAAGGTGGCAACAGCATCATTATATAAAAACATCAAGTGAAAAGTTCTTTCCAGCAGATATTCCAAAAACTCAAAAACCACATTCAATATAGCAGCATGACATGTCTCCAAACAGATTTTTTGCTATGCTACCAAAACCTAGAAATTATGATATTTTAAAAAAATAATTATAATTTAATTCTCTATATATATTTTAGAATGATAAAATGTCTTTCAAGAATCAGAGGGTTCTCCAGAGATCATCTGCAACACTCTCTGCCTAAGTACAGGTTAATTTGCATCTGTTTCATTCCAGATACTTGCTTGTTCAACATGGTCCTTAGAAACCATCACTGATGAGGATCCCCTGATGGAATTCTCTCCTTTTCTTGAAATAGATTGCAGTGTTTATCTTTGCATTTGATAGAGATTTTAACCTGTCTACTCCTAGAATTTAGTGTGGAAGTAGACAGCAGCAATAGCTGCTTAGAAAAGAAGTCTAAGTACATTAAATAAAACCATTAAATATTTGGAAAAAAAATCAATGTAATAATATTCCACAAAATGTCAGGCATACTCAACTTGGAAATTCAGAGGAAGTACATAAATTTTTAGCTGTTCATTTGACTCCAGACTGCTTGGATTAAAAGCACTTAAATGATCAGAGAGTAATAAGCATTCCCATAAGATTTCTTTCAGCAATCTTCGCATTCACCTATAATAAAATAAACTTCACCCGAAGTAATCAAGACTAAAGTTCCTGAAGTCAGGGATGTTTTATGTGAAAAAATGAGTTCTTTGTCCTTTTCACACTACAGAAAAAATATTCTAATTATTTCTAGCTGATTTTTTCCCTGTTCAGAGGAAAATCTAAATAAGTATTTGTTTCTAAACTAATAACCTTGAGAGGTATCCAGCCCCAGTCACTGAAGGCTGTACTTCAGCATAATGTTTTCTTACATCATTTTCTCTTCTTACAGAACTAATTATACACATACTTGAAAGTCACTATAAAATCAATTCAATGGCTGGCATTTTAAAATTGTTGCTACAGTTTATGTCTAGTAGATACTTTAGTACATGATCTGTTCCCCTCCAAACAAAGTGGTCCACAGTCTCCTGTGCTTTCATCACTCCCTCTGTCCAAAGGACTCTTCATTTCGCACATCACTGCTATATTTCTTGGCTCTCAGTATTTACTGTAGTTTTGCAAGTATTTATCACACCACTGTCACCAGACCAAGTTGGTACTGTTATTAGCCTTCCTTTCTGCTTCGAGCTCTCTAGGCTGGCTTGAGCAGAAACAAACTCGGAATAGGATCACTCCAAGTCATTCCCCTTCTTTCCTTTAAGCCTTAGTTTCTGCCAAGGGCTGTACTGCAAGGAGGAAGAAAAACATATGGGAAAGCTAGCAGCCCTGCCTGATGGTTGCTAAGAAGTGTGCAGACTGCTGTAAATTACAGCAGCCTGTGTTATATTTTACAGTAATGTTCTTCTGAGCAAGCCAAAACCTGAAGATGAGATGGTGCTGCTCACTTTGGGTTGTGAGTAGAGGGGCATCGCAGACCTTAAACCCAAAGATCTTCAACAATGATTTTTTTTCCCTTCATTCTAGACAAGAGGTTGCCAGGACAAAGCTGTGAGGAACAAATCAATGAATATTCACGCTTCTCCTGGTATTTCCCTCTGTTTCTAGCATCTGCTGGGACATTTCTTAGAAATTATTGCAGTCATGATGCCACTAGTTGTGACAGGACCTAGGACTGCAGAGCAGGTCAGCAGCTCACATGCAGTTTGGGAAAAGCTTCTGAAATGGAGAAGGTATATCCAGACTGAGGTCCACATCTCAGCTTCTAAACACTAGTTTTCAGGGGTTGATCACGGATCTAATTTGTTTTACAAACCAGGCAGCCAAGGCATTTACCTCTCCAGCCATCTCTCTTTGGAACTGCTATACCATTGAATTTTGTATGTAGAAAGAACAATGGCTAAGCCCAGTTTTTTCATAGAAAACTGTAGAGAGTACCAGTCATAAAGGTTTTACTGACAGGCATTTCACATCCATAGCACGAGAATGAAGTTCATGCTTGCAGAATACTTTCTTACAGTCTAGGTAGATTTTGCACTATGAACAGTTCTTCACATTTGCATTTCCTCCTGCTTCCTTTGAAACCAGCACCAAAACTTCTAACTAAATGAGAGTTGAAGTCTGTTTGCAATTTGTGTCCTTTCTGCCAGAAAAAATTGGGCAAAATAGTAAGAAAAGTTTTGATCATACCTGTAACTTATACATTTGTTAGGAAGCAAAAGACGAGTTTGACTTCTGATGATCAGTATATTTGCCTCTTCATTGTAAAATGTAAGTAACAATAACATAAACCAGCCCTGTTTAAACTCTTGTTTATAAAATTCAAGTAGTATTACATTTTTTTGAATAGCTGGCCTAGAATAAGCATTAAAGTAGCTTTCATGCGACTCATAATGCCAAAAAATAAATGCAATTCTGCACATTCTTTCCTGAGAGCATCCACAAATGACGTGCAAGGCATACACATTGGCCAGAGGCCATGAGCAAAAGCATTGTGTTAAAACTTTGCATGACATCAAGCCAAAAAACTACTTAGCATTTGTATCTCAGATCTCAACTGAATTATGAATTAAATGACCAAATCAAAACAAAAAGCATACAGCACACTACATCATGTATCTTGCTTATACACACACATACACACATGCGTGTAAGTGGCATGGATCTGTTGTGAATGGCAATAACCTTGGTTTTCTTGTGTGTATGTGTGTGTGTGTGTGTGCACAAATGCAAGACAAAGACAAAAAAATATTTGGAGCACACATTCAGAAAAGAACACACTCCCTATGCCAATAAGTGGATTGCATCCAGGTGGGCTCCCTCTGGTGTTGGGAAGACAATGTATTTCCCCATTCAACCTTATTTCTTTATGTTCATCAATGAGGGTAGTAAAAAGTGCTGAATGTAATCATGGCTTTATTATGGCAGAGTTCCTTATTCACACAGACCCTTATGGGTGGTATAGGATAGTACAGCTTTTCTACTATCTCTCATCCAGAGTTCGTAAACAATATATGAGGCATAAACACCTATATATATCTAGATATCAGTGCACTCTACTACACTCAGACAGCTTTCCATGCATGTACAGATCACTTCTCACCTGAGAGACACTGCAATGCCTTACTGTAACTCTTGTTACCTGTAAACAGTGTAACTCTTCACAGTTAAACAGGGGAATCTGAATTCCCAGAGAACCATGTGAGGCACCCCAATTAATGGGGGAACACAAAATTATCTGTTTAACTGCTAGATTCTTGATTTTGGAAACCCAGGACCCAGCATTGTTTGGGAACATTGTGGCATAGACAATGGGTTGAATAATTTTAGCCATTAACATTAACTAGTATCTTAACCCAAATATTCTTCCACTTATTTTACCACCCATATACCACCTTCCACTACCCCTAAGGAAGTAGTTCTGGAGATTATCTCCCTCCTGTGCTATAAAACTGTAATTCCGTGAGAGAGTACAAATATCATCCATACCCTTATTTCCCAGATGGTAAATGTGGCAGTTGTCAATAAAGAAACGAGACCTAGAAGCCTGAAGACTTCCTGGTGGATCGGTCCATCAGGGAGTCGCCCCCCTGCTATAAAAACATCCATGGTTTAGCCTGGTTGTAGTCACACCCCAGTTAACACCCAAAGTTGACACCCCTGGTTCCTATTGAATATGTTATTTGTCTATCACACAGGTGATTGACAGGTTGTTCTGGAAAGTTCTCTGTACCCCTGTTTATGATTTGTTGTTATCCCCAAACCACTCCCCTGTTTCTATATTATTTGCTGCTGTTGAAAGCTCCCGCCTTAATCCCACCCCGAGCCTTTACCCTGATTGGTTGTTTATTGTACTATATAAGTTGCTGTCGAGAGCTAGTCGGGGCTCCTTTGACTTTGGGGTTCCAGGGAATAAACTTCTCTGTTGCCTGAAGCTTAGAGTCGCTCCTGCCTTTGTGATTCCTCCTGAACCAAATCCAAGATGACCCTCCACGCCTTCCTCCCTGTGTGGAATCCTCGGGGTTCCCTCGGCTCTCATCCTAACAGACAGGGGGTTGAGGTAGCACAGTGGTGAGGAAGGCAACCACCGAGCAGAGGCACCGTGCCTGGGATCGGAGGACGAGTAGGTATTACACCGAAAATAATATAAAACTTTACAGGTAAATGCTTAACTGTTTGTTTTGTGATGCAATCCTTTCCTTGGAAAAACACCACCTTCCTTTTTATCCTGAGATGGAGGTGGAATCAAGATGACCCCAGCCTGGCTGGCCTGAAGAGTATGACTTCTCTGCAGTCACAGCACACCTCTCCCCTGCTGAAGTTCACATCAGAGCTGGGTCACTTCCTGCAAAATGACACAGAGGGGAGAAGGAGACAATAAACACATATTTCCAGTGGCTGTTCACAGATGTTTACTGGCAGGAGAGGAGTAAGGAGACCAGGCTCAGCTCCCAGGCCCAGGGAGAGCATGTCCTCATGATCCCAGACCTCTGCTCCTGCTCCCAGTATGCTCAACTTACCCCTTCCTCCTCTTCAGCTCCTGCAAGCCCTCCCTTTCCATCTCATTCTTCCCTTCTAGCCCATGGCTCATTCATTGCCACCCACACCCTGGCTTCTGCCTCTGCTGTCCTCACACCCTGTGCGCTGATTCATGCTGGCAACACAATGCTTGGGCCAGATCCCAGGGCTGGTAAAAGCAGGAGAAAGACCCAACATACACTCTAGTGGCCTTCTTGGACTGAGTCCTGAACACATAAAAGCAAAACTGGTGTTAATTTTCCTTTTCCTCGGACAGTGCTGTTAGAGTTGGCACGTTCTCCTTCGACCGATGAAATAAGAAGCAGGGGGGTGGCAGCTGGGGGAGCAGGAGCAGAGGAAGAGCAGAAAGCATACGTAAAAGGAGGAATGATTGCACACATGTGCTATGAATTCTTCAGCTCAGATTAATGTTTTCCTGTGGATTTAATTGGCTGCCTCCTGGTTTCGGCCAGATGACCAGTTGCATTTCAGGACAGCTATAAAGTGGAATCTAAATGAAGTATTTGGACAATGGGCGCCAATGTCTGTGAGTTATTCCAGAAAATTATTAAATAAACAAAAAACACAGGAACTTCTAACTGCAGAGCATAATTATTATTCTTGTTCATTCACAAGTAGTATTAATTCCTACTACTGCCAAAAAAAACCTCACAAACCAACCAATTGCTGCTTCAAAAAGTAAGTTGTCTCTGCATACTCATCACAGGTATGGTATTGAGATCTAGTCTCAATGAACAATCTAGCATCATTTATTGGAACAACTAGAGGGTTTCACTGCAAATTAACTAAATTTCAATTTTCTTGTTATTAAAATGTTCTCCTTCCACAGTACCAAACTGTTGTCAAATGGCTTTGAAAGAAAAAAAATAGTGATAGTAGTTAGAGTGGGGGGACCACACTGGAGTAGCAAAAGTGACAACTGACTTTTACTGCTGTCCTCACTTAGACGTGGATTTAGTTCTCTTCACCAGCCTGTCTGCTCATCTGTGCTGGTGAATTGGCTCTGGTGCAGCCAGAAGTGTCACCTCATGGAAGTGTCAGCATGATCCACCTGTGGGCCAGGTTCTGCCCTTAATGCCCCTGTGTGAGCTAATCTTAAACAGCTACTGAGAGTCATCATCTGCAAAGGAAACTCCCAGCTGGCATCGACCCACCACAGCTTCCTCCTAGACCAACTACTCTCCTTTCTCTCTGTGTGTGTGGACACACGGCTCAGGGCATTTTCTCATGCCTTTGCCAGTTCTTCACTGACTGGTGGCATAATTCACTGGAGAGAACGTCCCTGATCCAAATCACAATCTGTCCCAGCCTTATGAGCTTGCAGAACTAAGCAACACAAGAGAGCAAAGCAGAAAGCAGCTGTTCCTGCCTCAGGACAATTATCCACAAAATTGAAGAGGTCCAAATGTCTACTCCTGCATTTGTTAGGAAACATCCTCTCCACCCCACACCCCAGGTCCCCCAGAGTCTGGCACCCAGGCTGAGGCAACTGCTCCCTGACAGCTCTCATGAAAATGCTACACATAACCAGGTCAGGAGGCATCATCTGAAGTAAATGTGGTTCAGTGGATGTTCCCCTAGAAAGGGTAGAATTGCATAATATTGTCAGAAAGAACAATTAAAAAGGCAAATTGTAGGGCCTTGGCTGTGCCTAATCATTCCAATCTAGCTCTGCCATCTTGGTCTGGACAGCATTTGTCAGAGCATCCTCAGGGAAGGGGTCATCACATAACAGAAATATCTTGTAATAACATGACAGCACCTTTCAGAACCAGAACTCAAGTCCATTTATCAGCTCTAATTCATAAGTCTGTAGCATCAAACTATGGTATCTGAATTCACTTTGGTCTCTTATATGTGCTGAATTTGCTTTGTAAATAAAATGCATTGATCTCATTCAGCTGACAACAATGGCAAAAGTGGATCCTCTGCAATTCTGGGTAACAGGCCATTTCTCTTTTGAAAATGTACCCAGTCATCCTTAAAAGCATCTAGTGGGAGTTACATTTCCACAGGTACTGCAAAATCATATGCATGTAATTCAAATGCCACAAACGTAAATATTTAGAATGATAACAAATTTTTTATCTGTTTCTCAGAAAACCTCCTGACTCTGCTCAGACCCCATTTCTGCTCAGGAGGCAATAATGACTGAAAATATCTCTAAGTGATATACATATATGTGTGCCTAATTACCATCCCATTCTCTTTGAACTGACTATGGATGGAAACCTAGGGTTACAGAAGAACAGCAAGGACAAGAGCCAATGTCTGGGAATTGAAGTTCAGCAAATCTAAACTGAAGTACGATGGAAATTTTTTAACAGATGGGGTAATTGACCATAAGAACAGTTCATGGAGAGTTGTGATGAACTCTCTCCACCCCTTGCAATTCCTAAATCAGGACTGGATGTTTTTCCAGTAGATAGACCAAACAAGAATTAAGTCGGAGAAAGCTAATGGCCTCAGTTGTAGCAGAGGTCAGACAAGAGGATACCAAAGGCTTCTCTCGGCCTTATAGTCTTTGAATCTCCTAAATAAAAAGTTCAGGGTTTGCAGATTGTAGCATAAATCCTATTCTATTTCAGGCTGCTTTCAAACTTGGGCAATGAAAGGAGAAGGAAAATAAACAGATGCTGCAAGACAAAACCATGTGAGTGATGAACAAAAAGCCCTATCCATGCATCAAGTGTGGCAGAGCATCTTCCCAGGGGTCTGTCTTATCAGTGACCTGGTTTACTTTGGCCTATTTGTCAGTGGCAGAAAAAGAAAACAGCCCCAGAACCTGATAAGTGTATAGGACTGATTATATCATGTAGTGATAATGAATTTGAATAGCTCTATTAGAAGAGCAGTGTGGCCCGAAATATCCCTCCCCTTTTCATGGATGGTGACTTTTCTGGGTTGCCTCTTATCTAACAACAAGGTGTTTTCCCAGAGCACAAATTCTTTAAAAGCAGAGAAGTGTTAAGAGATTCCTTCCTTGCTTGATAGGAATTACCTCCTCTTGGATGTGACAATTTGATGGCTGAACTCCAAGCCAGACCTGAGGAATGGTCCGGTTTTAACAGAAAAAGGAAAAATATATATATCTGTTTTGAAAGCAGGCACTATGACAAATCTGCTTGGGAGCATAGCCAGCCAAACAGTTGACTCATCAGAACAGAGCAGACCATGAACTCCAGCACCATAGGGAGGAGAACAGGAAGAAGCAGCAAAGGCAAAGAGGGTGGTGAGAATCTCTTCAAGCGGGTCCGTGACCGCAGGGTTTGGCCTGTAGAAAAACCAGGATTGCAAAATGCACTGCTTTATAAGGGTTCCCTCAGAGTAGGGCTCATTTTGGACTTTTGTGGAACCCTAAAGCTGTGACTTGTGGCCCATTTCATGTCTTGGTGTTTTCCTATCATAAATTTCTAATTATGCATTTTCTGAATGAAAAGGAGTTTCTCAAAAATATTAAAAAGTATCTTCTGGAGGAAGATATGCAAATTTTCACGCAGCTCCCTGACAACTCCTGTTACTCTGCCCCTTGTATTCCTATCTCCACATCACCAGCATGCACTGCAAGGAACTGTGACATTTACAGGGATCTTTGGGAAGGGAAGTTCTTGGAAGTCAGATTTCTGAAAATCCTTAAGTACCTGCTAGGAGGTAAGAAGAAGACAGAAGGAGATGGAATTTTGTGCTACTCGGAACTGCATTTTCAGGATCCTTTCCATTATTTCAATCCCAAAAGAGAGTATATTCCTTAAGCAATGGCAACATTTAACAGATTGGTGCCACAAACAGGCTGGGTGTACCTCTGAAAGTTTTGTAAACATCAAAATTAAATCCATTGTTTGGAACAGATGGTTTTGCCTCAGTAAACTCCATTCAGGATGAAACTCTGTGTCAGATACAGCATAAAATTGATAGAAGTCCTCATCTAGACAACCTAAGATAGAATGGATGAGATAGAAGGACACTGAGTGAAAGAAAATCACTCATTTGGAGTGGGTAATCTAATGTGTGATGCAGCTATGCACGATATACTTGTGATCACATTGCAAATGTTACGGCATTAGGATGTGAACCTATATTCCCTAAATGCCAGCATTGTTCCAGAACCACAGCACTCACATTCAGAAAACTTTCCAGGAATGGTAGATTGACCTCATTAAATGTTCATCTCAACAAAGAATTACAGCCCACTATCAGCATCAAACTTTCAGACACCTCTGCATGAAGTTCAAGTTCACAGCAAACACTTGAAATATTGCCACAGTATTTGGTGAGAGTAGATGAAAGCAAATAATCTGGCACCCTGTGCCTAATGGTGCTCTGTCTCTTAGGTGCCAGAATAAGGATTAGAACAACCTATTGGATAAATAGGCAATTATCCAGTCTTTCCTGTATCGCCAAGGGGGTTTATTTTATGCTGTAAAATATGAGGTTGGACTGCTATTATCATGATCTTAACTTACATAGTTACAGACGTAGCTGATGGTGAAAAACTTATCTAGTTCTTTTAGAGTCCAGCCACAATACATTATTTTGATGACTTATGGCAGCAGGAACTCCACAGATTAGCTAAATGTTGGGAAAAGTGGGAATTTCCTTTTATAGGGACAAAATTTGCTGCCTTTTAATTTTACTGGGAAGGGGTATACTTCTCGGGGTTTTGATTACATGAAAAGGTATGTCTCAATTCTCTGCTGGATCAAAAATAGTTTTAGAAACTGTAAATACAATATGATATTTATTAGACCAGAAACTGCATTAATTTGCCAAAGTGCAAACCAGAATGAGACTTACAGCTCCTCACATGCTGGTGGCCTCCTGTAATGGGTTTGCATTTGCAACACCACAGCCCCCCTTCCCTCTCCCCCTCACCACTGTGCTCCTCCCAGCCTCCAACCCTTAGTTTGTCAGCACTAAGCTCTGTCCAATTATTCACCTTTTCAAAAGTGATTTATTTTCAGGATAATCTAATAATGTCAAAACCAACACTGTTATGCTCTATCACCCACCAGGATGGGCCAGAGAAGGAAGGGGGTAACCACAGTGATCCATTTTGCCTTGCAGCTTTTACCTGAGGACAGATGAATTTTACAGCCAATGACTTGGGAATCATTAGGTCAGTTTATTGTAAACAACTCCATTCTCCTCCTCCACACTTCCTAATAACATTACTTTGTAGCATTTGCAGCACTGTTCCCTACCTCCTGTTTCAGAGGAAATTGGTTTTTTCATGTAGCTCCGTCTCTGCTGGTAAGGCATTATACAAGCTGACCAGTGATTTGTGCCACTGAAGAAATTAGGTAGAGTTTGTCAGACTGTTTTTCTTCCACAAGTTTTGTTAACAAAAATGAGAGCACTCTTGGCAAATAGTTCTTTTTTATCTTACAAGGGACTGGTTGAGTCTCAAAGATGTGGAAACTGGCAGTTTTACATCCCAAATAAATGTTTCAGGAAAATCAAGACTAGCAGAGTTCTTTCTCTGTGTCTGTTTCCTATTTGTAAGGAATAATTTCCACCACTGGCATAATCTCTGTCCATTTCTACCATGTGTTACCTGGCTGATGTTGGCAGAATGTAACTTAAGGTTGTTTTTACTTCTCCCTCTTTTTTTGGCCAGTGCCCACTCAGTTGCTGCAGCACCAGTGAAGCAGTTTGTGCTCCCTCTGCTCAGTTCAAATGTGGCAGGCACATGGAGGAACATGTTCATGGCTGTACTAAAACCAGGCAAGACTCTGCATGAAGATACGTGATGCTTTTAAAAAAAAAATGTAACTGCAGCTGAAAGAGAGATGGGAGAACTTATTAATGTTACATTTATTTAAATATACGAGCCAAATCTCATGAACTCTTGTTCCACGACTGTGTTCATTCTGTTTTTGATGCAGCAGCCAATTCACACAGTGGCAAGAGTGTCGTCTTTAAGGCTGCAGAGATACTCAGGATTGCAGCTCCTGGAGAACGTGGAGAGATCCCTGTACTCTGTTTTAAGTAGGAGTCAGCAGATTACTTGGGATAATCTAATTTGTGCAAGGAATATATTTCATTTACATTTTGCTGTCAGAAAAAGCAAAAACACAGTAAACAACATCTTATCTACACCCATATATTCAGCTCACTTCCATGGAGTTTTGCCGTTGACTCAAATGGGAACAAAATCAGTCCTTAATCATTAAAAAAACACATTTTTACTCTTGTTCTTCTGCACTTTATGCAATATATTATATCAGAATGGAAGAAACTTCTTTTAAGGAATGAACAAGCATTCTGGTATATTCCACAGGATTCTGGATGACAAATTTCTAGTGTAATAAATTGCCCACTCCATGGCAACCATTTTGCAGAAGTTCATTTTACGGAGGTTTTTTTTCAGTCATGGGCAAAAGAATATTAGTCTCCTACCATTCTTTGTATATTATTTTTTATTTAAAAGATGGAAATCAGAAAAAAAGTAATCTATTCTGCTTATTTTGCAATCCAATTACAGGGCCTGAAATGAAGCCTTGTTATTGTATCCTTGTACTGACTTCAATAAAGTTACAAAAAAAGTTGGGTAATCTATTTTATATGACTAAACAACTTTAAATGTTTTCTTCAATTATCATCCTGGAGATAATAAATCCATATTATTTATTATAAGACTAAATGAGGAAATGAGCACCTGAAATGTCACTTTAAAAGTGCTTGGTTTTGATCCCTTCTGAAGAACCCCTTCTCACGTATCCCAGATGACTATTAACAAAGCTCATTATATTGAAACACATTAATTAAGGCAATTTGTTGATTATGATGTAAAGTCTGTAAAAATCCAGAGACCACAAATAGAAACCACAAGTAGAATGGGATGGTGTCAAACCAAGAAGTTCCTGACCAAATTCCAAACACTGATCCACTTCTTATTGCCAGCCTGATTCCCTAAACAGGAGATGGGGAAGGACTGCAAATGAAATGTTTCTGCTTTTTTGTTTGCGAATGAATAACACTGAAAAATGTGTTCAGTTTAAACTGTTTTACCTGGCACTGGATCCTGATGCACTCACTCACATCCTAGCAGTGAAGGATGCTTCTTATTAGGCCTTTGTATTAGGCACAAGCCTATCTGGAGAGGTCTTACAATTCTGATGATCATGAGCACTTTGGGTCAGGTTAAATTGCTCTCTCTGTCTCTCTTTGCTGAACTGTGAGCAGAGGTATCTGCCCAGCAGACTGTTAACCTGACATAAATTATCAGATGAGGCTACCACAACAGGAGGAGGAAGCCGAGGAAATGTGTGGGCTAGCAATCACCAAGCCTATTAAACTGCTTCAAAATCCCACCCTTTGGATTCACAATTTCTCATGTTTTGGCTTGACCAAGAGGCAGGTTGGTGAAGCAAGAGGATCTGTGAGTGTGAAAGGGATGACCCTGGAAACAAAATATTGGTTTTACATCGCAGGGTATCCGTTACAGGAGAATTTCCTCTGGCGCCAGCAGGTATTTGAGCAGGCATCTGGATGGATCCCAAAGGGGGGAAGGAAATGGAGATGGAAGTTTTTAGAGGGGATCAAGATGTTAAGCCTTAAAACAGTTTGAATGACCCACAACAACTAACCTGCAAGGTTTTATCTGGGTGGTGACTTTTGCTGATGTGGGGGGTTAAGGTTGATATCTTTTCTTTTTTCTTTTTTTAAATTTTTTCTTTTTTTTATGTTGGTGGGGAATTCCAGCCAAGACTACAGAAGGGAATCAGTAAAGGAATGCAAAGTCCACCCTCAATTAGTGATGAGGAAAATAATTTGATCCATTGCAGCCTCCTTTTCTCTGCTCAGGACACACTGACCATACAGCTGATCCTAAGAGTTCTTTGCTGCATTCCAAGTGCTTTTTAAAACACTGTTAATGGTATTGCTAACTGCAATCACAAAATATTACTAAATGGATTGATACAATTTTATCCTGCAAGCAAATTTTGTCAGATATTTGCTCCTCTTGGGCTTGGGAAAGAAAATCTTCCTTGGGGGTCTGAAGGCTGATTCATTAAATCTGAGCTGTCTGCTGAAGTGCTCAGTAAAAGTGACTCTGATTTATTTGGATTTGTCACTATAAAGGTCTCTGGAGACAGATATTTATCCTATAGGATTCTTGACAAATTGGCCAAGTGGTCTGGGCAGTCCAGAGGGAGGATGGTCTTCTTTGACCCCTCACATAGCCAGAGAACAGGTAATTACTCCCCCGATCACAAACATGCACCGAAATCACATCTTTGCCAAGACTTTTCTCCCCACCCAGAATCTGGTTATCTGAGCTTAGACCAGGACTCAGATCTATACTTGATCTTACTGGAAGACATGAAAATATAGTCTATAGCTGTAGGAATAAGCAGATAATAGGATGGATGTATGTTGATGAGGGTGCATCCTGCTGAACTGGACCATAGCAAGGGTGTTTGTCCTGCTGTGGTCAGAATTTATAAAATACATGATTGTAAGGCTGAAGGGATCAACTTGGACCCTAACTTTGTCAGTCTATTTTAACACCTTCCCACCCAAGTGGACTAAGTCAGGCATCCTTCTAACTGAAAGACAGAAGAGATTGAGCTTGTCAAAAAGAAGAGAAGGGAATTTGCCGCTGTTTTTTTATGATCCCACTTGTGTGACTTTCCCCACATCATAGTGTATAAGGTGGAGTAGTGTCTAGTGTCAGTCCTACCCTTTAATTATCTGCTAGCCTGGCTGAGAGCTGTATAAACAGATTATGGTCTCTTGCAAGAAACAGATACTGCAAGTGCAACCATCTTTCCCTTTTAACTCTTTCTGTCTGTCTTGCCTTTTGTGCTCCTCTGAATTTTATGAAACTGTTTGATGAAGTGCACACTGGCCCAGTTTCCTTTTGGCTGACTTAAGCTACTGATTCATTTGTAGTTGTCACAGGGAAATACGCACCTTCAGGACATGGTTAAGGCCACGTATGATCTATGTTGCCTCTCAGATGTGGATAAAATTAATTCAGGATGCCACATCCAGAAGTATTGTTCCAAATTACTGGAATGGAGTTAGTAAGAAAAACATAACTAAAGAGAAGTGCTGAAAAAAATCTGGGACAATGACAGCCCGTCTTAGAGTTAGCTTGCCGTTACTTAGGGATTTTCACCTCTCAGCAAATAGTTCTCCTCCCCATTCACACCCATGAGGTGAAAGAGAGATTTGACTGATGTCCATGTAGTAGCACAGGATTGAAACATTCAAACTAGAGCTGAACAAGTTCAGTGGCAGCTGAAATAAAGTATGGGGGGGACTTAAACAGAGTGTGATGGGGAATTCTGCACCAGGGACTGTGGTTTGCAAGGAATGCATACAGATGAGTTATCCTCAGCCTGTACAACAGTGGATGATATGGGCTCCAAATAAACTGTCCCATATTGTGTTCAGCATAAAAAATGGTGTGAAAGTAGCTAAAGTTCATATTAGAACCTCAGAAAGAAACACCATAGACTTTTAAAAGGCACTGAGGGTGGGGGTCAGTCTTGTAAAGGTAACAGCAATGGTCTCTTTACTCTACTTGGTGGTTGGATGATTTCAACCCTGGGGTTTTGTCTGGCAATCTGTCTTGCTAAAAGTCAGGGTAAGATAAACTGTACTCTGTCTCTGATTTCTGCAAGAAAGAAAACAATTGAACGACTGGTCATTCATCACTGAGCCACCCTCCCCCCTCTCTGACACCTTGTATAGGGCTGTATATTCTGGAGCTGTTTATCTTTCCTCATCCATTTCTTCAAAAGAAAACAAAAAAATGAAGTAGCAAGATATGTATTTTACAACTTTCCTGTAGTAACAATAGTTCAAAATTGAAAGGGACAGATCAATAAAGAAATTGTTTGACTATTGTTATAATTACTTGCACATCATGTCACTTGTATCATTACAAGTCACATGTTCAAGTAAGTTTAATATCCAAGAGCCTTGTGATATATTACAGGGCCCAGCCTCTACAATTGTGCTCATAAATACATTTACTTATTCATAAAAATTTGCGTTAATCTTTGTATACTGAGGAGCTCAAACTCAGCGCAGATGTAACTTACGGAGTTAAAAATGAGTGCTTTAACCATCCAGCTGTGGAAATTAGAGAATATTATTTGAGATGTTTCTTTAGCAGCTTTAGTTAGATGAGTTATTTAAATTGCTGAGAAACAAACCTGGACATAATAAGCTGCAAAATTTATTAAGCTGCTGTGACATAAGCAGTCTGAAAAGGAGAAGGGTGGCATACAATGACGGCAAACAAAAGAAGGCATGATATGTTATTGTAGGAAAAAGCAGTTCCTTTGGCGAGAAGAAAATATCTAGGCTTGCTCTGACGAGCTGAGCATATGCTCAGCTATCAGGGAAGCAAAGGAAGCTCTACTCCCTCTTCTAACAAATCCAGCTTCATTCTGCTTGTGGAACATAGTGTTCTGCTGTGGTTGCCATGCCTGCTTGGCTGCTTCCCACAGCCCTGCAAAGAGATGCTTCAGAGCACGTTATCCTGCACATGACACGGCCACTGCACAGGTAAGTACCAGGGAAGTTTTAGAAAGCTGTGAGGTGCAGTAGGGAAACAAAAAAAAAATCACTCAGAAAGAAGATGGGCATAAAAGCTAGGTTCTCTACAGCCTCACTGCACCCTGAGAGTCTGCATTAGCTCATGGTTCAAGGAAGTAAGACCCTTCATGGAAGAGACAATTAGTTACAAAAAGGTATAAAGAAGCCTAGTAATGGATTTTAACTCTCCTAAGGGAATCCTATGTTTTTACTGGGGACGGATTACAGGAAACCAAAGTAACACTTTATTTTTCTTCACAGAGAGCTTGGGGACTTTAGAGTAATTTAGTCAATGGTGATTTGCTACTTGTGCTATAGTGTTACCAAGGATGGTACTCCTGCTCTGTTTATTAAACTTTTGGCTTGTCACTCATCACTGGCAGGATCAAAACTCATTGTTTTTCTTCCTATGAAAGCAACTTTCCTATCTTTCAGAATTACTATGAAGTTGAGAGATGAGTGCTTTCATCTAAAATCAAAGTCAGGCAAGTATCCATTTTGTAAGACATGTGAGCATAAAAATGTGCCAATGTAAACATCAGGTATCTGTGTGAAAAATGTTAATTGGCATTTCAAGAAATGAGGAGACATCACAAAGATATTTTAGGCTTTCAACATATTTGTAGTATTCCAACATCAATCATTTTCTTGCATCTATCAGGTTATTTATCTTAGCTACCCTCTGTATCCATTACCATAGCGCCTAAGCCCCTCATAATGTTTCTTTAGGGCAGAGAAGTGTTCTCATCCCTTTTTTACCACTGAGAGATTGGAGCAGAAAGGATTCCGCTTTTGTGGACACTTAGAAAGTCTGTAACATAGGAGAAAATCGATGCACATATAGCAGGTCTCTGGCTAGAGTCTTAATCAAAGAAGAGTTTGTCTCTTTTAAATTAGCTCGAGTTTTCACTTGGTTAATTTGCACCATAAATTGTAGAAGCAAGGTTGTGTTAGACACGTCACTGAGCCATCAACTACAAGACTAATTCCACCAACACTAAGAAATGCAAGAACAACCCAGGGCTTGCATCTCAAAAAGGGCTCTGGCTACACACTGCCAAGCAGAGATGAAAGGCTACAGTGAGTCAGGGCATGGGAGGAAGAGAAATAGAAAGATGATGTGTTGTATTGCTATGGGTGTTGCACCAGGCAGCTCACAGAGGCTTTCCCTGGAGCTGCCTGTTCTTCAGGACAGAAGACAGCTCTCACCCTGGAGAGCCCAAGCTGGCCCCAGACATCCAGTGTGCATTGGCACCCTATGGAAGTTTGCATTGTGACTCCACTTGAAGGCCCTGTGCTCAGACTGGCTGAGCAGCTCCCCAGTGAGGGTTTTGAATACATGCAAAACCTTTTTGAGGAATTCATTCACAGTGTTAAGAAAAAACATGTGGCTGCAATGTTACACATCTTTTCTACTCTGTGGAAATTTCAGTCAATCCAGCTCCTAGTGATCACAAGTACATCTTTGCTCAGGCCTTACAGAATACATCAAGATACTTCTGCCAACAAATTTTAGTATATGTTAAATGAAATTATATATGATATCTGATAAATTTGCTATGTAATACAAAAATGCATGAGAAAGAGAGAGACCTGCCTTATTTTGGTGCAAATTTTGGCAGACAGAGGTCTATTGTTCAGAGTGGAATAAGCCAAAATGATACTGGGATTGAAATAAGGCATCAAAATCCTTCCTTACTGTTTAAAATCAGGAGGTTCTGGCTAACATACCTCTCCACACTAGCCTCAACCATCATCCCAACTGATTTTAAAACTAGCAAATACATATCTGAGTCCCATTCCGTTCTTTCTGAAAAAAAAAACCAAGGCTGTTTTAGTCCCTTGGAACAGATGCCTTAACTTCCTGGCAGTTTTAAAAAACTTGCCTTTTCTGCTTTGGATAGACTCAGAGAAGCTCTTAGACATGTTTTGTATTTCCCCTTGCTGAACTGCACAAGTGTGCTGGACACAGCTAACAGAAGGTCTGATGACGCATCTGTTTTCCTCCTTTAACCAACTTTCCTTCTGGTTTAGTCACATCCTCAGTTAAGAACTGCATGCTAGGGAGTCTGAGCATCATCCCAGATCTGTACACACAAAAGAAAAGAAGAAAAGCAGGGAGGAGAAAGAAAGCCAGCCTACCTTCACAGTGTGTACTTGAGGCTTTTTCCTCCCTCACTCTGTACCTTCAGTTCTTTGGTCCTCTCTCAGCCTTGTGGGACTCCACTGCAACACACATTTATGGTCTTCTTTGTATGCTATCCCCTGGTTCATTTTTAAAACTATTTTTTTCCTCCAAATTACTTAAATAGACTTTTATTATGTGCTTTTGCAATACCACTTTCTAAAACAGCACCATTTTCTATATGTATTATGAACTACGATACGCACCATAAAATCAGAGGACTGCACTGTGGCAAAGTGCCATGACCCCACTTTGGGGATGTTCCAGGAGCTCCGAGAGTCACAGTTTGTGAGGCATGCACAAGGCCTGTCAGAGTGAAAGGACATGCACAGTGACTGTGGTCTTTCTGTGTCACTTGAGTAGGATGTGCAATCTGCCTTCTCCTTTGTCTTGCCAGCTAACATTCCCATTCCAGACTCATCCACAACACTCTTCAGCTGACTGCTGAGGTGGTTGAACCCCTATGTACAATCACACACGTAGATAGCTGAATATCACCAGTTTGCTGGATTATTATATCAGTATTTTTAGCCAAAATATTTTTGCAGCTACGTCACTGCAGTTCAGCATGTGTTTTTAAAGTTTAATGTGGCCACCTATGGTAAAATGCAAAGCCTCCCATGACAAATGGAGCACAAGGGAGTCCAGCAGCACAAACTGTGGCCAGCTCAATCTCTAATAGAGTAAAGCAGCCCACAAAGAGTGGGTTCCAGAATGCGATGTTTCACTTGGATGGGAACAGAGAACATAGCCCAACTTACTGTGTTTAATGATGGAGGCTGTGGGAACCCAGCTTCCAGAAACTGTGAGCACTTTAAGTGAATAGGAATTTCAGAAAATCGGTGTCTACACGTACACACATCATGCCATAAACTATGCGAGTAATAAAATCTTACCAGAATAGCTGACATTCTTCCTGCCACTCCCCTACAAAGTGTTCTTCTTTTCCAAACTTCCCTCTGAAAAAGAAAATCTTTTATTTTCCAAAGCTTGATCCAGTGTGCTAATTACTGGAAGGCAAAGAGAACTTATTTCTTATCGACAAATTTCATGTCTTAAAGTCACAAAAATGCAGAGGATTAGCCAATAAAGAAACATCACAGAAAGAGATGTTCTAAACCAAACAGTTATGCCTGCATTTTAATCCTTCAATGACTATTTTACATAAGATATATTGGGTTTTTTTGCATATTTCTCTTTTGACCACTTCATAAAAGAGTCTGCGGTTTACAATATAAAAATATTTCAGAGATGCATTCTGGAAGCAATGCATAGTAATCGTCTCTGCAGTAGAGATGGAAAAGGATACCTCTCCTCACTGTCCATGAGGAATAAATAATGTAGGAATAAATTTGTGTAGGAATAAATTATAAAATGAAAATAACACAGCCACTTAGATGTCACAGAATATTCTGAGTTGGAAGGGACCTACAAGAATCATCAAGTCCAGCTCTTCAGTGAATGGCCCATACAGGGATCAGACCCATGACCTTGGCATTATTAGTCCCATGCTCTGACCAGCTGAGCTAATTTCTCCTAGTTTTGCTTCATGCAAGCATCCTGCCAAAGGAGATTCACTAGCACGTCTGTGAATAGTTCATTGAAAGCTTGGGCTGAGCGCTCACATCAAGGATTAGCTGCCTTGTTTCTGCTTCAATAACTTCTATATCTTACATGCCTCTTTTTTCTGGTGTGCACAGGTTCTAGATCACAGCAAGACATTGCTTAACACAGCAGCAGTCCCAAAACCCTCACTATAGATCTGGAATAGGAGGGGGATATGAGTCACACCAGGATTTGATGAATTGATGATTAAGATAGGCCTTAATTCCGGTTTAAGACACTGACCTTGTTGTCAGTATCTCTCTTAGGCATGAGGATATTTAATCATTGCTTCTATAGAGGCAGTTTTTTGCTGTTCTTGTTCATACAAGCTGGTTTACCCTGTGAGCAGCCCTGCCAATTTTTGTGGAGCCACTCAAGGAAAAGGTACCATGTGGCATAAGTCTGGGAGATAAAATCATCCAGTTATTACATGTACAGGTACTCCCTGTGGTAAACAAAAAAAATACTTTCATTTGTCACAGAATTTTTCATCGATATGACAAAAAAGATTAAAATATTAAAGCTGGAATTAGGTAATTTGAGTTTCACAAAATATTTTTTTCATATCCACTAAAGAAACTTTTATTGAACTCCACTTCCCAGAGTTTCAATGACTTTGTGATATTTCAAGGTTTAAAAAATCATAATTTTTTATATCATTTTTTCTTGAAACTACAGCTTATTCCCTTTTAAATTTTCTAATCAATAAGACTGAAATTTTTCCATTCTAGGTATCCACAAAACTTCAGATAATTTAAAATTAAAATAGAAGGAAATATTGTTGGGTTGTTGGGGTTTTTTTCCCACAATAAACTATTGCAGAAAAGAGTTTCTCAAGAAGCTCTAATTTTTCAGGGCTCTGAAGGTAGAGATTAGGATTTCTTGGGGAGATGTGTGATGCTGATATCATACAAATATGTGCCACTTGGGCCAGTTCTCCAGGACAGCCTTTTTACTCTCTTGGCAGCAAAATTACTTTTTTTCCTTGTGTGTTGTTTTTTGTTATTTTTCACAATGGCTTTTACTTTTCAAACTAAAACTGTGAGCAGAAACATACACACAGCACTGGAAATGAGACATTAAAGGGTTTCAGACCCTTCCCACAAGCTACTCCACTGTTACAAACAACTTTGATCAATTTCCCCAGCACAGTCCATACTCTACAGTAGCTTATATTAATAATACCATTTGTGTTGCTTATTGTATATATTATCTTACTGACATTATTTCACTTAAGGTATGGTGAAGTATGTTTCCAAAAACCTTCTACCATTTTACTTGGTTTCCAGGTTAGACCAAGAGTAACCAGGAGAAATCTCAGTGCAACCAGGATTTTTTTTTTAAAGCGGCAACTTGAAAACACTAATGCAGTTTTATTTTCTTACTGATTATTCTCAAACCTGACTGAACACAATTCATGATCAGCTGGCTGCCTGTGGGTGACTTCCTTGGTTATTCTCCAAATACAAGAAAACACCTGTATTATACTTGGGCAAATAATACTAAAACCAGCAACTGATTATGGTTTCCACAGCTCTGGGTAATCTGAGTTTCTTTTTGGGTGACTGTTTAATGTGCAGTGAAAATACGGTAACTTGATAAAGGACACAGAACATCAGAAAATATACCAAACTGTGCCATGCAAAACCATGAGATAACTTGCAGAAAGCTTGGCCTCAGGTTCCAAAGCTGTTCTCAAATTACCATGTTACTCCTGCACAAGGAAAGGAAGACTGGAGGTATAAAAAGCAGGACTTCTTTTCTAGAGGGAAATTTGCAACCTGCCACAGACCAGCATAAGCCTATGTGTGATGTGTCCCTCTGACACCCTTCAGACCAGGCATCCAGAATCTCTGTCCCCAGCACCCTTAGCATGTCCTAAATGGCCTGTCTTAGTGGGGCTCTTACTTAGGAGTAAGAGAGAGATGTGTGGTCCTGCAAAACCACAGCAATACAGAGGAGAAAGTAATCTACAGGGTAAATCCACAGATTTGCACTGATGTTCTTCATGCCAGCATTTCAACTTCATTTTTAAAATATGAATGAAGAAGTGAATGCACTGGAAAGGCCAAAAGGACTTTAGCACCATCTGTCTTTTCTAGTCAGTTATTAACCCAGGGGCTAGACTGTAGTCCCAGTCACCTAACTGGAGAAGCAAGTGGTCCCACCATTATCTGGGTGGCTGCAGCCACCCCAGTTTTACCCTTCCCACAGGGCTGGGGTGGTTTCCACCCTGTCAGTCTCTACTCCAAACCAGGTGCTGTTCAGAGAGTCAGGAGGACTGGGCAAAAATGAGGGAAAAAGAATTGAAACTGGGAGTCAGATTAGGGATACAAGCCCTGGGCTTGACAGGTGAGACATAAGGAGCAAGAAGGTTGGAAAAACAGAGTTTCAAATAATGTAGCAAACAAATAAGGAAGTAGGAGTTACCTGGAGATTAGAGGATATGTTGTTTTTTCAAGTCTGCCCATGCTGCCCCCCTTGGAAAGGGAATAATGGATAAATGTGTTAGGAGTGTATGATAGTTTGTATGCATAAAGAACTCAAAGTATATTATACTATGAGTGTAACATACACAAATGTATAATATGTATGTGAGTATACATCGCATACATGCAGCAATCTCTGCAAAATGAATACAAAAATATGCCCTGTGTCTCTTAAATGTGTGTGGCATGTATTAGGTAAATTTTAATGAGCCTGAGTATTTAAAAGTGTAAAGAAGTAGAAACTACTAATGTGTGGAAATTCTAAAGGCTCATAGCACACATGTATGCATATCTTGATATTCAGATTGCATATTTAGCAGCATACTTAAGGCTTTTTTAAAAAGCCAGATCGTTCCTTCTGCTTTTTGCAACAAAAGTTTAGAAAGTACCAAAGCAAAGTTAAAAATAAGTGGAGGAAAGGCTATAAATATATATTGGTTTAGTTTTTTTGTTCTTCTTGGAATTTCTGATGCTGAAAATTTGATGGGATTTTGTCCTCTCTGGTCATTCATGCTTAGATACATAAGCAACTTCAACTTGGTTTTCTGTCATCCTTGCTCCAGTAAGAGTCTTTTAGCTCAATTGTGACATCAATCACTTGGACTATAAATCTCTGCAATGGATATGGCCATTTAAATCTCCACCTGCACAAACAACAATCAGGCCTAGAAAATAAGGAGACTCATAAATCTCCACACTGGTGATTATTAAAATTTTTGATCTGCAACAGCAATGTTATAAAAAAAGTTCATTAATTAGAACTGATATACTGACAATTTGTTTAGTTTAGCTTAAATACAAAGAAAACACAAACAGGGCACAGTTAACATGAATTTAGAAGGTGGTGAATTCCCAAGAGTCCCAGGCTTGGAGATATGATATCTTAATGTACTTATCCTATTGTGAGTGGGAAGGTGTTATCTTCGAGACAAATGATAAAGAGGTGACTTAAAGTTTAGATCTGCTGTTTTTTCTTGTGGCTTACATGAGCCAAGGAAGAAAGATGGATCAAGAGATAGGCAAGACTTCCTTGCTGGCTATCAAAACTGACACTCTGCCCCCTACTGAATATTTAATCTGCAGACAGTACACAGAACTCAGCAGACATACCAGCTTGGCCCTCTGCAGTTTTTGCTGAGTTTTTTTTTTTGTGCATGCAGAAAACCCTATCTGATGCTTACACAGATCAGTGAGAGACTTTTCCTGTGGCTCCAGTGACTTTGGGTTAACTATGAAGCCACTGTGAGCCATGGTGACATCTGAGGCTGCACATTTTTGTCAGGAGCTACATGAAACCTCAGATAAACTGAATAAGTGGGACTGCTTCTGCAGTAAGAGCAGTCCCTGTGTGGAGTCCCTTGTGTTCAAAACTCTGACTGTGGAGCAACCTGTGAGGTTTCAGGAAGGGTGTGAGTAGGGAAGGAGCTACGGGAGCACGTTCCTGTTTTACTGGCCTCTTTGGGCTCCAAATGTAGGTTTAGGGGACTATTGTACATGGAGAGGAAGAAGTGATAAGACATGGTTAACTGAAAAGCCTGCTCTGCTGAGACTGAATAAACATGTGCATAAGTTTGCAACAGCAGCGTAAGTCTGTTCATTCAAACGACGCAGCAACCCGTTCATTTACACTTGTGGTAAAACCACTGGGAATATTTGGCTTCAGTGGTTGTAGAGCCTGCCCTAATGCCCTCAGTCCCACCGCTCCCACAGGAGCGGCCTTATCCCTTATCTTGACTCTTTATTCAGGCAAAACCCCCAACTTTTGAGCATGCACAAATCAGCAGACAAAACATTCCATGGGTATGGCAGAATGAACTACTGACATCTGCTCTGCACACCAAATAAAGGTTTCTTTTTTGTGGGAACGCTATCATCCAATAAACCCCCCACATTTCCTTCATTTCATGCACACCCTTGCTGCCCCATCCGCAGCCACACAGACCCTCCCCAACAGAACAATACTCTCCCTCGGCTCAGTAGGGCTCACAGAGTGCTGGGATCTTGGCCACTTGGCACACCTGTGGACCAGGAAGCCTCCGCAACATTCACAGCTGGGAGGACTCAAAGACCGAGAGGGACCGGGACTTGTCGGACGTCACCCCGGAAGGCTGGAAGAAGTCAGATCCTCCTGCCTCCAGTCCCTGTGCTGTGACGGCAAGTCCACACTGCTGGCCAGGCGGCGGAGCACTCCCTTCCTGGAATATGCTACTAGCTGGACAGGATGCATTCGCAAATATAATCATCCACAAATCTCCCCCAGATTAGGTTACAGGACAGCGTTTCGACGGCACACATTACAAAGCTCCCTGGAAGCCTTGGCTGGTGGATCTGCTGCTCTCCCTGCTCATGACCCATTTTGGCTTTCATCAAGAATCATGACACCAGCTGCCTGGGTCATCTAGGAGGCAGAGAGGGGGAGAGCAACCCTGGGCTGTAAAGGGAAGTGGGGAAGGAGAAGAGGAGGAGGAGGAGGAGAAGGAGGAGCAGGAAGGGGGGAGGATAGAAAGACAGAAGCACGGGGAGAGAGACTGAGTTGTTTTAGTCCAGTTGTGAAGATTTGAATCCCAGTTCGAGCTCTCGGCAAAGGCTTGCTGGGATACCTCATTCCCTGTCCTGTGCAAAGGTCTGTGATTGGGGATGTGGTGTACTCAGTGGGCAGGGCCCCTCCCCTGGGCTGGATCCGCCTCTCTTATCCCCCAGATAAATTACTAGTGTCCTCACTAAATTCCTCGGCTTTCTCTCTCTCCCTCTCTCTCCCTCTCTCACACAATCTCACTCCCTCCCTCAAACACAGGCAAAGCGGGGTTGGGGGGCGGGAGGGCGGGGATCCTCTCTGGACTGATATTGTGCCTTAGTCCTGGGCGGGGAGGGAAGGGGAGGAAAATACTGGCGCCCCTTCTCTCCTACGCCGCCTCGAAATAGATTTGAGGAGCTGCTTTTCTTCCCCCCCTCCCCCCTTTCCTGCTGGTCGTTTGGCATCTTCCAGACCATGTCCACTGGGTCCCTCAGTGATGTGGAAGATCTGCAGGAGGTGGAGATGCTGGAGTGCGATGGCCTGAAAATGGATACTAACAAAGAGTTTGGGGCGTCCACCGAGAGCAACGAGGAGGGATCCAATGGCGAGAATGGCTCCCCTCAGAAGGGGAGAGGGGCCTCGGGCAAGAGGAAAAAAGCTCCCCCCAAGAAGAGCCCTTTAAATGGAGTGAGCCAGGAGGGAAAGCAGGTACAGAGAAACGCTGCCAACGCCAGGGAGAGGGCGAGGATGAGGGTCCTTAGCAAAGCCTTCTCCAGGCTTAAGACCACCCTACCCTGGGTGCCCCCAGACACCAAACTTTCAAAACTGGACACCTTGAGGTTGGCCTCCAGCTACATTGCTCACCTGAGGCAGATCCTGGCCAATGACAAGTATGAGAACGGCTACATCCACCCAGTCAACCTGGTAAGTCGGAGTCCGCCGGGGACAGGCACTCTGTGCGTGTGCATGGGGAGAGGTGGGCGAGGAGCTGGCATGGGGCACGTGCGGGGACAAAACTTTGCTGTGCATCTCACGGAGACTCTGGTGCCAGTGGGGTGGGAAGCGGTACTGTACAAGGGGACAGGCTCCCAGCTTCCCTGCTGCCCTGTGCCCTGAGCGCCAAGCCTCCTAGGCCCCCTCCGCTGTTCCCAGCAATCCCTTCCAGGAGACAGGCAGCCACGCTGGCCACAAATAAGCAGGGCAGGCTTTACTCTTAACTGCCAAAGAAACGACTGAGAAACCACAGAGGGCTGATGGCAGCTTTCTACCTGCAAGAGGGCAGGTATAGGAATTTGGGTAGAAAATTTGGTGTGTTTGAGGAAGGACCCAGGATTTATTCTTATCCTGTGTCTCAGTCCTAATGTTTCCTGCCACAATAGTGTCCCCAAGCCCTAGCTTTTTAAAGACAGAACTCTTGGGGTTCTGTGCTCAACCGCTCAGGTTTGCTGGGTCCAGGACATTTCTCCTATCCATGTAAACTGGCACAGGAGAGATAAATACCAGTGCAGACTCCCCAGGGGAGGTGTCTGCCCTGGGCACACTGCACAATGCCTCTCCCTGGGCTGTGTGGTGTCCCTCCTGCTGCTCCCACCACATAAAGTTTTCCTGAGCAGCCCTGGATCTCCCGACCATACCCGGCTGCCAGAAATATCCAGTTCCCAGCTCTAAAAATATGTACAAATGATGTAAACTGGGGGTAAGCAAGATCTGCCTGGGCTCCTTTTTAGACATACAGCTTTTACACTGCCCACACGTGCAGACCCTGACTCATAAATGGATCACAGAGGGAGCTGGGGGTGTTTCACTGAGGTCAGGCTCTGCCTTTTGAGCTCTGGACTCTGGGGGAAAGTATGTTACCCGCTGTGTCAGCTGATAAGGGCATGGGAGATAATTTTTGATTAAAAACAAAATCCTCAGTGCAACAACATGGGGAAAAAATAAGTAAAACAAAACCAGCACCCAATAGAGATATAACCTCCCTCCTCTTCCACACAGAGGCACACCAAAACATGCTCCCCGAACTGCGGGAGGCCAGGGAGAGCAGCCGGGGGCTGTCGGGGCCCCGAGCAGCTCCCGCGCCCGGGATAGCGCGGCGGGGCGTGAGGCGTCTCTCGCGGGTCCAAGTCCCCACGCCGGTCACGACCGAATGCGGGGGAGGCGCGGCTACGGCGGGGTGCCCGCGGTGATTGCGCCGGGGGGATGCGAATGTGCCGGAGACAGGCGGCTCCTTTCTCCCTCCCTTCTGCCGCGTACCAGACGGGCTCTACCGCCCCGAGGACGCTCGGTGGGGACCGCCGGGGCCGGGAGGCGAAGCGGCATCAGCTGCCGGCGTAAGGCAAAAGGGTCCTTGCCGAAGCCAGCGGCAACTGTCCCGGCCTGAGCCCCTCTGAGCGCTGCCCGAAGTGGACTCAGGTGGGGGATGCCGGGATCGGTCCCCCCGGACGCTCCCGAGCCGGACTCGCTGGCGATATGAGCCTTGCAATGTGCATTTCTCCATATGTAACCCCCTTCCCACTCGTGTCTTTTCCTGGCTACAGACTTGGCCTTTTATGGTAGCCGGCAAACCCGAGAGTGACCTGAAAGAAGTGGTGAACACAAACCGCTTGTGCGGCCCGACGGCATCCTGAGCCCCGCGGCCGGGCCAGCAGCGTCCGTCCCGGCGCGGCCGTAGAGCGGACGGCGGGGCGGGCAGGGACCCGCCGCGGCCCCGCCGCTGCCCCGGACCCCGGGCAGAGCCACGGGGAGAGCCGCTCTCCCGGCGCAGAGGAGACCAGATGTGCTCTAGCAAAGACTCCATCCACCTCGAGAGATCCTGACTCTATTTAACTTTATTAAATGCGTGTACAGTCGAGTGTCCTGCAACCACAGCCTTGCTGGTTCAAGTGCTACTAGAGAAAAGACAGAGATCAAACAAAACCTACCAGGCGTGTATCTTTTGTCTGAGACCTGTGAAATATGTAGATGCCTAGAAAAACTGACTTTGACAGTCATCTCTATGAAGTAATTCACCCTAAAGATATATAGATATATTTTCTTCAAGCAGATTCTGCTCTATTTCTGTGAATAAACCTTCCTTTCTACTGAACACGGAGCGGTGTTAAGTGTTCGTTTGAGACTCTCGGGCTCGGCGGGGGAAGGACTCAGACTCCGCCGGCTCCGCCGCTCCGCGAAGCGGCCGAGCTGCGGGAATCCCGCCTCTCCGCCCCGGGCAACAGGAGGTCTGCTTCCCCGGAGCTAAAGACCCCCGGGGGAGGGGGTGATTGGGTCCACAGCTCGCCGCGGGAGCCCGGCCCGGCTCCGCGGCCCGGCTCCGCAGCCCGGCGCCCGGGCGCTGCGGGAGACACCCCAGCCGCGCCGGCCGCTCCGCTCCGAGGGGACAGGGGCAGTGATCTATTGATGAAGTACAGTCGGTCCTCAGGGCCGGGAATTTTTAACTTAAACATCTCCTCTCTATCGATCAGCGCGCCCGTGGGAGATGAGGCTGAGATAAACAGGAGTACGGGGCGCTCCCCCTGCACCGGCAGCGGCCGCCGGCAGCTGATGCGCCAGATCCCACCGCGCTGTTTAATGTTTCAGGGTTATGACCGCACTGTTTACAAGATGTCTTCGGTTATTTATACTGTTATTATTAGCAGAGGGGCTTTAAATTTCCGCCTCACTTGCTCTTTCAATACCATCTCTCGGTTCCGTTTGATACGTGGGTACTTTCTTGCCGAAAGCAGGAGAGGGGCAGCAGGGGCTGCAGGGCCATCTCCCGGACCAAGCCCTCCGTCCCCGCTAGTTGCGGGGGCCAGCGGAGGGCCCGGGGCGCGGTCACAGGCAGCGTGCGGGTCACAGACCCTCCCGGGGGCTCCCTCCCCCGGGTATCCCCCGCAGACCGGTGTTGAGCTGCCCCGGGCACCCGTGCAGCCTGGATTGTGTTTATTCTCATCCCCCACTTTCCCCCAAGGTAACTGTACGAGGTGGCGCATCCTCCAGGCGACTCAAATTCACCAGTCGGGTTCATGCGTGGGCTAGGTTAGGTTTAATTAAAGCAGCTTGCTGTGAACCGAGGGCTGTGCAAACATTTCGGCCCTCATTATGAAAAGGGCCAGGGCCTACTGTATCATCCTAATGGTTTTGAAGGAGAGAGCTGTTTAATTTCACTTTTGTGCAGCTTTATCTCCATCCCACACAATTAAGAGCAGACGTGGCCTAACCATGCACAGCTTCACTGTTGTGGACAGGACTGTGCCAGGCGAGACACGCAATTCCACACAGGGGCTTGCCTGACTTTGTGGCCACACACAGACCCTGAACAGCCACAGCTTTTGCTGAAGAGACAAGCGACTCTGGTAACTACAGCTGAACAGGCTGATTTGTTGATTTCTTTGTCACAGGCACTGGGAAATTCAGTGGGAGTTGCTGGTCTGTTAAAGTGAGACAGAATAGAGGCCCCCAGCCTTAACCAAAGTGCAGATGACTGATACAGCAAATGCACATTTCAACCTCTGAATTTTCACTGAGTTGAAACTAACCATTGGACTTAACCACTCAAAATCTCAAATCCATATTAACTAATGCCTGGTTAAGACTCATAGCAAGGTGCTGATTTCCTTCTAGAAAGCAGAAATTGATATGCATCTGAGATATGCATAAAATTGAGTTAAATTCTGAATATTCTAACATACACTTCTTTGCCACCCTGCCTTGCAATTCCTGCTAATTGCACTCAGCATCTTCCCACCTAATTAACCATGCGCAGTGTTCATTTGCCACATGAAATACAACATTGAAGAAAGGGAAGGGAGGAATACAATGGTACCCCGTGAAATGTGAGGAACATAGCTGTAACCATGTGCCAAAAGCTGCAGGAACAGTAAGTGTTGGAGATGCTTACTGTGTACACACCGGCAGTAGACACTGTTGCTTCTTGTACTGCTGTTCGCTTTATCTAGCAAGTCTACATTGCAAGCCTCTCGGGGACTAAACTACTCCTCGAGCATCCTGCACCTTCCTCAATCCTTGCCTCTGAGCAACAGTTCAGCAACAAAGACACAAAAAGCAACAAGAAATAAAAAAAAGCAACCAGCAGTACACAGAAAGGTAAATAATGACTTTACTTTTACTGTAAAACAATTACAGTGGCTTTATCTCGATTTTGAAGACAATTAACATATTTTCCAGAGGCATTTATGTGGCTGGGTACTCCTGGTCCGCTAACCTTCTGTGTTAAGGGCGCAGACCTGATACTAAGGGCACAGTGCTGGCAGCTGGTTCCAACAGCCCAAATTTCTTAGATGAATTAAGAGTTCTACAACACACTTCAGGAGGACAATGGATGAAATTATTCTACCCTGCTGCTGAGTGTAATTTCACTGCAAAATATTTGCAAACAGAAAATGTATGTTTAGTCTGACTGAAGCAATAGATGATTTTGAAAGGAACTCACAAATGTGCTAAGGAAAAGAGGGAACAGGTATAAACATCGATGAAAATTACATTAAAGAAAATATTTTGTTTGCTTTCTTGCTTTTCTGTACAAAGTGATGCATTTTAACAGTTATCAAAATACACTTATACCCCTTTTTCATGTGGAAAAAAGTGGACTTGGTTTATCTTTCTGTATCTACATGGATGTAGATGCAGCTGTGTGAGTGTCTGTATACATTCCCTCCTAGTAATGTTTGAACTCATTGCCTGATTTCAGCTAGATTTGACAGAGGTCTCATAGATAACTAAGTTACTATAATTTTTAATACTTTTGTGTGTGTGTGAAAACAGACAGCTGAGTAAAGAAAAAGTCTATAAATTTTGCAACTGAAGGAAGGGTTTCAACATGAGCTCAGCCTTTATTGGATACGAGAGCATATAGAGCAGAGTACCAGCTGTAGATGAAGCTCCAAACGCTGCTTTAGTCACAGGATACAAGTTCATAGAAATCTTGCTTATGGACCGACACGTTTTAAGATAAGAATTCTATAAAAGTATATTAGTTCCATTTGATTTTAATGCTAGTATTCTTGTTTGCTTGTTTGTTTCTTTGTAAAGAAATCAATTTCAACCCAGCTACTTAATGACCACTTTTCAATTCAGCTACAGACTCACAAACCCTTTATTTGCAGCGCTAACTCAGTGCTCAGGCTCTTGGATTCGGTGCTGACATTGTGCCACTTTGCAGAAGCTTTCACAGTCTATAAGGTCTTACAGAAAATACCTTTTAGGCTTATCTTATCCTCTCACTGGGATGCATATCAGCCAGCCTGAAGCATCAGCATAGCAAGAAACCCACTTTGCAGACACCTGCAAAATGCCGTGATGCTCTGGGTGCTGACTGGGGCAGTGAGGCCACAGCGCTGGTCATGCCCTCAAGCTTCAAGGTGCATAAGGAGAACATGTGCAAGATAGCTTATTCTTTAAAGTGCATCTGAGGTCAAAATTCCCAGCTCACCTCAGAAAATAAAAGACACAGAAAACCTATGTGGTTTCTTCTTTCGGGAAGCTGGTTTGAACCCTGGACATAATGGTAAGATCACAAGCACAGTTTTGCTTGAAGTATTTGTATTTGTAACCCTTCAGTTGTGTCTGTCTGAAAAAAAATTGCTACCTTGTTAACAAATCACATACATTTTTCAAAAGGCAATTTTTGCCAAAATCCTGTTGTCATTTCCTCTCATTATAATTTGTAGTAAAAAAATTTAAAATATGCAAAATACATTAGCTAATTGCAGGTTATAAACTTTCTAAAAGAGAACAAAACTTACACATATCTGGTGTACAAGTGAATGGTAAAATCTGATAAAATTGCTGGGTATTTTAATTTTTGTCTGGATATCTGAATGCAGATTAGCACTCACAGTCTCCCAAAGGATTACAAAAGAAATTTCAACTACATTGACATGAATTTCAATTTCAATGAAATTGAAATTTGTAGCAGCAAACAACCAAGCATCCCGTAATTGCCATGTATACACACACCTGGAAAATCCTCCATACAGAATATCTCCAACAGCCAGATTCAAATTTTTTGTGTTTGTTGCTGGCCCATGTAGCTCTGACTATTCCTATATTAAGGCTGTCTTATCAAATGCAGGCCCACAGGGTAAATACCATCTTGTGCTCACTCTTCAGTCACAGATTGCTTCATGTCCTTCAGCCCAGCATAGTTCAAGGATGGGAAGTGGCACAACCAGTAATAAAGGCACTTTTTTGTTGCTAGTGCTGTAAAGCTACTGATGCGTTATGGCTTGGGGAATTTCTGCAATTCTGAGATGTCATAGGTCTGACCTAATATTTATGCTCCAGGAAGGATGCGGAAAAGCCATGTGTTACCTTTGAGAGGACTGTTGCCAGCACACTGCAAACCCAGCAAAGTTCTGCAAGTAACTGATTTTTCTTCAGTTCACTTCAGACACTGGTGTTCCTGAGCATAAAACTGACTTTGAGTAGGTCCAGGCATGCAGTCATCCCATTTCCCAAATGCGGCATGGACATACCCTAGGGTCACAACAGTCCAGGGATGACGCATTTTCTTGCCTTAGGGTTTTGCCCTTAAACTGAAACTTGTAAACAGATGAAATGCGTTTTCAAGCCAATGCGCATGCGTGCACTCAGTTACACCATCCTCAAAACCTCCTTGCAAGGAAAAAAATATCATAACAAAAGCAAGAAAATAAAACCCAGTGCGAATCCTTCCTTCACTTTAAATTTTAAGAGGTTCTCCTTGAGCAAAGAAAAAAACCCAATCCTTATTTAGACCTCAGGCTGCTGTGTAAACTATTAGGCCATATCCAGCTGTAAATATGGATTATCTACAGTCTTGAGTTTTCTCTTGGTTGTTTACAAGCTGTTTAAGAAACAAGGATCAGAAACACTAGGGAAAGAAAGCAAGGGTATAGCTACACAGCCAGGAGACAAGAGGAAAGGGAGAAAAAGGCATAGAATAATTCCTCTTCCTCTAATTACTACAGCTCAGTCCTCGCGGCAGGATGGGTTGGGGAAGGGAGGACCTATCAGCAGCTCCATCACAGACGGGTGGAGCCAGACCACCGGGGAGATGGAAACCAAGAGGCTGAGAGCTGCAGCTGCCTTTTCCTGGGAGTAACATCTGTGAAAGCCTGCACGGCAGCAGCAGGGGAGGAGGAGTGGGCACAGGCAGAGAGCATTCCCAGGGATGTGCTCACACAGATAACTGTCCCTGGATGGTTTCCCAGACTGCTGCAGCGGCACTTCCCTCCCCTGTCAGGGAAGAGGCAAAGAACATCATGTGGGACAAGCAACTGAAGTGTTAGCACGGCCTCTCGCTGCAGCATCCTGCTTCCTGTGATGCATTTGATGGCCGAGGTGACCAGAATGGGAACAGCTCTTCCTCGCTGATAACATGTTATTTTTTTCTTACATAGGGACTTCTATACTCTTGGCATCTCAGACTCAATATACAAAGTACACAGAAAACAGAAGTAATCTTGCAGCATTTGGCTGTCCCCTCATGACCAAATGTTTTTCTATAGGAGGCTGCTATTATTATACAGATGGGAAGAAAAAGAGATGACAAATGACTGGCTGAAGGTTCTCACCTAAGTTTGGAGTAGGCTTAGGGCACCAGCTCTTCTGGTGCACAAACCCATGGGCAGTTCCCCTAGGCACACTGAAATCACCAGGGATGTTTGCTCTTTGAACTCAGAACAAAGATAGGAACCAGCAAGGTGTAGGGAGTGATCCTCTCAGGCTGTATATCTGTATCTACATCTACACTTACTAGAATAGATAAACCAGGCTATGGACCATGCCCTGGCCCTGACAGTCAGTGCTGGGGCTGGGGACACATGCACATAGACCTGAGTTTTATTCTACTCACCAAAGGTTGAGAACAGGCCCTGGCACATGCTACTCCAAAACCTTGCTTGGATACTTTCTGGAAAAATGTCTGACAGGCCAAAGACACAGCAAGGATCCGGCTAAAACCCAAGCAAAAGAAAGATAAGCCGTAGCCTTGTTTTATTTATCAGTGTCAATGCAGCCTTAGAAGCTACAGTAATTGAGATACCTGATGCCTTTGTCTCACCTCAGTCTCATGCTCTTCTCACTTGTTTTCTAGATCAAGCTGCTTTCTTCTTTTATGGGCCAAAAATTCTTAGTGGGGACCTTCTTTACTATTTGTATCTCATAACAAATATATATGAAGAATAAAGGTCACTAGAAGCAAGAGGCCAAGTTCAAGAACAAACATAACATGAGATTTAAACAATATTATATCCTAAATTATGACATTGAAAACCTCTGTTCATTTGTTACCTAGCTCTGCAGTACCTTTTCTACCTGAGTTATGAATTGCCTGACACCAACATTTGACATATGCCCTCATAGTATCTCTTTCTCACTACTGCCAATTGGCATCAAGTTAATCTCATCCCAAGATCTGGAACTGAGATATTCCTCTACTTAAGTCCAGGAAGAATTCAGACAGCCAGTAGGTGCTGTCTGTACATGCTTAACATCGTTCTGCTGGGTTAGGAAGCAAGCTGGATGGGGGAGCTGAGGCCAGCACCCCCAGTTTGGCTAGAGATACACACAGCACCTGAGGAAAGCTGCTGAGGAGCCAATGTTACTATCTTCCCACAAATTTTTCTTCCTCATTTCCCTCATACTCAGTCTTCTGATTCTACTTTCACCATGCTTCTCTCTTACTGCCAACAGAAGTCAGCATGCATAATCTGTAAATACCATTCAGTCATAGAGGATGAAACTACAGATATGTATTAAATTATTGTAAAGATTACTAAAGAAAAGTCTCATTCTGATAGTTTGACTTTTATCTTTAGGTACTTCACTGCCATTTTCTTAAGATGCTTATTTTATGTTAAATAGTATACCTAGCAATAAATATTATGTAATATACAGATATACACACCACGCAATATATATATACACTAAATAAAAATGTGACATATTTACATACTATGTAACAACTATATTTATATTTTCTATAAACAAACATATAAAATAATACGTATTATAAAATTAAACAATGTTTGAATATTGCAGAGCTGGTATAAGTGCCACTTACAGCAGGGTGGTGACTGTTTACAGCACTGGCATGGGTTATCATACTGTACATCATCTGAGAGGCGTGAGGAGGCACAGCTGAGTTTACTGTTTCACCTGATAAACTAAGCCCTGGAGCAAAGGATTCCCTCCCTGGCTGACTTCTTGCTCATTCCCTGATGGCTGCCAGCCTGGGAGATGTCTCATAATTAGCCTGCAGTATCATGTCTGCAGCTGATGACTATTTCACACAAGGTCATTTCCATGGAACATCCACGACACTAGTTGCTCCTAGGTACTTCCTCTTCAAACACGAATACATCAATGCAGTCTTCCACTCAGACACCACAGTATTTACAACACAGCTGCATAAAACTCTCCAGCTAGCTTTCATTGTGGGCTGCCTAGGGGCCATCAAACTTTCTTCTCTCCCCCCGCTACACTTTCCCACAGACTACCTTGCACATGATCTTATCTGATTGAAAGGTAATCCTGTAAAAATAGAAAAATCCAGATAACCAAGCATTTGCTTCAGTCTGGTGAGTGATTTCCTTTTACAGAAACCTGCAGCTACAGCTGAATAACAACATAGTGAAATTGCATCTTCATTCGGTCTCACTGCTGTAATTACTGAACAAAAAACATGTGTAGTGTCTTAAAGTTCAGTTACTTTGTTTTTACTGCACTCTTACTGATAGTCCCAAGCAGCCCATGATTCCATGCTGCAGAATGTCCAAGCACAGGAAACACCCTCCCCACATCTCCGTCTCCTCTTTACTTCCCAAAGAAGGGATTGCAAAATAAAGGCATAGGAAAATGAAATTATGTAGCAAGGAAGTGACAGTGGCAGAAATGGCTTCTGTGCCCTCTCTGTCTGAAGTCATAGAGCATCTGGTACGTTAGAGCCTCATGAAGATCCAGATCCTTGGCATCTCAGTCATCCTAGTGGAGGAAGCCACGGAGCCAAGTCAGAGTTGCATGGAGGAATGGAGACCAGGAAGAGGAAAAGACAAAGACAGGACAACCAGTTTTGTAAATTATATAGGTATAGAATAAAATTGCAACACAATTGATAAACTTACAAGTCAAATTAGGTAGGCACCAAATCACCTTATTTGCATTCCACATTAATGTGATCATAGCTACTTGCTTACATTTGCACATTTTCCAAATATATATCTAAAGATGCAATCTTCAGAACATGTGCTAGTCTAAACAGGAAAAGCTCAGGCTGACAAAGCAGTCAAAACTTTGAAATGATAAGGGTTCATCTCTTCATCAGCAAAAATAATTTTCCTAACATCCATGAACGACTGCACAGTTCTGAGGAATACGAGCTAGAAAAAGTTATACCCTGAAAAGAGCAAGATGTGGAGAAAGACAGTGGTAGTGTGTGCTTGCAGGCATTTTGTTTTGTATTTCTGGAGACCTTTAAGGTTATGCTGAAAAAACATAAGCTTAGTCAAAATTCAAGCAAAATTTGAGTTTATAAAGATTTTCTTCATAACTTGCCGATGTCATCAGCTATTCAGAAAAAAATAAATCAGCATCTGTTGTGATACAGCCATCCAGAACCTGAAAGAACTGTCAGAGTGAAGAAATCACAACACTCTATCCCACTTTGGATGTGTAATTGTAATGACTCAGAGCCTGAAGCCCATAAGGAACAAAACCAGCCTTAAGGCACTCTGTAAAAATGCTGGAGATAACGTGCAGTTACCGAACTATGGTAAATTCAGAATCCTGGTTTCCAAAACCTCGCCTTGCCTGCCTGTGCTCACCCGAAGGCGGTGGAAGCGCGTGGATCCGTGTCTGTAGGAAGCCACAGGGTGGCAGCGCTGCCCCACGCCGGTGTGCAGCCAGCGGGGAACAGGAGAGCGAAACCATGTACTCGCAGCTTATTTGAAGTGAGAACTCGAAATACTTATACTTGACAAGCAAACCCAGTCATGCATTTCAAGTATTAAACTGAATCTAGCAGAAGAAAACATGCCAATTCTGAAGAATTCAAAATTTAAATTTCATACTGTTCCTTCTATCCTAATTAAAGCTATTCTGCTACCACGTCACATAAGCGAAGTACATAATTACAGAACCTCAGTTTCAGAAAATTGTCAATACAGTGAATACTCTGCAGTACACCCATATAAATATACATATGTATAATTTTCATATAAAGACCAACGTTCCTTATAAATCTGAAGTGAACTTGACATCTGTTTTGTTCATCAGTCTGGGTGATGAGTCAAGACCACATTGGGCCACATTGCAGGCACATTCCTGGGCTCCCATGTGAAGCACAACAGCTTTTCCAAGAGAAAATGCAAGTGTAGCTGAAAGGTAGTTCATTCCAGGCTCTACTCCTGACAGACAGCACAGGTGGGACAGTGCCAGATTTGGAGAACTGTCCTGAACAGAGAACCAGTGTCATCCCAGGCACCCCCACCATGTCCACATGTTCCATTCTGTCTCTCCTCTAAGCGTGCACCATGTGCTCACTTTGCAAGGATGGAACAATCTGCATATTCAAAGAGTGCAAAGTAGCAGTCTTCCTTAAGTCGTTTAAACCTTAGAATCACACAAAAAAAAACCAACCAAACAAAAAAAATTTACTGAGAGCCTCACAGCCTCACAGAACTCACGGGACTTGGGCACGTTTGAGACTTCTCAGTCACCTGTTCATATCTTTGTTTCACTTGGGATGAGCAATCTGCTCATACACCAAGCTTCCACAGGTTACTGCTGTGGACTATCCCTTCAATACCACATAAAGTCATTTTAAATTTTAAACAAATAAATTAAAATAATTTTTAAGACAAGTGACCAGAATCCTGCTGCAGTGCAACATGCATGTATGGAGCAGCAACACTGGCAGCGTGCTGTTGCAGCAAGCCCTAATGCCTGCTGGCTTCTGTCAGACCAACCCTGACCACTCGGTTCAGCCAGAGTGCGTGTGGAGCGGCCGGGCCAGACCAAGGGGGCTGCAGCGAGCCAAGGAGGTGCCAAGGCCGGCGTCCCGTAGGAACGCCTGGTGCATGCCACGAGTGTGCACAGCCTGAGATGGAAACCGCACCAGCTCTCCAGAGGCTCCGCTGGCAAAGGCGCTGCCTCGGACGTGCTCCAGCTGAAGCCTGTTATCCGTTTTACAAGCTTTAGGACACGAGACAATGGCAGAAACTGATTCACAGGAAGTCCCAGCTGAACATGAAGAATTTATTCACTGTGCGGGTACCCGCGCACTGGAATAGACTGTCCTGAGAGGCTGCGGACTCTCCCTCATAGGAGATATTCAAGAACCGCCTGGACACAATCCTGTGCCGTGTGCTCTGGGACAACCCTGCTTGAGAGCAGGCAGGTCGGACCAGACGACCCACAGAGGTCATTCCCGACGTGACCCACTCCGTAGTTCCGCGAGGAGCGGTGCGCAGCAGGCCCGCCCGGCCTGTACCCCCGCTCCGGGGGCGGCGGACGACAGCGGAAGCGCTGCTAGCGCGGCCCCCTCCCTCCCCTCCTCCCTCCCGCCCTCCGCCGCCCTGACTTCCGGCGGCCGCTGTAGCCGCGCCGCGTCTATGCCCGCGGCGCTGGGGGATGTTTATTGTCGCGGGGAGTCGGCCCAGCACCCGCAACGCCGCCGGGCGACCGGCACCCACCGACCGGCACCGCGCTGCGCCCTGCGCTGCCCTGCCCCGACCGCCGCCCGGCCGCCCGCCCGCACGGTAACGGCCGCCGCCTGCCGCCGGGCCGCGCTCCTCCTCCTCCTCCCCCTCGCCGCCGTCTCGGGTCCGCGGGCCCGGCCCGGCAGGAGCCGCTGCCGCCGTTGGGTCCCAGGGTTCCGCCTCGCTCCGCCGCTTCCCCTCCCCGGCCGAGGTGAGGGAGGCGGCGCGGGGCCTCTACCGCCTGGCCGCGACCCTCCCGCTGCCTCCCGCCGCGGTGCCGATCGCGCCCGGGGCTGCAGGGTGTGCGTGGCCCGGGCCGCCTGGGCAGGGAGGGGGAGGAAGGGGCAGGGCATCCTGCGGGGAATGGCCCGTTCCCCGACCAGCCCGGCCGGCCCGCGCCCGGCCCCGAGGGCTTTGTGGCGGCCCCGTGCCCTGCGGCGGCCGATGCCCGCACAAGCCAGCGCTGCCGAGCGGCGGAGCCCGGCGTGGCCAGGCCGCCTCGCTGCCTGCGCTTTGTTTGTGCCGTGCTGGCCCCAGAAGTTTCGGGCTGGGGTTGAGGGGGGATAAGAAATAGTTGGTGACCAGAGCACTGTGGCGCTGGTGGATGTAGGGCTTTGAGTGAGATTCCCAGCAGCGGGAATAGGAAGGGTATTCGTGCTTCCTCAGCTGGGGCGCGCAAATGGTAAAAATGTTTGACTGGGAGGGGGCGTGAGGCTTACCAGTTGCCTTAAAATATTTTGTTACAGCTAAACATTTTTACTTTTCTTACGACGTTTCATCAAGTTGGAATGGCCACCCAACTCGTTGGTTCAGACTTTTGTCATGCTTACAATGATTTTCCACGTATTATAAAGACCGAAAGGATTCTTCTTAATGCTTGGCATTGAAATATTCCTGGATGTTCTAAGGGAAAGATGGCACAAACTTGAGTTCAAGTGCATCTTGCTTTGAATATTAATGGACCTTTTGATGAGAGAAAGATTTGAGGAAAATGGCGTGTTATGAATTATTTCAAATATACTTTCTTGTCTTGTTCTGTACACTGTTTGGTTTTATTCTTGCAAATGGATATGTGTTGGATGACCCCATGGAAATGCAGTTGGCTTATCCAAGAGCAGGACTGAAGTCCTACTAGCTTATGGCATAGCTGATATTATCACTCTGTGCATGGATCTAATTGAACAAATCCCTGCTTTGATACTGGCTTTGCGCATATTTGAAAATTTTCTCCCCCAAAATACAAATAGTCATGACTCTGCAAATCCTGAAGGGTGAGAATAGCAGCTTCAAGATACCCTTTTGCTTTAGGCAAAGTTTAACTTGCCATTGCCATAGAAAGTAAAAGCGTGCCCCACTAGCTCAGTGGCTGGAACTAAGAAAGTTGTTTGGAGCAGAGGATGTTCTGCACGGACGGTAGTAGCTGTGCTGCGCTTGGTTTCAGGGAGTCATTCACCTGCCACTGTGACCATATTGTAGCTAAGGATTCAAGCAGATTTCAGAGGTCTGTCACCTCCAGCGTTTCATATGGACCTGTTTCCTGAGGGGCTGAACACAAATCTTTTAAAGTACATCTTCAGTGGAAGGATGTAATCAACTCTTCCCATTCCTGACAGGCTTTATTTACTTTCCATTCTCATATGGAAACGTCCTGTAGAGGTTCATGTCAACTTCTTCAAAGATGCCTTTCAGGCATTAGTTTGACAAATGTCTACTGACACAGCAGTGACCAATATCCCTTCAGCTGGGCTGTTGGAATTGTTTGTGGAGTTGGTCAGTTTGTGAACTGCTTTGAAGAAAGGTTAAAAATAACCAGTAAAAGTTGCTTATACTTAGACTGCTGGTGAAAAAAGGTGTTTATTAAACTGTTCTGACATTAACATAACCATTGTTAGATATCCTCCATCTACCTTTATAGCTCTGACTTTCTTGGATCAAAGGTAGTCAAGAGCTTAAAATACTTTGTTTATATACTCCATCCCAAGTGCCTTTCCTCTTTCTTTGATGATGGTGCTGTGGTTGGTTTGGAACTTTCTGAAGACAGAGTGCTGGCTTTTTTAAGATTGTAAGATTTCAGTGCAGGGCGTTTTGTCTTCGTGTGTTTATAGAGTATCTAAAATAGTATGTCTATGATTCTAACAGTGGATGTATAGGTAATACTTTAAGAACTTGAGTGTTCGTTCCTCCCTTGAAAGTACTTCTTATTCTGTGGAGTTTCTCTAGTTTCAGTGTAGGATACATTGCAGTGTCAAATATCCTTGCATTAGCTTTTGTTGTTGTTTTTATTTTTGTGTTAATTATCATGCTTAATCAATCTACTTCTTTTTCCTTCCTGGTTTGTTTTTCTTTTCTTCATCCTAGGGTAATATTCCAGATGTATCCCTGAAATCTACGTTAAAAAGAAAGAACAATCTTCTAAAGTTTCCCTGATAAAACAAAATAATGCAAACTTCTGCAGAGATGTGTTTAAACTTGTTTCCTCTTTCGGGGTAGATTGATTTCAAGTTCATTTACGCCAGTGTAACACAAAGTTAGCTAGTTCCTTGTGTTGGAGAAAGTCAAATGAAATACATAATTTAAAAGAAATGCTGTACATGTAGACAAATTATTTTCAAATTTAGCCTATTATTAAATTGGCATTAGCTGGCAAAACATCATTTTAGAAATGAGATTTAGACTGCCAAAATTCTACCTTCAAAGGGCAAAATTAATCAACAAAACCTAAGCTGAACTCAGTAAAATCAACTTAAGCATTTGCAAATCCAGAACTGGAAAGAACAAGATGTTTGGTTTCTATTCAACCTCTCTGTTCTGTAAGTGTAACTGTATAAGTATGGAATATAAATAGGCCTGTATGTAAGGAGCACTATTTTACCCATTTTGCAGAAAAGCTATGGAAATGCAGAAATTCAGGTTTTGGGTAATAACAGTCAGTGCTATGCTGGTGTGTATGAATGGCAGAGAATACAAGAGACAACTGGGAAAGAGGAGGATCAGAATGTTCCAGCTGGTCATGCTCCTTTAGATACGTGTAAATAAGAGCAACATCTTTCTTTCTTGGACATTGTTAGATCTTTTTTGTGTACATGTTCTTCAGATTTTTTTTTTTAATGCAGTCCATGTATTTTTATTTTTAAAGAAAGTTTAAGTCACTTTTGTTCTCATGGTTCCTCTGAATTTGAAGTTATTTGAGGCTTCCAAAAGAAAGGTAACAGGACATCATCTCTGTAGATTATTTTTTTTCCTTTGTTGTAAGTAAGGTAGGAGATATTAAACTGAACACTTAAATCTAACATTGTGATATGTTGCACTTGCTTACTGCTTGATTGCAAGTATCCAAGCCCAGAAACATTTTGGTTTACCCAGTCTTTCCAAACCATGCCTTGGAAGAGCTTTAACATTGTATTTGAATGCTTAATAGGAATGGGTGTGTTCAAAATCATTGATATAATATATACAAATTCAAATTAAAAAGCCCCTCCCTTAGTATCTGTTGTCTTGAGCTTTCAGAACATGACTAATTATAATGGGGGCACACCACTGTCATCTGTGTAATTTTTCTCCCTTTAATATCTATGCAAGTAGATTGTACTTCTAACCAAGATACATTGTAATTGTTGCTAGCATCCTTACTGACAGCTCCACAGCCGCCTTTTTGCCTTAATAATAGATCTTTTCCTTTTAAATTGTAATTTTCCTCTCTTCTCAACCGCTTTTTCCTTTGTTCTGAATTAGCACGTGACTTTTCTCCCTGGATCTTTTTAAGATAAGCCATGTTTTACGGGAACATTATCATACAGTGCTATGGTTTGCTTAGATGTTAGCAACCTTTCAAGGGTGTTATGCACAACGATGGTGGTGTTCTTTCAGAATGTAGAGGCTGAGTGTGCCAGCAGATACTTGCTGATAATTGGGAGACGCTGCTGATTGGAGGTATCTTGTTGACAATCTTTCCTGGGTTCCAGTAAATGAACGCAGCAAAGCCAGGAGTTGGAGCCAGGGTGGAAAACAAATGCCTCTCTGAAGATGCCACGGGTTCCAGCTCTGTGCTGGCCCTGCCTGCATGCCATTCAAAATCTGCACATGTGCTATCTTTGGATCTGGTGCCATAAATTACTTGCCCAATCTGTAGTAGTCCATCAAAACCAGATGGGATAAGTAATTTCTGACTTTGAGGATTCATGTAATTTTTGGTTCAATAAAAAAGATAAAAAAGGGATCTGGGAGTACTAATTAGTTACTGTTTGTTCTCTTCTTTGCCTGCGTTCCCTCCACCCCCACACGTAACCTTTAGTTTTTCTGTTTTCCTCTTGCTGTTTCTTCATCTCTTTTCTGTCTTATCATCCATCTTGCCTTTTCTTATATTGGACAAGCCAACGATTACAGAATGATTCTTTCAGCAGGGAACAAGCTGCAGAGTGTAAGCAGTAACCACCACAGCAGCTGGCCCAGTACATTGTGCACGTCTGTAGTTTGTTACTTCTGTATTGTCACTGAGTGGTAGTCAAAGATGCACCTTGAATTCTCGATTACAGATGGCATGATGTTTAGAAAGGCATAGTCAGATGAAAATACTGATTACAACATTAATGTTGGACCTTGAAGATTTCTAATATAGAACATAAGGTCAAAACATTTAAAGCGATATGAATACATCATTGTGTGTTAGGTATGTTATTGTTCTTGGTGCATGGTGTCCTTCTTCCATGGCAATGACCACGTGGAGCATTTCACATATGTGACAGTTTTTCTTTGATTTTGTTCTTTGCTTTCTTTTTGCTTATTTTGGATTAAATACTGCTAAAATTTTTATATAAATCCTTTTCACTGTATAACAATGACCTTGCTCTTTTTCCCTCTCATTTCTTCACCTGAGATCTATTTGAGATATCTGCTGTCTTGACTTTGGTATGGTTACAGAAGAGATGTTGGGCATTCTTGGGCTGGGATGAGTGTTAGGATTCTCTTTCCCAGTTGAGGTGTGCATGAGGAGTGGTGGTGCCTTTGATGTGCATGGGCAGCCTGGATGCTTCCTGGATGCCTTAGGTTTGCAGTGCAAGTGCTGGGCAGCAATCCTGTGCCTTCACAGTTACCCGTGCTTTTCCTCAGAAACATTCCATCTCACTCTGCCCGAACAATCCGTTCCTGTGGGCAGTGCGGAGGGTCAGCCCAGGCTGTTGCTTCCACCAGGACATTTTGTGTAATTTGCTTTAAGCTATTGCTGGGAGAGATAGGCCAAGAGTGCTGGATGAAGATGGAAAAGCTGTGGTAGCAGGCTGTCTACGTATTGCAGTTTGTGTAACCTGTGTTAGTTCAAAGTTATTCATAGGTTCATCCATTCCAACACAAACGTCAAACTGCTCAGAATTATCAACTTCAGCAGTCAGAGAAGTGCATTTTCCTGAGGTGTCTAATGACATCATCAAACGAGCTGAGGAAAGATTATCCACTGGAGCTATGGAAGAAGTTTCAGTAATCTTTACAGTGTCTTAACATACTTAGTAAGAATTTTAACATATTTAACTGGCAATTTAAAATATTCTTGTATATATGTATATGCACTTCATTTCTGTTAAGTCTGGCAATGTGACTTCGAACAAGTTACCTCCTATTTTCTAGCACAAAGGATGCAGACACTGCCCCTCCCCTCACACTGTTGCATGAGTTGGAGTGTAGTCACTTCTGCTTCTTGTCTCTTTTAAGGGGCAAATGTATACGATAGCATTAATAGGCAATTTTCTATTGGTATGTTTAATTTTATCATTTTTGCTTCTCAGGATGTGATCTTCGTGGTGAGCTGGTGGGAAAATTGAGTTGTAAATCACCCCAATGGATGCGGACAGTGATGTTGCACTGGACATTTTAATCACAAATGTAGTGTGTGTTTTTAGAACAAGATGTCATTTAAACTTGAGGAAGATTGCATTAGAGGGAGCAAATGTGATATACAAGCGTGATGTTGGGGTAAGAGTTTCAGCATACTTCAGTTATCTGTTTTTAGAAATGTTCCTTAAGCTAAACATTCTTCTGCCTAATACCTGTGTATGGTGGATAGAGAAAAGCAGAATTTTCTTTCTCTATTTCTCTTGCTGTTGGTGTTTAGTCAGTAATACACTACTAGTACAGTAATGGGAGTGATGAAATGCTGTCTCAGGAGACTGCACCTGGTGAGGTGAATGTTGGGTACAAGGTATGTGATGAGGCCTTTTACACCTTAGGATCTGTTTTGCCTCCCAAAATTTAATGGCTGTGTCAAGAAAATATATCTTGATAAGGAGTCAACAATGTCAAATCACTGTAATAAGAAAAAAATCAGCATGGTGCTTTTCAGCTTTTTATTCAGTGAAAAATACCTTCATTTAATCTATTTTGTGTACACTGAATCATTACTTATTTTGCTCTTCTCAGGAACTAGGATTTTTTATTTACTGAAAGAGATGAAGGAGCAGTTCAAGCCCATCAAAACTAAAGGAAGTTTTAGTGTAACTTTAGTTAGTTGATTTGGGTAACAGATTTTTTTTTCCAGTATCAAATTGAATTACTGCTAATTCCCAATTTTTCTACTTTTCTTTTTTAGAAGGTTTTAATGAAGCTTAGGAAACCTAGGATTACGGCCACAATTTGGTCCTCAGGAAAAGTTATTTGCACAGGAGCCACAAGGTGAGTTCATGAAGATTCTTTCTTTAGCTCTAAATCCTTCTCTATTTTAAAATACAACATTGTAAATGAAGAAGAGGTGGTACTTGCTGCTGCTTAGATTTGCACACGCTGGATCACATGTAGATCCTTGTCAAGCTATGTATATGGGAGGTGGAAGTTTTCTATGTGAAGTGTTTGCCTCAGACAGTTTTGAAATCTTAAGCAACATTAGTTTAGCCTTCTTTGGAGAACAGGAGGGAAAACTGCCTTATTAAGAAAATCCTGAAGAGATTTGAGAAGCCTTTGAGAACTCTCTGTGTTTAGCTAGAAGCTGACACTCGGGAAGGGATGACCTTTCTTGAGGATATCTCTTACTCTTCACAAAACCCCACCTGAATTTAATCAAGTTTTACAATATTGAGAGACTGGAAAGAAGCAAAAGCAGACTCTCAGTTCAGATACATCTGACACTCCCTAAACTCTTAACAGCTGAATTCCTTTAAGATATGTCTGCATTTCGAAGTAATGATAAGGTAAGGTACAATAGCAAATTTGCATGCTTTCTGTGTATGATCTCTGTTCCAAAATGAAAGAGGATTGTTCAGGGTGTTAACTCCAGACTACCCGTGATCTTATTTATCTGTTAAGAGTACTTAAAATCAAGTATGATCCAAACACATCTCTCTCTTCTGCTGGAGCCAAGTGCCAAGATAGTCTTCAAAGGGGCATGAAGGGCTCCATTTGAATGTCTGTCTAGTTAAAATGTAATACTTCCCGTAGGATGAAGTGAAGGCTTGTCCATGAGGTCATGGTTGATGTGCTACATTACATAATGATTCATTTTGTAGTCTGAGCAGTTATTGTGATGTGTGTGTGCACAACTATATATTTCTGTTAATGCTAGATCATTTTCTTTCTCCTTTATAGTGAAGAAGAAGCTAAATTTGGTGCCAGACGACTAGCTCGTAGTCTACAGAAACTAGGTTTTCAGGTAATTCTGATGAAAAAGGATTTGCATGACTCAAGCAATGCTGGTAGCTCATTTTTCAGAAAGAAACAAAGAAGAGGGAGCATAACAATTCAGCAGTAAACGTGTTTTCACTCAGATGTCCCTTTTGTGTTGGAATACATTTTCCAGATGCTGGTTAAAGGGAAGCTGTTTTGTTTTGTGGACTTGAGTTTTGTTTGGCAGCTCAGAGCAGTGCTTCTTCACTGGATAATGAACAACAAAATTTGTTTAATAAATGAACCACCCACATGTTTCTTAGATAGATAGAATTTACAATACCTCAAAAGATTTATTTGGAAAATGCTGAAACTTTACTGTCATTTGAACATAATTTTCACTCATTTCTGATGGAATAGCAGATACATTTCCATCTTAATAAGGACAAGTTTGAGCCTTCTAAATTAAGGAGAGAGGAAAAAAAGTGCTCCTGCACTGTCATGTTGCACAGCTGGAAATAAGCCAAATAAAATACTTAGGACAGGAAACACCCTCTTTTATCTGGGTTTGGGTTAACATTACCAGTCAGGAAAACCACTTGCATTTCATAGTAAGGGTTGAAAAACAGCAACATGAACCACTTAAAATGACATGATTTGGTGCTCTAAAACTTCCTGATGGTCTGTTGTGCTGTTTATACACAGGTTCAGTTTAGGGACAGACAATTAAATAGACACAGTAGCTGTCATTTTCAGGGCGAGACTACTTTGGATTATAGTACATAAAGGCAGTGGTGGCACGCTATGCTGGTAGTGCTGCATCAGACCCCAGCAAAAGTATGACACTCTTACTGTCACAAATGTGTACTTTGGACCCAGCCTCTTAAAGTTGGAGTGGAATGTTAAGTCAGTGAGGTGCACAGGGCTTCCAGGGTGGACACACCAAGTTTTGTCATAAAGTGAGCAGTTTATATTTTGAAGATTAAATTGATCTAAGGATAAGTTGCTTCTTTCTAACTATCTTTCTAAATATCTTTCTAATACCTTTCCAAAAATTGTAGATTGAAGAAAAACGGCCATTTAAAGTTTAGGCAATCTCAGAAAATGAGCAAAACTTTACCCAGTGACACTGCCAACACTTACCTCTCAGCAGTGTGGTTTCTTTGTATAGCAGTTGTCTGTTGGCTATTTTGTTGTCATTTGAAGTGTCTGGTAAAGAGTAACTGAAAGCAAATAGTTTGAGTTGGGTTTCAGAAGGTTACGGAGTAGAAAACCGGTTTGCTGTACTGGCCACTGGGCATTTAAAGCAAAACAGTTGTCACCTTTTTTCTTATTCTTAGTTTAATAAAAATGGTATATAGCAACAAGGCATTAAAGAAGTTTGCAACAATATTTAAGCTTTTTCTCTGCTTACTTTTATGTTCCATGAGCTGTTAAATTTAATTTCTTTACAGTGGGGAGATACTTAGTACAGCCATTTGAGTTGTTTCTGTGTCTCATTCTTAAACTGTGCTATAACAATACTGCTGTAGTGACCATGATACAACCGTGAGGTATCCAGTTCAGCAGTTACTCCACCGTAGAAGGATAAAAGTAAATGATCTGAGTCCATTAAGTATCTTTAGATGTCTATTAGAAAGGCATCAGTCCCAAGGTTTTAATTTTGACTCATCAAAATATTCTAAGTAGTGTCCTTCTTTTTTTTGGTGTTTTTTTGTTTGTTTGTTTTTGGGTTTTTTTGGGTTTTTTTGGTTTGTTTTTTTTTGCAACACATGCATCTGACTTGCTGCTACAAAGTAAATTTCTAATGTCTTTTTTTCCCTCTCTTTTGAAAAGGTAATTTTCACAGATTTTAAAGTGGTGAATGTTTTAGCAGTGTGCAACATGCCCTTTGAGATCAGATTGCCAGAATTTACGAAGAATAACAGACCTCATGCGAGGTACGGTAGGATTGTAAAGAATTTTAGTTCTGGTATACTTCTTAAGCTTTTATTTTTCAGTTCTAGATCTCTCTTTTTTACTTTTCATTTTGTTTTCTAGTTATGAACCAGAACTTCATCCTGCCGTGTGTTACAGAATAAAATCTCTCAGAGCTACCTTACAGATTTTTTCCACAGGCAGTATCACAGTTACAGGTATTTTAATGTCAAAAAATAAATATTTAACTTGTTGGGAATATTTAACTTCAGAGCCAGTAGGTTTGGGAAAGCAAGATGTTTAAAACAGTCAAAAGATAAACTTGAGAGGATTTAGTTTCCCTATGCTAGCACCTAGTTTGTTTTTGAGTGAAAATGCCAGAAGAGTTGTAGAGAAAGTGTTATTATTGGTAGATTCAAAAAATTAGTTAGACTGAATTTACACAGTCTGTTTTTTTAATGAACCCAAAAGTAACATAACACTTAAGAATGCAGGTATTTATTGTTTATTTAAATTGGTTTTATTGTTATTGTTTAGTTAAATATTTGAATTTTCTTCCTTTTTTCTTCCATTTGTAGAGCTGTTAACTACACTGCATTTAGCATTAACAACCCTTTCATAAATACGTATTTCCAAACTGCAGATTTATGGAAACTCATAGGATAGCATAGCATTTGTCATAAATGAAGCTGACCAATATTTGCACTTCTTCAGACTTGTGCTCTCTTCTGTTAAAGCTCAGCTAAGAGAAGCACCACTGAATCACAGGCATCAGTGATTTTTCCCATGTAATCAGAGACGTGATTGTCCTGAGTCTTGGAGAGGCCGTGCCATCTCTTTCCTCTCTCTTCATCATTTTCATTTTTCATTCTCTTTTCTGTTTGCTTGTGAGGTGTCCACCACCGGTGTCCAGGTACAAGAGATCAGTTTTTTCAGAGAATGCATGTTAAAATGCTAAAGAACCAAAAAAATCATTATGTGACACTTTAGCAGGAACTATGTCGTGCAGTTGTTAGAGCTCAGCTACTAGTTCAGAAGCTGCGTAAGGATTTTTTTATTTTCACATCTTAGTTCCTTAACAAATGCCTAGGTTTATGTGGAACATTTCCCACAACATATTGGAAGCAATGTTTTCTAAAGACAAACTTCCATCAGATTCAGTGATCTCAAAATGAAGGGCTAAAAAGTATTTCAAGATTGCAGTATGTGTTCAGAACAGTGCAACTGGTCTAGCCAAAACTAGAAACTTAAATTTAAAAAAAAAACCTAGAAATTTAAAATTAATTAGAATGCCTTAGTATCACTGCAGTAATAAAAAGCTCTCAGCATGTCTTGTCAACCTCCTAATGAGATTCAGCTCCTCTGTAAGATTCTTACTACTTCATTGCTTACAAAATCGCTTTCATATTTTCTGAATTTTCCTTTCAAATATGAAGGTAAATATGGTAAACATAAAAGTTTTGCATCCTTCTGGTTTAGTTGTTGCAGTGAGTTTGAAAAATCAACTCAGACCTCTGTTGATTTTGTAGGCTTCTGTGGTCTCTCTTCTAGAGGAAAAAAAATGTCCAGTCTTACACTTCTTATTCTAAAAATGTTTTAAATTACTTTTCAGCCTTACTGCACTCCTTCTCAAGAGCATTCAGATGAAGTTTCTTTTAAAGATTCATGTTTCTGTAGTACTAGTACTTACAATACCTCTGACTCAGAGAATTTTATTTGAGATACATAATTAGAAATGTTACAAAAAACCCAGGAAGGTGGGTTCTTTTTATGGGACAAGTGTAAAAAGATTTCATTACATTGGTAAAAGATGATAAAAATCACTAGCACATAATAGAAAGATGTATTGTTTCTTTGACTCCAAAATGAGCAATGAGGGGGTTGATTAGGGGGTTTGTTTTGATTTGGTTTGGTTTTTCCTTCTCTTATATGCCCTAGAATGATGATCCAGTTTTTACATCTCTTCAGCCTTAGAGACAGTAGCATTTTTTTGCTAGAACTATTTGCCTACTCATGTTCTCACTTTTTGAAGGCTTCTCCTTTCCTGAGAGCTTTCATTTCTAATAGCAGCCAAATTTAAGAAAGGTGCAGTACCTATCAGAAGACAGATATCTTTCACCAGGCTTGTTTTAGCTGAGTGCTTCACTTGACCAATTTGAAAATACAGGAAGAATCCTATTCTTGTCCATTTGCTTTCTGACTGAGCATGTAAAACAATAATTACTTAAGTAACTTATGCTTAAGTTACTGGTTTTGGGAGTAATTTTGAACAGTTCTCTCTACTTGGAAGAAATTTTTGATGCCTAAAGTGGCATCACAAAAACCCTGACTTCACACTCATCAAAGCATGTGAGAAATTGCTTTAAATCCTTTATCTGCATCACCAAGCTTCTACCCAGAATGAGTATCTCCTGGCATGTGCTCACTTATTTGCAATCTTAAATTTTCTTTGCGTAGTTGTCTAGTACCACCAGAAAGCATTGCTAAGTAATTTTTCCTTTTCTTTGCCTGGATACTGATAGATCATGTTAGACAATCTTCTTATGCTTCATCCTGAGATGATAAAAGCATTCCCTGGCTTGTAGGTTTTGTCCTGAGATCAGTGATGAAGCAGTTTGCAAACCCAGGATAGAAAGTAACGGTCTGTAATTTTCAAACGTAAAATAACCTTGCTTGAAACGTACTTCAGTTAAATCCAGCATTATTTAACAGTAGCTTTTGTTGTTAGGTTTTTAAAGCAAGAGCTAAAGTGGCTAGGCTTGAAGGTTGACATAAGTAAGAGAATGTATTTTACCTCTGCTACTCAGCCTCTTTTCTGGCTGTTTAAGCCAGTAAATTGAAAATCAGCCAAGTCGTTATGAAATTAAATGACAGTATTTTTTAATTGTAATCTATCCATTGATGAATGTAGAACATCTTGCACATTTACTCACAAGAAAAGACTTTCACATGAAAAGTGATCAGAGAAAAACTTTGTTAAGTTAGGAGAAATGGGGGAGAACTTATTATTGTCTATGGTATGAAGTTGTGATTGCTAATAATATTAAGGTTTTTTAAAAGATACTGGTTTTTTTTTAATTTCTGATTCCCTGATTTTTCTCTTCCTACTGCCTTTTTTTTTTTTTTTAAACTGTGTCTCAGGGCCAAACGTAAAGGCTGTTGCCAGTGCTGTGGAACAGATTTATCCATTCGTGTTTGAAAGCAGGAAATAAATTTTGTAATTCACCACTTGATGGTTAGGTTCCCTAACCGAGCACCTTCAAAGACTGCTGCACATTGGACTAAAAGCAAAAAGGAAAACTGGACCAACCATAGCAGAGGAATACAGACTCTTTTACTTGCTCATGGCCACAGTATAGACTCCAGTTCTTTTGGATTTTACTCTTAACAGTGCTGTATTGTAAAAACAGAAGTTTACAAGATATGAAATTGCTGCTTTTAAAAAGACATTCTATTTATTTTTGCAGTAATTTCTGTGTATTCATAAGCAAAGCTGTCACGATGTGCACTACCTTTAAGACTTTTTTTTTTTTAGCTTGAGCTTGTGTTTTATTTGTGAATAGTCTTTTACATTTTTGTATGCTGAATATTGGGCACCAAAGAAGCTGTAAAAGTTATCTTTTTCACCAGATGAATGTGCACAAATAAAAGTTTGGAAAATATTTCTCTTCATACCTGTTCTGTTATATTCCTTCCCTTTTTATATTACAATTAAAAATTGTATAGTTGCAAATTAATTTGAAGCAATGTAAGAATAGTCTTTTGCTGATACCCTCTGTTTCTGTTTGTAGTATGTGTAAAACTTTGTGCGTGGGTTAGATTGAAATCTATAGTAGTTACGTATGTTTATCCGAAGATGAAATTTGGTTTGTTCCCAGTTCTCTTAACTACATGCCAGACTTCAAGTATTTTCTTGCTGTTACATGAAGAGAAGACACTTCTAAATATAATGGTCTACAGCAAGTGTTTTCCTATAGATGAATCGTAGAATATGCTGAGTTGGAAGGGGCCCATCAGGATCACCGAGTCCAACTCCTGGCCCTGCACAGGACACCCCAAGAATCACACCATGTGCCTGAAAGCATTGTCCAAATGCTTCTTGAACTCTGTCAGGCTTGGTGCTGTCACCACTTCCTGGGGAGCCTGTTCCAGTGCCCAACCTCTGAGTGAAAAACTTCTTCCTGATATCTGTACTAGACTTCCTCTGACTCAGCTTCACGCTGTTTCCTTGAGTCCTCTCACTGGTCACGAGAGTGAAGAGATCAGTACCTGCCCTTCTGCTTCCCCTCGTAAGGATGCTGAAGACCACATTGAGGTCTCTTCTCAGTCTCCTCCAAGCTGAACAAACCAAGTGACCTCAGCCCCTCCTCATACAGCTTCCCCCCCAGACCCTTCACCATCCTTGTGGCCCTCCCTTGGACACTTTCTAATAGCTTAATTACCTTATCAACTTCTGAAGCTACTGTAGAAAAAACAACTGCCTTGTCCACCTACTCGATGCAAAAGAAAAAAATTTAAATGTGAACTTCAGGAAAATTGTTGTGCTTCAACTGGAGAAGATGATGTGGTCACTCTAATCCAGCCCCAGCCTATTGCTGAATAATTAACAGAGACCTTTTCTACGCTCTTCTTACTGTATACTGTTTTGATGACAGGAGCTGCCAACAAGCAATGAAGCTTGATTCTGGCATGTATTATTATTGGTATTAATCTTGGACTTGGAAGCCAGTAGATGTTTCTCTCAATAAGTGCACATTTGAAGCAGAAGAGAGGTGAATGCTTAAAAGTAACTGCAAATGCTACTTTTAAAAAGATACAATAAATATGTATAAATGTATGTATGTCTTTTTTCCCTATCTCACTGAAGAGAAATGTAATATTGCTCTTGCATGCTGCAGGTAATGTTCAGCCCTAGTGGGTGCTAAAAACAGTAAACTGAGCTGTTACTGTACCAGAAATCACAGCTTCGAAAGAAAGGTGGAAGAACAGCTGGAGGAAGCAAATGCCTGGCATGACAGATTTCATCTGCCTGAGGGGGTGGTATAGAACTTGGGGCTGTCCATAGTGACTTTGTGCAGAAAGTATGGAAAGGACTGAGTAGCATGGGAAATGCATCATCAAATCCCTCAGAACAAAAAGAAAGAAACAAAACTTTGCCATATGACGTAAGTGGTATGTTCATAAAAGCCTTTTGTAACTCTGTGTAGGTGTCAGAGAATGGTTTGGGTTGGAAGGGACCTTCAAGATCATCTACTTCCAACCCCCTGCCATGGGCTTGGAAACATTTGAGTAGACCAGGTTGCTCAGAGCTCCATCAAACCTGGCCTTGAACACGTCCAAGGATGGGGCATCCCCAACTGGGCAATCTGTTCCAGCACCTCACCATCCTCACAGTACAGAATTTCTTCCTTATAGCTAATCTAAATGAACCCTATTTTACTTTAAAGCTGCTCCTCCTTGTCCTGTCACTACATGCCCTTGTAAAAAGTCCCTCTCCATCTTTCTTATAGGTCACCCTCAGGTAGTGGCAGTTAGGTCTTCTCTTTTCCAGATGAACAATTCCAATACTCTCAGCCTTTCCTCGTAGGAGAGGTATTCCATCCCTCTAATAATCTTGGTGGCCTCCTCTGGACTCACTCCAGCAGGTCCATGTCCTTCCTGTGCTGAGGACCCCAGAGCTGGATGCAGCACTCCAGGTAGGGCCTCACCAGAGCAGAGCAAAGGGGCAGAATCCCCTCCCTCAACCTGCTGGCCATGCTGCTTTTGAGACAGCCCAGGACACAATTGGCTCTGTGGGATCCAAGTGCACATTGCTGGGTCATGTCCAGTCTCAACCACCAGTCCTCAGCAGGGCTGCTCTCAATCTGTTCATCCCCAGCCTGTGTTGATATCAGGGGTTGCCTGAACCCAGATGCAGCACCTTGCACTTGGTCTTGTTAAACCACATGAGATTCACGTGGGCCCATTTCTTGAGCTTGTAAGAGGGCTTACAACCATGAAATTACGAAGTTGAGTTCAACAGTCAGGGAATTCAATATAGCACACTACATATAGCAAAGCTTGCTATACCTAAGTTTTCCAGTTTGCATCAAATAATGTGAACCTCAGCATTCCTGATGTAAATAAAGATTTTGTGCATAGTCAAAGAGCAGTGAACAAACCACCATTAGGGAACACTAGTTATTATTACAGTTTTAAAAAGAAAAAGCAGAAGGTATTTGAACAATGAACAAAATTGTAATGGGTTTTGAGGGACAAAAACTGGTGAATGAGGATTTGGCATTTATAACTACAATAGCTGTCGTAGATTAGGCTTGCCTCTTTGAATCAAATTACAAAGCTCTTGAGTGCAACCAGTGACTATCTGGAGCTTTTATGAAGCATATGTGTCTCCTAAATTTATCTGTGGAGAAAGAGGAACATGTTGCTTTGTTAGCACTGTCACATAGTGTGAAATCTGTCTCTTAGAACAAAAATGAAAGCTAATAATGAGCTCCAATGTATTAAAATGGGCACTGGTTCTTTTCAAGTGCTGCCTAGATCCATGCTAGCAGTTTGAGGCCTTTGTAACAATCCATAACAGAGCCAAAAAGCTCTCTTCAATACTACCCTACCAAACTTGCAGGGTAGTATTGAAGAGAATAATAGCATATAAAAATCCTTTGAAATGTGTGCCCACCTTCTAGCTCTAAGGAAGCCTCAGACTGTGAAAACTACATTTTGAAACCTCTGATGAAGGGCATCTGGTGGTGTATGCTTATTCTTAGGGATCTCACTCCTTTTCCTATTGCTCTGAATAGGTAGGTCTCCACCTGAGTCTGGAATAGGCCTCCAGTGTTGGGAGCAATGCTTTGGATAAACTTACCTGTAATCAATCATCTCTTCCTCGGTGGCCATGTTTCCTAGAGCACTGTTCATCTGTCCCTGGTTTCTCCATGTGGATCCTATGCAAAACTCCCCACAGTGCTCAGCTGTAGCACTGGCAGTGCCATTAAAAAGTTTAATTCATATTCTTTAGAGAGAAGGGTTGCTTCTATTTATATACCCTACTAAGGGCAGTATATTGATAACTCTGACTCATTGCTGGTTTGTGGGTTGTACAGCTACTGGAACTTTTCCTGCAGTTTCTAGCACCATTTTCTCATCTCTGACTTGCAGTTAGTGTTACCAGAGAAATCTGTGCTTACGTTTTCAGAATTGTATCCTGCTTTTTTCAGGGATTTGCAAAATTTGGAATTCCAACCCAGTCTTTCCCGGCTTAGTGTTGCCTGCATATTTAATAACCATATTCTGTTCTGTAATCCAGTCCATTGATGAAGATACAGAATAATTTTAGATCTGCGACAAATTTCTTTTGTGGAGTGCTTCAGAGATCCAGGGGTGTGATTTGTAAAATGTGTCCCTTTTTTCCCCTGTATTTTCATGGTTGATGAGATGGTGGGTGCCAGCTCTGTGTCATCGGATGTGCAGGCTTTGTTATAAAAGACTGTACAATTATGGCTAAATTTATAGGACTATATAAGGCTAAGTCTGTAGGATTACAATTGAGACTGTAGCTATAATGATTGTAAAAATCCTTGACTACAGCATCATCACTTTTATGAGTTACCTGAAGGTCTATCAGGGTCTCCTCAGTAAAACCAGTATTGAAACTATCCCTTCTTCAGGAATATGTCATTTTTATTTATTTGTTTCTGTGCTAAATAGGTGTGCATAGGAAAAGTTTAATAGAGTTTGCAATGATCCCAAAACCTGTAAATAGGGGAGACAATTTCTATGGTATGTTCTGAGTTAAATTTATTTTTGTAAGAACATTCAGAAAATTTATTACAGCAGGGGTTTGTTTGGGAAGCTGCAATGCTGAGAAAGATTTTGCAGAAGCCCCTTTCACTAAATACAATGTAATAGAAATTAAAAGCTAGTACAGGCTTGGACTGTATGTGCAAACATCTGCTATCTAGAGGCAGCTATCAGAAAACAGTACCAACCAGAGCAAATGGGGATGCAAAAGGAAATGCAAATAGTCCACTACCTGGTAAAGTCCAGGATCAGGAACGGATTGATTTCCTGCAAAATAGTCTTAAAATACAGTAATACTAAATATTACTGGATTTAACCCCAGGCCCTTGTTAGTATAAGAATGATGTTGACAGCAAATTTGGAAGACTACCCAGAGTCACCTTAATATTTCTCATTCTGAAGCTGACTCATTAGAATGCATGATACTGGTAACTGTCCTCCAGCATACACATGAAACAGGTGAAGAGATTTTCTTAGACATCAATGCTATAAAATTAAGGCTCTCCTCCTGAGGTTGCTAAATTTTCAATGACTTCTGGCAAATAATGGCTTTGGTTTCAATAGTTTCTTTTCAGGTTTTGAACATGAGCTCACTGTCTTGACCAGACTTGCTCATATAGATTTGTGATGTTAGTATCTAGAATTGTGACCATGTGAGAATCTGATCAGAACTGACCTGCTTTGCTCAGAAGTAAAACTTTATCTGTGTCAGCAAGTCACTTTTCCTTCATTGCAGAACACAGTCAGGTGGTTTTAATGCTATGAGACAGCAAATAAAGTGGGATCACATGCTTAATTCCAACTAGTATCTGCACTCCAGCTGACTGTGTCAGTCTTGCTGCCTCAATGAAATGCTGGAAGAAATGTCACTTTGTGGCTACAGAGAAAATCCACATGCTTTTAAAACATAGGGTTTTTTTCTTTAAACAAAGAACCATTTATTTATCTGCTAATAGATATTTATCTACTGATCATTCTAACAACTCCTATTAACCTGCTAAGAAAAAAAAAAGACCAATGTTCTTTTATGGGAGCCATATGGATAACCCTTTGTAGAGGCTTGTTGAGTACTTCAGGATACACTTGCTAAGCAATAACCATGAATTGGACATAATTTATGATCTGCAGTGATTACAGTTCCTGAACTCCCTGTGTGCTGCCATGTACCACACAATTCTCACTTTCTGAGTCCAAAAGTCAAAGTCTAGTGTGTCCTGCATTGAGAAATAAAATAATTTTGGCATCAACTCTGGTACCTTTAGTTTCCAACTTTCCTGGAAATGAGAGGCCAAAGAAATCATCTTTTCTCTTCTGTAAGGCCATCGTCACTTTAGATAAATTGATTATGCAAATCATAGAATCAATCAGGTTGGAAATGAACTCCAATATCATCTAGTCCAGTCTTTGACTAAACACCACCACGCCAACTAAACCATAACACTGAGTGCCACGTCCTGTCATTTCTTGAACACTTCCAGAGACGATGACTCCACCACCTCCCTGGGCAGCTCATTCCAGTGCTTAATTGCCTTTTAGTGAAAAAATTCTTCCAGATACCCAGCCTGAACCTCCCCTGGTACAACCTGAGGTCATTTCCTCTCATCCTGTCATTGGTTGCCTGGGAGAAGAGGCCTACCTCCACCTGGCTACAATGTCTTTTCAGGTAGTTGTAAAGAGTGATGCATTTAATGTCCCATGTTAAAGAATTTGACAGTGTTGTCTGAGGAGTATTTCCTAGGTCACTGAATCCTGGCTCTACTGAGAAAATGTATGTAAAATTCCTCTTACAAGTTGACTGTGCTCTGCATTATAAATAATTAAGTCCAGCTGAACAAGATCCTTTTCCAAATCTTAAGCTGAATCCTAAATTATTTTATTAAAAGTTTATATCCAGTAGTTCTGCACTAGTGTCATCCTTCGCATTCCACAGTTGTCCATTTTTTGTTCCATAGCATTGTTTTCCCTAACTTACCAACAGAGAGTTAACCCTTCTCAGCCCCATTTTTGCTAGCCTAAACAGACCTGTCTTCGGTAGGCTTCTCCTGTGAGACTCTTTCTTCTCCTTGGCACCCTGACTCTTCTTTGCACTTCTTCCAGACTGAATTCTTGTTGAATATGGATCGGAGAATTGTGTGCAATATTCTAATTTCCATTCACCTCCTGTGTGCAAGAGGTGAGTAACATCAGGGGATGTGAGGGGTGCTGGTTTGAAACAGACAGAGTCCAGATGTCCGGTTAGTTATAAACTATGACAACCTTTAATGTTGGCTGTAAACTGCCAGTGAAAAAAGTTCTACCAAGAAATAAAAGAGATAATATCTTGTGTATAATAATGATACCGTGTGTCCCACCAGAGTGTGAGCATCACAGAACATTTTTTCTTTTTTTTAATCAGTCTTTTGGTGAAGACTGCTTTGCTTGCCCCGCGTCTAGTAGAGCTGCTTCTTCTCTCTCTTGGCAAGTTCCACCGGCACCAGTTTCTCCCTGCGCTGGCTCACCCCGCACAAGGGCGTCCTCACGTATTTCCTGCAGAAGCACAAAACCCCGCACGCGTTGGCCACCGCACGCAGCCGGCAGAGCGCTCTCCCTGCGGCACACACCTGCCACTGAGGGCGAGGGGCCGGCAGGACGGCAGAGCGCACCCAGCGCCCGGGACGCCCCGGAATGCCCCGGGATGCTCCGGGATGCTCCGGCAGCTCCCGGCGCTTCCCCGCCTGCCCGCGCGGGGGCGGCCCCGCCGCACGCTCCGCCCGGAGCGCCCGCGCACCGCCGGCTCTGGCTCCGGTAGGGATGTGTCCCTTTCTTTAAGGGGACGCGGAAGGACAGCCCGAGGGCCAGCGGCAGCACAGCGGTCAGTCCGTAAACTAATTAGTCCATAAACAAGCTCCTTCAAGCCTGGCTGAGTTGCAAGTACTCTCATGTAATCTAAAGAATATAAATACAGGGTGATGCTAAGGTTCATACATTAATTACTTTTATGGCCAAAAACCCCTGTCTAGACTTGTAGGGTAGTTTAGGTCGAAAAAAGGCCTCTAAAATCATCAAGTCCAGCTGTTAACCTAACACTGCTATCTTCACTATGAGACTATGTTTCCAGGTACCAGATCTAGATAATTTTTGAACGCCTTCAGGTGTGGTGATTCCACCACTTCCCAGGGAAGCATCTTCCAACACCTTACCACTCTTTCAGTAAAGAAATTTTTCCTAATATCCAATCTAAGCCTTCCCTGGTGCAACTTGAGGCCATTTCTTCTTGTCCTGTCACTTGTTCCTTGGGAGAAGAGACTGACCCTCACCTGGCTAGAGGGTTCAGTAAAGATGCAAGAAAATGCCGAACAGCTATCAAAATTCATATGGAGCCTTGAAAGGACACCCAGGACAAGCCAATTTGAGATACAAGATCTCTCCTTCCCATTTTCTGCATGCAATCCAAGACACACAGTCTTAAATGCAAGAGTTGCCCTCCCATCCAAGAATGCCAGACAGCAAAAGTGCTGGGGAGCCAGGCTTGGCTGCAGATGTTCCTCAAAGGGGGGCTAAAAAACTGCCTCACCTTTAGGGCCAGTCCTTCAGCATCCACAGAATGTTTCTAGGCTATTGAGATCAACATATGCAAGCTCAAGCCTTGAGAGAATTGGATTTTTCCTACATCCTTCTCTTTTTTTTTCCATATGTGGCATTGAAAGGCTATATGCCTCTGGCACTTGGAGGATGCAGTCACATGCTCGGTACTTACTGTTTAGCCAGTTCCATGGATATTTGCTCCAAAGAGCATCCTTTTGTCTCTGGTATAAACACAATAACAAAAGCCAGTGATGCTAGGCTCATTATTGTGTAAATGAAGCACACCCAGGACAAGCCAATGACCTCTACAAAAGGAAGGAGACATACCTTTTTAAATTTTCAAATATTGCAATTTTTCTACCTGTTGCTGTATTTTATATGATACAGTCCCTAATGCACAGGAAAAGTTAGAAAGAAGCTAGGCTGCTATTCTTAGCTCACATAGTTCGAAAAAGAAGAGTGGCTTTGCTTTTTCTAATACTCCTTATGAAAGAAAATCATTAATGAGCCCATATTGCCCCACTTTGCATGAACCTATTGGTTAATTTTCCTTGCAGTCACTCTGGATGAAAACAGTGAGTAGCCATTGTTACTGGTTTGTGGGAAGGCAGTGGGGATCATGAGTGCCTTGAATTTTTGCCTGTGTCCAGTTTTGGTGCACATTCTTTCTTGGAGCAAATCCAAGCATTTTTCACACTGTTACAGTTGTCTCCAGCTAATCCCCCCCCATCTGTCAGTGCCCAGCATTTCCACTGCGAGTCATGCTGTGCCAGAAAGCCATCCAAGAGGGAACTCCTAATGGGGCCATCCAAGAACCAGTGGTTTTCTGAGCCTACAGTCTGGGGCAGGCAGATCCTCGGGCTGAGGGATTCACTCTGCAGCCCCTGGAAAGTAAAGCATATACAAACCCAACAGGCTGCTACAGCCCCCTTAGCCCTTTTCCCTGCTAAAATAAACCTGGACAGTTGAGACATTTGTCAGTTGTGTGATGAGCTGAAAATTGCAGCTGAAGATTCTAATCTAGATGGAACCTCTGCATCAGCACCTAAGTGCAGATGCTGCTGGCCACGGTGACTTCCATGTGTATTCATTTAACAATAGAATTCCCAATTCTGCCTTTCTGCCATAGACAAGGAATGCATATTTCCTTGTACTTACACTTTCATAAATCCAGATTAGACCCAGTTAAGCTAAGGGAGTTACGGTGGCTTTACAGTCTTTGAAACTGAGACCAGAATAACAGTGAGATGTACATCAACAAGTAACACTGCATGACAAGAGGGGACCTCCCTGTGAAACAGCTGACACTGAGCACCTGAAGTCTGCACTAGGTGGTTTTGGGGACATTTTCTTAGGAATAACTCAAGCCTGGACCAAGGACTGAGCAAGTGCTGGCAGCTGGAGTGCCTGCATTATGCTTTTTATTGTTTGGTTTTGTCCAAAATCTTGTGCAGTTCAGGACTGCAGTTCTGCGATGCAAACTGATGGGCAGTGGGTCGGAGCACTGGATGGTTTCCTTCTGAAGAAGATCCTTGATCCAATTAAAGTGATAGTGTGAACACAGTGAACTTTACCTGTCAGATTTTCCCTATTTTTAATCAAGAGAGTACTCAGGATGGAGGATGTGGGTTTTTTCTTTCTCTCTCTTTTTTTTTTTTTTTATTTTTTATTTTTAGAAAAGAAAACATAAATCTGAAGCCCATTTTAGTAACAGACCACACTAGTTTTCAAATCTGTCTCAAAAAACATCTAACAGGGTAAAAATTACCTCAACTTTTTTTGATTTGATTGTCTGCCTCTGGTGGAGAGTAATGTACACTTAAGGGAAACCTGGAATATCTGCTCTCTATATTTTGATTTTCAGCACATATTTTCCACAATAAGACTGAAAACTAAAATTTGCAAAGACCCATATAATATAAAATTAGAAAAATAAATTTGCTAATCAATAAATTTCAGCATCAGCATTTAACCTTCCCCTTTGATTATCATCACATTAGAAGTCATTATATGGTAGTCTACTTTCTTACATTCAAATGTGAAAGACTTTTACCTCACAAAGTCATTTTTTTCTAAAGAAAATTTTCTTAAAGCCAAGACATTCCTGTGAAAAGGAATTAATTAAATGGGACTTTGTTTAAAAATGTCTGATCAGAAAAGCTGTGGTCTGATCTAGAACAGAACTTGCATTGATTATAGAAGATGCAGGACTTAATCCTAAACATTATGTATTTCCAGCCTACTAAGGCAGTGGTGTTTTTAAGACCGGAGTTTCACGGCCTGTGGAGTTGATGTGCAAGGTGGTTTGACAGCCAGCACTGTGAGGCAGAAGTTACTGGCACAAACATAGAAAGATGTGGTGGGAATGGTGAGGTTACACCGACACCTAAACAGAGATCTTGTCTTGGATTTTCACAGCTGCAATTTTAGCAATGCTTTTGTGTAAGAGAGACTTATTTTGCCCACTAGGAGAATATCAACTTGGACACAGAGAAATCTTACCCGTTACAGTCAAAAATGTCAAGGAGATGAGGAGATTTATACCCCAGTTCATGCTAGATGTCAAAGCCATGGCCCGTCCTCTGATCCCACCGGGGAAAATTTCACTCAGGACCAGCCACGACACTGAAATACAAGGAAAAAAAATGTTTCTTTGGAAGGTCGGCTCTCCTTGCTGTAAATCTAGGTAGTCCATGGATTCAGGTGAGGCCACCTGAAAGAATAAGTTGATTTTCAAGGGGTTTGGTTTGTGAGGGCCCATGCTCTGCAGGCAGTGTGTGCAGCAATCAGCATCACCTCAGGTCACCATCCCTTCATCCCTGCTTGGTGGGTGCCTGAGCCTGTGACAGGTGGCACTGGACTGGGGAGGTGAGCACTGACTGCACATCTGGGTATAAAAGTGAGTTCTGACTAAATAACTCTCCAGTGACATAACACTAATGGAAGTGGGGCAGCAAACCAAAGTAATCTTCAGCCTCAGAGGGGCACTATGTGTTTATGCCACCTTATAAATCAACCTGCCACACTGAAGTATGCTTGCTATTCCAGCTCTCTGCTCCACATAAATGAGATTGCTGAGGTATAAATGAAGAGAGAGGGACTGATTTTTGACTCCTTCATATCACGCCACACCATACCACAGGTGATCTAAATGCTGGTGTTGCCAGCTCACAAAAGCAAATTCAGACACGAAGAGCTGGCTGTGTAACCACCTAGATAGCAAGAGCAAAAAAAATAAAAAGACACATTTTTGTATCATTCCTGATTATCAGAAAATAAATGAACAAAAATGCATACAAACAAACCCAAAGCCCAGCCAAAAACCTGCTCCACCTTCTCCTTTTGTTGACAAGCACGATGCAAGAGGTTGCTGTGTGGAGAGGTTGTGAGTTAGCAGATGATGTGCACAAGAGCACCGAGGTACACATGGATGAGCTGTGTCTTCAGACCCTTGGACACAGCCATTATAAGTTGCTCATCTGTGCTGTTATTTCTGCAAAATGACAGATGGGATTTTACTCAGAACACTTGCACTGGGCAGTCTAAAACAGGCTCCTGTATGTCCAAGTGTTTCACACTGCACTATCCCAGCGGACACTTGTAGAATTCCTGTGTGACAGCACTGGTAAAGGTAGGGGAAAAAAGGTCCTCTGGAGGAGACTAGAAAAACTAGCTGAAATGGGAAAAAAATCCCTGAGTTTAGAGTCAACAGAGCAGATTTGAGCAAATTCTAGACTTCTTTGTACCACAGATTTGAACTAAATTTTTTTTGCAGACCTGGAATAGATTTTATATTTTTTAAAGAAAAATAAAAAAGGCTTCACTCCCACTATGGGAGTGACCCAGGAGAGTGATAATTTTATTACAGAGAATCAAGACCACAGTTCATAATGGCCTAACCCTGTTAGGCATAGTCAAGTGGCCATAACACATCTGCCATGTCTAACAGCACCCATAGAGAGGCTTTTGTTTCTTTTTTTTTTTTTTTTTTAATGACTTGGAACACGTCAAACTTTAACACACATGCTGCTGACAAGATAATCGTTGCTGTAAAGAAAGGCCCCTGGCATGTTCTGTGGTGTGCCTACAGACGAGGTGGGAGCAAAGAAGTGAACTTCTCAAGCTGCTGTTTTTCCCTGCCAAGCCAGCTAGCCCTGAACCTGAGCAAATTCATGGGGATTTCATTATTGTATTTTGCCCCTCCTCAGCACCAGGGCTGTTGAAACCAGTATTGTTAGTCACAACACTTCAGGACCTGAAAAGCAAAGGAGCAAGTAAGCAAGAGGCAAAAGAGCCCTTCTGAGGTGTGTGTGCACAGCCCCTGCAGTTCATCTCCGCAGGATGGCCTGCCAGCCAGCACCCAAGCAGCTGCAAAAAGTATTACACAACAAAAACTGGCAAAAGGGATTTACCGTCACATTAGAATTAAAATAAAGGTTGAAAGAATTCAAACCCACTTTCTGCTGGGCATAAACCAGCCTCCAGGAACAAAGCAGTGTTCTGGGCACTAAAGGATGGCTCATGCTGCAGCTGAAATGTTTGGCAGCGGGGCAACTCCAATACCGTGCAATTTTCCAACAACAGACTGGCCCTTTCAGCCTAACTGGTAATTTGTCTGGAGGTTTGCATCATGTTGTTAAGAAACCAAAACACTTGAGGATCTGCATCAGCTGTGATAGTGGTTAGCTGCTTTTACTGCAACCACTTACTCAGTTTAGACAGATCCCACCAAAACACCAGGACTGCTCTTCGTGTCTGCTAGTGGTAGCTACACCCACCAGCATGGCCCTGACCTCTGCTTAGCTGGCAAGGAGTGGATAGGCTCATTCCCCTAGGGAGAAAGAGCAGTTGTAGAAATCTGACACTACAGTCTGTTTACTCCTTTCCCCAAGCTGAAGCAGCAATAACCATCGATTCTTTGCTTTTAGCACCTCTCTGGGATTGTGTTTACTATTTGTACCTTTGCCAAAAAGCAGCAGCTGCTGTAGGTATGGCAGGGATGTGACTGGCTCTGGGGAAGCCAGCTCCCAGTTCAGACACCCATTCATAATGACTGCTGTACCTTCTGCACTGTGCACACAGCACTGCAGGAATTTAATCTTCACACTCCCAAAGTCACTGCCAAGCCACCCGTGTGCTCTGCCTTCACCAGCCTAAGCAGTGGCATTCTGCAGGGGAAACCAGCCAGTCCTTGCAAAGATTATCCAAATACCTCCCTGCACCCCCCACCCCTCCATCTGCTGTGTAATCTGACAGTATTTCCAAAGGATGCTGTGATTGTAACCACACTACACACACTCCGTAGTTTTCAGTGTCTGCTCCGGCCTCCCTGGCTGGTGTTAGTGGAATGGATGGGGAAGGAGCTTGTGATCCCCAGGTCAGATGTATGTAAGAGATGAGGCTAAGGGCTGGACAGCATGATTCTCTGTGCTCCATTCAACAGCTGCGGGATTTGTTGCTGCAGGCAGTAACTCACCTTTGATGACCCGCAGTGTGTTGTGTGTTGACAGCAGTTAAGAAAAATTGTGCAGTTTAATGGTCCCTTATTATGGTACAATCTAGAGAAAAGAACACACACTGCAAATGCAGACAAAAAATATTGCATTGGATCAGAAAGCTTAACTGTTTCATTAAATATCACAGAAAATGATGGCCTGATATTCCTTGCCCAAGTGGAAAGGGAAGAGGATTCAGATATAATAAACAGCTCCATGATCAGGGTGGTAACATTCACCTCTAAACAAAGTCACAGGGGCTGTAAAAGCAGGAAACAGAATAGTAATGGAAGATTTCAGCTAGTCCCATTAAGACTGAATAAATCGCATAATGCAGCACAGTGCTGGGAGTACATTTTACATACCAGAGATGATGGTTCCTTTTAGCACTTTGTTGGATATTTAATGAGAGAAAAAAGGCAAATCATGCTTCAGTGCTGAGCCTGGGTAGTTCAAGATGCAACCATGACCAAGATGCTCTGTTACTCTAGTTACAACATTTAAAATTCAATAGTCTTGTAGAAAGGAAAAAGACAAGAGCCTAACATATTTTGTTTTGAAAGGAGAACAATAATAGCATAAGTCTGCTTTCTATAAAGATCAGGATAAGGGCTTCAGTGGTGCTATGGAGTATGTTTAAATTACATGGTTGAAGGCTTAAAATATACATACAAACAAATAAATGAGAAATAGCTCAGCACAGATAAACTACTGAATGAAGAAAACTGTTAGAAATAGGAAGGTGTACACTGTTTCCAGACAAAGAAAACACAGTATGATTGCTGAAATGTTACTTGCAGTATCATCATCAGGTAGCCAAGCGTTTTGAGAGTGTGCTGGCCGAGAGGATGAGAGGCCAGTGATGGAGGCAGTGACATCCCAGCATTAAAGAAAACATACCACTGGGATGCAGGAAGGGATCACCCTGTTAAACTGTACTGAGCTCCTGGCTGGAGCTAGGGTAAAGCTGAGTAATCTCAGCTGGAAAGGGGGATGTGTAGTGTCTTGAATAAGAGTCCTAAGGAAAACCATGTCATTTGGAAAGAGAGAAAGAAAACGGGGCTAGAAATGAATGAGCCATTGTGCTTTTCAGTCTCAAAGAGCTTTGGTGAAGTGCTGTGGGATAGAAGAGCAGTGGGTTCAGTCACATTCTAAAAGATACAAACCGAGAGAATCCAAGTGAAATTACCACATCCCGCAGTTAGGTGAGGCAGAAGGATATGCTTTTTCTCACAATGTGTATTTCAGCTGTGGAACTTGCTTTCACAAGATACTTCCGATGTGAAAAATATTGGTCAGTTAAATCATTAAATGCTGTGTGATAAAACACTGTTTGTCCCCATGTGTGGAAAAAGATCCAACCATAACTATTGCTCACAATAGTGAAAATAAATCCTCAATATTTTTCTTGAGGTTTTCGAAATTACAGATAGGCAGAAGGACAACTGTGCATGCTGCATGGGCCTCTTCTGCATTGTCTCTCAGCACTTGTTATTGGCTGGAGGTTGTATGGCTGGAGGCAGGGTAACACACTGATTAAGTGGAATTTTTGTTTGAGCCAACATGGCCAAAGTAATGAACTTTATACCTGAGCTGTAAACAAAGAGACGTCTCAAACTTGATGTGACATCCTCCTTACTTCCTTACTTTACTGTTATGCAATAAATAAATTTTAAAAAGAGAAATGAACATACTTATATCAGAGAAGCAGAAAAATCTGGGAATAACTGAGAAAAACCATGAGCTTGAGGGTACTCAACATTCAAGTGAGGTACATGAATGAAAAATGTCCTTGTTTTGACCTTTTCCTGCCAGGAGGTAGAAGCAAATTGGAAGCTGCTCAGCAGCTCTTATTAATGCAATATTAGATTCCCTTGGTATTCATTTGCTGCTTAGCATTTTTTTTCCTGTACCTGTATTGTGTGAGATCAAATTCTTTATGGTGAGATTTAGAAAATGGCATTGCAATACTTGAAAGAATTCAAGTTCCTGAGGTATAAACTCTGGAAAGCAATTAACTGGACTTACAGCTTAGGAGGCAAGTGGGCAGAAGTATTTTAGACTTTGAAAACGAGAACTGGGTTGTTAACACAAGGTCCAAGGGAAGATAAGGAAGGGATTATCCCATGAAGTAACAGACAGGCCATCTAAGAGTGTATAACAAATGATCACTGCTGGGGAAGTATGCAGACAAGTCACTGCAAAGCTGACAGGAGATGACAGGACTTGGCTAATGACTGGCTTTGCCAAGACCAGATTTTTATTCCTGGCTTAAGAAATCCAACAGGTTTTTAATTTTCCTGGTTTTTGGCTTTGCTGGGTATTACCAGAAATAGCCAGGTGGCCAACCACTTCCCACTAAATGCCAGATTCAGAAGTATCTGGTCTTGATTCCAAAGGGCACATTGTGCCATCAAAGGGGAGGCACAAGCCTTCAAGTGTGCGTGGTGATGACGTGTGTGCCTGAGAGGACACACAGAACTGGGACAGAGCTGGGCTTGGGGGGACACACATGCTGCTGTCACACACCAGCACTGTCCCAGCATGGCCCCCAGCACCCATATAATGCAGCCCTGACAAAGGCTTTTGCAGAAGATCCGGTGGAAGTCATCTGGGGGGGCTGGCAAAAGTGAGGGATGCTTAAACTGGAACAAGGAGGGGGTTGGAGGGAGTTGGTCCTCTTCCAAAGCAGATAAAGGAGATATGGACTTAAACTCTGCCCATAGTTTTGTGCAAGAGGACAAAGTAGATGATTGTGACTGGCACTAAAAATCTATGACTTTGCTTAACAAGAGCCATCTTTCTCTCTGGCTCTGCCCCATAATATGAAACTAAAGTGGCTGTTCAAAATTAATAACTGGCAAATACAGAGCAAATGAGCAGCTGTATTGCTTTGGAGAGCATATAAGCTGCCAGTAGAGAGCCAGCCTGACAGGGTCAAGTCCTACCCTGTGTGTGCACATTAAAAGGAGCGGAATGCTGTATTGCTGAGAGATGGGGGAGTCAGGAGAAGCCTCAGCTAATCTCATGCTAATCTCTGGCTGCATCCTGATCTCTGCAGATGAAGGCAATAAATATGTACTTTAATTCTATGACTGCCAAGGCGCTTCTCTCCAAGCAGCAGACTACTGGTTGCAAGATATCTGAAGTCACTGATGATCCAGAAGGAGCTGACACGGTGTGGAAAATCTAAATGCTTTTCCTTTTCTTCTGGTACACCACAATTCTGTTTCCAATGGTTAACCCTTTAGGCTGATTCCTTTCAGTACCATTATAAGGACAAGTGGGATTTAATCCTTTTTTCTCTGAGGCTATATCAGAGTACATAAAAATTGCTGCCCACTGTTTGTACTATTTGCATCACTATCTAATAGACAGGCAGAGCACTCTCATGTGGTTTCTTAAGGAACCTTGCAGTGGACCATTGAAATCACTCATGCCTCCTCCAGTTTATGCAAGAGCAGCAGGAGGGGTCCGGGGGAAGATACTGATTCCAAAGCATTACCTCTGTCATCTGTGCTCTGGGCCACTTGAGAAGGAGAGCAGTGAGATGCAATTCACATTTGATTTTCCTAGAAATCCTTCCTCCCTTAACCTTCTCACCACCATAGGCCTGCATTTTAATGCTTTTTTTTTTGTTTACTATTCAAATTTTCATCTCCATGAACTCAAAAGAAATGCTACGGCTTATATGGGCTTTCCTTTTAAATGCAAGGTGTTCAATATATTCTTAAATCTGTTTCCAGTGGTCTTCAATTACTGTCCATTTTAATCTAGAAAGAATAGTCACAAGTGAACTTTGTTAGAGGAGGTGATTTCCATCTGAAGGATTACGGCAAGTAGTGATAGATACATAAGTATCTAGAAATGGTAGAATTCTCTTAGTTAATGTGATTTGTAGACCATCTTGCCTGATAGAAGTGCTCAGCAGCAAATCTATCAGTAGAATTGTCCTGGTTTCAGCTGGCAGAGAGTCCATTTTCTTCTGAGTAGCTGGTACAGTGCTGTGTTTTGGATTCAGTATGAGAACAATGTTGGTAACACACCGATGTTTTAGTTGCTGCTAAGTAGTGCTTACCCAAATCAAAGACTTTTCAGCTTCCCATGCTCAGTCATCCATTCCCAATGAGCAGGTGCACAAGAAAGTGGGAGGCAGCATGGCCAGGACAATTGACAGGAACTGGCCAGAGGGATATTCTATACCACAGAGCATCATACCCAGACTGTGAACTGGGAAGAGTTGGCCAGGAACCACTGACCACTGCTCAGGAAAAGTCTGGCCATCAGTCAGTGGGAGGTGAGCAATTGTATTGTGCATCACGTGTTTCTCTTGGGTTTTATTCCTTTCTCTCTCTCTGCCTCTCTCCTTTTCACCAGTTATTGGTATTATTGTTATAATCATCATTATAATAAGAATTATTATTTCAGTTAGTTTGTTTCAATTATTAAACTGCTCATCTCAGCCCATAAGGTTTAACTCTTTTTTTTCCAATTCTTCTCCCTAGTGGGCAAGGGGCAGGGGAAAGAGCAAGTAGATGTGAGGTACTTAATTGCCAGCTGGGGTTAAAAAAGAAGAATGCATCATAGCCTTACTGTTGGCAGATATATAATAGTCTGTACCTCTTTTCAGGTATCCTAAGAAAAGTTGTTTTGAACTGATGTGTGAGATGACAATTCTGCAACTGGAAATCACAGTCACCATTTCTCTCATACTTTGTTATGTAGACACTCAAATTCTCCCATCAAGACAGAACAGTGTGCAGAGCAGCAGAAAAGGAAAAAAAAAAGAGAGAAAAAGGAAAAATTTAAACAAGCTTTCATGGGAGAATGTGCTTATTATAATAAAAGACATACTGCCATCCAAAAAAAAGGCCTTTTAATTAAAATGTGAAATATGTATTCCTGTTTGTAGGTGTTTATTTGTTCAGAATATTGAATCTAGGATAATCCTTGGAGGCATTTGCAGAGGAATGACTGCAGAAGCCAGAAGCCCTAATTCATGAGGAAGTTGTACATGAATTAGTTCAGCTTATCACATATTTCACTTCTACAAAGTATGCAGAGGAGAAATTATCCAGTTGGGTGGGATAAGTGAACCTGTTTCTCCAGTATCCAAGGGCTAATGGTGGTCCTCGAGGGGTAGCACAGCAGAAAAAAACCTGTTGGGACACAGCAATAGGGGGCAATTTATGCCTTTGCTCTTGAAGAACAGAGATTTATTTGTGCGCATGCCTCACAAAACTCCCAGTAGATAAGCAACCTTTTACAACAGTGACTTATTTAATCAGAGGCCTGTGGTGAGCCAGGTTTTTTAAGTCCCTCACTGGAAACTGCTGCCCATGCTTTGCTTTGGTTGCTGCTGGAGGACAGCAGTGAGAAGGAAGGTGTGAAGGCTCTGGGTTCAAGCACCATGAAGTATCTTTCAGTTCTGTTTCTTCCATAAGAGTTTTCTGCACTTCAGGTTGATTTTCAAAGGCAGCAGAAGCTGGGTGCCCTCCTGCATGCCCTTTCCCTTTGAGAAAATCTTCCTGGCTTCCCTCCCAGAGCTCAGTGTGGCACAGAAACTTGGATGCCATGGGAGAAACAGTCTCCTGACTTCGTGCACTGACTTACTGTGCTCTCAGTGCTTTGGCTGACAGCCTCACCTTCCTCAGTGCCAGTAAGGAATGTGATTGATTACACATTTTTACCTTTTTGGCATAACTATTTTCTCATACTTTATGATACATGTTGTAGTTTCATAAACTTTACAAGTGAAATAAAATACTGACTTTGCACTTGAAGTCCTACTGACAGTTTTCATTTTTGCACAAAGCTGGCCCAAGATCAGCTTGCCTTTAAAAAATCCCTCTTCAGCCCCGTTTCCTGAAGGAAACTGGCTTTTATGAAGCTTGACAAATGACCTGCAAACTTTTTCACAGATTTCAGTTTCACAATGGTCTTGTCACCTAGAACATGGTTAAGGAAACTAATATGAGCTAAACTTTAAAACTGCATAATTTTAAGTACTAGCTCTGTTCCTCTTAAGTGGTACCTTTGTGTCAATGGTTTTACTGGCATAAAACTATCAGTAACAAGATATTTACAATACCCAGAGCACCAAGCTCAGGATGCTGACTCAAATCCCGCATAACATGCCAAACCACAGGTAGTCACCTAACTTTTTAACAGCAGATTGAACCACTGTCATTGCGGAGACACAGGAATAGTGGCTGGGCCATGGTGCTGTCTCTCCCTCTCCTGGTGTAGCTCTGTCTCTCAGAAGGTAAAGCCTTTGCCTGATCCACCAAAACTTTACCTCATTAACATACTTAGAGTTATGAACAGGAACACAGATGTCAGTGGAAATGATGTCCCTGATTTCAGGTGTAGTTCAGTACACAGTTTAAATTCAGTCTTGGGGTTGAAATATAATAATATATATAAAAAATAATTAAGGAGCTCCCGCTGACATTTCCATGTCTCATTATTGCAGAAGCAAATTTTCCTTCTTATGACCTTTATGGCACTAAAAAAGCCCCCCAAATTTGTAGGTTATATCAAGCAAGATAAGGCAAACCCATTCATCTGTTGTTTTAGAAAGCACCTTCCGCAATTTGAAACCCTATAATTAACATCCAGCTATCCAAAAATATCTTAAACTGGCTTGCATTTCACTACTACCAATCAGCCTTTGAAAAGGCAAACCTATTCCTGAGACAGCTGATGTGTTAACAAGAGGCTTCAGATAAACTTTATCTGAGGCAAGAAAATAGGGAGGAGTGGGTGATTTACAACCGTTGCTCTATTTTTCACTTTGGGATGCCTTGTCTTTCTAGTGCAGCTTGGTACTAAGACACAGTGTGAAATAAAGGCCACGTGAGGCAGCATTTGAATAGCACAGGAATGATAAGCTAGACAAGCACGTGGAGAGTCATATTAAAACCCCATGGACACATGTATTAAAAGATGATTCAGTACAAATAAACAGTGCTAGGAATCTTGTCACAAAACAAAGAATCCAAGATAATTTTTTGATTATCTGAAATAGGACTTCCTGTACTGTATTTCAGTGAAACATGCATATTTCCAAGGTTTATTATCTTGATTAAATTCCAACATAGCATTTAAGCACTTGATTGGTTTTGAATACTTGATTTAGTCCCCACCACTATCCCATTTTCCAGAGTAAACCACAAAAAAACCATAAAATTGATGCTTCTCATTTCTGTGAATTTTAAGGTCAGGCTACAGCTGCTCTGAAAAATGTAGAAACTCAAAAACAAAACATTTTAAACAAATGTCATGCAAGGCAATGTTGAGCATGAATGTCTGTTAACATCAGATTCCTGTGCACTATAAATTAATACAATAACCAGATGCTTTATAAAAGCCTGAAATACTGCTTTAGTGCAGAAGATATGGATGTGAATTCTAGATATCTGATTTTTTTACCACCGTTTTCCAAGACAGTGCAAAACCATCAAGCTTACAGTATTTCAAAACACAGGAATAGCCAACTAAATCCATGGAGGGTTCAGAATTTCCACACTGATAGTTCTCATTCCCACAAGATTTTCCAGTTTCAGGTCAAGCATTTGGTGGTCAAGATTAAGCCTGAGACCATTAAGGGGCAGAAAAAAGCATCCTATGCAATCTGGATTGTCAGGATGGCAAGAGATATGACCTCTGTGATTGAGCCCCTGGGCTGTGCAGTGTCATGTGTCAAACCAGCCATTCTGGGTTTTGCTACAGATGCATTTAGTGACTGAGGTGAAAGACATGTAAAAGGTTCAGCATTTAACTGTGCTAATGAATCTTGCTTTAACTCAGGTAGCCAGTTAATCTAACAACCACAGGACCAAAGTCAAAGGGACTCAATTTGTCTCCAGCATAGTTCTCTGGGTTTTAGGGCAGTGTTCCATCTCTGGGTCTTGCCTTGCTAAATCCAATGAAACACATAGAGAGAGACCACCACAAGCCACATAAGATTGAATAAAAGACAGTGATGGATTGAGGGTGGACTTACTTCCTTCTTCTCCTCTATGGATTTCACTTTTCTCATGAACCCTTGAGCTTTCTTCCATCCTCCTTGATCTTTCTTGCCTGATCCTTCTTCCTTCTTCCCCACCTTCCCCAGCTTGGGTTTAAAGCTGCATTTAAATGACTCCAACAGCTCACAATAAGATACAGAGAAAACAAGCAGGTTTTTACATGGGAATAGAATAGAATAGAATAGAATAGAATAGAATAGAATAGTTCAGTACAAAGGGACATACAGTGATCATCTAGTCTAACTGCATGACCACTTCAGGGCTTACAAAAGTTAAAGCACAATATGTGGGGAATACTATCACACAGTCTAATATAGTTTTGCAGTCACTCTAAAGTCCCTTAACAGTCAGCAAGGAAGGGAGCATTGTGCCAAAGGAAAGGTCACAGATATCACAGCTTTCACAGAATATTCTGAGTTGGAAGGGACCCACAAGGATCATTGAGTCCAACTTTTAAGTGTGTGGCCCATACAGGAATTGAACGGGGGTTGAACCCGCAACCTTGGTTTTATTCACACCATGCCCTGAGTTAGAGAGCAGGGGGCTAAAAGCCCCCCGTTGGTGGAGAAAATATTACCCTTTGTTGATAATCTGAGGAATCTGGCTCCTGCATCACTTGGATTCCCAAACACGTTGAAACATCTGTTCCATTTTAGGTAAAAATTATCTCAGTTTTAAACTATTCACTCAGGCTGATATAAATTTAACTCAGATATACTCAATATGGCAAATCTGCCTAGGTTTAAACTAGAAATGGACATCTGTCATCCTAAACTATGCTTTCATCAGTAAAAATTTTCTCTTAAGATGTGCCCTCACTAGGGGTTTGTCTTCACCAACTTCCCTGCATGAGTTTTGTCACTCACAGAGCTGATGACCCACACAGAGAGCTCCCACAGAAGGGAGATGGTTCATCACAGTAGGGCTTGCTGAAGACCACAGTCCCTGCACCATCCTGGGGGGACCCAGCCTGGGGGCACAAAGACACAATCCTGGGTTTTTCATGTGAGAGGAATCTAACCAGTGTGAAACTACTAAAACACAAAGGCAGGCATGGTGGCCTGCCACCCTTTCCTGAACTAGGATAAAGATGTGACTGTAGCGACCACAATCCCCTGGTTTGTTCACCTGTGTTTATCTTCTCTTGTGCTTGTTCCAACAGCTTTGAATCTGCCTGCTGTAAGTGCTTCTGCACCCACACAAGGAGAGAAGGGAGATGTTAGGGGTCCGCAAAAGCAGGAGGAGCTTTAGTCTGAGGTCGCTGTGAGTCAGTGGCTGAGAGTCCATCAGAGAGATATCCTGGGGGAAGCACTGCCCCCAAAACTGCAATGTCCCCTTTTTGTGGGTCCTGTACTCATGGGCCCTCCCCTCATACATGCTTTGCACCCACTGTGGGTCTGGACCTCACAGCCCTGTACACTGGTGTGTTGCTCCCACAGCCAGCTGGTTTCCTGTTTTGTAGGTAATGTGCTCATTTCACAAGCTAAGAAGACTGATAAGCACATAATTTTTTTCCAGTTTTCCAATCAGAAATATTCACCTGATAGCTGAGGCTAGCAAATGGTCACAAAGGGGTAATATCTCAATTTGAGAAGGCTTCCTGTGGATATTTAATGCTACTCTTTAACAGGTTTTTAGCAATACCAAAATACTGCCAACCCTACAAGCAGCCACTCATGGGAGCTATGCTTCAATGGGACTGCAACAGCAATGTGGAAAATCAGGGTTTGCAGTAAGCTGTAAACTCCTCTTCCAGGACCTGGTTATACACTTAGTATGTTTACCATAAGTATGCTAAAAATATATTTTGGGGTTTATATCTACATGGATAGGTAAATGTGGTATTTCTTTGTGCCAAACCCTGTAACCCAGGAAACACTCCTCCAGCTGCAGACACTGATTTGCCTTGGGTGTGTTGTGGCCACAATCTGTGTGTAAAGAAGGCTCCAAGTGCTTGGAGCTGGGGCATCCCTGCAGCTCTGGGGCATCCCTGCAGCTCTGAGGTGCCACCTGAAAGAGGAGCTTTTCTCCAAGAAAAGAGATCTAGACTTTATCCCTTGGCTTTGAAGAGCCACACAAAGCTGGCAGCTGCTCTAGGACATGAAGTAATAGAACATCTTTGTCACAGGTTGGCAGAGACTAAAGTACCTTTGGACTTTATACAGCTAAGTTTTGAGGGTTTTAGGATGATTCATGTAATGAAATTGTCCCTCAGTTCCACTTGTAGGTGTTTTTGTGGATTTTCATCTGCATGCTCAGCATGAAATGCCATGAAGCCAGCAGAACTGATGTGATTTGCTCCAGCAGATTATCCCAAAGTCGACTGGCCAACTGCCTAAATGCTTTTGCAGTTATGCAGAAACATGTTTATAGGACTTGCAGAGGAAGAAGTTTTGTGCAAGGCACCAATGCCATACATGCAGTCCAAATGCATACATTTGACATCCCTCTCTCATTAAAGGTGTTTCTCATTCCACATTAAAAAAAAAATCCCTGAGACATTCATGGATTCCCTTGAACTTCACTCCCACAACATCTGTAAAGAGGTACTTCTCAAGTCCTGTTTTGCTCACTTGCCTTTAATCTGCATGAAGGAATTCCGATTGGGAAAATAGATGCTCTGTTTGGTCCAGACTCAGTCTGCATTACGTGTTTCTCAACCTAGTATTTGTTGGAGCCACTCTGATTTCTCTTTGATAAAGAGCATTGCCTCTAGACCACATTGCATCCCTGCATCCCTATGTGTGGTGCTACTGTTTCTTCCAGCTACCTCCTGCTGAGATCATCTCACTCAGGGGATATGCAGGAAACAGGGGGGAAGTTGACCCTATTTAGTATTTGATCACAAATGGTGCAAAAGGAGGTGATCAAGGCAGAAAAGCAGATCTTTGATAATGGGTGCAATCTGGCATCTGAATTTTGTTCATCAGGTCTGTGAGGAGAGCAGCAGGACTCTGGGCACCCACTCTGTTTCAGAGAAGCTAGAGTTGCCCTACAGTTGCTAACCAAGACAATTCTCTTGCACATACTCCATCCAAACACAGTAATCCCATACTTACAGTCTTATTTTGCAAAATAAGTCTGATAGCCCAGAAGTGTGGCTTTCCTCGTTCCAGTATCTCAACATGTTGTATCACACACAGTGATGAGTGAAGGAAGTGACAACTCTTCATGAGAAAAGACCTCTAGTTTTTGCCCCTCAAATGATTTAAACAGACCAATTGGCAAATGAGATGCTCTGAAACTATGTCAGTTAACTCTGTATCATTTAGTAAGTAGTCATGCATGGTTGTAGCCCTGACTAGATTATTTCTGTGTGTCCTTTGTGTTAAATTAATTTCCAGGGTCACTTTGAGGGATCACATTTTCGCTTGGGTGATGAATTGGTGACCTACCTCCACACTGCACTCATCAGCCTACACTCACTGATCCCTGTGAAAGGCAGAGCAGAGCTTCTGGAGGGACAGACTTCTCCTGTCCCTCCTCTGTCCACATACAGCAGGTTCCAATGCTTCTCTTCACAAACATATGCTGCAAACAATGAGGAGCCCCCCTCACACTCCTCACCCTTCACATGGCAGCCAGGAGTGGTTTCTTCAGGGCTGTGCAGGCACCATCCCCTGGTGAGAACGGCTGATCCTCGTCTGACCTTTCTGGCACACAAAGGTAACTAACCCAAGACAAACATGGGTGTCCAGCAAGCCCCCTTAGCTAATGACTGAACACCTTGAAATGCCACAGCAAGCACCCCAAGTGAAACAGCATGTGCTGCTCTGTGGTGTGATGAAACACTGATTTGTTGCATCTACAAAACGTCCTCGTAATTGTGTGAAATTGAGTGTGAACAAGCAGCTGAATTGCAGCTCATCAAACATAATTAAACTGAAACAGAGCAGCAGAAATACCCCTTTTATCTTGTGTAAGGGCTGATGATATAAATACAGAGCACCCCAGAATCAAAAATTGACTAAACAGATGCTTGCTAGCCTGTGAATTCTTTTGTAATGCAAAAACTACTTTTATCTCTCACTGTCTGTTTTTGAGTGTTCATCACTGTGCTGCCTGGGTGCTTTGATAAAAGGCAATAAATATATTTATCATATGTTTAGTTCATTAAAAAAAATCAATCTACTTTATGTAATTTGGTGACAAAGGAGAAATCATGGATAAATACATTTATAAATGTCTACTACACTAATCTGGATTGTGACTATCTCTTTCACCAGAATAAAAAAAAGGGTAAAAAAAGAAGTACAAAGCAATTAAAAAGAAGATGATAGAGCTCAAATTGTGTGATCTGTCCTGTGAAGAGTGTGTCATTTCCTAATGGTGCTACATAAAGTCTCCTTCATCCCCACAGCACATAATGCATCATGGACTCAAAATAAAGTGGGTGAATTTATTCCAGAAAAGGCCTTGTGATGTAGAAGGAAAAGAGCAAGGTTTTCTCTGCTCTTTGTCCCAAAGATGTCGATTTGGTCTACAAAGAGAAGCATCCTCAACACCACCTTCACCTTAGCCAGCCATTGCATGGAGGTAGGCATAGCATGGAGCATGAGATTTTTCCACTGAAAATACAGTGGTACAGGGGTTACAGTGCTTTTATACCCAGGTGCCCCAGGCATCTCCTGGACACAGCAGCCAGCAAATGCAGACTCCATGCCTCCTTCCCATTGCTGGGTAGATAATGGAGAACAGTCTGGTCCAGACCACAGATCAGATTTAGAGATGAATAACATAAACATGTTAAAACTATTTACATAAGCACAGAGGCTCATTTTTTTCTTTACACTAAGAAAGGTTCACTGAGGGTAAGAAAGCTAGGCTTTGAAAATACATTCAGGGATTAGGGCTTCAAACAGCAGATGTTGTAGGCTGTATATGAGACAAAAATTATAACCTTGCATTCCAATCCAGATCCTTTGCAGATTCCAACAATCTCTTGGTTCTCCAAACCTTGCATTTTCTATACGCTGTAAATTTTAACTGAACAGTATACTTTCAAAGGCAGGAAAATGTCTTTGAAAGGACTTGCCTGCAATTTGAAATACCTGTATCTCTGCTAGACCTGGCCTTCACTTGCTAGGTAAATGCATCTGTAGGTATAAATTGCCTCACAGTGGTTTTATATGTGATTTCTCCATGATGGAGCTGAGAGGGTGCCTGTTCTTTCCCATTTTCTGTTTGAAAGCATTTGAGCTCTCAAGTCAGGAAAGAGGTAAAAAAACAAGCACTGGCCTCAGAGACTTTTCAGATCAGCCTGGAAAACACAACAGTTTTGTAGCCCTCAAGAAAATAGACATTGTTCTCATTAACTGTATATTAGGCCAACTCAAATGACTAAGAACCCATTTACAGCCAGGTCACCAGAAAAGCAGATTTCAGCAGGAGGCCAAGACTGAACATGTGACCCCACCCTAAGGGTCATTAAATACGTGTTTGAAACACACAAATAAAAGTTCAAGTAACATTTTCTTTTCAGGGTTTCATCCCTGGTTTTGAACCTAGAAAGCAGAATCCAGCCCCAAGACAATCTTCAAGGGAAGGAATAATGCTTTAATAACACAGTTGAGTTTGCTGCCCTGGCAATGAATGCTTATCTCACACTGCTTTCCCGGTGAGTAATGTTTAAAATAAATAAATACTGCAGGGGAGTTGTTGTTAGTGCAATTGTTGGGTTGTATCCTTGTGGCAAGCTTTTTATCATAATAGTACAGGACAGTACAGTTTGTTTGCAAGGCAAGTTTGAGCCAGAGTGCAAAAGCGCATAAAGTGTGTTAATAAATAACGGAGTGTGCATGTGCACATTGCAAAGTAACTTAAAAAATCAACCCCTTCAAAGTACAAAATCATGCAAGTGCTATTGAAACAAAACAAAAGAAAACTGAGAGGTTTAATTTCTAGTCTCTTGGAATGACAGACATGCTCTCCTCTGGAGAGACTGGGACCTGTGCAAGAGTGACAGCAGACGCAGCACTGCAGTGTCAGCTGTACAGTGACACGCTTTTGTGTCCTTCCACTTGTGTTGTTCCACCCAAGGAGTGGCAATGGGTCTACAGCTTGCTCATGCATTATGATACCTTGAATGTGTTTTCTGTACCTGATACCCAGTCAGAGGGACAGATCCTCGGTAGGACGCAGACAGGTTGGTATTTTGTGGATTAGATGATGTCATACCATACAGAGGTCTAGAGCTTATCATTATCTTGGGTTTAGGAGTTAGCAGCAGAAAATGCCTACATCTTAACCTTCCCAGTGTAAGGACACAAAAGACCAGAAAAAGGAAAGATAGCCAGGAGTTCCATAATTTTCCCGTACAAAGCTAACAGCAGTTCTTAACTTGACTGAAGAGGGACCAATTAATTTCACTTTGGAAATGAATGGAAGGGAGATCAGGTCATTGACCTTAATGGGCAGGTTCTCTTCCTAAAAAGTACATGCCAGGTCTACCAGGATGGTCTGGACAATACCAATGCATACTGGCAGACAACACTGCTTTGCCCAACTTAGGAACTGCCTAATGCTAAGCAGGACGTGTCATCCCAACACTTAATAATGTAAGTAAATCATTACAAACAGTTAGAAAAATTAAACACTTACTTGGTCCAAGACCTATGGAAAATGCAGCAACATAGACAAGCAGGCTGGCTAGTGAGAGCCATTTCAGGACAACAGGAACCTCCCCACTTTCCATGTGAGACCCTGTTTTGCTTTTGCCTCCTGCCAGGGCAGTCCTGTTCAGTTCTCCTGTCCTGGCAACATCTGGGCTTTGTACATCAAATGACAATCTTTCTGTTGAAGCCATGCTAGCTAAGAGGTCCTTGAGGCTGCCATTGGTGATAGTGAAGTTTCCTGGTCTCTGGAGAAAGAAATCCTCTGAAGACTGGCTCCTACAGACCTTGGTGAAATTCACATTTATGTTACGGTTCACTAAGCCCATAGTGACCAACGATACTGCCATAACAGAAGAGCCAACACACAGAAAAGTTTTACTTCCAACTTGATCCACAAAAAAGGTGGCTGGGACTGTGCTGACTACTTTAACCACTCCAACTCCAGTAGAAGCCAAGCTGGCAGCTTCATTGCTCTGGAACCCAACTGACTTCAAAACAGTTGATGCATAAAATAAAATGTTGGGTTGCCCAGTTGATTGCACAAAAAACACTAGAGTGAGTCCTACCAGCATTCGGGCCCTCATGTTGTTTTTTGAACGAAACAGGTCCAAGAAACTATACTGATGCTCATCTTTCAGGGAAGACTTAATCACAGTCAGCTCTTTAGCAGCATCTGACGTTTCCCGTAGCCTCTCCAGTACTTTTCTTGCCGCTTCATCGTTATTTTTCATCACAAGAAACCGAGGGCTTGGTGGAAGGAAATACATGGCAATGGCTTGCAAAGCACCTAATGGAATCACAAGGCCAAACATGTACTTCCAGCCATGAGATATGCTGGCAAATGCGTAATTCGAAATATAGGCAAAGAGAATGCCTATCACAATCATGAGTTCATTTAATGATACAAGGAGGCCTCTTCTGTGCTGCGGGGCGATCTCGGCGATATACACACACGTCGCAATTGATGATAATGAAATGGAAATGCCTATGGCAATCCTGCCCACAATGAGTATCTCGTATGATTCATAGGGAAGCAAAATCAGACTCCCCACCACAAGTAAAGAAGATGCAATAATAATAGCAAGTCTCCTTCCAAATCGGTCTATAAGAAATCCACCAGTAAGGGATGCAAATAAGGCCCCAAAAAGCAGGGAACTTACAATAACTTCCTGCTCTTTGCAAGAGAGTGTTAAAATGTTGCTCATCTGAAGAAGAGCTCCAGAGATAAGGCCCAACTCGTAACCCATCAGAAGTCCACTTACAGCAGCAATGGCAGAAGATAGAAAGGTGAATGTTCCACAACCTGAAATAAGAGAATAAAACAAAAAAACTTGAAAGAGTGATTTCTTCAACATTCTGAAAATGAACAATAGCTTTTTTTGATATACCAGTTTAAAAAATCTCTCTGTAAATTTTAGGCAAAGCACTTAGGTACAATACACATCCAGCAGCAGTGATGATATAAAAAGCTATTTTGGAAAAGAAAAAAAAAGTAATGAATATAAAATCTTTAGTTTTAATGCTTTTGTGTCCCTTACCCTGCCAATCACAAGCTAATAAGGTTTTGATCAGGTCCTAAATAATTAAACCTTCTGCTTCAGAATATTATTGCAAAAAGCAAAGGTGAGAAAGCAATTTTTGCCTTGAAATTTTGCAGTGTTTTTCCTAAATTGAAGAAGTCTCATCCACCCAACTAGAGTACTATGAACAAAGAAAGCATAAATTTCTTAGCCAAATTGCTTCAACCTTGACTTGAATAAGTAATGAGTTTTCCCTCACCACTTATTATTTCCTTTGTTTCACCTGAGGATTACATGAAGGCTGCTGGTACCATTGTTTTTATTTTGCCAAATTGGGAACTTATTAAATGAGCACTGGGCTGATGCAGATATCTGGTATATTCTAGGGAAACTGATCTTTGAGGCAAACTCATGAACTTTCTGGACTTTGCTCACATCTAAACTCGGATTCTTTGGAATATCTTGATCAAATATTTTGCATCGCTTTCAACAACTATAATGTCAGGAATAAGAAACAGATGATGAAAACAATACAGATTATATGCCTTTGAATGTCCACTTTAAAACAAGCTCATTTTATACAATTGTGATTCATTGTTTATTGTGACAAGATAGATTCGACTCATCAAATTCTACTAACTGTGAAGCCTTTTGCACCCTAAACCTTGAGGAATATATCAGTTTGTTATTGTTGGTCTTGTTCTTTCTCTCAGCATGATTTTCCTCTCATCATGATGTTGGCTGCCACACAACTAGGAAAAGAGTAGATCAATTTCTGATTTTCCAGTTAGTTAAAAAGATGGGTTGTGTCAGAGGAGAGGTAGCTTTTGCAACATAACAGAGTCCATATTTAGTTAATTCTCTTGGAATGAGTGGTATACGGTCTAACTGGAAATTATACACAAAGTTTGTTTATTTTCAGCTCATTTTTCTAAGGCGTTAAGGCTCTTTGATCACACTGACTGCCCAGAGTTCCTTGCCAATAACTTCTGAGCACATTGGTGAGGATCAGTCCCATTTGACAGAGGATATTACATTTCAAAAGCAAATCTTGAATAGAGAGAAGGAGAGCAGCCCTAGCAGTACATCTGCACTACTAAAGTAAACAGTGTCAGAGCCCAGGCCCAGACCCTGGCATGTGGCCACATACCCTACTAAATTGCTGGCAGGATCCCTGGCACATTTGCACCCCAAGCCACCTTGTGTTTTCCTAATAACTCCCAGAAACAAACAATTCCACCATCCCACTCTGCAGCCACTCCATAGGCAGATAGGTTATTTTGGAGGGTAGCACAGTATAAATGTGAATATAAGCAATGCTGCTGGGGTCAGGGGAGAGGTGTAAGCCCATTAAATCTCTTAAGATAAGTATCACCTATTAGCTCTCCTAACTTTGAGCCAAGCTGAAGCCAAACAGCAGCAGCCCTGAGATACTGAGTGCACCAAATGCACCTCAACTCACTCAGCTGCTGAGCTGCTGTGGCTGGCAAACCAGAGACAGATAAGAGATAGGAGAGAAGCACATGATTTTGTCTTGATGGGCCATAAGCACACAGGGGAAATGGGATTTTTGTGCAAAGTCTTTCAGAAGGTGGCGGTGGGTGGTAGATTTATTGGGATGGAGATGAAACATCTTGAAGAAAAAATCAGAAACAAATTTGAAAAATGCTCCAGTGATGGAATAATCTTTTTTATATTATTGTTGTCCATTTCTGTTAATATGTCTAAAGCTTTTTCTTCCTTTTTATCTGCAGTATCTGAGACCATTTCACTTATTTTAAATAGAAGCATGGATTAGGTCCTGCTGTACTTCGTTCACCCATTGAACAATACATCAGTGGAAGTACTGCTGACTACAGCTAAGCTGCTTTGTACTGCATCCTGCAATGCACTCATGCAATATTTGTTTGATCATCGCAAAACACATTTTCTCCTTCCCATTTATACTTTTGAGTTGCCTGCTTGCTGTATATTATTATTTCTGAAGAATACACCTTTCCAATAAATCCTGGCTGGAAATCTGGGCTGATAACAACACAATGTTGTGCTGAAGGAATGAGTATATCAGAAACTAAACTACTAATTTGATCACAGTGCTCTGCCCAAACTACTAGTCAGTGCTGATGTTTGTTCTTTCTTAAATATCTCTGTATTTTATATCACTGAGTCACATATATTTAATGTAGGATTTTACCTCAATTTATATATAATGGAGTAGAGAATATTGTGGCCATTCAGTCTGACACTCACAAACAGCACATAATCCTTCAGACATGCTTCAATTACATTTTATCTGAACTGGGCAATTTAAAATATTCAGCTTTGATTTAAAAATTGCTACTGATTGAAAACCAATGACTTTAAATCATAAGTTATCCCAACGGTCAATTGCTTTCACTGGAAGTTATCTGTAAATTACTTCTAGACTTAATTTTTGCAACTTCAACTTCCAGCCATCAGATCCCATTCTCCATTTCCCCACACTTAACTGTGTTCACTAAGTACAAACTTATTGCCTGTCATTGTCATCTCACAGACATCTCCTTTTTACCTACCTACCCTGTGAGGCTTTACAAGTTTATCAATCCCTTAAGTATTCAAATCTCTGTTCTCTGAACCTTATCCAGATCATCAGCTTCTTCAGTAAATTGTGATCTGAACCCAGTGCTCCTGCAGTAATTGCACAGTGCCAGATGGAAACTTGACATAATTATTCCAGTCCTAGTGGACATTTCCCTCCCTACTTGTCCAAGGATTCTCACAGACACACATAGAAGCTCATCTTCTCGTTATCCTGCAGGTAAACCAATTTCTTTTCTGACTGCATTCTTTCCAAGGCACCGCCTTGCCTTTAAATACGGCCCACTCCGTTGCATCCTAATGAGGAATGCAAATCCCTTTACATTTGTCTGTATTAAAATACATGGGATGGGTTAAACTTACCTAACAGTGAGACATATACATAATCTCTAGATTTCTCCTGTAACCACTTGAGAAAAATAGGCACTTCTAGATGCCTGAATTAGGTTGGATGCCTACTTCCCTCCATTGCCTATAAAAGGAAACTGCAGCTTGCTCAGATGCAGATGCCTAAAGTTAGCAGAGAGGAACTCCAGACAGCACATTCACTTGCAGTCAGCAGGCCAAGGCATCCAAATTGCAATCAGCCAGTGACATATCACATTTATTGACCACCCATCACCTTTCTCACCCTATTAAATAATCTGTTATTATTTTCTTCCAAGAACCCAAGAAAAAGCATTAAGTACCCGAGGGGCAAAAACTGAGTTTAAGGCTCTCCAGCAGAAACACAGCAACACGGACAGTGTACCCTAATGATTCTTTGAAGTCCATATTCTGCACAGTTCTTTATTCTTAAAATGTTGGAATGTCATTTTTGTATGGTTTCAGTTTGTGAAAGAGAGTGTCAAGTCAAATATCTTGATAGAGTCTACCACCAGCACTGTCCTTTACAATCCAGACTGTGCTCACCTCAGCCTGTGGTCCTTAGATCAGAGAAACTGAGACGGTTATTTATTTTTAGCCTGAGAGTCTGTACAAGCTGGATGTAGACCTTGGACACCTGGGAACTCACAGGGAAGCATTCAAGTCTATGTAATTTCTTGCTTCTCCAAGCAGAGAAACTTGACCAATGTCTTCATGTTTCTTTAGTTTGTTTTCACTGGGTCAGCTGGTGTCCTTCTTCATGTGTCCAGTGGCACATGTCCACAGTTGTACAGAAATAGTGGAGGGCTGTAACTAGAGCACCTCCAAATGAAAAGCAGATCCTGATGGGATGCAGAGGGAGACACACTGTCCTTCTGCATTAGCAGCAGCAAAGTCAGCAGTTCACTTGGTGTCTCTTGTCCCTCACAGGCACTACTCCACTGAAAAACACTGTGGTATCACCATGAGGTTTTGTTTTAACTGGTGTACCCGAAACTTGCCTGTTCACAACTGCCTGCTGAGTTAAACCTTGAAATCTCTGCTCAGTTTCCCTTCATGGCCTTTCTCTAGGCAAAATTCCCTCTGACTTCAGCATATGTTTTGCTTTAACATTTCCAGATAAAGCATGTTGCAGTAGTTGTACTCACAATCCTTTTAAGTGTCACTTTTAATGATGCTGCTGGCAGTCCTTAGGCATTCCTTTTTTAAATAAAAAGCTTCTTTATATTTATATATATTTCTATTATTTTTATGAGATGCCAGCAAAACATATGGCAGTGTACAGCCCAGGGGAATAAAATATTTTAATGATAGCTTCCAGAGAATTTTCTCCTTCTGCCACTAACACCATGGCTAATGAGTGTGTGGCTGGTATGTGACAAGTGATTGCAAAGTCTATTCTCTAGTTTCCACTGTAAACAAAGTGGTTTCTCACAACTGTTGTTCAAGTCAAAAGCAGCCCTACTTGGCAAACAAACCTGTCTTTAAGAACATTTGTTCTTAAAATGTTTATGCTTGGTTCCTGAAAAGGGGACCAACTGCAGTTGTAGCACAACAGCACAGTGTACTGACGATGAGACTGGACGTGGCCAAGCAGTAAGGGTGTGCCCCTTTACTTACTTTCAAGCACATATTTGGGAAAATACAATCCTTCCAAAGGCACAGTGTTTGGTCAGTGCATGAATTTTATGGGCGTTATGGATAAATGATCAGTTCCAGGGATGATGTGCAAGCAGGCTGATCTGGGAAACACCACTGCTCACCCACCCAATGGGAGGGAGAGATGTGGAAAAGGTGCCTGGGAGCCCTTTCCAGCCCAGTTTGACAGTACTGGGCTCCACGTTAGCCCAGGATTTCTGTGATGCAGTTTTTCTTTGCTTTCTCCCAAGAGATCATTCACTGTGCATACAGAAAACTACTGGGAGGGGTGGAGCAAGATTACTTTATGAAACTTGTGCAAATATATCTTTTTTGATAGAAGAGGACTCGACAGTCTCTTCCACCGTGGTACTTTCTTCTATTTACTTTGATTTAATCTGAGATGAGAAATGTCTCAGTTTGGAAGGGAAGGGAAGTATTTTCCTGGAAGGAAAGTTCTTTAAATCCTTGCAAATTCTTTGATCTCTTTAGACATTTGGAAAGTGAATTCAAGCTCTGTCAACCACTGCTTAATAGTCACAGGTTAGAAAACCACAAAGAGGTGAATGCATTGCCTAGATATGAATTCACAGCATGGAATATCTTTTTTTTTCAATAGAATAAGATATTTACTTTTATCTACAATAAATTTTAAAACCACAGCATCTGTATCTGAAAATTTTAAGCTATCTTTAACAACATATTTCTTCTCCATCTGAGTACTGTCTGACATACAAAAAGTGTGTCTTTCAAGGGAAATAGTATTTAAAATTTCCCAAATTGTCATTAAAGAAGACTTTGCTGAAGTGTATACCATGAGGATTTTTTTTAGGATAAATGTTTGATGGTATTGGGAATTGCTGCATAATTAAACCATGGTTTTGCTTCTCATAAAAAGTAATTTTCCCATTTTCATATTATTATGATCTTTGCTGCACTGTCACAGTCTCTTTATCTCATCCAGTTGCCTGGTATAAAGAGATACACATTACTCTGTTGCTCTATTCCAACACCTGAGATTTCTTTAGACCCAGTAGCTGCTCCATAGGTGCATTTCTCCTAATAGCTAGGATACATCTGATCTACCCGTCCCTCTAGGAATCTGGCATGGGATCTAAAACAGTTGCCCAACAAGATCCTACAGGATGAAACAAATGGCAGCTTTGGGACAAAGCTATCTTGCAAACAGAGCTGGAAAATCTCAGAAAATATTAACTTTAACTAAAAACAGTGTTAGGGCCATTTGGGACCACAACCATTTGACAAATGGAATTCCTCCCATCCAAGTGTGAAAGGCAAACCCAAACCAAATATTTTGTAAATTGAACTAAAAGAGAAGGTGTAAGGAAACTAATGTACCGCTCATTTTTCACACATCTAAACTCCTCCAGTGGTGGGAAGAACTGAATACTTCGTACAGCATAAGCCAAACTAATGTACTTTGTAAACAATATTCAAATTTCAAGAACAAAAGCCCCTGACAATGATGGAAAGACAGGGAATGCAGATCCTGGAAAGACCCACCCTGGCCATGTCCTCTCTTCCTGCTCTGCTATATAACTTCATTATGTCAACAGGCAGCCTGTACCCTCATTACATTAAATGGCATTTGGGTTTTTATTTTGTTAGTTTCCAGTAAGAATCAACAAGTTCTTTTAATTTCTAACCATGTAGTTATATATTCCTCAGGTTACTGCTTTAATTTTTGAGGGTAAGGACAGGTGTGTAATTTGCACAGACTCTTCTAACCTTAACCCATGTGCTTTGGAAACTTTGCTGTCTGTTTATTGCTATCCTATAACCATCTGCACTGCTCTCCTCAGTCCCTAAGGCCAGGTTAAATGTGTCTGCACACCTACTGACTTTCTGTTCTTGGCTAACCTCTGATTCCAGTATCAGGAGACATTGCTTGACAGATCACTATTACACTCCAACAAAGCATTTTTGCCTACAGGATCTGAACGTTCCTGCGTTAATCAGTTCATTCAGCTCTAAGTGAACAAAATCTCCTTGGGACATTGTCATTTCTGGGTTACAACCATGCTGTCCTGTTTGAGTATAGCTGCCTTGTGGCAGGGAAATGTCATGATTGTGGGACATTATCCTCTTCATCTTAGTATCTGTGAAAGACTTTGAAAATGCAAAACCACGATGCAACTGAGAAAAACTGGCTGGGTAGGACAGCAAAGATGAAGAGCTATGAAATTCAGTTTCAGCACTTAAAAACTTATTGCAGAAGAAATGTTACAGCTGATTTTTGAGGGTGTCAGCACAGAAATCCTGTTTCTTCCTGAAATGCTAGGGAAGTAAAAACAGGAGGGAGACCCCGTCCCCCCACCCTGTCCCGTTCTCCTGCATGAGCAGGTGCAGTGCTTGCCTGGACTCACTCCAGTGAAAAGGGCTGCACTGCCCGTGAGTGTGCAAGGACCAGATCACTGTTGTTAGAGGGCAGCAGGTTCCCCTGCTTTTCAGACGGCTGATTAGAAATGAAAAGGATTTATACAACAGACAGCACCTACACGAGCAGTGGGACCGAGGCCTTTTAGGGGAAAGTATCACACAAGCCTTCATTCAAAGTTCAAGCCGACAGTCCCCTTCCTTACTCATATGCTCCCCTCTTGCACTTTTAGGAATTGAGAAGGCACGTCCCGAGAGTCCCTCGGCTTTGTGGGGCCGTTCTCCCCCAGTCCCGAGCACTAGCCATGCGGGCAGCTGCTGCTGGCCAACAGCTGGCACCCAGCTCCTGCCTCCTTACCTGCTGCAGCCGGGAGCCGGGAGCTGCTGCTGCCCCGGCTGCGCTCCTCATCCTCCCCTGCTCTCATCGTCCGGCTCTGCTGGCTCAGCTCCTCCGTGCTCTGCCCAGGTGCCATCGCTGCCCCCTTCGCACCTTGGGCGGGAGCACTTCACAGGGCTGTGATCCTCCCCCGGCCGGCCACGAAAGGGCAGGTTGTTTTCCTCATGGCAACAAGTTCCTGAAGCTGGCTGAAATCAAATGCAAACCACAAAGTGGTTTGTGAAGAACTTTGTTGCTATTTCAGAAGGCTTTGCCCTTTGCAGTGACACAGGCTGTTGCTATTCTGGGGAGCCTATTGCAGGCGAGGGGAGGGCCGTCTGTCGGAAGTATTGCTCTTGCCTTTTAACAAATAGTTGAGACATCAGGCATCTATGCGCAGCTCCATGCACGTTCCTTACCCATTCGCTTACAGGATCTCTCTCTTTTCCCCTGTCTCTCTTTTCCTCCTCTCCCTGGTGTTCATACTCACAGGTTTTTAGCAGAGAACGCACACTGAAGGGGAGGGTTTGAAGTGTTTGCTCTGGCAGCTTAAGTTAGGGCACTGAGCACACACACGCGGCATCGCTTTGTTCTTGAAACTTGTGAGCAAGTTATGGTGAGAAGTAGTGGAGAGGAAACCAGCCATGGCAGCCTTTTGCAGCCTGTGATTGTAGGAATCAGGACTTTTCATGGCAAAGATGCACACGATATTTTACAAGCAAAGGAAGGGCAAGCCACCCTCTTTTCCATGACAACTGTTTGTAGAAAAACTGAAACTGTCTCAGCTATATTGAGTCAAAGGCTTGATTTTGATCGCTGCAGGGAGTCACTCCGTCCTTACTTCTGTAGCAGCAGTGGCCAGAGGCTGGATGGCAGTAGGAGGGGAAGTTTGCAGTAGGTGTAGGTGAGCTGCCTATAGAGGCTGCCTGCCCTGCTCTGTCCTAGTCCTGCTGGGAGATCCCCCAGTGCTCTCAGCAGACCCGCTGCCTCCATCAGGCAAGCTGTCCAAGTCACCCCCAGTGGGAATCACTGTTGTACAATCTGCCAGTGCTGCAGGCTTCTTGTTTGTGCTCTCTCATTGCTTGCTTGCTTGCTTTGTTTTTGTTGTAATACACTAATGCCTGCAGATAGCGTGGGAGGGAAAAGTGGAGGTAGAAACTTGGTAGCTTTTGCAGTATTTCCAGACAGGAGAATTCCTAAACATTTTTTCCTTATGTACAGCAGGCATAATACACCCTTTATCAATGTTTGCTTAGCAAGAAAAATGTGACCAAACACATTGTAACTGCTCCATCTGACATCTGCCTCACTGTCAGCTTCAGAAACTGGAGCACCAGGGATGCCATGGGGTCATTGCTTCCATTTTGCAGTTTGGGGTTTGGCAGTGCCTTTTACATGTAGTTAAATGAGTGAGCCTAACTGTGCTCTCACATGTAACACACTTTCCTTGTAAAACATCCACCTGTCAGTCGGTACGGGATGCTGTCAGGGCTGTTAACAATTTCTTGACACATCCAGAGAGGTGTTGTTTCTTCATGGGATATGTGCAAAAAGTAATGTTAACTTTTAAAGAAGTTATTTGTGTGTTTTGGGAAAAAATGAGAGGCTGTTTAGGCTGGGGAAGGAAAGGAAATGTTTTCATAGATCAAACTCAACTGTGGTAAGATTCCTCTGTGATAATATAGTGAGTAATCGACCTCCTCTACCAACCCACACCTCATATAATCCACAGCTCAGCTCAGTGCAAGCTCTCTGGGAACTCAGCTGACTCCATAGGTGCACAGCTGTTCCCACATCCCAAGTGCCTTTATGTGCAATGGTCCTGGATATGCCAGAAAACTGCTGAGGTGCCTGTGGCAACTTGACAGGGGGGAAAGTTTTGCTCCCAAACATGTGGCTCTAGAGGATGCTTTGGGGTTCACTCCTGCTGAATCACCCATCAGCCACAGCATGTTACTGATTTTGATGGAAGTTAAGAGATGTAACACAACTGTTCAAAAACCCCCTAAACTAAATGCCATCCTCCAGCTAGATATACTGATTATATACAGCTGCTGGCATATACAGACTTTAGGAGAATTTAGAAGCTTGTCAGGAACTGCACGTTCTCCTGAACAAGAAGCATACTACCCTCAGGAGTAAGTAATAAAATGAAAAGGCTGCTTTATGTTGAGTTCAAAAATCTTATGATGGACAGATTTTATTAAATGAATGTTAAGTGAATGTAATAGTGAATTTCCTTCTTTTTTTTTAATAGGAAGAAGAAGAGGTATTTTAGACAAACAGCGGAATTTCTTTTAACTGTATTTACACCTAGAGTTCAATCCCCTCACAAGCCAGAGCCTAGAATTTTTTCAAATGTTTACCTCCTTATTTACTAAGAAATCCATTCAAGTAAACCATTTTTCCTTTCTAGTTCTACCTTTATTTCATGGTATCTATGCCAGCTGTAACACAGCAATGGTTTAACATTGCCCGCTGGGGTAATCTCAGGAGCTATGTACCTAGCTTGCACAGAGGGTAAAGCAGTCAGTAGACACAGTACAAATCATAATAGCCAGAGAAAATATGAAGACATCCTTATACTGAGGGCTTGTGTTTGGGCTGCCCAAAGGGCAGTGCACGCCTGCCATGCTGAGCTGTGGGTGCTGCAAAAGTGCCAAGAAGGTTCAACCTGCTCCCTCAGTTATACCCTGTGCCTGTTAAAAAAAAATTGTTATCAGTATAATGTGGTCCTTGGAAAAAAATGTTCCCAGTAAGTGGAAATGTGAAATATTTTTGCCTGAGATCTGCTGTTTGCATGGCATTGTTATGAAGGATGGGCTGTGGTGTCATCAGTTTCAGCTGATAGTGAAAAGCCACAGCTCAGCTGGTGTGAGAATCTCTTATCACAACTGTGGCAAAAATCTGAGGCATTGATGTTATCAGTGTTTACTGGTGCTAACTGGGAACCCAGAAAGGAAGGAACTGGAAAAAAGCTGATTCAAGCCAATGAAAGCAGAGAGAGAAAACAAACAGTCTGTGCTGGTTCTGCAGTCAAGCCAGTGAAAAGGAGTATTGTGAAATGCAGTGACTGAAGCCCTTGATGGTGGCCTCAGGGTCCTGGTCCCACAGCTCTGTACCCCTCTGCTTCCCACAAGAAATTAACAGTCAAGCAAGCAAGAAAATCTCTGGTACAACAGACATGACTGGGATAAGGAGGAAGAAAAGGAAGTGTGCTTTGATGCTTTTCAGTTCTCTATACTTTTCCTGTCACTACCTTGCCTGTGCACAATGTTCAAAACAATGGCTTGGTTGGGGCTCTGTGCCAGGAGCAAGGTGTCCCTTGGATCAGGGCAGGAGCCTGCCAGGGTGTTGGCAGGCCAGGACAGGACTGCACCTGCTCTGTCCCTCTCATGGCTAACCAGGAAAGGAGTCCTGCTGGAGCCAGGGAGCAGGGAGAAAGGTTGCCAGAAGGCAACAAATTCAAAATGCTGAGATGGGCAACAGATTGATGATGCTCTGAACAGCAGAAGCTCTGGCTTCATAGCTGTGCTGTGGGAGGCTGGGCAGAAGGTCACACCCTTCGGGAGTGGGAAACGAGAGTGGGAAAGATTTAAAAGCCCAAAGCAGGAGAGGGTCAGGAGACAGGCAAGGAGTATGAATGTAACTCTCATGAGATTCCCCTCTTGGTTTTATCCATTTGGAGTTAGCAAGAAATCATCTTTTCTGGTATCTTCTCAGTTCCTTGCTTTCAAAACACTTCAGTTCTAGAAATGTGACTAGGCTAGAAAAAGTTACATTAAATTGTTGAATAATCTATCTGGAAAATCTGTGAGGCTGATGTGGGGATTTCTTCTAAGACCTCCGGCTGTGATTTGTATTTGTATTTCTGGTGATCTAATAACTCAAATTTGGGACTATGGAGAGACAGGCAAGTTGGCGATAAGCCAACAGAAATTAATTAAGAGTTGAAGAGTTTTTGGAATCAGTTTTCATAGATCATTTTATCAGAGTTGGGGTCAAGGAGGTCATCTTATTTCTCTGTAGATTTTATGATTCTCAAAAAGAAGACAATGGAAGTCTACCAATTAATTTATTTCTAAATGTAGAAACAAAGATCTTCAGCAAACTATGGAGAGCGTTTTCTTGACATATCAGCTTAAATTACTTTGCCTTTATCTTTGATTGTTGAGATTTTTTCTCAGAACTAATAGTTTGCCATTTGCAGAACATGTTCATGATATAGCTGCCTTGGAACAGCAGGAGGAAGATTGGGAGAATGAAAGAAGGAAAGTGACATGGAGAGACAAGAAAGAAATGGAGGAAAACCAAAAGAAAATCATACTATTTATTAAAAAAAAAAGATACCAATCTAAAAAAGCATGAGTAGCCTTTACCATCAGTGTTGAGACATTAATACCCACACACAGGAAAATATGCCAAAATTTCAGTTACAGAGCAATGAGACCTGGATGAAAAAAACCAGAGATGTCTCAAGAAAGCAAAGTGATCCATCCTTCAGGTACTTTGAATTTAAAGATAATTGTTATTACTGTTGTGCGGCAAAAGAATTGCAATTCAGGAGTCAGTTTTGCAAAGATGCTTTTTATAAATGTAATATATGTAATATAAATGCTTTTTATATATGTATTATATGTAATAGAAATGTTTTTTATAAATGTCATATGTAATATAAATGTTATGAATTTCATAAATACAATTTTTAGGCTATGCCATTTGTGTCATTTTGCAACTGAACAACAGATACATCAACAAATGGACAATTCTTAGTAAGTAAACAAATAATATAGTCTGATGTCATATGGAAAATTAATGACAGAGCTGAGAACATGAATTTTTTCATTCTGAGTCCTGTGGTTTCTTACTAAGTCATACTTTTTCTGTTATGTTCTTACTCATTAAGAGGCAATGATTTATACCAATATATTTTTATCTGGCTTTAAAAAACTCAAATCATAGATATAGTCCAGAGTTCATCATGCTTCACAACTCCCTCCAGAGTTCTGCTGACTCACAGCACAAATATTTAATCTTTTGGTCTTCTGTTAGCATCTTTAAAAGTACTCTTTAGAAGTACAGTGTGGCCTTGGTCAGCAACTCTAAGAGTTATGTTGTGGCAGAAACTTGAAATCAAACTGAAGGTAAGAACTGAAGACTGGGAAATACAATACAAATAGAATTGACCTGAGAAAACAAAAGAAAATATACATTTTAGTTCAGATTTCCACTTTCGTGGCTATGTAGCCTTTCCAACGAATAAAAGGAAAGGTCTTTCAGCTTCTGGGTAACCTGAAGGGGCCACTTGTACTTTGTTGCTGAATAACATGTCCTCTGTTTGTCATCACACACTGTTCTTTCCTGTTTGCTTCAGATATTTTATATTTACCTTTTCTTTTTTAACAAATAACAGCAACAGCAACCCTTACATTTGAAAGAAAATTGTCCATCTGAAATAAAATTGGGAGACAGTGCATATTCCCAGTGCAAGGACTGAGCCTGGAGAAACCAATTAGTAATGTCACCCACTGCATGAAATCAGATGGTTTCCAGGAATTTCAAATAAGGTGCCAAAAATGGAATCTCTTAAGATCACTGTGCAGTGGAAAGGGGAGTTTGTTCTTTACTTTTGTGATAAAGTGTTAAAAATGTGTAAGCTGAAATTCCCTTTGCCTGCTCCAGTTAAGGAAAGAGATGTACATTGCTAAGAAAAGTTTGAATTGCTGCAATGTATTTTTTTGTTGCTGGGAAACATTTTCTCCCACATGGAATATGTCAGTCACACAGGAAATGCAGTCATTTTCATGGTTTTAATTATTTCCACTGAGAAAGTGTTTTGTTTTCTCCTGAAAGTCTTGTTGTTGCAAAAATAAACAACTAAATGTCATTAACGCTGTGCTTCGACTTCTTGCTAGTTTTTGACCGCAGCTGGCAATCTGAAAGCAGTTTTACATGCATTAATTAAAACCAAATGTCTGGGTAAAGCTTTCCAGAGTCCATCAAAATTTTCAAGTCATTGCAGGCGAGCAGGAAATGAAAGCAGCCTCCAAAGTACAGGTCAATTTGTGTTCAGCCAGCGGTCCTGAAGAAACGAGCAGTGGACACTCCCTCAATGTGATAAATACTTCAGGTCACCTGTTCCTCAGAACCTCTGTCACTTGAGTCCATTAACAGGCAGCAAAGGCAGTCTTCAGTGGACACTGTGCATCTGAAGGTGTCTCAAACCTACTTTGAGGCTACCATTACCCTTCAGAGCTGGAGATACTGAAGGCTCAGTAGGTGAAGTGACAGATCTGTTAGAATCCAGGACAATACAGGAGAGGCTCTTTGGAAGAAATGGAGATTTTCTGCCCCAGAATCCTTTCCTCTGTACACACCAAAATTCCATCTTTTGAAATACAGATAGGGGAAATCCTATCCTGGCAGCGCTTTGACAGGGAGGGGACAGTTTCCTTTCTCTGCTGTGATGTCCTGGAGGCACAGGTAGGCACTTGGCTGGCAGAGAGAGGCCAGGGAGAAAACAGTTATTTGCCTCCCACTTAAGTGACATTGCCATGAGAAGGGATTGGATGCCCTTTAGGCACCTCACATCATATAGTGTAGCTCCTGGAGGCAGGCTGTGCCTGTGTGAGCAGTAGCTGCCTGGTTACCCAACATGGATCAGCTGGGTGTGCACCCATGGGAGCCCCGGGGAGCCTCATCAGGGAAGAAACCCTCAGCTGGGCTGTGGACCCAGAGAGGATCCCCAACACACATTCTCCAAAAGCACTTGGTGGGCATTTCAGCCTCCTGCAATTCAGGGGCTGACATTTGCTCTTCTGGCATTTGAGATTTTATTTGATTTGTTTCTAAAAGCCCAAGATACATATCGCCTCTGGCAAAGCTGATTTTGTGAAGCAAACCCTCCCTTGTAATTTTCTGTTTAGTTTACCAGCATGATTTGTATGAAGGAATTCCCTGAGCAGCTGAGAACTGCAGCTGGGGGGACCTGCTGCTGCCTCCCTCCACACCCCTGGTAAAGGCAGACAGCCTCGCAGGAAGGCAGCTGCCACCTGTCACCAAGGTCCCCGTCATCCCAACACGGCTGCTTGGCTGACTTACTTCTGTGCAACAAGAGACTTTAGCATCAGGACTTGGGGCTCTCTGAAGACTACAGAAGTCCTGCTGCACTCAATTGCCTCCTACATGGCAGGGGCTGCCAGCCTATGAGCGACTCCACTCAGCAGACACCCTCCTCCCTCCCTTCTCATTCAGATTCAGCCTCTGTGCTGCTCAGTCTGGCTTAAACCTCTCTGTTGCAGACTAGTCACTGAAGCATTAGTTGTTTAAATTCACACTGATGAAATAGATGCTGGCAAAGCCCAAGGCACTGTCAGTGGTACAGCATGTGCTGTGCTGGGCACTCACAGTGTCCTGAACAACACTGCACTGCCTCTGAGCAGGAATTCCCCAAGGAAAGAATGTCTGAGATTGGGTTCACAGCAAAGAGGGTGCACACAATGCTTTAGCCTTCCAATACAGCTTCTAGCTTCTATCTTCAGCAGGTCTTGTGAAACAAGAGAGAACAAAGCATAGTTTTGTAAGTAGCACTGACAAAATTCAGCTCTTGGAAAGGACCTTCCTACCATGGACATAGTGCATGAGGAAGATTTTTGGGTATGTGGAGTCAATAGGCAGAAAGTTGCTGACTTGGCTGAAGGTTAATTTCACACCACAAAAAGTAATCAGGAACTCCAGAGCAGCACTAGAGTGGCTGCTTAGTTGCAGCTACTCTTATAAGAGCAAGGAAACTTGCAAGTCTCTTCCTGGCTCCTCTCAGAAAGTGAAAGACCCATTTTCCTTCTCCAGCCTCCTCTCACTGATTTTTGGGAAAGCTGGTGATGAGTTTTGGCACTGCCTTCAACTTCTCTCCCTTCAGACTGGAGCTTTGGACACATCTCTCACACTTTCCTAGGTAGTTACCAGTATGCACTCCACCTCTCAAAGGAAAGTGTCTTCTTCCCAGGTCTGTGACTTTCCTGAGTTGCACCTTGGCTTTTTGCAGTGGGTGTCTGCGCCTCCTGATAGCAGCTCTGAAATTTCAGTGGTACTCACACCCCACACACTCGTGCTTTCTTACTCCAAGCTCTTTGACCATGTCCTCTCCTCTATCTGAGCCCACCCAAAAGGGCAAAGCAGCAACAGCAGCAAGAAAAGAAAATCAGGCCTTTTGAAAAAAGTCCCAGTTCACTGCAAGAGTCTGACTTTGAAATGGTTTTCTATGTGATTTAGAGATTTTTCTGACTAACATGTTTAGACATATATATCCATGTTTACCACTGTGGGGTTTGGATCCCTTGCCAATTCTGGAAACTAATACACTTGTGCCAGCTCTCAAACTCTTGGACACATGCCACGGGAATCAGAGGCAACATATTAAAGTGCCTAATTCCTGGAGTCTTATGATTATCACAACTACACAACCCATCCTCTTAGCTATGAAAACTTAAAAGCCTGAGTTAGTTAAGCTTCATTCATAAAAACTCAAGAGGGAGAACATGAATGAAATAACTCAGCCTTTTTTATTTTTAATAACTATGTTTTCTAAGCCAGTATTTTGATTATTTTATGAAAGGTTTAACATTTATATGTTTAACATTTTATCTTCAGCTTGAACATACATTACATTAAAATTGAGGAGAAGAATCACTTTTATGGACAGAAAACATTTAATCCTTCAGGTTTGTGACTGCAGGACAGTTGGAACAGCTCAGTCTCTACACCACTGATATGGATGGGGCAGTAAGGGGCAGGTAGTCTAAGAACAGTGCTCAGATGTGCAGAAACACACCCCTGGTCCCAGTTTTGGCTGGGATAGAGTTGGCTGGGAGGCATTGATCACTGCTCAGGAATGGGCTGGGCATCAGTCAGTGGGAGGTGAGCAATGGTACTGTACATCACTTGGGGGTTTTTAGGTTTTATCTCTTCCTCTCTCATTTGATGATTATTACTTTGTTTCAATTATTAAACTGCTCATATCTCAACCCACCAGTTTTACTTTTTTGCCCTTATTCCTGTCCCCATCACACTGGGACAAACTAGGGAGTGAATGGGAGGCTGCATGGTACTTAAGTACTCTCTTGGGTTAAACCACAACACTCCTAAAAGGCAGGTTTTCAATCTGCCACTTAAATGGGAGGGCCTGAGCACAGTCTGCAAATGCTTCATTCAGCTGAAATCCTCCCTGCCAAGGGAGACACCTGTGCCAGTGGCAAGCTAGAGCAGTGAGGGTTGGGGAACACAGCTGCAGTGGAATTCCCCTTAACTATTTGCCTATGTATTTTTGCACAGAGCTCAGGGCAGGAGCAGAGCAACTTGCCCCATCAAAGGCTCCACCTCGGTATCAGACCCTGGCTCCTCAGAGTTCAGAGGTGTCATGGAGCAAATAGGATTTGGAGGGAACGTTTTGGAGAAAAAGCAGAAGTGCTACTGCTGTGCATGGTAACTGCAGCTGTCCATGTGCTTGCAGCCAACAGATGGGTTTGCACCTACTGCATGGACTCTGCTGGAGCTGCACAGGCTGCTCTCCGATTTGGCATGTCTGCTTTCAGACAGCTTTCAGAGACTTCCCACATAATTTCACCCCTCCAACATAATTTCCAAATGACTGCCAGATCAAATTGAGGTTTAGTCTCTGTAGGTTGCTGTGAGTTTAGACAGGAGAGATTTCTGGGCAGCCCAACAGGCCAAGGGCTACCTGGTTCCCTGCAGATGTGGCTCCTGCCTGAGCTGTTCCACTCTGGGAAAGAGGAAGCTAGGGAGCAACTCACAACTACCTCAGCAAGAGCTCATGTTGTGCCTCCCTGTTTGACTGAGCAGGGAAACGAGCCAAACAGCTTCTTCTTGACAACAATACAACTTTGTCTCAACAAGTCATATCACAAATAATCATAGATATTCTGAGTTGAAAGGAACCCACAAGGATCATCAAGTCCAACTCTAAAGTAAATGGCCAGTGTGGGGCTCAAACCCACCACTTTGGTGTTAATAACACCATACTCTGACCAGCTGAGCCAATCTCAGGATCCTATAAATTTGTTCTTCATGTCTGAGTACTGCATAGGTGAATTTCATGCACGAGGGCACCTGGAAATCTTATAACAAAAGGCAGCTGTGGGCAAGCTGGTAAATCCCAGAGGCAGAGGGTATTTGTGCTTCTGTTACTCTGCACTTTTGTGAATATGCACAACAGATTGTTTAAAATCTGTATTGCATACAGGTTTTTTCACACACTCTCGCCCTGTTCAGTACACAAGGAAGATAATTATTAGCTAATAATATTGTGGAGGTGTGTGGTACATCAGAACTCAATCTGCAAAGCCACAGCCATTGCTGCTGCCTTTATAACCTACAGTGATAGTGAGCATTATGATGTTTGTTTTTTTCCAGCCTGCGGTATTAACCTTGGAAATGGAGATAATCCGTCATGGAAGTATAGTTAACAGTTTCCCTATAAAATGCTAGATGGTACTGTAATATATAAAAATTTCTTAAGACTGAATTAATCCACCTTTACAACATGACTAAAAGATTAATGGATAGCATTAACTCTGCATTGGAGTTAAGGAACCAAGATGTGTCATTTTAAAGCCCAAAACATCCTTTATATTTGGACACCCAGTTTGGGAAACCTATGCTCTGTCCTTGTGATTTACTATTAACCAAGTCCTTAAACATATAAAGGCAGTAACCATTGACTTTTTTCGCACTTGGGAGTTGGAACACAGAAGGAAATAAAGCTTTAGCATTTCAGAGCATGCACAGAGGAAAAGTAAGTCTGACAGCGTCCCCTGTAGGCCATCTAGTCCATCTGCCTGCCCTAACAAAAGGTAACCTATCTCAGTCTTCACTGGTTGTCTTCGTTACTAAATTTTTCCTGTCTAACCTGCTCTTTAAAAATGCCTAAATACAGAAATTTCACTGTCATCTGAGGCAGGTCTCTTCCAGTGCCTAATTCTGCTCATTGTTACACTTACATTTATTCTAAGCCCTCTGTACAGGTGCTAGTCCATCTTTCCGTGCTTTGTCCCCAGGGGACATGAAGAAGTGTGTATTTCTCTGCTCTTTGAAAACATTGGATATCTGCTGCTGGACCCAAGAGTCCTCACTGAATCACACTCTCTTTGGGGAATGTTGCCCAGGATGGAGCATGAAACACCAGTGGATGCCTCAGGGCTGCTGAGTAAGGCAACAAAATTTTTTCATTACTCTTATGTATTACTTTTTCTTATATGATGCAGATGTGATCCTCACATTTCTGCACAAATGTGTCCACATTATTGCTCATTAATAACGTGGGGTACGCTACAACCTCAATTCCCTTTCTGCAGAACTATTAGCCAGCCTGCCACATCCCATTTCATAATTCTGTAATAAATTACTCTTACTTAAATGTATAATTTTGTGGTATAACTGACTTATTACCCACACTTTACCAACTCTCTATACTAGTTTGTCAGTCTGCCCTCCTGAGTGCCTGCAGCTCCCTTCCCAGCTGGGTGTTGTTTGTTGTCTCCCACACACAGTTAATGAACACATCTGCTAATGACATGAGTGATGGAGGAGGAAGCAAGAGAACTAGATCCAGGACAGACCACTGTGGAAGTGACAACAGATTTCCTCCAACTTGACAATTATTTGTCAATAATTCTTAATATTTTTAAAGAATTAATAACAAGTAATTGTAGTGTCCCTACTGCAATTGTTTTCCATGCATTTAAGAAACAAGGCACCTACCAATGAACAAACTGACTTGGAAAACCTGGTGTAAGTGACTTCCCTAGAATCAGGTGCCAAGCAGGGGTTGGAGCTCGACTTTCATCTACCTCCACAATGGGGCAATTTTCTTGATCCTATTCAGTTCAAAATTCCCTGGGGTGGCTGGATGGCAGCAGCTCTCTCTTCCTGAGGAGAGTGAAGGGCAAGGTGCAGCTTCTTGGGCACCAGGAGCTGGGAAGCAAGGACATGACATGCTTCCTGAAGATAGCACCTTCAGAGACTTCAGCTTTTAAGCTCCAGCAAGCCTGTACAAGCCCTAAGTCCTGATTTAACCAAACCTAGGGTTTTTTCAGGAAGAGGAAAGTACTCCTGGCACAAAGATTACCCCTGCTAACTGTCAAGTTCATTGAGTATCCACTGAGGATCTGCCTTTATGAAACCAATTGCCTTTTATATTCCTCACCCTCTGATGACAGGAAGAACAACAGGAGACCTGACATGGAATTCATAAGAGGTTTGGAGGGAATTACCCATTATGGGCTCTTTGCCTTTTCTCAGAACCCACAGTTAAATGCATTACACCAATGTCATGTGCCTTCTTCATCAGAATCTTATAATAATCTTTGCATTACATAAATCCATCAGAACTGTGAGCTCACAGAATCAGATTTTGTATGGTTGCTTTCAGTTTCTTGAACATAGACAAGCAAAATAAGCTTCTGTTTTATGGGCTTCAGTTTAATACAGTTTGAAGGGAAGAAAATCCTCTGCTTTTAATGGGGATTTTTTTGAGCTATCATAAAAAAAAGAAAGTCTATTTTTACTCCACTAGAGGTCACCAGCACTATATTTTTCAAAGAATACTACAGGAAAGAACAAGCTAATTTCAGTTCAAGAACTTCACTTGATGTATTTGATCACCCAATCATTCCAGAATAACTGCACCAAACTACTTTTCAGAACCATCTCACACAGATATCTGCTTTGCTAGATGATCATTTTTCTGGGAAAAAAAAACCCCAAAATCAAAAACAAAACAAAGCAAAAAACCCCCACCCCCCAACCAACCAACAAAACCCCAACACTTTAATTTTGTACTGGTTTGTTCACACCATAAAGGATAGCTAAGAAAAGTTAGTTCATACAAAAATAAGTACACTGAGCAATTATTTTGGAGTGCTGATGCCACAACTAAAAGGGGGAATATTCACTAACAGCAGAGTCAATTAAAATAAGGATTCGAAAATGGATTCTGTGCTCCTCCTTCCCTGTGGTCACCTCAGTAAATGATGACTAGAGAGGATGTTTTACATCAAGATACGTTAACCCAGACTTGAGACTACCCCTATGGCAACTCCAAAGTCTGTAACACTCCACAGTAGGCTGGCAGATTCCCCTACCTGTGGCACTTCTGCTGCCTCCTCACTGCAGCCATATGAGGACCTAGTCTGGGGTCACAGCAACAATTTAGCTCATAAGGGACACACTCAGGTCAGGCAGTGCTGTGCACTCAGCTACCTTGCCTCTTCCTGGGAGCTTGGAGCTGAGCTCAGCAAGTGGCTGTCACATCTCCATTGTGAGTGCAATCACGGCTGGCTAATATCAAATTTGTTGTGACAAGTTATACAACACCCTCATCAGAGCCAGGGGTGGCAGCAACAGTTATTAAATTGATTCCCTGTCTCTCACATATCTGGAGATAGGAGTATCCCAAAGGGGGCAACAAAACTACCTTTCCGCTGCAGCAATCTGAGGCTTCTCTCAGTTCCCCTCTTGTTTCCCTGCAGCAATGTTGCATCCACTTTTCTTCCCCAAGTTGCACTGTGCACTTACCTCACTCCATGTCGTTGCAGCAGTGTCAAGGTGAAATCTTACTTAGCCTGTTATCCTCAGGCCTTAGCATGGCCTTGCCTTGACACCTCGTCCCATAAAGAGGACCAGGTCCTAGAGCAGAGCCTCAGCCTATCTGTATTGGTCCAGTTTGTATTTTTCCATGGATAATGCAATCACAGGCCTCAGCATGCTTTTCCAGAGGGGAGTAGGGCCATCACACATCCTGCTGCTCCAGGAGATAAGGGTGCACAATAGCCCAGTTCATGGTGCACAGCCATAGCGCACCAAAAGGAACTTCACCTTTGCTGACAGATCAGGTCAGGGGCCAGGCAACGGGAAACAAAAAGAGTCTCTTCCCAGAAAGTCATGCACTGCTCATGGATCAACAGATATCAATGGCAAATACAGCTGCCAAACATTGTGCAGCTCCATAAGCAATGGCTTACACATAAACCATTTAATGAGCTCATATGCACCTTTGCAGAAATCATCCCCTTCTATGTTCTTCCACCAGCACTTTGGAAAGCCTTATCCCAGTTATCTCCTTGTTCTCCTGTCCACTTTGGGTCTCCCCTCATTTCTAACCTCAGCCCTCCATGGACATCACCTTGTCTGTGCTCCACCAAAGGAGGTCAGGAGACAAGGGACCATCCTCCTGCATGAAACTTAGAGCCCCCACAATCCCCATCAGCAACAGAGCAGTTCAGCTTCTGCTTGTGAGAGAGCAGCAGGTGTCAGGCAGGGAGCGATTCATGATAGGGCACAAAATGTGTTGGCTGTATTGTCTCTAGGCTTTTTGTGTGCTTGCCAAAATGTTACTCCTTGCAACACCCAGCTGTGGGAGGAACACGGCAGAGATAGAGAAGGTAGCTGCAACTTCCTAGTGTTTCTGGCAGCAAGGAGTGGTTTAGCAGTATCAGAGGCAGCAAAACCCCCACCTCCTTAGCTTGGCCACTCATGTTTGGGATGGCTGGAGCAGGAACTGAAACAGATCCTTTCCAGTGCTCCACTGTGAACTATGATTTTGGAAGGAACAGCTAAGCCACTGTATATGTGACCAATTTTATTCCCCACTTACACAAACATCAGTTGTGATTATTTCATGGCAACTAGTGCCTCTCAGCAGCATTGTCACTGCAATGAAGTCTGTGTGGTTTGGGAAGAACACAGTTCTTCCCTAGTTCTCCTCTTAATCATTGCTAACATCACTTTTACCTTTTCTTTTTCAGGGTCAAAGAACCAATGTGCACAGCTTTAAGCAAGACTCCTGGATGGAATAAAATTAGCCTTTCACTAAACCATGGATGTTCACCCCCCTTACTTTTGCTCTCTTCGAGCTCATTTATAAATCACAAGTGGCATGGACAGAGTAAACAGGGATTGATCATTCACTGTCCGCTTAACACACTAATTCTAGGTCATCAGGAAAAAGGTAGAAGAGAGATCTGGGAGAAGAGATAGTTCACAGCCACAGTCAAGCACAGTAGAAATTTGCAGGCACGACATGACCTGTGGTGTTCAACCTGACACTTTTCTCTCGTATCAGGAAATGTGGGAAATCTGTTGCCACGAGAAGGTGTGATGACAGGACAGGGAAATGCACTTTGTTGAAATGTAATCTGGTGAGCCAGAATACAAGTGGTAGTGAAGAACATTTTCTGTGGTTTCTGCACAAGCTCACTGCTGAAGTGAGCACTGTATGCTCCCTGTGGGCCTGCAGAGCTGAGACTGAAAGCCTGGCTGTCTCACCTGGCTCGCTGTTGCTGTCAGTGCTGACCAGGGTAAACATCGATCAGGCTAACGATGTCCCTGCAGCAGAATTGAGTGCAGCCTGTCAAAACCAGCTAAGAAGCACAGTAAGTACCTGACCTGTCAAGCTCCCTGCTGGCAGCCCCCTGCCTAGGGTTGGGGATGTCCACATCATCTCCTTTGGCAGAGCAGCTTACAGGTACCTTAAATTTAGTTCAAGGCTGCCTGTGTATTCATGTGGGCATGCTCTGGTTACAGGGTGTACACCCTCCCAGGGGCGGGCTCGACCTACAGTTTGGGAAAGAGGATTTCCTACTGCTGACATGCAATGCCATGCCTCCTCCTAAGCATGGCAAACTGGTGCTTTTGTCGTGTGGTTTTGGATTAACCCAAATGGGAAAAGCTTCTTATTTCACTTACCTGGAGGGTAGAAAACCTGACCTATTGTGCTCTTCATGCTATTGAGGTAAAAAGGTTTAAGATAGAAGTAGTATACATAGAGTGAGAAAATATCTGCTGATTTCAGGAGGCAGCTGCTATAAGTGTTTGGGTTTGTGCTTCTCCACCTTCTCTTTTGTTATATTTGGACTGTAAGTTAACTTGTCATACAAGACGTCATTAATGAGCTTATTTGTGGAAAATCAGTACAGAATATTTAAAATAAATGCAATTAAAATGCTCTTTGATGAAGAGTTTAGAAAAGTTCTATAATCCTAGCTCTGGAAGATATATTGGCAAACTGACATTATATTCAAAGGAGGGAAGGGGATTAGGTTTTGCACTTGATGTGATCAGCTAGGTTCTGAATTGATTCTTCATTTTAGTAACGGTGCTTTTCCAGCTGCCTTTTCAGAGTGCAGATTTCAATAATTTAAAAAAAAGCATCACATTTATAGAGGACTAAGCTGCCTGGAAATACCACAATCGAACTCACAAGCTTCTTAACATCCTTTTTATATCCTGATGGTGTAATCAGAGTATTTTTGTCTTTAGCCAGCAAGTAATTTGGCATTAGCACTTCACCTGATTTAGGTCGCTTATAAAAAAAGACTCCTGATTTATGGTGAATGTAAGGAGAGAAACTAAAACTGTAAAGACCGACAGCCTAAATTTAAGAAAGGTTACAGAAAGCATTGTACTCAGAGCTAATAGCATTGTGGAAACAGGATACTGTCAGATGTTTCAGTTCTTAAGCAGGACTCCCCTATTTTGTGATGATAACAAGGATGGCCAAATTTTTCTTTCAGTTTTAACTGTGAAAACCCATAGGAGTCTTTACCCTTACTGTAATTTATGTTGACATAAATAACAGCAGATTTTTCTCCCTTTTTTTCATTATTTAAAATTTTACCTTCTTTGAAATTTGGCCAGTTTAAAAAAGATTTCAACAATATTTCCAGTCTTTCAGATAGAAATAAATTTCTATTTGGATTTAGAGCCTCTAGGACTAATTTGGAACCTAATTATTCTGCAATAAGTTGTTTGTGAGTCTATGAATTAAAAATCTCAGTTAGAATAAAAGTTTTCCTGGAAATACAAAGTGGGCAATAGAGTCAGGAAAAGCTGAGATGTGCAAAGCCTTACTTTTTAGATCTGATAGGATATTGTTAGAGACATCTACAACTTAAAAAATATTGGGCCAGATTGTAGAGGCTTGCTATGCCGTGATCAGGGCAGAACCTGAATCAAAAATTCATAAAGAAAGCTGTCAAAGGTGCACTTCAGTGCCTTCTACAGAAAATTAAGCTACTAACTATAGAGGGAAAAGAAAAGATGTGACACTTCTTGGTTGCAGAGAAAATGTGTCTGAATCTGACAAGGACTCAGAGATGAGGGTGTGGCAAAGGGCAGACAAACAGAGGGGGTCTCAGGCAACTGCAGTGATGGGTTTTCAGGTGTCATCTTTGTGAAATCAAATTCTAATCACAATTCGCTACTCAGTGGTGGATAAATAGAGAGGTATAATAGAGCCTACTTTTAATATGTGTAGCTGCTGAATTCTAAATTGTAAGCAATGTGTCTCTTGTCTCCACGTGTTATGGGTTTGGGTACTGCATGTGCCTGTATGACTAATACAGTGTACCCAAGTGTCATCCATCAGCAATGAACGCTGTGCCAGGAGAACAAGAGCACTGAAAACTGAGTTCTTGAGTTCTCATCCAGGGAAGGGTATTGATCTCTGTTTTTAAATAGTGTATTCAAAAAGGCAATTCTGGAACTGATGCAGCACTTTTCCTTTTTTTTTTTTTTTTTACTTGAAGAGGACTCTCAGGATGACCTGATAATGTAAAGGTGTATTTGCTGCAACACATGAAAGAGCTTAGCTGAAATGAAAACTCTGGATAGAGACCATATACTGGCCTACAGATGGGAAAAATAGTCACTGCTTGGTTCATGTGCATCCGTAAAGTGCTAGAGGATAGATGCAAATAATCTGTTTGCAATTCCTCACACTTGGTAGATATTTGTGGTTTGTTTAATTTAGAAATGACTTATAAAACTGTCCCCAACAGAAAGTGGTAAGTATATATTGTCAAAAATATTTTCATTATAGAAAAGTTTGTAATTTTCAAGTGGTTGTGGGACTAAATTTTTTTAATTGCACAGGAAGCTTGGACTAATTTCAGTAAAGTCAATCTTGTTGTGCCAGAACCAAACTGACAGAAAGAGAGGCGAGAATCAAGCTCGCTCTGTTTTTTCTTACTTCACAATCAGTGATCCTCCCAAAATAATTTTAGCAAATTTTATTTACTGAACTTATCAAGTTAAAAGGTGTGAATTGCATTCAGACACTCAATACGAACATTCTTAGGTTTCTGAAATTACTGGAGACCTGACTACATAAGGGGAAGATGAAAAACTTGGATGCATGAGCATCTTTAGGAGAAGATTATCTTCCATCTGGGCTTATGTGGAAGATGACACTGCTTCTCTCAGAGCCTTCATGTGGACACTACAGTTCAAACATAGGAACCATTTAAAAATGTTGCACAATCTGTAAACATTCCAAGTGCATGCTGGAGCATGGCTATTGTGGTCCATAGCCTCAGGCCCTGACACATAGGCTTGGTTGTACACAGATAAAACAACAAAGGTCCTGTTGTCAGCATCCAAAAGCCTGCAGCCTTGAGTCATCATCTCCAGTCTCCAGTTGTTATCACACGACTCAAAGGGATTGATTTTCCATAGTCCAGCTGGGTGACCGTCCATGGCTTTAACACGTATGTAGGACAAAGTCTCACTTTTGCCAAAATATTGCTGTTCTGCCCCTCTTTACAACTCCACCTCTGTGCCATAATAAGGAAAAGGAGAGGGGTTATGGAACACTCCTCTTTTGGTTAAATGAACTGCTACTTTGGCCCAGTGGTCTGTGGAAATACATCGGCACTGTTGGTCTAACCCAGATGTGGAGTAAAACAGCATTTAAGCAGCTTGACCCTGTTTTACTTTACAGCCTCCAGCAGGGACAAAAGCCACCTCAGCAATGGCTCCATAAGGCAAGGGAGGGAATTCACAAGCTCTATTAGCAGATTTTCTTACCAGGCTGTTCAAGTCAAGGTGACATGGAAACCAATAGATATTGTATGTCTCTTCTGTCCACTGCAACAGAAGCTGCACAGTTGGAGTGAAGGAAAATAGTAAATACATAATTCTTCACTATGAGGGTGGAAGGAAGGAAGTTTACTGGAGGAAGTTGCCCAGAGAAGCTGTGTATGCCCCATTCCTGAAAGTGTTCAAGGTCAGGTTGGATAGAGCCCAGAGCAATGTAGAGACCTGGTGGGAGGTGACCTTGCCCATGGCAGGAGGGTTGGAACTAGATGATCTTTAAGTTCCCTTCCAACCTAAACATTCTCTGATTCTATGATTATATGAAAAATACACATCAGAATATATCAGCAAGAGCTGTAGTACATGCAGCAGTAGAGCAGGTACTCACCAGCATTTACTTTTATTCATGTAAATAGTCCCAGTGGAGTGAATATGTTGTGGGCTTTGCATGTTGTAAGGCTCTAAAATCTGGCTCAGAGTGACTAACCGCAGTATTTTAGCATGAACAGTTGGTGAATTATTTTTGACCCAGATGGTAACAGGCCCTCATCATGCCAGCTGAACGGCTCTGCTAATGATGCTCTCATGTTATATGAAAAAATGGTTTACAGGTTTACATGATTTAGTATAATTCCCTGTAGATTTTGGCAGTGTTTCACACAAGAACTACTCTGCTGATTTTCTAATGGAGTGTCTCAGTGTCTTATCTATTTTCAGCTCTTTGCCATTACCTGTCATAATACTGTGCATGATGGCAACATGCCAAGGGAAGCAATGTCACATTAATAATTGTTAATATATAATGCATATTTCAGGGCAGATATCCAAAGTGATAGGTATTTTAGAAATAATAAAACTATTTTTTTTTTGCTTTTCATATTTCTTCTCCAGCACTTTCCATTTTATAGGCTGTTTGTTCTGCTTCTCATCTCCTTGTTGTCAGTTGCTGAAATATTTCTTTGTCGTGACCACAAAATAAGGAGCAGTACATCACTAGTCATCTGTAAACCTGAATTTAAAAATCCATGCTTTGGAAGCTGGTCGTCACATCTGTTAAGTCTTCTACTGCCTTGCAGTCGTGTTTTAAACAAATAGGGTTTTTCTCTGCTAAATGTTTTTAATTGCTTGCAGGGCTTATCAGCATCTGCAGAGGTAAAATACTTTAACTCCCTAGTGAGCTGTATCATTTCCAGTTAGTTCCATGTCTTTTGATATCAATCCCATGTGCCCAGGATGTGATCTGCTAAACACACACAGATGGTGAGCAAAATATGCACATGCTGAATGATCATCTGAGAGGGAGGAGGAATCTGTTTTAAGCAACTGCATTTACAAGTCAGTGAAAACTCCATTTATAGGCAATGAAAAGAAACCATCCCCTCCAGAGTGCCCAATGTCTCTGTTTAAGTCAAGTGAGATCACTTTCTCTCTCTGGCTACCTGGAAAGTCCCTGGAAGGAGAGACTAGGTTACATGCTCAGGTCTGACCCATACTGATCAAGAGGTATGATTTAATTAACACAGCTATAGACTGTTAACTGATGTGTAGCCCAGTGTTTCTCAGTGAGATGATATTCCATATTCAGGGTTGAAAAATTAATAACTGGAAAATCTCTTATTAAGCAGGAATTGTTCTTTCAAGTCTGAAAATTTATCATTCACACCACATCAGTGAAATATAACCTTAGTACCAACTTGATGTCTGGACGCTAAAGTGATCTTGGAATACAGAGAAACTTCAGACCCAGCTCTGGAAACATAAGTCACATTTGAGACCCTCTTTAGCTTAGCCAGTTAAGCACGTCCCATAGTCTCATGGTCATTACTTAAAAGAAGTATATGGATTTTTTTGCCCCTTCAGAAAAGCTAGGTCCCTATATACCCACACATCATTCTTTTTTTTTTTTTTTTGTGTTCACTTCAGCACAATCACTCATTAACTGAGGTTTTATGTTATATATTGCTTCTGTTCAAATCCATACAAAGGCTATTTTTCATGTCTATACTTGAACTGATGCAGAGCAGTTCTCAGGAGGAGGATACTCTGTATGGCATATACTTTGTACTTGGGGAGACATCACCTGTACACCAGTCTTCAGAGCAGTAAGTGCATTTACCTGAACTAATGAATTTATTTCCCTGACAAAAGCAAAACTGGTAACTGACTGACTTACCACATATTTTTGAAGATATATAGAACTGCATGCTAGATTTCCACTCTCCAGCAGACTATAAAGAATATTACTTCTTTACAAAAGTAAAGATAGATTTCTATAGATTTCAAAAGTAAGTATATGGATTTTCTTTACCTCTGTTGAAAATCTCAATACCAAACCACTAGAGAACAATCATAGCTATAGACTCTAAAGTGCAGAGGGAAGGATGTTCACAAGAACTGAGAAAGCAGGATCCTATAAACCACTTATTTGTATGCTTCATATATTACATTCATAAAAGATGGCCTGAACTGTGGGATATCTCCTCCTCATCAGCATGCAAGAGACCATCCACAGAGTACTGAGCTCTTCATATCCTCACGCATGGGGAGAGATAATTCAGTGAATAGATCCCTACCAAATAACCAGGCCAAGGCTGCGGATCATTTTGTAAATAGTCCGACTTTCCAAACAAGGAACTGCTGAAGGAGCCATGTACACTGCAGTGCTGCTCTTGCCTGATGCTGCTTATCCCTCCTGCTGGAGGAGGAGAGAGGCGGCACCCATTGTAACAGCTGGCAATGGAGGCACCAAAAAATACTCCGGAGGGAACTCCTGTGTTAGCCAAGTGCGTCTCGGAGGCAGGTGAGTCCTGATGGGGATGCTACAGGGAAGACTGAATCTGACAAGGGGAAGACTGGGCTCGGTAAGGCCGCCACAGCTCCAGGAACGCTGCCCCTCTCTCACCACGGGTTGTTACCTGTCTGGAAGAGGAGCCACAGCTGTGACATCGCTCCTGCCCCTCACTCAGCAGCAGCTTGAACCAGGAGGAGGGCACCATTTCCCAGACGTGCCTTTCCCCACGCCCTCGTGGTCCTGAATTCTGACAGCCACCCACCCCAGCGTCTCGCTGTCCCTCTGCCAGCGGGAGCCGAGCGCTGCCCGGCGGCACCACAGGGTGTCACCCTCGGCCCGGGCCGGCTGCGAACAGCGCAGCCCCGCTCTCCCTGCGGCTTACACACACCCAGAGCTGCAAAAGTGACTTCGCACAGCTGCAGGTGACCCAACAGACACGCGTGGGGACCGTACGCTGTCACTGCAGTGCCCTCGTACCTGCGCAGGAAAGCCACAAGCTACCACATTTCAGTCCCTCAAAGAAGAGACCTTTCCTTCAGAGCCTGACCTGACACTCAAGCAATCTGCTGGACAAATTGTGTCTATACGTAGCTGTATTAATTGTTTGAAGCTTTCTTTTTCAGATGGGGGGGGGACCCCCCAAAAAAAATTGTGATCTATACGTAGCGTATTAATTGTTGAAGCTATTCTTTTTCAGATGCCCACCCCCCCCCCCCCCCCCCCCCATCCATTTTTGAAATGTTTTGGAAGCATTTTTGCAAAAACTTCCCATAATCAGGCCTAGCCAGCTTGGAAAATTTTATCCCGATCTTGAAATGTCGGCCTTCATAGCAGAAACCGCAACTGTGGGGAGCATCAGAAAGCATCTTTACTGTAAGCTGTCACACCAGCCCTACTGGGGTAACTGCAGACACGTGGTATCACATAAACATCTCCAGATCTGGTACTGCAGTTAAATAGGAGCATAATGTGCAGTGTTTAATTTATCCCCTTAGAAGAGTCCAGATGGACTCAGATTCATCTCATCTACCCTTAGGTACCCCAGCTAAGATGCTGAATTAGTGCCACTAGCCAAAGCTCTTTTCTGAGCATCATCCCTCATTTTTAGCACCTATCTGTAGAAATGTTTCACTGGAGGTGCAAGGCTGTACTAGAATCTTGGTTTTCTTCATTAATTTCTCCAGGCTCTTTATAATTGTACAGAGGATGGGCATAAACTACTTTTTAAGAATCTTTTGGGGGAGAGACAGGAACCTCCTGCTTAATTTGCTTATGATTTGCAGTCCTCCAGCCTGCTGAGTATAAGAAGCACAAGAAAAATAGTCACTAAGAAGTTTCCCTTATCTCCCTAAGGCTCACGAAACGGTTCATGGCTCTTGGTACACGGAGATAAGTAGCACACACTAAACCACGTGAGATGTCTGCATTTACGTATTTAAATGTTTTTGTATGCATTATCAATACACTCCACCCAAAGAGCACATGAAAACCCAAGCATGCTCGCCATGCAGAATACAATATAATATTTAAGTTTTGTTGCATTGACCATTCTGCTAAATAAAGCTATCCAAGCCGGTGGTGGTTACAACACTGCCACCAGCAGAAAGTGTGGATGAATACTTCCATTTTACAAATGAGTGAAACTGAGCAACAGATTCAGGTCTCAGTCGAAATAACTCATAACACCTATGTCACCCTTGATTTCAGGAATCCTAGCCTTTTGCTTCTCAGTGCAGGGACTTTTCTCTAAAGGAAATACAGACCTTATAGACACAGAATTCTGTAAAACAAACAGAACAACAAACTTAAAACCCAACTGACTTCCACAGATTCTTCCTACAGGCATCACTGTAATACCTCAAAATCAGCGAGATTAAAATCATGGACAACTTTTTCCCCTTTTCTACACCAAACAATTGAGGCGGCATTTGTTGAATATTCATTGCTAGCAGTTGCAGACTTTTGCAGAAAGCAGCAGCAGCATAATAAGCCTACGCATGGTAGAACAGTTAGAATTACAATCAGACATTGTTTTTTAAAAAGGAACCCATTAAAATAATACCCTACATCTTGGCAGAGATGAAAAGCACATGATGTACACCTTTGAGTCGCTGAAGTTTTATACTTCTTTGTTATTAATTACTCCAGCAGGTTTTTCTCCTTGAAAACGATAGACGGTATTTAATGTTCCGTTACCCTGGGGCTGTAGTTCTCTGCTCGTGTATCTGCACGCAGCACCTTGCTCATGACTGGGAAATGTGAGGCAAAGATAATGTGTATGCACAGCTCCGTTGCTTAGCAAGTACAGTTTCATTTTCTGTAGAGACAAATTAGCACCATACATTTTAACATCTCTAGCCTACAAGTCATCGGCACAAAAGATGTTTCAGGAACATTATAGCAGTGAAGACTTTGCAGAGCCTGTCAGTACACTATTCAAAGAGTTATTGAATGCATGAATTTGGGAGTTTGTTGGGAGTTTGAGGAGGAGGTGACTGCATCTCTTTCAGATAATAACAGGATCTGAAAGGATTCTTGGCTGCCATAAATTAGCATTTTCAGCTCTGAGTGTGGTCTCCCAGAAACAGTTTATAGCTGGAGCCATGCACGTTTTTCTGTTCCCACATCCAATGGATAATAAAAGCTGGAAAATTACTGCAGACTTTTTCTCAGAAATGTAATGAACAGAAATATCACTCCTATTAGAGATTTGCTTGCACTGCTGTTATCGCAGCAGCCTGAGCAACATTTGACTGTCCAACTTTTCTCAGCAACTGCTCAGCTGAATTCTCAGAATTGCTAAGACCACCAACTGCAGTACTCAGTGCATAATGTTAAGAAGGTACAGATGCTCAGTTCCCCAGAGAAGAAAGCCATCCACAGAAAAGAAAGTGAATAGGATCACCCCAGAAGAACTGGTTCTCTTACTTCTCTCCTGCCCTCTTGCAGGCCATCTGGGAGGAGTACTCAGTAATAAAAAGCTACTAACAGTTTTAGATGAATAGTCAGTTTTACCTCATCTGCAAGCATATAATCAGTGAAACCCACCTCCTGCATAGATTTTGGAACACTGGTATTACTCGGTGTACAGTGCACTGCCCCATGGCACAGCAGCAAGGTTGGATGTTCCAGGATGGACACCCAATAGGGAGTGTTTCCATCAGTCTCACATTGGCCTGTTCCTAGCGTATGTCTGCAACACTGTGCTAAAACAGCTCCTGTCTATGTTACCAAAGGATATAATTCAAGTGTAGCTGTGCTTCGTCAACACCAGACAGCAGTACCTTCACTGCCAGAGGCAGAGAAACTCATTTTGGGTTAGAGGGAGCATTTGTACCACTAAAGAACACCCACACTGATATGCAACCACTCTTAACACCCACAGTTGGAAGACCAAGTTGTATCCATGTACTTTGCCAAGTTGTATCCACGGTAAGACTTCTATGGGTGCAACTTGATGGAATAACCATCACACCCCTAAGCAAAATTATCTTAGCTGATTGGCAGCTTGGATTTATTTTAAATTATTTTTTTTTAAATCTTGATAAAATCTTTGTTTTAAAATAAGACAGTTTATGGAAGTATTTTTCAGGATTTTACTGCAAACCAATGGGTCTGGTCACAAAAAATATGATACATATAACCATGTTAATTATATTACATTACAATGATGGTATACATTACAAGTAAGTCTGTAAGTTTAAATATACATCTAGAGTTACAACTGAATGTACAGATCTTTTTTACAATACATACAATCAGGAATGAAAATCCCTCAAACCCCAAGACCATAAATAATGCCCATTTTACAGATGATATCTTTAAAAATAAAAGAGAAAAAAAAAATAAAGGGAAAAAAGAAACCAACAGCTTTGACCGACTGCAGCTGGGGCATTTTGGTCCATAAAAACCCTTTCTGAAAATAGAAATTTTTTCATAGCAGCAATGCTTTCTTCAAGCATTTAGATACAAGTAATTGTGAGCCCATTTCAATAATTTTAGTTGACAGTATAGATTTACAAAAGAAATTTCAAAATTACACTTAATTTATCTTCCAAATATGGAAGAAACAAACAATGCCCCACATTGTGGTATCCTGCAAGTGTCACACTGATGCTTTAAACTAAGTCCATCTGTAGTACGCAGACCACACGCATACCATTTGTTCACATAGTAAACCCACATAAATGAACTGAGAAACACACTCTGCAACAGGGAAAGCTTTGGAGCTCACAAGATCTCATCAGAAAAAAAGGCACATTTCATAAAATCCTTATCACGTTCAGATAGATCTTCAGGCAAGGCTTTTCGAGCACGATTACAAAACAGCTTGTTCTTACTCCTACGATCTGCCGTAGCAGTCTATGGCAGCAGTCACTCTGTTTTTTCTTTCCCAAGGAGACAGCACCACTTTGGGGGAAGAACAAATGGAAATGAAAAGCCTGTAAAGCTCATTTAGAGAGTGATGTGCTCTTCAAAAAAGCTTCCAGCAAACAGTGTAGTTGAAATTAAGGCTGCAAAGCTGCCATGGTGGAAATGTGCAAATTCTCTTTCAAGGTGACTGGTCAACTGGCAGTTCCACCAGAAGGCCAAACAAAAAATAAAAATAATAGTTGTTATTATTATTAAAAAAATAATAAAATAAAAACGTTCACAAGAAAGAGTCCACAGGTGGGGCATACGAGAAGCCCAAAAAAGCCTCAGCGGCTTCTTTGACGCTGGCGGTGATGAGGATGCTGTCTGGGGACTGGCCAATGGAGTTAGGGACTGGCTCATCTGTAAACTCTGGATCAAAGTGTCGCAGGTCACTGGGGCCACTCTGTGGAAAGGGCAGAAAAGGAATTTAGACCCTAATATTCTGTCAGTGTGCAGTTCAATTCAATATGGAGACAAGTACCCTTGTGCAGAGACTCAGTGTTATCACCTCACGCCCACTGTTTAGCAGCCTTTGACAGTTTTAGTTTGACCTTTTTTTTGTATCCTGCTGCACACTGTCTCACTAAAACCAAGATGATTCAATTTAGTATGGCTACACTCCCACTAAGCTCATGCAGCAGCAGCTAAACACAAACATGCCACTGCCACACAGCAGTGTGCAGGGGAGGACTTTGATCCCCTAGTTATTAAATGTCATTTACAAAATGCTCAGGAAACTATGGAGAACAACCTCCACAACCTCATCCCTCTCTTCACATGTTAGTATCTGACAAGCCAAATGTAACTCTGCCCTAGGGAAGCTACTTGCCCTCTATACCTTAACTTCCCCTTTGGTAACATGGGAGGCTGGGGATCATTTAAAGATTGCCATGCAAATGAAGCATGAGAGACAACAGAAATTCAGATGGACCATCAGCAAAAAGTCAATTACCACCTATTTTTAACTTTGTTTGAATAGACACAGGGGAAGGAAAGCTGCATTCCTCTAACACAGCTATCCAACCACTTGCCCCTGGCTCCTGGGCACCCCACAAAGAAAAAGGGGTAAAACACACTCTCCATGCACTCTATAATTAGAAGTGATACATACCACATTTGGGTTAAAAGGGGGTGTAATCTTCTTATTAATGAGATCATCCCAGTTAATTGGGGAGAAGAAGATGTGATTCTTAATCTCCATCTGTTAAGAGAGAGAAAAATAGATTAATTCAGACCCAAGCTAATGTAAACAGTATGGCCCAGTCACCTCCTCCCATACTGCATGTGGGCACTGGCCAGTTTGTACTTACAAAGTCCTCCTTGGCACCAAGTCTCTTTGTCCTGTCCTTCTGCAAGAGGCCTTCCAGGAGATGTCTAGCAGAGTTGGTAATATTTGGCTTCAGCTGCAAGGGCTTGTTTAAGATATTGTCGTACATTTCTGCGGTGTTCCTGCTGTAGAAGGGTGGCTGTGGGAAGCAGAAAAGGAGAAGTTAATGGCACTGACAGGCAGGCATGGGGCTTCTTGTGGGGAAAGGTCGAGTAAACTAGTTTGATCTGTCATGAAGGATTCGTTGCTTACCAAGCCGTAAAGCATCTCGTACAGGACTGCTCCAAGGCACCACCAGTCCACAGTCCGGTCATAGGGCTGCTTATGGAGAACTTCAGGAGCAAGATACTGTGTAAGAGAAGGGAGAGAGTTATGTGAGACATAGGGATCTTTACAGTCAGGAAAGCCTCCCCATTCTTGAATGAAAGCAGCTTACTGAATCCCAGCAAGATCTAAGATAAAGGAAAGCTACAAGATTTTTACAGACAGGCAGATGGCTTAAGGGTTGCTCTCTCCTGCACAGTGAGCTTCACATGTCTTACACATCCTCACTGGCAGCCCTATATTACAAGGCCCATAATGCCCCCTGCTCATCTAACCACTCTTACATACACCTGGGAGCAGTCGGTTTTCACTGATGAGAACAGCTCTTGCTGTTGCTCTGAGAGTGGGGGGATGAGGGCTGCCCGTACCTCTGGTGTGCCACAGAAGGTGGAGGTTGTGCCATTGTGCTCTATGTTTTCTTTGCAGAGTCCAAAGTCAGTCAGGACAATGTGCCCCTGCGAATCAAGCAGGATGTTCTCTGGCTTCAAGTCTCTGTAGGAAGAGATAAAAGACGATAAATATTAGTTAGAGTTGGTGCAGTGAGAATATTTTAGGTGCAGCTGTTTACAGAAGTTCACTAAGTTGCCACTAAATATTAAAAGCAATTCCAAGCTCCAACTGAGCTGAATTTTCAATGTTTTTTAGCAAAGCGCATGTTTTTTTACTGTACAAACTGAACAAGGCTGCTCACCGATAAACAATGTTCAGGGAGTGCAGATAGCCCAGTGCACTGGCAATTTCAGCAGCATAAAATCGGGCTCTCGGCTCCAGGAAGCAACGCTCCCTCTGGAGATGGTAGAACAACTACAGGAGACAGAGAGAACAAAGTTGTGTAAACGGCGCCAAAGCCTGTTAACAATGCACTTAATTAGACTCAACATATATAGCAAGGGAGAACAATAGCAGGAAATGGCCTAACGATCCTTTGGTAGTTCAAAACTTGGCAGGCAGAAACATACAATCTAGTAACTTCTCCCCCATGACTTTTACCCTTGCAACTCTTTTTGTATTTAAAAGGAAGGGTGAAAATGTCTACCCTACCACCATGTACATGATCAGAAATACTACTCGATTTTCTTACTGCTTACCTCTCCACCATTGATGTAGTCCAGGACAAAATACAATTTGTCTGCAGTTTGGAAAGAAAAGTGAAGCCCGACCAGGAAGGGGTGTTTCACATTTTTCAGCAAGACATTGCGCTCTGACATAATGTGCTTCTCCTGAAAACATCAGAAATCATTAACGTTTAGTACACTTGCTTAGTAAAAGCAGTAAAAAATGTATTTGATGGACATTGCAATGGCATCATGAAGGGCAGCTTACCTCCTTCTTCTTCAGGATTGCTTTTTTCTGCAGGACTTTAACAGCATAAAACTGCTCTTCTGCCTTATGCCGTGCAAGGAGGACCTGAAAGTGCATAAAATTCCACAACTGAGCAATACTGAAATACAGAACAACTTGTAAACACAACCAGCAATAAGTGTTTACATCAGCTGCTGAGCACCGCCACATCCCTCTGGTTCAATGCACAAGCCCTTTGCTGGAAATGCCTAACACTGTTACCATTCTAGCAGATTAATCTAGCCCAAAGATAGTATGTCTAGTTTCTTTCTCTTCCAAAAGCAAAGTATATCTTTCTTCACAGCACTAGTGAACCAAATTCCCTGGCTCTTCTATGACTTGTTCAAATCCAGCATCCCTGCTCCCTCTCCCTCTCCCTGCACTGGCTGGCAGGATGTGCTCAGGTTTGGTTTAACTGACCAGCATTTGCCAAAAGCAGTACAAACCCCACTCTCCACTATTTCATAGGAGAGCTCAAGAGTAAACTAATTGAAATGGGAAAAAAAAATTATGCTTACCTTCCCAAAACTGCCTTTTCCAATCACTTTTAAGAAATGAAAGTCTGATGGTTTGGCATGTGGGTTGGATGATGGGCCGAGATTGATCTGCTGTGAAGGACTGGGCTAGAAAAATAAACAGAAACCACATTCATTAAAACAGTTCAGCAGTGAGACTCTCAACAATTTCTCTTTTTTAAAAATATAAATAAAGAGACCTTGAAAATAAAGATTAACACTCTTCTTGCCACTAAAACTTGATTTCTAACAGATATCTTAAACTAATGGGTACTGCCTAAGAAGAATCTAACAACCATAGCTTACTTAGAAGTGCTTGTTGAAGTCTTAGACACATGCCATAATGAAATAACTGATGACACTTTATAAACATTTCTTCTTCATGTTTGAAACAGAAAAAGTTTCAGTCTAACTCGATTCTCTTTCTTGCTTACATTAGTGTGCTATGACATGCACTAACGCAATACTCATGATGCTAATTTCGCTACACTTCTATTAGTGGCTGAACTGATGTTCTAAAAACGTCACACTGAGTAAAATCTACTTACCGGAGGAGAAGGATTAGCATTCATAAGTTCAGGCTCTTGAGGCTGAGAGATTTTCAAGATAGACTGAACTTCAGGGCTGCAAGGATAAGAGCGCACATGATTAGGAGAGTTACCAGGAGCAGCAGGCAGATCTTTCCGCCAGAGGGCAAGCACGTATCGCAGAAGGGGAGTTCTGGTTGAGACTACTACAGAAGGCAACCGAAACAATCTATTCGATTTAAGGAGTAAATTTTTTCCAGAAACAGTAAGTTTCGTCATACAAATTGAGTATGGCACAAAATAGGGACGGGTTACTAGAAATCTCCTCTGACTTATTTGTCCCAAACCCAGCTCACAGAGATCCTTGCGAAGTGAGTAATACCTCAACAAGGCAAATTAACCCTTCCATAAGAGTCATGCCGGAGGCATTACAGTAAACAAAATTTTAAACCAGATCTCGTAATACATAGTGATATTCGTGACTGAAATCCCCCCAAAATTTCTGATACTTACTGCTTGCATGCATAAGAGTTGGTGGCTATCTTCTGAATGAAGTCGTTTAGTCCCATTCTTCTCTGCTTCATGAAAGCTATGAAGTAAAAGGAGAAACAAAATCGTTAAGCCGCCCTGACAGAAATATCACAGCCCCTTGATTATCGTCGAAGAAGTCCCCACGCCGCTCACCGATGAGGATAGCCACCATCCCCCTCATCTTCGAGTAAGTCAAGGTAGGACCAGACGCCTCAGCTGCTTTCACGGTCATTTTGAAGCGAGAGGGGGATGAACAGCAAGATTGCACTACCACCAGCTCCCAGCACCGCACTGACTCGGCGGAGAACCCGGCGGCGTTTAAGTGGCGGCGGTAATGGGCGGGACCGGGGCGGGGCGGCGACGATCGCACCCCCCTCGGCGTCCTTTGCGGGGCGGCCACTTGCTGCCTCGGGGGGACGTCGAGGGTGGGAGGGGAAGGTAATCGTCGCTGCCTTTACCACCTTGGGCGCAACCCTCAGGGGAGCTCCCCCACAGTACCCCCGCAAGACCTTGCCTCAGGATGCCGAGCATCCACAGGAAAACGCATCAAATCCCTTTTTTTTGCCTTGACAGCAAACTCTCGTAACCCTGGCTCTCTCTCTCTCTCCCCCCCCCCACATTTTTTTTTTTTTTTATCCGGCCCTACTTATTTTACGGTTATGTAAAGTTGAAATCTGGCTCTGTCTTTAGGACGACCACCTCTTCCGAAAGTGTGGGTGTCCCCCCACCACCCCGCAGCCTGCGCCCGCTCTCGGTCCCGCCGCACCGGGTGAGCGGCGATAAGGGACGCTGACGTTTCCCTGAAGGAGCCGCAGTGACTCAGAAGAACAAAATTTCCTGCCCGGTTTTCAATAAAACAAACAAATATCCCTTCTGTGCACTGCCCTGATCCTGGCTGGGACATAACTAAAAGGAAAAGAAAAAAAAAAGAGGTGTTTTTTTTTAATGCCAAAAAGGGAAACAACGGAGGAAAAAATAATCTGTTCCCTGAACTTGGAGGAGAGAGCAGAAATCTGCTTCTAGAAAAGGTGGGGAGATGACCGAGGACTGGACAAGTCCAGTAACGGAGGGGGGGAAAAGAAAAAAACGGGAAACAGCCCCGCTCTGCAGATTTTGTTTTTACTGTACACGGTCATTAGGGAACACCGTGTACCGGGGATTTAATGGCTCTGTCGCTTCCTTGCGGGCGCGCTAGGGGCACACCAGGAGCGCTGGTGCATGCACGAAGCCCAAGGTGAAAGGATGCAGCCGGGTCCCTCCTCCCGGGGGGCGCGGGAAGGCTCAGCGAGGGGTACCACGGCCTCCCGCCAGGCTCCCCCGCCGGGGCGCATCCCCGCTCGCAGTCCTGGCACGGGTCAGGCGCGTCCGGGGGGTGCCGAGCTCCTGCGCCCCACAGGCGGCTGGAACTTTCCACCCGACGGGTGTTATTCATGCGCGTGTTTCGCCTCGCTGTCTGACCGAAGGGCGCTGGGCTGCGGCCAGCGGCTCCAGCTGCAACCTGCCCCCATCCTCCCCCCCCGCCCGGAGACCGTCTTTATACTCTTTATTTTTTTTTCTCTGTACCCGCTGCTGCTGCCTCCCCCCACAACCACTGCCGGCCGCTGGGCGGCATCCCTTGGCAGCTGCCTGTGCCCTCCGCCTCGGGGGGGAATGGCAAGCACCGCAGCACAGCAGCCGTCAAAGGCAGCAGCTCACCCTGAGCAGCGAGACGGATGACCCGGGGAAGAGAGAGAGAGACCCCTGAGAGCTGGGCACAGGTCTTTAACAAGCGCTGCAACGGCGTTACAGGGAAAGAGCAAAGAGGGATGATTGCCGGCTCCGCTCCGAGCCTCCGGTGTCCTTCCCGGAGCAAGGGGCCCTTGCCCGGCCCCGCCGTCCCCGTGCGGGGAAGTGGAAGGGAGCCGGCGCCAGGGAAGGAAGCGGCGACGGGAGAAGCAAGGAAATGCGGACTGCAGCTGGCGCGGCTCTAGGTTCTCCCACTTGTTGCTTTCCTCACTCTGTTGCACACAGAAATTGACACTCTCGTTAATGTAAGTGGAGAGCAAAAAAAATAAAGAAAAAGAAAAATATCCCCGCAATAAAGTATGGGATTCAAAACTATCCTCAAAAAAGCCGCTTCATAGACTGGAAGAGACGCGAACGGTTTTATCTGCCGCTTCGTACTGTTTTCAGAGTCTTGCTGTTAAAAAACACTCGAGATCCACAGTTAGGAGGGCCACGAGAGTCCCCGTTCCCTGCCCGCTGCCCCCTGGCATCTCCAGGCTACACGACGATGCCCCCCGGCACGTTCCTGCCAGCTGTGCACAGAGGCGAGCGGCTCCCAGCCCCCGGGCAGTCTCCCGCACAACCCACTCGCTGTTCTGCACAGCTTGCCAGAGGATGACACCCACTGCTCAGCCGCGGCCCCCCACGCCGCCCGCAAGCGCCCCCGCTCCAGCCGGCTACACCAGCGCCCTCGCCCCCGCTCTGCCTCAGTCTTTTCGCAAGGGCTCCGCTGCTCTCGCCAAGTCACCTGGCCTCTGTTCGTGCCAAGCGCTGCCTCGGCTGTGCCCCGCACGCACCCGCCTGTATCCCCCGGTGCACCCCTGCGCAGGGATCCCGCTGCTGGGAAGGTTCTTTCCGCCGCGGAGCAGTTTTCCTGCCAGTACGGAGCGCTGAACCCACCTTTCAGCGACGACTTCTCCTCTTTGCCTCTCATCTTGCTGCCTGCCGGGACCCCGGGCGCGGCGCGGCGGCGCGGAGGCTGTGGCTGGGCTCCCGCTCCCGGCCGCTGCTGCAATTCCGAATAACTCCCCTTCCTGGCCGGGCGGCCCGCAGGCAGGAGGGAGGCGGCGAGGGCGGCGAGGCCGGCCGGCGCTCCGGCTGACCCCTTTATGGACGCAATATCGAGGGCGGCTGACATGCGGGAGCGTTATAAAGTTCAGCACGGGCCGCCCCGCACACTCTGCCCCGTTGCAACATCACCCTCAAAATTACTGTAATCAGCGCGCACACAAACACACGCACGGGCGGAGCGGGGCGGGGGGGCCGCTCCGGCCCTCCCTGACCTGCCGGTCCCGGCCGGCCCTGCCCCAAGCGAGCCTGCGCTGCCCACGCTGCCCCGGCAGGGCGCGGTGCGAGCGGCCGCGCACCCACGGCGCGGGTCCTGCGCCCCCTCCCCTCCGGCACGGGCAGAGGCGGGGCGGGGGCTGCTGCTGTTGCCCGCGGGGGACGCGGGGCTGCGGCTGCCGGCCGGGCTTCCCCGCAGGCCGGATAACGCCGGGGCGGGACCGGCGCCCCGCTCCGACCTGGCACCCTGCGCCTTCCGCCGGCAGCGCCCCGGCGGCGCCCCCCGCCCGCGCGGCACCGCGCCCCCGCCGCCCGCCATCGCCCGGCCCGGCGCCGCGCACCCCGGCCGCGCCCGCCGCGGGACGCCGCTGTCCCTCCGGCCGGCACCCACCTGCCGGCTCCCGCAGCCGGCAGCGCCCTCGCCCCCTCCCCGCGCTCGAGGTGCCTCGTAGCAGCGACGTTCTTAACGTGGAAGGAAGGAATGTCAGCCAAGGGACGAATTATTATTTTATTGGTTGAAATTCATGCAGCGTTTTAAGCTGGTGAACTGGGTTCTCCAAAGCCCAGGGTGTCCTAAAACTTTTTTCCTACGGTGCCGGCAGCAAACCTCAGCAGCTGAAAGGCATGAGAGCGCAAGAAAGGAGCAAGTAACAAATGATCCCATTTCTCGGATGCCAAGTCTTATAGGAAAGCATCAGGCATTGTGATTACCTCAATTAATTGCGTCAAGAAATTGTATAGACAATGGGTTAGGACTATATAACTAAAAAGTAAATACAGGAAAAGCATCAAAGAATTACAGTGATGTTCCACACTCATGTTACTCTTCTACCTCAGCCTAAAAAATTGACAAAGTGTCCTGAAATTCTAAATTAAAGAGTTTTCAAAGTAAAATGAATAATAATAAAGAAGAAGATAGATGCTGGAAGTAAAAAGGAAAGGTAGACTCCACAAACAGAATATTAAAAGTTTACAGAGCTCTTTGCCCTAGGATGTGTGCACTCCAAAAGAATGGATGAGTCCAAAAAAGGATAAACAAATCAATAGGAAAAAAACACCCAAGATTTAACTACACAGGCAGCATGTCTGACCTGGGACGTTCCTGTACCACAAATTCCTGTAAGCCAGGCGTGGATTGGAGCATATCACTGAATAGTTGCCCTGTTCTTTCCTTCTCCTGTAATGATGCAGTGTTAGCTAGTGATAACTGACCAGCTAACCCAGTAACCCAAACTGACCTGCATGGACCTTGGGCCCATACTGACCTGACAGTCTTTTGTACTGCACTTCTGAGTGGCATGATACTGCTTTATTAGTACCAGAGCTGAGCCAACTCAGAAAACTCCAGGAACTGCTGCTCACTGGCAAGAAGGAAGAGAACTGATTTGATTTGTAACCTAATGTGAAGCATTTGACTCTGCCAAGTAACTGTATTCCACGTAACAGCAGCACTAGGTAAACAGATGCTCATCAAGCTCTTCACCATGACAGCAACCAAAACAGGGCCCCTCATCCAGGTTGTGAGAGATGCAGAAAGACACAGACTGCTGGAGCCATGGAAGACTTTGGCAGAGGGCAGAACAGACACAACAAGCTGGCTTACCCATGGTATTGGTCACCCCAGGATCCTGCTGACACAGAGATTGGGACATACCTGAAGTAAAGCCAGGAGGGATGTGAGTTGATTTATCTTAAAGAACGAACAGCTGCTCATCACTAGCGTGGGCTTGTATTGCTCAGTGCAGTTCAAAGCACATTCAGCAATAGCTGAGCTGTGTAAATTCATCTCCCTAGAAAAGCTTCGCTGTTTGGAGGGCTTATTCATCTGTGGTGGACAGGCCTGTGGTTCGTCCTGCCTGACACTGCTTTCAGGGCACACAGAAACTTTTCCGTCTTGCCCTTCAGGAAGGTCAGAGGCTTCAGCAGCCCACATGGTATCTGGAATCTGTGAGCTCTCTTCTTATTCTGTCATGGTCTTCATTGTCTGATGTGGAATTCAGTGCCTCAGTCCTTCAGGAATTCAATTCTCTGATAGCTTCTGAACTTCAGTTTGGCAATGAATTCAATGCTGAATAAATGAATTCCTGCTTACTTATCTTGCTGAATCAAGACCTTAGGATGCACCAGGTTCCTAGAATTACTTGGCTGACTCTGGAAGGAAACTTCTTCAAATTCTGCAAATATTTTCACGGTATTTGGCTTTGGGTTAATTAAACGAAGATGAAATTCAGGCTTTGGACTGCAGAAATGACACAGCCCCCAACTACAGAAGACAATGGCACTCCTTAACAGCATCTGTCTTCTGAAGCAAAATCTCAGAAGCTTTTATTTTCCTCCTGTAAATCCTGAACAAACAATTGTAATTGTAATTGTAATTAAGTTTCGTGTGCAACAGTCAAAACTTTCAGTCAAGACCTTCAGGCTGCCCCCACAAATGATGTCTACAAGTAGCAGCAAACAGATGAGGAACTGAGTAACAGCTTTAATAACAGCCCCAACAGAGATTTTAAATCAGGAGCTTTAGAATGCTGTCAACAGGTCTGCTAGACATTGTGTTGACAGGAGATTTATTGACTGAAGCCCCTATTGATCTGGAAACATCTAATTGATTTCAGTGTCATATTTTGTCAAATACAAATTTGGAATAAATTTGGAGCATCTTTTATTTCCTTTTTCTGATGCTTACAGAGCAGGTTTACTGCATTGTCAGTAAGAGGCTTTAGTGCCAGGGGATTATGCTCACAGGATCACAGACTGATTCAGGGCTGTGCTGAGAAAAAAGTAATTCCCATCCTTGTAGAAAGCAGTGGAAAATTACAGCATTCTTAAATGAGCTGACCTCTAGTTAAAATACCTGACAAACAATGCCCTGACCACCATTTTATTTCCAGCACATGGATTTGAGTCTAATGCAGTTGTTGTCACTGTGACTTTATGAGTAAATGTTGCAGGTATTTCAGCCCATAGCAGTCGGAGAGGTATGACTGCAGAAAAGCCGTATTTGTGTGCCTTCCTCTGAGTGTGTCATCCTGAGAGTGTGCCACCCCAAGGTTAGTAAAAGTCCTTGCAATATTGTGTAATCTTTCTAGCTCAGAGTTTTCATAAAACTGCATTGGATGACAGATACTTAAATTCATTGCTGATGTTATGAACTTTAATGTGCTGTGACTGCACAGAATCCAGTTTTATCAGAACTGAATAGTACTAGTATGGAAAAGGAGGTGAAAACATATGATGGAAAAGTGATAAAAAATGAGTCATGAGAAAAATTAAGATTCTTAGTGATGCTAGGAGTTCAGTCTGCTGGTTTCCTTTGGTCACAAGGCAGCCTTATGTGAGGAGCTCCAGAACGAATAGTGTAAGCATATTCTGTCAGCTGACTCTTGCACTCAGATTTTTTCTTCCAAAACTTTAGATTTTAAAGGATAACAGAAGAGCATTTAGGCATTTTCAAACAAGGACATATTCTGAACAAGTGTCCTTGCACCTCTTGCATGAAATAGATGTGCTGAAATACAAATGTCAGCTGAACTAACCTAGCTATAGGGTCGTCTCTTTTTCCCTTATCTCTTCATCTAGTGTTCCACTAGGTGTTGGCTACCATGATATCTCAATGTCCTTTATGTGTATACAAAAACCCCATCATCATGATTGTCATCATCAGTTCATTATCTTAAAAGAAAAGATCTCTTTACACTTGTAAGTCCTCCAGCAGCGTCGGAGATAAGGCAACAAAAGATGTAAATAGAGAATTTGTCAAAGAGAGGAATTTTTGCTGGAGAGAACTTCAGCTGAGTCCTAACTCAAAACAACAACTTCGATTCTTGACGATGTGAAAACAGAGGCCTGGTAAAGGAAGACACACACTGCGAGGTGTCAATGCTTTTCCTCTTGGTGATACTACGATGTAATTTGCCATTACATTGAGTTTCAATATTCCTTATTATTTGCAGGAGGTTTTCTTTCAAGAGGTGTTAAAAGGTGTCCCGGGCAGAAGGATGCAAAATATGCAAGCTGAACAGGGCTTTTTCTATAGTGACTTGTGTTTAGTGATTCATAATTTTAGAAGATATTGGGTCCCTTGCGGGACCCAGATAAATGTGGGGTTATTACAGTATTTCTGAGCATAGATTAATTTGTCTAAAATAGAGAGCAAGGGAAGAAGTGTTAATTTTGCTGTCGGTAACTGGTCCAAAATACAGTAAAAATATTTTTATACATTCATTATTAATATATTTACCTTCCTTAGATTTTGGTACTCAAGTTAGGCACGCAGTCACCAAATGTACTCTCCTTGGTCAGAAGAGACAAATAAGCACCCTGAAGGCAACTCAGTGCATCTGTGGCCTGAATCAGGCAGTGTCTACTGTTTAGTTGAAGGAGTTTGGTCCTGAAACCCACAGATAAGTAGAGGCTGATTTGAATTACAGGTGATTTTTTTTCTTATTTCTGAAGCTTTACATATAAAACATGTGGAATCACTTTAGAGGATCATTTTGTCAACATACACTGAGAGAGCTGGTCATTTTATTACTGGTCAGTATATATTTACATAAAAGAAAAATCCTGTGGCAAATTTAAACGCCGTATAGGTAAGCCAGATTCCCAACATTAGTCTAGTTTAGTTGTGGACCTGAAAGAATACTTGTAACATTGTTACAACTCTCCATAGTGCTCCTCAAGGTTGAATTATACATGTTGGCTTCCAGCTAGCAGCCCTGTGTGGTTGTGTGTTGCAGTGGATATACAAGACATACCAGTTTTCTTGAAATTAGTTGACATTATCTTGCATTGCACTGTGCCTGATATCATCTCAGAGAGATGTGAAAGTATTAGTTCTATTTTACAAAGGTGGGAATTGAACCACAGCGTAGACAATGTGTCTCATCTGAGGGAGGTCTGTGGCAGAACCAAAAATTAAATGCAGAGCTAACTTTCTCCCATTCTGGTATCTGGATTAAGATTATTGTGCAGCAATATATATTCCATATCTGCTAACCTTATTTGTGTAATTACATGCATTGTAAACAGACAGTTTTGGATGGCAAGAGCCAGAGCAGGCACTGCAGGCATTTGCTGTACCTTGGAGGAATGCTACTGAGATATCTGGTATTACTATAGCCCTGATTCCCTTCCCAGCGGGAGCCACCCATCACAGTGAAAAATGAGAGACTTGGAACACTGACACCTGAAAGGATTTTATTCCAGGAAGGACCTGAATCTAGATTTGTGGGGAAGGAATTATAGCCATATTCACATTGAACTGGCAACTGGTCGCATCACCTGCCACCATCCAACATGTTGGAAATGCCAGGAAGGTGCTTTTCCCACAGCATACGATCACCATAAAGAATATTACTGTAAGAGAAAGAAGTTCCACAGCTGTTTCACTGGCAGACACAGAAAGAAAAAGCCACAAACATTCCCAGGATTATTTCCTCTTTTTCAATTCCAGATGCCATTTTCAAACCTGTTCAGTCGTTCACTGCACTGTGAATCTCTTCGTAGTGTTTCAATTAGTCCACCTTTTTTAACACCTTAAGCCCTAAAGTGAATTGGAAACCTTTGATATGGGTTTTATTTACTTTGCTAGAGGCTGCCTTTACTTCTTTGTAAATGCTTTGCGTGACTCCACGAAGAAAAGCTCAAGAGTTTTGTCCATAGGTTTACTAGACTTCAAGACCAAAAGAAGTTGCTGGAACTTATAACCTAGCTGTCTGTGTAACAAGTCTTGCATTCACTGCTATGTATATCAGGTCCAACAACTTTACTTCTGAGACTTCTTGTCTCCTCCTCTTAACTCATATTTGACTATCTCCAAATTTTCATCCAATTCAAGGATAAGAATCAGGAGGTCTGACAAGTACAGACACCCACCCCTGCACAGTCATGCAGTGGACCACAGGCTGTGAGTATATGACCTTTTCAGTCTTCAGCAAAGGTATCCTCTCCCCCATGCATCTGCATCTGCTCATCAGCACCCACATGGTGGGTGTTACCAGCCCTTGGATCAGCTTTCAGATCTCCATGTGGGAGCTCCACTGACTTGCATTAGTCAGCCAGGTGATGAGCAGCTGGGCACAGCCTCTTTCAGCTGGCACTGCTGAGGCTGGAGGCAGACATGTCCCAGCCCACTTAGTGGGCAAGGCAGAATGCCATTGATCTTACACACCTTCGCTGCAATGTTATTTTAAGCTTGAAAAGAAAAAAAAAGGAATACAGATTTGCAAGTGTGCCATGCTCCAAGAAGTTGTGATACCTCTGTAATGCTCCCATCAGAACCTTATAATATGATGTTTTTTTCAGAAAGTGCTTGCATGCAGGAATGGGGAAGAGCAGGTCTAGCTTATTGGATTGCTGGTGAATGCAGTGTGGCTGGTACATAATTCTCAGTGTGACACTAATCTCTATAGCCTCAGTGAGATGACCGCAACACCTCTCTGCCTAGCTGAACATAATGCATCAATCTTTCACACAAGACAGGCTTAATAATGCTATAGAACTTTATTTTAGCTTTTTTTTTTTTTTCTTATAAAAGAAAGAACATGAGAAAGAGAATCAACCATCTCCATGTATTTTTAGTAGGGCATCAGAAAAATTAAGTCCTGGAACTCTGACTTGTTGTGAACGTGCCTTAGCTTGCTGCAGTATAGGAAACATTACTAAGCAGCTTGTATTTGGTTGACAGTGGAGTTCTTTAGAAAAACAGATAAAGTGCCAGGTGAAGAAATTAAAGCATAAAGAGATTAAGCAAAGTACTGTCCAATGAGATAGGGGATTGAAAACAAGACTTTTGGCCTTTGATGTTCTACCACTAGTGTAGACAGATGAACCACTGAGGGCAAATTTAAAGCTTAAATGCAGAGAGGCTAAGCCTAATTTAGCCACCAATGGCAGCATTTAGTCACTTGCAAAGCGTAGCACTGTGGATTTCTCTATAGTTATAGGGAACTCTCTTACCAGTGCTGTTATTCATGATTTTTACTCAGCAATGATTTTCACTTATGGATGTTTTTATCCTGAGCCCTTTAAACCTTCACAGAGGCAATTATTAAGAGTGACATTTTAAAGAATGAGGAGATGGGGAAGTTGGATGACTTGGGTCACTGTCATATGATGAGCCTGAAATAGAATAAACGTTTTGTAAGGCTTGTGACTTTCAATCCCATGCTCAACTCATTGAATACACAGCCCACCTCCTATAAAGCACAATTTGACAGCAGTTTCGCTCCTTTGGTGACTGACCCAGACTGACTGACTCAAAACAGTGGTTTAAATCAGAACTCTTGGACTCAGGGTAAAAATCAAATGCTGTCTCCTCCCAAGTTCCATGAGGTTTGAAAGTAGCACTCTGCTTTTGACCTGATCCACAGTTTTAAGTTCCTTGGTTCTTGCTGGCAGACAAGGGACACAGAAAGGAAAGACATTTCTCAGAAAGGAAGAAAAGTGTTTATGCCAGTGTTTGAGATATGAAAGTATGAAATACGCAATGATCTTCATATGCCAGATTCAGCTGAGTAGTAACTCTGTATCTGCCTAATGCTATTTTGGTTTCACTATATCTGTTTCAAAATGAGTAGTAGGAGGTAGCAAAGTACGCTCAACTTTGTCTGGAGACAGCATTGTGAAGTATTTTTTACAGACACAGTTTTCTCATATTTAGTAATATATATATATGGCTGTATTGTGTATTTGATTTAATCCATATTTATTCTATGTTGTTTAACTCTTCTGTGTTGAATAGCATACACAGAACTTACAACTCTTTCATCTAGTCTCAGGTCACTCTGATGAAAGGTCTGTAAGCACTCAAACCCCAGAGCATTCGCCTTGATTATTTCAAGTATATTTGTCTTTAGATGCTGCAACCACAACTAGTGAACTTCCAAGTCACTTTGGCTGTGTGAGTTGAATCATAGAATAATATAAAATGACTTCTATTCATGCATTTGTGCTCACTGAAACATACTTACATGAAGAGTAGTGACTAATGAGCTAGTGAACAGATTTGTTAAAAACAGCTTAATAGGAAAATGTGTTTTGTTCTTGGAGTGGGGGGAAGGCTATTATGAGGTTAGAAACTGTGAGAACCAACATTATTTCATTAATATAATGAGTGTTTCCTCTTTATACACATTTTTATTCTCAGATGTGCTGTTTTCAAATATTGAAAAATATTATGAGACTGATCCATCAGATCCCACTTTGTTGTATAAGCCTATTTGTGGCTGCCAGGAAAGGGCATAAACTTCTTTGAGCATTTCTCAGTATCTTGTGCCTTTAACAGTGTCTCCCAAGTCCTCTTAATTCAAGGATTACATAGTTTTTTGGAAAACTATCAATGGACCACCTTGTGCAGCACAGCTATAAGATTCAAATTCACAAAAAAAAAAGCCCCTGTAATGGAGCTAAGCTTTGAATGTTCATTAACTTGCCTTTATCAAGAGTATTTTGAGACTATTATTTCCTTTATTTGTGAGTTTCTTTTGCTATTCTTATTACTTAGAAAAAAATTGCAGGTATTGTTTTAGGTCACCATCTGATGTTTAATGGACTTCCAGTACTGTCAAAGACTGTGAGACACCTCTGAATGGTATCTAACATGAACTAACATTACTGGAGATGAGATCCTGGACCACAAGAACCTTTGCTTGGAGCAAAGAGGCAGTTCAAATTCTCTTTAAGCAATTTAAGAATGCTAAACTGGTTAAAAACTATTTATCAATGTAATACAGCTATTGACTTGTAAAAAGTCTTGTTTCATAAGACACTGTCATTTTCACAGGAGATCTTAAAATAGGTTTCAAAATCACATTTTACTCTGAATTGGCTCCACAGGGAGAAAAACAGGCTTCCAGGCTATATGCCGTCATCCATGAGCATGGCTCAGTATCCTGACACTTCTGTGGGGCCAGCTTACAAGAAATGTGGAACTGCTGAGATGCCGAATTCTTTTCACAACACGAAATGTTTAGACTGCTAAGAAAGGAAAAAAAAAGGGGGAACTAGTGTGGGAGTGTGTGGGGAACTCCATATAGAAAGAGGAAGTATCGTGTGACTGATCAGGAAATGGGTACAAAGCATGTGTTTTGGTAGTATTTTCACTTGTTTTGGGGGCATTTCCATAGAGAGCTGGAATCTAGCCCTGCATTTAGGTATTACTTCACTCTGGAGTGAAAGGCAGGCACTAATTTGGAGCAAAACACACCAGCTGTCAGCCTTTGCACATAGCAACACGGCACAACAGCTGAAGGCAGGTCACACAAACACAACATCCCACGGAAATAGCAGTGTTGTAGAGCCATTCTGGGCTGCAAGAATCACAAACAATGCTCTGACTTCTATAAAAAGAGAAAGGTATTTTCCAGGCTGTATTTTCTGAGAGGATTTTTTTCTCTTTTACCTCCAAAAACTTTGGGATACGTCTGTGCTACAAAATCTCCAGGGAAATATACATGGGACCAAGGTGAGAGCATAATGAAAGCCCTTTCTGGTCCTTCCTGCCAAGGCATTTCTTTACCATGCGCAGATTTGACAGGATAGAAATTTAGCCCTCATCTTTCCGTAAATATTGTCTGGTCTGGAGTACATTGCCGACCTTTGTGATGTCAGGGCTGTTCACTTCTTCAGTTTTGTCACATGATTTTTTGTGTCCAGAACTAAGGAAAAAGTCCAAAAACATGACAGTTCTTCTTGTGTAAAATGAAGTTCTGCTTATTCATTTTCTCTTGTGCAAGTTGCTGTTAGTCAGATGTTTGCAGAGTTGTGGAGAGGGTAGTGTACTGCCCACAATGCAGTGAAGTAATTTTTAGAGGAAGTCCTTGTATGGACAATTTGTTCATTGTTTTAGAAGACTTCAAATAGCATTTCCAGGAGGGCCAATTCAAATTCCAGATTTCATTCCCCTTATTAAGTCATTCCTCGGTCAGCTGGGAGGCAGAGAGGCGAGATTGGATATGCTGGTGCAAGTGAGCAGCACAGAAAGCTGAGGCAAAATCCCTAACAGAGGATATATTGGACCTTCCACTCAAAGACACAAATGTAATTCTCCTGCAGAGTTATAAAGGGACTGAAATAAATGAAAGGTATATTTCAAGGGCTGTCATCATAAAGCTCCTGAGCAACATGCTCAATGATGTAGAGCGAGACAATTATTTGGAAGACTCTTTTTGCCATTGGCTTTCCCCTCTAGAGAATGAAACTTCTTAGCTTAAATTATTTCAAACTTGACCCATCCCCATTTGCTAAGTAGATCACATTAGTCTATATTTGTCCTGGATCACAGTGTAACAAAAGCATCATGGTGCACTGCACCTTTGCTCTTTGTAATTTCTTTTTCAGCCTTGTTTTTTTCCTATGTCTTTTTTCCAACTTTTCCGCTACTCCTTGGAGTGATATTTTTGCCTTAATCTGCTTCTTCATTTCACTTTCTTTTCTCTCTCAGGCCTTTCTTTCTTCCTGACTGCTTCAAGTTGAAGCCAGCTCTCTGAAAGCAACATCACCTTCAGTGGAACATCATGAGTACAAAGTCATCTTCAGAATTATTTCAAGTAAAAGAGATAATTTCTCATGTTTTTGTTTCATAGGGTATAGTCAAATAGGATGTGGAAAGTGGGACAGTTTTGGCCACCCACTTCAGGAAGGATGTTATGAAACTGGAGGGAGCCAGAGTGGAGGGCTACTAAGTTGATCAGAATTCTAGTGCACAGGACCACTGAGGAGAGGCAGAAGAGCTGAGCTTGTATAATCTGAAGAGGAGGCCAAAGGCAGTCGAACAGCAGCCTATGACTTCATGATCAAGAGCTGCTATGACACCAGAACTAAATTCTTTCCAGTGGTGACAGAAGGTGCAAGAGGGGGCAATGGCAGCAAGATGAGTGTTCAGCTTGGCCATTAGGAAACAAAATGCCCCTCTGGAGCATAGTGCAGCCTGGGTACGGGTTGCTTTGAGAGCTGGAGAAAACCCTATTCCTGGAGGTTTCCGAGCCTTGACCAGACAAAATCCACATTGACTTGCTCTGGCATTGATCATAGTCTTGCCTGGAAGTGGGATGGGTGATCCACAGAGCCCCTTAAAACAGTGCTATAACACCAAAAATATGTATTTGTCGCCTCAAAACAGTTAGTATAGAGTTTTTTGTGTTTTACCTCAGTTAGCCAATGCCTTCTGAACAGGAAAAGGAAGAATATTTTTCTTTTTTTTTTAAGTGAATGATCATATAAAACAACTAGAACAGCTAAGGTAATTCTGGTAATAAGAATTCTGGTAATTCTTGCTTTAAATGTAATACATCTCATGCAGATAGTGTTCTTTCAGTTTTTACTCCCGTTTGAAATTCCACATTTGTATGAGTGCTGGAAGACGTGCAAGCAGAGCGCAATGCTGAGAGCCCAGGAAACATGCCCAACAGAGCAGAACCTGTACTTTCTGTTGATAAAACTGTATTGGAATTCTGATACATCTGTTATGTACTAACAGACCTAGGAGGAAAAAGTTTGTGTGCATGAAGAAATACCTCTATCCCCCAGCCAGGCTGCTCTTGAGCTTAAAGGGTGTCTATAGAGCTCAGGTCATGGTAGGTCACCCTGAATTAGAATGTATACTCTCAGTTCTACAGACTAGTGCAGACACTGGTTTTTGTTTTTAAGTAGACAAGTAGCCTTCTTAGTTTTAATGTGATGATTCACATCCACATAGTGATGTAGATGTGTGCTTCTAGAATGAACGTTCTTTATTTGTTGTTTCAATATTTATGTCTTTTCTCTGAGTTATTCTAATGAAATCTTTGTTCAATTATTTTTTTTCCCCTGGGGCTGTCTAAAGGCATCCAGTGCTTTTTATGGAGAGGTGTTTCTTTTAAAGTTTCCAATTCCTTGGTAGGAATAAATTCACTTATTTTTACTGGGATTCTGTAAATCCTTTGTTTAGGACAGGTTGTACGCCACAGTCTTGCATTTTCTTTTAACATCTTTGCAATCTTATTTTTTGTCCAGCCATATTAAAAGCAACAGCGGTTTTCCATCTGTTTTAATTTGCAGTAAACGAGTTTATGCTGCTGTGTTTTACACAGACGAGCTTATCTTCTTCAGTAATTATTTCAAGACAATGCTGCTTGAATGATGTAATAAACTAAATGAAAATGATAGCATGTCTCAGGTAAACTAAGCAATTTTGCTAGACCATATTAAATCCTGATTATAAGAAAAGGTTTTAAATTCATTTCCCTCACCACTGAACAGATTTACAAATTGCCTTCTGTAAAGTACAGTGACAAAGCATATATAAGTATCTGCTTGAGACTACAGAGGGTATCAAAGAGCACTGGGATTGTTGACATAATTTACAATGAATCTATGCCAGTGACTGAGATCACATCCCTTAGTCCACAAATTCCTGAGAAACAGGAAGATTTCCGAGGTTTTCAAACAGTCTTACGCATCAGTCGTTGCTCCAGTTTACATGGAAAAATTTAAAATATAGTTTCTTCTCCACATGAACAGAAGTCTCTGCCTCCTGTGCAGCAGCTGAAGAAGCAGAAGGTGTCCTTGAAGAGGCTTTCAGCTCTTTCCTGAGGCAATCGTCTGGGGACAGACTGCTCTCTGCCTAGGGCCTTGAAAGGTAATTAGGGGCTAGTGCTTAGCAAGCCTTAGTTAGCCCTTCTCTCTTCTGAAACACATTTACCTCAGAGCATTTACATTGGTGTGAAGAGGAATAAAGGTCTCCTCAGTCAGGCTGTTCTGTTAGGGATCCAGTGGTGCTGGGTGCTGGAAAGGGCTGATGGATTCCAGCATGCTGCTACATTATATTCTGCCTTGGTTAGGGTTCCCCTTTCCTGGACAAACCTCACCCTTTGAGAAGTGTAGTCACACAGATTTCTCTTGCAAAATGTATTGCAGAAAATATAATACAGAGAAACCTTGGGCTACCACTACTAAAGAAAAAGTTTTATTTTTTCTTGTAAGAAAGCAACATAAGCACATGCTCACTGTCAAGGTCACTTTTACAAGCAACATCAAAAAATACAGAAAATTATAGCAACTTTTCCTGTGGGATCTTCACTCAATATGACCTTTTTAATTAGTTTATTTCAATGTCTATAAAATTCATAGCAATAGTTCTCCTTGGGCGGGAGCCAATCAATAGAAATGAACAACTAGGAGACTCCTGATACTCAGCTTCTCTTATTTGCCATATTTTCCTAGAGCTTTACCCTGTTATCTTGCAGCAACCCATGCATTTGTGTGATTTATTGCTTAGCTGCATGCATAACAGAAAAAAAACTTGTAGATGATGGCCCCTGTACTGCTTTTCAAACATATGATACTCTCCTATAAGGCCTGGAGGTCTTGCCAAAATGTGGATCCTTGCTGAGGAAACAGGACCTCAAACATAATAAAGCCACACTTTGGGCACTATCTGGAAGGAAGGAAATATTGGGGCAAGAGAAAAGGTCAGATCTGGATATGATACCTCCTTATCACTCTGTTATTTTCTCCAGTGGTGTCTTTTTCATCCTCTTGCCCTCCCTTTAGTTCATCCCCCAGAACTGCAGCAATGTAGCAGATCCTCTGGAAACCTCACTTAATGCCACACTCTAGAAGAAATCATCCAGGGTTCTGGTTTGGCTAGTTTGGTGCTGACCTACCATGGTATGGTAGGTCAGGTGCCAGATTTATAAATCAGCAGAAAAAGATACAAATTTTTTAAAAAGTGTTAAGCCCCACAGATACTTAGTTCTGTGTTATATCTTCATGGGCTGTCCAAGAAAATGTACATCGAGGATTCCCCACTTCTGAATATCTCAGTAAGAATAAGTTAAACCCAGTAAGAATACGTTAATTCTCAGTAAGAATAAGTTAACTAGCTCATCCAGCCTTCCTTCATAGCCAAGGGAGAGAAAAGGACACAGGGACTGATTCTTCTTCTCCTCAGCAAGTTCTCCTGTAAGTTGGAAGAACCACGTCTGTTCTTTGTCACAAAAAGAGTGACAACTGTGGCAGCACCACCCCCTTTGCCAAGGTCTGAAGTCAGGTGAAATGATGGGTTTGGATTTTATTTGAGGAAAATTCTTCAGAGTTACAAGTACTGGAAGCACAATTTTTCACAAAAAAATTTGAAATGTGAAGTCACCACAGATCTTCTGAACTGCAGCATCTGAGTTGCCATGGAGTTCTGTTTCCTGCCTGACACCAGTGGATGAAGGATCAGCTCAAGGTTGTCCTGCAGGTAAATCTGGAAAGACTTCCCATGTCTTCAACCCAGACTGTTACATTTCTTTTTTAGTGCAAGTTCAGTATGACACATAGAGAGACAGGTATATTAACTGCAATTAAGCTTTATTAGACCTTTGATCTGCTACCATGTTGTAGTGTATAAATTAATGCATTGAAAGGAAAATCAAATGTAAAATAATTCTGTTCTGTAAGTTGCAAAGCTGAATTTCAAACTGTGAATTTAGAGCACTTTCATCACATTTTTAATTGAGCTAGCTTTTGTGTCAGGAAATGGGGCTTTATTGGAAAAGATGAGGGAAAAGTAGAAAAAAAGCTGATGTTTCATTAAACTGAGAAATGCCATGGGCATGAAATCGTAATCTTTACAACTGGCAGTTTTGTCCTGGCAGAAGAGCCCTTAAACTTCAGCTGCTCTGGGATGAGGTCCCAGATTAGTAAGCCGTGAGCACTTTTTCTGCTTTAACTGAAATTAGCCTGGATACCCAATTAACATGTGTAAGAAAAAGAACAGCCAGCATTCCCATCTCATCACCACTGTCAAGAAGTGGTGCCTAAATATTATATTTTTAACTGGGTCATTCCCCAGATGTGGTTTCACGTGTAGCCAGCTGTGGACTTAACTGAGAAGACAATAACTTGATAGTGAAGAGAGAGCAGGAGCAAGCAAAAGGACATTGCACACATAGCTCGTAGCAAGGTAATCACTGGCCTAGTGCACTTCAGGCAGAAGAAAACACCACTCATATTAGTTAAATCAGCTTCCCTGTGTGGACTCCTATATTTTTGAAAAAAGAATATTATAGCTACCACTGCTTAGGAATCAGTATAATTTGCAATGTTCACACACTACCGTGAAATCTCATGACTGTGTTTAGCTAATTAAATGTATTTCTAAACTCATTTCATAAAAGTTTATCATCTAGATCAGGATTTAATGTCTATGCGTAGAAGCCAAGACTGGTTATAGGTCAAGGGACTTAACCAAGAGCATTAAGCATTCAGAATCAAAGCAAAGGAGTGAAAGATTTACTCCTAATGGAGACAGAGGCTTCTGGGATTTTTCCCAGGGGGACAGTCACAAAAATGACAAAGAAAGCAGGAAGAAAATCCCCCAAACATCCAAGTGAAATATGCCTCAGGATGAGACATCTACTGTCATGTTAGGAGCAGTTTATGTTTACTGGGACATTTGCACTGTGTAGTCACAGCATTTTAAGGGGTAATTGTTTTCTTGGCTTAAATGCAGTTTTGACATGTCATCTAACCACAGCACCAACAATCCAAGTTAATCTGCTATACTTTTCATTTGTAAATAATATCTAAGCTTATCATTAGGCAAAGGGAAATAAAGTCAAACAAAACACATGAAAGAAACCCACATCTCTCCAAAAAGTAGAACATCAAGATAGAAAGGAGACAGAGTAAGAATGTGAGCTCGACATATTCAATTTATTCTATCTATGCCAAAACTACTGAAGCTGCTCTGTGTGCACAGTTCAGTTCTCCTGCAGACCAGGGGTCACTGAGTGGCCACATTTGCCCTCAGATGCATTCACAGGACTCTTGCTGTGACTAACGAGAGCTCTGCTCACACAGCAGGTCAATGCTGAAACGTGTCTGAGAGCTTATTAAACAGATCTGCTGGAATTCTGTTGTTTCCCCCCATTATGTCATGGCACAATTCCTCTGGAGCCTTTGTGCTGCACATTGTGCACTGTGGCCGTGCACGCAAGTGAGGTTGTTGTTGTTGTTTTTGCACAGCAAACACGCAGTGGGTGAGAGCCAGTGTCTCATTTTGACATGAAAAGCACCCTTCAATTACGCTTGGCTTGGAGACAAAGCACTCCAGCCCAGAATAAAGACACACCAGAAGCAGAGCTCACTGCCCACGCAGCCCCACTGCCCACCCTGTGGCACAGCGCCCCTACCTGTGTCCTCACCACCCCAGAGGGTCCTGGGCTCCGGCTTGGGCAGCGAATCTCCTTTGCTCTGGGGCTCCTTCATCTGAAAAACACAGAGGGAACACATCAGGTCATAAGAGCTTCCTGTTGAGGTGGGTCTTGCTTTACAGCACTTCAGATCAATATTATTTTCCATCCAAAGTGCATATTTCAGGCGACAGTGCAAGGCCTCTCTCCAGCTGTTTCTATAATCAGGGGCAAACTTATGAAGTGTGAGGTACTGCAATCTTTCAGAAAAGAAAAGAGCCCTGTGAGTCACTGTATTTTGAATTGCATTTTTCCATTCAAAGTGTGTGTGTGTGTGTGTGTGTGTTGATTTTACACCTTGGACCAGATGGTCCAGCCCTATTCTCCTGCCTTGGCCCTGCAGAGGTAGGGGAAGAGAAAGGAAATGGTGGGCAGGGTCCCAGAGGGTCTGTCTCCTGGCATGGAACTGTTCGTGGAGAGCTACTCTGCCCACTTTCTTTCACAGCAGGAACAACCTTAACAGGAGTGGGATTTGGTGTAGGGGATGCACAGGTGCAATTCCTTCACATATCCTTGGGAATTTGCCAATGTGGGAGCTATAGATGAATGTTCCCCTTCCTGATTAACACTTCATCCTCATCCCTGCTATTGCAGTGCCTCTAATTGCTTGCCCCCTAGACCTTTCTTACTCACACACGAGGTTTGGATCAGAGCTGTGCAAGAATTTTAGGAACTAGGAGTATGACTGTTTTCTGTCACCGTTTTGATAAAAACTTTGGCCTCAGTGGTGCTGTTTCTGGGTGATAAACTGAGTGTGAGGGTGAGGTCAGTCAGCAGGATTACAGCTTTGCTAACCCTTTCTCATAGTACTTCTCATGTTCTCCATCCTACAAAAATGCTACATCCAGCATTAACATGGGAGACAGCAGTCAAACAGTAAATAAGGTACTGCAGAAGAACAAGACATGAACAGTTTTCTTGCTAGCATCAAAACTTAAATACTTCTTCATACTAATGCAGACTTTTCTCAAAGTCTGCAGTCCTGATGGATTAAGGAGTTTGTCAGCGTGGATCTGGACCTCTGGTGGGTTGCTTATGTAGAGTTTCCAACTGTGCTGTTCTTTGTGTTGTTAGTTTTAGTAATACTTCCATTCAAAAGAGTCCCAACTCAAATGGCACTTCCCCACCATTACACACACTCTAAACAGGTATGAAGCCGTCTGGAGGATGCACAGGATTGCAAAACATTGAAAAGGTGGCTCACTTTTCTGATTGTGTATTTCTGATTATTCATATTCAATAATTTTGTTAATTTATTTTTTTCCTCTTTAGTTTCCTCACAATTATCTGTATATACAGTGGCATTTTAATCACACATTCCATTTTTATGTGTATGCTTCCATTTAATTGAGGTTCTTAAAACCTGAGGCATCCCTCAGAAGAGCCCACTTTTTATTGTATGCAGAATGTTTCTTTTGTATGTTTTCCTGGATTATGTTCACATACTACCAATTCAGTATCTCAGTTCTATACTAGTTGCATGGAAGAAGTTTTTCGTTTCGTTTGTGGCAGTGAAATGCTTACCATGGTGCCTGTAAAATGCTGGATTAAGTCTGTTTCCTAGCTGACATTGCTCAAGCTTAAACTTCAGTGAGGAGAAAGGAGGCAGGTAATTTAATGTGAGTGGCCAGGTCTTTGTGCTAGCTGAGTACACATAAGCCACAGCAGATAAGACCTCAGCAGGTCAAATATTTTAAAACAATATCCATTCAATAGTGACTCAGGATATAAACCAGGAGGTTTTTCATACCACAAAGCACAACTTCTCCCTTCCTTTCTTGTACTCCAACAATGTGACCCTGAAATAGCAACTGCCCAGGTGAGAGGAAGTGCTCCCACGAAGCCTTGCCCTAGGAATCAGCTATGGAGAACTACTTCCTTTGGTTTGCAAGAGGTAAACCATGTTGGAGGCTCTTTCTTTGAAGCCGAGTTTAACAGCACTAGACTATGTTTTGAGTTTTCTCCAATCTCAGTGTCATTGGAAGAAGATAAAGGGAAGTAGAAGTCAGAAGTTCATATGTCAGTGCAAGCAACACTTAATTAGAAGTACTGATTTTGGCTAACTTCAAGCACTTTATATATTTTGGATAAACATGCCATTAATCGCACAACCCTGCTTTTTCTTGCTTTAGAAAGTAAAAAGATGGCAGTCTTTATAAATGCTTAATAAAATAGCAACTGCATCAGTTCCTTCTCTGCTCCTTTTGACCTAGGCACGCAGTTCTCTTCAGCTGTAATGCCTCTTGTTGTGTCCTCAGCCTGGAGAGCATCCCTAATGGAAACAGTGGGAAAGAGACAAGGTAGGCAGACTGGCTACCCATTCTTGGTGTAGGCCAAGGAACAGCAAAGGCTGTTGAAATTCCAGTATTTAATGGCATACTCTGAAAAAGCTCATCTTTCCCATGGCAGTCAGTATGGGAAAGGTTGAGGGCATCCAGACATTCGTACAAGTGTCTCTGTGGCTAGACAGAGTTGGGTTGTTCACTCTGGAGAAGAGAAAGCTCTGAGGAGACCTTTTAGTACCTTTCAGCACCTAATGGGGGCCTACAGGAAGGCTGGAGAGGGACTTTTTGCAAGAGCACGTAGTGACAGAACAAGGGGGGGATGGCTTTAAACTGAAAGAGGGTAGGATTCGATTGGATATTATCAAGAAATTCTTTACTGTGGGGATGTTGAGGCACAGGAACAAGTTGCCCAGAGAAATTGTGGATGCCCCATCCCTGGAAGAGTTCAAGACTGGGTAGGCTGTGGCCCCAAGCAACCTGGTCTGGTGGAAGGTGTCCCTGCCCATCACAGGGAGTGGAAACTGCATGATCTTTAAGGTCTCTTTCAGCCCAAACCATCCTTTGATTCTATGGTTGTGGGAGCCCTGAAGGAGTTGAGACCTGGGGAAAATGCTTCCTCCTTTGCTGTGGTGTGGGGTCCACATTCCTTCGCTGCACACAGCAAGATGCCAGGGGTGGAGAGCATCAAATCAGGGGGAGAGAAGATAGTTTAAAGAAGACATGTTAGTCTTTGAATAACAATGTTGGCAAGGCAGGTAGCACTTCTGGTGTAGAAGTGACCTGCATCTCTAAACATGTGCTTTTAGAGGGATTGTTGTTGTTTAGCTTCCAGCCAGTCCTCACCTGCTCTGCTGAACCAATAGCCAGAGAAATGTGGTTTGTAAAGCCAATTTCAAGTCTGAAGTCTAATTTGCACATCAACGTTGTTAATTATTTCATTGCTGAACATCTTAACAGCAAGAGCTCATTATTGGCTGCATATTCTGTTCACTTGAAAGGACATCAATACCAACAGTGGAAGCAGAATATATTATCTAGACTAAATACCACTGCCACTTTGTATTAGAGAGAAAAGATGTTGCTCATAGATACAAAATGATACACATTTATTAAACTGTCTGCTCTCACTGCTGTGTTCTGGAGTCCTACAGAGGATCTACCTTATTCAGCAAGAGACAGCGCCAGGATCCAGCATATTTTTGCCACTGGGGTGACAATGAATATCCTGGTTTTGCTTGAGGTTCTCAATTATACAAATAAGTCACTCAATTCATTATGACAGTTTTACAGCTTAATTCCTGCAGACAATCTCTTCCAATGAAGACAACATCAGAATGTGACAGGGCTAAGCATACATTAGCTATATGGGTTGTTTTTGTGAAATGCTCACCTAAAGTTAAAAGATCCATAAAGCCGGTGGCTAGAATTTCTGTAATCAATCATAATAGCCAGTTATCCATTGAAATGAATGGGAGCCATCCACACTTCTAGCTGACTGCTTCAGCACTGCTGAAGTCTCAGTGATGTTACCTGAGTGAAGGTCCAAAACATCAGCCAAGATCCCATAACCACCACTGGGCCTAGTGCCCAGGAAGAGCTGTCACCACTGCTGGTGACCACAGTCATCTGCAGCTTCTGAAATGAGAATAGACCAGGTGTCCCCATGCTGGTGTCCAAAGCAAGAGCCCCAGGTGAGTCTGGAATCTGAAGTTGCCTAGACCAGGACATGGCTACAGTAGCTTCTTACTGGCAGGTTCTTCCAGCTTGTCTGTGGAAGAATACTCAGAGGTTTACATAGCTGTTCAAAAAAATGTCTAGTCCAAGTTCTTCCCATGAGTGGGAAAAGCAGTGAAGCAGATTTCCATAAACCAGCCATGACTTGGACCGGGTTTGATTGTGCTGCATTACAAGGCCATAATTAAGGGCCATAATTAAGTGAGCTGCAAAACTGAGAGAAAGCCATTTCATGGGCTGCAGTGCTGTTTCTCCAAGCTCTGTGTTTCTCAACACAGCACTCTGCATCCTTGCACAGCATCTCTGCAAAGGATGCCAGTCCTGGGCACAGCGAGCTGTAGGTGCCCATAGTTGCAGGCACAGCTCCCCGGGCTGTTACTATACACAACACAGAGCAGCAAAGGCAGGAGGTGTCTTTATTTATCTCTTGGGAGAAGAGAGTTTTCAAGTTGTGCAAAATGCTTTCTTTTTTTTGGTGAGACAGCCACAATAGAGACACCCCAGTGGGATCTGAAGGATTCTCTTCTATGAAGAATCACCAAGACTAAAAACAATAATATTCTTCAACTGTTCTACTGATCTATTCAAATAAATTCCTATCATATCTTTGCTAAATAACAAAAAAGCATTCAGCGTTGCTGTTAGTTATTGGAAAAAATGTCCTCATTCATTAAAGCAATCTTTTATTCAGACTCCAACTTTAATTTTCAATAAATATCGTGCTTTTTCCTTGGCAGTTGTCAAACTGTGAGAAACCTTATTATTTGTGGCAATGTTTTGTTCAATTAAGATTATCATGGAAGGGAGAAACAGATATTACTGGTGGATTAAAGTTCAGTTAAAGCAGAGCACAAAGATCTAATAGTGTTACTAGATGTATAAGATATTGTAAAACTTGCAGCTAATCTGTTCCGCTCACATCTAACCTGCAAAAACATAACCACATAACCCTCTTCCAGACGTTCCTTGACCATTGCCAGGGGACAGAAGATGCATTTTCTGCAGAAGGACAGACTGGACTAACTGAATTTGGCACTGGGTTAACTGTGTTTTTGAACCAAGGACCTTATCCCAGCCTAAAGCCAAGCTCAGGGACATAACTGAACAACATTCTGTGAATCAGAGCTTTTGTGATTCATTGCCTTCAACAGTGCAAACCAGAGCTGTATTTGATGATGTCGGGAACCAGATCAGTTTGAGTGGGACTGGTTGATGTAACAGGAGGAAGGGCTGTGTTGTGGCTTACAGGACAGGGTCCTGGGGACAATGAAACTGCAAACATGCAGTGCAGTGTAAATGCTGTGTCAAACAGCAGCTCATTATGAATGTACAGCATGCTGTAGCTACATCACCTGTTCAGTTATTGAAAGAATCCTTCCTCTTGAGAAAACAAAGTCATGGGACAAACAGCAGTGAAAATCAGCACTTTTCTTGCCTACACTTACATGAAATTTAACCAGTGCTTTTTCTACAGTAGAACTACACTAGTCCAAACAATGCATGTAAACATTGTTTGGATTGATCATTATAAAGCAGCTTGCATCTTTGTTTATGTCAGGTGGTAGAAATAAAAACATTGAATAGAACATTTTTAAAAGCTACATTTTTCTCTCTTAGTTTAAAAATTCATTAAAGCCAAGATATGACATCCAAGGTTTCTAGCCACAGATTTTGAAAGACTTTGAAAGAGTTTCATATCTGTGTTTTGTTCCATGGGACTGAATAGGAATCTTGAGACCAGACAATGCTGCATGGAGAGGAAATTCAGGTGCACGTGGGAAGTCAGATTTACAGTCATAGTAACTGTAGAGTCAGAAGTAGATGGTACAATGATCTTGTCTGATATTCTGCATAACATGGCTACAGAATCTTACCAGGTTTATTGCTACCTCACCCCCTCACCTCTGTCATTTCATGCCTGGTTTGGACTTCAGAATTTCCAGTGGAGTAAAATCCTTCCTTATATGAGTTATTTGTTCAACCCTTTTTTCACTTTTTTCTTCTTATTGATTGCCTTTGCTTGATCTTCCAGTCACAGGATGCTTTTATATCTTTTCTTTGAAGAGCTTTGTGTTACAAGTAGCTGCTCCACCAGGGAGATATTTGTAGGCCACAGTCAAGTTGCCTCTCAAATTCGTTTTTGATTAAGTCATCATGGCCCTCTCATCCAGGGTTAAACAATCTTGCTTTTGGCACAAGGAAAAAACACACACACTTCTTACAAAGTAGCAAACAGAGCTGTAAATCTGAGCCCTTCCAGTTGACTTACAATAACATTCACCCATATTCTAAATCAAGTTCAGAAAAAAATTCCAACCTTAATTAACATTGTTTGTATTTTTCCAAAATAAGACAAGGTGTAATAGAAACACACATCATATCTAGACTGTCAAAAAATGGCATTTATTGCCATTTTTCTCTTTTTATGTAGACATAAGGAGACCAAACTAAAGACGACAGTTTAACTATCACAAAGAAACTAATGCATCATATCCTATAACAAAAATCATGTAGTGTTCCTGAAATAATTTTGAGTGTGGAATTTAACTTTTAAGTAAACAGTGGTGTAAAAAAGTAGCTGTATGCAGAGCTGACACAACACTCACAATGAACAAGGTATGTTGATCAGAGCAGGCAGAGGTCCCACACGTTCACAGGGTCCCTCAGAGCTGTGGATATCTTCCAAGGATGTAATTCCTTGTTTTCCAGGAATCAGACTGAAATTGTCCTAAGACGGCATTTTCTGGTCGTTGCCAGCTCTAATCAGAGCAAGGTCATTCACTTGTACATTATCCCATTCTCATTAACAAACACTTAGTGCAGGAAAGTGAATGTTAACTGAATTTACCCCAGGTTTGGTTAAAGATTTGGGCAAATGTAGGAGTCAGTTCCCACTTTGCCTGAACTAATTCTCTGCCCTGGGTTGTAAAACCTCAGAAATAATCGGTGCACCTTGGATGCTCCCACCTTGCTTTGAACTGCCTCTGGCCTGAGCAGGGAGAATTTTTCCATGGATGAACAAGTGAGATGTCTCAGCAACAATCACATCTACTTACAGTGATAATTGTTCTCTGGATGTTCAGTCAGATGGCACTTATTGCCAGGGAGAATATATGACTGGATTTTGCTTCAGATACTGAATGTGCTTATTGAGCAGGCAGTTTGCAGACCTGCTAGACTATATCCTCACTCTGTCCTAGGCACTAGTATAGAAAACTATTGCAATATTGTTTTGTTCTGTATTTTTCTGTATGTGGGAAGAAATAAAAGCAGTGACCGCTCATGCAGTGATGCATGCCTTCCATGAGCCAGGGAAAATTGATAATATGTGGCATCTTGAAGTACTGAGCCTAAGGATTAATTGGATAATTATCTCAATTTTACAGATGGAAAGTCTAAATAACAAAGAGTTTGAAGATTTGTTCAAACTCAGATCTCAGTTCAAAGAATCTGGAATAGGCTTTATTTTCCAATCCTCCAATTAATTTTTGTGATGAAGTGATATCCCCTAATACATTCTTACATAAGTATGACAATCAGTTTACGCAAGCAGTGGAGAAGCCCTTTTTTCCTGCGTATTTTCTTGGTGCTCATCAAGCACTTGGGGATCCTTTTTCCAAGGCTTGTAGTTCTACCATGTATTTGGATACTAAGGGACTGAACTCAATTAAGTGAGACAGTGGATCTGAAATCCTGCCAACACTCTAATAAGACTTCAAAACTTCATGTATATAGGATTTGCTCAGAAACAGGGGTGGATTACTGGGGAAAATGGCTAAATTTGTTCCTGAATTATTAGTTCTGTTGTAGCACAGCTCCAAGTCTTTGCAGCTTGGTAAGAGGAGGTGAAGGATAATGGCTCTGATGTGTGCAGGGTCCACGCTGGGTCAGCTGAGATTTACAGCTGTTGAGAGAATCACAAGCAATTTATCTGATGGGTTCTGTCAGCATGCCTGGTAGTGTCCAGGTTTCATGTTCCACCCCAAATGCCACCATAGCCTAAGCCCTCTTATGTCCCCTAGCCCTGTGCAGTGTCTGTGCTGGCAGTGGTGGGGGGTTCTCTACAGTCATCTTTGTCCCTGTGTGCAAGGATGCTGGCTGGCACATCCTTTAATCTTGTCTGGAACACAAACTTATTTGTACAGGAAGAGGGGCAGATATGCTTGACTGAAGGACAGAAGGGAGGCTGCAGGAGGAGCAGAAAGGTACCTGGACCCACCAGCAGCAAGTGCATGGTGCACTCACCAACTGCCCTGCTGCTTTGAGACTTCAATTTCCATTGCCTGAGATGGACATATCCTGGGGAAGCCAAATGTCACTGGCTCTAGGGACAGCTTCAATGTCCTACTGACTGGGAAGGGTTGATATTTTCATAATACTGCAGTTCAGTACTGTGACAGCAAGGTCAAGAACATATTATTACAAGAAAAGATTGTCTACTCTACTTAGGTTTGACCCTTTCGTTTTAAAGTGCCTGATCATTCTCCCTTTTATATTCCCTGCTAAGGAATCATTTGACCTGAAAATGAAAAGGAAATGAGGCTAGTTAGAAGCACAGTGTTTTTGGAGAGTCATTGTCTACCTGTGCTATACTTGATATCATATTTCCATTAATTTCTGACAACTCAGTGGCATAGTGAGGAACTAATCTTGTTCTCTGTGTAAAAAAAAATGAAAAATCTCACTCTGTCTTCAGGAGTGAGACCTCTGTTACAAATATTTGCAGGGAAAGAAAGCAAATTAAGAAAATCTGTACTTTTTTACTTAGGTTCATTTGTGGTTGCAATGGTTGTTGCATGAATGCTCAGAGGAAGAAAATGAAGCAAAGCTGTATAGGGTATATAAATGGATGTCTAAATAATGCCATTATTGTATGGTGTGTGAGTGCAAGAGACTTGAAATGGAATTATATTCAGCTATGACAAGCCCATGTTATTCTACACCCATATTTTGCAAGACGTGGTGGAGGTGGAGTGATGCTGGCCTGATAATGAGGGCAGTGATTATTATTTGCCATTTAGAAACAGGTATAGACACTGAAAATACTTAAATACTGTGTCAGGGATATGATTAACTCTTATCAGTGAGTTTCTTCTGGCTCTCCTGAAAGGACACAGAAGAGGCTGGGTCACTCACGCAGGTCAGCATGCAGCACATGCCCACTGCACCTGAGCCAGTCACAGAGGTGTCCCCCACCTGCATAGCAATGACTCTGACCTGAGGAACCTCCCAGCACTGGGGAGAGTAACGGCATGGTGGCCACCAAAGCACTTTTGACATCTTTTGAGGGCTTCAGTCTGGGCTCACCCACTGTCAGCAATACTGGGACCATTTTCCAGCACTTCCCTGAGACTGGCTGACAAGGCACCTTAGGAATCCAGCATCCTATCCCTCCCTGCTCTTGCTACCAGCCAACTTAGGTACAAGACAACTTGTGTAGCAGTATAAACATGCATGTTGGCATTAAGACATGACTTTGAGGTAGTGTTGGTGTAGATAAGCCCTAAAACTTTGTTCTACCCAAGAAATAAACTGAGGGACTTAAGCCATAAAGTTCTATATGAACATCATTCTTATCTGGATGGATGTTTTTCACACTGGCCAGCCATGCAGCAATATCCAGTTTGCAATCCACAATTTCTAAGGTATTAATAGGGCCTGCATGGTCCTTGCAGTCTGGCTTTGCTTTTGCAAACAGTCTTAGTTCTGAGCATTTGATAGTTTGATATTCGATGCTATCATCCTTAACAAGCACAAAAGGGCTGGCCAAAAGTTCAGCGTAAAGCATCCAACTGCTTGCATGTCCACTGAGCATGTGTGTTGGTCCTTAGCCTCTGCTGCTGTGAACTCTCTTTAGCCGTGTGTTTTGGGAACAACAAGGTAAATTTCACTGCTTATTTCAAATCATAAAAGCACCAAAACATGACTTCTGCATGTGTTAATATTTTCTCTTCCAATTGACTTTATTTCTAGCCATAGCATCAAGAAAAAATGAGATTTGTTAAATAGGAAAATATTTAACACACTAAGTGTCAACAATCATTGCAACTCTGAAAGGCAGTTGCTTTCAAAGTACAAGTATTTGCTTGCTTTCAGTTACCTAATCAGATATGGGAATGCTGGTTCATAGCTACGGATCTCTCTGAAGAAAGTTCCCACTTGTGGTTAGAGAGCCAGAGATTCAGTTTTTCCATTCCTCCAAAAGATTTATTCAGCACGCAGGTTTTTTTCTTTCCAGCTGCCCACAAAACTTTAAAGCAGAACCATCATTATCACTAAGACCATCAGCAGGATTAGTTTACTTATGAATTGTGGCTTTGGTCCAAAAAGACCCTATGCTTCTCCCTCAAAGAAATTGAAGCAGCGTTCTTAGTGAAATAATACCATATACCAACCCACCCAAAACTGGCAACAATCAAGTTAGAGCCAAACAGATTTTGAGGTTGTGACTGAACTGAGCAAGTCTGTTACTATCAGCCTTACCACAAGACTGCTGCCAAGACACTGAGAATTCAAAACTAAGCATACACAGCAGTTTCACTGTAAGAAGAATAATATTGGCAAGTGTTCTATGAAGGCACCAGACCTTTTTTTCCCCCCCACTAAAACTCTTTGCAAAACTTAAAGGAACAACGTCCTCTGAAGATCTGCTGACAGCTCATAAAGGAAGCTGTATAGGCTTGTATATCTACAAATATTCCTACAGGTCTTATTTCCACTCTTCTCGGCATTGCTGGAATGAAATGTAAGGAAGAATCAGGCTGCTAATGGCATCCATGGCAGTGATACAATCTGAGTTTTGCAGCAACAGGCTTGGAGAGTATCCAAATTGCCTTTTTCCTGTACTCTTCCAGTTATAGGCTGGGGCAATCATAGGTTCAATACAGATTTGAGCATGTGCTAATGTGGTAAAAACACAGATTCACAGACTGCTGTAGCAATTCCATAGCTGTAAGAGGACAAAGGGGCAGAAGTCTGCAAACATTGTCGCCACAGGCAAGTCTGGGAGGACAAGGAGGGGCCAGATCTGTGCTTAGAGCATCCTCTGAATTGGGTGTGAAATGCCCCACCAAACGCAGGCAAAGCCTTGGACTGAAACTGAGGCAGTGGCTGTAGCTAGGGCAGGAAATTACAGATTTGCAGCTGAGTTTCGTCTTCCAGTTGTGCCTATAATACAGGACCCTACAAGAGGCACAATGTGATGGAGGAACTACCTGAGCATAAAAATCTTTTACGGTGTATCCATGTCTTCTAGGGATGAATCCCCCGATCCCGATTGTCAGAGTCCACCCAAAACTAAAGAGTGTGGAAAGTATTAAGCAATGCTTCATCAGGATGGAACTTCGGCAGTATCAGTGTTCACAATCAATTCAAATATTGGTATTAAATGCTATTTTGACACTTTAGATATATAATAAGCATGGTTAGCTGACATGCTGAATTTGAAAAACAAAAGCCACCCTCAGAGACAGCTGGAACTGAAAACCTTATAACATTTCAGTGATGCATATGAAAGCAAAACTAAACATAAAAACCCTGAACTTCCAGTTCTGACAAAAACAACTGATGACTGAAGTACACAGATGTCTGAAATTCTTCCAGTTATAGTAATCGGATTTTAAAGATACTTTTCTTTTCAGATATATGATATTTGTCTTGACAGAGTTTACTCAACAGTTTCATTGTTCCATGTGTTTCCCTTTGGTGCTTTGAAAAGAAAGCTAGTTTGTTCTTTTCATCTGTAGCCATTCCCTCAGTAGCTGTCATTTATTATGTAGAAAAAAGGATTGTGTTGTATTTCTGTATGCATTTGGCTTTGCATGTAGCTATATTTTTCTTTCAGTAAGTGTATCTTGGGGCTTGGGGAATTGTTTTGATGAAGGGACAGCTTTTTAAGCCAAAATATCTTTATCTCTCGAAGAGCCTCAGTTCCTGCAGGCTAGATTTAAAAAAAGCTTTATGAAACCAAACATCATCATCTTAATAAATGCTAGCTTTTAGACATCAGCCTTCTAGAGTATAATCTGTAACTCTAGGTGTATAGGAACCTCTGCAGGTGCCTCTTTAGCAGCACTAGGTGTTTCATAGTAAGAGTAACAACAGCCAATATCTTGACAATAGAGGGAGAAATGTTAGCATCAGCTATCTAATTCCTGCCTTTTAAGAGTGGCTTTTGAAAAGCTTCTCAAGAGCATCAATCCCTGTTTTTATCTCATAGACCAAGCCTGTCAACAAATGCTTCAGTTTTGACAGGTCTTTCCAACCTATAGAAATCGAATCTGTTCCTCCTGTCTTGCCTGAGGCAGCTTGAAATAAAGCTGAATCCCTGATGGCAGAACTTGGCCACTCTCAAGAATCAGAACTTTAGGGAGCAGGCAGGAACTCATTAGTGTGTTTCCTTCCCACCTGCACTTCATCCTGCAACCCCTTAATACCCATATAAGTGGTTTCAGGAAGGCTGCCCAGGGTTCAAGCAAGCTGCAAGGTTTTGTGTGTGCTCTTGCAGAGTGATGTAGCTGCAAAAGGAGGCATTCACGGCGTCTTCCATTTTCACCTGAACAAGATTATCACCGAGTAGTAGTTAGAATGTTTTTTGGGAGTAGAGAGGTGTTTGTCTTCCCCACATGACAGATTTGACAGTTATCTCAATTGTTGTCCTCAGATTTCCACTTCACACTTCCAGTAATAATATGGGGGAGGTAACCCCTCTCAGGAGCTCATCTTATCTTTCAAGGGCAAGGGTGGATCCTACCACATCCTCTTCAAGATCATTCTTAATCCTTCTTCATGTCTTAGAGAGATATATCTAACCTTTTTCTGTGTTTTCTATTTGCCTGCTTAGCACTATTCTGAAACACTTAAGTGCGTGCAAGATTTAAGCATGTAACTGTAGGCAATAAATTCTGCTGCGGAAGGCAAATGTTATCAGGTGCTACCATACCACTTGTCAAAAGCTTATTGAAATTAACACATTTGTGTTTTGTTTTGGTTTTACTTCTGTCCACTTATCTGCAAAAAATTCTTAGTTTCACATGAAAGCAAAACCCTACATGTCAGCTCACAGTTTAGGATTTCTTAATTAGAAGGTATAGATTAATTTTCCATTCCTTTAAACTGGCATTTCTAATCTTTGGAAGTCCCATGGGCCTGACTCCTTCCAGACTCATATGCCTTTCATAGACATCAGACAGGATGACACCCACCCCACAATTCCCCTGAGCTCTGTCTCAAAAAATTTTGATTTTTTTCCTCTATAAAATTAATTCTCCAACTTATGCAAAACTATCATGGGTTGTTAAAAACAATAATGTCTTTTCCAGTAAGGGTCCAAAATAATTTTGAAAAAGCATGACTCTTTTGAGCCTGGGCAGGGCTTTTTTTTTTGTTTTAATGGTAAATGTTAATATGGTGTGATACAATATAGGCCAAAAAAGGCTTTGTGCAGCTGCACTGCTACTTTGGAAATAAGTATTTTTCCATTAATACAAATGGTCAAAAAAGTTGGTTAATCATGCAACTGTCAAATCCAGAGAGTGCATTACAGAAACTCTTTTAGAAGATCCTGAGCTAACTATTCAGAGGGATGAAAAGATTTCACAAAATGGAAACTCTATAATTAGACATAGAGCAAGCACACTGTATTAAGAGAAGAGACACTGAGTAGTCCTGGGGTGTGGATTCCATTAAATTACCTTAAACGAGCAGCAGGCCTTGTATTAACTACCATTAGGATTTACAGAATACATGAATTTGCTGTGGAGCTCTTAGCCAATTATGACCTCTTTGAGCAAAGAGGAAGATTGTACATAAGAGGTTATCTGTAACTTCTGGATGGAAAAATAGTGATACCTATTTATAAACTGCAAAGGAATGCAGCATTTCCAATGCTAAAGTGAGGACAAAATTGCTCGCTGTGTAACTAGCACTGACCAAGACACTTTGGGTGTCTTGTCAGGTCTGAAGCTTCTAGGGGTAGACAAACAGGGCATAGAGAGTAGCCAGAGGAAGAAATAAAGTTTTCTTTAAGAAGCATGTTTCGGGGTCAGAGATTTATTTCTTTTGAGAGAAAGGACATACAAGTCCAGCCCTTGCCAATACGCAGAAGCACAGTCTAGGCAGGCCATGCAATATCTCTTGGTGGGGAGGGGTGGACACAAACTGGGGCCAGGGGATGCACTCAGCTATTTTGCAGATCTAGTCCTTAGCAGTCTGTATGTGGTCTTATCAACACATATATGAAAGAGTTTGTTTTATCTTTAGTGCTGTTACTCTTTAAGAGAGGAGTATCAATTGCCTGTCAAATTGTTTTTATGACCTTGTCACACAATGCAACAGACTCCTTTATTTATCTACTGTGAAGCATGGGATTATCTTCAAAATGAGCTGAAGCAATGATTACAAAATGGGCAATAAACAGATTAATATCAAAATCCTGTTGAGGACAACAACTCCAGTTACTCCTCCAAAATAGAACCTTTGTAGACCAAAGGGATCTAACACAACATTTGACTGTAAAAAAAAGAAAAAAATATTCTATTCAAACTAAGTGCTTTTTTACAGGTTTTGTTCACTTTCTTCTTTGACATCAGGTACTAAATATTACCAGAAGCTGGATTCTGGAGAAATGGAGAATTTTCTCCAATTCTAGTGAGCAAATCTCTTGACCTTATGTGGCTGACCACTTGATAATCAGAAATGATCTTTGTCTATCTTGCACAACAGGACAAAATTAAGCAGAAATTTGGTCTACTGTGTTTGGCCCAAATTCCTCATACCCACTCTGCTGTGTATTTTTGGGTTACTACCACCAATGTGGGAAGGAATACTTTTCTCTGATGTCTTTGACTGTCAGCAAAGTAATTCGAATCTCTGACTCAAAAGGGTAGCCAGATAAAAACCGTATTTGAAGAAAAAATAACTTAAGAAAGAGAGAGAGAGGGATGTCATTTCCAGTTCAGGTATTATGGAAACCCCATGGAAAGAATAATAAATCATTTTCCAGCTGTAGATATCCTCAGGGAAAACACTTGACAGTTTCCTTAAAATAAGAGATATTTTAATTATCTTCAGTAGTGTTGAACCAGCATTCAAGAAGGAGGAGAACATGTTTTTAGATTTTGATATTGACTTGTCCAATTAATTTACTAAGTCTGTGGCACTTGAACAGACCTGTGATGGATGTACAAATGACTGAGTGCCTCACTGCGTATTTGTAAAGAGGATGATTGATGTATCACATAATTTCTTTGAGCCATGGAGCTGATTTATATGCTCTGTGCTATACAGACATTCTCTTTGTCAGTTGGGATTGTAAAACCCCCCACAGGCAATTGTCTGCTATTCAGTCTTTCCCATTCACTGAAATTGCACATAATTTTAGCCTGTGCATTTGCAAACTATGCTTTGCCATTTCCATTTGAAAATGCCTTTGTGTTAAACATTTTTAACTTGTCTAAATAAATATTATCCATAATAACCCCATATCAATCCATTACAAACCCATGAAACTATGTACTGCATTTAGATTTAATCCCTGAAACAAAGCCTGTTCCCACCTCACTCGTGTTTTGCTTTCACAGCTGATACTCACAGCTGCAGAGAAATCTGAGCAACAGAGAAATCTACAATTGCTCTCATCTTGCTAAAGCTATAGGATCTCCAATAAAATTATGTTTAAGTCCCCAGTCTTCGTATATACACACGATCAAATTCCAAATGCTCAGAGACCTATTGGCAGGTAAATAAGCCTGTAGTTATGGGTGGAAGTAAGTATTCAAACATACTCAATTCCAAATTCCATCAAAACCTCATCAAGACACATTTATATCATTAGCTGAAAGAGCTTTAGTGTAGTCAGCTAGAACAACTATTTAGGAAATAGCTGTAAGCTCTGCTGGTGAAAAATGGGTTTTTCATTAGAGACTGTCAACTCACAGGATTAAGCTACAACTTTGATTTGTGACAGTCCAGAAAAGACAGACTTTCTACAAGCAGAAACTGCAGAATTCAGAGAAGTACAAAATACCTTCTTTGCTGTTCTAATTGCTTATCTTGAACCATTTTCTTCTCTGAAACTCTATTTAAACTTTAGACTGTGCTATAATACATTTCTGAAGCAGCATATCATGACTGGGTTTACTTGTAAATGAAAAATAGTCAAAGAGAAGCTGTGGAGTTTCAGTGGCTGGGGATTCTGAAGTTAAATTACATGCAGTATAGAACTATTTCCTTTAGTGGTTTTAATATTTTCTTAATTAGGATAATGTTGCAAGAATCCTTGTCAGTATAACATGGAGCACTGAAAAAGGGTTATCTACCAGATTCTCTCTCTGTATGTCCCTTTTATGAACACAAGGTGTAATTTCCCAGCTCAGTGATATAAGCCCCCATCTTCCAGTCTTAGGGGGCATAGCAAAACATACCCTGAAATTTGGAGTAACCCACTGTAAAGGCAGGAACATTCTATGCATGAATATGTCAAACTTCAGCCAGGTGTCATTAAGTTTGACTCTTCTGTTTTGGCAGACAATTCTATATCCCTGTAGCTTTTATATTTAAAGTCTGCTTAAAATGTTAAGTCTTTTATACCACTAATCTTTCATACAAGATTTTCTTGTTGTTTCTGTGCTTAAATGGGAATTTTTCAGTTTTTAAAAATTTTCTCTTTCCAGACTTATTTCTACTTTTTATATTGCCATGGAGCAGGTAAATAAAGCACCATAATTTTTCTGGAATTATATTAATAATTTTTTTTCTGCTATCTCCTTTTCCTGGAAGAAGAACAAGACCGGACATAAGAGAAATGAAAACTCATCGAGATCTTTGTAAGTCTTTCTTAAATCACTGCATGGGGCATGCCAGAAAGAAAACAAAGCTCACACCAATGTCAGCCTGAGCTGTAAGCTCATGGGACCACTGGCCTCTTTGTCTGTCATTTGCTCCTTGACAATGTCTTTCCAAAGGAACCTACTTACCAGGGTCTCTGCTAGCCACTTCAGAGTGGATTTCATTATATAGATGAAGAATAAAATTATATGATTTGCTCTGCAAGGTCTTTCAGAAGCAGGTATTGCTGGACTGTCCTCATCCACACTAGATATATCTTTTTCACATCCTTCCCCATGTCACTCCATGTGGGACAGAGTAGATTCAGTGGATGGAGGGCTGTACCCTTAAATGCACACATAGAGTGTCTGCTTTGCTGAGTGTGGGATTGACCTGAGCCAAGCTACTTTGTGGCATCCAGGGCTGCCTTCTAGAATCATCACACTTAACTCAAGACCCTACAGTGTGTGCTGAGTAGTTATAATTATTCCATCAAAGTGCATTACTGTGTTTCTGTCTCTATCAAGCTTAATCCGCCATCAGGTTTTTAATTTGCCTAGGTTTATTAAAGCCTCTCACTGTTCTCTCCAGATTTGATTTCACTGAACAATTCTGTAGTTCAGTTACCAAAACTTCCTTTTATTAATCTACTTTTCTTTTCCAAATGGTCTTTTATTGCAGCACTTTTCACATATATTGGTTCCAGGAGTATTTTTGTCCCATACTGGGCTTTCAGGATTTTAATTTCCTCTGTTGTGTACGTGCATATGTTAGTGTATTAACTAGCACTTACCAGGGTGTGAATCAGAGGGTGCCTCATTACCAAAGCAGATCATTAAATGTAGGAGGGTTATTTATCCAAAATGTGTGAGAAAACCATCTTTCCCTAAAAATCCCACTCGGATCTGTCACCAAACTCTTTCTTTATGGAGAGCTAGTCAGATTTTTTTTCATCTCCACATTTTCCTAGTCCATTAAAAGGCATTTATTTTTATGATGCCTCTTTATGCAATATATTTAATCTGAAACATATTCTTACCCCATTTCAAATACAAGTTCCTAGAAGCAGTAAGTTATTTGTAGGAGAGATTTGTAAGTAGAACTATCTCAAATAATTGCCCAGCCTTTGGCTTGAGTATATTTCTTTCAGCATTCCTCATCTCTGAGGCAAGACTTGAGATATAGTAAAGTGCTGAAATCTGACTGAAACCAAGAGCTCTTCTATACACAGGAGCCTTGAATTACTTTCAATAGCAAAATAAATTCCTGCTATGGATCTAATAACATGATCCAAAAGTGTCCGTGAGAGCAATTAACTTCCACTAATCTGAAAAGGACTTTTCCAAAGAGGTGGCAGCACTGAATTCCCTGCTGTCCTAATTAAGATTTTCCTGGTGCTCCTTCACAGAACACACCGGGCATGGACGGACTGCCGTGGGTAGAGGAAGAAGGGAGCTGCCTCAGGAGCCACCATCTCTTTTCCATCGCCTGCCCCACAGAAGTGATAAGAGAGGGTAAAGAGATCCAAAGGTGCCCGATGTGGGGACAGGCCCCTCCTGGGGCTGCTGGGGCCAGACACCCCGCTCAGCATGCCTGAGCATGCAGCCCCGGCTGCAGCGGACACGCTCCCGGCAATCTGCGGTCACGCTGCCTAAATGGAGTAAACACGTTAGCTCGCTCTCTCCCTCGTCTCACCCCTCAGCTAGGGGCTAAACAGGGGTTTTGTGTAGCTTGGGAAAGGAAAGACAGCTCTAGACATTCAAGGCTTTGGTCTGCTGGATAGAGATGTGCCTGTGGTGCTTCAGGACAAATGCCAGCTGATGGATCAGGCAGCAGGAGTTTTTTTAGACAAAGAGGAAAGAACAGAACAAGCCTTGAACTTAGCTCTTGGCACTGAGAAAAAAAAAAAAAAAAAAGGAAAGATATTTTGAGGTCACTAAAAAGGTCCTATCTTTTGCTTATTTACAGAAAGGTTTGAAACAAGGGCATAACAATACAGTGCAAGTGGAATACACAGGTCACACTGAGAACGAAAGAGTTTTATGTGTGTGTGTGTATGTGAGTATGACTTACTTCTTATAACCCAGCCTGGTAAACCTTCACCTGGGAGATTTAAACCAAGCCCAATTTTCACCATGTTTGCCTCTCCCTGTTTAGCAGACTGCAATGCAACGCTGAGAGGTGGGTTGCCTGCTCTTTCAAAACCAGCTTATTTACACAAGGTATTCATTACACATCATGGTAATTTATTTTGAAAGCAAATTTACCCTCTTCATCAAGCCACTGAGTTATGTGCAACCTGAACTATGCAGATAGACATGGAAAAGCGAGGTTTGGTTATTGTAAATCACTACCCTGGCAGTGGTCCAAGCCCTTAGGGCTTCAGCTGTTACACTGGTAGAGCAGATATAAGCTCCCATATAACTAATCCACATCAGTTACAAAAAACAATAATATACCTATGTAAGCCAGTCATGTGAAAATTAACATGATTTTCTGGCAATTCTTGATAATTATCTAGTCCACTGTATACAAAGCAGAAAAAAAGTCATAAAAATACAGAGATAATACACTGTCGAACAAATAACAGAGGAGATTTAGTAGAGGCTACATTAGTAATAATTTTTATAAATTCCAACTGACACATGCCTTAATAGAAAAGCCTGAGGAGGTGGAAATGAGGGCAAATAATAAGAAAAAACCCATTATTTAAAATTCTTTCATTTCAAAATAATCCTATTTATGCTAAGTCAATTTTTAAAGACTCCACTACATAATTACAATCACAGTAAACAAACAGTAATGATTTTTTCCCTTGTTCTGTGTTGGAAATAAAAATAGGAATACAGACACATGTCCCCTTGGGTGATGTGTTTTAATCAGGTTGGTTTTTATAAGGCCTTTTTCAAACTGATCAGAATAGCCTGAAGCCTGTCAGAAAAAGCTTGTTGCCTAGAATAAGCCTTTAATAATGTTTCACAGCTGATTTGTTTTTGAGTTAATTTGCCCTTGAGCAAAAGAGCAGGGTCAGTAGGACCCTTGTATGGGTTGGTGTTGAGCACATCAAAAAGGAACTATAATCATTATACCAGTACCTGGTTACAGTGTTGAAAAACAAAGAAGGAAGAGCAGTGGAGAAAAAGAAACAAGAATTATCCGGGAGAGACGACTGGCACAATCCAAGCTCCCTGCTGATTTAACAGAGATCACGTTCTCTTCTCCTTGAAATACAGAACTGTCTGTTCAAGTTCATTGGTTTAAAGTGAAGGGAGGTATTTCACACTTATGCAGCTTGTGCCATTTGTAACCCTCAAACAGAATCTCACCCAGAAACTCTCTTTAAACCTTGAAAAGGTCAGACACAGAACTCCTTCAGCCTTTATTATTAAAAGCTTCCTGCCTGGTTTTACTGTAGAGAAAGAGGCAGTGACCTTATATTTAATCACATCAAGGACTCTGTGCTTTAACTTACTTAAAAGACTCCTTATGCAGGATAGCTTTATCCAAGAAGTCTTTTGCCAGATAATGATGTTTTTAAAGCAGAGTGCAAAATATCCCTCTTGTTGCAGACTCCAGCTGCTCTCCACTGCCTGCACTAAGGAGACTTCGAGAGAGGTCTGGGGGAATCTGCATTCAGCCAAATCTATCCTATATGCATATGAAACCTCACGGAAATCTGTTGTGAGGCCCTACAGCTGTACAGGAGCACATGTGATTTACAGCAAGGCAAAGGATTGGCAGAATCCTGCGTCTTTGGTGCTTTCATTTTTTAATGCTTCAGCTTGAGCAAAATTAATCTTCTTAATGAAGTAAAATGGAGGAGTAATTTGCTCCTTCACTTATACATGTTCCACCACAGTGCCTTTGCTGGGTTTCAGAAGTGCACAGGACTTCCATTTTTACCTGCTGCTTGGATTTCCCTGTTTAAAAATGCAGCAGATGTAGCTTGGAAAAAAATGTTTCTGCTGTGAGCTGTATGCTAAGGTTCTGAAAAATGCCTTGTCACATTTGCTCTGCTTTGTACTTGGAAAGATTCTTATTTGTTTGCTTTTATGTTTCTACAGCTCGCTCCATTTTTTGCACACCATTTCCAGGCAAGGGATAATTCTGTCAGGGATGACGGGCTCTGAGCAAAACTTTCTGTTCTGCATTTGGCTTTTCTCCACAGGGATTACGTGGAGCTGAACAATGAAAGAAAGGTCTAAAGTCTGGCTCAGAAAAGCCCCTTCTCTATCAGCTCATCTCAACTCTTACAGTTTTGCCATTCTCACATCTGTGTGTTACTGCCCAGCACTAGATGAGGAATAGTATCATCTATAATGTACTGAATGATTTGAGGCAAAACAGGGTTTCCCTTCTGCTAGAAAACCCCCTGAATCATTCACCTCCTGCTTGGGAAAACTCTCTGAGACATATTCTGGTTTCTAAAAAGAAAGCAAGACATGGTTTGGGGGGTAGAGGGGATGAAGGGTGGTCTTCTACTTTTGGGACAGAAGGGAAAAAATTAGCAAGTCTGGGTACTTTTCATTATCTTGGAAAGATAATGTCACCTGTCCTCAGTTTCTGTAAAACAGGGAAATAATACTTATTGTTGCTGCTAATCTGTTCAAATACTGTGAGAGTACACCACGGCACTTTTGTTTTTCGTGGGTATCAACGTTGAAGGTAGAAAGCAGAGCCCAGATGTGCACAAAAGCCTTGGTCAGCAGAGTTTCAGGTTTTGGAACATCCCTTCTCTTCCAGGGGCACACATCCTCATAAATACAGGCCTGTTGTAAGTACAACCCTGTTATCAGGGTAAAACATGTAAATGAAGTTTGTGGGGAGGAAAGAGTGGCTTACTTTGCTGTTTCTCTGACTCTCCCAGGAGCAGGACTCGGCCTCTTGAGGAGCAATCCCTCGCTGGAAAGGGTGGTCACTCAGGCAGGTCTGGCAGAGCGGAGGCTCGAGCTCTGAATCCCCTGCAGGTAAATTCATCACAGTGGACCCCGGGTATTTGAGGCTGGCATGTGGATGCTTTTCAACATTGACCATTGGGCTCTTAATCCACCTCCGTACCTGCCAAAACAGAAAGAGATTATGGACTCTCTTTTCTTTACAGCAGCTGGGATGGCACTAAAGGGTTTCCAATGAGGGTAATAGCACAGATTGGGATAATAATCAGATACGGGGATCAGGATCAATTTTCTGTAGGAAAAAGTACCAGGCAAAGTCAGAGTGAACACACATCATCATAGTCAGACTCTTTCTAGTGAGAATATTTTGCTGCTTTGTGCAAGCCTCCCGTAAGTTTATCTACAAAATAAAGACTTTATAAATATATTCAAATACACAGTAGACTGCTAAAAAGAGAGAGACAACTACCCAAAGCAAGTACTTCCAGCCTAGGCAGCTCAATTTCCCCATGAGAAAAAGCAGACTGGTTTTGGAGGAATAGAATTGTAAGACTTGCTTTCTGCAGCCCTTTCTTTCAACAGCAATATCTCCTGTATCATCTCTGACTTCATAAACAATCTCAGCCTTTTCTGTGCTTTCCATCACTCCATTCAAGAGTCAGTTTCTCTTGTTGACCTGCCCCAAATTTTGACCCTGACTCCTCTAACCTGCCTTCCCCTGCCTTCTCCTCATCTCTGCAGCTTCCCAGCTAGGACCCAGTGTAGGAATGACACTGGGTACAAACATATTACACTGCACTGACAGGGCATGGTGTCAGCCTTGTGCACTTTGTTTGCTCTTCCTTTAACTTCTGTGACTGTCTCTTTTCTTCCATGTGAATCAAAAGCACTGGATTTTTTGAGAAGTTAAGTGAGGAGAGAGAGACCTTTCTGAGCTCTTTTCCCAAGTTATTTTGCACTGGGAAAGCAAAAAGACCACTATGTGAGCTGTGTTATATTTGCACTGAATCTGGTCAGAACTCTGTCATTTGAATGCAAAGGATGGATAGGGATGTCTCAGGACACACTGTCCCACCCTGGAGGGGGAAGGCTGAGACAGCCGGGGCTGACAGCCCAACTGTCCTCCTATTGACAGGATGCAATTTCTTTGCTCTGTGGTCTTGGTGTCCCTGATCTCAGCATCTCCATTCTTCATTAAAAGATGATATTTGCCATTAAAGGATGCTTTACATCAGGAAAACAAACATTTTATGTTACATTAGTCATGAGCAGGATGGCAAGTGTTTGATTAACAGTGGAAGTCTATATCACAGCAACTGGTAACCAGGATCACGTTCCATAAACAAACAGAATGAGACATCTCTAACCAGCCTTCTGCTGGTGACTCCTCTATGAACAAAGCGCCTGCAACTACCCTGCTGTGCTGACCTGCCGGAAATCTCAACATTAGGAAAATTTCTCTTTCCTCTCTATGGAAACCAAGCAAACATATTTCCTTCTGAGGACAAATGAGCCACTTCCCAGCGCATTCCCCATTTGCACTTTTTAGTGTCAGCTTGTGTGGATAATATTACCCTCTACTTCCATGCTCTGGAGCATCATCACAAAACTGTCCAGATAGCTTTAGCTTCAGGTTGGTGGGTTGAAGTTGTGGGGGAAGGGATCACTTTTTCCAGATTTCATTTCAACAAATTCATATTGAAACAGATCTTTTAACTCAGGCAGATATTTTGAAAATTATTTTTGGCTAGTATAATTGATTCTATGATTGTTAAGCACATCATTAAATATATTATTCTCTCCAAATAAGTATGTGGTTTTGTGTCTTGATCTAATTTCGGATTTTGGTGTGTTGAAAATAATAATTATATTCCTGTTGGGTTGCTTGATTTCCCAGTGTCGTTTTTTTACAGGAAGCATTCAGTATATTTAACGTGATTCTGAAAGAAAGTCTGTCGAATTTGTGCTTTTTAAGTAAGACCTGGTGATCAGTTAAATATTTTCTGACCTGGTTCTGCCTTTCTTCCTCAACATCCTGCAACTTCAGTCATATCACTATGAGTGCACATGACGTGCATGAATAAAGAGCCAAACTGACAGAAAGGCAGAAAAGGACCAAAGCTGCAAGGAGCTGCAGGTTCAGTTTTCCTTAAAAATACAGGAAAATAGGCCAGTGTTTTGCTTGAGACTTCTCAATTGCATATGGAATTCACATGTAAATGTGGATTTAAAGTTCCAGTAAGACCCTAGGTCGTTTGGTTTTATGATTTGAAATTCATGACATTTGCAGTGATACAGTTAAACAATAATTTCTATTGGAACTTCATCTGTTTTTTCACTGTCTTGTGTTTCCTTTTACATATCTCTAGCCTGCCTGTGTATGAAGAAGCATTCAAAATGTGATCTGGGTACTTCTGATCCACCAAAGTTTGTTGATATGGAATGATCTTGTAGCTGTACCTTTTAATGGCAATTAAATATACATTCTGCAGTATAACAATCATAAATTAAAAATTAACCACCGGTGCTTTCATGGTGAGGGAAAGTAACACAGAGTGCATTTCATGAAGCTTCACACACCAGAGTGTAGGTGGCATTTCTATCTCTAGCATCAGCAAGTGGTCCCTGAGTTCAGGTTGAATTCTAAAGTATTTTTCTTACTATTATTTTATTCTAAACTGACTCCTGATTTTAAGTCAGGTACACATCTTTTTTTATGGATTACTTTTTGCTGTTTAAAAATGTTGGACTAAACCAAAGTTTTCACATGACAGGTTCATATTATTTATACATTATAGCCTGTACTGAGAGCTGAAAAATAAGCATGATCATGAGCACTGATCTGGTCATGTTGTTGTTCTGTTTAATGAAGCAGAGTCTTGGGGAAACTAAGGCAAAAAAATTTCAGGAGCATCCAGCTTTGAGGTTGAATGGACCAGCAGGAATTTTCTTTTTTAATGGCTGGAAAAAGTTCAAGTAGGTTAGCACACCCACAGTTCAAATGCACTGTCAGAGGAGAGCTTTAAAACTAGTTTTTCTTTATTAGGTCGGACAAAGTCCAGGTTCATGTACATCGAGACACGTCTGCTCGGTCCAGGATGGCATGCTGACTCAGCAAGACACACGTAACATTTCAATAAACTTCACTGAGTCACTCTGAAAAGTAATATATAATCAACAAACGTGAATAGAAACCCAAGGCCAGCATAGCTGAGCCCAGGGAAGTTGTTTTTCTTTCCTCTGAAGCCTTTGCCCCTGAGTGAGGCGCCGAGCCGGGCGCTTGGTGCCTGCCCACACGCCCAGACCTGCCTGGCGGCCGCCCCAGAGGAGCCACACCAGGGCTGGGCTGCGGTGGCGGCCAAGGAGCAGTGCCAAAGCCTGGCACGTTGCGCTGCTTCTAGGGCTTGCCTACATGGATGTGCTACAGTCCGCTGGTCCAGTCACAAGTTAGGTAAATGCCCGTTCAGTCCTTGTGCGGACAGCTTGGTTCTGAATGATGGTGGGTTTAATCCATTCTGCAGCCATTTACTCCATTTATCTGATTTAAAATTTCAGGTTTTATTCTGAATTGAGAGATTCAGGAGGACCTTAACGACATTGAACTCCTCTCTAATTTCACTTCTTCAGCTAATTCAGACTAACGCCCCTCAGGATCCCTTTGCAGACAAGCCCTACATTTGCATTTTGAAATTTGTAGATAACACAAAACACACAGAAGAGTGTAGAAAATGCAATGATTCATCACTGAATTTCCACATATGTCCATGTCCAAAAGCATTGAAAATACTGACTTGAAAGTAGGAATTGGCAGCAACTTCATAGCTGCAAGGTCAAGATCAGACTTTGGAAGAAAACCAATTTCCCTGGCCATCGGTATGCAGGTCTTGGGCTTCTATTGATGCTTGTAGATTATATATTACTTCTCAGAGGGCCTCTGTTAAGTTTATTGAAATGTTATGTATATATATTAGTCACTGAATTGTAAGTCTACACTATAGCCTTTTGTCTAGCTTTAACCTTAATAGACTTCAAAGATTTTTTTGAGGTTTTAATGTTTACATTTACATTAGACAAGTGCCTTAGATCTATAGCTCTGTTTGACTTGGGCTATCTTAAATGTCACTAAAGGATTCAAAGTACAAAGGTTCATTTCTTTAGAATTCACTTCCACTAAAAGAACTCCCACACTGAATTGCACAAAAAAAAAAAAAAAAAAAAAAAAAAAAATTCTCGGAGTTTCTTCCCTGATTTGACAATTTAAGATTAACAAGTAGCAGATGATAGTTTGCTATTTAGGGCATTATATGATCATAGAATCATGGAATGGTTTGGGTTGGAAGGGACCTTAAAGATCATCTAGTTCCAATCTCCCTGCCGTGATCAGGGACACCTTCCACTAGACCAGGTTGCTCCCGGCCCCATCCAGCCTGGCCTTGAACACTTCCAGGGATAGGACATCCACAGCTACTCTGGGCAATCTATTCCAGTGCCTCACCACTGTCATACTGAAAAGTGTCTTGCTAATACCTAATTTAATCCTCTTTTCATTTCGAAATCACTCCTTCTCCTGTCACTGCATGCCTTTGTAAAAATCTCTCCTTAGACTTACTGTAGGGCCCCTTCAGGTAGTTGAAGATGCTATAAGGTCTCCTCAGAGCTCAAATACCAACATACAACGTGCATAATTCTTTGTGGCACTGTAAGGAGTATTTTGTTATTCAAATGCATATTTTTTTATCCTTATCATGATATCCATCTACCAGTAAATAAACTAGAGCCTGCTCCTAAATGCAGGAAGCAATAATCTTCTGAACTTCCTCTGAAAACTTCTGTACTTTCATTTCCAAGGCAAGGCCCCTTAATCTCACCCAGCAATTTCATCCACCATTATAGAGAATAAGCAGCAGACTCTCTAAATGTGTCTGAGATAATCCAACTGGAATTGAGCAGAACCAAAAGAGATCCCATCATGACTGTAGGTTCCTTGCACCCTCTTCTCATCAACAAATCCTATCTGATAGGAATTTCTTCTACTACATGCCTGTTGAGGAGCACCCAGCAGTTTCTGGTTAAGCTACAACTGCATTCTTGAGAATCGCTGTTCTCACACTAATTCTGTGAAGGGACAGCCTTGTAGGCCCATGCAGATGGACCATGGTGTGCAAAGCAAGAAAAAGAAAGTTTACCTAAATTATCTGTGAAACCTAATTAGCTTTAGTATAACTACTCATCTGAATAATTTCTTAAAATAAAAAGTTTTGAGGTTGTGAAACCAAATAATTCCAACTTTTCCAAAATCAAAAATTTCACATTTTCAAGCCAAATGACACTTTTACTTTCTTTTTATTATTGTTTATTATTGAGATAGAATAAATTCTTTGGAACAAATACAGTCAACTTCACACAGACTTTACTATCTGGGAATAAATGACTTCTCCATCCTGTCACATTTTAGAATTTTTTTCTGTTGGTGGTTTTGTTGGACCACCAAAGGAGCTCTGGAACTAGCCAAAGTTGTTTGGTATTTCTGGCATTTCTTGCAATGAAAACAGAAAAAATTGATGAAAATTTTCCCTGTTCTTTCAAGAAAAGTGAGTTCAAAGGAGTGCTGTGCACTCTTCTAAGTGTAACCATGTTTCACTAAACCCAAACTAAATGGAAATGTGATTGTTGTTAGAGAACAGCTCTAAATAACCTCTTCCCAAGCATGGCCTGTAGCATTGCTGAAAGGTGCACAAGTATTTTTTTAAAGGCTCTTTATTTTCTGAGTCTTGTTTGCTCAAGTTTCTTTGTTTGCTTTATTTTCTAAAAACATGATATCCAACAGCGATAATCTCAGACTTGAAAATTGCCAGATGTGACTAAATGAGATTCGCCAAGTTCCAGGGTTTTTTTCACTCCTGGTTTTTTTCCTGTTATGTAATAACAAACAGATACAGCTTTTAATTTCATATGGCTCAGTTGTCAATGGCATCAGTCGACTCAGCACATTTTACACTTTAATCGGTTATCCATAAATCAGTCCCCATCACTGTAATCATGAGCAATATTTTCCATGAGAGAAACACCACATCGGGGCCGCTACCGATGCAGATGTGGCTCTTGCTCAGAGGAAAAAAGATGCCAGTGGCACCAGTGACCATCCTGGAGCATCCTCCCTATCTCTGCAGAATCTGAAAAACCTGGTGCTTCTCAGGACATGAAAAGCTTCTTTTCTGGCTTCACAGCTGAACACTTGACTTTCAAAAGTGGTGAACACACAAGAAAGGACAAGGCAGGTTATGCAGGGACATAATGTCTTGCAATGGGAGTCTTCACTTCACTAAGCCCCAGTGTCTGATATAGACCATAGATTTTAGTAGGATTTGGCAATAGGATGGGGAGATACATATCCTGGGGTAATATTAGTGTGAAAAGAAAAAGGCATAAATTTGTAGAAAAATTTGATAGGCCATTAGATGTTTAAAATTGCAGACATTTGCTGAGGACTGAGAATAAACTGAATGATGGAATGGTTTGAGGGAAACTGTGGAAAAAACTGCTTGGAGGTTCAGTATTATCAGACAGTTCTCAATGAAACATCACACCCATCAACACAATAGTATCAAATGTAATCTGACAGCCTGTGTAACCATGTGCTCTGTATAGCAGCATTTTCTCCCTCTGAAACTTTGGATGGGCTTTTTTTCATAATTTTTATGGGAAATTGGAATAAACCACTCTGTGCCCTGGAAGTTTTCTGTACTTAAATATTCATTCTTCATGAAAGTTTGTTTGCATCAGTTATGGGTTATTTTGGCTCTTAGTCAGCTCCTTTACTCTGCATGTTGGATTTCAAAGTCTCTGGATGTTCTTTTCCCTACCGGCCAATACCAAACGCCTCGACTGTGATGTAGGTCAGTGTATGTGCCTGTGTTTTAGCTCTGCTTCCCTGTGATATCAAATGTACATTTCTCCTTCTCCGATTGCTGTTCATCCGATCCCTTCTTTCCTTTTCCTGACGTTATCTAATTGCACCCTGGACAAGGATTTGAATTTTCATCCATTATGTAAACCCGGAGTGGACACAGCGCTCTTGGAATCATCTCCCCTGCAGTCTTGAGGGCGACTGTCAGGAAACCTATTTAAATTACAATTAGGGAGATTAGGGAATGAAAAGCTTCATTGTTCAAACTGTATACAGTCATCTACTTAAGTGGAAAGTGGTAAACGAGAGTCAGGCTGATTAATGCCCCGACTGAGATATAGCGCTACTCTGTAGCTGGCTCTGACATTTAATTTGTCATGTCCCATGGGAAATGCGGCACAGCAAAAGAATCAGTTTGTCAAATCACCTCGAGCTATTTTTTCCCCTGCAGATCCCTGAGACGCATCACTTTGTTGATTAATAATCGCATTTTATTTTAAAAGGGAAAGTGAAGGGCAACTCGCTGCATAGTCATCATTTGCTGCTTTCCCTGCAAAGCCGAGAAGCTGCTCGCTAAAAAGCGGACCGAGGCCAAATAGCGGAGCACATTGTTTCTGTCCGAGCCTGGATGTACGTGGCCTGGATTCATGGAGAGTTCAGTCCCCTGCCTGTGCCAGGAGAAAGGTTACCTTTCTGTGTGTTTGGGGGCAAGACCTGGGAAAGGACGAATTAACCACAGCTCGAGAAGTGCAGAGAATTGTGATGTTCTGCACAGGAGCCCAAACACACTGTGATATTGCAGGGGAATATTACAGCATCTGGCAGAAATCAGATCTGTCTAAGGGAAGGCACAGCAAATTTTTCAGTACTTGTTGTCATCACTCGCAATGTTAACACATCAAGTAAACAAGGCAGATTTTTATGATCTTAAGTGTGAATGACATGTCTCTAGGCCACAGAAGAAAGTCAGCAAAGGCAAGATTCTTTAAAAAAATATGTCAACATGTGACTGCATTCAGGCACTAATCCCAAAAGCTGATGGGTACCAAAATGACTCAAGGAATTTGGAATCCTCTAAATATGGGTTTAAATATTTCTGCTGTACAAATTGTAAATCATTTAAGTCAAGGAATGAAGAGCTGCAGAAAATTTAGGCACACTAGTATTGCAAATAAGTAGTGTTAATGAGCACACAGAAAACTTCCTGGCTGACTTTCCTGTTCCAGTAAATGGGAAAACTCTTGCCAGCTCCAGTAGTGCAGGAGAAAGTCTGTAAAAGCCACATCTCACATTGATAGCTAGATTAACTTTTGTTGTGCCCTCACACTGATTATTTGTAATGGGGCACCAAAAAAATCTAAACAACTGAATCGGCAGCACTCAGGATTTTCCTCTCTTGCTTCCTCCCATGTTATCCTTGATAACAATTGTTAGTGTCATGGGATTCTTTTCTCTGCGAATAAATAAATAACTGATGTGTTGGAATCAGGTAAGAGCTCTTCGATCAATTGCAAGCACTGATGACACTTGTTACTACATGAGATGAGACAATAGATGCATTGTCCATTCTGGTGTATAAACACCCTCTGCGTATTATGTCAAAGAGGAAAACAAAACAAAATGGGGTTTATTGTGTATGTGCAAGTGTAATCTTTCCAGGCTATCAAGTTAAAAGTGCTTTTCATCTAGATCAAATAAAACAACACGAACAATACAGCTCAAAATCCTATCCAAACAGTCCGAGGCTGCTTGCTGGTACCTTCTCTTCTCTATTCTGTGTTTTGTGTGCGCAAAGCCAATTGTCAGTAAACCTAGGCAATGTTTATTTGAGCTCCTGCTCTGATAAACACCACATCCCACACCTATTAGTCAAAGCCTCAAATCAGTCCACAGGGTACTGTGAGCGTCTGATCCAGGCACAGGAGCCAGGGAATACATGTTTGGATGTGAATGGGCAGCAAAGGTTGGTGAATGAAAAAATTACAGGCAAAACAAAGATACCTCAGTGTTCTTTTTTTCGGTCTCAGTTTCCTGATGCAATGGTTATTTTGCATCCTTCAGTAATGTGGGCTGAAATAACCCAGCATTATAAAGTGTAACTGCAGTGCAAGAATAATGGCTGTGGTGTCAGAGCACTATGGATTGCTGGTTACAGCACCAAGTCCCATTCAGCAGGCATCCTTAGTTTCATACTGTCAGAGCAGGGTAGCATACTTTGTGTGGCCTGAAGTTAATAACTTTCCTATCTCAAATTTGAGCCTAACACTGCACTTCACTAATCTCCTTTTGATTTAGCAGAAGGTGACCCTTCTAATTTGTTATATAACTTTGCACAGCATCCTAATTTTCTGTCAATCTTCAAAGCAACCAGGACCACTAGATGAGCTGATTTAGGATGCCTGGTCCTTCTGGCCCTGCAAGAGAGACATGCCACAACATCCACAGAGCTGTGAGACAGACCATATAACTTAGAAAGCTGCACTATTCCCAGAGGGTCTCCTGGTGAAAGATGACAGTCATTTTTCACAGATCAGCTGTTTTGCCAGGCAAGGCTGGGCTGGGCTGGCAGCAAGCACTTCAGCAGCCATGTGCAGGCCCATGTGCAGTGTGGCATGGCAGTGCCATGGGGGAGGCTGCCACAGCCTTGGTCAGAAGCCCCACTTGAACACTCTGGGGTCGTCCTGTCATCTCTCAGACTACCCAGACAAGGCAAATGCCTTTGCTTTTCTGTTCCAAGTCAAAGGAGACATCGAATAATAGAATTATAGAACAGGTGTGAGTTGGAAAGAACCTTAAAGATCCTCTAGTTCTCAGCCCTCTGCCATGGGCAGGGACACTTTCCACTTGACCAGGTTGCTCAAAGTCCCATGCAATTTGTTTGCTCAAAGGCATACCTTTCAGGAAAATATCCACCATTTCTTTTCCTAGCTTTTTCTTCCAGTAAATTTTATTTTGTTAAGAATAGTGTTTGAGAAGAAACAGAAAATCCACACCACTCAAATTAGCCATTTTTAATGGCATCCCAGGTGAGACGAAGTTTGCAAGACACCAATAAATTTCCATCAGGATCTAAAAGATTCTTTTATTCTGAAACATACAAGAACTTGTGACTTAAAACACCATCATCAGCAGGGATTTAAGCTAGGAGGAGGATTTACAGGTCAAATGTTTTGACAAATTGATTAGTTGCCAAATGTGGCCAATTCTTTTAAGATCATTCACTGATTTTCAGCACTGATTTTTTCCCCACTAGGATGGTAAAAATGAACTTATGGAAAGCAGACCACTTGATATATACTCTGTCACTGTAGGAGAACATATGGTCCTGAATAATTTGAAAAAAACCCATACATCTTCGTCTAGCAATTGCACAGACTGAAAGTAAACCTGCTTGATACAAGAGACTCTTGATGTTAAAATCTGTTGGTTAATGATTCAAAATTTTCTGTGCATTATATTCTTTAGAGATATGAAATGAAATCTTAGCTCAGGCTATCTGAAAGGTGCACCAAATGTTTATAGCATTTCCTGTTCCAGAAGCTGCAAGCAACATTTATTTGTAGTCCCATGAGGAGAAAACTATTATTTTCTAGTTACATTTCAATCTACTCTGAAATCTGTTTGAATGTTACCAAGCTTCCCCTCACTCTATGGTGACTAGATGCCTCCTCCATTTCAGAAATAGGTCCTCCTTGGAGAGGGGGAAGTGACTCAATGCTTCAGAAACAAAACAGCAAACACAAGATGAACTAACAAATGTGAAACTCCATCCCATTGCAATTTCATCACCTATAAAACTGCAGCTGTTTCAATTTGTGAAACTAAGCAATTTCTACTGCACCTGTCAAACCTGCCTGGCATTTCAATAAATTGTTCCATGTGTTGCTTTTGCTCATGCTTTAAAACAGCTTGGGAAATATGGTTTTTAAAAGGGCTAAGTACAGACAAAAAGTACAGTTGATCAGAGTAAAGCCACATTTTCAAACTGCCAGTCAAAACCAGTCATTCATATGTATTAAAGAAATAAACATTCTTAAGGGGAAAACGTAGTAACAGATGCAAACCAGACACACTCCAGAAGTATGAAACAAGGGAGGCTTTCTTTCTGCCGTTTACATTATTTCCTTTCTTAGCTTAGTATTTTTCCAGGGGCATACTCACACACACAAGAAACATATTATCCAGTACTTTTATTCCTTGTGGTCTTCACTTTATTTACAAGATGAGGGCAATAAAGATTTTTGTTTTAGAAATTAGCTAAAGTGTAAATCACCAATGCTGATTTATCAGCTTGTGGGTTGGAGTCTCCCACATGTGTAGGTTGCTGGTTTTGGGAAGACGATGACTGAGGCAGCTTGCTTTGAGTCTCTTATCCCATATGCTTGGTTATGTGTGGATTTTCTTTTGCTTAACTCTTGCAAATAAAAAATAAATATTCTGAAGTAATTTTGGGCAAAAGCTACTGAAAACTAACACATTTTTCCTCTGAGAATGCCAACATTTTTTGAGAGTTCAATGCTAAACAGGTTAAACAATAATTATGACATCAGATAAAATGTTAAAAACATCCTGCAGGTAGTATGATTTGCATAGCTTCAATTTGGTATGCAAATCATTTTACAGGACTCCTAGTCACCGATATAAATTACTGTGACAGAGAATAAGTGAAATGGAGAAAGAGGCACCACTTTTCTTAAAGCAAACAGAAATTGAAGAAGGCAAGTAGAAGAAGAAAATACCTGAGACAGATAGGTTTTAAAATGGACTGAATATTTTCCTATTAATACGATCATGAAATAAAGGAAATCAGATGATGGCCTAGCATTGTGGACTTGACCAGTAACTTCTTCACCAAAGACAACATTTGGAAAAGCAGCAAGTGCACCAGTCTCAGCTCCTTTCCATCCCTGTGAATCATTTCTCTCATTGGCAGAGCACCTGGGCGTGTTGCACATCTGCTTTTGATTCACCTGCTAGGGCAAGTGAACTAAATTTTAGGTGGCATACCTACACTGGAGAAACCCAGTATGGCTGTCTGGATCCCATATAAATACACAGATCTGCAAAGATATTTAGGTGCAGAAGCTGCTGGGGTTTTCTAAGGCTCACACAAGTTACTCCAAGAGCTTCATAAAGCACCCTGCTAGGCTGAAGTCTCTAGCAGCTTGCAATGGAGAAGCAGCAATCTCTCCCTTAATCTCTGTATGGGCCTAATCAGTATGCAGGCTACTGGATGGGAAAGGTCCAGGTTGGTTAGCCCTTGGAGAGAAAAAAGGGAAAACTATGATGAACAGAAGAAATTTGGTGAAAAGAAGATGATTTATTTATAAATTTAACTTCTGGAGGACTGCCAGTGTGTTTGGAGCTGCACAGAAAGAGAACCTCATCAGGCTTGTCTCATATCTAATTACAGCTCTTTCATTCTTAGTATACATGGAATAATTGGGGAATGGAATGAACAATCTCAGAGTAGCTCTAACCTTTTTTCCCTTCAACATTTCTTAATTAATCTTAAATAGAGAAGGAAATAATTTCTTTAGTCAAAGCAAGATATCCCAGAGCAGTCATCTTTGCTCTCTTACCACCGTAGGAAAAAAAAATTTAAAAAAGCAGCATAAAAGAAGTGACATAAAAAATAAAGGAACTTTTGAATCTGAAATGAGACCTGTTCCTCTCACTGGGAGCTGGTGGAAAGTGCACACATGGGCATCACAGGCTTAGGAAAGAATAGGCACTAATGAATGCGCCTTTCTGACAGGGTGAATCAAATCTCATCATCTCCTTATCAAAAATATACATCTTCCATCTCCACCACATGCACCATCATAACTCCTGATATTATGCACTGTGGAGACATTGTCAAACTGAAATGCAGGAGCTGAAAGAGAAGTGTCAGGGCTAAGATAATGAAGAAAGACTCTAAAACCCCTCCTGATGACTGTGTTGTTTCTTCCCTCTCCACCTCTCTAAAGGCCTTGGTGGTATTAAAGATACCTCCAGATGAAGGCTGCATCTTTAGGATGCCCATCTACAGAGCTGTTAAGCATGAAGCAGCATTTATGTTCATCTTTTTTTTGAGAGTTCAAGACCATCCCTCACTAGTAATCCTAAAAAAACAAAGACTTGTTTATTAATTAACTTTGTCTACTAGTTTCTGAGGTGAACAAGAAATCAGTCTGACGTCAGTGATATTGCTGTATAAAGGGACAGGGTATCCACAGGGCAGAAGAGCTGATGACATGGAGCCAGGATGCAAACTGAACACAAAACTTGGAGGCACAGCAGCTGTGGTTTTAATCACACCTCCAGTCTGTTGGCATAAGACGAAAAGGTCACACTACTGAGCTAAAGGTTGCTTTGGTTTGTATTTCACAGGCTGTCCTCCTCCAACATTACCTTCCATTATCTTCTCTTCACATGAGTTTTCTTATGGCTGTTCTTTGTATCACAGCCTAACAGTCAGAAAGGTTTTACACAGAGGATTCCCACAGTGACTTTGTTCCCATAGCAGAGAGGTTTTGTCCAACACTCCAACCAGAAAAGTTGATGTTACAATGAATATCCTTGCAAGGAGATCTCCTTTAAGTTGACCCTTAAGGAATGTGGGATCCAAAGTTTTGCATGAATTAGAGTCTGCCAATCAATGTCAATGTGCTTCAAAATGTCATTAATTTTAAAGCAAGAAATAAATTATCATTATTCAAATTCCTACCTACCTACCTACCTAGTTTAGGCTGTTAAAGCTTAACAGTCTTTCATTAGAAAAATGCAGGGATCTTCTCAGAAAACAAAAGGTACGAAAGAACTGTATATTTTTTTGACTAATCTTAATTAATTGGTATGGAAAGAATTTCAAGCCATTTTATGGACCAAATTTGGGCAAAATTTTTTGCAATACATCTAAAGTTCTATTGTTGACCTTCAGTTCAAGCATTTGGCTTAATACCTTTTTACTTATTTCTGCTGCACACTTGAAAACTTTTAACATCCCCAGTAAAAAACATAACTAGGAACAGACTGAAGCAAGACAAATATCTAATAAAAGAGAGCATAAAATAAAATAAAATAAAATAAAATAAAATAAAATAAAATAAAATATATCTTTCCCATCTGTAAGTATGAAAGCCCCCAGGTCTTCCCCAATCAGTCATATAAAAATAATTTTGAATATTGAGTGTTTTGAGAAAAGTGCTAATGTGTACTGCCTGACTGACAGGGATTTTTACCACATGTAGTCTTCTGAATCTTTTCAGAAGACAACTGAATGCCCATAGCATGGTTTACACAGTGTACAAATATATGTGGCCCTGAAAAGTACAAGCAGACAGTCTGTTGACATCTGAGAAAGCAGCCCCTTGACTACTGAGCTGCAGCATCAGACTGTACACATAGCTCCTCCTCCACTGGAGCTGGGACATTAAATGGTTTGCTGCAGCTGGTGGTGCACACCAAACCAGAGCCTGTCCACACCTACAGCAAAAAGAGGCTGCCCCCACCCTGTGCACAGCTCACCATCTGTGCTCCTGATGTTATGCAGAAACTTGGTTATTGGGTTTTGCTTGTGAGAGACACAAAAGCAGTGAAATAAGCACTGGGTTAGGAGCACAGCAGGCTCCAGTCTCAGGCTGTCACCTCTTCAGCCATTTCCTGATGTGCCACAGCATGGGAACAGGCTTGGTCATGCTGGAAGACACTTATAATACAAACATGCCCCTTGGCACTCTTGACTTTGCATGGCAGGCAGAATCTCAATTTGTCATGCTTTTGCCCTTTGCAATTTTTTAATGAGCTGAGTAGACTGGAAATAATAGCTTTTCAACCTAACACAGTATCTAGCATTTTCTGATGCCACTGCCATGTCAGCAAGACTGCATTAAACACTTCTGACCACTTGAAAAAAATTATTTTGGTGCTGCTGTTGTTAAGCTGCTTAAAATGCCTGCATAAATTCCAGCCACACAAACCCTAGCAGATGTTTGCTGCTGCTCTTTCAAGAAAAGGAATTCTTATTTTAGTGGTAGAAACTTAGAGTAAGGGTCAGGGAAGAAAGAACAAATTTTGTCGTGTATATGAATTTGTCTCACTGACTGAGTTACCTGTTTTTCTCTTTATGCACTTATCTGTGAAATGGGTATCATTATTCTACCTTGTAAGGATATTTTGAGTCTTGGTTAATTGCTTGTGAGCTGATCTGGAAATCTCTCAGTGCAGAGTCTTCAATAAATTTATTTATAATAAGATTTATTGCTTTTGGAGCTATTGTTTTTTTACTCCCTATATTTAATTGCCTTGCTATAAAAGTGACTGTTGTAAATAACAACCATTAGCAATTATTTTGTGATAACATGCCATTTAGAAAAAAACCCGTTCTCTGTTATTGATTGGATTTTGCAACACTGTTCCGTGGGTTTAGCTCTTTCTTGGTTTTCCACTACTTTAACATCACCATCTACATGTTTTTCTGCAGAGATGGTTCCTGTCCTCCTGTTTTACATCAGCCAATATAAGCCAGATATAAGCTTTCCCGTTGCTTTCAATTCTCTGATTCCTTTCTCTATGGACACAACCCTTGACCTCCCCTGAGCTTGTAACCCTCATCAAAGCCATGTCTTTAATTAGCAGATAGGGTAACATATACACAGACTTGCTCCAAACTCTTAGTCCTTCCCAGCCCCTGCAGATCATATTTATCAATCTCCCCATTTGGCAGAGGAATCACATTGATTTTTCAGCAGACGCAGCTGTCTGCTTTATTAGTATCTGTTTGCATCACCAGTTACCACACAGCTAAAGGTGTCTAAAACCCTGTGCCGCTCTTCTTGCTGACATTTTCTTGCATCACAATGTTTTTCAGACAATTTGGATGTTTAGACTAAGGGTAAATGATACTGAGGCTGCTGAGCTGAGTTATGATAGCAGTGACAACATCATGTCTGGGGTAGAATTGCTCTAAGAATTTGATTCCAGACTCTGTGGCATTTAAAACACTGTTAATACGCACTTGGCAGAAGACTGGGAGATCTCACAGCTGGCCCTTCCCCAAACAGAAGCCATGCTCAGTTCTGAAGGCATGTAATGAGGGCAGACCAAAGCACTCTTCAGGCTCAAGCAATATCTAATCTGATCTTGAAAGGAATGAGCCAGAGCAGGCTCTCAAAGGAACCTCCCCCCATTGCTATTTGATTTTAGTGATGGTGGAAAATAAGGATCTGAAAGTGGTAAAAGAGCTGAAAGTGTACCTGGAAAAATCTAGTCAGAATCTGAAATTGACAAAAAATAAAGAAGTCAATTTTTCAGAAAGGGTGAGGTGAGATAAAAAGTAAATCTTTAGATGAATTCTGTGCTCTGAGTTTTCCAGGGGGACACTGATGTACAGTGTAGAAGAAAAAAACTTATGGGTCTATGTGAACAGAAACAAAACTTACCACATGTGAAGGGAGAGCAAATTTTAAAGAGTTCAGTAGAATATGAGATACCATGCAACATGCACTTATCAGTATGCCAAACTTGCCTGATGTCTTCCTTTGATGAGGCAAATGTGGATAATCTAATTCATATGATCTTTGGTAACACAGTAACACAGTGATAACACAGGGGAAATAAAGTGGAGAATAGGAATAGCCTCACAACTATAATCATAAGATAAAGGAACAAGCTAAAAGTGTATTGTCAAGAGGAACGTTACTACTGGAGATGGGTTTGATAAAGAACCTAGGCTTGTGCTCCGAAAATTTGCCAGTGACACATAGGTCTGCTTAGTAAAGGAGGAGTGGACAGAGAGTGGGAGGAGAAGAGTGGGATGGAGGTTAGAAATGTGTAGCAGACTCCATGAGAAATAACTTTAAAAGAGGACTATATGGCTGTTTTGGCAAACCCAAATCCTGGGTTTTTTGCTTCCTGGACAGCAAATATGACAGCTGCCTCTGTCTGCTAGGGTTACTGAGCCATGGAAAGTCTACCCTGGAAGTGTCTAAAGGAAGTTGTCTTGTTTAACCTAGACAAATACAACTGAAAAGAGAAATGACTGATCTTTATAAATACATCTGTGGTTGTATATATGAGGGAAGGGCAAGAGCTATATAAGTTACTGCTTTGTGTTAGTAAAAGAGCAAATGGGCATAAAACTAGGCTGAAAATGAGAGGAGGATTTCTAAATTTTCAGGCAGAGTGATTTTTCCAAAACTGGAAGAGAACTGGGCAACTTCAAGCATTAGCTTGACAAATTTGTGGTAGGAATTATGAGATGTGTTTAGGAAAGAAGATCAAGCTTAAGCTTAAAGAGTATGGATGTGCTTTCTAGTATTACATTTTTTTATGAAAGAGAAAGGATGAGCTTAGAGGAGGGAGAAAGGAATAAGAAATAAGAAGACTTTCCTCTCTCTTGATCTTTCTTTCTTTCTTTCTTTCTTTCTTTCTTTCTTTCTTTCTTTCTTTCTTTCTTTCTTTCTTTCTTTCTTTCTTTCCTTTCTTTCTTTCTTTCTTTCTTTCTTTCTTTCTTTCTTTCTTTCTTTCTTTCTTTCTTTCTTTCTTTCTTTCTTTCTTTCCTTTTCTCTCATTCTGCTGCCATTCCTCTATTCTTCCCTATTTCTTTTTCCTTTTATTCAGTTTATTCCAAGCTATTATACTTCAGTTTTAACAACACTTCCATATTTTAATTTTGAACAAGGGACTCACAGATACTTTCTTGTCTAGATGTTGCCAGTTCTGTCTCATAAATCTTCTCCCCTATGCTAGCTCAAAACCCAAAATATTAGCAGTGATCCCAACCCAAAGCTCATCTTGGTTTAATGGGAAGACAGAACAAAACAAAGTTTTCTCATGGAAAACCAGTACTGGGGCCTTTCACTGTTTCTCATCCCTTCTCATATTTCATTCCATGTGTTTACTTAATAGGCTTTTTCAGGAAACAGTTGATAGACAGAAGATAAGAAAATTATTGGTCAGCTCAATGAGCATCTGTAGCAGGTTTGAAGCCTGATAGAGATATAAGACCACCTTAATCTCAGTTACCTTAAAGGCCCGTGGCAGTTGTGGTCTGCAGTACTCAGGTTATAGACTGATGAAGGTGTTTGGGGCTGTGCTGGGCAAGGCTGAGTGCTTACAGCTTTCGTCAATGCTAAGAGCCACGGATGCTCAGCACCTCTCTACACAGAACCAGTGAGATGGGAAAAATGTCTCTGCTGCAGCAAGTCTCTGCCTCACAGTCAGCCAGGATCCTTGTCTCTGGAAATCAGCTTTAAAATTTATGTACTTTTGTGACAGTGGTCCAAGCAGCTAAGAAAAGCAGCAGTATAATCATTCATCCCATATAAAACTGAGATTTTCCAAAGGTACAGTCAGCTTTGTCTCTCATTTTCTTCTATGTAAGTTCCCAATTACCCTAAATAAATGATAGCTCCAGTCCTGAAATTTCTAGACTTGTAAAAGTGGCAGAGCAGTCCCCACACAGCACAATGTACCAGAGGGACCATGATCTGTAGGAAGTCAGCTGGAAGTACTGCATTCAAGGGCTTTCTGTATCAGTAAATTACTGTAGTCCTAAAAATGGTATTCAGGTAATTCTGCTGTCCCCTCAGCCGTGTATTGCCTTGAGCTTTAATACAGCCCGAGCTGTCATCTTCATGCATGACGATGTTTATGAGTTAGTCTCTTCAGCTGGTTTATGGAGAAAGCTGCTGGTATGTAGTGCCATAAAATATCAACCTAGGACAAACTACTTATTTGAAAATACTGCATAGAAACTGCTGTTTTCTCTTCCTTCTGGCGCATTCGCTTTAGCTTGACCTAAATTGCTAATTAATGTAAATTTTCTCAGTGAAAAAGGATTATGGATATTCTTTCCCTTATCAAGTTTCAGACTAGCAAATCCTTAATCCCTCCAATAAACTTCCTCTCTAAGACATGCCCTGCTTCTTTTTTTTTTTCCTTTTATGGAAGACAGCTATTTCTTCTCCCATTTATCAGTCATTTATCTTCTTCATATTCTGAATAAATTTGTATTTGGTCTTGGTCCAGACCTAAGAGGATAATGAATTTCCATATTCACTGAGATTGCCATATCATGAGTACCATGTTTAAGAGGCAGGGACAGTTCATTATCATTCATCCTGGTTTAACTGTGTCGGTTTGAGTTGTTGTATATGACATGGCATGTTACTTTGGTATGAAGGAGGGCATATATTGTAAAATATGATGCAAAATTTTTATAAGGTAAGGCAATGCAACAGAAGAGGCAGTGCAAATACCACAAACACCCACTTGCCAAAAAGCGTCTGGCAGGGATGGCAGTAGGTGAAAATGAAAAGCCCCTGCCCTGGGATATCCGATTGGCTGGAAAGGAGTAGCATATTTGTAGGTTTACCACATTTAGTGATCTTTTGAATTGGTAAGGTCCTGCTATGTGGGTAATCTTGCACATCTCTGAGGGATGAGACCTGCAAGCCCCTCACAACTGAGGGATGTGACTTCTGCCAGTTAAAAAAACATTTTTAATACACTTTGGGAAAGTCAAATTGCTGCTAGTATATGAAAAAGAGAGATTTCCCAGCCATTTATAGCCAAAGCTGTTTAAGGGACTTTCTGTATCAGTATCCAGTATGCAATGTCAGTGGACAGGGAAAAGGATGGTAGTAGAAATGAAGGTAATTGTGTGCCATCAGATGACAATGTCTTTTAACCTCCCAGCCTTGTCAGAAGGTAATCTTTTTATGCCATGACCCAATATTATTTAAACAATGGTGTTTATAATTTATCATCATTGGATTAACTTCAGATTTCCTCCTTGTACCTATATATGACTCATCTTCTTCTTCCCCCCTCTCTTTTTACATTTGTGTCATCTTTAATTAAAACCCAGTATTTAACTATTAAATTAATAGTTAATTTAGGGACAATTATTTGTTATACCTCTTGCAATGAAAAAAAGACAGGCATGGTAAATCCATTGGTTTTCTTCCAAGCTACCCCTCTTTCTAAGTGGATGAAGTCCTTGTTTTGTTATTTCAACTCCTCTAGCAGTGAGTGCTACAGACTATTCTGCAAAACAAATAGTTTCTATTTCCCCTTTTATTTTAATTAAGTGTGCTGCCCTTTAATTTCAACCTTTCCTTCCTGTTCTCTGACCTCTGGACAAGATTAGCCCATATCCTGAATCATCTGACACAGCAGGCAGCATCCCAGAGGGTCAGTACTTTGTCGTCAGAGAATAAGCCAGGCTTAAAAAAAAAATCTGTTCCTGAAATTCAACTCAATGTTTGAATGCACTTTCAGCCTAGTCCTAATTCACAGAGCTCTGCCAGTCCTTTCTGCACTCTTGGACACAGTAACAAACAGGATTGCAATTTAATGACAGCATAAGGCTCAATGGAAAATTACAACAATGAATATACATCTGGCACTTTCTTCCAAAACAAATCTAACCAAGTTGAAAAGATAGTAGCGTTTCCCAAAATTTAGTATGTTTTAATCTACATTGATTTGGATTTTCTAGAATTAGACTTGGAAAGCACCTCTACTAGAAATGTGAGATTTTGAAGAGATAGATACACTGAGAGATTGGAGCCCTATCCTTGTTTCATCATAGACCCTGCTGGTGATCTGGGAGAAGCCTACACAGTACCCAGATAACAAATCTCCTTCTCTGGGTTTTAGGCATCTGTCAGTATAAAGGGATAGCAATACCTCACCCAGCAGCCAGGACTGCCAGGCTCTGCAGTGCAAGACCTGCCTCTCACCCTGGATGTAGGATGCATCCGCTGGGTTGCTGGTTATGGAGCACTGGTGCTGTAGGGATGCAAACCATCCAACAACTCTACCACGCACTACACTCAGACCAAGAAACCTTGCAAGCATGCTTCTGTGCACACAGGATTCTGGTGGCTGTTCAGCCAGAGTGTTCAGATCACTGGCAGGGGACAAAATCAGCTCCTGAACCATCTCTCCCTGTTCTCCCAGTAGTTAACAAGCAGCACGTCACCGGTCCAGCAAATGTAGGATGTATTGCTGGGAGCCAGCAACACGTTATGAACATGTACCTTTTTTGTCTGTGTGTGTTTCAAGCACTGACATTAGACATTGGGGATTTTCTGCAAGGAAGGCAGGTAAGGGGTAAGAGAAACATCAATGAACACATGTATCTATTAACAAAATGTATAGGGAGAGAATTCCCTTCTTTGTGTCTCTAAACTGGTTTTACTGATTTCATCTATCTCCATCACAATAGCAAAAAGGCAACATCTGTTAAAACTAAAACCTTCAGAAACCAAAGACAGCTATTTGTCCTGATCCATTGTCCAGGACTAAATCAGTATGCCAGTTTCTTCAAATAGGACTACAATTAATAATCTCTTTCAACTGAAAATTCACTGATTATCAGTGTAGCTCTGAAAAAAAACCCCATAAATCACAATTTCCTCTTCTTCCAGAATAAAATTAGGTAGAGGTTTCCAGTGGTAACTTCTCAGTGGCTCTAAACAGAGATAGAAGACAGTTGACAATACAGGAACCTTATACAGGAATTGCAAGCCAGTTTCTTTCCTCTTTAAAATTACAATTATATTAAACCTTCAAGCAGTTTTAAAAAAAACCCAGATAAACCTTGCTGTTAAGCTGTGTATCAGACATACATGTGCCAATAGTAATGTACTTAAATAAGATGCACCTTGGGATGAGAACCATTTTTATAGGCTGGATTTACGTGCTGTTTAAGTTCTCACTCTGAGGCTTCTACAAACCACCTCGGAAACAACAAATGTTGTCTAACACTACACTTTTTTCCTCTGAGTGACCCAGCCAGTATTTTCCACATCTGCCCTTAAATGTGGCATCTTGGTGCCCAAAAGGGTTTGACCCCAGTTTACAAATTAGTTACTGGTGTAGGCTTAATTTTCTTTGTCTGAAGGGTTAAATGGACTGACCATATTCTTGGCATAATGGAGAGAGAGAGAATGAATGGGGATGAATGAATGAATGAACTAATGAGTGAATGGAGCAGCTTATCTGCTCCTACTCCAGTCTGTTTAAAGAGAGGGTTGTCGTTTTAATCACTCAGGAAATCCTTTCAATAGTGTAGTCCCTGCTAACAATCTCTTTCTGATGCTTTGCTTCTCTTGTCTGGGTCTACACAGACTAACTCAGAATACCTGTCCTGCTGCCACATGGAAATGACTTTGTTGCTCAAGTTAGATAAAGAGTGTGCAGTTTTGTCACTATAAAAGGGTCAAAGAAACAGAAAGGACATAACTAAAGTGATAATATAGAGTTACATTTGCATTTCCTTGAAGAAATTATCAAATAAAATGCATAGCAAATATTTTCTAAATCCTGAAATATCTAATTTAAAGAATATAAAAGAAAATCAAATCCAGGTGTAGCTCAGTCTTACTCTTTTTCCTGCATTACTTACAATTACAGTCAAGTTACAAGCGATGAAGTATTTTACTGAGCTCACAAATGCTTCTTTGTTCTCTTTTTTTCCCTACTTTGTGAGATGATGAATGGATGTGGGTAATGCCACAGTTCAGAAAAGTAAATGGAAGGTGTGGAGGGAGTCATAACCCTAGGTGGATGTGGAGGAGCGAGTCAGAGACAAGCTGCAACATCCCTGCACTCTGCTTTGGAGTGCATTATCCCAGCCTGAAAGCTGGCTGTATTGCGTCAAGCCCTGGGGTCAGCTGTGACAGAGATACACATTCCACAGCAAAGAGTGCTGATGTAATGCCTTTCGGCCCCCAGCCTCGTCCCCCCTGCCCAGCTCCTCTTCACCCACACTGCTACTGCCCTTGGTGTTCAGGAGAACTGCCCATGCCATAGACTCACTACAACAGGAGACCAGCGTAAAGCACCTTCCTTCTTCAGTGACTTTCCCTCTGCTCTGGCTAAGTAACAAATGCAGAAATAATAAAAGAAAAAAAAGAGAGGAAGGAAAGAATTAATGAAAAATCTTACCCTCTTTTTAAAAAACTGGAAGGCTGAGCACTTCTTGACTGGAAATCCATTCATGTCTTTGTTGACCATTTTCCACAGTGAAGGGTACACAGTGATAGATCCAGTGTGCCAGTGTGGCACTTGCTTAGTGCATCTGTTTTCCTCTGTATCCTTCCAGTTAATGAAGACAGAGCAGGGCAGGAGGCTCACCGGCACGGCTCAGGCAGTTGTCCTTTACACATTCATCCTGCTGCACCAGCTACTGCAGCAGTAGCAGCAGCAGCAGCCTTTTCCAGCTTTCAGAAGCAGCTCTCTATTAGCTTCTTAAAAACATCCCCTAAATACATATACTCCTGTAAAATCCCGTGACAGCTTTCAGATCACAGGCAGCAGACCTCAGGCTAAGTGGGTCTCACAGAAACCCGGGTCCATCCATCCTGTGAGAGCTACTGGTACCACATGCTGTATAAGCACAGAGAATACCGTGCTCAGTTTGCTATTCTCCTTCTTCAGGTGGTGTGATTCACTGCTGTTTGAGATGAGAGCTGGTTTTGATTGTGCAAATTTCAGTGGGAGCTGCAGTTCAGCAACAGCAGAAAGAGAGAGAGAGGGAGAGAGAGAGAGAGAGAGGGAGGGAGGGAGGGAGGGAAGAGGGGGGAAGGAGAGAGAGAGGGAGAGATGCACAGGCAGAGCAGCAGAACACAAATAACCATACAAAGGATAGTAGGAAGGCTCAGGAAAAGAAATGCTGGAAGGCAATATCTTTCCCTTGGGAGAGTGACAGGGGTAGCTGTCATTTTATATGTGAACAGTCTTTGAGTAAAAAGAAAAAAACCACAGGTCAATTTAAAAAATGCTTTTCTTATGTTGTTCTGATTTAAACAGTGGTACCTTGGAAAAAAGCCCGTCTGATGATCAATGCAACACTGGGTTATGTGACAGGACATGCTGTAAAGAGTTCAATGAGCTTAAAGGAAACCCACAGTTCCTATAAAGTACATTTGCTATATGTGACACAGATAAATGTGAGCCAAGCAGCCATAGACACATTTGTTCAGATATTTATGTAGAAGCATAGATATATAGCTTTTAAAACCAGAAGAGTTATTTCATTATAGAAAAATAAGACTGAAAGAATCTGGAAAGGACACCTTTTTTAACTTCCTTTTTATAAAGTTCAGTTGAGTTAAATTTCATCAAGTCTGGTGAATCCAACAGTATGTGTTTAACTAAACTGTAAAATATCTTTTAATTAAGCTATATTTTCCAGCAAGGTTTGGAAAATAAAATAGGGTTTTCATGACCTCCTGTCAGCCAATATTCCAGTTTAATAAACCCCAGTTTCAAGAAAGGACCTAATTTCTAATATTGATCTGTCTTCTGGTTCTAGCCATAGCTTCTTGTCCAGCTTTTCTCTGTAAGATTGGTCAGCCCTGTAATATAAAACATGTTTGAGGATACTGGTCTAATGTAAATCATCTCTATGGTTAGGTAAATTGACTGAGCATTTCACATTTTTCAGTGGAAACCATTTTCAGTAGTCTTTGAAGATACTGTGTCACTCTTCCCTGCCCCTTTTATCCCCTGTTTTGAAGACTCTAAAAATAAGAGCATCCATGCTGTATCTCCTATCCCAGTGCAAATCTCTCCTTAGTGCATGTAGAGGTGAAACTATGAATTTATATCTACTACCATGGCTGTTCCCCAGAGAATCCCACAGATCTTTGGACCTGTGGAACTCACTGAGACTCCAGGCTGAGCAGTTTGTAGGCTATGACTTTTTTATAAGTCAACAATACGTATTTCCCCACTTTGTACCTTTAGCTCTCAGTAACTGCTCGTAACTGATTTGGCTGCACTCAGACTTGGAATTTCCTAAAGACATAGTACCATAGCATTCACTCAAAATCTCCTTTCCTCTTTCCTATTTCCCCATTCTTTCCCTTTTCCTTTCCCATCCTTTCCCTTCCTTTTTCTGTCATTTTCTGTCCTTTTCCTGTCTTTCCCTTTTGTCTTTAATTGTAGCAGTCAAAGTTGTCACAATAATATTAAAAGAAATATTTCCTGGGCTCAGGATGAAAACTCTGATCACAACTTTGAGGAGAAGGTACAGCCCCATCCCAGGTCACAAATGAGAACACTCATTGAGAAGTTCAAGGTCCAAGCAGCACAAAAGACATAATTTTGATCTGGGATATTCTTAGAGGACTGTCTGAAGTGAGGGGCTGAAAAGCCAATGTATCTTCAAAATTGTTTCACTTTATATAGCTAATTGTCACTGGAGCAAGGACTGAGGGAATTTCCCACTCATCTCCTCTCTCTGGGGCTAATGGATTTTACCAAGGAGCAATTCAGCCCAGCCCTTGAAAACTGATCACAAATTCAGGGTGCCCAGCTAGAGAGACATTGAGGGGATTTTCAGAAAATATGGAATTCTCAACATGCCTCAGCTAGGATTCTCTGAGGAGAGCACCACCCTCTTCCACCTTGCAGCCAGTCCCTCAGTCTCATTGATCTCTCATCAACCCTCTACTGTGCTTTAGAGCTGTCAGAGCTATATTCTGGTGCTCACAGATAGAGATGTAGACAATGGCGAGTGCCCAATTTCTACTAGTGGTGTCTCTCAGTACTTTATTCTGAATACCACGTGCTTTGTTGGCTAATCTGAAATGCAAGAAAACAATTGTCAAAAGAATGACTTTCACTCAGGCAAACCAGGCAGCTTGCTGTGCACGTACATTTAGTTTTGAGATCTTTGATCTATTCAGCCACAGCTTTGATCTGTCTCTCAGCCTCAGATATTCCTCCTGCGGGCACTGTCTTCTCTTTCACAAAAGCATTTGTGTTGTCTCTACCTCCTCCATAAGGTTTCCAGACTGCTGACTGAAACGCCATTCTCCTTCCAGCCTTCTAAACCTGGCACCCTGGAGGCTGCTGGGGGTGGTGACTGGCCCTGTGAAAATATCTCATGAGTCCTGGTGCCAGGGCCTTGACCTCCAGACTTTTTTTGCTGGGTTTTTTTTTTTTTGTTTTGTTTTGTTTTGTTTTTTTTTTTTGGGGGGTGTTTGCTTCTTTTCAGCTGAACAAACTATGCACTTAAGTGAAGCGTATTTCTATTAGAGAGAAAAAACTCCAGCTGCTTTTAAAGTAGCCCAATAGTTTTAAAGTACTGTAGGAGTTATTTTTTGTTGCAAGGAGAATGGCCTAGGACACTATCCCTGAATCACAGAGAGCCCTCCTTGGCCTCTCCAGTGTATCCATATTTTGATTTGAATTTTTCTCAGTTGAAATCCCGTTGGCTCTGTGGCCTCAAAGGATTTTATTTGCAAACATTTTTTTTTACTACAGATATCAGAGGGCAACTCAGTGCCTGCAGAGCTTGTATCTAGCCCAGTAGATCAAAAATCTGAAAGAGGAGGAAAAGGGGAACACTACATATTTGTTTTTACACCAGAAGCCAAAGATTTAAAGCCAGAGATATTTTTCCAAGAAAAAGTGTTTCACTTTTTTATGATGCCAAAAGCATGGCTTCATAATTAAACCTAAAATGAGCATAAAACTACACATTCACTGCATTTAACTTTAATCAAAAGGCATAAAAATTGAGTAGGAAAATAAGAACTTCAGCCAAGCCAACCCCCTCAGCTGTGCTTTACTGTGATTGTCACGAAACATCAAGGGCTTTCATCAGCTTGGTGGACTGCCAGATATACCATACACTTCAAACAAGTCCTACAGGTACTTCATGCTTTAACAGCCTTTAGCTGTTCCCATTAAATTGTCGTATACTCCCCCAATGATAAAATAAGACTTTTATTAGGGCAGTCAGGAGAGGAATACACTTATATTCTAGCTACAAAATTTCAGAGAGCTGCAAAACACACGGTAGCATTTGGATCCCTGTGAGGCAGCCCCACAGGGAGAGCACAAAGGCGTTTTTGTTGAAGATCTTGAAGAAATATTATAAAATTTGACAGACATAACATGCAAAGGGCACTAAGCCTGAACCAGAATTCTCATTCTGTTGTGCCTCTTATAAGCACTACATACCAACAATTTGCCTTGCTTTTAAATTGTTTACAAGTGTAATGTCACAGATAAGAGGTGGTAAATCAGTCCAGGGTTTATCATGGAACAAGTAGATTACATTGATGAGTTTAATTAGCTGCGACCTTAACTGACTGAATCTTTTTCTCCCACTGACTAAGAAGAATGTTCAGTGTGGAGTCACAGTTTTTAGTATCACAGCCCTTTTTCGTGGTTCCCTTTGCTGTGCTTTCAAAGTTGCTTACATCTCTGGCAGGGGCCAAAACCACCTGTGGCAGATCATTTCTGGTATGTTATGGGTTCTCACACAGCTGTTCAGTCTGAGAGTGCTGCTTCCCTCCCTTCCTTTGTGGGCAGGGAAAGGTGGATATCTTCCTGTATCCATGACTAATATTTTACCCTGTTATCCAACGATGAAGGGCACAGCTCGTTTACCAGAGTACCCCAGGACCAGCTCAGAAAATAAGAATGATAACTAAAGAGGAAAGAATGGGTATTTGAACATTTTCTAGTCCTCATGCTATCTCCAGAAGTAAGACTGGTTGAGTGTCCATAAGGTTTTCATATCAGCTCTACCTTAGTTCTTGATACTTCTGTAGTTGCTCCTGTAGCTACTGGCCTTGTCGGCCTCTACCTTGAAATCCTGTTGTGTGGGCACTGCCCTTAGGCCAGCTCTCACATGTTCTTCACCTTGTATTGCTCACAAACATCACTAATCCCCCAGTTTCCACTTGTATTTGCCAACCCTGCCCCTGACCACATGCATCTCAAGACCTCATGGACTGCCTGGTGCAGTTTGTCAGCCAGATTTTCCTGCAGTTCTTCCTTGCTCCAGGCTCTGCCAGTCACTTCGAGGAATGGGGCAGTGAGTGACACGGTAACAGCCCCAGCATACAGCCACCACATTCACACACCAGAAGCTAAAGCTGGTGATACAGTGCCTAGCAATAAAAGACTAACATAAATAAAGTTGTTGGGAAGAAAGAAAACCTTTTTAGCACTTCAGAAGCTTGCTCAAAACTAGTTTTATTTAGGTAAAAGATAAGACATGTTAGGACTCTAGGGAAGTTATGGTACTTTCCTGCAGTAGTATAACACCTACAGAATTGTAGGAAGATGAAAGTGGGGAGGGAGGTTTCCTTAGCTGGGAGACAAGAAGGATGAAGATCCTTCTGTACAGTGCTGTCCAGAAATATGGCACAGTTAGAGGCACTGAGCTGGCTCCTGCCAGAGCACTCCAATCTTTCCTTCACCTAATCCAGTTGATTATGCCAGTCTTTCACAACCTGTGCTGGCTGAATAGAAAAGGAAATCTAGCTCCTCCCTAGCACTTCAAACTTCTTAAAAATGGCTTACAACACTTTCTATTCATACACAATATCAGAAGCAATTTGAAGGTCTGATAGTCTGAAATCTTTTCAGGCCTAGAAGCAATTGTTTCATATTTCATAGGTGAGCTGAAATCCCCTTCTGCCCAACTGTATGTAGTTCCCATTTCTAGCCTACAGAGAGCAGGGGATATAAAACCTATTCCACGTGAAGAAAACATCAATCTATATCCCATAGGCCACAAAACAATCACCAGAAAATAATGAACTTTGCTTGCTGCTGACCTGAGCAGAATTCAAACTGTGAAAATTTCCATGACCAAGATCAGTCAGCTTAGCTAAAGTGCCTAAGTCAGTAGCTGGTTTTAATTTTTGTGAACTTGACTTTCACTGTTTGATTATTTCAGGCATCTCATTTCCTCGAGTATTACTTAGAGGGGGAATGAAAATAAAATGATACATGAAACCATGAAATGAAATAAAACTGACATTCACAAAAGAGAGAGAGAGATCTGGTTCTAAAGCAAGCAGAACTTCACTGGAATAGACAGAGATGCTTTGTTTGTGCCAGGACTCTGTTTTTCCCAGAGAAGTCCAATCTAGAAAAAAAAAGGATAGAGGAAGGTCATCGTTATTACTGTAGGCCCTTAATTAGATTTCCTAACTGTATCTTGATTGATCTGTAAGGTTTCTGAGATAGGGAGCCAAAAAGCATTAGGGGGAAAAATTGAATTTTATGGAAACCCTATTGAGTCAATAATTTTCCCTGGCTTCTTTTTTCACTCCTTGAAGCCATTCACAAAGCAAATCCTCCCTCAAACCCCAGCAGTGCCTTCACGGCAGTGCCTGCCAGAGTCAGAGCCAGGGCTGAATGATCTCTCTGTGCCTGCTCTCCCTGCAGCTCTCCCTGCTTCACCCACAGCACTCAGGCCACTGCTGGCACTCCTGTGCCACTGCCCAGCAGCAGCGGGGCTTTCCCAGCTGCCTGCGAGCTGCCGCTGGGTGTGTTATCCCAGTCAACAGATAAAGCTTGTCAGGTAGAAGGAAAGACTGCAGGGAAGTAAAACCCCTACAAAATACCTTCGCAAATGACAAATAAAAAAAGCATTAAGACTGAAATAAAGGTCTTACCATGAGAATATTTCACTTAAGCTTACTTCCCTTGCTATCCACCAGGGTAGGGCTGAGTCATAACATTTATAGGGATGGGGATTTATGAACCATATAGCTTCTGAGCAGAGAGAAATTGGTAAAGGTCCAAGCTGGGACAGATTCAAACAAATCCATGGTGTTTTGAGAGAGGGTTAGCAGCTGCCCTGGACAGAAATCCAGGACTAAAAATAATTAATAATACCTAACTACCCACAGAAGACTCAGTCTCAGTCCTCCACCACTGACAACTTAAATGTGGAATCATTAACTGGGTTTAGATGGCATTGCAAATAAGTGTGCTTTGTGGAGGGCACTGTCGTTTTGTAAGGACTTGGTAGTCTAAGCTTCCTACTGTAAGTTCATTTAAATATGTGCATTTTATTTAAAAAAGAAAAAACAATCAAATCTAGGACACACACTTCTCTAGGACATTTGCCACTGCTGTCAAGGTGGAGTTGCTGTTCATTTTCCTCAGCAGACTCAGCATGCATGCTTGAGTTCTCATGCTGTGGAAATCTGCTCTCTCTGACTAGCAGGTGGAGAAATGAATTACAGCCACCATCCCTCTAGGCAAAAAAAAAACAACTATTGGTTGTCACAGCAGTTAGGTGTGAGCTCTCATTGTCCTTCACTTTTGGGGGAATTCTTTTTGTCTGCAGATCAGCTACTATTATTATCTGCTCACTTCCCAGGGTGTTGTTTTATCTCAGCTGCCTTTTTCATTCATATCACTGAGCCATTAGACACAAACTGTACTGGACTGCCTAATGAAACCCAATCATTGCCACCCTCTGCTTTTGCTCCCTCTCCTTAGCCAGCTGGCCCTTGGGGAAGTACCTCTAGACATCCCCTTCTTGATTCCTCTTCACCTATTCTAGGTCAGTGCCTCCACACTCCCTATACTATAGCAATTTCCCTGTTTCTTTAAAAAAGCAGTTCAGTAGAATATAAGCTTTCCAGCTATTTCAGTCAAGTGAATAACTACATTTAATTCAGAACCTGAAATTCCTGTGTTTCACTCTGCCTTGCCATTTAGAAGCAGAAAAAAACTGCAATGGTACAAAATCAACATCTTGTAGACAATAGTATGTAGTCCATCTAAAATGGGCTGGTTTATGACTCCCTGGCACAGAGATGAGAAAAATATTCTAATATGACCAACATCAACTTAGAAATATTCCGAAGAAACCTGATCCATCAAAAGAATTAGATGAGTCACAATTACTCATTCGCTCCTCCAGTTGGTTGGGGAGGGGGACACAGAGAAATAGCTTATTCATGCTGGCTCATAATATCTAAAAAATTCAACAACCCACGTGCAGTACAGTTACAGTGGCTGTCATGTAGGGGAGACAGAGCCAAGATCCACCCATTCTCCACTGCTTCTCTCCCAAGCTTGCAGCTCTACCGTTTCCCATTGCAGTCAGACCCAAGGTATGAGCTGTCTGTGTAGGAGTGTTTGTGAGTGGTATTTCTCCAAGGCAGTGTAACACTGACACATTCTGATAAGTCACATCATCATCCATCCCTGCAAAAGGGCAACTGAGGATGGCTGATTTTTCCATTCCAGCTCCAGAGCTGCCAACCAATCTCTGCCTGCTTGTAAGACCTGGGCTAAGCAGTGGCGGGGTCCAAACGAGCATGTGACACAGTCTCAAGGGGAAAGGGGGATAAATTGCCAGTCCAGAAGACTATGCTTTTGTGGTTTGAAGACAAAAGAGGTTTGTATCAGAAAATATTTGTGTACGGCCCATTTGAAAACATTCAGGTAACGTTACGACTGAATTACTCGACTCTATTTTCACAGTAAACTCTGCTATAGCCAAACTCCCTTTATAGCAAGGCAAATTAAAGTCACTAATTGTTTCATATGTGCAATGTGGGAATTGCAGTTTCATTTATAATGAAACTTTGATTACACTGTAATTGTTCTAGCAGAAAAAAATATTCCATTTTCTGAGGCTTCTGCTGTGTTTTCAGACTCTGTCTGTGTCTGCAGTAATTTTTATATTTCTTGACTAGCATTGTGTAATCACATCCTTAGGCTTCCCTAGAACTGTGATTCATATTGCCTGATACTGGAATTCTGGACAAATTCAACAGAAACACTCTCCTTTAGTTGGAAAAACTAACAGAAATGCAGTGGTTTGGATAGCCTGGTAAGTACTAACTGTTCTGTGCAGAATCCCAGGGGAAATATCAACTCGTGCTTTTTACTGTACTCGAAAGTATTCTGCACTTGACATGTCCTCTAGTGCTTTTCCTGTTACAGAAAGCCACTCTTCCCTTCCAGAAGGTGTTTCCCTGACTTCCTACTGGAGATTATTTAATTGCCTACAAAGTGTGAGCATGCCTGCACTGAACATCTGGAATGAGAAGGCATCATTGAAAAGACCTTCACAAACTTGTTCCTAAGGTAATTAAATGCATGAATCACATTCCTCATGACCTTCTCCCCACTGTAATATGTTTTGCTTCATGCTCCTCCATGAAGATCACCTCCAGGTTGTTATTGGCATAATTTTAAATGTTACAGTTGTTGATATTTCTCCTATATGTTTGCACTGGTGAAAGAGTGGTTTAGGACTCTGAACTGCTTGTAGTAGGGATCAAATTTTCTTGGATTTCTATGTCCAGTGCCTACAGGTCTGAGAGCTTAATAGAATAATACATAGTAATAAGCTGATGTTTATCACCTCTACTTCCTTTACAGCTTTTCCAATGTCCTCTCCTATTACAAAGGAATATTGTAGCTATCAGGTGGCATAGGAGGGGAGCAACTCTACACCTTTAGTTCCTTTGAAACCCTGGGGTAATTACACTTTTTACAGTGAAGGAAGAAGTATTTGTAATTAATGTCAATAGATATGGGCATGAAGTGACTGACAACAGTGTGCAATTGCAGCGCAAAGCAGGGAGACCTGCAGCTGAGACCAAGGGTGTTGTTTCCATGTCACTGATACCAGGACCAAACCGTGAAGTGAATATTCACATCACTGGAGTGAGAAGTATTCAATTTCCTCAAGATAAACTCTCTGTAGTCTGAAAGTGTGAAGGAAATGTGTCAGGCCACTTTCTGGGCATCCTTTTGTGAAAATGAAACAGGTTTTCAAGATACGAGAAAATTAACACCCCAGATAAAGCTGTTCTGCCAGATGAATTCAGCCTTTTCATATTAAACACTCTTCCACAATAAGACTTGAATTCTTCTTAGTAACAGCTGTGGGCCACAGCAGTAATGTCCTTTAGCACTTAGCTGGCATTACTAATGAATTTTTATGTGTGACATACCTCTGGATGGGAAAGCTACTGTATGAACCATTGAAAAGTGGAACCATTTTAACCTGGATTATGTAGAGGCTTTTCGTATGCTTCCGTTTTATAGATACTAATGACATGTTCTACTGCTCGTGCTATAAATCATCCATGTGACACAGGCATTCACTTCTAAATATTTGAGTACTGTGCTGAACAAGATGTGTCACTATTTTAGACCTCAGTGCTCTCAACTGGAGAAACTGGTACTTCTAAAAATCTGTTCATCCCTACATAGGACTTGCAATCTTCTGAAAATCTCAGTGATGGAACTCTGGTGACATTAAAAATCTGTCTTCAAATTTCTTTTTTGTGATTTGTGTTTTATTCTGAAGGTTTTCCTTTAGTCTTATATTTATCTCCTTGAAATTTCAGTAATTTGGCTGTCACAGAGGCTGAATTTACAGTAAATACATCTGCATCTTCCAGTATGTCATGGAGTACTAGGTAGGCTAAAGAAATCCTTTGATCAGTTATAATAAATATCTTGGTTCAGATAATGTCAAAAATATCCATTAACAAATAGCATTAGTGCTGAGATACATACCGTAATGGATTATGTCCAACTGTATTCTTGATCAAACATAGAGACATCTGATGATGATGGAAAAATATAATTAGAAAATTTGATTTTCATATATCATAAACAAAATTAACATATGGAAAATTATTCAGATAATGCCTTAGGAATCTAAAGAGAATTCTTATTATATTACAATGTCATATGTCAGACATTGCCATGAAAAGAAAGAAAAGTAAAACTAATTAGAACATTTCCAGTAAAAAGCACTTTTCATTACGAAGTTCCATATGTCAAAACTGAAGCTATTCACAGAAGGGGGTTGGTTTTACTAAGCCCCAGGATAATTTAAATTTGAAATTGTCAAAATACCTCTTTTTGATTCTTTAAAGCAAAAGTCTTCTTTTCTGACATAAGATTCTTTTTTTTCTGCAGCAATTTTCATTACTGTATCATGAAAACCATTTAAAAAATAAAAGTCAGTTATTAGGAAAAAAAATGTTTTGACTAAAACAGTCTTTTTTATTATTATAACATCACACAGAATTTCTTTTCCTTTTCTCTTTGTCCTGAGTGAGCTTTGAAATCTCAAAAATTCCTACAGATCAGAGACCTGCTTTGCATTCAGCTCTTGCACAGATGTCAGCATTTGATTATCTCAGCATACTGTACCATTGCTCTTAGTTAGGAGTCACAAGACAATGTCAGTGCTGTGAAACCTATCCAAACTTACAAATTCTTTATTTGAGGGCATATTTTTCTAGCATTTCTTTTCAGACATATGTAAGTTTAAAATGGTTAACATTTTGCAACTTTTTTTCTCCCTAGACTTTTATTACATTATAAAAATAGCTATTGTGTGATGTTAGGCTTTTCTTTATCATCCAGCAATAGACAGTTGATCCATCAGTGAGTATTTCATGTGCAAATCCTTTGATTTTCTGTCATACAGTTCCATTGCTGGTTCCATGATTTTTTTAATGTCATTCTTTTGATCTTAAATAAATTAATTTGGAACCACAAGTAATTGACTGATTTTCATACAAAAAAAGCATGTAAAATATTACTTTTTGACCTCTCCTCTCTCACATGCTAAGAGGAAAGTTAAAATTCATATCACATTTAGCAGTACAGCAAATCTGGGCTTCTCAACTACTCACTGCTTAATGGGATGTTTTTATTTAAGACTACAGTGTTGTCATGCCCAAAAAGAAGCTGCCTCTTCAGTAACAGCTCTGAAATCAGTGCAGAGACTACACGATAAAAGCAAAACTTTGACCTTCACACAGATCCTTATCATGATTCAAACCTAAGCATCAAAGCATTAGTTCAATGCTCCACTGAGGCTTGAGTCAGAGGCAACTCTCTGCTGTATCAGCTTCAGTTTTGCAGGATTTTGCCATGAGCATGAGAACTGCCTGTTCCTAAAGTGACTAAGACTTTTGGTCAAGAGTGAGGCAACACCTGTGCTGTGTGTTGAGGCAAGACACAGCCACGGCCAGGGTTCCTGGCTGGCAGATGCCTGGAGGCCCTGAACCAGCACTGTTATCCAGTGCTACATCTTGGCTTTGGGCTCCAGGAGTCTGTGGCCGTTCTGGGTTTGTTTTATTCGAAGTGCAGACAAAGCAATCTCCCTGTGTGCTGTGCAGACCTTTCCAAAGTGACTGTGAGGAGGGCTTCTACCTCTTTCATCAGCTGCAGATGGAAAGGTCCTCATAAGTATTAGGGAATCAAATGCAAATGGTTAGTGCCTCTGGGCCAGTGGCACACTGAAACTCTTGACAGTTGTTCCACCAGCCCTGTAATGTAACTCATCCTTTATCTGTTTATCAGATAATTACTTCTGGCAGGACAGTCACTGAATCTGTGCAGGCACCATGTTTTGGTGTGTGGCATGGCTCAGGGCAGATGGACATGCAGACATGCGGAGCCAGGAATCATCAACATACTGATACATATCTATCACTTATTAATGGAGTGAGACTCTTATGCGTGTTCAACAGGACACTTAAGAGGTCACAATGCCACACAGTAGTGCTTTTTGGGTAAACTCTGATCCTCTCAGACATCCAGCAAGGAAAGGAACAAAGGCTTCAAATCATCAAAGAGCCAAAAAGGATCACCTTGTCAGCTGCTGACGGAATCTGCTGATGGCTACACTTAGCTGAATTAACCTAACTTTGACTTGGACCAAGGTCCCCTTTTCTATGATCCATGTAGGAAACCATGGAGATTTTATCTCCAAATACACAAATCTGAGTTTTCTGCAGGATCTGGGCAGGCTTGAGTTAGAGCTACATAGAATTTAGATTAAAATACTGCCCTGTTAAATAACCTTTCAAATCTCCCTGCAAGGCTCTTCTGGGGGAGATAAATGCTCTCTTGGCACAGTGAGACCTGATGAGAACTATTAGCAAAATCAGCTACAGGTGAATTTCATCTCTTCTGAGTGCAGATTGACAAGTGAAGGGCAGGTATAACAATGTGTTATTGTGGGAGATGTTCATGTCTAAGTTAATGTAGGTGCTCAGACTCTAGCAGCTGGCACCTAGGATAAACCAAAACACAGTAAGTCACTATCTTGCTTCACTTCTCTGAGAAATAAACTAGAAATAAGTCAGCTATACCCCATAGATTGTGTAGCATATGCAGGAAGGAGATCGAACAGTTGCTTAACCTGTCATTAAAAGAGCAACCATCCACTTCATTATCTGAGCGCCTGTAGAGGGGCCCTGAACTGTCCTGAATACCACCAGGACTCCTAATTCTTAACTTAATTTCTCAGAAAAGGAATGGCTCTATCTAAAAAGACTCACACTTTCAGTCTACTGTTTCCTAGAGAGGAGCATCACAACAGCCTCCTTCAGACTGCAAGCATCCAGTTTGTGGCCAAAAACATTCTAATGCCTTCTTCATCTCCATAATTGTTGCTTTTAATATTCCCTGTCTGACCAGCTGGGAAATCAGGCAAAAAGTAAAATCAAAACACATTTATATTTACCTTAATGGAATAGCTTAATGGTATGGAACTGTGTGTAAAGGAGAATGCAGTTACAATAGCATCTTCATGCCAGAGCTAAAGGCAACAATAATTTAGCAGCTCAGCCAGCAGCAACACATGAACTAAATCCAAAGGCAGATGTCTTCAGCTTTGTAGCCTTAGCATATACCAGGGCTCACCTCCAGCCAGCCAGCCTGCTATTACAGGAGATGAGATTTTGCACCCTTACACTCAAATTGCTCTCAGCACAGATGCCTCTCTTACACAGGTTTTGCCATGCCCTTGAGGTTATGTTAAATATGAGAAAATTATATCAAGCATGTAGCAGAACAGGAGGCATAGCATGTTAGAGGCTTAGCATGCACATCTGTGCATCACTATCCAAGAGTGCCCATTTGAAACATGTGGAAGCAGAGAGGGTGAGTTCTGACTGGAAGTTGTCATCCACCTTCTACCTCTGAATTTTGACACAGATTGATCTGGTCTTTTCTCTATACTACTTTCTCTGAGATAGAGTCAAGAGATAAAAAGATTTGGTATATCTCAGGTTAATACTGGATGACCCTCCTGCATTAGATGGTGCTCAGTGTTTAAAGGTGAAACCTTATCACACCAGCCTCAGGACCATGCATGCAAATTTTGGATCAAATAAAGCCAAGTCAACTCTGAAATTAAAAAAAGAGTTTTCCACTTGATATAGATCTAGATGTCAGGACAAGCAGAAATCATAAAGATCATAAAAGCAATAGCAGAAAATATCAGCATCTGGTTAGGCTTCATCCAGAACAGACACTATGTTATGCTGTGTTATGCTTAATAGAATCCGAATTCTAAAAGTGATTGGGTGGAATATGGTGAAGTTTGACTGCTTCCTGTCATTATGCATGGAAATTCCACTTAGTGATTATAAATACTGAGCCATAAGCCTCTTCAGAGTTCAGAAGAGATTTCTTGTTTTCAGAATGTTCTTCTGATGTTACAACAATATGACTTAGGACTTACTACATACAGCTGTTTCCTTTAATCTAGTGTACTTAGCTTCAATGTCAATTTTAGACACTCCCCCTGGAGCTACATGAAAAACAAAGTTCTTGATCATTGCCCAGCTTTATGGAAATTCAGTGCATGCAATCATGAGCTGAACCCTGAGAAGGTCACATTTATAAGAGTGAATGAAGGAGCTTAGTGAGAATGACTACTCAGAGTACTGAGCAGCACAGACAAAATGAAGTGGCGTGTGCTCAGGGTGCTCACTGCCTCAGTGGTGCATGCTGGCCTGATACCAGCCATCGCCTGAACTCCAGGATCCCCTCTCCTCAGCACCACCCAGCTTTTGAAAGTTTTTGGGGTTACCTTTTCTGATTGGTCTTTGGTTGCAACTTCAAAAAATCCTAATTTAAGTGCTTATGTCATGCTGTATTATTTTGGCAGGAAAGAATTTAATGCCTCTCCTCCTTCCATTTTATGCTATCTCTATTTAACATTGAGTGAAATAAAAAAACACAGATTAAAAAAAAAAAGCTTTTTTGTATTTTACTTCTCTTTTATTACATTTCCTTTTTGGCTTTCTATATCATACCTTTAAATTTTTCCACTGTTGTTTGAAAAGTTGCCTAAAGGTAACAAGTGAAACAGGACATTGCAGTGCTGCAGAAATTGATTCATTTAAAATGAATACCTTTGGTATGGAATGTTTTTCAAAGAAATCCTTTTTAATTCTGCCAGCCCCATTATTCAATTTGCAGACTTGAAATTAAATGGATGTAGGGTATTCTATCAGTCTTGAGTGACTTCTGAAGAATTAGGATTACTTATATTTTTTAAATTTTATTTCATCAGTCTTTAAGGAATATTTTGGGAACTGTTAAATGTCTGTAATTTATTACAAAGAAGAACTGTTGAATGAGTATGGGTATCATTTATGTCTTCTAGCCTACAGCAGAATTGCTGTATTACTATACTGTAAACATACTGAAATAACTGCAAATGGTGAATGACAGAATACTCAATAGTTTGCCTATGGACAGGCTCACTCTGGGTATCACTGACATTGAGGAGTTGTCATGTACCACAGTGAACTCAAAGAAAATACTGTTTCTTTACGGACTTACAACATAAAGTTGCATTTTTATACAAACTGCAAATTCATCAAAGGTCTTATACAGTGTTTAAGGTGTTCAATTCACAGGGCTTGGGTTGTTGGTTGTTTTTTTTTTTTTTTTTTGGTCCTTACAGCTTTCCATTTGAGATAAAACATGTAAATTGCTACTGTTCTGCTCTCATGGCGTTTCAGATGCTAACTATGAAAGAGATAAACCGAGTAATTATGCAGCTTATATTTGTAGACAGAAGTGCTGCAAAAGGTGGGCAGTATAGGCTGGGAGTCACAGCATGTTTACAAGACACATGACTTTGTAAAAATTATGTCATGTATTTTCTGGTTATATTTCATAAGACTTTATTCTATAGATCTGCTAACTTACTACAAACAGTTTATCAGCTTGCCACTCCTCTTTGTTTTCTTCCAGCACATAAAATGTCTACAATTCCTACATGTTTTGGCAATCACGGGGACAACATTAAAAAACAGGGAAAGGTATATTTGCATTTGCACACTGCTTTATGTCGGGAGACTTGCCATATAATATTAGACAGCTGATTTCATACTTGACACAGATTAGTAGTACCTTAGGCCTAGCATCTCTAGACCCATATTTGACCATTAAATATCTCTGACTCTTTTGTAATGCAAACTAGCTGGATGATAGTTTCCCAGGCATAGAGAATTGCTCATTATGTCAGCATCAGTGTTGGATTTGTGCTTTTGGCTGTGGCAGTAAATGGACCTGCAACTCCCATTTGTGCTAGCTGAGTCTTCCTTGAAGGGGGAGAAAAAAATGGAAGGTTTTTTTCTTCCTTTAGTCTTTATTTTTGTTGTCACTAAATAGGAGCTTCTACCTCCAGATCATAACATGGAAATGCAGGTAATTACATCAAAGGATTGTGAAATACTCAGTCCTGAAAAGAAAGCTGCCACAAAATCCATTTGCACAGTATATGGAAAGAAAAAGAACAAGTGTAACTGAAGAAATTAAGAAAACTTGACCACTGGAATCTCTTAGAGAAGTCTCTTGAGAAGTGGGTCTGCATGGACCTCATGAGGCTCAAGAAAGCCAAGTAAGGGTCCTGCAAATGGGTCAGGGCAACCCCCAGTATCAACACAGGTGGTGGGGGAAGAGACTGAGAGCAGCCCTGATGGAAAGGGCTTGGAGTACTGGAGGATGAAAAGCTACACATGAGCCAGCAATGTGCACTTGCAGCCCAGAAGGTCAATCCTGTCCTGTGCTGCTTTGGAAGCAGAGTAGCCAGCAGGGTGAGGGAGTGGATTCTGTACCTCTGCTCTGGTGAGACCCCCACATGGAGTGCTGCGTCCAGCACTGGAGCTACTAATATAAAAAGAACATGGATTTGTTGAAGTGGGACCAAAGCAGGGCCATGAAGATGATTAGGGGGATGGAGTAGCTCTCCTGTGAGGGAAGGCTGAGAGAGTTGGGTTTGTTCAGCTGCAGAAGAGAAGGCTCCAACAAGACCTCATTGTGGCCTTCCAGGACCTAAAGAGGGCCTACAAGAAGGCTGAAGAGGGACTTTTCACAAGGACATGAAGTGACAGAACTGGGGGAAATGGCTTTAAACTGAAAGGGTAAATTTATGTCAGATAGTAGGAACAAATTCTTCCCTAGGCAAGGGTGGTGAGACACTGGAACAGGTTGCCGAGAGAAGATGTGGATGACTCACCCCTGGCTCAAGGCCAGACTGGATGGGGCTTTGAACAACCTAATCTAGCTGAAGATGTCCCTGCACATTTCAGGGAGGTTGGAGCTGGATAACCTTTAAAGGTCCTTTTCAAGCCAAGCTTTTCTATGATTCAAAATGCTATGGAAAATCTCTGGGCTCTGATGTACTGAACAAAGTAAACCTCTTAGGTTATGGCTTGGCCCTAAATGCATAGGACTTTTAAAATTATGATAATATTATTCAACATTATTAATTTAATTTGAATTCATAATCACTGTGAAGTGAGAGATGCTGGATGTGATTTGATAAGCTGGAGCTCAGTGATTTTTGTGTTCCTTTTCAACTGCTAGGATGTTCATCCTCCTCACTGCACACTGGGCGTGGAGGATGGATTGAGCCCAGATTGCACAGATAACAGTGGGCAGCCATGAGATCTGCCTCAGCGCACACCTGCAACTGCCAGCTTTGTGCCAAAGCTGCAGGCACCTTCAGCAGATGGCTGGGAGCTTCTAGGGCATGAGAGAACACATGGAGCCATTGTCAGCATCTAGATACAGGCAAGTAAGAGAGATTTTCCCTCTTGCACACACAGCCAGTCTATTCAGGGAAATAAAATGCAGATTTAAAAAAAATATCCAACCCAAATTTGATAGAAAAAACAGGACACTGACACCAGAAATGAAAGTACCACAGGAGTTTTTTATCAAAGGTTACCCCTAAATAGAAATAGCTCCAAGTTGCATTAATATTTTGAAGTTTGTGTTCATAGTCCTCTAAAAGTCTTACTGCTTCTTTTTCTTCTTTAGCTTCAGACAGTCACATGCCTGTGAAATGTTTTGCTTGACTTGAGAGGGAAGTACACTCTTCTGCTTTCCAATGCTAGATTATGTTAAAGGCTTTTCTGCCTACTAATGAGAGAAGGAGAGGATGAGCTTTCACTGAGAACTTTTCTTTGAAGCTGAAAATCTTTAGTAGAGACCTCTCATTTCTAAGGACACTATAATCATCTTGATGGAAGGAAAAAAAAAGAATCCTGGCTCTGTACCTATCTTCCTCCCACTCTCCCCCTCTTTTTCTTTCCCCCTCTCCTTCATGCACACGTGCATGTCTGCACACACACACACACACACACACAATCTCTCTCTGTGGGGTACAGAAACAACAACCTACACTGCATGTATTTTTTGAACTGCACATTTACATCTACATAGGTACAGATATTTTTTTGAAAATGGCTCTTACCTGTAGCACATGCACGCCAACACACACACCATACTTCAAGGACTTTACTTTTATCCTTTGTAGTACACTTTTATGGTTTTGACCTTTATTTTCTGCACACATCCTGTCAAATCTTTTGCAAATGAATTTTATAGACACAAATATTTGCTCTAAAAGAATCTGGAATTATAAACACCCACACTCAAGGAGACTTTACTTTAAACATGAATACTTTGCTATGGAAATACTTGCATTCTTCACTCAGGGAGTAAAATCTGCATCTTGTGTGACAGCTTCCAACCAGACAACACAGCTTTAGTTACAATTATGCACCATAATTTCCTGTGGTAGAAGGATAGTGACAATAATCAATTCAAATGCATTCAGATAAATAATTTTAAAGTAAATGAATACTGCTGGAGGATGTTCAGCAAGCACAAAAAAAGCCCAGTAGCCTAATACGTTATTTCTTGGGAATAGTTCTGTCTGCCCTTAGGCTGATATATTCTTTGGGAACTCTTTAATGCAGTTCCTATAATTAGTGAGTACTTCATAATAACCTTCTAGAGAATGAAATCTCTCTGTAACACTCGGGTGTGTTTTGAAGGCATGGAAGCATACGTGGTTCTTGTACCAGCAGAAGAAAGGCTGCAGGGCAGGACCGGGGCGGGGGGGGGTCTTTAAAACATTGCCAGGAGGCATCAATATCGTTTCACTGCAGCAGAGGACATCTCTCCTCTTTGAGAAATACCAGAGAAACCCTGGTCCCACGGAAGCCACTGGGCATTTTGACAGCTGCTCCGCAGCAATCTAGCTCGGGGAATGGCTTCATTTGCATTGTGCAGGGGTGGGGGAGAGGTATGCGGGGACGGAGTCAGGTGCTCCTTTCCTCACCTGGATAAGGAGGTCACACGTGGGCTGGGTCCCGGCTGGGGAGGCAGCTGGCAGCTCTCTCCCAGCCATTTCCCTTGTGCCCTTCGGCGACTCCTGTTCTGCCCCGCGCACCCCTCTCCTGCTCACAGCCCGGGGCTATGATGTCTACAGGCAAAATGTGTTCCTTCAAATAGGATTAACTGCCTGTGATAGCATGGAAAGATTACCATGTGGTTTTTAACTCTTTGAGCTTCCTGGGACAAACTCTGTCTGTAGGAGCTCTCCCTCCAGCTGCCACTGCTGCTTGCCGCTGCATCTTCTGTTGAGCAGGCATGCCAAGAGATGTAAAAATCATGCCTGAATATCAAGCTGATATACTATCATGCTTGGTAATTATTCTGTCAAGTGTCTTACGGGAGGCAAGAGCAGAAACAGCTGTGGAAAACCAGGCAAGGACTGTTGTTCTTGTAAATATCTTAGAGCTTGTTGTTCAGTAATTGCATAGCTGTAGGAAGGACCAGATTTTATATGACATATTTCATTTTGGGTGTAAAATTGGCCTGGTGAAGAAAATGTCTAGAAAAGAAATTGTGCGAAAATTTAACTTCTGGTACTACTTGCCAGGTGTTTGGGTACTTTAAAATAATAAACTTTAAAAAAAAAACCAAACCAAAACACTTTCAATGCCATTTTTTCCCTTGTTTTTTTTTTTTTTTTTTTTTTCCTCTGCAAATTTGAATTTGAAAAGAGAGGGTTGCACATTTACATAATGCATTAGTTGATTATAGATCCATCCCTGGATCCCATGGATCCCTGTGCCTCCCCATATTAGTAAGCACTCCCGAAAAATTCCCTATTTCTCCTTTTGTACCAAAGAAGGCTTTTATGATATTTCATGTTAAAATGTATTTACCTAAAATAATTTCTAAGAAGTGATCTACAGGATTAGAATGTAGACTGTTCAGGAGTATTCTGTAAGGTTTAGACAGTGATAGTATTCTATGTCTCAAAAAACAGAGCAAAAAACTTATAACTCAATGTCTCTGTGGTAATCTGGTTAGACCAAGCCTTCACCTTATGTGTAATATAACACAGCTCTTTGATTTCCTGTAGAATTTCTAATACAGTCATATTAGTGTGGTTCCACAATTACTGCAATACCTGGAGCAAAAAGTTAAAGACAACTGATCAAACACTAGGCAGTATTTTTAAGATATTCAATTTAAATGTTTAAGGGGTTTATGTTTTTTAAATACCTGGAAGCAGCTACTGAATAGGGTGATTTGTTAATTGTTGGAAGTTGAGGGGAAGAGCATTTGTAAGACTAACCTCTCTTGCAAGAATAAGTTCGATTAATGGTTTACAAAATGTTCTGGGTAATGTAGCTCTTTTACCTGCAGGGTTTTATGTAGGCAGGCATGTGAGAAGGCTGTTTGCAGTACTGCAGGGTTGGCATGCACTGCTTATTTAGATTCATTCCTGCAAAGCCGGTAGTGATTTCATGCCATCAGAATGAATTTGGAACAAAATTCATTGCTCTTTCCAAAAGAGAGAATTTTTGAGAAGTCCTCCTTGTGCAGGTTGGACTTGTTCTTTCTTTAACCTTCACACCTTTTGAACTATATGCCTCTGAGGAGGATGATACGAGGACATTGAAGGACTTTGGTCCAACCATAAGACCATATTCCTAAGTCCTAGGTTCTTTGTCAACAGTACAGGCACCCTGTGGGGCCTGGAGCTTGTAATCCAATTTTTTATGCACATTAAATTAATTTTCTCTAATTTTGTCCATCTCCCAAATCGGTGGCTGATATTAAAACTTCTAACTCTAAGACATGACGTATAGTACAGACAAGAGGTGACTGGGAGTTTCACTTCATCTCCACTTCTATCACACTTTCAAATTATGAGTTCCTAAGGTGTAAGTTAAGACACAGCTCTGGGAGTTGCCAAGCCACATATTCCACTAACTGAGGTGCCAGTAGAGAGAATTGAAAATCTCCCATGAAAGCCCAGAGAATCAAGTCATACTGTAAAGCAAAGTGGTGTAGATGCACATGCACACATACACATATACATATCTATGCACAGATATCAGTCAATTTGCCTGATAAACATAAATCATTCTGTGATTCTATCAACTGCTTAAAATTAAGGCAAAATTGTTTTATCTATGGATCAAAATGGCCATGTAAATGAGACATTTTCCTTTGCAATCCCAGCCACTGTATAGGGAGTTTATCTTCTAAAGTACATTAGGAGTAACGAGCAGCCAGGTCTTTCCCTGCTCTCCATTTCCAGGACTGCTTTTCCAGAGTTCTTGCAATAAGGTCGGATTTTCCAACCCAGTTGAAGGTGACTACACTTTTTTTACCATCTGTTTACTTCTTTCACAGCTTTCAAGAGGTGCAAGGACCATGAGCCTTTGCTGTGGACAGTGTTTGCCATGTGATGAATTGCCTAGGGCAGCAAGTTCTAGAAAGTCCCATTTTCTCTTGCTACAAAGGGCTGTCATTGTCTCTTCTGCTTAGTCATAAATGTGTCTTGCACATGTGGCAGGGAGGAACAGTCTGTAGCTGTATGGCAATGAAACTGTCTTCAGAGGAGGGCTGCCCATACTTAATAGACTATAATACCTTCTCATGTTCTGTAATAATAAGATTGACACAAGCACCAAAAATTCATTAAAATGTACTCTTAACCCTTTCAGAAAGAAGATTCAAACAGGGTGGGTAGCCGTTAAAGAGGAAGCCATACAACACCGTAGCATCAGCCTCTGAGTATATGTAATCTGAATTAAAAAAATTCCACACAACTTTGTAAAACTTCCCCTTCTAACTAAGGAAGAAACATGCTCCCTGTTTCTTTTCCTACTGGAATAATTGCAGTGTATGAAGACACACCTGGTAAGCCAGAGCAAAGCTTGTTTGGCGTTCTCATTTCAATTGCACATTATACACTTGCATTGTAATATATTCAAACTGACAGCTTCATTATGGAGAATTAATCTAAATTATGTCTAGACATATATTTGCAAGAACAAGCATCACAGAGACTGTTTGGTGGCTGACTGTTCAGAGGAATTAAACAAGAAAATCCCAGGCTTAAATCTCACCAATAAATGGTTAAGTTGATAAACAAAGGAATAGACGAGTTTAGGTCGTGCTTCAGGAACAATACCAAAACCTTCTCCCTACAATTTTACTGGTTTACACATTCCTTCTCCAGTTTACCATTTTAATTATCATCCCCTCTGCAGTAGGGATGCAACCCTGATGTAATGCTACCACAGACTCAGAAATCCACACGCAAAAGTGTAGGGAAATCATGGCAAGCCAGAGTAGGGCAATCTGTGCAGTAAAAGTGCCTGGATATGCCCATACTGTGAAACAATATTGTGACTCTTGTATGGCTACTTTGCATCACATGTGTCAAGAGGCTTAGATATCATTTTAACATTTGTAGAGTTGCAGACATAAATTTAGCACTGCTCCACCATTAATAGTGACGGGGGAAAGGAGACTTGTAGCTCACGATGTAATTATTTATTATTTGTAAAGACAAAGGCTTTAGGACTTTCCATCTGGAGATAATAATTTTATTGCCCAGCTGTAAAAAGTCCACAACACTGCCAGTGTTATACAATTAATAGTAAGTTTGAAGACTCACTGTGTACAGTACTTCAGACTAAACTCATTGCAAGCTAAAAGATTAAAAGCTTGCAACTGCAGGGCAAGGGATGGCATATGAGAGGTTTGGTGTTTCACTGTAGCTGGAGCAGAATCAGATGCTGGGCAGGAGAAATATGAGACTTGAGACTACTTCAGCACCAGGACTGTATTTACAACAGTAAATTCAACTCCTTGACATGCCTTTTTTCTCCATGGGGAAGCAGGAAAAACTAGCATGGGCACAACCCTCAGTAACACGTCCTGACAGCTTCCAGCCTGGAGAAGGCTTTCACTCATCTGACTCAGAGGGAAGGCAGAGCTACCGTCTGTGCAAATGTGCCTGCAGATACACCAGGTGGAAAAGGTGCAGTGCAAGTATTGTACGTGTCCTACAGAAATGGGAATGAGGTAACAATGATGGCAACACAGGAAGGTCAAATTAATTTGTTTAGATTGCCCAAAGGGCCTGTTTCAAACCCAGCAGCGTTTGAACCCTGGCACCTTCTGAGTCCTGGGTGAGTAACTGTGAGTGCAGTGGAGTTTTACCTTCAGGAACAGTATTGCTGCTACCTTTAATAAGTGCTTTAAATGCTCTGCCCAAAGTGTTTAACAGCTATTTAGAAAGCAGAAGCAGAGAAGTGGGTGTATGGCACTAGCTAGCCACCACTAGATGCTGGGTTGCCTTTCTGCTCCCTGCTGTTAAGGGAGGTTGAGGAAAGACTGCAGAGGTTTCAAAGGGGAGCCACAAAGCTGGCCTGTGGGCAGCAAAGCAGACTGTAGGAGGGGAGACATAAAGACCACAATTTATTAAAAAAAAAAACCCTGAAGTGATTTGAGTGTTTTGTACAAGTGTTAGCACACAGGGTGAATATCTGAGAGTAGAGGGCTTTTAAACTTTTACTGACAAAGACGTGACAAGATCCAATCACTGATAAATGTCCTTTGGTAGGAGAAACTGCAAATCACAGCCTGCAATCAGAAGTGACTGCCTCACATGATTGCCTTCAGGCTATGAAAGAATTCCTTTTCCCTGCCTCCAAGATACATTTTGATTATTTCCCTATCCACCTACCACTTTCTGAAGTGCCCGAACCTGATGACCAGTTTGGAATCAGGACAATGACAGGGTAGAGCACTGGCAGAAGGTGCTACATAGTGTCAGCATTCTGCTTTGTGTATCTTCCGCTGGTGCTCTGGGTCACAGCAATGGCCAGATTTGGGATGGGAAAAATGTTTTTCTCCTAAAGATAGTCAAGCAGGATCTTGAGAGGTTTTTTTCCTTTATCTTCAGCAAGGATTGTAGTTTGCAGGCTGGAATTCCTCGTTGTCAGGAGTCTTCAGGGTTCAATACTTTATTGTTTCTTTTTTGTGCCTGGTACAGAGCTTTTTCTCCAAATATCTGAAACATTTATTATAACCAACACTTAGTATAACTGTAGTCTTTGGGTCATGCAGAAATTCAAACCATTATTTTGGGCCATTAAGAGAACATCACTACCCAGGCAGACTTTTAAAACAAAGTCACAAAAAATCCTTCTCGGCCATTAGCCCATCCTGACAATGCCCAAACCCCTCATGCAAGTCCCTGGCAGAGATGAGCAATTTGAAGTCTGCCTCATTTCTGTTCCCTATCAGAATCAAGAAAATTTAACTCTTTCTGTTCATGTCCCTTTAATAACTTAATCTAGCTGGAGTTCTGAGAATATCCCAATTTGAGCACACTGCATTCAAAATGTAATTTAAACATAGCTGGACAAGAAAAACATTTTTATGTTTCTGGTAAAGGGTTAAAATGTCCAACCAAGCTGTGGTCATTTTACCCAGGTTCAATTGTCCTTTCTTTGCCTGGGGGAATTTAAACCTCAGAGGAAGAATTCTTTGCTTTTGGCACTCCTCTGAGCCCTAGTTAAAAGAACATTTTACGACCAGATAAATGCCAACATCAATCACAGTACTGAAAAAAAGTTTAATGTCCACTCAGTGTGCTTGAAAGAAGAGCACTGACACAGCCTTTCTAACATAAATTAAATCCTGGGAATACGAAGTGAAAGTAGCCAGATACCTGTCTATAAGTAGATTTGGGATACAGGAGTTTTGGGCTGATTGGCAGTGCTCCTCAGCTTGTCTTCTCTTCTGCTGTTGTCCACTGTCACATGCAGGGCTCCCCAGCATGAGGAGCCTATCCCAGGACTAGCAAACAACTAGGAGTTTCTGCATGGTAGCCCTTCTGTAAACTGGAAGATTAAAGTTTTCAGAAATTTACAGATGGACAAGAAAGAAACAGAGAAAGGCTGTGCCAGAAGAAGAAACCTAAAATTATGTTCAGTCTATGGTCACTTCTATAAGCTGCCCATGAGAAATACTGAGGTTTATACAAAACCTTTTGTCACAAATGAAGTTATTCAGTGAGAAGAAAAAAAAACCAAGCAACCCAAAACCTTAGGTGTAAACCAAGAATTATTGGCATGCTTATTTCAGTCACATTTTTAGGCTTTTTTTTTTAATGGGACACATCTAAGTGGGCTGTAAGCATATTAGCTGTTTCTCCTTAGCTTTTGAATTTACTCCTAGATTTGAAGAAAATTCAAGACATGAATGAAACCCTCAAAGGTTTTTACCACTAGAACATTATTCTGGAAAGGAGCTGAAAGGTGAAAAAGTACAAGGAGAGGGGACAGAAAATCTTAATATTATTTTGTTAAATCAGTCAAGAGATACATCTCTGTAAGAAGACTGACTTGATGTTCTGTACTCATTGCTTTTCTCTGACTTTCTCATCCTTTCTGCAGCTAATACACAGATCTTCTGAAGGTCTGAGCCTCAATCATAGGCCCCTCCAATAGCTGTCTCTTCTTGTGACCCTTGCAGGACCTTCACAGGAACAATGTATCCAAAGGTTGTCAAATTCGGTTCAAATCAGCCAACAAGTTCTGTGACTACTGAAGGGGAAAATATATTCAGGGTGCAATTCAGACAGAAATAGAAAAGCTTGTCAGCCCTGAAGCCATGAACAAACCACCTGATACCAGCCAGAGTTAATGAAAGGAAAAAGAGGGCTCAAGCTACTTTACCCACTCCAACATATTCCCCTTAAAATCGCAGGTTGAAATCCAGGCTAGTAGAAACTGGTTTATTGGTTTTAAGTGCTTCAACTTCTGCTTGTGATTCATCAATAGAAGAGCGGGCTACAGCATGCAGGGAGGTTTGTTTGGCCAGCTGTGAGCCAGAGCAAGTCCAGACTCATGTAACCAGTCATCACTTTCTCACTGTTAATATAGCCATGCAGAGCTCTCCATTGTTTTTCTTGGAAAGAGTGGGTAAGGATGGAGGGACCATGTGGATGAAATCTAGTTCCAGGACAGTGAACATCATTTGATCAGCATGTGGAAAGACATGGGAGAGGATCATCTGCACTGTGCTATCATACACCAAGATCACCATATCCTGGCCCTCTGAATATTACAGACACATTTAAGAGGTTGCAAATTGATAACTGACTTTCATGTCCAGCATTACAGGGTAAGAATCTTACTGAGCATTCATGATGGTCAAAGTGCATTCATTCAAAAAGGCACATTTGTTCTTTTTATGCATTTTTCCTGTGCCCTTATGCATTTCAAAAAGGCTTAGAAGAAGAAAGAATTAAAACATAATTTTCTAGGCAATGCAATCTAAATAATTATAGTAATAATTATGTTTGGTGTCTGCTTCTGGGGAGTAAATATAACCCATCCTACCATGTAATAGAAGTTAATTTTAAACAGTGCACATTTACACAGCTCATGTGAGGTCTGGTTCTATTTTCAGTTATTAGCCATGAAAGCTACCACTGTACAAGCTCTCAGTCCAGTGACAACCATTTGGAGGGTAATTGCATGACTTGCATTAGCTCAGTGCCACATGTCAGCTAAGGCATGAAGCCATTGCCCAGGAGTAGCTCTGTGTCTGATTGCAGTGCTCTGTTAGACTTCTGCTGAGGAAACTTCTGCTGGCCCTGCTTATGTTTACACTAATGACTTTATGCACTGTCAAAGAAGAGAAAAGGAGCCTTAAAACAAGTACAGTTTTCTCGTATTTCCTCCCCTGGATCCCTTCACACTTCATGAGCTATGTCATTATAACCTACATAGCTGGTTATGAAGGGAACCTACAAGGAAGGATACAGGGACCTTTTTACAAGAACAGCATGTACTTACAGAATGAAGGGAAGTGGACTCAAACTAAAAGAGAGTAGGTTTAGAACAGATACTAGGAAATAATACTTTACAGTTAAGGTGATGTGGCACTAGAACAGGATGCCCAGAAAAGTTGCGGATGCCCCCATCCCTGGAAATGTTCAAGGCCAGGCTGGATAACTGGAACTTAGAGCAACCTGGTCTAGTGAAAGGGGGCTGGAACTAAGTGATCTTTAAGTTGCCTTCCAACCCAAACCATTCTATGAGCCTATGATTCTACACAGAGCAAGTAGGCAAACATAGCAGATGGGTCGGGCTCTGCACAGATGCTTTGCAATGCTGTATTCCCATCTGGGAAATCACTGATCCCACCAGAGATCCTCAGTGCTGCAGCAAGAGGTAAGGATTGGGACCAAGTATGAAGAAAAGTGAGAATAACTGGCAGTAGAGCACCTTCACAACTAAATCTAATTTAAATCAATTTAACATTTCCCTCCTAACTGAAATATTACTTTTGGCACTATGTAGCCACATTTCTCTCTGTCTTTGCAGCCAGCCTGCACTCCCTGTGATGTTGAATTGACTGCATGTTTGACAGCCATGTCACCTTCTCTGACATCTAAGCAGGCATTTCCTTCACTCCCTGACCGGCAACTTGACAAGCAGTGCATCAAGAAGATGAAAAGGCAGTGTTTTTATGAGTAAAGGACAAAGAAACGCAATAAAAGCTGTCCCTTTTACTGATCACAAGCCTCTCTGGTAGACTCAGCTTGTAATGTTGCAATGCTGAAAGGCTGGAGGAACCATGCTGTTGATCAGCTGCAAACAGCCCAAGACGCCAGTGAGTACTGGACAGTGCTGGACTGGCTGTGAGGCTACTGGGGCTGCTGTGCTGATCGGGTGAGTGCGGTGCTGGGGAGGGATGGACACAGAGGAGTGGGAGGGGGGAGGGAAGGGAAACCCCCACAGCAACACCAGCATGCTCTAATAAAACCCAGAGCTGTGACGCCTGGGCAGAGGTTTGTTTTTCAGAGAGTGTGGCACATGGTGGGGTTGTTGATGGTGCTGCCTGGCCAAGTACAAAGAGTACAAAGAGCTCCTTGTAGGGCTGCCGGTGACTCGTCCTGGAGTGCTGCCACTCCGGCTGTGTTTTCCTGTCTCAATCACTTGGTCACTTGCTATGAGTTTACCCCTGCCTCTGGCCACCATGATTTTAGCTAGAATTCCACTACACCAGCTATCAAAAGGAGGTGTTTGGGTGAGGTGCATAAGCAGTGGCTTGAGGCTGTTAGGGTCCCTACCTCCCAATGGGTCTGGGAGGCACTGCTGGGCTCCCAGAAAGGCCACAGGGCTGCGTTCCACACGGGCACACAGCGGGAAGCCCAGTTATGTGTCCTGCCTGTTCCAGTGCCAGCTGCCCTGGCATTCTGGTGCCCCCAGCATCCCCATGGCAGGGATAGGGGGGAGCATGGGATCTGCCAGTGATGGGTGGTGGTGGGAGGAGAAAGGAGAGGCAAATGAGTATTGCCCCATGAACCAGCTTGGGAACTGGTGGCCATCTTAAGAGCCTGGCCTCTGCTGCCACTATGATCCAGGGACATATAGTGGATAGGATTTGTCAAGATGCTGAGCTCGTGTGCTCCTGCTGCCCTGCCAGGGCCTCTACAAGGCTGGGATGGGAACACCTGAGCAGCTGCTGTCAACTCCTCACCCCACTACAGCTTTTTACTTGGTGCTAAGTGAAGTCACGTCCTGGGAGCTCCTGTTTCTTGGCCTTACAGATGAGGTAACTCTGAAGGGCTATCTTGGATGCAGAAGCCTGCAAGACCAGAATGCAAAGCTGCAAGAGGGATCCAGGCTCTAATTTTCATCTCTGTGAGGTTAACTGAATCTTCCCCTAAAAATGATTTATGGATCCCTAAAATTGGTACCCCCAAAGTGGAACAACTTGTTTTAGTATGGAGCATTCCCAGCTCCTGATGAACTCATCAAGACTTGACCTAGGGCAGCACTCCTGGAAACAGGTGGCTGGTAAAACATTGCCTGACTGTCAGCATCATATCAGCAAACACTGTCCTGTGCTCAGGTCACCTCCACAGGCACAGCTGCTCTGGGTGGGCATGATGGCCATGGCCCTGGGCCAGGCCTTACAGTACACAGCACCACAGCTTTGTGTATGGATAATGTGTGAAGGAACAATGTTCCAAGAGAAAATATGGGCAGGGCAAACAGAAGACTGCAGTGCATCTAGCAGCTTGCTTTTCTGTCCTGTCATATTCTTTTTCCTTGACCTCTCTGTCCAAGACTGCACAAGCTGTCCTGGTTTGCACACCTTCTGCACACCTGATTTGAAGCAAATCAGACTAATGTAGTCTCTCACATGTCAAATTCCCAGGTATTCAAGCATCTCCTACACATCCCAGCTCCCTATAGGCAGCTGGTCAGCCTGATCTGTGACCCACTGAGCAGCTGTATCTGGTGAGAGGGAGCGGCTCTGCAGGTGTTTGTGACACCAGGTATTTGGGAGAAGGGAAGAGAGGAGAAGGGGGAGAAAAAGCAAGACATCTGTCATCTACTTCCCTAGTCTTATGTTCAGCCTTTGAGACCTGACTCTTGTTGCCAGCATGACTATTTAGGGTCTGAGTACGATGATAGAGGTACTGCAGGAAGACCCAAGAGAGTCATGAATCTCCCTTCACCCTGTGCATGTGACCTGTTTTACTGGGAGTAGCTTTGGCATCTAATGAAATCAGGTGGTGAAAGCAGACTACAGGGATTTGGAAACATGTAGTTAAATTGAGCAATTTCTCTCTCTTACATTAAAAATAGTTTTGCTATGCTGACCTAAAGGCTAGGTTTTGTTCATCAGATCATTTAATCAGAACTATAGTCCACAGGATAATTAAAATTTAAAAGTTAATTAAACCAGCAATGATCTAAGAATAAGTCTATAAGGAAGGCAGGGATTTCAGATACCTTATCTCTTCTCTTAGAAGTCATGACTTCTATCACATATAATTACTCTCCCCTGTGGTGTGCATGGGAAAGATCTGATTCTAAATGAGGACATTTTCTATTAAAAACAGCAGGAGAAAAGCTCAGACACCAAGGGCTTAATCTGTAAGGCTGATTTTTGAATGAAATCAGCCCCATTCTGGCCAAGCAATGGCACAAATGTTTATTTATGAGTGTGTGAATGCTTTTAATGCATCTCCTAACTCAAGCATGTCCTTCAGTGCTTGGTTCAAGCAGACCCAGAGCACTCACTGGAGGCTTGTTTAATTGGCAACACACAAACCAAACACCTAGGAATTATTACCTCCAAAAATGTGCCAGTGCACAGATCCTGAGAACCTGGCACTCAGCTGTTGCTCTAGCAATGACATGGCTGGCAAGTGTTCTGTGAAGGAGGTAGGACTTGGGGAGATAGGCTGCAGAGCTCTGTAGGGAGTTGTGCATGCATTGAAGGGGAAATATGCTGAGGATGAATTCCATGGGTAATAGAGTTGACCTGTAGGATTGTTCTTGGGACTGAGACAAAATGGGCTGTAGATCTGTGTGGAACAGTGGTGAATTCATCAGAAGAGGGTTATGCCTGGGGTTAGGGGAAAGGTGATGTAGGGTTTGGTGAAAGTTTGTGGTGCTACACAAGTATGAAAGCCCATGGCAAGCTATGGGGAAGTAAACTGAGGACTGTACAGAAAATTCCCCAGCTAGCAGTGACAGCTGTAGAGAAACATCTGGGGATTATTTCTCTTTCCATAAACACTGCCAATTTTTCTTTCTGTTCTCTGCAAGGTGAGATTCTGCACATGTTACAAGCTGATTTAGATCATTTCGGTAGCATGGGTTAATAATGCGTAATCCCCCTGTACATGCAGGTAGTTTCTACAGCCACTTGAGTTTTGTAAATGTAGCTGACATCGTGATCAGAGAATGAGATTGTTGTGGAAACTGCTTCAAGAAGCTCTTGCACTTCAGATGAGGCAATGACCTAAATGCTCTTAAAGGGTACAGGGAGCGGCCTGTGCTGTAAACAAGTTCATCAGTGAAACTGCACTTGAAAACAGACCTAAGGAACCAATACACATTTCTGTCTTAAGTAGTCATTGTTTGATTTTGTATAAATGAATAAATGGCATTTCCTCTTTCTTACAATCCTCAGTTTCTCACACTTCAGTTTTCCCCAACCCACCTGGCAACAAGGAATGAGAGTCACTATTTGATTCCTCATATCTCAGGGTAGAGGATGTCTTCATTGTCTGATTCTGGATTTGAGAAAGCAAGCAAAAGATTGCATAGGAAAATTACTTCAATGAGCATCAGTTGAAACTGCTCTCTGCCTTCCCCATTAAAGTATTTTCTCCTTCTGCAGACAACCTTACTGTCTGGAGTCTTGACGATTTGTCTGCCTCCTACTTTTTTGGTTCAGAGGATGTGTGGATAGCTTGTCCAAGCAGCTCCAAGATAGTAGTATAATTTCATTATTGATTACACACCATTTGTCCAAATACTGAAGAATCTGGGAAACATGGCAAAAGCATTAATGAGTGAGCAGTGTAGAGAAGATGATGATAATAATAATACTCATTGAAAAGCACTTAGTGCAAGTGATTTTTACTGTTTGCAGTAAATACAGAGTTTAGATAGATGTATATACACGTATGTGTGTATATCAACAAGGTCTGAAGAGGTGCCTGCCTGTTCACATGGTGTGTCAGCCTATCCAGAGACCAGCAGCAAAAATATTGCACAAATTTCATGTCACTGAATTAATATCTTCAGGCACACTTGATCTCTTGCTAATTCCTGCCCGTAGCAGGAATGCATTTCAGAGCTCTCAGTACTTCAGGCTCTTTCTGTCTTCCTTTGCTGACTTAGAAGGACAAGAGTAAGTGCTGCCAGGACACCTGCTTGGGATCACTTAGCTGAAAGCAATCAGCCAGCATCATCTGAGCTTTTTCAGTCCTATTGTTTGCATGCAGGTGTACTTTGCTTTCAGGCTTTGAGAAGCCAGGCTCATTCAGCAGGCCTTCACAATCATGTTGGTATCTACCCCTAGAAGGACCTACCTGCCCATGGACTATAGCTGGAGTTATCAGAAATCAGCTAAACTCTGGGCTTGTATGAAAAGTCACCAAAGGTGACAACAACATGTAACCAGATGACCCCCCTTATTCCCTTGGAAGACAGACTGACCTGAGCTCTGCAGGGCTCCCATTTTATATTATTATATAAGTGAGCTGGTTTGTGGCCACCACTGTATCTCAACTTGCATTTTTTTCAGCCTTCATGGCCTGATGGAGGTAGAAGTTACAGAGATGAGTGTGGATGTGGGGGAGAAGAAAGGCTCTGCAGTCACAAGACTGCAGCATCACATGACAGGGAATGTGTGTGCAAAGCAGGGAGGGTGGTGGCAGGAAGGGGCAAAAGCCCTCATGTTTGTGTTACAGATCTGCATCACTGTACTGTCCAGTATCACAATGACCCCAGATTTCTTGGGGAAAGTCCATACTTTCAAAGCAGCTGGCAGTGTTCCTCATATTCCAGCAATGACTGTATTTCAAACAACCCTGTTGAGCTACTGGAATGAATTTCTCACCAGGTAGAGGTCACAAATGTTTGCCTTCTTGTTGAAATACTAGGTGTTCTACACACTCATATTCAATACGTAGGCATATATACACATCTACATCCAGAAACCAAGTAGTGTTTTAGTTTTGTGAGAAAAAGAATTTCAGGCGTTTGGGGAGCAGAAAACAGGCCCGACAGTGTGGGGGTTGTGGTTGGAGCCTCCCAGGGTCCTGACACAGGCAGATAGCTTGAAGAATCATTCTTCCCTTTCTCTCCTCCTTTGCCCTTTGATTGTGTACTACTAGCTTTCATTATATGCCAGCAAAATCCCTATGGATAAATGCACAACTAGATGAAAAGATGGAGTGGGGCAGGAGAGATTGGCTTCCTTTCTTATTCTGCAAGTTAGCTTTAGTCCATGTCATCCATGGGACTTGGTTTAGTGCATGCTGCACTTGGACAGGTGCAGAACAAATGTGGTAACAAGAAATGCAATGCGAGAGTGGACAGGATTTCTTTTTCCCATATAAATGGAAAGTTGTCAGGTTTGCTTATGACTTCCAGATAAGCAGACAGAGAATAGCATGGGTCTATGAACTTTATTTCTCAGCTGTTATGCTCTTTATGTAGAAAAACAAAGGTGGTGATAGAAAAGGAGGAGTAAGGGATGCTGAGCCCAGCATTTCAGCAATGCCCTTGAATTCTTGTTTTACCTGTTCATCTGTAATTGTAGCTTATCAGAAGCACATCAGAAGCCTCAGGTGGAAATAGACAGATCACTGGGCTCAAAAAAAAAATGAAACCATGGTCTCCCAAGGAGCACAAGGCGAAAACCAATACTATGCTTTGCTGAGAACATCGTGAAATGCATTAGGCTCTCCTATAACAGTGAGATAAATCCTTAACTTATGCAGAGTAATGTCTTAGATACTTCCAGTGTGCTTCTCTCCTCAGCTCAAATACTTATTTTTGAAAGTGGAAAAGAAAGTCATTCTCTGTTTTCATACACTTCTCTGGCTTATGGCTAAAACACTTGCCAGGATAAGCACCTAGACCATAATCTGCAGTTTCATGAAGGTAAGCACATCATTGCTCTTGAGGGTCTGGGCTTCAGCATGAACTTGGCAGTTGTACTTTCAAATAGAGTATCTGCTCATCATACAGGAGTACCACCAAAATTACTTCGGTGATTTCTCCTTAAGGAGATGCATTGAGATGAGCACATAGAACTCTGTCAGTGCCTGAGAAATCCAGTCATAAGGTCAAAATGAGCACTAGTTTTATTTAATCTGGAAAAATCATGAAGGATATGAGTATCAGAAATTTAGGAAAATTCTCACAAAGCATTCAACTCCAATGCTCTTTGAACACTGTAAGGGAAAATGCATGACAGAAAAGAGTACATTTACTGCAGATGGATTTCAAAACTCCTGCAAACCTGACATGATCCAGAAGTGCAGATTTGTGTCTTCTCAAGAGGAAAAGCATGCGGAAAATCTGCAGACTTCTGGAACTCTCTCAATCAATCCTCACTTCTCTATCAAGTGTTTACTTACAGAGGTATTGCTCTAGAGATAGACCATACAGGAAAACAAAAAAAGGAGGAAGAAATAAATATTTCATCTGACAAGAAGGTAGTCTTAAGATTTCTCATACTTGCTTGATTGTCTTGCAGAGTTTTAAAGTAAAAATCAGTATGTGAAAGACAGAACCCTCATATTTTTTGTGCTGTAGATCTCAATATGCCAAGACAGTAGTGTGCAGCAATATAAGCCATTATCATACTAAGAACTTGTCCCTGTGTCTTTAGTGGCATGTATTATTCAAACCATGAAAGGTACATGACTACACTTGGTTTATCTGAGAACAAGAGTTCATTAAATCACTTTTCTTATCAGACTGGAAATAAGAATAAATGATCCATATGAATGCCACAAAACCATAAAAAACACTATATCAGTTAATCCTGATTCAGTCTGAATTAAAATGTAATTCTGTATAATACCCTGAAAGGGATTCAGTTAAGAACTGTGATATGAGCATCCCCTCTTTCCATACCTGTTCTATAATACTCAGGTTGGAAGCAGAGACTTGACTAAGTGGAAGCAGATGTCCTTTTGGAAAGGTCTGAAACCACAGAGTAGGGCATTCCCTTCCAAAATCTTAAAATTCACACCCAAAATGAGAACTTTACTGGAATATTACTGCATTCATTAATGTTTAGAAAATATCATATCACAACCACCACACTGCAGACTTTTAGGCTGTATTCAGTGCATCACAATAATGCTCTTCCAGATTTAGAGATTTTGTATGTTCAACCCAAATATTTCTGGCTTTAAAGAAGTGCATCCCATATCTTCCTTTGCTGAGATAACCTGGAAAAATTCACATTGTCATGATACTGCACAACCTATTTGGCTGCAAATGGAGCTTTGTAAAAATACTGGTTGTTAACAGGGTAGAAGAGCTCAGGTTTGAGAAAAGCAGAATGGAAATTCATTTTTATCCTGTGTAGAATGACAAAATGCAAAGATTTACCAGAAAGGTTTAGAGACAACAGAAATGGTGCCTCCTGTCCAAATGGCACTGCCTGGGGCAGCAAATGAGTCTTTCACGGGGTCAGAGGAGATGTCCTGCAGGTCCTTACCCCCTCCTTCAGATCAGTGTCCTGCTCAGCTCTGATAAGCAGCAGATTATTTCCAGACCTTTAGATGCCAGGGCTATCCCCTGGGTGTGGTACCATAGCACTTCTTAGTTGACACTGTCATGACCTTGTAAATAAAAACTGCGTTAAGATAATTGGTTACATATACACGAAGTCCAATGTGTACATGCTCAAATAAATGTTCCCTCTGGTTCCTGATAAATGAATGAGTCTGTCATTCACTGAGGTTGTCTTCTTTTCCCTCTCTTCTGTCCTCTGAGACTTCTAGTTCATGGCCAATGCTTGCAATGTGGTGGTTGCCTGGAGAATTATAACTGCTTGTAGATAAGATCATTTAGAATTAAGCCCCCAAGGCTGGAATGAAATGGGAAGGGCCTTTCAGTTTTACCAAGTGTACATATGTTCCTATTGCAGAGTTTTTGCCTAGCTGATATTCTAACAAAATGGATGTTTTGTTATAAGCACAAAGAATCTAATCCAATTTTCACAAAAGGCAATGAAAAAAATTCCTTTTGTTTTTCATGGGGCTCAGATTCTGCACTAATTGTGCTTCCTCTCTCGGCCTAGCAGATATATGAATAAAAAGCTGCAGATGTGGTTTTGATTGTCATTAGATGTTCTTTAGATCATGCTATTCCTCTAATGAGTCCAGTTATATTATTAGAACTTCTGTTTATTCCAGATGTTTTCATTTTGAATATCTTTTCATCTCCATTTTGAAAAACTAAAAGATTTTCTCCTGGAGAAACAGGAAGTCTAATTTTTAACACTGTAGAGAAACAACAGAGGAAAAACGAAAAAAGAATAGCAGCATGGTGTCAGGGACAAAATATTTCTGCTTCTGAAACATGGAAGAAAATTGTTTTTTTTCAAGACACCATGCCTCTCTTATATTTAAAATTTAAGTGTCTTAGCTATGGTATCCTCTGTTGTTTCTTGACTGCTTTCCCTGTCCTTCCCATTTCAGTCAATGCAAGAAAGGAGCCCTTTCCTGTTCTTGAGTACAGCATGCATCTGGCTTCGTTTAGAAATCTGGGTATGGATGAAGGGATACAGGTCCTGGCATTGCCTGTTCCTCACCATTAATTCCAAGTTGAGTTAAAACAGCAGAACCAGATGCAGAAGCCAGCATTTGTAGATACCTTGCTTAGGTCAGCTGTTGCACACCTGGATCGTTACACTGCTATGTCAGAGGATAAGCATAATATTATCCTAAAGAAAGAATTAAATAAAGTTATACATAACAAAAAGGTGGAAGAGATATTCTCTGCAAAACATAAAAGTCCAGCAATGGCAGGTTAATTCACAATGACTGTTTATGAGGATTGGCAAACGAAAAAGCTCAATCACAGAATCACGGATTGTGTTGAGTTGAAAGTAACTCACAAGGATCACCAAGTCCAACCCCCAACCCTGCACAGCACCATTCCCAGGAGTCACACCATGTACCCAAGACCACTGTCTAAACACCTCTTGAACTCTGTCAGGCTGGTGCTGTGACCACCTTCCTGGGGAGCCTGTTCCAGCACCCAGCCACCCTCTGGGTGAAAAATCATTTCCTGATATCCAACCTAAACCTCCCTGACACAACTTCAGGCCATTTCCTCAGGTCCTGTCACTGGGCACCAGAGATCAGTGCCTGCCCCTCCTCTTCCCCTCATGACAAATTTGTAGACTGCAGTGAGGCCTCCCCTCATATTCTTCTTCAGGCTGTGCAAACCAAGTGACCTCAGCTGCTCCTCATGTGCCTTCCCCTCCAGGCCTTTCACCATCTTCATTGCCCTCATTTGGACACTCTTTAATAGTTTAATGTCTTTCTTACATTGTGTCACCCAAAACCGCCCCCAGCACTCGAGGTGAGGCTGCCCCAGTGCAGAGCAGAGTGGGACAATCCCCTCCCTTGCCTGGCTGGTGATGCTGTGCCTGATGCCCCCCAGGACAGGGCTGTTCCTCCTGGCTGCCAGGGCACTGCTGACTCGTGTTCAGCTTCCCATCGACCTGGGCCCTCAGGCCCCTTTCCATGGCACTGCTCTCCAGCCTCTCGTTCCCCAGTCTGTACGTACTTCCAGGGTTCTCCCATCCCAGGCGCAGAATCTGACACTCCCTTGTTGACCTTCGCTTGGTTGCTGACTGCTCAACCTTCCAATTTATTGAGGTCTCTCTGCAGGGCCTCTCTGATTTTGAAGGGGTCAACAGCTCTTCCCAGTTTTGTATCATCTGGGAACTTGCTCATTAACCCTTCCAGTCCTTCATCCAAATAATTTATGAAGACAATGAAGAGTACAGGGCCAAAGATGGAGCCCTGTGGAACTCCACTAGTGACAGGACACCAGTCTGATATCCCCCCATTCACTACAACCCTCTGTGCCCAATGCATGAGTCAGCTGCTCACCCATCTCGCAATGTGTTTATCCAGCTGTGTGCTGGACATTTCATCAGAAGGATCCTGTGAGAGACTACTGAAGGTTTTACCTGAATCCAAGAAGATTACATCAGCTGGATTCTCTTGATCACCTAGATGGGTTACCTTGTCATAAAACTAAATTAAGTTTGAGAAGCTGGATTTTCCCCTCATGAAGCCATTCTGGCTGTAACCAATGACTGCATTGTCATCCAGGCAATTTTCAATTCCCCCCATAATAATGGCAATGGGTAGTATCTATTTGGCAATGTGTAATTATGTTATACATTGCACTTACATTTTCCATAATTTTATTTTTAATAATTTGTTTCATTCTCAGCTGTAACTTTGAACATTAGCCTGCTGTGAATTCACTGAACTAGCATTTTATTTAAGTTGAGCTTCTGAAGCTGCAAAACATGAACAGAATCAATAGAATGAATCTGTTTATAATTTGTTCATTTTCTCCAAACATTTTCAACCTTCATGTGCATTTTATACTAAAGACTTCAGTATTCTGAAAGTGGGTGGCCAGAAGTGTGTGCGTACCTCTGATAAGTTAGAGAGTTGTATATACACCTCAAGCAGCAATTATGAAAAGTCACGAGGGAAGAGTGTTTGGAGCTTGGGCAGCACCAATCTCTTTTTGTCACTTTACTGGACTCATCTCATGCAAAGAATATTGGCAAAATCTGTTAAAAATCCAGCAGAAGTCAAAACAGGTTTTTTTGGTTCTGTTTGCTGTTTTTCTGTGGCAAGCACAACAAGAGCCAAGCTTCTTCCCTAGGCCTGTATTTAAAAATGGACATTTGCCATGGAGCCTCCCTGATTAGACTGTGAAAGGAACCCACGCTGGACACGGTGCAGGAATGCATGGGTGGTTGAATGATTACTGCAGTGGTTTCTTCTGTGGTCTTCTTCATTGTTCCCTCTTGGTTTGCAAAAAAAAAAAATAAGCAAATAAGAAAGTTTTTTATTCAAGCCTCTCTTCACTTTAAACCCTTCATTGGTTTCCTAATGGCCTACACATTACATTCACACTCCTTCTACTGGCCTGAAAGACTTCCTGTAGCACTCCAGACTGCAACTTTAAGTGCCTCTTGTGCTTGGTCAACGTTATGTCACATTCTTTACCTGGACCTGGGTGACCTGTTCTACCCACTCCTAAGCTGTCCGTAGTGGAAGGGCTCTTAAGTCTTACTCACAGAGGTATTGTGCCCCTCTTTTCATGTCTCAGTAAAGTATGCTTCTATTGTGATGAAGCCCAAGTTTACTTAACAATGCCTTTAAAATGAATGGAAGCATCAACAAAACATTACTTGTATCATACCTGAGCAATTACATTTTGAGGTGAAGGCTGTGATTTTCATATTCCTTTAGTCCACAATGACCACGATGGTTGTTCTCATTGTGGCAACACATCTAAATTTAGTGTGCAAATTCTTTGCCCATTAGATTGCTTATTTGCTGTGCCAAGTGCAGAGCACAGTTCGGGCCCTGCATAGTTTGGCTGTGGGCTGGGATTGCTTACAGCTGGGGTGGCATGCTGTTGCTGGCTTGTTGGCCAGGCTTTCTTAAAGGATGCAGTCTGTGCTGTGTTCTGCTTCCTTTTCATTCCTGGGTGCAAATTAGGGTATTGTCTTTCACTGTTACACTTACACCAAATCTGGAAATGGCTCCTTAAAGGCCACCCCTTTGCTTGTGTGAGACAATGGAAGTGGAGGACTCTGAGATGTTTCATAGAAACCCCTCATTTTCTATCCAAAAACTCTTCTGGAAAGTTAATTTCCACAGAAAGAGATGAACTCCAGAGCTCCTTTTCCTTTCATCTTGAAATGGCCAACCTGCAGAATAACATGTAGTCAATTCTGTTTTCTCCTGTGTTTGAGTGGAGAGGTCTAGTGTCTGAAAAGCTGAAAGTAAGTTCTGTTTTGTTCTCAGAGCAGGGTAAGTGAGTATTGCTGATGATGAACCTGCAGAATTTTCTGGATCAACTGTTCAGGTACACATTTGCCTAAATCACCTTAAAAAAGAAAGAAAGAGCAGTGCAGTGTATAAAATATTTGTTAAGAGGTATATGACAGCATTAATGATAAATTCTGACTTCTTTACTTAGTACAGACACAAACTTCTCATTGCAGTCTTTAATTTGCTGTCAAATAACACTAGGCTTATGTTGCATATAAGACACTATTTAATGACTTTTCTGGCTTAGTCAGTATTTGAAAAAAAACCAAAATATTTAAGGCCCAATAAAATGAAGGTGCAGTTTAATCCAATTAATTAAAAAATAAATCCAGGTAATATTTGTTGAAAAATTTCAGAATAAAACATTTGAACTTAAATAAGCTCATTCCTTTATTTTTTCCCTTGCTGAAGCAATTTCAAAAATTTGCTAGGGATTTCCACACAATTTTGCCTGATCCAACACCCCCTTTTTTGGAGACTAAGATACACAGACAGAAATGTTTCCAATTCTTTCCATATTTAGAAACACACAAGTGAAGAATTGTATCTGTCAGCAGGTCTGGGACCTTTTATCTTTCCAGAAGTGTGGCTTTCAGGGACATAACTGGTCATTTGTGCCAACAGCCACAGAAAACATGAGATGAGCCTCAAGGACACTGATAATATTTTCCACAGCTTTGGCTAGCTGGTGCCAAGCAGCTGATTTCTTATGATGCACAAGCCTTACCCAAGGCTCTTCACTGCTAGTCTCCTCTGGACTTGCCTCTGATGATTCCATTCTCTACTATCTTGCCTGCTCTCCTCTCTCTCCTTCCTTTATTGTGTCTTCTCCTTTCACTTACCAGCTCCTATCCCTGCCCCCAGTGAAACCACAGGCACCATGGATCTCTGTTTCATCACCTTTTCTCTATTTTTTGTCTGTCTTGTTTGTTTTGACTGTAGGCAATTCAGGGTGAGACTGTCCTCCTCGCCCACACAATGCCTAGGACAGCAGATCTCCACTCCCAGTTTAATCTTAACAACATGGAAAAAAAAGTATGTAAATAGAATGGACAACAGAGTTTTACTCACCGAGATAGGAAATGGTAAAAAACCCCCATGATCCTTGCCCCAAAAACTCTCCTAATATGAAGGAAAATAATTCTCTCTTCCTGTATTAAGTTGCTTACATGTCAATTTTACTTTAATTGTGTTCTGTGTTTTTATCTTCCTCTGGCAGTCTTATGTGGCTCTGCATAGAAATCTTTCTAGCACAATAATTTCTCACTCATATTTTTCTTCCCTTTCTCCTGCACACCAAATTCAAATTCCTCAATCTCCATATCGAGAGCATTCTATAAATTCTCTCTCCTATGCTGCTCTGCAAACATAATTAACAGCAGAGTACTGCAAGTAGTCAGCACATGGAAAAGCTGGGGTAGGCTTCTGCACTGCAATTTCATTCTAAGCAGTGATGACACCAAGGTGATAGAGGTATTCAGTGTTCCCTTATCTCCTGCGAGGTAGTCTCTCACACAGCTGCTTGCCAGCCTTTCTCAACTCACCCAGCAAAGCTGGGATTGGAACAAAATGAAAAGAGCAGAGTTTTCAACCTTTAGGCCTAATGTCCCACACCTGCACTTATGTTCCAAACCTGCACTTAAAGGGATTGCTTACATCCTTCCTCCTCGATCCACAAAGTCTCTTATATAAAATGTTTTCTTAGGTCACTCAAAAATTATTTCGTGATGACTCAGCGGTCCATAATCATTAATGAGTTTTTGGCAGTTGTCAGAGACTGCTTGGAAATTTCATGAGTGCAAGTCTAAGTTGCACTGCTTAAGTGTGTGAGGGAAAATACTTCTTCAGTGCTCATCACTTATAGCTCAGCAAAGATCAAACATGAAAATAGGACATTCTCAATTAGCTGCAGGTCTGGATGGTGCTGGGAAGCTGTAAATAAAACCCGTCTGTGTTTTGCTGTGGCTGTGAATAGGCTGCTTTGAGGAACGGCTTGAGCTGGCTGTCTGTGACAGGCTGCTGCCCTGCTCAGCTGTTGGCAGTTACCTCATGGTTTGGGTTTGGTTTTCTTCTTCTTTTAAATCAATTTGTAATAAAATTCAAGTTAACCTTAAACTGAGGTCAGTCTGAGGCTAGCTGGGTGATATATATGCGCCTGATGCTAAAAGTATCTAAAGGGTTCTGATTACTTTAACTCCTGTCAGTCTAGTTACAGACCTTAATATAAGATAGAAAGTATTCTGGTCCCACAAATCTCTAGTCTTCCTAGCAATAGGATAAGAATAGGCCTCTGGGCTATTTTTTTTAGATCCTGGATTTTTTTTTTATTTTAGTATTAGTGATCAACACATGGTGTTCATTTCCCTCCTAAAGTGGAGCCACCAGAGCTGAATGCAAACATAAATGAAGTATGTTTGCTGTAGACTAAATACACTAAAAGCTCCTGGACAAGGAAACTTTCTGCCACTACAAAAAAAAAAAAAAAAAACAAAACAAAACAAAACAAAAACAACAACAACAACAACAAACAACAACAAAAAGAAGAGTGAGAGAAGGGAAAAATGGAGATTGTCTGAGTTTCCTACATGTTTCTAAGGTCCACTTTTAAAGAAGAGTAAAAAACCACCTGCAAGATTTTGGGTGATGTAAACCACTTCAACAAGATCACTGTGATGTAACTGATTTTCTCAAAACTTTATCAAAACTTACTGTCCAAGGATTTGTTGGAGCAAGGTTGTTCTGATGAGAAGTCTTTTACTGAACATTAAAAAAAGAGTTGATATTGAAATTACTCATGAGCGTCAGTTGATTTAATTAAACTTGTACTTTGGAAAAGCATTAGAAGAATGTTTTTAAACTACTCAAGTACCCACTTGTGTCAAAATATTTTTCTGGCTAAAAAATTAACTTGGTTTACAACAAAAATACTTGGTCTTTATAAAATGGTTAGAAGTAAAGTCTGTTTAAAAATTACATTCATGGAATATTTAGATTTACCAAATCAAAACCTTTTTCTAACCTCACAAAAATAGCACATATTCTGCTTTTGTCTGAGCAAAGTTATTCAAATCTAGAAAGTTCTTGTAGAAGCACTGAGTGTGAAATAATAGCTTTTTAGGTGATATAATTGCATTTTGCAAATCTGCCAAATCTGTTCTTCTATCCACATGAAGCAGTCAGGTGTTAATCAACATTACTCTATTAACTATGAAGTTCTCTGCTTTAATTGCCTGGGGATGGTATTGTTTGTACAGGTGCCCTAGCTGGGGAACTGAATTAATATCCATTTTCCTTGGCTAAAATGCTTGTTTTTCATGTCTTGTCTGTCTTTTTGCAAACATAAATGTGGAATTTTCAATTGACTTGCATTTACAATTAGCTGTTTCCACACTACAGGCCTTCTCTCCTGCTGATGCTGCTTCATTAGTATGTAGATACATTTTCATGCCTTCACCTAAGGGCCTGGTCCTGTCCTCACTGAAATAATTAAATGTCTTGCCATAAATATCAATAGAAGCAGTTTCTGGCCTTACATCAGTACTCCTCTTTTCCTGAAGAGGTTGTGGGCTTTCTCAAAATTAATGATTAGATGGCAGATTAGTCTTCATTAAATACCACATTTAGGTGTGCAGCTTTCCCTAGTTCCTAGTTCCTGAAGTTTTCAATTGAGTGTGTTCTCTCAGTTGACAGCACTCAGTCTGTCATAGTCCCCTTACATCCCTTGCACCAGAATTTGGATACACACTTCCAAACTGGAAATGTTTCCTGACAGATTACCTGGCTACCTAACAGTCTGCCACTGCTTAATACACTAGTTTATTTAACTTTCCTATGAGCTAAGGGTTTTCAAAAACAAATCCTATTTTTTCTCATTTGGGGTCTTTGTTTCTAGTTTATATTTCTATAACTCTTAGTGAAACTGCAAATCAAGAGAAATCAGCCTTGTATTTTGCTCTGAAGGTGAGAAGGCTGATTGTTCTATGGGACTCATCCAGACTCTACAACTTATCCTCTCCTGTGTAAACTTAGGAGAGATTCCTAAGTGAGGTAGGTCTTTTATTTGAGAATTATGCCAATTTTTCCTCACACAGAGCCCAATTAAACCAAGTGTGAAGGTTCCTAGTGTTTTAGTGAGATTTGGCTGGAACTGTGAAAGGAGCCCTGTTCCACAAAGCAAATATGGGCTGTCTTTTCCAGGATATTTGGTCTTGCTCCCAAACAAAATGAAGCTTACTTGAGTCTACTACCCAGGCATGGACACATACCCTAACCAGTTCTGTGCAGGGCAATTTTTGGTATTTATTTTTAATTCCTAGCAGATTTCAGATTATTTAAAGCAGTGAAGTGAAAATAATGTTATGGCAATAAAATGACCCACTACTCTGTTCAAACATACCTTTTCCAAAGAAATGGCTGTTTTCTGCTGTTTTCTGCAGACAGAGCTTCCATCCAAGAACACCATGCAAATGCAGGAAGCCTTACACGCATGGGCATTTGGTGTACAAATGACTCTTCTGCCAACACCTGCTTAATTTTACCTCCAGTTTTGAATAGCTCCCTGCTGTGAAGGTGATGAAAAAGAGCATCTGAGAAGGAAAGAAGCTGACAGTTTCTTATTTTACAGAATCACTATCAGACATAAGGCCAGGCTTTGTTCATAACTCCTCTAGAAATCCACATTATAATGGCAGCTGGGAGACTTGGTATTACATGTGGAAAACCAGGTGTGTAAAGATGAACATGGTCTACCCTAACCAGGCTATATATCCACAGGTGGTGAAATCCATGACAATAAAAGCAGAATGATGATCTTTTGTATTTCACCACCTTGTTGGAGAGCATTTTTCCCACTCTTCTGGGGATGCCTAAGTGTTGGGAGTGGGAAAGAGGGAGGTAGGAGTGGAGGAACAGAAGCATAGGGGAAGCTTGGAATATAGTATCCAGCCTCCACCAGTCTCCAGTCTCTCTGCTTGCATGGATGCCATAGAATAATTCCTGCATCAAGTGAAACTTTCCCTCTTTAGGAAGGGAAGGGAACAAAATGGCTAATCCATTGGCTAAAGTGAATATGAAAATGGGGGTAGGACACAGAAAACTGGACTGATGTGCAATGATTGGAGAAGCTGATTTCTGGAGGAAGAAATTAAGACAGCCAGCATTTCCTTACCTATGATTTTTGAAAGATTGTTGTGTGTATGCTAACTCCTTCATAAGCTCGTGTTTGTTTAAGATATTGCTGTAAACGTTTTTTGAATTGCTTCCAAGGAGAGAGTTTTCTGAGATGTTACCAGATACAAAGCAAATGACGCAGAGCTGAATTCCTTTCCTACTTCTCCACTGCACCATTTCAGTGACACAAGAAGCCACAGGCATGCACAGCTCATAGGTCCTGCACCCCAGCTGCCACTCCCTTGGCACTAGCCTGCTTCTCCCTCCTTCTATCCCACCCTCCAGCAGCTCAATCCCTCCTCCCTCATTTTACTCCATAAACTCTTACCTCTCAGTTGTCAACAAAGTGGTTCTTACCTCTCACCTGAACCCCGTAATCATAAATCAATAATTGCAATATGACCTCTACATGAATAGAAGCCTGGTGAGGATGATTATTATTTAGATGACATAGAGAGAGTTTCCTGTTTATCTTGTTCTGGTTTTATGAAGGATCCTGCTACAAAGAAGTGCTTTGGCTGAAACATCAGCTTTCATAGGACCAGCCTGAATTTACCAGGGCGGATCCATGTCCTGAAACCTGCAATTACATGTTAATGCTGTGGAAACCCTATTCTTGCTAACAAGACTTTTATTTGCATTGTTACGGTGAAGGCATGTGATGCCATTGCCACAAGCTGCTCTATTGTGATGTCACCATGTAGCAAAGTGACACACTGGCATTTATTTGCAAAACAATGAGAATTACAACCAAAAATACGAGATACAGGAGAATTTAATTTGTTTTTAGCCAAGACTGGTGAGTCAAAAATAAATCAGCAGTTTGAAACATATCACAAAAGTCTCTAAACAGAATTTCAACAAAATGTTGTTTATTAGTCATTCTTCTATTGCTAAGCTGCATCATAATTACAGTTTATACATAGGAAGCTTGCTAATTACTTTTATATTGAAATCTCTAATTAAATATTTGGCTTAACTAAATCATAGATTAAAAATGACGTGAGAGGACATGATGTGAATAGCTGACTTCTCTGGTAATGGGGAAGATGCCTTGGGAGAGAGGTATGTAATAGCAAACAGCTTCTCTGCAGCGAGTGTGCAAGAAACTCATCTATTTCAGTATAATCCCCCCTAAAATTCTTCACAGAAGTAGTCTCCTATCATTGGTGTAATTTTTATTTAGCTAGTTCTTACTCTTAAATTGCTTGTTTTTCAGCAGTCACTATGCACGCCATAGAGTCTCCTTTTCAGTCTGGGTGTGGGGAATCCCTGTCACGCCAGCTACAGCATGTGCCTCAGAGGTTCCCACTTTCTTTGCACTAACTTGATTTGTCTGCTATCAATGCAAACACCTTTATTTTTAAGCACTAGTTACATCAGGTCTGGGCTATTTCTAGAGCCTCACAAGCAAGGATGAGCCATTTCCTCTCTGGTAATCTAAATGGGCTACTAAATCTAAGATTAGCAGTCTTCCTGCCTTAAATGGTCTTAGTGTCTCTGTCTATAAAGTCTTCTATGTTAAAATAAGAATCTACCTGGGAATACAAATCCAAATAATTGAATTTCAATTATTCTGTTAATCATCTTAAAGAAAACACTGCATAAAGTGCTAGGATTTCTTCATTTTTTCAATGAAACAATTCCTTCTAGTTGCACACAAGTATTTTAATTTAAAAGTGAATGTATTGCAAGATGAATTCACTTGCATGTGGGCTGGCACATTGAAAGGATTTCCCTTCAAGACATCTCGTGTGTATCAGATGTTGGAGCCAGAGCTTCACAGCCCAGTGGCCAAGCTGCTCAAAACAAATGAATTGGATCACTTCATTGATTCAGAGACAGGCATCAAGACAAAGTGTTTTCACGTTGTTATTTTCAGCACTGGCATAGACTCTGTCAGAGATCAAAATGCTGTATTAGCCATCTAGCTATTGAATTAATGTTCATAAAGATCACCTTGAAATGACAGTGCTTTGAAGACTTAAGCCAAAGTGCACAGGTGTGTGGGAACAGAGTGCTGTATTGAAAACAGTTTTGAAATTTATATAAGGTATATTTCCAGGCAATTAATTGTTTTTGAAAGCAGAATTGTGACACAATCACCTTGGTGTTTGCCATTGTCACCTGTAGTTTGTGCACATCCCTGAAGTATTCTAGCAGCCACTTCTCCCAACAGCAGAATAATATGGGAGGTGGAACCTCAGTGCTCAACATCACTGCATTGTCATGAGAGTTGGTTTTGTCATTGCATCAAGTGGGAGTAGAATCTTGAGACAGAAGGCATGGACACAACAGAAATGGAAACCTCAGGGATTTTTTTTGCTTTTTATTTTGCCCTGTGTTGGATAGTCCTTTCAAATGTCAATTTCCCTGATCAATAATCATGACAATTAAAAGTAGACGATGTCTTCTAAGACAATAGATTTTAATCTTTTGTAGGAAAAGTTAGATGAAGACAATATAATTTGTGGGAGAGTGAGTCAGCATAATTTCCTGGCCAAATTCTATTTAGGGTTATTAGTTTCCTTTGGTCTTTGTATTCCTCCACATTTTCAGAGACGCTATAGTTTACATTCAAACACAGAGTACTCTGGCATGCTGTTAAAGGTCTGTTTCCTTCCACTGCACAGGTGACTATGCTGAGGTTGTGGGAAGAGCAATTCTTAATTGTTAAGTCACAGCGCCCTACATTCTAGGGCTTCTAATCTCTAGATTAGAAGTTGCTGTATAAATACAGATTGCAATGGGAATGTCTTATCCTTTATTGCCTTTATTATTTTATGTTTCTTTACTACTATTAGGAATGAATGCTTCAAAATGTTTTGTAATGTCAAATATCTCTAATTCTGCTTCTGAACACAAACTAAACTCGGTGATGTCCAGCAACATCCCAGCTGTGAGCTGTGGTCCAAATTTAAGTATTTTAGATCTTTCCAGCACTGTTGACATGACTAGAGGATAGAACTGCTGAACTATCTCCAAGTCGCAAGCCCTATAGGGTCATATTGAATTGGCAAAATAATAGTATTTATCGAGGCCATCAAATCAGGGGTGGTAGCATGACTTTGTATAAACATATCCTAGAACTTCAATCAAAAGTCTGACAAACAGGAACATGCTAATCTTACAGTAATTAAACCAATTACATTTAAAAAGAAAAACCTCAACCTCTATTTACCCATAAAACGTAAAGAGATTGTCTTCATGGCCTGATGACAGACTTCCCTTGAATTCCTACATCACAAACTAAAAATGGCAACCAATAAACCTCTGAAGGGATGAGCCTCTCCTCTGAAATGCGCTGAATATACACCAGCTATGTTTGAGTCACTCAGTGAAGTACTTATGGAGCCTTAACACATTGCTACAGTATGCTTCAGATCTGGTGTCACATGCACTAATAGCAGAGAGATAGAGCTAATCTCACCTTCATGCAGTCAAGGCATAGTCACTGCTCACAGAAGTGATGCTATGGTGTTGTTAGATCTTTTCTGAGACTTCTGCCCCACAGCATCCCCACTGATAGGCAGGAAAGGGCAGAGGGGTGTCCCTGAACCAGCACATCCTTTGGCAGTCCTGAAAGAGCCCTCCCCTGTGGATTGCTGCCAAAGAAGATGGTGTCTGCCACCCTGCTGGACTCCTCCAGGCAGGTTGTCCTCCTCCAGGGTTTCTTGACAGATTGGCAGAAGTCAACATGAACCCTAGGTACATTTGTTTTCAGATGTTTACAGGCTGCAGGTTGCTTCGGTAACATGGTTAAATCCCAGTCTGGGTCTGTTTGATTTCATCTGTCCAATAGTCTTTATTAGATGACCAGGATCTCTTTTCCCTGCACACTCATCTGTTATTTATGTGGGACTGTGGTCAGGCAGCTCAGGAAGACTTAAGACTTGCAGCATTGTTATTGACAGGACACATGCCACAGCTTCATCTGTTTTATTTTCCTCAGCAATGCAGCCAAACTAGCATGTTTCCATTCTCCCACAGCGAGCGGATGTCAGCCACACACCCCCTGCTTGGAACAGGGGGACAGTGCTGCATTTCCATAGATAACTCAGCTCTGACTATGCCCTGCAGAGCCCAGCCCAGCTGCCCTGTAAACCTCATGGTCAGATTTTCCATGTGTGGCAGAAACCTGGTTTTACTCCAGCCGCCTCAGCTGATCGATATGCTGACATTAGTTATTACAGATGCAAGACCACGTGGTGAGAGGTATTGTCTCATCAGATATGTCTGGAACCAATTAAAGAGTTACTATTCCCTACTTCACTTAGCCACTGTCACCATCTTATTTAGAATATAGAATGACAGTAACAAGGGCAGTGAGGAGCAGACAAGAAGGACTCATTGCTTTCATTTCGGAAAAGGATCATGTCATTGTCATTTAGACTTGATCCTCATTGTGAACGGAAACATTAAAGGATTAGTGAGTCATTCATACCCAGTTATGCCCCCAAACATTGGGGTGGCTTTCATTGCAGGTCAAGGTCACCGCTGCCCTGTGTGTGCAGAGAAGAGGATTGCCCAGTGTGACCACCAGTGTGACAGGCAGTGTGACAGGGGTTGGCTAATGCTTTATTTTTGATGACTTAACAGGCTAAGGGAATCCTGATTCTGAAGAGCTTCCTAAAATAACACTGCTTACTTGTTGTGACTGTAAATCCTAGATTAATGTATTACTGTCCTTTCTACCTTTCCTTCTATTTCTTTCTCTTATAAAAATAAAAATATTCACGTACACCTCTGGTAGGATATTGAACATAACTGTCTAGAAATGTATGTTACATCTGAGACCACAGGAAATGCAAGAGAAAGCCAAAATCCTAAATTTCATGAAAGTTGATAGAGCAGTGCCTGAAAACTATGTGAGACTTTAAAAAATTGTTCTAAAGCTAGACATGGTGTAATTTTTTAGAACATCAGAAGCTGAGATGGAGTAACATCACAAACTCAATTCTGTTTTATCCTACAGTCTTGAATGCAGTCTAGTGCCAGACAGCTGGGGAAGTTTTATGTACTATTTTGATAGCTGAGCATTGAGACATGGCAGAGTGCCATTCCAACCCACCAGTTTCACAAACAGGAGCAGTGCAAGCCATGTCACACAGCTTGTGAGCCTGTAAGGCACTTCAGGTATAGGAGGGTTTGGATGGCTGAAAGTCCCTGATTACAAATGATTGAGTAAAAGTGCTGCTTTTGGCAAGGATCTGACTTAAATGGTCTCATTGCACCCCAAAGTAACTGGCTGGGTACCCAAGCCCTACGCAACAGTGTGTGTACACAAGGTTATTCTATCATAACTACACTCTGGGGAACTGAGGAGCCCATGAGGGGGAAGAGGACTGCACCCTCACACTTTCCAGTTCTTCTGCAAATTAGCTATGGTCCCCTAATTTCCTCCCTTATTAAGCTGCTCAAGAGTGCAGTGGAGAGACCTCACCTCATGATCCTGCTGTGCCTGGCAGGTGCCTTCAGGGGTTTCATGGGGTCTGTAAGCACAGTACATGCCCGGGTGTGGCCAGGTCAGTAAAGCAAAGGAGCTGCTGGGGAAAATGTGTCACTATGGGCATTGCCAGGAAGAACCTGAGCATCCTGGAGGAGTCCACCCAGGAGAAGAAGATAAGGCAGATAATGGAGTTAATGAGTTAAAACACTTGTGGCTGGTATACAGACAAAGTCCTTTCTTATCTTTCAATAATGTCTCTGAAAACAGGAATTCAGGTTTTGAATACAGGTTTTCAATTTACCTGGTATTACCTAGCAGTCTCCTTTCAGCTGTATTGTATGTCAATAAAGATTCATTTGGGGTCTTGAAGGCCAGAATCCTTTGGAAATCAAAAAAGTCTCTGCTTCAATTGTGGATGGAAAAAATCTCTCCTTTTTATTTCTGCCTCTGAGTTTCATGTTTCTCTAATTCCAGGTTGTATTCACTGCAGTATCATTAGTAAATGGTGCTTCTGGATGCTCTATGCAGCAGGAAGAAATAAAAAGCAACACGATATCCATCATGGTTTGAAGGTCTGATCAGTGCAAGGCTTTAAGAAAATTCTCATTTCTGAGACAGGGAGATATCCAAGCACACTCAAACACTTGCTGTTCTTACTGTCTGTGATGAATTTTGCACTTTATACTTCTGCCACTGGGCAGCAAGGTGGTGTGACCACGTTGTGCAGGAGCCTCCTTATAGCTGTCATTGGCAGGAAAGTGCACAGAAACTGATGCCTAATTACTCAACAAGATTTTGGTGTCACAAGCCCCAAAGGGTTTAGCAGGGGTTCCAAGTCCCTATTCAGGTACACAGACTCCCATTGCCCTGTATGGACAAGGTCAAGTAACTCAGAAAAAAAGTGCAGAGGGGAAGGCATGCAGGATGGGAATTTGGGACTATGGAAGTCAGGGTGCATCTCAGTGTTCCCACCTTCTTTCCCTGCCTGCCCTTCCACCTCGCTCCCTCATCACCTGACCAGAGTGGTGGGGCTGCATCCCTCCAGGAGGAGAGACTTCACCCCTTGCCTCTTGGAGGGACAGCTGGGGACTGAAGGTGGCTGCCTCCAGAGTGCTCTGGTAGAGCAGATGGCACACCATCCTGCTTTCAACAGGCAGGGCAGGACCTTCCTCTGAACTGCTTTTTTACAGGAGCTAACTGAAGATTACGAGTTATGCTCCGATTATGTATCCTTTGATTCAGAGAGGATTAATCTCCTCCTGGGTGGAGGTCAGCAAACGGTCAGATCTGTGCTGTATTCAGTGTTCTCTAAGCAAACAGGTCAGGATGACTCCCTCAGGTGACAGAGAGTAGAAATAGAGTGCATGCATATCTCTTGAATTCCCAGTAGTGTCCCTCTGAGAACAAGGCAGGAATGAATGTTCAGGTCCACCTGGTTAGAGGTCAGGTGAATCCCAGGTACAACAAATCAAGGCATGGTTGAGAGGTGGATTTGGTGCTAAATTGTGGCTGGAGAAAACTCCTCTGCTACTGTGTGACCCCAGATATGAAGCGTGTTGGATGCTGGGGGAACAGCAGTGAGGCCAGGGTAACAGATGCACTCAGAAAGGAAAGGAAAGGGAGATTAACCTGCATTGGTGTTCATGGGCATCCAACTAGACATGGAGTCCAAACTGCATCAGTGGAAGCATCAGGGCTTTTAGAGTTTTTTCCTTTCAGGAAATGGAATTTCTGGTACTTCAAGACCTTTAATGTTATAACACATATAGTGCCTCTGGATATCTTTGAGATCTAGTCACAGCCATGCAGAAGTTATATCTCTGACAGTGGAATTCAGAGAAATTCAGGAAACTCCATCACTCCATAACCATTTTATAGTATTCTGAAGTTTTAAAGTCCTATGGGACTAATTAAAGGTGATCTAAGAATCAGACTTAAATTCCCTGACTTTAGTGCTCTTATCATCACTGAAACACCAGGGGAAGCCAGATAAAGATCTCAGATAAACCCTTCAGGGAAAAAGAACAATACTTAAAATTGCAGCATGTAAAGTCATGCTGCCATTCACATTTGCTTGAACTTGACAGTCTTTTATTATTATTTTAGGCATTTTCCATTTTTTCTTTTATATTTACTTTTGGGTTATCTCATGGCATTTTTTATATTGCTATTTGGCAATTTTTGTATTCAGCATATTATTCTGTGGCAAGAGGATATGAATGAACTCTGATTCAGCAAGTCAGCAGTACTGCAAGAAAGACTTCAGGGTCAAAGCAATTGGCTGCCATAGACATAAAAGCATTACACTAAAATAGCATTGCAGCATTCACAGAAGGCACAAAAAATCAATTTCTCTTTAGAAACTACAGAAATAATTGTGATCTATTTTTACAGTACAAGTAGAATGCAATTTTTTGATGGTGTCATGTCTTTTAGGTACTCAGTGATGTCATTCCCATAGACGATGTAAATAGAATAAGAACAATCAGCATTACAGTTCTCAGCAGCAGTGGCTGGATTTGCAGTTTCATTTCAAACAGATGTAAGTCTAAAGTCTGGATTTTTAGTGAAATGTCACCTGACCACAAGGACCACACCGACCTGAAGAACTGAAAAAAAATCTCCCAAGGGAAGTCACTGTTTTGTACACTTTGCATTTTTTTGTTCTGTTCTTCCTTAAAATGAAACAAAGAAAATCCTAAAGCAATTTGTCATTTTGATTCGGAAAACACTGAGGCAGAGGAAAAAAACTGCCCAGCATAAGATCTTTTTTTCCCCTAAGTGGCATACTTTGAAATGTTTTCCAACAAATTTGGCTCAGCCTTGAGATGAGGGTTGCTGTTTGTTCCTCACACATCTGACCTCATGAGTTCACCTCTGTTGATGAGGTGATTGCTGCTCAGCCCCTCACAGCCCACCCCCACGGTGCAGGGCAGAGGTGCTCACCGGTGCCCTGTGGATCAGAGCCTGCAGGAGATGCTGGATTTGCCATTTCTCAGCGACTTCAGCTCTGAGGATGGGGATGCAGGGGTCTGTCAAAAGAGGCAACTCCTTTTCTCAAAATCTTTTTTTCTGCACGTCAAGTAGATCAGGAGGGGCCCCACGGTTTCAAATAAGCTGTCCTTTGTGAGATAGCAGGTCACTCCTGGCAGCCTGTGAGCAGCACAGTCAGTGCAGGAGTACTGCCTGCTTTGCAAACTAAGCCTGGCAAGGCATTCAGCTCAAGGGCTGGGCAAGATGTATCTCCTGCTGTGTTTACTTGTTTGCAGGTGAAATAAAACACAACCAGTCAGTGGGGAATATAATGCTCTAATGCACATTATCACTTCCCTTCTGAGTTTACATCATCAACACCATTCAATCACCTCCGTATTATATACAGCCAGGTGCATGCCCTTTCTTTAAATCCATTTAATCATAAGACTACCTCCACAAAGTTTAGGATACAAAAGACATTTGACCATGCAGAGAATAGAAAAGAACATTTGCTTCCCAATGTGGTATTTTAAAAGTGATTACTGTAAATAAATAAAGTCCAGATAGAGGTGTAATAAAAACTGCAAATGAAATGGAAACAATTAAAAAACCCCAAAGCTTTTCCATTGTAAAATTGCCAAAGGACATTTAAGTAACTAAAAAAAGGTCTTGTTTAGAACAAAAAAAGGAAATTTTTTTTCTATTTTTCCATTTTGAGGAAATTCTCAATGACTTAGTAAGATGTGAAATTTCTGAATTATGGAACTTCTTTAAAATAATGATCAAAAGCTGATGATTGTTATTTGGTCTGTTAACAAATGGCTGTTTGACTATTAATGATGCAGAGAAATAATATATGCATTGGTTTATATTTTTGGTTTATGTGAGCACTTGGTCCTGATTTGCATATCTGCATACTCAAGCAAAACCTCCACTAGTATAGAATAGGTTATTAAGGCCTTGTTCAAAAATACATGCAGACGCTCTTCACTTTCTCATTAAGAGATTGTTCATATCCTAGGTCACCATTTTAACACCTTTTCTGAAGTGATCAGTTACCATTAAAGACTTTTCCAAAGAGAGGACAAGGCCTCTGCCTCAGCCTATCCCCACCCAGAAGTGCCCAGTGCTTGGGTTGACCTCATGGCTCCTGTGGTGAAAGCTGAGCTCTCTGAATGGGATGGAAAGTCACTTCTGACAGGGGGACAATGACAGAAAAATGGGAGGTGCTCTAGGAGGGGTTTTCGGGGTTGTTTTCAGGCAGCTAGAACATGCAGCTAGGAGTGACACATGAAAAAAAACCCTCAGTTTTTGGCCAGTCCCAACACTTCACAGAAGGAAGCAACTGCCAGGCTGAACACTATTGTCGGATCATAATAGAGGCACATACAGAAAGAAAAGGTTCCCCATAGCAGCCCATTTGAAGAATAACTCCATCTTCACTTGGGAAGATGGACCAGCTGGTGGCCAGGAGCCTGGAGCTCACGAGCTCTTGGTGGCTAGCACAGCTGAGGGACTGTGTCCTGCCTCAGCTGTCATTTCCGAGTGGCTGGAATGTGCAGTTCTGCGTAGCTGTAATTTGACCTCTGGGTGAAAAAGATCAATAAACACACTGAGGTCCCTAGCAGGAGATCAAGGATAAAACCTGCCAAACACCTAGTAGAAAGAGCTTGGCAAATCTCTGAAGTTCATTATATTTAGCAACTCACTATATTGGATTTGCTGTGCATGTTGCAAACAAGGATTTTGAACTATTGAGAGTATCTTTCCTAAGGATCCTCTAGTGCTTTCAGGAGCATGGTGGTTATGGATCAGATTAGTATATTTAAGGGTTTAGCACCATACACCATAAAGAAAGAAACAGAAAAAGTCAAACAAAATTTCTTGATTTTCTTCCTGAATGTTGTATGACTATTCAGAAGTATTAATTTCCTTCTCCATGTATAAAATGTTCAGAATGAAAATGCTTAGAAAACTTGTCAGCCTGTTATATTTTTTCACAAAGTATTCATAGTTGCCTTTCTTTAAGCATAAGAAATAGTTTTTTTACTATGAAGGGTAGTCTGTTGACAGATTTTTATTTCTGCTACTTAAAAATAGACAATTTTTAAAAAATTTTCTATATATCCTTTTGTTCTGAGAATGTGCTATACTTCTTAAATCAATGAAGGGATGAATAGAGTTCTATCTGAGGCTTGGAGATGTTTGAGAAGGGCAGGGGGAGATTTACCTTTCATGTGAGCTCATGGCTGTTTATTTTCTATTAATACAAGTCACCACCCAGGTGTTGATGAAAAGCAAAAACTCTAGTATCCCACTGCATGGGTTACTTTTAAGAAGTGCTGCTACATAAACAGCCACACTGGACTAAGCATAAAATCTTTTACTTCTTTTGTTGAACAACTTTCTATCAGAGTTCTTTGGCTTAACATGAAGCAATCAAATGTTCCTAAGGGCAGAGATAGCAGGAGAGAGACCACTTTGGGTGTCTGGTGGATGGAGCAGGGAGTGCAGGAATCCAGGAGGTGCACTTATGGATATCTCATAACTTTGCACTTATCTCAAATATTTGCAGATAAAGAGGCTGGATCACAAGCCTCCCTTCTCAAGGCTCTGATTCATCAGACCCCAAAGTGATTCCAGTAAGAAGTCTAATGTAGAGCAAAGAAATGTTGCATGGTAGACTCATGCAGGCCATTGACATGAAATTTAGCTTATTCTGTGTTGTTTTGACTTTAATTAAAACTCTTTATTCCCTGACTCCATAGGAGTTCATAGTGCTTGCAGGACAAAGAATGTTTGTCCTCAGAGAAGTGGCCAGCACGCTGTACTTTCAGTATTCCTGCTAGATGTCATGAGCATGGGGCATGAGATGACACGTGTACAAAGACATACATTATCTTTGAGAATATCAAATGAATATTATCCACAGTCTAGCAGGTTCTTTACAGATAATTTGCCACCTACACATACATTATTAAAGCTCTTGATGCACCTGAGTGCTTATCTCTAAATTACAGCAGTAATATGAAACCCCTCTGAGTTACACAAATTACACAATTTTTCTTGCAAATATGGTATTTTACTGCTGTACTCATTTCCATCTAGGAGACTCCAGAAGAAGGTTTCATCTCCATTATTGGTGATTTATAGAATCAACTTGGTGCAGGTCTTGAGCTTTCCTGTGACCTGTTGAAACACAATTAATGGAAGCTATAACATGGAAAGTTGACTTCCCTCTCCCTACTAAAGAGGAACCTTTGCAAATAGGGTAGATTCAGAAGTTTCATACAAAGTAATATGCCAGCAAGTTCCTGCTCCGTTAGGGAAGGAAACGGGAAGGGGGGAAAAATCTATTACAGTAGCAGGAAAATGTAGAAGAACAGGAATATATTACAATAAGAACAGTTGTGGGGAACCTGACCACAATGCAGTAGAGAGGTGGAGAGAAAAGAATTATGGTAAAATAAAAATATGTATGCTTCTGGCAAGGGTTGTTTTTACACAGAGAACACTTTTGACTTTGTTTTTAAAATCTCAATGCCCCAGGTGTTAATGGGAGAAAAAGTCCAAGACTTTATTTTTGTGTTGAAAATTATATGAGCCAAACCCTGGCAAAAAAGGCTATGCCCTCTACACTAAGAGGTCTCACTGAGCCATTACCCTGAAGACCAAGGTCAAAATCTACTTGACTTGAGGGCTTCTTTGGCCAAAGTCTCTCCTGATGAGATTAGGTCTGGAAATAACACCACGTTCTTTAAGGACAGGGAATATAGAGTGGAATTCAATAAAAATTCCTCTGAGTGTAGTATTTTCCTTCATTTCCTCTTCCACTCTGCTGTAGTGCAGTATCTCTCCTCCTGGCTACAAACTGCAACAAAACCTGTCTGGGGAGAATAAGGTTTATGTACAATGCCTGATTGCAATAAAGCTGTCTGGGTTAGAAAACGAAGCCTCACATGAAGCTGTTCACTTACTTTAAAGACTTGTCTTTGTTGCTTCAACCTTATGGTACCAAAGGGGTTTGTACTTCTCTAATTCTGCAGCATGGGAAGGCTGCAAAACTCACATGTGGAGTATGATGAGATGTAAAACATTATTACTTTTTAGGTGAAGTCTAGTGTTATAATTATTCACAGCAAGAAGAATGCTCTTGACTGCTGTTAAATCCTTTCTGCAGCAGATTTCCTCTATGACAGTAAGCTTACCACTTACGGAAAAGGAATGCTTTCCTTTATAACCTTCATAATGTCCTTGCTTTACTCTTGTTTAGCAGAAACAACATTTAAGAAGAGTTTTCTGACTCTTTTTTTGTAGCAGGTCCCAGGAGCTCAAAATTTACAGACTTGCTTTCATCCTTGGAAATATATCTGCATGTTCACACCTTCAGATTGAAGTACAAATATTTTGGCTGTTCTGTTAAAGCCCTAACTTAGCTTTCCTGCTGGGATTTTACAGCCAGAGAAGATACAACTCTGTTTTCTTTTAACTTTAGAAATATTTTGTGTACTTGAGTTGTGCTATCTTTTGTTTAGAATTAAGTTTTCTGTTGTTTTGTCTTGAAGTGATTCAAGGACTGGGTAGGGAGTGTCAGTGTTAGACTTTAAAGAATACATGAAGCAATGCTTGCAGAAATAAGATCCTAAGGTGAGACAGTTAGGAGATTTGCAGAGAATGCATGATTGCGTTTTGTGAGGGTGCTGAATTGCAATTAATAATGCAGAGTGCTCATGATTAAGTAGGTGATAAATCTATGTTCTGGAAGAAGTCATCAGTTTGCAGCTGAGATTATGGTACTATTTGTAGGCATAAGTTCACAAAGTCTCATTTATATGTGTGCTAATTACTTGTTCCCACACAGAGGACTTTATTTAGGTCCCTTGTACAAGTGGGATGTGTCATCTGTTTGTACCTGCCAATGTACCACCTTTGTTTTGGCTTGGTTTTAGTTTTGCCTTGTTTCTTACACTACTTTTAGCTTCCAAGCTTGATGTAAGTTAAGCACAAGCATGTACTGTTGTCACACCAAGTGCTTTAAATGCCACACTAATGTATGCACATATAATACATAACTATACTGTTCCTTAAAAACTACCAATTTGCCCACCACTAGGCAAAACTAGAGGTCCTACCTGTGTAAAAGAAATGCACATAACATTACCATAGTAACAGGTGAAATTAATATAGTGAAAGCATAAAACTTAGTGATAGACTGTTTATATGAAAACCCTTTTACCCTGAGAGGTAAGTCCTTCTCAAGGTCACAAGTTCTATCTCCTTCACCTCCTGGTTATTAAATGATTGTCACTAAGTATCCAAACACTAAATAAGAAAGAAAGATGGAGAGAATTTGGGAAACAAAGACATTTATGAGGGAATAAATTAGTTACTGACTAAACATTTTCAGCATTTTGATAAGATGTTTCTTGTGTGCCAAGAGACATTGCTGAGTAGGTGTCAAAAGTCCAAGCAGATTCAATCTAAAGATAACCTCAAAGAACATTCCCTGCCAGCACTTTGTTTATTTTAGCAGTTCAATATGTTTCACAACATGAGATGAATTTTCATTATGTATTGCTGGTAGCATATCACTCTGCAAGAACCTGCAATGACCTCACTTAAATTTTTCACCCACCCAGGAGCAATTTCTCCATTAGCCAGGCTGCATGGGGGCTGAGGGTGGAAAGTTCTTGCTGCTCTGAGGCTGAGGACAGTATATTATAGTATACAAAAGCAGTCAGACTAAGAAAATGCAATGCTTTAGTCTAGTTTTCCTCTAAGGGTTGTCTGTTAAAGCACAAACACCATCTAAAATCTGTGGCAATCTTTTCTAGATCTTCATTAAAACCCTATTTTTTTTCCCAAACAGGACAAAATATCTGACATGGGTACAGTAAAATGATCCAAACATTGTTTATATACTCCCTTATGACCGTCAGTCTTTGTTTCAACCAAGAGAAGCACATCAAATTTACAGAAGAGACTACACTAGCCCCTGCTCTTTAGACCACAGGACAAAAAACTAGTCATGGAATCATACAGTGGGCTGGATTGGAAGAGACCTTAGAGATCATCTAGTTCCAATATCCCTGCTCTGGACTGGGACACCTTTCACAAGACCAGATTTATCAGAGCTACATCCAACCTGGCCTTGAGCACTTCCAGGGATGGGGCATCCACAACTTCTCTGGACAAGCTGTTCCAGTGCCTCACCACCCTCACAGTAAAGAATTCCTTCATAGTATCTAATCTAAACATCTTTGAAACCATTGCCTCTTGTCCAATCTACATGCCCTTATATAAGGAGAGTCAAAGACAAGTTCTACTTGAAAAAATGCTGGATGATTTTTTTTGTTCACAGGCACAACACGATTCAATCTTTTTTTATAGTGTGAAGTCTGAAATGCCAGAGAGCAGGGAAAGGAATTTCAAACTTATCAGTAGGCTTTCAAGTAGGATGTACAATCAAAATAAGGAATAATACATCAAAGAACTTTTCTGTGTACAGGCTACAGGCAATCCTTAGCTACTTATCTAAATAGCTTATATAGCTACTAAGAAAAAAAAAAATCTTTAATGTATAGAATTAAATCTGAAATGACTCGTGTTCCCCACTCATATTTTTTCATTTGGTTGCCCAAGCAACTCTTTTGCTAAGTTTATATAGTGTCCAACAGAACAGAGTCCTTAGCCAAAGGCAGGGTCTCTGGGCCTTACTGGAATAATATGGAAAATGATACATTAATATTGCTCTTTGGAGACCAGAAATTAAGTCTTCTATTTAGAGGTTATTGTTTTGTCATCACAGTTTGAGATACAGTTTGACAACACAGTTAGGGTTATGAATGTTCCTCTTATGATTAATGTGGCTCTAGAGATCCCGGCTCAGCCCTTTGCTCAAGCACAGGCTTCAGCTGTTTAATAAATCTGTGTGCCTCAGCCTCTAACCCACAAAAGTCAGATAATAACATATTTTTTTCCCTATGCTGTGTGACAGACCTTGCTATCTGAATGTGCCATCAGAATGCTACAGTCCACTGATCAAGGGAAAGATCATAATTTAGTGTTACGCATTCGGTTAAAAAGATAAGGAAAAAAAGGCACAGAGAATGTTTTCCAAGGTCATCATTACCTGTCTTACTTTCCTTTTTTTTGCTGTAGAGTGAATGCCCCCTTTTCCTGCTTTTTTTTTTTTCAGTGAAAAGTCAGAAACAAAACCATTTTTGAAGGAATAACACCCCTCTAAGGGAATTGCAGTGTATTGACAGAATATCAGAATCAATTGACTTCAGGAACAGAGAGGAGCTTGTGCTATGCCACCAAGTATGCATGTGTACTCCTCTTAGCCATGTTTTCCTATCCTCATAAAGAGAGATTTCTTCCTTATAACAATGCAAATGGCTATAAAGTTATTAAATCCCAAAGACTATGAACACATTCATGCAAAGTAGGGCATGATGTTTGTAATACATCTTTACAGACTTTTTTTATCTGTGTTAGGAGGTAGGTGCAACACAATGCCAGCAAAATATATTCCTGATATTTATTAAAATAAGTATTCTTCATTTTCTGCAGGTTCTTGACTACTTTGATTCCACAGCCCAGTTATACTTGGTGAGAAAAAAATATGCCCTTTGCCAGTTTTGAGTTTGCTGCCTCTCCACTTATTGAATGCTGCCCTGCTACTGCACGAGCAGTGATGCTCCCTATCTATCATCTCTTGATCTTTCATTGTTCTACAGACTTACATTGTGTCCCTTCTTATTATTCTCTGTTCTAGGGCCAATTAATCAAAACTTTTCAAATTCTCTGACAAATGAAAGATTTTCTGAGTCTTTGCTCAGTCCCATCACCCATGTGCAAACTCCTTCAGTTCTGCCATAACCTCTCAGAGATCATATGGCCCATGCCACATACTGGATACTGGATGAGTCCTGAGCATTGCTTTACAGACAGATATCATAAAGGAATCTATACTTCCTGTTCTTCATTTCAACTAGCTTTAAAATGTTTTTATAGTGTGCAAGTTCTTCTGCAATGATACATACCAATTTCTGAAGTTAGTGGAAGAGTGGGGTTCTTGCTTCTAGAGAACATTTTTCTCCCTGGTATATGGGTTTTTTAGAGGACTTTTATCTGCAGCATGCATACCTACACCAGGTACAATGAGATTTCCTCCCAGAAATTAAATCCTCCATGATGTTTGAAGTGTTTACAGGCAGTTCGCACATTCCTGCTTCTGTGGCCCAAACAAAATTGTTTTACAAAGACAGATTAGACTGATGAGATCTTGGCATGACAAGCAAAAATCAAAAAGGAAAATAAAAGAAAAAATCCTGGATTACTTGAAAGTGTGTCATGGACTTGAAATTTTTGGGGTGAAGGTCTCTCCTAAGACACTCCTCTCTGCAGAAAAAAACTCCTCAGATAATATTCTGTCTGCAGAATATATTTTTTCCTGATTACTCATCAGCTACATTTCAAAGTGCACTGTGTGCCACTGAAAGAAGCCAATTCAACAGATGAGAGGACTGAAGGTCCTTCAGAGGGACAGAGAAACAAACATGCACCCACGAGATATTCCTGCTCCAGCAAACTGGCAACGTGGCTCAGTCCAAAGGGAACCTTCTCATCTAGAAAGAATTCATCTTCTGCTTAAATTATATATTTACATGGTCCTAATTACTGTGTTATCTAAATTATTTGTAATCTAGAACTGTATCATTGTAGAGTAATGGGCCATTTTGCAGACACAAATGCAGTTACTCACGACACGCTGGAGCCTCACAGCAACAGCCCCTTCTTCAGCCACGGCTGCTGCCATGGCAGCTTATCAGGGAAGGCACATGGGAATGCATGGTTTTGCTGTGGAAGACATGCAGCAGTTGTTGAGTATGTGCTTGGCAAGTATTTGCCCATGGTCATCTTTTTCCTGCCAGCTGCTGACCTTTACCCAGGCTGCCATTGGAATTGCAGCACACCGCTTATCCGTCTGGCTTGTCTGCTGCACTTGCCAAGTAATGCACATTCATTTGGCCTTTGCTGTTTTTTCAGTATGTGAATATGCTTTCTTAAACTAGGGAGAAGCCATGATCTCATTTCATAAAATCCATCAGGTTTTTTAAGCATTAAACTTAATGATATGTTGGCTCACTCACTTACGGAGAGTCCTTACCCTCTAGTCCATTTAATTCTCAAGACATTTTCTACTTTCACTGCAGCCTTCTAAATATTTGTTTCCTTTTCAATTCTGTTGGACAATAAGACCAGAATTGCATACCATGCTGAGAGTAAAATCCCTGCTTCAGGAGAAACAGTCTGACAAAGCATGAATTTCATTTCAGTGCCTTGTTTCTTCCTCTGGAGCAGCAAGTGTGAAAAAAGGTTCAAACACCCATTTAAGAGGTATTTGTGCATCACCCCCAGATCCTCTCATCCCTCCTAATGGAGCTCTTCAGGCAGTTTGGCTGGAGCCAGGCTCTGTCCGTGCTGCTTGGGGCTGCTGTGAAGAGCAGCTTTTCCCTGGCACTGTTCATGGAACAGGGCAGTCAGGAACAGCCAGCAAAGCTGCCAAGCACTGAGCAAGATAGGGCACATGCCAAGAAGCAGAAAGGATGACAATGGGCTCATCCAGCCAGATGCAGATATGCTAGTCTGAACAGTGTCCTGGCAGAATCTGCAGCTCCAAGGTTTCAGGCAGCTGGGCACACCAGGCAACAGGAAGGGATGGAGTTTTCCCAAGTCTGAGGAACAAGAGACCCTGAATGCATGAGACCAGAAGAGCTGGTGAATCAACACACTGTGGCCCCACTCCAGCCATAGGTAACAAGGCTGTGTTACAAAGACAGCTGGGCTCCTGCTCTCAGCGGACCACCCAGTGAGGCTCTCTCAGCCATGAGCAGCTGTGACATGCTCCATGTCCCGAGCAGCTGCCCACCTGTGGGTCACAGCAGGGATGGCAGAGAGTGTTGTGCTTTCACCTCGCAGCTGCTGCAGTTCTTAGAGCACGTGGCCATGCATTTGCACTTACATGACTGACCATGCACTGCAATCACTTGGGACACAGGCACGTCTTGTTATCCCCACTTTACTTCACGTCACCTTTCTGTGAGGACGCTGAGGGATAGAACAAGCAAACAGTCAAGAATTTCTTAGATGACTTGGTTCATTGTACATGAGTAGTAATGCCCTATCCAACCCAAGCTAAGTGCACAGAACAGAGAAACAAAATACATGGGAGATATTCCCTGTTGGCCACAGGAGTCAGACTGCACAGGTTTATCCTCAGCCATCTCTTTTCAATGGTGATCTGTAAGTCTCCAGCTGCTGTACTATGAACATCTCCCAAGAAATACTGCCAGACATCACATTCACGGCTTCATTCACTGCCAGCTCTTATACCACCTGTTGTTGGCAGACTCCATCAATGAGGATGGTTTTCTGGCAATGATGTCAGCCAACCACCTTCTTTATATGGCTATGTTGCTCTGCATTTGTTATCAGCTGCTGTGGTTTATGAACTGTTTTTTTGAGAACTTTCAGCTGATATTTTTCCTGTGGCTTCCAATGTTAATCCACCTTGACTGCAGATGCAATGCTGTCTTTTGGACATGTGCTGTTTTAGGTTTGGTTTTTCTGTTGTTCTTGGTTTGTTTTTTTTAAAGTGAACTGTCAAACAATTAAAGGAAAAGCTAAAGAGCCTCTTTGAGGAAACAGCAGCCAGAATCCCTCTAAAATGTTCAGAAAGATATAGGAGGCGGTTCCTGAAACCTATCAGTCAGCTTCCAAACTCCCCGGTGAGGGCTCAGAGGCTGGGGAGGGTTGGTTGGGGATTAGGTGGAAGCTGTTATCACAGGCTGGCTAGGTTATGCATTTCCTTCAATTCAATCCCCACTGTGCACAGAGCCTCAATGTACCTAAGAGAGGCATGTTCTTTGCTTCCCTTTTGAGCCCTGCTCTGGACAAAAAAGCCTTTATCAGAGAACACATTTGAGTGCTGTTGTTCATTAATGATAACTGAAATGGAACGCAGCCTCTTTTTCATCTCCATTGCCTCTGCTGTGATTCCCCATGGAATAAAATCTCCTGGGACTTTGCAGCACTACAAGTTGATTCCTAAAGGGAATTTATATAAACATTGCCTAAGTTTGATAGAAGTAATCAGTTGGTTTTTCCCTTTTGATGTCTACAACCTGCAGTTGCAGAAAGTCTTAATCTCCCATCTTAAGAGAAAGAGCGAATCATCACTGCAATTTTATGCTTTTTTTCTTGAGCACTCGCCTGCTTGTCTTTCATTTATTCATTATAATGACCAGAAGATTGCAGCCAGTCATCAGTATGGGAGGGAGCCTGGGTGCTGTTCTTGTGGGAGTTCCACATTCCCTGCAAGTCTTGCATAATGCAGACTTTCCCTCAGTCTCAGCTGAGGATTTCTTCCTGCCAGACACTCTTTTCCTTTAGCAATGGGACCATATGAAGAAAAAAAGTAACCTTTATTCCCTATTAGGAAACCTCATTCTTCCTCCTCAAACCTGAGATATGTGAAAACTCTCATTGTGTAAACATAAAACAGCACTTTAATGAAATTGTTGGTGTCTTTTTATGATGCCCCAATATTCTAGCTTGACAGGTTTATAAAACAAGTGTGGACTTTGCCAGCCTCCTTGAAGTGTAACACCTTCCCTCTGCCAGTTAATGACATTACTTAAGTAGTCTGTGCTATGACACTGAATGTCACAGGTTCAAATTCTGCTGATCAGTCAAAGCAAATGTCATTGCAAAAGCAGTGGCTTCTTTTCTTACTCATTTTTTATTTGAGAATTGCTGCTCATGAGCAGTGCACACCCCCCTGGCATGGGTGCCTCAGCAGGTGCCATTCTTGTTTCAGTACTGGAAAAACAGACCCTTATGTAATTCTCATACTGCCAAAAATCCACACCACCATCAAAATACCAGCTGAACCATCAAAATGCCAGCTGAATTTATTACATGGTCAGATGAGCAGTCAGAAAACAAATACTTACCTGCAACTGCAACAAAAAATTAAAAATAAAAGCCCAGAGTTCATAGAGGCTAGGTACATCAAAGTTGTGCAGTATTTTATCAAAATTATGTTTTAAGCACAGGTTTAGTGACCAGGAGTATATTGAAAAGATTTAGTTATCTTTTGGACCATAAACTCTGGAGGGTGCACAAGTAATGAGAGAAAATCATATGGAGTGGAACTCTCTTGTAACTGCTTGCTTTTAATTTGCTTGTTTCTGCTTGTGAACAACTGTGAATTAGACTGTGTGCTTAGTGCCAGTGTGAAGTAATAGTTTTAGGTCAGCTGAAACCTAAAGCATTCTTCAGATCACTAAGTTTTCCCAGAAGAATTGCAACACAAGCTTGTGAGCATTATTAACAGGGAGCTCCCTTACTGAGAAAAACATATAGCTGAGTTTAAATAGTGTAAGTCACTGAAAGATGTAGAATTACAGTCCAGGTGGACTTTGGCCAATGGGGAGCCAATGTCCCAGAGGAGAAGAGGTTTTTGGTATTTGCAGGCTGGAGTGAGTGCCAGACTGTAGTGGCTGGAAGTCCTCGAGGACAGTAGATATTCCAATGGTAGGTGTTCCCATTTCTCCCCTGTTTTGTCGTTTATCTCTGTTCACTCCCTACCATTCTGCCTTTGCCCTGCCAGACGCCAGAGGGATAATAAACCTCTCCAGTGTTGTAACATTAGCCTTTACTACAGGACAATTCAATTTTTCCAAGTAAAAAGCAGGACAGTACTCTTACTTATGCTTTTCAAGGTAGAGAAAAAAGCCAGGAAACACAGTGGAAGGAAAAACATAGAAAAGAGAGAAAGATGACCAATAATACACCCATCACGTGGCATCTCTGCAGCAAAGAAAAAAGCTGCTGTATGAAAGAGGTTGTCTGTTCATGTGAGGAAGCTGACACACAAAACCAGAATGAATGGCCACTCCTCTTCTAGAGAATAGCCTAACTCATTCTCACTCTCTGACCTTCCTGGAAAAAAGAGAAGGATTGCTGGGCTCTGTGAAATAAGTATTTTTCCTATAAGGAAGTGAGACAAATGAATCCTCTATATGTTTTTTTAACTTAGTTGCTAGTTGTGGCTGGGGTCAGCACAGGTGATACCTGTGAGACACTAAAGCAATTCCAGCCACTGAACACATTTGTGCCATGACACAGATTTCATCAATACATGGAAAGTTCACAAGTTCAACTAGGAAGATATTCCTTAGATTCATTAGAAAATTAGAGTCTATCAGAGCCTTGAACTCAGCATTGGAAATGAACTTACACCTTGTTTGTTCCATGGGCTATGAAGCAAAGTGCAGTGGAGTACATGAGAAGTTACCCTGATGCTTATATTATTGCTTTAACGTGGCAAACCACAGTAGGAAGTCTTGACTATGATTTCGACCTCTTATAGAACTGATGTTCTCATGACTAGAGCAGGTTCAAGCCATAAGAACGTTTTCTTTTCAATGTGAAGCATGACAAAGTTGTCAGATTTTAAATGTTGTAGCTGCTTTTTTTTTCTCCTTTACCTCTTTTTGTTCTATGCACAGTTAAATGTTATGACCATAAATGCTGAGCAACAGGATAAAAGTAGCATAGAGGGAGGTGGCAAAGAAGAGAAATTGCAGGAACAGAGCAATTGCAGTAACAAGTTGACAGATCTGAGGAGTATATGCTCAAAAACACCCCAGACAATGGCTGTGGCCTTGCCTGTTTCTTTTGAGAGATATAATCCTCCCTGCATATCAGTGACAGAAAACATTAAAAATAATATAATATAAAACAGTCAGAACAGTGAAAAACTTATGGAGGTGGACAAAGCAAAGCTGTGTGGAGGCAAAACTAGGAACAGGAACCAGTGTGCCCAACTGGCCATGCCTCTGCCAGCCTTGACTGCCCCAAAGAGCCTGCAGAGCCAGGTAGAGTGTCTTTAGTGCACTCCTTGGTGGCCTTGCCTGCACTTTTATGAAACGTTTTTAACCAGTGAAAGCCTGGACTGTTTTTTATGGCAGGGTGTTTTACAGCGGTGTTGTGCTTTGGCCTGCTGCTGATAACAGAACTTTGAGTCTGCAGGTCTATACTGTGACACAAACTGGCCAAAGGTCGGGGCTGGTGACATGGGAGCAATGCCAGTTGTTTGCAGTGTGAACATTACCCACTGCCACATCCTGATGCAAGAAATATCCAGCTGTTTTAAATGTGAAACTTGCCATTCTCCACCAGAGAGGTGATTTTTTTTTCCCTATGAGATGAAACCAGAGAAGTCAGACAACTATGAGGGACAGGAAGATATATTAAGCCTCTCTGCTGTGTGACCGTGCTTAAAAGAATGAGGAGCATTTCATTTTGCCTTGAATTAAATGCCTAGGGTGGGATTTCTCTTTTCTAGCTTTATATGTCTGTCAAGTCAATCATCTGTAGCTGAGCTAGGCAACTTCAGCTGCCTGCACAGTCGATTGAGGAGAACAGGAGCTTCCAGAGGGCAAATCACTCAGCCTTATTTTAGACTTACATAGCAGTCAGAAGAAGGACCAAATATCTGCAAGTTTTTAACTAGATACTGTCTCTGGTTTGGTCTCAGGGACAGGACATCCACAGGAAGCCAGAGCAAATCTCCAGGAGTCTAGTTTGTGCAACCCAAGATGATTTGCAATGTGATAGCATGCAGCATGTGGGGATGTCTGTGGGAGACCCATTCCGAATATGAACTCCTGATGTAGGCGAGGATGGAAATAGAGACATGCACAGTCTCATCTTTATAGAAGACAAGCCTTTGGATAAGCATCAAGTACAGGTTGTACCAGACAGGATGTTCTCACTTGGTCCTTATGCACCACTGCCAAGTGTAGGTGATCCACTTGCTTAACACATGCACTGAGGAAATATTTCTCTTATTCTTTAAGGAGTAGACATGAAAGGTCTTTGAGGAAAGAGTATTTCTTCCTTTGCCTTCAGGAAACTACTTCTCTGTGGACATAGAGACAACCTGATTTGTCACCCATGAACATCTTGTTCTATATTTTAATCAGTTTTATGGTTGCTATAAATACATATCATTGCTATTTACACTCTGTTTACAATAGGTGTAGCCAGGACAAGAGAATGGGAAGTTCAGTGCATGGGTTAATTCCTGATTTATTTTGATTTAGTTTCTGCCATAATTAAATAATGTTGATGGTTCCCCAGATGTAGTAGACATATAATTGTAAAGATCATCATCTTTGCTGATCCAACAGCTGCACAGAGAGTCCAATACAACAGACAGGACAGAAGGTATAGTATGATGGTAAATAATTTTGTCTCTGAAAGCTATTTCCACTTACTCAGTTTTTCCAAGTTGTTTTATACTGTCTCCACACACACACACACACACACACACACACACACACACACACACCCCCCTAAAATGGCTATTGCTCAGTGAGTGTGTTTAGGGGAGCTTTTTTTTGCTGTTATTGTGTGTGGCGAATCAGGCTCAAGCTGATGAAATCCGCAGTGCTTGGAGAAGAGGTATTTAGCATGGGCCTAAAGTCAATAAAAACTATTCTAGGCAGGGCCCCCCTTTCACATTAACTAATGCCAGACTGATTTTCAGTAGTTCTGCAAACTCTCTTCCTCCACTTGCCCCAAACTTTCTCTGTGACAATGCAGGGAGATACCTTGCAGCAGTGAACACTGTCAGTGTCAGCAGATGAGACACCTACGCTGGCAAGGACAGAATGCAAATGGAATGCACTGGGACTTGGAACACTTGTCTGGATTTGGCATTTAAAAATAGCAATTAATCTCAGTGAAAATGAAAGGGAGACTTTATGCATGTTGATTTGAAGTGGTAATTTGGTACCTCGTTCTGAAAACTGCCAGCAGGACATTTGCACAGTGCACAGTGCCTCCGAACAGAGAGTGCAGAATTACTAAGTGTCACATGCTCCATGCCAGAACAGTTGGAATCTCTTGGGAAGTCTTTTGTTCTAACATTATTTAAGATATGGGTTCAATAATGCCCTTAATGAGAATACCTAAAATGTACAAAGGGTCAATCACCCTGCAAAGGAAGAGGAAATAGTTGCAAAATGCACAGGGAGGGGCTAATGTTAGAAGTCCAAGGAAATGTGTTGCCTTAAGAAACTGCTGATGTCTTCTGTGACTAATGTATTATTGTTCATAGAACAACACAGGTTATAGACTTACCCATGCTGCTAAATGAGGCATTGAGCCAAACACTTCCGTACCATAAAGAAACCTATTATTTTTCTTCTGAAATTTACATGTAAGAACCAGATTCAAGGGAAAACTTCTCCTCTCTGAACTCTTGTAATGTCCGAGAAAACAGAAAGATATGAAAGAGTGAATTAAGGGGAAGAAAGTCTTGTGTTTCAGCAGCAAATGCATTTTCTAAGACCAGGAAAGTAGAGCTGTAACTGTGCAACTTTGAATTTGCAACAGTGTTCTTGCACTCAAAATTGCCTGAAGGTGTTTGCTATCTAATTCAGACAAGTGCAAAGAGTAGCAGTTTGACTGCAAGTAAGTGTTGCACGGAGTCCTTGTGTGTGTGCCTGTATGTGTGTGTATGTGTGTGTGTGTGTGTGTGTGTGTGTGTGTGTGTAACAAAAATTATTTAAAGTATTGAACAGTAAAATGAAAGGGGCTTAGTTCATGGGAAAGTGGAGGGAAGTACCCACAATGAAAAAATGAGTGGTGAAGCAGCCAGGAGGACCAAGATCCCAAGCAAGCAGTCTGCCTGGAGCTATGAGAATACATGAGGCAAAGTACCTAGATGTGTAGTTGGAGACAAAAAAGCATTTAGGTCTGCTGTGGAGGAAAAAGGAGCAGTATTATAGGACATCTGTAGTAAATGTTGCTTGACAACCACAAATAGGAGACTGGGCAGTAGGCAAAAGGTCGGAAGTGAAGAGAATCATCATTTGTGAGTCATCATTCAGGTAACACCTATAAGAACTGGAGCACATGAGGTCATGAAGAATAGTACACACGGAAACCCATAATAGATTCTCCTCTCCTTCAGTGCAGTTCTGGGCCCCTTTCCTCAAGAAAGGCATTGAGATCCTGGAGCATGTCCAGAGAAGGGCAAAAAAGATGATGAAGGATTTAAAGAGGAGATGTTGAGGGACCAGGGAATGTTTATTTGCAAGAAAAGGACCTTCAGGGGATCCCTTATCACTCTTTACAACAACCTGAAAGGTGGTGTAGCAGGCTGGGGGGTGGCATCTTCTCCTATAGCCTCAAGCCGTGCAAGGGTGGGTTCAGTTTGGACATCAGGAAGAATGTCTTCATGGAAAGGAAGGGGTGTTAAGTGTTGGAGCAGGATGCCCAAGGAGGTGGCGGACTCACCATCCCTGGAGGTGTTTAAGAAAGGGCAGAATGTGGCACTTAGTACAATGATCTAGTGACAAGGTGACAATCAAAGGTTGGACTCCATAATCTTAGAGGTCTTTTCCAAGCTAAATGATTCTGTGTGATTCACCTTTCAGTTAGTTGGACATATTCCATTTCAAAGCCAGGAATTCTTTAAGGTCCTGGTTGTCTTCTACCTGCCTTCAGCACCTTAGATCCCCTTCATCTTTCACTTTTATACCATAGCCATGCTGAAAGCAAAGGACAGCCAGCTCTTACACTCCACAAAGTGCCTCAAGCTACTTTATTTGCACACAGAAATAGCAGTGTAACATCTGAAACACCTTCTCCTCACAGAAAGTAAGATATTGAGGTCAAAGCTTTAGAATTCCAGTAGTGCTGTGTGTATGTAGCAGGTACTGGCACAAACAGGAACATCTCCCAGTCACAGTTCGCTACCATGAAAGGAGGGCAGGTAAGTGGCAGCTGCCTTTCTGCTTCCTACATGTATGATATTCAACTGTTTACCTGTAATGCAGCAACTAGACACAGCTTTTGCAGAAATGCTCAGAATAACTTATTAAGGCTTGTCACATCATCAAAATGGGCAAATTTATTTTTTAAAGTAATCAGGATTTATGAATTTGTAAAAAAACCCATGACATACAAAAGATGCCCTTAATCCTTGAACGCCTTTGATGAAAATGCGTTTACTGCTTCTCTACATAGACTGCAAAACTGACACCTTTATTTTCTCTGTACTTGTTAGTCCTGAGAACATTGCTGCTGGTCCAGATTTCAGGCTACAGGAGCCTGGAAATTCAAGTGACTCCCATTCCACATTAGTTTGCTCCTTAGATGATCCTTTACTGAAAAGAAAAGGAAACTCTCCTAGCCTCTCTCTTTCTTGGAATAAGTTTCATATGCATACACAGTCTGAAAGAAAACAAATTCTACATGAGCAAGTTTATGGAAGAAGGTCACGACATTTCCATCAAAAGGACATGATCTTGTTCCTGTTGAGATTACTAGTTAAATTCCCATCAGTTTCAGTCACTGTTAAAGTGGAATGTGAACAAAATCCAGAATGGCTCTCTAGGCTACCTAATAAATTTTACGCAGTTGTTGTTGTCTTTAGGTATTTGGGTTTTAGACAAATGATAGAGTTATGGAAAGTGGAGAAACTAGAAAAGAAACAGAGAGAACTGTTTTGTCTGGACTGAAGGAATGCTGTTACAACATGTCCTTTAAATAATAAATTGGCATTGTGAGCTGAAATGAAAATGTTTCCTTTCTCAATTTCACTTAGAAAAAAACACTTTTTTTGCTTCTTTCTTCCTATGAAATGGAAAATTTTCATTGGAATTGAAATATTCTTGTGAAAAATTGCTGTGCTTCCATATTAAGCAAGCAAGCTTTTTCATGGAATTGAAAAACTTTGTTTGGTCATCGTTTCAAATTTCCAATTACACATCGAGTACATCATCAAAAAACAGAGACAGCTGCTCCTGCTCTGTTGAGTATAAAGAGCAAATGTAAAGACAACGTTGCAATACTCAAGTAGGTAATAAGGGGTTTGTGGTGAAGATGAGAATTGTCTCCTCAGCCTTTGGGACCTCTCTGGTAGCCTCTGAAAGGCAATGAAGATGCCAGGGTCCAAGGACCAGGGTTATGATCCTTGCATCTGGCTGGGTTTATTTTTTGGAAGAATACAGATACAAGATGAAGGCCAATGAGAAAGACGTTTCTGCCCCTCTGGGACAACCACAACCCAAGTGTCCAGACCTGGAAGCACCAAGGAAACAGCTGTGACTCATGTCCAACAGCAGACCCTCCGGAAGCAGCAGCAGAAGGTGAAGTGGTGTAGTCACAGATGACCTCAGATGCCTCTGCATAGGTATTTGAATTGCTCCTGGTGTTTTGGCTTCCCCACTTCCTGCCTACTGACGTAGCTCCGGCGACCACTCAGCCCTTGGAAGCAGCACTGGAGCGTGAAGCCACAAACTGTTTTTCCAGGGAATCATCCTCTGCTGGAGAAAAACAACTTCCCAGTCACCGTGGGCTGGAGGGGCATTGAACTGCCAACCATGTTCAAGTGCAGGTTGTTACCTGCTCTTCACAGAAAAGTAATTAGTGCAAAGCCAAGCAAGCAACAGCTCTTATTAGTCATGCTTTATTCTTTCACCTTTTGATTGTGGCTGCTAATTGAGGTGTTAACAGGGCTGTGGTCACATCAAACCTAACATCAGATTTGCCACTGGCTGAGTAGCTCTGTGGTGCCCAAAAGAAGTCTAAGTGCTAAAAGGAGAAGTCTCTTCCAAGAGGTCACAGTCCTAACAAGAGAGAAAACAAGACAAAAGCTTATTATTTTTTGGATAGACTATAAATGTAGACACTATTTTTAGGTATTTTTTACTTCTGATCTGTTCTACCTGCAGCTGAGTGTCTCCACCTGGATGTCCTCAGCTCATGTGCCTCTCATATAACTAGGCTCACCATGGAAATCTGAAAAGGGCCCACAACATCTGGAGGCTCCAATACAATTACTGCAAGCACAGAAATATCCATAGGGCTGTGTAACTTGACCATTAAATCGTATTAAATGCAGACTACAAAGGGTGAAAGCCATAAGGGAAAATGAGACTATACATCAGCTTCTATAGTATTGGACTGTGTAGTATCAACCCAGATAAATTAGGCAATCACATGGGAAAATTCAACATCATCTTGTTAAGTGCTTGTTTTCAATTCCTAGAGTGCAGTAGGACCCAGACAAATAGAGGCTCTTCAGTTGTTAACCACTCATTGGATTGCACACTGTGAGGGCTTCTCTAGTTATTTAGATTTGCTCTAACTCAGCCCAGGGAGAAAAAAATGACAGCATAATCAGCTTCTGGAAGTTAGTTATGTGGATGGAAACATGAGGCATGAAGTAGTGTGAAGACACAATGAATGCATTTTAAACTGATAATTAAAAATTTTTATGGCTTGAATTCTTCATCAGTGTGCTTTTGCTATTATTTTCCGGTGCTGTGTGGCATAAGTAACCTATGAAGCTGTCAAATTGTAAGCTGGGTTTGTTTTGGTAACATGATTGCTTCCTGTGTCTGACTACCTCCTTCTGATCGATGGTGGGAACTCTTGAGGAAGTGTGGGGTCAAACACATGGAATGACTTCAATTGACTAATTAAGCAAGTTTAGGATGACGTTCCAGCCTGAGGTGTTCCTGAGACATGGCACTTAAATGTATGTGTATTTTATAGGCACAAAATGACCAGATCAGGAAGCTGTGTCATACCTCCACTTTGCATAATTTGCTCTTAGAGTTTCTGTGGCTTGTGACACCACCACAGATGAAGGAATTAGAAGGCAAACTTCCTTTAATTATGCAAAACAAAACCAGCATGGCACTGCTTCCAGAAGTATTTAACATCTAGCAATTGTGGGCAATTCAAAAGGTCAAGGGGTTCATGCAAGCTGTGTTTGTACTGAGATAGGTATTTGGGCCTTCCACATACTTCACCTTTCCATTAATCTCCCGATCTTCAGCTGCCTCCTTTCTGGGTCCTCTTAGCAATCATGTGCCATTTGGATGATCCTTAAAGCACTAAAATGCTTTTCATGAATCTGCTACAACAGCAAAAATGGATCCCAGATACATGATCTGACATCATACTCAGTGATTATTGTCAGGGGCTTTCCTTTACTCATCCCCTTTTGATTACATTTATTGTGTTCTGATACTTTGAACCAGAGCCTTTCTGCTGACTGGCATGTATCTGCTGGGGACATTTGGTTTGGGTGACTGCGCCTTATCTGGTTTTCCCTATATCAGATGGTGGGGAAAATCCCACCCATAGCAAATATTTAGAAGATACCATTATCTGCCTATCTTTACTTGCATTGAGCATCCTTTGTCTGGGACATGGAGGAGCTGTATGATTCAGGAACAAGAAGAGTTGGGACAGACAGACTGGGACTATGCAGGGTACTGAGGAAACTCCAAAGAAGAACAATGTGTCCTGTGTTGTGTCCTGCTTTGGCTTCAGGGTAGTAAATGCCGAATTATTCTCTGACCCTTATACAGGACATGCATGTATGTCAGCCAAGAGAGTTTGGAATATCTGGGCAGTACCTGTGGACTGATTTGTTTTCTTGGTATGCTGGTTTCCAGCCATTCATCCAGTCCTGCAAGGACTGCAGACCCTATTACTGTGATTATAGTCACAGGACTTTTTGGTGTTGTGGGACCAATACTTTGCTTTCAATTAGAACATTTCTAATCCTCTTAAACTCTTACTGGTCTTTTGAAAAGAATATATATTTTTGCAAATGTTTAGAGTATGGTTTACATTTCAACCAACCCAATTTTGTGTTGGACCACTGGCATAAAAGTATCTTCAGATGATGCTAAAGTGTGTTACACAGCATAGACTATCATCCCCAGAGCTCTATGGACACACACACATACACACACTGAACACTTACTATTAAAACTGGAGGAATTTTATTTTAACAAATAAGAAACTGCATTGCAAGAAACTTACTGAACTTCTGAAGAAAGTTTTAAAAATAGTAGCGATGGTTTCTTCACTAGTAGCCAGGTAATTACTTGAGAGCTACTTTCAAGGGGAGAGAGCACACACCCTACAGGGTCAAGCTGGTAATGGCCTGCAATTATTAGTTAATGAAGCAATCCATCAGGACGGGGCACTTGGTGATGTTTATTCGGGCAATAGTCATTGAAGTCAGTGTGAATAACTGTGACAATGGCCCTGTGGAATTCCAGCCTAATTTCCATATCAAATCATTTTCAGTGACAGGTGAAAGGGTAAGGTTTCTGCTTGCCAGGTACACAAAGTCACAATGGGCAATTGAGGTTGTGTTGATGCTTTCTCTTTAATATGTCACCTATGATCAAGATTGAAAGTCAGATTCTGCCTTCAGATAAAGGCATGCAAATTTGTCATCTTAAAACTTTGTCTTTGTTCCTGGGAATGCAGCAGTCACTGTGCTCAGATTGTATCTTCAGTATCAGCTTAGGCAATATTCACAGCAGCTTGCACAAGAATAAAGAAATTTAGTTGAGAGCTCTCTCAGCCAGTTATGCATAGGATGAAGTGAAGGATATCTACATCTGTAGCCAACCTGGCTATGCTAATGTAGCTCTTTTGCATATTTTTTCATTATTCCTATTAGTAGCATCACAATCAGCAGTAAATACTATTTTGGCTATTTGGATAAGAGAAAAAAAAAGGTGTCTTTTTCTTTTTTTTTCCAATCATTTTGCTGGCTAGATCTACCTCTAAGCAATGAATTCACAAAATAAAGATGCCGAGAAGGTTGGTGAAATCACAGACTTAGGAAATAGGCACAGAGTTTCCACTGACAGCAGAAGATACATTTTTGAATGGAGAATCTATATGAATGATTAACACAAGGCTGGTCTGAGATCTATCATTAAATATCACCTCCTACTAGTGCAAGATACTCCATCTCATATAAATGCACCCATGAGTTCTGAAGACGGAAACTGTCCAATGAACAGTCTGATGGATCACATAGGCTAAACTTGTGGCTTTGGGGATTTGAGATGTGCTTGAGCATAATAAATCCACATTGGGTACGACCTGTCTACAGTTTGTCTTTTGAGAATCATTCAAAGCTTTGTCCAGGGGCACCAAGCCACCAAGGCAGTCCATTGAGTTTGGACAACTCATGGGAGAACATGGAGTTTAGAAGAAGCTCATGTCTAGGATGAGAGCCATCAGACAAGCCTCAGATTTACAAACCTAACATGTAGCCTCTTACAAGACCACATTTACTTTGTAGGTGCCTGCTCTCAATAGTTACATCCCTAACCGGATACCTCCCTCAGAATGGATCTTCAGGCTCTATGTGTGCTCCAAGGCCTCATCTGAGACCCGGCTTGTGAATTGTGTCCAAATCCTCCCTCTCCCTGGCTCCAAAATTAGTAATGGTATCTATTTCATCCACATGATTTCTTCCTTAGAAAATGAGAGGCCTTGGACTCTACAATTGAAATTCCCTTTCCATCATTTCCAGGACGTGGCCTAGCTGCAAGATTTCACATACTTTGGGAGTTTACATCTCCCCACCTTCCCTCTGAATCTATGCCATGGAAGACACAGGAGTGCAGTATCCCAGGGCCTGGGCTGCAGCCCAAGTCTCAGCCTAATGGTTGTATCACTTGGCACACAACCTAGAGCTGGATAACAGACCCAGCTCCCTCAGCTCCTTGTATGTTGAAGCCTTCATGGCTGAGTAAAAATACAGATTCCAGGAAGCACAGCACCTCTACTTCTGTGAATCACTGAGAGTAAACTCTGCACACTGTATTTGCCTGCAGTCTCCTTTAATTGCTTCCTTTTGTTGTGAGTTTTGGGATGATCCAGTATCCACTAATGCAAAGGGAATCTTGCCATAATCTTGGATGAACATAAGATCGGGCACCATCTGACTGGAAAAAGTGACATAAAGGTTCTAATAACACAGATATTATGGATAGTTTGGCTTTATGCAGTGCTTTCTATCAGACAACATCATGTGGTTTTAACCTCTGTGTGCATGATTTGCTTTTATGAACCGCTGAAAAGCAACCACATGTGGGGAGAAATGTGACTGTGATGAAACAGTTCACAGCAGAGTTTTGTTATGAAAGCACATCTCTCCAGTTCATGAAGCTCCAGGCAGCAGATGACACACTAAAAACACAGTGACGATATGCAGTGCAAAGACAGGTGAAAAGCAAGATCTACATTGTTTTTGAAACCTGAATTAGTTCCTCAGGTTGGTATTTTGAATGGAAAAGTTTATTAACAATTCTTTGGGGTGTTTTTCCTTCTTGTCTTTCTTTCATGAACTTTGATTTCTGAGCAAGTTCAGTTCCAACTGTCCTGTTAATTGGACTCATATTTCATCCCCTTTTGCCTTTGCAAAGGACTAGTGTGAGAAATGGACGATCAGTCTGTGTGCATAGTGTCACATTTTTCAATAGAATACCATTGAAAAATTCTTTATATTGTATGGTCGAAGAATGAAGAAAGCTTTACAAATTTCATATTTTGAAACACATTCTGAATCATTTGCAGATGGTCTCAAAATGCAAAAGGAGTATATTTGTTCTAAAGAGACTGTGTCTGTCCCTTGAGATATTCTAATATTGGAACTTAAAGATCAAAAGCCCTGCTCTTTCCTCTCTCTTTCAGGCAGCTCTGTTCTAGCACAGTGACACTAAACTTTTAGATTACATGCACCTGTCAACACTTACTTGCTTGCTTGTTTGCTTCATTCCCTTAACAATTATAAGTGTTTTTCCCAGATATGATGTGTTGTGATGAAGAGATGCTGATTTGATCTTGCCCTGATACAAACATGGAGAAAATGAAGAGCTGTTTCCCAAGAGCTGACGCGGGACAGATAAAAGGATTGAGTGAGTGTTAACTATCCAGGTCATCCACGTGTTTGAACAGCTGAGCTGAAACGCACGGGGTCTGTGTTACGATAGGGTTGTAGCCGCAGGGTACCTATAAAGGGCACTCAGAGCCTGGAAAGAATTTCTAGGAGGGATTTTCACTTCTAGAACGAAAGCAGTGGGATTTAATTTCAGAGAAAATGTTACAGAAGCCTACCCTCCTCTAAACACACGTAATGGAAGTGAAATGCTGAAGCACTGGATAAAAACAAAGACATTGGCAAAGTCAAAGCACGAAGAGATAGGAGGGGTTTGTCAGCAGATTAGTTTGCTGCAGGCTACTTGCCATATGCCTCCTAATGCTGCCTCTACTGGATTGAAATTTACTTCCATAGGATAATGAATTAATGTTATTAATGATGTTATTATGGATCTGACATTAAAGATGAAAACCATGCAGCTGGGATGTAAGTCAGCTGCAGAGAAGGGGCTTGAAAAATGTCTGTCCTTAGGCAGTAACGAAACACGGTAGGAATGGCATTTTCCATCAGTTCTGAGCTGAAGGCTTTGTGAAAGGTAAGGCAGGACACCAATCCCATTGCTCTCCATCTTTTTTTATTATATGGACTTTTGTCCTTAAATCTCCCTCATTAGATCTCACATTGTGACTTTTGGTTTGTATAAACAGTCTTTCAGGAGTAAATGTGAACTTCTCATCCCACTGTTCAGCTCCCAAGTGAACATAACCTAGACTTACTTAATTCTACAGAGCATCTGCTAGATGTAGTCTGTGTCAAAGTTTCCTTCACCTCAGTGACTGTGTAATATGTAAGAGCACAGTAAGCTTGTGCTCCTCACAAATACAAGTAAAACATGGACATGGAAATATTAGGTTAATGATTGGACTTGATGATCTTAGAAACCTTTTCCAAACTTATTGATTCTGTGATTCTAATGATTCCAAAACACTTAAGCAAAATCCTCCTTTCCTTTCTGCACTACAAATCCAAGGTTACTCTTACATATCCTAACAGTGCTGGTGTTATATTTATTCCCTTTCCAGAATTGCTGGGCTAAACTAAGCCAAGTGCCTGTCCTAGGCTCCCTTAAGAGACTGGATGACTTGGTTATGCTGGACAAAACAATATATTAAACTGGACTGAAACTACCACCACTGGTGGCTTTTATTTTAAGGTGAGAAATATGCATATATAGAATGCCAAAAGAACATCACATTCTTCAGTTTTCACGTAAAGTTCATGATGTTATACATTAATGTTAATATTTGAAGGAGATTTGCTAATTTATGTATCATTAGCATATAAATGATTCCTGCTATAAAAGTGAAAAAAAAATCACTTCTGGAAAAAGTCATAAATTTTTTTTGCCCTTTTTTCATTAAGGAAGTTAAATGTAAGTTACCCACAGAAACCTAAAGATTTTCATCATTAACATGTGGTTTATTTGGCTACTCAAAATACTTTTAAGAACTACTCTGAGGAAAAAAAAGCCAAGGAAAAGGTGTCATCCACTGAATTTTGGTTTATATTTATTCTGTTGAAAAATGTACAAGGATTCTTTTAGGATGAGGCAAACCTGGACTGGGCTTTTCGAGTTCAGTGTTGCAGGTTTGCTGGCATCCACAGCAGTTTCTAAACCATTTCTTTTCCTATGGGTGTCCAGGACACATTCCACATTTTTTGCCCCATCCCTTTAAGTCAATATTTTAAAAATAAATGCTTAGGAAAACGGGACCTTTGGGATTAGGCACTGAGCAAGGGCCACCATCTGTGAACTCTGCAAAAGAAAACATTGGGTGATGTTGCCATGGTCACCTGTTGGGCCTTTTCTGCTGGTACTGACACAGCTTTAGGTCAGTCAATGTCTACCTGACTATAGTCAGAACTGGGCTTGAAAATATGCAAATGCTACTCTGGGTCACAAAGGCAACATTTTAACCTACTGAATATGGATATAAGCTTGCATTTTTAAACCAATTTATCTTTTTTCTGTCATCTTTTCCTTCATATTTGCCAACAATGATTTCTGGTCTAGTTGAAAATGCTACATCCAGACAGCCTATCTAGCAGGAATGTGGTGGTTTGAATGATGTTCTCCCAGATCTTGGAGGTTCTATCAAGTGAGAGGAGACAAAATCATTGGGGTGTATTGGCAGTCGTGATTTACACCTAAAAAAGAAACAGTAGGTTGAAAAACAGCAATTATTTCTTACAGTCTGTTAGACTGTGAACAGCATCCCAAGTAAAGTGTGTGGAAAACTGTAAAGTTATGTTGTTTAAAATCAAGCTAGATTGCATAAAGTCTGCATTACATGAATTGCTGCGTAGAGAACACTCTTGTGTTGTTACAGGAAGGGAATAAATGAGCAAACCATCTCCAGCTTCTCTGAGTCTGTGCCTTGACCAGTTTTTAGCTTGTACAATTAGAATAATTATTTTGTTAGCCACTAGAAATTCCTTTTTGCTGAAGAGATTGTTCTTGGCCCCAGGCAAGATCCACTCCTGGTATGACAGAGTTACTCCAATGAATAGAGCAAGTGTGCTCACTTGTTCTGTACATAGTTGTCTGTGTAATAACTTGTGTTGAGTAAATCAAGCCACTCTGCTAAGTGTCTTTGCCTTAAAAAGTCAGCAGGGAAGGAAAAAAATCATTAGAAGTTTGGCAAACAAATCTCACAGACTCCTATGTTAGTCTTATCTTTGGAGTCCTGTACAGGGGAATTCTTTAGAAGACACAGAGTGAGTAATAAAATCCAAGTTTCTTAACCTCTTCATTTTTGCAACATTCTGACTGATGTCACAGAGAAGACTTCCTGCTGACTGAAAGATGGAAATAAAAAGAAATATGAATAGAAACATGATTTTTAGTTTTTTCAAATATATTCATTGGTGTTTGCAAGTTTTTAACTGATGAGCTTTAAATGAAATCTTTAGACAATGAGCAGAAGGAAATTTCTTGGCTGTTTTTTTAAGCACAACTGTTCATTACAGCGGCTTTAGCCAGTGATCATGCACCATTTAATAACTGCTGATATAGAGAGTATCACTAACATTTTTTCTGACTGGGGAAAACTTGAGTAGTCTGAAAAATTCTTGAAGACTAACCTCCCACTACCTCCTACAAGCTTCCTACAGACAGGCAAGATATTAGCATGTAAGAAATAGCATTTATTCTGGATGCTGTGATTTATTTCTCTAGAAACTGGGAAAAGTATGCTTTTTTTAGTAGTGTCAGCTAGCTTAAAACCATTAGTTGGGATTGAGTTTTGCAGAAGCACATTCAGGTTTTTCTGTCTTGTGCTAGTGACAGTAACCCCAGTTCCACGAAGACCTGCATTATCTAAAGCCTGTGAAAAGTGAAAAGCATCTGCTGATCAGGGCAACCTTAAGGGAATGTGAGCAGAGACAAGAAGGTCATGGCAGAGGGGATGCACTCTATGCCTTTGGCTACAACCGGTAATATAAATTAGGAGAAGATTTGAGGACACAAGAACATAAAAACAGATTATGATATCTGAATAACTGTGTGAGAACAAAATTTATTAAAAAAAAAGGAGAGAAACACACCTGAATTCTAATTCTGTCTGCTTTCAACAGCTGAAGTAGGAAATCCTTTGGGGAGGAAAAAAAGCTACAAATTCAGTCGTCTATCAAAAAATGGCAGCAAACATTTGTCCCAACATTCTTTGGAGTCTGAGTTGGGATGCAGCAGAAAGGCTGTGGGGATTTCCTGGAGGACTCCCTTTGGAATAACATGGCAAAGAATGGTGGAAAATCTCTCCTCAGTGCAGTTCCAAGGTAATGACAACAACTGAAGTCAAAAGCAATAATGACCAGTTGAAACAACAGATGACCTAGGGCCAAGAGCTCAGCCAGCCAGTAATTATGTGGAAATGTCTTTTGCTAAGGTCCATAAAGGAATAGTTTTATTTCTTTTTTTAGACACAGCACATTATTCACATTTTCTTTGGTAGTTACCAAAGTGTCTAACAAAATGCGTGTTAAGTACCTCAATCAGTCAGAAAACCATAGTTTTAACACTCTTTTTACAATCTAAGCTGAGCAATTTTAGTTGTTATGCTTTTGGGTTTTTTTAGGAAAAAAGATTAGAAATTGAACCTTGACCTCTAATGCCAATATCAAACATCCTGCTTGTTTTGATGGAGCCAGAATGTCACGTAGGTATCCTAATATTTCTTATTTGCTTATGTCCTGCGTCAGCTAAACCACTGATTGTTTGTTGGTAGCTTTAAAATGAATTCAAATAATTCTCATTCTGTTAAGTGGGTTGGTCCTTCCTTCTTCCTGTGCTGGGTTTGCCCTTGCCATTACAGGCATACAATAAGAAGACTTCTCTGCCACAGATGTTTACAGTACAGTCTGTAAATAATGGATTCCATTGTTTACTCAAAAAAATACTTTTTTTATGCAAAGCTACAAGGTTTGCATAGCTGGCGTCAGCCTCCCCACACACAGAGTCTCTTATTTTCCGGGAAGAAGCCTGGGGCATCCTCCCCACTTGTAAAATGTCTCTGCCAGAAGCAATTTAAAAACATTTGACAATGAGAAACGTGCAAAATGAAGCGTTTCAAAGGAGAAGGAAACAAGAAAATGGGGGATGAAAAATGGAACCTGCCGGGAAACACTTCAATATTTGTAGTGATAACAGCTGATAAAGTGTTCAGGGTCCACTCTGTAAATGGTGACTCCCATACATAGAATTTGTCTTCAGAATTTGTCTTTACTTATTCTAAAGTAAAACTCTTCATTTTAAAATTCTTTTCTATGGATTCTGTTCTGCCAGCTTTGTACTAAAGTATCAAAAGAGATAACTCATGTCAGAAAAAGTTTACAGCTTAGAAGGTGTGAAAAGATGAAGAGCAAATTTCTTCCTTTGGATTTCCTTCATTCCTAATTCTGGGAGAGAAATTTATGCTTGGTAGTCTCAGGATTATTTCTGGGGTTATGGTGAGTTTACCGGTGACTTCCGTTTAGAACTCTGCCCAAATATTTGCAGTAATTTTGTCTTAGTTGAAATGATAGTTTGAGATATACTGGTCAGCAGGGAAAAAATTTGTTACCATTCCCACACCTGTTTTATGATAGCATTTGTTTCCAGAGGCAATTTTTCTACTTCCATGAACTAAAGATTATGTAGGCATGATGATACCACACATTGTTACACTCTACTGTCGAAGGTCTTGGCTATGAGAGTGGAATTCACAGCCTTGTCTGCACCACTTAATTTCCCAGTGCTGCAAACAGAGAGTTCAGAGGTGGGGAGATTGGACACACCACACCAGAGCCCATAAAACAGCCAAGAGGCAAAGATCAAGGAGTGGGATTTGTCTGAAGCCCTATCACACACAGGGACTGAGTTGCTCTCCTGCAGCTCACTCTGAATAGCATGTCAAGAAGAAAGAGAAAACTGTACTTTCCAAAACTTAAGGCATCTGAGCCACCCATTCAAGCACAGACAGCCATCTCTTTCTTTTTTTCTTAGGCCCTACCTGCTGCTGATCCTGGATGAGATGTTATTGCTCCTATTTGTGTGGAATGTTTGTGGTTAAAGCACTTACCTAGAATGCAAAGACCTGTTTTCAGGACCCTTCAGGCTGAGGAGAACATGGTGTCACCTACCATATCCTCAGAAGATGGTTCATGGAAGGAGGCTTCATCACTGTGAGGTGTCTTCTGGCCAAGATTAGGTACTGTTAGGCCAAGAGGATGATCACAAGTCTGGACAGTGATGGCAAACTGGAAGAACATAACTGTATCTCTCTTGAAAGAGAATCACCTTTGTGTGATTTATTCATTGACTCTTTAATGCAAAATACACAAGCACATTCCAAAGGCCTTTAAGTATCAGACAGATACAAATATGGTCACTATATTCACTATGTCTAAATTTGTTACTGGATTTGTTCTTAGCCTTTTATTGCTTTCATATCCTACCTTGAATGAAAACGTTAGGTACCTCCTTTCATGCTTGGATAAGTTTATCTGTGAGGTCTGCCAGAACCCTAAACCAGTCTCAGTTTTTCCTTCTTTTAAATATTGTTGACATCAATGTGGTGATCTATCCTACTTGACCCCATAATAGTACCTCCATGGCAGAAAAAGGGCCAAGCATGTTTGCTCTCTTTTTAGAACCATTTTTCAAAAACAGAGGTACAAACAACATGAGGCCCACCATGAGACATCATGCATGAACACATGAAATCTGGTACCCTACAGCAGAAGGAGTGGAAGCTCACATACCTGAATTTTTTCCTAAACTCCTTTTATCACTAATTTACACAAAATGTATGTGTCCAGCAGTCTGAACACTCTCCTAAGGTTTTGGGCACTCTTGCAAGGTTTAACCATGATCCAGAAAGCAGACAGTGCTAATGCCCCAGAATCACTTCCCAAAATCAACTTCTTCAGCCATGCCTTATACCTTTCTTCCCCAAAGTCCAATAGAATGGACAAACCTACTGTAATTTCCAGAAATACAGCCAATCTGGATGCCATCAGAAAGAAACTGTCATGACATTTCTATTTTCTTCTCTTACCACTACACCATGGGGTGTTTTTACCTGTAAAAGCTGTGTCCCTGTCCTCTCACTGCAATTATCTTGTCTATCTCAAGGAGAAGCAAGCACTCTCTCAGTTGATAGAGGCCCATGCTGCTAAATACCATGGAGTAAGGAAATCATATTTGAAGAACAGAACAAAATCTAATTAGGAAGAGTGCAGGTTAATGCTGAATGCTGGCCTGATAAGTTTTTTTCCTGAAGCAAGGGTCTGAAGTCAGGCATATTCTGCACTTAGTGTCCGAATATATATCTTGTCAGAGCAGCTCCAAATTCTTTATTTTAAATGCCAGCATTGACAGCAGTGGGAAAAGGAGAAGCAGCAGAAGTGCTGCTAGTCAAGGCAAGGGGATAGGGACAAGTCCGTGGGTCAGTGCTCACACAGATCTTTCAAACAGCCAGCACATGGACAACTTAGGAGACCTTTCTGGGTGGGAATTTGGCAGCATATTGCAGCAGGGAGATGTAAAAGTCTGTCACAGAGCTCAGCTGAGGAGTCCAGCAGAAGACTGTCACCCACCATCATACACCCAGAAATAGTCCCAGAAACCACAGGAAAAGGAATGATACATGGCTGGAGAGAAGCTCAAACTCTTGCTCTAAGGAGCAGGGTGAGATACTCTATTTAGCTAAACCAGGACACCATCTGATTATTAGAACCAGCCATAGATTTTGGACAGAAGAATAAAAAAAAAACTTGTCAGAAATATGATGCTGCAAAATTATGTTAAATACCACTACATTTTCAAAACCAGATTAAAATCTGCTGTCCCTATTTTCCCAATTATGCTTGATGTACTCAAAATATTTTGAATTCCTCATTAAGATAGATTGTTGTGTTTCATTGTGAAATCAATATATCTAAATGCATCACTAAACTAAATTTAACATATTAATATTTCATAAATTTTTTTCACCATTTTACTTCAACTTTTCAGCATTACTGAAGGCTAATACTGTTACCTTATCAAATGCTGCAGCGTTATGGATAAAAAAAGATTTTCCTTGAGGCAGCACTAAGAATTTCAATGACAGGGAAAGTCTGAGTGTGTTGGGTTTTCATTCCAGTTCAGAATGAAAATAAATGTCAAATTGCTGTGAATTCTTATGGAATAGAAATGTTATCCCTGCCTGGCTCACTAGACTGCAATCACAGATGGCCCTTAGATGAGAATATTTTGAAGGTCAGCACAGAAATGACAGAGCATAGCTGCTACTGATGCCTTTGATTTCAAAACCAGCAATGTAACGAAGTTGCCAACCAACAAGCAATAAACAGTTGCTTCCTGAAAGGGGAGAAAGGATTAGAGGAAAGGGACATGAGATCATTGCCTTGAAGCATCCTGAGTCAGCGAGTTAGGTGAGAAAGTTTTCTCTGGTCCCAAGACCATCTGCCTTCAGAAATGCTGACTGGACTCATGCTGAGGCTTGTTCACTGGCCCAACACCCTCTGGGGGAGGGACAGGGGGGACTGCAGCTGGACCCTAGCACCCAGGCCACATGTGGGCCTTGTAGTCACACTTGAACCTAGACTACCCCTGCTGATGTAGGGCACTTTTAGATAAGAGGTGTAACAAACTGGTGTCTGGAAAGCAGTGAGTACAGCTTGCAACAACATGTCCCCAGATGAACTGCTCGTTTCTCAGTCACCTGCCTGCAGGAGCAGCCAGCAAATGGCACTGGTGTCTAGCAGGTGCCACTGCTGGCACCTGCACAGCCAGCAATGACAGTCTTTGCCCTTGTGGGGATCTGTCTGACCTGCAGAGAAGAGTTTGGAAGCCAAGCCTTGGTGTAAGAGCTACTATAAAAATTATTGGGTCATTAAAATAGCAAGGCAATGTCTTCCTAGAATCTAAATCAGTGTTTTTAATTGTAGTGGGAGTTAAAGGGATTAACTGTGTGTGTAACGTGGCCAGACCAAACCAAGATGTATTTCCTGCTGGCTGCCTAGTGAAGAATTGTCTTGGGGTGTTGCTACTGTCAATGGAAAGTAAAACACTGCGGTGTCACTGGGCACTGCCTGACAGTGAGGACAGGGAGCTGTGTGCTCTCTGCTCTCTTGTGAAAACTCTCAGGTGTGAGGAAAGGCTTCTTTCCACCTCTGGTATGCCCAGAAATGACCTGTATGCCAGCCCACACACACTTTGACTCCTTAATCCTAAATCAAACATTGCTTTATTTATTATTTTCCATCAAAAATAATGGCTCCTTTAGGTACACATTATATTTTTTCCCCTCTTTTCCTTAACATTAACAACTTTTGATTTTGAAGAAACAGGAAAAGAGTTTATCTCAGGCATACTGCCTTGGCAAACTAAAATACCTTCCAAACAGAAGGAGAGGACACAGTTGCCCCATGTCTATCAAAATACCCAAACCATTTCTCCTTCTCCTTTAGCTTGTGTCTGTGTTGCAGGTTTAATCAAGTCCTCTTAGCTCTGTCACTCACAAGCTGCAGTTACATGGAGTCTTACTGAGCCTTGTATCTAACACAGGACTGTAGAGCATGAGCAAAAGCTTTTACTAGATTTTGAGGTTGGAGTTTGTTTTTTTCATAAAGTTTGGGCTACTAGTGACTCATTTCTTCTTGTTTACTTAGTGATAAACCCCAGGATGTCAAGAACTTCTGGCCCAGATGATTATCCTGAGCTTAATGACAAATTTTAGTACCCTTTCTTCCTGTGACACAGAAACAACCTCTTTCTCAAGAAGTCCTCACTGCTGTGGTAGCAGAAGTTTCTTAGGAAAACCCAAAAGAGTTGTGTTCTCCTCTTGAGTCACTAAGGAGGGTTTTTCATTCCACAATACATATTCAAGGGAGGAATCCTTTCCAACCTCATATCCACAACATTCCTCATCTTCTGTGTGTGGTGCAATCAGTAAATAAAATCACAAAATACCCATCCTGCTTTGAATTTGGGAGACTGAAGTTACAGAAAAGACCATGCTCTGTCCCCAAGGCTCATGAGAAGGGGACAAGGCTGCTGCCATCTGGGATTGTCACTACATCTTGAAATCAATAGAAAGCTCCAGGGGGAGGAGGGGAGATGAGAGATGACAAAAGAAGTATTTCAGATGGTGGTCTCTAGCCCTTTTTTCTTCTCTGAGTTGCAGTAGTGGCCTGTGCAGACACCTCACTGCTGGCCTCTGTTTCTCTGAGAGTTGTTACAGTAGGGTGGTACTCAGATTATCTCCAGGACATCTTTGCTCAGTGGCTCCCCAGTGACTTTTTCAAAGGATATGAATATATCTCTCAAGGTCTATGGCAACCCTACCAGGGAGGAGCTAAGAGACACAGAAGTGTCAGCACCATCAGGTATGTGCCACTGCAAGCGGCCTTGTGGACTCCCTGCCACAAGATGCCAGAACAGATTTTGCCACCCAGATGAGGTGACACCAGTTTGGGTGACACCATTTCTTCAACATTCAGTTTGTCTGGTGTGTGTCTGGCTGGCTGGTGTGTCTGGCTGGCTGGGTGCAGGCATAGGGTGCAGCAGGCAAGTGTATCCTGGGCTGCCAAGAGCCTTGGAGCAAGGCTGGAAGTCACTGCTATCTCTGGTACTGCTCCCTGACGACACTGGCCATCTACATGGGCTCAGAAAAAACACCAATTAGAATGCACCACTGAGCTTCAAACGCTGCCAAAGTGGTGAGCCAGGGCATGGGGAAAGATTACTGGACAACAGCCAGCATTTGGGAATTTTCACTGGACTTGTAGGAATGCAAAGTAACACTTACAAAAACCAGTCAGGGTGTCAGGTGAGGCCTTTTATACTTATAACTGTAATATGAACCGTCATGGAGTTCATTTATATATGGCTTTTAGCAGGCTGCTTACAGTTTAGCTCTGCCATAGAAGTCTATGTTTTTGTAAGACCTTATTCTGAAATCTATATTTTTTTCCCTCAATGTAAGGCAAACAACACCATAAACCAGGCAATTTCTGTGTACACTGAACCACTGCAGTAAAGCAATTTGGTCTGGTTTATCTGTTGTTACCTTAATAGGAATAATTTTGTTTCTTGTTTTGGGGTGCAGGAAGGGACAAGAAGGAAGGAACAAAAGGAATTGCCTCTGTAATTCACCTTCCCTGATGAAGCTAGAAGTTCCTGGCTACTCCTTAGAAAATGAAAAAAAAAATCTGCAGGGAAGAGGTAAAGACTTTATCCTTTCAACTGGCTAATATATCCAACTGCAGATTTCAGTAAGTAGAAAAGGAAAAATAAGTTCAGCTGCTGGCTGGACAGTAAGACCAGAGGAGTCTGATTTATGTAGCCTGATTGAAGTATGTATTTGAAGACCTAGGAAAGAGTCTGGAGCTGGCAGCCCCTCTGCAAGTGATTAGTACCCAGCCCTGCCTTCACCATGGAACAGCAACACTTCAGGGAGGGACCAAGGGGCAGATATTCCACTTCAGATGCTATAACTGTCCTGGTTATAGAGTCATATAAGTACAGGATAATGTGCAAAGGAAACAGAGAGAGATTAAGTTATTACTGGATGGAGGAAAAAAATCAGTGAGGTACGAAGCAGCCAGCAGAAGCCAAATGGACTTCATCAGCCCTTCAGCTGCATTCCTATCGGTGCTCGAGTTCCCTTTTCCTGGAGCCCTGGCACAGTGCTAGCTGACTCGGCATGTCCTGTTCAATCCATGTTTTCAGCACTGACAACTGGCAGCCAGGAATCCTCAGGGCTTCTAAAAACCACTTATAGCTCTACTTACTCTCTAATGACTGTTCACCTTCCATGTTACTCACCCACAGCTATATTTCACTGCTTTTATTCCTGCTCTATCTGACTTGTTCTGGAGAGGTTTTTCAGTTAACAAGCAACAGTGTGTCAGCTGTGAGTCAGTATTGTATTATAATATATTATATTATAAAATTTTGTATAATATTGTGGCGGACAGTGAGGATTTTCATCTAGAAGGATATAGCATATTGCTCACATTACATAATTATATCCAATTTTAAAGCCTTTGACAGCAATAAAATCAAAAATCAACCAATATATTATATATATACACATATATATAACATGTAGCATATTTTGCATTAAATACACAACTGGGATTACAAAAAATAAGAACAAAGGACATCAGATTATTTGTTTGTTGCACCCTTTGCAAAGAAGCTATCCATGCCATCTACTCATAAATATTGGAAAGCTTGTTTCCTATTGTGTTTGATTTTCTTAAGGAGAGTAAAGAGGAGCATGAACCCATGACCTGAGCCAGTCACCAGAAGTGAAGGATAGCATGCAAAAATTATTATTTCAATTTGGTTTGGATGTGCAAGTTGTGAAGCAGACACTTGTAGTCTGGGAGATACAGAAACATCCAAGTTCATATCCCCTCTGCCTACCCAACAGCCAGAAGTGCCAGATCATTTACTATGCAGAAAACAAGCTTAAAAGCCATGACAGCCAAGTGCTGTCAGAGTATCCTCCAGCTAATGAATCCTGGGCTGCATTATGTGTGGAACTTACTGGTTTGGGTCTCTTCAATACACTAAATTTCCTAGGATGAACACACTCTGAATAGATGCCTGTAACAACTATTGGCTCAAGGCTATATTTAAGATTATAATATTAGTCTAGACAACATCATTGGCTAATATCTCAATCCACTTTTAATTGGAATATAGTCTGTGCTTTTACAAAATAGCATTATTTATTCCAGTTTCTCTAGATTTTTTAAAAGTAACAATAGAGAAAAAACTCTGGACATCTGTATTTTCTCATTTCAGTATATGTACATTTTTGGTTTTTGTGGACTAAATCTTTATGTCTGCTACTCCACACTCAAACCACTGCAGCTGGGAGCAGAACTATGCTCTAATTTAGGCTGGATCTCTAGGGCATTTGTGTGTCGTAACCAGTTCTGCTGACTCCAGAGTCAGCCTTACAATTCATTATTCCTAAAGGCTTTCTCAGAAGTTCAATGAGTACTAAGAAATCTCAACTTTCATTTAAGTCAAAGCTAAGAGATTTGAAACACACCACTGTAAAGTGTAAAACATAAGAACCCTCAATCAATTAAAAAACAAAAAGTAAGAAAAACTCAGCATGGCTATTCTTTAAAAAAATGTGGTTTTAAATCGCATAACTTTGTGCATGATGGTGGTGTGGTTTCAGTTCTTAATCTGGCACCAATACACTCTGCATTCTTCTTTGTCTAGCATTAATCAAGTATTCCAACATGGTAATAAGCCACAAAAGAGTCATGGCAGAATTTACAAACACAAGATAGTGTCCCTTCTCTTCCATGGCATTCATCTGTCCCAGCTCACCCAACAGGCTGATGGTATTAAGAGGAAACTTAGAAAATTACCTCTGAAGGGGCAAGAAGATGAAAGGCAAGCTCCATGTATGTGGAAGATAGGTTTGTAACAGCTAAATGAAAGGGTAGCCTCAGGTCAGGGTTTATCTCAGAAAACTGTCATCTCCTTTCTCAGCCTCAGACAAGACATGCCAGACTAAGTAAGAGCAGCAAAAGACTCAGCTGCCTGCTGATCTTCAAAGGGGTCCTCTCTGGTGAAGTTTGCGATACATTGATTCACAGCTGTAGTGAGATCTTACCATGCTCTCACAGTTCTCCAGGGTTCCAAAGGAGCAGCAGTTTCGAGGATGCTCCACCAACAGGTTATTTGAGGACTAAATTCTCTGTTTGAAAACATGAATGCATGAATGCTTGAGGGATCTACCTTGGATTTTTGTTTTCTTCCTTACAGTGTCATTTTTGGACAAGGGTTGGTTTGCATATGAATGATGTTCATTTGCATTCAATTTTTGTGGCTACATTTTGCCTATAACGAGCCAAAACCAAACTGTGGAAAAAATGCAGATGTAAATTTGCCCATTCGACTTTTCCCTCTTCTCTAGCTCTAATGCCTGAAGAATTGTTTGCATGCTTGAAAAAGCGAAAGCCACATATAAATTTACTGTTCCCAGAAATCTCCTTAAAATTCCAAATGGCACAAGTTCATACAATGGGAAATGCTCCACTAGGAGCATTTAGGAGGTGCATGCAATTAGGAGGTGGGAATCAGTCTTTCACTGGTGCAGTATTATGGTAGGATAAGTCTACTTGTGCCAGTAGATTTCATGCAGAGGAAAAATGGAGCCGTGTAGTGATCAGTCAGGCACAGAAGTTTGGTTCACATGCAAGTATAAAATTCTTAGGAGTTATTGTGCAAGTTCCCCCTGTATTTGTGAGGGAAGATATTTTCTGAGCATCATTCAATATAATATTCCAGCACCAAAGAAAAAGCTATTTCTTTCGTGGACCTTGCCTCTGAAATAGCAAGTATCTAGAGAAGCAGCAAGGACTGAATAAACTAATGCCATTTCCTTGTTTGAAATATTTTTTCTTAATCATGCACATTCTCTTCACACACAAAATAAATGTCAATATTTTACTAGAAAAGTAAGATGAAGAACACTGCAATTTTTTCTGGGTCATTCCTATAAATAAAACGCAGGAAATTGCTGCTGTTGCAGAATGTTCTGTCTATCAGCTTTCTTGGATCTGTTCATGCAAAGATTTTCAGCTTGTTCCCCTTTCTTTCCTACCTGACGTTTGCCATTTTCATTATATGCAATACAGTTCTCAGCATTTCTCTCTTCACTAATTTCTCTCTGTTCTCTGTCCTTTCCCTTTCCCTTTTGGGGTCATGCTTCTGTGGCTGATTGTGTTTTACCCTTTCCAATTCAATCCCTTCTTATCTTGCATCAATCTAAATGCAAATTCCATACCCCTGTCACCCAGCTTTTGCCTGGCCTGGTTCTTCTTCACCTTGCTACCAACCCTGGCTTCTCTTAAGCCTCACACTCTTCATACATCTGGTGCCCTTAACACCTTCATCATCTCATCCCTATTACTCTCTTTGATTGTTCTTTAGACCCAGCTTCTATTCTACAGTGTTGTGGCACTGTTGACCTCAACATGACCTGCTGCCTTCAGCTTCTGGCTATCTACACACCTAGGCCTACCCAATAGACTCTGCTGCTCTTTTCTTCTCCCATACACTCCAGGCTGTAATAACCAGCCTCTCCTCTTCCATTTCATCTCCCTCCAGTTTTCCCCAGTTTTGATCTGACTCCTTATCTTCCCTTCTCAATCTCTGTCATCACTCACTACCCAGGTCCTTCCCCTGTGGTTTGCCTTGGAGCAGAAATGATAACTTTTATTGTTTATTTCATGCTACCCTTTGCATTAGGTATTTAGCACTAGGAAATTCTCTACAACCAATCACAAAAAACTGTTCTTCAGATTCCCGTGTAAAAGTACTTTTTTTCAGAAAACCTGGCAAAAGCTAAGCTGCTGATGTGCTGAGCAATTGTCTAAGATACGTGGTCAGTACTGGGTTATTGGACCTGTTATTTTGGATGTAGCCATTTTCATTTACTTTTTAAAACCCACACAGACACCTTTTTGCCCTCAGTTTAATTGCTTGACACTAAGGAGACTTGATTTTTTTCTCAGGTTTTTAAACTTCATGGCAAAGAAAATTATAAATAATATCATTTCAAAACATGATAGCAAGATGTGGCAAATAAAGAAAATTAAAAGGAAAACAAAAATAACCAAAACAAACCTTACATTGCAAATATTCAGTAATATTATTCCTTTTTATTTGGGAAAATATATCTGAGAGGATGAATGTATAGTTTTCTGGCTGTGAGAAAAATCACTTTTGAAGGATGATACTGAATTACGTTTTGTCAACTTAACAACTGTTTCTGCACTAGCTGTGTGACTGCCCCTAAAACCAGAATTGAGGTGAAATTTATCAGGTCCTTTGTTCAGCTCTCTAGGTCATAGCCAACAATGCAGTAGAATTCCTGCAGCACATGAATTCTGCTATTTCTTGACATTATGGCCTTCTACAGGCAGAGAGTGCAGAGAAGATTAGCCAGGTGGTTTTAAGTACTCTGGGTACTGGGAGTTATTTAATTTTCATAGTTTGCAGCAGGTTTTGGTTCAATTTAACAAGAGATGGGCAACCTGCTGTGTTGATATAGCCACAGCAGCATTGTGAGAATGAAAAGATACTTGTCTCTGATGTAATATAACCTCAGAATCTTTCATTTTCTATTGCCAGAATAGCTCTAATGAACATATGAATGCAACTCAGCTGCCCCAGATTTAGATAATAGTTTTAGTGTTAGTGAGCCTCAGGCAGGCTTCCATAACATTTGGCAACCAGCAGGAGACACAGAGAAAGAGAAACTTGATTTCTTCTGAAGCATTTACATCTTTTCTTTATGCTCTAGACTGAAAAAACATCTAATATTAAGAAACACCTTTTATACTTACTTCTAGTAGCCCAAAGTGTCACCATCTCTCTTAATTTAGTTTTACTGTTTCTGTTTTTAACTAAGAACAGATGCAGAAGTGGAATTGAAAGCACTTCAGTGTCCCCCACATGTCTTAAGAGAGGCAGGAGGGAAATGAGTTTCTTCACCATCTGACAGTGTAAAGTCCTCTTCTGTCTATGCTCTGTCCTTTGCCTCGGGGTTGGAGCTACCTCTGTTTCAAAAATTTTGCAAAAAAATAGCTTTTACCAAGCTGAAAAGCAAATATTAACTCTTGCCTTGAAGATTGCATGCAACAGAAATATCTATAAATTAAAATTCCTGAGAGGCAGGCAATGAGGAAAGATCAAGATCCAGCACATACCAGAGAATCATGAAGTGGTTTGTGTTGGAAGGAACCTTAAAGATCATCTAGTTCCAATCCTCCTGCTGTGGGCAGGACACCTGTCTAGACAGGTTGTCCAACCTGGCCTTGAACACTTTCAGAGACAGAGCATCCATAACTTCTCTGGACAACCTGTTTCACCTGTTTGCTACCCTCTGGGTAAGGAATTTCTTCCTAATATCAAACCTAAACATACTCTTGTTCAGTTTGAAGCCATTCCTCCAGTCCTGTCACACATGCCCTTGTAAAAAGTCCCTCTCCAGCTCTCTTGTAGCACCTGTTTACCCCCAATAGGAACCCACCAAAATCTACTTTATTTTCTGCGCCTGTACACTACAAACTAGTCCTAACACTGAGTCTGAAGAAATAGCAACATGAACTGTTTGAATAGAAAAAAAAATGTCCCTGTAGTGCTCCTCTGGCCCATTTTGTAGTAGCAGTAAGCTCCATCAAATGTTTTGAAGATACGAATGGAGGAGGATACTAGTAAGTAGCAATTAATTTTGACAGCTGAATCTCACCAAAAGAGCAGCTGCCAGCCCACAACATTTCAAATTTTTGGAACAGCTTTGTAGGGATCTTGTTCAAGAAGGCTGGGAGCTAAGGCAAATTGCAGACTCTGATCTCCCCCAGCTTTTTTTTTTTTCCTGGGAGATGTGTTCTCCCAGTCAGCCAGCAGTTTTGGAGAAGGGAATGCCTCAGCATAATGCACAAAGAAATCTCTGTGTTGGCCTCTCCTGTACTTTTCCTGTGAGTAAACAAACGACTGATCTTCTGGATCACCAACCAGTGATTTCTGGAAACTGCATTTTCTTCATATACCAGGCAAATTGAAACTCCACAGCTTAGCTGCACTCAGATTCAGGCCTGAATCACCACACAACACAGCATCTCTCAGTCCAACTGTTTGCCTGCTACAAAGGTTCAAATTCATTATTGAATATTGACCTGGCTGAACTCCCATGCAATTGAAATTTCAATTCACTCCTCTCTTGTGACCAGTCTCTGGTACAAAGCACACATGCACACATGCCCTTACACTGGCTCAAGCCTTTCAGGGCTTGAAATGTACAATACTGAAATGTTACATTTTTTCTTCCTCATCTAGTAGCTCTCATTCCACACAAGCCAAATCCCCGTCCAAGCGCAATATTATTTATTAGCTCATGATTTAGCAATATTATTTATTAGCTCATGATTTATTAAATAAGCTCAGCAAGTCACCACCAGTAGATCTCAGAGCCTCTACAGTTAACAGAATGATTTGTCCTCCTATGGGGAGGGGAAGAGCAGGGAAGCTGGAAGGAAACAACCTGAACTTGCATGTTTCAGTGCCCGGTAGCAGATGTCTAGAACAGGTATTCAGAACACATCCCATAGGGAAATACTGTGACCAATGACAATCTGTAGTAAAAGCAATTTTCCCAGAATCACTGAGCCCACCTAAAAAAAATAGCACCTGTTATTTCATGTGATAAAAGTACTTATTTGCAATTTCCTCTAATCAGAGAGTTTATTTCTCTTTAGATCAGAAGTCTAACTTAGGTTAAGGGCCTTTTGATTAACCACTTTGTTAACACTTTTGGAAAGACATGTAGAATAAAAATGGGGCAAGAAAACAAGGCAGGGGCTTTAACAAGACAAAGCTGGTTTTAATTACAGCTGGAACCCTGACTTTTCACGTATATGCATACCAAGCCCCCAACATTGCACATGCTGATTTTCCCCAGTACTACATCTCCAGTTCTCAGTAACTTAATCTGGAGTTTCAGGTGCTTCTGAAAAGCCCGGCTGCCCCTCTCTTGCTGCCACTTCTGCTGGTGTTGGGGACTACAGACATATGACATGCTGCCCCATCAGCTATGAACACTCGACAGAGTTACAGTTCCAGCCTGCAACCAGAACTGCTACCTGTGAGCACTGGATGACTTGAGACAGAAAGTCCTTGGCAGGAGCTAAGCCTTAATGAGCTTAAAATGTATTGAGGAGCTTGGCAAATACAAAGACAGACTACAGAATAAGTAGTTGCAGAAAGTTTCCAGTGAGAAACGTTTACAAGACAATTGTTTACATTATCTAGATGGTTTTAATTACAGGGGAGTTCAGACCAGTTGCTTAAGTTTTCCCAAGATGTAATTAGTCACCCTGTGAATTTGCATATTTTCCACTGCTGTATTGAGGCAAATCAGCAGTACTTATCAGAAGCTTGACCTGGCAACCTCTGTTCTTGGCAGATTATAGTCTGAGTTTCATCATGACAGTATCAAATACATTAGCAAATGTTCCACTGCAGGGCTGCAGCAGCCAAACTTTGGGGAGATGACAGGATTCCTTGTTTTAAATGTAAGAAATTTCAAGCAGAGCCAGAATAAAGAGGACATTTTTTTACGGCCCCTACTCATGACAGATGCAGTACTTGTCAACATCTTACAAATATATTAATATTCTACCCTCTGCCACAGGTTGTACAGACTGTGATTTTAGTTATGCTGAGATTTACTAAACTGAATGGAAGTAGATTCATTCCCAAAAAATTTTTTCATTTCAGATAGCTCACTTTATGGTCCTTTATCAGCTGTGTTGTTTTGCCTGGTCATAGGAGGCATGGCCATATTGACAACTGAGATTAGCAGCCATTTTTATTTAAAAATCAAAACCATAATAGGCATACAAAAATACCAAATACTATCAATATGTAAGAAATTATGTATTACCTACTCTTACAGATTTCACAGTAGAAATAAGTGGGAGTTTTCAAATCAGTTTGCAAATGGCAGCATTTTTAAAGATTCTGATATCGCTACATTTTACTCACATTTTCCACTGGTTTTATATCTGTTACCAGAGCAAGGGTTGCTTCCACTACAGAAAAGGGGATAATGGTCATAAATCACACTAAATGTAAATTGAAATAGATATTTAAATAAGTAAATTGCATTTTTTCAGAAGAACCTGAAATTATACTCACCAAAGTAGAAAATTGTAGCATAACAACTGACATTATTCAAGTGCCATCTAGCCTGGTTAGAGAGATTATCCTTGAGCCTCTCTATTATGAAGTGAAATGCAAGGTAGACAAAGTAGAACATTTTTGGATTTTTAAAGTTACTTTTGTTAATATTGAAGTTGAAATCTCTGAATATTCAGAACAAGCCAGTCCTAAATTTTTAGATACATAAGGAAAAGGACAATTAATGAGTGGCAGACATATTTTCAGATATCCTTGTTTTATGAAGCTGGTCAGAATGTGATATAATATAACAGCTTACACATGTATATACATACAGACATATAAACACAGAATGTCTCCAATGAAAACCATATGGCAAGCTTAGGAAGATTGTTTTCCATTGTTTTCCATTTGAAAACAAAATTATAAATCTTTCTTTTCTTTCTTTTCTGTGCATTTGCTTTACCATGAAGTTAACCATTTAGACCAGTTACTATTTTCCCTGCCCCTTTTAAAGCCCCTGTCATCTAGAAAGTCAAGTGTCACCACCAGAATAGTTTCTTTACTCTGAAATTTAGGGGAAGATGTTGATTCTTAGAGAAAAGCACACATGACCAGATTCTCTTCTGCTGATGTCCTGCAGCAGGCAGAGAGGGATCTTTAGGATGCTGATGTCTGCTGACACCTTGGAGCACACGCCAGCAGCCCATTTGCCTTGTGCAAGGGACAGAACTGAGGAGGGGCTCGTATTGCACACACCAAGCTTGTGATAAAGATATCCTCTCTGTAGAGTACAGTAGTTGTGAGCTACTGCCCTCCAAATGCTTCACGTGTTCACACTATCTGCTACAGTAGTTTGCTCCAGGGAGTAGGACAGAGCTGGCCTGGAGCAAGAGCCACTTCTCCATACTCTTCTGCAGGGTCCGGCTGATCTCACAGGAATTCCAGGCTGAGCCAGGCTTTTTCTCCTTCAGATCATCTGAGCACTGCCACCACCCTGGCTCTTTTCCTGCCTTCCACATAGCTTACCAGAGTGCTTATGAAGCACACAGCAGAATGTCTCACTTCTTGTCTTTTGCTGTTCCTCATATTTCACAGTGATTGATGTAAAGTAGAAGAGCTGTAAAACCTCATGAAGAACAGCAAGAAATCCAAGGTGGACTCACTTATTTTCTCAGTTGGGATAGAAGCCCCTGGAGATGCACAGCCAACTGGACAATGAAGGGAAATGAGCAAAGTTCAGTAAGCTGTGAATATACATGTGTGTAAATCCATTTTTATATGCAGTTATTCCTTCCTTTCTGAAGCAATATCCACACTTAATTTAGATTCAAATAATATATAACACAAAAAAAGATCTTCAATTTTCTGGGGTTAGCATGGAAATTAATGACCTTGAAAGGGTGTTTTCTGGAGTGACAAGGATAGGGAGAAGGCAATTCAGTAGTAAGAACTTCATCACATTAATGTGATGCTGTCGAGGCAAAACCTTCATTGTAACTAAAAGCTGGCACCAGTGGCTAGATGATCTAATAGATCTAATAGATGATTAAATTTTTCAATTAAATTTCTTTAAACTTTTTATTATGTACCAAGTTCACAATAGGAAAATGATTGTTTACTGTAGGTATCCTTTTATGGATCATCAAGAGTCAGTGGAAATGTACTCACATTGTAACCCCTAAAATATTAAATTGGTAATAGAGACCTACACAGTGAAGTGCTTAGCATGCCATACCTACTGTTCTTGTTATTTAACAGAGACAAAAAATAATTTCTCCTCTTCAAAATAAAGCAAGGATGCCTGTTTTATTTTGATGTGCTTTGTGAAATAAGAGGTTTTAATGAAGGCTACAAGAGTCACCCAGAGTGCTTTGGAGTTTCAGTCTTCTAGTACAGCTGGCAAAATGGCCATGATTTTGTTGCCTACTTTGCCAGAGAGCTAGGCTGGCTTCTGCTACTGTTCATGAAGAATTTCTTAGACCTGGGTACAAGCTACCTACTGTGGGTGTAGAAGATGCCTAGAGGGGTACCTGCTCTAGAGGGGTACCCTACTCTACTCACAGCAGGGCCAGCTTGGCCCAGTGGATGCCATGGCCCATCTCAGGTCAGTCACTGGTGGTAGCATGGTCAGCAAGCCCAAGTCACCAGGCCTCTTCTCCTCCACCTCTCTTTGTACACAGGTGTAAGGGGTTGATTCTGTCTGGATGTCAGGCATCCACCAAATCCATTCTATCACTCCGCTCCGCAGCTGGACAGGGGAGACAAAATATAACAAAGGTTCATGAGTTGAAATAAGAACCAGGAGGGATCACACACCAAATACCGTCATGGGCAAAACAGATTCAATTTGGCGACAATAATTGAATTTATTGCTAACAAAATCAGAGCAGGATAATGAGAAGAAAAACAGACCTTGAAAACACTTTCAAGCCACCCCTACCTGCTCCTTCTCAGCTCTACCTCCTCCCCACCTGCAGTGCAGGCACATGGGGACTGAGGGTTATGGTCAGTTCATCACGCAACGGTTTCACAGTTCTCCAAGAACTTCTCCAAAGTGAGTCCATCCTTTGAGAAACTGTTCTCCACAAACTGCTCCAATGTCGGTCACTCCTCCACAGGGTAGAGTCCTTTGAGGACAGGCTGCTCCAACATGGATCCCCCACAGGGTCGCAAGTCCTACCAGGAAACCTGTCCCAGCGTGGGCTCCTCTCTCCATGGGTCTGCAGGTCCCTGCCAGGAGCCTGCTCCATCACGGGCCTCCTGTGGGGTCACAGCCTCCCCTCTCAGGCATCCACCTGCTCCAGAGTGGGGTCTCTGCATCCCTGAGATCCTCCATAGGCCGCAGGGGCACAGCTGCCTCACCATGGTCTGCATCACAGACTACAAAGGAATCTCAGCTCCCTCCTTCTCCACTGACCTTGGGGTTCCTCTCCCATATTCTCACTGCTCTTCACTGGCTGCTTTTACATCTGCCCAATAACCTTATTTTTCACTTCTTTTTCTTAGCTCTGTTACCCCAGAGGCATTTCTGATTGGCTCAGCCTTGACCAGCAGCATGTCCATCTTGGAGCTGTCTGGCATTGGCTCTGCTGGACATGGAGGAAGCTTCTGGCAGCTTCTCACAGAAGCCATCCTGTAGCCCCCCTGCTACCAAAGCTTGGCCATACAAACCCTACACAACAGGTTGTAAATTCATTGTCCTTCTATTCTGTTTGTATAGCAGCAAACACAGCAAATGTCCATGTTTGTGAATACAATAACTGCAGCCTAAATAATGGCAATTCTATCCAAATAAGAGTTTAAATGTTCTGCAAGTATGTTGATAGTAGGGAAAAATAGTGATAGATTCCATTAAGCTGAGAAATGATTCAAGTTTTGTAGAGCATGTTGAGAATGCTTTTTCCACAAAGCATCCAGCGCTACTCACAAATAAAATTTGTTCTAGTTACAGTCAAACTGCACATGGTTGCAGTTCACTATTCTCTGGTGAATGAATGTGATGGGGATGTCTCCATCAGCACAATACAGAAGTTCACTGGTATTTAACTCAACCCAAGCCCAGCCCTTCACAGAATTCTCAATACCTGGTTAGGAACACGGACATAAGAATAATTTTTAACAAACACAGGTGAGCCACAAAGCTTTATCAAAGATTCCTTGATATTAACAAAGCTAAATCTTTCTGCCACTAGGACAGAGAAGGGCTTATGGGTGTAGTTCTGTTGGTTAATCCATGTCAACAAACAATTTGAAACGTGGTAACAGCCCAAGGCTAAAGAGCACAGTTTATTTGAACATATTTGCACTGAACATGATATAAAGAATTGTTCTTCCTGCCAACTGTCACCCAAATTAAAGGAAGGGTATTTTGTCCCTTTGTCTAAACCATGAAGAAATACAGAATAATAATAAAATCATGCATAACCCAAGAGCTGCAAAAGGCATTTCAATAGAATTCTAGTGGCTCCCTACCCTCCCCCTTCTTGAGTCACTGTCACCTGCCTCAAAACTACATCTGGAAAAAGGATAGAAGTGTCCCTCCTGAAAGAGCTTGTTTTGCTGAAGTTGGCAGGGGATCACTGGGCAAGAGTTCAATCGCAGGCATCAGTGTAGGATTACGTGAAGTCAATTCTCTTCATTGTTTCTGCTGATCTTTAAGCTGTCAGAAGAGAGTCAGTGTGACTTGACTCTTTTGAATGGAAAATAGCACAATGGTTCCATGATGGGAATGGTTGCACTGATTAGGAAAACAGTTTTCCATCACGAAAGCAAACATGTGGCCACACTTCCATGCAAGTGTGGAATGCCATGTGGCTACTCTTTCTTTTTATGCAGCCAAAACAATACCCTCAACTCTTGCTTGACATTGAGGATTTTACGTATGATGTGAACTCCAGAGCTATTTGAAGGCCAGGGTTTTGGGAAAGTCATCAAAAGCTGTCTGTTTTCCTCTGGATTTTGCCTTGAAGATGATTGACATTTTAAAATAATTCTATTCATTTCTGTCTTTTCACCAACTCACAAGCAAATCATCCTTTGCTCCTATTAGCTGAACCAGATTGTCTTGAATTAATAAAATCTTACCAAGGAAGCACAGTAAATAGTTTTGGGAGCATCAGTACAGGGGAATCAAGGATCTACCTCAGTTCCCGTTCCTAATGGCATGTTTTCCATCATCTGTAAATCACAATACTCCATGGAGTGATACTCACAGGCTGTGCTGGAGGAAAGAAAGCACATTGTTTGGTATATTGTACCAAAAGCAGATGAGGAGCATGCAAAGGGTGTGGATACCATGGATAATGTATGGATGCCATGTTGCAGCAGGAGCCATGGCAGCTCATGAAGGGCAAGTCTTACAGCCCTCATCTTTGCTGCCTTATGAAATCTGTGCAGCTGCCCAAAATGGGGTTTCAGTTGAGGTCATCATGATGCTTATTCCTCCTTTCTGATCTATCTTCTACTGTAATGAGCCTAAGTCTCTTTCTCATCTCCCATTATTTATGAAATTTGCAGACAGTTAACTATCCTTGCAGCATACCTGCAGTCCAGACAAGATATCTTCAAGTCAGACAGTGATCACAAAAAATGTTGATGGTGCTTAGTCTAGGGGCACACAGTTATACAGAGCACTCATGTAAGCTTGTTTTCCTCCAGGGAGCCAAGCTAAGACTGAAAAATCCCGAGCAGTTCAGGCTGTTCACACTGGACTTACAGCTGCCTAACCTCATTTTCTCCTAAGTTAAAACACTAATCAATTGAAAAGGAATATTTAAGTTTTTCTTTTGGGAGATACTTTAACCAGCAAAATTGGATCTGTTTCAAAACCAGAAGCTGAAATTCTTGGAAAAAGTATCCATAAACGTGTTTCAATTATTTTTGTGTAACACAACTCTGAATTCAGCTGATTGACTCAAATGCAAGCTGCTTGCTTTCTTGAAACCATTTACTGATTTAGATCCAGCTTCACAAATAGTTTCCATTCTCCCTGAATGCACTTTCTGGCAAAACAATTCCTTGCAGCTTTCTCAGCTCCAAACATTTCAGTGTCATCACTCTCAAAAGCAAAGTGTATGAGGACATAACATAAATGGTAGCTAAACACAAAGAAGGAACAAAGCTGCATAAAGTTGTGGAGGAGATAAGGAATCTTGAATTTGTTGTGTTCAGATTGGAAAAGGCTGGTTCTTATGTCACGTCATGAGTGGGACAATGAATTATTTATTTGAGGGCTGAGAGAGGCTTTTCCTCCCTGCTTTTACCACAGTTGTATTCTGCCCAGACATAACTGGCATTGAGAAATCCCCATGTTTCATTTCTGACAGCAACCAAAGAGACTAACTTCTCTGTCCTTGTGTCCTGCTGCAACTAATGAAGCTTGGTGGCTCCAGCAGAGCATCAGGAGGTTCTCACTGGTGCCATGCAGCCAGTGCAGAAGCCCACAGGGAAAGCTCCGTACTACAGGCACTGAGGATGCACTGAGGGAGGTGGTCCTGCTGCCCTCCAGACCCACCCCCTTACTTCCCAGCTGTATGTGGTCTTGTGCCAGGGGACAGTGGGCCGCTTCAGGGCTGAGACTCAGCAACTTGTAAGGAGGAAAGTCCTCACAGGGAATGCAAGAGCCACACTGTATGCTTGTCTTCTGGGGGAGGGATTACAGCAATGCAAGTTTTATCTCTCTTAGTCACACTTGCACAGACAGTTAAACACCTCTGAGAACCTGCTAGACCCAAAGATCAGCTGAAGCATGCAAATCTTCTCCATGTGACTGCTGTTTGGCAAACCTTCCTTCAATTCAATTATAAATTACAGTGCAGAAGCAGGAAATGAAAAAACAAGCTCCAACCTATTTAGCAAAGAGCCAAGTCTGGTCTTTACATAATAACCATGACTTGTTTTTGGAAAATACTTGAAAGCAAAGGTTGTACAAATCAAAGACCACAGAACAGCAGGAGTCTACTTTCTTTTGCCCTGTTTACTCTACTATGCAACTTTCTGACCAAATATTGCTAGAACTGGCTCTTATTGGCATCAACAGGTAATTAACTGACGAGTATGTGCACTTATGAGATGAATTTCTAATCCTTAAAAAAAAATAGCACTATTGCCTTGCTTCCAAACAAAGGATGAGAGAGGTTTAGAGAAAGTGCAGTGCACTCATTAACTAAGAGGATTAGAAATCCTAAGGTACAGACAAGGTTGAATAACATTTTTTTCACAATATTTGATAAGCCATGTCAACTAGAAAAACATCCTAAATCATAACCAAGCACTAGACTAAGAAAAATAATATAATTTCCAAAGAAGTATAGCAGCAAAAAGTTCAACAGACACTGATAAAGAATGTTTGGGAACCAAGAGTAGAAGTCGTTGAAAACTTTCTGTTAGAAAACTACTGTGTTAGGAAGCAGTGATTTAAGGAAATCAAAACATTTCACGGGAACGTAAATAACTGCTGGACCCTTTCTCTAAGTTTTCATAAACATACTTGTTCAACATCTGATGGACTTGTGTATGATCAAGGAGTCAAAATGATACATTCTGACAAAGTAATTTTGCAAGGCACTTTTGATATTCTGAGGGCCATATTTTGCCATAGTAGGGTTAAAAAAAAATTGAAATTATTGTATTTTTCACAGAATTAATATAATCCTTTGCAAACCAATAGGTAGATGAGTAGGTTTGTTAGTAGTCGCTGCTACCCCAAGGACTTGTTAGAGACTCTTAAAAAATTTTTCACAGAGAGGCAGTGAAGAGAGTTTCAAATTTTTAGAGTTTACCCTGGCAAATGGGGAGATTTCTTCAATATGAGGGTGGTGGGGCACTGGGAAGTGTTCAAGGATGGGGCTTGAGCAACATGGTGCAGTGGCAGGCAATTTGGAGCTAGATGGTCTTTAAGGTCCCTTCTAAGCCAAACCATTGCATGATTCTATGGTGTCCTAGTCAACTGAAAAAAGAATATCCACGATTATATGGTCAAGCAACCAATGAGAAACAAAACTACCATGAATTTTACATCATCAGCATGTCAGATCACCAGGTTATGCAGACAGACAATCTTTAAGGTAGGCCCTAAAATATTGTTACTGTGGTTCCAAAGCAATTAAGAAGAGTTATTGAAACTAGGTTGTGCTGAGACCTCAACTAATTTTACATGTCCTCCTTTGTTTGTACTATTCCAGGTAATAAGAATGGCTGAATCAAATGACAGTGTGACAGTTGTGTCCAAATTTCTGTGTAGTATATGCAGATGAGAAATCTGATCTTGAAGATGTGGAGAGCTGTGCCTCACTGATGCATGACAGCCTCTTGGGAAAGTGCATGCAAAATTCAGATACCTACTACTGGGTAGTATGCATAAAATGTAACATCATTATTATTATTATTATTATTATTATTATTATTATTATTACTATTATTTTCCCATGGCAAGTTTTCTGCTATTAAATTGCACCCATTTAATGTAATCTTCATGTATTGCTGTGTCATGATATCTGCTTTCATCTCTTAGCCATAGTCTCAGAGGTTCAATTCTGCTCCATTTAGGACCAAAATCTGGATTGTACATGGGGTTGTGCTGACAGCACAGACAGTGACACAATCAAAAGATTTTAGAGTGAGCCTTGCATTGAAATTCTTTAACCTACAGAATAACTGAAAAACAGTCACAGTAGCACAGAGTTCAGACAGGCTGGTTTATCAGGCTCCTGAGGTGATTAGCCACACATCTGTAGCCTTTCTCTGTCCCCCTCTCGAGCAAAGTAGACACAGCTTACTATGTCAGAGGGAATTCAGAAGTACAAGAGCAGCAAAACAGCACAAAAAATACTGACTTAAAGTCATGCTTGATAGGTTTCAGTTCTGTTGAGGCAGCGTTTATCTCCATTACACCCTTTGCAAATAAGCTATTTGTCTTAAGCAATACTTAATCCTTTGCCAGTGTATCTGGGGTGGGCACCTGCTTACATAAGTAAATGTAACACCAGTATGTGCAGGAGGGCCTTTCCAGGGTGTTGCAGATTGCATCTCATTAGCCTGGAATTCTGTGCAGTAGGAGGGGATCAGTGAATTAAAGCTTCCTCTTTTGTTCCTAGTCCACTGCAATGCAAACCCAACAAAAGCACAGTCTGGGAACAACCAGGGTAAGTAAGAATGTCAGCAAAACTGCACTTGCTTTTTCAGAAGGCCTCAGAAAATTAGTTCTTTAGGGCTTTTACTATGAAGGAGATGATATAGAAAGGTCAGGCTTGCCTGTAGATACCCTCCTGCTTTTCTACACAGCAGGTAGCTTTGTTTCCTTGCCAGAGCACATGGCCTGTCAGAAACAGGGATACTTGTTTTTTTAAAAATCATGCCATACATACAGTTCTGTGGTGAGTGAGTGCATTTAGAGGCATCCTCCTAGTCACCTGACAAAATTTGCCCCTAAGGTTCTGTATCAAATTATTCTCTACCTAAAACTCACTGAAAGCAACAACACAAAATCAAGATGTAACACAGGTCATTGTGTTACAGCAGTTATAATCAAACTATTGTTCATGCTGTAATTGAGTTCCTGGAAAAGGAGATTTGAAAAAGAGGGTTAAGAGTAGGTTTATAAAACTTGAGCATATACCTAATCTGTCTGGGAAAATTCTTAATGTACTTTGCACATTTTTGAAGCTGTGTGTGACCTTAAAGTCAGAGCAACAGACAGAGTCTGGAGGTATGTAATTAATGTTTCAATTTATAAAAAATACCACAGAAAAGTTCATATTTAAAGCTGTCTGTTTCTGTGCTAAATATACATATGCAAAGGTATAATGTATGTTGTGTGCCTGTGTATTAACACAACAGCTAATAAAACAATGTTGGTTAGTAATGAGGTTGTCACTTGCCAGAACATCACTGTAAAAACTTTAGGGCCAGGCTTCAAGAGCTCTGCCTGAGCTTTCTACCAAGAATATGAAAAGAAATGGGAATTGACCACTGCTACATCATCAAGAACCTTCTTTTCAGCTGACATGAGGCCACAGAAACAGTGGGACTATGATAATCAGCTGACACTCTGCTTTCTGACACTCTCGTAGCGATTCCAGCTTTCTGTTACTTGACCTGTGTGTTTGTGGTATCACTCTTGGTATCTGACAAATGGCTGCTTCAAAATAGCCTTCAAGGCAGTCAGCAAGGAGAGGAGTTTCCTACAGTCTCCTAGAACTTAGTTTCACTGACATTTGCTCAGTGAACTGCCACTTAAAGCCGACTAATAGGAAAGTCTGGAAAACAGACCACTTCCTAAAATGCATCCCTGCTTGTCCCTCACTTGCTGGGCAAAGGTGCTGATACTAAGCTGGTGTGAGGGATTAAAAGTGGGCCATTTAATGTAATCTTCATGCATTGCTGTGACATGATGCCTGCTTTCATCTCTTAGCCATAGCCTCAGAGGTTCAATTCTGCTCCATTTAGGACCAAAATCTGGATTGTACATGGGGTTGTGCTGACAGCACAGACAGTGACACAATCAAAAGATTTTGGAGTGAGCCTTGAATTTAAGTCCCCATTTGGCCATACTTCTTGATAACCATCACAACTGCCCTAGGATGGAGTTTGTTAATCTGTTGGTGTGCAAGGTATACTCTGAAAATATATGGAGGCTGGATCATCACCAGAGGATGGGGTAGAAGAATATACAGGGTGGGATTAAGCTGAGCAGGGTCTGTAGTGTAGAACTGGGATTCCCACGTGAACTGGTGATAACTACCAAATCATTGCAGATGTTTTGAATATCTAAGCCTCTTGCCTCTGGCTTTCTATTAGGATTGAGTGTTACATTGTCTTCAATTTTTCCCAAAATGCATAGGAATAAAACTATCTTTGGGCCTCCAGTCATCTTACAAGTATGGTGTGAATTCTCCCAAGGGTACAAAAGCTACAATGAGGTGACATCATAGTCAAAGTTCAATCTAAGGAGTTTTTCCTTAGAAAACCAGACTAGCAAGCCTGTCAAGGACCTTAGGTACTTTCAGGATTTGACAGGAGGTGAACAGAAGTTCTGAACTTTACTTAAATATTTATCCAAGTACTTCCTTTTCTAATGTGTACTTGACTACTACGTAAGTCCCTTCTTCAATCATATTCTTGAATACCTTGGCTTTTATTTATCCATTGCAGTAACGTGCAAGTTCATGATACAAAGCCTGGCCTGCTGAGGAATAGCAGAGAAGCTTGTGCTTGCTGCAAGGTAAACCTTTTGTCTCAACCAGCTGCTGAGCCAGGAGGGCTGGAGCAGAATGGTGGTGGAACATGGAGGGGAAAATGGCTGAAGAAAGTGCAGGGATGCAAAAACCCCTCCTCTTGTGCTTGTCCTACCACAAGAAAGAGTGCTGAGAGTGGGCTTTTGTTCTTCCTCACAAACTACAGAGTGAAGAACGATTAAGTATCTTACAGTTTTACATCTGCTGAAGCGGAATGCTGCACATTAGAAAGACTCTTTCCCTGTTTCCCTCCCCCTCCGGCAAGCTCTTGACTGTTCCCAATCTTCTGAGGTTTGACCTGAGAGTTCAGAGGGAGTTTCAGGACAGTTCAGCAACAGTTTTCCGCGTCATAGCAAATCTAGAGTAGCATAAAAATTCTTTCAAACTGTGAAGTCAAATGTTAAGCCAGTCCAAGATGAGAAAAAAGGCACTGATGTGCTGTCTGCTTTTTAGTTGTTTTCAGCTATTATTTCAGACTAATTCATTGTGTAAGACGAGGGACTATGGCAACAATTTATGTTTCATGGAGCTCACCATTGCAGATATGGTCCCCGTGCAATTTTATAGCACATCTGGAGGAGTTGCAAGTGAAATCGATCATTTTGAAAAATTACTACAATTTTCATTAATTTTGCATTAATTTTTCAGTCATCCAGTTAACATAATGAGTAAAAAGCAAGACTTTCAGTGAACTGACCAGTCTTCTTGCTTGGTTTTTATCCAGCTGTTTAATGAAACTCCTAAAAATTTTAAGCAGCTCCTGAAATATCTGGATTACTATTCCTATAGCACCGTGAAACCTGACATTATTATGCTTTCATAGAGAAAAGTGACTGTTCTGGGCTGAAAGAGTCCCAGAGTAGGCACGACTCAGGTGTCAGTACCTATGGACACGTCAGGACTGAGCCTGGGCTCTGTGCAAGGCTTCTCAGGCATTTTCCCAGTGGAGAACAGCGTTGTGTAAAATGTCACTATACACTTGGCACACAGGAGGGGAAAATAAACAGATGCAAATGTTCAAAAAGGAAGTCAAAGTGTAACAAACAAAGTCACAGTAGTCTAAGTGGGGAAGATAAGCACTGGCTCCCCTTCAATTGCCTGTCAACAGAACTGCTCATATCTCCAACACTTGGCCTGGGGAGCGGTTTTTCCCTTTGCAGTATCTGTCCCCCATGCATGTGCTGCTTCCCACACGTGCTGGGCTCCTTCTCCCTGGCTTGGGGACATGCTCCCTTTGCTTGCCTCCTGCTGAAATCCTCCTGCTGGCTCTTTTCTTTTCTCCTACCTGTCTGTGCCTTTACAGTTATTTCTTTCAACTTGTTCATGAGTTAAAAACAGAAATTTATAATTTCTGTCACACAATCCTGTATCTTCTAGGTTAGTTTTCCCACTTTATGGTGCTTCTGAAGGTTAAGGCCTCTCCACCCACTTCTGCCCCCGTCCTCCATGTTCCCCTATGTTCCTTGCTTCCCACAAGCTGTGGAGACAAGAGGATCAGATTATAATTCTTACATTCTCTTTCAACTGGATTTAAACTGTTTGCACATCTTTCTTGGACCAATAACTTATGTATTTATGTATTAACTAAAGCTCAATGATGACTTTAATTAGGCTGTTGTGCACTCTCTAGCTTCTTCCATGCCCCCAGGTTTCTAGTCTTTGTGAGTTTGGAAGGGGGAGAGGCTTGGAGGGGGACACTCTCTGGAGTCTCAGGGGCTGGTGATGGGTGCTCAAGTTGTGTGTTTTTATTGCCTCAGGGAAATCTCGATGTGCTCAGCCTGTCACTTGCCCACTCTGACACTTGCAGTCCTCTCACAATGTTGATATCCCAGCATGACTTCTGGGGGGTTCAGGCAGGCACAGCTTCCATAAAGGGGAGACAGGAGGGAACTGCCTCTTCCCAGTGAGATGATGCCTCCATGACAGACCCTTTAGATCAGGGAGTGCATCCTGGCTCACATCCTGGGGCCAGGGGAAAACAGAGGCTTTCCCCACTGTTTCAATTCCCCACTGGGTCTGAAGCCACAGAAAAGAAGGTAGAGTGCTGCCCTGGGGTAGGGGAGGCAGATGCAAGTTGGCTTCTGGTGCTCAGCTGAGTTGTAGCAGAGATAGTGGAGAGAGTTTTAAAGCTTTCCTCAAATCCTCTCCTTTGGGAAATCTAAATGTGAGTGTATTTCATCTGTGCCTACACATTCAGACTTCACAGCAACATGTTCCAAGTCCTGAGAGTTAATTGTATATAGTTATCTTTGTTGATTAGCTAGGCTGCTCTCTGAATTTGAAAAGTAACCATACAAGTGGTTGGATGCTCCTGCTCCACATGCCAGCAGTTTCCTTGAGGGCTTCAGGTAGCTCTGGAGGTATGCAAAAGAGAAATGCAGCAGATCAGCATGTTCTTTGTTTACCTTTTTTCCCCTTTTCACCTTGCCTATTTCCTTTTTAACATTTTATGATCAAGTAATTAGTATTGACTTAGTTGCAGTGGATTCTTTAGCTGCAGTTTGTTTGCTTAATTGAAAGAGCTCTATTTAATCTCAAGGCCAATCCAGAGCAATGCACTAACAATCTCTCCAGACATGAGGATCCATGTGGTTTTATTTATCCTCTAATAATACTTCATTTTTCATATATTGTTCAGTGCATCAGGTACGGTAACTAAAACATGTATTTATTTGTCTGTCTGAACAGGAGAGCAACCTGGAGAATAGTTGTATTTTCTTTTATGTGACAGCTAGTTCTGAAAGCAATAAAAATCACATATTGATAAGAAGTAGGAGGAGCAGATAACATTTTTAATGATATTTCAGAAGTCTCCCAGGCACCCTGCCCTGCAGAGGTAGTGATTTGCATCAGGGGCCTATTAGGGGAGGATATGTTCAGAGGAGCACCCCCTCCCAGAGCTGTGTACCAGCCTCTTCTTCTGGAAGGTTTAGTAGTTATTTCAGCTTTAATAACCAACAGATTAAAAAAAACAGAGAGAGGTAGACTTGTGGAATGAAGACCCATGTCACTATATGTAGGCAATAAAAACCTCAGTAGCTCCTGATCCCTTTCCACTTCTTCTTATGTGGTATTTTTCTGTTTCTGAATATTGCCTTTCTTGAGGTTATGAAAATATTTGTTATTCCAGACATAGGGCTTCCTCCTCCAAAATGGGGTTCATGTAGTCTTTTGTTTTTCAGCTTATAGATCTTAGAAAGATATTTCTCAAGAGAGTGGAGAAGATCTTATGATGCTACAAAGAGGTTTAAGAAAGATGGCAGCTATTTCCAAACAAGCAACTAATTATAATAGTTGTGCTAGATTGAAAAATTTCTTTCATATTTCATTAAACACCACAGGACTGAATCAGATGAGTCAACTCAAGTAGCCCTTCTCAGAAAAGATAAGTGGCCACTTATTTCCCATTACCACATAAAGTGTTTCTCAAATGTACCTGTAAGTTATAAATAAAGGACAATGAAGGGTTTTCTTCTTTTTTTTTTTTCAGATGGGACAAGGTTTCAATTCTTAGTGCTGTAAAACAAACCAAGAGTGAGACTAAAATAAAAACGGCTTTCAAGGAAAATTAAGTCTTGTGTAAATTCCTACAATATTTTCCAGATGCAACATCCAGCCAATCTGTCAAATAGCTGATATAAGGCAGCTTTGGTCTTTCTGTTTCTAGAGAATATTTTCCCCTTGGAGACATTCTGACTGTTTCTCTAGCTTTTACCATTTCTAGATTTCTTTTATCCCCTTCGCCAAAGGCATCTTTCCAATAACATTCCCTCGAGAGACAGATCCCAAAACCTCTTCTCTCATTTGTCAAGATAATGATCTCTTGTGCCTTCAAAAGGTGTGTCCTGTACAACTGGTCCTAGCAATCTTGCTGGGGGTCATTTCTCATCACAGAGATTTAGGGTGGATGCAGGGTAGTATTTTGCCTTGTCAGTGATCTTGCTGTGCTGTGTAGGTAAGTAGTGCTCAGGATAAGTGAGAGAATGCATCCCTTGTAGAACATGAAGCCAACTGTTATCATTTCTACTCATTCTGTAGATATGACCACCAAGCACCCAGCATAATGATCAGATCTTTGTTTATCTGAGGATTATTCTAATGAAGAACAAGGTGTTGTTTACCTAATGCTGTTGAAATGTTGTCCTTGACTCCCACCGCTAAAGCCTTTCAAAATGGAAAACAGCACCTTTGCAGACACTGGGTAGGATCTAGAATGTCATGTTATACCTTCAAAGTTAATTTGGCAAGGGACTAAAGCAGAAAGCTCAGTGGAGAACAGTAAGGCAAGGTGTTTATAAAAGCTTCTGTAGATTAGATCACTTCTCTGCTTCCACTTGTGATGAGAATGGCAATGAACTGATCCACCTACAAGGGCATCTGCCTGTTACTAACACAGTCACTTGTAGCACAGAATTAGAGAAACATAGAATATCTTGAGTTGAAAGGGACTGACATGGATCATTGAGTCCAGCTCCCAGCCCTGCACAGGAACATCCCCAGGAGTCACATCATGTGCCTGAGAGTGTTACCCAAATGCTTTTTGAACTTGCCAGGCTTGGAGATGTGACCACTTCTCTGGGGAGTCTGTTCCAGTGCCCAGCCACCCTCTGGGTAAAAAACCCTTTTTTTAATACCCAACCTAAACTTGCCTTGACACAACTTCAGGCCATTCCCTTGGGTCCTGCCACTGTTCACCATAGAGAAGAGATCAGTGCCTGCCCCTCCTCTTCCCTCGTGAGGAAGTCGTAACTGCAGTGAGGTCTCCCCTCAGCCTCCTCTTCTCCAGACTGAACAGACTGTGACCTCAGCTGCTCCTCATACTCCCCTCAAGGTCCTTTACTGTCTTTGTTGCCCTCCTTTGGATGCTCTTTAATAGCTTAATATCCTTCTTATATTGCTCTTTCAGAAGCAAAAGATGAGAGGTCAAAAGAGGTCATAGTAGCTCTTTATGGTTTTATTTTTCTCCATGTTTCCTTCTCCTGAGGAGGATAACCAGCAGTTTTAACGAGCCCTGAAGCTTTACAATCACTTAGATTTCCCAACATCTTAATTGCTTTCTGTGGTATGCATCCATGAGAGCGTGATAAGGCTAAAATTCCATCTGAAATCCCATAAGTGTTTGCAGATGTAGGAATCTGATCATGTTGCAGGACACAGCTGTACCCTTTCCGTTGGGTTCTGCCAACACCATAAGCCAAACACCCTGAGTTTTGGAGAGATCGTAATCAGTCAAAATCTGCATCAGAAATGTACAGCTCAGATCCACTTTTGGTCTAAAATATGACAGGCCACGTGCCAGAGGACACATACCTAATTACCAGGCTGTGCTGATTATTCCTTCTTCTGTACTTTTCTCAGTAATTTTAGAATAAATTATATCTTTGGCAAATTACACAAGGAGATGATTATACACTTAATTACATGTTTACCTCTCGTTTTCTTCATGCAATAGTATCTAGTACAGATTACAGGAACTCAGAATAATTTTCCTGTATGGTCACATTTTCCCAGGGTTAGATTTCAATGAGAAAAAAAGCCAAACCAAAACAACAAAACCAACAGTAAGGCTTTTGGTTAGGGGAATATTTACACCCTATTCAGCTTTTTTTCTTCCTTTAATATGAAAATGAATAGTATCAAGGGATAGTGTCTCGGCTACTTGCAATCCATTGGAAAATGTATATTTGAAGGGAAAATACATAATTTATTAAATGCACTGCTTAAAGTGAGAAACTTGAAATTGAGTTTAGTAAGTCTGGGGATTTGAGGTTATACTTGGCATAGGCTACTCACTCTGCTGAATTATTCAATGCTAAGCCCGCCAGTGGGAATAACAAGAAAACAGACATAGATTTCAAAATATGTTTTCATTTGATTGGGAAGAAAAGTTTAAAAATTAAATAGCTGCACTCAAAAAAAATATTTATTCCCTCCTCATTGAACAACTGTTGATGGATTACTACAGTTCTGCCTATGGCACTTAGACAAGAATGAGAGACTTACTGTCCATTAAACTGACACAAATTTTAAATATAATTAGAAATTGCTTCCCTTTGAAACCAATTTTTTTCAGACTAACTAAAAAGTACATATGTATTAGAAGATACGGACAAAAGGCAGTCACAATGCTGACGTCTTTTACACCTGTTTGAAGAAATCAGCTTAAAACAAAACCCCTCTGTAAGAACTGCCTTTTTGTCACAAGATGGGTTCCTTATCTTAGAAAAGCACTCTGATTTCCTTCAGAAATTGAAAGAGTTGTGCAAATAGTGGCCATTTTTCTTCAGTTTTCAATGTTATCAGAGGAAAGTCTGCTTTAATCAAAGCTATATCTGGCTTTTTGTTATCTAAGTATTAGATGACCTAGAGTCTGAAAGATTTCTTATATATATATAAAGAAAAACAATTTCTTAACAACACATATCTTAACCACCACAAAGAAAGAATTGTTTCAGGAACTGAAGCAAAACCACTCGTTTTGTCAAATTCTACTTTTTTTCATCATTAGTAGAGGGGTAAATTCCCTTGATAACAGCAGGCCCTTTTTCTCCTCATCTCAAGGTTGTGTAAGACCTCAGGAGACAGGAGAGATCAAAGTCACTGAGAGCACAGTCCATCTTACCTAAGCCGAGTCACACTGTTTGGTTGGAACAAAAACATCCATCTGAATCTTGAAGCCTTTCATTCCTGTCAATCTTATTTTCCCCACACCATACAATATTCTACCCACTGCTCTCCTGTGCCCTACAACCAGCACTCCAAATGAGTTCACTGAGAAGGGATGAAGACAGAATCTCTGCACATGTTTTCAGACTCACACCTCTGGTTTTGCACATGCTCAGCAAAATATAATCTCCCAAAACTGAAGTATTGTTTTTGACATTTCATTTAATATGTCATAAATTTGTACTACAATTGACTGGTATACATCATGTTACCACTAATCTTTCAATAATATACTATTTTATCTCTTCTTCATCATGTTTTAGTTAAATGGCTAACGCTTTTTGTATTTTCTTTGATTAATTTTATCCATAAGGGAAACAATTGTCAGGCCTAGAAACAGCACTTCTGCAGAATAAAAGGCTGTGGAAAATTTCTAGGTTTGTCCAAGGAAAGACATTCTAGATGACAAAGAAACCACTGGAATGATTTGAAGAAAACACAGAAATATCCATTTTATCAGCATGTAAAAGTCCCTAGGAAGAAAATGTTCTGCATTTTTAATACAAGCAAACACAAGCTAGCTTTTCTCATGTTCAAGTAGTTCATGAAACAGTGACTAACAAACTGCAAATCTTTCTGAATATCTTTTTATGTAGCAATATAAGGCAAATATTTCAGATTTATGACAATAGATCAGAAGTATGGAACAACAAATACAAATGGAATTTCTTTTTCACCATAGGACTTGAGAAATATCCCCAGGCTGACTAACAACTCTGGTCTCACTATTGTCCAGTAGTGGTCCTCTGTCTCACTATTGTCCAATCTGTGAAGGGCTCTTAAATAGGCAAATGCAAACAAAAAATAAGAAATAGGAAAGGTGTGGCCATATACAGAAAAGTGAATATCAAAAAATTAAAAAAAAAAAAAAAGAACGGAGAGTAAAGTATAAATTACAGCCTGTTCTAGGGCTATTAAATTTATCTAAAGCTCTTCCATCAGCCTCAATGACCTTTGGATCAGACCCGCCACTTCTTCAGTGAAGAGCAGAGCTTTCATTTCTTGCAGAAACCATCTATTCAAGCCAAAAGCCAATCTCTGTGCTGAAGCCTTCCCACCCCAGGTGGGGCTGAATTCAGACTACACTTCAGTCAGGGCACCTGAGCTGAAATCCAGCCTATTTAGCAAACACAGAACACTGTTTATTGAAGCAGACATCCCACTTAAAATGCAAGTATCATGTGGATGGACTCTGTCCAACTCTCCTTTGAGTCCAACGGACTGGAATCAAATTGATCTACCTACTGCTGCTGCTCTCTGACAGTCTGGCTATACAAACCAGCTGTGAATTTAAGGGACCACTTGAAACATATTTGACCCAGGTATAAATGGCTACAGAGGGGAATGGGCAGGATAGAATGATCTACCCAGCACAGTAATTTTAAGGTAGGGTCATGACCTTTAAAGCTTTTCTGTAGGGGAGCTCCTTGCTCTGTGCAGCAGTGAGACCCAGGGACTGGACACTGGACAGCAGCTTGCATATGCCATAAGAATTTTTCCATTGTGTTTCCTGCTCTGTAGGTGAAATAATTCACTTGCATTCCTCAGCTCCTTTGCAACTCTATAAAATGCAAAACTGGTATAGAAACAAAGTGCTTATGGGCAAGATGAAAATAGAATGAGGTACTCGTGTAGTCCTTGCCAAATACAATAAATTAGTGGAGTGGTTTGGTGGCTTTTTTTTAAAGTAAAACATCTCTTGGAAAATTCTGATAATTCAGAAATTACTTGAATCTTTCCCAATTTGAAATCTTTTAGCAACTTAAAAGATGTAATCATTTTAGCAGGAACCTTCTCTAAGCAATTCCTAATATTATTGTTTTCTGAAATCCTTTTTTATTTTTTATTTCTTTAAGTGGACCTACTCAAGCTAGAAACAAATTTAGGCTATTCTGAACAATCTTTATGTTCTTTTACTGTGTAATGAAGTAATCTCTTGGGTTAACAAGAACTGAATGAACTTACATGAAAAATAACATGAGATGTTCCAGTTACCTCATCTTAACTGAAAAAAGGTGAGGGGTTTTTCATGAGTATTCATCCATTTGGAAACACAGTTCAGTAGGTAAATGCATATAGGAATCCTCATACAAAATCACTCTCCATAACTCCTGTAATTAACAAATTTCCTGTAATCTCCCTACACAATTCTCCATGCTGTTTTTGTTTTCTTCCCACAGCCCTGGAAATCATACTACTTCCATTTGTAGCTGGTTCTTACTGGTGTGCAAGAATCTCAGCACTCCACTAGGCCACATTTCTTCTTGCTGACAGTTATACATTTCCCAGCACAAACCACAAGATCAAAGCAGACGTCTATCTGCTGTGCAAAACTCAACAGTCTTGGAACAATTGGAAAACCTAGAGGCTTTCAGAGGTCATTCACCTCTCCCTTTTTACTGCTTCACCACACTCACTGGTTTTTCATAAAGATAAGATAGGTTGGGATATTTCCATAGTTTGGTCTCTCCATATATTTTCATATACAATTTGCATGTTTTAGCTTCACACTTTTAGTTATTTGAAATGTTAGCATATTTAGTCTTGGGAAGACTATTCAAAAGCCTAAATTATGAACACTATATCACATCTGGTTCCTGAGCCCAAGACAGCATAGTAATTGTGGTATAGAAAATTAAGACCAGGTTTCATAATTGTATTTATGAATGTCAGTGTATTGGTGGCTTTAATCACAATATTGCAACTGATGATATCACTTGATTCAAAATGAGTTGTGATATATGGAGGCAAATTTTCATCTTGGTACTTTCATGAGAATGAAATCTGTGGCAGTTATTCCTCGTGTATGATTGCACCAGCAGCAAAATAAGCTCTGGAGGGCTGGTATATATAGTATCATGTCACCCTCTAACTATAAGTTCGAGCCATCCTGGTACAATGTGCAGATGGGAAAGGACCCTTACTGGCCAGCACAGAGTAGAAAAGTCTTCAGGGTGCATTGATTCTTTTTGAGTGTTGGGACTCCTAAATTAGAGTCAGATGTGACTCTATTGTGCTTTCCCTTCAACAAAGATGGTAGAAACAAAATACATACATGAGTAAGTACATGTACACATTTATATTTGCATACATTTTCTGCCAGGAGCTAGATTTTCCTCTTCTGTGTAATAACTTCCTTTCTCTGTCTCTCTCACACACAGGGGTTCAGTCCCCGTATGGGCCATTCACTTCAGAGTGGGACTTGTTGATCCTTGTGGGTCCCTTCCAACTCAGAATGTACTATGATTCTGTGATTGTTTGGACTGTAATTCATCAATACTTGGAGGACCCTTAAGTTTGCTCTGTTTCCACGTGGCCTACCATTAGAGTAAATATCCGGAGTTTCCATTGCATTTGTGAAATGAAAACAACAACTTTTACACTAAGAATAATAAAAACATGATATAACATACAAATTAATGCTGGAAGGCACAGCTAAAATGTCTTTTTAAATCGATTTTATTTTAAAAAATAGTTATACTCTCCTCAGATACCCCTTCACACTGGTAACTTTACTAGGCATTTAAGGTATGACATAAGTTACTAAATATATTAAAGAAGACAAATTCTAGGTAGTTTCTCTGATAGCTGCTTTTTTCTCCTAATAAACGTGCTATAGGAACACCATTCATGATCCACGCACACTCAGCCACGTGCCTGTGGTACCCAGTGATTGTTCTCCCGGTGCTACTGGTATTGTGTGGCCCCGCATAACTCAGCCGCAGCCTTGTGCTGGAGGACGGCGGCACACGGCATGGAGCACAGAGCTGTTTGAGCAGCTCCTGTGGCAGCAGGGTGCCTGGCTCTTTGCCGTCGTGCCTTTGAGCCGCGGCGGCGCCGGCTGCCGCAATAAAAGCCCAACGGAGGGAATGGAGCCTGCATCCCGCCACAGCCCCATGTGCAGGGAGCTGCGGCTTCCCGTCTCGTAGGAAGTGCCCACTTCATGACCTGGAGCTTCTGCTGTCTGAACGGCTCCCTCTGAGCTTCCTGCAGCAAAACAAAGCAGCACTGAAAGTGTCTGTCTCTTCCTTTTGTTTCACTATTTTCCTTCCACAGGGGCTCTCTGAACTCATGTGCCCAGCTGGAATTAATAGAGAGTCTCTGCAGAGAAGACTGGGGAAGTGGAGAAGGCCCAAGGGGGTGGTGTGAGTATTTGCTGTTGATATACACATAAATCAGAACCAGCATATCACTCCACTGGATGTCTGAGGCAGATGAAGGACAAAGAAACCTCAGTTTTTGACCCTCTGCTCCCATCTTTTTTGTGCCTGGTCCCCAGACTTGTATCAACAGCCCTTGGTGTAAGTAGTAACAAATGCCAAGGAGAGAAAGGCAAATCTTTCTGCAGCTCAACATAAGCCAGGATGGATTATAGGCAGGCTGAAGGGACTTTGTTATATCTATCTACTTGAGCTTCAGAGCTGGCAGCTCTTTGTGGAAGAGTCTGAGGCAAAGGTGAGATAAGCAGGGACGGAGAAAGGGAAGGCAACTGCAGAGTTACTGAGCACTATTCTCAAGTTAGTTTTTCGATGTCACTCTGTCATAGGAGAAGCTTGGCACCAGCTGATGAGTAACCCAGCGGAATATTGCCCTGGTCAAATACCCCACTGCTGCATCTGTATCACAGGCAAGCAACTGGCTTCTGGTTTTCCCCTCTCCAGTGCAAGGCAGATATCAAGAGAAATGGGGAAGGAGACATGCCAGGGTTTTCTCCAGATAGTCTTCTGAGAAAGTCTACCTTCTTGTGCAAACGGAGATATACTTCAAAGGTGAGTGGGGTTTAGAGGGTTTTTCCTGCCATTTCACTGTGACTATAAGCCTGGAGAGATTCCTGCTGTATGATTCAGTAGCCCCAACCTTGACATCTGATGTAGTAGGTGGTTCTTATGTTTTCTGATCATTGCTAAGTCAAAGAACCGTTGCCAGTTTCATTTACAAATTATGGAAAAGAGGTAGAAATTAGGTGATGGGCTGACTCAGAACCAAGCTCAGGGTTTTTGCATTTAGTGCTCAGCTAAGCTGTGCTCTTATGTTGCCTAGAACTTTGAATGAAGATACAGTCTTTAGAAGGGGGATTTAGAGAGAAAAGTGAAATCTGCTACAAGAGGGAGTTCTGGTGTTAGATTGTGCTAGAAGTTACAAGTTTGTGTTACAGAAAGAGAAGATGATGAGGTCTTAAGTTTTTATACTGATCACAGAAGAAGACAGGAATTTTGGCAAATTTTATTATAGAAACAAAAATGTTGAGTAGGTTTTCTGATGTAACAAGTAGAGTAAATTTGATTCAGTAAGTCACTGGACTGATTTGCATTCCTAAAAACCATTTCAGAACATAGACTTGGCCCAGTGGGTGAAGTTCTTAGTCAACTCTATCTGCTATTTAGCCTGTGTAGTAGCAAGTAGCATGTGGTGATGAAATGGAATTACAGACAAAGCGTGCTGTCCTTACCCAATCAGACATTGCTACACATGGCATGAAGCATTTCTTTCCAGCTCTCACTGCTAATGACCTTGTGCCTTCAAGCATCAGGCTGAATTACCCTTATCTCCTGCAAAGCTATATATAGTGCTTGCTGTTGTAAAATCTGGCACCAAAAGGGGGGTTTTTTTACACATTAACCTTAGGCTGATTGTGGTGGTTGGGACTACTGGACTTTCCAACACCACGATATTCTAAAAATATCACTGAAAGCCTTGACTGTCCACGTGGAAAACAACAGACACTCAGACTCTTGGAACAAGGTGTAAAGTTTGCTCTCAGGCAAGTTATGGTGTCATGATTGCAGCAAGTCATCTGGGAGCAAGGCTGAGCAAATAGAGCTGGTGGGAGATTTATTGATCAAATGAGAAGAATGAGTATGTGCCAGACCTCCTACTCATCTGTACTGAGAGATCCTGACATGTCCATTCCTTGTGGCCAAGAGAGTCATTGTCCAGGGTCATAGATCAGAGCCAACTAAGGTGTATCAGCTGAGAAGCAGCAAAAAGTAGCCAGCAGTTTCCTTTTCCTTCTTGTGATGATAGCTTTCTATCAGAGCAGAAAAGTCAGGCTCATGCATTCCTGAACCTGTATTTGTCCTAAAGGAACATCAATGACAAACTGTTTTTCAATATTTTTTTCATGACTGCAAAAACTGCCTGGAAATGATGTGAAGATGTAGCTTGCAGGCAGAAATGGATGGCATTAACTGAGGGGAATCACCATCTTAGTTTGTTCCTTGGACCTGATGCATCTCTTTAAGACTGCAAATGTTTTTAATGTTCAAACAGTTTAAACAACCTCAGTGGTAGATGCCAGTTGGTCACTGAAGTGACATCTAGGCAAGGACAATGTGTGTAATATCACAGCTACTGTATTCTTTGAAACATACACCTGCAAAAAATGGAACAGCCAGGGAAGAGGTAGGTAGTCAGATTAAAAAAATTCCCACTTTTCTTTCTATTTAACACCAGCAATACTGAATGAGAAGAGTCTAAGAAATATTCATGTCATCAGTGACATGGTTTTGGGTGGGGAAGAAAAGGGGTACACAGCCAAGAAAAGGGTATCTGTCATGCTCACTGGTTTTAGTATTCGTTTTCCGATTCTGCTAATGACTTGTGCCATGTCTGTCTGTTTCTATTGTCAGACCTGCCCAGTCTGGAAGTGCCTTGAAGTCTTTGAAATCTGTTGAAATCTGCTTTCAACTTGCAGATTAGGAAAGTGACAAAAATATATAAATTTTCTCAGCAAGTCACTTTAACTGGCAGCCCTCTAGCCCAGTCCAGAAGCTATCTGTATTTATCACCATCTCACGGAAGAGTTGTACTGCTTCCAGAGGAGCTCTTTGCTTTTGTGCAGCAGAGCTGTCACTCCTTCAATATCAGTGAGTCCAAAGTGAGCAGCTAATATCCCCTGGCAGTGGTTCCAGGAGGCCTGGGTGCTACACAATAAAGATCATGTTTTTCCAGAAGATGAAGGGCTTGCTATTCTGGTTAACTGGGGAGACCCCTTCCTGACACCCCTTCCAAGCATGCTGGTTTTATTTTTAACTCAGTTTACTTTAGTCTCATCTTTGGCACCAGGCATAAAGCTTTTTTCCATTGCCAGCTAAAGGTGTCAATGCCTGAACACATAGACAGGCACTGATGAGAGTCTCCAAAGCACATCATTCTGCAGCTCACAAATCGATGGGAGTTAGGCAGTGCCAGGCATGCAAAGTTTAGATATTTAACTTTTATCCAACCTCTATTTTGGGGCACTTATATGCAATCCCATAAGCCTCAGAGGCTCCAGCCAACTACCACCTGTAGTAGTGAGCTGCAATTCCTGTCACTGAGACAGAAATACTAGGTTGGAATACATAGAATACTAGGTTGGAAGGGACCTCAAGGATCAGCTGATTCAATTTTTCTTGGCAAAAGCACAATCTAGACAAAATGGTCCAGCACCCTGTCCAGTCAAATCCTAAAAGTGACCATTGTTAGGGAATCCACAACTTCTCTAGGGAGATTATTCCAACAGCTGATTGTTCTCTCTCATGAAAAGTTTTCCTCTTGTGCTCAGTTGGAATCTCCCCAGAAGTAACTTGTACTAAATACCTCTTGTATTTTCCATATGGCTCCTTGTAAAACAGGAGTCTCCATCTTTGGAGATACTCACAAACAGCTCCAGAGTTGCACGGCTGAGCAGATTATGTTGCTGTCTTGTATGTTGTTGGACTTTTATGTCTATCTCATGGTGTATCCAACTAACAGTGGGTACACACAGAGCTGCCTCGAGCCCTGTAGAACCTTAACTACCGAATTGACCCATCATGGCCCAAAGGAAACAGTACTCATTGACATTCTACAGGCTGCTCTGACATGCATTAGGAATTACTCACCACAAATTGATCTCTAACATGGGAAAACAGTTATGAATTTATTATTTTCTCTTTTGTTAAACAGTGCCAAATATTTACAGCTCAGGGTGTAAGTGAACTAGGGATTTCATGCAGGGATACCTGGCATTTCTCAGTTCCATGCATTTGTAATGATTTCTTTTTTGTTCATCCTTCTGCCATCATGTCAGCTGTTAAGAGTATCATTCTCTCTCTCCATGAGCTGCATGATGTACTCTAGGAGCCACAGAGTTTGTACCTGCACTGATTACTGTGCTCATGGGTCAGAAGCGCTCTCTCCTGCCTTCAGAGAAACAGCACAGCATCCTTGAGAAAGTGGTTTAAACACAGCCATAGGCCAAATCCACTCCTGTGGTAACCACTAAACTAAAAAGGTATTCCAGGCATACATTTGGCCTTATTTGTCAGCAGTTCTTTCAAAACCTCTCTCGGCTTCAGTCTGGAGGAAGCTGGCAGCACTATGCCATGAGCAGCTGACTAGTATGACACTTGGGCCAGAAATGGGGTGAGTGAGGTTATCAGAAGGTAATTCAACATCATTGTCACCATTCAGTCACCATTTTCCCTGGCTCCGTTGCCATAGAGTTGTAGCATATGCTGCACAAAATAACAACGTTATTTTAGGAAAACTATGCAATGAACTTCTGTCCCTAGTCCACCAGGCTCCCTACATGCTGATGGTTGGGATACTAACTAACTGGAGCTTGCAGGTTTGCCATTGATGGAGAACTCAAAAGTTCACGTTTTACCAAACAACATGATACAGCTCTATGGCATGGGTATAAGGCATAGTTATACATAACCAGTATAAGCTGAATGTTATTAGACTGTATCTGTGGAAAACTAACATTTCCCCCTGATGTGCTTGACTGGCTTCATGTCATTCCTCTGGCGAGCGAGACAGAATTACAAAAGCTTTTTTTTTCTTTTTTTCCATGTGCCATAGCCAACAATGTTGTACATTATTAGCCTGTAGCACAATTTCTAAAATTGGAATTTCCATTGCTTGCAAGGCAGACTAAAAGTTTGCTTTCTGGAAAGGCTGTATCTCTTTCTCTCTGCTGCCTTTCTCCAGTACCTCTCCAAAACATATGTTTTCAATCTTTTTCATTTATATGTAAGAAATCACTGCTGACAGATATTTTTGCTTTCCAGTTTATCTTCTAATGACCTCCTAAAAAAATAAAAGAGATAAGGAAGAGAAACCAGAGATGGATTTACTGGTATGACCAGAGAGAGAGATGAGAAAATAAAAAGAGTAAGTTCCTCAGTTCAAATGTGAGCCTGCCAGACTGCAAATCAAAGATTTGCTAGATTCCAGAAATGTTCAGGTCATTTTTCCTTTTCCTTTTTTGTGCTTCGAGATGCAGTCTGGAAGACAAAGCCAAATCATTGTGAGAAAAGTGGTTGTTCCCAGTATCTTCAGTTGGCACCAGAAGCACCAGTTCTAGGAAGTCTCCCAGGGAAGCTGCTTTTTATACCTCCACTCTAATTTTAGAGACAAGACGTTAAGATAATGTAAGCGTGCATCCACCTTGCAAAGGGCTTCTGCAAACTGAACCCAACTAGAACCTTTCAAGGATCATGTTTGTCTCACAGAAGCCCTGGATTTCAAGTGATGATCTTTAAAAGCATGGATCACTCCTTATTTCCTCATTTAAGGTGGCCGTGACATAACTGAGTTCCAAGTTGACAATTATGGGAAAGAGTACATAGAAATAAATAGCACCTGAGTACATGAAAAAAAAAGGACAAAGACACCTCAGTTTCTAAAGCTCAGACCAGCAGCAAAGACTCACATTTCATTGCTTTAAATGCTACTTACTAATGACAACCAACAAAAGGAGATGCATTTTATGAATCAGTATCTGCTTCTGTGATCGCTATGGACTTTGTTAGCTTGGTCCCCCAGTGTAACTCCCCCATAGCCAGAGATCTTTGTCATGAGTCTGGCTGGCCTCCCAGCAACACCTACTTCCATCTGAACTGAATGCCATGAGATCCCACCCAGAGGAGTCAAGCCTCCCCAGGAACAATGAGTAATTCTTGGGAGACGCCACTGGAAGGCTGCTGCCGTGGCACGGGAAGGCCGATAACATCTCCCAAGCCACAGCAGCCCTTTGTGTCGGCAGACACAAGTGGGATGTTCCTTCTTAAGCTTTCCAGATTCTGAGGAAGTGGACCTTGAAACACAATGCTCATTGAAATAGACTTTCATCTGGGGGATCTTGCAGTGTAAGTGCCGCTTGGTGATGTGCTTTCCATCTGCAGCCGAGGCCTCCTGATGCATTTCCTGTGTTTGTTCCAGAGGGACGGATGGCAGCACCTTAAAGCAGGCACAAATTGTACTGGAGGGTGGGCATTATTCTGGGCTGCGGAAACAGTAGACATTAGTAATAACAGTATCCTCAGGAGCCTATGCTGGAAGTAGATGACATGTCAAATTGCCTCCTCTCTCTCCTTCCCTCTCCACAAGAATAGCGCTCTCTTTATAGAAGGGTTTAAAAGCATTCTGTATCTGGCTGTGGTGATGCGATGTGCTCTGTTGTTCAGAGTTTCTCTTGGAAAGGAAAGGCCACCTACACTTATGATGCTAAACTGCTCTGGAGAGCAATGCTGTAACTGGGAGTAAACTGCAAGGGCTAGAACACCAAGTGTCATTCCGCCGTGAGTGACAGATCGGGTGGTACAAGAAATGCAGTTGAGAAGGAGTCTCAACTCCTAAGAAAGGGTCACTTCAGCTGTCAGCGTAGACACTGACAACCCCACAGCAACTCAACCCCACAGTACTTTTCTTGCCATATGGCTACTGACCAGTCTTCAGGCTGTGGCTTTGCAGGATTTCTGCTGGTTCATGGAGTATTGTAATCAAGCCTAGACTGGCTGCAAGTGCAAATGAGTACCCTGTGAGTCTGCTCTGTGGACAAGTGCATAACTGAACGTGGGAGAAGAGGGACAAAATGTAGCTATTTCTGAGGAATAAATGTTCTCATCAAATCCTGTGGAATAAGTCCCCTTTCCTGTTATAGGGTCCAGTGGAAAGAGATAGACATGTGCTCTACTTAATTGGAATGTCCCTACCAGAACTATTTCAGGAAGTCTCAAACAGCAGGGGCATAAGGCTGGTAAGAAGGAAAGAGAAGTAGCTACTCTCTCAAAAAGCAGTTACTGAGTCTTAGGCCTGAGCCCAGGGCATGGATCACAAACTGCAGGTTTTGGAAAGTGGAGATAGTTCCACTACTTACTCATCTTGAAAGGCTCGTATAGAGAGGAAAACTTCCAACCAAAAAGTCATTGAGGGTATGTAGGGATGGATGGTGTGTTGTGTGGGAGGAGGAAAGTGTTACAAAAAAAATATCAGCCTCTCACAGTTCACCGTGGCTGCAGAATCTATTTTTAAGATTTTATGTCTAGAAATACTTACTAATGGCAGATCCCCTCTGTGCCGATTATTCAGGCACTCTAAAAAAGCCTCCTTACTTCCATCTGCCTCTAATGACTACGTGCCATCCAGTGTGAAAGGGAGAGGAAAGTCTCTTTTTATTATTGATCCATTGTCTGTCTCAATCTAGACACCATGAGGCTCCCAGGGTGAGGAAAAGCTGGAGCAGGGACACAGTAGGCAGGGCACACAGGCAGGAGGGCAGCCTGCCTGTCCCACAATGCTGCTGGAGAAGAGTCACTGGATCAGAACTTAAGGCAAAGTGAAAGGAAAATCACATAAAAGAAAATAACAAGGAAAAAAATGAGAAAAGGGAAAAATTAAATGTTTTATAAAGTTTAGTAATTTTTTTACCAAGAGAGTTCAGGGCATGCTAAACAAAGGGCAACAAGATACACATTAGAGAAATCAAATATTAATTTACTGTAGTAAGGGGAAAGCAATTCATCTGAGTGGCCAAAGGAAATTTTTGCTTAAATGTTAGGAAAAAATATGGCCAGTAAGAATTTTGATAATAATACTGAGGATTACAATGGTGCCGAAAGACTTCAGTCATGTTAGACCTTTGCTGTGAGTAAGAGTGTGTAAGCATATAATGCCCACCCAAGAATACACCATAAAAACTATCCTAAGAGTAGTTCTATAGCTTCAGCCATCTTAAATAACTGAGTGTCTGATGAACAAACAAGCACAATGGCCACTACCCAGAGATACATGTATATGGTTATCCCCACAGTGACATCTATTCAACATGGTTTTTCATGGCTGACATTTGGGTGCCATTAGGAACTTTAATGCCTCATACAGAGAGGTTCAGGGTGAATTGATAGCCCTGGACTGGGAAAGGATGAATTTTCCTCTTGATCTCAGTTGACTGAAGAGGATTCCTGGCTTAGGCTGAGGCTATTCCCATAACTGTAGATAATTAAAACTAGGTGAAATAAATTTCAGCCTTGAAATCTCTCACCTGAAAGCCAGCCATGCTAGAAATGGCATTAGCGTTGTGATGAATAGAATATAATAGAAACCAAACTTTTAATTTGCCAAATTTATGAGATTAAGACATTATTTTAAAAATTAGGCACTGCTGAAGTATATTGTTCCCACACTGCAGAGATCAAGGGAGCAGACTGGTGAAGAGTACCATATGGTAAAGGCTGTCTTAGTATGTTACTTCCAAACATGCCTAACCATTTTCTGAGGCTTCTCGGATACTCTGTGTTGAAAGAAAGTGCTCTGTGTTGGAAGGCTGAAGATCCCAGGCGTAGTTAATATGATAATTCTTGGATTAAATAACTTAGGCTCGCTGTATTTTTAATTATCCTCAATGCATCTCTGTAAAGACATCTGTCTAAATCCCAAATCCATTCTTCTAGAAGAAGTGACTACCTAAAAGTCTTACACTGACACTTAGAAGCATCCCGTAAACAGAGAAGGTCAGCAGAGCAAAGTGAGAGTTCCTGGCAATGATTTAAAAGGAGGTGATGGAGGAATGTAACATATCAGTTTCAGCATTGTTTTTATTCATTTCCAGCTTTAGCCATCCTTCCACAAACTTGCCAGACTAAACAGCTGCTTCTACTTGCTTTCATTGAATGTGATATTCAAAGCATGGTGGAAATTAAACTGTACAGTCATCACAAACAAGAACAGTTTATTAATCAAAATTCTAGAATGTCAAACAGAGTAGTAAAAGAGTAAGCACAATATTGTGACCTCTAGTTCCACTGGTATTTCCTACAGATTTAGCTAAATGATACCTTAAAAAAACATCCTATCACACAGGGGCTATCATCCATTGGCCTCTCCTTTCCTTAGCTGATAGCAGTCTGAATCACTTCATGTAAAATTCATTGTCTAAGTAACATGTTTCATCAACAAGGTTCTCAACTGCTTTGTCACACTGCTGCATCTTTAGCAATTTGTCTTAGCATCTGAAACTACCAGGTAGCAGGAGATCTGTAAAGCACTGCAGTGGGACAGGGCAGTCACAGCATCTCTTCATTTCCCTGGACTGGGCTGGCAGTGAATAAGCAGCATAATACCAAATGTTGGTGTCATTAGATAATGGATGTCAACATAACTACTGTCTTAATATTATAAGCCTAAAGCCGCTTAAGTCACTAACTGCCTCAACAGACACACAAATCCATCATTAAAATCTGAAAAACCCTAGCTCTGCAGTTGGTCAAGTCTGGAGTTGCTTAAATTCTTAATGATACTTGCATTCCTCATGGGGCATGAGCTGAAACACCCGGGGAGGGGATATGGGGGGATCGTGGGGTGTGTAGCACAGTGGCAGCAGGACGAGCTCCTGGGGAGAGGCAGGGACTGAGGGAGCTTACAGAGCGAGGCTCGCTTTCCTCTGTGGCTTTCCCAGCCAATTAATTAATATCTGTTGCTTTTTTGTCCCCTCCATCTTTTTGTCCCTGGTTGCTGCACTGGAAGAAGATTAGGGGAAGAACTTTAATCGGCTTTTCAGTGTCCTCCCCCTTTCTGTCCTTCCTCCTACATCCACACCCAGTGCTCCCCATATTTTTGGAGCTGGCTTTCCTAGCTGAATCAACAGGAATTGCAAGTGCCTCCCTACTGACCTGTTCCCAGTTGGCTGCAGTGTTTGTGGTTGTCTCTTTTCCTCTGTGCATTCAGTGTACATCGGTTTAACAAAACTCATGGTGTGCAATTAAATCTACAATTTTTCTTGCTTTCCAGGAGGCTGTTTTTGTGCTTCATTTTCTTTGTCACATCCCTATTCCTGAGCCAGTAAAAGCTGAAGCTTTTCGACACAGTATGCTTTTAAGGAGGTCATCCTCAGATTGACAACATTCCATTGCTAGATGTTAATTTAACATTTAACTCATTGATAAAACCAGTTACAGGAAAGGCTGCAGGGGGAACACACATTAAGGCACTAATAATTAAAATTTCTTCTTTAAACTGGGATACCTGGGGAAAACCCAATGAGTCAATGAAAAACAGAAGGCCACATCCCAGGTCCACTGCAGAATATCAGTCACTGTGTCCTCAGAAGTGCCTTCTAAGCTGACCCTGTGCCCTTGAATCCCGTGTTCCCTGGCAGCCAGAGCTCAGGAACAGCAGGGCCCCTCAGCATCCCTGGCTGCTGTCTCCCTGCCGCCTGTGACGCACACACCTGGTTGTAGCAGGCCAGGGGGGGTTTGGTGGGCCTCTGAAAAGCCCTCGGGAGCTCTGCCTTACAAACAAAAAAAAAAAAAAAAAAGGACAGAAAAAAATAGAGATAGGGGTTTGGAGTCCCTAATCAGCAACGATTGCTTCCTGTGCAGAAGTCAGCTGTTTCCATACAATAGCCAAGCTGTTCAGGCTCCAGGCGCCATCCCAAGGTCATCATTTCTCTACTGTTGTTCCCCACCCCCATGGAAAATTCCTGTGCTCTTTTATGTATATAAGCATGTTTGGTTTGGAGGGTTTTTTTGTTGTTGGTTTTTGGTTTGGGTTTGGTTTTTTTTAGCTTGGAAAACTCACTCCTGCCTCTCGTGGTTGTGGAGCGGTTAGGCACTTGACACTGACCTGAACCTGGCTTTTCAGAGCTTTTCATTTGTTCTGCATCAACACTTCCTGATGTGCCTCTTATCTCAATGATTTTTTAAGGATTTCAAGCAAAATAGTTATCTGCACTGTGTTCTATGGAGGATGTAAATCACATTCAAATCTGACATATTTTTTCCAACTTGCTTTTCTAGGAATTCCTGTGTGTCATTGTCCTCTGAGACAGTGAGAAATGAGGCCATGTAAGTTAGTAGATATAGTTATCTTATAAAATATTTATTTCCTTACACACATAAGCCCTTTGCTCTTTTACATCTACCTAGTGGAAACCCTGTGGAAGGAAGTATTTCATCCAAAGAAGCCATCAAGGTATCATTGCACTGGTTCATTTTGAGACCTGCTGAACAAAATTCTGCACCCTTCAGAATTCAGAAGTCCTGTAGAAAAATGTTCATTTTGAGCAGCTTCTCTGATTTCTCAGAATTCTCCCAAATCCCCTTCATTCAGCCAGAGTTGATCCTGGGCAACACTAAGCAACTTCTTAAAAGCTACTGCCTGTTATGTCTTGCTGCTGACATTAATTTGACACAGCAAATTCAGCTCTTTGCAAATTTAATACCATATAGTCCAGTCTGCAGCTTTCAGAAGTGTTGACTAATTGACTGAGAATTTCTTTAGGCATATGTAGTTTACTAAGCAGAACTAGAAAAAATTGTGGATTTCAGGAAGGGCCTATTTGCTTGCACCCTGTGCTGTGCAGGAATGCCAAATGGGAACAGTTTATTGCCATACCTGCAGTAGGATCTCTGCCTGATATTGGCTTCTCAGGAAGTTCAGTGGTAATTGTGGCCATGTGACATCATCTCTGGCGTCACTTACTGCTAATAAAACAATTGTGCTACTCAGTCTGTGGCTTGCACAAAATTTAGGACAACTCAGTGCTTGAACATGCAACAATTGATGGAGACCAAGTCAGATGAAAACTCTGCATTTAGTTGCAATATATCCTTTTTTTGGTTTTTTTGTTTTGTTTTGTTTTTTCCTAAATGAACATGCATTGATTGTCCCTACTGCTTGCTGAAGCAGCAAGTCTGAACCACAGCAGAGCACCCCACTGTGTCTGGGTTTGGGGGTGAGGGCAGTTGCTTGGCTATACAGACACCTTTCAACCTGTAGGCTATTAGTGTTTGTAACTCACTCTTTAATTTCTCTCTGGGTGATTTTTTGCAGTTTGTGCTTCTCAAGTTCCCTCATGAGCTCAGAAATCTGCTGCTCAGCTGCCAGCCAAGTTCATGAATATTTGTGCCTCTCAGACTCCTCTTCAATAGAATATAGCCAGACAGGCTTCATAGTTCTGCTGGGAAAAATCTCTGTTAAAACACTTCTGTTTGAAGGCCTCTTCCCAGTCCTATGGGCTCTGATTATGTTTTTTCCAGTACATTATTGCACTGTAATAGTTTCTCTGGGGCCATTTCTAGCTCTTGAATAGATTATCATGCTATCATTAGGCAAGACACCACAAAATCCCTCTCTGATGTCTGTGTCACTTTGAAAATCCTGAGCTACTGTTAAATGTGAATCCTGTGTAGTATACACAAAGTTATAAGCTTTTTAGCTTCTGTGAATAGATTTTTTGCACTACTTGAGGTTATTTAAAATAAAATAAAGTGTTTTGGTTGTAAACTATTGTTTTGCCATGTTAGCAGAGATTCAAAATGACAGGTAGAAACTTAAGCACAAAAGCCTGAAGAGATTTACATCTGGCATCTGTACAAAGCCCTCTTACCCTTTCTCTGGTGACTGTCACTGATATTAAATGTCAATAGGATTGTACTTCTACTACACACAACTTTTAATTAAAGTATCTTTTTCAGATTTTTCACAAAAATTCAGCTAGAAAAGGCTTTTCTTTCCCAAATATGATTTTTCATGGCTAGCCTTTAGTTCCATGGTGCTATATCCAAGCCCTTTCTGCTGAGTTTGGTGTTCTTTGTTGCTACTGAGTGTCTGCATTTTTAAAGTTTACTTGTTGCTGTTTCCAGAAACTGCCAAGTCCTCAGTTGCCCACAATGGGACTTAATACAAGTTTCTCCGCAACTCTACAGTAATGGCTCAGAGCACTACAGTTCTTAAAACACAGTCCTAGGGTTTCAGATAGCAGTGTCACAGCATTGATTCTTAGTGGAAACAGTGTATGTACATATTTAAATACGTTTGTACGAAAACATTGTCAAATAATGTTTTAGAATTGTGAAAGAAAATGAGAAATTCCAGTGAGATGTATAAAGAATTCAAGGAAAGATAGTGTAATGGCAATAGCTTGGAATGCACAGAAGATGAACTTAAATATGTGTTTTGCCCTCATATGTTATTATATGCTGTAATAATGTTTCTGAAATGAATGAACAGATTGACTTCCTCACCTGTGCTGTGAGGGAGCAGCATCTGTGCTGCTAGTTCCCAAATGGGTTAATAGGTAATATTCTAATATTTTTCGTGCATTTATCTTCTCTTCCTAGGTCTCATTGATACCTTTGAAGAGGATTATTCCTTCCTGCCATGATCCAATACCTAGTTTTTAAAAATCTTGCCACTTACTTACATCTTTTATGCTCAAAATTGCCGTTGTAGAGGTGAAGATTATTGGAATAATGACTATGACACAACTTTTAACAATCCCTCAAGTAGTTAATTACATTCCTGGAGAGCTGGAATAATAACAGGAATACTCTGAGTTGTAATAAAAATGTAAGAAGATTTTTAGAAGGGCATAATTCACTTTTTAACTACAGTCTGTTTTGAATTATCAAAGGCACTAGAGAGAGAGAGGGAGGGAAGGGGAGCAGAAATGAGATAACTCACGTGAAGAAATAGCACAGGAAATATAAACCATGTGTACACTAGACTATGAAAATACAATGACATATTCACCTTCAAAAAACTTGTAAGCACATTTCCACAGCGAGCAGAAATACCTGTAAGCAGCATTTGGTCACCTGGGGCCCAGCACATGTGGCCTTCCCTATCCATGGCTGAGCCCAAGACATGGCACTACCCTCGCGCTGCTGGGGTAAGGTGGAAACTGGTCACAGGTGACTGAGGGTGGCTGTGCCAGGAGAGCCTGGCAGGTGGCCTCCAGGCAGGTTGTCCATGCCTAGAGAAGCCACAGCACAGTATGTTGTTTTCCACACGTGTGGAACTCAGCAGCTCTGGTGGATGCAGGCGCTCTGCAGTGCACTGGGACTTTCCCAGCAGCATCCGCCACTGCGTGGGAACTGTGCACAGATGTTTCCCCCCCCCCGCCAGAGAGGATGAGACCTCACCTTGCCACAGGAAGCTGCACAGGACAGGTCTGTGCAAACACACAGGTCCCATGGAATAGCTGGAGCCAGGCAGTCGCACATAAAACCCTTAAACACATTTTAGCATTTAGTGTGTGGAGGTACTGAGCAATACCTGGACTTCTTGATACTGTTAACTAAAGGCTATTATTTTTGAGTTTTTTGGGAGCTGGGCACTCTTTAAGAAAGGAAAATTGAGCTAAGCTTACTGGTGACCTGATTTTAGGCAGCAATTTCTGGCATTCAAAAAATAGCTCTAGCATAAAGGTGTATTTGGGATGCTGCTCTTTACCTTCTGCTGTCCAGGAACTCCAGTGCATGGATGAGTTCCTGTTGACAATTTATACAAATCATGTTTTTATCCCTTGGCCTGTGACTCTTGTGCAAAAGAAGCTTCTTTTATCACTACCTAAAAATAAAGAACACTAACAAAATGCCCTGATCAAAGTAATTCATTCATCAGCAGAATGATTTTTGCATGCTGCTACTTTGTATGTGAGAACCATTACCCAAGGAGAGAGACTGTGAATAGGCATAGTGTTTTTACATAGTACCAAAGTATAAGGTTGCTCCTTGTCAATAAAACAGAACTGAACCCTCATGCTACACTAACATGTGCGTGGTAGGGGATGACACATCACTGCTGCCTACATTAGCACAGCAAAGATGCTTTGTTCTCTGATGTCATGAGTTTCAAACCCCAGCTGGGGATTTACTGACTAAGCCACAGTGAGCTGCTATGACTTCCCTCCCAAAAGGAGAAGAGGAATAAAATAGAATAGCTTTCTGCTTTTGATTTCACTTCAGAAATACTGCTAAGCACTAGGGGTTATTTCCCTGTTGGTACCAAAATATTACTACAGTGCTTGCTGACAAGAGCTACATAGACCAATCAGTGGAGAAAAGGCTCATTAGCCACCTCAGGACCAGACACAATAGCAATCCTCTGAACTCAGATATATAAATCACAGATTAAAACCTCATTCAAATAAAATTCCTACCACAAATTGGAACTGGTAATTGCTCACCATTTCTCTGCAGCAGGACAGTTGTTCTCCTGCACAAATACAGACTGAGAAACTCCAGTTTTACTGTCTGGTAGCCACTTCCTTAACTCTCATGTTTCTTCAAGTTCTTGTCTTTAAGTAATGGCACAACATATCTTGTGCATGGAAGGTGTTAGAAAATACAAGCCTCGTGTAGACACTCACAGGGAAAACTATTTTTTCTGTCTTTTTCCCTGTGAGATGAGGGTAGTGGAAGTGTATCACCAGAACTGAGACTTGTGAACACTCTACAGGAGGTTCTTCATGCTGTGAACTAAAACAATTGAGGACAGAGGCCTGGACTCTTGCTGTCACTTGTGACTTTTTGGAATGATGATCCCAAAGCATTATGTAATGGTTGAAGCATCATCCTCACAGCATTCCTAGAAAGCAGGGATTATTATGTCATTGTTAAAGTGGAAACTGAGTCACAGAAATATTGACTTGTGCATGGTGACAGAGGAAGGAGTCGAGAAGAGGAAAGAAAATGCAACCAGTGACATAAATTCTTCGTCTTTTCTTCCTAGTTATTCACTGCATGCTCTTGGGCACTTTTTATATACTAACATGCCACAGAAGTGCTTTAAAGCTTTGTTTGTGTGTGGATAGCAGATGAAGGTACCTGGATGGAAAGGATAACTAACTACTCCTTAGTGCTGCTGTCAAGAAGCATGGGCTGAAACCATGTGGCATCAGGGTCAGGCAGGGTTTGTAGAAGCCTGGCTTCCCAGAGGGATGTCAGGAGTGCGAGTGCCAGTCTGGCTTTCCCTCCTGCAGCAGCAGTCAGACTCATTCCACAAAAACAGTGTGAAGAAGGGAGAAGTGGGTGCTGGGGGGAGAAAACAGATTAAGCAATCCCAAAGCATGAAAGCATTCAAAAATCGTGATTCCTGGGTGCTGTCACATATCTTTCCCCAGAGTAAGGGACAAGTAGGAGACAAAAGGCTAAATCTCCATCCTAGTCCCCAGGAATGAACAAGTCTGAAAAACTCTAAAATTAAGGGAGGATATGAAACAAGACTAGGCTCTGAAGTGGAAGACAAATCTGGGTGAAAACAAGGACTGGAGGACAGTGTGAGAGAACAAAAGAAAAATAATGAGAAAGAATTAAAAAAGGATTATAATTGATCCAGTGAGTAACATGTATCCTCTCGGTTAGTGAGAAAAAGTGAAAAGTAGAAAAGTGTTTTCTCATTTTTTACTCTAGAAAAAGCAATGAGAACTTATTTCTTCAGGGCACAGGAAGAAAGAAGTCTTTTGCTGTTGCAGAGATTGCAGCACATCAGATGAGGGGTTTTACAAAAGTTCAAACACACACAAATTTTGTCAGCTTCCTCACTGCCCATTTTGGAGCTAAATGTGCACCATGCTAGATGTGCACGCAGGGGTGTTGCAGGAAAAGTGCAATGGTTGTGTTTAAAATAGCACCAACCCTTCCTATCTTACTGGCACTGACTACAGGGACAGGCACACCCACCCAGGCCTGCTTTGTGCTTCAAATATTTTACTGGTCTGACTATTTAGATTAGAGATGGAATTTCTTTTGAACTGGAATTACCGTGGGAGTAAAAGCCCTCAGGTAGAGGCCACTGTACAGGCATACAAATATGACCATATTGATGGTCATTCAACATTCCTTTCAGTTTCCATATGGAATTAGGCAAAGCAGTATAAAATAATATTGTAATTCTAATCTATGCAAGTGCAGAGACTGCTGAATTATTTTAAGTTTGCTAGGCAGGCGTTAGATTTTCTGGATTTATCACTATACACGGAAGGAAATGGCTATCTCACCTTCACTAAAGCTAGGCTTGCTCACAGCAGCTGAGGGTGTAAACTGTATCTGACCATACTGTTTAATCCATGTCCAAAGCCAGGCTTAACCTTACCTGTTAAGGTGATTCCAATCTGAACATTTAATTTGGCTGTCCTTTCTCTGGTGACAGTGGACTGCCTCTAGATTACTCCTTTGGCAAAAAAAAAAGTCAAAACTGATGATCCAATTGCAGTGAATTTAATTCAGTTACACCATTACTTAATAAAGACTGAGGAGTCATTATTAATTCATCATTGTTGTCTGAAATAGACCTTTGTAAGACATGTTGAGCATTGCAGACACATTGCATGATCCTTGCAGACACGCTCTGGGCTGGGCTGTACCTGGCCAGAGAACCCCGCTGCAAGGGCACTGCATCACCCCTGGACATGGCCTGCTCAAGGGATCTTTGTGGCAGGAGGAAGATGATGGCAGCTGGAAGACAGAGGCTTGGGCTGCAAGGCTCCTGCCTCAGGCAAGAGCCTCCTGCTGCTGCTGCTGCTGCTGGTGCCAGTGCCAGTGTGGAAGGCAGTGGTGGCCTCTAATCTAGATTGTCCAGGGCCTTCTGGCATTCCTTTCCCTCATTCCCAAAATGTAACCTCAGATCCCAAATGCTCTCAGCCTTGCTCTTCAGGTGGCCCTTGCTACAGGGCTGTGCCATTTGCTGACCCCCTGCTCTTCCCAGCTGAGGAGCAGCTCTGGTGGCTGCTGCCCACCTGAATCATAGAATCACAGAATGGTCTGGGTCATAAGAGACCTTAAAATTCATCTCATTCCAACTCCCAGTCTGGTGTCATGGTCAGTGACACCTTCCACTAGATCAGGTTGCCTAAATCTTCCAGGATTGGGCCCTCCGGAACTACTCTGGACAACCTGTTCCAGTACCTCTGCACCCTCAAAGTAAAGAATTTTTTCCTAATATCTAATCTAAACCTACAGTTTGGAGACATTCTCCGTTGTTCTGTCACTACATGTGTTTGTTAAGAGTCCCTCTCCAGCTTTCTTGCAGCTCTTTTTAGTTAATGTCCCATAAAGACATGGGAGGAGGGTGGTACTTGAGGAGGCTTCCCTACAGCAAAGGGATCGAGTCCCCGCCACACTGGCACCTGCTTGGAGCAAAAAAGAATATGATCCTGCTTGGGGTGCAGTGGAAGCAGGCATCAGGGGATCTCTTCAGGTTTATTACTGTTTTATTATTTGATAAGCCACTATGTGTGGGCTATGGATCTGGCCTGAGCCAAACTCACAGTATTTTGTGTGTGGGATCTGAATTGGGCTGTCCAGTGTGCAGTCTTCCTGTGGCATCGTGCATGGTGGGAAAACGTTGTTCTTCTTCCCTCTGCATGCCACTGTTGTAAACATATATTCAGGGGAAGGGAATATCTGAATGAGCTGGGTTACTGAACTCAGCAGTATACCTGTGCCTGCACATTGAAATCAACTGTGTCATTCTGGTTTAATATTAGGATGGGGAGAATCAGTCCTGACTTGAACTGGGTCCTGAAAAAATGGATAAATGACATTCTCTGCTGCACAAACTGTCCTGCAAGCTCAGCAGAACCAATTGCCCACAGCATTTATGGACAGTCAACAGCAGCTTTCCTGACTCCTGCCAGCACAGAGGGTTTTTTCCTGAAGATCCTCTGTCTCCAGCAGAGACACTGGACCAGGAGCAAGGCCTCAGCAACAGCCTGCATTTGATCCTGTGTGTAGTGATGTCCTGCTCTGAGCATATGTGGACAAGGTTTCCTTTGGAAGCCACAAAGCAGGTGGTACTCTCACGCTGCAGAAGTCATGGAGGGAGACACAGAACTTCTCTCTGCCCAGCTCTGAAGATTAGTGCTAAGGGTGTTTTCATTCTATACATGCCTCCTACATTGTCCAAATGGCTTGTCAAGGAAAAACACCAGCGCCTGAATAAAAAAAATATGTTTACACACTTCTTTAATCCATTCCCAACCAAACACTGATCATTTGCTGCAGCCAGCAGTACACGCAATTAAAGGGTTTATTTTTGTGTTACATTATTGTCTCTCCATAATTATGGAGTGTTTGTGAAGTGCAGCATTTCTGTGTGTGTTTGAAGAAGGAAGGGATCTGCCATTTTCCCCCTTCCATATCACCCACATTTTCCTTTCTGTCCACACACCATTAGCTGCCTCCCTTCTACCAGACAACCAGCTCCATTAAGATAATTTTTGAAAGAAAAAAAGCAAAGACGAAACTGCTTGAGAAGCACCTTCACAGACACTAAGAGAGATGCCTGATAAGACACCATTTGTTACTCTGTCATCTTTGTCATCTGTAAGTCTAGGACACCTTGAAATAAAAAGTAATGATGTGAAACAGAGTTTAGAACCAGAAAAGAACTTTACAAATGCTTACTATTTTGCTGTCAAACAGTTATAGAACTGGTAATTAGAATTCCTATGTATCATTATAGAAAAGAGTCAGGAGTAACTGAATTTCAGAGTGATAGGAGAATCCTGCAGGTTTTTCTCCACTCTTCATTCAGTTCCTCTTTCTCTATAGGATGCTGGCAGGAGGATGAATTCATACTACCAAACAGAAATCAAAGCTGTGGACAAAAAGCACCAAAACCTACGAAATTTAGAAATGAAAGGACTATTATACAAAAATGCCATTAGTTAGCTTGTTACATACACAACCCTTAAATGAAAATTTCATCAAAGTCCTTTGCAAAATAAATACTAGTGATGTGTGCTTTACATTTATCCAGTGTGCTTCATAAAGCTGTCCGTTAGGATTCCTGGGTTATTTTATTCCATGCATTTGTAAAATGTTTAACTGGAAACATTTGGACATTCAAGTGCAACAGCAGTAAAATACAAAAATAGAAAGGATAACAGCAAAAAACCCTGACATTTGATTTTAGATAATAATTTTATAGCCATAAGTTAACATAGCATCTTAAATTAAAAATAAAAGCAAAATAGATGAAGATATGCATGTGTTCTGATTTTACAGATATTAGTCCTATTTTATTACAGTCTTTCATGCGCTTGTTTTCCTTTTAGTCTTAACAATTAACGATAAAGTTATGAAACCTGCACATCACTGATTTTTTTTGCTACTATCAGCTATGACAGGAGTTTTCAGTACATGAATCACCTGTGATTTTTTGTTTAAAATGCTGTTCCTTCTTTGTCTTGTATGACTTTGTACATCTTGATTCCCAAGTAATTTATTTTCCTAGCAGGAAGCACACAAACTTGTCATACCTGAGAAAATAATTGCTTTGTTTACAAAACCATTTTTAAAAGAGCAATTTGAATTTGACCTCGTAAAATACCAAGTGTTTTCCTATCTACCAGCAATGGTATTTTCCTTATCAAGTTATGCAGCCATTAGGACAACTGAGAAGAAGTATGCCTCTGTGTCATCTGTTATTATGATGGCAATTATTTATTAGTACTACAGCTGCAGTGTTGTCCCTGGAGGCTTCTTATAATTGAAGTTACCGCTTCCAACAGCTTAATCAGTTCAAGGTCTTTTGATACAAAATTACATAATTACCTAATTAACTGGAAAGGGATGTAAGTATTTAATATTTCTCTTTGACAAAAACAATGGAAGTGTCCCTCATGTTAGATACTCTTTTTTGGAGTAAGTGAAGCGGTGGTATAGGAGCCCCTTTAAAATCATACAGTTCTTGGAACATCCTTATCACAGAAAGCCCAAATGGGGCAGAGAAACCCATTGCTGGCCCAGGGAGCGCTGGTTTGGGGAACATGACTCTGCTGCCCCTCATGCACGCACATAAGCTGGAGCAAACGTCACTGAAGTCATCAGGGACCCCAGCAAGCAGCTATAAGGCAACTATTTCCTGTGCTCGTGTCATTTCTGTGACACAGCTGCAATTTCAACTCAGGAGAGTTTTCCCAGGCCCTTTTTTCTTCGTAGAAAAGAAAAACAAGGCAAATTATTGGCTGCCCTTCTACCATAACTTTTAACTAATATTCAGACTTTTTCAGGCTTTTTGAAGGTGTCTGTCCACAGTCTTTAAGAAGGTTAAACACCTTTTATCAGTTACCAGCAAAATTACCGTTGGACTTGATGATCTTAAAGGTCTTTTTCAATACAAATGATTCTTTCCTTATATGAAAACAACACTTCTGACCACATGATTTCAATAGAAGAGTGCACTTATGCTACACACAGTGCTGACTTCATGCAGTGCTTTTACATCATGGATTAAAAATATGTGGAGACCAGCTACTTAAACATGGGTTAGAAATGCTAAACATTGTCTGGGATCATTAAATAGCATGATTACGAAAGCTAATCTTTCAGCTGGGATAGGAAAGAACCATGTAGGTGAATACATTTTGGCCCTTTATCTTGTCATTTCACTCATTATTTAATCCCATGAATATTAATTTATGATGATTTTGGCTTGGCTCTTTGAATCGGTATTTGCCTGAACACAAAGTGGATAGAAAAAATTGCCAAATTAAAGAAAAGTATTTGCTTTAGTCACAAGACACAGTATATCAGAGAATCAAGCCCTTAAGTCCTGCTTACCAGATAAGAGCCCACCTGCCATAGGAAAGCCTGTTTTACCAGCTCAGCTACACCTTTTCTCACTTCTTTCTTCATTATCTCTATTTAGCCAAATTGGCTATTGAAGAGAATGGAGTAGAATAAAACAAAGAGCACATATAGACCAATGGAGACCCTTGAATGTTACTTGCATCTGAAATTACTTTATTCTGCCCACCTGAGAGTGTTTATGCACTTAGGGAGCAGGAAAAGCACCATGTCTTAGCTAGCCAAGCAAGACTGAAGAACGCAGCTCACATGCAAAGGACATGCAGTGAATCTCTTCATTACTGTTTTAGCAGCACCTGAAGGAATCAGTGGGATTGGGACCCTGATATGCTGTACAAACACTGAGCAAAAGGCACCTTCCACCTACAAGTGCTTACAGCCTAATGAGGCAAGAGAAACAAACCAAGGTAGGAGACTGCACACAAAACAGGGTTGTACTAGATGGTGTTTAAAGACCCCTACCAGCCCTAACTATCCAATGACTCTATAAAAACACAATGTAAGTGTGAGCCTATAGTTATATTTCAGTCTCAGTGACTGCAGACCCGAGTGAGGAAGTGTTGTAAGTGTTGGCCTTTCTCCCAGGCTCCCACAGATAAATGTAAAGCTACGGAGAGCTCTGTTCCTGATGTACCACAGCACCACACCACAGATAGTATTACCTATGCAGCTCTTCTTCAGGACAATATTGTTCTCTGAAAAGTCCAATGTGTTAAACATGCAAGCAACACACACTCCCTTCTACTTCAACATTTTTGATCAGGGCTGCCACCAGAAAAAAGCAGTAGGGCTACCAATGCAGCTCAGCCCATGAGTATCCTAAATCCCAAATGATGAAAAGAGGTCTAAACAGTCATGTGACTGCCAGAGGGGCCTGCCACCAAAAAAACAGTAACCATATCCATCAAAGCACAGGTCAATGACCTTTTGCTTACTATGAGCTCACAGCCCTCTTGAACTTAATATATCTTTTAAAATCAGCTGGTGATTGAACACATATTGCAAATACTGCACATTAAAGTGCTACCTTAGATCTTAAGTGTCAATAAACTTTCCATGATGGCAGCAGAGGAAACTGTCTCCTGGCAATGCACATTAAGTTCCTGCAGAGTTCAGGCCTGACTTTCTAGTGTTTAGGTCATACACTATTCTCTGGTTTAGGTAAAACCTACCCATGCTACAGGGGAGATACCAAGAAATGTTAACGTAAGCATTCACAGTGCAGAAAAAAAAATTGCTTCATTTCAAGCAGAACAGCAAACAACAGTCACCCAAGGACAAGGGAAAGGACAGGGGGTTCATTTGGCTACTCATCAAGGCCTTAGTGTAATTACACAGTGAGACCTTGCTGTGTTATTGTGTCTTCATTAAGCTGAGTTTGGGTTTATGCTGTTGGATTTTATACAAATCTGTGGGCATAATAGCATAATTAAATTAAGAAATTAATTTATGTAAATATAAATAAAAGTTCATTGGATTGTTATTGCTCCTATTACCAAATTCAGAACCTTGCTATCTTGGCCAGTTTCCCTCACATAGCTCTTTCTCAAAATCTTCTTCTACAGTGGGTATTTTTGGTCAAAAAGATAAAAAACTCATCCCCTCTGCAAAGCTCTACATTTAATAGTGCAAGTTCTCAAAATCTGACTTCTGTTTGTTTGAAGGACGTGACAAACTGCTATAGACAAAGATGCTAAGATGGCACTGAACACATGACTGAGGCTTGCTGGGTTTTGATGATGGAGTGTCACATGCTGCCAAGCTTTCTCTAAACAGAATCACTTATACAGTAATAGCAGCTGAGATATGAAACACAGATTAGACAACTTGTTGTTTTGAGGAATATTTCTTCTGAAGGTCTGATATAAAAAGAAAAATATGGAGAAAAAGTAAAATAAAATGTTGATGCAACGTTGCTTTTCCCTTTGAACGGGAGAGTAGAAAGTCTGGGAAACGTTTCAATCTTCATTACTGCAGATTAAATACATAAAAGATCAGAGCAAAAATTGAGAATTTTCAGATCCCATTCTGGTTAGAGAAGTTACAAGGAAAACTATTATGAAGGCATTACAAAGTTTTTATTCTTGCATAAAAAGTTTAATTTAATTGTGTTTGCCTCCAGCTACAGTATTTTGCCTATGATGGTAAAGTACTGTGTAGGTACTAGTACTAGAAAGTACTAGTACTTTCTAGTAGGTACTACTAGAAAGTCTGGCATTGTAGCAGTATTGCTCTCAAACCTTAAGACTGAGCTAACTTCACTAGACTGCATATACAGAGATATCCTTTTCCAGACAATTTTCTAGATGTGTATTTCTTCTCTGTATTCATTATAGCATTGTCTATTTACGAGCACTAAGGCTAGAACAAGAACTGGCTGAATGGCAGAGCTCAAAGGCTGTGATCAGCACAGTAGAATCCAGTTAGAGCCCTGTAGTCAGTGGCATCCCCCAGGGATCAATAGTGGGTCCAGTCCCATTCAGCTTGGTTATCAATGACCTGGACTAAGGGATGGAGTTTATCCTCAGCAAGTTTGGTGATGATACGGAACTGGGGCAGTGGCCAATACACCTGAAGACTCTGCTGCCGTTCAGTGGGACCTTGACAGCCTGGAAAATTGCATGGAGAGAAACTTAATGAGGTTCAAAAAGGGCAAGAATAACCCCAAGTACCAGCAAAGGTTGGGGGCTGACCAACCCCCAAGAGAGAAGCTCTGTGGAGAAGGACCTGACAGTGTTGGTGGATGACCAGTTGACCTTGAGCCGGCAGTGTCTTGTGGCCAGGAGGGCCAATGTTATCCTGGGGTGAATCAGGAAGAGCGTGACCAGCAGGTTGAGGGAGGTGATCCTGCCCCTCCACTTGGCCCTAGTGAGGCCACATCTGGAAAGCTCTGTCCAGTTCTCAGTACAAGAAAGAAAAGATGTGACTGGAGAAGGTCCAGTGGGGAGCCAGGAGGATGATGAGGAGTCTGGAGCATCCCTCTTATGAGGAGACACTGCAGGAACTGGGCCAGTTTAGTCTGGAGAAGAGAGGACTGAGAGGGAATCTCATGAATACATACAAATATCTCAAAGTCAGGTGCCAAGAGGACAGTGCCAGACTCTTTTCAGAGGAGCTCAGGAACAAGACAAGGTGCAGTGGCCATAAACTAAAACACAAGAAGTTTCACCTCAACATGAGAAGAACTTCTTTGCATTGAGAGTGGCAGAGCTCTGGAACAGGCTGCCCAGGAAGGTCATGGAGTCTTTCTCTCTGGAGACATTCAGAATCCACCTGGGCACGTTCCTGTCTCACCAGCTCTGGGTGACTCTGCCTTGGCAAAGGTAGGACTAGAAAATCTCCAGAGATCCTTTCCAACCCTACTGTGATATTGTGATTCTGTGAACTTTCTTTTAAAGTTAAAAATAAATTACATTGATGCCTTCTATTTGCAACAGTTGGATCTTGTTCAGAGATATGCCAGCAAGCAAATTTACCTGTAAGTACCTTACATTGTACTAATCTACTAATCTACTAATCTACTAATCTACATCTACTAATGCCTATATTTGTCCTTATGCAGAGGAAAAAAGTTAAACACACCTAGGTATATGCCTATGGCATAGGCAATATGCCATTTCCACTTGCTGATAGACAAGATATTCTTGATGATAAATAAATAAAGTATCATTTCTTTGACTAGATATTTCATTTTCCCCCACATTTTCACTTCTGTAGTTATTACCCCTGAGAGATTTTTTTGAGAGGGGGATTGTTTCCTTGAATTTACAGTTATTTAGAATATTGCTCCTCTAAGTGTCCTCAGGCAGACAACCATGAAGGGAAAAGCAGAATAGAGCTGCTAAATATTCACAGGACTATAAAGGAGCCCCATGAATCTCAGATGGGAAGGTGTTTGCTCTTAGCAGAAAATTTTGAGTACAAGGAACTAAAGAACAGAAAATACATGGTACACCTCCTTCAAGAAACTGTCACCTCAAATCATTGCTTTGGGCCAAGGTAACTCAGTCAAGATAACTGAGCTTATGATGCAGGACAGATCTTCTGAAACTAGCTCTTAAAGGGGGTCTTCTTTGCTCACTTATTGCTATGCAAGAGAAGAAGAAAACTTAATCCCTCTATGAAGTAACTGGAAAGGCAAGCTGATGTGTCGAACTGGCCAGAACATGCTGATCTGATTCGTGGATATCATCTCTGGGATGTGCTTCTGGTCTCTGTGCTAAACTTGAAACAAGTATCATCAGATGCACTGTCATCTTACTGAGGGCACAAACCAGTGTGGGTGACCTCACTGTTTAAAAAGGGCCCCAGACTAACAGCTGAGAACTAGGAATTCCCAAGCAGACAAGTCAGGATGGAGCCTGGACATGTTATGGGATAGTCCAAGGCAATGGATCATAGTCATGGCCAGTCACCAAGACTTGGTCTGCAAGGATGAGGAACCTCATTGGTTAAGAGGCGAGATAAAAAAACATCTGACATACTAGCAGAAAATGAAAGACAGCCAAGGGACTTAGCTGACCAGCTCAGACTGAAGGCAGGGTGATTAATTTCTCTCCAATTAAAAAATACGGTGTCTTGTTCAGCACTGAGAAAATTGACATTACAAAATGTGATGCAAAATTTAGAAAAATAAGAGAAATATAAAACCATGACAAAACCCTCTCTATTTCACTGAGACTTCTCTTTTCCATGCACCACATTTACAAAGAAAATTAATACGGGGCACATGTGGCTGAGGACTGTGGTCCCCCTCATCTCTTGGGACCTGCCTACTCTGTGACATATGACATCCTCTGTATTTAATGCCCCCTGTTCATAACGCATGAGAGGAGGGTGGCCACGTCATCATGGGTACACCTTCTAAAAATAAATAATTTACAGCTGGACTGTCTCTCTCACAGTTTGCACCAGCCTTTAAATGGAATATTGGCAGCTTGTTCTCCTCAAGTTACTGTCATGCCCCATTTTCTTGGGATTTTTTCAAAGCAGTCACCAGAGCTCATGCAGACATTCTTATTGGAGTTAACCACTGGATTCTGCATCGCAGCAAACATTTTAAGTTAGCTGTAATTTTTTCTTTTTAACAAAGCAGAGCTCTCTGAAGTCAAAGACCGATGAAAAGTTGATAAAATATTAAGTTGAAGGGAGAAGGGATGAAGAATACATCCGAGGAAAGGAAAAAATTAGGCAATTTGAGATTCTCAAGGGAGAGTGACAAGAAAAACAGGGAGGAGGAGAAAGCATAAAATTGTGGGAGGGATATAATGGGAGAAGAAGGGACCATCATGTAGCCATGAGAATATGGTAATGCCAATATTATTCACACTCAAGGGAGCATGAAATTATAATTACCACAATTCATGTGGGATCTTCATAAGCCCTGGAGCAAAGACATTGCCTGTGGAGCTATGCAGACCACTGCTGACCTGTAGGAGAGATATGCTCCTGTCATTCTCCTCAAATGCTGCTGCCTGGGGAACCATAGCAGGGTAATTCTGTGATGAGGAAGGCTACTGATTATAAACTCCATGAGGGAATGTGGCCAGCCAAGCTAACCCTGAAGCTCTGGTCTAGGACTGCCAGTGTAACTGCAAGTTCATGCAGGGTGAGCACAGGGCTGGGGAACAAGATGAAGAGATTGTATCTACAGAATTATTTATTATGCTCTGAAGCTATAAACAAACATGTGAGAGGCGTACATTCCAAACTGAAGTGCATTCATCATTATTGTTAGCAATAATGATTAAAATAATTCTTTGTACTTCCAATACAAGTGCAAATCTCACAGAAAAAACCTCCTGAAAATATGAGAATATTCTAATGAATTTAGCTTAACACAAACCCTGTGAAGTAGGCACCCTTATCTGCACATTACAGAGGAGGAAATGTTGGCATTGGCAGATCGCAGTTTGCCCAGGGCCAAGCAGGAAATCCAGGGAACAGATGAATAAAGTCCCAAGTTCATGAATTCCAGCCCTCTGCCTCAGTCACAAGATCATTTTTCCTTTCTTTCATTTGAGAAATTGCAAAAGAATTAAGTTAGGCAAATCCATAATTATAGATTTGAAAATAACCATCATGCCATCTCCCAGCCCAGGGTATTCAGAATTACGTGAGAACAGAAGTCTGGTAAAGGAAGTTTTCTCTACTTTCCATGTAGGCCAGGAATGCAGATCATCTAGTAAACTTAAGCATCAAACTGGATAGTCTTTACAGGTACATCCAGTATCAAGACTTCGAAAGAGGAATTGGAGCAGACCCAGAACTTCTTTAGATTCACTTTGTATTACAAATATGAATATTTTAGTTCTCTGTCAGGACTAATATATGTTTAATTGTACCAGGGAGGCTTTGCCGCTTTGCACAAGAGACCCAGTGAGCCTCACCACAGAACACATGGTCAGTCTCTGCTTGAAGAAATTGTTGGGGGCCTGGATAAGGTCCAGGATCTTTTTTGCCAAGGCAGGACTCAAACATTGCTCATCCTAATAAGTGAATGCTTTCAGAATTAAGCAATTTATCAACAGGTGGAATTAGTCACCATCTTCCCTGTTTAGCTTTCAGCCTAATCTGACAGTCATTTCCAGAAAATTCTTATCAGCTCAGATCTCATCGGCAAGAAAGGGCAGGAAAGATTTATGGTGCTTGTCACAGCCCTTCAGTGTGCCCTGAGATGGGAACCCAGCTGCACGGCCCTGCAGAAACCAGACCTTCACCAGCTCTGTTCAGCCCCCCAGCAGACATACAGGGCAGCCTGTGTCTGTTCTAGGAGCACAGTGCAGCTAAGGGAGCCTGCAGTCTGGGAGTCATCATGGTGCTGACATTTGCTCTGACCACTCTGCCTGCTGGCAACATCAGCCCAGCAACCCCTCACAGCTTCAGGTTTCTGGGCTGGTCTTTCTGCACAGCACTGTCGTGTGACAGTTACCTGGGCAAACCCATCTGAAGGCAGGTTGGAGACCTTTTACCCACCACTGTGTCGCATGTAGAGTATGCATGGAGACACAAGGGGTATTAGTGATGGAAGCGTAAATGCTTAGGGCCTTCATGCATTTATTTCCAAGACTAAGAGCAGCCAACAGATTCTGCAGATGTAATTTCAGATTTAACAGTCAACAGTGCCTGTCTGATATGTATGTCTTCTTGCAGATCTGACCTGAAGCTTTTCACAGTCTACTGCCTGAGCCATATCACAGGTGGAAGAAAGACTCTGTAGTGCAGCTATTTGGATTTCTTGTGTACTTCTTACCTAAACACATAATTTCATACATCTTCTTCCTTTAAACCTGTGATCCAGTAATATTTTATTTGCATGCTTCTGCACCTAATGTGTCTTGTACCAGCTTCAAGTTTGGTGGACTTGGTAGTGTTAAGTTTATGATTGGACTCTATGATTTTGAATGGCTTTTCCAACCTAAATGATTCTATGACTCTATGATACTATTTTCACAGCTTGCTAATAACCAGGCAGAATAATCTTGGTCACTGTAGCATATGTTGATCTCAGGGTAACCATGCTTGGTGCAAGTCCTATTCTGACTGCTTGCTATATCGCTCCCATCAGCCAGTTTTGTCATCCAGTTTTGACATTATTGGCAAACAGTGCTCCTTCACTATCTTGCTGAGCTATTGGTGAACTTCTATGTCCATCATCCATTTTACCTAAAATAAATTGTGTGTGCTGGATTTCCCATGTCCTCCACATCTTTCACTGAAAAAGACTGTTAAGTTTATTTGGCAGAGACTCAAATCCAGGACCCAGACCCTTTGATATCTAAGATCAGCAGGTCACATTTGATTCCTACGAAATACCAGTGAGGCTGGTGACATCTCCCTGAGGAGGGAGGAACTTGCCACAAAAATTCTATTTTTTCATACCTGCAATTAGAATTTGTTTTGCCACAAGAGAACATTTTTTTCCCACATCCAACATAGACAGAAAGCAGAGTACTTAGAGTGCTAAGAGGCAAAACAAAGAGGTTTCTGTGAAGAGTCACTGCCACACCACAGCAACACCAGAGATGTCTCCTCGCCTGCCCCACGCAGAGCTGCAGAATGGCCCATGTGTCAAACCAGCCCCAGGGAGCAGTCAACAGAGACACGTGACACGCCAAAGGGACAGCTCTCAGCACCCAGAGGGATGTGCTGGTATCACAAAGACAGAGCACAGGGTCTCACATGAACTGCTGTGCCTCAGATCAGCTGATGGCATCTCTGATCAGCAGAGTGGTTATCTTTAATCTTTCCCCCTTCAGGATCATATATTAACCATGTGAGTGTGATGCTCAGCATCCCAAGCAGAAAAGCACGTCTGCAGTTGTCACTTGCCTAACTACTTCTTTCTCCAGCAGTTTCTCAGGGATTCCTCCCATGACATCAGTAAAATCATTTTATTTATGCCATTGCTAGTTATCCCATCTTCAGTGAGAATATTCATCATTCCTGGTCTTACATCCATGTGCAGAATTTACCTTCAGCTCTCCTCAAATTATTGTCAGTTTCTAATCTAATCATTGCCACTGAATATTTTACAGATGGCAGAAAAGAGAGCAGAGAAGTATAAAATCCACAAAGAATGCTAAGATGGAAGACTGACCTCAGAGGAAAAGGACCTGTCAGGAACAGTCCATGTCAGGAACATCCAAAAAAGTCTTTTGAGGAATAATGTTTTACTCTTTAAACTGCCCATAGTAGCTCCTTGGATTACTTGCTGAATTAAATACCAGCCACTGTAAACAGACTTGGCTGGGTCCTAGGATAACAAGCCCAGGATCATTTGATCTGCTTTGTGAATGGACTGTGCTGGGTGCCTGTTGCAGCAGAGGCAAGGGTGATGAATTGTAACCCTGACTGCTGTGACTGCGGCTGCAGGGAACATCATTGCTCATCTCCATGGCCCAGCCACGGGGCTGCTCAGGGAAGCTGGGCAGGAGCTGTCTCCCACTGGTTGTGATGGATGTGAGGGTTGTTGCACTATCTGCTGTGGCAAACAAAGCTGAATAAGAAAAATCATCTCAAGGGTAAAGCCAGTAGACTTGTATAAGTGTTGGCCCCTCTGAGGTGAAGCAAGAGCTTGAAGGGCACCTTGTGTGGCCAGCACTGAGAAAATTTGTTGCCATACTGCATGTCCTTGGGGCTTCCTTCACTTCATCAGGTCTGTGCCATCAGAATGTCACACTGCAGCACCCAGGTACAGGCTGGCTTGCTGCAGTTCCCCATGACTGAGCTGCAGAGAGGACTTTTGCCACTACTGAGGACAGTGTCTGGCTGCCAGCAGGTTCTCCTGCACCAGTGAGTCATTCCTGAGTCACTTGTCCTCTTGCCAGGAACAGCCAGTCTTCTCCCAGGCAATACAGCAACCTTCCTGAATTATATAAAGAGACCAGCTGAAAAGGTGAGACATCAGTGTGCATTTGTTCCAGCAAGGTTTCCCAGGTATTAAACAGTCAGCACATTGCAACAGTTTGGAGACAGGTTTAAATCAGCTGCTTAACATTCCCCTCCTGATTTTATTTCTTTTTTGGATTGTGAGAAGGAAGTTCACCATGGCCAAAGCAGGGAGAAGTGTTGGGAGAAGATGAGAGGGAGGTGTTGCCATCTCCAAGGACTTTTGCTACCAGATAAAAGTGTTCATTCCACACAGCACTAATAATGCCCTCTTGGTAGTCTCAGGGGAATGAATCTCCAGAATAATAAACAGTTTAACCCAAGCTTTTTGTTGGCCTGCTTCAAGTGGATTTGTAAAACTTTAGATCACTCCCTGAAGATTGTCCTGCTAAAATTCACATTTGTAAAGACCACTGACTTTACAAAGTAAAACCTTTCCTCTTTCTCTGTTTGATGATAAATTTTTCAGGATAGGCCAAAAGTGTCTCTCTTTATGCTTGAAGGATCCATTCTGGAGTGACTAGACCAGTTCAGGTGAGAGCACAAATCTTCCTGTCTTGCTTTCAGCAAAACCCCCAAAAACGACCCTTTTGGAGATGAACCTACTCTAAATTGACTGCAGTGGGATGTTGGATGGGTAAATTTAGGAGCACTTATTCACCCATTATTCAGGGAATAATGGTGAGATCTTCAGAACATACCTCTTTGCCTTTTGCATTGGCTCCTTTCTGCAGAGACATTTAAATGTGCCTTCCATTACCCTTCAGTAGGTCTGTTTTGATTGCACATGCCCAAATCTTTCTAACAAGATGGAACACATATGAGGAGTGCATTCCTGGTTCCTGCTCTACTAGCTGATCAAAATAGAATACACAGACAAAGAATACAAAATCTGGCAATTTCTCCAGAGGAGCCGAAAAGAGGTTGTTCTTTAGCAAGCAAAGAAGGTGCCATGAGAAGCAGAACTAATGTGCTTCTTCTATGAGGGGGCTATAGGGAGGTCAGCAAGCCTGTGTAGAATTTTCACCAGGCCGGTGGTGCTTCAGTTTCCTGGAAGTCTGATCCCGCTCCTGTCTGCAAAAGAAATTCCTTTGAAGCTCTCATTGCCAGCACATGAAATATTGGCATGGAGAGAAGACCAGGCCCAGTTGTCAGCTGCCATTCAAGTGGTGAAGGAGCTGAGCAGAGCCCCATCCTGAGAGCTGTGTAACTCTCTACTTTCAGAGAGTGTAAGAGACCAGGAGTTGTTTAATACAGAATGTAAATATACCAAATCTAATGTTAAGATGTTCACCTTTACTAATAACTTAAGTAATGTAGTTTTAGGCAACCCCACTGTTACCCAGCTTGTGCTTTTTTGAAATGTCATGCAGTAGCAATCTTCAGATTTCCAAGTCCCCACTTGTCTCATTATCCTGGCTCCAAGATTATGATAAATATATCAGCTGATCAACCCATGCTGGCTTCTTGCTTCAGACTGGAGAAGAGAACTGTCACCAAGTCACAGTATTGCCATGAAAGTAGTAGCTGAATGCACACCAGCATTGAACTTATTGCTGCTACAAACTCTAAACCTCAACAATAATTAGAAGTTAGGAACCTTACTCAGTGAAGGAAATTGCATTCTGAAACCTGTCAAATTTTTAATATTTGATCGAGTTAGAAATAGGTTCATAGTAATAATTCCCCCATTTGAAATTGTTTTTCTTGAAAACAACACAATCTGATTTCCAAATAATGCACTGGAAAATCTGATAAGCATATCATAAGGTCTCTGATGAAAAACTGCAGTCACCAGTGAGTTAAATAAAGTTTTGCAGTCATAGTGACAAGGTAAAGAGCAATAGATACAAGGTCTTATTTCTTGAGCAGCACCTTACACCTGTCAACTGGCAGAGAAAAGATAAAGAAAACATCTCTATAGCTAAGTCCTGCATAAATGTGATAAAGATCCCACATGAGCTCACATGCCCTCAGTTTTTTTGGTAAGCACCTACAACAGCAGCTTCTGAGATTACCCACGAGGCTGTACAACCCAATGGATGCTAATTCCAGGTTCTGTCTACCCATGAGGCTGGCACTTTATAAATCAAAATCCAATCCATTCCAGCCCTATTCACTGCAGAGGGACCTTAGTGAATGCTTTGCACTAGGAAATGTAGGCTTTGTGTTGGAATCTTGTTCTACCTCCCAGCCTAGTGAATTCACCTCAGTTTGAGCATCATACTAGGGAAGGCTTGCTTTGTCTCTCAGGCTCTCAAATCCACTTGCAGATTGCTGCGCATGCAGTGGGAAAACACTCTATCACATGTTGTCTTGGGATGGGGATTAGCAAAAGTCTCAAGAGGCAGAGCAGCATTTCAGAGCGGTTATTCGGGCAGAGACAATGCCCTAAAACAGCTCAGAAAGAGTTCCCAGTGCACTGTTACCTTGATTTGGGAGTGGCAACAGGGCTGGCCTGGAACATTTGTCATGTCATCCCTACAGGTGTCCCTCCCACCCACTTTAATCTCCAGTGTTGCTCTTGATGTTTGCTCAGTTAAATGAGACCTACCTCATCTGGAGGTAAACCACTCAAAATAGATTTCTCCAGAAAGGCTTTTCCCTAAGTGCTTGAGTGCTAAAAAAACCTATAAATTGGTCAAAACAATGAGACACAAAGAAGCAAAGACCTCTTCTCAGGAAACAGTATCCCACTAACTTGATTCTCATCCACTGCCTATAAGGCCTGGTAATGAGGTTGGGTGTACGGTTATTTTAAATTTGTTATGTGATGTAGTCCACCTTTCTGGGAAACCACAGCAGATGTTGATAAGGCAAGAATCATCCTTTTATATTTCCATGTGTGTTGTCTCTTAGCAGTATCACTAGCAATGCAGCAAAGTGCTCACTAGAGCATTTTTAAAAGGAAAATAAAGCTGTTGCCCATGAGTGTTGTCCTTTGAAGTGTGGGACTGAAGCCTCTTGGCTGACATCCCTTTCCTGGCCGACTCACTTTGTGCATGACTGCAGTAGCACACTGCAGTCCCGTGGGACCTGTTTATTACTCCCAAGTAAACTTTCCCCCTTCAACATGGGAAAATGGATTCACAATGATAGAAGGCTGGGACATTCTGCATGCTTAAAATCATAAGGTTTTTAAAATTATTTTTTTGTCATTTTTCTTTCAGTCAAATGCCAAAGAAAAGAATCGTGTTAAGCCATGATTATAAAACATGCCTTTGATGGCTTGTGCGTTTGCCTTGTAGTACCTCCAAGTCAAATATTGTTTAAACCCCCATCGGCTCACCAAGATATATGGAAGGGACAGGGATTGGGAGGCTGGCAGGGAATTAACTGCATTAGCTGCAAAAGAACTGGCTGCCACAGCACCAGTGCTGATGCACATGGATGACGGCATTTATCAGGAGATGCAGCTTCTGCATCCACGGGTTTCTTTTTGGCCAGCAGTCTGGCCAGCTCAAAGCCTTTGGTCTCCGACTGCAGGGACACCTGCAGCCACCTGCCCCAGTGCCAGGTGACCTCTCAGGACCTCACAGCAGAAGGGAAGGAGGGACAGACCTCAGGGCATTTCAGGGAGGCTACATGAGGGAGCAGGAGAGAGCAGTTTAATTACTTAGTCTTGCTGGCAGATGGATTTTGAAAGTAGCTGCATCATATTATAACTTCAGAGGACAAACTGATCCAACATTTGGAATGACTTATAAAGTAATGTCTTCTGAATGTATCTGCTGTGCTAGGTTTAAAAAATAGCTTGTCCTGGAATTCCTTACTTCCTCCAGTGCAGGCAGGTGGCCTGGGAGAGGTGATAGTACATTTCTTTCCTGGCCCTTGTACTCCTTTTTCCAATGAAAGCTGTGACTATTCATATGCAAGTCAAATGACATTGGCATTGTACTGAAGTGGTGCCAGTGGTGAATCAGAGACCTTTTCAGACCACTTGAATTTTAAGGGGACAAGAAAGAGAGGATCTAACTGGAGGCAAAAAATGAATAATAGATGAAAAATGAAAACTGAAGAATCTAACACTTAAAAAAAAAATCATATGTGTATATATATATATATTTATACTATTTATGCCCATTTTAATGCAGACGTCTGGCCTGTGTCCCAGACACCCAGCTACCTACAGAAAGCAACTAAAGGTAAAAGTTATAAAAGATGTAATGTAAAGTAAAAGTCAAATATAATGTAAAGTCTCAGTTCTCCTGCAGTGCCACCCACAAGATGGTATAGTATGATCTCACCTAGATCAGGGTGAGAATCATGAAGTAAAACTTCAGGTGATTCTTTAAATGAGCAATTGTAATAATGTGAGGTAGGATTTCACGAGGAATCTTTATTCTATTGAAGACAAGAAACAATCTGTCATTATTCCCAATCACATTTATTCAGTTTTAAAAGAATTATGACAAAGAGAAGACAAAGCTAAACACTTTAGTAGTTGGTGTGTAAGCAAAAAGGATCCTGTAAAATGTTGTGTGTGTGTGTCTGTGTGTGTGTAATCCCAGATACTTGCATGGACTTTGTCACCCAGGCGTTCCAAGCACCATGTACTACTCTGGAATCAGGAATGTACAGTACATTCAGAGATGTTATAATAAGAAAATAGCACAAGGTAAATAAATACTGAGATTTTTATGAGTGAACTTTTGTGAACCAGTATAATATGGGAGCATGAGAGGAACTCATAAAAGGAGGGCAAAAGCCAAAGAACAGATGAGGATGAGAAAGCAATATGATGAGTACAGCAAAGAAAAAACATGTAGAAACAAGCATGTCTTTTATTTGAGAGACATTCAGGAGAACATCTAGTGAAGCCATGAATCTGTTTTAGGATTCAGGAAACTAAGGTCTTGCTCTTGGGTTATAGTTATTCCCACTACCTGTCTCTGGAGTTACAGCCTCATTAAATTCTACTGAAATTATATTATTATTGTGTTCCAGATATGCTTTGGAAAGTCTTGGCTACAGTGCAGTGCAGCTGAAACTGATTTATTTGTATCCAATACTGTAACTACATTACAGCCAGTACTCTGTGTTTGCATGCAGCCTCTGCACGTAAAGATTTTACAATAGAGTAAGAGGACAACTGCAAAAATTGTCCTGTCTGCAGGTATGGTCTTGGAAAGCACTCCACAGGCATAGCTTCAGATGAGAGAAACTAGGGATGCAAATGAAGATAATATTACAGTCAGTTTCTAATTAAACCAGGCTCATAATAAATACAAAAAGCCATATTCTATGGTAAGAATCCTGACAGGCCATGTCTACCGGTCCAGCGGGTGTCAAAGTACAAACAAAACTGTTATAATATCGTGGAATATAAAGAGGGGAAACACTCAAAAAAAATCACTTTTATCCGGAGATCAACCTGCAGCATTCCTGAGGTGTTCCAGTTGCTCATGGAGCCTCCAGAGACAGAGTCAGCAGTGCTTCTTGGTTGTGAGATAACCTAGCTGCACCATCCCAGGACTCAGCCATGTACCACAGCTCTGTACAGGCAGACAAGGAAGGTTTTACAATGACACAGGACAGGTTTGGCAGCTGCACTGTCACCTGCAGAGGTTGGGTTGCTGGTGTTGAGCTGAGCAGATGCTTGGAGAAATTGCAAAAAACTGTTCTATCCACTTGGGTAAAGTGGAAATCCCATGGTGTTGGCAACCTTAAACAACACATGCTCTTTTTACTGTGCTTAAAGAGCATGTGAACAATGGTTATCAATGGTGACATTATACACCTGAGTAATTTTCTTATGCCTAGTATGAATCATACCTGCATCTGAATTGATGACCCTGAGTTTTATAAAGCTGTTGTACCATCAAGATAATTAAAACAATGTGGGTTCCTCTTCAATGTAAAATTTCAGGTCATTATAAAAGAGTATGGCATAGTCATAAATTGAACCTCTGTGTAAAGCGTTGCTGCTCTATCACGTCTGTTAATAGCCTGTTTATTAAAGCAATAAGAGAGTAATTTATGCCACCTTTTACCAACCAGCTTGAAAAGAAAAAGATTTCTGGGAAATGATTTCTGATATTTACAGAATCTGGCAAGTTTCCGATATTTACAGAATCTAACACAATCATGCCCAATCCTTCGAGAATTAATCATGTCAGCAAGAACAGTGAGGTGAATTATGGAGATTGCTAATGCTTTTAAGTGCCGAAACGGACGCATCCCATTTGCACAACCTCTCCAATAACAACAGCCGTGATGGGCCGGCGGGTTGTTTTTGCAGCTTGCGAGCAGAGCGGTGCAGCACTCCCGGCCCCAGCACAAACACGCTCCAGCAGCCACCAGCCCCACGCCGCTTCCTCCCGCCTGCCTCCCAGCTGCTCCCAGCCGCAGGGAGCACGGACCCATCTCCAGTTTCCTCTCAGCGACACCGGAATGCTGGGTGTAGCTTACGGAGAGGCGCGCCAAAGACAATTCCTGTGCTACCAGACGGTTCCCATTTCAGAAGGCTCCTCCTCTCAGCTCTGTGCTGCAAAAGCTACAAAGTTCTCCCTATGCCTCTCGGTACCAGTAGCAGGAAAATCTTCAGTCCTGGCTTCTCTGACTTTCTTTTTATCAACATTTTTGTGACTGGACAACATATCCTTCAGTTAACAGTAGCAGGGGCAGGATCTGACCCTCTGGAGCAATCTGATGGCAATGCAGAGACCCTGAAGACCACCTGGCGGGTTCCAAGTTAAGGGTGCTCTTAAATCTCACCTACCAGGGGCCCGGCAATAAACTGGTGCAGACCCAAGCTGTGGCTCTTGTCACTTGCCATGCAATTTCTCAACGTTTTCTGCACATGTACAGACTTTTTAAAAGTAAATAAACAGGAAATGCGGGAATCTGAGAAGTGAGTGGCTATAAACAGATTGGTACCTCTCACCTCCATTTGGTGAAGAGAAAGTGTGAGGAAAAGAACAGACAAAATAAGAGGTTATATTTCAGTGCATAAAGCAATAAGGATTGCATTTCCAATCTCAATAAACAGTCGAGAGGAAGCATTTCAGAGTAGCAAAGCAAAGGCAAAGTCCTCCACAAGGAAAGTGGGGGGCATAAACAGAGAAGGTCAGACTACACCACCCTGAGCTGCTGAAAGTGTCACTTCTTGTATCAGGCAGGACAAAATACCAGCACAGCATGGGAATAATATCACAGTGTTGCTAACGCTCTTAAAAATAAAGCTCATGGGCAATCTCTAGCCAGCCACTGGTTTTTGTCTCGCTCAGTAGTACTCAAGGCAGCAGCTCTATTTTTATTTTCCCCAACAAAAGCTGAATTGAGGGCCTTGCAAACTACAAGTGTGATGACCTGCTCAAAGTGCTCCTGCCACAATTACTGTCTGACTGGTTAAATCTTGGGTAGGTTACCACAATATTGCAAACATGACATTGCAGCAACCCCCAAGCCCTTCAACCCCCTGCACACTGTGGGCTTGGGAGGTCACTGAGGCCATGCATATCCAGAGCCAGAGAAGCTGATTCTCCGCTGGGACAGCTCTGCTCTGGTGCCAAGCTGCCCAGAGACTGTCCTGGCTGACCCCGGAGGGATTGCTGGCAGTGCCACACACAAGTGGGCAGTCTGCCTGTACCCCGGCCGCTCTCGGGGACTTCTTTGGGAGCCTGGCACCATGCCCTGCAGATAGTTGATGCTGGCTGCTCCGGGTGTTGGCACAAGGCAAAGCCCCAAACTCCAAAGTGGAAAAGGTCACTTGGAGTGAGCTTTCTGCTGCACAGCCCTTGCAAGCATTTAGTAGCATTTGATGAGTATCAGTTGGGTTTTTTAATATTATTCATTGCAAATGTTAAAAGGAGGCTGTTTACAGCATTTGGTATGTCTTTTATTACTCTGCATGATTTTGGCTCAGCTAGTACTGTAAGCCTGGATTTTTACAGTTCTGCAAATTATTTTCAGCATTGTGCTTTCTCTCCCAGTCTTACTCATCGCAGTGACAGCAATCCACATCACTGCTGTGGGCTGCTTTTTTGGAAGTGGGCACATGATGACACACTAGGAAAATACAGAGCCAAACCTCATTTGGGAGAAACTCCACTTACTTCCCATTTAGCATCACATCAAGCCATCATGATCAATCTTTGCACAAAGGGGATGACAAGCAGAAGATGAAGGTAGGGATTGAAAAGGAGATGCCAGTTTCTGCAAGAAAGATTGAAAAAATCGACTTTTTCTGGTTTTATTCTGGCAATACGCTTTCCTGGAGGTCACAGAAACGAGGTCGTTCAGTAAAAACAGAGAGACCTTTTAGCAATCACACCTCCTGTTGCTCCGTCGGGCTGCTCTGCAGCACTGCATCATCCCCGGACGCCTTGTCCTGGCTGTGTTTGTCGCCGGCATCGCGCCGGAGCCGCAGTGCCTCAGGCAGCGACAGGCGCTGTGGCCGCGTCCCGGGGGCTGCGGGCGGTTCCCTCCTGCCCCCTGCCGGCGGCTGCCGGGACTGCGCCCGCCCCCCTCCCGAGTGCCGGGATCCCGCCTCGGGTCTGCGGCATCGCACGGACGCGCTGGTCACCCGGAGGGGCCGGAACTCCTGTTCGCATCTTCCCCTGCTGACCACCACAGGCTTGATTCTTCAACGATGCAGAGCAAGTAGTCTCGTGATGTTGTACTTTATTCCAGATATCACAGAATGATAGGATCATAGAATAGCGTGGGTTGGAAGGCACATGAAAAATTACCTAGTTCCAGTCCCCTGCCGTGGGCACGGACACCTTTCACTAGACCAGGTTTCTCAGAACCCCATCCAACCAAGCCTTAAGCACGTCCAGGGATGGGACATCCACAAATTCTCTGGACAACCTATTTCAGTGGTTCACCATTGTCACAGTAAAAAAGTTTTTCCTAATGTCTGATCTAAACCTCACCTCTTTCAGTTTGAAATCATCCCCTTTTGTCCTGTCACTACGTGCCCTTGTAAAAAGCTCTTCTCTGTCTTTCTTGTAGGCTCTCTTCAGGTACTGGAAGGCCACAATTAGGTCATCCCAAAGATTTCTCTTTTCCAGGTTGAACAAACCCAATTCTCTCAGCCTTTCCTCAGGAGAGCTGCTCCATCCCTCTAATCAAATTGGCAGCCTTTCTCTGGACTCACTCCAACAAGTCAGTGTCCTTCAAGTGTTGGAGATCCCAGAGATGCATGCAATACTCTTTTCTATCCCAAATAAAAATGCAAGGAAAGGAAGGAAAGAAGAAAGTGGAAATTATTCTACACATCCAGAATGGAAATCAAAGACTACCTGTGAAGTTAAAACTACAATTCAGTAAAAAGATGGGGCAATTTGCCTTGTTCGGGCCCTAAAGAAAGGGAAGTAGAGCTCAGGTGGATACAGGACATGAAGCCAGAGAAATCCATGTCCAGCACTGTTGCACAACAGGCACTGGTACCAGAGAGGTTCCTCAATGCCTTTTGCCACAATTCCTATTCCAGTAACACAATGATATCAGCAGTTCTCAGTAGACAGGATCAGGAAACTCTCTGGCACAGTATGACATTGTATTCTTTTTCAAAATGCCCTAAAGCAACCCTAGCAAGAAGTCCAGTCTTTAGACTGGGTATTCCATAACCTTATTCTCCAGTGTTCTCCTTCTGAGGTACTGAAATGCAAACACTAAACAGGAAGACAATCATAAACATCTAAGAACAGACCATTGCAATTTTACATTCTCCTCTTTTGAGGCACTTAGAGGGATTATAAATGTTCACATTAAATTATTTTAATCAACAATAAACAAACTCAGACTGTAATAGCAAATGGTCAAATGGAATTTTAGAAAAAGAGATAAGGTGGGGAAAAAAGTCTTGGTACAGCATTATTTCATTTTGTTTTCTGTCCAAAAGTCACCATAAATGGCAATAAATACCAGAGGTCATACCTTAATCTCTCCTTGTTAAAGCTCACCATTAAAACATTAAGAATAAATAGCATCTAAGTGAGGGCTTTTTTTGGAAGGTTCCAAGCAACTGGAAAGTTAGTGTTCAAGTTATGTGAGTTAATTTGGAAATAAATTCTCAAACAAATTCTGGTATGCTTTTGCTGCTGTTTGCAGTGGTAGAGAGAATAATCTGCCCAGTATGGAATATCTCTGTCCCACCATGCTGACCGTGCACGGTGTTGGGAAGAATGGCTAAGGCTTCTCATTTACCAAGTCATTATGCTAAAGAGGCTTGGTCTCAATATATGCATTGGAGAACTGTTGCCTTCATGGCCTAATGGCAAAATATTGGTGAGATGCGCTTGGACTCAAAATAAGCAGCTGAATGAGGGCAAACACAATTTCCAGGGGATTCAAGTCTGTTATAGCCAGGCTGTGTGCTCTTGAGTCATGGTGATTTGCAAGCTCTTTCCATGGTGGGGTTATTGAAAATTACTGTATACTTTTGATTTAAAAGCTTTAGAGTATGTTCACTCAGTGATTAAATGAAGCAATTTGATGTTGCTGTGATTAAACAACACACTTCATCTTCACTCTAATATTTTTTCTGAGGTGCTAAATCAGCAATAGTATCTGCTGACTAATTCCGTTTATCTATGCCCTACAACTACTGGCAATGAATAAAACCTTGAGGCAAATGAAAAAGAAAATGCAGTAAAATATGGAAATAACTGTAGACATTAAAAGATATTTTTGTTTCTTAGTCTTTTGGGAAACAAGTCAAATGTCATAGCTAATATCTTCCACTCAAAATAATGGCAATTCTGTTTTATTAAGGACACTAAACTCACAGATATTCCAGTTCTTTTCCATTTCTAGAAAACAGAACAGATTTCTGTGCTTAATTATTTTTCAAGTCTAAAAGGGGAACCCAGTGTTTTGAAATAAGCTGAGTAGTCAATCTGGTTGCATATTTTGCAACAGCTGACCTGCAGCCTACTCCTCATCTACTTCCATTTACATCTTATACCATTTTGGAGTTTCACAGCCTGTGACATCCTCCCTGTCCTAGTTCATCACTGCATCTCAGGTCTAGACTGTGTCCAAAGCCCCAGGGCCGTGCCTGTCTGCCTCAATTCAAATGGATGCTGGCATAATCCAAGAGCTGAAGCGTGCTGAGATTTGAAGCTCTCTGGTAAGTTCATCCAAAGGGGCATGATGAAGCAGACCAGTGCAAGAATAAGGTTGCACCCGTAGCCACAAGGAGGACAAAACAAAAAATGGAAAATACCCAAACAAAGACAGAGGAAAGCAGAACATGCCAGTACTAGTAGGCACATTTCTACCATCAAGAATCATAGATGTTTGTTTCCTGAGGCAGGCATATTAGAAGGAGCTTTTGTGGTAGTATTTTTATGAGTGGATTAAAGGTGGAAAATACCTTTTTTTTCTGTTGAAACACCACCACTGTGAAGTGATACAGTGCTACGACACATGGTTTAACTCATAGAGGAGAATTTTAAAAAACAAGCCTTACTTACATGTGGAAATAAAAGCTGTGGGTTTCTCCCTTCCACCCTGCCCCCACACTGTCAACTCTGCACTGTTCAGTCTCATCTTTTAGACTTGCAAGTAAACTCGGGGATGAAAAGTGTGCCTTTGTTCCCTGAAGTATCAAAGGAACTGTGATGTTCCTTTCTCATGCCAATCATTATAACAGTCATTAAGTCAGCACAATGGGTGCCTGGCTTTCATGTCCTTAGGGTTGATGGCACACACACAAAATATGACTGTTATTGTTATTTTTACTATTTTTAGGCATACTTTGTTAAGACTACAGCAAGCCCATGAAAAGAGCAGACATTCAATTGGTGACCTTTGTTGGGAATCTCCCTGAAAGCCCCATGTGAGGCAAATTGGGTGAGGGAAAAGCATGAGGTGAGGGTCATCAGCAGGAAAGGAGGAAGCCAGACCAGTTCTGGTCTTGCTTCCCTGGGATTTGTCCTACACTGGGACCCTGTTGGCTTTGGAGGGACTGGAATCAAGCACCCAGGCATCAGCTGGTAGTTCTGAGAGCCAACTATGTAACACACTTGTTATTAAATTCTGCCAAGGAAAAGAAGTCCTAGCAGATGTAGCTTTCTTTTAAATATATTTAGTTGTTGTTGCAACTAAAAGGAAAATATCTTGGTAATACAAGATTATCAAAATATAGTGACTCATTCTCAGGTGTGTTGTGAAAGCCAGGGCAGATTTCTTCAGGGCTTTTCCCTACTGGCAAAGCAAAAATTTTATCTCAACTGGATTTTTATTTAATCTGATTTTATTTTCAGTTGTGGGGGATTTTTGTTTGTTTTGTTGGGGCTTTTTGTTTGTTTGTTTGTTTGTTTGTTTGTTTCTTCGGGCTGGTTGTGGGCATGAAGGAAATTGTGAATCTGGAACTTTCAATGTGTCCTGCAATGTGTTAAGTTTGAAACTAAATGCTTATGATTATTCATGTCAGCCATATCAGTAACATAGAAATCCTCAGATCTGACCAATTTAGCAACAATAATAACAATTACAGTGTCAACTTTCTGTCACATTCTTTCATCTTTATCTTATGAATGGAGAAATCATGAACCAGCGTAGCTAAAAGATGCCAGTAGAAATCAACAGGGAGTAGAAATTAGTTGTTTCAGGTTTCAGTTTGAAACAGATTATCTTTATGGGTCCGTCCCAGCTCAGAATATTCTGCAATTTATGGAGCACTGAGAATGTTCCCCTCAAAAAAAAAAAAAAAAACAAAAAAAACAAAACCAAACAAAAAAAAATTCACCTTGTGAAAACCAAGAGATTGTAAAGTTCAAATGACTTAGACTCAAATAGCAATACATACCCTCTAGTACCCATGTGTACATCGTTGCACTTGATGCATTTTGCTTGTGGTATCAGTTAAGTGAAATACCTTGCGTGATCACATAATTTAGTTTCCAAAAGCCTGACATTGCAAATCCTCTGTTGATACCACAGAACACCCAATCTCTGTAATCACTATGGGATAAAAAACAATGGAAACAGATATTCAAATATACTTTCAGCAAATCAAGCCTCTGAGTTAAGTGAAGGTCATCAAAAGTATGAGAAAAAGCAAGGCAGAGCAAAAGTTTGCCCAGACATACATTACTGTAAAAGCTGACTGAAGTATCTAAAAAACCTTTTTCATGGTCCTTACCAAAGGTTTGGCACAGGACTGATGAATTCTAGTTTTTAATAAACCTCAAAGCTCGTTGTTATCGGATCCCATGCGTGCATGTGGTCATTGCCACAGAAGTTTCAAAATCCAAGCAGGGTGGATGAATTGAGGAAATGTATTTGTTCTTTGTGTTAATCATTGAGTGCTACCATATTCAACTGAGGTACCTAGACATCTGTGATCGAAAAAGTAATTTGACCAACCATTTTTTCACCTTCCCTCATATGCCAGAAAGTTCTAGACAGAACTTTATACTTCAAAACATTATTTCCATATTCTACTCTACTTTGCACAGGTTTGTACAAAAGTATTCATTGGCTGAACATAACAGAACTATGATGCCTGCCAAGCATAACCTCCTTGATTGGAAATGAAAGCAGCACTCAGCTCTCACTGACTGTTAACTCATAAATCAGTTGACACGAGGCTGGAACACTGATCAGCAATTAAATGCCTTGAATTTGCAAATGCTTATCTTTACATAGTATAAATTATCTGGATATGGTAAGGTAATATTGATTTAGAAAAATCGAGCTAATTTTCTGGTGATTTCTTTGAAAAAGTCGCCTATGCAGTACATTGTAAAGCACAACATTGTAACATGATTGGCAGCTCTTTCCGGATGGATTGCAGAAAGAAAACAAAAACAACATAGGCCATATTCCTGTGAGCACTGTAATGTCACTTCACGTAAACACTGTCAGACCAGGCAAATTTGACAGACTCAATCAGTGTTGGGTTCTCATCATTATATTTCCTCATGCAGTTATGCTGAGTTCCTCCACTATCCAGTAAAAAAAAAAAACCAAAAAAACCAAATCAAACCAAAACAAAAAAAAAACCCAAAAAAAACCATTAAACAAACCAAAAAAAACCCCCACCCAAACAAATACAACCCTCCTCCCACATACACAAAAACCCAAACCACTTTGTCAGTGTTTGTTCCTCATTCTTTTGACCTGCCACACCTGGCCATGGCCTAGGGAAGAAGCCACCAAGACAGAAAGCACCCTTGCTGTGCCTTGCTGCATCTTCCTAAGAGAAATTGTAGCTTAGTGTTATCCAGTCCTCTAACAACCTTATGTAAGCCCTGTCCTGTCCAGCCACTTAACACAATGCAGACACACAGCAGTACAAAAGAAAATGCATTGAGTCTTAAATGTCTCAGAGGCGAGATAAACAAATAGTTATTCACTTTTTGGCCATTGGTGGCTGCTGTGCTGTAAGCAGCAGCTGATTCTAGGACAACAGACTTGTGGTGAACAGTAGCTGGTGACTTGTTTTATTTTTAACATACCAGATCACATGAAATAGTTACATCTTGCTTAAGAGATGGATTAGGAATTAGTTGCCCTGGCATTTGTTCATAGTTTGCATGTTTGGCTGTTTCCATGACAGCTTCAGGTCTTTGCTGTGTGCAAAGCAGCCAGTAACCACTTCAAGCAGGTGCACAGAGGGCGATAGCTCCTGAGCAAGGACTTTTAGACACAGGGGTGCTCAAGGGCAGAGACTGCTCTAGAGCTGGCTTTGGTACAGGCTGCAGGCAGTCAAAGGGCAATCACAGTGCTACAGAATCACACAGAATCAACTAGGTTGGAAAAGACCTCTGAGATCATTGAGTTCAACCCATGACCTGACACTACCTTGTCTACTAGACCATGGCACTGAGTGCCACATCCAGTCTTTCCTTAGACAGCTCCACAGACAGTGACTCCACCACCTCCCCGAGCAGCCCATTCCAGTGCAATCACTTTTTTCTGTGAAGAACTTTTTCCTAATATGTAGCCTAAATCTCCCCTGGCACAGCTTAAGACTGCTTCCTCTTGTCCCTACCTGTGCCCTTGCATAACCAAATCTTGTTACTGTGAGGACATTCCTCAAAAACTACTTAATTCCACACCAGCAGGAACTGTTCCAGTTCAGCCTCCCTCGCTTCTCCCTCTTTCTCTCAAACTGTATGAAACAGACCAGAAAAGTCAGGATTTGTGTTCAAATTAGCCCAATTTCACCCACTGATTGATGGAGCAGGTATGATCTGTAACTTCAGGATGTGAGCACAGTCCTCCCGAACACGTGCTCTTAGAGAGCTGCTGCAATGAAATTGTGCTGTGGTCCCTGCTTTGCAGGGTGCACAGAGAAACTGAAGGCCAGGTCTTCAAGGGTATGGAGGCACCTAACCTTTATTGATTTCCTTTGAGTCATAGAGGAAGTTGTTGCTAAAAGAGAGGCTCCAGAACCCAGGCTAGGGTCTTAATCACTGTCATTTTGCAGTTAATCCAATTATCCTTCCAATTTATGCAGCACTTCTCAGTCAATTGCATACAGTGGAACATTAGAATGCAATTTTGGGAGCACAGCAGCCAATTACCAGGACATATCCACATTCATGGAGACCAATCAAGCTATTAAAATGCTTTTTTTTTGAAACAGGAGAATGCCCTAGAAAAGTCTGTGCTGTAATTTCCATGTGCTGTCAGAACAAATCGATCAAGAGTTGCAGTTCAAGATCCTGGTCTACCATAAGGAATGAGGGAATAAACAGTAGTCCCTCTTCACTAATCAGCTACCCCTCCACAGGCAGCTGGCAATGCAAGCAGGACACCTAAGGGCAATCTGTAAAATGATTATTTACTATTAATCAAATTCTGTAACCTCTAAGGTAAGAAAGTGTTCCTCAAAGTTTCTGGAGCTAAATCCCTTGATTCCATTTGGAACCCATTAAGCAAAGAACTAATCCAGTGGGAATGGCTGCTTATATAAAACCCAAACAGACTTCTCTCCCTGAGACAGGTTTTGTAAGCCAGACATACATTTTCCATGGGTTTATGTGATTTAATGCTGCGTGTTGGCACTAACCGAGGGGTTTTGATGCAGTGGATATCTGATCCAAATTCTTCTCACAGAAGTGACTCTTGATCTGTCATGTCTGTCCTTAAGTTCAGAGGCCCCTGGGAGAAAGACTTTGTTCAACACAAATATAAATAGTATGGAAATTAAACCCTTTCTCTTATAAACTATTTTTCAGGTTGAGAGACTCACATTGATTCATGGATCTGTGGTGTCAGACTTGCTTTGACATGCTGCTTAAACATCGGTCTTTACCAATTAGGAGTATGTTCAATAAAAGGTACAATTTATCAGCTGACAGGCAGCATTCATTTGATGACACTGTGAGAATACTTATAAAATTCAATTAGTCTCAACATTGGTTAAAAAAACAGAGTACAGACAAATAGACCAGGGTAAATACAACATGCATGTGGGAGAGGTTTCCCTTGCGTTTTCTCAAGAAAAGAACCCCACATTACTACAGAAGTAATCCCTGTTCTCTTTGTGCTAAATGAAATGCAAATATAATTATGAGGGTGAAGGCTGAAATGAAGAATTTTGATATTTTTACTGGGAGTAATGTTTAATGGCCCAGTAAAACTGTAATAACATACAGAGCCATTAATCTCCAGGCCTCTGAGACAGAAATATTCCAGGCAGAGCCACAGTGAGGTTGCTATCTGGTGAACATCCAGGAAGACAAAAGCTGGACATCTTCCAGTCACTTCTAAATGAGCACTGTGTGTAAAGCTGGTAGTTATAACACTATTTTGAGTTTCAGTCCAGAAAGGTAATAAGGTGACAGAGAAATTCAAAGATCATCTGTGGTCTTGGCAGACCCAGCAAGGGCTGCAGAGAAGACTGACCAAGGGAGAAGTGGATTTGGGTTGTGAGGATACCCAAGGATATATTTGCCTCAGGTCCCCCACACACAGTGCCATTCAAACTCCATGGTGCACAGCAAACCTGGCACTTGAACCAAGGGTCCAGTGCTGCTCTCTATGTAGTTAATACGCAGGGTGACATGCAGCCCCAGAACAAGCACAGCTGGTGTTTGGCAAGACCATGTGATAAGATGTACAAGCAACTGCAAAAATTTTAAGCAGCTATCACAAAGAAAATACCTTCTTACAAGCCACTGAATTTGCAGTTTTCCTGAAAACTTAAAAACCTTCAACAGTTGCACTTTGACTTCAAAACCTGTAATCTCTGTCCCAGGCTCTTTTCTAGCAGAGATAATGTAGCTACAGTTCAGACTAGTCTTTTTGCCCAGAGGAAACAACACCAGCAAAATGCTTCCCCAACAACTATACCAAGTTGTCCTGCAAGAACTAGACTGTGCATCCTTTCCCTTGCCATTGGCACACAAATTAACAAAGCAACCCAGGCAACAGGACGGATTTATTTTGTAGCTGTTACGACTTGCCTCTCACATGAAGGAGATAATCTCACAAGATTTACTCCTACGATGGAATATTCCAATCATTCCATGGATTTCAGGATTAGTCATATTTGAGGTACAATTTTTTCAGGTGTTTTGAAATGTCAGGAGGGTGAGCTTTCAAAATTAACTGCTTGTTGGGCTGGTTCTGAAAGACTTTAACTCAGTTAATACTTTCCCATGCCTTCGCACAAAGTGCAACTGAATGGCCTATTTTCTGAGAAGCATCATTAGGAAAGTGCTGGAATGGGGCAAATCAACTTTGAATTTTGCAATGCATTTTAAGGTCTTACTGAACATCCACATGGAAAATATCATGTATACTTAACCAATAGTGTATGTTACAAATAATATTTTCTATTTCTTTGTCCTTTCCAAACATAAGGGCCCCTTTGCAGGAGGGTGTTGTATACTTTGCCCAGAGTATACATTTCCTGTCAGTCCATGGAGGGATACCTGAAGAGGCAGGATAAAGCATTTTCTTCTCACCTCTAAGAATTTTGTGTTCACATTCTGAGTATTGTCTGAAGTGACATATAGCCTGACTGATTTTCTATTGATATACATGTTCCTTGTATCAAGTCAGTGAACAAAACACACCATAATTACTGAGCCAACAGGCCTCATCATTTTTCTTAAACAGCAGGTAGTAGCCAAACCAGGCAATCCATATAAACATTTGGCTGAAGTTGGCCACAGTCTTCTTGTTAGGCATTTCAGTCAAACATGAGAAACCAAGCTGCTTGATTCTCACCTTAACAGATCTTACAGCAAAACAGTTTCATTGTTCTCCTTGGGTATAATGCAAATCTAATACATAGTTCATGTCCTAAGTGAAGTTAAAAGAGGAAACTACTCAAAATTAATGACTTTCCTTTTTATTTCTTTTTTTTTTTTTTTTTTTTTTAGTGTATAGGTATGTTATTAAATGACAGCTGCTGAAAATATCTAGAGAGACTTAGTTCCCTATATTAACACAAAGAACCAGTCATTAGATGGAGAGACTTGACCAGGAGGGTTTCCTCCTGCAACTGTTTGTGTAAGGAACCATGTTGAGGAGTCATCCCCCTGGGTTCAGGGAGAGGTTTCAATTTTATTCAAATGATTCATGACATTACAGTACTATGTTCTCTTTGGATGTTTGATGTTTATAGTGATGTCATTTTTCATATTTTGAAGTGTTGTGCCTTTTGCTTTTCCTTCTACCTGCCTGTTTTTGAGGTAGTCATCAGACAAGGCAAATATTCTTCTCTGAGAAGGAGTACTCTGAGTTCTCATAAAAAGATACTCTAATTATCCAGGCACTTGCACAGCCCAGCCCTGTTTATAATAACCTCAGGAGCACCCTGTGTGCCAGAAATAGTTTACTAGGGAAACTGAAAGTGTTTAAGTCACTCTGTAACTTGCCCAAGGTCAATGTAAATGTTCCACCTGGGCAAACAACGAGGGAGGACATGCCGTTACAAACCTTGACCAAGGGACGCTAGAGCAAAAGCTGAACCAACACAGAACAGTGTGTCAGACTCCAAAGATTTCCAAAACTGAGTGTTTAGGAGCAAACCCTAGCTTCAAGCCAGTCAGATCCCACTGACTGAACACAACATCTTCTTTACATCCCATTTTGATGCTCCAGCTTTGCACCACTCTTACTTGCCACACAACTCTACTGTCCTGCAGCAGCACCTGTAGTGCCAGGCTCAGGCCTTTGAAAGAAGTGTGAGCCAGGGCTGTGACAGAAAAGCCCAAGTGCACAGGACAAGCTGCAATGCAAGCTGCAATGTAATCGGAGGAGCAGGTCGCCCTGGAGGACATATTCTCTGCTCTCACAGCTTCTCCCAATCTTTGCACATTATACTTTGGCCTCACCAGCACATTTGGTGCTCTGAGAGATATCAGAATTTCAGCATTTTAGAGAACTGGTCCAGTTCAAATAGCCATTTATTGAAACCAGCACATTAGTCCAAAGCAATCCTCCAATTCCATGGAAGCACAGATTGAAAACAATCCTCTTCATCCATTTTCACAATCACATTTGCTTCAAAAAGCCTATTTTCAGTTTGAAATTTGAAACATGTGGGTAAGCTTGTTACAAATGCTGGCTCTGATTAAAAGAAAAGCTTTACTTTCAGGTCTCTTTAGATTAGGAGAAGCAAAGCTTCTTTCTCTTACTTTACATCTCTAACTCTTTGCATCTTTCTCTAACTTTGACAGCGTAAATATTGCTTTGTGATGCTGTTTTGGCAGTGGTGAAATGGCATATGCTAACAAAAATATTCATTCATAATTTATTCCTAAGTATTCCAACCAACCTTTTCTCTTCAGCCAAGGGAAGCAAATGGTCAAACATATTCAGGCTTCAGTTTTAAAGTAATTTATTCACTGTACTTAAAATTAGCTGTGCTTCACTTTTCTGAAAACATTCATACCCTCTGTGTCTGGCAGATGCTTCCTTTTGGATCATTGCAGTAGAACATTAGATATCATTCAAGAATATCCTCAATGACGTTTCTTCCCTTCATTACCTCTTCTAGCTCATCTCCACCTTTGCAGATTTTTTTCCAGTGTATAGTAAGGAAAAAGAAAAGGTAATTCTTTTAGGAAATGGCTGCATCCACTCAGCCTTGTGGGTTAGCCACTCTCACATGCATAGATTTAGTACTCCGAGTCTGTAGAAAGCTATAAAAACAGAGCCAAAGACAATGTCAAAGAAGCTATTTACACATCAGCCCAACTTTTCTGCACAATTAGCTTTTGCCAGTTGCGTGTGCCTCTTTTTACAAGCATGTCACATGCTTCCTACAGTGAAAGTAAGAGAGTGATGTTGGACCCCCAAGCTTCAAATGTTATGTGTGCTTTGTGTCCAAGTATTGTCTATCTAACAATGGAGCTATTGCACGGAAGCAGCAGAGCAGCTGCTTCTTTCCCCCCAGTCTTTGTAGAACAAAGCACCAGGCTCCTCAGGAGTCAACTTTGTTGTTCTGCTGTTGTATAACTGAGCTGTCATCCGGCCACAGGCGCCAGTGGCCACAGCCCCCCTTATGGGAGCAAGCAGTTCAAAAGCAGGGCTGGGTTTATGCAATTTAATTTAATGTGTCAAGCATCTTTATTACAAGCATTCCTGCAATGTTTGCTGTTAACACTCAGAAAAGAACATGTATCAAATCTAGCCAGGACATGGGGAGGGGCGGAGGACAACTTGGGCAGCAATTCTAACTTGCTTTGACAGAAACTGCAATTTTCAGGGCCAGCACGCAAACTTAGCAAGAAAATACTTTTGCATGCTGTAATATTGGTCTTCCCTGAACTTCAGATGGGATTTAAAAACAATATTGTTTGCCACTGGCAATCCAGTCCTTGCCACTTCTCTATATCCTTGAATGTCACTTCCAAGGAGAGGAAAAAAATCTCTTTGCAGACAAGAAATTTATGGCCTAACTTGTCAGATCAGATGTGAGTTAAATAGTATGACACACCATCCCACTCAGTAAATGCTCAGTAGAAATCCTTCTGCCAGAGATATAACATATATCATGCCACATAACTGTAAATATTACTGTGCTCACTGATCTCAGCATAGGAAGAAACACTCCCCATCATGTTTCTTCAAGAATTCACAACAAAATGAAAAACCTGGAACCAGAACCATAACCAGTTGCTGACAGTTAGACCAAACCCTTCTGGAAACTTACCAGTGTTTTCTTCTGCCATGTCTATTGCACAGGCACCACGGCAATAAAGGATTAAAAAATATTCCTGATTAAATCCAAGGAAGATGATATACTTCATAATAATGATATACAGATGGACAGGATTATTTAAAAACTAGTCCATTCATTCCTGTTTCTCACAATACCTGCATGCATTTTTGATTCACAGTTTAAACCTCCTATCTCCAGTTAATCCTTTCAGAAATAAAATTGACATACTGGGCAATAATAGACTTCATATAAATGGAAAAACTTTTCTTTGCTGTGAACCCCGTGACTCGTTCATCTTTCAAGTCTCTGCTCCAAACGCATTTCTTACAACAAATCTCTGCCACTAACATTTGTGCATGAGCTGTCCATCATAACTACTGACAAGAAAGAAATTAAAGCAAGCTGTTTGTTTGCACAGGAGCAAGAATGGTCTTGTGGTTACGATACTTTGTGACTGAAGACATATGGACTCTCATCTTTCTGCAGAGCCATGATTTCTGTGCCAGCTTGTACTATTAACCTTACCTCTTGCCTTGATTCTCCTTCTCCTAAAGAGACCATTATGACATCAGGGCTTTCAAACCACCCTGGGACAATGTCAGTAATTACTTCATTTTGATAGCGAAAAGGAAATTCCCCAGGTTTAGTTGCAGATATGAGTAATCTACAGTAACTTTCTTAACCAAACTTTCCCTAAAGTCTGTATCTGTGCTAAGGGTGTTGGGCAAGCAAACACCAGCTGAGCAACAAGACCCAGCCTTGTTATGGTAAGTAGATAGGCACCACCCAAGGAAGGTAGCCCAAGGCCATGGGCAACTGGATAGAAAACAAAGAAAATTCCTTTTTCATAAATGAGCTCCTCCCCGGCAGCACACAAACACGCCTAAACTAGCTCTCTGCACTTCAAAAAAGCCCCACCCCGACCTTCCAGTCTTTACTACCTGGCAACAAGGTCCTTTACAGGAATTGCACGTTCTTATCCAAGCATATATGCCACTGTGTTGTGTGATAATTCCCTCACTTTCCTTCAAAAGTGGAAGGTAAAAATCCCTAGTGAGTGTTAAAGAGTAAACCTTGTACATTGTTACGCCTCCTTCTAATGGTACATTGTTACCAGAGAACTGACTAATCAGTTGCTTAATGTAAGATGTCCTTCCCAGTCCCAAGCAGAAAACAAGCATGCTCTCTAATTAGCAAGTTCTTGGAATCCTTTCCAGCAAATATGCTTTGCCCAGCCTGATGGTGCTCCAGAGAATGGTGTTTGTCAGTGCTAAAAGAGTAGGAAAGGTGGTATAAAAGGTAGGAAATTCTTTACCCCCAGTTCTTACACACTTTATTTCAAACAGCACTGTTTCCCTTTCTGCTCCATGCACTCCCCTGGCCATTACCCTGTGCATGATTAGGAGCACTTAACCTGACCCCGCATTATTCACTAAAAGGTAAGCAAAACACTCTTCAGAGAGCTGCTCTGTCTGCTTATCGTAGCACCTATCTCACTCACCATATTTTTAATCACTCTGATGTCTGCACCCATGTGCTGCATGCCCTTGGGCTCATGAGCCTTATCATAATGTCAATCTGTATAGAGCCATGCACACTCTCTGTCTATAAATAACAGAAGTAATTATTACTAGTAAATAATATATATTACCTCATTTTAAATGAATCATGTTCTCCGGGCAACCTGGAGAATGAATAAAATAGGCAAAGCTACAAGGCATCACTTTAAAATACTTCTTATATAATTATTATGAAATTGCATTAGGCTATGACTCATTCCTGTAAATGCAGGGTTCATTGAGGGTAATTAAAATAAGTCACTATCTCTTCAAAGCAGTGACTCAGAGGCTGTTGCCCATAGTGGAGTGCAGTGAAGTCAGAGAGAAGCTCCTCTACTCCCACCAAAAAAGCAATTGCAGCTCATTAATGCAGTGAGTAGGCTCAGTCTGCTCTTCCCTTTAGTCCATTTCACCACCAGGTTTGGATTTTTTCCATATTCAAGAAGTTAAAACCAATCACATATTAACTAAGCGTCTTACTAGGGGTGTAGGGAAAAAAGAAGGGGCCTAAACACTGTGATATACCCAAATGCCCCTGCCCTAAATGTCTGTAGAATTAAAAAAAAATACTGTCCGTGTGTAATGTGTAACAGCACAGCAATCATCTGATCAAACTAACAGCTTGCTGAGAGTAAGCTGCCATCCTTAGTAGGCATATATGGGCCATCTCATGACAGAAGTCAAGCTGCAGCTGAGATCATCCACTGTGGGAGGAATTACAGCAAGACAAGTGGTGTTGGACACTGCACCCATATGTAACTGCACAACAGCTGACAAGAGTTTATATTATCAAATCTTTTTTAAAAATGCAACCTTACCTGAGTCACATCAGAATAATTAATACAGTTTGGGAATTTGGTCACCAAAATATAAAGCTACTGAATAAAAATGAGTGTAAAAAGCAGGAGAATTTAGCTGCACTTCTCTCCCACACTCCAGCACTAATGACAGCTCACAAGTAGCTCTTTGTTTATCTCTCATGGTTTTCCATGCTTTACAGTTGGTGCTCTGTATTTTCTAGTATGATTTGCTTTGCTAAATGCATTTTTTTTCATAGTATATCTTTTTCATGAGCTTTCTAGTTCTTTTGATGTGGGAAAAGCCAAACATCAAATACATTTCTCATTGATATTCTTAACAGTATGTCCTATCAGCAGATTGCTGTCCACATGATCAGAATTAATTTAGGGAAAAGAGTATGCTTTCAATATTTAAATTAAATCAATATATAAATCTAAAATCTACCAGTGCTGAGAAATGTATTTCTTGGGAATACAAGATTAAATCAATAGCTGGTTAAAGAATGTTTTCTTGTTAGAAAACCCTTTGCAATAACACAGATCATAATTGTAGTAATCCGTGACAGTTCAATATTAATTAACCAGCTTCTTTTGCTTGAAGCTTACCAGCCTATCTAAAGCTTGAAAAAATGTTGTGCAATATCACTAATGGAACACATGCAGAGTTGAACCTGTTTATGAGCCTAAGTAGAATGAATTTGTTAAGGAAGCTGTCAGATACACTGGAGGAGGTGGAGAGTTCATGCTGTCCAAGTCAGGCTAAGTGTAAATAGTCCTTTAAAAACTTACCTTCTCTTTCAGGCCTTGCAGGCACATTCCAAGTATTGAGCAGTTGCTTCATGACCTTTTCTGTACCAGGAGTGACACTAACAAACCATCTTGACAAGACCCATTTGAATATAAAACATGATACTGTCCATTGGCGCCAGGGCCTCAAAACCAGGGTGGGATTCATTTAGCAAACTAGTTTTCAAAGAAACTTAACTGCCAATTTTTTGTTTGTTTGTTTGGAGTTTTGTTGGTTTTTTTTGGTTTGTTGTTGTTGTTGTTGTCGTTGTTTTGGGGTTTTTTTTTGTGATTGGGAGCAGAGATTGTAACTGTTAAAAACAATCTGAATTCATAACCAGGTTTGCAAATAACCATGGCACATCATTGGGTATCAGCCCACTTGTATAAAATAGGTGTGATTGTACAGGATCTGGCCAGGATGGAGTTAGCTTTCCTTGTGCAGAGCCTTGCATTTGTAGTTAGAGTGGTGTTGATAACACTCTGGTGTTTTGGCTACTGCTCAGCAGTACTTGCAGAGCATCAGGGCTGTCACTCCAGTCTTTCCCACCAAAGGCCAGTAGGCTGGAGGTGGGCAAAAGGTTGGGAGAGGAAGCAGTCAGGACAGCTGACTCCAACTGACCAAAGGGATATTCCTTACCATGTGATGCCGTGCTTGGCAACAGGAGTTGAGAGACTACATTGAGCTGAGGAAGTGTGGAGTTAAGGCATTTTTCTTCCAAAGCAACCACTACATGTGCTGAGGTCCTGCTTTGCAGGATGTGACTGGACATTGCCTGCTGATGGGAAGTAGGGACTACATCTCATTTTGCTTTGCTTCTATGTGCAGCTCTTGTTTGTCTCATTAAACTGCCTTTATGCCAACCCACGAGCTTGCCCATTTTATTTTCTCTCCCTAACTTCTCAAGAAGAGGAAGTGAGAAAGTGAATTGTGGGGGGAGAGGTGTCTGGCATCCAGACAAGGCCAAGTCACCACACCACAAAAATATTCATTAAATGTAACCTCCTATGCCTTGATATGACTGATCTTTCAGTTCAGGTAGGAAGAACTGGAAGGTGTTTTGTAGCTCATCCTTGAATCGGTCTGTCCTTCAGGCCTCATCTGTACATCCTCTTGTCCTTATGATTCAGGGCTTCATGTCATAAAACTTGTAAGTTCACCCCATTAATTAGGTGTTGCACCAATCTCTTATACAGAAACATCATGTTATCTTTTTGCCAGATCACTTTGCACAGTGGCTTTCTTGTATAAAACAAATTTCTCTCGTATGAAATGCATTTTTCATTCCAAAATTGTGAGTCATGGATGTGCAGCAGCACTCTAAAATAATCAGCATGACAAATAATCAACGCCAGTGAATAGAATCCTGTGGGCCCTTTAGACAGAGAGGTGATAATTTTGTGAAAGAGAAGTGCAGTAGATCACACTAAAATCCTTGATTGACATGTTCTGTCAATTGTAATGATATTAATCAGTGCTCTGGCAACTGTATCAAATGTTTCCTTCATGCAAAATTAGTCACTCTCTTAGTTCCTCAGAAATCTTTGAAGAGCTTAACTGGACAGAGCAAGGAAGTTTACTAAAATATTGTTCTGTCTCCCTTTTTGAAGGCATGTTCTCAAGCACTCTGGAAAAAAAATTCAGTATTTTTCCCTAAAATTGTTTCTTAAAAAAATCCATATTAAATTATATCAGTCACCTCATATGCAGGAAACCATTGAACTCTGTTCTGTGGTTCTAAAAGATATGGGTCAAATTCCAAATTTTTGCCCTCCTGAAATATGCTGGACTTCACTCTTATTGATGTCCACCTTATAAAGCATCCATTGCTTCATCTCACCAGTGGAATTTTACTAGTGTAAAAAAAGAACCACCAAAGACATTATTGCAGGACCTGGAAAAAAGGCATATGAATTATGTATGTTTATGCACTATAGAACTGTAGGAGATTGTTTTTATTATAGCCATTATCCTGTCTTTCACACTCCTTCTTTCCTATTTATGATTTTGATTTGTCTCAATATAAACTTCTAAAGTTAGGGACCGTGTCCCTGTAATATCTATGGCACTAATGGGTGGCACTGGAACATCAATAACTACAACATTATTGCTTATAATGCTCATCTGAAAGGCTTGGAAGCAAACCAGCATAGGTACAAAATTAGTTAGGGTAGACATACACAAAAAGCAATTTCCTTTTATCAATAAATCACTTTTATTGAGCAAAACTGGGCATTCAGCTGTCTGAATTGTGTCTAATGACTGCATTTAGTGCCGTTCTTCATGTTAACCAGTGCTGCAGTGAGTATCAGGGCAGGTTGGTCAATCTCCACATGTTATTTTCCAAGACAAAGCTTTTTGCTTCCATTGGCTAAAGAATATTCATGGCCAGATCCTGATCAAATCACAACAGATGCAGCTTATGGAAGAGCATATCATTTTAATCACTTGTAGTACTCCAGGGTAAACTGGAACCAAAAGTTGAAGTTATTCTTGATTACATATGCTTTATTTAATCCAATGTATGTAATCCAGTGAGTTAAAGGAAGAAACAACCTGTTCCCCTGTGAGTTTGTATCCATTGAGACAGCTTTTGATAGAATCTTATTTTTATTCCTCCCAGCTGTGCTCATATAGCATGGCCAATGTTTTAATTTGCATCATTTTGAAAAGTTGGTTTGATTTTCAGTGTAGAATCCCAGACATTGCCATGCCTCAGAAGTTTTGGAAGGCATTTACAAACTCAGTGGCCAATTTATTTAAAAGTTGAGCTTTAAATTGTTTCTGTGCCACAGAAAACATTTGCAGCTGTATTTTCAAATAGTACAAGGAATGCCTGAAAGATAGGCATACTGGCACTGAGACATGTAATTAAGTTTGTCACTGAGGGACACATGCCCAGGCCCATGTGAGGCTGACATTGATGACCATTTCCCTCTTTTCCTCTGTCACTCTTTCTGTCACCTTTTTTCCCTTAATAATCAGAAAGATTAAAGCTGGACAACAAGTCCATTCTAAGATAGGTAATTGGTTTGGCACAAGGATGTCTGAGTAGGTTGGGACCCTTCAGCTTGGAGAAGAGATAACTCATGACAACAAATGACAATGACAACAAGACAATATTACAAGAGCCTTGGAAAGAATGAAGAGGTATGAGATTTTTAGCCCCCCTCAGTGAAAATCAAGGGCCCATCAAATGAAGATGGTGGGAACAAGGTAAAGCAAGGAAAAACGAGAGCTGGTTCTTTGTGCAGCAGGTGCTAGAACTATGAAATTCACTATGAAAGTCAATGCTGACAGCTGCAGCAACATTTCTGAAATAGTAATGGGGTAGAAGCTTTTTGAAAATCATTGGCAAGAAGAATAAACACATCCGGATTATTCATGGCAATACAGAATGGCTGGGGTTGGAAAGGAATTCTGGAGGTCATCTTGTCCAGCCATCACTTCAGCAGGGTTATTTAGAGCCAGTTGCCCAGACCCCAGGAAAAGACTTAAGCATTCCTCCAAAACACCAGACAAAGAGTACAGAAGAAACACAGGGGGAAAGATTTGCAAAATGTTATAGCCCATGGATCTCAGTTCTTACCGCAGAAATTTTACCCTGAAATATATGGGAGGACAGTGGTGATAGTAATTGTACTTTTAAAATCTGAATTTAGCTTTATTGAGCTGGTTACTACTTAATTTTCCTATTTAACTCATTTCCTTGGCATAATTGCACTATGCCCTATGACTAAGATGTTATAAATAAACTTCGTCTAAAAATGAATCATATCTCTCAAATATAATATATAATATCAAATTAGGAAAGTAATACATACACAATGCATTAATATTTCAGCAGAATCCAAATAATTTCTGTGTATTGAATTGAATATATCTAAAAATACACCGATCTGACCATAACTTCCACTCCTATTGTAATAGTGCAAAATAGCATGATGAACTTCAAAGAAATTGAATTGTCAGGTCCATGAGGAGCTTTCAAACACAACATCTGCCTTGGCCCACAGATTCTCCTTTTGTAAAGAAAGCAGAAGCCTTTCTCCCTGGATGTTGCTGGTTACCTAATACCCACTCAGCTTTCCTCCATATAATTTAGAGTTTTAGTTCAAAAATACGCCTTGGGATATTTCAAATATGAAGGGAGCAATTTAAATCCAATTTTTATTTTCTGTCATGCCAAGGGGCAAATGTAATAGCCTTTCACAATGTTGCACCATGTCGAAAAGGCGGATGTGATATTACATAACATTGTCTAGGTACTGAAAGAAACAAATGTTTCCAACATGTGCACAAGAAGCCCCAAAAGCAGGGGTCCTTTCAGTGCTGTGAATGAGCACAACAATACAGACACCGTGAGGAACAAATCTGGCATTCAGCCAAACTCATTCAGAGAAGATGTAAGACCAGTGCTCCCACTGCACTCACTTTGGCCAGGAATGAACCAGGAAATGTTCTGTTTAATCTCCCAGCAAAAGGAACTGGATCCTGTGCTGTAAAAGAGTGTTCCCCTTTTCACTCAAAATTTACAGTGTTGGTAAATTTGATGATTTTTTGTGCCTCTTCTATTCCTATTTCAGTCACAAAATCAAGGTCAAAATTGAAATTTACTGTTTGTCTACATTCCTGTGGAAACATAAGGGATATTCAAGAAGCTGGCCATACTCTCTAAGAAACAAGAGTCACTACTGGACCATTACCTAGCATCTCCACACTGTTGCCTGTGTGAGTTTTGGGGCTGTCCTGTGCAGGCTAAGAAGCTGAACTCAATGGTCCTTTGGAGTCCCTTCCAACTCAGGATATTCTATTGTTCTATGGCTCTATGATGGTTCAGAGAATGATTTAATAATGTGTAATCAAATTTGACCCTCTTCCTTACTCTCTTGCACACGTTCAGCATACTACCTCTGTTACTCCAGACAGTAAATGTAGCCTCTGCTCAAGGAACTGTGACAGGGAGCCCTGAATTGAGATCGTCCTTTTGAATAAAGACCTGTATGTGACCAGTAAGAGTATGACTTCAGAGTAAGATGGTTTCTAACAATCAGACTGTACTTTGAAGCACAAGTCCTCCACACAGTACTTGCACTAAGCCATTTATGCAGCTATGTTGGTAAAAGATGGGAACATATCCAGCTAAAGTTCTCAAGAGAGGTTTGTGTGCTCAGATACTGTAATTGCCATTTATCTCTGGGATAACTGAGAAAAATAATCACATTTCAAGCCACCATTTTGCTATTAAAATCAGAGCTCTGTTCCTGCAAAAAAATGTGTATCATAAACCATGAAAATTTGCCGGATTTTAATGTCTAATTAATTAATTAATTAATTAATGTCTAACTAAAGAAAGATGCCATGAATCAATTATAAAACAATCATTTTTCAATGTATTGGGTTTTCTCAGATGATGACAATAAAAAGAAAGTGAAAGAAAGGAAAATACAAACAAAAGCTGCTGATAGGTTATGAAAGGTGAAAATAAGAAGCAAAACTGTGTTTCCTCCTGCTTGGCAAACCGATATAACACAGCAAAGAGAGCAAACAGATGCATTACATCTTTAGCAAATAGAGTGTTACATATTTATGACCAAAGTTGAAGAAAACATATGAATATTCCTCTAATTAGCCATCCAAATGCATGTCCATTTTCTAAGTTAGCATGTTCAATATTCTTTCTCAAGGTCTTGAAGAAACTTTTCTCATTATAATTTCAAGTGCGATATTTAAAACAATAATGAGGAACTAGTTTTCTGCAATATTGAATCATGAAGGATCACTGGAGAATGAAGGCCAGAGGCAGGCTAGTTCAGAGAAACTGTTAAAGAAGTTATGAGATCTTCCCTAGAGATACTTCTCTTACACTCTGTGAAATAAACTCTTACTTATGCAGTGCAGGATTTTAAAAATCTTTCCCTAATCATAAAGAAAGATGTTCTGATGATAACAGTCAAAAGGCCTCCTGAAAGTGATATGGCACTTCAAACCTAAGTGGTGTTATAAATAAGTACATTACAAATAATTCACTGCCTTGGTTTGGGAATGGTACTGCTCAATTTAGTGCCCCCATTGAGACTCTTCAAACCACTTGCTGCTCTCTTCCTCCCCTGCTTTCCCCTCCCTCTCTCCTCTGCAGTGGAATGGAGAGGAGAATTGGGAGCGCAAAAGGCAAACTTCATGGGCTGAGATAACAACAATTTACCGGAAACCAAAATAAGATAAGACAATGAACAGCAACAGCAACAACACCAGTGACAGAGGATACAAGAAAGAAACTATTCATATGCAACCCCGCCCCCCCAACAATAAAAAAACCAAAACACTCCCTCTGCCACGTTTGACTGGGCCAGAACTCCTTCTCCCTAGAAGACAGTCCCTTTTTTCTACCCCAGGCAATGATGTGAGGTGGTGTAGAATGACCTTTGGGCCCTGGCCATTGAAAAAAATTAACTCTCTCCTGGGCAGAACCAGGACAGTGGTTAAATAAAAACTCAGCTCAAGTTTATCAGAGTTCCTGCACTTCAGTGAAGTGAGGTAACAGTGTTCAGTATCTGCCACAAATTTTAGCTCAGTTAATGGTTCCACTTGTAAACCATTAAAAATCTGGTTTTACACTATTTTGTATTTAAACTAAGCCAAACCAGCAGCGCCACAACGAAGTGTACCTGAGAGTGACAGACTCAGTTTGATGGATGTCTCAAAGTCACCACAATTTGCATGTAAGGTACAATTGCAATGTTCAGCTGCTGATCAGTGACAGCTGTCTCCTTTATATCCCAATCTGGGAATTCATCTTCACTTCTAAGTCCCAGAACAGAGGAGAGAAAGGCGATGTCCAGATTCAGCTAACAGAAAAAAAAGTTTGGAAGGATGCTGGACACATCACTGATTGTTCCTGCTTCCAAGGGCAGGGCAGGCATCTGGTACATAAGGTGCTTCCTCAGAGCCTTTCCCTAGGGTATTCTCAGGGACCTCCTGGCAATTGCAGCCATTCCCCAGTCAATCTATTCCAGCACTTTGCTACCATTTTTAAGAAAAAGAAAAAAAGGAAAACATATAGAACATCTGAGCATTCCCATAAAGAACAGTTGATAGTTTTATACAGTTTCATATATTCTCACTGTCTGAGGATAAATCACAGACACAGTCTAAATTGTCACAGTATCACAGTCTAAGCTAGAAAACATAGTATTTTCTTTCCAAAGAAAAGAAAAATGCCAGATCCTGAGGTGTTTCTGGCATATAGGCAAGAGTTGTCTCATGGGTCACCACGAGTCTGTTGTAGAAAAGAAAAGCAATTTCTGGAATAGTTATGGCTCTCTTGTCCAGAGCAAAAGGCCATGTTGAAGTGGTTCTGAGTCAGAGAAATGCTTATGCCCAAGAAGTCTTTTTGTTCATAAAAAGATGAAAGAAGCTAAGGCTGATCTGAGCAGAGGCCCTCTTCTGAAGAAAAGGAGGTTATCCATAATAAATAGCAAAATACTGGAAGAACAAGACAGAAGAATTATTGCAATGTGGTGAGAAAAAAGGTAACACAGGAAAGGAGAGAACCACCTGGGACATGGCAGATCTAATTTCACACTAACAGGGCCAATAACCTCACATAAATGAGAGTATGAATATGCTGTGTTCCATCTTTTCTTCCCTGATTATCTTTAGCTATAGGCTGCATGAATTATGCAGGCCCCCAGCTAGGCTGTGCATTTATAGTTGCAAAATAAAAGCCAAGTAAAAGGCTTGCTACCCTTTTTCACTTGTTATTTTCATCTCAGTCTCCATTTATTATAATAAAGGTGGTGTTATCTAAATCCTATACAAAGTAGGGCTGAAAAATCCCCTAACACCAAGACATGCCCTAGTGCAACAAGGCAGTTACTTGTGGGCCTGACACTAAGTGCACAGGTAGTCTCACTGAGCCTGGAGAGATCACTTGAGATGTTACTGCCTCATCTTAGGGTCTTCATGGGATGTCAGTTGTGTCTTTGCAGCTACTAGGGGACACCCAGTAAATCATATACAATGCTATCCATATTCACGATGCACTGTTTCAGTGTATTGTAAATAGTCTGAGCACACACCCTGCTTGCTTATAAAGTGACTGCTTGTCACTGAAGGTATCATAGGCCCACTAAATCAAGATTACTCCTATACAAGGCAGTGATGAACAGCTTTCATTTCAGTCACATCCCATTTTGTGTCTACCATAGCAAGAGCTATTCCACTGCTCCGAATGATAAAAAGACTACAGACACCACAGCAATTAAAGATTTATAGTAGCGTAAATAATTAACACTCCCCCTTTCTGCTGAACACAAAAGTCATGCTTAGATGAATACAAAAACAGCAGTAAACTCATGCCAGGCAGTTGAAACCAATTTATCTATGATACATCTCAGAAACCTCACATCATCTCTCAAAAGAACATTTTCTGTTAGCCAGGCTATATTGGATATAAAGTTATATATTGCATATTTACTTGATTTTGCAAAACAATGAAGACATCCGCTATTTCAGAATTCCTTTATAAAACCAGTTTGTTTTGTGTTTAGACACAGCATAGTAATGTCCTGAGCTCTTATACTGGAGAGTGTACCATCCTTTCATCCAGACACCAGCAATCTTGTTGCCATCTGGAAAATTCATGATATGAGAATTTTTTCCCCTTTGCAATTTAGGTGTTACTCTGTTAGGACCACTGGGTTTTTTCTAATCATTTTTCCACCATAAAAATCACAACCATGAGTTCTGATTACAAGCTCTTGAGCAGTACTTAACATAAACACAGGCTTTAGTTTAGAGGCATGCATTGTTATGTCCCTACTTTTGTCTCCCATTTTCTTTGTATCACAATGGGATGGCTTAAAATTCCTTTAGATCATAAAATGTGCTTTCAAAGAACTGTTCAAAAAGCAAAAAGTATGCTCAATTTAAAATGTTAATGTTGCAAAGACCAGCAATCAGAAGGGATGAAGCAATGCCAGAAGTAATGACAACATGGTAAATGTAATATTGATCCATCTAGCATACATCATGGTAATGTCATTAGCTGCTTGGTCACCTGCTCTTTACTTACAGGTTTTTTCTTTCAGTCACTGCACATAACAAAGTTCTTCTGGTATGAATGAAATGTGCAATGACAAAGGTTATTCTCTGCCATTTCTCTGACTCAGTTGCTGCAGAAGCTGAAACATGAACAACAAAGTTGAATGAGTTCAAAATTTCTGTCTCCTAGAGAATTCCAGTGCTCTCTTTCAGGTGCTTCAAATTACAATTAAAAGTAATAGCAATACTTCCTGCTAGACGGAAATTATGATAATATTTTGTTCTGAAAAACTAAAAAGCCAGGTAATTTGTTTCAGAAATATGTTCAGAGCTTGCAAGTTTCTGGTTTCTTACAGGGCAGGCTGTTACCAGATTGCCTAGTAGTCTAGAGGAAAGGTGACTTCATATATCTGCATTTCTGTGGGGCCAGAGAAAAGGCAGAGAAAAGCGTCAAGGGGAGACTATTTGCCCAGGAAACCATGAGGACATTACTGACAAGTGGTTATGTGGAGGCAGCGCCTGCCCCAGGCTGGCGCTTCTTTCATGGAAGGGTTTGGGTATTCTTGTACCTGGGCCAGGATTTCTGTGCCAAAACCCGTCTAATGAATAAGCCTCCAGTCCTTCCTCCTAAACCAGTTTCATTCCAGAGTCATTTTTTACAGACAGGGAAACAATATTTTTGTGACAATCTGTTTGTAATATGTCTTTTTTTTCCTTTGTCTCGTTCTCCTTCCTTCTTTTCACAGTGGTGCAATGTGACCCTTGGCTGCTGGCAGCCACAGGCCCGGCAGAGCCTGCAGAGGCCTTTCATGTACAGAACGGGTCTCCAAGTACACAGGGGTCATATTCATTTCTCTTGAGAATTTCTTAAAGCTATTTGATTCCTGTGACATGAAACTGGTTACTAATTAACAGAGATTCAAAGATTAGTGTTACCTATTCTCCTCCTCCCTTGGCCAGGCAGTGAGGGAGAGGAGGAAGGCCATTATGTGAGCTGCAGAGGACATCGAGCCTGCTAGTGCCAATGAAAGACTCATTATTCATCAGGGTTCCAGGCTGAAAAGTTAAACTCGGCTGTTTTTCATGGCCAGTATTGGTTCTCTACATTGCATCACCGACACCTGCACAAGGTATAACATTGCTTGCTATCACAATTTCACTTAGGCCTGTCAATGGTGAAAAAAAGCCTGGATATTATAATTTTCTGTAACATGACTTTGCCGTGCTTTGCAGGTGGAAGAGATGGTGATTGAATGATAGTTGAGGAGAGGCTTTCCCTGTTCCATAGAATTATAGAATCATTAAGGCTGGAAAAAACCTCCAGTATCATCAAGTTCGACCTTCAACCAAATACCACCATGTGGCTACTAAACCATATGTTAATGAATACATTTCCCTCAGTGACCAGGAAAACAGAACTGGCTAGCTCTTCCCCTAATGAAGGATAAGGATTTCATCCTGCAGTCACCAACCATCCTCTTCTTTCACAATTATTCATTGTGCATGTTCATTGACTTATTAGCAGAAGAGTTATAGTCAAGCAGACCTCCTGAATCACGACTTTTTTTTAACCCTTACTACTGCATGACACTTCAGAATTATTTTAAAGAACTAAGAGAAATTGCTCAAAGAGTTTGTCACAGTGGCATACATGACTGACAGCCCCTTCCTGTATCACTTCACGCATTTTTGGTTTGAGAACACTTTAACCCCTGATCCCTTTTGGTTCTCAGTTAAGGACATGACTTTGATACATCTCTCCTGAGACTTATTTGCCCACCTCTTGTGCCTTCTTCATTTCCTTGGCAGTTTGAAAGGTTCTTCAGACCTGAAGCAAGGAAATGCCCCTTCCTTTCCTTGTGATCAAATTATCATTCCTGCTCCACCTTCAAACTTGCTGTCTCTTTCCTATTTCATATCACATCAGTGAGTCAGAATCTGGCTTTCTACTAAAAGTTGCCATTGTGTCCACAAGAGAACACTTCTCTATACACCTCAGCATCCCTTTCTCTCTTGTCTTTCATTTCCAACCCTGTGCATGAGCTACCCCAAGCATATTTCCTTTGCTAAAATTAATTGCCATCACAATGTCTTTATCTTCTGGCAGGTATGAGGCATTGCTTAGAGTGAATTTCACCCAAATTTGGTGCTTTGCTTTGCATATATTATAGAAGAATGTAATGATTATAGAAGAAAACTAAACACTGTCTTGCCTTTACTACTGAGACCAAAGCAGAGATTTGCTATATTAGAGATGCAAGACAAGCCTTTTATGTTCAAGCTGCTGCTGTTGATACTTGGAGCTGTACCAGTTGCACTGTTTTTAATTTGGAGAGCAGCAAGCGTAGGGGATTATTGGATGCAGCCACATGGTCTCCATTTCCCCTCTGACACCTTTTCCTGCGTGACCCTAGCCCCCTCCCAAGAGCCAGGCTAAGATGTAAGATGCTTCCATTAGATAACACAGAAAAAACCTTCCAATTTTAGTAGCCTTCATATTTCTCTTACGTGAAATAAAGACCATACCTTGAATTTGATATGAGAGCAGTAAGGTCATTAAAAAACCTGGCAATCTACCCCAAGGGTACAGAAGCACCTATATGGGGAAATTTCTATGTCAGCATTTCATTCCAGTAGTGAACAGCTATGGTTAATCCTTTCATATGCACTTTGCATAATCATCAAATAATGCCCAGCCTTCTCTCCTATTTATTCTTTTTTCAAACACTCCTTGTCACTTTTGTGTGCATTGCCGTGCAATATTAGGTTGTATAACCACTAGACAGATTACCCAGTTTTGCAAATTGAGCTTCACTGTAAGTTAACACATATCTGATAAATTAATTTTGTAATAAAACCATGTCCATTGCAGATCACCTTGGCTTTTAAATGTTGATGAAGGGGAACTTACTTCAGAAATGTTTTGATTTTTTTTTCATTATTTTCCAATACCAAAACATTCCAATACCAAAACATTCAGAATAGCAGCTTCCATGCATCAAATGTATTATAGCATTGGAACAACCTAGCCTTCACTTTATTATTTTAATCATTTTTTTGCTTTGAATTTTTGGCTGTGTTTTATTCTCTATGGCATGAGATTCTAGTAGGTTCTTATGATGAGAGGTCAAACTAAAAAAAAATGGGCCTGCTGGTTCTGTCAACTAAATCCAAGCATTACTGTGAAGCTTTATAACAATAATACCTTTCGTGCTACTATACTCTGTAAGCAATTCAAGTGGAATCCCTCTTCTGTGTGGTTTATTACAACTCAACCATAAAAATGTGCTTTGGGCTGAAAGTGGATTTATAAGATTTCTGCCCAGGAGCATATGCTTTGTAAAATTTAATTTAAATCAGCTTAGCTATTTTTTTTCTTTAAAGACTGAAGAATAAAAACAAAAATAGATTGATATTTTTTTCTTAGCAGAAAAAACCCTTCACTTTTCTTTCTATTACTAGTAGTCATTTTTCTTGCCCTTCATGAAGATATGTAATTCCATCATCTTTGAGGAAGACATGTGGAGGACCATGAAAGCAAGAGTCATTTTCCTTATTTAAAATGAAATATAGAGGCTGTCTGTTAACTAGGGTTTTCCGTGGGTATAGGGAACAATATAAACAGTGATATTTTTATTGGAAAAAAAGAGGCTGCTGCACTTAACTACTTTTCACAACAGTCAAAACAGAGTTCTATGAAATGGCAATAGGAAAATAAATTCTCATTCAGTGCAGTACTCAGCTCACATACCCACTATACTAGAGGTTTGTGGACCCAACTTTTTTTTTCTGCTCTGACAGTCAGTTTATGCTGAATTTGAGGTGGGTTTATCTGTTTGCTTGCTTGCTCTCACAGTTCCTCTGGTGATATTTAAACTCATTCTGGAAGTATTGCTTATGAAGATCTGCAGCCCTCCTTCTCCACAACAAAGTTTATCCAAACATGGAAAATTGTCTACAATTAAAATATCACTTAAAGTAAATGAGTGAAGTCCTCTGTTGAGGAAATACTCTTACCTTCACTTTTTTTAGTGCTTTAGTCCTTGATCAGCAACTTCCAGGGAAAAGAAGGTGAGTTATAATAAATCAGCTGAATAGCAGTATAGAGAGAAAACAGGTTGCATTTAAAAGCAACTTGGGAGTGAGGATAATAAAGAAATTATGTCAAAAGAGCCTAATGAGTTTCACGAATACCAAGATAAGAATATCTAAAAAATCTATTTCAATACGCAAAAGTTATTTTAATATGTAATACATTGTTACAGTCATCACCATGTATGCATATATTTACAAATACTCAGACATGCACATACATATACATATATATGAATAGTCTTGATGCTAATTTAATCTTAAATTAATCTCAGATTTTAATACTCCCAGGTGCTCAAGATGGTTAAGCGTACTGTGTGAAGCTGACATATATCCCAGGACAGAAAGGAAGCAACCTGAAGGCACCTGTCCTCCTACAGTATGGTCACAGGCAGTGTTTGATGCAGGAGGCAGTGCAAGAATTCACTGGCAAGCTGGAAAGAGCAAGCCAAAGTGACAGACAGTGAGTAGTCAGTGAACAGAGGACAATGCTGCATGTCAGAGATCCTACAGCTCTACTGTGTCAGGTCATGTAGCTGGATCCAAACATTCGTCGTTAGATAGTGGATTTCATAGTGGAAGAATAGGCAAGTTCATTCACAACTTGATTTATATCAGATGGATCAAAAGCAAACATACCTTTCTGCCATGTGGTCCAGACTGCTTCCTAAGGGATAGTCTTTCAGTCTATTCACATAGCTAACGTCTTTCTCTGAGTTCTCACATCCCAATAGTTCTCACAGCCCACATCAGAATCCTGCCATGGACAGGTATTCCTTGTTCCACTCATTTCTATTCATACAGCTTGCTCTCCTATGACCTGTTTTCATCTGAGATATGTTTCACCATTCTTCTTTAACACAGAAATAGAGACAGATTCTTTCATCTTTGTAACATTTCACAGACCATCACACCTCTTCTCAGACTCTTCTCAGCACTATCAATTGATAGGAAAAGAGGCAATGGAAACACAGTGAAATACAAGAAAATTCATTCAGACATTAGAAAACACATTCTTATTCTGAGTCTGGGATAGTTTGCCTAGAGAGGTTGTGGAGGCTGCATTCCTGGAGATATTCAAAACCCACATGAACATCATCCCAAGCAAACCACTCTCACCGACTCTGCTTGAACAGGGGTTTGAGACCCTTAAGGGGACACTTCCCACCTCAGTGATTCTGTGATACAATGATCTTGAGGAGCACCCCTCGTTTATTGCTGACTTGATGACTCTTCCTTTCAAAAACTATATCTAGCAGGTTATGACACCTAGGAGTTACATTTCCAAACTTGTTCCCATGTCTTGGAAATCTCCCTACAAACTTGTGCAAATTTTTCCTCTTCAGGATTCTCCTAAAAACTCTTGGTTCCAACCTATATAGCCTATAAAACGAATTTGTCAAGATGTAGATAGTTGCTGTGTCTACTTGTTTCTCCAACTATACTTCTATGGCTGCTCCCCCCTTTATAATACAGGCTGTAAAAGACCCGTGACAGAAACTATGCCTGGGTTTTTACTGCACCTGCCACCACTGTTTATTGTACATAAGTAGGGCTGCTGGACACTCATTAAAAATGAAAAATAAGTGGGTAGCCCCTGAATAATCACAGTATGGTCCAGATTGGGTCAAAATTAAAATAAAGGCCTCAACGACTATTTTCAGTGTTAAGGGATTGTTTTGCATTTACAAACACACGGAAACTGTAAAGCATCTGGAATCCAAAGGATTTCTTTGTTTTCTTTGTTTCTTTGTTTCATTTAAGTTTTACCAGTTCCATGGAATTCAGTCTGAACTTTATTGGTTACTATGGAGACTAACTGTAATAAATGAAGTGACAAAGATGTCTCAGACTTTATTTAGTGGGGAATAAGGAGCAGCTAGAAACAGAAACCTCTGCTTTTCACAGACAGGTCATTCAGTCAGCCACTTACATAGCTGTTAATACACAGATGGGTTTTGAATCATTTGCCTCCTGTATGAATAGGTCTGCTTCTCCCCTTATTTAATGGTTGTGTGATGAGTGCAATGAGGCAAGCAGTCCCAGTGCAGATAAAGTTCTGAAGCTGTTCCCATCAAGTGGAGTGACACCAGGTTCTAGACAGATACATTTCCTCCAACTTACCCCATGCACTGCAGCATGAGCCTAATGCCTGAGCAGAAGTTGTTTTTCCCATGTGTTTCTAGCTCTCACTCCAGCAGAGATGATACTGTGTTGAATGTAACTAGAAATATACATCCTGCTGTCTTATTTCTTTGATTCAAGGGTAGGAGGGAAGACCTTAAGCAGAGCTGCAGTTGTGGGTGGCCAATTATCTAGCAGCATGTCTGGGAAAGATCTTTTTGCTGTTTGTACTTCCTTACCAACTGTGCAGAAAGCAATTAATACTTTGCCCCTCTTCTTTCATTTTTGATACCTGTATAAACAGCAAAAAGGATGCTGCAAGCAGGAGAAGAAATTCAGACTGACCTTTGTGATGAGAGTGGTCAACTCAGTCCTCAGGCTACAAAACTAGCAGTGCTTATCCTTGTCTCATACTGATTCCATTGAAACAAGGTAGCAGCTGGAACATTTATCTCAAAAACAGTAGTTTTAAAGTACTTTTTAAAGTAAAAAATTAGTAGCTTGATTAGAACAATAAAATGCTCTCTTAAGATTTCAGGAGATGTGCAGAAGATTTCGCTTGCGTTTGTCTAAATATAGAAGTGACATAATACCTATGGTGTCATGTAATAAGATGTTTTGTCGTGTTCCATAGGATCTGCTTAAATGAAAATACACATATGTGTAAAATTCACTGTGTGTATAGAAGCCTGATCAATATGTCAGAAGAATTGACTTCCCTGTCTTTGTTTATCTCTTCAGTATTCCATACCCAAAGTCCACACCACAATGTGAAACACTACACTGCTCAAGGAACACAGCATTGACTCAGTCCTGCTGCATGGACAGAAAGAAAAGCCAAACCAACCACTTTCCTGTTGCATTACACCCATATTCCTCAAAAACACCTCCTCGACCAAAAGATAGAAATGCTCATTTCCTCCTGCCAGCTCAGTTTTCTTAGGGAGTGGAAGAGTCACAACCTAGACAGATCAAAGTTGGAAAAGTACGGCATAGGCAGGATAAGTTAAGAGATTTGCGTACAGAACATAAGTCATTTGACTTTGAAATATAATGTATGGCTTGCAAAATATGTAATTAGTACCCAGAGATGTGGTTTGAAAAATAAAACCACTCAAGCTCCCTGCCAGCTTGGGTGACATAACCCAAGGCAGAGTTACAGGCAATAAAAAGCTCATCTGAACATACCTTGTGGCAGTGCCTTCCTCTAAGAAACAAAATCATGTGGCACTGACTTCATCTGCATTACATGAATGGCCTAGATTTTGTCCTGGTAAGTCTTTGACTGCTGGTTTACCATCCTGTTAAACTGGTATCTGACGTTTCCATTGGGAAGAAGTAGCACCATCTTTGCTTTTGAGGAATTCAGTGTCCCTCTTGAGATGAGAATGCCAGGTGCCTGTGTCACACTCCTCTTCTACTCTCTTCCAGAGTGCAGTCCAGCTAGTGGTCTCAAATCTCACACTGCTTTAAAACCATGTTTAAAGTCTGTGTATATTTAGCCATGGATCAGAGTATTTGATTTTACCCTATGTCTAAAGGAGTTGGGAAGGCACCTCTCCCATCTGGCCTGGGAGAGCTCCCAAGGGACCTTTGAATGGTTTGTATTTTTCTCTGAAGCCCCAAATAAATGTACAACTTTCTAACACATACACCTTGGGGGTAAGCAATTATTCATGATACAACAAGAAAAATACAAAACGTATGTCACTATAAATTCTTAAATCAGCTGTTTTCACTTTCTAATCTTTAAGCATTTTCTTTGTTTGATCTCTCATAAATATTTCTCTTAGCTCTTTAAAAAGCATTGGCCTATTCATGTTTGGGAGAAGATGATTTATTACAGTACTAGAACAAAATTAATTCACTTTTAAATGTGAGCTAAGTTTTGCAAAAGAGAATAAGTGCTTCAATGCAAGATCCAAATGCCAGTGTCTCAGCACTGGTTGCACAGCTCTGAAGGACAAAAGTTAATGTTACAAACAGAACAACATCATTGTTGAGATTTACTCACTGGAGACTTACTTTCCTTATCACTAAGATCATTATTTTTATTTACATCTAAACGGGAAAAAAGTTATGCTGGGGACCTATCTTTTTTTCACATTATCAATGATTATCAATGATTATTAATGAGATTATCAATGGTATGAATAGCTGTATAATCTCCCCTGATTTCTAAAAAACACAGCTACCATTCAACATTAGCTCACAGTGGACTTAACATCTTCCTGCATTTTTAGTTATGCTCATCTCTAAACTTTGTGCAACTTTTTACAGGGCCTGGAGGAAAGAAAAAAAAGAGAATGTTTAAAAAGGATTGAAATTATGTTTTGACTTGATAAAACATATATCAATGTCAACCAGCAACACTGTGAAAATAAGTTACCTTGCAGTGATACGTAAGTACCATGAGAGAAAAAGTATGTACAAAACAAAAAGACTTGAATGTCATTTTCTGATTTATACATCAGGATTCTGATTTATAATGCCATTTTTTAATCATACCGACTCTGACTACTATTTATGTCATAACCAGAGAATTGGGCAGCAAGATCTTGCATTTCCTAGGTCTGGTTCCGTCCTGTTGGAGCTTTCCCATCCCACAGTCTGTCTGAGACATCAAGGCTTAGTTCATGCTCAGCACCCTCAGCTGCAGGCAGCCCCAGAGGTCACTGCATCCTCTCCAGAGCTACCGGAGCAGTGTCCAGGGTGGCAATCTCCTCTCCTAGCTCCCTGCTGACCATCATTCCTGGCAGACAGCTTGATGCCAGCAGCCCTGGATGTGCCAGGTGCCCTCACCCACCTGAAGATGAGCTTTCCCAAACCCATTTCCCATCTGTTCAAGCCAGAGTTGAAGAGTGTCGCTCAGTTCCTCACCCGTCCTGCGTATCCAGGTCTTTGTTGTCTCCCATATTTATGGTGAAGTGCTTGGTAGGCACTGCAGCTGCCCCTTCAGCGTTCACTGCCCTACTTCTGTGCAGCCTGCAGCCAGCATTCCTCTCTCCCCTTCCTCCCAGCACTGGATGCTTTACCAGGTTCATTAATAATGGGGGTTCCTAACTATGAAATATGGCACGCAGAACAGGAATCTACACTTAAAGGACCTGTGATTTCTGCTGTAAAAAATGCTTTTCCTTGAGGAAAAAGTGAAATTGAGGTTCTGATCCCTTTATAATTGCATAAATACATACAAATATTTACCTTTAGGTCTCTAAAATCATACATTGAGGTCAGTAGGAAATACATCACAATGTGATCAAGGGTGATACAATTCCCTTAAAGTCAGTTCTCAGAACTAATGTTCCTGCTCTCAAAGCCCAGTGGGTTACGCAGAAAATTAAACTCTCTCACACCATTTATCAGCATGCATGCATTCTGTCCAGGTTGCTCTGCTGTCTTTTGGCAGCCCATTAAAACCCTGGAAAAGATTCCTCTTTACTTTTCCTAAAGAAATAACTGTTCTGCTGTGACTGCCAGAGCTCCTCAGCCTCTGAAAGCTAGGGAGAGAGAAAGCAATGTGGGTCATATCTGACCTTTCATTGGAAAAAAAAGAAAAAATAGCATCAAGTGGAAAAATTCTTTTCTTCCTCGATGTTTTGGCAATGTGCAAGAATTGGGCAAGCTGGTCTGCAGCAGTATTTCCAGCTAGGACTTCATTCATGTTTGAAGCCATCAGATAAGCTTACATATTAACTCTGATGATTTACGTTAACACTTAGCCATGGTGACAAGAACTCTTTGCACTCGCTGCACACTGACACTTTGTCTTTCTGCTTGCAAGGAATTCAAGCAGAGATTAGTGACGTTAATGAGAAAGAATAAGAGTGTGTATGTAAGCAAAGCTTGAGATACTGGCAGGTACCAAGTCTGCAAAGGCAGCAAGCAGAAAATACTGATTAACACAACATAGTTTGCACTTTCATCAAAAGGTTTGTTCTGGTTTTGCCTTTATTCTTCAAAATATTGATAAGGTTGTTTGGTTTGGGTTTGGGGCTTTTTTTTTTCATGGCAGGAATTATAGTTTTTATTAATTTTGTTACAAATATTGGAATTTTTTAAACTTGTTTTGTTCCAGTGCAGAGGTTACAAAATTCAAGCCCAGAAATCACTGTTAAAAAGTAGAAGTCTTGTAATTTGGATACAAACACTCCCTCTGGAGATGCACAGAAAATGTTTTCTCTGAAGCAGAAAAAAATACAGTAGTCATTGCTGCTCAGAAGCACAGAAAATCAGTTTATCTTTACTTTGCACAGGATTCTGTTGTTGAAAACAGAATTGCCTACCTGTTTAGCCATGTCAGTCAAATCACCAGCTGCAATTCCTTTGCCTGTTTGCTACTCCAAAACACCAGCATGTGCACAAGTTCTTCCCCAACCACACCTATGCACGATGTAAGTGTAAACATAATCAACTATTTCATATCTATGGCATATGTTTCTACCAGGACAATTAGTGCCAAGTAGCCACGGTGCTATAAGCTCACACCCAAACAGAGATATACTTCGGTTGCAGCAGTGACCTACATCAAAAACAGCACAGATGTCATGTTCTGTTCTTCAAGACACCAGGACTGGGCTGCGGCAAAATAATAAGTTTGAGGGAGAGAGTAGCTCTGAGTTGTCAGGCAACACAGGGTACAGAAGGAGGAAGGGAAAGCTAAGGAGGCAAAGAGAGGGAGATAAAGACCTGCAGGAGACTCCAAGACTGGTGATCCTGAAGGGCATGTGGAGAAAGGCAGAAACTTTGAGCCCTGCATATAACAAAAAAAAGTGGAAAGCCCAGTCATTGCATTGTCACACTGACCTCACTTTACTTAACCATATAACTATCTTCAGATGAAAGATCAAAATTTAGGTGAAGAGAGGACTCTTATCAGACTATCTTGTCAGGTTTAGGAGGCAGCCACTGATCCATTTTCCTCAATGAAGGGATCAAGTCCATGGCTCCTACAGTATTTCTGATTAACATTTTCTGCCGAGCCAGCCTTGGCTGTGTAGCAGGTAGTTGGTAGTTTACTCTAAAGAGCACACTGCTGCTAGAGCTAACATTTACATAGCTGCAGGTGGATGCCAGTGACGTTAATAGAGATGGATAGGAGAGGAGATGGAAGCCAAACCTAAGATAGCAGCAGAGATTAGACAGGCATACGAAGGTAGCAAATAGAAAATATTGATTGCTGCTTAGTATAGGACTGTACTTCAGCTGACTCAGGAGGCTGTATTTTTCCTCTCACAATTTCACTAAGTCATTTCAGCAATTTTATCCTGTTACCTTCTTCCTCTCTGGCAAGAATAATTGCTTTCTTCATAATACACCTTTACCAAGCCAGATAAATAATCATGGCCCTTCAATCTTTTGTTGTTTTAGTTTCTCCCAGTTTTCCCTCACTCTGGTTTTATTTATCAATGATTTTGCTGAAGTCCTCTGAGCTCCCTGACAGTTGCTCTGTTTAAAAGAGAAATGTCTGTGCTACTGCCAGTAATCTCATCCAGACCTTGTTCATACAATATAGGATGGGTCAACCGGACATGCAGCTTCTGCTGCGATTATATATACCCTGATGTATGTGTGTTAATGACACATTGGTAACTCAAAGAAGCACATGCTCTAAAGTCCCTGACAGCTACTCTTCCCCAACAGTAATGCCCATAATTCCCAAGCCTATGGAGTACTGTCTCTTTGGAGTCAATGAGGGAGAAGGAACAAAGACGTTACAGGATTTCTAACCAACCATCAAAGCATGGCTGGCAAGGGGATGCAATTCAGGGAGTGAGTGATAGGAGAATGCAGGTGGGAGTCTGGTGACTAGTCAATAACAGATACTGGCTGTCCAAGAATCTAGCAACATCACAGAAAGGATGCTTTGTGCTCAACGTCCTTTGCCTCAGCAGTGTTGGCATCAAAGCAGAACTTCAGAACATCAGAGCAGAAAAAGTAGGAAAGTTGTTTCTAATTTATCAGATTGGAAGCACGATGACTTCTGCAGCTTATCAGAAAGGTTACAGATTAGAACCCCTTTTTGGGGTCTGCTCTTCCAAATACCAAAATAAATGCAAAGGCCTTATTGCATTCTTCATGTATAGTATATTGGGCTCATAGCTGCAACATATGGCAAAGAAGGTTGCTGTTTACCTTTTGACTCCCTGGAGTCATTCACTGCATTTAATTTTTATCTCTTTTTGCAAGGACCCTCATCCTAGAAGAAGATACACTCAGATCCTCTAATGTATAAGGATTTCATTTACATCACGAATACAACATTTTTTCACTAAAAGACCATCACAGACAAGCTGAGAACATCTGCTGGTAGCAATCCAGGTCATGCTGCCTTCAGATAGCTAAAAATGTAGGAGCAGAAACAGCCTTGGACTTGTGGAGAGAAGCCACCAGGCTGCAGCCCAGCAGTTAGTAGAAATCACTGAGTGTGGGTGCTGTGTATGCATCTGTGTGCTCCTGACACAACCACAGGGACTCACAACCACTGTGACTACATTAGACCCTGCTGAAATACAACCTAATCCTTTCCTGACAAAGTTAAGTTGGAGTAACAAAGGTGTGCAAGTGACAATATTTATATTTAAACAACAAAAAAACTGTCAAAGTCATAGCAATGCTGCAGACAACATTATAAAGGGTTCAGGAAAAGCAAAAATGAAGGCAGGGCAGGGCTCCACCAGGGCCACAGAACAGCACCAATTTCCCACAGACACAACAGTCTGGATCAGTCTTAAATTAACTTCAAATTTCCTGGCCTCTGCTTAAGCCTCTCATTTATTAAAATATCAGATAAGGACTGTTAAGGTTAATTTCCTCATATTTTTTTGAAGAAAATTTAAAAATCTTTCATCCAAGTTTGCACCCAGAAAAGAATTGTATTTTTACATCATCTGAGCTGGAAAGTAAAGGGAGATGAAGCATGACAAAGGAAAAAGAGGCTGGAATTCTCAATAAGAGGATGAAGAAAAATAATAATCAGAAAACAGTATTGGGCCCAGGCTTGTTTAATATCGTTATCAATTATTTGCACAAGGGGATCGAGTGCACTCTTAGTAAGTTAGAAGACAACATTAAGTTGGCCAGGTCTGTTCATCTGCTGGAGGGCAGGAAGGCTGTGCAGAGGCATCTGGACAGGCTGGATCCATGGGACAAGGGCAAGTGCTAAGTCCTGCACTTGATCACAACAACCTCAGGCAGTGCTAAAGGCTGGGGCAGAGTGGCTGGAAAGCTGCCTCATGGAAAAGGGAGTGCTGGTCAACAGCAGCTGAACATGAGCCAGCTGTGCCCAGGTGGCCAGTGGCCTCCTGGCCTGTATCAGCAATAGTGTGGCCAGCAGGACCACGGCAGGGATTGTCCCCCTGTACTTAGCACTGGTGAGGCCACGCCTCAAATCCTGTGCCCAGATGGGCCCCTCACGCCAAGAAAGACATCTGTGCTAGAGCAAGTCCAGAGGAGGGCAATGGAGCTGGTGAAGGGTCAAGAGAATATATCATATGAGGAGCAGCTGAGGGAGTTGGGGGTGTTTAGCCTGGAAAAAAAAGGAGGCTCAGGGTGATCTTAAAAATCTCTACAACTGCCTGAAAAGAGGTAATAGCCAGGTTGGGTGGGCCACTACCAGGCAACCAGTAACAAGATGACAAAATTGCTTCAAGCTCTTCCAGGGAAGTTTCAGACTGACTTCAGGAGGAATTTTTTCACTGAAAAGGTGGTTAAGCGTTGGAACAAGCTGTCCAGAGAGGTGGTGGAGTCACCACCCCTGGAGGTATTCAAGAAATGAGTGGACATCGCACTTACTGCCATGCTTTAGTTGGCATGGGGGTGTTTGGTCAAAGGCTGGACACAGTGATCTTGAAGACCTTCTCCAACCTCAACAATTCTATGATTCTATGCAAACAAACAAAAACCCAAAGTGAATGGTTGGAAGAAGGAAGAAACCTAGAGAAAGAATGCTGTGTGCTGCAACAGAGGGGAAAGAGTAGATTGTAAAGCCAAGTTGACATGAGCTCCAGTGTCACGAAGTCAGCATCTATGTCCTCACACCAAAATATGGAAAACATGAGGTTAAGAGCAAGCAACAGGCATTCATGACTACATAGAGAAGAAGGATCTGGACTGAAGAGCAGTTCATAAGAGAAACAAAAAACCCTCTTGAACTGTCTTCTCTTTGCCTTTGAAATCAAGGGCTCTCACCCTACAGTCAGCTGCAGCAATTGGGTACCTGTGGCCAGCCATGTATGAAATTTTCCGAAAAGGGAAGACTAAAGTATATTAACAAAATGTATGAATGAAGCAATAATTCAAAGTAAATTATTTTTTGTTTTTACTATTCTCCTCCTATGTCCATGTTACCATTAGCAGTCCAGACAAAGCTTTTTTTAATTTCTTACCATTTGTAACTGTGTAGTAGAAATGTCTCAGACACTCGAGCAATACTACCCCATAGACTGCTCAGACCTAGAATAGGACCTCAGTATTGTGGCTTAAGGAGAGGCATAAAAGGTTTTTTACTCCTTTTTAATACCTGACATGGGAGCACATACTCCCATATCAAAAGAAGTTAATCATACATCTGCAAAATCTTCCCAGTTATGTCAGGACCTTATTCTTCCCCCTCCTCCCCCCCCTACCAGCTGAAACAAAAAATTCAGCCTACAATATACTGAATAGGGGATGGAAAACGTATATCCCTACAGAGGTACAGAGAATCTGGACCAGGAGATCCTCTGAACATTAGAGGAGGAAAACTAACCTTGGGAGATGCTTTGAAAAAGACAATGTGCAACTGATAGGCCCTGGTTTCCAATACCAAAAGAAATAAACAGAGTGAAACTTCACTACAAAAATAAATACTTGGATCCCCATTGTACCTCTGAATGGTACATTAAGCATTAGCTCTTTTTCAGCTGAGCGACAGCATTTTTCAAGATTTCTCAAAGGATTTGGATGCTCTGTTGTGGCCAGACTGTGATCTGGCTTCACTTCCCACAAATTAGTATCAAATGAATATCAACCTGCTACACGGGCATTCTGCAGACAAAAATAGTGCAGAGCCTAATCAGGAATCTCGCGGCAGGAAACAGGCCTTCCTACAACAGGAAGCGTAGGAAAGACTACTGGAGACAGCCGTCCAAAAGCAGCTGCCTTGCCAAAAAAGACAAAATGGCTGTGTACTGGCAACTCCTGCTGCAGGAAATCGCTGAATTAAGTACTCAATCTACTGAGCAATTTAGTGTGTCATCTGCTTCCTGGCAACAGATATTTGGAATCACTTTTACATTACATTTCAGCTGTATCTCATAACTGGGTTGAGTGCAGTGTCCTCTCCAGTGAGCAAAGAGGTCAAGGTCAGAGGCTTCTCTGACTCCTACCCAAAATAAATATTTTTAACCCTTTTCCTTTCTTCATTTTCATCATTTTATCATTTCTAATTTAGGGGCCTGACATTCCTGTTTCTTGTCTGATTTGGGGCCAGGGCAGACTGAGTCACTGATACAAGTCTGCCAAAGTTAACTGTGGTCTCCATGGGGCAATGCAACAGCCTGATGGGAGATAAACATCAGGTCACAATGAAGTAGAGAAAAGAAGGCCAGTGGATTCGCCCTGTGATTTGGTTGATGGAGTGTCAGGAAACTTTTCAGGAAGTTTCTTCTCAACATATGTAAAACGATAGTGAGAGAGTGAGAGTGAGAGAGGAAGACTGAGAGGGAGTGAGGTGGAAGGGGAAGTGAGAGGAAGTAAGAGAGGAAGGAAAAGAGAAGGAAAAAGAAAAGAGAAAGAAAAGAGAAAAAGAAAGAGAGAGAGAAGAGAGAGAGGAGAGGAGAGGAGAGGAGAGGAGAGGAGAGGAGAGAGAGGAGAGGAGAGGAGAGGAGAGGAGAGGAGAGAGAGGAGAGGAGAGGAAAAAGAAAAAAGAAAAAGAAAGAAAAAGAGAAAAAGAAAAAGAAAAAGAAAAAGAAAAAGAAAAAGAAAAAGAAAAAGAAAAAGAAAAAGAAAAAGAAAAAGAAAAAGAAAAAGAAAAAGAAAAAGAAAAAGAAAAAGAAAAAGAAAAAGAAAAAGAAAGGAGAAAAGGAATTTTTAAATATGGTACCCATGTATTGATGCAGACATTTGACAAATTTAGGTTTTTTTCAGTCCTTACCTAATATATGCTTGCATATCTCACCAAAGACACAAAATGCAGTTTCTGATCCTTCATTGGTTCCTTAAGCCTTACGGAAGGCAGAAACACAGAATGGCTGTGGTTGGAAAGGATCTCTGGAAGTCACCTTGTCCACATTCCCTGCTCAAGTAGGGTCATCTAGACTCAGTTACACCACATCCAAATAGATTTTGAATGTCTTCAAGGATGGAGACTTCATAATCTCTCTGGTCAATATGCTCAGCCATCTTCAGAGTAGAAAAATGTTTCCTGGTGTTCAGATGACATCCTCCGTATTTCAGTTTCTGCTCATTGTTTCTTGTTCTGTCACTGTTCACCACTGAAAAGAACCTGGCTCCGTCCTCTTTACGTCCTTCTTCAGGTATTAATATACATCAAGCTATATTGTATTAAGGACACATTGAACTTGCTCTTCTCTAGGGTGAACAGTCCCAACTCCCCTAGCCTTTCCTCACAGGAGAGATGCTCTCATTCCTCAATTGTCTTTGTAGCCCTTCACTGGACTGTCTCAGGTGTGCCAATGTCTTTTCTGCACTGGGGACCCCAGAACTGGATCCAGCACTCCAAGTAGGAACCCACCAGTGGTGAGTAGAGTGGCAGGATCACCTCTCTCACCATGCTGGCAACACTCCTCCTAACACAGCTCTGGATTGGCCTTCTTTGCAAGACATGTCTAACACAATCGTTGTGGTTTTGTCTTTGGCTTTTGAAAGTAGAAAATAGACTGTGGATAGAAACTCCTGCACACAAGAGAAAGAAGCCAGACAACTGATAATCGCAATGACAAAATACAATTTTCTGCTGTCACACAGCAAAACATGCATGCTATATTTAAAAAAAAATCATGTCATTGTGGCCAAAGGAGAATGTTGCAGCCAATTAGTTGTGAATTTTTTAGCACAGTTATATAAAATAACTGAGTTTGCATAAAGTAACTAATGTCAATTAGATTTGCTGCAGTCAGTGATGTCCATCTACTACATTGGTCACTTCAGTAAAGCTCCCAGTTCAGGAGATTTGGAAGTTGGGAAGTGCCATGTGCTATAGATTTTTAGATGTCTTTCATATTTGTTGAGTCTGGTGGCACAAAGTCTACGGCAAAATGAAACTAACAGCAATAATTAACACCTCAATCTAACTTCAACTATTCTGAGAAAAAACCTCATCTGGTTTCTTATTCTATCCTAATAGTTTCAACATACATTATAAGAGAAGGTTTTTATGGCTGATGAGACTGGCTAACAAAATTATATTTACAACAAGCAATGGAAAATAGGTTTTTGAGGAAAGCTTACTCTTACAAAAGGAGATGTGCCAAGTCTATAACATATATGAGCCAGGAGGATCATCAATACTTCACACTTTGCTGGGAAAAAATGGCAAGCAAATTTTTAACTATGGTTTTGTTAACACAAAGGCTAAAGTTTGAACCAAAACTTCACAGAACTCTCTGACAGTTCCTAAATTATTATTTTTCTTCTTTCGCTTTCTTTTTTTTTTCTGTCACATTTTTTGGTTTATGATTTGTCATGTTTTTAAATGCTTTCTGTGACAGAAACAACCTCCTATGGCTGTGAGCATTAAATATATGGCCAAGTTTCAGTGTCAGAATAAGAAACTGCACTTAAGTTAATGCTTTTGCAGTTAAGAGTTTCTTAACAATGAAACATTACCAGGCAATTCTGCAGAAAGGGCTGATGTGTGACAGGACTTGATGAATTTCTGTGCGTGCAGGTTGCTGTTCTATCCTACTCCATACAGCTGGGCTCTGTTAAGTAAAAAAAAAAATAGAAGAGTATCAGGATGAAAGCTGAGGGATTTAAGTATGGAGTAAACATTTCTGAAGTCTAGGCCTGGTGTCAGAATAAAATTTATTCATTTGTCGCAGTTTCCATTGTTTCTGTTCTCTCATATTCTGCTTTTCCTCAGAAATGGTAGGATGTGCAGTTTAGTGAGATGGTTTTCCTGTGTTAATGTGAAGGGAATAAGTATGTGATTTTTCTTTTACCCTGCACTGAAAATACAAATGTCTGTTGTCTTGTCTCCTCAAGACTCCATCCCTGGGCTTGGAGACATTTGAGTCCCCAGTGTTTCTTCCAGCTACTAGCTACACATCTAGCAGTTAAATTCTCCAAATATATATAAATCAAAGCAAGGCCAAGACTACCTGTGTCTAAACAGTCCTCCAGCTCCCTGAGTTGTAGTAATAGGGCAAAAACCAAACAGGTAAATGTTTTCAAAGAGAACCCACAAGGACCTTGTCCTTGTCCTAAATTCCCTGACAGTAGCTGAAGTCCCTGATCCATCTGAGCAGCACTTAAATTTAGGCTTTTGCTCAGCTAAATATACCTAAGACAACATGTGTTCAGTGCACTCTCTAAACAGACACAGAAGTGCAGCTCTGCCTGAAGAAATTCCATTTTGCATAGACCAGTGGAATAATTATTAGACCAGAAAGAGAGGGAAAACAAACCTGCAGCCTAGGAGCTGGGAAAGCCTCTGACACTCCAAGCAAGGTAAAATGCAAGTTCACAGCAGACAGGAAAGAAAGAGGCCAGTCAGTCCCTGCTGCCCCATGCGCAGCCAGGCTTGCTCTGACCACTCATATAAACGTACCAGTGCTGTCACCTCTGCCTAGCTCCTCTCCTACACATTTAAGTGAGACCCTGACAACAGAAAACATTCAGTCAAAATTGAAGACTCCTCTATGGCCCAGAATAAAACTTAGTTTTCTTTCCTTAGGCAGGGAGTGTTGGCCAGCTCTGCACCAGGAATCTCACCTGCCTGCTATGCCCTGATCTGCTCTCGAACACATACTCTTGAACACCTTCTCTAGGCTGATTGTAAAAATAGGCCGTGCTACAAGTACCATAAAAGTTCGCAATGCAACCTGGTGCTTATTTCCTGAAAGATGCCCTGCTGATACAAGTTCAGTTTTGGCCTCTCCTGGCAGGAGGGAGATTTCCAATAAAGCAAGGGAATGAAGGAAAAGGTGGGAAACTAAAAGGAGAACAAAAAACAAACAGGAATGGAAGTTTGTATTGAGAAGGGAAAGTGAAAGGCCTTTGGAAGAGGGTAATGGAGATAAGGTGTGTAAAGTCTGATGCTCCATTGTGTTGCTCTAGTTCTGCCAAGACAGAGGTAGGAGATGAGAGGACATAAAAATACAGCAAGTGTTTGGGAAGGACTGACCTCTATCTGGCACCAGGCATGTCTCTAATGCTTCATCAGTGTTAATGACTGTGCAGAGCTTGCACGGCACACAGAGCACAATTGCCCAAGGTCCTACTCCATTCAAATCATTATCAGTTCCCTTTCTGGGCCTTTCCTTCCTGGTAGACACAGAATTATACCAAAATCCCAGTATCTAATGTCCCTGAACCACCAGAAAGTTTTGATGATCAATCTCTTACTTCAATGTGCTACAATCCTTGAATTGCACACACATGGATGGAGTCCAGATGTTGACCCAAATCAGGATTTTGCAAGTTGGAAACACTTGAAATTCAAAAGAAAGTCGCAAATTACAAAAACAAGTCTCCCTGCTTATTGTGGGACAGACATCCATTAGCACGATTTCACGTGGAAACTTGGTGGGTGGGTAAAGCCACTGAGTTCAAATGCAAGGGTGGATGATGAGAGGTGAATAGGGAGCTGAGGGTGGAATGTTAGCAGCACCACCCTTGATTTCCTTTTAACCTACTATAGCCAGGCGTGTATCCACCAAGCAATGCAGCACGTAACCGCTGACTCCTCCATCTGAGGAAAACAGAAGAGAAAAATTTAAATCATTTTCAGAGAACTTTACACTTTCTCTTTTCTCATATTTTTAATGTTCTAAGCTTAAAGCAATAAACACAATGACAAAGAGGGAATTAAAATAAGTTCTAGGTATGATGCAAATGCCACAGCTTACATCTGCATTGCAAAGGCATTGTTCCTTTCAATAGCAGAGCAACAGAAATTATATTAATGGCAGTGGCCAGTCTAGTTCTCCAAACATGAGCTTGTTCAAGTAGGCAACTTAGAAATACAGCAGAGTCATTCAGAGATGCTCAGTACCAGGTGAGCTCTTCAGAAAAGAAGTTGGTCAATACTGAATTGGGTTAAAAAGTCCCAAAAGTCACAAGCAGGGACTTGCTGCACCACCCTGAAAAGTTCCAGCACTTCATAGCAGGGGAATACCTGCCAATTTGTGTCTATGATAAACTTCCATGTAGTGTAAACACTTCTGCAAGCTGTGTTTGGTTAGTAGGGAATGCTGCTGCTTGTGGCAAAGGTCTCCCACTTCTCAGCCTAAGGCTTGATCCCTAGAATGGCATAAGGAGTATGGCCCTTGAGCACAAACAAGGAGCAGGCTTACACAACAGTGAGCACAGAACGGTGAAGAGGACAGGGCAAAACACCCCCCTTCAGACAGAGAGAAGACAGTGGTAAAGAAAGAACATTAACTTAACATTCATTTTTTTGAGTATAAACACCTCCTGTAGAGATCTAACAATGAAAGTGTTACTTCTTCCTAGGCTGATCCTGAAACCATGAAAGAAAGAATTGACAGGCTGAGGACGTTTGTAGAATGGAGAAGCACATTGCTCCAGAGTCCTGACATTTCCTCTCTGATCCTTAGTAAAGAAACTCAGTTGTGGAAGTTGCACAGTGCAGAAAGCACAGCATGCCCTGCTGTGAAAGAAATTGAGTCTGACAGTCAAGTTGGAAATTACAGTGCCACCCTGAATGAAACTGAAGTTGTTATGCAATATCTATTAGGGCAGGTGACTTGAGGGCATAGAAAGGCTTGCCTCTCCTTGACTTTTAGAGACAAACTTCACTTGTTCTCTACGTATTCATGTCTGCACACAATATCAGAAACTATTAAACACAGGTTTTTATGTTGTGTGTATAAACAATAATATTCATTAGTTTTTTTACAAAGGCCATTGTGAAAGCAGTTTGAGTGTTCCAAATGAACATGGCAAGTTAAAATCTACAAGCTTTGTAGCCCATACCAGGACCTCTAGACAGAATTCCTCAAAGGTCACAGAACTGTTATCTGGTAAAAAAGTGCCAGCAGGCATCTTATTCCAAGTAACTGTTTGTTTTAAAATACTATTCTTCTTTTCCAGCAAAAATAATTCCACTAAGAAACAAATTACCACTTCCACAAGTGTTTTAAGTATACTTACTTTATCAGCGTTATATCACCACTTCAGGTTCAGCAGAAAAACTTTTTATAATAAAAGTATCTCTACCTATTATTGTTCAAAATCTTCTTAACTACCACAACTGGCACAAAACCCCACTGAACTGAATCTGGTAGTCCAGCAAAAGCTGAAGTTCCCTAATTACCTAAGTGTTAGGTAGAAAGACAATACTCATCTGCATCTTGAAGTGGTTGAGTACAGATTGTTTCCCATCCACATTTCCTCTGGCAGAATAATGTATGGGGAATGACACTCTCACTTGCCTTCTGATTAATATCTCCAAACCCTAAAAATACAATTAAAAGCTCAACAAAATGTTGCTATATTGTCCTTACCCTTTGGCTTCCAAAGGATTATTACCAATCTAATAAAATACTATTTCATACCCAAATACAAAACCACTGCTGACTGGGTCTCTTAGACAATTGACAGAAAAGTCTGGCAGCTTCCCAACTTTTTTTAGCTGCTTCATTTCTACAAAAGAACACAATGTTACAATTTGACTTATGCGAATTTTCTCCTCCCTGTTTAAAAAGCCCAATTGAAGCATGATCAGTAATACTAATCATGTGAGGAGAAAAAAAGAAAGCACATCACTTAAATAAAAAGTAGCGAGTTTGCGTAGTCCATTCCGCATGGAGTCTTTATGTCACAGCTAAATCTTTTAAGTCCCATTATGCTTTTGTAGCTATTTATAGCCATGTACGTCCATCATTGACATCCTATAGTTTGGGGTTTCTTTTCCAGCTATAAACAGAGCTTCCTCCCTCCCTTTGTTTATGTGTCTGCCTGTCAGCGCAGCGCCAGCGACTGTCTCTGCACTTTGCTGCTGCTGCTCCCTCATCCTGTTTATAGGTCAGCCACTGCTGCCGTTGCCTCCCCACTGCTGAGCAGAACTTCCCATAGCACTTCAGGATGTTTTAGTCACTTCAACCTGTGCCGCCTGTCTGGAGCCAAATGTCTCCTCTTTGAGCTAGTGATGCAGGCAGCATTTGCCTCAACCAAACTCAGTTTTGTTTCCTGGGAGGCCCAAACTTTTTCAGCTGTTCCTTGCATGGAAATGCCTCTGTGTCCTATTCATTGTCCCATCCCTTGCAAAGACCATAGACAGATACACAGCTCAAGAGAGAAAAATTTCTTGCACCTTTTCAGTTCCAAGCACATGAAGCCTCACAGTGGACAGCATCCTTGCCAGCCACTGAACACAGAGAAAAAAATGTGGTACCCCTTTGTTGGATATCAGTTTTCATTTTTCTGATCCAACAATGTCAAAGGTCTTTAATACAGCAATTCTTTAGGCATTTACTTCAACAGGAGACACAGCAAGAAAAACAAGCCAGCAACAGCATGTGAGGAACACGCGCAAGACACAGGAGGAAGAAGCAAATCAGCTGTTGAGCACAGAGCCAGTTGCTGAAATGGAGCCAGAAAGAAAAGTGTCTATATCCCCACAGCACTGGGAGAGGATTTTCCTTCCAAGAGAGCCAGAAGAAAATTAATAAATCCAGGACGTCTGATGAACATTAGGACTTAGTGCTGTATGAAATCCTAAGGAATAGGATTGCAGCATTTGCACAGATCACCTTTTCCAGCTACAAACATGTAGTAGCAGAGAATTATTGGCAAATTCAGAATATTTTGGTAGGAGGTTGTTGAAAAACAATAATGTCCATCTCCACGGCCCACAGTCTTCTCCATTTTAGTGCATTGTAATTCAGGGTCCACCTTTATCTGTCAGACAGGAGTATGCAGACATCTCCTTTGACAGCAAGTTCACGCAATCAATTTTACAACACACCCTGCTAACAATTGTTGTGGGGGTTGTGATGTGCTTCACAACTGTTCATGTACTACCTTTCTGCATTTTGCTATTTATAAAGATACTCAAAGAACTTAAACTCTTTAAACTCCTCTTTAGGCTGGAAGGTGGGGTGCAACAAATCAAAATAACAATGAATGAGGGTGACATGATATCTGTCAGAAACTACTGCATGCTTTAGAAACTCTGCAGAATTCCCAAAAAACCTAAATGGCAATTACATGCTTAATTTTCACAAGTTTCACATTGATAGTGAGGTTCTTAGGTATCACTTGTGCCTTTTAAAAATTTTCCTCCTGGTCTTTACAATAACATAAAAAAATGTGATGCACGAGAAAAGTCAACATCTAAAGTTAAAAATATATTTTATGTACAATGACCAAAATTAATATATCATTAAAGCACTGTTGGAATGTAGATTAAGTTAAGCACATGCCACAAATTAATATTCTTAGAAAAAAAGGCTGATCTAAACATTATGTTTCTTTAGATTCCACTGTATACTTTTAAAAACCTTTCACTATAATAAAAAGTTGAAGATTCAGACATCCAGGCAGCTTCCTCTGCACTCAACAGCCACTGATCTGTGTTGTGTGACAAGATCACAACTTCACATGACCCAGTGTAACCAAGTTTTGCAAATGTTGTTATGAATCCCATGATTTGATAACACCAACTCCTGGAGTCATATGAACAAGTATGAATCTGTTTGGATTTCCTGCTTCATAAAGAAGCATATCTTCATCCCGCATTTTGGGAAGATGAAGTTGAAAGATCTGAAAATATTAGAAAACACACAAGATCCTAATATTTAAAACATTTTTTTTTCACCCCCAGGTATGCTTAGATTTCACTTCCTGTTGTACTCCATAGCTTTGCTACAGTGCAAGGGGTTATACCCATGTTTGTCATTTCTTCACTTTGTGATACTAAAAAAATTTCACTGTATAAAAAAACTGCTTCACTTCAGTAGTGCTGAAAGAGAGAGGTCCATTTCAATTTGGTTTAATATCTTATCAGAAGACTAGTGTAAGAGCTAATTGTGACCCTTTTCATCAGCATAATCACCACATTGTCTTTCTGCGGTAGATTCATTTGTTTTGTTCTTTCATATTGTTCCCCTCTTCATTTATGTAGATTTGTATTCATTTCACAAGCAGTTTCTCTCTGAATCTATTGTTTTGTCCTATTCTCCACTTTCTTTTCAAAGGTTCCAAATACATGGAAAAAGATATGACGGTCCAAAGAGATGTACACACTTGATGTGTTCCAGGATGTTCATCTGTGCATTACATTCCTAGTTTCCTAAACAATAAGGACAACAAACTAGAAAGGATCAGTGTACCTGAGCATGCCCCTGTAATTATCAAGTACCAGATGAGTAATGCTAAACTTGCCTAATGTCTCTGACGAAAAAACATAATGACAAGCTACAGAAAGGCAGAATGACACTTAACTCATTTTCCATTACTTCCCTGCCAGCTTCTGATGGTGTGCAATGATACAGCTCACCAGTGTGCAGAATGGCTCTTCTGTTTGGAGCCGCTCTCGGTGCCAAGTCCCGCAGATGTTCAGGCTTCTCCCCATGTGGATAGGATATGAGATACAATCTTAGCTTCACATCTAGTCCTGAGAGAAACCACGGGTGAAGTCTACAAAGCAAAAGGGGACTCTTCTCTTTGAAGAATGGGGAATAAGGGATTAATGGGGAGAAGGACTGGGAGGGAGTCAGACTCAAGCCTAAAGCTCCCTCAAAAATGATGGCCCAGGAATAAAATATTTTCTCACTGATCTTTTTATGCTGATTCTGCACATAGAAGGATGCTTGTCTTTCTCTTCTGGACTCTTGGTGATTTGGGAGAAAAATATCTAGGAAACTAATAAATTTCAAAATATGTCTAGTTAGCTCAAGGCATGCAAGGACAAGAAGCATTTCAGTGAGAGCGAGCAAAACTGGAGTCCAATAATTGCTACACACCCAGGAGTTAAAATTTATTGAAATAAGATTAGTAAAAGAAAGTGAGCTAGATCTGCATAAAAGGGAAGGATGGGAAAGAGGGAGTCATTGGTCAACTGGAGAGAGGAGAAGAGAGGAGAGGAGAGGAGAGGAGAGGAGAGGAGAGGAGAGGAGAGGAGAGGAGAGGAGAGGAGAGGAGAGGAGAGGAGAGGAGAGAGAGGAGAGGAGAAGAGAAGAGAAGAGAAGAGAAGAGAAGAGAAGAGAAGAGAAGAGAAGAGAAGAGAAGAGAAGAGAAGATAAGAGAGAGAGGAGAGGAGAGGAGAGGAGAGGAGAGGAGAGGAGAGGGAGGTGCTTTATCACTGCTTCTCCAACCCACATAAGACCAAATCAAGATTTGTCACAAGTCAAAACTGGTTCTCATCCACTTTTAATTTTTTTACTGCTCTCAACATGAGTGTAAGGAAGAGTTACTTTTCAGTGCATACACAGATGTGCATATACATACATATGCACGTGTATATCTGCACACATGTATATATATGTGCACGTGCATATGCGTGCACGTGTATATCTACATATTACATTGTATTCTTATGTGCTTATCAAAACAATTTCAATTCAAACCAGTGTAAGGGAGCCAGTTTGAACAGCTGAAAACATATCAATAAACAGATTGATTGGCAGGATTTCATACGTGGATAAGACATCATGGGTTAGAGCAACTCACAGCTTTTTACAATGGCATTTCTCAATGGACTTTTTCTTTCCCTAAATGCAAATAACTTTATTTACCTTTGCAGAAAGGTATTTACCTTTGCAGAAATACAGATTAATGTGTTTGCTTATTTGTTCTCAGCTGTGCCTTGTGTCCTGGGACAGGACCATTGGCTGCTTTACTCGGCCAAAACCAACAGTTCAAACAGTGCTGCTCAAGAGCTTTTCCCAGCTGCAGACGGCAGTGTAAGAGCGCCTTCTATGCATAGGCAAAAGAAATGCAAGGCAGAAAAGCCGTGGAAAACCTGAGTCTACAGAGCTAAAGCATATGTCTCTTGGGTGCAAGTTGTTCTATTCTTAAATCTGAAGAAAGAAGGGTAGAAGAGCTTTCTCTCTGTTAAAGTAAATGGGTCAAACTCATCCTCGGGGTAGAAGGATATAGCTGTCATCTTTGGAGTATGATTACAAATACTTCTCACTGCAGTGTAGGTGTAGTCCTCTGAGGAGTCTCAGTTCTACTGTCAATTAAATTTTAAAATAAATTTTTAAAATATTTACCATTTTCTCTGTGGCTTTAAGGACCTGTATGGGCATTAATCTGGTGGCTTCATAGGGAAAAATGCCAAAGACAGGTGTGAAGAAGCTCTCATTTCAGAGCACTACTTTTTCTCCTGGATAACTTCAGTGATTCACTTTCCCAGGCAGCTTCACAAACAGCTGTAGTTGCACAACTAATGGAGCAGCAAACTGAGGTGGAAAGACACAAAACCCAAAAGCACAAGTAGACAGAAGACAGGATGGGAACTACCTAAGCCAATACAATGCCATTGCATATAAAACTAAGCAGAATTTGGACACCAATAGCCCCCTTCTGGGTGAGAGTTTAATTCCTGAGATGGAAAACCATGTTTTTCTTGCTTGACCAAGTCTTAGGAATATGTTCAGGTTAAGCTGCACAAATATGCCATGTCAGTGGGACAACTTACATCCTTAAAGCTGGGTTTCTTGGCTGCTGGACTTACTGAAATCCATACACAAAGGGTACAGAATTAATTCCATTGTAAGCAACTGCACAGTAGTCTTGGATTTCCATGCAACAGTTCTACCTTGATTTCAAACTCCCTGTAATCCTTCATTTTACTCTTTCTGTACACCTTGGTTTTGATATAAAGATTCTCTTAATCCATGTATTATCTCCATATGAACAGAAGTAACTAGTCAGAGTGAGTTACTTATCTACTTCTTCTATCAGTCCTTCCATCATTCTAGTACATTCAGTACATCCAGTCCTTACTCATTAGTAAATTCTTTTGAGATACAGCTTTCATGAAGCTGAAGGCAGCACCACGTCACTGTAGCAACACCACTTTGCAATCCTAACTGCTGTCTGTATACTTTCAGCCAAGACAAGACAAAGCCTACACTACTGTCCTTACATACCCTAGAGGAGATTTACTAGCCAAACTATCCTGGAAAACTCTCTTAGTAGAAATGAGACATATACCAGCAAAGTATTTACCTACCCTAGAGCTTATACAAAAGCTTTCCACATCAGTTCCAGGTCTTGGCCGGGCAGTTCCTTTATTCTGTCATCTGTCTTGTGACACAGGTGTGGTCGACTTTTTCCAGAATATTATTCTTGTTTGGGAGCAGAATAGGTGAGACGTTAGACCAGCAAAAGCCACATTATAAATATCACTGGATATCATCTGAAATGCCCTCTCACTGATTGCAAAAGAAAAGGTGCAATGTAACCCCTAAAGGATGTTTTCTTGGCAATTAATAAACTAATCTCAGACACACATATTTATGAAAGGATAGGATATAAAAGTCAGCGTTAAGGCAAGGCATAGATTTTTTAACTTAATATAGCCCTTTCAAAATACAGCTCTCTCAAAGAAGAAAGATGTGACTGGCTGAACAGTATAAAATCTAAATCATATGATGCTTCATGTATTTTGGCCAGTCCAGTCTTCATCTATGACACTGGCTTTTCTATAGACATTTTCATCTTCTTGAATATTAAAGAGGCTTTTTAAAAATAATACTTGCATGGTAGGCTGCAGGCAAGGGATGGTATGTGATCTGTTGTCAACCACAATGAAACAGGAGGCAGGAAAACTGTTTCTATGCAATCTTGGGCCTTTTTCCCCCTACATTTATTTTATGTTTCAAGATTACCACCCTTTAGACAACAGTGCAGTTATTCATCCAGGGATGTGCTGGAGACAAATTGGTTCGTGTTTTAAAAGTGTGATGAGAGGTGGCTGTTATGTAAAGTTCATAATACTCAGCATCCTACCTCTGTTACTTATTTGATCATCACAAAGCTATCCAGTTTGATTTTAAATACAGCATATTAATCATATAAATCTGAAACAAATTAAATAAAATTTTTTTCCCTTTTCTGTCACTCACCTCTTGACTTCATATGTGGTCAAGTAGTGCTGCCTCTCTCTTTGTCATCATCTATCTTGTCAACTGATGCTGAAAGATCTTTGGAGCCATTTCTGGACTATATTTCATGTATGGGTCCCATCAGCTGAAAGGTGTCCTAGGCTTCCCTGCAAATTCTCTTCATCACTGTAAAATATTAATAATCAAATGTGCTTGAAGAAATTTGGTCTGACAAAGACAAAGGTGGTAACCAGTGATTTAGCAAGCAGTTAGTTGGCTTAAAATTACTCTCTCTGATCTCTCACAGAGTTAGCTAAGTATACAACTTGAGGAGTTTTGTTATTCTTGGAGTATATTACCAGAAATAATTCAAATTTAAAAGCTCTTGTGGAAGACAGGTACAATTGAGAAGCTGCCACATGATCAAAACAAAAAACCCAAACAACACAGTGTTTCCTCAACAGTTTTTTTGAGGTAAGCATAAAGATGGATGGTTCAAATAATTGCTTCCATCAGAGCGATCTTGATATTTAATCTTAAGAGATGAGGGAATTACCCTAAATGCTATGTGCTACAGCTAGTGTATTCAGGAATGCACAGGTAAATTTTTCAGCTTGCAACACTATTCAGTAAATCTTAAGAAACTCTTTAAAAAGAGTAGAGCCAAAGGTTAATATTTCAAAGACTAATGAGGTTTTTGATACTGAGGCGTTTTATTTTGGCCCGTGAATACTTTTCACTGATCTCAAACCCATTAAAAACCTGTCTCAGACTGAGAGAAAATAGCCTAGTTTTCACAATGTTCACTTGAAACTTTGGAGATCCGTAGTGAATTCATTATTCCACCACTGGGTACCATTTTACCCACTTACTGAGAAAATTTATGCAGGGTAAATCAAGAAAGTCTGCAGTTTTCAGAGACAGAGTTATCTATTTCTAACTATCTCAAGTTGTCTCTAGAGACATGAGTCTGCTCAGTTCTGCATCCTGTGGCTCACTTTTGAAGGGTTAGTTCATTTTTTTGTGCATAACAGATTGCAAACCCACAGCTCCTGGCACTGAGAATAAAACCTTTCCAACTCTCTACAGAAGCCCTGCAACAATGAGACAAAAAAGTCAAGATTCATTGAAGCAGAAATGACAAGGAAAAAATTTGGAATTGGTATTTTTCCAGGCTCATCTGGGAAGAAGGAAATCCTTGTACCTATGAAAGCTTTTCACATTTTCTATCGGAAAGTTATTGGATAAACAAGCAGAAATCTGACCACCCACTGATTTAAACCTCCCCATTCCTTTGAAGTCTCAGCCATGGAATCATAAGTAAATTTTAAAAATTAAATAGGGGAATTAGTCAATTAAGCATTACAACACTGAAGAGACCAGTGCCCGAGTCTCTGTGCAAACAATGGTCTATTGCATATGGGCCATGCCCTTAAACACACCCAGATGCATGAAATTGCCAGAAGACAGTGGATGTTTCGTTTTTAATATTTCAGGGATCTATGGGGCCTCGATAGCAGCGCTCCATCAACACAATGCTGTAGGTAGCACCCAACAGAAAGACTATAGCATGCTTAGTTGTAACAATATCAACCATAAATATGAATTCTGCTTTCCTCTTACTGCTTGGAAAGACCATACAGATTATTTTTTACAGCCTCAAAGTAATACTGCTGCAAACATCAACATTTTAATGAAACCCATTAAAAATCACAGACTTGGATTGCACTGGCACAATTATGGCAAAACTTTCTTCAGACACTCTATGTATTCCACATCAGCATATGCAGGCATGGTCACAGTGGTGTTAATAACCAAATTCACTTAGACAAAAGCTGCCTCTGTGCCTGGTGTGCTGTGGAGTGCTTGCAGACATACCTTGCATTCCTACCCGACCTAAGCCCCTGACTTAGATGTACTTTCTGTGCATGGGAAACACATGTGGCTTCACTGAGTGGGAACCTATCTCTTCATCCCTTTTTGTCAGTCCTTGAGAATGATAAGAAGGTCACAATGTTTGGGTACAAGTGATGTTATCTTGCAAATTTTCTGCACAAACTGCCAAGGACAATAAAGATAAACCAGGACCTGGCATTTCTAGTATAGAAAACCAAATGGAAAAGAGAAAAAGTTCACAAAGAAGCTGTAGCTCTGCCATGCAATATCACAGTGAAATGTCCACATATGGTGTATAAAGCTACAGCATAGAAGATATAACAGACACGCATATGTACATTTATTTTACTGTTTTGACAATTACTTTCAAAAAGACCCTTATGAATTCCACTGTCTTAGCATGGAAGCATCTCAGAAACCCTTTAACTTTACCTAGGTAAGTAATTGCACTATGGGGGTTCTTGTTTGTTTGCATTTCTTTGAATCAGTAGCATGGAATGTTCCAGAATATCAGACCACAAAACATTCCTGACATTTTTGAAAAACATGTTTTTATGCTGCTGCTGTCAATCTTTCAGATGACCATTTCATTTCTGTTCACACAAACACACCCCAAACAATGCAGGGAAACCCCACCTTAGTGGTTACAGGCTTTATGTACCAACAGCACTGCAGGTAAGTTCCACATACATGCAGAAATGACCTACAGAACTGCACTGCCATGCTGAAAATTAATTTTATCTTGTACATTTTGATAGGTACTTGATTCTTATTATTTTTGTTCTTTGGCTGGAGCACATTTTTCTTTATTTGCAGGTATGTGTGTATGTACTGTATACGTACAGATGTATAAAAACAAGTCATGCAAGCCTTTAATGGGTTAAATATTATGGCAATGCACTTAAATGGAATCAGATGCAGAAATTTTCGGGCTCAGGTCCATGTTTAACATCATTAATCTGGTTCTTCAGCTGTCCTTATAAGTTTATGCACCAAGAAACCCTTCTAAATCATGCAGTGTTTACTGTATTTTTCCAAAGAATTGTAGGAAAGTAGGGTGCCTTTACTATGCAAAAACCCCAGAGTCAAGTTCCAGGACTGATGTGTTCAAGAAGAGGCACTGCTTAATGGACCTCAGTGTCCCCTTGTTTCAGCTGTCTGCAGAAATATAATTTCTTTTCAGTTTCTTTCCTGTCTTCTTCCATTGTCATTACAATTAATTGCCTCCAATTCCACAAATCATTGCAGTTCTCACTATATTCATAAAAATTATCTCACCAAATAATAAGTTACAATAACATTTTTCTGTCACAATTGACATAGTCTGCCTTAGAATTGGTCCTGCTGATTGCTTTCCTAGTTGAGGCCAGAAACTATAAGATATAGTAGTTAACTGCTTGTTTACAAAGTATTTTTTTATTCTAGTGAAAACAACCGTACAGAATAACCAATAGCAACTTCCTAAAACTTGAAATATCCTCATGAATTGTGAATTCTTAAAAAAAATATGTGCAGAGAGGTGGCTGTCCCAGTCCATTAGTGTAATCAATGTAAAATAAGATGATAAAAATTCACACTTGGAATCAGGAGCAGCATAGGTCCCCAGGACTCCATTTGCCATCACTATTCAAATTAGTATCTCAGGTGATATGCAATAATGAGAGTTCTCAAAATACATGATGAGATATGATCATTCTTCTTCCACTGCTGCCAGCAGGTGAGAAAAATCCACATAATCTATTCACATAATTATGGCCCAAGGGGACTACCAGATTATTTGTTGTTCCCTTTAGTACATCACATGTGAGTAAGTTTCATCCAATTGTCCCTGTGCTAAACTCATGGACCTGCCAAAAGAAAGGTATTGGATTTTGATTTGAGGAATTTAAAGGGCAGCAAATCCACTTCCTAGCTTGTTCTGGAGGTTTATGTACTTCACTAATGAGTTGTTCCTCCTTGAAATTTGTACAGGATCAGCTGCTAGCATTCACTCTGCTGCCTTCCTCCTCTATGCCTTTTTATAGCTGGCATGTGCTTCCTAGGAAGACAGATTTCAATCAAAACACCTCCCAGACACTTCTATATCCACCTGCAGGGTGTATTCTTCAGCCTTCAAATCGCTTGCATGCATCTATCCTGCTGCCTTCAGTTTCCCATCCTTCTGTTTCCCAAAGACTTCCAAAGCTGAGCAGCACTGCCACAGAGGGAGAAGCTCTCTCCCTGGTCCGGTTGTTTTGAGCAGCCCAGCACAGCCTTAGCTGCCACTCTCTGCAGAAGGTTGTTGCTGAAATCTCTGCACAGGCACCTCTCCAGGTGCAATGCCCATGTTCTGCAGTCATGTCCAGCTTTCTTTGATCCTGGATTATAAACTGTCATTGGAAAATGGCTGAATAGTCTTGCTTATCACATTGTTGCGGTCCCTCAGTTTAACAGTCTGCTGATTCCTGTATTATCTCCACATTTTCTCAGTAATGAACTTAGACTGTTGCTAAAAATAAGCACTAGTTTCAGTCTTTTGACTGACTCGACAGTACCTTGCTTAATGTGTGAGGGCTCCTCATTTGCAAACAGCTGTAAGACTTTTCATTTACCTTGATTTTGACCCATGACACTGTTTTGATACAAAGCAGTACTAAAACATAAATCAGAGTACAGCAGTGCTGACAAAGCATCTCAATAGTCACTGATCACAGTGATGTACATTAATAATCTCTTTAGCCAACTTTTCCATGCTGTATTAGGACAAGTTACCTATGCCTTCTGGCCTTAAAAGATTTGCCATAGATATTTGCCATCATTCTTCTAAGATCGTAAAGGTCTGTAAGTCTCCACCAGGTGGAAGCGACTATTTCTTCTTTACAGGCACACAGAGTTATTTTTAATGGATTTGTTTTTTCCCTTTCCAAATATCCACCTAGTAATGTGTCACTTAATTTTCAAAATTTACTTTGTTGCTCAGGTATTTATGTTCTTAATCCTTCATTTTCACAGAACTTGTTTTTCTCTTTTTTCGTTTCCCTAATAATTTTTTTTGCTTTTACATAACCTGCCATTTATTTGATTACTATATAATTCTATAGATTTTAGTTTTGTGTGCATATATATATATATATACATATACTCACACATATAAATTTTTTTCCACTTCGTCTTTGAGTAATGCAGTCTTTTTCTTTCTGACAATTTGGTACACTACTATTTCACAGAGTTAGCAAGCTGTATAGCTGTACCAAAAGCACAGAAAGTAGTAGTGTCTTAAACAAGGGACATGTGTTCACTGACATAGACTTCACAAAGCCTTACCTCTGCTACAAAATTAAGAATCTCAATGATTTCATGAATTTCCAGTTTTCTAGTTCAGAATATGACATACACAGTTCCCTTGGACTGCAATATGCTGCCCCCCTTGAATTACAAAAGACAGCAAGAGAGGAGACTAAAGGCATTCCCTTTCCTTCTTGCCCCTCTAAAGGGCACAGATGCCCTCTCCTTGCAGCCAGGCACCTCCAAAGACCTTCTTACAAAGCAATGCTAGTCAAAGCTGAACAAAGTGTTTTAACACAGGAAGAGACCTTAAAAGGAAAAACAAAAACCACCGCAACACCTTAAGGTCTATAAATTCTGAAATGGAGATGAAAAATATCGTGAACAGAAGTAATTTCACAGGCAGCAGAATAAAGCCTTTGCTTATGAGCCAAAGGAAATCCAAGACCCAAGTTGAAGCAACCCATTCTTTGGCCAGTGTCAAGTTTATAGACATGAGTCACTTTCTTCCCTGTGCAGATAATGAGTCCAATAAAAAAAGTTTTTAAGTATTGCAGTCTGTCGGGAGAGTGAATCCATCCAGTGAAGAAACACGGAGTATTTAGCAAATTTCAACTTAGAAAAAGTAAAGGCATGGGGAGACAATTGCAAAGGATATATTGTAAAGATTGGAAACTATTATTAGGTCAATCATCAGCTTATCAGTGTCTGTTACTCATTTATCTGTACAAAACCAAGGCTATTAATATAAGTCATGAATACCTGACCTTCTCTTCAGCTTCCTCTGCTAAACTTCTCCATTCACCTCAAATGTTTGTGAGGTTTTGACTCAGAAACAAACCCAGTTTTAACAATAATTTTTTCAGCTTTTGGAAGAAAGTAATGGATTAATCATAAAAGAATTGTCTTTATTCCATTTGGTGTTTGGCCCTGCCTTCATTATCAGGAAATGGAGTATTTAAAAAGAATGATGAATTTCCTCCCATCCCTCTCTCTTACTCTCCCACCAGGATTAAAAGTCCCATATCCCAAACATAAAGATTTGACCTTTAAGAGAGCAAGAGATAAGTTAATAGCAAGGATAGGTACAACAGTGGCCCCTTGTCTACTTTTCATTGTTCATAAATAACAAGTACAGTGGTCCAAGGAGGAGCCCTTCCAGCAGAACTATCACAAGACTCATCTGAAAACAGATTTTGTTGGTTCTTTTTATTTTTCTCCTCTCCTAAAGAACTTGTGTATTTTTATACTTCCATTTTTGTAGACTTTGAGCAAAGACAGGTTGGGGAAGTCAGACTGCAACATGTCTTCAATGTTAAAAGGGGAAAAAGTAATGAGATTTCATACCCCACAGATGGGACTTTGCTGTTTATGTCTCAGGTCTAACCAAAATTATATTGTTATAGTTCCGTCCAGAAGTTCTTCCCCAAATCAGCTGCTTTGTAGATCCACAAGGCAAATTCCTGACCCACCTCTCAATGCCTGAGAAACAGTCAAACTCACACCTGTATAGCAAATGAAGGTGTGTTAGAAGCACGGTTAGATGTCATTCCAGTAGCTCCAACCCCTCATTCACAGTGAACAGCAGCTGTTAAGATATGACATCGGGAATTTTGGAGTTGTACAGTGTGCCAGAGATCCAGAAGATGAAGTCACTTTTTACCCATCCAGTAATTTTCAACACTACCCACAGCTGCTAAATTAAAGCTGAGGGGGTCATCTAACCTTATTACAATCTGTCCTTTTATTCATCTTTCTAAAAATGCCTAGTCTGACCAGAGCCTTGTGTAAACTCACTATCTAAAAAGCTAAGTCTTTTTTTAAAAGAAGGACTGTCTATTCCCCCTGCAACCCTGTATTTTATTTAACATGCATTTTGAGTCGTGCAATGCCCCTGTGTCACCGTTTTGCATCAGTCATTCTCAAGGATTTACAGGGAGTGGGCACAGATGATGTGACTGGATGAAGTAACATGGATTTGCAATTATCCCCTGGTATACACTTTCAGTCACTGGCGTTAGGAAATGAGAGTTCATTGCACAGAGCTAAGCTGCTTTGGGAAAATACTCAGGAAACATGTGGAAGAGATATTAAAAAAAGCGTTTCAGCCACCCCTCATTGGTGCCAGATGCTGAGTAGCCAGCAGAAGCAAACTATTTTTAGGTTGTTGCTCATCATCTGTCCTCAGGTCAAGAGTTTATGCCCTTCAGAGAGGCACACTGGGAGGCAGAAGGGTGATGCTCCTCCTGTAGATTGAGCTTCCTTCGCTTTCCTTTCAAGTATATGATAGTCAGTAATAAGAGTACTCTAGAAGGGAGAAGAGTTAGTGGATAGAAGCAAAGAAGAAGTCAGAGACTTGTGAACAGACAATTCACTCATTTCTCATGCTGGTTTCTATTCTGTGTATCCAGGATTTTTCTACCATGTTCCTAAACCATGTACTATATTGGATTTCAAGCTCCAGTTAACCAAAAAACATTCCTCTATATGGATAGATCAGTCACAGCTCTGGTTAATTTGCCACTAGATTCTACTCTAATGCTAATAAAAACCAAGACATTTTTCCAAGATCAAGTGAGTCCCCCTTAAATACTGTAAAACCCCTGAAGAGAAACTTTTCTGGAGAGACAAGAGACTGTATAAGAAGCTCCAGTGGAATGAACTACTTAAAATCCCTTGAGCTCTTTTATTGAAATAATATTGATATAGCATTTTAATTATATGCTATACAATGTGCTTCGTATATTAAACACATACATGTACACTTTCAGCAGTCCTGTTTTCACTGATATTTGGTGTGCAAATGTGATTGTTTGTAAAAGAACTTACTCCTGTGCATAACTTCACAGTACACAAGGAAGAGAGGAACGCAAGTGTCCTAGGGTGAGAAGGAGAACCAGAACATTTCGTTCTCAGTCACTGACTCAGCTTAAGGTCAGTAGCAATCAAAGTAGTTTCCAGATGAGTGGAGTTCAATGGTTCATATGAAATAAATCATCACTCTCAGCTATCAGATCATGTTCCTACAAAGCAACATGAAGAAAAGAGAATCCAGAAGCCTGTTCCTGAGCACGCATGTCCTGCAAAATCCCTTGCTGTTATCCCCTGTCCTGAGCAGCACTGGCATGATGCGGAGGAGGAGCCATGTGTCCACCAAATTTCTTGAGCCTATTCTGTGAATCAAGAGATTTCCATTTCCCAGCATGTGAGATGGCCCTTGTCAAGAGAAGAAAATCTTCAAATAAATGGAGACTTTATTTTGAAGGAATAGGAACTTCTGTGCATCTCAGGAAGTAATTTGCATCAGCACAAAACAAGTGAAAAACACCATCAGTCAGTAGTGTCACAACTTTGAAAGAATGAAGAAGATGAAAAATGCCCCACCACTGTCAGCCAGTTCCTGTATGCTGATCACATTTGTCTTGGCCAGCTTTGAGGGAAGCTCTCCAAAACAGATTGAGCTCTTCTTCAATCTGACAGTGGCCTCCAAGATATAATTTCTCTGCCATTGAACCACAGTTCAGATTTACTAGTGACAGCAATCCAGTGTCATGGGCCAGGATTTGGTATGAACTATCTCTCACTAAGAAGGCAGTGGCCAATGAATGCCTTTCTTCAAGGGAGCAGATTTCAAAATCTAGGTGCTTCTACTCAAGGCTCACCTCTGCCCAGCTCTCAGCTCCCCCTCAGTCTAAGGAAGCCCAAAACAATGAAGGAAAAGAACCAAAGAAAATTAGATGTAGAGAATGAGAGAGGAATCTTTAATCCTGCCCCCCTGAAGCTCATAACAGCATCACTGTGCAATGCAAGGGAATAATTGATGTGGTCAGATTTTTGACGGTACTTATCAGGAAGCTGAGCAGACCTGACTTCAGACTGCTTTGTCACACACTCAGTCTGGGTCACCCAAAGGTATTGCTCCACATGGCAGAATTCCTGAGACATTTTTATTTTAAGCAGAGGAGACTGGGATAAGCCTTAGTGTTAACAAAGTAAACTGGGGCCATTTATTAAGGCACACAAACTCTGTGATTTCTGAAAACAATCAGAAGGCAAACTGGCTTAGTGTCCCAACCAGAGGTCCTTTCCTCCAAAAGGGAAAAGACTGACTCACATCCCATAAGAATCTGAGAAAATCATAGCAATAGGAAGAAGACAATGAGCATCTTTTGAAAACAATTTGTACACATTCCTGGTAGCTTCATATACTCAGCTGGAAAAGCTATAGACAACAAACTTTCTAATGGTCTTTCTGCCATAAAACTTATTTAGGTGAGGTCATAATTCACATAGTTGTACTTCAAAGCAATAGTGCTGTCTGATCTTACTGTCCCAAGTTTCTCCAAATTACCATTTTTATTGTTTTGTTCAGACACTCTAATTTATAGAGGAAGGAAGAAAAGCTACTGACAAACTGTTCAAAGTGTTGTGTAGACAGTGTAATGAGATCCTGGTGACGCTGTACCTCTCCCTGGAGGACAAATCAGCTCAGAGTGTCTTCTTGTGGCAGAGACCTGCAGCGGAGATTTTATCACAGGTTATCAAAAAGCACTGGGGATGATTTCTTCTGGTTTTGTTTAATATTACAGCTTTGCCTTTTAAAAAAAAAAATAATATGCTGTGGCAGTGAGAGCTGCCAGAGGAGCAATTCAGAGAGGAGAGCATCAATTACTGGGTGCTTTTAGTTCACACTGGGTTTAACAGGTATAAGCTCAGCACCACAAAATCAAGAGAGAAGATATACCAAATACTTAACATCAGATACTTCACAAACAGCCCAGTTTTGTGTTAAGCCTATCTATTGATTGACTTATGTAGGTCAGACTCAGTCAGTGCTGAGCAGGGAAAAGGGAATCCAGCAGCAGTCACACAGCTTCCCTCACAGGTAGGCTGGCAAGGCAATAGGTTGGCAGTTTTGTACAATCAAGTATAAATGACTCAACACAAAACTTGCATCTTGAAACTTATAATTGCTTTGGCAATCCATTTCTATGGCAGTAACTCCTTTCCTGCACCTACTTCAGTGACTAGTAATATCAAGTATTATTACCAAAAGACGCCTCTCCCCGTGACTCAGCTACCAGAAATACTATACATGCTAAGTGTTAAGAAATGTTACCTACACTCCTGAACAGAGTCCCTACTGACATATGAATAAATTCAGTATTTCTATGCTTTCAAACTTTTGTAATGAGTATTTGAAGGTCAAAGAAAGAAGAATCATCTGAGATTTACACAAATAAGACTAGCTCAGCAGATTCTATGGCACAGGAAGAATAATCACAGTAATGCAATGAAGAAAAGAAGGCTCAAGGGGAGACCTTATCACACTCTACAGCTACCTGAAAGGAGGTAGGTGGTGAGGGTTGGCCTCTTTTCCCAAGTAACACAGGAAAAAGAGTAAACAGTCTCAGGTTGTTCCAGGAGAGGTTTCTATTGGATATCAGGAAAAAAATCTTCACCAAAAGAGTTGTCAAGCATTGGAACAGGCTGCCCAGACAAGGATTCACTATTTCTGATGGTAGTTAGGATATGCACATGAGGTTCTTGGAGCATGGTTTACAGGTGGGTCTGGCAGTGCTGGGTTAACAGTGAAACTTGTTCACCCTAAAGCCTTTTTCAACCTAAATGGCTCTGTGATTCTATGCTGGCTCACAGAAAGTCATCTAGTGACTGCAGTGTGAGCAGGAAGAATGCAGCAGGGGCAGCATTGAAAGGATCAGTCCTGAACACTGAACATTCCTACTTCAGTGAAGCACAGAGGACATGAAGAAGGCAAAAAGAACCACAGGAGTGTCATCCTCATTGACAAAGGACCCGAGTTCACATCACATCACCTGGCGTAGTCTCTGTATGACGCAGGATGGATGCCTTGAGAGCTGCTGCCAAAAGGTGCTGCTTTAGAACACACACACAGTAAAGGGGGGAAAGGGTGTTCAGTGTCCTCTCCCTTTCCAGGCAGATGATGCAACCCATAAAAATTACATCACTCAGCCAGTAATCCCTCACAGCACTCTTCTGATTTATTTCCCAAGAAAAAACACTTGTCTGTTTCTGGTACTGAAAGGTTGAGAACCTTGTTGGGACAAGCTCTGATGACTAACAACAGTCTGCTGCCTCATTCAGAGCCCACATGATGTTTCTGGGTTTGGGAATGAGAACAGTTCAAGAAATCTTATCTCTAGAGAGGCATTTACAGGAAACGTTCTGCAAGATTGATGCACCAAAAAACCAAGCAGAATTTGCTTTGATTGAGAATAATTTTTTAAAATATTAAAAATTCTGCAATATTTATTCCAATTTCCTTGAAATGAAAGTAAGAAAAAATGTATTTAGTTTTAAATTGAAGAATTCTGTGTTGAATCAAACCACAAAAAGTGGATTAATTTTTTCCATTTTGCTTTGGTTTTAATCACAGATGTTTCCTTTTTTTTCAATCAGCACAATTTTATCCCAGGGAATTTAGACTTAATAACATTAAATCAATTTTAATTAAAAGCTTTAGCTATTTCCTTGCAGGTTTGTTTCAAAATCAGAAATAGGCATGGAAGTTGCTGGCAGAATTCAGCAAATCATTTTTTCTAAAAGCATAGAAAAATTTGGGTTGGAGGGAATCTCTAGAGGTTGTCTAGTCCAATCTCTCACTCAAAGCAAGAGTGAGTCTACTCAAGGTCTTTCCAAGCTATGTTTTCGAAATCTCCAAGGATGAGCCTCTAACCTTTCCAGCATTAAGTTCCTTGTGTCAGATACGTTTGCTCCATGAAGTAAATTCTGTGGTGGTCTCTCATCTCCATTGGATGCAACTTGCACGGTCATCAGAGGTAAAGATACAATGGCTGCAAGTAGAACAAAGTTCACCTGTTTATTCCTCTGGATTAGAAGTAAACATGGACAACTTTTAAGGAAGCTTAAACCTTCAGTGAGTTTTCCTGAGCTGCAAACTTTCACAAACTCTTCCTCAGGAAAGCAGAAATTAACGCCCTCATAAACAGCAACAGTTCATTAGCTTACCAAATGCCCATTCAACTTACTCTTACCATTATAATTAAAGAACACTAATAGCTTTTATCTAGCGTATCCCTGAAGTAAAATCTGAGTCCAACTCTGGAGGTATCAATCTCCCTTTGCTGTGGAAGGGGTTGCCAGTCAGTGGGTGGGCAACCTTGATTATTTGCCCAGATATGGTTAGGAGGAATCAAGGTCAACATGTATGTCTTTTAGGAAACACATGCCCTGTACTTGCATCCAGCAGTTAAAAAGAAACTTACAGTTTGCCATTGTTTTCCTTTTTTTTCAGCTGAAAGAACCACGCAGCTGTAACTACAACAGCATAACAGGAAAATACAAGACCATTTAAATCTTTGCTCTTGTTGCGCATTTCCTGTTCATTTCTGATGTGCTCATTTCCACACAATTACCAAAAAATTCTCAAAGCTTCCAATAATATTGTCATAACAATGTAAAAAGCAAGTTACATCCATTGTCAGATGCCAATACAGACTCAACTGTTTTTCATAAATCTCTAAAAACAAAGCCCAATGGTCCCATGATAAGCAGCAACATATCAAAATTCTGATTTTTTTCTTCTATTATCTTTTTGCCAACTCCTATTCATCTGGGATCTTCAGATTCAAACCTTCAACGTGTTCCACATACTGATAGTAATATCCTATAGATGTAGGAGTCCTTGACAATTTTCTTCCCTTGATCTCTCTAGATGCATCATCTGGCTTCCTTCATTGCACATTTCTTTCTGCTCACCTTTGTGGATCTCCTCCTCACCCCCCCTGTTTGCAGTCATTATGCCCCTTTCTTCCCAGCCATATATCCCAACAAACTGCTTTGCTGTGCTTTTCCCAGTACTTTTGTCCTGTGTTTTTTAATTCTCTGTCCATAATTGCTGCTAACATTCTTTCCTGATGGGCACGCTGTCACTCACTCCTGAACAAGCACTTCTCTGAAGCTCTTCCCCTAAGAAAGCTGGTGATTGACCAAATGAGTTTGAGAGAGCAGATGTTCTTGGGGTGAGATTGGGGTCAGCAGAGCACAGAGCAGAAGCAGCGTTTGATACTCCTTTCTTTGAATACGGTGCATGTGCCAGCAGGCTTCTAAGATAATAATTTCATAACTATCTGTAAAATGCCTAATTAGTAACAGTAATAATAACCTTAGTCAACAGTTCTGTCCAGCTAATCACAATTATCAGTCTTAAAATTTTCAGGGACTGAAGACTGGCAGCGGTGCACAGGGCAATAAAACCTCAATGCTTTACCACTCCTTGCTTCCTCTTTCTGGAACAGTCATCCTGCAGAGCATCCCATCTTAACAGCCTCACGCAAGAAGGGTCAGTGTCTTTTGCACAGTTTTAATTGGCTATAAACTATTTTCTGATTCTCAAGTCTTTGATCCAGCTTTGCCTAACAAAGTAGTCCCAGCAGGGTCCCATCAGTTATTTCTGCATTGCTTTATTTGAAAGGCTCATTCATTTGAGAATGAGTTATAACATGTGATAGTAATTAGCTACGGAACTCTCATCAAATTCTAAATAAATTCCTTGTGATCAAAATCATATTAGGTAAATAAATAAAAAAAAAAAAAATTGATAAACAAAAGCTTCCGCAGGAGTTCATTGTATGAAGAAAAGTTAATGAAAGCACTGTGTCCTCAAGAATTTCCCCAAAGAATGGAAAAGCGGCAGGGACAGAAAGGCAGCAATAACAGCAGGATTAACATGCTCTTAAAAGGAAACAGAAATTACAATAAGAGAGGATTGAGGAGCTGGCCAGAGGATCTGGATGGCAGAAGGCTGACTCATTCAAAGACTCCTGGGCCTGGAGGTTACATGATCACTGCTCAGCCTTCTTTAAATGCACTGAGATAAAGCAAACTGGACCATTTAGTGCAAAAAATGCACTCTGCTAAGCTTACTCTACCTCGATAGGGTAGAGTTTTACACCAGATGAGAGCCTGTCCTACTCATTAGACTCATGCTTGATACCAGCAGGTTGTTTGCCAGCTTTACACCAGATATTAGAGAACGTAATTTGCCCACTTAATCCAGATTTTGTAATAAAATAATCCATTTGGGTTTTTAAAAAATTTTCTTTACACTCCATGTAGGAAGGGAAGGGCCAGGTCTCTTGCAGAAGTATGAAAATAATTTGGATTTTCTGTATTTTTTTAAAAAGAAAATGAAGTATGAAATTTAGAGGAGCAAATTTTCTCACTGAAAATCAAAACCCACTGGACCATGATACAGTCTCAAGTTATCCCTTTGGGAGTTCATAAATCTTTGGTTAATTTTAGCAAAGTTACCCTCTAGGGGGATAATAATCCTAATGCAATTGACAAAACAAGTGGAAAATATCTTTCCAGTCAGATTCACACTATTCCTTACTCAGGAGGAATGAAGATGCAACTGAGAGCTTAAGGCAAGCAGTTCTCTTGAGTTTTCTTAAGAACTGGAAGCTGGAATAATCATCTTAGTCATCAAAAGATAAGTATTTAATTGGACCAACAATGTCCTGGATTTTCAAATCAGAGCATGGAATGCTAACTATAGCCATATTCATTGAAGACAGCTTTGTCATTTGGAAGAATAAAAATAGAACCTTCCTAAAGCAGAAGAATTTTCTGTCCAAAAATCTCTTTTCTAATTTGAACATGGAAAGAACAAAATGTAAAAATGCAAACATCTGAGGAGCAGCAGGTAAATGAAGGGTCTTTCAATGAAATATTTCTTCTCTTATTGCACAAAGGTTTCATGCTGTTCATCTAACAATGAATGACCATACTTTCAATCTAAGATATTTTCTCTGTGGAGAGTGCTATTCAGAAGATTTCAACTCCATCTCTGAAGCAAAGTACCTAGATCTGTGTCAAATAAAATAATGCCAAATTTGTTGCTGTGATGATGGGACACTCCTACAGCAAAGACCACACATAAGACAAAGCAATTTGGTATCCTGAATGGTACTTTCCTAAATCATCTACATCTGGGCATCAGGAAGGAGAAACACTGAAACTTTCAGCAGGGAAGAAGAACATTGCTCTAAAATGCAGGGCTGAAGTACTCAGTCCATGTGAGGGTCAGATAAATTCAGCTGCTGTGATGGACTCTGCTCTTTGCTGCATCTGTGATCTTCACCAGGTGAATCTATATGAAAACATTACCAAAATCTTGATATTTGGTAACAAGACGACTGGATTTGCTAATAAACCAGTCAGTGCATTTATAAGGATCTTTGTGATGATCTTCAAGATTCAAGAATGAAATTCAGATTTCCTTGAATTATATCTTCAAACCAAACAGACAAAATACATTTTCGACAACCTTCTTTCAAAGCACAGCTGTGGGTTGTCAAAATCTTATAAACCTTTCCTTTTACTGGAATATTATATTCAAACCTACAAAGCACTTTCAAACATTATTATGTTTAAACCCCAAATCTCAGAGCAGCAAGGACTCAGAGTTAATACAGCCAAAGCATTCTTGACTCTACTTCATTTTTCCCAGTTGGTGTGCACACTGTCTGCATGCCAATAGATCTTACACAGCAAAGTGTGTCTGGAATAAGTCTCTAGGACAGTTCTCAGAGCTGCTGGAGTGACCAGGCAGGAAGATTTTGCTGCTAGGTCATTAATTAAACACTAGCTTCATGATAATAATGACTAATCTCTTTTAGCTAGAGTTTTAATATCAGGTGCAAAGCAGAGCAGTGGTTTCAGCCCAGTTTCTGGCAGCCAGAAGCCACAACACAGAATGCACTTGCACACCAGGAAATTTATTTGTTTGTTTGTTTGTTTGTTGCATTGAAAGCCTCCAAAGAGAAGAATATAAAGGACATGAAAAAGAAACTCATCAGACGTAAGTGTGATATTTCCTAATTATGCAAAACATTAGAATAGTGGCATGGGTGAGCTTCAGGACTGTCAATAGGCATAATTAGTTGTTCCACTATTATGTCAGGGCAAGAAACTGTACTCTAGTTCTCTTATACCAGGGCCCAAGAAAATCAGGCTTTTCTTCTACTGACATGTAAAGGGGGTCAGGACCTATGTTCCCTTTCTCCCATTCCATTGCCCTGCAGCAACACATGCTACCTCCTGTTCTTCAGGGATGTCCTCTCTCATCTCCTGCCCAAAATCCACCTTCTACACCTCCTACTCAGCCCCATTCCCTCTTCTTTAGGAAAGCAACAGCTTTGCCTTGATTTGGAGAAGCCCTGAGCTGGGGGTAGGAGACCTGACCTGCTCCTGTCCCAGTCAAATGGAGAGCTCACCCACCCCGCACTGGGAATCTGCCACCCCACGTACCCAGCCCAAGCTGGCTGTCAGGCACCACCTCCCGATGTCTGGCTGTGGGATGCCCTCTGTCAGCTGTCAGTCTCTTTGCAAAGTTTTCACTGTGAGAGTACATAAAGCAATTATTCTAGGATAAGAGCTTTGCACTGCCAAGTGCAACATTAAATCCCACAACTACCTACAGCTGTAAAGGAAACTTCTGATCGTGACAGTAAATGCATCTCTAAATTCAATTTGAAATCCCACTGGCATTTCTTCTGGTATGCTTTTTTTTTTTTTTTTTTTTAAATAAAGAATAAATTGCCAAAAAATTTGCTTCTGAAGACTTGACCTTGGAATGAAATTCAAACCCTTACATGTCTAGACTGTGCAGTGGAACCAGTTACTTCCTCTTGCTAACTCCAGCATTTCTCTGAGGACTGCAGTTGAAGATAAAGGCAGCTGGTGACAAGGAGCAGTCAGACAAATGTGTACACTTAGGATACTTTCTGTCTAGAGGATTTCAGCTTTTTTCCTACTTTTCTTTGATGAAAATATGGAAATGTTAAACTTCCAAAGCATCCTGGACTTTCCTCTGGACCTCTGAAAAGAAAAAGACTCTCAAGACCTGATTAGGAAATGACCTTTAAAAATCCACATGCTGTACCCTGCAAAAACGTACCTGCTTCAAAACTCCTGCTGACGTAAAAGAAGAGAAAGAACATGAGTTGTTTTTCAATATCAACCCTGTTAAATGGCATCTTACAAGCACTTTATAAAAGAAATCCACTCGACTACACAGCAGCTGTAGAAATTTACTTTGCAGGCATGCATTAAGGCACACTGAAAGCTGTGCTCAACATTCCTCCCCAGCCACGTGGAAGCTGGCTGCTCCTGTGGCCACACACGTGAGGCAGGAGCACTTGGTGCAGCCTGTGGAACATTCACCCGAGACACGTGAGGGTGGCTCTCCCCCAGCACCAGACTTCCCCCTGGCTTTTCCTTGCTCCTGCAAATCTCAATACTACAGTTACCCACTTCTTAAAATATTTTAATTTATTTATCACTGCTGTTTTTGAACTATATAACAAATTCTAAACCCACCTCAGCTTATACAAGTCTCAGAGAAGCCAGGGAGTTTGGAACAGCCATCTTAGTGCTGAGGGAGCCTTGCAGCACAAATCCTCACAGGCTGCTTCATTAATTAATAATCTGTAAGCATTTAATTGGTACTACTGGATATGTTCAGAACATAGAAATGACAGTGAGAGAAATGAGGCAGCAGGGGCAGAGCTCTTTCAGGAATGCTTTTCCTGCAAATGTTCCTATAACTTGTAGCCTGACACTTTAACTACACAGCTCTCCCTTCCACATAACATCCTGGGTATTTCCGTAGGATACATACATCTCGTGCTTGCTTCAAAAGCTGTTGTGGGTATTCTTGGGGCTGTGGAGCAAGAAGAAAGGCCCACCCTTGGGCCTTGCCCAGAGGTCCCAGACAGCAATGGAAAAGTTCCCATTGAACACGTTTCCTTAGCATACACTCAAGATGGGTGGTGGGCTTTCTGCATAAGGGCTTGAGGGTCTGCTCCAGCAAAGGGTTTTGGTGTCAGTAAAATCTTACCCAGCTGAAGGCCATGATAAAAGATCTTTTATTACCTAAGGGTAAGCATTAGATTTGTTGAGGACTGTTCCTAAAGCGTCAAAGGAGAAGGCTGAGTCCCATTAGACACAGGGACATCACTTCCTGCCCTTCCTCTTGCTAAATATGTGCATGACCTAAAAGGAAGCACATACCTTCTTTTCTGAAAGATAGAAGTGACCAATGCAAATTAGGGCTGATGTGAGCGGGATTGGAGAAAATCTCGGTAAATTTACACCTTCAAGTAAATATATAAAATGTTCATTGATCCAAAATCCTTCATTAAAGTACTGCTTTGCTTCCTCTACGAAAGAAAAAGTGTCCCTGCATTGAGGCAAACTCCCAAAGGACAGAGTGTAGGAGAGTGAGCATAGCAGCACCTTCCCATCTGGCCTGGCAGATGTGTCAGTGCTGGAGCGGCAGCTCAGAGCTCAGAGCTGCCTCCAGGCCAGCATGGAAGCTGCCATGGTGCCCACTGCAAGACCAGAAAGACCTGTGACACTGGGCACAGAGGTGTGAGAGGTGGAAGGGAAGATGAATCCTGCCTGAAACCTCTTCTTACCCCTTGCCTCAGAATAAGTCCCACTGCACACAGCAGGGACAGGACTCCTTCCCCCTCCCACATCTCCAGGAAGACCCAAGAGAACTCACAGCTTCGCCCTGTGGAAATTTGTTGAATCAAAAACCTTTTAAACAAAACACTGTAGTTTCAGAGACAAGGCATATTTTGGTTAAAGTGCTTTGCCAGAAGGTTTCAAACTAACTCCAATTACAGCAAGAACTTTCAAAACTCCACAGCCCCCAATTTGTTGTTTTGCTAATCTTTTTCAAAGCCCCTCCTTCAAACTTCAGCTGGGCAATAGCACCACTAACACTGATCCCCTCTTCCTCTGCTAAACCCTCTAATTTGAAATCTTCTCTGCAGTTTCCTTCTTTCCCTGTGATGAGTATGAAACCAAATCTAAGCTCTGTGCCCTCATTATTCAGGTTGCTGCTGACTACAAGTGTCCCTGTGCTGTCCGACCTATTGACTTTGGCTTTCAACTACCCACTCACCAGCTCACCCAGGGCTCTACACTCACAGGTAAGAGAGTGATTCAGCTTCTGGGTGATGTGAAATGGCTCCTATTTCACTTTGCACTACCTGCAACCTAAGAGGGGAACTTGAGCCCCACTCCCTGCTCTGTGAGCAGAGCATCAGGCATGAAGCAGGCTCTGTACAGGAAGGGTGTGGGGGTCTCCAGGTAGGGCAAGCATGGGGCTGCTGATCCTGTCTGTCAGTGTGCTCAAGGCACACATGGTGGGCATGCACTCCCAGGTAAGTTATTCTGCATAACTTAGATTGCCATACCCAAACCTCCTTCTCCATTTGTGGCCTTGTTTTTTCAGCTGGGCCTTTTGGAGCTTTGGCATTTCCCTGCCTCAAGTGTGAGCCATGCCAATATTGAGGTGAGCACAAAATGCCTGGCTTCCCAGATCAGGGCACTTGTCCCCACATGTCCGGGCTCAGACACTCACTCAGGGGGGGAGCTGTGTTCTTCTGAAGAAAGATGATCAAATTCAAGGTTGAGTTGGAGGGGATGATTGCTTAAGCTGTCTTTTCAGCTAAGTTACAGCTAATTCCCACCTTAAGTACATGAGGTGACAGTCTTATATATCAGTCTCTATGCTTATTTAGAATTTATATGTACAGTTTGCATTAGGAAATCCAATACATTCATCTGCCAGAAAGTATCTGGCAAGTATAAGGTTAATGTATTGGAAAGCATTCCTTTGAATGTTTTCCAAAAGTGATTAAGGAATTTACACGGTTTTTTTCAGAGGCATTACCTTATACCTGCTGAGTTATGCCAAACAGGTATAATAGCAAGGACATTCTAACAAACAGTAACTCCTGCCAAGAAAAATAATATTTGCTCCTAAGATAAACCAGGCAGGGTATGTTCTGATTGTCTGGTGACAAGACCTTTTAAGTGTGTATAATAACTGCCAAAGGCATAACGTCCAGAAGGCAGTAATATGTTCTCAGTGGGTGACATATTTCTAATTTTTTGTGATTTTGCCATGTTTTTTCTCATATACCTGCTATTATATTGAACTTTGTGATAAATACTGTTTGTGGACAGAAACACTTAAGTCAATCATAGCAATCAGTGGTCACAGCACATTAGCACCATTACAGACCATAGGGAAGTACAGCAGAAATTATTACATATTTTATATTAGACACTCATTAGATTTCTCATTAGATTACACCCACCTCCCTCATCCTTTCTCCCCCCACACCCCCAAAATGAAGATAAAACTAAAAACCAAATCACAAAACTATTTTGATTTTACCTTAAGCTACTATTATGAAACCTGTGCAACCACCTTCTCTGAGGAGACAATTATAAGCCAAAGGACCACCAGTTAAATGCATTAAATGGCAACATAAATATCTTTTCAAGCAAGACGACATCTGATAGGAAAGCAGTAGAGAAGTAAAAGGATCTTTTAAGGATATTGGAGATTGGTTTTTGTATGCTGTATTTTTTCACATGATGCTGTTTCTTGCAGATCTTTCTCTAACTGTATTTTAGAGCAATTTACTAAGGTTTTATCTCTGTTCACTTTTGCGTTGCATACTTCACATGCCACCACCTCTCAACACCTACTTAACAGTATGGTGACAGGCTGCAGGTGCCTTCAGACTCTTGCTGAAATTCTAAATGCAAGGGAGGGGAGAATTTAGAAACTGCAAATGGACTCATCAAAAAATACAGACAACAAAAAAATCTGTGCAAGATGTTGTTCAAAAATTTTTTCAGAAATCTCTCTTCCTCGCCTTGCTCATGGCACTTGTTACACTGATAGCTTGTTTCCAATAATAGCAGCTGCAGAGTTTGTCATACATGATTGGGACACACGTGTGGAGCTTCCCCAGCCTGTTTAATTCCCTGCACTTATCCCTTCTCCTAGCCTAGATAACTTTTTTCATTGACCCAATTTTTTCTGTTTTCCTTCTTTTCTTTTTTTTTTTTAATTCAGAAAGTTCTGCATGCTTTCATTCATCTGAGGACTTACATCAATCCTTTGTCTGTGCTGAGGCTGAACTCTGCTCTGGGGATACAGCTCAGTGTCCCAGCTCTGCTCCTGGCTACACTAGTCCAGTCCATAAAGGCTTCATTCAACTGAAAGTCCTGTAAAATAATCAGCTCCCTAAGACCAAGGCTGGCTTCTTTTTCCTTGAGGTGCAAAGCTGAGCACTTGCCAGAGACTTTAATTTCCAGAAAATTAATTACCAGTTTTTATTTCAGATGTATCAGAATTCTGATGTCTGCAATGGGAAGGTTTCTGACATAATTTGTACCTACAATTTGAAGTTGACAACATTACCTGCCTCACTTGAAGTATCAGCTCTGTAAGTGCATCTTCTTGCCTTGGTGGCCAATGCCACTGACTTTGAGGATGTACTTCTTACGCACAGGAGGTTGTAGACATCCCTTCTGAAGCTGGGCCCAAAGTTTTTCAGCTGCTGGTCCTTTGCAGTGACATAGGATGGCACTTATTTTCAAGCAGAATTTCTGGGTTGTCATCTCTCTTAATTCTCTTCTGACAGTACAAAGTTGATATTCATGGTTTGGAGAAGTAGCTAGAGGTTAATTTCACGGGGCAAATAGATAGTAGTGTTAACTGATCAATAACCAGTGCATTACTGCAATAGACAAGAAGCAAGTTCACAGTAACTGTAGGTTCTGTTCAGTCAGGTCCATCAATAGACTCTTTAGTTTCATAATGCTGAACTTTCTCAGCTACATACTTCATGAAAAAAAGGAATGAATTTGACCTCTGGGTATTATTTGTAATGCTCCAGTACTTGTAATTGAGCCAAAATCTTGGACAATGCTATCTGTCTAACATAGTCTTGTATTTCCTAAAAGTTTTGCTATGGGACACACCATTTGTTACAGAGATTTTCAAGAGGCCCGTGGAGCAGAGTTCATCTGTCAGTAGCTATTGCAGTTCTTTGAGCCTCTATTGTGAGGAATTGTGCTATAGTCTTTTGAGCATCTCTTAACACCAGGTTTTAAATTGTTCAAGTAACATTATTAATTACTTTCCTAAGATCTGAGTCACCAGTGTTGTACATCTGGTGCTGTCATTCACCTTCCAAAATAGTGATAGATTATGAAATTTCACTGTTCTGATTGGTAACAAGCCAAGAGATTCATTATATTATTCATCCTGTTAAGATACAACCCTCTCTCTCAAAAAAAAAAAAAAAAGCAAGATTAATTCAGCTGGCATAACATTCACTTGCCCTAAAATTCCTCTGATGACTTCTGCTATATTATTCTATATATTACAGATTCTATATATTACAGACGGAAAATACCACTTTGGGAATTTGGTGTGGGGAAGTTTAAACTAAGGAGGCAAGATTTTCACTGAAGTATATAGAGAATGGTAGAAATGCTCTATTCCAAAGTTGATCGCAGGCTTTTCAGAGCATTTGTGAACATCTGCTACTTTTGCCAATTAAAATAATGCTATGTCTGCACTGCAATCACTAACCTCACTTTTCAAACAGTAGATTAGAGAGCTCCCTACCGTCTCACCCGCCCCTTCCCCAACAGCCACTCAAGCCACCTCAGAGGACTGGCAGGCAGCACAAACCGGGCTGACAAGCTACTCTAATAAACTGAGCAGCATTGTTGGAGACCAATCAGAGTAGTGGCATGAAAGCTTCATTTTTCCACAGAGCACTTTTACCTTTTATTTCAGTGCTGACTTTTAATGGTTGGTTTAAATTGTGCTGAGTAATTGCAATGTGCCTTTAAACCAGGTCCAGATGTTCCCTTGCTTGGGTCCTGTGACCCCCCCCCTCACACATTGCAACCTCTTCATCCTAAGCCAGCTTCACATCTTACCCTCGTGCTCAGCAGTTGCTGCCAGCACTGCCATTCCCTGATGCCAGCTTTGAGCCTGCTTAGTGGGTCTAGGTGACATTGCAGCAGATGTCACCACTTAATAAGGAAGAGAGATTGTATGTATTCTCCTATCCTAGAAGAAAGGAAGGCAAAATGTATATGCAAATAGCATAGAAGTGCATTTCATCCTTTCATAAATGACAAATGATTGCAGTGCCTTGAGAAACTGAATTCAATTAAGAAACATTTACACCACCGTTTTTTGCTCTGATCCTCCTGTGTTACAGTTCTCCTTGGAAGTCTGCCTTCCTAGCAGAGAGCTGCGCTGGTATAAGCACTTTATAAAAGCACTTTGCAGAGGTATCCACTTCTAACTTGATATCTGGGCTATTATAAAGCAGTTTTCATGAAAGCGTGTTAATTCACAGAAAAAATCAGAACAGCTTCTGCTCTCTTAGAAACAAAGAGTTTTTAATGATGGAAAGAAGACACATATGCCTAAGGGAACCTATGAATTCTACTGTTTACAGTCAGTGGAATATATGAAACCAAGAGCAGCTCTGAGAAACATGGGTAAGAGGGCCACTGTTGCCTGGATTTGCATGAAACATAGCAGCTGGTTTTGCATAAAGGTTTCGTTTTGTGCTTCACTGCTGCCTGATTTCTCAGTGGTCTGTCTTCTACTAGGCAAACACTAGATAACCCACTGTTTTTCAAGTGTCATTTGCAATCACCTCTGGAATTTAAGATTATTATGTTGCTTACTGTAATTGCCCCTCCCTTGGTTAATGACTGCAGTTGTAGATGGACAAAAGCCTTTCATGTACTTACACAGTCTGCCAGACACAGGGCAGTATGAGGCAGGGTTCAAAGTCCAATTGATTCTAATTCCACACACTGGTAATTTTCACAGCATCTGTCCTCTGAGGATCTTACTGAGCCTCTCTATATGCTCATGAGAATATGAGAGTGACATGAATCCATCAAATAAAATAGCAGAGAGTGTCTTACCACCCATACAGTACTCCTTGTCTAAGAAGGGCACATTCTCTGAAGAATATCATAACCATCCTGACTATTGCTTTTCCCATCACACTGGCAGTCCCCAGAGCTACCAGGAAATTATCAAAGTGTTAGTTTTGAAGAGAGAGTCCTCCCAACAATGAGAGAAAAATACTTGATCCACATCATATCAAGCGAGAAGAGACATACCCAGAAATAGATGGTTAATCAAAATGTGAATCAGATGTTGAAAATTTTGAGAACTTCCCAGACTCTAGGGGCAGAATTGAATTTTGGTTTCCAACTGCTAGCAGAGCTCATAAGACTGCAGATAACCTTCCTAAAACTACATCTACAACACAGTCTTGTGCCACAGCATTAAACTGTACACAGATTAATCTTGGCTGCTGCTGGTTTTGTTTGAGTTACAGTAGAGGCTCCTCTATTTTGCCTGTCAGCCAGACCAATGAATGAATGGCAGTGTGTTTGCCCACATTCCAATATAAGTCATATCAGATTGTACTCTAGGTATAAATTATTACAAACATGGAAGAAAACAATATAGCTCAGACAAAAGTTTTAGGGCCAGTCAATATAAAATATGAGGGATGAATGAGCACTTCCCAGGATGAGGCCACGTGCTCTTCCCAGTTATGTCCTAGCCCAATGCTAAAAGGAGGCATGTAATGCTCTCCCCTACACCTCAGAGTCCCTCTGCATGGCAGAACGGACCCAGAGTATATCCAGAGCTTCTTTAGTAGTTAAAATACACCTGTATTGCAAATATAAATGTGGAATGCCTGGGTCTTTTCCTGAGTGCTGCCATACCTCTACAACTTCTCATAAAGTCATCCGGCATTAGAAAAATTCTGCAGCTCTCAGTGTTCAGCCTTTGCCTTAGGGGTGATCAATCTTTAACCCTTGAGGAAGCATGATCCACCAACACTATGGCAGAGACCCTTAGAAAATGAGTATATGCCTCACCAGAGGAGAAGAGATGGAAGTCCAGGTGCTGGTTTTCTTAGGGATCTACTACATCATTGTATGGGAAATGTCAGCTATGACAAGCAATGGGATTTTCATATACCCACTGATATAAGCAGCAAATCTGTGATAGTGCAGACAACAGAAAGTCTTTGTGTCATGGAGCAGCTTTCTTAGTGAGCTTGTAAGACAAAGGTGCACAATAAAGTGTAACACTGCAGCATTTCTCTACCACTGCCACTTCCAGAGCACACACTGCCAGGACAAATCCACACACTGGGCTGCTTCTGCTTCTCATTTTGAAGTTATTATTGCAAGTGCAATCCCCAGCAATGAGGTAACAGAGATATTTTAGTTTCTCTGTGGGAGGCCTCTACATATCAGGCTTGTGATTGCAGGGATCTTCCAGAGCATTGCACCTTCCCTGCCTGACAAGTGTATCACATCAGAGGCGTGCTGGAGGGGTGGAGTGAGTAAGATGATGCTCACATGGTGATGTCACCCACAGCATCCCTCTGCTTTGGTCACATGGGTTGGAATGCCTGCAACCAAACTGAGAGGAGCTGAATTTCTATCAAAAGGCACAGCCTCAGAGCAGGAGCCTTACAAAAGGAATCCTGTGAGGCATATATGCATATATTTATATATATGTGTATGTTATATGTGCGTGTGGATATGCATTTCCGTAGGTGCTGACATATGGGATGCTGTGCCTCTGGCTGGCAGCTGGCAGGCAGTGGCTGTTAGAGCCTGGATCCCCCTCCCAGGAGCAAGAAAGCTGCCAGATTCCAGTGCAGGGCTGACTTTCACACAAGATTGTCCTTGAAAGAGATAAGGAAGCATAAGGATAGTTAACCTGATCATAAATGGGTCACTGAAATGTGTAACAATGGAGCAGGTAGTATAGAAACATTTTTCTTTTAGTTAAAATTCCAGCCCCTCAGGAACAATTGAAATTTCATGGATTCATTTTTTTATGTGTAATGTTTGGCTGAGTAATGTAAGAGGATTGGAAAGAAAATCTGTTCTGCTTCAAACCCACAAGCTTTCGACAGCTTCCTATGATAAAATATTGTTACTGAGGCACATTGTTTCAAGGAAACTTGTTTTCCTGGAAGCATCTGGGAGTTTAGAAATAATCAAGACTAAAACAAAAAATCAAAATGACCATTAGGTTCACCAATAAAGCTAAGTAAGAAAAGGAGCTTTTGAAATCCTTCAAGCTACAGTTGCAGAAAAAAGGCAGTTCTCAAACACGACTGACAGTTTTGTCTTTTAATCCCAAAACCTGATTTTGTAAATTTTAAATTTTTATGCAGTTAACTATGGTCACAGAAGGTTGTTTGGGGGCTAACCTGATTAAACTATCAGTAAGATATATGCCACTAACACGCAGTATAGAGTAATTAAACTAAAACATTAGTTTATTAATTGGGTTGTAAAGATGAGTGCCTGTTTTGACTGTTAACAGTATTTAGCTTTATGTCATAATGTTTTCCTTGAGAAATAATCAAAACCATTTGCAAATATGAGTGAGTGAAGCCTTGCCATACTTCTGCAGTCATTAGTCCCACTTCCCTGCTGAAGATGCCTTGTCTTGCTCTGTACATGAGCACAGAGGGGTAACAGGACCTTGCAACAGCAGCAGAGACTCATTGTCAGGCTAGAAACAGGACCAGGGTAACCAGAGTCCTTGGCATGCATGTTACATGCAGAAGTTCAATCTGAGTCTTCCCTTCCCATCTAACACGAGCAGAAATAAAATGAAAAATGCCACAGGGCTTCAGACTACACCTTATACTAATATACCAGCCTCTCAAATGGCAATACTCTCCTTCCTTTGGGTCACCCAAACTGTTTTGGCTTCTCCTTCCCTCAGCAGCTGGAAACAAACAGCAAAGCTCAGCTATGGCTCTCTGGTGGCAGCATGAGCACACCAGGCACAGTCAGTCCATTACTGAGCACAGCCTGGCCTCCTCACAGCTCAGGAGGAGGATGTGCAGGATCCTCATGGCAATTTAAGCAACCTGTCCTGCAAACAGCACATTTTTGTTGCCAGCAGGACCACAGAGCTGGTTTCCACAGTCACCCAGTTCAGTCCCTGGCATAATGGTTATCATGAAAGGCAACCTGAAATCAATAATATGTAACAGAGAGAAGTGTGGAAGTATATAAAAGGGCTGGCAATGAAATTCTGAGATTAACTTCCAACTTTTCTAGTTATAAGTACAAGTATAGGGACTTGAGACAGACATTTAACATTGTTTCAGCTACCATCTCTAGATTTCTAAGCACAATTAGCATTTTTCAAGGCCTTTCCAAAAAGAAGAATGAAGATCAGCCTTTTGGGACAAGAAAATTTCATCTGGAAAAGACGGGTGATTTTATACAGTGAGAGAGCCCAGATGTGTAACTATATGTACTCATTTAGAGCAGGGAACATGGTCAAGCAAAACAACAACGAAAACCAAAGCACAGACATGGTGATCAGTGTGAAGTCTTCTCATTTACTTCCCACTGTCTAATTTATTCATGTCATAGTATAAAGGTACATCAAGAGAAACAAGGAAAAATGTGTTTTATCAGAGTTCAGTCAGTGTTGTCGAAAAAGAAAAAGCCGCCTTTATCCTCTAGGCAATCCTTAATTGGGAACACAGTCCAACATTCTTATAAGGATACTCATTGCAACTTCTCAAAAATAATTAGTGTGGATGATGCTAACAATTATCAGTTTTAAAAAGGCCAAGAGGAACTTAGAAGTCGGTGTGAATCCCAGCTTCCTGCCGCTCAGCATCGGAACAGCAGCAGGCCAAACCAGCCTGTTCACCTCATTATGCTGCTGGTGGGGAATTGTGTCCTCCACATCCCTCTCCCGCTCTCACAATGAGGGGGAAACAGGTATGCGATAAGAACAGGTTCTCTTTGTTGAATATTTTATGGGAGTGGAGGGATCCAGACACTCTATTTCCTTACTCTGCCCCCAGTGCAATGAAAAGGAACTTCAGGGCAGCAGAGAGTAATGCCCGAAGAATTTGATTCCTCAATTTTTTATGCCTTTTAAAAGTTTTTAAAACCCTACTGCACAAGGATAATGGCATTTTCTACCAAAAGTGCATTGCTGCTGACAATGGCAAAGCATTGAATATTCAACCCCTGCTTTTATCCGATTCCCCTCTGTAATCTCCCAGATAAGAGCAAGCAAAGCGTTTTACTTGTAGACCTTTCATTTCCCTCCTGGGAAATTAAAAGTTGCAAAAATCCACCGTGGGATACTGTGAAGCTTAAGGGAGAAATAATGAATGCTTGTTAGGCAGAAAGGAAGAAAAGTCTGAGGAACCTGAGGACAGAACTGTAAAGGAAGTCAGCAATGACTGAATGGCTCTGGAGAGTAGGATATTAGCCAACAACAGTGAACAGATCATTATGTGCACAGCCTTAAGGGACTCCAACCAGAGGAGATAGCAGGGAAAGTTTCTACAAGACAAGAGGGAGACATAAAGTTTCTCATCCTTTTCTTTCAGATTCATGAGGAAAAAGGAGCATCACACCCTAAGGATGGCTCCATACTGAAGGACAGCAGTAACCCATCTGGCCTGCAAAAATGCGGGGGAGGAGGGTCAGGTTTTTCAACTGAAATTCATTTTAAATAAAGAATTTACTTTGAAGAGCCACATAAATTTGGCATCCCTTCATTTTTATTGTTGCAAGTTATTTTTGCAGCGGAAATAAAGAACAATGACAGAGAGGATATACTCAGCTTTTTGAAGGAATTTTTTATTATTTATAGCTAAGGAATGGACACCAACATGTTTTACACTTCCCACTTGCAGATGTCATTTGATGCCTGGTGTTGTGTCCAGGTTGCCCACTGCTGCCTACCTGTGGCCCTGGGCTGCTGGGCAGTGCAGTATTTCCTAAGAGTTTAGGGCACTCACATAGACTGGGGCAGCAGGTGCTCCCAGCAGAGGTGAGCTCCATCAGCCCACTCTACAGTGCCCAGCACTGTATGAGACTGATGGAGTCCAAAAAGCAGAGGGAATACGTGTAAGGGAGGCTCAGAGTCTGGGAAAAAGACATTGGGAGATGGGGGGCAAAATGGAGAGCTGAAGAATATCAACTGAGAAACGTCACCTCATGTGGTACCATATTCCTTACTTTTACCATTACTGGTTGTTCCTAGTGCTCTAGAACACATATACACAGATCCATTTCAGGCATGGTCTCAAACCATGAATTATTAGTGCTGAACAATATCCTCATGTACATAGTTCAGGCAGAGTCCTGTGTGCTAAGACAGGCCGAAAGGAGAAATCACTCTGTATGTGTCAGTCTACAATGAAATGAATCAGAAAATTCAGAGTATTGAATTCAGAGTTATTGAAGAGTTATAACCTGTATTCAGAGTTATTGAATAGCATGCAGCCGTCAGTGAAGTATGAGTCTATTTTTCTAAAATATTAGATGACAACTTTCTCACCTGAGCACAGACAGTTATTGACCTAATAATAACAATATGGACATAATGGGTACTGAATACAGAGAGTAACAATTTCCTGGGTACAACATATGGATGAACAGGTCATCTCCCCCTCTATAACTTACCCTTTCTTCATAAGCAGGAATCATGACCGACTCAAAGGAAATCAGAGCAAGTCCCAATCAATGCTGTTTACATTTCTGTTTTCAAATAGCTAATTTGGGGAAAATCACAATCTGACTGATGATGATTAAATACTTCCAGTTGATTTACAACCAAGTAGGAAGAATATTATAGAATTTTAATTGGAGAGGAATGGATGAGTAGATCAAGATATTGCATACCAAGGAGTGCCAAAAGTGATGGATGAGGTGTTAGCAGTTGAGAAATTTTCAGTTACGAGTGAAAATTTCAGACTCATGTCAGTGCTTTATTTTTTACTAAAGCAAAAACTGAGGTAATTCATTCAACCATAGCTGACATCAGTTTCAGGCAGAATTATGGCAAACTAGGCAGCAGTTTATGACTAACAAGATTGGAGTGCAATGGAAAAACAAGCCTGATCCCACATTCCAGTGAGATTTCACTTCTGTTTGATAAAGTTACCAGCACCGGTGTAGAAAATTCTGGCAAAATCAAGAGAAGTACAAACTTGTGATGAAGGAAATGCACCTGTAGCCCTCCAGCCCCCACAGGCAACAGCATGGCTGTCAGAGAGGGAATGACACAGATGTGGTTTTACGTGCCCTGTGGAATCGGGTAGCAAATTCAGTTTGGAGACTAAGGAGCACAATGGCAGCCTTCCACTCTATGGTGCGGATGTGATGTTTCTTATGGTTATAAAATTAAGAGTATCATGGAGTATGGAAAAGAGCTTTGCTGCCAAAGTTTAGATTGACACAAGAATCTCTGGTAACAGCATAAGAAAGGAAAAAGGAGGAGTGAAATATGCCAAAAATTGCAAATTAACGGTTATTTATTGAAATGGTTTGGTTGATAAGAAATGAACTGTGTGGAAGATATACACATTGTCAGATTCTATCAGGTTCATAAATCCTCCCCTTTTGGCTAAAACCTTAGCTAATAAGCAAAAGTCTAAGAGACACGTGCACAGTTGGGAAATGAGCTTTTCAATGCACAAGAGGTCCAAACCCCAGAGGGAAACAGCCCCACGTGGGACTGGGACAGGGAAGCAAGAGGACACATGGGACCTTATGGTGCTCCCTGCAGATGGGAATCTGAGAAGTCCAAGCCAGAAATGATCTGCAGCTGCCAGCTGAATCTGAAAGAGACTTTCCACAGATAAGACTTGAAGTACTCCCACTTTAGAAGGGCATAGATGGCTGACCTGACTGCAGGCTCAAAGGGAACTTGTAACACTTGTGAAGCTGAGTTCATCTCTAGATTCAGACATGCTGGTCATGAAGAAGTATTGGAGATGTTCTGCCTGTCTCAGTGAAAAATTTACTCTGATGTGGAAATTTATTATTTAAAAAATAACTGATGCTATTTCACCTTTACAGACAACTATACCAGGACATGATTTTCCAAGGCACTGATTTGTGAAATATGTAAGATATATAGATAGATATGAAATATATATAGCCAGTGGTTATGGGACAAAAAAGTAACCTCCAGATTCCATTTGCAGTACAAAATTGCCACAGTAATCAGCAAAGGCCTGTTAAATAGCAGTGAAGAGAGAACAAATGGGAAAGTAGCATACCAGAAAGATACCCCTTAGATTTCAATTAGCTGTCAAAACCCTTCTCTTTTTAACCTGTGGCCTCCAGCAATTCAGCATTATTTGGCATGGCTGTTTCTCCCCTTTATTTATACACTTACACTTTGAATTCCTGCAGAAGTCTGATGGGAATCATTAGTGGAAAAAGATATTTCTGAAAAGACTTTTTTTGTGTGGAAAAACCCAATTCAATAGACCTACAAAGAAAATGTGATTCAAGGGGGCCTCATACATGCTTACATTTTTATCTGTAATTACAAAAACAGGAGGAGAACTTAAAAAAGTTTTGGGGTTGGGTTTTTTTCCAAATAGAATTTTAGTGGCGAAGTGGGGAAAGCTGACTGAAACTGGTTAAAAACAGCATATCTGACCAGTATTGTCTTCTTGTTACCTCAGGTTCCCTCTTCTGAGTATTCTTCTAGCTATTCCAGCTATTCAGCACATGCCCAGACTACAGAGCACAGAGTAGCAGTGAATGCCTCCAGCTTTGAACAAGCTTCCTCAGGCAGCCCAACAAGCAAACAGTGCTGCACTTCTTGCTCCCACTCTGGAGAGGTCAGGCTCACCAGCTCTGGGTCACAATACCAGCAGCAAGATGTTTGCTCACAGACTGAAGCTGTCCACAGTGATGCCACAAGTCTGGCTCTCCCCCAGACGGGGGGACTGTCCCCACAAGACACTAACAAAGTAGACATGTTGTGTTAGAGTCCTCCCAAAATTCAAGATTTTTGAAGAATTCGACCAGCCTTACAAAATGCCTCTCTTCTCAGACAGATCCTCTGTTACAGAGAGAGCAGTTTTTCAAGAGGGAGTATTCTCCATTCAGTGGGTCTCTGTGATATAACTAACCATTAACATGATGAGGAGATGAAGCCCCTGAGGATGGTGCAGCCACATACCATTGCTCATTAACTACCAACAGCAATGCAAACCAAGGCCTTACTGGCAGGTTTTTAAAATCTTGATAATTTGACATTTAGCAGCCAGGAAATGCACCCTCAGGACAAGGATTGGCGAGTCACGGTGGTCACCAGGGAGCAGGATACTAAAAAAGAAAAACAAGTCATGATTCATAAACTGCTGCAGTGCTACTGAATGCAGCACAGCTCTACTGGACCACGTAAGCTCAGGCTCTGTCTGACAGGACCAGATCCTGTCAGGTCTCTACAACAAATAAGTGGGCCATTCTGCCCACATGCTAATTCCTCATGCTGTCCCACCGATTTTCCCAGCCTATCCACCCCTGCACAGGCCTTTGACAGTGCGGTTTTGCAGCACAAACACTCACATTAAATACTGCTCACTGCTGATAAAGGATCACACTGTCATTTTCACTCAGGACAGGTGCCAGGGAACTAGTGCTCAGTCTAAGTGGGGAAGTAAAGATATGCTTCAAGGATATCATATGCTTCAAGGAAAGAAATCATGAGCAGTAAATTAAACACACTGAAAGTCTCCTTGAAGAGTCATCTGCAAGCCCTTGCGCTTATCCAATGCTGACTACACAATGAAAAGCTCATTTGATTAGGAAAAAAGGCTGACAAATCCATGTGACTAAGAAAAACATGTCCTGAGGAGGCTGTCCCTGCTAAAGTACAAGAAAGCACATTGTGAAACCACCGTGGTGTGGGTGGGAGAAGCAAATTCCAGAATTGCAGATGGTATGTGGCAGCATATTGATCACTCCCTGACAGGACTGTCCCAGCTCCTCACAGGCAGTTTGCTTGAAAGAGATAGAAAACAGAGAAGCAAATACCGCAACACAGCAACTATTCTAAACAGTCAGTTCATCATCTACATGAAATTGTCCACCACGGTTAAAGTTTTTAGTTTCTTCAAAAAGTCTTCATATTCCTGGGCTTTAGGCTTTGAGATTGCAGAAACTGTGAAAAGGACTTTCCAAATCAACTGTTAAACTGCAATGTATTTACTTTAGCTCATTATATAAAAGTACTGGTTCTGTTTTTATAATAATGTAGATTCCTTTGTTTTTCTAAAGCCCTGTGCAAACTTTTAGCTATGTAGCACAAAAGTTAGAAGACTTGACCTTGTTATTCATAATAAAAATATGTGGTAGAGAACCTCTAAGATGAAAGGCCCGCATTTCAACCCATGCACCATATTCAGCTGTAAAAACAGTCTTCACACCCCTCTTGAGAGCTATTGAGCAGGTTTAGCAGTACAGTGACTCAAAAGGAACTGCCTTCATGGCCCAGAGAGCCAACAGCCCTGTTTTAGCTCATACTGAGGAAGAAATCTGAAGGGAACGCTGCTCAGAGTCCATAACACACTGGTAAGTGGAAATGGGAACAGACTCAGTTACAGACATAAAGATTTTGCTCCTTATGACTGAGGAGCATGTGGACTTTTTGCCCACATTCCAGGCTTTGTTTGACCCAAATCTTCCCAAGGTATGCACCTACAACTCTCAGCCTGAGTTCAAACACTTAAGAAATGGCAGCATCCCCTGAGTCCAAGAAAGCAAATTACATCTGGAAATGATTGTCATGCCATCTGGGAGACCTCTGGTGAATCCTGGACCTGCCTCTGATCCAACCAGCCTGCCTAAACAAGCAGACTTGGGTCTGCAATGTATCTTCAGTATACTTGATGCTCTGGATCTCCAGAGACTGGGATCGATTTCAAGTTGTGCAGAGGTGGTGAACAGATCCAGTCCTTGGTCACACACCCAGAAGTTATCAAAAACATGTTCTGCTTCTTCTGCCATGTCTTGTCTTACTTGCCTGCTTGGTGGTCTTCAGAGTTCCCCGAGGTAAAATAACAGCATTTCCTATCACTCTTTACACACCTTTGCAGATAGTCACAGTGAAATTTTCTTGTAAATGAACATTAGAAATAGGCCTTATTGGAGTGGAGCATGTGCCATCAACAGTGACAGAGAACTTCAGGATGAAGAAGTATGGCCAGCTCAAATCAGATCTTGTCAATGCAGGTGCAGATTCAAGCTCTATCAGCCTTTCCCCCAAGCTCTATGCAAAGCCAGCAGAAATACTATTCTATCCAGCAGAAATACTAGCTGGATCAAGCAAACAGCCAGCCAACAAACAAGCACAGAAAGCTCAGTGATTTGATTTTGTAATAGACAACTTTGCAAAACAACTATTCCACAGCAATAGGGATGATGCTTCATATCAATGCATCAGCTATATACAGGCGTCCTGACACATTTTTGTAAGGATGAAAGATTAAGATTTGTGGTAGTCTATTTTTGTCAGACAATTGGACCAACTGACAGAATCATCAGATGCCATTTAACTTGGATGCCTCACAATCTGGATGCCAAAATTAGGACATATTGACAGAGATTTTCAGGTTTCAGGCACCAGGTAGTGGCAAGCTGGTTTCAGACCTGTGGAAAATACAAGCTCTCCCCACCTCAGGAAGAATACTGACCTCTTTATGTTTTAAACTGGGTGATACAGCTAAGGACAAAAGATCAGACAATCTTTCAGGTACATAAGCTTTTGAATGGAATGAAAGGAAATCCACTCTATTTTCCTGATGCTGCACACCTGCAGACTGAGTAACATACCAGTGCAGATACACTCTCTTACATCATGGCTCAAGGAACTGAAAAAATCGTTTGCTTGTTTTATGTGACAGCTACTGGTGTCCTGTTGAGAAACAGAACCACTATCTTTTAAGCTTCTTTCTTTGCTTTAGTCACTGGATCATGCTTTCTGTATTGGAACAGCTCAGTGAAGAGTGGGAGGGCTGAAACACAAACACCAACTGGTAAGACGTTTCCTCCAATAGTGCTTTAAAAATGTAGAAAGCAAGGGTGATTTGAGCCAGATTATAAAATAGAAATACGAATTTGCTACATTGCTAGAACAGTGGGGAAATAAATGAAGGCAATCAAGGATTATGCCTGCTCAAAATGTAGTCATGTTCAGGTGAAAATCACTCATATAGGGCAAGGCTTCTTTCACACTTTTGCTTCTATCACAAGTATACAACCTCATGAGTATAGGACCTCACAGTCAAGTATTAGCCTTTATTGAAATCATTTTAAGTACTTTTAATGATGCGTACTGAAAATTTCTATGGTCCAACTTGATGATTAGGTGCTAGATAATTTACATTTTTTAATTCTAAATAAGGAAAAAAGTCATTCTGATTAATTCTAGTGCCTTCTAAATTGTTCCAGTACTAATTTAATGCATTCCCAACTAGGCTGAGCCATTCAGTACAGCTCACTGGAATACAGATCATCAAATTATCCTGTGCACATTGTTTGTTACCTCAAAAGCTTTTCATTCAGGCCATAAAATCCAGTTATAGATGGAACAACAGGTCCCAGGGCCTTATGGGCTTAGAGAGGGTAGAAAACTGGCAGACAGTTGTTTCTCCCCAGCACAGCTGTACCTTGACTGCTCTGGGCAGGGAGAAATCCTGATCACAGGTGGAAATACACAGCAGTGAAAGCATCTCTGTGCTGTCAAAGATCTTACTTATGGCTTTCACTGAAGAGCTGTGAGCTGTCAATTGTGCTTTCTAGCCATCCTCCCCTCATTTTGAATAAATAAAAATGCTTTCTTGCAAAAATCAATGACTCAGGGAGAGGTTTGTTTGCTCTCCAAGTGATTTGGGAAGGCAGAGGAGAATGCTGTTGGGGAGTTCTTGGCACAGATTTCCAGCCTGCAGTGGAAGTTGGGAAATATTTAGAAAATTTGAAAACAGATTGTGTTATATTGTTCTTGTCTCAAGCGATGTGTGGATGGTGTTCACCTCCCAGCAGGAGGGAAGAGGGTGAATAGCTGAGGAGGGAGCCAGCGGAATCCTCACACTCTGGTTCCACTGGCCTGTGCTTTGCTTTTGTACAGGGGAGGATGGAGGGTGAGGAAAGGACACTGCTTGTACCTCTGAAAAATAAAGAGGTGTTTTAACTGTTAGGAATATATTGTCTTGTATTAATAGCTTGTGGGCAAGAGGCAGCAGGGACAAAAAAGTTGGAGGTAATTTTTATCCCTGAACTAGGCAGTACAGGAAAGCACACATTTAGACAGTCAAAGATTTTTACCATATTAAATTTTGCTAAAATTTTGTCCATTTCGCAAAACATAAGTTGTCATTGTTCTGACAGGAAGGAAGTAAGAGGGTGGGTTAGGGGAAAAAAGTAAAGAAGAGAGGATGACAAATCACATGAGAACAGACACATGTAGCATTTCTCAAACAGTTCAAAAAAATATGCATAGCCTAAGAAGAATTACAGCACTTCAGAAAGTTTGGGGTTCAATTAGGATCACCTGGCAGTTGAACCAAAGCAGCCAGTGCATGCTGACCCCTAGTAAACTGCCCCAGATTTTCGCAGCATTACAAGAGGGCATTTTCAAGATGAATGTTTGCCTTCCAATTACAATCAGTGATGCCTTGCTTATGCAAGGTTACCCCTCTTACATCAAGTGTAAAGCAGATCAAGGTCTTAGAAAAACCAAAGCCCAGTTGGCTCTGTTTCTAAGCAGAAATCTTATATTTCAAGACCATTGCAATTCAGGCTTCCAGGATTGCTCAGCTCAGAATGCAATGGGTTGACAGTGGCTGTAGAAAGGAGCCCTGTTTTCATCTTCCCTGCCTGCCACTGGCTGCAGGAGACCCAGAACTGGCAGGAAGGGAACTGGAAATGTCACATGTGGCTATGGAGCAAATTGTCTTTGCATGGTTCCTAGCATGACTACAGGCCATTGCTTAGGGGGAAAGACTGGCAATATCTAGGCATCTAAAATTTAAAGTCAGGTGGGAGTCAGATGTGTGCTCTTCAACACCCTGTGGCACACAGCACTTCTATATAAGCCTTCCTCTCTCCTAGACTGAGAAGAAGCAGGCACTTGCCTGCCTAGTGCACGTGCAAGTACTCATCACATCCTGCTCAACCAGCGGGACCAGTGCCAGATTACAATATTCACTACCTCCATCAGTCCATTTCACTCCACTTACGTGATCTATGGGAATCATTAGGGGAGTGTTTGCACAAGCTAGTCTGAAAAAGAAGGTCAGCCAATGCTAATCTGCTGAGAAGCTGGCAGCCCTACCAGCTCATAGCACCAGAACTCATTTGCTTTCAAAAGCAGCAACGTCAGATGCAAACAAGGTCAGGTCAATAACCTCCAATTTGGTGCCAGTCTACATCATGGTCAGACTAGAATGGACAGTCTTACTAAATGTGATAAAGTGCTTTATCTTATCTACCCTGGCATCTAATTTCCATGTTAACCCCTTGCTGAGTTCTGTATCCTCCATCCCTTATCTATTGTAATGACGTGCTATTAAATAAAGAAAGAGTCAGACTTAACACAGCTGGGGAGATGGCAATGTTTCCATGGAAGAGTTACCAGTTCCAGGCAATTGTTTACTGCACACTGATTATGTCACTAACACTCTGATGTATGTGATGCAGTGGCTGGTGTCTTTCAATGCATGGGAAACCTACAGTCGCATTAGGTATTGCTGTTATTATGGCCAGCAAGAGCTGTGAAAACATTAGGGTGAAAAATCTTAGCTCCTAAAAAAGATAAGAGAAGTTGTCCACTGCTGTGTTCACATCTTCTTGTGCATTCTTACTGGAAGCAGTCAACCACCTATTTAATAAGGTTACAACATCTGCAGAGATGAAGCTTACACATGCAAGGGTTTTACATTTTTACCTCACAAAGCACTCACATCAGAGACCTGGTTGCAATTATACTCTCATACTTGAGTGCAAAGGAACAGTTTCTTATCCAATCCAAACTTTCAGTCCTGAGCTACAGAGTTTGCATTTTGCATTCTCAGCTCTGGAAACACAGGGTCAACAAAAGGCAGGAAAAAGTTTGTGAAATAATTTTGATTGATGACGATAAGCTTGTTCACAGTCCATTGCCTCACTGAGCCATAGGAGGCCTTTCTACAGTGATGAGTCAGTGTCTGTAGCTGGAACTAGATGCCTAACAGCAGGCATCTGTTACAAAATCTGACATAAAGGGATCACCAAGGACTAAATATCATGGTAGCACCTTCGACAACAAAAAGTTGCTGGAGGAAAGGGGCACAAATATGCTTAAGCATACCCCACAAAAACATCTCTTCAGGCTAGCACTGGATGACTTTCTGAGGGACCTGTTGGCAACCAGGACTCCCAGATGTTTCTTTGGGGTTGTGATTGTAGGGCTCAGCTCCAGTATTCTCCAAAGTGCTCTCTGAATGGGAGCACACAGAGAATGTTGCCTTGAACTCTTCCCATGCAAACTGGCACATGGACATGGTGGTACTCTCTGAGACGCATCTGAAAGCAAAAAGTGATGCAAGCCTGCATCATAATGAGATATCAGATGGTTACAAGTACGTCGGGTTCTGGTAGTGGGTTACTAAACCCCTAAGGAACAAATAGTACGTTTATCCTGTACTTCCTGAAAAGATCAGGAAAGCAAAATGATCCAACTTATTTCCTGTGCTCTCTTACAGATTTTGCTTTCTAATGACCCACATTTTTTGGCGCAGTTGTCTTGGCAAAATTCAATGTTTTTAAATACTTAGTACAGATCGACAGTCACAACATTATTCATCATATACACATTTGGATACAGATCTGCCTATTTTTCTCTTAAGAATTCATGGTAGGTATTATCTTTGATTATGGTTTAAAATTTTAAAAACAGTCAGGTGCAGCATTTGCCTAGAGGGAGTCTCCATCTGAATTAACACACAGCTTTGAATGAATCACTAATTGTTATCACATGTTTCACTTTTATATGCCTGCTCAGTTCTTTCATGCTAACCATGGAATATCCATTGCCTTAGTTTCATTCAGCCAAACTGAGCAAAAAATTTAAGAGGTAGAAACCTGCCTACTTTACAGTGGAGGCTGAGAGTTACATGTTGGTTGGATGATTTCAAGTATCCAGCTTGAGAATGTTTTCATCAGTCTAGGTTTTGAGCTGAGATAATCACATTTAATTGGCTCTACACCAGAGCAGTTCTCCCAATTGAAATATGATAGGTAGAGCACTCATCTGCTGTAAAACAGTCCATCTGGAATGATGAATCATCAGCTCTTGTCTGCCAGTACCCACCCATACAAAACCTATGTGTCAACCATCCTTTGGATTTACCAAAAGTGGATTTACCACACTTGTTTCTAAGGAATCGCTAAATTAAAAGCCCATTCATTAAAGTACAGCTTTAATTCATTTCAGGTTCTTTCATGCCCTGTCATGTTTTGGATATTCCTATTTCACAATCCAAGCAAGCAAAACAGAACAATCCATCCTTTGATTTGCCAAAACATCCGCATGAGTTGATGACAAATATCCATCATGGAAGAAATAAGAGCTTTCACATGATGCCTAAAAAAGAAATGTTCAAATGGAGTAACTTCAGTAAACAATTTAAGTTATTTTGAACAAATATTTGTGCACATCAGGAAACAAAACACCCATTTTGTTTTCCAGCTACTCGTTATAAACAACAAAAAATGAAGAACTTATGTGAATTCAAAAACACCACCAACTCCCTTCTTTCCCCTGATGTTTGTAAATTGTCTGCAGCAATGTCCCACATACACCGAGTAAAACTGCTGAACGCTGTCAAAAATGAGACAAATGGCACTACAGAGAGAGGAGGTGATTGACCCTTCCGTCATGCACTGCCTGAAAGGGGGTTGCTGCTGATTTGTGAAGAGGCAGAACAAAAGAGCAGGTTTTCCTGATTCTTGGGCCAAAGGGCTTGTAGCACAGTTTGTATCTCTACCCTTCACTCAAACTGAAAGGCCAGAGTGTGCCGAGCTTGTTACTCCCGGCTGCTCCTCGAGCTGTGCAGAAGATTCACTTTACCCTCAGTTATGTGACTCAAAAAAGCAATATAATAGTTACAGAATACTGGTAAAAACTGAGGGAATTTTAGAGTCTTTTAAGTGTCTCCTCTCCTCATATATCTTTTTTTCACTTTTCTAATTTCCAGATTGAAAGTTCTCTAGTGCTAACAGCTTTTGGTCTTGACTTTTTAAACTCTGTACAGGATGTTTTAAGCTCTCCTATCTAAGTGCACTAGATGCCTTAAGGGGTTCAGCCCTGAGGACATTGACTCTCTATAAACAGCAGGGCAATGATCCATCTCTTAAGAGGAAATTGTATTGCAAAACCATACACAGCAAAACTTTGATTTTGTGTATACTCCATGACCGAGCTGTCACCATTTTCTTTAAAAATCTTTTTTTCTTTCCTTTAATTTGACCCACAGTTTGCTCCTTTACATTCAAAGGCTGTTTGCAGAACAAGAGACTGGAGAAGAATGACAATAAACAAATAAAAGAGCAACAGAACTGTCTTGGTACATATTTTGGTCCTTATCTTGAAGAAGTTTTACCTTTAGAAGGTCAGCAAGAGGGTACCTACTGATCATACTGGACATCATTACTTAGGCAAAATAACTAATCTAAATTCATTTTTGCTTTGACTCATAATAATTAACATGGAAACTTTGAAATAGACTCCTCTTGCCTTGACTCACTCTAAATTGGCTGAAAACTCAGGGCAAGGGCCTGCTCTCCAACAAAGGGATACAAAAATCAGATAAGCCAGTCCAGAGGCAGCAAAACTACCCCCTGTAATTATTCCCTTAGAGGACATGCCCACAGGGCTCCCCACCACAATTGTTTGTGTTGAACTGCTTGCAGAAGATGATGTAGAGGATGCCTGTCTGACACCCTCTGGCAAAAACCCCTGTCTTACAACTTGATACTTCACTTACCAATATGTTGAAAGCTATGCTATGGGCAAGCAGCCCCACAGTATGGAAAAAGAGACTTTGTGGCATAAAGGGAGGGAAAGAGCTCTCCAGCAAGCTCAAGCCCACTAGAACAGGTAGTCTTGGTTTTTCAGATCAGCTCTCCAGGGATAAAAAGAGACATTACTTCAGCCACTTAGTTCGTCAAGATTGCATTTAGCAACCTCAGGTGGGAACCATCAGGCCATAGGGAGTCTAGACCGGTTGAAGGACGTGGGAAGTATGTATGAGTTACACAGATGGAATAAAGGCTTTGCATTAGATAGACAGAAACTAGGATTTAGTGCAACAGAATCACTTTCCCTCACAGTTTCCCTGCTCTGCCTCCAGTCTTTTCTCACCAAGGAATGGAGGCAAAGCAAGGGTCACAGTGCTCCAGAAACTCAGAGAGCTGCCAACAAGGAGGTAAGAAAAATGCAGTTATGTAACTTCGTGAACGTTTTGCTTACACAGGAAATTTAATCAGCAAAGACATCATGTACTTTAGGACTTCCTAAATAGCAGTGTTATCTATTAAAGGAATGAATGCTATTACATGAATTCCCCTTCCGAAGGCAGAAGTACATTTCATCCCCTTTGCCTTCTTGGCGTGCCTATAAACCCCGAAATATTTACAGGTAATGTGCTCCAGGGCTACTGAGCAGTGAATATTTGATTTGGGCAGCTCTTAACCTCTTAAGCTCTTCTGAGTACATTATGTTGCGTGATTCAAGAGGTGAGTTTAAAAAATTCTAAGTTCTTTAATACTAGAGATTTCCAAATCACCCATTGCTCTATAGATGTGGTAACACATCTCCTGCCTTGTGATCTGTCACTTGGAAATACCCTAAAATCTCTCCTCTTTCAGAGTTACACAACTGAAAATCACATCATAGGTCTGAAATAATAGGGTCTTGTGTTCTAAACTGCAGCATTTCCCAAGCCCCAAATTCCATTTGTTGAAAAGGAAAGAGGAGGCAAAGCCATGTCCATATGCTCCTTGGAAAGGTATAGATCTAGTCAGGGTTTAAGTTCCTGCTTCCTTGTCAAACTCTTATGGACCCAGAGGAGACACCAGGGGAGGAAAAAAAAAACCTGCAATAAGCCAACTTATCCTGTGTTATATTCTTCTTTGAGGATTTTTACACAGCTATCTCCCTGGATAATTCCTTAGGCAGCTCCATGTCTCTTCCATGCAGGAACGAAGAAACTTCTTAGCAGGACACTGCAAGTCCCATGTGCTTTACTAAAAAAATTAAGACATTATGAGAAAGATCACTAATATTATCTTTGTAGTATTCCTTAAAACAACACTTCTTATTTCCTGCTTACTGGGGAAGGAAGAAACTAGAAAGAAATAATCTATAAAATAAATAATTTTAATCTCCCTCTTTTTAACAGTTAGACTACACTAACTGTACCTGTAATGTTTAAACAGAAACCTCCCCTACCTACATATCCATATTATATATATAATATCTATATGTAGGAACATGCAAGTCAAGCTCATTTTGTGTACATAAATTCTTTTCAACTTCATCAGAAAAAACATATCCTCTCCTTTCATTCCTAATCCTGAGGACACCCCTCCTTTATCTTTACACCTCTGATGCCCTCGTTTTTAGGGCATTTGCTTCAGCGTTACTCCTGCCTGCCTATTGTCTGATTTCTCCCCACCTGGCTCACCGTGTTGTGAAGGATGTTTATGCACAGACAGGTGAGACTTGTTCAGCCCCTCACATTATCAACAGACAGGATTTGTAACAATGACTACAGCTACTGCTGTGACTGGTACCCCAGCTGGGATTTATTTCCATGGGCTCCAGAGCTAGTTAGGAGAGAAAATGTCACTTCAGTTAGAAAGCAGACTCTGCAAGGGGACTGTAGTGTTCTTCCACCTGTGTGATCCAGAGAGGACAATAAAAGATCCTCTAATCCCAGTGTGTGACAACAGAAATGAGGAATACAATGCTGTCACAGGAGATGAGAGAAGCAGATGAATTCATGGGCAAAACTCATTCTGTCTTCATGCAAAATCTGTGTAAATAAAATAAACAAAAAACAGCAGGAAGGACTGTGAAGATACTTAGGCAAAATTGTTCAACAGGACTGCATTTGATGGAATCAGTAAGTCTTTAATAACAACACTGGACCTCTTTAGGCCATATATCCAGTGAATGGCAAAGTTCAATGTAGCCTTTTCTAGATGTTCTCAGTCCTTTTACCCACTTGAGCAATGAGCTCATTCATATGCTATCATGTCAATAATTCAGTGTGGGTATTATTATACTTGCTGGGGAATTTCCCAATAAAATAGATTTTTATTGGAGACTATTGAGCAGTCAAAACAAAGAAATTTTAGGCAAATTGTAGTGAAAGACAGGAGCTTGTCCAGAATTTGCCTTGCTACTTTTCCTTTGGGGCATCTAATGGTATCAAAGGTCCCAGGATCTCAGCTTCTTGAGCATTTTGCCATAACCAGAACTTGAGACTCACCAGGTCTCAAGTTTTCAGGCTCCTTGGCTTGATTTTGGATCATAAGGAAGAGCTTCAACCACCAGATCTCTATCTATTTTTCTTCCTCTGTCTGTTTCCCTTGCATAGTCCTATAAAAAACTATCCCAGATGATCAGCTTCAGTTATTTCACATTGCATTTCACTTTTTCAGGTCTGCATTTTAGTTTTAGGAACAACCTATTCTGCTAAAATAACAGAGACACTACAATATGTATAAAGTAAGGAACTTTCTACTTGAGAGCAAGTTACCTCCCAAGACTTTGCAGGACAAAAATGGAGTACACTTCTCATTTTGCCTTATGCCAGTGTAATCTTCATGGCAAATATCTGAGGAGAAAATTTCTTCCTCTCAAGATGAACATTAAAAACTGATGGGCAATATGCTGGCCAAAATAAAACCACACAGCCATGTTAAGGACTCTTGAGGCAAATGAGCTCTGCTTGTTAGGCATGCTGTTGAAAGAACCAGAATGAGAATTAGAAGTGTTTGAAGACATCCCCTCAGGGCTGAAAAGAACAAGTTGAATGGAATTTGACTTGTACCATGAAAAGGACACTACCTAGAGTCCTAGAAGCAGAGAGCCAGTAAATGAAAGTTGTGCTATATCTGGGCACTACAGGAGAAAGAGAACAAATGTGGAGCATGTTAATTATGTCTGTGTAATTGATCATTAATCTGAAAAGAGAGAAGCGATGTTCATCATTCATCTACTTCAGTGTATGGCACTAGAATAAATCAACACTCTCATGAGCTTGACAACTTTTGGGAAGAAAACATTGTGTTCTCAAACAGAGAAAGCCTACAGATTCTAATCCAACCCAGTGAGTGACAGAGGACAAACACAGGTGTTTGATGCCCTGAGAACTAGAATAAATCAAGGGCACAAGGGGAAAAACAAGGAGGACTTCAGCATTCTTCATTGTTTTTAGATTACAACATGGAAAAGAAGAAGCCCAGGTTTAGATCTCAGGGAAAAAATGACAGCTTTACTCAACTATGTGTTTTTCACTATTACTTTTATTTTTGTATTAGTTTAATTCCTGTTCTCAGGTGTTGATATAAAACTGAAAGAGAAGAATAGGAAATCAAACTTATCATCCTGGAGTCAATAAAGGATTATAACTATTACTACATTTTACTACAGATACAACTATGATGCAGTAAAAATCTATTGCTTGTTAATAGACTTACTGTGTAAACCAGAGTGACTACAAGCCTCTTGGTTAGTCTTCTGAGGATTGTAGCTCTCCCCACACAAGTTGTTAAGATGAGAAGGTGAAAGACACAAGCCAAAGCTCTTAAGCAGGCTCCTACTAATTTGTTGGGTGGCAACAAATAAACAATGAACACCTCAAAAGAATTCCCCATATTCTAAGGGAATATTAGTGTGGAAAAACTCAAAATTGGAATTTTTTTCAAATTTCAGACCTCTGTTTGTGTGCGTGTGTGTTTGTGTGTGTATGTCCCCAAAAAGAGAGAAATTAAAGTTTTAAAATCCCAGCCTTTGAATATAAGTTTGCCCTTAAAAAAAAAAAAAAAAAAAAAAAAAAAAAAAAGTAATTTCAGCCAGACAGAAATGCTTCTTTTCCAAAAATGCAAGTTATTTTGATATTTCTGTCAGGAAGAGGTAGATACTCTTTTCAAGACAGCATCAATATTGCAGTTCTTAAACAGGAGGAGACCTTTTATTGTTCTGCTGCCAGTTTACTGATCCTAACTTCTTCCACAGCCCCCATCACACATCTCTGAGCACTACAAAATCTTTTAATCTATTTATCCTTATGGCACCCCCTAAGAGACAGCAAAGCACTGTTATCCCCATCTGCCAGGTGAGCTGATGAAGGGGAGCCAGTCCCGTGTGCACTCGCCATGAGCAGACCGAAGTCCACGGGCAGAGCAATATGCTTCCAGCAAAGCAGCAGGAGATTTTATCCATGGCTAAGATATCTCACAGCTGAGGAAGACCTTGAGTCTTTGCTCCCAGTCACACAAAGAAGTGAATTCTTCTCTTTGTCATCTTGGACATTTTCAATGTAGTCCAGCAGCAATTCATGCATATTGCTTGGTACCACATTTGAGCAATGAAACCACTTCAGGAAAAAGTGCAAACAGACGGGAATTCTGTAAAGTAAGTATCCACTTCTGACAAGGCCCTATATGCTGGTGGCAAAAACATTCCAGTTTATTTTGCTCCCTGTTGCTTCCACACAGGAGGCTGCTTCTGGCACACAGCATAGGAAACCTGCACTTTCAACTCAGTGCGTGGAGGGGCCCTGAAGGGGCCAGGTCTTGCAGCAATGAGAAGAAAACCTGAGTACAGCACCTCTGAGTGGTCTGCCAACAGTAACAGGAAAAAGGTGGTTGAAGATGAAGCAGGGATATAAATTTAGGCATTCCTGAATTTGCTTGTAAATTCTGATGTTTCAGCCCTTGGACTATTCTCACTGTTGGGCCATATAGATTTTTGAAAGGAGATAAGAAGCATTCCTGCCCTGACCAGCCAGGACTGCTTTTATCCAGGAATATATTAAAAATCTCTTCTCTCGACCATCTGTCAACAAGATGAGCACACATGGGGTGGGAATTTTAATCCATGACATTATCTTCCTTCACCTCCTCCAATGATACCTAGAGTATATAGCTATGTGAGTCTGATTTATGCAGAAATAATAAAATAATTAAGCGTAGTTAACTTGGCCAAAAAACTTCTAAAATGGAGGTAGCTGTAAGCATTTGGAAGGCATAAAAATTAAGTAAGGAAATTAACTGGCTAGGTTAATCCAAATGAATGGAAATTGTTCTATATGGTGATGGTCAAGTACTGTCAATTTTTATACTAGACTAATACAGAGACTAAAAATTGCAAAAAGCCCTGTTTTCACTTTCAGCTCCCAATTAGACATGTAATGCCAGAGTAAAATAATGTTGTCTGGTTTCAGTGTCGGGCTCACAAAGGTCATAAATAAAGGACAAGTGTATGGCAGAGATGAAGGGATTCCATTTCTGGACCAACATATGCAAGCCCCAATATATTAAAGGCCTAAATTGCTGCCTGCATCTTTTCCACCCAAAGGCAAAATGGGCTGCAATCATGCCACATTTCACAGCTCAGTCAGCATAAACCCCAAAGGTTTTTGCATTTATATTGAAGCCAACACTTCATGAGAAAGCAGCAAACACTTCTACCTATCCCACCACAAAATTACAGGTTTTCTTTCCCCCTTCTGCATTTTATTCTCTAATTTCTGCTGTATTTCACAGCATTGTCCAGGTCGAATTGGAACTCTGGATGTGATCTTGTCCAAGCCCACTGTTCAAATAGGGTCGTCTAGAGTTGGTTGCTTATTCCCAAATGTCTTTTGAATAAATATATTTATATGGTCTAAGAACTTTAATCAGCAATAAAGTCTAAAACTAATTAGATCTAGAATATATTCTAGGAAGTAAACACTTTATGCTTCTAGGCATAGCAATCATTTAAGTTACAGATGTCCTTAGAGAGCCCAGATACGGCAACTGATTATCCACCTACAGCAAACTTGAATATTGGCTGTTACTGATTGCCATCTAAGTTAGATTCCCTTCACGTTCAGTCTAAAAGGGTACAGTTGATGAATAGAAGATCTACCACTCTGAAAGTCATTTGAGATTTTAGGTAATATTGAGGGATTGGACCTGAATCTCTGTCCCAAGATATTACAGTGTAAACAAAGCTAATGAACATGAAAAAGAAGAGCCAAGAGTAGGAAGAGATGTCTCTCCCATCTTTCAAGAGACCAATGGTACAGAGAAGAAATGAACTTCAAAGAATTTGCACCTAGTTCAATGCCTTGCATAATGACCCCAGGTGCCTGGATCACCCAGTTTGAACAGAGAACCTTTCCCAAACCATCTTTCTTTCAAAGCTGTTAAAACTCATACTGCTTACCTATGAAATATGGCTGTAAATAAACATTCAAGTCACAGACACATAGTTTTTATGAATAGTTCAGTGAGTACATACTGATGGAGTTTTTACAAAGATTGATCTGAAGAAAAACGTTTCCCTGCTATTTGGGAACAAGCTTTACTAGTGCATCTGAAAGCTTTAGCATTGAACACAGCTCATCACAGCACAACAGACCCCAGGTTTCCATCAGGTTTTTACATAACACACACTACTTTTTTTATAAAAGCTTGACTGATAAGACAAGTGTGCCTCCTGAATCAGAGAAGCACATCAGCAGTAAACTTCCCATGCGGGCATAGGCAATGGGTGTAAAGAGCAGACTAAAGGATCAGAGTCAACAGGAATCTCACAATCCATGAACTGATTATGTAAATGTCCTCTGATTGTTTACTCGAGCCATTCTAAGCATAGCCCAAACACAGAGCACATGGAATTTTTCAAATGTGAATGACAGCCTCTTAAACATCTAGACACTTTCTTCTTGGGGGTGTTTTTCTCCAGTGCATTTGACTTTCTCAGACCAGTCCAAGTAAGTTAAATGTGCAATCGCCACTGAAATGGGGAGCCAGCTAGTTGGTGTGTTTTAGAAACACCATTCTTCTTCAAATATATCAGAAAGGAAAAAACAAGTGCATTGGAGGGTAGCTGTTGTAAATCTTGATGCTGAAAGTGACTATTTCTAGTTACTGATTCACGCACCTATAAAAGGTTAAAATGGTTTTAGTGACAAGTTCTTCTGTGGTCCCAGACAGTTTTAAATGGAGAATCATGCTTCATAGATAAAATTAATATAATGTTGGGAATTGTGAGGCACAACTACAGCTCTGTGGATGCCCAGTTCTCATTCCTGCAACTTATGTACAAACCCTCCTCCCCTTCTCTCTAACCAAGCATATCTATTTTTCTCAGCATATGCAGACACTCCACAGCATGTACCTGTCCCACCTAAAGCCCCAGTCCTTCAATATTCTTGGCACTCCCATACAACAGATGTCAAGATCTGAGGTTTGCAGTCCATGATCTGCATGCAACAAGTGGTATTGAAAACTCTTCCATGGTGAATATGGGGCAGGTGGCAGAAACAGTTCTTGACACTGACTGCATGGATGTTTCCACAGGAGATGCTGGATCAATCCTCCATGGTTCTCACAGAGCAACCGGGAGCTGAAACAATTAGTAACCATGCCTTTAATTACAATGCAAATGCCAAGAACATTGGCTTAGGATGGAAGGAAGGCTAGATCATATTTACCCCTGAGGTGAAAGAAGGAGAACAATTGAGAAAGAAGGATAGGACTGGATTCCTCATTTTGGCAGACAGGAAAAGAAGGGAAGGAAGAAGGCAGAGAGTGAACTGCTGCTTAAGGGTGTGTAAAAGGAAGCGAAGAGCTTAAAACTGGGAAGGGAAGATGTGTGGGAATGAAGTCCTGGTTTGAAAAGCAAGCAGGGACATGCAACTTCCCCTGAAAGCTAGCAACTGCTGCTGCCTTGAGCAGTGCTTCCCAGAGTAGAAAGTGAATTTCAGAACAAAGGGTTTATGGCAGAGAACTCCCTGCCCATTCTCCTATCCCTTTTCTCTTATAGGAAGAGAAATCAGAAGGGATCAGCTTTGGAATTGTGGCTCCACTCCCAGTCAAACCAGTCTCAGAACCAACACCCCAAAGTGCACCCACAGGACTACAGGGAGCCAGAACAGCCCTGAGGACAGGGTATCTATCCCATGTTCCCTCTCAGGTATGCTGCCTACTGACATGATGCTTTTCCATTGAGACTGGACTACTGAGAGAGTACTGTGGAGCAGTTTTCAGGTCTATGAAAGCAGAGCTACCATCTACAGTAAAAAACCCAACCAAACAAGAAAAATCAAACTCACAACACATGTACACTGGAAATAATGCCAGGGAATGGCCATCATCAACTTTTTTTTTCATTGACTACTAATGAACACTACAAAAATTTGATATCACTGAAGAAAAGCTCTCCCACAAATACTTGGATGTAATTTGGCCTAGTTAAGCAGGCGGTTCTTAGCCCTGACTTCAATAGAAATCAGTGATTAAAGTTAAACCCATCCATGAGCATCTGAAGTATCAGAGACTGCATCCCTACAGTCAGCTTTTCCCAGTATAGTTCACAGCACTGCCTGAGAATCATATTTAAGACTGTATTGTGGTATATTCAATCTATTTAGCTGGTAAGTTGTGCATGTCATAATAGATAATTTCCACAAAATACTGTTGAAGATTTTCTTTTCTGATTCCCAGTTGTCCTGATAATCTGCTTTTTTTGTCACGATTGATTAATTAAGCTGATTTAAATGTACTTTGATTTTCTTTATGTTTACATCAATCATGTTTGCTGAATTCTATATTTGTATTATTTGTGATATGCATAGTATTTGGAAACACATGAGCAATACACTCACTAAGGATAGAAATTACCAGCTCCAAAGGCAAGAAAATGGTGTTCATTCCATTATCTAGATTCACCAACAGAAATCTCATAGATGAACTCTATTCTAATACACAGCCAGATAAGCAATCTTATCTCATAATGATTTCTTCTCATCAAAATCTCAATTACTTCTGTCATCTCATTTTTATGTAATTTCCTTCTTACATATGCTCTTATGTCTAATTTCCCCAAGCAGATAAAAGATGTTTTCTTGATATCTATTTCAAAGCCTTTTATGTGAAATGAAAATAAGTGTAGAGAAGCTACAGGAAGGTTTTGTGTTCTCATACACTCCCAAACTATATATATTCTACACTGCAAACTCCTAGATGAAAACTACACTCCTTAAAAACAATCCCATTTCCAAAGGTAAGGATTAGGAAGCTAAGTTCCAGGCTTAAAAAACTTTTAATTTTATATAATATTATTGCTCATAATACTGAGGGAAAAAAAAATCCAGAAAGTCCCTACAGCTTATCAGCTGAATCATATTCCACAGATCTGATGCAACAATAGTATATTTGAATTCCTTCCTGCGCACCAGTACAAATTTCTTCCTCTAGCAATCCTATGAACCTCTCCACATTTATCTCATCAAGGCATAGGTTGCGGAATATGTCTCTAAAAGATGGAGGAGTGAAACCTAATCTCAGTGGAATGCAACTTGCCTTTGGCCACTACATACCAAAGACTATCATATAACAGACTTACTACATATCATAGACTAATATGATAATTTTACTCTGTGAACTTACTGAGGCTGTACTCGATCCCCTCACCCAGATCATCAATAAAGATGTTAAACAGGACTGGGCCCAATACTGAGCCTTAGAGAAACCACGCTAGTGGTCAGCCACCAACTGGATGTGGGCCCATTCACCACCACTCTCTGGGCTTGGCCATCCAGCCAGTTCTTACCCCAGCAAACAGTGTACCTGTCCAAGCTGTGGGCTGCCAGCTTCTCCAGGACAGTACTGAATTCCAGTTAGACAACATCCACAGCCTTTCCTTCATCTACCTGGTGGGTCACCTGGTCATAAAAGGAGATCAGGTTGGTCAAGGAGGACCTGCTTTCCTAAACTCATGCTGGCTTGATCTGATGCCCTTGTCTTGTATGTGCTACATGAGAGCACTCAATCTGTTCCATAACCTTCCCCAGCACCAAGGTCAGGCTGACAGGCCTGTGGTTCCCTGGGTCGTCCTTCTGGCCCTTCTTGTGGATGGGTGTCACACTGGCCAGGTTCCAGGTCTTCTGGGACCTCCCTGGTTAGCCAGAACTGAAGATAAATGATGCATAGTGGCTTGGCAAGCTCTTCTGCCACATCCCTCAATACCCTCAGGTGGATCCCATCCAGTCCCACAGACTTTTGAGTGTCTAAGTGGCCCAGCAGGTCACTGACTACCTCCACCTGGATTATAGGGGGTCCAATCTGCTCTCCATCTCTGTCTACCCACTCAGGGGCCAGTTGCCCCGAGGATAACTGGTCTTTCTGTTAAAGACTGGCAAATAAGGCATTAAGTACTTCAGCCTTTTCCTCATCCAGGGCAACAATGTCCCACCCCTTGCATCCAATAAAGGATGGAAATTTTTCTTGGACTTCATTTTGTTGTTAATTTATTTATAAAAATATTTTTTATTGTCTTTCATAGAGTGGCCAGATTGTATTCTAGCTGAGCTTTCATATTTCTCATTTTCTTTCTCTGTGACCCAAGGCAGAGAGAGAAACTTTGTACTCTTCCTGAGTTGCCTGCCCTTTCTTCTAAAGGTGAAAAACTCTCTTTCTTACCCTGAGTTCCTGTGAAAACTCCCTGTTCAATCAGGCCAATCTTCCCTGATGTCTTCTCTTTTGGCACATAGGGGCAGGCTGCCTCTGCATCTCTAAGATTTCCTTCTTAAACTATTCCTGGACCCCTTAATTATTAAGAACTGTTTCCCAAGGAACTCTCTGAACCAGTGTCCTGAACAGGCCAAAGTACACCTTCCATAAGTCCAAGACAGAGATTTTGTTGACCACTTCCATAATTCACCAAGAACCAAAAGTTCTTACAGTTTTTGGTCGCTCTGCCCAAGGCAGCCTCTGACTACCACATCTCCCACCAGCCCTTCTCTATTCACAAAGAGCAGGCCTAGCAGGACACTGCCCCTGTAGGCTCCCTCACCAGCTATGTCAGGAAGTTATCTCCTAAATGCTCCAGGAACCTCCTAGACTGCCTCCTTTCCACTGTGTTGGGTTTCCAGCAGACACTGGCAGGTTAAAGTCTCTCACAAGAATAAGGTCTAGCAATCAGGAAACATCAGCCAGCTGTCTACAGGATACTCCATCTGCCTCTTCATCGTGGCTGGATGGTCTGTAACAGACTCCCACCAGGATACCTGGTATACCAGCCTTCGCCCCGATTCTCACTCCTAGGCACTCAACCTTATCATCACTGTCCTCAAGCTCTGTGCACTCAAAACCCACCCTGAGGTACAGAGACACTCCACTGCCTCTCCCCCCTCACCTGTCCCCTCTGAAGAGCCTGTAGCACCCACTGCAGCACTCCAGTCATGACAGTCACCTCACCATGTTTTCCTGATGGCAACTATGTCACAGCTTTCCAGCTGCATGATGGCCTCCAGTTCCTCCTGTGTGTTACCCATACTGCATGTGCTGGTGTAGATGCAATTGCTACTGCTCCACTCTCCTCCAGAATCAGCTTCAATATGTCTCAGGTTCTGCACCTGAAGGGAATTGTAAGCATTTGAAATGATCCTTAATTCAATGAATAATTCTAACCACTGCATGTTGCTGGAAAACAAGAGTATGTATGACTCACATAAGTTCATGTATATGTTTTGAGACTCAGAAGAGAAGGGGTTTTGAATTAACAGGTTAGAAAAACAGTACGAAGAACATCCTAAGGGCAAATGATCTAACAATTGTGTCATGACATGTATTTTAGTAAGAAAAAAAGATGAATTGCCATGGTGAGCTAAGTGATCATTTAGACATTTTCAGACAAAGGAACCATTGCCTTGCTGCGTTTTCAATGAGTTGAGAACAAAAGCATCTCCATTTAGACACCAGAAGCATTTGACCCTCACAACCCACTGTTGCTGTGTTCACCAGGTTATGCCCATACTGCCCTTTTGGTTCACTGTTGAAGTGAAACCTTGACTGTTCTAATTCACCATCTGTCAGCTGGATTTGCAGAGTGGTTTTAGTGTATTCAAACTAGATTATCTGAGCAAGAAACTCATCCAAAAGCTCTCCCCCATCCGCCCATGCACCATATTTACCCCAGTCTGTAATGGAGACAGTGTCTAGATAATGACTTGTCCTTCAGACAACTGAATGATCAAGACTGCTGTGAGAATTAAAAGATATGGTATCAAAACTTGCAGGGACTAGAGACCAAGTTTGAGCTACACATCCCAGTTTGCACAGGCAGATGTTCAGAAATGTAGATTGCATTTTGGCCTCAGGAGTAGTTCTCAGTGTTCCTATTACAAAACTCTAATGGATGTCTCCATTTCATCTGTCGAGTGCTACTATAATTTTATGGCCAAAAAATGTCTGGGTTTTCTCCCTTAACAATCAGTCTATAATTACTCTCACAATATTGCAAAGTTGGGTCATTTCTGATTCTTGTTTCATCTTGTGCAATTTAGCTGCAGCACTGAATCATGCCACCTTCAGACCATGTAACTAGTTATCCACATGGAAGGTAAGTGGCCTCAAATCATAGAATGCAAGATCCAAATGGGTTTGCCTAATGCCAAGGTACTCCTGCACTAAAGTACCAGAACACCCCTCCTTGCTGCTACTTCTGTGTGTCTCTGTCTTGAGTGAGTTCTCCCTGCATCCCAGTGTGATGAATATGACTATAACTGAGCAAAGCCTGAATTCCTTGTGCCAATAGCTCTCCTTCCTTTCTTGTGCTCAACACGACAGTCGCATCACCATCCTTTTTTTCCCTTGAATACTTCCCCCAGGCTGCCTTAGCCCAGGCTCTCTTGGTCATGGGTCTGGGACACAGCTTGAGACAGGCTCTGCACTGGAATGGGAAAACACCATAATGTACCTGCAGCAATCACACAGGCACAAAGCACAGGTCTCTGCAGCACCAGGTGTCCAAGCCCCAACACAACCTGCAGCAGATCCAAGGGATGTTCAAGGTTTAGTGATCATTGAAAAAACCCTCTTCCGTGATAATTCTTGGCTGCAGCCCTAGGAAGTATCATCCACAGGAGCTCCAGGTGAGGATAATGCAGGGCATTGTGAGGGCAGACTACTGCAGCTGCCTTCCCACAGCTGCTGTGTGCCAGGCTGCACCCGTGCTTGACCCATTTACAGTTGCCATGGAGAGAATGAAGTGTATAGAATCATCACTCCTCCAACTGCAATGAGAGCTCATGGAAATAAATATCTATTTGTGAATTTAAAGGGGAAATACAATAAAATAATTATGAAAATCTATATCCAGTGACTGCTGACCAGCATTCATTATTTGACAAAGCTAATCTATCATCCTTTGTTATCAGCAGGCTGCAGCTCTAGCCTAACCAACCCTCTTAACAAGAAAAGAGAGGAAATTGAGCACAGTTGTTGCACCATTCTTTTCAAGACTTTCACATTCAAAACTCAAATACTTTTCATTTTAATGGTCTTGTAACACAAAAATGGATTAAATCAGCATTAAGCCAGCAATCACATTTTTATGTGCAGTGTAATTTCTTGCAAATTCCATGAATAGGTTGGTCTCCCTCCCAACAATTAGATTTCTTTTCTCTGTAATTGTGTTGCAGATACAGCAGCTACTAAAGAGAACAGCACAGTGAGACTGATTCTCTGAGATAGCAAAGAAAAGCTCCTTCCAAGTGTTACTACTCAGCAAGGTTTTTAAGTAAAGAAACACAACTATATTAAGGTTTGTTGAGTTGATAGGAAATGACCAAAAATGTTTCATTTAGGCTTCAGTAAACATTTTATACATTTTAATTTTTTTTTCATTAGTTTATTCTCCTTTTCTGCTAAACTGTGAATTTATGAATTTCAAAGATGTATAAAAATGTTAAACTATTGCAAGCAAATCTGCAGTCATGAGACAGCTCAATTTTGCAAGCTTGGTGGCTGAATGTTATTTTGATCAAGCCACCAGTTAAGGATATTTGCTACACATAATTGCAATAATTTATTGAAACTACGTCTCAGTGAACAATGCTATCTACACTCACGTGTCAGTGGATGGCCCTTGATTAGCCATTTATGTCCATGTAGGGAAGCACATTCATTAGTTTTTATTTTCATTTGTTTAAAGAACTTAGAAGCCTATCTGGGGACCCGCATTCCCAAACATCATAGTCTTAAACTAGAGACACAATCCCACTTTTTTCACTGAGCCTTCTGAGTATTTTACATTTGTGATAGCAGGGAGAGAAAAACAAACTAAAAGAACAGAGTACAAAAATCAAGTAATATAAAGTCTGTTATTCTAACTAGAATGTCCCACAGGGATATGATTCAGGGCTAGCAACCCTGAAGACAGAGGAGGGGAAACTGTGCTAAAGCACATTTGAGTGACACAGACCCAGGCTGTGGGTTTGTGGGGGTTTGGGTTTGGGATTTTTTTTTTTTTCATTTTGTTTCCTGCTCAAGATTAAAGCAGACAGCTGAAAACTCAGAGGTAGGCGACGTCTTTCATCCATCTTAGAGACAGAGGGAGGCCGCTTAGTCCCGCGGTAAGGCAGTGCCATCTAGTGATTCCTTTCTATAAGGAAAAAAGAAAACCACACTTAATTATATCTTCGTGTTAAAGAGAAAAAAACCCCAAAACAACAAAACCAACCTAAATTACCCCTCGTGGTAGGGCAGGAAGTCTGGCAGGCAGCCTGTTCCCACAACGGGGTGCGGGTGTGAACAGGCTTCCCTCTCCGGGCAGCCGCTGCCGGGGAGGGCTGGGATGGAACCCGCAGCCACCGCCGCCACCTCCGCGGGGACGGGGGCGACAGGGCCGGGGTGTCCCCTCCGTGCCTGGGCTCCCAGCTGCAGGCAAGCCAGCGCACGGTGATTCTTACCGGGAGCTTTGCAGCGCCGCAGCTTATCTGTCTCGGCTACACATAGTGAGCTACAGCTAAACCCAAACTATTTATTTCACAGGTGTGAAAAACTACAAAAATGGGAAGGAAACTTTTTTTTTTTTTTTTTTAGTAAAATAAACCCAGAATTTCTCATCACAGAAGACTTCGTGACGTACAGGGATCTCTGGATGCTGGCAGTTACTGTAAATCTGATTTATCCCTGTCCAGTGAGTTGAGGTTCAGGTGCAGGTGCCTTCCAGAAGCCACACATTCCCATGAGCTAAGTGCTGGGCTACATGCTGGGAAATTCCACATATTTCATTTCTGCTCACATTTGGCCTGAAGAAACCCATCCCTTTGTTCTGCTGTGTAGCTGCCCTTGGCCAGGAGGCAGCTGCAGGCTCCACATAAAGGTGGGGAATGGGATGCAGCTGCATGGTCTTGACTTTGTCTGTGACCACCATGCGTGTCCACACTTCAGCAGGTGCTATATGGGACTGCTACCTTTCCCTCACCAGCAAATCTGTGTTCTATCTTCTCTATTCCTAACTGAGAGGAAGACAAGTGAGTGGAAGACAAGACAAAAAGCCTGGGAGTTAGGACTGCCAAATATAGCTCATAGCTTAGCACAGATGGTTTTTTCCATATTCTTTCAGTGAGACAGAGCAATTCCTAATGCAAAACCGAAGAGAAACTTTTGCACATTTTTGATTGAGCAAGTTTTTACACACTGGTAGCTCATTTACCTCTTTCCAAAGAAAACTTTTACTTTCAACTCAAAATACTTTCTTGAAGACACTGTTTGCATATTGGGCCACAGCAACACCATGAACTTACAGAGTCTGAGATGGTGTACTAAAAACAATGGTGAGCAGGCTTCTAGGATAGTAGAAGGGCAGACCCTGAGATCTTTAATAGTTCAAAGCTGATCTATATACACCACTAACATGTAATTTTCGACTTACATGACACGTAGGAAGTAGTCCTTTTGCACTATTCTGTCCTGGCAAGCACTCACTTGGATACCATAGCCAGGATTTGGTGTCACCTTCATGACATGTGTGAAGAAATCCAGTGGAAAGCAGTGAATAATGAGAGAATGGCATACTAGGAATTCCTCTGGTAAGCACAGCATACTAGGAATTACTCTGGCCAGAAGCAAAACCTAGACAAATTAATGAAGTTCTTCAAACCCTCCTTTCTCCATGAGCCTCTGATATTAACATTCTAGAAAAAAAAAGAGCTTCCTTCCAATCACTAATACAGAGTCGAAGTACTAGTACAGCCTGATTTCACACATACTGGTGTAAATCAGGAGGTACTAAACTAGGGGCAGTGGAATTACTTTGCAAGACACACTTGAAGCTGTGGATATCAAAAGCCCAGGTTCGAGGCGTGAACAAATCACCTTAAAATATTTGACCACACATGAGTAGCCCTCAAACCAGCAAACGGGTATTTGGAATTGTGAAGCAACGACCACTAACTCACCAAGGGTATCTGGGACAAAGTGTCCTCACTTTCAGCTCTTGATGCCATTGACCTCGCACAGCTTGACTTGTCATGGGTGAAGCTGTTCACTTCCCCATAGCTGAGAGGGTGCCAAGCAAGGACAGCTTCCACTGAACACTGCAGCCATGCTCTTGCTTGAGCACTGCAATATCTTCGCTGTTTCTCACATTGTTTGATAATTGTGTCCTAGAGTTTTGCTCCAGAAAAGCTCCTTATTTTGCACTGTTTACAAATGTATTTCTGAAATAAGCAAGCCTTAACTTGGGGTTATTAACTCTGAATGCCAGATTATGATTTCCATTGTTTATTGCCACAACAGACTATTAAAGAGGAGCCTCCACCCAGCTAGATTTAAGATTTTGTCTTCTGGCATAATAATATCTCTGAGAGCTGCTCAGCTCTAGTAAATATCTAAACATATACTTAAATTTAAGCATGCAAGTTGTCCTCTGATGTCAGAGTTCTGTTTAAAAGTAAGTATGTGGTTAACTCACAACACAGACTTTTTTTTTACTCAATACAACATAGTTGCTATGGTAATAATCAGTAGCATAGCACTTGTGGTGAAAGGCAGAATGCTTTGATTGTCATGTGAAGATTCACACCTTCAGAACTAAATTCTTTCACTAGTTGCTACTGTTCATCCTGCTGGTTCAACAGACTGCAGTGAGTCTTTATTAGCTCTGATAAGCAGCACCAAGACAATGATTGTCCAGCTTGCTCTGAAAGGCCACTTAGCACTGCAGAATTAACAAGGCATTGATTCTCTGTACAAGCAAGCACCCCAAAGGGGACACTGTAGAACAGGTGTTTAATCGACAAGGAATCTGCTATCTTTGCCTTGGTAAAAAAATCTTTTAATTCACTTCCTCTATAAATAATGACTCTATTATGCCAACCCTAATCAAGATCAAAGCGGTTATAAGAAAGGATATCCAATCCATGATCATAAGTCTATCGTTTTCTTGTCTGTGCACAATATGTATTCAATTTTTATCAGAGCTTTATAGAGCAAATATAGTACCAACTTGTCCACCAAGAACAGACAAATATCCCCAACTAGTCAGAAGGAAAATTATATATATGTGGGAAAGAATAAATGAAAAATTATCAAAGTAGACAGAATATGAAGACAGAAGTTTCTGTTCAGCCTTAAGGTCACAGGCAATTTCATACAATTTCAGAAACTAATTTCTATGTTGAAAAACCTGAGAAGTCTTATACTATCTGCTTTTAGAAGATGCTTTCAAGGCTGGTCCTGAAGTACTTCTTGGGAATTTTAGCAGGAAAACTCAGTTCCCCAGCAGTCCTCGTGACTCACTTCAAGCACAGTTGAGCTTTTGCAACTTCCAGCTATTCCCTCCACCCTTTCAGTGACTGTGCCCAGTATAAAAATGTCAGATGTCTTTCCTTGAGGTGACTGTAGGACAATCAAGGACCCAGTGTCTTCCTACCACCTGCCACAAAGGCACATGGCCTTTACAGGCAATCTGAACACAAGCTGCTACAAAAGACAATATCCCCACAAACACTGAGGTCCCAAGGGTGTCCTAGGATTAAGCAGTCTCCAATGCTCTGTTTCAAAATAAAGCATGGACAACATCCCTGAAATTCAATACAAATATTTCTCTGATAGCATGAAACACACACTAAGCCTTCGAGATTATAGCTAGGAAAAAAAAGGTAGGTACTTTCCATAACATATTCCTAGGGAATCTGTATTTATTATGACAGTTTTCATGTAAAAGAATGGTCTCATGTTAATACAAGAAAGTAAATAAGTAAAAAGACTGAACAGTGTTAATAAGAGCTACTTCACAGTGGATCTGAAAAGCCACTTTATCTCTGCTTAACTCAGCTGCCTCTGAAATGGGAACACACCAGTGGAAAATTTTTTTGCCTCTTCTACCTATTTTTGGACTTGTCAAAAACATATCACCTAGATTTTTCCAGTTTTCAGCTGATAAAATGTTGGTTGCTTTTCCCTACATACTTTCATACTGCTATGCTTTTTCATGCACAGTAACTGAGCTTGCCTTACCTCAGTCAAACCCTTCTTTCTAAAGCCTGATCTCCATGGTCCACTTCATAATGTTAGTGTCAGGTCTTACACAACCGTAAATGTCTTCCACCCTTCCATTTAAAAGACACTAGTTTAAAGTCTCAGCATAGGAAGTGGAATCTGAAAAAAAAGCCCAACAGAATCTGCCACTAGAAGTGTCTGGACATTTTCACAGGCAGGTTGACATCAATTTCAGGTAAATATCCAAAGATTTGATATTTCGAAGTATATCTCATCTGGATCTGGTCTAGTACCTTAATCTGAAACCTTAGGCAAAAGGTTCCTCGCAGGAATAACTTTCCTGCTACCTTTTTAGTGCTTTGTCCTTTTGCTGTTTTGTACTTCAGACTTGCAGGGGCAAAGATAAAGCAGACAAGGAAAACATCACAGTTAAAAGATGAGAATTAAGGGGGTTTTTAATAATTGGAACAAAATTTAATTTTTAGAGCTTGGAGAGCTTTAGTAACTACTTTTTAAAAAAATCTTATGATTTTAAAATATTTTTGAAGTCTTTCACTGTCTTTAACACTGGACACTGGCCCCAATGATAAAGAGAAATAAGCTTTGAGATGGAAACCACTATCTTCTCCTTGTCCAGAGAAATACCTGAGAACTACTTGCTGGGAAATCATCTGTGACAGGCACATAGGAAAGCCTCGTGAAAATGTTCGTCACAAATGGGTCTCCTACTCAAAAGCAGGGAGCCCTCCAGCCATACACCTTCCACAGTTTTAATGGGTATATGTGACCCTGTATGAGAACTTGATTTTCCTTTTGTTTAAACATTAATCAGCTTTTGCAGAAATAGCAGAGCAGTTTCATTCATTCTCTTTTCAATTTATATAAATATTAGATTTGTAAATACATAAAAAAACACTTTGCAGTTCTAAAACTTAAATTACTACAAACCTGAAATGTAATTTCATAGAATACTGGGGAAAAAAACATAACAAAAGCAGGAGAGAAAGAACTGAGAATACTTTCCTAATATACATGATCAGTCAGATAAGTTTTCTACAGCTATCAACAAATTTGCTTCAAGAACATTTCATTTGCAGTTCAGCACTACTAAAATGCATCTAAACTTAGTCCTCCTTGCCATGTATTGCTACAGAAGCTTACAACTGTCAGAATTTAATCTTGCTCTAGCAAAAATCATGAAAACATATTCACCACCACCACTCCGTGCAAATTCTAATTTTGGCAAAGTTTTTGTTGTGCTTAAGGTAAGAGATATAAAACTGCCTTAATCCTGCAAACTAAGTCAAATCATTCCTCCAGTAAAGAGCCACCAGGCAGAAAGGAAAATTCCTTTCTTGGCTCAGAAGTTTGTGAATGCTGAGAAGGAGAGAAGACCTCTTCAGGCAGGGGTAGTTCCTCAGCCTCCTCCCATCCCATCCAAATCAATCAGCAGGACAGCTCCACACACCCTTCAGGGCTGGTTTATATTTAGAACTCAATAAAGAATAAAAAATAGCAAATCATACACCCACTCTGCTTTGGGGAAACAAATGTGCTAGTCAACGGAAGATATAAATAATCACACGATGACACAACTAAACGCCTCATCCGGAGGCTTCAGTGCAAGCTGCTGTCCAGGGGCCAGCAGAGCTGCTGGATGTGCTCCATTAATCTCTTTTCCAAAGTGATGGATTCCTTTTTTGGGAGCTAGCCCAGTTCACTGAGCAGTCATTTTTTCCCCCCATCAGCTGAGATCAGTCACCAGTAACTCATCACTTCTCATCCAGGCCGTGCTCTTCACTTGTAGCTGAGACTTTCCAGCAGTGATACCACAGCTGGCCTGCAGGAAACACCCCCGGACTCCCTATTCATAGTCTGGGAAGGGCAGAGGAAGGAGAGAGCAGGCAATCAGATACAGAGAGATAGGAAAAGTGTGACCTTCCTTTCCCTTGATAGGGACACCATTTTCTCCCTCAGCTTTAACCTTTTAAAAACATCCAAGGAGCCGTGTGAAAACCCACAGCCTCATTCAATCTAGACATAGCAACTCCAAATTTTTTAATGCAAAAGAAAATTCATAGTGCTGGGTGTAAATACTAGGCCAGAGAAGGTGAACATGACCAGCAACTCCAGGGAAGAGCCATTCTGGCTTATTATTCCACCAACTACAGGCATTTCTATTAAAAACTGGTTTTATGTTTCATTATCTAAATTGGACATATCCTGGGAGCAAGAAAACCCAGTTCTCCCACTATGACACAATTTACCTTTAGGGAATGTATGAAATATAGATCTTTATCAGGGATTTCCATGCCCCCTCCCTGCCAGCTGCAAGTGAGGTTGGCATGAGGCAGAAGTTGTAATGCTTCTAGACACTCATGCCAAAGGATGAAGAAGTCTGTAACATTCAGATGCTAAGCGCTCAGAGGATGGAAAATTTATATCGTGGCTAAGCAGGGGCCTGGGAAATTGCAATGAGAGTTACTCAATGTCTTGCCTTGTCCATCCAAAGCTGGCTCTGTGAGTCTACTCAGCTCCACAAGGACTTGCAGACACGTGTGACTGGAAGCATACAGGGACAGAAAAGTGAGAAACTATAATGGGTTTATAGGGAGGGAACAGGGATGTTTACTGCTTTCCAGCTGTCTTACAAGAAAAGAGTGCTCAAATGGCAGGCTTGTACTCTCAGGGTGGTCCACAGCAGGGTGGAGAATTGTTGGGCAGTTTATTTACATGCTCAGTTGCTCACTCTGACCTCTGATAGGAGCAAAAGCAGCATGAAATGAGGTCCCAGCTACCGTGAATAATTGCCAGATAATGGGATTTATGGAAGAGTAAACATGTTTATATACATCTCTTAGAAGTTAACCACTGTATCAAGCAAAAGACATGCTGCCACTTCAAGGGTTAAAACAGATTCATAATCAGAAGGGAGACTACAAGACCCTGGTGCAATCCCACTGTGCAGGACAAGGAGAAGGGGGGTGAGTGTGTACACACACCTCCTTCTCCTTGCAGCAACAATAGTTTTATTCACTCTCCCAGATAATAGAATCAAAGAATCATAGAACAGTTTGGATTGGAAGGAACCTTTAAAGGTCATCTAGTTCAACTGCCCTGTCAGGGATACCTGCCTTTAGATCAGGTTGCTCAGAACTCCTTCCAATCTGGCCTTGAATGTTCCTAGGAACCTCACAGCAGCTATAAATTGCAGAGTTTTTTGTCAGCTGGGTTATCACTGCAGTCCTGATTCAAGTTAGTGCTGTAACTCAAACCTGTGCCGCCCAGTACCTGTTTGAGGAGCAGCACAAGGGGAATGAGTTTGGTCCAAGCCCTGGCATTAACGTGGCTGCCAGCACCTTGGTTGGCAACTTCTGGGCACACAGAATTAATTTTTTCTTCTCAGTCCTAGCAGGGCAGAGCTGAGGCATGCCTGCAGAACACATTGCCTGATCTACCTCAATTTGGGGAGGAGTGAATGTCAGTCTCTTGGGCTGTAAATTCTACCAGCATTTCTCCGTATTTTACCTATGGTTTTCTCAGAATTAGGGGTGGTGGAGGAAACAACTCTAAATAACCACAATGCAAACATTTTACAGTAGAAAGAAAGCACCACCCTAAAAATGGCATGGAGCCATCATTTTAAATTACATAGGGCAAGGGCAATGCCCCTTTGGAAAGTGTCATTTCAAGGTAATGAGGGTGTTGAGGAAAGACTGTGTGACCCTGCCCATATTTATTCTCCCAAATAGGTGGGGATGTGTCACGAATCCCCGTTACCAGCCCAAGCCACTCCTCATTCCCACACAGAGAGCTCTGCCTTGCCACCAAGGGACAAAGCTGCTCCATAGCAGCAGCTCACAGCCAGTTTATCACTGTGAACCTGCAGCAGGGAGTCAGCAGTGCCAAAAGACAGAAATAGCAGCACTCCTTTTATCACCCAGGGTTTCACAACGCACAATGCGGTGCCAAAAGGTCCATGCCAAAGGGTGGGGAGATTCCCCTCACCTTTTCCCAGGGCTCATCATTTAGTCTTGATGTTTACAAGAAATGTAAGAAAAGGTTTCTCATTTCCAGGTGTGGCAACATGACCCTCACCTCTCAGTTCAGGATCTGGTCTTTACAAAGACTGGATTGCACAGGGTGCATCCTGAGGAAGGGTGCAGTACCACTCTGTGTGACTGCTGGGACCATGAACTGCATTAACCTTCTGGAGGGAAAGGGGGAAGACAAGACTGCCCCTGATCTCAGATACACAGTCACCTTTAAACAATACTTTGGTCACACAGCCTAATGACTGTCTCTCTACTGTTGCTCCATCCCACTCCAGGGAGAATTGCAGCTCTAAGTGGAAAGTTAAGAGCTGGAGCTGTGGTTGGCCAAACTTCCTATTGTGATGACCAGAAGCCAAGTAATGAGAATGGACTGAGCTGTCCCAGTTCTGCAGGGCTGGTCTGAGCTCACCCCCACACTTACCCATCCAGAGTAAAACTGTCCCTGATGGTAAAAAAGGCATCCATTGATGTTGGAAGAACAAAATTCTGAATTCAGCATCTTCCTTAGGACTAGAGGGCACTTTCCTCATCTACATTTTTCCATCAACAAAGTATGTATCAGTCTCCCCTACAGAGAAATAAGAGTTATTACCATACCTGATGTTTCAGTTACTGAGTGTTCTTCATGGAGATCTACAGGACCACAAATCACATCTGTTCAAAGCATGGCAAATTGTTCAGGGCCACATAGAAAAAAACCAAAGCAAATTTCACAGGAGGTTTGTGAAACCCCAGGCAACTTCCAGTTTAGTTAAGACAGCTCTGATTTGGCATGCCTAATGCACCTGCTGCTCTGATCATGCAGGGCTTAGTCCATGCACAATCACTGCTTTGAGTGCTCACATTTCTCAAATTTAACTTAGAGGATAGCTAAGTAGCCACATGTGGAATGAGAAAGACTGTTGTGAATTAATCATAAGAATTACCTGACTTAGCTTCAAGGAACAGAGCTCTTTCAAGAGCTCTCAAAATCTGACAGCATCCCAGTGACAATTCCATGGAGTACAAGTCCAGCTCTTAATGGCTGTTTCCTAAAACCAAAATAAGTTAAGTTCCATACTACTTCATAGCAGTGAAATCGAAATAAAATTTTGTATTGTTCAGAATATTGCCATAGATTTATTATTTTCCTGAGCACAGATGAGTGTCAGCAGTTGCTTTTTCTCTGTGTACATGATTTGAATGATCTCAAAGGCAAAAGCCAAGACCCCATATAAAAGTTATTTAATTTTTTTTATTTTCTGAGCTTCACCTGAGTCTAGTCCTCACTTATATTCTGCTTCTTTACATCTGCTGTTGCTTTATCTTTATTATTTAGAGGTATATAAATTGATTTACCACATTAATCTATAAGTGAAACAAGAACTAACCTGCCTTCCTGAATTAAAGAGTCTGACCTCCCGGTGATGCACACTGAAATCTTTCACTCTTCCTACCTCAGCTCTGCTCTAACTCATCCCTACCAGATAACCAGCAGCCAGAGTACACACCAGCTGACACCTTTTTCCTTGAATTCCAGCAGTTACTTTTCCAGGATGGCTGAAGACTACATAAATCATATTACCACCAAAGAAAGGAATAAGCAAGAAAATTTCAGCCAGGAACATTCTGCCTCTCCCTTACAGCACAACTTTCTTCTCTGGTGAGATTAGTCAAACCTTTCAGAACACGACTGTATGAGGGAAAAGAACTACCCTCAACTCACTTTGAAGAAATGTCTTGCAGGCATTACAGTATAGTCTGTCCTTAAATTGCCTCAGCAGCAAGATGAAAAATGCTTCACACTTCCAGATGTAAGATGTGCAAAGAAGGTTAATTAACTAAAATTCATGTACTGCTTTGAAGGTGGAAAGACCTCTAAAGGAAGTGTTAAGAACAGATACCCAGAATCCATCTTTTCCAACCTCATAAAAAGCAGATTGATGCTGCACAGAACATGTACAACAGAGAAATTGTCCAATTGCAGGATTATTCATCAAAGTTTTACTTGGAGCCTAAGGGGTTGCTTAGAAACTGGTATTTCCCAGCTGTATCTCAGTCAGAGCTGTGATTTCACTACCTATTTTTGACAGGTAACCCAAATGGGACATTAGAGTAAATATGGCTGGGCCCTTCAGCATTCAGGGCTCATAGTTTTAATGTTTAAAAAGTAGACTTCTGACAGCTCCCTCAAGAAGTAATTTTTTCTGTGTCTGTCCACGTACATAACAGCCCAGCTAAAAATGCTGTTTCTGCAGCACAGTATGCCCATTAAATAATTCATATCACTGACTATCACTAGTGAAAAGTGGTATGTAGGAGCAAAACAAGTGAATCTGAGTACATGACAGTACATTTCTAAATATTTATTAGGAAGGAAAGAATGAGCATATTTAAAAATCAAACTGAAATGTACCTCTTGCTGTATTTTGTCCTTGGACAGAACATTATCATCCTTACATCCACACTTCATGAACCGCAATAATTTACCCAAACCTCAGGAAGAACAATGTGAGGAATTACTTTCCTCCCCCAGTGGTGAACAGCTACATCTCTCAGGCAAAGAAGCACAATTTGTTTTGGTAAACAGTGTTCTAATTCCTCTGTGGAAAAGAGGTATTGGTCAGACTCTGGGAAGAAAAGTGACTTAGGCAGGATGACAGCAAAACCAGAACCAAACCATCAGCTGACTATCAAAAGCAGATGTTGATTTCTATCAGCTGAGAGGAATGTGACCTCCCCTGAACCCTTGTTCTCAAAATAAGGTAGTTTTATTATTTAGATGAGTGGATGGTGTTAAGCACTACAAATTCATAGCATGTTCTGCTATAAAGAGCTCAGGAATCTAAAAAACTTGTTTTCTTTTGGGCTGCTCATGGAAAGAAACTGAACAGGAAAGTAAGGTCTCAGACCAGAGGGAGATTTTCTTTGGAAGCACTTGGATCAATACCTCAGCTTGTCCTTCTTACTGAAGCACCACATTATGGAAACCACATATCTGAACAGTTATGCACATACACATACTTTTTTTTAAAACATAAAGCAAAGGTTTTAAAACATATCACCAACAGAGGAAGCAGCCTGAAGCTGCTTGTAGGGGTCAACTGATTAGAAGAATCTCTCAGTGCTGTAACAGCAAATTTCTCTCTGAATCACCAACAAACTCTGGTGCATGTGGCTCTTGCAGGATGCTGGTTTTCACCCCTGGCCCATATGACTCAAAGCCACAAAGGCCAGAGACACATTTGATGATCCAAAATAAACCTCTCCACACTATGCATTTGTATAGGCAAAACTGACAACTCTGGAAAAAAATTATTAACAGTAAGAATGTAATTATGGGTTACAAAAGTATCCTTTCCATCCTCAAAAAGCTTAGTGCAGTTCTGGAAGCAAACCAACACAGGAAGGAGATAATTTCCTAATCAAACTTCTAAGGCTATCTTATCATACCTACTGAATGTCCTCTACTTGGGAAACTGGCTCCAGTGTCTCCCTGGAAAAGGCTGACTGAAATATAGCCATTCAGCAGGACTGAAATTACCTACTTTCAGCTAACAAGTACTCATGTGAAAACATGGATATTTCACCACAAGATTCTCCAAAGAGAATCCCAGACAGACATTCTGCTGTTTCCACCAACAAACATTTTGGCATTCATCCTGAGGACAAAAGCTCATATTTTCAGCAGTTAAACACAGTCAATTCACTGCAGCCAAGTAAGTGTAAACAAATCAGTTTTAAAAAATTAAGGCAAGATTAGGAAATGTTCCTTTCCTTTTCTTTTTTTTTTCTTTTTTTTTTTTTTTTCTTTTTTTTTTTGAAAATGCCATTTTACAGCTGCACAAAGTATGACTTCGTCTGATTTTTTTTGTTGGGTCAGTCAAACCTGAAGAAAAGCATGGAATCTCTCCGTAACCAAGGATAGATCCTTACTTTAATATGCACTGTTCCCAAAGGAAAAGAAAATCCAATTACTAAAATGAAAGCATAATCTTTTCATTATTATTTCAGGAGCTCAGAGTTAATTGGACAAGTTTTGCACCCTGTGAATGAATGTGTGTCCTCACTTCACAATAAATAGTCTATAATTGCTTCCATTTCTCCGAAAGCAGGAGATGGCTCTCATTAGCAATATCCTGGAAGAAGCCTTCTGCAGGTTTGGGTAATATTACAAACCTCATCATTATCATATCTGGGCACCCCACAGAAGCTCTCACACACAGGGAAATGTTCTATTTTGTCTTTCATGTAACTGCACGAAGGCCCCACATGCCTACGGGGAAGCTGCAGCAATGCTTTTGCCTCAGCCTCCACTGCAGCTCAGCATGTATCTCACATCCTCATGTCCCAGTGGGCTCCTTGGACCAGGCACTCCTGCCTTCTCTTGAGCCAAGCTGCTAGGTCCAGCACATCTTCCCAAAGCAAGGACAAGAACAGAGTGGTAGCAACCAGGTGAGAAACCCCGGCCTGATGCACCTGACAGGTCATGACTTCCACCTTCCTCTTTTCATCTTAAACAACTGCCCATTCAGGACCCTTGTGCTCCCTTCTGTGGGAACACCTGCATTTTCTAGGATATTATTAAGGACACCTGGTGCCAGAGAGAAACACCACAAGGCAGGCTGTGCCATGGTTAACTCATCACCCACCAGAGAACACACCTGTCAGGTGTGCTCCACCACCTCCTGTGTTTTAAAAGACAAAACTTGCTCTTTGACACAGCAGCCCAGGAGTGTGCATCTGCCCCTCTGGACTCATCACTGACCCCTGCAATTGCTTCCCAGCATATGAACACACACATCCCAGTTGTCTTGGTAAAACCGGTGTTTGTGAAGCCAAGAAGTGCTGCCACGTAACATTCAAGTCCCACACTAGAAGGACTAGAATTATTTGGAATAATTTTCCTCCCTCCAAGTCTCTCTGCTAAAGAGAACAGAAGTAGATGCACAACATGACAGTAATATTAAGTACAAAGGTAAAGATTATTTGCAGATTCAGCACACTTCTCCTTATTCTCTCCAGGATCATGCTGGCTCTCCTGTTAATTGCTGTGCTGTAGCAGAGCTCAGGCTGAGCTCTGCACTGTTGGGCTGCTTTGGTTGAACTGCTATTCTCACACTGATTGCGCTTTCCTTATAATCTCCAAATCCGTTTCAGCTGCTCCTTTTCAGGAGCACATAGTTTCTGGCTGCTTAACTAGCTTTCAGCTAGTTATAACCAGTTATAGTACTGCAGGGCTTCCCTCTGTCATTATACTCCAATCTTCACCTAAATTACAACAGTTACCAACAGAGATTTGATGTATTCTAGAAAAAAAACTAGTGCATTGTTGTCCCTTAGGTACAAAGATCACCCTCCAAGCACAAAAACAAATGCTTGGAAAGGAGGGGAACAGAATTCAATGAAGAAAATGTCTCAGAATTTCCTGCAACTGCTGTTTGTTTCCTTTATTCATTATATTTAGCCTTCTACAGCATATTTAATTACCAACTATGGTGGAAAGTGAGACCCTGGTCTTACGCTAAAACTGTGAAAATTTCATTTTCATTTTCATTCTCCCACCACACAGAAAATCCACTAATTTAAAAAGAAGCTTGAGGACAAGTACTTGGACACTTCAGCCATCATCCCTTCTAGAGCTGAGACAAGTGTTGAGCTCAACTTCAAGCCTGAGCAAAAACCTCAGCCCTGAAGACAAGCCTGGGAAGAAACTCCTCACAGTTCCCTCACAATCCCACTGTCTTTTTAAAATTTTTCATATTTTTGTTGTTGTTGTTATTAAGAGGAAAGTCTTAAGTATCTGACTTTACCTGTGAAGCTGAATCTTAAGGTATAGCTTTCTGAAGTTTGGCAATTAAAAGCTAGGGTTTTAAAATTGGCCTGGATTACATTCTTGTTCTGCACATTAAAGTTAGGCACGAAACTTTCTTTGACCCAAAAAGTCAAGTCTGTTTTCATCCCTGAGAGTTTTACAAATATGACTTGCTTTGCCTAAGTTGCAAGCACTGTGGGAAGATGGACAGAGCTTGATTTGAATATAAACATTAGAGCTGATGTGTCCCCTCTCCAAACTACATGCAGTCTCCCTAAGCAAAGCTGCTTTCAAGCATTATACAATAACTGGATACAGACATAAACAGGCTGAGAAAAGACCTGAAATAGAACAAAAATAACCCTATGCTAATTGAGAGCTGTAAAGGATGGGAAATATATTAATACCTTCCAATGTAAATTAATCATCTCACACCAGTGAGATAATCTAGTGTTAAACAGAACTGTACTCACTCCATCAGTAAGAATTAACAGATGGAGCAACTCTTTGAGATTTACATAACAGTAATTAAACAAATCCTCACAATGGCCACATGATTTCATGCACAAGGCCAGGGCAGTCTACAAAAAAAAAAAGCTTTGCTGTCGTGTTGGAAAATTCCAGAATGCGTAGCCTGAAGAGCTCCGCAAGAGCCGCCAGTCTCATGACTTGGATCAGCCTGCCTCATCCTCCAGGACATCCTCTTCACTGTCCACTTAAGAGTGGGAGCAGAAAGCTCAGAAATAAAGCAGCTGTGATAGACACCTTCATTATCTGCAGGAAGAAGTCTTTGGACGCTTCATCTGTAAGATGAGACAGCTATCCACGCACATTGCTACACTTGAAATCAGTCTGAATAAAAGACATGGGAAAGCTCATAGCTCTTGATAGATAGGAAAATTCTGTGAGCCCAGAGAGAGCTCCTGGTACAAACAGGTAACCTGTCCCATGGCACCTGCTTCACTGCCACAAGCAGCAGCAGCTCCCTTTGGGGATAGGACCTGAGGCTGGAAATGGGAAATGCAAGAATTACCCATTACTATGGGCAGGAAAAGAGATCTCCCCTCTGGGTAACACCCTTACATCTGTGCATGTGCATGTGCAAATGACTAGTAATCTAAAAGGGCAAGAAATAGCAGAATAAGCAAGGCACTTGAACTGCACATTAACTGCACATGAACTGCCCAGGAGAAGGAAGGAATCCATCCATTAGAGATGGAAAATGCAGAAAGGGACAATATTTTGTCTCTTCACATGGGCTTTTCTTCCTGCCCAAAAGTCAGCAGCATAATTGGCACTAGCAGACCTCCCTTACCTCTCTGAGGTGCTGGATACAGGGATGATGGACTGGGCCTTCCCAGAAGTTCACCTCTGAGACACCTTCACAGCCATGCTGGACACAGAGCTGCCACCTCCATACCCCACACCTGGGGGTCCTGCAGAGCTCTGTCCCCACTCCACTCACTACTCCACCTCTGATGTCTTGGGCCAGACTCATGTAGATGATACACAGGCTTTTGTCTCTAGTATATGAAATATGTATAGAAATCTCCCATCATATCTAATGCAACGATAAAATCAACCCTTGAAAGCAAATTCATCTCATTAAACCCAAACCAAGACCAGATCCAGATGGGGGAAGGTATCCATTCATCCATTTCTACTAATTGTGTAATATCCCATCTGCTGTTGCTGAAAACATCTGCCCCCCACATCCCCTCATCACCCCCAACTAATGAAGTGTTTCACAGCTTTTGGGTTCTTTTGCTCTTCCAAACAGGATGTGTAAATAGAAAAAAAATTGGCAGAATGAAACATGCGCTGATATGGCTGTTTATTCCCCTCACAGCTGAGTGACTGGGGATTAAAAACACCAAAGCAGATGCTCTGCTGCCGCCACATGGTCATGAATAGACCTAGGCATTTTTAAAATAAAATGTTTATGCTTCTTCAGGATACATCAATTCACTAACCCTATCATTTTTACATATCTCCTTAACATGCCTTCAGCTGGGGGTTCTTGTACCAAATCCACCAAATGCCCACAGTCCCAGCCTGGCTGCTAGGTCTGCCCTGCAACCAGGTGGCATCCAGAGATGTCAAGGTTTATCCAACTCCATTTCTCTTTTTGTTGAAAGCAAACAAGTTGGTGAGATACCTCATTAAAAACCTCTGCAAACAAATGAGGAAGTGCTGGAAGTGGTTTTACATTTTGGTGACAAACATTTTCAACAGTCAGTTCTCTTAGGAGTAAATTCTAAATTTTATTAATGAAGAGTGACGCTGTCTGTGATGCAGCCATATTTTTCTGCTGGGATGTAAAAACCACCATTACTGAGGTCTCAAAGTGACAAAAATCTTTAATTTCAAAATAGTTAGAGAACAGGTATTAGGATTGTTCAGTTCCCTACTATAAAGGAGGTTATAATTAAAACATTTATTGTCTCTGTGAATATCATGAGAATGTCATGAGTCCACAGTTTAAAATCACTTAGTAGGTTAAAGGTAGTTCCTCAGGCTTTCAGAGTAGTGTAGTATCAATCCTTGTCTGACATCAGTGAAGTGCAATATGGGTGGATATGTGGACCACACTGTTTGGAGTTAAAATGAGCTGATTCCCCTTTACAATATCAGCCTCACCACATGCTTGCTGCTTTGTCCCTCAAGGTAATTCACCAACCAGAGCTACTTTCATATATTACTGTTTCTCCAATCTGCCTTAAAGGGACGCATTTTTGAGACAGGAATATCAAAAATATTTAGGATCTGTACGACAGGCTACTCATCTGGATTGGGATGGGTCGATTGTGGAGTCCACACTGATCTTCTCATCCAACATGAAAAGCTGACTTTAACATTAGCATTTGGGATGATCGTTTTCAGCTGTCATTGATATTACTTGAGCAAAGTTCAAGAGAGGAATGGCCACAATAGCAGCCTGTGTTCTAAGGAATCATTTTTGGTAACGCAAATTGCTGTCATTTATTTCACTCTAAAATACTTCTGTTGACATATGTCAGTGCTTTATTGTGATGGTTTTGACCTCAGTGAAGAACTCGTAGGAATCCTTTGCTCCCTCCCTGCCTATGCCTGAGGCTTTCATCCCACCAAATGGCAAGTTCAGGTCTCTCACAAGCCAGCAGTTGGTCCACACTAATCCAGACTGCAGCCTGTGTGCCACCCTGTGAACACGTCCCACGTTGCCAGACCACACCGTGGCTGCCAAGCCATATTTCACACCATTGGCTCTTTTGATCACCTCTTCTTCTGTATCAAATGGTACCACACATGTCACAGGACCAAAGATCTCTTCTTGCATGCAACAAGATTCATCCTTGACTTCAGTAATAACTGTGGGCAACATGAAATAGCCTTTCTGGTTGCCAGGTGGGAGGGCCAAAGGATCCACTCCCTCTCCGCAGAGGACTCTGGCTCCTTCAGCCTGGGCTTTCTTCACATAGTTCCTTACCTGGGGAAGCAGCAGAAAAACATCACTGCTAAAGGACACCAAATCCTGAGGGTTCACACATCAGCAGGAGCCCCTGAACGTCTCCAGCTGGAACATGCTGCCCTCTTACAACAGAGGGCAGCATTCCCTAACTTTTGTTGTGTTTCTTTATATGCAAAGCTGTGCATTTCTTGTTGAAAAAAACAATTGTTCTCTCTTTCCTAACACTTACTAGCTTAGCAGGCAATACTGCTGGCCCTTCCCACTAAGTATTGTCAAAAGGGTAGGGCCCTTGGTGAAAAAAGAGGTGGTCCCAGAGCCTCCCTCCCTTCTCCCAGGAGCCTGGGAAATTTGCCACATATCCCATGCCATAGTTCACTCGTTTACTCCAAGGGATCAGTAGAATTTTCCTACCTCACAGGCAAGGCTTTTTAAATGTTTACATGCCATTAGGATGATGAAGCCATGAATGCTACTGAAAACCTCATCAATAAATAATTAAAGATGTTTCCATGGCTGCTGTTACCAGCTGTTCTGCTTGCTACCTTGGACACATAGGATGTTCTGTTGATCTGCTTCTGCTATTCTGCAATCGTTGCCTGGTTTCTCTCCTCACAGAAAGACCACAGAGATACCACAGGGCTTCCTTATCTTTTTCTTCTTCTAGCCACCTTGGTAGGTTAAACTTGGAAGTTCTCTGTGGTGCTAGAGACTAAGGACCTCAGGAAGTGGGTGTTTCTACCAGTCTACTTCAGAACAGGAGAACCTGGAGAAGCTGCTGAGGCACCAGGAACCATATCAAAGGTCTGGCTTTCTCTCACTCTGTGGTTTTTTAGTCTGCTTCTTGCGTCAGAGAGTTCTGGGATATGAGCATCTGCTCTCCCTGAACTCTGACACCACAACTTTCATTTCATATAAGCCACTAAAGCAGACTGTGTCTAACTGGGCACCATCTCAGCTGCTCTCCACACACAGACCATTAAAATTACTGCAAGCAGTCCTAGGAAACTGTGTTTGGTACAAACCAGATTTTGCCAGAGTGATATAAAAATAAAACTTTTACCTTGCAACTAACTTATTAGGCAATTAGTGATCTTAGCAAATTGACTATTAAAACCCAAGAAAATGTTGTTGAACTCCAAGATTTGTGAGTACAAATTCAGGACTCAGAAACCATTAGAATTATCTCATACAAACAGGAGGAAATATTTTTTTATAATTTTAAATTATTTTACCCAGGGAGTTTGATTTTTTTCATAGTAATCTCATGATCCCAGGCTACAGGCAAAAGAAACCTCATTAAAAAGATACCTTATAATGGCTTTGAGTTATCATCCCTCAGAGCTAATCTTGGAGATGACAAGATCCTTTCCCACTTACTCCTGAAACTACCTTTTGTAGCCCTCTGAAATATGAGATGAAATCACATAAACTCCATGTAACACCACCTTTTCTAGATGCTCTTTACTTATTAGTGCTCCCACATCAATTGTAGGATCTGAGGGATTCCCAGTCTTCCACTTCTTGGCCTCTGCCACAAATCTCTTCAAAAACTCACTGTATATTCCCCTCTGAACAAAGATCCTGGAAGTGCAGAGACAGATTTCGCCCTACCAAAACAAAACAAATAAACAAAAAATCAAAAATATTGGTTCATATTACATTGCACTATTGGCATATACTAGGAATACTAGGAATTTCAACCCAGATCACTTTTGTCCCTGCATCCTCGGGAGTGCCAACTACATTAATCAGCACTGTAAAGTGGGAAATTTTTCCAGATAAAAAACAAAAGGAGAAGGAAAAGGCAAAACAGTATCAGGATCATGCAACCACTACCATAAGTAAATCTGACTTTATCATTGATCACGTTTCCTTCTCCAACATATTTTATAGGAAATATGATTTCCAACTCTGAATGATCTCTCTCTTCATTTCCTGATAATCTCACTTTGATACCAATCTATTTTTCTAACCATTTGCCCACATTCAATTTCCTGGCTTTGGTGCTCTCTCCTGAGGGTGGTGATGAGGGAAGAAGAATGCTGGTAAAATTTTGAGGGAAGTCCCCTAATTTAATTCTAGCAAATCAGCAGGCTTCCCACTTACTTGCACGGTGGGTCTTAAAGCAGCTGCTTCCCTGAGAGATAAGAAATGTATCTACTTTGAGAGGAGTAATAACACCTTGTTATCTTCTGATGGAGAGCACGAAGAAGAGCCTTTTATAATTTTGTTTCCCTCCTTCTGGAATAATGAAACCTTTTTCATATTTTCCTACTTAGGATTTTCTCAAACATGATCTTGAAACAGACCTTGACAATTTGAGATTCAGATCCAAAGGTAGGTGCACACAAGCCCTCAGACACGTGCCCCTCCCGTTGCTAATGGGGTTTATGTGTTACAGAGGTGGGAGGCACCTGGTTGGCAAAGCTGGACCTCACGGTGGTGGGGATACACTGGCTCAAGTCGGCATCATCGAAGATGATGGCGGGGTTTTTGCCCCCCAGCTCCAGCGAGAGTCGCTTGCAGTGTGGGGCGCTCCTCTCCGTGATCCGCTGGGCTGTCAGCGTGCTGCCCGTGAAGGAGATCAGAGGCACGTCGGGGTGGCACACCAGGGCCTCTCCTGCCTTGGCGCCCGTTCCAAACACCACATTCACCACCCCGGGAGGCACCCCTGATGGGAACAAAGGCACACAGTCATCGTACCCCCCCATCACTCCCAGAGTGCCACTTCACTGTGTTTTGTCCTGAAGTTAGAAAGTTACCAGCACCTCAAGGGTGAAAAATAGTGACCCTTAACTTCAGTAGTAGCTGAAATCTGTGATGTTAGACAGCTCTGTGAGTCATGGGTTAAGTGATAAAACCAGCTTCACTAACCAAGCTCGTCTGACATGCATCATGAGAGATGCAGTGTACAGTCATTCAGAGAACAAGAAATTGTTCTCCCAGTTTTAATTAATACTGCATCAAATCTGGCCGTGACACAGTTACCAAGAGCTGATTTCCACTCTTTTACTCTCTCATGACACCTCTGCTTGCACCACACACTTAGGACATCCATAAGTGGAGTGCAGGAGGGGCAAAACTTTTCATCAGATGATAGTGGAAAAAAATGAGCAATAGCTGGGTTGGGGAGATGAGACAGTATGAGGACAGAGAAAGCCTTTTGTTCTCCAGTGCAACATTCAGCTACAGTAATCTTTTCCAAAGCCTTTGAGAACCTTCTGATTTCTGCAACTAAAAAATCTGCTGTACAGACAAGAATTTCCACCCTATTCCTCCTCCTTAGCATGCCACAGGACTTACCTGCTTTCTCCAAGAGCTTGCACATCATCCAGGCCGTGACAGATGTCATCTCACTTGGCTTGGCAACCACAGTATTTCCACATGCAATGGCAGGAGCTATTTTCCAAGTCAACAAATACAGCGGCAAATTCCAAGGACTGATTAAACCAGCTACAAAAAAAAACCACAAAGACAGGAGGCCAATCTTCTGGGATACAAAACTCATTTCTCTGACCTCAAGCAGCTATACACCAGATCTACAAAGGAAAGTTGGCCATGGCTTTTATTTCCAGACAATTGTACAATAAATTTGCAGCATTTCTCACAGGGAGATAACTTCTTAAAAGATCAGTGCAAATGATTCTAAAAGTGATCAGCTGAACTCTCTGAATAGGTTTTGCTGCTTCTTCAGGGCAGAATCTTATATTCTCAGGAAGTTTTTTAGTGCTGCGCAGGAACATTAACACAAGGTTAGCCATAACAATCATTTACAACAACCTGTCTGTGGTAATACTTTGTTAGCATAGACCAAGTGAAAGCAATTATAGAAAGGTTTGGGTTGAGAGGGTACTTAAAAATCATCTGGTTCCAATGCTCCAGGGACACTTTCACTACAGCAGGTTGCTCAAAGCCCCATCCCACCTGGCCTTGAACACTGCTAGGGTTGAAGCATTGTCCCTTTCTTCAGGCAACTTGTGTCAGTGCCTCATCACCCTCGCCTAACTTCACCCACTTTCCTAACATCTAATCCAAATCTACTCTCCTTCACTTTGAAGTCATTACCCTTTGTCCTATCACTACATGTCCTTGTAAAAAGTCCCTCTTCAGCTCTCTTCCAGGTCTCCCAAGAGCCTTCTCTTTTCAAGGCTGAATGTGCCAGCTCAGATCATTCCTGCTCCCTCTTGCTCTTCAAAGCTGTTTTTTATTTTTCAATTTTAATATTAAATATGTACAACATATAGTACATATTTTCCAGATAAATTTTAATCTAACTTATGAGTGCCAGAATTTATCACTGCATAAACAGCTGTTCCCACAAATTGCTGAAAGATCAGAATTACTTTCAGTAATTGCTTTTAGGAATATTTTCTCTTTACATATTTATAGGAAATTATGAAAAAAAATCTGTAATTTTCAAGTGTGACTCCTTACAAAAGCCACGGTATTTCTTTCTGTTTGATGGAGCAGATGCAGTGAGGGACTTTTCCTTATGAGAATAATTTTACCAGAAGAAGTCATGTTCTCCACTGCCCAAGAAAGCTTTTAAAAGAGTCCTCTAAGTTAGCTAATTTTATGTTTTCATTAATTCAAGTGCAAATGTGGAGCACTCACATATATTTAATATGTTATTTATATTTTATATACATAACATAACCTAATAATGAAATCATTATAACACTGCTGCTTGTCAGCACAGGACAACCACTTTATTTCTGAAACAGCAGCAGCACCTAGTGGCCGAGTTCAGCAATTCCCCAGCCAGAGTGGCTTACTCGCCCCCGTGCACTCGGGTCACAGGCTCACTGCAAACTACCACTGCTGTCCCAAGGGAGAGGGGGACCCCGCTCTCCCTGCAAGAGCAGCAGCTCAGTGCTCTGCACATCCCACTGATCCACAGCTGTAATGCTCACCCACACAGATACAAGAGAGATTTTGAAGATAAGAGCAACAGGTTAAGCTTTACAGGCATGCAATCAATTTTTTTTGCCATGAAGTAGCATAACTGATTTTACATGGAGTTGCTGAAGCTTTAGCAGACAAGCCCACATTTAGCACCTGACTCAGAGACAATAAATGCTTTCAAAATAATCTTTTCTTTGCTGAGCGCCTACTGAGGCAGACATTCTGCCAAGCTTTACAGCATGTGAGGATCCTCATACCAACTCCCACAGGTGCTCTCGAGGTGTAGTGCACACAGCCCATGGCTGGCATCTCCGTGCACTCTGTGACGTGATGAAGGATGGAAGAGGCAAAGAACCGGAAGTTGTGCACGGCCCGAGGGATGTCCACAGTTCTGGCAAATGTAATAGTTTTTCCTGAAACAAAAACAAACATGCTGCTGTCATCATGGACAGAAACAGAGCTTTATAGTCTGCTCTGAAAGTTGATTTGTGTGTCTTTGGGGAAACGTCTTTCATCCTGTGCCCAAGTAATCCCCTGCACAGTGCAGCTGTAGTCAATGACACAGCTCCCCTCTAGTACCCAAATTCCAAATATCTGACAACTGAAGCCAAAGTCAGCAATTCTGAAAAGCAAAAATGCCCCAGGAATCCCAAATCCAGAAACTCCTCAAGGTTCAGGCACATCAACTCCAATTTGCTCCAACAGTTCATACCATTCTAAAAAATCTATCCAAATCCTCCATTTCAATATTCAGCAAGGCACACAATATTTGAGATTAACAGTTCCAGTTCTTACCCTGATCCTTTGACTCTGCTTGTGCAAATGCTTCCAGGTCATGTTCAATCAGATCTGCCAATTTGTTCAGGATCTGAGATCTTTCCAATGGACTTTTTGAGGACCAAATTGGGAAGGCCTCTTTGGCAGCTTTGACAGCAGCTTCCACCTAAAAAAGCAAAAGAGGGATGTTGAATGCTAATGAAAGGATTAAGAAAATATTAAACACTCAGCAGATGAATTCATATTTCAGTGACTAATAATTCCACGTTGCTGGGAAGATGACAACTCCTTAGAGCTTCTCCACTGCCATCAAGACACTGCCCCATAACTCAAGAAGTGTTATTGAAATAGAATATCTAGTAAAGAAATTTCCACTGGAACTCTTGTTTTTCTCCAGATTACAGCAATTTGTGGGCCAGAACAAATGCAGCTTCAGTCTAAACATGCACAACCCTTGCAACACAAGGCTTCAGCCACACCAGGCAATGATGAAAGTAAGGGGCTGGGGAAGAAATGGACTGGATGCTCTGCTAGCTCTTGATTTCTACCATTTTGTTCAAGTAAAGACTAAGAATATATTTAGGGAATGGACACTCACAGGAAAATTTTATCTTCCCTGATCACAGCTAGAAACTCAATATCCTCTCAGAAAAAAAAGTTCCTTTCTAAACTCTGGGGATTTAGTCAGTTCTTTCATCAGACACCTAACAAAACCTACAGATAAGAATCATTATATGCATTTATACAGATGCACACCACTCCTATCAGTATTTTACTTGAGGTGTACATGACTGCTGCATGATTCCTCAGCCTGACATTTCTGAACAGTGGTAGATTACCAGGACTTTTCTGAAGTAGAGCCATCTTAAAAGGATTAAAATTCAGAAGGCTTTCTGTCCCATCAGGAATTTCCTCTGGATTCTTAAACGGAAGTTACCTGCATCTGTCATCTGCTGATTTACAAGCAGTTTCTTCTGCATGTTTACCAGTCTAACTAAAGATGGTCATCAATATCCTTCCATATTTTAATTAACTGCCCTATTTCCCAACTTTTGCTTCCTATGTATCACTTATTCAATACTCCCAGTGTCTAATACATGCATCAAAGTGGTGGTTTAGTCAAAGCTACCTTAGCTGACTTCCTAAAATTTTGCTCATAAAATTTCTTCAACTTTTGGAAATCTGTCAAAATCAATAACTAGGAGGCTGCTGGTGTAATATTAGTCAGACCAGTATGACTTCTCTGAATGTTGCCACATTGCTGGTTTCCCTGAAGTCACTGAAGCTCCTTTCCACCAATTCCACAAAACTGAGTTCCAAATTTCTTCCTTCCTTCTTGTCTTCTTGTGACAGGTCTTATACAAACCACCACAAAATCATTTATAGACATCCAAAGACATTTTACTAATGACGGCACAGAAGTTCACACAAGCAAAAAAATAGAATTTATCTACCCCTTCTTCTTCCCCCTCTCACACACATCAGAATTTTGGGCCCTGTGAAAATAAGGCCCAGAGTCTGAAAGCCAGAACAACACTAGTGCAGAGGGCAAGGTGGGAAACAAACCAACATGCAGAGGGTCACATGGATCACTGGCCAAGCTCAGGAACCCAGACTCTTTTTCAAATGTAGTTCAACAACCTCGTGCTCAAGCTCCGATGGCAGCAGGCCGTCAGCCACTGAACAGCTGAACCAGGACCAAACCAGGCCTGGGAAAGGGGAACTGCATCTTCCTGAGTGAGTCTGGTGCAGATGCCACTCTACCCTGAAAACATTCACCTTCTGTGAAACCATATGACCTTCACTAATTAGCTCGTTCTTCCACCCTGCCATCCTGTGCTGCTGCTGCTCATCTGTCCTCTCCTCTGTGGCCTTTTCCACCAGGTGCTGCCAGGAGAGGAGATAGTCAATACTGTCTGCATTTTTAACCCTTCAGTGGGTTTAGAAGAACAAAAATATGCTTTTTCACAGATGGCAGAAAACAAGCAAAGGAAGGAATTAAGTGGCAGTAAATTCACCTAGGAAAGAGGAAAAAAGGAGAGAGATTTGTAGAGAAGAACTAAGAATACAAAGGTTAAACAGTTACTTAGTTTGACTAGCAAAAACCAGCAAAGAAAGTCAAGCCACAAAGAAAACATTCAACTATGAACTCCTGTGTCTGAAACACTTCCTTCTGCTTTCCTCTTCTGCACGAGACAGACACAGAGAAACAATACACAAATCCAGACCCATCATAAAAGGTTGCTATGAAAAATACCCCAAGCTGAACTGCCCTCAGGACAAGATGTTTGCTTTTGCAGAGGATTATGTGCAGGAGCCAGGTTCTTTAAAGAGAAGTGTTTTTAAAGTAGGTATTTGACAGCACTAATTAGTTCTCATCAGCCTGTCTTTCAGAAATACAGGGCACCTGTTCAGCTTGCTGTGGTACTGCTAATTAGAATTTAAGACATCTACCTGGGGAACAAACTAATCCCTAGAAAGAAATATATTCAGTGTTTTTAGCAGAAAGTGGCTAAAATGGCCAGAGCAGCTGATCTAGTGTTAAACTCCAGGGTCAGCAACAGACTCACTGTCTCCCCTTGTTTCACCTTCTAACTTCCCAGCAAAATTAACCACGATAGTATGCAACTGGACATCGAGCCTTGCTAGAAACCAGCATCCTGAGTCCTTTGTTGAACTCGGGTCTAGATGCTTACTTTGGTATCTCTAGATAACCCCAAGTACTATGTGATTGCATTTTCTTCAGCACATTCCATCAGTCACCAGTGGATACCAGCCCTGCAGAGCACAACCTTCTTGTATAGCTGTCTAAAGGCAGGACTAAAGCACTGACCAAATTTACAGGCCTTTAAACTGGGTTACCATTACTACACACAAACACTGACTCAGCTAAAAGAGAAAAGCCATTGCTCTTAGGATGTTTCAACTGTATCTCTAGAGTGGTCAGAAGCCTCTGGCATTCTCTGACCTCTCTGGTTTTAATGATTTTGCAAATGAATGGACAGGAAGATTTGCACCTGCACATCAAAGAGCAAAGTTTTCAGGCATAGTTAGTACTGAAATGAACTTACACAGATGTATTCCAACTAACCCAACCTGTTACTCTTTAACCCTTGGTCATCAGCATCTAACAAATATTTACCCAGTTGAAATTACAGTGCAAAGGTTTCTGCTGAGAGAAGCTGTCAATAAGGCTGAAATGTAAGTGCAGAGAGCAGCTACCCACTCTAGTAGTTTGCATTAAAAAACCTTTTCAAAATGTTGCCCCCTACTTGACAATATTTTCCAAGCCCTCAGTGCTGTCCAAGCTTGTCCAGTCACTTCCCTCTTGAGAAAGTCTAAAACACTGTTTTGGACACAGACTTGTAGGTCCCCTAAAAAGTGGCATCAATGAAACTGCAGCTCCCCTGATGAACGTCATTGCCCATCCACACCTGAATATGTACAGGGTTCCAGGAAACATTCACCCCAGTAGAGAGCACAACACCAGGAAACCCTATGGATGCAGAGGACAGGGTATGTTACAATGAAACACATTCACCACAGCCACTTAAATCACAGCCACTGAATATCCAACTGCTAATATCAAAACCAGAGAGGTCTGAAAGCTTTTTGTCATCTTCAGAGAAGAGACATCAAGACAAAAATCCTTTTAAATGAAAACTGCAAATCACCAAGACACTAAGGGAGAACACAGCTGCATATGGTGCCTCTAAATTTATTTACAGGAGAGATCAATAAACACTCTTCTCACTTACAGATTGTTTATATTTACAGCATGTCTGGGTGTTGTTAACTTATGCACAAGGCATCTCCCACCATGTGAGCTGAAGGAGCTCCATGCAAGCTACTGAAGCGTTGTTGATTCACACCAGCTTAGAATCCAGACCATAACTTTCTAATAGCAAAATGTAAAAAAATGACAACATTTGCTGCCACAGCAGTGGATTACACAATACTACTATAATAAAGAATTTACTTGTTTTAAGTATTGAAGTCATCATTTTTCTGTTCTCTCAACCTTCAGCCTCTCTCACTCAAAAGGTTATTGTTACGTGCATTTAACATTTTTCACTTCTTTGCACATGTGGATAGTACTCACCTCTTCTTTGCCACTGTCTGGAACCCTGCAATAGACATCTCCGGTGGATGGATTATAGGAGTCTATGTAGGAGGAACAAGGAACAAATTTGCCACCTATGAAATTTTCCAGCACTAAAAGAGCCTTTGACTGAGCCATTTCTGGCTTCTTGCTTGACCTGTGATTTTTTTCAATGAGGCATCAATTTAGATTACTATGTCTGTAGGTATTTGCACAGCAAGTCCGAACTCCTCCCCCATCTGTCCTCCCTGCACCACTTGCTCACAAACGGGAACAAACCCTGGTAACAACAGGAAAGAGCCAAGGGGAAAAAAAAAAAAAATCAGTATTTCTGTGACACTTGGTTCTTTTCTAGGAGTTGAACCAAGGAGGGAAAAACAGCATAGTTGCCAGAAACCAGCTTTTCTCTGTCTGTAGAAAATAAAGTACTGAAAAAAAGAATGGTTTGACAGGGAAATTTCTACCTGTGACAGTTTTGAATTTACAATTTGAAGACATTTTGCAACAACTAAACAAAATAATTCAACGCTCAAACACCTAGCCAGGAACCTGCTTCTAGAAAAAAGAAAAGACAGTTAAGATCAGCATGTCTGCAGCTCATGTTCACTGTTTTGTCGTTATCAATACCTTTCCTTGTATCCCCAAAACCAATGCACCTTCCAAACAAATTTAAGCACTAGGAAACTCTTTTCCACCAACATCCCCAAACATCAAACAATACAAACAGCTGAGTGACCTCAGTTCAAACAGTTGAGAAGCACAATCCTACCTGGTACACTGTCATATATTGTCAGAAATTCATCTTCTTCTTTTCCCCCAAAAAAAGCAAGACACTGGCTGTCACGCTTTCCCTTCCATAGTGGAAGCTACCTTACAAGAGAAGCCTGTTATATATAATTAGTTTTTCCATTAACTTCCCATGAACCTAAACTGCCCAGTAAGAGCTGTGTAAAAGACATTTTCTCCAAGACAATGCTGAGGATTATCAAATTGCTTTAAGATTGCATGCCACCTCCTTGTTCTCCAGAGATATTCAAAACACTACACCCAGAGAGCAGTATGTTCTCACCAGGAGATTGTATCACAATCAGCAGTCTAGCAAGGTTTTGGATCCTAGACAACTGCCATCAAGTTTCACGTGGATCAACACGCAATCCTATTTTGATTGAAGGTGATATGCTTCTATTGCACAACAACAGATCATTTATGCTTCAACCAAGTGGCACCTCTGGGCAGAGTCCAAATCTATGTTGAAAGGTAGTGCAGTCACATTGAAACTGGATTATATAATACCTCTGCTTCTCCCAAGCTGCAAACTGGGAAAGTATACAGTAATTTATCTGTCACCTCAGAAAAGTGAGCCTCAAAATTTAATGCAAACATATGTGAGAAGACTTATCAGAGGTTTACCCTGTATCACACTTCCTTGTCCATGAACAGTAAGGAACTTACGCAAGTCTTAAAATTGAAGACTGTAATTGTCCCCTGACTTAAGGGCAACCTAAACATTTTCAAAGTGTGAAGGCAAGCTCAAGTGGAACAGGTTCAATGCAGCAGCTTGGTAGTATAAATCTCTGGAATCCAACAAGGCCACCAAAACCTTCACAGTGGCATGTTGAAACTGGTAAATATTTGAGTGCAATTTTTGGTCTATAAAAAGACGTAACAAATAGTGGTAATGCGTAAGCTTCAGTTTTGGCAGTAACAGTTTTCATGTATTTCAGGTTCATAAGTTTTTTAGAAAGTCATTTCCACATCAAGCATTGCTGACACTTCTACAAATATCCATGCAGTCAGCAGTACAATTCATCTATGTGGTCAAGTGCAGGTAGCTGCTGAACTGGAGCTAAAGCACTCAAGTCCAAAAAAAATTATCTACATAAAAAAGCATGTGAGAAGAGCAGGTACAGACTGTACAGGACTGCAAACTAGATAATAACCATAGCATTTTTATGTTCTTCACTACTCTGGACACAGCCCTACTTTGGTTAATGCCAGTGATCAACACTGGAGCAAGTGCTTGGGTTCCTGCCTCCCACTACTAACTCTGGGCAAAGGTGAATTGTCTCCACTCTGCACTCACATACAGGTCCTGAAATACCTGAGGTCCTCTCAAAATTCCTACCAAAAAATACTTCCAAATTGCAGTAAAGTGTGTCTGTCCTGAGCTGGAGGTGACAGGACCCTCCTTTCAGCTGGGAGGTTTCATCTGCCCCATTACTGAAAAGCAGGAAGGAGTTACAAGCGTAAGTCAGCACAATTTGGCTTTAGCAGACACCACAAGATTAAACTGTCAGCCTTTGTTCAAAAGGGCATTAAGTCTGGATGAAAGAGATGTGTATGCACAGCGGCTGCACTGAGTAACATGAGAAAAACTGAAATTATTTCTTCAGAAAGCCAAATTGCATGCCAGTTTCGCATTTTAACTCATAAGTTTACTCTGAAACTTCTCAGTTATGGTAAGTGAAGAATGATTTAACACAATTTTGGAGTGTTTAAATAACAAAAGATGAGGAAGACAAAAATGCTCAGACAAATTTATTATTCTTATTGTTTAAAAAATAAAATTAGCCAAAGTTGACACAGCTTCCACTACACAGCAAAAGAAAATTCCTTTTTTTTAAATAAATTTTGGGACAGGGAAAACAATCCCATGATAATACTACATGCCATTCTCTTGAAAACAAGGTACGTAGTTCTTTTTTCCCTGAATATGCATTCAACTCAAACCTAAAAATATTTTAGACCAATAAAGTTACTTTACTGAATTAATGTGCAGCAAAAAAGCAATCAAATAAAATATGTAAACAATTTATGTCTGGAAGGAAGGAGTTTGTTTCATGATAATTCATCATCTTTTTCTCTAATTCAACTTTCTAATATTTTTCCATCAACTCCTCTAAGGGCTAAATTCCACATGGAGAAACTCATGAGATTCTTGAGACCAAGAAGTGCAACACTTGCAGTTCCTTGTCAGTTGGCATCTTGTTCTGCAGCAGAAGAGACTGATGAAGGGATCCCCAGATGTCTCACACAATTTGACTTTTGTCACCATCATCTTCTCCCCAGTTAATTGCACTTGTTCCTTCAACTGAAATAACTGGATTCTTAAATAGAAGTTTGGATATCTGATTGAGTTTTGCTTGGACGGTGGAGTTTCTGTCACCACTGTCATTCTTTAATCTAAAAATACAAGCAAATGGAAAAACCCTAGGGTGAAAAATTTTGTACTAAGTGTAAAACGATCATGGTGTTTTTCAGTATTATATAGTTGTGGAAAAAATAATTCTTTTTCTGCTTAAATTCTCAGAACAAGATGACAAGCACTAAAATAGCAATTCCCAAATAACAAATCAAAGACATTATTTAGTCCCAATTCCACAATCATTAGCCTAGTCCTAAACATCACAGATCTAAATAGAACCTCAGCTTAACTTCACTGAAAAATGGATGAAATCCATTCTATTTCTGGATCATATTTAAGACCAGAGATTGTGAAGAGCACTATAGATCCACAATGCCTCTGACTTATCTAGAACATCATTCCTATGCATACATGGAGAAAACAGAAATGCTCTAAGTTTGGACATTGAATGACTCAGCTTTAAGTTCTCAGTACCAGAACTTGGTTAATGTGACTAAACCATAGCAAGATTTTTGAAGAGACAGATAGAGGGACATTCATATTTTTTGCTTCTAGTAGAAGATAAAACATTTATGTTTAGCCCCATAGTCTTTGCTTCCTCTCACACAGGATCAGAAGATGTTTTTAGGCATCAGTATGAATCAAAAGTACAACTGTCTTTAATTTTAACAAAAAAAGACATTGGACCCAACCTAGACACAGTAAAAATGTCCAACACTTCTTATTTACAAACTGCTTCCTGTATATTCATACAGGCAGATTTCAAAAAGATTGATGTATGTTAACTCAAGGGGAGAGAGGGGAATACTAAAATAAAGTAATTTTTGCTCCTAATAAATTAAACAGAATCATGACAAGTTTTCCTCACATCTTGCTAAAGAACTGTCTCCTTTTTAGCAGAAAAAGAATCACTTTTAGGGCTAGAGGGTGTAAAACAGGTCTCAACCACAACATCATTCCTCTGCAGTACAGAGAGACTATTACAAAAAAGCCATACCTCTGTAACAACTCCTGCAGCAATAGTGGAACCACTGTAGCGTAACATAAACCTCCCCAGCTCTTTAAAATCTTTGTACAGCTCTAGAGCAACGGGTCTTTGAGTTTGTAGTTCTATTAGAGCATTCTGACCTTTAGCCAAGAACCTGCAGGTAAAAAAGCAGAAAACTCTATTAGAAATATATGCATGGATAAATGAAGAAAAGAACACTGAATAAATGGAAAAAATAATCTTAAAAGGCCCAAAGTATAATTATCAAGCTTGATTTCAAGTATAATCCAAGCCATGAGACTGAAAACTCATTTGCCTGGAGTATACATTTCAATAAAGCATCTAAGTTTTCTTCAAAAACTTCCTGGCACTCACCACAGCATTAAGCAAATTGTTTTGAAGCTAATTATCTCATTAACACCTGTTTTTTCATGTCAAGTGGAAATCAAGTCTTGTTTCAAACCACACAACTAAAGAGCCAGTTCATTGCTTTGTGGAATTCTGCAACAGTTTCAGCCATGAAATTTCTGGAAAAGGATTATTCTGAAAATGCTGCACGTATCAAATAGCATTTCTAGCCAAATACAGCTTTAAATAACTAGAGAAATGTTACTGTAGTTGTATGGGAAAACTCCCAGAATTTCTTCTGTACTGACACACTGTCTAGTCAAGTGTGTTTCAGAGAGCCCTCTCCAGTCTTATGTAAGGATCCTATGCTTTAACATTAAAAGAAGAAATACTGCTAAAAAAAAAAAAAAGGAAAGAGAGAGAGAAAAAAATCCTTTAAGAGAAAGACTGCTGATCTAGGATTCATTCCCAATTCTGCAAGTGACCTCAGGCCTAAGTCATTGTACTTCCCAAGTGCTCCACATTTATCAAGTGGGCAGGAGGTTTTTCACTTTGTAAAGCATATTGAAATCCAAACATGAAACCAACTAAAACAATAGAAACATATTCCTATAACATACAATTGATTCACAGTAGAACCTGTTAGATATACTGTGTATTAAAAGTCAATCCATTTCTTGAGTAATCATTAACTATTCATAACACTTACTTAGGTTTTTTCTTTGTCACTTCACCAGTGCTTTTGTGCAGGACACTCAACAGCCTTGTAATAGTAGCAGGTTCACTTACTGTCTGATAGTGTAAAAGCACCTGAAAATAATTTTTGCAGTTATTAAACCGCCTACAATAATCAACAATCCTAGGTGCTAATAGTTGAAAACAGCAGTTTGTTTTAAGACTGATTTTTTTAAACATATGCTTATAAAACTTCTCTCTCACAGGAGTGTCTGCTTCACATCCAGTAACTGTTCCTAGTTCCTAAACATTGTGATCATGACCGATATGACACAAAGGCCATATTTTATGTCATCATAAGTACATTTTTCATCCTTTAGTGTTCTGCTTTTTCCCCCTCAGTGCAGTTCTGTAGCATGAACTGGTATTTTATTAATTTTAAAAGCTATCTTACCCTTCAGTGCATCATTGTATTTCGACAGATGTGAGCTTCTAAAGCCTAGCTGTGGTGAAACTCCCATTCTCTGAAATGGCTCAGCTATGTATTAAAAGCCAGTAAGAATATGCATAAACAGCCACAGTAGCCCCTTCTATCCACTTCAAATTACAGAAGACTCTGCTTCCCCTGGAGAGACAGAACCACTTCTGGATTCTGAATGTGTCTCATATTTAGGGGCTCGAACACGGAGAGGAAAAGCCCTGAGCAACCTGCCATGAACAGAGTTTTCACAGAGACTTACAGGAAATCCTTTAGTGATTGGAACCTCAATGTTGAAGATGAGAACCCGAGCTCTAAACCGAGTGCAAACTTTAATGGGTTCCTTGGGATCACAAAATACACAGCCCACACTACAAGAGAGAACAAAAAAAAATATTGAACTAACAGATACGTCTTGACATAGAAGTGTTAAATAATTATCCTTTTCCTGTGCAGTGATTAAGACAAGCAAAGGAAAAGCAACACCACTTTAATACAATTGGGGGCTGGGGGAGGGTGTGCGTGGATATCCAGGAACACTGTATTAAAGCCTGAAACAAAACGCGTTCCTAGACAATGTGTACCTTACTTTGTGTGCATGCATGAAGGGCTCTGTCTAGTTCAGTGAACAATTACGTCCATTGCTAATGAGTTTCTGAAAATGTCATTGTTTCCTGTGTGTAGATATTTTTAAGAATTCGACTTTCATTCAGAGATTGAGGGTTTCCGTTCAACAGCATAAAATACTGCAGGATGCCCAAAATTGCAGTACTGCTCCCTGTAGCTCAAATGTTTTTTGGATAATAAGGGAACATCATGATCAGGACTCAAAACCTGAGCTCTCAGCAGCACTCATTTCCAAAAAATTCTATATGGAGTCACAAGGAAGCTGCTGCTTGTTATAAGCTGGCAAATACACTAGACCCAGCTTTTTCACAGGGGCTAGCTCTAGCCATCTGAAATGAAAATTAATCCCACACAGGAAAACATGATGGAAGAGAAAAAACAGCATGATTAAATATATACAATCAGATTTCATCAATATCAAATTGCAAATTCATAGCTTTTCTTGACAACTCTAACAGATCTCCAAAAGATTAATGACATCAAGGTAACAAATTGACTAAGACTTCATTCAACAAATAGATTAAGAGTTCCCTCACCCTTTTACCACTGAGAATCCCACCCCATTATGAAATGGCAATACAGAATACATGTACTTTTCCCTTAAATCAGAGCATGAATTTGAAAAACTACTAATGCAGGCAGATTTTCTAAGAGTAGCTTGAAAATTTGCTGTCTGAAATCCAACTGGAACATAAAAAAGCTGAAGAAATTATGGATGCAACTACCTGGCCTGAACAACAACTGACACCTAAAAGCTTGATGCTAATGCTTAGCTTGAAACCTACAGACTGGAAAAGACACAAAGAGATTTGCTGCATCTCACTATAAGACCACCCCTTAGCAAAACATTTAGGAAAATCAATCTTACAAGCAGCTAAATGTGTTGAATAAACAGTTTCCATTAATTCCACTTGTACAGATTTACTTATCAGTACAAAATGGCAGTTATTTGGATGTGTCTCATTAGAATGACTGATAATTTGAGTAGTTCTTTAAATATTTTCTGGTTTTTTTAGCAACACTGGTTTAACTTATCTGGCAATTAAAATGTCTAAGGACTAGTCTAAAAGAAGAGGGCTTGGTGTCAGCACTAGGGCAAAGGATGAAAACTGACAGTATTCTTCTGAGGCTGCCGTTGCACATGTAGCAGATGTTTCCAACGTTTGTACATGCAAGCCAGGTGATATGCATCACTTTGGTTTTAAATATCCTGGTAGCCACATCATTCTTCAAGTAAACCGCTGTAATATAGCCCAGTGTAATAGTTGTACAGCTTTTCATTAAAAACAAACCGTTACTTAGACTGAAACCCAGTTTTGCTCACTTGATTTTGATGATATCCATGCCGGTCAAAGTGAGACTAACGTGATCTCCTGCTGCAGCCCAATCAACTGGTTCATCGTGCAGTGTGATTCCTGGAAATGAGTAAGAACAGAACCTCACAGTGAAGTACCTAGGTTCTGAGCTACAAACAAACAGCTCTGTTTGGGCCATTTGTGCTTCATCAACCATTACTCATCAATTTTCAGTATGAATGGGTTGAGAGTAAAAGCTTTTTAACTGAGAAGACTGAGGAAGCTTTTCTTTCCCCTTGGCGAGGATTCACTATTCTCTCTCACCGCACCCTGCACCATAACATGGCCTTATTTAAGCCAGAGAAGGGGACCTGGCCCTTGTCAGCGGCACAGATGACGCAATCCTGAAAACGCTGTAGTACTAATATCTCCGTATCTGCCCCACCCATCCTTTGAGGCACACGCACACCCTAGACCGCATCTTTCATATACTTTAATGGTACTGTGTCAACTTTCATTTACCTTAAGTGGGTTTGCTGACTCTTTCATAAAAAAGTGTAACTGAAGCCTTTCATTCGCAACATCGCGTCTATTAGAAAGCACCTTTGCAAGCAATTTGATTCTGGTTTTTATGTATTTTAATTTCTTTAAAAGACAACCTGGCTGGTGGGTGAGGACAAGACTAACTAGCTCTGACTGAACATCCTGAGGTTTCTGGTGGACACCAAGAGAGAAAGAAAAAAACTGGTTTTTAGAAATACTGCATATATTTATAGGATCTAGTTCTATTTTGCTGCAGATTGTACCTCTTGACTTGCAGATTTGTTCCCAAAACCACTTGCCAAAAACATGACAGGAAGCATGATTCAACTATAATCACGTTAAATACCATTTTTAAGCAGTGCTGATAATTATTTCATGTATCCGTCATTATCACAGAATGAAAGAAATTCAGCCTGTTGAAATGAACAACTTGAATCCTAATGTGCACACTGCCTTTAGTAAATAATGTATGCTAAATTAAATTATTACTTCTTTACCTTCAATATAAATAGTATATGGTTAATGAATTTATATACCCAACCTTCATTTGCATTTCAGTCATAGAAGAGGCAGTACAAAAGAAAAACCATAGAATTGTGCTGCTGGAATTACTCAGACAAATTACACCTTTTTCTATGGTACTTCCTCCACTCCCCACATAGAGACTCCACCCTACAGTGGTCTGCTACCCAAATTCATCCACATTATTGTAACATTCCTGCGCATGTGAATAATGTGCATAGAACTGTGTAAGTTGATAGACTGAAGAGCTTCCCAAATTAGCACTGAACAAGCTGGGTTTGGAACAGAACAGACAACCAAACCAACACATTGCTGAATTCAGGCTAAATACTTAGATACAAAAACCTATTCACATCTCAAGAACTCAATTTTTTATTCACTGGCCAATGTAGGAAAATCATAATTTTATCTTTCTATTTGCATATGAAACTAAACCAACTCTGCAGTACAAAGACAGCAAGCTTAATCAGGAAACAGTTAAGCAGTTAATGTCTAGCTATTCCTCTTTTCAGAAATCAAATACATTGAAATTTAAATCCAATTTTCTTCTCTTTTCTAGTTGCCCAAGACAACTATATCCTGAAAGTTTGATACTATGAAAGGATCAGTGACAAATCTTACAACATCAAACAGGAGCGACAACTTAATTCTCAAGCTTTTTCACAACTAATTAATAAGATTAATTCTAAAGGTTGTTCAACTTCCTCACACTTCCTAATAGCAGATACACTCCACAGTAAAACTGAATACCAATGATTCCTGTACTGAATATCTTTATAGACATTGCTGGAACTTAAATGCTTTTACAGGCTCTTCATGTCAAAAGCCACAAGGCTATAACATTTGGATTATCTGATATGGTAAAAAAAAGCATGCAAGATTTCACATACTCTTCACAGACATATTTATACAGACACAGTCACATCTAAAGAAATTCGTTTTATGCTTTCACAATTTATGTTTGACAGTTAGTATCAGTTTGACAGTCTGTTACCATTTCAGTAACTGTTTCTAGCCCAGTATTGACCTGAAAGTAAACATGCTTCTGAAGACTGTACCTTTTGCAGTGCAAGTTTCATTGGGAGGCATTGCCAGAAGTCGTTCTCCAACTTGAATATACCCTGCTTCTATTTTACCAGTCACACAAAATCCTGACCCTTGGTCTGTAATAAACACAGCAAGAATGAAAAAAAACTCATAATACAGTCAATTTCCCACCACAAGTTAGTCCTTCATCAATGTATAGACAAGTTTTCAATATAATGAAGATTTTTTTTCTCCTCCCAGCAGAGTGTTCAGTACTTGCAAGTTGGCCAGCTGTGCATCATAATGAAAATGAAACATTAAATTCAAAATCTCTAGATCTTATGTTTTTTCAGAACTAGGGAAGAAATATTCTTCTTTAAACAAATGTAGGTACATAAAGAAATATTTTTTAGTTTTTTCAGTATTAGACTAAGCCCCTTAATTTCTAGCAATATTATTTAATTCTGCACTTACTATAATTAAAGAAAAAAGGAACATGACAGACCTCTCATAATAATTCTCATGAATACAGGTACAAATTCCTATGCCATTTACTGTTTAACTGAGTCAGAATCCTACATACTCTATCTGCATATTACTTTTACTCCTGGAAAAATCAAAGAATGATTCAGTCCTATCTAATATGAGAAACTATTATAAATGGAGATGATTTAAGTATTTCTGAATGAAACACCTGCAAAGTTGTCTTCTTCAATGTCCTAACAGTCTGTTCATCATTTGAATGCTATGCCAGTTACTTTCCACAGATATGCTGCACGCACACATTTATGCACATACACCTTAACAAATGCCTCATTTCACTAGCATGTGTGTGCAGGTATGCAAGAATCTGAATTGATTCTACAATGACATTTTCAGTATCCACACAAACAGCAAATAATCTTTTGCCAAACATCAGAATTCAGCAATATAAGCAAGCATCTTAGTATTTTGCGTCTCACATTAAATTAAAAGCTGAATTTGAAGCTGAATTCAAAAGAACAAGTTGATCTCAAATCTTGAGGTAGCTTACTACTGAGCTGCTCTCTGCATTCATCACAGATACTGATGAATGCCTCTGTGTAATGAATGCCTCCATCTTTGTACCTGGAAAAATATTACCAGTACGCCTGCATGCTAATTTTCCTCTATTCATTCCAGCAAATGAGATGAAACACAGACAATTAACAGATGACATCCAATGTCAAACAGAAAACTGTCAAAGCTGATACTGGCTAGAAAAAGAATACCCAAGTCATGTTACAGATACCACCTCAATACTGTACACAAAACAACCTGAAGTTGGTTTTGCAAGTACTTGTGGCAACCAGAAACATGAACTGATTCCAGGTTCTCAACCATTCCCAAGCACAGTCTAGTTCACATCATCACCAGGTCTAGCTTGGTAAACCAACGTGGTCTTTGAAGCTTCACCAACTCCCATGCTGATTGCTTCCTGAAAAGTGTCAAGCTCCTTCAGTTCCCCCTGAAATCAGTGCAGGTGCAAATGGACAGTGGGGAATAGAATCAGGGCATAAAAAATGGCCCCATTTCTGTGCATCATGGTATATGGGTTCTGCCAGGATATGTTCTTTGTCCTCAGCATCTGGCTGGTGGACAAGGCTTTTTTAGGGTCAGATCAGTCACACCCTAGATAGAATTATAATATGGTAAGTCAGGACTGATGCAGTGAGGATTTACAGGCACCTTCTAGATCAGGAGATAGTTTGCCTGGAGAGAATGAACATTAGGAGGACTGTGTAGGACAACAGCTAAAATCTGGCTGAGGCTGGTGAATCATATATGTGGGCAGCCTTAACAGAGAAAGGGGTTTTCCAAACTATGTAGGAGTACACTCAGCACTCTCACTTTTTACACACTTCTATGGACAGCTCCTCCTGAGCACGCACAGGTACTGGAACAGAGCTGAGAACAACTGCTGCTTCATGTACTTCTATCTGCAGCTACTTCCTCTGGCGGCATCAAAGTTAATTAAGTTTTGAGATCATAAGGTAAGAAAAAATAGCCTAAAAAACACCTAGAAGGCCACATTTAATGATAAACCATCTATATGTAAATTGAGTCCCTTCCAAAGTCATTGTTTTTTGCATGCTTTAGCAAAACAGACATAGTCAAAATTGCTCATTTTGTGAAACTTAGCTCAACACAAAAATTATTATTGCAGCTGAAAAGCTGTCATAGTATTTTGAAAGATCTCAATCAATAATCCTAACACACTTTCCCATAGCTCACAAAATTAAAAAAGAAAAAATAAACACAGTGATGGCATAGATGACAAAACTGGTGGTATCACACTAGGGTAAATTCCCATGCAAATTTTCAATATTAAGCATTATGGCTTCAGTTAAATCAGCTAATCAAGGGCATGCACAATATCTAGTGTCTTCTTAAAGGCCCACATGAAAATTGCACAAACCTGGTATTTCCACTTACAATCAGTATTTTGATCTGGTTTTTTTGTACTTCCCCTATAAACACTCTAAATGCAAAGCAAAATTTCTTAAAATACGAACTTCAATAATCATATTTGATTACAAATATGTACAACAGTTCAAATCATGCTGTCATTTAGTTTGCAACATTTCTCAAGGGACCTAGAGAATGTTTCAAATGGGATGAGTCTAGAACCCTTATTTCTTCTAAGTTACCTACAATTGTAAATGACTAAATTAAAAAAAAAACAACCAAGTTTACCATGAAAATCTTACAGGCTCAAGGCAGTCTATTTTCTCCAGATAATCAAAGTAAGAACTGGTTACAGTTCTTGCTGCTCCTATCTCTATTAATAGAATAGAGATAGGAATAGGGAATAGCTCACTACTTTAAATCCTTGGCTGGTTATAGTAGTCTCACCACCACCACCCTTTTCTTCCACCTCACCTGTCCAAATTCTTACACAAAAATTAAGGAAATGTATCACTATTTACAGCTACAACAATGGACAGAAAAGGAATGAGACAAATTTGTTTAAAATCTAAGACTGGAAAGCAAAAGAGCCCAAAGCCACACTCATAAAAATTTGAGAAATATTGATTTAGTCCACAAGAACCAGTTTGGGAAAGTCCCACATTCTGTCCCACAGAACTATGCACTCATGACATAGACAAATAACTGGTCATGCAGATTAGCTTCCTCAATTTCTTTTCCAGTGTGTTTCATCTTCAGCAGTATTGTTTAAAATTTGACAAGGAATAGTACTTGAAAACCTATTCTGGTCCAGGACTACTGAAACACATGATGTTCCAACTTTAAGTCTTATTTTGACAGCATTTTTTAACATTTGTGTTAAATATCGGTGAAATGATGGTAAAAATATTATAAAAGCACCAACCTTTAAAAACATCAGCAACACACAGTCTAAATGGTTTATCCACTGATCTCTGTGGTGGCTTGAAACAATCTGCAAATACATTGGTAAGATCTTTTAGAATGTCTGTATGTAATAACTACCGCAGCAACTTGTCAGTTAGAGAAATGAATTACATTGCATTCCAATGACTTTGTCTCACATTTTCCCCAAAATGAAAGTTTTAATACACACAGGACTAAGATATATTATTTTAAATGAGGAAAATTGCACTTACCAATTTGCTCTAACAAACAGTTTCCTTTATACCATTGTGTGAGGTCACTTGATTGACTCCTTGTGACTAGATTTTCACCACCAAGGCCACTTGTTGGGATATAAGCCACATCTGATTCCTAATGAGAAAAAACAAACAGGTGTGAAACACACATTAACAACAGGAACTCCTAGCAGAAGCAAGAGGTTCATTTTTTCAATGTTATGTATCAAAACTTTAAAAGAATAGTTGTCACATTTGTATTTCCCCTGGAAAAAGCAGGTTACTCAGTGGACCCACTTCCTTTGTGGTTACCTCTTGTCTGATCACTCTGCTCCAACAAAGAGTCGGAGATACTTAAATATGATGGTATCAATACTGTCAACTGGAAACCAAGTCCAGGTAACAAACTCATCTGCGTCTGACAGGCAAAACTATGGTTTGAATTGCTGCTTTATGCATAGGGATTGCAGGAAGACCACAGCCAGTCCAAATGAATAGTAGTTAGAACCGAGAAAATGTGAGGGGATGGTTCTTAGGAGCTCATAATCCACATCAACACCTGCTCCAGTATAAAGCTATCTATTATTCATGTAATCCTCAACATTAAGATAGACCATTCTTGGTCTCTGCTGCTCTGCAGACAACAATCTCAAGAAACTACAAGTGATCTGAGTACCCCAAAGGTTCAACAGACCTAAACAAAGATGATGACAGACTATTAAAGAACTGACTACTCTTGTCCAGGGCTCAATGTCACCCTACCAGTAAGAAAAGGAATCTGCTATATTATGTGCATGTAGCAGTAGCAGGAAAGTGACACAAAATACCCTGACTGCAGGAAAAGCTCATGCCACTCAAATGCTTGAACAAAGCAACAAAGGCCTCACAAATATATTACCTTAAAGCCAGCTTGCTTAAGAAATTGTCCAAGCTTACTTGTAATTTCCTGAAACCTTTCCTGTTGCCAATTGACCTAAAATAAAGCAAAGATTATTATATGATAATAAAATTATAGATTTTTAACCATAACTTGAACATACAGCTGCATGTCATCAATTCTGTAGTAGAAACAGATGTGTATTTATAAACATGAGATTTCCAGGTGCATTCGTACTTCAATATATAAGAGCATATACATCAGCAATTACTGATCACAAACAACACATCACTAAAACTGCAGCCCTTTTAAATTCAACAGCAACTTTGTTTTTTAAGTTTACACAAAATTCAGATTCAGCAAGATATATTCAACACAGCAGTAACTTAAAACATGAATGGTAATCTTTAACACACTTTACACATTTAAATAAAACTATTGGAGCCTTGACCTGAATGACCATCAAGATGATCTTACAGATGCCACTGAGATCCAACTGTTATGTGAGATTTCCACAAGTACAAAAGGGATCCCTGCTCATTTTAGCACCAAAATTAACCTTCTGTGTACTTTGAAAATACACCCATAAATAAAAAGAATGGCATTGTAAAGTTGGTATCCATAAATCTAGACAGAAGCCCTTCACTTAAATGAAGAAATTAAACGTGTACCTGGTCCATTTTATTGACTGCAACAGCAAGCTGTGTCACTCCCAGAGACCGCACTAATAATCCATGTTCTCGAGTTTGTCCACCTGTCTCAAAGCCTGCCTCAAACTCTCCTCTGCTGGCATCCACAACCAAAATTGCCACATCAGCCTACATTATAAAGAAAAAAGAATCAAAAGTGATTATGAGGTGGAAATAATCTGGGTAAATACCTCAATCAGTAACATTTACCACAAAACGTGCTTTACGCAGAGGAATCCTGATGTAATTGAAACTGCTCGATCCCATTTGTATCAAATTCACTTTGGTGAGGTATTATGGCATTATGTCATCTTATGTCATAAACCAGCACCTCCTGGTTAAACACAGAGTAACTGCTGGTTTGGGGAACCTGTCCCCTTCAATCTACCCACTGAGGATGCTGCACAGATCTAAACAAAAGCAGCCCATGCTCAGAAGCTTTAGAACACAATGTATGAACACAACATCCACTTCTTCCTGCCTCAGTCTGTACACCTTCTTGGTGAGAAGCAGCAAAAATTACAAACAAATCACCACACTATACAACTGGGACAACCAGCTGACTATATGCTGGATGTGAATGCTTCACAATCCACTCAACACACTGGAGCATGCCAAAATCACAAGGTGGCAAGGACAAAGTAGCCTATTTTATCACCTAGACAAACTCTCTGCCAAAGCTTTAAGAGCAAATATTCTACAGCACTACACAAAAGTCAGCAAGTAAGCACTAGGAAAAAACACAGATCTTGCTGTTAGCCTTAAATGCTGCTAATATTTCTTTTACTTTTCCTGCTTTGCTAAGTAATTGCCAGTTAGATCATCATCATGTACTAAGTGACAGCAACAGACGTGAACAACAAAAGGTACTGGAGTCAACAGGCAGGTGTAAAACAATTTCATAGGACTGAGTAGATGGACATAATGGAACGAGAGAAGGAAAAGTGCTGCTTTCTCCCTTTCCTTAAATGCTTATGCTTCAGAATTCCAGGAAAAGGAACAGAGTCCTGACTCTGAACTCCCTTTGCCTCGTCCTAAGCATGAAATCCCCACAGCTCATTCAGAGACGGCAGGAGTGTGAGAACGGGAAAAGGATGACTGATGAATTTCCCCAGAGCTCCCAGCCTCAGAATTGCATTGCAGTGAACTTCTCCTTCAAAAAAAAGACATCCTGCATTTTCTAAATCATAAATTATAAAAACACTACCTCAGGACTTACTGAAAGTGTATCAAAGGCCAGATGCTGGCCTTGATAAGGCTGATTTGCATTTTGCACAACAGCAGTTGGGGATTCACCTCCTAACAGCATTCTCCACAATAAAAAGGCACTAAAGCCTTTCCAGCCATTGCTGCAGCACTGAGTCTACTCTAACAGGCAATGGAAAGTTCCAAAGTTTCAGTGATTCCTTAACAGGCTCCAGAACAGATCAGCCCCTCATCACCCTGAGAGCTGCAACACAGATATCAAGCTTTATTTGGTCAGCCCCATCTTTTGCTGAACTGTTACAATTGCTGGGGAAGCTGCAACTCTTCTCTTAATACTTCTGCCTGTGCTACTTTCCCCCCCAAAAAAAAATATTTAAAAAACAGTTGTAAGGAAATAGCACATCTGAGTCAACATTCTCCACTGCTCTGAAACTAAAAATCCACTTCTAATTTTAAAACTCATAAAATTGCTACAACATGTATTTCACCGTATAGATAGCTGTATAAGCACTACACCATAATTTGCAAACTTCTGACTATTCTGCAGCCTAATCACTGGGTCACAAGGTCTGAATTCTCACCCAGGCTCTGCTTCAGAGCTAAAGCAGAACTGGGGACCAACCAGTCTCCCTACAGTGTAGTTCTCTATCTGTAAGATCACACTAGCAGTACTCATCCAAGTACTCAACAAAGTACTCAACAAAGATCTTAAGATATAATCCATATTTCAGACAGTTATGACATGCACAAAGCAAAAACCTAAACACAGCTTAGCTTTGGGAAAAAAAATGATTAAATCTCCACTTTGGAGAATAGATTTTATTATTTAAAGAAAGATGCCTTTAAGTTTTATATTTATATATTTATGCATTAATATAGATATCTATTTCTATATTTATATATATTTATATATTTTATGAAACTCTGTTATTTTTCCCCCACTTCTGATACCTTATTTCCACAAACAACTAATCTATAGGAGACTGGTAAGTGCCATACTGAAACACATGGGTAATGTCCAATACTTTTGACTTCACCTACTCTTCCTAAAACAAGTGGCATGCAGTCTCTGCAAATATCCTCTTGACAAGACAGATGCATTCTGTATAAACTTTGTTATCTATGTTTTCACATCCCCTATAAAATACACTGTAAAACTGAAAAATGTATTTTGTTTGACCTATAAATCCTTTTTCTTTAAGCCCAAATCACTTAGAATCTTAACCTATGACTTTCACAGAACTACTCATTGAGTAGCCATATACCACATCTGAATAGCTTTCAAAGCTCAACTATGATTCTATCAAACTGCAACTTACTATTAAATTACTTGCATAATAAAACCCTCCTGCCAAAGATAAGCAACAAAAAAAGCAACTACCTTTAATGTTTAACAAACATATTTTTTTAAGTTTAGAAAATGCAAAGACAGGTTAACACCATCAATGATTCCATTCCACCTTAGATTTTAAAAGAAAAAAAAACAATTTAAGAAGAAGTTACAGATAATACTGATATTGGAAAAAGCATTTTAGACCATCTTTACCTGTGCAGCTCCTGTGATCATATTTGGAATGAAGTCTTTGTGGCCTGGAGCATCCATGAGTGTAATTACTTTAGTCGATGTTTCAAATTTGGTCATGCCCACATCCATTGTCACTCCCCTTAAACAAAGCATATATGCAACACACCATTAAAATTGCTTTGAAAAATTTACAGAGATATAAAGTAAGCTACTAAAAACACAACCATTAAATTATACACTTCATATCTCTCATTGATTTAGCCTTCACCATAGGGATACCTGCTTGTTGGAGGAGCAGACCTCTAGAGCTGCCTTTTAGTAAATCCAGTCATGAAGAAAAACACCCAGAATTGCCAGTACTACCAGGCACCCGTAGACTGCATCCCAACAAGCACAGCGAGAACATGAAAATTGAACTGCATATTTAAATCACTACTAGTTATACTTTTGATATTTCGTTCTTCAGAAAAATGTATCCGAGTAAGAGAAACACAGCTAAATTTTTTAAAAAATCAGTGGTATGGGACTATAGAGATACAGTTACACATTTGCAAAGATCCACAGGCAGACCTCCTGATTATCAAGGAAGGATCACAACACACTTGGACTCAGTTCCACGTCTTGCTAACCACCACATTTTCTGCATGACACAGAGGAGAGGATTCATCTCATCAAATGCAAACACCTACCATACACATGTCTGTATCTCGGTTAGTCAGCTGCATCTCCCTTTACAGACAATCAAGACAGACAGCAACTTTCAAGGGACAAAACATATTGTAGTAGCAGATGCTTTTAATATGCTACTTCCAATCACCAAAAAATCCCAACAATAAAATAAGCCCCCAAAAATCCCAAACATTTACAGATGACTCCAGAATGCTTTTCTTTAAAAATAAAAAACCCACAGCAAAGAGGAAATAGAATCAATCAAAAATACCAATTCAGAAGACTCACTTCTTCAATATAAAAATATTATTTTAAATTTCAAATTAATAAAGGCATTTTATAAAGCATACAAATATAATTGTTAATTTAATTAATTTGTAGATGGTATTTTAGAAGTAATGCAAGTCACATGTGATGAATGGACATTTCAATGCTTAGTTTATCAGACTAATATTGTCTAACAAATGCTGTTCTTTCAGGGGAAAAAAGGTAACTCCCATTAAAATGTATTTCTACCTTTCTCTTTCTTCACCAGTTTCATCCAAGACCCATGCATAGGCAAATGAAGCTTTACCAGCCTTTTTAGATTCCTGTTCATATTTGTGCATAGTTCTTTTGTTCACATTTCCCAAAAGGTAGAGCAAATGACCCATCAAAGTACTTTTGCCTGCATCAACATGTCCTGTGGAAGAAAATAAATATTATAGCAATTTTATTCATTTATGCAATTTAGGTATAGCACAAGAAATATACTAAACATATGAACATCACATGCACTGATAACGCTTCTGTAATCCATAGAACTTCATAATCTTGTGAGAAAGAGACACAGGGAGACAGTTTATTGTAACAGTCAATTAACATGACAGCCACAGAGCACCTCCATGTTCATAACAAAAAGAACATGCTGCAACAATGAAATCAAACCAAACATGTTCTGTATGCTTAAAGGGAAGCTAAGTCAACCTCACTGTCCAAGACAAAGACATCTGTATGTACTCCCTCCAAAAAATGCAGATGTAACTGTAAACAGTACGAGATTTCCCTTTCTCAGAGTGAGGACAGTTTTGTTTCTGTATCTCTTCCAGATTCAATTCACACAGTTTTTAATCTTTATGTTTGTCAGAAATGTAATTTAACGGTATTACCTATTACCACCAAATTCAGCAGTTGCTTTCCTCCTTGTCTCTTCTCCAACTCTGCTTTCACATCTATTTGTGGCTTTGCCTTGCTTGACTTTTTTGCTGGAGTAGGCACCATATTCTGCTCTTCTGAAACCTGCACTACTTGGGGTGAAAGAGTAGTTTTTGAGGCAGCCCCAAGTACCCCAGAAGCTACACTGGTATCTTCAGGTAACAGTCCTTTCTGAGGTGTGTAAGTGTGGCCATTTTCCTCAGCAATCGCACTAGGGGACAAAAGAAAACACAAAGAATGCAAATGGCAAAGAAAACATGGAGATACAGAAGAGAAATAGAGTTTTCCCTTCACTATTATGTAAGCCCCAAAGAGTGCGTGATAAGCCCATTAAGGTGGAAGTGATAAGCAGCTGGATAAAAACTGCAGATACCAGCTCTTAACATCTTGTCAGAAAAGCACTGTTTACAAAAGCAAGATAAGAAGAAATCTCGTAAATTATATGAAACATATAAACAAGCTTCCCATAGACCCTTCCTTTAACATGAAGGGAAATGACAATTATGCAGAACAGCCACAGAGAGCAGGTTTCCTCTGAACTAAGAACCCAAGTCAACTTCGAAGCACAGATCCTGAAACAGTTTCCAGACATAGCACAATTACTGCAGCTGAAGATAGTGATGTTCTATTGTGAAAACAGCAATATAATAAAGAGTTGATATGAAGTACACGTAAGCTGCAATTTAAAGTGCAGTGCTTGCACAGAATTATAACAGATGAGTTAAGATTTATCAATATTGAAAAAATCTGACTCATGCATAAAACATGACACCAAGGACTAAAGAGATTTGGATTCTCAAACTCCCTTTTTCTAACACCCTGCTCTCCCACAAATCACCACACTAATCCTAACAGTAAATAATCCTCAATATATTCTTTTCTTACACTCTCCCTTTTTATCTCCATTTTGTAAATGAACATATTTTCTTGATTTACACAAGCTTTCTGAGAATGTACAATATTATTCTTCACCTGTCACAGCAAAGATGATCACTAAAAACAAACACTAAGTAACATTTCAAAGACAGCAAAAACTTTGTTACTGCCTGATAGAGCTGCATGGTGAGGCAATAATGTAAGCAACAAGACAGGAACAGAAGCAGTTATTACAGGTCTGCCAACATTCTATCACAGCAAATGTCAATATACAAACCAGTGATTTTACAGTAAAGTAAAAATCCCTACAAAACACTGTATTTAAAATTTTATCCAAGGGGAAGAACCTTCTTCCCCTGGAAAACTGGAAATCCTTTCAAGTTCAGTACCTGCAGACTGCTTTCTCTGGAACAGGTTCATGCAGCCTCTCAGAGACAAGTGTTTCCACATCCACAGCGAAATCTTCACTCTCTACTTTCTGCTTACATGCCACAATTAATCACCCAGTTTTAATCTTTTCAACCTCTACAAACAAAACTATTTGTTTTGGTACTTTAGAATACCACATTGTGACATCTCAGCTTTTATTTGATATTACTTTTCATTTTTTGTCTGCGTAGCAGCATTTACATTGCGCTACTCCCTTTCCATTGCACAGATCTCATGGAACAATACAGTCAAAACATGTTAGTCTACTAAACAAAGCTGTTGAAGAGTTATGAGCTAAAAAATTGAACATTATAGATGTTCAGATCAAATGCAAACTTAACCTCTCATTACAGCACTAAGTAACATGGGACATGTTCTGACTCCCCCTTCTTCCCCCCAGTTTCAGAACCCACCTGTGTTATCAGTACTGCAGCAGACTGATTGATTTTGACACCTTTTCATAAGGCCCAAAGCCAAGTTTTTCTCTTGATTGTGAGACCAAAGCAGAAATTCCAACACTCATTTTTTTGGCTGCAGTTCCAAAACCCAAGGTCAGGTCCTTGCCTCAAGGCTGGATACCCAGGCATGCTTCTCAAATTAGCTAAGCAAACAACCTGTTTTATGCCAGTCATGATGGTTGCAGGGATGCAGATGGTACCTGTGCTTCTGCATAATGGATAGGAAATTCTGTATAAAGTCTATTTGATATTAAATAAAAAACAGATTTATAAAGTCTATTTATATTTTTATATTAAAGTATTTTATAAAAAGTAGCTACTCTAGCAAAGTATTCTAGACCACTTGAAGGAGAAGGACAGGTTTCTATCAAACTACTGCCTTAGGTCACACAATCTTGACATTCTAGAATTCACACTACAAAGCCAACTCTTCTGTATCATCAACTATTGCTTCAACATTATAGATAGCATTGCAGCTTGAAAAGCTGAATAACCTTTACACTTGATTCTCTAAACCAAAACAATATTTGGTCATCATTGCTTTACATGTAGTGATAAAGAAAGTTGATTACACGTGAATTATTCCACAGGGGAAAAAATCACAACAACTATTTATGCTTTGTTTTACTGGAAAAGGTAAGTCCATTTCCATAAGGTTGAACAGAAGGCTCTGCCTCTAAAATTCCTTAAACAGTACATTAAATTTTAGCTGAAAAGCTACTTTGGAATGGCAAAACAATTATTTTCTCCAATGTCTCTGCAGGGAAATTTTACTTCATGAAAACAGACTGGAAACAATCAAATTGATAGAGGGTAAATATATAGGGAATTGTGGTAACCAAGTTTTCTCCATATTTTAATAAGGTACTTAAAATCATCTGAATGATGTAAAGTATATCAAATAATTTTTGCCTCAATCATTTAAGAAAGCCTCATATATTTACAAATAATTTGCATTAGACAATTTTCATCCAGATGAAGACTCTTCATCTTTTTCCCTTTTTTCAGGCAAACTTCAGTTCAGTCTCAGCATAATATCTAGCATGTTCACATTGAAGTACCAGGACTAGTGCCAATATGCAAAGGTCACACTGTAATGCAAATATGGTATTTTACATTGGTATCAAGTTTTCTTCCTTGAAAGTCTAATATTTGAAGTTCTGGAGAAAACTATTTGTATAAGCAGTCATATCAAAGCAGCCTTTACAGCTGGCAATAGTTTTCTCTCCTTTTCAGTGTCTGCATTTCTTCCCAAATCAAATTTTCAGAAGTGAAAAAAAAAATTTAAAAGGCAGTTATTTAGATGAAGCTGAAAGTAAAGTGACCCAAAGATGTAACTCTTGCATTTTTCTATAGCTTTCCAAAATATATTCAAGCATTGTCACATCAGCCTATTAACAAACAAGAATGTATTTTCAAAGAGCGGTTATTTGTAAGTCTCTAAGTAAATTTTATTTCATTAAACTAGGTAATGATTCTTTTTCTAATGCCAGATGCTCAGATCTTCCTGCAGGCCAAAGCCTATGTCAGTAAGGATTCCCCAAAACAAGACAGATTTTGTATGGTGGAATGCAAACCAATTACAGCATCTGAAAGAACCATGGTTATTGCCAGAGACAATAAATACTCTCTCATTTCTATGTAGCTTTTATTGCAACCACCACTGCTTAAGGCTGCCAAATAGCTTTTATGCTGGGTGGTGCAAACAAAAAATGCTAGATACAAATGCAATGAGTGGAACAAGGCTCCAGCCATTATTAGGCCTTGCTACTTTTTCAAGGGTACAGTATTTGAACAGTTGGTACACTGCTGGAGTTTAAAAGTTTCAGATATTACTATGTTTTGGAAACCTGGAAACAAATTGTGCCATGATAACCTAGACTAGTCATTTCAGAGAAGAAACATCAGAATGGATAGAGCATATGATCGATCTACTTACAGAGTATCCCTAATAACAATTCAGCTTTTCGCTGACCGGTGTCAGGGAACGGGAGAGCAAGTTTACTGCTAGATACATAAACAGAAAAGTTGGCAGATTAAATTCCCATCTCCTCGAAGTACATGAAGAGAAATGCAGCAGTAATACCCTGACAGTTAGTTAGGCTTCATGGCAACCAGATGAGTAGTTTATTGAAAGCTTGATAATGGCTCAGAAAAATGCCAAGGAGCTCCATTTCTGACAGTCATTAAACAAAATGTGTGACATGGGAAATGCTCTTCAGCTAGCCGCTTCCCACAAGGTTTTTCAAAATTATTGAATCAAACATTTCTGTCAGAAGGCAGTACCTCGTCTGTCACTAGTGCAGGCAGTCCAGGATATAACCAAGTCAACTGCACTAGAAAGCATCTTTGGTAGCAAAGTTCCAGCTTGGTCTGAGCCATGATGACGAATATATTGGAGGAAGACCACTTCCTAAACAATTGCTTGCATTGTTGTTTGAGAACTTGATGGAATTATCAAAGCAGTCTCAGTTTGCCAATCACTGCTAGCTGGTGGAGCCATTGACTGATTATGCAACTCAACTTGTTTGAAAGGACCGTATGCACACCGAGATGATGTACACAAGAAAGCCTGACCATCAGCAATTCATACACAAATGTCAAAACAGCCTACACAGCTCTTTTGGAAATCAGCAGACAAACCAAAGCAAAGTCCTGGCAAGGACCAACATTTAGTCAAAATTAAAACCACCAGGCCAGAAACTTGCTGTCTTGCCAACAAGGATCATATTCAGTAAACTGAATAAAATGTTATGGTTCCATTACTGTTTTCTGGGGAATATTAATAAATACAACATATGTTGTTATAAGGCATGTTAGAAGGCATTCAATCTCCCACAAGTACTGAAATGTTCACACCACCACACATTCAAAGAGGAACCTGAAAGCTTATCTGCTCAATATTAACTCTTCAGAATTTAGCTTTTAAACATTATTTTCAATCTTCTAATCTGGATGCTGGGTAAATTATTTTTACACAACTGACTCTTTCGGAGTACTTACAGTCATTACAGAAATGTCTACATTTATTTCCCCTTTCAAAATTATTAATTACCAAATATTGGTCAGACTAGTTAAAATAATCATCCCTTTTTTGGTCACAACTTCATCTGGCTTCCTTTATTATTTAACAGAAAGAAAAAGCCCAGTAAACAGTTTTGCTAGAGCATCAGTTTGCCAGCAAACTCCATTTTCTGTAGACAATCCCACTAATAAAACCCAGTAACAAAGGTAATCAATGCTCAAAGCAATTAATGATTTCTAATAATCCATACATTTCAAATAAGATTCACTGATTAATACAAGATTATACGTCATAAGACTGAATCATAGACTGAATAGCTAGTTAAAAAATGGGGTTTTTTGCTAATGCAAGGCTGCTGCTTTTAAAAACATGGTCCAAAAATTGCCTTTAAGATCCCATACAGGTAACAACAAAAAATAGTTAATATGTACTGTACAATTTCCTTCTAATGCTATCTGCACCAGCACCATACAAATATTTTGAGGTAGAAGTAGGGGGCACAGTTACAGATGTTTTAGTATCCATTTAGAATGCTTTGAGTAATTTATACTGGTGCTTTTGGCCAGTGACATAAACTATGTACTTAAAAAGCTGTATTATTATAAATACTCTGCAGTAAATTAACAATGCAACAAGAACATTAAAAAGGTATGGTAAGGGTCAAAGGAACAAGTCTTTCTTAGGTGTTAATAAGCACAGATTCCTCCTGTTCCCTAACAGGTTATCCTTATCCTGCCATAAATCCAGAAGGTAACTGCAGAAGAAAAAAACCAACCCTAATACTCATTGAACTGAGGTGAAAGTTCATGTTTTGTTTTGTTTTTCAAGTTTAGAAATAGATGATTCTCTGCTTCTATAAAGTCAAGGTCGTAGGCCTTGGCAGTGCCTCCACAGCATTCTGTTGAATGAAAGAAGAAAGGAGGCCCACATGAAAGTCCTTGAAGCAGAGGTCTTTAAGACATGCAGGTAAATTTACCATTTAAATTGTATCTCCTTCCATATTCATTGACTGGCTGTGCTCCAAATCTTAAGTTCTTTTACAAATCATTCCACTTCTTCCCTATTCCTCCCACTTAAAGGTAAACATCTCATGTATATCCAATTTCTACAGTAAAATGTAGTTTGTTTTCAATCAGTATTTCAGCAGTACCACTAACTGAGATGAATTAAAAACCATCTTCACAATCACAGAATGACAGAATAGTTTAGGTTGGAAGGTGCCTTTAAACATCATCTAGTCCAACACCCCAGCAATGAGCAGGGATATGTTCAACTAGATCAGGTTGCTCAGAGCCTGGTCCAGTCTGATTTTGAAAGTTTCCATGGGTGGGGCATTGACCACCTCTTTGGGCAACCTGCTCCAGTGTTTTAATGCCCTCACTGTAAAAAATTTCTTCCTTACATATGATCTGGACTCTCTTGCAGTTTAAAAGCATTATACCCTTTGTCCTGTCAGAACAAGCCCTCCTAAAAGGTCTGTCCCCATCTTTCTTATATACTGCCCCCCCACTTCAAGTACTGGAAAGCTGCAATAAGGTCACCCTAAACCATTCTCTTCTTCTGGTTGAACAGCCCCAACTTTCTTAGGCTGACTTCATAGGAGAGGTGTTTCATCCCTCCAATAATCCTGGTGGCCTCCTCTTGGGCCCACTCCAACAGGTCCATGTCTATCCTGGGCTGAAAACATCAGAATTGAATGCAGCACTCCAGATGGGGCTTCACAAGAGCAATATTAAGGATTTATCTAAAGGATTTACCCACAGGTTCTGAAGGCTTAATCTTTTTTCTGCCACTGAACTGTAAGCAAGCATGATATAAACTATTTCAGTGTCCCTGAAAAGAAGAAGAATGGCTGAGAATCATGTTGGAGACAACAACCTTTCATCAGAGACTGAGTCATCACTAGCCTATCCAAGAATTACTTTAGTCTACAAATGAGGAAGCATTCTTCTTATCTCCTCCTTCCCTGTGGAGCAGGTTCACATACTAAGCATCAGAGTTACAAAATTCTGCATTTGCTCTTTCTTAGAAACAAACGATAAAAATAGCCATTATTACAGATTTTTAAAAAAATCAACCACAACTACTTAAAATTAGCAGGCAGCTCTTCTTCACTCACTCAATACTCCTTTCTTTTTATAAACTTCTATCCAAATTAAATTACAAAACGAAAGTCCCCATAAAAATTTCAACGTCTAAGAAGTGTCATAGGAACATAAGAGATGAAGGTTCCCAGAACTTCATGAGTCCAGTTGTCAAGCCCAGAGTCACTGATTAGTAGGCAGCAAGGGGAAAAAAAAAATTATGCTTCCTTTATATATTGCGAATCTCCAACAGTACACACAAAAGGTTTTGAAAGTCAAAGAAATTTTTCATTTGGAGGTTATGGCATCTAAGGAGATTGAATGAATGTGATGTCTTTTAGTAATGACGTTTAGCAGCACAAAGAAATAATAACATCAGCTTCACACCTTGTATTTAAATGTGCTTAAGTAGATGAAACTTGCTTTCCACTCAGTTGTCAAACATGCACAAGATACTGTAAGATAAAGACTATGCTGCCCTCTTACTCCCAAAAATGCTTTCCAGGTCAGAACTATAAACACTGCAGGATAAGGCTGGAATGTTGGAACTTACACTTGAGAAATTTTTACCTCAGGATGAACTACGGAATTTCTTGCCACAGATTAGGTGGCTATTGTAAAGCTGGGTTCAAAAACAGAGTAAGGGTACCTAAGTAAGAAAAGTACATTAACCATTCTTAATGAAAATAGACAAAATCAAAACATAAATAAAAATTGTGGGGAGCCACAGAACACTACACAATGATATTTTGTGGACCATATTCCCAACATACATGCCCTGTGCTTATATATTTCTTTAACTATTCACTGCTGGCTATTGCTGTAGGTAGACTGATTCAGATGTCTTCTTGCTCTCATGAGACATCCCCCTCAACAGTTCCAAGTCAGGATAAAATTAGAACCACTCTAATTTAGCTATAGCACAAGTAGGACTGAACTCTACAACAGTTGTACCCTGGACACCTGTTAAAGTTAATAAAAGCTGCAGAGGAAGGCAAAGTTTAGCCATAAGTGATTGTTTTCCCCATTAACTATACTTAAATATATTACTTCCTTTGAAGAACAAGTAATTACAGTTAAGATTTATTGATTTCATAATTCCACTTAGAGAACTAAATTTAAAATAAACGAACCCCAAGAAAGTTCAGTATTCTATGAAGCGGATGTTTAAATAATCCGACTACCTGATATCTCTATGCACTATTCATAGTGAAAGGATTTGTTAAACTCAAAACGTGAGGTACCATCTTCTGAAAGTAATTCTGAGTCAAACAAGAAGCTGAGATGGTTAGTTCTGAAGAGTGACACTAAAACTGCTGTGAAAAATAGAAAAAAATAAGAAGAAAACTTGCTACAGGTGCATCAGTCTGAAAGAGAAGCTGCTGATGTACCTTCGTGTATGAGGGCTTGGCTTACCATGGAACTTCAAATCCCATAGATTGTTTCTTTCCAGACACTGTCATTTTGGTAATTTTTGGCACAATTTCAGATTCCATTCTGGCTGACTGGGAATCCCTTGTTTTTCCTAGTAATAGACAAAAAGTAAGTTTGAACTTAAGGTTGTGACTAACAAGTGTTAAATATAAAGTTCAACAAGTCCCATTGCTTCTCTCCAACCCAACAATACCTCATGTCCTTCATGACCAACCCTCCCATTTCAGGTCTTATGTGAATACATTACATAATTAATCAAAATAATCTACAGTTAGATCTATTGTGAAAATCTCACCTCTACCTCCAAGCATTCACATGACACCTACACTGTGCAAGAGCTTTACTAGAAGCAGCTCTGCAGGATGCCAGAAGCATTTCATGCAATATGAGGGTAAAGAAATAGTTTGCAGCTGCTCAGTAGATGATTAGATTAATTCTTCTTTCAAGTTTTTCTTATGCCTTAATATTGTAAAGCAAAAAAATGTCCACCTCAGGGAATGCTAGCAGTAGCACCAGCTATGTGTAGGCTGCAAGGCCTTCCCTGAAACCTGAAAACAGAGCTGTCTTGTACTGAATAACACTCAAGAAGCCAAGCAATACTCCAAAGCTAGCTAATTTCAAGATTATTTAGAAATAATTACCAGAATTGAGTAACTTAATTACTTAAAGGCATTAACTTTAACTTAAATGAAAACACAATTAAAGTTCATTCTTAATTTTGTGAAACTGGTTGCACAACTAATAGCACTACAGTGCTATTAGTGTCTTACCAAGCTGTAAAAAAAAGATAAATTATTTACTCTGCAGAGGAGGAGTTTATATAGAAGAAGTAAACTAGCCATTTTCTTTCCACAACTCCCTAGTCATGTTAGGTTCCCTTCTTCCTTCAAGGAAAAAGACATCCTGCTTTACAGCATCTGTGACAGCTGCTGTACATTGTGTTCTGAAGGATGTTACACACATGAGAAAGCAAAACAATAACCCAAATTCAGAATTAAGCTGCAACTTTTAAACACGTTTTACCTACAAGTATATCTGAAAACTAGAAAAATGCTACTGCTCTTCCAGTATTAGACCAATTTGGACGCTCAAGAGTTAAGTGAATACCAAGTTACTCTTTCAAGTATTTTAGATATACTACATCAGGATGAGCTGTTGGAGCCACTTGGCCCTACTCATTTATGTTAATGCTGCATTTCCTTCTAAAGCACAACGGCTACACCTTTAAACCACAAGATCATATTGGTTTGCAGGTTACATAAATGGTTGCGGTCAAGGCTGCTGAAGATTTCAGGCAAGGAAATAGAATACCACAGACATGTCTACAATAGCAAACCAAAAAAGCAAAAAATCACGGTACAGATGGAGACATTCTTATTTATCTGATGACTTGGTCTTCATCTCCCTCATTTGTCTTATCTGCTGATACTCATTTTATTTATATGTCACCTGCAGATCTCTGGAAGAAGTCTGTATGTGGTATGTTAATAGTTGCACACAAATAAGAAACAAAAGCAGGAGATATAAAGGCAACAGCAAAAAGCATGGCTTACAAGAATCTCAAATCACATAATTAACAAACAAATGTAAATATTCAGAATATAAAATTCTCACTGGACAGGGACTAATTAAGCACAAAGACTGTACTTCATCTTCAATAGATCTTAAATCTATTGAAGATCTTAAATAGATTGCCTACAGCATCTTTTTAATATGCAGGTAAGCACTTCACTTACAGTACAAATTACATTACTTTAGTTGCCAAATTGGTATGATGTTTTCTGCTTCAATTCTAATAATTTTCAAGAAGACATAATTTTCAACTGTCAGGTAAACATGAATGTTTTACATTTCATTTGAAAGCTGAATTCTCAGAAAATACCATGTTTGAAATCTGGCTGCAAGGAACTAATAATTACAAAAAACACAATTAAATTGAGATGAGATTAGTTAAAAGAAAAGACAAAAATTAATATTACATAACTTGAAAACAACTTGCAATCTATTGGTCGGAAAGTCAAGGTTTTACAAAATATATCTTCTCTAATCAATTTCAAAATTAGGCTTTACTCTGTACAAATAATGCTGCAGTGTTTGACACAGACTCAAAGTCAAATTGAACAAGGAGACAAAATACACTCAACAAACACAAATTGACACAGAAAATACAACCAGAATTTAGGAAACGCTACACATTGAAAGAAGATACAAAACTAGAAACACAAAGAACAAGAGAAAGTAAAATAATAGTCCATCAAAACTGACAGTCTGGGTGGTTCTTTATTCTTATAAATACACCTTAGTTTTATAAGTAAAAATAACAATAATAAATAATTATATAAATAAATAAGGAAGCAAGGAAGCAGACTGGGATCATATAAAGACAAATCAAATCATAGAAATAATCCCAGAATGGCGACATTCAAACAGATGAAAAGGCAAGGCAAGAATTATTAGTAACACTACTGATAGAAGCATCAAATACAATTTTCTGCCCTCAATGTTTTTATAACCAAGTACAATAAAATCAACCAGCACATTTGAGATAAGGACCAAGTCTGTCTTTTATGCATTGCAGGCGCCATTAAAGATTAATAATTATGGCTTCATTACAAAGGACAGAAGGCTGGGAAAGGAGTATACTTTACTATCTAATCTATAGGGAACCGGAGAAAAATGCATGATAAATTCTTATCTGCTCCAGCAGGCAAAGCAAAAGCTATTCAGCATTTAACAGATTGCATGCAAATCCTTAAGTTGCACCTTGGAACTAAAAGGAAGTCAATGCACAAAGCTGATACAACTCTTAAAACACTTCTTAATCTACAAGCAGGGTATCCTATGGCAACTGAAGTGTACTACAAACCTAGAAAAAACATAGAAATAGTAATCCCAATCTGATTAGGACAAGAGCAGCTGTGGAAAATCAAATTCAGAAGGGAAAGGATTACAAGGATATACAGATTTTTGCCAAGAAGGACTTCATAAAGGTCTTCAAGCCTATTGCCATTTGGACATTCTCAAACACATACCTAAGTAATTCAATGGCAATACATTTCCTAAATCAAGTGTACACATAAAATAAAAACAGATACATCTTTCACAAACTCCAAAATGTAACCTCCTTGTTACATTTCACTACTCTAGCATTGAAAAAGTAAATCTAAGCATGTATCGCCCTGATTGACGTAACACTAGGAAAATTTAAAAATTTTCCTTCCATGAAAACATATAGTATACCTTTATAAATCATAAAAACTAAAACTGAAAAAAAAGAAGTAAAACCTTAAAGGCTTATCAGCATGATAGTTCTCACAATTCAGAATGTTTAGAACCCCAATCCTCCAGCCTATTTTAAGCAAAGTAGCTTCCAGAGTGGTACTTGGTATTTAGACTGCACTGACATCAGAATACTTAGACTAAAGCACACTGTAGCTAAAAGTCAAACACTATTATAAAACTAAACGTGTACTGATGAATCTTGTCTCAGTATTAAACTGGGACCAACCTAACACCAAAGCAGACAGACAGACCGGCACTGCCATTACTCCAATACACCTGAACTGAATGACACCTTGACAAAGTTGTCTTCTGTTATCCTTGGCTGTGATTTTAACTTTCCTGTGACTGCCAGATGGTCTTCTGACTTAAAAGACTTTTGACTTAGTCAAAAAGTATTACTAATGACACCTGATGTAACTTCAAAATTCTTAGAAGTACAATCCCAACATCTGATGGCACAATAAACTACTGGCAGGCTGATAAACATAGATGAGGATGATGACAGACACATACATATGCAGGAAGGAAGTAAAACACAGGGACAAATCTTTAAAAATTAACAGTCTCCATAGATGTTCAAGATGGAATAGCAAAAGTATATAAATTTAGTCAACCATCTCCCTTTACTGTGAGCAACCCCCTTTGGATTTCTTTTCTAAAATTGGTTGTAAGGACTACCTGTAAAAGGTCTGTACAAACAAATCAAAAGATTACTGTGGCTACATTATCAAACATAACAGGCTTGATAAGTCCTTTATTCAGTTTTAGTTCATATACTTACTTAACACTGAAAGTAACAGGAAGATAAAAATTGGTCTTTTTCTCTAATTCTGTTGGAGGTACAGAAGGTTTCAGTAAATGGAAGAGATGATTGACAGTCTAGTCTGTTCCCCGGTAGTTTAGAGGTGAATGAAAAGAGGAGTCTGTTAAACAACTACTCTCTCAAGAAAGACACATTGATACCAAATGGATGTTGGCACATCTGAAGAAATGCACACTTAGCACCGGGTATTAAAATCCACACTGACTTTGTTCAGACGAGCATATCTTTCCAACAGCAGAAACAAAATGCCACTGCTTCCAATTCCTATACACAGAAGCTTCTCCTCCCAAGTAGTCTTTCACTCATCAAACTGTAAATTGGTACTGAAACTTTACACTCACCTACCCCATTGAACAGAGAAGCTTGTTTCTGATACAATGAACCAGAATGTTTCATGTGCCTGAATTCAGCTTGAAGACAAATGCCAACAAGACAGGCATCTCTTGAGTCCATACTTTTTCAGTTGGCAATGCCATTTAAGTAAGTCCATGTTGACTCACAAACCAACTACTAATGGTATATAAGCACTGGTGAAGGATCATACTCTCACACCTTACATTCCAATTAACTGTAGACAGATTGCAGTTAGTTTTTCACTTGCATGCTTTTGACATTTTTATTGGTTACACTGATTCTTCTCTTTTCAAAATTGGATGAGCACTTGAAGGCAGCTGCATACTATTTCAATTTTGAATGGTGCTGAGGATCCTACATTCAACTGATACTTGACAGACAGAATAAAGTTACTTAAGCAGGTCCTCCTGCCGTGTAAATCAGCACTGCCATGAAACAAAACACACACGTAACACCATGCTTTCTAATCTGCAAGATACAGTTTGCATCCTTTCCTCTGCTACAGACTTTCTATATAACCACAAACAAGCCACTTACACCTCTGTCTGCTGATTATATAGCAACAGCCACCAACTACATAAAAGAAAACGGGGCACTGGTTTTGTGAACTATGTCATGAGCTTGGTGCACATGTCATGAGAAGACAGTTCTGTCTGAAAAACAGAATTAATAACTGAGGCTCCTCTCAAGATAGTACTTCCCTTCCTATATGCTGTACTATGATTTTAAACTAATTTTAAGGCCCTTCAATTGTGAAAATATTTCAAATATGGACTTCACAAGAGTCAACCAGACGTAGATATGCACCTGATTACACACAATTTCATGCCCAGAAGCATGTATCACCTGTTTGCCCACATATATCTGGGTTTATATTAATATCCAATAAATCCATCATGTCACATAATCCACCTGAAAAACTTCAAACTGTTTACCTTTTTCTATTTATGCCATGAACCTCACGAGCTTTTAGCTTTTAACTGAGTTTTTTAATTTGCATTAAAAACAGGAGAATTCTATTTTTATCGCTTCAAATTTCACAGCACATGGGAAAGAGCAACTTAAGGAAATATCAAAACTTGTCAAATTAGAGATATGCTACTGAAAATAATTTATTTTGGATTTATAATTAAACTGAACTATTTCACACTCATGAATTCTACAAAATGCTGTAGGATATAGTGGTAACTTGCAGTTTAGTTAAGTTTGCACTGGGATGTAGTACACTGTATCATCAGTAGCATTGGTACTGTGTATTAGTACTATCAACATATCACAACTCTGAGAACAGTATCAGAAGTCCAAGACTCTCAACAATGTACCACCAGTACATAACATGGCTATGGAACTCAGAACATCCCAGTTTTCCTAAATTTAGACAGTTTCCTAACCTTTGAAACATTCTGCCTGCATATAATTGTGCATCATCCCTACAGCCCATCAATTAAATGTCTTTGGATGCAACCGCAGTGACAAAGCCTGCATGTGTGAGAACTTCAACATACAGAATTCCTTCCATATGCAAACTTTAGTATTTAAATTAAACAGTTTCAAAATATCAATTTTTAGAAAACCATATGATGTCATGCTACTATGAACTGCAATATACAAGTGGATGGAACCACAATATACAAGTGGATGCTACCGAATATCCACAGCACTTCCAAAAATAATGCAACAGTCCAAAATAATAAAAAAGGCAACTTGCTAAGTCACCACCCAGTGATGAGACACGGCCATTCTAAAGATACTACTGAAAACAATTCTCCAAACAAGAAGACTGAACTTTTTCTTTTTAAAAGAAAGGTTATTTCCTAATAGAAACCACAGTCAGGGGCTTTCCAGGTAACTTGGTCTCGTTGTTACAACTATTACCTTTTCTGCAAAGTTTCAGATGGTGAATATGATTTTTTTTTTTTTCATGAAACCGGGAGTAGGCATTTTCACTGAAAATCGCTGAAAATAAAAATGCCCTAACTACAAGAACTTTTCTGGTTTGTTCTTAATGTTTGGTACAGCAAGAGGGAAGAGGGATACAGCAGGCTCTTGAGTGGTGATATTCCTGAGTCTCTCCATCATGGGCCAGTTTTCTGGGATCCACACGAACAGCACAACTTGCTACCCCAGGACTGAAGTTCCAGAAACAGTTTGCTTCACTACATGCAGCTGCAACAACTGGGTGTGCAGCAGCCACAGTCAGAAGGGCTGGCAGCCTGCTACAGCCAGCTGGCACTCCTCACCTCTCTGGCTTTACTTTCAATGTTTGCAGTTTTCAGCAAGTTGACATCTCTAGTCCAAAAATTAATTTGTTCAAGTGAGGCTCCTGCCTGGGGCTGACCTTTTTTTTTTTTTTTTAACTTCCAAACAGGGAGAACAGAGAAACTGGAAGATAAAAGATACAACAAAAGATTTTTTAAAAGGGCACCTAAGGAAAGTATTATTTGCATAAGCTAAATCCTTCAAGTGATCTTTCTACATTCTGAAAACCCACTTGATTTTGCCTTAGCAAACAGTTTGCCCATGCTCTTATGCTCTTAAAATTAAATCCCCAAAGCACTTCATTAACATTAACTGCAACTGTTTTTGTCCAGGCTGGACACAACTGTGCCACCTGAACTCAAATTCTACCTCTCCTGTGGTCTCCATAGTTTCCTACCACATCAGTAAATTTGTCCTGGATAAATCATAAAAACAAACAAAACTGGAGGGCAAGAGAAGAAAATCATATAGTGACAACTTGCAAGCAGCAAGATACACAGATTATCAAGGACAGACAAAAACTAGAAGAATGAAAACCAATCATGCAGAGAAGATGAAATGAGAGTCAGAGTGACCATGAAAAAACAAACAAACAAAAAAAAGACAGTATTAGTGAACAACCTAACTTGGGGAAAAACTGTGTACAATGAGAGGGAGAAAGTAAGAGGCCACATACTCAATGACAAGCTACATGCAGAGCTGAACATGAACAAAGGAAGGAGAAAATGAGCAGAACTGAAAGCAAATGCAAACTACATCTGGAAAAGAGCAAACATGGAAAATAATAATGGCCAATGATTGGAAAAATAGGTAGGAAACAGAATGGCTAGATAAGGAGTTTGACATTATGAAGTAGAAAAAATGGAACTGCAATAAAAAATATGGAATTACATGAGGAAATACTGTGTTTAGGGCACAAAGACAAATTCAACAAAAAAATTGAGCACAAGTGAAAAATTGGAGGATTAGGACACAGACATGGACGCTAGATCAGGCTGAAGTGGATGGAGTGGAATATGTTACAACAATGAAAAAACACATTTTCTTTCCTGTCTGAAACATAGCCAAAATTTCTGGAAGTCTCACCATGTCTCTTGCCATCAACACTACCTCCCTGAATGAAGCCAAATGATACAGAATCCAGCAGTCAGTTACAGCTGCATTCTCTTGCTCTTCTCACCTGAAACAAACATCTTCCTTTGAGAATTTTCTGGCCATCAGGACTTATTTAAATTACACACAGTCAAATCTGCAAGCAGCACGAAATTAATGTTACCTATTAAAACCATTTTTTCCCAGTGACTCCTTACTGCAGTCATCCCATCAAATGGTGTACATTTATTTAAAATATGCAATGTTGTCACAGAAACATGGCTCAGAGAACAGCGCATAGTTTTATACCCAAGGTTTTACTCCTGTCTATTACAATTTCCGCATTTTCACACCTTAAACTTGTACGTCTCAATATTTGGATGCTTAAGACAACATTCCAATTTTATGAAATTATGTTTAAGCAACACACGATGCAAAAAAATGCACAGACACGTTCTATATGTAGACCACTGGTACAGTCTTTCCAGAAACATGGATAACTGGTTTACATTCATGGTTAATCTGTTAGGGGAAAGACAGGCACTGATGCTATAGCAAAACTGTTGAGATTTCCAGTTTCACTAAGCCAACACTTCCCCTGTAAAAGAATGGAGATCTCCTGTACAGAAAGGCAGACTAGGGGGTGGTGCGTGTTTTCGAGAGTACCCAAACATCAGCTGTCGCCCTTTTGATGTTTCCGATACAGAAAATGCACAAAGGTCCAATAGGAATTCAACAACCAAAACAGCAACTTTCTCATCCACCAAGTTTTTCAAAAGGATGCCCCCATGGTATTTCTCATACCTACTGCTCATAGTTCAATGGACTAAAATCCAGTCCTTCACATGACCGTAACTCAGCACAACTCATCCTGTAACTACTGAAACCTAATTTGTGGGAGGTGTATTGCTCTGCACTCTAGCAATGCCAACGATACCCATTCTCAATCCGTAACTGAAGCTATGATCTCCTGTAAAAGTAATTTATTAGACATTTGCAGTTATTCTGTAACAGCACCTTTACTTTCCCCCAGATACACAACCATGAGTCGTTGGTGGTGTTTTCTAACTCAACGAATTTTTCTTAAATGACTGTGAATTGTCTTTCACTGAGATTTAGAAAAAGCTCAGTCTGATATTTCTCAAGTGCAACTTCCTACCATAAATGGTCATGTAAAGAGCAGAGTCAGCACTATGGGCAGAATAACCCTAAAAAGATATCCCCTTTAGCCAGTCACTTAATTGAACAGAAGAGAGTCCATGCAAATCACTAGAATTTCTGTTAAACCTTAGCCCAAAATGAGTATGTAAAACTGAAAGTACAATATGTACATTCTATTACAATTATATCAAATTTCCAAAAATAACCTATTGCAATTTCACGTTTAATTCATAACTAACGTTATAATGCCAGAGGATGGTGCTATTTGCCTGCATATCATGTGGATAATTCAGAAACAATATCATGCCCTTTACACATTGACATTATTTATGCAAGTACATTCCTGTTGATTGTATTGAAGGAGTGCAAGGCATTTTACAAAAAGAAACCTTTCATGATCCTCAACTTTTATTTATGCACTAGAACTACATCAGTATGAAACAGAAGTTGAAATGTAAGAAAAGTGAACATGAAAAACACAGAAGCAAACTGATAGCATTTAAAGAGTAAAATCATCTTACATTTGTTCAGCTTTTCCACAACCATTGCACAAATTTTCTCCAGAAACTTAATGAGATAGCCTTTTAAAGTGGCAGAAGAAAGTGTATTTATTAGCCCTGCATGATTGTTAAAGCTGCAAATAAGCATTTTTAAGTTCCAGAAAATTGCAAAAATTTAGTGTAGTAAGAACTTCTAGGTAGGACTAGCTAAAGCCTTATTTAAACTTAGGTTCTCTTAATTTGCAACCTTCCCACTCTGCTGGTAACATTACAACCACACTAGATCCTGACCAGGTCAGAGAACAGACATATTTGTGGGAAATAAAACATTTTTTGTCTTAAAACTCAGTCAAATTTGAAAATTTTTACTTGTATCCATGTATTCACTCTTTTATTTCTCTGCAAAGTTAGTTCTGTGTAAAACAGATTTACCCGATGTCTCTCCATGATTTCAGGAATGGCAGTGCAGACAGCATAAGGCAATGTCACAGCACAAGGCACATTTCAGAGAGGAAGACTGGTGGCTTCAGAAGGCCAAAAACCTAATCATATATCAAAAATTTATCAGTTATTGAAAAAAGCAGTTCAGGGGCTTACGTAAGATGAGATTTTAAAGAAACAAGTGTTCAACAGGTTGAGTATGGTTTAAAAGAAAAAAAAAAAATCAAGGTCCAGCAGTACAGCAATTACTCATAATACTGTGTATATGCTAACACCCATCCTTTACTTAAAATTGAAATACAAATGCATTTAATAAAAAAAACCTAGGAGTTGTTCATGAGCACAAGGGAGAAACTCACTGACTGACATTGACTTTTGCATTTCTGCTTGCAAGGTTATAGTAATCAAACAGCAAATCCTCAGAGACATCCCCTTTCAGTTCATGAGCTTTTTTTCTTGAAAAGACAAAAATATAGACATAATTCTACTTACATATTTTACAATAAGTCAGCCAAATACTCCCATTTTGAAAGCTTTACCTATAATGAAGATAAAGGAAATTACAGTATTTACTAGAATTTCATTAAAGGTAAAGACAGCAGAAGTGGAGGTATAGGATTGCCAGCAGAAACAGAACTGAAAATATGGAAGCACATCATGTGGAACAGTTCATATTTCAAGGGTTTTTGCTTTGGTTTGATGAAACTGACTTCTTGATCATCCTTGCTATGCCCACCACCACCTGCTCCACAGAGATGGAAACATCTTCCCAAGCCAGTAGTTAGAGTACTTCTCTGGGATCTGCCAAAACTATAACCAACTGCCTTTACTATAACCAACAGAAACTGTGGATGATATGGGTATCACCCGCAGCACAGTCAATGCTCAGACTCAATATTTTTGAGGACTTTTTTTCTACTTGGGCAAGAGACAACCTTCCCACCAAAAAGCATTTCACTATAACTACGAAGCAGCTTTGGGTGTGAGCCTCAGTTCAAAACCATCTTTGTGTTCAGTATTTGTGCCTATCCAGAACTCAAAAAAGACCTAACTTGCATTTTTGCCACAAATACTTAAAAGCCAAAAGCCACTTAAATTCTACAGCCCATAGCCATAGCTGAGATTTGAACTCAAGAGGAATTGCTTTGGGACATTGTGCTGCTTTCACTAAGAAAATTGCTCTGAAGAAAGAGATACTAAGGAACAAAGATGAATAAAGTACCAAAACTCTTTCTTCTGCAACATAAATAATACTCTAAATATTCATAATATAAAAAATGTACCAAAGAGAACAGTTCTCAATATTGGAAACTACAATTAGATACAAGAACACAAAAAAAACATTGCCTACAAAATAATAATAATACAGAGAAAAAAAGTGTGCTATTTAAATCCCAAAATAAAAATCATTAAAAGGTATTATTTTGACCAAATAAATTTGACATAGTCATTTTCCAAACTGTCACAAAACAATGTTTAGTGTTTGGGTTCCTTGATCAATGTGAAGAAATTGAGGAAATCAACAAGGGAAAAGCTGACAGTATTAAGCAGAATGGAAGTAATGATGCTGGAAGGCAGGCTCCAGCGAAGATAAAACCAGTAAAACTCAAGACTGACATTCTAACAAGCTCACCTTCAGAAACAGTTGAGTTCTATACAAGGCCTCTAGCTCAGTGAACCCAAGAATAAGAAGTGAAATAGGAACTAAGATGTTACACCTAATATTACTCTCACTCTTTAAGGCAATCCAGCAGAACAGGGCCTGCCTGTGTGCCCCCAAGAAAACAGGAATTTTTTTTCAGAGCAGGTATTTGTAGTAGTGCACACAGACACTTTATGTAAGGTAAATATCTAACTACTGTAAATATCTCATATGAACTAATAATACAGCTGAATGATAGAAATAGTACCTCTAACAGGTGCCAATACAGAACTCCCAGACCTAGGGGTTGATAGGTCCCTAATTACTAGAGGTGTAATCAAAGATGATAAGAGTAGAAGAGACTGTATTTGCCGTTTTACAAAACAGAATAATTTAAGGATATTGTAACTTGAAAATCCTACCTCTTTTGCTATTCCAGCTAATCTCTTAATATCCAAAACTTAAGCAGCTACTGAAAATGTATAACCTTGTAAAAAGTTAAATACATTAACTGAGCTTATTTTTAAAAACTGAATCTTCAGCAGTTAAATGCATACATTTAAAAGCCACCTGAACAATTACTTTGAAGACAAAAATGTTAAATGTTCAGATTTTTACTATTCAGAAAGAATGTTAATAACAAAACAGAAACAAAAGGAATAAAAAATACATTGATCTTTGCACATGTAAATTAGTCAAGTTAAACATTTCACACAATCTGTTCAAAGAAAACATGCTGACTGAACACACACCTTTGACAGTGCTTGCTGTGCTACGACTAAATGTAAAATAATGAAGTAAAACACTTAATGAGAACACTTAAAGCAAAATAATTAACAAGGTGCTGTTTCTCCTTTGCATTTTTTCTCCACGTAAAACTAATATTGATCAACCCACTCTCCCCCTCCTTAACTGTTCCAAGATTTCAGACTAAAGGATGACATTTTTGCTATTAGTTCGATTTTGCATTATTATTCAACATCAACATATTAAGGGGGTGTGTTAAAATAAAATAACTGCAGGATCACAGTTTTTTCATAAAAATTTCAGAAAAGCTAAGTTTAACACTTTTTCCTGTATCAAATTTAGCCCAAAATAATTTTTAAAAAATTAGATTTATAAATTATTTCTATGTAGATGGCACAGTTTAAGTATTCTAGAGGTATTCACTTTTAAAAACATAATACCAGGAGAAAACACTTAAGATTTCCTCCTTCCAGCCTAATTTTGTGTTCTTACATCATGAAACCAAAAGTTGCAGATGCACCATCAAATGTTTCCAAAATATGCTCGCAACCTACAGTCCAATACTAGAGATTACATTTCACAATGTGCCATTATTTAGCAGGATGCTCTCCCTATTTTTTGTTAGATGCCACTTAAAACATCTTCCCCTCTCAATACTCTTTGCCACCCATGGTGGAACATCAGAAGAAAAACAAAGGGAAATGAGGCTTCAAGTCCAGTCACGCTCATACCTACTAGTTCTTGGTAATTTGTCCATAACATAATGGGGTATGTGAGGTTGTGTTATTCCTCATGAGACTGCTCTCAACAGGAAGAGACCTTGACTGCTCATAACCATGCTGGTGAACCAGTATTTAATTCTACCTTACTACTGGTATTCAAAGCTCAGCTTTTCTGATGTAACTAGCTGCACCACCACTAGCACCTCTTGCTGGTAGACTTTCCAGATATTCCTGTGCAGTAAAGGACACTTTTTTTTTTTTTTGCACTTCAGCATAAACTCAAGAATCTCCTGCCTTTTGGGAAGAAAAGAGTGCAATCTCAGTTTTTTCCTCCATGTTACACAGACGAAAGTTCACAAACCTACTCAACAGCAGCTACCATTAGCAAAAGACAAGCAATAACTTATTATATCTACAGGAGAGGACGAACACATTCTCAAAGCTTGAGATAGAAACTCTTAGACAAAGACATTCGATACTACTAAGGCATACATTACCATCACATCATTTTCTTCTAGTTCATTTTTGTGAAATTTTCTGTTTGTCTCCGTGTAAGATCAACAGGCTTCGTTCAACATCTGCTTTTGCTGTTGCCTTTAATTCTAATGGAAGGCACCCTACTCATTTCCTTAATAAACAGAATTAGTTTGCCACACTGTCATCTTGTCCTGTTCATAGAGTACATTTGAGGAAAGGCAGATATGAAAAGGAAGAAATGGCTACTAAAAATACAAAGAAAAAAAAAAGCTTTAGCATTCTTTCTTGTTTAAATACAAAGATTATCTGAATGCTAGGTGTGGAACTGCTAAAATCTCTGAATCTAACTTGCAAAACAAACTTAAGCTGCATCAATGCAGTAGGCTGATCAAACGTACTTAATTTATCTGCAGTCCAGAACCTCCACAGTATCAAAACCAACATATTCTCAAGAAAAAAAAATTCACACAACTACTCCTACAAATTTAGAGACTAATCTTAAGCTATCTGAAAAGCCACGAAGTTTTCCTGGACCACTGCTGTGCACTAATCAGTTTGTACAAACACCTAGTTACAACAGAGTATATACCAGAAAGACGTAATTCCCTAAGGAATACATTATGGATGCTACCAGCAACAATGGACATTACCTCGTATTTAGAGAATCTACCATTAATTTGGTGATTAAGCTGACAGTAGGCCTTTGAGTGGCTAACTGATATAAAATCCTAGAATTAAGCTCTAACTGTATTTATCAGGGAAACCACTGCAAGGAAGAGTGCAGATGCTGGCCAAGCTGAAGTAAGGAAGGTACAAAAAAGCTACCTGACATGCACAGCAGCACACATTTGAGAAACACAAACTACATTTTAAAATCCTATCTGTTCCATGTTAAAATTTAGGAAAAGTTTACAAAAATTGCACCACACTTCAGGAAAAGAAGTGTTTTCTCTTTTTAACTGCAGCATGTTTTACATTATCTGTATTACTTACCTACAGCTGCAATACTTATATATATTATCACTCTGAAAATTTATTTATTCGCCATTTTCCCATGAGCTCATCTGGCATCAGCCAAACTTATCTGAATTTCGGCATTATCAAAGATGAACTTGTTTAATTGAGACTAGAAAAAACTGAGACCTAGTATTACCATAATCTGAAAAAGAGAGACTCATATTTAGAAAATAATAACCTATATATAGATGTGATGTGAAACATAACACTGGAGGCTCTATTCTTCATTGCCAAATAGTTCAGAGACACAAACTGATTTATAAAAAGCTGCACATCTGAGTTTAGAAGCAAAACTGAATATAGTAAAGTACAGCCTATAGTTTTAGATAAGCTTTGGAAGGTTGATCAGATGGATCAATGCCAGAAAAATTTCACTTGCCAGCCTGAAGCAGTGCCTTTGACTCTAACATGACTTTAGAAGGGAACTTACACGAACTCAAGTTCATTGCTTCATGTTTTTCTCTACACTTCACATTTACAGTAGCACCTGTAAGCACACAGATAGCATCTACAATCTTGTAATAGTTTGTTTGCATACATGTTATCGTAAAAATAGCATCAAAGCATCAAATTTAAAGTACATTTCTGCCTTGAAAAATGTTTAAGATCTTTGGGTAGCACTTTTTTCCTTTTTTTCAACTCAAGCACAGCACTTGCTGTACACACAGTTACACCATCTCACTTAGTGGACAAGCAAAGTTAGTCATTTTCCTGTTTATGTGGGTCAGGAATAAGGAAGAGAAAACATTGAAAATAGGAAAATGTGATTCTAAAACCACAAAAAGTTGCAGCAGGGACTCAAACAAGGAGTACCCAAAATAACTTCAACTCATATTTTGGAATTAATTAGATACAAAATTTCCACTTAGGGTGAGCTTTTATACGCAGCAAAAATACAGAAAAAGAACTGAAGCAACAATCAGTCAAAGCTCTTCCATGTCTTTGACAATATGGCATTACAACTTCTGCAGATACAAGTATTTTCCACAATAAAGTTAGCTAGTTTTCCAAGCTTTTGGCATTTTAAGCATGGATTTCTACTTTCTCCCAGGGATCCTGACAGTACACTCAGGAGTTTTAATTTCAACGGTCATTTCAATCATCACAAGCATAAAAGAAGGGAGGAAACTGGTACTTCACATATTTGTCAGAGTCCACACTGAAGACTGAAAGGCTGTGAAAGAACACAAGAAGCTGAGATGATGAAAAATGGGTAATATATTGTCACCCAAAAAGAAAACAGTTCAAGTGCAGTTAAAGGAACACAAATGGTGGCATCTCTGTTATGTCTGATATGTATGTGCAATAATACACTAGACTATGCAACTAATGTGCTTTATAACAATTCTGAATCACCCACAACACTGCAGAAACAGTGGAGATTGCACAGAGGATGAAGTTTGCATTGATGACACAAATTTTCTAGGAAAGGAACAGTACTTGTAATGAAAGACACTTAGCATAAACAGACACTGTGAAGTAATTTTGTGTTTAAAGCTTGCATTTTTACACCATCCTGGCTTTTATTTTTTTACTTATTTTTTGAATTTTCCCAGGTTTCCTGTTAGCTCTCAAGCTCCATTTTACTAATAGGGAATGTATTTTAAATTGTTTCTTTTGCTCCCACTATTTTAGATTGGACATGCCACTTCTAACATTTAGATTCTTACTAGTTTCTATAGTTGAAATACATTAGTTTTCAACTGTGAAAGACTACCATGTCAGCATTCCCAACAGCCTTGCTTTGAGTACTCAAGGGCAAACCTCAGGTAGGATTTACAGTCTTTAAATTGATACATGAAAGCACTACACAAGCAGTGATTCATTCATCCTTAAGACAGGATTTAAAAAAATTCTGACTCCAATTATACCTTCCTGACACTCCAGCAAACCCACCTGAAAACTTAGTAAATTTTTCACTTTACCTTCTAAAGACACTGAGAAAACCAAGGGATAGTTGATCTTTACCGTGACCTGAATGGACTGAGATAGAAGGACACTGTAAGAACAAGTGGAGCTATGGTTTCCCCAGGATCTCTGGTTCTTCTGGAATCCCCAAGTTCTAAAAAGGACACAATCATTTTTAGTTTCATCCAAGTTCTCTTAGCTTCCAAGCAAAACACCCAATTTTTATGCTTGATACAGTCAACTACAGAAATTACTGACTTTGTATTAGTTTACACTTTGTCCTAACAAAAGTAAACAAAACTAGTGTTAGAGGAACATAAAGGAAAACTCAGAAAAAGCCTGGAGTGTCACTTTTTCCAGTGTAGGTGTACAGTATGTATGAGGAGAATCTCACAAATGTATTTCAAAGGATTTTAAAAAGCTTTTCATTGTTGGTGACACATTTTTCCCTGAAATAAGCCACTTCCTTTCTAAAACCCACACAGTACCTCCGTGTCAAGATTCAGTAACTTCGCAAAGTCTGTGTATATATTTTTCTTACCCAAAACACAGAAGTCTTAAAATTCTCATTTACTTTCCATGATTTAAGATATATCATGTCAGATTTCCATTGAGAAAAGAATACATTTTCTTTGTCACAGACTGAATGCATAACATATCTGAGTATAATTAAATACAACAGGTCCTCATCTCTATAGCAGACATTTGAGAATTGTAATGTTACAGAAAAGTTACCTTAGCCAACTAAAATTGGGAACAAAAATTTCTTCTGAGCTACCAGTGTGTAAAAATAATGGATTTTTAATGAGCAAAATCAAAGTATCAGAGCCTGATATAATACATGGCAGTAAAACCTGGGGAACTCTAAAGCTAATGAAAGTATATTGTACATCACCATTAAACTTCAGAATGTTTGCCCCTCTTTGGAATTCTCCCTATAAATAAAATCCAAAAGTATCAGTTTGTCTGGTTTTGGTTGGTTTGTTTTTTTATTCATTGGAGGCTTCCAACTTCATTTGTCCATTAACCACAGCAGAAGTGACAGAAGTTATCTGTTAAAGCACAATAATCTGCACTTTGACACTTCGCACTAGGAAGTGACTGCTATCACAATGTCCATCTGCAACAAAAAAGACAAGACAAATAAAGATTTGTCCATGGAAAGAGAAACACCTATCATTCTGAACCAAAATCAAATCTCACTGCATTCAAGTGAGTGAAAAGGAAAAGCTAATTACTTCAAGTCACATTGTGGTGATGTCTGTGTGATTTTTTCATTTTTAACTGCTACTGGTGTAAAGCAAAAATGAAGAAACTCATACAGGAGAGGCAAAAAAAAAATCAGAAAATTAAAAGAAGCATTAACAAAAAGCAAGGTAAGCACCTGCCAATTTTATTTGTGCTTTTCTTGAAAGTGCCTACACTGTATTAACAGTTATGTCAAAATCCTGAACACATGCAGTATTAATAAAAAGCATAAATCAAAAATACATGCCATTGAAGAAATACCTGTTTCTCTGTTAACATCTATTAACTGCATCTCTATTAATAACGTAGTAAAGACCAATATCTACAAACCTAGACTTAACATGAGACATGCTCTATTCCTAGATTATCTGGCACGTCATGAGTAAGGCTTTTCAGCTTCCTGTGCCTTACTTTCAGCCTTGAGTCATTACTGTGAAGCTTGCTTCTTATTAAATATTTATAAAAACAGACCTGTTCTTAGTGCTGTTCTTGAGAAATTACCATAAAACAAAATAGCCAGTGCCACCACGAAGACAGCTCAACTCTAGATTCCTTGCTGCCCCAACAACAGTCAAACCAAACAGATTCAGTTCACAGCGCTTTTTATTTCTTGCAAGGACTGCACATTTACAGACATCTGACCTCCTTCTAGCTCAAGCATCACTAAAATCAAAAATCTTAATGTCATAAAGTGGTTAACAATTCCATTAATAGTGCCTGAAATGAAATAGAACCTTGCTCACTCACCAGTATCTGTTTGTTCTGTAACATTAACACAAGCAAAAAGTAATGAAATGTAGTTTAGCCAGGGAAAAAACATGCAGAAATGAAACAAAAATGCAGATCTTTTTCACAGAGGGCACTCAATGTTTTCACGTAAGTACTTTTTAGAAATTTGAATTTTAAGAAAGATTTCTCAGAGAACCCAAAAATACCAGCTACATTTCCTGAAACAAAAATCTTTGCTTATCTTGACTACAGTGAGACCAACTTATTACAAGAGTGCATTTCAAATTGCAATCTCTAAATGTCACTAATACCAGAGCAAAGGACACCTGAGAAATGCTACATGTGTTAAGAACACATGCCACCAGTAAAAAAAGGAGAAATCTATTAAGGTTTCTTTCATGTTATGGATAAAAAGACTCAAAAGAGCCAAACAAAATATCAAAACAATGTCTGTCTTAATCAGCTATTACCACCACAAATTGACAGGATCACAATTTTACAGAATACACTGAGTTGGAAGGAACCCACAAGGACTATTGGGTCCAGCTCCTAGCCCTGCACAGCACCAGCCTCAGGAGTCACACCATGTACCCAAGGGCATTATCCAAACTTCCTGAACTCTGTCAGGCTGGTGCTATGACCACTTCCCTGGGGAGCCTCTTAAAGTGCCCAACCACCCTCTGGGTGAAGAACCTCTTTCTTATATCCAACCTAAACCTCCCCTGACACAACTTCAGGCCATTCCCTCAAGTCCTGTCACTGGTCACCAGAGATCAGTGTCTTGCCCTGCTCTTCCCCTCATAAAGAAGCTGCAGACAGCAAGGAGGTCTCTCGTCAGTCTCCTCCAGGCTGAATGGACCAAGTGGCCACAGCCACTCCTCATATGGCTTCCCCTCCAGGCCCTTCACCATCCTCATGGCCCTCCTTTATATGCCCTCTAATAGCTCAATGTTGTTATGCTGTGGTGCCCAAAACTGCCCCCAGCACTCGAGGTGAGGCTGCCCCAGTGCAGAGCAGAGCAGAGTGGGACAATCCCCTCCCTTGCCTGGCTGGTGATGCTGTGCCTGAGGCCCCCAGGACAGGGCTGTTCCTCCTGGCTGCCAGGGCACTGCTGACTTGTGTTCAACTTCCCATCGACCTGGACCCCAAGGCCCCTTTCCATGGCACTGCTCTCCAGCCTCTCGTTCCCCAGTCTGTACATACTTCCAGGGTTCTCCCATCCCAGGTGCAGAACCTGACACTTTCCCTTGTTGACCTTCACTAATTTATTAAGGTCTCTCTGCAGGACCTCCCTGCCCTCAAGGGAGTCAGCAGCTTCTCCCAGTTTTCTATCTGTGAACTTGCTCAATATCCATTCCAGTCCTGTGTCCAAGTAATTTATGAAGATGTTGAAGAGCATAGGACCAAGGATGGAGCCCCGTGGGAGCTCCACTAGAGATGTCTGATGTCACCCCACTCACTACAACCCTCCGTGCCCAATGCATGAGCCAGTTGCTCACCCATCTCACAACGCATTTATCCAGCTATGTGCTGGACATTTTGTCACTGATAATAAGTAAATACTTCAGAAGCAATTCTTCTCTAAAAATCTCCATAATCTCACTATAAAAAGAGTAAAATAATTTTCACTATGTTTTCATAAGTCTAATTGTTAAGAAATTGTTCAACGATTCTCGTTCAACACGTATCAGTTTAATCTCTACAGACTACTACAACCATTTTACAGGTTCTAGTCATCTTCTGGTCTTATTAGTATCAGAAACTTATAGGGCAATGCGTTATTTTCTAAAGGAATCCTATCAACACTAAGCATACAAACCAATTATTTGAGCACCAAACTACTGACACACCTCAGAAGTCACTGACAATTGTTTCTAATGGGCCATTTTTAAGCATGCAATGTAAAAATTCACAAACCAGACATAACACTTCCATGATGACAATAGAAGCTGATGAGCAGTTTCATACAGATTGCTGATCTCAAAAATCACCTAAAATCACAAACTGCAATTAGCTTTTACTTTTTGGTAAAATGGTGTACTTGAATAGACCACACAAAAGAGCAACTGGCTGCATAATACAGCAATACCAAAACAGAGACCCATTCCCACTGAACTGCATTCAGACAGCAATTTGTGAAGACAAGAGCGTGTTTAAATAAATAAATAAATCACCACTGGCTTTTTGTTTCATCCCATTGTCCTCCAGTGCAGATGGATAACTTGGACTAATGACATTTTCTTATCTAATTAGAAGTCTGGACACAGTAGATTGAACATAAGATCTAAGTTTATCAGCTATCTACGTTTCAGAGAAACAAAAAAAAAAAACCCTTTTAAGATAGCCATAAAAATTCAACCCAATTAGAAAAAAAAAAACAAAACACCAAAAAAACTCCCACAAAAAAACCCACAACAACCCAAAAACAGAGAAGCACCCCCTTTCAGCACTTCAGGAAGTCTACATGAATTACAATGTGATGAAACGTTTGCTTGAAATATTGAGCCATAATCAAATACCTAATACAAAAACATTTTAAAAATTTGAGAAGTTGAGTTCATTAGATTTGTAAAAGATGTGACTGATTGATTGATTGCATAACCCTAACCTACAGCCCCTGTACAAAGGCAAACTACTGCCCTTGTATAATGGTGCAGTAATAAACTATACACGCTTCACAAAAAGACAAGCCATATCCTGTCTTCCTACAAATCTTTTGTCCAGATATTAATTTATAAAGTAGTAGTTGTTGCTGTTTAACTTTTTGCATAAATGCAGATTTTCAGAAATTGCTGATTATAGAAAAATATCTTGGAGTGACACAGTAAGGAAACAGGGCAAAACACAAGATTGTAGAGACTCCCCACACCAATTAGTCCCTTAGAAAGAAGATTTTCAAATACTATTGTGCGACAGTTCTAGAAATTCAAGCAGCTTGCTACATGTGAAACTTAAGATCTTGAGTACTGTCCAAATAGATTTTGCCTTACTTTATCCAAAGGAATCTTCTGTGCAAAGAATGCCCATGCAAACCTAGACAAGAACTGGAGTCTCTTTCCACAATAGATACAAACATTATAGAACATTCAGCTCTATTTCTGTCAGGTAAGTTAACGAGAAATTGTAATTAACTCAGTCCTTTAGTAATATGTATTTTATTTACACACATAAAGCAACATCCAGAAGTCAATTTTGTATTAAAAGTAGACAGCAGCCATTTAAAAATTACGCACAAAATAAATTTGATATAAATGCCTTAGGAGTATACAGTAGTAGTATGTCTATGCAGTTTAATATTATCTTTTTCTGTTTATACGCAAATACAGACAAGTATTTTGCAATGTTAATTTGTGAATTCTGAAACAAGTAACACAATTAACCCATATTAGACAAAGATACACAGCCGCTGCAAAATGAGTGGGGGAAAAATTATATACATACATTAAAAAAATAAGCTCACCGTGTCAAGCATAAAACAGGCAGATTTAGTTTACTAGAATTCTAACATTCATTAGGCACAACCCTTCAGTGCAAAGGCCAAATACAGCTGTTACACAAAAATGTCACATATCATATCATGCAGTAGTCTAACGCAATTAAACCTGTCCCTGATACCATAAACCTCATTCTCAGTGAAGAACTGAAGAAATAATTAAGGAAATTATTAAAATACCTATTTAATTTAAAAAGCAAATATAGTGACACAGTAACTTTTGTTTAGAAAAACAAAACTATAAAATTGTCTAGGCATGAAAATAAATCTCTGCTGAAAATTAATTGGAATTCAGGTTTATCCACCACTTAGGCACCTTCTCCAATGTTCAGCCTGCAGGTCTGTATTAATTCAAGGCTCGCTTCAGGATTCAGGATTGCAAACTGAAGAAAAATCCCTCCCCTACTGTTTATACCCTGAACAGCATATACTGCTTCTTCATACCACTAACACCACAGTCAAATGCCAATGAAAAAGTAATTATATATGAAAATCTAGCAACCTTACAAGATCCAAAGTTGTTTACTAAGGTAACAATCCCACAGTAAGATCCATGATAAACATACAGTGCTGATGCTCTTTGGCTTCAGTCACTTCTTCAAGCATTAATATGCATGAAAACTATGCCAAAACTGAGCTCCAAGCACTTGTTCCCCTACTACTTGTTCCAATGGTATCCACAGGACCTATAATTAGTTGTATGTGCAGTTCAAACTCTGAAATGATTACATATGCTAAGAATTTTTATGCAAATAATGGCAGCCAGGGGAATGAGAAAACAGACCAAAACCAAAGAGAAGCTAGACAGAGAAAGTAAGAAAAGATTCAGATGGGAAAGCAAAGCTATTCAATTTTAAAAGACTCATATGTATTAGAAATCTCTATTGACATTAATTAAGTCCTCTGGAGTATTTGAAACTCAGGAAAGCAAAACCACCTACAAATATAACAGGCATGACAATGCCCAACTTTGCACCCATATTTTATGTTGAAAAGTTAGAATTTCTCTACTAGAAAAATTACACACAATTTTGGGAAAAGTGAGCTTTAATCACAAAATCTGCTTTGGTCAGTAGGAAAACTAGACTTGGATTTTTAAGCAGGGGGAAGTTAAAGCTTGGACTAACTGCAGAGAAACAGATCACTGAAAAGCACTTAATATTCTTGACAGTAGAATTTGCTGTTATTACTAATTAATAAAACAATCAGTATTACAATCAGTATCCACCAGACTTCTACAGAAAATCTTCTCAAGAAATCAATTACGCTCCTGCTAATGAACTTATCAGATCATAATATGTACACTGGATTGTAATATTTAATCCTTTAAAGGAACTCCAAATAGGTTAGGATAGATTAACACAGCAATTAGAACATAAACACTGCAGCACTGTCATTATATAAAACTTTTATTAATTAGGGTAAGAAACATTAATTTTATTCACAAGGTCAAAGATCACACTGCTCTTAGTCCTAAATGATAACTGCATCAACTAGAAAAGCAAAATATACAGACCATTAAATTTGTACCTGAGAGAACTGGAACATGTTTTGTTTTATTTTATTTAGAAACAAAATCATAGTGCAACCTGAAGTCAGGAATAAACCTAAAGGTTTTGTCTTCTTTTTCATGTAACATGCGCAACAACAATTAGATTAAAACTGGATTAAAGTCATATCTACTAGCTGCCATGTTTAGCTTAAGTGTACGAACACACATTCTTCTAGCTGCAGCAGCATCTCAGTAATACTTATTGCTGTTCTGAATTTAAAATACTGACAATGACACTGGAAATATATTAGAGGTCATAATATGCACTAAAAGGAAAGTTAAAACATACATGCAGCTACTAATTTGAATAACAGGGCATCAGAGTAAGTCCAGAATGTTCTGATTTGGATCTTTCATCCAAAGATTTAAAGTAACAACAACGGGTGCAAACAGTAGAAGAGAATGCATTTCCATTTCTAAAGGAAGTTCAAAAATGACAAGAGGCAGACACAAATAGCACTTAGGCTTTGCCTGAATTTTTTTTTCCATTGAGCAAAGACTCTCGAGTTAGCGTTGAAAGAACCGATACTTCAGTACTTCTCTGTAAGACTTGAGATAAACAGTAGAATCCTAGGGAAACTTCTTATGAAATACATGCAGCATGTACATACCTATAAAATTGCTGGTTTAAAATGCTGGATATCACATTTTGATAGCTAACTGGAGTCAGGGGGGCACAACAACAATTTAATTGCTTGCTCCCCTACAAATTTGGTCCTATCAAAAACTATGCATGTACTACCACAACCAGAACTGTCAAAACCTGAGGTCCTTGAGGCTTTGAAAAACTAAAGGCATTTCTGTTATAATAGTGTGATCAGTATAAAGACAGAAAGAGAATAATAACATTGACTGGAAACATTCATTACAAGACTGGCAGCTTAATAACATACCTTTATCAGAAAATCTAACCTTAAGAACATTTAACAAAACAGTTGTAATATAAACTGAGATTCCTGCTCCCCAAACTATACACCATATAGCAAAAGTAAATTACTTTACAAAATAGTAACTCATTGTTCTTCCCAATGAACTGTACCTTCAACACCTAGAGCGGTATTTCAAGAAGTCTAATGGTGTTTACAGAATTTTGTACACGCAGTATCTATATAGTAAAGTTCAAGACTTTCCAAAAGTTAAAAATGTTAAACTGTCAGTGAAAATTATGCAAAAATTAAAATATTCAGTGCAACACTTTAAAAGTTCACATACAAATTTCTACCTATCAGCAAGAACTGCAATATGTCAATTTAAAAAATAAAAAAAAAAAAATCAATTTTGGATCATAAATAGCTCCTATATATTTTTTTTTAATACAAGGCAATATCAACAGTGATGGTTTCTTATTTCTCATTACTGTCTTGTAAAAGCTTTTCTTTGGTTAGCTTTCACAATATCATCAGGAGATGCCGATTTGAAGTCAAACGGTGTTATGGCTATTGTAGGACCAGTTTCCTTGGGTTTTACATCTTGTACTTGTCTACTGTACAGGAAAGTTTTATGCATCCCCACTGAGTGCCGCTTATACACCTTTGGAGGATAACGGAGGCACAAGGTTAGAGCAAAAGCTGAAGGTCTTGCACGCAGTGCCTTTATCCATGAAAGGGACAAATCCTGCCTCTTAAGACCATGCCCTTTTTTGGGTTTTCTGTTTGTTTTGGCAAAACCAGAACATTTTCCTTGTTTTTCTTTTACAAGTTTTGTTTCAGGACTTAAGATACTTGACTGTCCTACCACACTTTTCTCGGTAGATACATCTGCATTTTTTACAAGGACACTTAAATCAATGTTGGTTCCTTGGGAGGGCCCCAATTCAATTACATCACGCAGGGGTAAGTCCATCCTTTGCTGAGTTTTATCTATTTCAATAGTCTCTGCTATTAAATCCGAGAGTGATAAATTCTCAACCTCCTTTATTGGAGAAACTTTAGAAAGGGCTAGAGAAGACAAAGATCCTGTTAGCTCTGGCATCCCACCTGAAGTTTGGGGTTGATTTACTAGTTGTGATAATGATGAGGTTCCCAATTTCCTATCAGTAAGACTTGCTGTTGACTGGGTGTAAAGATCAGCCAAAGAGTAACAGTGGCTAGCACTGCTTTCCTGGTGCTCCTGAAGCAAGTCAGCCAATGATGTACTTCCAGATCTTAACACTGGCAAAGCAGCCATGTCTGAAGAGGGGCTTTCTTGTTCTCTACTTTGTGCAAATGAAGAAAAATTTTCAAGAAGTTCATTCTTTTTATTTACAGTATGACTGACTTCATTATCAAGAGCCAAGTTTCCTAAAGCACTTGCTAAACATGGAGGACGATAAAAATTTGCATTACTATTACTATCAGAAGTTTCTGAGGACGCAAGTGGAATGCTGTGTTCAGGACTCAGAGAATCACAAACCACATTCTGCATCAGCAAGGATTTCAAGTCCTGTGTTTCCTTGCACTTCAATGGGTTATTTCCTATGCTAGAATAAACATCTTGACTGTCAGGAGCTAAACTTACTGCATTAGCACTTTCTGGTAGTTGCTTCTCTGCCTGTTTATTCACAGGTTCACAAAAAGATCCTTTACACAAATCATCACCAAACGCAGATGACAGAACAAGTGAAGAGGATTTCAATCCTTTCCTTTCACACAAAGGTATACTGGATTTTTCAAAATTTCTGGTTAAATAAAGAGCTGAACCACTTTTGGCTGCCAAGTTTCCAAACCCAGGTTTGTTGGTGTTGTCAGCAAAACTGTCTACTGCACAAGAGAAATTGCCCATATCAACACACATTTCTGGACAACAACGTAAGTCTCCTTACCTTACAATAGCCAATAATTTTCAGATGGAAGTCCAGTCACAATGAAATATCCCATTTTTTAAAAGTTGACAGCAGCAACAAAAAAAAAAATCAAGAAACATGAAAAGGCATTTAATTACTAAGTGTTATCCAAAGGTAAGGAATGTTCTACAATTAAATTACATGTATGTACTGAAATACATAAAGAACATAAAGAATTAGCAGAGAATACCAGTAAAGACTACAAATGTTTAAGCACTAATCAAAATAAGAAAGCTACTGTATAGACACTACCCAAAAAGGGAGATACTAGGGATGGGAGATGTCAGCTCACCAAATAAATAACAAAAGTACAAAAAATTTAAAGATGCTTTCCAAATCTAAGGACATGCATTAATTCTGTTAAGTCGTATATTATAAATCAGAAATCTATCGTGAACTGCAGATGGTCACAGCTTGAATTTAAACTGACAGTGAGGTGTTATTTTGACTTCTAGCTCAAGAAAAGCTGTTTCCTTTAAATGTTTTAGAACACACATATAGCAAGTCAGTCTTCTTTCATTTTACAAGAAATGACTATTGCAATGGTGTCTTCACAGTTTGTAAAGAAATGAATCACCTTGAATGCAAACAATTAAATATAAGTATACCTTTTGCAGTCTTTGCTAAAATCACAGCATCCTTATTCTTGGTCTTCACATTTTGCTTACTGCCTTGTGAAAGCACAAGATCCAAAGCCTTTTGTACATCAAATTTAGTATCCAGTACTGCTTGCACCATTGCTTGTTCTGGTATGGACTCTGCCAAAACTTCTCTCATTTGATCAAGGCATGAATTAAGACGGGCTGAAAGAAACACATTACTGTTATAAGTTGCTCAAAAATGTATCTTCAATGGTCCCAATCACTAGCACCACACTTCTGATGAGCAAACAGAGGGGAAAAATATTACGATAAAACTTAAAACCTTTAGAAATTAATTTCAATCTCATTTACAGCTCTGATAAACTTTGTTCCCACACCCTGCAGAATATTTCAGATACTGCAATAAAGAACATATTACTGGCTAGTTATTAATCTAGAAAGCCTCAGTACTGAAATATTTTGATGTTGTAAAATAACTATCTTCACTGCAGAGAGGAAATACAAATAATCACCTTAAGATTATCCAAAGAAATATAGTAAGATAACACAGAATCCAATTGAATGGCAGATTTTAAGTGTTTACAGATGTTACAATTAACACCCAAAGTAAAATTGCATTTTCAGGGTCCTCAGCCCTTAACAACTGAAAACCTGGATCAACATGCCAGGTTTCAAACTGCCTGTAATCTTTACCTTTTCTAAAACTGTAATATATTTTTGGCTGACAAAATCTATTTTCTTTGGAGCATATTTCTGCAACTACAATAAGCCTTTACTAAGATACTTGCTGCACAACAAGAGAATGAATTTTCACCAGGTTGCCACTCACTGGAAGCCACACAAACACTAAACAGCAGAAGAAAATCTTCCTGAATATCCCAGTTTCTGCCAGTTGAGGTTTGAGAAAACAGGAACTGAAGAACAGGAAGACAACTATATATTTTTATTTGAACACTTCCTGGAAGATGTTTAAAGAAGTTTGCTTAAGGGAATTCAACACTACAGAATTCCAACCTCCACAAGGTTACTGATATTAGCACCCTTTACCTGTAATTCAAATAGCAAGTGAGTCTTCCCCAGACATCTGCAAAACAAGTGTGGGCAGAGCCCTGCACAATGTGCTGATTGCCATTTTACTGTCTAATACTCAACAAGAACAACCTTGTGAAACTCTTTGCAGCCACACTGGCTATGTCAACAATTTTGTATTAATGGCCAATACTACATACTGTATCAAACATAATAGGTCTTGTGAGACCACTGCTGTTTCCACAGCAGAAGCGGGTATTTTTGAGGTTTCTTTTCCCTCTGATTTTAGTCCAAAATGTTACTTTCCTTCCTGCTCCAATACCAGTTCTTAAGTGATTGAATCTGTCAAAGGCATTTTGCAAAGCCAAAGGACTGCATTGTCTAGATCACCTGTACCATTATACTGGCTCATTCTTTGAAATTGCCCTCCATAGTTTTATTTGCTGCTGTAAAAACATGTATATTATTCCCCAATGTATCATATTTAGCCATATCTCTAAGCATTAGCTTAACTTCTACCAATTTACTTGACATTGAATCAAAATTCTTTCTAATTCACTGTTCTAAATTTTCTGCAACTTTTTTAGGTACCAAATTTCAACACACTTTAGTCCAACCTTACCAACATTTTAAAAATAACCCTGATTATTTCCAAAACATTAAAAACTATATTAACTATTAATACTTAGGAAAGAGACCTGTGAATCTTTTTCATGAAAGAAGTAATTAAGCAATTAGGCAGCAAGTTTAAAAAACAAAAGCAAGTATTTTTCCCCAGCCACTCAGTTCAGAACTCAGCTTGTAATGTGGAATTCACGGCTGCAAGACTGAATGGAAACAAAAGTCTTATGAATTCAAAACAGGATAAGAAAAGATTGTAGAGAATATTGGCTACTCTTTCAAGGAAATGCAAGACTTTGAAAACCTCTCAAATACTGCTAATTGCTATAATTCAGAATGCGAAACAAAAAGAAATCATTCTACAAATACTCAGTTTATAGTAATCAAGAGTCAAGATTTGAGCTGTTCTAATGTCTCCACTTCACATGAAATCTCATTATTTCTAGTAAGAAACTAAGAATACATTTCAGTGTATGCAACTAAGTTACAAGTAATACACAAAACATAGTTACAAACTTGAAGAATGATCACTGACCGTAGCTCTCTGAAGGGTATTATTTTGTAATGAGATTTCAAAATTGTGAGCAGTGTCAGTCAAGGAAGAAACATTAATTTAAAACTATTCTAGTAAATCTTTAATTCATGTAAGAGATTATACTGATAGTTGTTTTCTATAATTACCTCTATCAACTTCAGTCAACTGATGAGTGGGTGTAAAACAATCAGCAGCAGCATCGGTACCTTCACAGCCATATTCTTCTTCTAATGGCTCACCAAACGCGGCTGGTTTGTCTCGTCTGGAGTAAATAAATTGAGCTGCTGTATTAGGTAAAAAACAAAGGTAATAAAAAAAAGTCAGATTTTTTTTCCTCTTTTAAAAGCAAAACACGACTAAAGGTAAAATAAGTTAGGATGCTGAACTGTTGCAGTGGTTTCAAGGGGGTGGTGAGACAGTACTGTATAACTACTACCTGAGGACTGCACAGAGCATACAACAGTTCAGGCTAGAATATGAGTAAGTTACCATCACAGTGAAACTACAGGCTGGGCAATATCCTCGTATCCATGGAATGCAATCATTCTGCAAAGTTCAGCATTAGAAAAAAAGACTATACCCCAGGTTTGAAAAACAGTATTTTCTATACAAATCTATGGCCTAATGTCTTCAGAACCTTACTCAATCGTTTTAACTCAGTCTGAATCATTTTTAAACTCAGTTTGAATTTTAAGAAGTTAGCATGAAATTAACATTGCTTTTACAGTATGTCACTGTTAAATTACTGATAAGAATTGAATGGAGTTGAACACATCCTTTCTTTCTTGGAATTTCATTAGAAATACAGCCTATGAGTAAAAATGCATATTCACACGAAGCTTTAAACAAATGCATGGTTTCAACTCTGATTTAGCAACATTAAGGTATACACAGATAAAACTCCTTGCTGAACAAGAGTCCTAGTCATTATACTCTCTCAGAATGTGCAAAGCCTAATGTAAACAAATTGCCTTACACGATTGTAATACTCTCCCAGCTCTGAAATCCATACTGAAAGCAGGTGTATATCCAAAAGTAGCAACTCTTAGGAACACAGACACCATTTCATATTCAAATCACCATAACTGAAGCAACTATTAAGATTCTTATACAATCCAGATCAGATTATGTTATAATTGAAGCTTCCACACAGAGTTCTTAAGAAAATTACTGTGCACAGGCAGGAATTAATTTTGCCATTTATCAGTCTATATTTGACCAAAAAGTGCACACTGCACATTTTCACCACTAAAATCAACAGCATAAGAGAGGACCAGAGTTTTAAACACCAAATTATCCCAAGTTTCTGTAGTCACAGTTCCAGAGGTCACACACTACATCACAGTCACAGTGGTTAGATCCAAACCAGATATCCACAGTAGCACAACTTCATGTCAACACTAGCTGTGCTATTTCCAGGGCCCACTCAGCTTTAGAAACACTGCCACCAAATCTGAGGAAACCCCAAACTGATAATCTTGCCACAGACTTGACTGGAGAACACAACCTAAGGTTCTACAGCAAGGCTGAATTCAGCTGGACTGAGCCACTCCAATTATGCCTTACCTGAGCACACAACCATCACTATTTTTACACCTGCTTTGCAACACTGCAAATGCTGGAAGGCTGATTAGTTCCACGTAATCTTGCATGAGGGGACCAGCACTGCAAGCCACCACAAGACTCCCTGCCCCACATCTACTCCAAGCTGTGTAGAAGACATCAACTACCAGGTGCATAATAACAACTGTTAAGCCCAGGTAGATCCTACAAACCATTCAAAAATCCAAAAGATTCAGAATATTTCAAGATTATCAACACATTCCCACAGAGCAGATTTTTACATAATCAAGTACATTCTGATCATCTAAGATAATAAACATGTAGGACTCGAGATGTGGCCAGGTGTCTAACGAGACTTTCAAAAGCCCAATGTCAACACGACATAATTGACCGCAACAGGATTATGGCCACTAGGCACTTTTCAAAAGCGTCACTAGCTTCTAAATATGGTTTTAATTTAGAAATAAATATCAGAGCAGGTGCCAGTGAACAATACTGAAATGCAAATATTTGAACAAACCTGTTGAAGGAGAAATGCAATAATCATCTTCTACTGATTGGCCATACACATCATCATCTTCAAAGTCTATGAAGCAAAAACAGCAAGATTAATCTGTACCCTTTCTAAATAATATTATAATTCAAAGCATAGGTTTTGCACAAGGTTTTATGAAATTATACACTTCCTGTGCTCCAGAAGTGCAGTCAAGTTCTGTTTATTCACCTAGCTAAGGTATTATATTTACCTATTCTAAGTTACAATAATAGAATTTTATCACAATAATAGAATTTAACATTTAATACTCAATTCATCAAGCTGAAAATTTTCAAGACCTACCATACTTCACACCTACTCCTCCAGCATCTCCTTTGCCCTCACAGACCAAATCCAACTTTCTACAGTTCCACAAATCTTTACCCATGGCACCTCTCTTGATATTTTTGCTTGACCTCTCAGGCTTCACCCAGGACAGACAGTTCATCTACAGTTTCTACTCCAACAACCCAGGATCAGCATTTGTACTTGATTCCTATGCACTTCTCACCTTTCTTCTCCATTTTATGCTCACACCCATCCACCCTCCAAATGAAGCAAAAAAACGAATTCACAATTCCCTTTGAATGTGCAAAACTGTTTCAGGTAAAAAGTAAGTTCTTGTACAGTTACTTTAAGATAAAAATATTCTTTCCTCATAAAAAAAAAAGCCCCAAGAAATACAAAAAGTAAGTCATGTGCCTTTCCCTACCTAAACTAATTCTAGTATTATGTCAATCGTAAAAAAAAGTGTAATTTTCACTAAGTAATAATGAAATACATGAAAAAAGTAACAAACTATTATTAAGAACACTACTGCACTTGGCAGTTTCATAAGTAACATGCATTGTTTATTATTTTAAAATACTTACAGACCACAGCATGCACTGACCATAAACATTAGTATTCTAAAATTACATAAATTACAGAGAACAGAATAGAAGCTACTGAAGTATTCCAGCTGTATTGCCAACATATGGAGCATTCCACTGCAGATGGAATATCACATTTGGTTACAATCACAATATCTCAGAAAGGAGAGGGAAAAAAAATGAAATGTGGTCAAATAAAGACCAGAAGATCTAAGGCCTCAAAAGTCTTCCTATGAAATGAAACCAAAAAATACAGTTAATATTTAGTTTAGAAATGTGACTCATATTTGGGCATTACAGAATTACAAGAAGCACAAAAAGAACATATGGCATTTAATAGAGAAGAAAAGAAGACACAAAGTCCACTTCATTTGGGCCATAAATGATTCTGTGTGACTACAGAATTAATATATGGCACAAGGGTAAAGACCTGACCTGTAACCTCACAGTCATATTTCCAACAGCAATAGCAACTTAATGGCTACAGCAAATTAATGTGTATCTCAGCAAACTCATTAAAAGAGAGCCTGATGAGTGTGTGAACACTGAAATTCACTCTGTGGATTGTGCACTCAACTTTACAAATGCCAAAGACTCAGCTGAAATCAACATTTCAACAAATCTGTGATGAAAAACTGTCTTTAGAGGATGAAAAATCAAGCAGTAGAATTCCCAAACTAGTCTAAGATTTTGCCGATATTAGGTAAATATACAGTAGCAGAAGCTGAAAGGTGGGAACACACAATCAGCACAGCTCTCATGAATTTACAACTTCCAAGAAACTCCAAGATCACAGTGCAAAATCCCATTTGCTCTACTATAATACATATAAACCATGTAGTCTGTTCACCCAACAGAAGACCAAAGGCGGGCTGAAGCATTACTTGCATTTTTTTAATAATGTGACAAAGTGAAGCAACAAAATTGCTGCTCTCTTACCAAAGGGTTCTTTAAAATATCCGTGTCAACTGAAGTGTGTCCATTTCTCCACAGCCCAAGCAAACAAAAATAAAGACTTTGAGGGGAGAAAAAAAGACTGTGATTTACAGTTTGCCTAAGTTAATGGGGTCAGGGCACAAAGAAAGCTGCAGTACTGTAGGTGCGAGCCAAATTCTTGTGGAAGAAGAGCTCACTCATTCTATGCAAGCTTAGGTAAAATGATACAGGCGCCTGAAAAATAGGTTATTCCCCAAATACGCAACTCCTTCTTTAAGAATTACATTTCTTCCTCAAGTAACAGCTGTTGACTCCTATCTACTAACATCAGTAACACTTTCCTAGAGTTTGGCCGTGAATACAAATTTTTAAGTTTTTCAACACTAAAGATGGATGGGTTCAACCGTACTGAGGCTTTTTTCAAGTCAGTGCCGCTGCTGAAAGCCAGAGTCAATTTGGTCAGCTCAAGGCAATGCAGGTAGAACCCAGCTGTGGCTTGGACCACGCACCAAGACCACGCTCTCCCCGTGTGGAAGCTCCCGGGAGGCCACGGCAGAAGCAGGAGCTCCTGGCGGGCAGAGCGGCCACGTGTGCCCGAGCCCCGCTCGGGCGGGAACGGGCCGGGAACGGGGCGGGGAGAGGCCTCGCCCGGAGCCCCATCCAACCCCGGCCGAGGGGAGGCGAGGGGGAAGTTTTTCCCCTCCCACCGCCTCAGACAGCCCCCCGGGCCCACCCCTACCGCCGTGCGGGCTCCGCCACACCCTCCTGCCCGCGGACACCGCGACGAGAGGCCCGGCCGGAGGAAGGGGCACGGGCCGGGCGGAGCGCGATGGGACCGGCAGCTACGGCGGGCCCCGCAGCTTTGCCACTAGCGCGCCGTAACCGCTACCTTCGTCGTAGTTATATCCTCGGACGTTCCTGTGCCGGGACATGACGACGGCGGCAGCCTCGCTCGCCCGCCCGCCGTGGCGCTGGCGCGGCCGGTCTAGGTCGCCATGTTGAAGTCCGGCGGCGCCTGGCGGAATGCCCTCTTGCGCAGGCGCGCGGGGCGCCGCTTCCGCCCTCGTGCGCTGCCGGGCATGCGCGCGGCCCGTGCCGCCGGGGTGCGCGCGGCCGGGGCTGCTCCCGGCTGAGGCGGGCCCGGGGCGCGGGGAGGGGAAGGTGAGGGAGAGACCGGGGCACGGAACGTCCCAGTGGCCGCTGGGGCGGCACTGGGGGCTGCGGTGTGGGTGTCGTGGTGGAGATCAGCCCAACCTTGGGCTCGATGATCTTGGAGGCCGAATCTTCCGACCTGAATAAATGGTGCTGCGATTCTGCAGGGTCTAGTCGCATAGTGTGCGTCTGTGGTAGCTGTCTGTTTAGTAATGTAAGTGAGTTACAAGGAAAAATTCGATATGAGATGGCCCATTTTCTGTCAATGACGGGTTTGGTTCAAGCCAGAAATGGGAGGTTTTACATGCACGCATTTAAGCAAGTGTTTTAAAGCTTATTCAGAAACAGTTGCATTGATGAAAAGAGAGCATTCTGGATAGGCTTAAATTGACTAAGGGCGTGCTCGTTTAAACTTGAAATAATGTGTCTGTGATCTGTGCACCACCACAGAAACAGGGTTTGAAAGGCTTTGAAATTAAGTGCAAGGCCTTTCTTAGTTCTGAATCAGCTCCGGTTGACCGGGCTGGTTGGTGACGAGGAGCCATTGCAATCCAGGGACTCACCAGTGGCCAGGCTTGAATGAGCTGCCCTAGGTAAATGCAGGCTGTAATAATCAGCGTTCCTGTTGGCTGATTGTCTTAAGAAGCGAAATGTCATAGCACTGGGCTACACAGAGCCTTGATCAGACTACATTGGCACATGACTGTGATGCTCTAATGTTGAGTTTCAGCCTGCAGGAGCAGTTGCACTGCCAAGGGCTCAGTTAACTGAGGAATATCCCTACAGCTACTCCTCTTGCTGGGGCAGAAAGAGAAGGACAAGCAGACAAGACCTGAAGCTCTGGTGAAAAGGGGATTTGGGACAGAGATCCCAGTTCCAGAGCTTCAGCTCTGACAGAATCTGCTTCTGTATCTGCCAGCCCAGTTGTTCCCCAGATACCTGCATTAATCCATGGGCTCAGGAGCTGCTAGGCAGATTATGCCATTATTATTTCTGAAGTCAGGTGTGTTCATCTTTGAGACCTTCAATAATTTATTTACCATCTTTTCAATCAGTCTTGACAACACCAGAAACTGAGCCCCCTCCAGCCCCCTACATGCTCCAGATGTCCTCCGATACCCTAGCACACAGCCACACCTTTACGAACACACATGCCCTGCTTTTGTACCTGCCACCTAACTATTGTCTTGTCCTTGCCCACATGCCAAAACTGTCACTATCTACCACTCCACATCCTTCCTGGTCACTGCCAGAGGCATGGAGTATTAGCCATAAGCCAAAAGTTTGTGTTCTATGCAAATTATATGCTGATTGTTTCCTTATGTTATTTGCATATTTCTAACTAATTTCTACAGAGAAGCACATGCAGCTGAACAGACTTAGGTTCTATATAATGACCTTCATACGGTGCTAGGATTAAAACAGAATTGGAAACAAAGATTGCTAATTAATACTGGTGTACTGTTGACCTTTAGTGTCCCTAATGTTCTCTCCAGCAGAAGTTTGGCAGTAGTTGTGCTAATCCTTACCTGTCCCAATCTCTTGACATGAGTCGAAGATACAAAAGTGAAGCCTTGATATCATCCATTATTACTATGGCCAGGGTAACACACTTCTAAATTCAAAACCTGATTCCAGCATCTGCTTTCTGAGCCTTCAGTGAAGCAACTTAAGACACTGTGTGGCTGCAACCATACACCTGGCCAGTCCGCCTCCAACAGCTTTACTTTGGAAAAGACACACTTTCCAGCCTCCAAAATTTCTTAGATCCCATTCCTCAAATGTTAAAAACTCCAGTAAGTATTAATAATTTAGCTTTATTTTTCTTTCAGGTAGTGACAGTTCTCATTTCTCACACCTGACCATTGTGTTGCAAAGATATTTCTTTTATCCTTCTTATTGGTACTTTTTACATAAATCACCAGCTGCTCACCGAATCTTAAATTTTTCATGTTTGAATTTTTTGTATTACCTCTCTTGATTTTCAGTGACTGTGACCTCCACAGATATGATGCTCATTTCATTTGCTTGATAGTCAAATGTAACATTGTCTCCCAAGATTTAAAAATTGGTTCAAAATAAGAAAATAAATTACAGTTGTAAAAATATAAAGGTGAATATAAAGGTAAGCCAGATGGAAGATATGATATACTGTGTAGTCTTTCCATGGCATTAACAGTGAACTTGAAAGTTTGTTTTTTTAGTTCATTTAAAGTGTAATAGCTTATATCATGTGAGACATAAGGAAAAAGAGCCCAAAGACAATGATTTCTTACAGGAGCACAACTATTTCATATTATGCTAGTATCTTCTAAGAGTCATAAATACACTGTGATCATTCCTTGCCTTTTCTCAATTCTGAGACCTATGTAAATGTTTTAGGGAAAGGTGTTCAAGAAATAATAAGCTTTAGTCCTCAAGCCCTAGCTATACCTCAGTTAATGCTACTTGTATTGCTAGGTTCATGAAAAGTATTAATCTGATAGCAAAGCAGTCCATAACTAAACATTATTCCTTCAGCAGCAATTAAAGTACCATCAGAGAGCCTCGTCAGTCTGGCTCCAGCAGCTCTGACTGAGGAATGACTAACCAGGTCACTTCTGGCATTCATTTCCTTCCTGCTCACTGAGATTATATGTTACTTTAAGGTGTGTGCCTTAGGAACTAAGTGAACTAAGATCACTGGTCTCAATCCAGGTGGCAGCATTTGTGGTAATCCTCTTTTTTTTCAGCAATCTGCTGGGCACTTCCAGCCCCAGCACTACGAATGTCTTTTTGTAACTGTAAGAATCAGTTAATAAAATATTTAATAATTTAATTTTAGCTTAGTGTAAAGTCTTTCAAATGATGCTATTTCTTCTTAAAGAGAAGCTGCCAAGCTTTTTTGTAGTTTAGTAGTCTTAGTTACAAAATGTTCAGTCTACTTCAATATAGTATTGTCGTTTTAGACCAAAGTCAAGCAAGGCCTGGTCCGGGAAAAAGCCAGCATAATTCCAGATGTTTTACCAGACTACCAGGTGTGGGTGTTAAGTTATAAAATATAGATATTATCAGTGTCACTAAACACATTTCCAGCTGGTAAATTTTCTGACTAGCTTAAAAGAACTGCAGCCAGTAAATACGTGTCTGTTGTTGTCTACAATTATGCCATGTCGTCAGAAGCTGATTTAAAAGTTAGAAAACAAAGAGTATTAATAAAAGATCATTTTGTACATATGGTAAATAGCAAGTGTCTCCAATTTTCCACATGAATGAGCTTGTTAAATATATTTATTATTTCTTTGGGAAAGGATCAGTGCAGAACAACAAATTTCATATATGAGTGATTTATGTTAAGTCAAGACCTTACACAGTTTTGACAGGATCTGTCAACAGATAAGTTAGATGCCAGCTGATGAAAAATGGAAATGTAATGGCAATTCAAGCTGGAAAAGTGACCTATTTGTATAGTTTAACATGGAATCAATAAGACTGGAAAAGAGCTTTAAGATTATTGAGTCAAATCCAAGCATAAACCTAACACTGCCAAGTCCACCACATTTGTGTTCCTCACAAGTCTGTAAACTTCCTGTTACAATAAAGAATAAAATATTTCAGTGACTTCAGCTACGTCTCGTCTTTCTAAAACATTTTGGTTTCAATCCCCAATTCCCCTGTCACCCTGCGGCCTCCCTCCTGGCTCTCAGACTGCTTCTCATCTGCACTGACCCAAATATTGGCCCAGAAAGGAAAGTTCAGGCTCTGCAAGGAGGGGAACTGCCTTGAACCACACAGCTGGGAAACAAGGAGTTCAAATTCAAGTGTGGTTACCAAAAGCATGGTAGCTAAAGCCGCTGTGAAGCACTCACTGAAAACCTAGTATCTATTGGTTTTACCCCTGAATAAAAACAATGTTTTATTACAATATAATGGCATTCACTTCTAGTTGGTCTATGAAGTTTATTGGTGGTACAGAGAGAGGTAAGTGATGAAAATCATCAGGGGTATGGGCAATTTCTTATATGAAGAAAAATTAAAAGCTTAAAGAGTTTGTCTTACAGAGATGTATAAAATGGAAAATGATGGAGGTTTGTACTAGGAATAGCTCAGAAATAGCCACTGGGGTTTTTTCTCATAGTAAAAGCTTTTCTCAATTCCCTTGAAACAGAAAGAAAGCAAATTGCAAACTGATAAAAGTAGACAATTTTCATTCAGCACAGAATTAGACTATAAATTTCATGAGCAAAAGAAATTATCATAAAAAAATCAGGAATATTCAAACAGTTTAGATCCTTGTGTAGACAACAAGAATATTTAATATGATCACAGTAAATATTTAAAGTCTATATAAAATTCTTCGAAGTATGAAATTTTTCATGTTAGTGATTCCATCTACTTTTCTTGTTACAGATGACTTGCTGGATAAATTAAGAGAGCTGCAGACTTGAGGAAGAGGCAAAACAAAAGGCTGTCATTATGACGCACATGTCTACACTAAAGCAATTTACAATGCACATATATGTATTTATAGTGCATATAGGCAGCATTCTGTTGAGTGTGATTATATACATCAATTTGTCAAGCACTTTTAAAAGTTTGTCATGGTTCCTGGCTACTACCGTAAACTGTGTCTTCATCAATGTATCTGTGATAATTGGACATTGAGATGCAATCAAGCTTTCAGTAACAGCAATGAGACCTTTTTCTACTGCCTCTGTAGGAAAAAAGGCCAAATGGAACTTAGATCCTGGAAGATTTCTTTTGAGAAACATTACACGAGTGTCCATAGATGCAAATCAAAGCAGGGTGAATATAGTTTGAAAAGTCCCTCACTTTTCTATATAGAGTAATTCATGACACAAATCTGACTGGGACATTCCATTACTGATCTCTTCATAAAGACCTTAAATTAGAAACAAATGCTGACACATATTGCATCTGGGAGGCACAGTAATACTTGACTTGTTGGGAAGACAGCTTCTCAAATTCTAAGAATTATCTTAGAATTACTCTGATTTTGTTTTCTGTGTTCTGAACTTTTACATTTTTGGGGCCTGCCTTTGATAAACACAACTGTATATCCTGGGCCACTGAGTCAGGGAAACCCTCTGTACTTGCCTCTCTCAGTAATCCACTACCTCCATGGTTCTCCTGAGTCACATTTCTTCGCTCATGAGAGTCAGAACTGAATCTGTGAAACTGGGATACATCAGGCTGAAAAGGTTTATATGCCTTTATTGTGTCAAGGAGCATCATTAGATGAATAAGAAATGTGGCTTCATTCACACTGATGCTATACGTCAGTCTTTGACTAAAGTCTTTGTTTCTTCTCCCCCAAAAATTTTCACTTTCAAAGGATGATTCTTCAAGAAATTGTCAAGTCCCTCTTTATCTCTCAACCAACTCTCATGTACTGCACACTGAATAATCCCACAGCAGATATTGCTAATTCATCCTGCAATCACAGGATATAATGCACTTCAGATGCTCTTTTATTTTTAATTTCTTGCTTTGTCATCTGGTTATATTTGGTGCATCCAAGAGTCAAATGCAGTCCTGCAGCACAACACAGGGACTCTAGCAGGGAATGGAAATCTTGCACTATGATATCCTTTTGGTTCAGTTTTTTCTCTTTATCTGATAACCAGAAACTACTTAACAAGATGCTTATTTACTATCTAGTTCATTTCACATGTTTAAAGTATAAAATTCTATCACTTGCTATTAGAACAACGTCCTATCTTCCATGAGCTAATCTTTCATGGCAGATGCACTGTCTTAAATGTATAAATCTATTAGAAAACCGATCTGATAAAAATTTATGCCTGCAAAATGATGATTCACTTATATCAATGTACTTGTCACTCAGACCTTAAAAAAAATACATATAATACCACAGAATTGGGTGGGTGCTTAAAATATGCAAGACCTCGATAATAGGAAAACATTAGCCACAAAGTGTAAAGGAGAAACACCAATTAAAAAATAAAATTACCAGTCCAAAGTTTCCAAGTCTGTACACCATATATTACTAACAGGAGCATGTAAGCTTTTGGTTTTGGGTGCTGCAGGAGCTACCTCATGGGTGACAGCATGACTTCAGTTTAACTGGAGATATCTTACTCATCTTCCCAATTTTCATATCTGTGCTTTATAAAAGGAAACATGGCTTAGGCCTTATGAATCAATATTTTAATACTGATGTCCAAAGCTGAACTGATGTGGCTGTTCTAGTTAAACATCATACTATGTCCAAAATATCCCATCTGAAAAGATTATTGTCTCACTTTCTAAGCTGTCTCTGAGGACAGGTTAACTACATAAACATTTGCTTAATGTGCTTAAAGTTATAATTGTTTTGTGTGATTTTGTTGCTGATTGCAGATGTGGTGAACTTTCATCTTTGTATTGAAGTCCACGTGTGTTTTATGTTTGTATCCATGGAATGAATTCCTTGAAAGACACAATAGCATTGCAGTGTAAGCCAAATTCAGTTAGCATTAAAGTAATTCTTTTTTTCCCAAACCATGCATTGACACAATGGTTCTTTCTGTCTCTCTGTTATGGATAAAAAATTTTCCTGCAATACTTCATACTGGTACTTTGCACCAGTCATTCCTGCAGACAATACCTGTCTAACCCCAGAGGCTAACACCTCTGACTTACCAACTACATCATCTTTGAATGGAGGGGATCCCTGCAGCAGCAAAGTCTCTCTTTGCCGTGCACTCAGGGAAATAAAGAAGGAACTTAGTTTTCCTTCTGTGTTAGTAATTTTTGTGGAGGCTTTGGTGGGGAGGAGGTTTGCAAACTTTTGTAGAAGCAAAGTTCATGAAAAAAATTCATATATTTAATCATACATTCAGTGGCAAGATGCAAGAGGGGGACTCAAATTAGTGCTCCCTCAGATGGAAAAACATGTAAAAGTGAATGTTACATGCTCTGTGTATACGCAGTTTCACATTAGTCATAGTGTGGGCCCAGTGATGGGTCACAGAGATATAGAAGCAATTCTGGTTACAGCTGTCAGGAGAAGTTGGGGGACAACAGATACAGTGCAAAAGAATCCATGTTTCATCCCTTCACTGCTTGTCAAATAGCTTGTTTTATTTGACATAAACTATTCCTGTAGTCTGAAGTATTTAATAGAAATCATCACAGACTATCCACATTACTTCAGTTGATGGCAGGATATTCAGGACTTACTAAAATTACTTCTATTCAGTGTTTAATAATTGACGCTCTTCAGGGTTTAGAGTGAGTGAATGAAGTCACTGTCATCTACTTTGCAAAGTATAAAAGTGTATTCAGTGAAATTTAATCAAGAATATATTTTAATCCCGTAGCAATAAATGTAATAACAAAATGTCTACTTTCCACTCGAAACCCTTATTCTGATGAAGCATTAGATAGATGCATCAGTAATTTGCTTGATTTCAAAAATTTAAGGCTATAATTTACACCTATGATGCAATGCCAGCCCTCTGTATTAGTCACATAATTCTGTTAAAGGAAAGTTTAGATTGACTGGAAATGTTACCAGCAGGATGAGTAAGGGCATCCTTTGCAATAGTAACAGAAAATATTCCTACTTTGCTTTAGTTCAGCTGTGGTCATGAGGAAATCCCCATTTCATTCCCAATAAAAGCTACAGCAGAATTCTAATAATACTGTCCAGCTACAAGATGCTGGTCATCTTTTTATAAAAATTCATTTGGGGCCTGGTCCAAACCCTCAGAGAGTCAATAGAGATAATTGTATTTGCTTTCATGAATCAATTTGACACTAACCAGACCAACAAAATATATAAATAAGAGGATTTCAGTAGAACAAAAGTAAAAAATTTTACATTGAGTTCCAGTGAAGTAAATTATGTTAGACACCCTATGACTACTAGAGAAACCATGAGCTGAGCAACAAAAGATGGTAATAGGTATAGAAAATTTCTTATCTATATTCTCAGGCAGTGAAAAAATGTCAATGGATGCTATCTGTGGAAACACAAGATCATATTAAAAAAAAAAGTGAAATATAGCAAAGAGGAGACAAATAACCAAGGGCCCCTCTGAGCCTGAGGATGTGGGACAGGAGCACTGGAACCAGCCAGTCCTGGGTAATTTTTTGACCAAAGGGGAAGGCATCAAGTGAGTTCTGCTAAGGACCAAGACACCTGACTGGATCCGTGGACTCCTGATTGTAGGGGCCTCAGTCAGGGGAAATATCTTGTGTTTTGCTGCATGGTAAAGTTTGCATTTCAGGTAATGAACTGTGCCTGAAGGAAGGGCCTTCAAGAGGCCTGGGTGTGGTACTGGGGTTTTTTTCCTTGGCAGGTGAGGGAGCCTGCCAGTTTACAAAAATATGGGGACTTAGCAACTACTGTGTGCTTTTATGAGCACTTCACCTTGCAATGAAGACATGACAATTTCCAGTATTTTAAAGCAGACTTGACATATTATATTTGAGTGCATATCAAGAAAAAATATCACCTCTCAAAACAAAGAGGAAAAAAGAGATATTTTGCAATCAATTGATTTGAAATTTTTAAGAAAACTTCCTGTGTGATGAAAAGTCACTATCCTTCAACCAGAAAAAAATGCTTGTCTCAGGCTGTAAGCTCTTTGAAAAAAGGATTATCTGTATTTTTTTTTCTGTGTTTTCACCTTACTGAGAACAGCATGATTCTTCCACAGAAATGACACACGAGAGCAACATCAGTAAAACATTGGTATCTCAAGGATGAAAATAAACACACATATGTTTGTGACCAGTCAAAACTGGCTGTCAATGTATTGGAAGTCCACTTGTAAGTCTTATAGCAGAGTTGCATTTGTACTCATTACATGGCTTCTGTAGGCTCCTGAAATAAATTAATGTTGTTCAAATGAGCATCATTTCTTTACTCTGCAGATGTCTTCAATGTGACTGCACGTTAAGTTTACAGGATTTAAAACATTCCCTTTATAACCTGGATGCAACTACCATATCTTTCTAAAAAAAAATTCTGTTCAGGCATAGATCCAGAGGAACTGATTTTTCTCTCTTTTACATCATGCTCTCATTCTGAAAGGAATCCTAAATTATCTGTGAAATAGTAGAAAACTGTATTATTTACCAATGTAAATTAAAGAACTCATGGTTAGTCACACTGGTTCTGAGCTTCCAAGGCACAAAATGAGCTATTGAAATCTTGTTGAGATATTTTTCTGTTGTAAATAACCAGGGAGAAATCAATCAATTGAGAATGGAGGACAAAAATATAACCATAATAAAAATATATACATAAAAATAATAATCAAGGAGAGTAAAAATTATTGCATATATTTCCTTCAGCAAGGGCAAAATCTTTTAAACTAGGTCTACATTCAGTTTTACCCAAACAGATTGCTAGTTTTTATGCTATCCTGTCTCTCTGGAAGCTAAATTTGTTTCTTACAGTACTTTACATCGGCAACAAAAAACAAAACACAGACAGACTTTCAATATAGTTTAAATGTAATCTCTGCATCAGCAGTATTGAGAAGGAAGTTTTATCTGGTGAAAGGGTGAATGTGTTGCTTTGATGTAAAAAGTTTTATTTCATGAGAACACTCAAACAATCAATCTGTTCCAGTTATAAGCATTGTGACTATTTATAGTCTGAGCCTAATACAGACATAACACACTTGACTCTGTTAACAGTAAATACTTTGTGAGGGTTAGAAAGTGAAAAAAGAGCTGCTTGCAGGCACTGCCACATGGTGTACAGCATTTGCTGAGAATGACAATGCAACATCTGCAGATTCTCACAGGATGTGTAATTCTTGTTATTTCAGGGTCTCATCCAATTTTTTTGACATTATTGTAAGATTCACATAAAGATGAATTGATTTTGGTCCTTAGCTTGTCATGTAAAATACTGGCTAAATACAGAGTTTATATTTGGATAAGTGAAATAAAACCTTCCTATTCCCACACCCTGAATAAGCACTTTCACCTCGTTTAAGATCATTCCAAAAATAACAGGAAGCAGGCAGGTAATAAGTACTATCTGGCCTAACATTATAATTGCAGCCCCAGGCAAGAAGGGAATAATAGATTCTTCTATACACATTTTCCCCCCGACCAGATCTTCAAGGAAAAGGGGCAATTGTAATAATAAAGAATCCAAATCTTTAAAAACCTTTTAAAAGCAAATTGATTAAATCATTACTTTAAAAGTCAATCATTTCTACCCTCTCTATGTAGCACAGACATAGTTGTTTACTATTTATTGTTTCCCTTCTTTACTTGAGGGATAAATGTCTAATGTAAAACAATGTATGGAGAGACTTATATAACCACAGGTCAGCAGGTGAGTGAAGAAAAGTAATCTTGTGTTTTAAAATGTAGCTATCAGTTGCCAGAATGTGCAAATGCTAGATTGTAACTACTCTTTATAAGACCTCCTGGTGGTAGGAGTTAGGGAAGGCTGATCTGGGAAGGCATGAGCAGCAAGGGAGGCTGTACTGCCGTGCTTATTCTGGGGATCGTGTTGTACATTCATCCATCCATCCATCCATCCATCTTCTGTGAGTATAACCAGCTACAGGTACATTCCCATATGTTGCAAAGCTCTTATATTAATGGTGTTTGTGATTTCAGCTGTCGATTTCGTGCTGTTTGTCAGTGACCTTGGCTTCACCCTTAACAACTGCAGCGAGCTCCAGTTCCATGTTTGTCTTTCAGCAGCCTCTCATGAACTAAACTTAGCCCAGAAAAGCAAGAAGCGAAGCCCACATTTAGCCTTTCAAGTGGCAAAGTGGTTGGAGGTAGAACAACAATGCTGACATGACTCAGTGTTGGGAGAGGCAGACAGGATCACGGGAAGAAGCAATTGCGGCCTTCAGGGATCTGTTTGTCAGGGACACACACACACACAAATGTGGGTGATCTGCAGACAGCTGTGTAGCACCATCACCCTAATGGCGCAATCATGACTTAGGACAGTCTCTTCTGATAAAGGATTATAGCTAAGCCACCATCAGTAAATAATTTTTTTTAGAAAAAGCTATATGCAATAATTTTTTTTTTTATTGTTTGATTCACAGACATGAGAATTCATATAACATTTTTTCTCAAAGAGTGCCCCCATTCATTAGTGTAAATTTTTTTTACTGAGCACAAAGTGGTTGGTTATGCAATATTAGTGTGGCAATTCTTGGAGGATTTGTACACCATCAACAATAAGGGCTCTATGCTCATCAAATACATGACCTCCAGATGATCAGTGTATATGTCTCAGCTCTCAGCTCACACTATCTTGCTAAACTTGTCTGGGCTAAGGAAACTTGTTTTTGCTCTTTCCTGTGGGCTTCCCACTAAGAAACAAAAATGAATTGATTTCAGTATTTCCATCTCTGCTCTCAAAACCCACCTGATTCTGAAAAATCAAAATATCTCCCCTTAAAAAATCACAAAATGAAATATTGATCTCTGCAAAAGCAAGAAAACATTTACAAAAAGGTGAATGAAACCTCCAGTCTGTGTGCAAAAGATAATGAGTAATTACCAAGAATAACATTGTGATTTGTTTAACTAGAAATATACTGCACTTCATTATGCTTCTTTCACAGCCACTGAAGGCTGTAAGGCTTTTCCTGGTATCAGCAGTGAGAGCTGGAAGACAATATTTTATGTTCATTTATAACTCACACACAGGTTCCTGCTGATTTACAACTTAGCTCCGGCACTCAGTAATAATGGAACTACCTTTAACCTTGAGACAGGTTTCATCTTCACACGAATTACTTACCTGGCTTCTGTGAGAGTTTATTGTTCCTTTCTGACAAACATTCTTTTCTGTCTTGTCCAGGAATACAGATAGTTTTACAGATTATAAATCAAGAAGAGTCTAATGTTATTGCATAATCTGGCCTCCTAGATAAACTATCTGAAGCAGTTCTTATTTGAATTGATGCATGGCTTTTAGATATACTGTTTTATCCTGGTCTTTTGAGAAAATGCTTGAAAGACAGAAAAAAAAGGTCAAGGTCTGCAGCCAACAACCCCTGACCACTGTGTTTTGGCTCCCTTTCTGCAACAGGTCTTTTCGACCACATTTATAGGTAAACCAGACTGGAAATTGTGCATTGATCCAAAAAACACGTGACATGGCTTGAATCAAGATCCAAAAATTCCCACCACCCCATCCCAACCAGATTTATTTTATCCATAACTAAAAGGAAAGTTTTGTGTAACATGCTGTCCACTTAGCGATACCCGCACATTTTCTGGGGTAGTAGTGCTAATTGTCAAGGATCAAAGTGTGCTAAAACTGTAGAAGTACCAGAAACTGCAGAAGGGTGCACGTGCAAGTGTGAGCTCTGACCCTGTTTGACTTGCATATGTAAGAAAAACTCAATGACCTTTATCTAAGCTTGCAGCCACTCTCTTAGGTTTCTTCATCTACAGTTTAGTTCTCTGTCATTTATGCAACACTCCCTCTCCACATACTCCACTCCTCCCATCTCTTTGTCTTACTACTGTGTATCTAATAAACATAGCTTGTACTCCACAGCCTGGGAGCCTCAGGATCTCCAAGATATGTATTCTTACATTTTCAACCTGTATCCCAGTTCTCGGCTATTTTGTTTCCTGTTTATGCTCCCAAGTAAATATGTGGTGTGGTAGCTGTCCTGAAAAGCAGGCTAACAGCTAGCTGGGCTGACTGTCTTTGCTGAGGAAATGGACAGGTGTCATCCATCTCAGGGAAAGTAATGTGTGAGGGAACATTTGCAACTGCTGCAATTGATCGTGGGATCACCGTAATTGTAATAATATGACAAAGTAGCATTTGAGAATTGAAAATCCTGAGCATTTACAGGGGAGTGAATTATATTGATCTGAATTATTCTGGTCACAGCTCTATACAGTTGTCTTCTGAAGCTGCCTTAGAATAAACCTTATTTCTGAATTGTGAGGTAGGGAGGCATATCATGACCTACTATGTAGGTGCCTGTTCAGTATGAATTCAAGTATAGTGTAAATTTTTATGGTATTGAATTTTCTTCCCAGGTTCAGGTGGGCAGAGGAGGCCATGCATTGTTCCCATTCATGTGAGGGGATATTAGAAAGTGTTTTTTAATTAGTCATCCATGCATCTTTTGGTTGGGTTTGGTTTTTTAGTGTTTCTCATGGTTTGGGTGCCTTCTTGGCAGTACCTTTCTTTCAAAAGCTATCATATCCTCTAGGAGAAAGCGATGATGTGAAAGACTCAGCCCTTCTAGCTGAAGTACTTGAAATTGTAAGACACCTACTGATGCCATCCTAGTTTTTCTGGCTGTTTGGGGAGGAAAGAGGGCATTTTTGACTGCTGCTGCCCAGTCATAAGTCTTCCATGGGGGTGGTGAATTGTCTTCTCAGGTAGGCAGCCAGCATCACTTCCTTCTTCACCTAATATGTCTGAAAGCAGGGAATGAGGTCTTAGGAAAGAAGATATCCGCAGTACTTGAATAAGGGACAGTTCCAAGCAAAAAGACCTTCTGTGCATACAGCTGCTACTGGGATCACAAGGTAGGATGGGAATGTGGTACAGAGTTGTACTTGGGAAAGAGCTCAGGAGTAGAAGTCATGGTATGTGCTGATATTGTTAGGACCTCAAAATATCCTAGTGGAGGTAATTAACTTCTGTGCTTAAAATATATTCTTTTTGCTTGCTAATAACTAACTTCTTTATAAAAGCAGCTAATTTTTCAAGTCTCTACATTGGACCTCTCACACTTACACTAAGTCAGACATGATTCATATTACTTTTGAGACTACTTCAAATATAGATGCAGGTGGCATCATGATGGTGTTGGATGTCACCCTCTGCAAAATGTGCCTTTCTCAAAACCACAGTCTGCCTTTGTGGTTGTTGTTTTAGAAGCAACCCTTCAGCTGGCGTTATCACATGATGACACAAAGTGTGGGAAATGAGACAGTCAACAGGTGCTAAGAGACCTTGAATACTAGAAACAAGAAAAAAAGTGATAAAAAAGACTAAAGTTAGGCCAAGAAGATACAAAAGCACCAGAATTTTGAAATTTTTTTTCAAGGTAAAAACAGCTTAAGCAAAGGGAATTATAGGTCATTCTGGCTAGATCAGAGGAACAACTGTATGAGAGTAATGTATTTATAGCCCATATAATCATGTGATTATAAGATTTCCCTACTCTATTACATCAGGCTTTCTCTAGGACCAAGTAGAAAAAACCTTTGATTTACTGCTCTTTATTTGGAAGGTTTTGTTTGCAACAGTAAAGCCATACAATACTTTGTTGTTTTAGTTGTTGCTCTTTCAGTTGAACTTAGTTTTAGGATGTGGATTCCAGGGTAGCCATAGATTTGGGGCAAACTCTGTCCTAGAGCTGTTGAAAAGTTACAGTAGATATTGTAAGTCAAATGTCATAAATTTTCCTCTTCTTTTTTTAACTTGAGTTCCTAAGGTAACGAGCATTTGATTGTGCATTTGATTGTGTCCGGAGGTCTATCTCTTGCTTTGCATGTCTCCTGCCCCATACCCTCTGATTTCACTGGCCAGTTTCTATACATTTCAAAATGTGGCAAGTATCTCAAAGACTTTTATGATCCTAAGTGCTTCCCGGAATTGAACTCCTTAGTGGAATACCATCATACATTAATACTGCAGAAGAGCAAAAGGAAGAACAACTCAGCAGTTGCAAGAAATATTTGCCTTGTTGCCCAATAAACCTACACTTACTGACTGACCACATCAATCTTGTCAGGTCAGCCACAAAAAAATTATTGTTGAGACACTATTGGACTTGAAATGGTTAAGTCACAAAAGATTCAAGTCTGTAGGAAGCCATCAATTCCTTTGCTTATAGAACCACCTATTAATTGCAAATACAAAACCTCCCTGCAATCAGAAATATTCAGCAAGCAGTAAACTATTCAATAAGCATATGTATGAAGAAATACCCCAAATGCATCTTTAAATGCAATTAAGTATGTGTACAAAATAGCTAAGGAACATGGTGATATGTATATGCATCAGTTCTAAATATTCAAGTGTTTACTTGCGTAAACAAATACAATGTACAATTATAGCACTTGCAATATAGGCACACAGAAAATTTGATTATCATTTCAGTTTGATTAGCATTATTACTTTTCTCCAGACTACAGACAAAAATCTCAAGTCCAATTAGAAAAGAATAAATGTCCCAGAAGTATTTTACTATATTAGTGCAAGATCAAAATTAACCATAATTAATTGTAAGAATATATGTTTCAAAGCAAAGAGTGATAACAAAAGGTATCTTCTGAAACAAAGGCTGAGACAAACCTTTAGTCCAAGACATTGTTTTTTCATCACTATCAGCAGTGGGGCACATGGCCCATCGTGGCTTCTCTGCCAACTCTTTTTTTTTATGAGTCATCACGGCATCAAAAGCCTGTCAAACAACAGAACAGAGATAACACATCCATAGACCACAGTGTTACAAGTCTCCACAGTTTTGTTCTAACATACCAGGAGTCTCAAAATGACTGCTTCCTCCAGTCCAGCTACTTCTTCAAGTGCTAATCTATGTAAGCTTCGGGCAGTTGAACAAAGGACAAAACCGTGAACGAGACTAGCATTAGCAAGGGCCATGGGAGTCAGTCTGGTTAGCACTGTAGATTATCCTGTGCTCCTGACTCCTCTGCCCAGCTGAAACACTGTGGTGCCCCAGGAATTGTTTCCAAGATATGCTTATTCCACCTGCGGCAAATCCTTGATTTCTCCAAAAATTCCTGGAGGGAGAAGTGTGGGGGCAACTACTGGCAAAACTGCATTACAGTTTTAATTTTATTGATTTTAAATTTAACCTTTATAAAGGCTCAGGCCTCCTATGCAAAAGACTGTATTGTACTGGTAAAGAATATTTCTTCCCAAATCACCAAACCAGCAATTAATGCCTCTAAAAAGAAGTCATTACCTGTGGTCAGAGTTTTCATATGTCAAACAGGTATTTTTCTCAAAGAATACCTTCTTGTGTTGCTTTGTTTATAGTCAGTTATTCGGAATATTTCTTTGCCTTTTGTCTTCTCCATGAGTCCATACTATGAACACCATTAAAATTAACCAATAATGAATTTCTTTAAAATTTCTACAGCAGCTTTAAAAAAATGGTTTTTTTTAAAGGTTTTAGTTTCTAAGGAAGTATTCAGAGAAGCTCTGGTACTTTTATTATACATGATCACATCTTCCAAATGTGTCAGTAAGGAATAATATTAATATGTCACATTTATTCAGTACAATTCTTCACTAATAGTAAAAATAATGAAAAATTCCAAAGATAGGCATGCTTTATACAATACAGAAAAGAATACTAAAACACAAGCCAAATGGAAACTCATCTTTAAAATCAGCAGCAAGACTCTTCCCCAGAGACTGAGTACAGTCAAAATAAAAAACTCTACTGAATAATTAACAGCTGTTATTGAAAATGGGGTGAAGTGGTTTTAGGCGTATATCCTGAAGGAAGTAGCATGGTACCATGATAAATAGTGCATTACAGGAAGATGAAATCCTACCCACCTAGTTGCTGTTGAACCTCTAAGAACTGCCTTTGCACAGGTGGTTAGTAAAGGCAGGAGCTAAGAAGGAAGTCTGGAGCACAACTGCATCCTTCTTCTTAAAAGTGTCTTAGCATTGCTCCAAACAACTAAAACCAGCCTGACAATGTAATAGAGGGCATTGTCAAATGACAACATGGCTGCTACACGCTACAGGAGCATCCAGGTCCAAAGCTCAGTGAAGTCAAACGTGTGGGCTTCAGTGGGCACTGGATTTAGGGCCAGGTTGCAGGAGGCAGAGAATCTGCTCCCAGTGCTTGGGAAGAAACCCACACAACCCATGCCATAGCAATCAGCAAGAGAGTTCTTCTTGTGTACCTACACATTGTGATCCAAAGGTGAGTTGAGCTGTCTTTGACTGTCCAAATCTTTCAACAGCTGAACCAGAAGAGGTACAGAACGTAGTGTTGCACAATTAGCTAGTCTGACAGACTGCAGTGAATGTGTTCATAGTATGGACTCATGGAGAAGGCTAAAGACAAAGAAGTATCCTGAATAACTGAATATAAACAAAGAAACACGAGAAGGTATTCTTTGAGAAAAATACCTGTTTGACATATGAAAACTCTGACCACAATATGAGTCACTGCAAGTGACTTCTGATGATTCACTGCCATTTTTAAAACTCTGATAACAATCATAACAATGCCTAGTTGTTTCAAAAACTTTTTTTTTCTTGTGAATAAATGGTTTGGGTAACTTTTCATATCAAAAACCTGTGATTTAGTTTTCTTCTTCTTTTTTTTAGCCTCTAAACAGCCATACCAGTGGGCTGTAGTGGGTAAGATTGCTTACATTTCTTGCTACTTGTATCTTGGTAGGCCATTTCTAGTGCAGAGAATTGATCTTGACTTCTCTGTCTCAGACTGTAAATTATTTGGAATTCTGATGGTGATGGTCTTCTCCCAGGAACTGGACCAAGGGAACAGAACTCATGCTAGCAGACCACTGGAATGCCACCAGCTTATGCCTCTTGGTTACTTACATGGCCTTTGAGTTGTGATTCCTGCCTTACTTACGCAGGAAGGCTGAGTGGCTCGCTTATACCGGTATCATTGCTCAAATAAAAATAGCTTGAACTTTCTATCGGGTATGAGAAGGTTCCTCCCAGTCAAGCATGAATCCCTTTCCAAATGAGGTAATATAAACTGAAAACAAAAAAAGAGTTTTTCCATATCAGAAAGAGACAGTTGTGGGTCATTTGAGTTCAGCTAAATCAAAGTAATTTGACACATTCAGGAGTGTCCATGAGGACAGTTTAGCAGTGAAAGACTCTGGCCTACAATTACCAGTACACTTGATAGTTCCCACAGTCTTCTGTCCTAAATGTTTTTTCCCCAGCTGATCTGAATTAAGGCAAGGTAAAAACGTAGCATCAAGGTATTCAGACAAGTTTTGCAGGCAACAGTTTAGAAAACTGACGTAATACAGTTTTGTAATAGCTTTGGATAGTTTTGGAAAGTAATTCAAGTTTAATCTGCTTTGCAGAGAAATTATTTGAATTAAGTAAATTATTCCCTTCCTAGTTCATACAACAGGAAGAATATTTTTACTCTGCTCATTCTGTATCTTATTACACAGAGATAACATGAAAATTTTGGGTGGGCAGCGCCAATAGTCAGATTCCAGTAATTCTTCCAGTAATTCTGCTCTGAATTTTTATTCTACTTCAAGGTAGATTGCAACCACATGAAAAAACCATAATGCTTGGGATTTTTTGTGGCTTGTATTATTGCTGACCCTGTGAACACTCCTAGTCCCTTTCAGTGAAATATTGAAGAGGTTAACTACTAACTGAACCAATCTGAGCCTGTCTTGAGTTAATCCATTTGACTTCATAACAGAATACTTATTTATTTAGTTACCAAGGCTCACATGAGAATAGCAGCCAAGAGTAAATTTTTCCCAAGTTGTTTGTTAGAAAAATATGGCAGATAGAAAATCAGATCTTAGGAGTGTGAGAGTAAACTGCAAAAATATTCATTCTGGGCGAGACCTGACTGATCTAGCTCAGTGTTCAACATCTGCTTTGGCCACTAGCGAATGAGGGGTCTCTCAATTTGGAACCTCCTGATGGATTAATCCTGTGATGATTTTACTGATCTCTTTTAATTAATCTATATTTTGACTTTCTTGCTGTCCTCTGGCACTGGTTTTGTGACAGTACACTTGGACATCACATGGAAAAAAATATTCTCCTTCTATTAGGCCTGCTGTCTGACCATTTTATGGAGTGGGTCAAGTCCTTATGTTGTGAGAAATAGAAGTAAAAAACAAGAAAGCTTTTACTAAATGCAAAATCATTTTATTGTATTGTATTAAATACATGGGCAGTGTTGTTTACTTATAAGTCAGTCTAAATGTCCAAGTCCCTACTGGATTTTCCATTTGGGAAAATGCATGTAGACCTGGCAGTTCATGCCATTTCGGTTACAGTACGGAGATCAACGCTTTTCTGATTCCTATGGGGACATCTGTTCATTAGCACACAGGGTGGCCAATATTGCTTTAGGTAAAGATCAGCTAGTTCCTCTGTACTACACACTTTGGAAGAATGGCTTTGCTTATAAAATGTAACAAATGTTTCCTGGACTCTAGCCAATATATTTTTGATCCTTTCTTGATCTTCATTTTCACTAATCCTTTTCTTTTTGTATTCTTGCCTTTTGTTGACATGCCAAAATTCTGTCAGTCTTGTTTCCTCTTTCAAAAAACGTATTTTTGTTAAGTTGAATTAAGCATTCTACCCTGTTGCCAAGAGCAAATTAAGTTCCCCCACACTGAAATCAAATTTCGTAAAGTGTCCGGGCAATTAGCTCTAATATGTAGTTGCTGTAACTCTTCATTTTCCCCTTTTAAGGGTTTTCTTTTTTCTCTGTCTTTGTTTCTGAACAGAAGACATGAGATTTCTTCTTTTCCCTCTGGTTGTCGCCTTTTAGTTCCCTAACATCCAGCAACCCTCCACTGATACTTAGCCAAACCTCACTTTTAATCTGTAACCCAAAGGTATTTAAGTAACAAATTGTTCATTCTTCAACCAGAAAGCCGAGCTGGTGGACCAGCCTGCTGTAACTGGAACAGGAACAAAACTTGAAGAACAGACTTCTGAACAGCTCTCCCAAGCACCACATTGAAGCATATCATATGCACATCCAAAGATTTCCCATGACAATCTAAAACTGGCACAGCTCGCCCATGTAACAATAGAAGTCTTTTACATCAGAACTTATCTTCTGTGTATTTGTTGTCAGGGTTTTCATTCCAAGAGGTTCAAGGGCAAAATAAAAGCACATAATTATTCAAAGTAGAAGGGAAAGGAAAGGCCCAGTTTCAGAAGAATCATGACAAAATTGTGATTGTTGTTGTGTGATGGAATGGCCCAGCTCTAGCCTAACCTTCTTGCAAAGCTTTATAATTCTCACATCTGCATCAGCCTACCATAGGCTTTCTTCTACCAGGCTGCCATCAGTGAAGAGTTTTTTCTTATCCTGTTCCCCAAACCCTTTGTCTTGATGCACAAGCAGGATGCATAAGAATAAGACTTCGCCCTGCTTGCCCTACCAAGCACTCTGTGGTGAGGAAGGATGTAATCAGAGCCAAGGAAGCAGTTGTTTCAGTTCCAATAAAAAGTCATCTTATATCAAAAACCCCAATAATAAAAAAAAATCTTGGATGGTTTCCCAATGTCAACTAGATTAGGATCAGCTAATTTGTTCATGAGAAATTTGACAGTTTGAACATTACTCAGTCAGCCACCATCCCTCTCTTTCCTTTACATCCCCATTTATTTTGGCAGACTTAAATAGTGCACACGATAAAGCTGCATTATAGTAACAGCCATCATGCTATTTTAAACATAACACAAGAAGTAGGAGAAAAGCTGCTTGGATTCCCAAGGGTATATATATGTGTATGTATGCACCTATATATCTATATATCTGCAAATTTACCAGCCACACTGCAAACACTCTAATGAAGCAACAACTGATTTCAACACATGAAACCACCAATTACACTAAATACTCTTTTGTTTAAAAAAATTACTTCTATCCACAGATGCACACAGAAGTATTTTCCTGCATCCATACTTCCCATTGTTGATTGCCAATCCCTGTCAGTGTATTACTCCTTTAAGCCAAAGACATGGTTATGTTCTGCTTTTCTTGTTCTCCCTTTCTTATTCCTACTCACCCCAGCAACACTTCTTAGTCTACCTCGGCCCTGATTTAGCTTTCTGTCAGCCCTGTAAGTGATGCAGAAGGGAGGTGCAGCTGAGTGGCTAGTCCTCACTGATGTTCACTGGGGACTAAGGTCACTAACTGCCCTTCAGGGTTTTGAAAATTCCCTTATGAATAGTACCATGCTAAATACTCAGTCTCTATTTCAAGTTAATGTTGCCAGAACAGCTCATAGAAATTCATAGCTAACCTTTGTCCTTGGTTGTATGATACCCATCTACTTCAGCCGATTCTTCCATTTCTTCCAGGCCACTTAAAATAATCTCCTTGTGGCCAAGAGCAAGAAGCTCAGCGCGTATCTCCAGAGAATAGGCAGAGGGATCCTGGGGAGGACAGGTGGGAAGTGAAGGATTTTTTTCCTTCATCTGTAGCACCACTGCCCCATGGAATGGGTGGGAAAGGACTTGGAGCTAGGTCATGAACCTCCTGTCCTTTCACTCTAGGCATCCCTGAACACTCAGACATTCCAAGCACAGCTCAGGCTCATTGCTCGTGGTCTCGCCATAGCAACCATGTGTGACCTGCTCCCAGTTTCATGCAGTACAGGAACATGGACACCCGCCTTTCTCTGTGTAATCAATACCAGAACTGCAGTGCCTGTACACACAGTACCTCTCAGAAAAGTTTGGGATGTTTGAAGGCAAGTCTGATAATTTGTGAATTGCCACAAAATTCACCAATTTAATTCTTCTCTTCTATTTCATGAGCCACCCCCTACTCTTCTCTCTTCATAATTTCATTTTCCATCTGGCAGACCTGATTCATGCTCTATTCTGTCCCACATGCTTCAGCTTCTTAATCCTTCTTGATTCTTTCCTCTGATAAGACTGACTTCTTTGTCATTAATGTTATCAAAAGGATGAATTAAAATTAATGCAAGACTTGTAATTCAGCTGCACTGTTGAAGTGAAAAGTCAAGCCAGTCAAAACAGCAAATGAAACATGCTCAAAGGCATATCACAGCAACTTTTTAAATAAAACACAGACTCTTTATAAAAGCCTAGGTTTCTAAACAGAAGAGAGAAAGGTGCATGAGCATACAAGGGACAATATGTATTCACAGAAGCTATTTGTAAAGTACATATGATACTTTTCAAATATTTTAGGTCAGTTATGTGATAAGCACAATCCATCTCATAATACAGCTACAGTATCCTTATGTCAGACCTCAAATATAATCTTCTATAGGAAAAAAATAGTATTTTTATATTGTAATCTTGAGACTATTTTCCTAATAACATCAGTCACCCTTTTCTGTATTTTCCTGATATTACAAATATTTTATCCAATATATTTGAGTTAGTTCATAGTGTCATATAATATGCAGCTACTGGTTTTAAGCTTTGAGTGAAAGGAAGAAGTCACTTTCTTTTTGAACAATGACTGCCACCTGTTTCCCAGTCCCTTTAATTCTCATTCTTTTGAAACTTTCTTTTGCAAGCTAAGTAGTATTTAAACTTGCATTTCCCAGCCTTTATGTTAGGATTTCCACTTCTACAACAAGCACTCTTGAAAGGAAAATTATTTTATCAGCATTATTTCCAAGTATGATCAAGTGGGGAAAAATCAGAAAAATCTCAGACGGAAAATATATTTAAATTATCATGAGGCATAAAGTGCAAGGAAAAAAGGAGCTATGAATGTATTAGAAATAGGAGGATTACATAATATAGGAAGCAAGCAAGCTACACACAAACATACACACAAACATGAAAGATACATTGCAATCAGACACTTGGAAGAAAATACATTTTAACAAGGACAGAAGAGTACTAGACAGAGCGCAGAAAAATCAGGTTAAAGAACAAATTTAGATTAATGTTTTAGCCAACAGAGGTAGATGAAATTTTCTCTAGACAAAATTTGCAAAAGTTTGAAGTAGCTGATTTTGGAATTAACCAAGATACTTTCCCAAATATTAGTGATTGCATGTGGCAACCTGGGAAGGACAAAGGAAGCTCTAGAAAATGGGAAAAGGCAGAAATCTTTTACAGAGGAAGAAAGAAAGAAAGAAAGAAAGAAAGAAAGAAAGAAAGAAAGAAAGAAAGAAAGAAAGAAAGAAAGAAAGAAAGAAAGAAAGAAAGAAAGATGTGAAGATGCCGAGCATCATAAACTAATCAGTCTATAAAAATATTGTAATGAATTACTGAACAATCCACGTCAACAGCCTTAAAGATAATAAAGTGATAAAAAAAAGCAACAAGGGTGTGTTGAGAACAGATCATTTCACACCAGACTAATTCATTTCTTTGACAGGTAATAGACATGAGAAGCACAGAAGGAAGAAGCAGAAGAAGGCTGTATTTCTAACACAGTAGAAGTTTGTCATTGTCCATGTGGTGTTCTCAGAGGGAAGCAGAATCTTGATATGGTCACCATCAGGTAGATAAGGTTGGCTGAATCAGTTTCAAATCTGCTTATCAGTGAGTTCCCATCAAACAAAATGTGAATGCATGTGATTCTGCCTTGGGTCTACTGAATACAGTTGTAATGTTTCCATAGTGACTTGCACAGAACAGTATAAATTGTCCAGTACAGCAGAGAGATGATATATCACATGGCTAAGGAAAAAAAGGAAGTACTGGTTTATTCTGAGCTGGGGATATTTCTGATGGTGTCTTCATCAACTGTGCTAATACTATGGGCCCCTAAAAGCATTCTGGTCACATCTATATTGCATATTAGACGTATTCTGTTTCTCAATCCTCTTGCCAAGCCTGGGATCCATTCTGGTTCTCCTGTTAAATCAGAGGTGGAAGGATATTGCTTGCACTGGGTAGTTTTGGAGAGGCATATGGTACTGTGAAGTTGCTAAATGGATCTATGGATTTGACTCAAAGACCACTTCAGATAATACAAGTTATAGTGGTATGCAGATGGGTGATAAAAGCCTTTTGGACAGATTCTGGAAGACTTTACTCACTTCCCTAGAAGAATGACTAGAGTATTTAAAGATTAGGTTGAATGATAACCTGACAACTGCACTTGTTTTTACTTTAGTGGCAGTAGTCTTCTGGGAGCAGCTCCACAATTCCATCATTAATTTACAGTAGTACTGATCCTCAGTGAGGGAAAACTGGCTGCAGCAGTACTTGGGAAAAGTAAGTTTGTCTGATTTATAAGAGATCATGGATCTGGCCCTTCCTGTTCCAATGTTAATATATCCATCTGTGTTGTGTAAATGAATTGGTGCTATTTTACCTAGGAGTATTTTGGGTGTTTATAGGAATTAAAAAAAAAAACCAGAATATAGGTCTCTGGCATCTTTTATTATAACAAAAAAAAAAAAAAAAAAAAAAAAAAAAAAAAAAAAAAAAAAAAAAAAAAAAAAGAAGAAGAAAAGAAGTCAATTCTTCAATAGGATTTGGTTTACTTTTGTTTTTACTGAATATTAGTATATATCACATACTCAGGATTTTATATCCAAGGCCAATAACTACTAAGGTCAAGTTTAGGGGCAGGATTCCTTTCACTTACTGAATTGTACCTATACTTTTTGTTAACTTCAAAGTCAAATCACCCTTACTTCTTTTTATTTTTCAGTCACAGATTGCTCAGAAAAAAAGGCCAGGCTTATTCACAGGCACCAAGACACAAGAAGGTTTGATCAAACATAGCAAACTAAAATTACAAGCATGAGGTTTCAGAATCAAAGATTCAAAAACCTGCTCAGGCAAAACGCCACCTCTCCGTCTTAGCTGAGTACAGGAGTTTCCCAAAAGGCAAAAAATATTGGCTTTGAGTACAAGGCCAGATGAACTGGACCTTAAAAATTGGTCTCATTTGCTTTGGCCAAAAGCTTGGGCAACTGAACAAAATAAGTGAACCTAGGATAACTTCCAGGTTAGCTGGCTGAGTGTTGTGAAGACTCTACCTCTGGGGATTTTGCTTCAGAAAATGTAATCTATTTTTCATAGCAACCTTTTTCATAGGTGCAAGAGCAGGATAAAAGGGAGGAAAAAGAAAGCAGTATTTGCAGCTGATTTTTTTTCACTTAGCTGTCACACAAAGTAGTGATTCATTTTTACCAATAAGGGAAAGTAAGTACCTTTCATGAGTCATCCTTTTTTTCTTGTGGATTTCTCAGTTTTCAATGTTTTGTTTATTCATTACCCTTTTCATTCCTTGTGACAGAGAGAAGTTTAGCAGTAAAAAGGTGACCACTAGATGTGCTTTCTCCTCATACTATCTTCCTTTGCATTTTTGAACTAAGTTGCAAATCATGTCTTCTTGTTGATAATAATAGTCTGAAACGAGCAGTTCAGCTCAGTCTTAAGTGCTTAAAGTTATGAAATCTCACAAATACACATTATTTTCATCTTTGGTCAAGACATACATTTCATCAAGCAGGCCATATTGCATAGACAGGTATGCAAGTAGACTGAGGACTTACCTTTAGTCTTTACGGTATGAAGATCTTGATCAATTTTTCGGAAAAAGAAAAAACAACAGAAAAAAACACAAACCTCCCCAAAAACCCCAACAAACAAATTCAACAAATTTTATACATATAAACATAAATTTTACAATTTAGCCCTGATATAACTCATCTGGGCCTCCCAAATCACACCAGAAATTATTCAGCCATACAGAGGTAAGGCTGAAAGGGCTCAAAAGTATTCACTGACTTTGCATGCCTCTGTTTACGGTTGTCTGGCTTTAAAGACTTACCAGCAGGTGTCTAATTTAGGCTATCTACAAAAAAAGAAGAACTCAAAATGTGGGGGACTTTTTAGAAAAGATTTCCCCAAGTGGCTTGTACAAGGATTTTGAGCCAGTGCTCAATTCAGAAAGGACAACCAAGGGCCCAGTCCAAAATGACAGAAGGACAAAGCTGGCTTGTATGACTCTTGTGCTGTCATGCTCCTGAAGTGGCAATCATAACATACACCAGATTATGTAGTATAACACATATGTTACAGGACTCTGAGGCACAGAGGTGATAGTTTTCATACTGAAACTATATATTGCTTTTGTACGCACCTGGTATGTGCTCCATATACAGACCTTGTTTTCTCTAAAATGAAGAAGGGGAAAAAAAGTGAGAGTTGGTTTTGATCCATTTCATTCATGATCAATGCTACAATCCTGAACTCAAGGAAAAGCCCAATCTTTAGTCTTTGTCCTCTAGTCAAGGTGTGCCTGAGGAACCTACTGTAGTTATTTTGACTAGCACATTGAAACAGTATCTAAATTTTTTAGTTTTCTTGAACTTTCTGAAAAATCATTGTCACTTGGATACCAGCCACTGAAGATTTCTAGATTTCCATTTCAGTTTTCATCTCATTCAAAGACTGATTGCACAAGATTTAAAAACTCAAAGTATCTGAGCCTTTTTTTGTGTGTGTTTCCAGCTCTGGTAAAATAGTTCACCCCCCCACACACACATACTGGCTAATGGAGTTTAAAAACGTCAGCTGTCTTGTCTTCATTAAGATTTTGTCAAAGATTAATTAACATGGCTAGCAATGCATCACTTTTCTTAATGAAAGAAAGTCTGTATTTTAATTTTTTTTCAAGTTACCACCAGGAGAGTCAGGATATGAAAATAAAATATTTTAACAATATAGACAGAAAGACAGTTTTGGAGAAGTTCGACTAAGCACCTGACAGTGGTGGAGTGCAAACAGAGGGGAGAAAGGAGGTCAAATGAATATCAGTTTCTCACACCTGTGAGAAAGTAGGTGTGGGGAAGAGTTCACTTAAGAAAAAATAGGGAAATGTAAAAGTCTGTAAGACATTGAAAACATGTTGTTGAACTCCCATCCTTCCCAATCCATTTTTTTAAATAAAAGAGGACAGTATTTTTCTGCCTTTTGGTAGAGGAAATTGGGGCAGATTAAGATGTTCGCTGACCCTTCCACAAAAACAGAGGAAGAAAATTCCCAGGATCTTGGTTATTATATGTATTTAACTAAGCACAGGAATTGGCCTAATATTTTTTGTTTCAAGAGAGACTTTATTTACATTTTAAAATGAAATCCTTACTCAAGCAAGATAATACCCAACTTAAAGTGGAGTGAGAAATCCTCCCTTCAGGGTGGGGATCTGTGCTGCAGAGCCCTAGAACGTAAGGTACGAAAAGGATGCCATGGAGCATCTCTGCTCTTAATTCCCACTCTTGCGTCTATGTGAGCACATAGAGCAGCCCAAGAAGCATGGATGCACTGCATGGTGTGGTTGATGTTGAGGACCCCATGTCCACCCGCTGGATGTTAGTGAGGTTTCAGTTTGTGAGCAGCTGGAGTCTGGCATCAGGTGCTGAAAGCTCCTGCCAGGCATTCCCAGCTTACAGCACCTGAGAGAACACCCAGCCTGTGCATCCCCAGGCACAGGGCGAGGGGGGCAGATGAGCAGGGGGCTCCCTCGGAAGGCGCGACTGTGCGGTGCAGTGAAAGCCCTACCTGTCCCCACACCCAGGGCCCGGCCGGGTGGGATGGCAGCAGGGACACCCACCAGCCAGGCCCTGTCCCAGCAGGAGGAGCAGGGAGAGAAGCACCAAAGCTCCTTGGCCAGGCAGGCTCAGGCATGAGCCAGGCCCCGAACTGCTCAGTCATGTCCTCACTGAGGCATTTCTCACACAGGCAGAGAGAAGCAGAAGCTTAGGCCACGACCATCAGTGGTTTCAGGACTGTGCCTTTTAAAGCATTACTCTGCTGCCTAAGCAACATTTTAGGGACCCGTAGAGTACTTCAAGTCATTTGCCTGAAGCCACGACAGCCATTTGTGGCAGAACAGGGAAATACACCTTCATCCCCAGAGGCTCTGGCTAACACCATAACCGCACCAACGTCCTTCCTCTTTTCTCCTTCCTCCCGGCTGGTCAGAAACAGCTTGAAATCACATAAGAGGAACATATTTTGATCACAGAGAGATGGGGCTGTGAGAGACATTGCAATTAGACAGCTCTTCCTGAAATGGAGACGCTTTGATCACAAGAAGTCCATGTGGCACATAACCAGCTGGACTGAGCCCACAGTGGTCTGTCAGAGATGAAATGGCTGCAGCCATATAAAATGAGACATAATTGTGGGGATGCAAGAGGAAAAAGGGGGTGATGAGGTGAAGAGAAATGCTGGGAAAGATACATTATTTATTCAAAAGAAAATAAAACTCTGAGCTGTCATCCTATTTTACTCAATGGCAAAATTTCCACTGACTTCCAGACAAAGGACTGGCAAGCCATGCATGTGACTGCAGCAAGTGGCCACCAGTGTGCAACTCAGCGTCACTCCCTGAGCAGCTTTGAGATACCCATATTTTGTTTCATCACAAATTAGTGGGACAACTTAAATATTTGATGTTTTTTTCAAACTGAAATATTCTCTTATATTCTGAAATAAACTTTGTTTTCAGGATGTGACAAGATTATTTTAGGCCTTGAGGTTTTGGCTAATGCTATGATAGAAAAAGCTGTAATAGTAAGTATAGAATGCCCTGCCAGTTTACAGAATCACAGAATGCTCAGGGTAGGAAGAGACATTCAAGATCATCTAGCTCCACCATCAACCCAGCACCCCCATAATCACCCCTAAACCATATCCCCAAGTGCCACATCCAGACACCTCTTGAAAACTTGCAGAGATGGTGATTCCACCATCTCCCTGGGCAATTTATTCCAGTGCCTGGCCACTCTTCTCAGTGAAAAATGAATTTTCTAATATCTAGTCTGAACATCAGTTTAGTGTATCAATATACAGAATGTGAAAATTGAAATGATCATCCATTTTTGTAATTTCTTGCTGAAGTATCACAAAAATCAGTAATTCACATTATTTTTCCCTGTTTAATTCAACAGGCACTTCAAGATTTCCACCCAACTTTCTGTTCATTACTCTTTACAGGCTGCACTTGTATGAACAGGAATTTTAATCTCAAAACATAAAGCTTGAATTTTCAAAACTCAGCCAAGTTACCATGCTCAAAATCTTTCTTCTTCTAATAAAGGAGCCTTGCCAATTAATTTTAATGAAATTGTGATGTTACCTATTACATTTCACAAGTTTTGAATCAGGCCTTTGTTGAAAATTGTTTAATTAGATCTCTCATCACTCTAAAAATATAAAGATATGGAAATTGATCAAAAGCAATGAATAAACTTTTTTCTCAAGGCTTGTTCTAACTTGTTGCTTAATTTGCTCTAGTCAAATATTTAGTTTATAACAGTTTATTGAGTGCAAAAAATAGTTAAAAACTAATAATGATTAAAAATAAAATTAAAGGAATATTTATCTCTATTTATAATAATCTTTTCAACCACATTTGCTAAATTACAGTGCCATTCTTTATGTCTTCATTGCACATACAGAAGTGGCAATATATATGTGATTTGTTATCAAATATTCTGAGGTATACATTTTCTTGTGGTATGTTTGCAAAATTAATACAAGATGTATTCATCTCCCATTCTGTCTACTTTATACTAATAAATCATGAAAAAGAAAAAAGACAGTATCTTACAAAAAGATGTGGAATCAGATGTGGCCCTGGCTTTTTCCAGCTCTCTAGGTTTATCAGGGTCTCAGAGTCTGAGCTCCTACAAGGGAAAAATGTCTCAGCTCTAGTCTCAGGTGGTTGGGTGAGCGCACAGGGAAGGGGACTAGCGCTGGCTTTATGGCTCTACGATCAGAGTGGGAATGAGCAGGGACACGAATATCTGATTTCATATGCACTCCATAAAAACTAAGAAGAGAATGGTGCTGATGATCAGCTTAGTGCCAGGTAACAAGAAACTGCATTTCCAAATTTAGGGCGAAGTGTCAAAATATTGTGATTTGCTTTATAAAAAAAATCCAAAAGGTTTCTGGAAAAACATCAAAGCAACTGTATCAAAAGACTAAACATTGAAATGGTTCTGCTACATGATGTCAACTCAGAAGTAAAAAGTGTTACTTTTCTCTCTAATGTTTAACAGAATACAGACATCATAGTAGCACTAATGTAGAAGTTTTAAAAAACTTAAAATGCAAGTCAAATAAAAATTAAATAGCACAAGAAACATAAAATAACATATGGAAGCTGATAATGGTCATAAGATTCAAACTACTTTAAAAATAAATAAAATTTTCTGAAATATTTGTATTTTGACACTGTCTTCTGATAATTTTTCAATATTTTAGAAGAATCTGATAATTAAGATCTTAGGGAAATGATACATTTGTGTCATGCTTGCCCTTTCATTTTTTGTCATTTTGGTATTTGGACAATAAAATGTGCAAGAGCAGATATTAGTATCTAGTTCTGTTTGCATAATGGTGAGAGGATATGATAGGATATGGTTTCAAAGGTTATTTTCCCCATGTATCCTCTTTATCTTGAAATAATAGAAAACAAATGCTCATCACACCTACAGTCAACCCTTCCCTACTGAAATGAAACACCCTGTAAGAGGAAAGCAAGTTTTGTTGTAAAGTGTGGGAGCAAGTACTCAGAGGAAGACCAAACCATACCGAAGCTGGCCCCTGCTCTGCTAAATGTTTCCTTCCACAGGGCTGCCAGCAGCCCTCCAGAACCCCACTGCCAGAGATGCTGTGCAAGCTGATATGATTTCATCCATATGCCATAACCTGCAGGGTCTTAACTCCTGTTGCCTCACTGTGGTTTGAAAAGCAGAAGAAAAGGACACCAGGTAGGAAGTTGCTTACGGTCATTCTGCTACATTGTATGAGATTAAATGAGGGGATTTCCCATCAAGGTGAAGGAGAAAGCACACCTGTAAAGGCTGAACATCAGCAATAATTTGGCATGATTTCCTTCCTGCTTCGAAACCTGCTGGAACATTTTTCATTTTTTTCAAACTCTCTTTTGTGTTACAGATGAAAAACAATATACAATTTTAAAGCTGCAAAGCTGTACTTTCCCACCTGTTCACGTCTTAACATGACTGGACTATTTTTGGTTTAGAAAAACTGAAGAAAAAACTGCTTTTATACTTTTCTACGTCTCTGCCCTCCAGTCTTGCTCTATGATTTATTTTGTTTCACTCTCCCTTTCTCTCTCATGTGTCACTGTGTTGAGACTCTTTAAAAACTGCCACACCCTCTGTACTTCACCACCGGGACAGCCTGGACTCTTCTCGTGCTTGGATCCCTCACTTGGATGTCACTCTGCTGATAGAAGCCCAGAGTGCAGAAGGGAGATAAACCCCATTTCTCCTATGTGAAATAACGGTTGGACAAGAGTTGACCAAAATACGTTCTGAAAGGGCCTGATCTAATATTCCCTGCAATCAATGGAAGGCCTTTAACTGACTTCAGCAGGTCTCAGATAAGGACCCACATCAATATTGCCATTATCATTTGTAACGGAGGCTCTGAGCACTGATGTTTTGTAAGAGTAGGAAGCAACTAAGGCACGGCATGTTTGTCTCTGCTGTTTCAAAAGAACATTATTTTCATGCAAATTTTTGTTTGCTTTGGTTTCTTTGCTGCTTTTATGTATCAGATGTGCCCTTGTTAGAGGTCCTTCCCATGTTTTGAAATCTCTCAAACCTCAACAGAAAGAATATTAAAAACCAACAAGGAAGTTTTCCTCACAAATAGTTCAGGCACTTGTGGTGATTAAGCTTTAAGGGAAAAAATATTTTGGAATGATTCGGATGAAGGAAGTCCCACCATATTTAATCAGGTCTCACTTGTAAGTGTGACAGTGGTACCATTATCCTTCATGTTGCATTGTGCTCCAGAATGAAGCAGACCTTAGTATCTGACAGAAGAACCCAAGCTGAACTTACTCAGGCCAGAGATGTAGAAGACTTTAAAAAGGCATAAATACTGCTTTCCTTTTAGAAAATTGCCTAAATACTGTGTAATGTAGACATCAGGAAAATTAATGTCACTGTTAACTTCCACTGTGTGGAAAAAAAAAAGAAGTAGAGCAGAAGAAACTGTTCTGAAAGAGGGATATCTCTCAGAGGGTTACTTTGCTTCAGTAATTTTCCATTTGATTTATAACATGATCATTTCAGAGACTCTCATGGACTTTAATGGATTAACTTTTGCCATGTCCTCTAAAGAATGGAGATGTTATTAACCCTTGTAAGAGTGCTTAAGCTGGACCTGCAGAAGATAGATTATGTACTTTGGCTCATGCAGCACATAAATTGCAGCATACAGCCCTTTTCTCTTAATCTCTGGCATGTGAGCTCAGTAACTCCAAGATTACACTTGAGCACCTGAGGAAGCTGCACCTGTGTGAATTTCTGCTGGCCATTGCTCTTGCAGTCACTGCATCTGGGACCAACCTTCACGTGTTATGTTCTGGGCTTTGTCCTTTCCTCATTCAGATGAACAGAAAAATCCTTTTGACTCTGTTATGAACAGGAGCAGGAATATGACATGCAAGGAGCCTGTTCAAGAACCAAATTCACAGCTGCATCTAAGTCTGAATTCTCTCTAAATTGATGTATATACTTATATTTGTACATATCTTTTTCTAACAATATCTAATGACCTGCTCCTTAGCCTACTTTACACTTTTACTTCCTCTCACTGACTTCTTACCCTCACCTTCCATCTTTGCCAGTCTAAGAGAGCTTGCCAAAAACTGTTGTTTGCATGCCCAAACCTCAATACAGGAATGAAGTAGCTAATCAATAAACATTGAGGTCAGCCATGTATTATATCTAATAATTATCTAGTAACTTCTCCAAGAGCTTCAGATTGGAGGTTTTACTAACTCAGTACATCAAGAAGTGTATGTAGCTAGGAAGTTTAAATGAAAGTAAATAGTATTATTTGTGTACCACCAGTGAGGTTTGTCTGCATGAAAAACTATGCAGTTTAAAAATAACATTTTCAGTTAAACTGATGAAGTAAAAAAATTGAAATGTGTCATTTATATAAATTTTACCCCAAACGGATAGTTCGAGCTAAATTAATACTAGTCAGGCTGAACAAAAAGAATATGCTTTATACCACATTTTGCTGTTTGCACTCGATTTCCAGTGTGATTTCAAGATAGACAACCTTAACTTTGATAAAGATGAAAATCTAAGTCTGGCCTTAGTACTGTGAAGCACTAAAATGCTGATGAAGTTACAGAATGCCAAAAGGAGCTCTCACAGGCAGCTACCAAGTTTCAACACTGACAGATGTAGGGGAGGGATCCATCAGTTTGCGATAGTGGAGGAAGAGAATATTGGTTTACCAATCATGGCTTTCCTAATCAAGGAGGGAGCAGGAAAAAAAAAAAGAAAAAAGTGAAAGCCTTGAAAACTTAGCTATAGCTTTATGTCTAAATAAAGCTTTATGAGATGGTCGTGCTAAGATGTAACTGTGAAAATTCTAGACTAACCTCGTAATTGTTATTTCTGAAAAGGATTGGTGGATGGCTTTCCAGTCACATGCCACTGGCACTCAAGGAACACCACTGAGATGACCCTAAGAAATAGGAAGTTGGCCATTTAAAGTATTTGAGACAGACCTACAAAAGTGTTTGCAGCTACTGAAAGGACACAGAAAAGCATTGATCAAAACAATAGGCAGTACTTAATGATCTTGATCACAGATGAGCTAGAAATGCAAAATATAGGAAATGATAGAGGAAGGGTCATTTTTCAGTTGTGTGCTGAACAAAAGGCACCCAGAATGAGCATGCAGAGCCATTCTTCTCAGGCTCAATTACTTGTGTCGCTAAGTGTGATGAACCCTGGAGAGCAGGTTTCCTACTTCATGGCAAAGCATAGGAGCTTTGAAATAGGCTTGGTATTTCTACTGACAGAGCTAGTATACAATTATCTTCATTGCCAATCCAAGCTAAAATAAGCCAGTGTTGCCCTCCATAGTTCAGCAGGAAAACTGGAAGTGAAAGGGCAGTTTACAGAGGAGACAACACGCTGGAGCTGTTGGTTGAGAACCCATGTACAGGACAGGCAGAGATTTGCAGTCTGTTAAGCTGTAGTGTCATACCAATGCAGCTGATACAGAAGTGTAAAGGGGACATCTGAAGAATGTGGTCCTCTTGAAAGTGTCAAGAAGGATGAAAAACTGGAGAGTGATGCAGCAGTGGTCCAGTGATCATATGTAATTTCTTAACATGGAGAAGATCACTGCAAATGGAGAGCATGCAAAGGAAATAGCTGGTGGGTTTTGTGATGTTTTGTGATATGAGACCAGTGGAAGACACTTATTCTACAAATGAATCTTTTGTGAGTTTCACTGCTGCCTACAGTAACCCTGAGGTCATTCTGCACAGTCAACTCATCTGTATCAGAAAGGAAAGGAATACAAAACGACAGGGCCTTTCCAACACCCATTAAAAAAAAGTTATGTAGTGTATCAAATTGCCTGAAAATGTTTCTTGTAAAACAAAGAATGGTATTGCTGCTTTCCACGTAAAAGTAAAATGGTCCTCTCTTCCTTCCTTCCTTCCTTCCTTCCTTCCTTCCTTCCTTCCTTCCTTCCTTCCTTCCTTCCTTCCTTCCTTCCTTCCTTCCTTCCTTCCTTCCCTCCTTTTATATGAAATCATATGAAGCTTTTGTGACTCATTCCCTCCACAAAAATTTCTGTTAATGCAGTATTGGGGTAAATTAGTCTAAAACTTTTCCTGTGGGAAGATTTGATAACAATGGATATCCCAACCTGTCATCCAGTTACAGAAACAAAAATCTTAACATATTTATGCTGTGGAAGAAAGAACAGACACCAGAGGATCAGGGAATTCTATAGACGATTGATCAGTTGATCATTGATCTTCTGAGTCAAAACCAACAGAACTACATTTGCCTGACCAGTACCGTACAGAGTAGCGTAAACAGTCATCTCTGCCTTTTCAAACAGTAGTGAATTGCTAGTTACAAGCAAAGAAAAAAAAGCATATTTTTGTAGGTTTAGGGTAATCCCTAAAACCTGGAGAGGAAACTGAAAATAGAAGACAGGATGGCCCTGAGGCCTTCAGAAACTGCTGAAAAAACTCACTATTTCTAGAGTAGCCTACAGCATGTAAAAAAAGCTTGAGAATCTCTGAATTCTGACACTTTAGTAAGGCAGTCAAAAAAAGGTGATTTTCTGATAATACCAGCTTTGTCTGAGGGAGACTAGAAGGGTGGATATCAACCTTTGTGTGCTAGAGGGAGAGAAATAGCCAGCTGGGCTAGAATATTAGCCAAAACACTTATGAACTGTGCGATTGTCAAGTACAACAAAAATGTCACTAGGAAGGTTCAGAGTATGTTTTCTTACTGGGGAATTCCAGAGGAACTATTATTGGAAAAAAAAAAAAAAAGGCCAGGGTTTACAGGGCAAGGTTTCAAAGCTTTTTTGGCAAGATATAATTTCTACTGCATTATCACCAGTCCTCAATATCCTCAAGCAAAGGCAGAGACTGTAAGAAATGTGCAGACAAGATGATCCTTCCTTGGCACAGTTACGTACAGATCAGCTCCTTTATGTCAGCTAAATAAAACAGACTTCACAATAAGGCACTTGCCATCTCAGTGACTGGCACTAGAAAAAGCTCTCTCTATGTATCTACCTACCTATTTACAGAAGACAGAGGTTGTACAGACCATATTGACAATGTCCAGCTGTTTCTGAAACATTTAGATGAGACTTTAGATGAGGAGCAAAAACAAATTGTCTCAGCAAAATCATATGAGTACTTTTCTACAAAAAAATACTGAAGTCTGTTATTGTCAGGAGTACCTGAAACTGTGTATTTAACAGAAACAGCAACATTGCCTCTATTTCTAGCAAAGAGGTATCTGAGGTTTAAAAAAAACTGCATGATTTGCCACCAAAGACACTTCTGATAGTGTGAAAATAGGTTTAATACATATTTGCTTCAGTCAAATGTGTTTAATTTGAACAGTATGAACCAGCACGCCTCTGTATAAAGCAGTCTGAAGAAGCAGCTCCTGTGATAAGCTCATGACATTCATCTGACTAAGTCTGAAAACTAGAGAAGGACCATTTAGGCATTGCCATTGAATACTTAATAATTTATATGGGAAACATTAAAAATGTTTCTCATTTCTGTCCAAACTCCTTTAGTCTTAGATTTCTTCTAACCCAGAGTAAATGCCTTCAGCTTCATTCTCGACCTCTAGAAGGCAGTGGCTCCTTGGAGGAGAGAATTTGTGTCTGTGTGTTAGCTTACCACACTGAGATTTAGGGCATCTGAGGTTAATTTTAATGCCCCTTCCAGTGTAATCAGATAGTTCCTATGTGTCTACTGAGATGTCATTTGTCACAGCTCCACAGTGGCACTTAGCTGATGTGTTGCCATTGCTGAGTTCTAGTGCCTCACCCTAAGAGTTGAGTCCTGCTCTCCAGTTATATTTGGGCAGAGAGTGGGGCCATAGGCAGATATTGGCCTCCTCATCAAATTAAAACAGCATCTGACAAGTGATAGATCAGTAAGGACAGATGCTTATTTATTCATATGAACCCCTCAGCAATTTAGCTGGTTCCCTAATTGTCTTGTTTAAGAAAAGTGAGTTGTCTCCACTTGTCTTATACTCCTACCCACAAAGCACTAAGGATCTACCTAATTTTATTATTCTCAGAACTACTAAAGGTGCCTTTACCTCCTTTATTTTTCCTTTTCTTTTGCACAGCAACTGCACCCAGTGCAAGACTGCCTCTCTGTTAGTGACCAGTTTAAAGAATCAGATACTCGAGAAGATGAAATGGTTCTGTAATTTTGCTTATTTAAAGTAGGTATATTTTTAAAAAATCACTCCCCAGAGAAACTGCAATCCCTTATATTTCTAATAGAGAAAACGGAAAATCCCTGAAAATCACAATTTATCTGAAACTGGAATATAAAATTTTAATGACAGTTCAATGTGAAAAGAGAGACAAGGCACTGAAAAATAATATGCAATTGCAAGCGAACAAAAAATTAACTGAACTTAATAAAATTATTATACTCATGCTTTATCCTTAATGAACCAAGTAGTAAATATTTTATTGCAGAAATAAGACTAATAGGTCACTAAATAAAGGAATTCTTTTTCACAAAAGTAATGTTGTATGATAATCCCCTCAGTCAGTTTCCACAGGGAGGAAAGGAAGAAATATCCAACTTTGACCTAAAAGTACAGACCAGGAAAGCTGTATTTGGCTGCATATGATTCTAACCTAGCAATAATATCCCCATCAAACTGAAGTCCAAAGAATTGCCCCCACAGCAAGTTCATCTTTGATGAGAGGTTGAGCACTGTAAACACTCAGTTTCTGTAGCATCTCCAAAAATAGCTGAGGAATCAGAACCCAACTGCTGACCTGGTGGTACAAGAGGCAGATGATGGGCCAGCTCCCCTCTCCAGGCTCTTTGTGTTTTACAGCACTGACAACACTGGAGCTTGTTTTCATCAGTGTACTATACAGATATGACTCAGAAGACATATGGAGAATGTGTACTACCACGATTCAATTTTTAAAGACACTTTTCTGTTCAAAACCACACTGAAAAAAAGGAAAAGAAAAACCCCCCAAACTAAAACAAAAAAAAAAAACAACCCCACAACAAAGACGTGCTAAACTGACAAAAACTGTCACTAATAGCTGCCTAAATCAATAGGTGGTCATCTCTTGCCCTCTAAATTCAGTGGGGATGGGGAAGGGGAAAGGTGCTTCATGTATAACTACGAAAAAGATTCATTTGAGGAAAAGTTTTAGGTTAGCAAACCAGAACACTGAATACTATCTAGATTACAAAATAAAAAACTTGGTTTATGGCAGATGAACATGAACCAATTATATTGGTTACTAATCAAAAGAAGGAAAAAAAGCAATAAGATTTCTGTTTGCTATTGAGACTGTTACATCACAATACACTCTCAAAATAACAACTGCCAATAAACAGGAGAATAGGCACTTGTGAAGTCCAGTTTGGAGCTACATGCATGGCATGGCCATTTGCTGGGGGATCTGTAATCCATACTAGAAAGCAACAGTAGATGGCCTACTTTTCACAAAAAGTGAGAGCTAGAGAAAACCACATTGTGCCATAGGGAGGGGAAGCACAGGCATAGCCTTCATTATTAATTGGCATGGACAGAAAGAGCAAGCAGAAACAAGACGAGTAAAAGAAAGAAGGGAATTCTCCCCGGAAACATATGGGAGGCACAAAACAGAAGTAATAAAACATTAAAGAATAGGGATACAAACACCAGCGTGTCCAGAAAGTGCAGTCATTAGTAATGAAAGCACTGGAAGGGTGAATGTGAAAGTTAATGGCTTCTTTTACACGCGTGAGAGAGAGCATAGCAAAAGAACAGGGTATCTAAATAAGAAATGTATGAAAGAGACTTCCAAGTATCATTTTCTATATAACTCACCAACCTTCACTAAAGGGAGAAGTAAAGGAAAGCACAGAAAATTCCACTTTGACACCTGTCTTTCAAAGCTGTTTTCATTTTCACAATTTATCTTCGTAGTTACAGCACAGCAGAGGACCCAAAGCCAAGCACTGCCAGTAAGTCACTCTGGCCACAGACCTGGTATTCAACTCACCCACTTTATGGGTCCTCTAAACCAGCTCCCTTTTATAATTAGCCAGCAAGGATAATTTTCCAGCTAATTTTGCCATGTAAACCCAATAAAGGCTTGAATCCCTAGAGAAAACTAAGCACCCAGCACTGCTGAGGTGCCCTCTCTTCAATAAGTTGAGCACAAATGTTTTTAATACTTCTGACTGTCCTTTTCCTATCTGACCTCTCAAAACACAGGCTGCCTGATGTTGTCAATTGACATTTAAAAGATACCTTGGGAAATATTTTTGCAGGTCCCAGAAATTATTTCCAGCACTGAAAAAACAGTGCATGTAAAAATGCCATTTGAAGAATTATTGCTAAAAAATATTTGGTGGACACATTTTCAAAGTTCATACCCAAACTTTGTCAGACACAAATACTTAGTAGAAACATAGAGATTGCTTCAGAATTGTCTAAGTGATAGCAATCACCTATTCAACTTCTTGCTTCTAATTAAGAACCAGAAAACCTCTCTAAAAGCTAATGGTATGATGTAGGCATAATTTATTGGAATTAAATGGCCTTCCTTATGGGCACAAGGAAGAGAGGAAGGAGAATGGCCATATTTGTATACACAGCTTTACTGCAAACATAATTTGGCTACCTCTTAAAAAGAAGTGAGTAACAAGGGTTGCAAGATGCAGAAATGGAGGTGATTAATTCTGTCCTGGCCTGAAAAAATTACTTTTCTTGCCAATATTTTGGCACCTCCTACTGACTAATACAGAAAGGAGTGACATAGGGCCTGAGGATGTAAAACAGATGTGGTGAAAATGAAAAGCTTTAGTAGCTAGCCTACATTAGTCTACCACAGCAATAGAGTAAGTGTGTAGGAGAGTGGAAAAAGGAGAGATTGATTCCACTTCAGTCCAATATTCAGTCAGTTAAATGATGGGAGAAGGTCTGAAAGGGGCGAGGTTATAAGCATATAAAATACTAAATACTTTAATAAGATAATAACAGACTACATGGGAAATAGGGCTTTGTGTGAGAAGTGTAAGTGTCCATGACAAATCTAAAAAAAGATTAATAAAGGGTTAACATCTTAAAGAAAACATGCAAGAAATTACTACAAACAGTGAGTTAGAACCACAGGAGATAACTCTCACTTATATATCTTCCAGTAACAGGAGAAATTAATGACTTTTAGAGACAATGGACTTGACAAGAGTCTTCCCATGCTTTTATTTAAACTGGTGTAAATCACCTTGTATTTCCTTCCAATTTATCTAGTCAGTAGAACAAGAGGGAAGAAAGGCTGCTGTAATGGGGAACCAGGCCTTTCCAGCTGCATGACAGTGAGAAAAGGTTAGATGCAAGCAGTCTGTATGACCTTGCCATGTTGTGCGTTGCACAAATAAGTGGCTGTGCATGTGTTTACTCTCTACACTGCTAGGGTTTATAGATGAAGCTCTGCTTTCAGGTACAGCCAGGTACATCCATGGAACCTTAAGAAACATCGCTGGAGTTACTTTGCATTTACAAGAGCAAAAGTGGGAGAGAAGGAACAGACAGAATTCTCTGCTAACCTGGTGCAAAGGTGCAGCTCCCTCAGAGGACACTTTCAAAAGCAGCCACGGAACAAAAGCCTCTGTGCTTGCCAGCCGGGCATACATTATAGTAACCACACCCTTCTAGGTAAACATGTACATAGAGCAAATCATTTCTTTTGTGAAGAGGGTTTACTTTATCATTTTGAAATGCATATTGCTGTTCCTTGACATATTAGTATGCTTAAAGGAATCATTTAAGGAAATGAACTTATTTGCCTATGTTTACACTTATTTGTCCTCTTCTCTGTTATTAATCAAATTTGTCTCATACTTTTATCACATCGTATTTTATAGAAATAAATAAATAAACATAATGATGGCCTTTCAAGTAGTAGTTGCTAGCAATAAAGTCAAGAAATCACATAGTCTCATGTGTGATGAGAGCAGGTGGAAAGGCTGTGTTGCTCCAGGTATTCTGGCAACATACAATGCCAATACCCCACCATATTGCAATTTTTTTTTACTTTGAATGTCAGTACTCTGCTACAGGTTAAAAGGATGAAGCTGCAAAATGTGCAATGAATGCTTCTTATTGTTAGTACTATGTTTTAAAAAGAAATTGGATTGTTCTGTGTGAGGATGTAGGGCATTACATGGAAAGAGGCTAGTTTCCACAGGAGGCCCTGCACTTGGAACACCACTGAGCCCACCACACTTGGGCAGCCGACTAGACGTGAGGTTCTGCTGGTGTCCAAAGATCTGGTGCCACTTGCCCCAAATCTCCTTTTGCATCTATTGTACCGTACAGAACACATGAAAAAACAGCTTTTGTACAACATATGTTCTGTTCCTATAGCAAGCTATTTTTGCAGTTGGAAGGCCTCAGGCATTATTCTCCTTCCAAGCCATACACAAACAAAGAGGGTTTACCACAAAAAAGAGCCTTTGCTGAAAAGTGCAAGGTTTACCTTTGCTCCCTCACTCAAGATCCTAATTTCATCAAGTTCTATAAAATTTCAATTGATTCAGTTTCACCTTATCATTGAATTCTTATTGCTACCTGACCCAAGGTCAACTATACTTTCAAAATCAATAAAGAAAAAGATATAATGCAATCAAACTGATAAGTCTGAACCATTGCTATCTTGTTTCTGTTTTATACCTGCACACACTGGATTTTCAGTAGAAAGAAGAGGTACTCTGTTGGCTCCAGCAGTGTAGATGGTGTAGCCTAGATCTTTGTCTGTAACTCTGATTTCTGCACATGCAGATGTAGACCCCTCTAGACCACTGTTACCCTGATTATAGCAGAGCACCTCTTCTTTCTCTTAAGCACAGGGATGCATATCCTAGGAGAGATCTTGTTCCCAGCTGCTAAAAGTTTCCAGCCAGCTTCCTACCCTTTCTCTGACTTTCCAGCCTGGCTGCAAGAAAACATGAGTATGACAGTGTGGAGGTGGCTGCATCTCCTACTGGCCCACAGTTTGCCTTCCCTTTCGGCCTTACCCAGGTCCAGGCTATGTCCATTTTCAGCAGGGGAGGTGGCTGTCACTCACACCTAAGTGTTTGCTGTTCTCAGAGTCCCAGCACATATGCAAATCTGAGTGGTGACACATCCAGCTACCTTTGAGGCTAGTACCCCTGAGGAAGCCAGCATGGAGCCAGACATCAGCCTGGCCCTCACACACTGAACAGTTTACTGGAACAAAAATATTAATGCACATTGTTGGACATAATTGGTATCCACAGGTAGGGGAATGTCGCTTAATATCTGGCTCTAAGTTACTTGATACATGATACAAGAGGCATTAAACCCTGGTCTCCTGCCTCCTTCCCCTGAACTCTTAATCAATCTTCTTATCTCCTTTTATGAGGAACTTGTTAGGAAGTCTACATCAAAGGAAAACATACATTTTTATTTTTCTTTAGATGTGTTAACAATATTTATTAAAAACATTTCTGGCCAAAATACCAAAAATCACCTGATGTTCAATTATAAAAATACCACAACTGCATTTGAAACTTTACCGTAACTACAGTCTAAAAGTGAAACTAAAAAAGTGAAAGTTGCTTGCTGTTTTATGATACACAGGCTGAAAGAAATGCAGAAAGTAAACAAAAAAGCACACATAAACATACATTTACAAAAATGCTTCTTAGAATTCTAAGATATCTTTGCACCAGAGGGAAAGGTAGAAATTTATAAGACTTCTGATAAGAAAAAAACATGTGTGATCTTATAAGCTGTTAGACACTGATTTCACAGTATTCCTTGAAGATTCTGTGACAAACTCAGAAAAAATAAAAACACATAGGCAGAGACTGCTGCCGAGTTTTTCACAGTCTAAAAAAAATGTATGCAACTATCTCCTGTCCATTTGGAAAATCCTGGTGTTCAGGCGTACTGTTCCTCTCACAGCTGAACTTCCTTCATGATTCCTTTTCTATTTGGTTATGCCTGGCTAACTGACATTGGCAACACTCAGCCCCAGTCATGCCAGCTAAACAGCACATCGCAATAGGAAAATAGTAAGGAAGAAGACAACATAGTTCAGATCTGGTATTTAACCAGGACTCTTGAAACTTTCTTCATGTGCTTTTAAACTTCATCTTGAGGTTTATGTTTGTAGTTGAGGTGCAGGAAATCAAGTAATACAGCTTGTATTTGCCATTTATATAATTACTTTTATTAAATTACCTATATAATTTGTGTAAGTAAAAAAAAAATCACCAGCATACGCACTTACACTGTTTACAATTACTCTGTCAGTTGATGCAATTACTATAAATAGGTTCAGAGACATCACTAATTAATGAACTTGGAAGAGTAATGTAAGAAGAAGTCTGCTACTTCACATTTAAGGCATATGTTATCTAAGTTGAGATGTAGAAGGGCGATTTGGGCGATTTCTTTTTCTTTGGGGCTTTGGCAAGAATATATTGTAAAGTCCCCCAGGCTACAGATGCTTGGGAAATAAAGCAAAATAGTAGAGTTGTGGCTTGGTTTTAGCTGAATTTTAAACATTAAGAATGAAGCAACACCAGTGGAGTGCATGCACACCTTGGTGATTTTAGTGGGGTTTATATATGCAGAGTTGTGGAAGATTGATCTTTAAACTTTAAGCAGAGGTGTCATTTCCCTCTCTGTTTTGAATACAGTAAGATATGTTTTATTTGCAATTTTATACAATCTTATAAACCAAATGTAGTGGACTCTTTCTTCAGTCTGGGATGAAAAAATGTGTTTCTTCAGAGTCACAGGAAAAGAAATGTAGTCTTGCAAAAAAACTGTCAGAAGAAAATTGTGCATATTAACAACTCTCTTGAGAGCAATAATAGACATTCTTTGCATTTATTCAGCAAATTTACATCCAAATCGGGAAGATGTTGGATTTGTCTCAGTTAACACTGAAATATTTGCAAAAATCAATAAGAGAAAGTGTTTCCTGCAGACGAAGGAAGGGAAGAGATAACCTTGCACAGTTTTGTTTGTACCTCTCTGGAATAGCGTGGGCAAAATGATCACACCACTTGAGTGAAACGTGCATTTTCAGTCACAGAGAAGTAGTACATATCCTTAACAGTAGATCCAGTGAATCCTGACATTTCCTTACAGCTGCACTGATGACAGGCCCAGCTCTGGGCCTCCTGTGTACATAAGCAACACTCACTCGTGGAGATGTACTCAGAAGACTCTTTTACTTCTAAATAACTTTCTGTAAAGTGTTCATTGATATTCTTATGGCTTATTATCAGCTTTGATTTTGCAACAGTGGTATCCCAAAGACCTGGCAAGACTGTGGACACTGGGACATCTTTCTGTATTTTCTCTGGCCTCTTAATTTCCTTCAATGCTCAAACACATATTTACTGAAAAAAGAAAAAAAAAACCCAAACGGGTTTGAGTTTGAGAATCCAACGGGTATGAGTAGCCTTGTTCTACGCTGATGCCAAAACGCATTTTATACAAAGGTGCAAAACAGACCTGAATTAGTCTTCAATTTTCCAGATCAGCCTTAAACCCCTCCCCCCAACACACACTTCCTTGCACAGAAATGTTTTGTAGAGATGTCTCTGTGCAAAGCCCCTTCACTCTGCACTAACACCGGTCCCCGGTGCAGCAGACCCATTTTACAGGTAGGCAAACAGAGGCCGGTAGGGATGGCACCTCCTACCGGAGGCTTCGGTAGGGCAAAACAGGAACGACGTGCACTCTCCGGCTAATCCGGCACGAGGTGTGATCCCAAGAAGCGATGCGTCCGCTCGGGAAGACAGCCCCGGCTGTGTGTCCGTGCCCGAGCCGGTGACTCCCGTTCCGCGGGAGCCGTGGGGCCGCAGAGCGCCGCGGCGGGGCGGTGCGGGGCTGCCCTCCCCGCGGGCTGTGCCCGGCGCTCGGCCCCGGTCCGCCCCGCCTCGCAGCCCGCTACGGCCTCCGGCAGCGCCGCCGCGGGCTCGGGAGCGGCCCCGCCCCGGCCCGCCCCGTCGGCAGCTCATTGATGAGCCGCGGGCCTTTGAGGAAAGGGCGAGTGAGCCGAAACCGCTGTAAAGCCATGATTTTTCAAGTAGCAGCGCAGCCTGGGAACTTTGCATGTTTCGCCATTTTTCACGTCCTGACTCATTTCTGTATCAAAAAACGTGTTCTCTGGAGCTCATCGGACAGCCGCCGCCCCTCCCGCCGCCGCGGCGGCAGGCAGCATCCCCCGCCGGGCAGCAGCAAGGGGAACTATAGCAGAAATCCCCGGCGGCCAAGGAAACCGCAGCCGAGCCCCGGGCAGCCCCTGAGTCCCCCCCGAGTTCCTTTTCCATTGCCAACGGGGGTTGTTTGCCCCCCAAGGGCCGCAGCCGCTGCAGCCCGCACGCCACGCAGGGAGCGGAGCAGGTGCACCCGCCGAGGCCCACCCCCCCCGCCCCCCCGTCGGCGGGAGGCACCTGCGAGGGCCGGGGGGTGACCGCGGGGTCTCGCCCGAGAGTTCTCGCCCCATAGCGAGACTCGCCTTCCCCACCCGCCCGGGGGTGCACGGGGGAGAGGGGCTGCCCCCGCCGCGACAGCTCCATCGGCGGCAGGCGCGGGCTGCGGGCACTGAGGGGCTGCGGACGCGCCGTCGAGGTCCCGCGGCGCGAGAGCGGCGGCGGCGCTGTCGCGGGGGGCTCGCGCCGTTGGCGCGCGGGCTGGGCGGGGCGCGAGGGCCCCGTGGGGCGCGCGGCCCCGGTCCGCCCGCCCCGCGCCCCGCCGCCGCGGCACGGGCCCGCCAGGCGCCTGCGCACTGCAGGGGCGCCAGATTTGGCGGGAGGGGGTGTGTCCAAGGGCCCTTTGTTTGATGGCATCTCTGTTTACAGAGTTTACTCTTTAATCTCAACCTGTTTCCTCCTCCTCCTCCCGCGGCTCCTCGGCACTCCCGTGCGCGGCAGCGGAGCGCCCAGGCGCAGCCCGGCAGCGGCGGCGGGCGCGGGCTCGGTCTCCCCCGTCCTCCTCCCCCAGCGGCCGGTGCGAGGATGTCCCGGAGACCCCGGCACAGGTAACCCGCTGTCTGCGGGCGGAGGACGGCCGGCTGCGCTCCGCGCTTGTCACACGGGGCGCGGGACGGGAGAGAAGGAAAGCGGCAGCAGGAGACCCGCTCTCCCAGCGGACGGGCGGGCAGCCCCCCGTCCTCCGTGCACCTGGGCTACTCCGCCGCTGGTGCCGAGGCGCTCCCGTCCCCCCGAGGCGCAGGGGGAGCGGCAGCCCAGCGGGACGCGCCGCCGAGCCGCCGGTGCCGGGGCGCTGGGGCCCCGCGCTGCACGCCCGCGGGGGGCCGGCGCTCGCCGCCCGCGGGAGCCAGCGCGGAGCCCGGCGGAGCTGCGCACCCCGCAGCCGCCAGGCGGGACAATGTCTGGCGGGCTCGGCGGCAGCAGGTAGCGCGTCCCGTCCCATTCATTCATTCATTCCCGGCTGGATGGGGCGGCAGGTGGGCGGCGGGTGCGGGGACTCGGTTCGCTCCCTCGACTTTTATTTCCTTTATTCGTGCGGCCCTTTCGCCCTTGGTAGCGCGGCTCTCGCCTGCGGGGCTGAGCTTTTTCCTGGCACACGCTGCTCGGCACATGCCGGAGTGCGGCAGCGCGGGCAGGGGGCTGCGGGTCCGACGGAGCGCTCGGCCGGAGCTGTCACCCGTGCCCGCCCGCCTGCCGCGCACCCGGGCCGGGGCCATCCCTTCCACGCCGCGCCAGGGGCCGGGGGCGGCCGTGCCCCGGAGCCGGCGAACTGGACGGGACGGGACGGCAGCGCCGCGTGGCCGCGTCCGTGCCGCCGCTGCCGGGCGGGCGCACAGAGCGGAGTTGTTGTCTAATTAGCCCGGGATGGCGAGTCGGACACGTGGAGGCTTTTTTCTCTTTCTCTTTGCAGCCCGGCATCCTCCCCTCCTCCCCTCCCCTTTGGCTGGCTGTGACAGGAGAGAAGGTCTCAGCCCTGCCTGTCGCTTCCCGGGCGCCGGCCCCGTCCCGTGGGACTGGAGGCTTGGTGGGCTCGTTCTAAGGAAGAGGGGCTTGCGGTGCAGGAGGAGGCGGCGAGCCGCTGGGCGACCGCCGGGCTGTACTTTCAGTGTCAGAGCAGGGCTGTCGCTAGGGCGGGCGGTGAATCACCCGGCTCGTCTCTCCCGAAAGAGGGACAGCCACAGCTGCCTCGCGGGCGCCTCCCGCAGGGACACGGCCGCCGCTCGGGGCTGGAGGCCGGGGCGGCCCGGTGCGGTGTCCGCCTCATCTACGGGCGCGGCGCCGGCGGGGCCACGCCGGCGGGAGCAGGCGCGGGCTCTGCCCCGCGGGGCTGGTTGCCCGAATTCCTTAAATCACGGTAACAGCAGCGAGTCATTTCCTCTACACCTCCTCCTTTTTTTTTTCTTTTTTTTTTTTCCCTCCCTCTCCCCTCTTTTCGTTCTTTTCCTCGTATATCGTTGCACAAGCCGGTTGCCCCGGCGCGCAGCGCAGCGCTGATGGGCGGCCGGGGGACTCCCGCTGTCCCGGCCGGGCGGGGCACCGCGCCGTGCCGAGCCGCCCCTGGAGGAGGCTTCGGGGCGGCGGCCGGTGGTGTAAAATAAAGTTTTAGAGCACCGCTGAGGGCCCGGTTGACTGAAGAAGCTACCGAGCGTCCCGGAATCCTAGGGCGCTTTTCTCCTGCTGGAGAACGCAGGTAGTACAGGGGAGTTTGCTCGGTTCTGCGGTGCCAGCGAGGCCCCAGTCATTTAAATAACGCGGTTGCAGAACTGGCCCCGTACTGAAGTCTTTTAACATGTTGGCCGCTGATGCCGTGCTGCTGCAGAGCGGCGTTTCCTTGCGGTGCCCGGCCCGCACCGCCGCGTAGGAAGCGCCGCCGATGGATGCGTACCTGTTGGTTGCCCTCTACGGAAAACTCGTTTTCAAAATGATACTTGGTAACTGTGCCACAAAACTTCCTTTGGCATATGGGCAGCGGCGCAGCTGTCTCTGTGTGTCACTGAGAAAAGCGAATCTACTTTGAGCGGTGGCTGGGGCAGAAGCTGCGCTAGTGGCAGCTGGAGCGTGGGAGCTTTTGCTCCAGCTGCCAGCGAGAGGTGCGTGCGGAGCGGGAGCTTCCATCGGGGCTTACTCCGAGTGCTTACGGGGTCTGAGGACTAGGGAGCGAATCATGGGACTTGCCGGACTGCGCGAGTTGAGGGTGGCAGCGATAAGCTGGGTGGGTGAGCCAGGGACACCCGGCAGAGGCTGCGGGAAGACCACGCACATCACAGTGGGCTGTGGAAAACTTCTTACGTGTAGCATGTAAGCATGTTGTTTCATGGGCCATGACACAGGCCAGAAAGCAGAGTGGAAGATGTAGGGTGTGATTAGCCCAGCGCTTTTAAAGAATGTATGTTCAGCAGCTTGTGTTTTGGAGGTGTTTGCACCTTGACTAACAGTCACCATGCTTCACTGCAACTTAATCTCCTGAAAACAGGTTAACAGCATAAACAGCGCCTGCTGATTTTATTACAAAATAACTTTATTTTCATGTCTTAGTCATACTTTTTACATACCACAGCATGCCATACCATCAGATATATCACAGTTTTTAATCTTAATGACATTGGCTCTTTTCTAACACTCGTGGCTAGCATCTCTTAGCTGAAGTGTCAGAACTGCTGCTCATACCTTAAAAGTTAGAAATAAAATACTGTCCACCAGAAGGGCACCTCTTGTTGCAAAACACACTCTTTTAGGTTTAGTTAGCTAGGTAAAGCAAGTGCTGCTTGTGAAAAGAGTAATGGAGTCCTTTTTACCCATAGATAGCCTCTGGGGAAATCCCTTAGTCATGAGTTAGGTGAGCAGAGTATTTCAAAAACAGTATGAGGGATTTAGAAATAGAGGTAATAAAGTTATAGAAATGGAGGGTATAGAAGGGTTCAGTCATTCATTTGTTGGTTGCAGGATATTAAACAAACTTGTCCTCAGTCCTTATCTGTCCAAACCCAAAAATGGAGGGCTTATTTTATATAAGAGCTTATTGCATGTTAATACTGCCACTTACTGTCTTTACTCAATTGTAAAAGCTTGTGCCTTCTCATATAGGGTCTATAAACATTTTCTCTAACAAGGCTATTGTTTAACTTTTTGTTTTGCTACACATTCTGTTTTATTTTGGAACAGTAAAACAATCTGCTGTATTAAACATACAAAAACACTAATATTTTTCAGAGTGTATGGCACGAGTTAAAGATCTTAAACATGTACTCGTGTACTGGACACAGCCTCAAGTTGTCTTTATTGTCCCAAACATTGTATTTTAATTTGAAACCTTCATTGGTTGAAAGTTTGCCAGATGTGTAATTCACCACTGATCTAACATTAGAAGCAGGTCTAAACATGCAGAGTAATACGAAGGTTGCCAGCCCTTTGCTTGTATCTGTGGATACCAAAAACAGCAGAACCAGTTCAGAATACTAGAACAACAGAATGCAGAACAAAATCTTGTTGTGCAAGTTTTAAAACTTTTATCTGTGTAACCTTTGTAAGGATTGTAGTGGGGGTTTTTCTGTGTTTTGTAATTAAGTAGCTCAAGTCCTCATGCTCCACTCTGTCTCGCTGTGTTTCCTTTTGCAGTATATATAGCAGTGATGATGATGAAGAAGATGTTGAGGTGTATGATCACGATTATGATGGTCTGCTTCCTAAGACTGGAAAACGTCACTTAGGAAAAACCAGGTGGACCCGTGAAGAGGTAAATCCAAGTGCATTCATCTTCTGCATGTAAAAAGATAAGAGAGAGGGCATGGATCACTTTCTTCTCCAAGTTGCTTCATGTTCTTCAATGTATTGCTAATCTGCAAATTTACTTCAGTGACAGTCCCATATCTGAGGAAAACTTTTTTGAGCTAGCTACATTCAGTGTCTTATTTAACTTTGAGCATAGTTCTTACCTTTTAAATAAAATGTGTAAACCCAATTTTTAAAATTTCCACCAAGCTCTGTGTTACAGTATGTGATGTGTGAATCTCTGTGTAATCCCTGCTGGAGAAGCAGATTCCGAATCACCTGTAGCAGTGCTTCACTGTTGCTACTTGCCTCTTTCTGTTTGGAAACTGTTGCTATGCGAGAACAGACCTGTGTGTTCAGTCTCCCGCTGCTGCAGTCCTTCTGTACCGGTGGAATTTTGCACTTTAATTGCACCGTTATGATTCCAAGTGGAAATAAATTAAAAGAGATCCAGCAGTACCAAAACTGAGCATTCCAGATGTATTTTGCTTTTCAAGGTCAGAATGTGTTTTAGTCATGATGCCCTTGTGCTGACTTTCTGGGAAAATTGTGGTATCAAATTCCTTTGCCAGGTAGATCCCCTTTGGCCGTTTAACTGGCTTGAGTTTGTTGTGGAATACATTAATACAGTTCTTGAGTTATGTTTTGACTTTCTCCTCTCTAACAATGTGCATTGATGTAAAAACAGTGGCAGGTCGCCTCTTGCAAGACTTCTATTTATTTATTTTAAATCATAGCCTGCCCTTACAAAGGTGGACGTGGTTGTGATGTGGGAGGAAAGGATGGCCATGAAGTCCAATGGCCATTGTCCTGTTGCATGAACTGGGAGCATACTGGGAGATGCTAACTGGGGAAGGAGAGGGCTGTTCTTCTCCTCTTATCTCTTGGGACATTTCTGGCTTGTTTTACACTATCTCTATCTTTCCTTGTACATAAGTTTGGTTTCTTTTGTCATTAGGGCCTATATTTCTGGCCTTATCATTAAAAAGGTTGGGCCAAATTTTTTGCTATTTGCAAGTATGCAAAAGTCCCTCACAGAGAACAGAAGCAAAAAGGAGCTGTTAGTTTTATTGTGCATTTATTGTAGGTGGATAGGCCACGAGCAAATCACGGGAACTCCCATTACTTGCAAGACAAATGAAGCTTAAGGCTGTGATTTTCAAAGGTCCCCAGGTAGCTGAGTCCCTGAGTGTTACTGAATTTCAAGGTTACTCTGATGCTTGGCATCTGAACACCCATTCCCTCCTGTAAATCCAGTCCAAGAATAACAGTTGCAGTGCTTTGATGAGTAAAATGGGAATGTATATTGTGAGTCAAAGAACTGCATAGAAGTCAGTCTTTCTCCTGCAGCACAGTAAAGAACCTACCAAAATCCAAAGGAGAAGAAAAATCTGCTTTAGGCAATTAGAAGCATGAGAAGTCTACAGACCACCCTCCCTTACACTCAGAAAGCAGAAGCAGATGCATAAGAAGCTACAATAATAAATTTAAAAAATATTTCATTTGGATTATAAGCTATTGCAATATTAATTATATCTGTTTGGGTTTTTTGTAATCATTCAGGATGAGAAATTGAAGAAGCTTGTGGAGCAGAATGGCACAGAAGACTGGAAAGTCATTGCCAATTTCCTTCCTGTAAGTGGATATTGGTTTCTGTTTCCAGGCCTAGTAGCAACTCTTTATCAAGGGGCTTCCTTGATAAAGGGGAAGGGAAGTGGTTTCTTTATAGTTACATTTTCAGGGGAGATATAAAACCTCCACAAATGGAGACCTTAGAAATTTAGTTAGTCTACTGTGGAAACCCCTACATTTATTTTTCCCTTCACTTCTCAGAAAGGGTTGGAAAAAATCAAACAAGCAAAAATGGGCTATGGTGGGGTCTTGCACAGTAGATGATCAATGTGACAATGAAACAAAACGTCTCACCACAGCGAAAAAACAATAACTTTGGTGAATTGTAAGTATGATTTTGAAGATAATTGCTTTGGGAACACTTTGGCTGTTGCTGAAATACTGCATCTGAAAGCATGCCAGCTATTGTGCAGATGGGGAAGATAAAGTTTCTGTAGTTTTGGTGATGGAGTCCTCAATGCAGAAGTGATGGAAATCTTATCTGTTCTGTGAGCAAATTGATAGTTGAGCACCTTCTTCTCAGACTTACTGTATCAGTCCATGTTGTTTAGTAGTCTTAGTTGGCAGTGAAATACATCAAAGCAAGTGTATCTTAATAAGAGCATTCTCACTCTACTTTCATCTTGTCTAAAGAATTATCCACTTTGTGTATTTCACATTTCACTAGAATCGGACAGATGTTCAGTGCCAGCACCGATGGCAGAAGGTACTAAACCCAGAACTTATTAAAGGTCCGTGGACTAAGGAGGAGGATCAACGGGTAATCAGTTTTCCTTTCTGTCTGATTAAGGCCTTACTAGCAGATTTCAGGTGTTGGGGCATAACTTCTGGGAACTTTGGTGGTCTCAACATTATTATGGCCAGAGGCAGATTGTATTTGTGTAGTGCTTTCTAAGCTTGCTATGCAAATAAATTACTGTTGCTTTACAGCACTGTAATGTAGAATTGCAGTCTAGAAATGCCTTAACTACTACCAGATTTTTCCTTTTGGGTAAAAATATGAATGGGAAGTGGGGAACCTTAATTGCTATTAGTTTTACTGTGGCAGTTTTGAGAAATATTGTTGAAAATACTGCTTCACCGCAGAAAAAAAAGTCATTGATTCATTATGCATCATTTAATACAGATAGTTTTTATGTCCTTCTTTGAAGGTAATAGAACTCGTGCAGAAATACGGTCCAAAGCGCTGGTCTGTCATTGCTAAGCATTTGAAGGGAAGGATTGGAAAACAGTGCAGGGAGAGGTGGCACAACCATTTGAATCCAGAAGTGAAGAAAACCTCCTGGACAGAAGAGGAAGATAGAATTATTTACCAGGCGCACAAGAGGCTGGGAAACAGATGGGCAGAGATTGCAAAGTTGCTGCCTGGACGGTAATGACATATGCTTTTAGCTCTTAAAAAAGGAAAAAGCTGCAGGTCTGAGCAGTCTGTTTTGGTCGCCTCAGGCTGCACTGTATAAATCAAAAAAATTTTTGGAATCAAAACCTGGCAAGCCAGTGACACCGATGTGCGTTTTTCTCTATGGGGAACTTCACTGTTTGGTCAGTACATGCAACAGTATGCTATTTTTACAGGCTTTTAATGTTTGCCATAGGTAAAAAAGCCAGTAACTGGAGCAAGACTGTAAGAGTTTCCTAAATGTCTGTCTAGTCTTATTTGTGACTGTGATGACTGTCAAAATTTAAATAGTTTTAACAGGGAAGGATCAGGCTTTGCAAGTGGAACATAATTTACATTCAGCTAAGGGTATGCCTTCAACATGAAATCCAGTCTGTTTATTCAAAATAATTTAAGAGAAGGCTTCTTCAACTTTTGTAATTGCTCTTGAATCATCCATATGATTTTGACCTGTTAAAAAACCGTGTGTAATACAGGAGAAACTTTTTCCTCAAACTTTGCTCCTGGAAATATTTGTCTCACTGAAGGCTTTTGTACAGTTTGTATATAATCTCAAAGATTCAGTGACTTAACTTGCTGTGATTAAAAGTGACTCTAAGTATGGGCAAGCAAATAATGTAAGCAAGGGAGACATTTCCTTTCCTACTTTTCTTCCTGCTATTTGGTAAAACATCTTCAAGACCTAAATGTAAGGCCTAATATCATGATAGCCTTCTAAGCAGTCATTCCCTGGGCTGCTTTCACCTTCTAGAAGATAACAAGAAAGGAATTAGCCCTTGGAAATATTTTTGTAGCTTTCACACATCACTAATACTACTGTGAAAGATACCATGCAGTGGTGATGTTTTTCAAATAGCAGAGCTGTATTTAAGCATACTCTTAAAATCTGACAGCCTTGGTAAGTTTGCTTTTCCTGACTCATGTATGTGAGGATTTGAGTCTCAGTTTTTCTGCATCTAAGAAAAATCCCAACAGTTTTGTTTACTGAGTTTGTTACAGCATGATGTTGTTGTTGTCTAGGTGACCAGCTGGAAAGTTGCTTGGAAGTTAGTCTATTCACAGCTGTTCTCCACAGTCTTTCTTTTCAGCAATGAGAAATTCCACTGAAATATTAAGATACAGGAAGATTATGTTGGCATTCCTTTAGTGCATCCTCAGAGGGATGTTAGCCTTTGTTGTCACCTCACTCTATGGGAATGAGATGATGCTGAAGTTACTAATTTCTTATAATTTGAGGATCTAAGTCATGAGAGATTGCTTTAAAAAGTATGTAAACAACCGTAGCCCATTTTTCTTTTTCCCTAACTTTTATACAGAGCGTCTTTCCTGAGAAGTTGAGAGTAGCATTTGTAATTGTGGGGGAAGGAGGAAGGTCAGAGGAGAGCTCAGGGTTTTAACAGAAATGCCGACAGCAGTTTCCTGCCTATTGACCCATCTGAATCGGAAATGCTCATTTTTGAAACTCCTCGAACACCTGTATTTCTGTTGCAGAACTGATAATGCTATCAAGAACCACTGGAACTCCACCATGCGCCGAAAGGTTGAGCAGGAGGGCTACCTGCAGGAGTCCTCCAAAGCCTGTCACTCCTCAGCAGCTGCTGGCTTTCAGAAGAACAACCACCTGATGGCCTTTGGCCACAACCCATCGCCACCTGCTCAGCTGCCAGTGGCCAGCCAGCCCCCGCTGAGCAGTGACTATCCCTACTACCACATCCCTGAGCCACAGAATGTAAGTGCCTCAAAATGTGACTGTGGTGGGGATGCTTGTTTTGGCTTGCTGATAGGTGGGTGCAGTTTAGCCGTGCCTGGTTTCAGGAAGCATGAAGGATTTTCTTCGTCGTGGTGGACTTGGATGTGTTTGATGTGAGATGAGGATTTCTTTGACTTTTACTTCATTCAGTGGTGAAAAAATGTACATTTCAAACTGGTGGCATTCAGGTGATGGAACTGGGTACAGCGAGTTTAGTGCCTTGGAAGCAGTTGTGAATATTAAATTTCTTGAATATCAGTTGAATCTGGTTAATTCTGTTTTCTGTGTCAAAATCTCCCACGTTCTATTTAGTACTATCCTGTTTGTGGGTTGCCTGTCGGAACCAAGTAAACAAGTATTGTTTTTAATCAGATTTCTTTTGTATTAATGATTAATAATGAAACAGGCTCCTGCTTCAGACAGTTGCATTGTAGAGTTTTAGATGATAATAAATTGCATTTTTTGCTTTTTCACTTCAATTTAGAAAATCCTTACAAATGTGTCTATAAATTATTCATCTTTTCTCGTTCAGGAAGGGTAAATATTTCATATATGAATTTTCTTTCTTCCTCTCTAATGCTTGCTGTCATATTCCTAAAAACCTGATTACTTTTCTTGTAAACATTTTTAGTTTTTTGCTATTTCATCTGCACAGACTACAAATATTAAGTACCTAACACCAAAGTGTGTTTAACACAAATTCACAATGCAAGCAGATAATGTTTTGGAAATAATCAATTTTTCCTTTTTGACCTAGGTTCCTGGTCAGATTCCATATCCAGTAGCCCTGCATGTAAATATTGTCAATGTACCTCAGCCAGCTGCTGCAGCTATCCAGGTAGATAACTTGAACCTCATTTCAAGAGTCAATTTCTTAAATATTTGATAAACTAAAATGCAGACATTATACATTAAGGAAACATTTTAATGTATTAAGTGTGGTGAAAAGAGAAAATGGGGAAGGTCGGGGAGTTCTGACATGGCTAATAATTGCTCTTTCTGAAGTGGATTTTAAATGCAGTAGTTCACATCTGGTGTGATGGCTTTCACTTTCTCCATTTCAAATGTCTATACTGAAATTCAGCACAGACTTTGGTAGGGGAAAACACAATTGACATTTGTTTCATCTTTGAATCTAATTTGGCTGTTATAACCACAGGTCGGCAAACCATGAGCATTTTAGTTGCTACATCCTATCAGACCTTTATCTTTTCTTTTCCCTTAACTCTTAATTTCAGAGACACTATAATGATGAAGACCCTGAGAAAGAAAAGCGAATAAAGGAATTAGAGTTGCTACTAATGTCGACTGAGAATGAACTGAAAGGGCAGCAGGCATTACCAGTAAGATTGTCACTGTGTGCTTGGATGGAGGGATAGCAGCCTTACCCCAGTGCTTGTCTTTTTAACTTTTTACTCCCCCTCTGCCTTCAGTACTAATCAAGGCTCTATATTTCCATTTTAAAAGGATGAAACATAGCACATATATAATCTGTATCTGCTTCATAAATTCTTTTATTGAAAAGAAAATTAAAACAATTTGCAAGCATCTTACTTTCAAAGTAGGAGCAGGATTGGGCTCTGTAACATGATGTAACATTGGAAACATGATGATTGTACAAAAATTATAAATCCTACAGATCTTTAATCAATAACGGGATCTGTGTTTTTGAAAGTGTGCGATGGTTCATGTGAAGAAAATGTAGTGCCTGTGCATTAGATTTTTCTCCTCTGTTGCATTCTTTCCTTCAGCTGTGTTTTATACACTTGGTACACTTCAGACTTGGTGCATGTTTGAGAATTTGTTTTACTCCTCCGAATAATGTTAGATTCTTCATAACTGCATGTGTGGAGCAAGTGCTGGCTATTACTGAATTCTCATATTTTGTTGTACATGCCATTGGATGTCAATGTGTGAAAACCCTTATGTAACTACTTAACACTGTCGCCAAAGCCAAGAATCCCAAAATAATTTTTGAAGATAGGTGATAGCCAGCAGATTCTTTTTTTTGGTTTTTTTTTTTGGTAATATTTAAATTAATAGTAAAAGAACTGCATGCGTGATACGTTAGTTTGGCCACTTTTTAACTTTAGTTAATGTTTTGCAATTTCTTCTGTTGCATGATCACACTGGAAAGAAACTTCTGTTAATTTGTTCTTCTGCTTTCCTAACCACGTTGATTTGACAGCCTCTTCATTGCATTGGTGTAAGCTGTAGCATTAGACAGGGATAGCAGAAGAAAAGGAGATAAGCAGACAAAAGCAACTCTAACTCTAAAACCTTTTAGCCTTCTACAGTGCTGAGCGCTAGTAGGGAAATCCTGCCATTTCTTGCTTCTTACAGAAAAAGACTTGCAGGCACTTTTTGAGCACTTGGAGTAACAAAGTATGAATTGATTATGTGTTAGTAATGACACATGCCTATAATTCTGGAAGTAAATTATGAGGTGACTTTGGGATAACAAATACAATGCCAGTATTACTTAAAACAAGATCTTGCACTGATGAAAGGAAACATCTTGAAAATTGTTTCATAGGCATAAGCTTTTAGATGATGATGCAACTACTTTTATCTTTCCTCCAGTGGCATCTGACACCTTGTGCAATTTCATTGCTAAGTTCCTTCTGCCTTTCCCCCCCTCCCTTTTCTTTTTTTTTTTTCTTCTTCTTCCTTTAGACACAGAACCACACATCAAACTACCCCGGCTGGCACAGCACCACAATTGCTGACAGCACCAGGACCAGTGGTGACAGTGCACCTGTTTCCTGTTTGGGGGAGCATCACCACTGTACTCCATCTCCACCGGTGGATCACGGTTGCTTACCTGAGGAAAGTGCATCCCCTGCACGGTGCATGATTGTTCACCAGAGCAACATCCTGGATAATGTTAAGAATCTCTTAGAATTTGCTGAAACACTCCAGTTAATAGACTCCGTAAGTAGACTTGGCGCCGCAGGTGGATTTGTGCGTGGTCAAGGAGTAAGGGGTGAGGAGCTGGGATTGTCCTAAATGTGGTTGTTGGCTTTTTCCTGAGTAACTTCAAGTTGCTCCAGGATCTGAAGCTTATCTTCTGACATGACAAAATGCAGCTGCCCGTAAATGAAGCCCTTGAGTATGGATGCATATGCTTTTTGTGGGTGTCTCCCTTTCCTGCTACATCTTGGAATGGGAGTGTGAGTTTTGGCAAGCTGCACTGTAGGAGCTTGGAACAATCTCTCAATGTTAGGTCTCCTTAAAATAAAATCAGAGATACCATGAAAGATTTTAAACAATGAAATGATATTTATTGATATTTGAAGTGGCACATGCCATAGATTTAGGTGTGGCTGCTCATGTATCTACATAATTGTCTAAAATTTTTTGTTGTAGACTGAATAGCTGCTTCTCAAAGTTTAAGGAGCTTGCCCTGGCATACATGAGGGACTTTAACCACACATCTAAATGTCAAGTATCTGACTGACATTGACATGGAACCTGTTCTCATTGCAGTCTCTGGGATACTACATGTAAAGAAGTAGCACACTGAATTACATTTGCTGGTGGCAACCTCCTTCAGAAGCAGAGGTGCCTGCTTCACACGGTATCATTTCCCTTTTAGTACATCCAGAGCAGCATTGCGTGTTAGTAGGAGGCCAGTCTCGGTCTATAGCACACGTTTTTTTTGTAGCAAAAGGCACCATCATCATACCAAGCAGAAAATGCTGGTCAAGTAAATAGTAAGGACATAATTAGACTCATTCGTTAGGGACTCAGTTGCCAGCAACACTACTAGGATGTCAGACAGTTTGATAAGATCAAGGTATGTATTGAAAACACAAATGGTGTTCACAGTGTTGCTGCTCCCATGAACAGGGTCAGGCTGAACTGAACTGGGAAAGACTCTGTTGTTGTTGTTGGTTACAGGCATATCCTAGCGCTGTATTTTCATGAGGTGGCACTATACACTGTCTTATAGCTCCGTGCCTCCCACGTTGTTTCAGGATCCTTCATCATGGGGTGATCTCAGCAGTTTTGAATTCTTTGAAGACACAGACACTCCGGCTAGCAGAGCTCCCTCAGGCACAGTCGCGGAGCTTCAGCAAAGAGGGGCCAGTGCTTGTAGACCTCAAGGACAGCCCACCACAAATTTGAGCAAAGTCATGTCGAGTCAGGGCTCTCTCGGCTCACCAAAGACCTTATCTGCCTCCCAGGGCAGTGCAGCTCCGTGGGTCCTTCTTCGCAAAAGGAGAGGGCACTGCAGCCCCTTAGCCAGTGGCCACGGTAGCACCTTGCTCCTAGCTGACGTCAGCAGCTCAACTCCTCCTAAGCGCTCCCCTGTCAAAAGCCTGCCCTTCTCTCCCTCGCAGGTAGATCAAGACTTCTGCACAGATGTTACTAATTCTCAAAAGTCACCCCAGACTTAACAATTTAGAAACTAATCCTTTGGAACAAATGACTAATTACCGTTGTGCTTGTTGATTTCATTCCGTGTTTGAATCTTCTCACTGCTCCTAGTGTTCACCACTGAGTTTAGTTAATCAGCAAGCTAACTGTTGATTCTTGTCTTTTAAATTCATCTGTGGGGCCTGGTTTTTTGTGTTTTGGTTTTTTGCCTCCTTGGATCTTTTTTGTAGGGGAGTGTGACTCCTTGCTTTGCTCTTGCTGCTAACTCCCAACTACTAGAGTTTAACATTTCTGATCATTTGTGATACTTTCCATCTCTGTCCACTTACAGTATGATTCATTGACCAAGAAAACCCCAAACTGCATTTAAATAGCATTCAGGTTGTGAGACAAACTGACAACAACCAGAAAATTCAAATCACACTCGCCATCCTCTGCCCAGGCCATGAGAGTTGGAGTGGAATAGGAATGAGGAGGAAAATGGCCTGTTACAATGGCCTGGCGTGCACCTTCAAATTCCTGATGATGGTTGCTTTGTTTCACAGCTGTAGCACTATTTAAAAGTGTTTTGGATTTTTTGTTTGTCTGTGTTGGTTTGCTTTAGTCTTTGGTGTCAAAGAAACAGTATTTTATGAAGGATAGTAAAAGATTTCATGTAATGATTTCCTGCTATATTTCCCATTACCTATTAGGTATTTTAATCATGTGTCATTTATCCAGTGAAAGCCAGATTTTCTTACATGCTACATTTTATAAAGTGGCAGATTGAATCTAGAAGGGAATACGTTGAATTGGTGTCAGAATAAAGGATACCACTATGCTCACAGATTTGTAGACGCTAGAAATAGAAACAATATTTTAGGTTACTGGGTAGAACACATGCAAGAGCAATTTTCTCCAAACAAATAGTGCTGCTTCTTTTTCAGTCAGCTGTTTCCATTCCAAAGCATTCCACGCACCCGTCACAGGTGGCAGCTTTCATTTCATGCTCTGAAAATGAAGCACTTTCTTTTGAGAGAGGTGACGGGAAATTTATTTTCCTGTCATAAACACTTTATTTACTGCCCTAAAAGCCCCTAGATGCCCCATATAAATATTTGTGGAATTTAACCCAGTTTCCTGTGGGTTTGTTTCTGAAACATCCATTTCTCATTTTCACCCAATTTTTTGGGCACGCTGCTCTTAATTAAAATTTATTTGGAGAAAATCCAAATTCGGCCCTGAAAGTGGTGGAAAGTGTTTCTCATTGGAACAGAGTAACATTTCCTTTAGAATTTCCCACTCTAGCTTCCTGAGCCAAACCACTGAGTATTTTTTCACAATGTAGTCAGGTACCCCACAAACCCCTACTCACATCATAGGGTCAGGAGAGTGACTCCTGTCAATCAGAAGAAATTAATTTCTTTTTCTTTTGTTCAATAATGTCGGCTTAAGAGGTGAGCCATGTGATCTGGATGTTCCTGTTAATATTTTCTTTCCACACCTGCAGTTCTTAAACACCTCATCCAACCACGAAAACTTGAACCTGGACAACCCTGCACTTACCTCCACGCCAGTATGTGGCCATAAGATGGCTGTTACCACCCCGTTCCACAGGGACCAGACTTTCAAAGCTCAGAAGGAAAACCATGGGTAAGTGTGTTGTCTTGTTCAACTCACGAGGGTCCATCCCTTCATGTTTGCATGCAGCCAAAGTGCTGGCTCAGCGTATGCTTCAGGCTGGCAGAGGGTAGGGTTAGATTAGGAAAGAATGCTTTACTGAGAGGGTGGTGAGGCACTGGAACAGGTTGGCCAGAGAAGTTGTGAATGGCCTATCCCTGGATGAAACCCTGGGCAACCTGATCTCATGGAAGGTGTACAGGCCTGTGGCAGGGTGTTTGGAACGAGATGATCTTTAAGGACTGTTCCAACCTAAACCATTCTACAATTCTGTGCTTCCTGTTTGCTCACACATTCAGATTTTTCTTAGTTGGGAGTAAAACTTCTGTTTTATGACTATGGAGATAGGTTATTAATAGAGAAAACCATGCATATAGGTTCACCAGGTTTTGAAATAAAGTCATTACACCTTATCACAGTCAAATAGATGTTCTGCTGTAAAAGCAAAATGGATTATAGGATCACAGGAAAATATTTTCCAAAGTCTTACAACAATACTGCCTGTATGCACGAATTTCTGTAAAGAGGTAGTATTTCCAAGCATCTTCCTTTAAAGTTCCTCTTCTTCTTTTTAAAGTTTCAGGACTCCAGCAATCAAGAGGTCGATATTAGAAAGCTCTCCAAGAACACCCACTCCATTCAAAAACGCACTTGCAGCTCAGGAAATCAAATACGGTCCTTTGAAGATGCTGGTAAGAAGGAAACAATGATGAAAGTTGCTTTGATATTAGTGCAGAGGGATGTTCTGGGACTTGGATATAACGTTTCTTTCTTTCAGCCTCAAACTCCAACTCATCTTGTAGAAGATCTGCAGGACGTTATCAAGCAGGAGTCGGAGGAATCTGCAATAGTGGCTGGGCTACATGAAAGTGGACCCCCTTTGCTGAAGAAAATCAAACAAGAGGTAAATCTCAAACTTACCTGAGGCAATTTAATTCAGAACTCTTTGCTGAGAAACTTATAGCAATGCCTTTTCTGTTAAATAGCTGTGTCTGTTTTTCTTTCATGTGAGCCCCAAGATCTTAGTGTCGGTTCCATATAGTACACTAGGCATGTCTAATTCATCTCCCATTGATTTCCATAGAAGTCTTTCTGCTGTTTTCAGCAGGGGTTTGCTTGGGCCGTTCTAATGCAGTTTTCGTTTGAAACTTAAAAAGAAAAGAAAAATTAGACATGAATTTGGATTGAATCTTTCAAATATTGGTGAAAAGTATAGAAGAACCCCATGGGGACCAAGCTCCATGGAGTGACTTAGAAACCTGAACATTTGAGGACATTGCATTATATTACTTTGTCACTAAAGTTCTAAAAATACCTATATTCTCAATCCTTTCCAGGGGATTAAACTCTTGAATACTGACAGAGCACTGAGTGCAAGTATTCAAAGTTTTATTAGATGGTGATTTTTTTGAGAACCTTGAACTTTTTTCTTCTGCAAAGAGCAAGGCTGATGTAAAAGATGTTACTGTAAACATGCATTATGCACCTCTGTGAAGAATATTTGTTCCATTTGTTAAGCAACTGACAGAAATCTCTTGGTCAGTTATGTGGTGGTTGAATCATGCCCTTTCTGCTTTCAGGTGGAGTCCCCAACAGATAAAGCTGGAAATTTTTTTTGCTCAAATCACTGGGAAGGAGAAAACCTGAACACTCAGCTCTTTACACCTGGGTCTACTATGGAAGATGTGCCAGTAAGTACAAGTTTTCAAACCATCAAAGGAATTATTTGTTTTACATCCCTGTTCACTTCTTAAACACAAGAGAAATAATATTTTTCTGATTATCTTCACAAGTGCACTTTATTCCTTATTTCCGTGTCATTTTTCCTGCACTAAGCATAAAAAGCAAAATGCTACTCTTAATTATCACTCTGATGCCTGTAGAGGGTTGCAGAAGTTGCAGTCATTTTGCAGCCCACAGGCTTTGAAAACCCTACACTAGGAGGATGCCTGCACCTGTGTGTAGAAGTGACTAGATGATGGAGTTAAAAACTGGTGAAAGAGAGAGAGACCCTCTCTTGGTTTTTGCAAAGGAGACCTTGCATGAGCACAGTTCCCTTTGCATTGCCAGGACTCATGGACTATTCAGTGTTACTGTTATTCTTGAACTTGGGATTTTCACTGGATGGAAAACATTTGCACAGGGCAATGCTCCTGCAAAGCCAAGTCCCAGGGACACCAGGCTGAGGTCTGCTCCTCATCTGTGGCTGTGCCCAGTGTAGCAACTTCTGCACTCAAGCTGAGTTTACTTACAATGCATTCGAATTCAGGTTGTTCTCATGAGTTGCTGAAAGCATTTTTCTTTTTTCTTTTCCTGTTCAGAATCTTCTTACCAGCTCCATTTTAAAGATGCCTGTGTCTGAAGATGATGATAGTTTTCACAAAACAGCTGCAGTGCCTAGAAACAGGCCACTAGGTAGTCCTCTACAGGTAACTATTCTTAGATAAAAGTATCCTCTGTATATAAAAATACATATATACATCCATATATATATATTGCTTTCTCACAGACCGATTTTAAGCTTTGAGTATGTAAGAATGAAATGTTCAAATGAATGTGGCTGAGGATCTCACTTTGCTTGTGGAGCATGAGGGCAGAGTGGCTGCAGCAGTGCCAGGAAGCTAAAGAGGGCATAGCTCTGTGTGGGGGGTATTGTAAATCAGCTAGATGCAGTGTGAAATTGGTAGGACTGAGAATTAACGTGGATCAGAGGCTTTTTTTCTATAGACTTCGTGTAGGTAGCACTGCTGTTCTGGAGATTTGTGTGGTGTAGTGGTGGCGGCCAGAACTTGTGGCTGGCCTTGGGGTGAGAGGAGAGACTCTAGCACTGCCTGGCTGGCACAGGTGTGGCCAGCATTGCCCTTCCAGCCCAGCACCAGGATGGCCTTTCCCCAGTGTAGGCTCAGTGTATAATTGTTGTAATGTAAGTCAGATGTGAGGCTGGGATTTATGTGTCTCTGCTTTTGCCATGTGTAGACACACATACACATTTGCTGCACTTTAAAATAGAGCTGTTACACAGGGGCAGATCCAAAGCCCACCAAAGTCATTAGCAGCCAGTTTGGGAGCTCTTGTGTACTTTAGGTGGAACCCACAGCAAGTCATTCAGAAAACAAAACATAATTTCTGTATTTCTGAGGCAGATGAGTGAGTGATTTTGTAGCCCTTCTCCACATGGGAGAACTGAAGGAGAGTGTCTCATTCCCCAGGGTGAGTCACTGTCAGGAAGGAAATTGTAACTCCATAGTTCCTGACTTTCAGACAGATAGTCCACATGGCTAATCCTTTCTTTCCTCCCTCTTTCCAGAATTTACATTAGGGCTCATTTACAGTAGGAAGGAATGAATAAGACTGGTTTTGATTAAGCATTTCTAGCCAGGCATTAAAACAAGAGATAGTAAAATTTTACACATGTCCCCATTTGGCACAGTTTGCCATGGAGTAGGCTTGTATTTTGTGCTGCAGAATCATTTGATGAAAAACAGCTTTGGAGAGCAGGGTCTATAGGACTCCCCTTGGCATGGGGGTATGTGTAGGGGCCAAAGACTCACAATATTGTTTATCTGCTCTTTCCTCATGAACTGTGTTTCTTGGCTGCACCATGGTAGACAGCTGAGAGAAGGGTTTGCAGACCCACTGCCCCTGCTCTAGGGCAGTATATAGGGGCTGAATTCAGACCCACTTCATGGCAAAGGATCTCCAGCTTTGCAGGGTGTTGCTGGAGCTCCCTGGTGGGTGTGTGGGAAGAGGCTGCTGGTCCCCACAAGCTCAGTCCTGCTGCATCCCAACACCTGTCTGTGACCCCAGCCAAACTCTGAGCTCCTTCATAGATTTAGGGCAAGACTGTCAGGTAGCTAAACAGCATGGGCTGTGTGTTGTCCTGTTAGTGGTAGTTGCCTCCACTCTGGCTGTAATAAAAAAGAAGGATCTGAGAGGTCTGTAAAATAGGATCTTTTGATCTTTGGTGTACCAGTGTTATGTTTCCTGCTATCTAAAAATAATTTCTTTACAAGCTGCTGTAAACGAAAGGGCTTGTTTAACTTTCTGTCCTCACTCATGCTGATTTTGTTCAGGAAGTTTACATGAGTCAATTTGTGGATCATTCTGGATTCAATTCTTCAGTCCTTGCTCAGGAAAACCATGTTAAAAGTCAGGTATTCTCATTGTTTGGATAAAGAGGACCTTTTCTTAAGTAGGAGCTGAGTTAAAAAGGACTTCCGAACTCCTCTCAGTGTTTAAAGTGTGTTGAACTGAAAGAAAAAGTAGTTGTAAAAAGCCCCAAAATGAATAGTTAGTATGCAGCTTCTTGGTGTACTAGTATGAAGGTACAATTGTTCTCTCTGCTGATGAAACACTGAGCTTTTCAGCTGAAATGTAATCTTAAAGGAAGAATGAGGCTTGGAGTTTCTGTGATGGTGGCACAGACAGCGTTTTCAGAATGAAATACAGGCTTTTTATAACAATGCAGTATTGTTTGCCAGTGTCTGCACTCTCTGGTTTGGACTTGGTGTCGTGGTTAAAAGTAATGGTAAAGCTGCTTGGCTTCGTGTCAGAGGGGAGGAGCATGGCCCTGTGCAGCTCACAAAGGACGTGCAGCCTGGCTCTGTTTCACACCAGAAACTGCTGCTGCTCCGTCCCTAATGCTTCCCCTCCTCCACCCCAGTGTAAATGGACTCCTGTGACTAGGACACAGCATGTCTAAAGGGTGCAAAGCCACAGAAAACATTAGCTTTTGTGCTTCTTGTTGTTTTTACTGGTTGCCTTTTGTACATGACCAGATTTTAGTATGTTATTGTCCTATGCTTTCTACCCTTCCTGGTTTAGAATTTGGTGTCTCACCCTCATACATGAACACATGCATGGACACAAACAAACACTGGACTAAATCCACTGATCCCATGAAAGTAGACATTAAACATGAGGGAACTCATGTGGGTGAAATTTAATTGTGTCTGCATATGTTGACATTGCTGTTGTTAATATTTTGGGCCTGATCCAACTGTTCTTACTTAGGCAAATTCTCATTGACTTCAGTCCAAGAAAGAATTACAGCAATCTCTGCACCTTGGGATCTGTGCATGGAGAGGGAAGAGAGAAACAAAGACAGCACTAAACTTAGGGGGTTTTTTTTTTAAATATGCTTGGCTCTTAAAATTCCATTTTCTTTTAAATTTGAACTTAGATAAGAGGGAGGCAGTATATTTACCAGCCCACAGTTTTCCATTGCTTTAATAATTTGCACTGCATTTGCATAAAGATATTTGTCTTGCGGTAAACTGATCAAAATCCTTGATTACTTATTGTTTCGCTGTTCAATTCCAAAGACGGCAAGAGTAACAAATGTTCAAACACATCTCTAATGATATTTTTTTACTGCATTTTGGGTACATGACTGATCATATGCCATTTAGTAAATAGAAGCTGATGACCATATCAGATAGCACGATATGATTCACCATCACTTAGCAGGAGCAGCATGTTGCATCATTTGGCATGTGAGGTCAGGTAGCTCCATGTAACACCACTGGAGTTTGGTGCTGTCAGTGTTGTATAGAGCAAAGGGAGAAGAAGCCTCCATAGACCCAAGAAGAGTTTGGGCTTTATCCTCGTTCAGTTCCCTGTTAAATCTCTCTGAGACCTTGGATGTCAAAGCAGTTTTGTGTGAGATCTCTCTGGTAAGGTGTGGAGGTTCAGCCAGCTCTTTTGTCCTACGTGACAAATCTCATGGTTGTGCATTGAGTATTATCAGACTGGCAGGAACAGGAATGTCTCACCAACCCCACATGTTGCCTTGGGGTAGACTTACTCTCCATTGCATGGATCCCAAATATTTCTGCTCTGTATTCATGGGGTTAGTTAAAATCTGTATTTTTGCACCCTACACGTTTTTCACTTAGTTGCATACAAGGGAGATTTTGGCCTTGCTGGCAGCTTTTCCAGGGGTTAAGATTTTGGGATAATGTACTCAGATACCAAGACAAACAGATGATCTATACTGAGCACGAGCTTGAATTTTGCCTTGTAAGAGGTTACATAAAAACCCCTCTGTTTCTGGCCCTTCCTATGTAAAAGTTAAATTTCATTTCACATTATGTTCTGTAGCAGTAGCGGTACATAATACAAACTATCCTAACACAGACATTTTAACAGATAGAAAAGTAGGCTAAATCACAGACCTTCCACCTAACCCTGCAGGCTATCAAAAGACACCATGAAAATGGAGCCTTTTAAGAAAATAGCACTGCTTTGATATCTTCTTCCCCCAGTAACAAAGGAAACAACACAAGGTAGAAGCCCTGCAAGCTAAAGAGAATGTTCTTCAACCCCTAGCTCCTGTCACTTTCCATTTTTTAACCACAGACTGACACATTTCAGCTCGAATTTCCTGACTTTCGGTGGTTTATGTAGCCATTTTCTTCAAAGAGTAAGTTTAAAGGATTTTAAAACAGTTACATGGTTAACCTTTTTTTGAGTGTTTGAGCTGTCATGAAAGTTAATTTTCTCAGTTTAAAAAGTGAAATGTTGTTTTATTTGCAGCTGGTTGTAAGACAAAATGGCCAGGAAGGCAGCATGGTCTCTTGCAGCATCAGGCTTTTTCTGTTTTTCCTCCATAGCTTTTTGGGGGAAAGAAGATCCTGAAATCTCATATTCTTCTTTGTTTAATCAAAGGAGAGGGGGAAGCATGCTGTGCTTGAGATTTGTACAGCAAGGGAAGGTAGCCCCACAGGTTTCCCTCACTTGTGTTGCCCCTTCTCTCTCCTGTGACTGATGTGTACAGGAAGGAGCTGTGCTTGGCACAGCTGAGGGAGCAAGAGAACGTTCAAAGTTACAGGTCAGTCATCACCATGTTTTCCTCCCAGGTCAGCAGAATTTGGGTTGCAAACAGATCAGAAGTCACAGCTGCCCTGAGCTGGCAATGGTCTCTCAGGAAGAAAAGAATATCCTAGTGTGAGTTGCAGGTGCTTAGCCCACTTCCATATCTCATCCATTCATCTTACTTGAAAGTTCATACATCTTGAGCAGGAGTTTTATCTAAGCAAGAACTTCAGGGTTAAACTCTTAAAATTGCTGTCAAATAGCTCTTTCTAGCTCTGGTATCATGCTTATAACAAAAGCCGAAAAGTTGGACCACCTTATTTTTTCACATTTAGCAAGCTGTATTCCTGAGCAACTCAGAAAGCCCCAGAGTTTAGGAGAAGTCTGTCCTGTGCCCCAGAGAAAAGCTAGCAACGGGGGTAGAAATAGTGGTCTGTCTTGTCAAATGAGATAAAAAAATTAATTTATGGTCACTTTAGTTTTTAATTAGTCTTTACTGTCTGGTCTTGATAAGTAAATGTGTTTCTGCCAGTTCTGAATCCTTACAGAATAGAAAGCCATGTTATTAATGTCTATTGTATTCTGCTAGGAAATTATTTTGTTTAGTGCATTGTTTTACTGTTTCAGGAGTGCTGCGTTTCTGTTGCAAGCCTTCTTTTCAGGGGCACATTCTGCAGACAATCCACACCACGTAATCTAAGGGGAAGCTGGCAAGAAATCCAGCTTTTTGCAGCAGGGAAACACAATAGGAGACCTTCTAATAGTCTGAGTGTTGTAAATATTTTAAATACACTAACTTTTTAAAAATTATTTTTAAATACCAGCGTAGCTTGGCCAAATTAGCGGGAACGTTTGTAACACCATCAACTTTGCTGGAGTTGCTGAAGCTACCTGCCAGCAGAGCAGAGATGTAAAATCTGTCTTCTAACACAGTTCTTTGCCCAAGGATTTTGACTAGGCTTTCATCAGTTTGGAAGCTCAGCACTGCAGGACTGCAGCAGTGTTTGGCTTTGGCATTGGCTCCTAACACAAAAGGTGTTGTAACACAGGAGCTATAGAGACAGCACATGAAAAGGCAGTGTGGGCTACAAGAGCAGAAGGACTAGTTCTGTTAGAAAAGCACCTTTCCACAGTGTTTTCTTCCCTTACTCTGGTCTGTTTTCTCTAGATGGTCCAAGTTTTTATTTAAAGTGCTTTAACTGGATATCCCAGTTACAGCTTTGACAGTTTGTTTACAGTTCACATTTGCCTGAGGGCAGTTGAAGGCATATTACAGGATAAATAAGGTAGTTTTGCTGCCAGGAGAAGGATGTACTGGTAGGATTACTGAGGCTAAAAAAAAAAAAGAGAAAAAGAAAAGGGACAGGGAGAATGACATAGCTGGAATTGTACCATGGATCTGTAATTTAATCCTATGGGAACTCATAGTACTATACTTTCTTCTCCCCCCCCTCCCCAGTCCCTGATTTAAGTTAAAGAGAGAAACTGCTGTGTTTGGAAGAGAAAAATAAGTGGAAGTATGGGCTGAAAAGGTTTAAACTCTTTTAATTGACAGCAAAATTAAGACTAGTCTCCTACTCTGAGGCAATAACAAATCGTATATGTGGAAAGAATTTACTGTGGAAAACCCTTTCACTCCCCACTGGCTAGGAATTTAGATGCCATAACAAGCACCTCACTCTTAGATGACTGAATTTAAGCTGGATGAATGCACTGGATCAATGACAACATGCCCATCAGTTTTGGTGGGGTTTGGGTCAGACCTTCTGGCTTCTGGTTACAACGACCTTGTTTTTCTATCCATTGATTTGCAGAGTTGGACCTGTAAATGTGGTCAGGAGGGTGCAATGAGCATTCTGCAACACGAGTGTTCTGGCTGGGGTTTCTGTGCTGTTTGCCTGCACACCTGTAGCCTTCTGCCTGGGTGGCTTTTCTTTTGATGCATTTTCTGAGCACTGCTGTCTGTGTGGGGGACACTGCCACTGTCCTATAAGAGAGCCCTGACAGTACTTGCTGCGATGCTGGTGTGGAAGGAGGCATTGTGGCATCCCTTTTCTACCCCTTTTACTAAGAGGTCCTGTAGCTGTGTGTGACCAGGCCCAGCAAGGCACTCTGCCTGGGTTGCAGGACCCAGCACTCCCTGCCAAGGAGGGAAGGAAAACTGCTCCCATCAGGATGACTTTCACACGTGCCTCTGGCACTGCGCTGCAGGGCTGGCAAGGCATGGGCATTGTGCTTTGTTTTGTGTTGGCTGCTGAGAGTCAGGGCTTCAGACAGAAAATGTTTGTTAAAAATACCCACCTAAATGTTATCTGAGTTCCCCAAGGGTTGAATTGAAAACTGTGTTAGTAAATATGCTGCATCAGAAAACATACTACTTTGGGTCCAATTCTGCTTTCTTCACTGGAGGAAAGCTCTCACCATCATCACCAAGGTGCAAAGTTAGCTTCTTTTTATAAGTTTGTCACAATAGGGAGGGCGGGGAAAGTGTAAATAGTGTAATTTTCTGGGAAAAAAATACATGGATGAAAACTTTTATGTCCCTACAGCAAAGGTGAAGTTGTTTCAAGCAGGCCTAAGTGAGGGGTGGAGCTGGTCCTCCTGTGCTTGCTGTGCCTGCTGCCCAGTGCTCCCCAGGGCAGCCAAGCCCAGTGGGAGGGCAGAGGGTTACTGCCTGCCTGAGCAGCTTCTGCCACACTGACATCAGGTTAAAGATGAAGACCAGGCTTTCTGTGGAATGAGTGACATGTAGCAGCCTGCTGAGATGTTGGTGATATCAGGATACTGATTTTTTTTTTCTACTAAGCACATGGCTGTTAATACAAAGAGCTCAGTGTAGATACTAACAATTAAGCCTACTTTATGAAATAGGGACACTCCTTGCCTGAAGTTACTTATATTTTTTTAGAAATTGACATACTGTGACAAATGGACTTTTCCTTTCATGTTTTCAGTTATTTATGGGACTCCTGATCTCTTATTTCTAGACCAGTGCATTGAAGCTTTGGGGGATCACAGGGAAATACTGGTTAGATGCATATTTCTGTCCTTGGAAATTATGAATATTTGGGAACTATCAGCTGCTTTTGAGGTGCACAGAAAATATCCAATTTCTAAGTAAAACCGATGGCATTATACTGGGAATTCATTTGGTTCCTCATGCAAACACCTCTAAAACAGAAGGGGAAAATATGCACAGGTGCCTGAGTCCCACTGAGGATCAATAGGGAGTTGTAGGTTCCCAGCTTGTGTAGGTGCCTTTGAAAAAGTTATGCTGGAAGTTGTTTAACCAAAACATGAAAGAAGCTGTGGTGTGTTGCATGCGTGTCTGTGGCACGCAGAAAGTGTGTCACACCTGCTTTCTGGCATGTGCCCTGGGCTGAGCCACAGCACAAGGTACACTGCCAGCCCAGACTGAACTGCTCTAGGAAAGAAGGGTATGGCATGTCTGTTCACTTCACAGATGCAGCTTTCCCACGAAAAGCTGCAGAAACTTAATGATTTGAGGCCTGGCCTGGTTCTCCTTCAGAAAGGGAGCTCCTACTAAAGCTCAGCAGTTTTGCTTGCAAAATGGCATCCAGGAGAAGAGGCAGCATTTGGAACTTCTCTACAGAGAAGAGAGCCATGTCTAGGGAAGCCCAGCAGAAGTTTGCAGAGGGCTAACTCACTTGCTTAGTTATTCACTGGGTTTGTCCCTTTTAGGATTAAGCCCTCCAAGGCAGGAACCTCGGTCCCTGTGTTTGTACTGGTGCCCTGATTAGGGCATGTTATGTGAAATTATCTGTATTCCATAGTTGCCCAGCCTTTTACTATCCGTATGTCTTAGATAACACTGTTTACAGTCAGAACAGCATTCTGTAAACATTTAGGCCAGATTATAATTTAAGGATCCTCTTGCAAAGGTAGCAACTAGAAGTTGGCAGAAAGAGCTGTGGGCACGCCAGGACAGTTCTGCTCTTAGCAGATGGTTTGCAGTCCACTAAGTATGATTCATCCAGTGTCCTAGAGGTTGGGAAGGCTTTGGGCATCTCTTTGAGCAATGTAGTTACTGTACTGCAAAGATGATCCTTTCTGAATGCAATGGAGAACAGAGAAAGGTTTCTCCTGACTTGTCTTTACTGGTGGATCCTGAGCATACACCGCCTCAATATTCAGCAGTACTGGGATCCCCTTGCGGAAAGATAAACACAATTGTGTGCATTTTTGGAATGCAGAGTATTTGTACAGCTAACTACGTGATAATAGAGGTTTTATTCAGGTCTTAGAGAATATTTCAGTGTGGAAAGGCAGACACGCTGGGTAAGTGAAAGGGTTCAATAGAAAAAAATAAAAGTGTGTATCCTGGTAAATTCCAGGAGCTTTGAAATTTCATCGCTGTTTATAGCCCAAGGCAATGAGAAATGTCTCACATGTGTAGTGAGTAAATAAATACAGCACACACAGCCCTCTGCAGATAGGTTTATCTCACTTTAACATTATACTAAATAGTGTCTGCGACCTCCATAAATACCACAAGAAGTGAAATGGCTTACACGATAATTAAAAAGCTGTTTCTGCTGAGAGTCGAGCCGCCTCCCTTCTCCTTTGCCAGAGGAGCTGAGCCATTGCACGGGTGCTGCTCGCTGCACACAGGTTGAAAGCAGCACTGAGTGCGGGAATCCTCAGCAGCAGTGGTCAGGCTGTTGGGGTTGTCACGTTCCTTTAGGGAGCTCCAGGACAGAGCAGCTGCATTTTTAGAGTGGTGGTTTGGCAGGAATTTGTTCATGGTCATATCACTGAATGTTTTAACTGTGGGCAGTAGCCTGTCCGTGCTCTGTTGACTGTAAAGTTCATCTGCCAAGCACAAAGGTCTTTTAGACCTTCCTAAAGGGTTAAAGGCAAGGATATAGATATGGCCTTATAGAAAAGACACTGTCTGAGAGAGAAGCAGGATAGTTCAGATCTCTTGTGGATCCCTCTGCAGATCATCTGGTCTATCTGCCTCTGTGGTCGCTAACTGAGAAGTCAGGGTGACAGTTTTTTGCCTGTTGTGTTGAGATTTCAGTTTCTTGGGGGACAGGACAACATCCCACTGCCTGTTCATGGAACAGTTAATTGTGAGCAGCCCCAGATTTGGCTGGGACTATGGATAAATCACAGAGCATTCAAGCTAAATCTCTCTCTGTTCTAATTTAGCATCTGAACAACGCCTGGGAGTCAGCTTCCTGCGGGAAGATCGAGGATCAGATGGCTCTGTCAGACCAGGCACGCAAATACATGGCCACCTTCCCCACTCGGACTCTGGTGATGTGAAAGGGTCGACGCACAGAGAAGCATTATGGTTTTGAGAACACTTCACCTCCACTGGGAAATTCCTGTTCCTCTGCATGAGAACTTTTCATGAATGGGAGAAGAGCCTATCTTTGTTGTGGTACAACAGTTGGGAGCAGCACAAAGTGCATTTAGTCACTCAGCATATATATTCTTGTTGGATTTCACCCAACTTAAGAGTTTGTGTTTTTTTAATGATACTTGCCTAAATTATTAGGTATTGAATTTGAATCAGTAATTAATGAACTTAAGTGCAGTCTTATAATAAAGATAATTTTTCTTGTACTTTTTGAGATCAAGCAGACTTAATACACCAGTATTGTTATTTCAGTGATGTGCTAGCCAGGGGTGGGGTTTAGTTTGTTTCTTTTTTTTATTATTATTTTTTTAATAATAAAAGAGCAGGTACTCAAACAAATATATTTTAAATCACTGAACAAAATGCATTGGTGTAAAATACCGAAGTGAAAAGCATTACTGCAAACGCTTGTCTGTGCAAAAGGGGAAAGCCGATTGAGATCGTGAATGCTCAAACATCCATGCCTCTTGAAATAGTCCTTTCTGTTTTGGTTCTAGGCCATTATACATTGTGTGTTTCTGTTGGGGGGGGTGGGTAATTAGCTTGCTTTAAAAAATATTACTGTATGAAACATAGATTTATGAGAAAAATTATATTTTTATTCAGTAATTTAATTTTGTAAATGCCAAATGAATACTGTGTTTTGCTGCTACAGACCTTAGCGTGTAGACATGCTGCTAGTGTAAAAGGAGCAGTAGAGCTTTATATGGAAAAAAACAGATGTTGATGTTAGCTAATTGACTATGCACTAGCATTTCAGACCTTTTTGTTTTAATTTTTTTTTACGTCATTTATATTTTTCCCCTTTTTTTATAAGCAATATTTTTGAACACTGTTCTTGGGAGATTTTTTTTTTTGTGTGTGTGGATGTGTCGTTTTGTTTCTCATTGGTTTGCAACAGCATGCATTGCACCTTCATATGTTTGGGAGAACACTGTCTTGTTCATGTTGTCTCTTTTGTTCCATGTCTAGCTAGTTGTTCCCTGACTTGGGTCTTGTGTACTGAATCAGGTTCTTAGAAATACATGGTTCTTTGTACTGCCATATCAAATCTTTATTGAAATGGCAAAACACTGATTTTATTTTATTTTTTTATTTTTTTGTGGTTTTATAACAGCCTCTGACTTTGCTGCCTTAATAGCATTTGGTGCAGCTTTATCTGCACTTAATTTTTTATACAACAATGTACTGCCTTGTAGATAAATAAAGTGTGTTCTTTTTTACTTAAACCTGCATGGCCTCCTAATCTTGTTTGTCTGTAGTTTTTGGGCGGTGGTGTTAAAGGCAACAACCTAGCCAAGAAGGTTTTTCCCAGCACACTTAGATAAGCAAGGAATAGATTTTTGCACACCATTGCCTCAAAAACCTCGATTCTCATTGATTGTTAAGGAAGTGGAAGGAACACAGCACAAAACAGTGAGTGCTGAGCATGTTGTGGTCTCAGGGCACATCTCTATTGACACCAAAGTCCAGGTCAGCTTCAGTCAGTGGGAGACTCACTGCACCTTTTGTGCGAAACTGCTCTTCTCCCACAGTGCTGGTTAATTTATTTTTTCATCTAAGGACAATCAGGTCAGGAACCAGTTGAATAACAGAAAAATATTCTGGAGTTCTTATAACAGTGGAATAGGCTTTTTTCATGCGCGTCTTAAGAAAACAGAGGTGACAATATGCTTTGAAACCTTGGTGCATTGTGCTTCACAGCAAATAATTGGACAGACCTGCAAGAGCCTCGCACAGCTGATGCGCTGGGGGACTTTCAGCCCTAGGATGGCTAGAGACAAAAGCAATTCCCAACAAAACAAACAAACAAATAAAGAGGCAACCTGTCAGAAAAAAAATAATTTTATTGAGTAGCTTGAAAATACATTGCTGAAATGTAAGCTGATGCAAGCATTTCAAAGTCATACTGATATTCATGAGAGCACACTTCAGCTCTATGATGAAAGAGTAGCCACTATGTGCTGAGCCCCAAAGGTCCCTTCCAGTCCTTTTTGCTCCTTACCCTGCACCTACCTAATCCTCCCAGCTGAAGCCACATGCTGGCCCTCAAACCATGCAGTGCACAGAAAAGGAAGAGCAAAAAAAGGCCTTTTTCACCTTCTGCACAGGTCCCTGCTTGTGTGTTTTTGGCTTTCAGTGTGAGAAGGGACCAGTGCTTGCAGCAGCCCTCTCCAAGTTGTTTTGTGTGTTTCACATCCATCCCTCCTGTGCAGTTTGGGCTCTCAACCCAGCTCTGGGGGCCAGAGAGAGCCATCCCCGAGGCAGTTTCTCAGCAGTTACCACAGGCAGGAGCCTGGGGCTGGGCATGGAGTACGGAGAAGGGGAAGTCTGCAGGAGCCCTTGCCTGTGCCGGAGCTGCCGGGTTCACGCTGCAAAAACTCTTGTGCAAGATGTGAGAGCCCTGCAGGGCTCAGTGGCATGCAACGTGGGAAGAGGGAAAGGCCTGCCTTGAGGCATGCCACACAGCTTAGGCAACTCGTTGTAGCTCTTTAAAAAAAAAAAAAAGGAGAAAGAAACACCAAGTTTACAACAGGACTTCAAGGCAAAACTCCTGCCTTGTACGGCTCCAGCAGTAACTCCAGAGATCCTGGGTGAGTTTAAACAGACCATTATCCCAGTGCTGGGTCTGCAAGTGCCCAGCAAAAGGAGTGGGCTTTTTCTCCCCCTTCAGCCTCAGTTGCTTTAAAATCCATTTTTAACATGTATAACTATTACAATAATTGTCTTCTTGATGGGCACACTTCGAGCTAATACAGAGCAAAATGTTTCTTTTCCCCCTTTCTCATTTTACTGAAAATGCAAAACACTCAGTAGATTCAGTCCAATTTGCATATTTTTGTGTTTCTGCATTCATGTGATGCCCAGCATGGGCGAAGGAAGAGGCTTTCTTTGGATGCTAGACCCAGGAAGCTGATTATTTTCCCTCTACCAATAGTGGCTACATTTCCTTTGCAGCAAAGTGCCACCTCCTACACATCTTTCTCACACAAATATCCCCATGTGACCCTGCTCTTCTCACTGTCTGAAATACACATCTTTCAGAGGCCCAAGAGGAGTCCCACCTCTCTGGCAAATTCCATGCTGAGCCGGTCAGGCAAGAGCTGCCTTGAGACAGGTCCTTGTAAATGGCCTTGGTGACAGCTACCTGACCTAGCAGTGGCCCTTTGCACAGGTGTATGGCCATCCTGGACCCATTTAAACCTAGAGTAACTTCCCAAAATGAAAGGAAAGCAGGCTCAGTCAAGTTCTCATTTAATGGAGAGCAGATATTTGGCTCAAATTCCTACTAACCTTTTTCTTCTCTGTAATTATACCTTAATAATGTTGTCAGTGGGAATTCTTTTGATTTCTGAAAAGAATTTAGATTATCATTTCAGCATGTGCCACTAATTAAAAATGAAGAGGCAAAGGAGCCAGGGCAAAAAATAAAGGAAAATACCGGAGTGTGAGGTGTTTCCCAGCTAACTCCCTGTCATTCTTCAGCCTTCTGTGCATGGAATCCTCAAGGTTCAACTTCCACAGGTCTGACCCATGTGACAGCTATAAGCCTAAACTGAAAAAGGGCCAGAGCTTGAATTGGTTTGGGAAAAAATATTGGAGCTTGAATGAAAGAGCCAGACTGTGTAGTTAGAAGCCAAAATAAATCTGCTGAGGGTAAAGCAGACAGCAAGCACAGCACTGAATGTTCCGTAGCATAGAGCGATCCTTCAGAAAAGCCAGAAGGTTTTTTTCTCCATATTTGTAATCTTGATCCTTATCTGTGCCAGCTCAGTCAATGGCAATCAGCCCTCCCTGCCCACACAGGCAGGCACATAAGCAAAGGATGTTTCTGTAACATTGTGATGGGAACATCATAATCATCACCTCCTCTTACTCCTGCCACATTTAATTGTATTTCTGCCTCATTCCTGATCTGAGACAGGTGTGATGGCAAAGCACAGAACAAAAGAATTGTTCCTAGAAATCTATTTAAAATGTGTTGGGGTTTGGGTTTGTCGTTGTTGTCATTAGCTGTTGGTTTGTTTTGTGTTTGTGTTTAAGGTGCATGTTAAAAATATTTCAGTTCGGGAAAGAATGGTTTTGAGTCACTGGTCTACATTTTGCCTGTGTCCTTGTTTCCTAGCACGGGTGGTCAGTCAAGAGTGCAGACGTTGCTCAGGAGCAATGGTGGAATTCTGCCTGGGTGGCCAAGGAAAGACACTGGTCATATCTTTCAATCTCCAGTCTAATGTCTTAATTCAAAAGGAAGTTATATTTCCTGACCAAATGCACTTGTTCCCTTTGTTTGCCTCTTCTCTTTGAACTTGACTTTGATGTCTCAGCAGTTTTCTCTGAAGACCCTGCTACCAGCACAAACTTGTTTGTGACTTTTTTGCTCTTGGTGACTGATGAAGGTGAGATAATGAAGGTAGACCAGAGAGGTCCAAGTTCTGCCTTCAGCTGTGTTTGCAAGCTGGCAGTGGTTAAACAGCTCATTGTTAAGGACTGCAAAATGTATTCACTGTGCTATTATTTTTCTATAAATTATTGGTGATCGGGTTGTTTTTGTTTTTGTTTTTGTTTTTTGCAGTCCCTCTTGATACATGACATTTCTAGAAGGCATTTTTCCAATTGATTTGAGTATCAGAATAATTGCTGACTTTTTAATTGTTTTGCAAAACAGCCTCCATTTCTCAGACTGCACAGATCCACATTTACAACCTAGCTCAACTCATGGCCAAGGAAATTTTGTTTCATGGGGAAAACGACTTTTGCCCCTTGGTTCAATCACTACTCATCACCACAGCTCCAAGACACGCTCTGTGCACACATCTGTCAGAGAAGCGAAGAAGATGAAGAAGAAAGTTTCAGGAAGCTCTCCCCAGACAGGTTTCTACACTAACCATAGAGACCACCTCTGCATCTCCCAGTTCCTGCCAGCCCAGCTGCACGCCTTCTGTGGCCCTCCCGATACAGTCAGCCCCCAGAGAGCCTTGAAGGGGTGGGTGCCTGCAGGTGTGCTTTCCTGCCCGCTGCCTCTCTCATGTTTCATTAACTCTCTCATCAGTGTACATCAGCACGGGAGTTATCTGAAGGTGCAGGGAGGCTATCACTATTTCACTGATGGGTTTTTGATATCTGTGTTCCTACCAGCTCAAGGCAGAGACCCCTGAGGTGCTGGCTCAGCCTTCCTGTGCAGATAAAGGTGCTGCTAGCCTGTGCTGCTGGCTGGGAAATGGAAACCTGTGAGAGGTTAGAGCTCCTACCTAATCAGCCAAGCCTTCTTGCACCAAGGAAATAAATTGAGAAACAACTGTGGTTTGCTGCAAAGGCCTAAAATACCTTTCAGTGAAATAATAAAGAAAAGAGATGATACTTTGCTTTTCTTTTCTGCTCTGCTCATACTGGCCATCCCCTCTGCACTCCTACCTACTTCATCTCTGTTTCACCCAGGTGCACACCCCAACGGTGTTCAGGCCCAAACACTGCTGCAAATGGATTGATAAAAGTCACTGGTCTCCATAACAGCAGTGAACCCAAGCCTACACTTGGCCAGGACTAAAGACACGGGTCATTTCCCTGCCCATGGCTGATGTGCTCCTGTTACTCCCTCTCAGCAGAGGCCCCACACACTGACAATGGTTCAGGATCATCTTCACCAAAAAGCAAGCTCTGGTGGTATCTCAAGTAACATCCTCCAGTCAGGAAGATACAGCAAAGTCTTTCACTGGAGGTGATATGCTTCTGGCTGGAAGGCCCACCAGGAATAGGCAAGACAGACCATGTTTCACCCAGCTTTGGCACCCTCTCAGCAGCTTCCCACCTGCCCAGGAAGGGGATGGGCTCTCCTGCTGCTCCATGAAGGTCCCATGGTAGCAGTCCAGGAGCAGCAACTCACAGGCTACCCTCCTGAGCTATCACCAACACAGAAACAGCCTTAACTTTCTTTAATCAAAGAGGTTAGAGTAATCCTTTTCTTGCCAACCTCTGATTTGTGGCCACATCCTTTAACAGAAAACCCATAACAAATACAAATGCAGTTTTTTATGGTGATAAGCTACAGAACCAATGTGATAGTCACTCCTCCATCACTGTTCACAAACCCAGGGCTTTCTAGTACAAACCTTCATTGCAGCCAGCTGGAGTAGCTACTGTTCAGATCTCAGAGCCAGACCCAGCGTGATCAGGGAGGACTGAACCCGACACACACCTGCACCACGATTTTGCCACAGAAATTACAAAGCAGCAAGCATGATGATTAAAATAAAATGCTGGATTATTCCAGCAGTTCCCCCTCCTTGTTGTCACTTCCAAGTTTTGCTGTGCTCTCTGTCCAACATCCCAAAAATACTTACTACCATCCTCTCTGGCAGTTGATCAATGGAGCAATTCAGTTTTTATGTGACAGCTTCAATGGAGTGAATGTGGAAATTTATTTCATACCTTTGTTTGCCTTCCTGTCAGTAATACAAGCTCTTCTTTCCTCTTTAACACCCATAACTAACTTTTTTCAAAGGATTTCCAATAATAGAAATCCACTTTTGTCTAGAGCACAGGAACGTTTCCAGAAGGTTCAATGTCCCAGACAGCCCTGTACTCTCTTGAAGACAATGCTGAGGGTGCTGCTGCTTCAGCCTTGCTGTACTAAAGCAGGTTTCCACACCCTAATCCAACCTTTCCAGTAAAACCAGGCTCTGTGAAAGAAGGAGAGCCCAACTGCTACATGTGTAGGTTTGGACTGACCAGATTTCTCTTGACTGTACACACAGGCTGGCCACCCTAACTCTGGAGCAATGTTGCAGAGTTCAAGTGTTGCAGTGATGAGGATGTTTTGAGAAGCATGTAGAATAACACAACCGGGCAACAGAGTGTGCTGCACTTGCAGTTTCCAAGTCCTTGAATCTGCTGAGGAAGTTTGTGCTCATAAGAGAGCTTCTGCAAGTCAGCAAAGGACTTCCCTGGGAGGTGATGATTTTACATGTATTTACCTATGTTCAGTAAGTGCATGCAAATCTCTCTCTCTCTCTCAGTTATATAAATTGTATACATATTATTTTTTCTGTTGGAAATAAAGGAGGATATTTTACTGAGCAGGCCCAAATTCCAAACATCAGTCTGAATCTATCAGAGGCTGTGCTTGCATTATGGAGACTCTTGTCCACCAGAACAAAAAATCATAAAGGACAGAACTCAGACAAACATCGGACTCTGCACTCAGAAAAAGAGAAAACCATCCAAACAACAGACTGCTGTGAGAATGTCTTCTGTGATGAGAACTGAAACTGCAAGTCACTGGTTTTCATTGAAAGCAATGCAACCAAGAGTCTGAAATCAGTCATGCCCCCCAACTGATGAGTCGTCTGAAATCCGCCACCTTCCAGAACACACGGATCCTGAGATTTCTCAGCTTCCTCGTTTGTGATCACAGATTTCTGTAAAAGTGTATCTCATTATTAAAATCAAACTAATAATAATCATAAAGACACCATGGAAAAAAAACATACACAGAAGTTGTCTGACATGTTTGGGGTATTTTTCCCCAATGAACAATGTGTTAATTTTTCAATTCATGCTGCAAGTGATTTAACACAAAACTTTTTATCTTAGAAGTAAGGTTGTCAGATGCTGGTTTAGAGTGAACTGGACTTAATTTCACAACCATATTTTAACCTAATTCTTCCATGTCTGCTGCAAGAGTTTTCAGCCAAGTAAATGGGAGTAATCATGTGAATAACACACGCAGGTTTCAGCCTGAAAATCTCTACCACCCTCATTTGTGGGTCAAGGTTGGTCTGCTTGGGGAAAAGCACAATGCAGTGCCAACAGTGAATGGCCTTTACATGGTCCATTTCCAAGAGATACAATGATACCACCAAACCACCAGGACTGTATGCACATAATGAAAAGTGACAATGCACTCATTTGTGAAGGATATAAGACAGCCATGGTAGTTAGGGCAACATTTGCATAATCACATTAACTTTAAGGACCTACTTTAAAATTGACCTAACAATGGCTGTCATTGTTTAAAGCCACAGCTGTCCATGCTGATCGGACAACATGCTTGGTCAACTTGTGTCACAGCCATCTTCTTCAGGAGGACTTAGAAAGTCTGACTGAAAAAATCGTAAGCTCCAGGACATCCTGTGAATGTCTGGCCTCCCACCATGGTTCGAGTATCAGAGAATCCACAGCTTTCAGGGCTGCACAACCGCTGCATTTTCATTGGGACTGATGTAATCTATGACACAGCTTTATTTTTCAGAATTGTTCATCAAGGTCGTGTGAAAAAAGACATACTGATTACTTATTGGCTGCTAAAAATATTATGAAACATGAATAGTCTGAGCCCTGATTATTTTAGGCTTGAGAAGTTACTGCTTAAGATTTTTAAAGAATCAGAACTTGTACTCCAGACATGACACTTCAGTCAGATGTTTCTTCTATACACAAGAAAGACTGAACCATTTGCATCTCCATGCGCCTTGCACAATCATCCCCCCGCCACAAAATTGCTGATATTCAGCCAAAAATGTACCTGGTGAATGTTCTTCTGTAGAAAAATATTTACATACATTATCACCACATTTCAGGGTAGTTGGTCATGCACACGGTTCTGATGAAAACTCAGACTCTTCTTAGCTAAGATATTTTTGTTCTGATTCTAGAAAGGCAGCCTTGTCCACTTTGAAAAACATGTTTATTTTTAACTATTTTCAGGATTCTCAGACAATCGAGGTAGTACTGGATTAGCTGGAGGGAACTCTGAGTTTCAGTTACAGTGTGTCTTCTTTGAATAACACTAACCACAGGTAGGAGAATGACTAGAGCGCACACTCTAGAATGGAAAACAAATAAAGAGAAATATCGAAGAAAAAAAAAAAAGGTTGTATCAAAAACGGTTCAGCCCTTTCTGAGAATGAGGTTGAGGAAAACTCGTTTTTCCTTGCCCTGGTAAGCCTAGTTAGCATAGCATGAGTCTGTGAACTTTAACTGACTTTTTGTTTTGCATTGCATATACTGTGATTAAAAACCCATTTAGGCTCCCCACTGCCATTTGGTCTCAAACCATAATAACCAGTTTAAATATACTTATATTAGTTTCAATTAAGAAACTCTCCTGGCTTTACACTGTGGATCAGGGACTCAAAATTTTAGGCAGGAGTGTAATTTAAGACTCTCATTCCTATGAGTATTCATATAAACTTGACCAAGTCATGCCCTCTGAGCATTTCGTTCAGCACAGGAGCACCAGGGGCTCACCTCCGATTGGCAGTTCCCTTCCTGGGCAGGACACATCACCACTCTGAGGGGAAGGGGCTGCATTTGGTCATCTGCTACCCTGCCCTGTGCTGTAGGGGCTGGTGCAATGTCAGACCAGGCTCAGCTGAGCTGCCTTGGTCCCTCCTGCTGCTCCGCACTGAGCCTGCTGCATGGGAAGGACAAAATTACCCAACACCAGTGCAGAGAGGGACGCGGAGCAAGGTGGGTGTAAAGGCAAGCTGGAAGCAATGGGAATTACTGGCCAGGAGCCAGATGTAAATACGTGCATGAGTGTGTGCACACACATAAATGTGACTGTGTAATTAAGATTAGTATTGTAATGAATATACAGAAAAGTGGGGAGTGAGGGGAGGGTGAATTAATTGCATGTCAAACCTCAGTTCTGACTCCCCTAACTTTGAAGTGCTGCACTCCCAAGCCTTAATGATCTTTTAATTTATACTTTAAATGATAATTTTTACCTTTTGATTATTCAAAAGATGGGCAACATTTGACACCAATAGTTTACATTTAAGCAAAGTAATTGAAAAGATGCAAATGCCTTTACTGAACAGATATGCAGAATGCCCTTCTGCGTTGAGCACAGGTAAAGTGAACAAACATATTAATATAGGCAAAGCTTCACTAACCACACTTATTTATATTTTAGGCACTTAGTTCATAATGAGGATCAGCATTTATTCCTCATGTTCATATCTGATCCTATTAAAGCTACTGGAATAGTCCAATAACATTACAAGAGAACTGCAGCTAGAGCAAAGATAGGGATGAGATCTCTGAAACCTCTTTAGAAACATCTATGCAGTTTCAGCACTTCTGTACTGCTTCAGTACTTCAGAAACCTCTGTACTTTGGGACTGAAAGAAAATACCGCTTCATATCACTTAGACACACATACCTTTCCCACAAGACGGAAAGCCTCAGAGGTGAGCACTGTTAAAGAAAAAAAAATGCAATGGTTGTGCTCTACTGTCTTCTGACAGTCAAAACAAACCTTTGGTAGGGAAAGTGATATGGCACCTTCATTTGATCTTATTTTAGGATTCAAAGAGCTATGGCAGTCCCTTTATGTTAAGTCAATGTCAAGATTCATTATGTAATTCCTACTTCTGAAAATCAGCATTGAGGCATTCATACCTTCTGATGGATTTGGTTATTACTGTTGAAAACAGTTTTGTTGCAGTATGGTAACTAGGTATTTAATTACACAAAAAAGTCTTGTGTAAGTTTCTGCAGGGATCCAAGACTGAATGGTCAGTTTTCATTTTTCAGTGTGGCAAGAATGACTTCAGTAGCTCTGAGATTTCTGCCTAGAAAAAAAATCTCAGTATTTCATAGGAGAGACTAAAATGTGTAAAGCACAAAGAACTGAACTAGGGAATCCATGAACGGGCTCAGTAGGTGGAGTATCAAACCCCTCCTCATCATCATACATGTCCAGTAGCTCCTGCCTGCCAAGAACATTTCTGCATTCACACTACAAAACACATGACTTTGGATGCCATTCCCAGCCCATCCCCACACACAAACCCAGTCAACATGGGCTAAACCCAAAGCTTTGCCAAGGGAAAGGCTAACAGCAAAACAGCATAGCATCCAACTCAGGCCTTCTCCACTAATTGGGCCCATCCAAAGTTTGTGCATCTAAAAAGGAAGAAAGAAGTTCTCTTCAGAAAATCACTCTTGCCTTTCAGGCTCGGCCCATTTGAGGTAAAAACTTGCTCATTTGCTCAAGCAATGAGCATTCACTTTCCTGTTACCGCCATTTGCCAACAGATCAGAGTATTTCAGGTTTCAGCTCCACCATTTTACATGAACTGTAGTGCTTACACCAAACACATGTCTGCATTGGAGAACAATTTTAAATCATTAGAAAATTACGTCAAATATGAGCTCACAACAGCATAAAATTGCCTATTTACAAATAGCACCTCCAGTAAAAAAATGCGGACTCTAAACATAACCTTAAATTCATCCTCTGTAAGACAAAATTAACTATTGCTAATGCATCTGGATGTAAAACAAGGAATATGAATAGGATCGTAACTGCTTTATGTAACTCTCCATACTGAAGACAAACAGTGAGTCATTTATCTTAATGATGCCAATATTCTGCCAAACATAAGATAAAACTTCACAGTGTGGATAGAAAGTTCAGCAACCCATTCAGGCACCAAGCAAATTCTCATCAGCTATCAGGAAAAGTAACTCATTTACTACAGAGTCAGACAAGGTTTACAAGGAGAGCAATATTTTTATTAGACTACCTGATACAGCTTCTTAGATCAATGGTTGAGCTAATGCAAAGATGTTACAGACTTTGATTTTCTCTGCAGCAGAAAGCATAGCCTCACTTGCACCCTTGGGCAGTCACAGGTACAGGAGCATTCACTAATTGCATGACACACGTGGGACAAAGTGTTGCCCCATGACTGATGTGGAAGTGGTGGTGCAAAACGAGCACTGGCAAGACCTCCTACACAAAGTTGAGGGTGGCATTGACACCACACATCAGAAAGCCCGAACAGCACAGAGGCACAGGAGCACACTGTGCATAAACTAAAGCAGGTAAGATCCTCCATCCAGCTATTCTATTTTGCCTCACACACACCACAGGTGGTGGTACCTGGTGCTTCAGGGACAGGCGAGAATTATCTGCAAACCAGGTAAGTATTTTCTGCAATGGTGGAGAAGAGGCAAAGACTTTCTTTTTGGGGTACTGCATGCCCTGACATGTGAGATTTGGTTAATCTTTCTTAATACCAAGTGTTATTTTGTAGCCAGCTACCCATGTTGTACATATAAATATCCACTGTTTAAAGACAGATTAGCATTAGAAGGTCATAGGCAGCTCAAAATAAAATTGCACAAACCCAACCCAGCTACCTCCTCCAAAGTCCCCGCACACTTCATTGCAATATGCATGCGGGTTAATTTCAGCTGCTGTAACTCACTGATCTCCATTTAGCAACTTCTGGTTTTTTCCTCTTTTTTATGGCACTTTGAAGGCGTGGGCTTGTAGAGCAATGATGTAAAACAACAACTCGAGAAAACAACCTAAATTAAGCCTCTGTTCATATCACTGAAAAACAAGGGGAAAAATCAGATGACTTTTCCTTCTGATAGTATTTTCAAAACCCACACAAATAGTGCATAACTCTTTAAATTTCCAATGGATATTTTGGAGTTTTCCCCCTGCTGAAAGCCCTTTCATGGAGACTGTTATCTTGCAAATCTTATGTTCCACTCACATTTAAATATCTCAGATCTTACTACTGCTATTTACCTGTTGTTCATTTCTATCACAGCACCGGTCAAAAACGTCAAGGAGACAAATCGTAAGACACAGCGTAGCACAACCCCAGAGAGTTCCTATTGTGTCAAGCAAAATTTGCTGCTAGGAGAATTATTTAACAGTAAAATACTATTGTAAGAATAGATCTTGCACCTTCAAAGAGTCCATGTGTTTTCTGCTGCTCGCAACAGGCAGCGAAGGCACCTTCACAGGCAGGTGGGACTACTCATTTTCATCATAAAAGGGCATATTATGACATAAATCGACAGGGTTTCTACAAGAACTTCTTTCATAGGTACACATCAAGACATACCGCTAGAGCTCCCAAGCAATGTTTTGCCTTACTTTGGATTATTGGAGGAGGTGCAACAGCTCCTCTATTGAGGAACTCTAGTAGTGATACTGATAAGGGTGGCTTGTACCTATGGTCAACCAGTTTGGGACTCCTTCCAAGCCTTCACTGTCTCTTCCAAAAAAAAAAAAAAAAAAAAAAGGGTTGAGAAAGAAAGGAGGGAGGCCAAAAGGGAAAAATCTCTCAGCCTATTTCTTTCACGTGGATTCCACGTGCAGCCTGCTTCCTGCTTTGCCATGGTCTGTGGCAATCACTTTGATCCCTGGGGAGGTGAGACGGAAGTTGATCTTCACCATTTAACTTTTTTATAGATAGCAAAGTCCATCCTTCCACCTGCATCCAAAGCACTGAGGCAGCTGGCAGAACAAAGCAGGAGAGAAAAATAGTTGACCAGAATCTATCTGAAATTGCCAGCATACAGGTGCAGTCTTGTTTTTCATCTCAGTTGCAGCAGTCCCCAGTGACTGTCAATGTTTTACTGAAGCTAATTAACCCTTTTTTGCCTAGAAAGGATCAGAGAAAAAAAACCAACCAATCAAAAAAAAAAAATCCAAAGGCTATCTGAGCAAGAAAAAAACTACATGAGTAGAGAAATGCAAGAATCATATCTAGTTCAGAACTGTGCTACAAATAAAAAGGTTGCTATGCAAGCAAAAAACACCCAGCAAATCTGTGGGGAAAATTTGCATTGTTGGATTGCTGAGACAGCTCCAAGGTTAGCATGTTACTTCTAACACCTGAACAAGGTGGTAAAGATAAACAGAGAAAGCCCTCAAGAAGCGCCGTCAGGAGTAAAGGAGCAATTGTTAAGCAAGGAATAGTAAAACTGAACAATAAACTTGGATAAGCACTGTAGACGGGAAGTCCGCAAATCTAAACTGAAATAAAAGATAAGACTTTGAGGATAGATAAGAATTCCCAAAGCTGCAGTTTGGCTGAGCCGTCCACATGAAACATTCCTTCAGATCCTCAAGGAGAAGTGGTGGCAAAGGAGCCTTATGAGGAAATCCAAGTGCAAAAGGCAGGACTGTTCCCTGCAAGTGGTGCCTCGTGCTCCTTCTCTGGCTGGTTGTTCGAGTCCTAAACTACAGGCTTCCACTACTGCCCTGAGGAGATGATCCCATAGTCCCAATGTTAAGATTTTTCCATTTACATGTAGCTTAAGTTTTGCTTCTCATTTTCATCTCATTCCCGCTGTTTATACCTCCTTCCATTAAAAAGAAAATGCCCATTGTTACCATTTGAGTATTATCCATGTTTGCCTCCTTTTCACTCTAGCTATGTGGCTGTCATTAACAAGGGTGTATTTAGTTCTCTCACAGCCTTTGTGGAATCCACCCATCAGTGACAGGTCCCTCCAGCCCTCCAGGCCAAGGCTCACCACGGTGGCTGCAGAGAGGGAAAGGTCCTTGTTTCTTGCTGTCACCACCTGATACCTCAAAATGCCCCTCTCAAAATGCCCTGGACTTCTTTTCCCCTCCTCCAATCACATGCTGAGTGCATGCCTAACCTCACTAGCAGTGCAGTTTATTGCCTCACAGAAAGTTTATTTGGTCCAAGTAACTTTTCCCCCCACATAATTTTTTCCATAGCAACTTGAATTAGAATTGCCCCTCTGATTTGTCACAAATTTTGACAGCTGCCTACTCACCACTGAAAGCTGAGTGATGGCAGGACAGAGAAGTCAAACACTGAGGCAACATCTGGGCTTGTTTTTACCTTCAGTCTTTGGTGCCTCAGCTTTAAGGGTGGAGAGTTCATAAGGATGCTCTGCAGCTGCTCTCCAGCTGAGACAAAACCCAGACTTAGCTCTGCCAAAGCCTCCGTAGCTGTAAATAAGGCAGTTCTTGTAAACAGAGAATAATGCATAGGTCTGGGAGGAAGGAGGGGAGAATGGGGGACAAATGCTTGCTTGTGATGGTCCAGCAGGAGTTCAGCACTGGTGTCAGAGCTGCTAAGCCCTTCCTGATTCACCTCAAACAGGCCAGTTCAAAACACCTCACCAGCCCAGAGCTGGGGATTCCTGAGCTGCAGTCACATTCCTGGCCCTCAGCAAAATCGCCCACTCTGACCCTCAGGAGCAGTGCCAGGGAAAGCCAGGCTTCCAGACGCAAGAGCTATGAGTCTGCCACGGGGCTGGAACTGCTGGAAAGCCAGGCTGTGATGAAATCCTTTGGCAACCATCGGCTGTGCTGCAGTAAAACGTGCCTGGCTGTGCCAGTTGTGCCTTCTATACCCCTTGCTTTGAAGAATGCCATGTGCAGACTCAGTGAAAGGGAAAACATTTCCCTTGCCAGGAGTCTTCAACAGCAAATCTTGGATGTTCTGTTGGCTCCAAAAATAGAAAACACTCTTTGGTGGTGGAGATGCCCAGTTCCTTCAGACCTCTCTGTTCCTCATGTGATGCTTTCTCAAAGTCTTACTTGAATCTTCCTTGCTGTAGTTCAAACCTATTCCTTCTTTTTCAATCAGCAAAATCATGGAGAATACCTTGATGTTTTCCTCTTTGCAGCAATGTTCATAGCATTAACAGATAATTACCCTCTAATGAAATTAAATGGGATTTAAAAATATCAGCCATTAGGAGCCTTCAGTTGAAAGGGAGCTGAAGTATGACAAAACCCGCTCTCTTAAGTGTAGTATTTCAGGATTTAACTGGATTCACACTGTTAAATTGAAGTTCCACAGCAAATGGAATTCTAGGCTTGCAAAACAACTTCCTCCCATTTATAAATCATATCACTTAGCATATATTTGAATGGTCAAACATCTATTTAGTCCCTGGAATTATTTGTTCTTTCATTAATGGAGACTAGATGAAAGCTGCAGATAACAGCTAATAGTGATTGAACATAAAGTAAAACCCCTTTTATTGTACAGGATCTGCAGCCCGAGCACCATGGCAATAATCTAATGATGCCAAAACTTGGATGCCCTTCAAATGCTCCAGAACAATAGGTGCTGCCAGCATGACCTACACGAGGCACCAGCAGCTGAGGAGCCAGACTCCCAAGTTGCACTTTAACTCTTGGCAGCACAAGGGCAGCGCCCCAGGGGCACCCTGGAAGGGCTGTGCATGCACAGAGCTGGGCAAGGGGCCAGTGCTGCTCAGCCCCAGCCTCTCAGGGCTCCTTTTGGTGCAGACCCTCTGAAGTCCAGCAGCCAGAACTCAGGCAGAGGTAAACTGCAGTCCTTGTCGGGGTATTCCAGAGCAAGGACGCCCAGCAGCTCCCATGGACTCCAGAGAAACTTGCCCAGCAGTGAAACTCATAAACATCTCCTTTTTTGGAACTTCCGCATTTTAAAGTTGACAGGAGCTCAGTCTGGGTAAGGGGTGTGAGATGAAAGTTGTCCCTAAAGCTGCTCCAGCACTTTGGAGCCTTCTTGGGGACAAGAAGCATGCTGTGGACAATTAAATGCACTGATGGTGTGCACTCAGCTGTGCATCAGCAAGCCCTTCAGAAAAAATGTCCAGCTTCCATCATTTGACACCAAAACCCAAATTATTTGAATGGCTGGTGGAATTATTCAATGTGTGTGCCATAAAATCCACATGTACTCTGTGTAGCATGAAACTAAAACGCTGATGGAGAAAATATATTTTACTTGCAAGCAAAAAGTGATTTCTCAGACTAGTACTTGGAGTAGATACAGTGCTTTCAGAGGGTTTGTGGGAATGGGAAAGGGTAGGGAGCATGACACAACCAAAATGTGGTACAGTTAATTTCCTGACTATTATCTCCCTCCTTTCCACCAAATGGTTGCATTCACTGACTACCTAATTTCCTGAACAGAAATCTTGTTAATTCTGAGTTGTGGAGAAAGAGTCCCCCACGAAGAAAAAATGTGAGAACATTACAAACCATTCACTGACTGAGATCACAAAAGAAGAGAAATGGACAGGAAAAAAGCCAAATTCTTCAACAGTGAAGCATTTCCAGCTGTACCACAGTAGTTGTTTTAGGTTAAACATATGGCACAGTGAATTAATGAAATGAAGGTGCAGAGGTCAGGACCCACCAGAAATACTGTCCCCTACCTACTGTCATCATGTAAGTCTGTATATTTCACAAAAGCCTGAGTGGTCACAGCTTTTATTAGTCCTGTTTCAAAGTAAAGACACTTCCACTCCTTAATGAAAGAGTGCTTACAACTGAGATAAATACTGGATTTGCAGCACGACCCCCCTATCTATGGATAGGGCATTATTATCTCATGTTCTGTAAAATAAGCAGGGTCTCCTTAACTACTTCTTAACACATTTCTGTTTCGTTATCAAATCGAGACACCATCATATGTGCTGGGCAGGCATCCCTGTTGGTAGCGGACAGAAACTTGGGTCCTTCCCTTGCCAGCTTATCCAGCATTCATCTTTTCTCTCTGTTTTGATGGTAATTATCACTTTTGAATGCAAGAAACCTGAGGGGAGAAGTAACCTCTCTTTCCTTGGCATGGAATATACTTCAAGGTTTTCAGCTTTTCTGGCCAGACTCCCATCCCAGATTTTTGGAGCTCCAGTGGAGCTTGCTGTACTATTATAGCTGCCAGCAGAGTGTATTGTAATAAGTTATAGTGTCCAACTACAGCTGAGTAATCCACCTTTACAAATAAAGGCCTTTCCCAGAGCGTGCTCCTCTCATGCCTCATAGTGCCAGCCCCAAAAATAAAATAATCAAAATTGTCTTTCCAAGCCATAAGACTGAAAAGCATGATTTTACAGAAGTACTTTAAAAATCCCCAAACCCTCAGAACTTAGTGCCACCATACAGACTACCTTTCAACTATTGAGTCATAGGTATGTGACAGCTAAACTTTTAAGATTCTGCTTGAGGACTGGACATTGTCAAGACAGTCTTAGATTAACTCTCAGGCTGTCCATGGGAGAAATATCAGTATCTTCAGCTAAAGACAGGGAAATTGAGGTGGAGGTTCCATTTACCCAAGGTCATGCCATAAATCACTGGAGCAGCACAATTAAAACTGAATAGGCATGGGCTCATGAGTTCTGGAGAAAGATCAGGGTCAGGATTTTTGTTCCAGTTAGAGATTTATGACAGAGGAGATAATGAATAAAACATTTGCACCACAATTTTCTTCTCAAAGAATGGTTGTTATGCACCAACACTGGTCTAAGTGGGTCTTATAGATGCTATTTTAGAGGAAGAAAAACTAATAATAGTACACATAACAAAGAGAAAGAAAGGAAATGTATGATCATCTAATTTAAATGGACCCAGAAATACTTTTTTTTTGCTCCATCACACTGCTGTAAGATAAAACTAAACTTTTCCATGAGAGAGACAAAAAATAATAGACAAGCTTTGTAATGAAATCACATGGGCATAGATTGTACCAAACAGAGCTGCCTCACTTCTCGCTTTCTGTAAACACCTTAAGCACCCTTATTGTGTCTCCCAATCCTTACCTCTTCTACACTAACAATTCCAATTCCTCGTGCATTTTCTGTAGGTTTCTAAATCTCATCACACTCACTGCTGTTCCCTGAACCATATTCTGCTTCTCTGCCAGCTCCAGCATACAGTGCCCAAAACTAAAGAAAGGATTCCTGCTGGAGCTTCACCAGCATAATTTGGGAAGAAGTAATAATCTTCTGATCTTACACACATCACCTCTGCTAATATCACTCAGGTGACCCTTTTTTTCCAAACAGACATAGTGTGTTGATGATTCACTTAGTTTGCCTTTGAATCTGTCACCTTTCACATTTTTCTGCAATAAAACTGAAAAGCCACTTTATATTTTTGTCTTTGGTTCCGTCTTGCTCTAGCACAAATCTTATTGGCTCCTATTTTACTGATTTGCACCATTACTTCCATTTTCCAACATAATTTTTAATTCTGATCATGCCCTACAAACAGCCTGCAAACTCCTGGTGTCACGCACACATTTTATAAATACAACTACATCATCCAGCTCATTAATGGAAATAGTGAATAGAAGTGACAGAGAAGTGACCTCAGGGACCTCACTTGCAATATCTCCCTGGTATGATAACTAAACTTGGATAACTCATTTTTGAATGCAGCTTTTCTTTTTTAATTAGTTATGCATCAACTCCTAGTCATAGTTGACCATATTTCCCCCCCTTTGGTAGTAAAAAACATCATATAAGACAGTATCAAAAATCTTACTGAAATCAAAAGTCACTTATTATGCACTCTTATTCACTTCGACCAGTTTTACTGCCAAATAAGTGAATTCATTTGAATATCCAACATCAGTATTCTATTTTTCATAGAAAGATTTTTCCCCAGAATGTTCTTTAAATAAGCACAGAAGTTCTTTGTGAAAAACTGTCAACATTTCCAATAATTCCTATGACAATGTAATCCTATTCTTTTCAAAATTTGTAAAATCACTGCTGGTATTTTTAGTAAATACTGATAAAATATAGCTAATGAATTAGGTCATTGAGAATTTAGACACCAGTTTCAGATTAAAGTTAACTAATCTGATTTCAGTTGAAACTCACAAAACCAGCTGTAAATTAAACCCAGCAAAGTGGAAACAAATAATCATTTCAACATCTTTTGACTGAGTGTTTTCTTGGTTTTCAGACAGCACTAAGAACCCACATCACAACTTTAAATTTAACTTTCCAAAGCATTTCCAAATGCTTTTCTCCCTAGAGCAGATACTTTAGCACCTTAGGACGGAAGAAGCAAAAACTACCTCTACTCACACCTTTCTAGTCAAAAAGGTTGTAATGGTAGTGGCAAATCAGCAGCCAACCCACCTACACAGAAAAGCCAACCTTCAAAAGGGCCGATGTAAAAGAAGGCAGCTATATCAATATTTGCATAGATTTTTCCAGGAGTGAGTAAGTTCTTTGAGCTACAGGAGGCACGAGTGCCTGCAGAAGTGAGTCACCCCGGGATGGACAGCAGGGTGTCCGTCAGAGAGATAAGCGGTGCTTGATGCCCGGGCAGCTGGCATGCTGCCACCCATCCCATTTCTCCATTTCAGCTGGAGTTTTACACAGGAGGCAGGAGGCCAGCAGGGAACTGAGGGCGGCTGGGAGGGAGAATGGGAGCAGCACCACAAATTGCATGTCCTTCCAGGAGTCCTTAATCCCGTGTGACATGTGCCACTGCTTACAAATCCACACAGAGCCAGGCCTGTTTTCCACGCTGCTGCACTGCGCAGAGACTGCCAGTGCCCTGCTCAAGCACTTCTCTGCTGGTATTGAACAGGTTCAAATGGCAGCAAATTTGCTTTTCCTCTCTCTGACTGAGTTCTTATTCAATTTACAGGATTCAGTCTGACCCTGTGAGACGTATTCATAACAAGAAACTCCACACCAGAACTCTGCAGGTGAGGTTTAACCAGCATTCAGCTACTGTTGCAGGCACAAACACATGCATCTTCAATTTGGAAGCTGTGCTGGTCCATTGCCGAGTCCTAAGAAATTATCTAAATTTAGCTAATTCTAGCCCTAGGAAAATATGGCAGTGTTCTGGAAAAACATAACAACAGTTCAATTGAATTTGGAATAGATTTCTTCAATTATATAAATTTCTAATATGTTTTATCACACATTCAAAACTAAAAAGGAAAAAAACATTAAAAAAAAAGATAACCCAAAAAAAGATAACCTAAAACTTTCACAGATGTTACAGCACTGATCTTACCGTGGGAAACTGGTAGAGTTCAAATGACTCAATGAAGCAACCTCAGCCTACAAAAAGACCAAAGACCAAACCTTGACAGTGTTTGACCAGTGTCAGTCCCAATGTGCTGAACTAGTCGCTCTTTCCTCTCCTTACAAAATGTGTCCTTAGAACAAGCACCTGAGCTAAATATTAGGTTTATCACCTTTGGTGGCAGGCCTTGTACGTACATTTAGGCTGGAAGGTATCTGAGTCTTACAGCTCTCTTCTCCTAGTCTTTCATGGCTCAGGGAAAATCTTTGCTGATGGTGATGTTGGTAATGGCTGTCAGCATTACTTGTTCCATATCACCTCCTGTTTCAGTGGCATGAAAAAATAGTCAATAACAATAGTCATTGTTAAAAATATTAACTCTCCTGATGAAGCAAACTGAATCAAGCTGTTGCTAGATGACAGCATAAACTATCAGGAAATAGTATCTTAGACCATGTCTGCACAGGTCTCTGCCCTCCAACACAGACCCTGACCCACAATCAGAACCTCAGAATTACCAGACAATTTTTTCCCTTCTGAATTCAAGCTACTCAGGGATCTAACTGGAGGCAGCCAAGACTGTAACTCTTGTTCCACAAACCTGATGTTAAAAACACTGCCTCAAGTAAGTCTCAGCGAGAGCCAGGTGCCCAGGTTCACAAACATGACTTGAAAACCCATACTATTGTGTTGACAAAGAGTAAAAAGGGCAAAATGCCAGAGACACTGAACTCAAAGAGCTGCCATTGAGGGCTTTTTCCTATTTCAGAGAAAACCTAACCCCAGCTGAAAGAACAGCAAGGAAAACCAACTGTGGCTACCACTTCAACTGAGTGTGAGGCAAAAGCACTGTCTAGAGCTTCCACCCTCCCTCCCAGTGCTGGCTCCGTGACTGGCATTCATCCCTGGGGAGCAGGAACCCTGAGCCCTGGCCCTGCTCAGTACCACCCATGGGGAGGGTGCCCTGGGTGTCCCTGCTCTGAGGAGTGAAGATGCCCTTGCTGACCCTAAGGGCAGCCCACCTCCTTCTCATCCAAACCTTTGGATACAAGCAACAGATTAGGAGCTTTGGGGTCTAAACTGAGAGTCCTGGCTCTGGGGTGTTTCCTATGGAGAATAGGGCCTGCAAGGCCCAATGAAGCTGTACCCTTCACTGGGAAGCAAGCCAGCACAGGGCCACATGTTGCTCCACACCTTCTGTGCGCCTGTGCACATCCATGGTGCATCACCAAGGAAAGCACCCTGGGATATTTATGGCTCTGTAGTTCTGTCTCAATTAACAGAAGAGCCATCGTCAGTCACTCTCCATTGCAACCTGGACCTGCCCAGCTCTGCTCACGCTGTTACTTAAGGAGGGATGTCAGGAGTCCTTGGCCACACTGCAGAGCACATTTACTGTCCCTTCTACCCTTTCCCTGATGTCATTTTTTTATTATGACATTATACAAAACCACAATGGGGATTAACCACCCCCGTGTAAGCTTATTATAGGCTTATGCAGGCTGCTAGAGCTTGGCTTTGGACAGCATTTATCTTAATGAGCCTCGGGCTGATGTCACTATTACACCCATGATCGTATATCCCCATCAAGCGCTAAACTGAATGCGGAACACAAGATGAAGTTGCTTTATACATTGTCTATACAAAGGTGTCAAAATCCTGATGACATATACTGAAAAAAAGCAGGCTGGTGATGCAATGGCAAAATAAAAACGTTGAGGTGAAACTAAGGGTATAATTACGGTCCATAAAAAACCAGCACAGCCAAGTGAGTAGCACTTGGTGACGATAACTACTTGCATGTCCTCTGCATGGCTCACCTGCAGCAATGCATATGCAAAGGCTTAACTTGTGCACATTAAAACACACAGTGCCAAGGGAGCAAACCATCCTATTCTACTTATCAAAAATTTGGGAGGGGAGAAAGAGGATTTTCTTCAAATGATAGCGTTGCACAGTGCTGAATTAGCTGTGTTTAGCAGTGGGTTCATAGCAGGATATTCAACACTGAAAATAATCCCCAGAAAAATATGAAATTCAGTATTTATTTTACCTGAGAGCTGAGGCAATAAACTTAGGATTAGCAGCTGAATGCAAGGACAACCTGTTCTAGTCACTTCTGTAAGAACTAGAGCAGCAAGACATGTTAAAAAACTGATTTGTGAGAAATCTGAACTAATTCTCTTTGCAACTCACAGACAATTTCATTGGAACTCACTCAGGATCATTTAACAAAACTAAGAGTCTTAAAAGTGGGCAGAAAAACAAGTATGGACTGGCCAAAAAGGAAGTTAAACCAGCACTGAGCGTCTCAGCTCCCCTTATTAACTTCATCACCAAAAGACATGGCTAGGCCTGCGCTGACTCAGAAAATGTGTGAAAAGAGGTTTCCCGGTTGAACATGTCCACGGAACTTCCTTAACTCTCCTTCTGATACCAGAACAGTAGGATTTAAGCCAATATATTCTGCAACAATTTCCTTTCCAGCTAGTGCAGGCAGAGGTGCTGACTGCCATGTGCACTCCAGGATGCTGGTGAATATGAGTCTGGTGAAAATTTTCTACGTAATAGAGAAACAATGGCAATACTGGGCTACCTTTTATTCTTTTTCCTTTAATACCTGCATTTTATGTGACTACAGAGTTTTCAAACAGCTATATCATAACAGTCTGTCGCAAGCGTATTGGGTGTTTCAGTTTGCCAGACCTGTCATAATAAATTAATTACAGGATGTTGCAGAAGTGGCTGAGTTCCAGCAGCATCTTGCACAGTTTAATATAGACCTATTTCCCCATTTCGATGTATTTGTGGTTAGATAAATCCTCAGAAAATTTACAGCTGCTACATACTAGTTTATTATACTCCCTGCCTTTGCAGGCAACCTAAATGCAAGAAAAATTTGAAGTCTGCTCAGAGCATAGATTTTACTGATATTGCTTTACCGGTGTGGAAACATTTTTTCCGCTAAAAGCGGCATCTGCAGTTTCTGCTGATTGGTTGCATTTGAGCAGGACTTGTAAACTTGCTTGTCACAGCCAAACTTAGGGAAAATTCATTTGGCTTGACAAAGTCCTCACAAACAATCAGGTGGACGAAGTTTTAGACGAAATGCAGCGCTGACATCTTCATCTATGACTGCAAGATAGAAAATATTTCTTCAGCCTTTGAAGTTAGTATACAGTAATTGCAGCCATGACATTGTGGCTCAAAGCTTAATCCTTGCTGATTTTGCTGGACCTTTGAGTATAGGGGTCCATCTACTTCGAGCAGCTTGCAGGACTGGAACTCTACACAAACATCTCACTGCTGGTAAACAGACCCTTCTGAAGGGGAGGGCAGCAAGCAACCTGCATACAACAGATGGGGAAATGACAAAACTCTTGCCAAAACCACTGTGAGCAGAACACACCTACACATAAAAAAGGCATATGATATTAAATGTTTGATGATATGATATTAAATGTCTGAAAGAGCAGCTTGATTCTTGGAGTGAAGTTCCAATCTCTGCTGCAGCTTTTTTACAGCAGATGAAGAGGCTGGAGAGGACTGAATCAGGGCAGAGGTGCCTATTGCAACAGACAACTGTAAAGGTGTCTCCTGAAAACCTGTACCAGAAATCAGGGAATGAATGCTTCATCTCTCCCAACAGCTCTGCAAGTCATAGACTATGTGGAACTTTGTAGGCTGTATCTCAGAGTTAGAACACCAGAGAGCTAAGAGTTACTGGAGAGACACAGAATGTTGTTCATGGGTTCGGAGAGTTCATCCAGAAAGTTTCTGCAAATGGCACATAACAAATGTTTTAAAAAGTGAAGTGGTTAAATATCTGAATTTCTAAAGTCTAAAAAACATGACTGAAGCAACCAAAGCTCTGCTATAACACACCTACATGTTATCTTCTGTTCCTTCTTCTTAAGTTCCAATTTCTAATTGCCACATTTTTGCAAGTCTCCCCCAGGCAGCAGCTTTCTTCTCAAGTTGCTTATTTCCCTCTCTCAGACCTCCTCTTGTTTCTATTCCCTACACACAGCAGTTTTGTTCCTAATGCATATATGCTGAACATCAAGCAATAAACCCCCTTGAACTAACACAGTACATTTCTACAAGTGCAGGTGTACATCCATAAATCAACTTGTTTGAAATATTCTGTATGGACATTGGACAGAATGCTAAGAGAAAAACCCTGGAGTACCAACCTGTACATAAAACTTCCTGGTCTCCCTCCACTACTCAGAAAATACTTCTATCCCTTCCCAACTTCCACATCCATAAAATAGGTTGCACTGCCTACATACTAATTTCATATGTGCTGGAAAAGGATCATTAAAAAACCCCATCACTCTTTGTGTTTACCAAACAAGTGTTGTTGCTTTAGTCTGTTCCCGCCTTAAACGAAGTATTTCCTATTCACCTGAGTAATTAGAGCAGAAGGATGTAGTGAATGAAGTGCCTCATTACCAAGTTTGCATCCATGGTCCCTGCAGAATGGCTACCATGCCGGCTATTTTTCATAGCTGTCTGCTTTTGCTTGTAATGGGCCATTGTTAACCCTAAATGATCCTGACATTCAATTCTCCATCAGACAATTGCGTCCAGCCGGCAGATTTAGTTCACTAGTCAACAGAGACTTTCGGTTGTCATGTTCCTCTGTGTTCTCATTAGCCCTTGTTTGACTGTGATCCATCCCCTACTGCCTTCTGAATTAAGTGATGCTACAAATACACTTATTATGTTTTATGATGTCTGTTCCTCAAATTATTTTAAGGAAAAAATGAAATGCAATTTGATGGCTATTGGGAAACACAGGAAAAACACGGCCACCCATTTTCTCCTGTGTTGCTGATTTATGCACAGCTCTCGATATCTCTGCCCTATCACAAAAACATAATAGCAACCCTATGGTGTAACCACACACACAAAACCTACAAACACCAGAACAATGAAAGACCCACGATACTGCTATCGCCAGGCAGCTATAAATATCTAATATTCACACTTTTTAAAGCAACATTTTATCTGGTTTGTTCCAGCAATGAACTCGTGTCACCCTCTAAGGAAGTCTCACAGAGACTTTTATAACTCTTGCATTTTAATTCACACATCATGGCTCAGGGAGCAATTTTGCAGGACACTCATAATGCTTCATCTAAAAAAAAAAAAAAGGAAAAATTTCAGTAGGCAGTCTGAATCCTTCTGGAATTCTTTTCTTCCACTGCAGTTTAAGTCCTCTAAGTACTCAGACAATATTCAGCAAACGTACTTGATATTCACTGTAAAGTGATTTTAGAAAATATGCAGATTGCATTAACACAGAAACAAGAAGCATCATATAAAGTTTTTTAAATTAAAAACTTCCTTTTAAACCATTACACTAATTCAAACTGTTTAAAAGTTTTATGCTTTTCTCGTAAATTTAAAATCCCAACAGCAATATCTGAAGAATAAAGATTGTACTAACACCAAAAAGCAGTTCTTCTTAAAATGAATGTATCAGCTGTATTTCTGAACAAAAGGTAAAAACTGTCTTTGCCATTGTGCCACGCTCATAATTTGTTAAAGAGATTTTAGGGTGAAGGCTCTAATTGTAATACTGAAGGATCATAGACTTTTCAAAATTTCAGATATTTTTGTTCCTTTTCTGTTAAATGAATGCAGAAAACTAGCACCACAGTGACACTGTGTATAAAGGAATAGAAGTCTCTAACCAACCATGTGGTAGGGAAGAAAAAAAATTCTAGAAGCAAAACAAAAGCTACTGCAATTACAAGAAAACATTATGAAAAGTTTATTTTCAACTCCTGCATTTTCATGTTTGGCTCTTATCTGATTCCTTCTGCTTAATTGTTATTTGGAACTGTGCCTTGGAAGACACTACTGCTGCCTCTCCTCTCAATTTGGAAAGTGTGGCAAAGCAGCTCTATTCAGCTTCAGAGCAGTGAACATAATTGGAGCCCTAGTTCGCAAGCATGAAAGGAGGTGCTGTGCCTTTGATTAGAACTACCATCTCTCTGTGGTGTTTATCTGAAGTGTTATTTCTGTCTTCAGTGTCGACAATGGCAAATTAACATTTTACAATGCTTTCCAATGAGCTCCCAGATCTTGGCTACTGCTCAGCTCTCCCTGACGTGGAGCCTGATGTCACGCTCTGCCCTTGTTTTAAACGTGACCCAGGACATTTTAAGAAATGTAAGATGCCGAGATTTTTCCCCTTTATAAAATCTCTAAACGCCACATGTCACGCAGGATGATGAGCTGAAACACACTGCAGGGACATAAGAGGTGGGGAGCCTTGAGAGAATCAGGCAGACCCAGGACTAAGGTAATTTTACACCACGTCTGACTGGGGAAAGAGACATTACTAAGTTTCCAGTACACATATGCAAGCCCCGTTTAGGGCAGGGCTCCAGGCACAAACTCTTGGCAGAGCAAAGCTAGGGCTGCTGGCAAATAACAACTACCACTGGGGCGAAGAGAGAGGATTTGCTGCTATGCTTTACTCGAAAGAAAAAAAGTTTACAGATTTTTCTGGCTTCAAAACATGTGCAAGGAAGATATTACAATATACAGCAAGTAGTCCTCGGCATCTGGGTGCATTTCACACATCAGTGCCCAGCATTGTTATTTTCACTTCTTTTTTTAATGGAATCAAGTGCCCTGTCTACTAAATAAGGGCTTTCTAATTTTATGTTATTTATTGCTTCAGAGGGGGAGGAGAAAGAATTTCCTAGCAGAGTAAAAATAAACTGGACATCATCAGCCAGAAAAAATACCAACACTAACTGATAGAAAGTGTTTCATTTAATATAAAATATAAATTATTTAACACCATAGATAGTGAAGTCATTAGTAAAAGTTCACAAAATAATACTCAAGTAAAAAAATAGATAAATGACACAAGTGAGTAAAGACTACAAGTAAAACAAACAGCATAGTTGGATATGAAATATTTCATTCAGACAAAAGAAAGTATATTTGGCAGGACTGCTGCCAAAGCAGCCAAGAACTCTGACAAAACTGCAATGAATCTTTACTATGTGCAGCACACCTCATTTGAAAAATATAACTGCCTGGAATTTGCAACACTAATTTTTATTGATAAGAACAGGTAGTCCTACTGAAGACAGTGTAGTTGCATAGGTAGTTACTCCACAATTCTCTTCAGAGCTGCAAAATGCAGTTCAAACAGATATTTGATGTCAGGAAAGTATTTTTTAAAAGCTTGTGTTTTGAGGTACACCTTAATGTCAGCACCCCTTTGGTATTTTACCATTTTGAACACTCTTCTAATTTTACTTATAGCACACTTTAAAAGGCTAATTTAATAACTTACATAGTGGTTGGGCTTATTTTGCTCTAGATCACACTTTTTCACTTGATTCTCTGCTCCCAATGGATTGATCTACAGCCTACATAAGTGCCTAAGTGAAGATTTAATCAGATATCAAACTAGAAAACGTTGTATTGGACAGTTGCAGTTCTTTTCCAGTCCAGTGAGGAGCTGAACCTCCAAGTTCTGTTGATTTCAAGGAACCCAGGGCAAAAGTCATATAAAACAGGTTTTCACCATTGATAAGTCACAACTGGTACCACTTTGAATATTTAAGTATTTTAATTTCTTCGTTGTTAATCCTAGAAGAGAGATCATAATTGCAGCCTTCAACGTGTGTAATGAACATCGCCCCAGTATTCAGAAATAAATTATGCCTCTGCGTCATGGCACTCGGGCTCAAAGGCAATATTTGTCCTTCCATTTGTGCTCAAGTTTGAGCCTCTCGCTGCCTTTTTCTTCTTCTTCTTCAATTCCACCCCACGGGATGTAGGTTCGTTTTCAACACCATTAGCTGTAACTGATGACAGAGGAGTATCGCCACTCATTAAGTTGTGCTGATTTTCTCTCTCATTCCTTTGTATCCTTTTCTTCTTTTTCTTTGTACCTCTAGAGGAAGGTGGATATAAAAAGAGTAAAAGAAACACAAAGTTAGCCCAAATTTAGAGCTTTTTCCACCTACAGCTGATGTGTTAGAGCAATTGTCTGCCTGTCCTCTTGAGCACAATGCTGAAACAACTACAAAAACTACTGTTCCACAGCAGAACAAAGGCAGAAAAACCATGAAGACAAAATATGAGACCACTCCACTAGTCTACTTTTTATCATAGCATTGCTTTGAAAAGAATTGCTCATGATCTTAAAAATCAGCTCGTCCTGTTCAAGAGACAACAGATGTAATTAAAAAATACAAATTACCAGTCTCCTCCTCTAATAAAAGCAATTGCACTTGTTTTTCTTTTTACTTGCCTAAGCTCAGACACCAAAATACTTACAATTAAGGGGAGATTCCTGGTTGATTTATGCAACAAGAATAAGACAGGCAGTCAAAGTGCATAAGATTAGCTTTTCCATTTTAATTTACCTGAACAAGGACAGAGTCAGAAATCACTTTAATGCCTATTTATGCTTATCAGCCTTCATACGGTGCCAAAACGATCAGCCAAGCTCCTGTATCCCAATTAATGCCTCTAACTGGTCTTGCACATGATGGCAGGGATTATGCAGATGTTGCAACACTTCTACCATGGAATCCCACTCTTGGCAGCAGTTGAAACTTTATTTAACTATAAATATGCAACAATACTTCAACTCTAACCTTTCAAAGAAAAGTACTGTCTTTGTTCAACATTTGTATTGTGCCTAGCACAAAAAGGTCTTGGTTTATGACCTGAACTGTTTAGTGCTGCTGAAACACATAAGCAAATGGGTGAATCAAGACTGAAGAACGCAATGTGTGTCTTTTCCAAAAAAAGGGTGCTACAAGTGCTGCACTGTTGATGATGCTGTCCTGATGTAATGAGATTTTATAGATGAAAATGTTTACACATCAGCCTTGCTAATGAACTGATGAATATCTGCCTGTAGGTGGAATTTTTTTTAAGCTAAACTGTATACTTATGAATATGTGGATTGCTGCAGCTCCAGTACTGGAACATCCTAAGGAAAAGGTTCTGGAGTCTAAGAGCCTCTGTGTTAGGATTCCTAGAACAATTTGAGGGTACTGCTGCATGAGGAAACTGGGGTACAAAGCCATAATTATTCAGTGATAAAAGCACCAATGTACCAAGCAGCGTTCAGCTGGGTCTCATGTAAATTTCTGCAGAGAGCACTACCTAGAGCAGCTCTACAAAACCATACAATGGGAACATATCTGAGGACATAATGGCTGTGCCGACAAGTAGCAGCTAATCATTAATATTCAAAGGGTAAGGTTACTATGCTGTTTCCAATACAAAACTACCCTAATTTCGAGGAGCAGTTTTCATCTTTTTACTATTTGAACATCAGGTGTGATCATGTATCAGAACTTAGATTAAAATCACTTAGCATAATTTCTCTGTTTCTTCTAGAATCTGCAGAAGACACATCAACTGCTTGGCTGAGATAAAACTCAACTACCACCTTGCATAAAATTTGTTTTCCTATTGCAAAATCATATTTTACACCCAGAAATTCTCAAAAAATAGAGATTTCACAAGGACTTGCCATTCATGTTCTTTTACAGCAGGCATTGTAGCTGTAGTAAACAACACAGTTCTAATAAGCAAACCAGCAATCATTCAATAGGCTTAGCGAGTTGTGCAGGTGTTGAAGTTTCACTTCTGCACACTGAAAGTGTGTACTTGGCAACCGCTTGATTCCTAGGAATTATGCAGTAAATAAATTTCATATCATATATGTCAATGTGACGTGAATATTAAGTGTATTTTCACAGAAAACAAGAAAATAATACTATATTTTAGGTGGAGCAACTATTTAAGTGCAGATTGGACTGGACCTCAAGTCATGTTGCTATTGCTGCTAGATACTGAAATATAAACCTTTCCCAGTTAAGATGGCAACTGCATGCCTGTAAATTTTTAAGGATATTTCAAGACACATTGATGGCACTGAGCAAGAAAACTACAGTCCTGGCAGGTCATGTTTGTGGTAACAATAAAGTGAGGGCTTCCATGAAAAATAGGCAGCCCTGTTTCTGAGCTGTTTTATTATCTGATGTGTGCTGTATATACCTATAAACAGAAATATTGACAGTTTTTCAAACTAGTGGCATCAGCAGTGTCAGAGGATCCTTTTCTCTTCAAGTTCTCAAAATAAGGCAACAGCTTATAGTCTTTTCTGAAAAAAACCTGGTACATGTGGTCACTGCTGTGAAGTGCTATGACACGGAGCATGCATGAATTCAGACTGGATGCTCCTGCTCCCTACAGTTCAGGATGAGGGAGCACATTCCAGTGACTCAAGCATGTAGGTGTCTTCTCTCACCTTTCTGAAATGTAACTGAAATGATATTTAGGCTCTATTCCTTCAGTGTGACATCTTCTCAGGATACCCTTAGTTTCCATTAAAATGAACATTTGTATTTGTTATCACTGAAAATTCTTGAATTTGTTTAAAGCATTTGTGATTCCACATTTTAAACCTGCGGCCCCACATTTTTCAGTGGATGCCCTGGAAAGGTCACACAAAATAATTGTTTTCTGAAGTCCTACCAATGGAGTTGAATCATCCCAAATTTTTGATACTGACTTCTAACAGACTGCCAACCGTCACAGTAACTGTGTTTTAAGGCATTTCCTTCCTTAATGTATATACTGTCAGAATAGCTGAGCCCAAAATTCAACACTGAATTCTGTCAATGTGCAGTTGCACAGCCCATTCCTCATCGTACATGAAGGTTAAACTTCCCACTCACAATTTATTTTAAAATCTAGATACAGCTGGAGATACAAAATTCAGATTTAAAGGCAGGTTAAAATGAGGTATGTATCTACATCTACAGCATAAGGCACAGATTATTTATTTGAGGAGGGAACCAGTCTGGAAAATGATCAGTGAAATAACTTTGCTTAGGTGACAGATACAATGGCAAACACAGGAAGTATTTTCAGATATCAATTTTTGAAGCAAAAATGGTTGCAGTAGCTAAAGATATTGTAGAAGCTCCTGTTCAAAATGCTGAGATCTTATCTTACAGCTTTCATGCAACAGAGAGCTACAATTTTTAGGAAATGCAAGTTTCACCATCAAAGGTGCTGCTGGCATCTTCTTAGAAGGTGAAAACCTTCTGGAATTTACATTAATTAACTTTTAGAAGATGCAAAAATAGCTTTCAGTCTGCAGCAGTAAATCCTAAGACATAGCTAAGGGAGGCCAGTGAGCAACCACATATCCCTGAGTTTTGATTGCTATGTACATTATAGTCTTTGCTCTTCTGGGGGTGTGCATATGTATATGAACTGTTATTTCCTTCACATTTTGAGTGTGAAGCACTCTCTGACTGGTCACCCTAAAGCTAACTTCTTGTTTTTCTTGAAAAAAAGCCCAACTCTTCAACCATTTCTCACGGTTTTCAAACAGCAGTTGTAGGAATAACACTGCAAATTGTTTTAAGCATTTCTTGCTTACTGTGTTGCAGGTGAGTCTTTATCTGCGTCATGTTTGGAGATAAATTTTAGGTCCCCTGACTTACTGGTGACTGGTGACATCTGTAAAAGAAATAAAAAAAGCAGGAAGGTAAAAAGACAACAGACAATGGGGCCAACACATGTGCATAGAAAACCCACCAGCTTCCTGAATAAGGAGAGAATATACCTCGTTTGAAAAAGAATGTCTATCAGCCATAAAATGTTAACTCCTATGTGGTTGCAAACAAGGAAACAGTGCCCTGGTATAAAAAAAAACTACTTGCAAATAAAAGACAGTTTTCAGGTATGTGTAGAAACAAGAGGTTATGAATCTGCTTGAAGCCAGCTTAAAACAAACATTGTCTTAAAAGAATCGTTATTTGTGCTACTACAAATGAAAAAGCAGAATGCTAAAAAGCCTTCTTATTGTACAGCTTTCACAAGAAAACCTGTCTTTTTTAAGCCTGCAAGCTTCATTCAAAATCAGTTCAAACCACTCCAGGTTACTTTGTAATTCAGGGCTACAAAGATTCCCCAAATCTGGAAAAATAAATTCCCTCATTTCCAAAGTGATTAAAGGGTCTCTGTACAACTTGCTCCCTCTACAAACAAACCTAATTCTAACAGGTCTCAAACTTAATGAAAGAATTCCCATAAGGAAATGTGAGTGCCCTTCCTGAGTCTTCAGGAACAGGTTATTTTATTAGTGTAATTTTATTTTTCTGCTGACTTAGAATAAACAGGATCAAGCTCCCATTGACTTACTGAATTCATACATTTACACTGCCCACAACAGCCATGTTCAAACATTAGTCATTAGAATTAGTCTGCTGTAAAAACACAGATTGCTGGATTAGTTTAGACAAAAGCCAGCCTATTAGAATACAATAACATAGCATTGGCAGGTCTAGGAGAAGAAAAATCATCTACTTCACACACAAAATCCTTGTTAATATAGTAATAAACTGGAGACTAAGCCAATGGTAAAAGTAAACACAAATGAAGGAAATATAATACCACTGATATGAAAATACAAGGGAGTGTTGTAGAGGGAATGACTCCAAGTAATTAATACTTCCTTTAGCATTTATAACCTTGTGGTTCCTTGCCATACACAATCATGAATTCACTCTGCTTGCAGTCAAAACAAAAGCTTTTTCAGAAAATCCTGTGTGAATGATGTCAAACCATTTTTTACCCACCTTTTTGAGTAAATATTACAGAATCTTCTCACTGTACTAATACTATAATAAAATATGAACCATTCCAAAGAACAGAATTCCCTAAAATGCTGCTACAGAAGACTGACCTCTTATAAAAAGTAGACTATGATTTTTAAAACTTTCAGACACCTAAACACAAAGTTATCCTTGTTTTACATTTAGAAGATTAAACTATCCACTAAATTAAGCTGCTTAACTGAAAGTTCTTACGATCTGTTTTAAAAACAACTCATCACATAGCCTTTCATACACTAAAGCACAGCTTTTTAGGAGTACCAAGGAAAGAAGAGTACACAACTGGAGACATTTGAATACCTGTGTTCACCTCATATGGCAACTCATGAGAATTCCTAGGTCTGTGGAGACAGCCTCCCAGCACTCCACAGTACTGTTCATGACAGCTTTCTCACTTTCATACAAACTTTCAAGCATGTAACAAAGGACGAACTAGATACTGAATCTTTTTGAAGCACATCTCACTGCCACTACCTCCTTTTGTCTGTCCCATGCACCTTTGTGTCCCTTTTAGCCTACTCCTTGACCTATTTTTCCCATCTTAGTGAAAGAAGTAGCAGTACTGAAGAAATGAGGGGCTCAGCGGCAGATGCAAGGAGGTAGTGCAGGAGCTGGTGATAAGGGGATGAAGCATCGGGAGGAAGAAGTGGAGGTTGGGAAAACAGGCAGGAGATATTTGGGTAAGGAGGTGTGGTAACACACAGTGGGAACTCATTAAGGACATGTCAATATAAGGAGCAAGCCAGAGAAGGACGGAGTATGGAGAAGCTGAGGAGGCTGTTGATCTCATCTTTGTCCATTTCTAAACCTCTCCACCACTTGTTAAGTGTGGGCAGATCTCCGAGGAAGCTCCAAACAGCTCTGCACTATCGTCACTGCCTCGGTACTAAGATGCACACAGCCGGTGCTGGAACAGGCATGGTGTGAGCCATGACACTCCTCCAGATCACAGAGCTTAAATATTAATATAGGATTATTAGGGCAGTGTTTGCTTTAAAGAAAAACACCTTAATGTTTCAGATACTTATGAATATTTTTCTGTTTACAAGAACAAATACTGAACACAGTACAAAAAATGAGCGCCTTTGCACAGTGCCAGTAATGGTGTTCAATTTTGTGGCCATGCTCTAATTATCCCCCTGTTTGTGAGATATACCCCACAAGAAGGAGAAGAAACATTAGCTCATGTCAACTGTAGAAGCTTGGGTTTTCTAAAGGTTTTTTTTTTGCTTTATGATCAGAAATGAAAATTGTAATAAAGTACACATTTTCATGTTTGGTACATATTTCCTAAAGGGCTTGCTTGCTTTACAGCTCTTTTAGTTTATACTTAACATTCTCTCTTGCTGCCACATAAGAAGCAACCAAGGTAATATAAATAAAGGCAAAATACACAAAAGCATATCAAGTTCTTGATCCCTGCTTTAGAATCCACAGCAGTAAAACAAGCACTAAACCCTTCCTGTGCAACCTGTGGGAGCAATCAGGTATTTCAGAACACACTTTCTGAAAGAACCTGAAGCAGAGGTTCAGAGACCTGAAGTCTCATCCCAAGTCTACGTCTTTAGTGGTGCTTTCCTCTAGGCTGTGCTAAGACTGATGGTCTGCAGAGGTTCTCTGGCAGACTAGGAGGTAGATGGACAGAAGAGAGTGGTGCAGGAAATCTATTCAGATGATTCAAGCCATGACAGCAAATGAGTTTGCTCTATAGCCTACAGAGGAACTTTCCCATAGAAACTGTTTCTACAGAACTTGATCTAATTAAAAACTCATTGGATCGCAGATGGCAAGAATGAACATGTCTCTGGGCCTTTCCAGACTTGTCTTTAGAACGCTACACTCAGTATTAGGACTATATTTTGTTTTCTATTATGGAGTCCATGGATAAAAGATTCACAGCCATGTATTTAACTCCCCAAAACTACGCCAATGCTTGCTGTCACAACTGCTCTAACAAGTCAAGTTTGGGAGAAATGTTGACATCACACCACCCTCATCATTTTCTTTCCTGCTATTCCGCACCTGTCCACACATTTTCCCATTAAATGAACAACTGGCAGAGACCTCTGCTAGCAGAATTACATATATTTCTTTTTCCATGACCTTCCTATTTAAAATACAATTAACTTACAATTGCTTTTCCCCCTCTTTAGTGTTTTTAAAGAACAAGCCTATCTAAATCAGACTGACCATATTCTGGCCCTTATATCTAGCAGTACCAGCTTAATTGTGAGAATCTAGCAGAACTGTGGCTCTGTATACAAGAGAGACATTGGCATGAATTTATCTCTTTCACATGAAAGGAAAAATTGGGTGAAAACTGTAGTCATGGCTTAACGCTGACAAATACTGCATCTCAGAAATCAAATCCACTATGTGAGTTTTTGAGGGATAACAAAAGGAGGAGGAGGAAGAGTGGAGACAAGACACTTCAGATGGAATCAGTATGGTTTACAGTATCTGTTTTCAGTCTTGAAGACTTGGCCTCTGGGAATCTATCTGGGGTCACAGCTTTGCATTAACATTTGCATAAAAATAGTTCAATTCTCCTTATAAAGAGGCTATGAGGACCCAAGGAGAAAAATAGGACAGGGAGAAGTTAGCTTGCTCATGAGATAACATGTGTCACTCAACAGCATTTTTGGTTTGCTTGACCAACTCAATGGCTCAGCCTGATTCTTCCTATCTTTAAATAGACTGGTCACCTACAATAAATGTCTATGCATGAAAATTCACCTTTTCTTTTTTCCCTAAACAGGTATTAATTTGTTTATATACCAGATACCTTCTCTTTCAATGACTCAAAAATACTACAGACACAGGTGTAAATATTTTTTGAGACAGAATACATAGCTACCAGCTTACAAATAAAGTTGCACCACACATGCTTAAGAGAGAGTAATTCAACTTGCACGTGCAGCTGACACACTGGAGGGAAGGGATGCCATCCAGAGGGACTTTGAGAAGCTTGAGAGCTGGGTCTATGCAAACCTCATGAAGTTCAACAAAGTGACATACAAAGCCCTACACCTGGGTCCTGGCCATGCCCCTCCCAGCTATTGCACAGAACTTAACCCTGCCCTGGCTGAAATCAGGATATGGACAAAGAGTCCCTTTCCAGCAACCTCATGTCATTGCCAGGGGTGGAGGGTGGTAAAGGACTCTCTTAAAAAGGGCATTCCTTCAAGTCAGAAACTTGGTGGGGGGAAGCCATCTGGCACTAATTTATTGTAGCAGTCTCCACAGAGAGCATCTTTGGATGTTAATCACTCTTTCTTTTGTATACTTTTGTTATTAATATTGCTGATGTTACTGTTCATTTTCTTATCTCCTGCTGTTAACAGGAAATTGTTCTTATCGCAACCCATGATCTTCATGTTTTGTGCCTCTGATTCTCCATCAAGGTGCAGTGGAAATGTGGGGAGGAAGGGGGAGCAACAGAGCGGTGTGTGGACTGGGATACCCTCGGTGGGGGGTCTGAGCTGGGGAGTCCATTCCTAAACTACAACAGCCTGTAATGACAGGACAAGGAATAATGGGTAAACACAGAAAGGGGAAATTTAGGTTACATATTAGGAGGAAATTTTTTACTGTGAGGGTGGAAAAACACATGAACAGGTTGCCCGAGAAAGTTGTGGATGCCCCAACCCTGCCAGTGTTCAAAGCCAGGTCAGATAAAGCCTTGAGCAACCTGGTCTAGTGGGTGGTGTCCCTGCCCAAGACAGAGGAGGTTGGGATCTTTAAGGTCCACTTCAACCCCTTCACATTCTATGATTCTAACTTGACAGAACAGTACAAACTTCATTTTAATGGAAAAACAGAGTACCAAGAAATAGAAAACTAAAGAGCTCAAAAGCTGAAAATGTTAATGTTGGGTAAGGATTAAGAAAAATGGCCCATTTCTCATAGATGGTGTCACAGTAACATTTCCTTCAGATGAATGATTTCTTAAAGAATAATCAAAGTCAATACTACTTCAAAAGTAGGATTTGTAAAGATTTACTTATTTTATAATGTTATTCAACAATTAACATGGAGGACTACACAGCAGCTTTGCAGATTGATTCTAGAAAAGCATTGTTTCTTTCAGCCCAGATGTCAATACCTTCAGAAAGAGAGATCTGTAATCATTCTTAGTAAGGAATGAAACCCAGAATTATGAACACCACTATAATACATTCTAATTTGATTGAATATCACTTTTTTCATATCTGCTATCACTCTGAATGTTGAAAATGAACACACTCATGATATGTCAGAAGTCTTCAGCTCTATTCACTGCAAGAGTTTCATTGCATTAATTCCTCAGTGTTTCCCTCATTAGCATAATCACATCTTCCTATTTTGCCCTCCTCTTCCTAAAAGATAATCAGTCTCTGAAGTGTTCCCCAGTAACCTGAAGAAAGGTACCATTAATGGAGAAAACAGAAACAGCACAAACTAAAATAAAAGTTTTTGATGAAACTAATAGAAAAATTTCTAGCTATTATTTTTGAAATATGTAACAAGTTTTCCATGCTTTTTAAATTTTTAGATTCAATAAACAAATTTTAAGCCCACAAATTCACCCACATGTGAACTGCTCACGCCCAGGGGAAAAGCATCAATTGTTTGGCAGGTTAGTTCAGACACACTGGGCTAAGTATTCATAAAGTCTGACAACAACCTCCTCTAGGGGAAGAAGAGTGAGACCATGAATTATTTATGTGAACAGTGATAATCCCAAACTTTGTTTAAATATACATGGAATCAAGTTCTGATGACCTTTGGGTAGATTATTCAAATTGTGCATTAATAATGTGGTTCTTGCCAGTAAGCCTTTTCTTTTCTTCTATTTTACATTTTGGCATCATTTTCCAAAGATAAATATACCAGGAAGAATACTTTCTTGCACTTGTAATAGAAGTTTTAAATTTACTGTTTTGTTTTTGTCTATTACTACTTCCTACTATTCTCATGTAACATGGAATTGCATACTTAATATTCAGAATCCAGTTACATGTATTTCATGTAGTGGGTGGCAGGCCATTGAATTATAAAACATGGTCTCAAGACCTTATAACCAGCAGAAAATTTCTGGAAAAAAAACTCCCTTCTTATAGACTTTGGAATGTTTCTGACTGGCTAAAATTTTGCAAAACCCACATTCTGGTTTCTAATAGAACCCCATCTGAATTCCTGTCCTTTCCACCTTCATCCTAAGGAACCTGAAAACAACACATTAACTGGAGCAGCCAGATGATAAGTCCATCGCTATTTCTTGGAATTCTTCATCAGCGTAGCAAGAACTTCACTCCATGAAATTTCTATTGGCAGTTTACATGCATGTTGTAATTAAAGATGATTATGACCTAATTTTGTGGCTCAGGAGTTAAGTAACTCATACGGCAGGAAAACAAGGTTTGCATAAAATTGTTATGTTATGAATGCAAAACTGATGGTAGAAAGTATTTTGAAAGAAAGTTCTTTGAACTATAGCTTTCCTATAAATTATTTGCAAAGATTAATACTGGATCTTAAATATTACACCCTCTTCTAATGATAATAATTCCACTTTATTCACTCATAAAGTTCTGACGATTAGCTAGATATGCATGTATAATATCTGCAGTTGGAAAACTATTTTTAATTAGACTATCTGGTATTCTCAGTAATTAAAACCATAGTCATAGTCAACATTTTAAGTGCCTCATTTAGTTTTCAACAGCAGCAAAATATTACAAGTAATTGCTATGATGATTTTCCTAGTAACTGTTTTGCAGTCTTAACAGTGCTAAACATTTGAGCAATCCTCAAAAAACCCCAGAAGGAACAATAGATACAGCACACCTAGGTATATAGGTATACACCTAGGTATAATGAAGTATTTGGGAAAACATGCTTGTGTCCAAAAAACAAACACAACCAAAATATTCAGTTATATTTGCCTGCTTGTGTCAGCAACTTAAGCAACGATTTAATTACTCAATAAATATTTTTGGATTAAAAAAATAAAAGGTTTTCTGCCAAAGCAAAAAAAAATCCCAGCAAAATACAGGATATTATAAAGTAATGTTTTTTCTTATTTCCCATATAAAGGAAATTGGCATTTCCCTTCATCAGGTCTTAAACTGAAAAAAAAATGAAAGGAATAGGAAGAAAAGTTGCTGTGTCACTGCTGCAAGACAGGAACTGCCATAACCGATGAGACCCCTCAGTGGTCATCTTAGCAGTTTTGTCTCAGAAGTCTCTGGTATTGCCTAAAGCCAAAGCCCTGTACAACTTTGATTCATTCTGGCAAACAGCTGAATGACAAGTTGTTTCTTCTACGCAAAACTGCAGCTTTTATAAACCTATTAGACTTCAAGGCATCATAAGTCTTACAGAGATTTGATTCATCATTTGGTTCAACTCACTGTCTTCTTGATGGTTTATACACTGCGGGTGTGAATTGAAATTAAAAAACATCCTCCACATTGTGTTTCCCAGTCAGTCAGATGCTTTTGAAATCTCAGCCATTACCTCAACCTAAAACATGTTATTGAAACAATTAATCCCTAAGCACACACATTTAAGAATGTCTTGTAGTAGTTGAGTTCACCAGGGTAACTAAGCATGGCACAAACAAAAATTTCCTTCTACTGATAGTAGATGTGCTCCACTCCAGCTTAATGCTCCCTGATCTTGTTTAATAGCAAAAAGAAAGAAAAATAAAAGAAAGAAGAGTGCATTGACCTCACATCAGGTACAACTTTGTATGCTCTCTCCACTGCCCATTCTTTGCTAGTTTAATCTTGTATGTATATCCCTTTTATAATTTTTTCCAGGACCTGTTTCATAACTTTCCTCTGGACTTTTTATGATTTTGTAATGTCTCTGGCAGCTGGGCAAAATAAAAAGCAATGTGTTTGCTTGGTTTTGGACTGTTAATGTACATTTGATTCATTATGTCTTTTGAATATCTGTAGGTACTATATAGACTACTACAAAATTTCAACTAATTATTAAATATGTAGTTAATTTAACTCAAGGTACAAGCAGAATTCAAGTAAAGAGCATTGTAATTGAATGTTATTAAAACTGAGTGTTACTAAAACAAGTACTACTAGTAATAAAAGAACTAGTGTTAGAAAAATATGTCAACCACAGACACTTGAGAAATTCTAAGCAATCAAAACTAATCAAATGTTGCTTCTCACAAAGCTGAATAACAAATATGGGTTGCAAATGTTAGTAACAGTAGCTGGTGTACATAAAAGTATTTTGATACAGTAAATTGACTAGATTCCTACCAGATTAAAACAGAAAAAAATATGTGGATAACAATGACTAAGTCTAATAACAAAAGGTATCTCAGCACGTCTCTCTCTTCTAATCCAGGTATGAGTGAAACTGGGTGAATACAGCAACATCCTCTGGGATACCCTCCTTGCCTCTACTCATGTAGACAATAAATTAAAGAAATCTTCAGTAATGTAATTTCTCCTGTATTTATTCTAGTCTGCCTTTACAGAAGTATCTGGAAGTAATGCACCCTTGTCTTTCCTGGACAATGGTTGGGCTAGGAATTTCTCGGCTACAAAGAGGTAAAGGATACTTCAGATTAATTACTACTACGCAGTGTAGTGATTAATTCCATTTTCCAAGTATAGTTAGGAACAAAACACTTAGTAATTCAATTTATAGCAGTTGGTTTCAAGAAGACAGCTGGCTTCAACAAGATTGCCAAGTGAGTAATCTGTACTCAATAATTTATTAAATGCTACCTCTCTATATTCACCTACTAAGAACAGAAATTGCACAAAAAAGGTCAATAGAAATAGCCTTGAGTGTTTCAACCTTGAACACTGCAATGTCTTTTCCAGCCTAAAGTATTCTATGATTTCATACAGTACAGAGCAAAGATTAGATGAATCACTGAGAAGGAGTCCCCAAAAGTTGTGACTAAGTAACACAAAATATGCTTAGTCTTGCAAATCAGACACAAAATAGATTCAATTTTAGAAAAGCACATGGAAAAGTAAAATAATTTGAAAGAAATATGAACAACACTTTTAAAGCAGCTGCATTATTACCATATCCTTAAATGAACAGTTGTGGAAAACACACTTATTAAGGATACAAATACTTCAAAATAAAAATTTCTTAAATTCTAACAGTTGTTGAACTAATTTTTACTACTTTTTTTTTTCTAGAAGATATCCCATGTTTTAAGACAATTATCAGTCATATTTCACAGATGGGAAATATAAGCATGCAAAGTTTATAATCTCCTGGAGAAGTGAGGGTCAATTGGCCTGCTTTGCACATAGTGGAATCTCTAAAATTCAGGGAAAAAAAACCCAATCCATAAAAATCAAATGTCTATTTTTTCCTGAACTAAAAACTGGGTCCTGTTTCTTTGTTCTTCTCTATATACTGTATATTCTGGCTAACAAAAATGACAGAAACAGGAATGCTGTTGCACATATAACTTCTGTAAACTTGAAGTCAATGGGAGATTTGCCACCCATTATAATAGTGAAGGATATTTAATTGCCACATGATGGAACAGCTGATTCCACACAAGATAAATATTTAATTACAGTTGAAAATCTACCTGCTTGCCTGGAATGAGATCTACATATCAGAAATTTTTACATAAAAGATCAAAAATTTACAGTCCAAGCAGCACAAAAAAGACAACCTACCACTACTCACAGAATCCTTCCTTCTCAAATTATTACCTTATCTAGTGTCAGAGAACCTTCCTCTGCTTCTGTTGGTCCTTCTGGTAGGAGAGGAGCAGAATCTGGTACTAATCCTGAAGGTTGTTCTTCATATTCTCCTGAAAAGAGGAACCATAATTCGCCATTATTAGAGCTATGAAAGAATTTATGTGCACCACCATGACATTACAATCTAGCCAAAAACAGGATGTGAACTAAACCAGGTGAAAAATGTTTGAAGGCAAATGCTGTATGAGAATTTATGAATATTCTCCCATAAACCTTTATTTATACTAGCAAGCTTAGATTTAAATGTGATTTGTATATTGGTTATTGTATAAAAGCATTCAAACATTTATCTAAGAACAAAGTCCATACCGTTAGCAAGCAATTGATACTTAACAAATGTATCTTACATGTTTCTTTTGATTCAATAATAAGATGATCACCAACTGAAACAGCAAATTATTTACCAGAGGTTTTTTTCACAGTTGGACAACTGCCTCAAAAATTTTGTTTAGGTTTATTGTTTGTTTTTCAGAACATTTTTTAAAGGCCCTCACTGAAGTCTCTTCGTACAGACTTCTCTCTGGATTATTTTGCAAGGAGGAAAGGCAGGGGAAAATGCACAGGATGTACAAGAAGAGGACAAAAGGGAAGGGCATAGCAAATCTAACTTCAATTAACCTCATCTAGTGAGCACACTGTTATGTGCAAGTGTTTTTTAAGAAAGAGACTTAAATACTAGATTTCACTTTAAAGGAATAGGGAGGAACTAAAAAATGGGGGGGAGCCATCTTGAGAAATGTTGGGTTAAAAGATTTCTAAATACCAGTATAACTGATAGTTTGATAGTTTAGGAAGGCAAATGAATTTTCGCAGTATGCAACCACACGCTGTGTTCACAAGCTGAATATTTACAACTGCCAGCACACTGAGCACCTTTACAGCAGTGGACTAAGTAGGATGCTTCCTATATTATTTGTTCAGATTCATCTAGGTTTGTCTGTATCAGTTTAATCAAAACTGTTTTCATAAAAAGGACTTGGTAGCAAGTTCAATGCTCAGATGTGAGATTTAACCATGAGTGTTCTTTTAAAACTTCATACTGAAATCCAGTTATTTGGGAACTGAACATTCTCCATTAGAGCAGGGGGAAAATTAAGAGTGTACAAAAGCTAGATCTAATGAAATTGCCTAAAAAAAAACCCCAAGATGTTTGTGAAATGCTCTGATGTGTCCTAAAACATTGCCAAGCTGGGGCCTGAATTAGGTGGCTCTGTTTTAGAAGAGACAAGGGATCAATCCAGCTGACAGATAATTAAGTCAGTAATAAGCTGACTTATTCCATAAGCTGGAATGTTTGACCAAATGCAATGGTTAGCTAACTTTATAAAATTTTTGCACCACAAAAAGTCATCATTATGCCACATGTGTACTACTTAAATTCCTATCTTCAGAACAATAAGCAGAACAGCACGGTAAAATCTTGGAGCATCAGTTAAACCCACACCGGTATACCAGGAAGACAGCAGTAAACTTACTTTCACCAGCCACATAATTAGCTGGAAAATAGCCTTGCTGTCCATTTGCTAGGCTGCCAAACCACCAGTTATCATTATCTTTGTATAACACTTGGATAATGTCACTGCGATGGATGGTTAGCTCATCTGATCGATGCGCTGTGTAGTCATAAAGAGCCACTACCTAAAAGAGAGATAAGAGCACCACAGCTTTATCACAACCATGCCACAGAGAAAAAAGCGCAACATTCACTTCCTCTTGCAGAAAAGCAGCTGAAACCAAAGCTGCACTTTGGTAAAAGCTGAGGCTGCCTCAAGTTTTGCTAATGGGATCAGGGGTGGTGGGAAAGCAGCAGGAGAGGCAAGATAAAGGACTGTGGGATTGCAGAAATGGTTAAGAACATTCAATTCACTAAGATTAGCTTCAAAACAGCAGCTGTTAGTTTTATAAGCAATTTGCTTGTGAAGCAAAAGGGAAAAAAAAACTTCACACAGTCACTTTCTCAGAATTGTTATACCACCTTCAGATCCCATTCTCTGTGTGCTCATGAAGCATATGTGTTTGAATAAATACTTCAACAGTATGACAGCTTTATCCAAGGAAAAATTTAATACAAAAAGACATAGCAAAGTTTTGCTTTGATCACTCCATTTTTTCTTTTTTCTTTCTTTTTTTTCTTTTGTTTTGTTTAGCAATAAGCATTTGGATATACAATTTTATAAATATCTGTAAAAAATACATTTATATTCCATTTCACATAATAAATATATTTGACAGTAAAATACAGCGCAGCTATACTTTTATGAAAAAGAGCTCTAACAGTCATCAGGACCATGCATACTACATATAATAAACTACTAGAAGCCTGCTTTCTACCCTGATTATGAAAATATCAAGTATAATTTCTTATTTATTTCCAATGCTCTATGAACAAAAATCTGTCCTAGTGAACTCTGAGCAGAAAAGCACGAAAGGAAAACAAATGAACTGAAAGAATAAGGGAATTGCTCACTTCCCTCATCATAAGTGAAGAGCAAAATTATGACCTATTTTGCATACAGAATGCTTCTTTCCTACCTACAATCTTCACCTCAGATTCCTCTACAAAACTGTAAGTAGAGGTCAGAAACAGGGATCATTATGAGCAATAGGAGAGTTAATGGGATTGAAGGAGCCAGCAAAATTATGATGATAGGGATAGAAAAAACCCTTTCTTTTTTACTCATGCATGCATTTAAAATTTAAGACAGCTGAATTCCACAGTGCTTTTTATATTTGTATTTCTGCTTTGAGCAAGATCACCTGCGAGCTGCGTGTATAAAAATACAGTCAATGTCACTTGTATTTTCATAATTCCATGTCACCAATTAAACAGATTAAATCAGTTATGAATGGGAAAAGATGGAAATGATTCTACCATTGTAAATTTTATGCAGCAATTTGTGAGCTGGTCAGCACCAAAGAATTAGTATCAGCACAGTTTTCAGTAGACAGGGAATTTACCTAAATATACATTCAGTAGTCCTGAATTTACATAAAGAAGATAAACAATGAAATGTGTTTTATCATAACTCCCCTCCCTGCATTAGGAAAGCTAACAGTAATTACAGGTGATGTTGGCAGTACAGAAATATGAACTGTAGAACAGAACCAAACTAAACCACACTAATGAGCACCAATGACCATGTCCAGTAAGAGGTGCTCTAACAGTGCCCACTTCAGTTAAGTGATAATCTCATGAAAACCGTGAGGTCACTTAAGGTAAAAAAACCCAAAACCCAAAAAGGAATGTAGGAATGCAACACTAATTACTTGGCAGCATGAAAAACACTGACAGGCACAGCAACAACTACTTTGTTTTGGAGTGTCCTTTGTAAGAAGCTTCTGGTGCAAATGCTGTGGTTTTTTGGAAAAAATTACCAAAATTCAATCACATGGAAACTGCCACAAACAGGTCAAACCAATCAAGCAAGTCCCACTGTCTGTCTCTCAGAAATGAGAAATTAATATACCAATGTGTCCTGTAATACAACTGGTTTAGTAAGCCCGACAATTTAAATAAAATGTGGAAATCGCCATTATATTCTCTGTCAATATATGATCAGAAAAATGACCATAACAGGCTATAAGAAATGCACCTCAGAACCAAAGAAGAATGTAAACCACTCATAATTACACCTAAAGCAGTGGACTTTCTTCCGGTGTGAAATTCAAAGGTTTGTCAAGTTCTGAGTTGAAGTCCAAGCAAAAAATAAAAAATCTATATTCAACAAAATTTTACAAAATTGTTTTTCAAGATTGATATAAACCCAGAAGTAATGTAGTTATCCAGTTATGAACATCTTTGTATGAATTACAAAATCTACAGTAGAAAAAAAAAGCCTTAGGATTCTGCTAAAAAATGGGCATGCTTTCAAAAGCAGATACAGTATAACAGGTACAGAAGATATTGCAAAAAATTACATAATACTTACTGTCTCTTGCCCGGGTGGACAACTGTTTCCTCCTCCCACTCCCAGTGCAGTCAGGCTGTCATCATTCTAGAAAAATAAGTTATTTTAAATTTTAATATGAAGCATTATGCTAAACTATGATTGTATTTTCATTTCTTCTGTAAGACAGTAACAATTATCTGCAACAAAACACTTTTTTCAAAAAGGAAAAAGCAGAAGTGATGTTAAGCAACACTGAGTAATACTGGCTATTGGCTGGTAGATGTTTAGAAAAAGATATTAAATTTTTCAAGTATGTACACCGCACTAAAGACCCAACTGGACAGATGACTATGCAGTCCAAGCTTGTTTGCATTGCAAACACTACAGCAGATATTTAAGAAGTTGTTGCAGTGAATTTTATCTTTGAAACAGTATGCAAAAGACATCGCTTCCATATAATGGAGAATTTCAAGTTGGTCTTAATAACCAGTACTTTCCATTCAATTCTAATTGTTCTATCCTTACCACTTGCTCTTCAGACTTTCAATGAATTCAAAAGTATAGTGGGTATATATTGCAATGATCAGGATAAGCCTGTACCTTAAAAAAATTTGATTTCTGTAAAAGAATAGAATGCCTAAATTGAAAGAAGATTTAGAATAGAAAAATTATGAAAATTAACAGAGGAACAACAAACTAGGAAAAAAAGGAAGAGCTGGAAGTCCTTTGCTGGTATTAATTTTTTTCCAATGGTCTATCTTCACAAAGGGGAAACCAGTTTCCCGTTGATTTTGTGTGCATCAAAGGATACACACTACCATACAGAAAAGAAATATTACACAGCAATTAAAATATTTTAGAAGAGTCAAATGTGTGCTCTGTGAAGTAAACATTTCCACCTCTAACAGATATACTGCATTATACCACTTAAATTTGAAATTTTTAATCCAACATACTTCATCTTTTTCATATTTAGCAGCCACTCCTTTATGTATCTTTTGCACAAACTTCTTTCTCTTTTTCTGCTTTTAAAAAAATATCTCTAAAATGTATTGTTCCTTTTATTTTCAATGTTCGGAGTTTTCTTTTATTTTTTATTATGGTGGTCCAAGGAACATCATTACAAATTACAGAGAAAATCCTTGCAAATCCTCAGTAGAATAAATGCCATTCTTGAGAACAGGGATTCTTGCCCCCAGTGTTGTTTTCATACTTTAGCTGGGCTTATCCCATATGGGAAAGAAATCATTGACTATCCTGAACTTCATCCAGTCTCCAGATTGTTTTGGTACTGCCACAGTGGTTACAGACACACACAGCAGTTACACATGAACTCAGTATAAAAGCAAACAGTTGTACTCAGTTCTTATCATCTACCAGAACATCTAAGCCTACCACCTAAAGAGCTCTGAATAATTATGTACATGCACAGAAGGAAAAAAAAAGTGCAACTGCCTGATTTGATAAACAAATTTTGAACAAAGACTGGTGGAACTGCAGTTCGGAGTACACTGCCTGTTCAGTGGTCTATTAGTAGTCAGCTCTGCTGTACAGGTTTCAGCTAATTCTCATTTTCCATTCTCAAGGTTAAGAGAACTGTGCAGGCACTGTGCTTAGCCTGTGGGATGGGAGTGCCTCCTGTTGCTCAAAAATGATTCATCAGAATTATTAGCAGTATTATTTAGGTATCTAGTTCAGATACTCATATTGCCCCATTATTGTGTCTCAATCTGTCTGTCTCTCTTTTTTTAATAAAGTATTTATGTGGCTCTCAAACACTCAAGAACAGCTTGAAGAGAGCAAGCTGTGTGGAAATAACAAGCTAAAATCTATGAGTCACCCCGAGACTATGCTGAATGTTCTCAGACACTGCCTTAAACTTTCAAGGCAACAACAATCCAAAGAGGTGCCTCCTAAAGAGGTACTCTGAGTACGTCACTGGCTGCACACACCTCTACCTCCAGCTGTCCAGGGCAATTGCCACAGCTGCATACCACACACACAGCTACTGCAAGGCTGTCTGCCTCTGATGTGCCATGCCGTTCCTCAAATAGTGCTGTGCCATCCCTCAAGTAGTGTCGAGCCATTCCTCAAATAGTACCAAGTACCACTTACACCACAAGAAACACCCCACAAAAACTAGCAGCCTTTCAGCTTAGAAACATATTTTTTTAAATGCTGTGTCACAAGATCAAGGCACGTTTTCAGGATTTCAAAAAAGCAGCAGGCATACTGAATATTATGAATATATCATTCTTAATACAATATTAATGTCTCAATTTTTTTTGTGCAGGATGGAAACTAGCTAATCCTTCCCTTGCACTGGAACAGTTGTGGGGCTATAGCTATGTTCTGAGGAGTTGGTCTTTTTGGGAGGCACACCATCTGTGAGAAACAGAAACAAAATGCTTGCTAAAAGGTGTGTCATGTGCCTCAACTGATTGAGGTTGAACAAAGCTCTAGGAGCTTTCAGCATTAAGGAACAGCCTCAGAGGATGATAAATAGATCCATCAGTTGATGCAGAGATCTACACCATGAAGTATCACTGGTTATCCATGACTAACCCACTTAGATACCCTTGACATTTCTAACTCAAAACCAAACAAAAGTGTTTCAAGATGTTGATACAAAAGAGAACACTGCATGTGAGAGTAACCTGATACATTGTCGTATCAAGTTTTATCAATTCCGCAAAATAGCCCTAATCAAAATGTTTATGGTGTCTTTTTAATGGGTCAGTTTCAGTGATTGCTCAAAAGGAGGTTTTGTTTTTTTGATGTAGGTGTATAGTGGACAACAGGATTTGGGCATTAGATAGCACTCATTCCCTTAGGAGGAGCACTGAGTAAGAACAAGTGATATCTTATTGCTGCCTTTTCTGTAAAATTCTCAGGATCTCTTTTCTACTACTGAAACAATATATTTCAATTACCACAATATCAAAATTTAAAGGAAAAAAAGTCTAATGATTCATATAGTTTCACCTGTTTCTTCCTTATATGTAAAGATATTCTTCATTGTAACAGAATAAACAGATTAAGTCCCACTTTTAATTAGTTATTAACTCTTAATAACAGCACTTGGAAAATAAGCTTTTCTAAGATTAATTTAAGGTAGACCCTACACATACCAGGGTGAACCCCAGTGCGTATGCACACAGGGCCAAAGCCACTCTCCTTCCTTTTCCCATTAGTGACAGACTCAGGGACACAAAGAAGGACAAACATCTATTTCCTGGATGCTTCACAGTAGTACTGCTCCCCTCCACTCCACCCCCCCATACCTGCTATCTGTCAGCATGGAAGAGAAACTGTAAATATTACTTATGCAAACACTCCAGAAAAGACACAAGAAATGTGTGTTACAGCTTCTCTTGTCTGCCCAGTAAACCGGTGCCTCAGTGTGTAAGAGCCAACATTCTGAGACTGTTACCTTCCAGGATTTGTTTTGTTGCTGCTGCTTTTGGGTTTTGGTGGTTTCTTGGTTCGTTTTTTTTAAAGGAGAAAGAATAAGAAATTAACTCATAGAGCTTGATTGAAAATGCTTGGTTGGCTTAAAAGATAATATGTGAAACGTTTAAAGTTCTACAGTATAAGTCTGAGATTTAACTATTGCTCCATTGCCTTTCTGTTTCCTTAAGAACCTAAGGGTTAGAGATTTACTTGTCTCCTTCCCTGAGAACGCTATGCAAGCTCTTTACTCCAGTTAGTGAAGTTTTAAATTAAATGCTAAGTAAGATGGGACTTAGAAGAAAACAGCTGAATACTGTGGTTAGCACTTTTGTATTCTCTTCTCATTCTAGTCTATGGGAAACAGAAATACAAATACTAGTATTAATAGCTAAATTAAAATTATGCTAAAAAGTATCAATTGGCAAGAATGATAAACTCTTCTTCAGTCATAATTAATCTGTCTGTAGTCACTGTAAAGTTACTTCCTTAGGCTTCAGATGACTACAATCCTGATTTGATTACAGCCCTTCAATATTTAATAAGCATGGGAATCTATAATTTGCCTGGAGGAAGAAAGGACCAAAACTCCGCCAGGCTGCACTTTATTGAAACCTGCAATGTACAAACAGAAATCAGAAATGCAAACACAGCTGCTGCAGTAAAACCTACAAGGATTTAAAAAAAAAAAGAGAGAAAAGAAAAAAGGGAAAAAGACCAATTCAAAAGCACGTGAAATACTCCAACTCCTGAAATGATTCAAAACCTCTTCAACTATTTTGCCATTTATAAATATGCTAGTTTTGATATTAATTACTCAGTTAACCTGCACTTATATATATTAATGCATTTATAACAGAAGAAGTAAAAAATATATTCAAAACCTTAATTTAGCCCTCTCAAAAAAACTATTTTAAATTAGCTGCTACCTAGCAGTTCACAAAACAGTTGGTCCTGCAGATGTTTATCAAGCTTGCTGTGCTGGAGAACACTACAGTACTGGTTAAATAATATCTATTTTTCCCTAAAAAAAATTACATATTGATGGCTAAAAATTTGGAAACATGAAAACGTGAATCATTTAGCAACTAACACAACACCAGTAGAAAACCATGCTTTCAAAATTTCTCAGTGAATCTTATGTGTCCTACAAGCCTTCCATAACTGTCTTAACAGATTCTGTTAACAAAGGTAGGTCCAAAAAATCCTAAAGCAATCCAAACAAAACCCCAAACTGAAACTGTAAAACAGCTATAAATAACCCAAGGTAATTTATGTCCTTTTATAACATTTTTCTCAAGAATTAAAATAAGTGCAATTATAATGGAATATTAAACCATGGTATTTTGTCCATGGGTGCAGGAGGAGTACCATCTCCAGTACAACAGGCCCAGCTTCATGGAAAGACAAATGTATTCAGTATTCAGAAGCACCACTTGTTCTTTCTTCACTGGTTTCTCCACACATTTTGTGTTTAATACAGGTTCATCAAAAGTATAGTTGCAATTAATGGCATTTACAGATTCTGTTGGATTTTTATTATGGTGATCAGGAAACCAGAAATTAAGAAAAGAACAAATATAATTAGGAGAAGCTTACGATCAATATTTAATAGATAAGCAATTAAGTAAACAGGATAGCCATGATTTAACTTGTTATAAGAAGATGAAGTATGAGTAAACAAAAAAAACATGGTGCTGCAAAGATAATTTAACTCTAAGTTATTGTCTTAGCTTTTCTCTCAGCTTATCAACACCTGTTTGCTTAGTAAAAATAAAAAACACGGGAGTGGGATTTTATCTTATTTAGTTCTAAACAACAAAAAGTAAAATGAAAAAATATAAAGCTTTTGATTTGCAGGTATCTGATCTCACTACCAGCTGGTCACAGCACAAGCTAATTTGGGCATGTAGACAACTGGTTAGAAGATACCTCTTTTTTGAATAAAGATAGGATAAAAAAAAACACCTCTTTACAATGAGAACTTGTGAATAATGACATTTTATAGTTAAACATCAATTTAAAAAAAATGCAAAGAGAGAATTCCTTACCGTCTGTAGTCTACCCAATAGTGTTTGACTAAGAGGATTTCCTACTGGGCTGAAGCACCCTGTGAAAAGAAAAGGCTGTGAATTTTCTGCTTGTTATCCTTTTCCATCGAATAAACCATTTTATTTTAAAATCATTATGTTAGCAGGGTATGTTTGACAAAATTCTAATGAAAAGCAGCAGCATCTTTCAGTCACAACTATGCATCCTTCAGTCAGGAACAGTTGGAGGGTTTATTTAACTAACAGACCTGACACAAGGTTAACTAATCCAATATTTCCATTCAAATGATTTGGAGAAGTAGCTCAAGCTATGTCCACATGCCACCTCGTGCTCAAAGCTGACACTATTATCTAGGCTGTATTGCCTTTCTCTTCATTGAATTTCCAAGTAATGCATACAAAGTTTTCCAACAGAAATGATCACAAAAACTCACAAAGGAATTACTTCCTTATTTTATCTGAAAGAATAACTATTCCTATTCAGTAGTTCCCTTTGATCATCTGAGTTCCTATCACAACACATCTTGCTGTTTATTTTATTCACTCTCTACATAGCACACTTGAACAAGTACTTGTAAATTCTTTTCTTTTCAGACTATTATGTTAACTACTAAGCTCAGGAAAATCCTTTCATCATCTATGGATTTATCTTTTTGTTATTGGTCTCCTCAGCTGCATACTTAAGAAAACATCTTAAAAAGAAAAGATACAAAAAATCTGAAAATCGTTGAACATGACAGTGAAAAATGCTACTGCGTCACTGGAGAACAGTTTCTCAAGTACAGAAATGCCAGGCAACACAGAGTTAACCTCACTGGATTTTCTCTGTGAGACACTAGCTTTGAAACAAGTTTTGTTTTTAAAGAAAAATAAGTTCTGAAAACTCTGTTTCATTTGCCACACCAAAAACCTGCTTTTGAGGAGCCCAGTATCAGAATAAAGAGGACTTTTCAGATTCAGATTCCCATGTACTGGCAGAGCTCCACAAGGAAACTTGCACAACTCCACCTACAGTATACTTTCTAAAGCCTAGTGGTTTTGACTTTCACAGGAGATTTACTCATAAACGTTTAATCATTAAGATATTTAGATATTTCTAACTAGAATAAAAGCTGCAAGCTCAAATAACTGTAGTTAAACCATGCTCCTGCAAATCTGCATGAGACTAATCTCCAACTTGTGAGAAATCTTAAGTACATGCAATAATGGACTATTCAGCTTCATGTATGAATTAAAAACATTTTGATCTTATTATTTTTAAAAAATCTTATATAAATTCTGAAATACTTTATTTTGAGAGGCTTACTTTGCTTTTATTACTTTTCTCACCTCTTTTGAGAAGAAGAAAGAGATGAGAATATAAACCATTTTCTGAGTTCAACCCATACTTAAAGACACTAGTCCTGAAGGCAACCTTTTTTCAAATGAGCTATTTGCTAAAACATTTGTTCAGCACTAACCAAAAGTCAGTGGGGATATTACTCCTATTGATGTTGTTATCTACATACTCAAAAAGTCAGAAAACCAGATGCTACAGAGATGATACTACATATGAATACATGTGTTGTATCAAGTCTTTGAATAAACAACAAACAAACTGAAAACCCATTCAATGTCTGCGTGATAAAAAAAATTTTTTTAGACAGCCAGTTTGAACATGGACGTGTTGTGCCAATTCACACAAACCCATACTAAGATAAAAGAAATATAAATTATTCGTTAAAAAGAATTGTTTGTCTGGAAAAATATTCAAGTTTTAATTAAAAAACCCCATTAATCTGCATTTTTATCAGTAACATCATTGACCTTCTTATTTTTCTAAGGCAAATATTCATTACTTCCAAGTGCTCCTGGACTGTATGTTTATGGATGTGAGTACTCCTGTGCAGCCTCCACATTCAGCTGCTTACCAGGTGAAAACTTAATGCTGAGACCGATATTGCCAATTAAACCTCAATAAAGGGCAGTGTAGACCTGCTATGCCACAAGCATAGGACAAAGACAGATGTGTAACTCAAAGATAAAAGGAGTGCTGTGCTGAATTCCAGAAGCTGGCACTGCTTCAGACTCAGTGTTTTCCATGACTAGAGACAAAACAAACAGAAAATTCTTATTATTTGAGGTGTACACAGATCACAGCACATCTGAGTCAAAATGCCCTATGATCACGTCTATTGGTTGCACCAAACTAGTCTTTAGTGTTATCTGTTACTTGTTTTTAATTATCAAGCATTCCTTTACTGGCCCCTACATTCGAAACGGTCATATTAAAAAACCCAGACAAAACAAACCCAACTCAACAGAAAAACCTGATAAATCTTCCTCATTCACAAAACACGCTTCATTCAGCAAGCAAGGGAATATCCATCCCTTCTTCCTCAAATGAAGCAGTAGAATTTTAAAGCAATGTGACACAGCTATGGGCTTGATATGGTTCCATGCTTGATGAAGCATGTAAATGACACCAAGCAGGTGTGACTAAAAGTCTAAGCAGTGCTTGCTTTGGTTCTCACTCATCCAGGTTGTACACGCTTTTCAACTACTACATTGAAACTGAGGTCTGGATTCCAGAAGGACACTTCCACTTGATCTAAAAATTAAGTTTACAGGACACTGTGACCTGCTGGGAGTGTCACTTAATCTGAGCTTATAGAAAGGTCATTAAATCCCTTGTAAGGTCAAGCCCAAAATCCCCCCAACACCCAGGGTAATCTAGACTGTCTCATCCTAAGTATGCTTCAGAATCATTAATGGAGAAGCATTTTTATTGATGTTTTACTGGAACTCTCCAACAATCTTCTTTCTTAACATCTGCTGTCTTCACCTTCAAAATCATATACATCTTGTGAAGCTAATCCTCCCTATGAAAGTATCAACATTTGAATTCCTGCATTTCCTGCTACTCTGCATTGATTCTTTAGAGGTTTCCTTTATAAGGAATTTTACCTAAGAACATATTATTTCTAGAAGAACTTACTGCTGATGTCTAACTGGTTCTCCTCAAATGCTCAGAATTTTCACATTGACACAGTTTAACAGCAGGACAGCCCTTCTTTAGGGTTCACATAATCCTACTGTTGCAATTATGTCGTGAGCCCACTTTTAGGGAAATGACTACCAAAGAACTGGTTTGGAAAACAATGTATCTGTCTGCCTTGAGAGAAGTCCAAAACTGTGGTAGTTTCCTGTACAATTTGAACAGCGAACTGAAAGTGTATCCTCAGTTCCCCTTGCTCACTTCTAGCAATTTATTCTCTGCCAGTATAAGTGCAATTAAAGAGAAAAGAGGACAGAAACCCAGCACTTTTCCTGTCCAAAATGTGTCTGTACTACCAAGTCCCTCTGCTCTAGATAAAAACATCAGTGTGAGGTGATCAAATTCTAAGTAGTTGGACTGAAATGCAAAAAGTAGATGAGTTCACTTCCAAATAGACTTGACTCATATAGAAATTGATATGACAGCAGCAACACTACCCCAGAATAGTACTTGTAATAATTAATAACACTTCCTTTTATATAACAGCATCTTTAGTGATTTTGTTTTAAACTAACAGCATAAGAGGCAGAATAAGGAAAGAAGTCTTTCTAGGTAGTCACATAATTCCATTATTATCCTACTGAACTGTCTGTAACCACCCAATGTGACATGTTTTTGTGAAAAAATGGAAAGTCTTTTAAAAAAGGCTTAGAGAACATTCATTACAGAACTCCTGTTTTAATGGAATCTTCAAAAGAAGACTTTTTCTCACTTTCTGAAATGTTCTTGATAAATTAATTTTTTTAATTACTAAAGTTATTTGAGCATAATGAATCTCTAAGAATTCCAGTCACATGGAATCTACAGCTAATGAAATCATCCAAAAGTTCATCCTGGAAAATTCTTAGAAAATCACAGAACAAAGGACAAACACATATCTAAGAAAACTGAAAAATTACAATATTCAGACATTAATGTGACAACCACCTCTAAAGCATGCAGAGAGAAAAACATCTTACCTACTCTAGTTACACACTACACTCAGTTTTTAACTGAGTTTTACTTTAGGTTTATACTAATTGCTAATGTCTCAAAACCCACAAAAAAATCCTAAAAGACATAAAAATAAACAGTGCCTCTAGGAAATGGTATTTCTTACAAACTATATCATATTTTCTTGCAACACAGCATAGTTAAAATACACCCAATTAAATTACTAACACTGAAAAAAAAGTCAAGTCAGATATGCGATGAATATGTGTAGATCAGCTCATTCCTCTTCCTACTCATCTTCTGTGGCTTTAAAACTGTTTCCAGTAAGCAAAATCATGTTTTCAGCACAGTCACCTAGTGTAGTATGACCAAAAGTATGACCTTTGTGGCCAAAGGATCTTTTAGTATGCAATATAATCTCTACTTTAGGTTCCAAAGGTTCCAAAGGAGAGTTTTGAGGTTTTTAAAGTAAAAGCTTTCAGCTATTTCTGCAATTTCATTTTTCAAGCTGTGTATAATGCAAAGGAATGAAGATAATTTTGTAATGATCTAAATATATATTAATCTTCCCTCAAAGACTTTATCCTCAAACCAATTATGCTCTAATAGATCAAACAGAATTCATTATATAAAAAGATTGTTTAAATATTGGGTAAGAACTTGTTTTCCTTTATTGAAACACAGGATCACAAATACATTTAACACCCACCACAAAAATTTTCAGATGCAGTTCACACAAAATAAAAGGAGTGGATACATCTACTTAACACAAGCGTAGCTGTTTGTTTTACCAGCAAAGCAGATATTTCACTAATATCCATTGCTGTAGGTAAAAGCCCATTTCCAACTCTGCTCTACATAACTTAGTCTAGCATCTATGATTTTGAAGATATTCCAGATTGAACAGGAGAAGCTATAGGACCAAAGTGTACTGAAAACTGTTTCAATGAAGTTTGATCTGTACCATAGTGACAGGACTTGAGAAAATAGCCTCAAACTGCATCAGGGGAGGTTCAGGTCAGACAGCAGGACGAATTTCTTCATGGAAGGGGTTGTTAAGCATTGGAATGGGCTGCCCAGGGAGATGGTGGAGTCACCATCCCTGAAAGTGTTCAAGAAACAACTGGATGTGACACTTAGTGTCATGGTCTAGTTGACAAGGTGACTTGGTAAAGCTTGAACTCAGTGAGATTGTAGACCTTTTCTTACCTAAACAATGTTATGATTCTGTGATCTTGCAGACCACTTAAAATGTCTGTGCTTGAAACAGGCCGTTCGCATATGCTGTATATACAAAGGTGCTGTGATGGCAACATTACTGAATGCAAAGGTCTTCTACAAACACCCGTAAGATCCTTGCAGTATATTCTGCACTGACAGAAGTCTACTCACTATCAGTCCATGCCATTACCAGCACTTTCCTTGTCTTTTCCCCACCTTTTTCTTCTATCAGAGCATCCCAAAAAGGTCGAACTATCTCCTCAATGTCATTCTCATTTTCTAAGTGGGGCTCCAATTTGTTAGCCTGAATCTATCCACTTAAAACTAAAACCAAAAATCTATAGGACAAACAGAATCCCTTTCTTTTTACTCTCTCACTTTTTCTAAGTTATACTGAGAAATTTCTGTTACTTTATTTTGCCCGTTGGATATGAGAGCTGTTTACATGCTATATACATGTCAGTAAAATGAGAGACAGAAAAGCTCTGGCAGCTCTACTGCTGCCAGACATCACTCCTCCAGTAAGTGCAGATTGATTTAGATGGCAATGACAAAAATCTTAAAGCATAAAAATCCTCAAATCCACCCCACCTTACCCTCTCCAAGCTAAGCTGAAACAGCTGTGCTGATAGGTGGAAAAGCGTAACTTTTTCCCCTCCTTCCCCATCCTTATTAATACAGTGAAAACTTGAAAACTAACAAAATAATCATGGGAAATTATGTCAATAAATCAGGCTTTGTTTGCCATTCAAAGTACTACACTATATAGAAAAGTCTGTACACAATTCAGGACCATGCAGGTCTATACATCGTGCTGCAGCTTCTTTAAAAGATCAGCATGTGATTTCCCAGTGGATGCTCCAGCTGCAGCTCCTAAGAGAACCCTGGGTTCCCAAACCATGAGCAAGGCACAGTTTTCCTGAAGTGAGAGACACAACTGGTCTAGAGTGCTTTAACAGAGTAACTTCCTTATCGAAGGACTGATGTAGTTATCTCGAGCTAATGCATCTGGTCATCTCTGATTCCACAGCCCAAGTGACCAAGCAGTTTGTCCTTGCAGCAGAGTTAAGTGAACACTGGAGCAGAGGAACAGCGCCGGGCTTAAATTCACACCTGTAGATCCACAGAGAGATACCTTTGCTGTAACATCAACCAGTTCCAATACTCATATAAGAGACCTCAGAATCAGACAGCACTAACATGAAAACACTATGCTTCTGGCAGTGCCAGATCCCACAACGTAATTATATCTCCCATTAGCCAAAAGAATGCAGAGATATTCATTCAAGGTTAGCCATCATTTTCATTCCTGGTTCAAGGTACACAAGGGCACATACATGCATTTGCTCTGAGAATAATCCTCCAGGAGGAGGACTACAGAGATTGTCTGTCACTGGCTTCGGGTTTCATTAGAAAATATTTACTCTATACCTAGGCACAATGAAGAGGCAGAATTTGGCCCCTATTTACAAAAAGCATAATGAAGTAAAAACTATTGCATCACAAAAACAATTAAAAAATCCAACTTTTTAATTAGAGATTAAAATCAAATACATTTAGCAGCCTACACACCCACCTAATTATTTCTGAGTAATCTTATCAAACCATCATCTTACATTTTTCTTGCAAATGTTAAGTTTCTACAGTACCATATATAAACAATGCAAGTAGTAGCACGTGTCCCAAGCATTCTTTTGAAGTAAAGAACATTTATTGAATTCATGCTAATCAGGAGCGTGCTAATTTATGACAACTTCTAACATTACATCACAATGGCAGTAGATACTGCTGAAAATGAGCAAGGTTATAGTATCCAGTTGTTTCTTTCTACACCGTAGAGAACAGAAAGTGTTTCTACAGCAAACATCAATAAGCCTGCACAGATACCATCAGCTTTCTGAAATCAGATTGGCAGTGTTATTTACAAGTTTTAGATAGCAGATAAAAAAGATGTAAGAAAAATGCAGACTATGACACATTCTTTGTATTAATAAGAGTTATTTTTCTTCTAGTGGTGCAGATACCCTGAGAAAGACATTATTAGTTTTGCCAAGCTCACTTGGACTATTTAAAAGCAAACAAACTAAAGTAAAATTGAAAAGAAATTTATTTTGTATTCTATTACATGCACTTTGTGGTGTTCCCTATCAAATATAAAAACTGCAGTCCCTTGGAGTTGTAGATGCCCAACACTGAAGTAGCAATCTTCACTTCTGGGTTCAGTAATACTTTTGTTTCTACTTTAACTTACCCTCCCTGAATCAGAGGAAACGGAGTGCTTAAGCAGGATTTGTGATTATCTGTTTTGTAAAAATATGTAGAACGGGGAACTATTATTTATTAATACAGATAATTTCTATAAAATACAGTTAAATAGAAATTATCTGCAACTCTCAAAGTCAAGTATCTTACGACCTCATGATTCTACTCATGTCTTTAAAAAAAATATTTGACTACAGACAAAAGACAAAGAATTAAAATTATTCAAGGAAGGAAAACAAAGTAATTTACTTTGCATGGTTCTCCCCACAACAGGAATTCAGAAATGGCTAGTTACTCAAAGTTACTTAAATCAAATTAGCCTGCCATTCTACAAGTGGAAAGTTGTAAGAAAATACGCTTAGAATACCACAAATATCTTTCAAAATCAGCCATTAACACATTTTTGCAATGCAAAGTTTTGTCAGCTAAGTACAAACAACCAGTTACTGTATAAACTACTGAATTCTGTATTACCCAGTAAGCCTTGCAAGGTCAAATCACATCTTGACTGGAAAAATTCTAAAAAAAAATCAAATCTTGTAACTACTTGAAGAACTTATGTAGCATTTTCCTAACATTTACATTCAAGGTAAAATACTATCATATAACATCATGTAACATCATGTGCAATGTGCTGGAAAAAATAAGTCAGCTTGATATTTCAGGTCTTATCATGACCAGAATAGCCACTACTTTCTCTATGACACTAGCACTTTCAGCCAGTACTGAATATTAATTTTGCCAAAGCATTACCAGAAAATGCCATGAAATTGCCAAACAATTCATACACTACCAAATCTGAAAAATGCAGGACCACTGGCAGTCACTATATCAGGAAACCATTATGTAAGATTTTTAATTTGGTCTCAAATCAAAAGAGTAAGGAAAAATGTTCATGGCAAACATACTTCTTACTGTATATTCAGAAATAAAAGAGCATGTCTTTAAAATACACCCCCAAGTTTATTTTCCATTTTGTAGTACAGAAATTAGACTGGTCAGTCAGATATTTCATGAAAATATGTGTGCGGTGAAACCAAACTACCCCATGAGAGTTTTCTCATATGCACACTTTAGAGTTTTCAGAAAATTTATGAACAAAATGTTTAAGAAAGAGTTTTTCTACATAGCAGTGATTAGAACATGTATGAATAAGTAAGCCCTTTCTAATCAGTATCAAATTGTATAGGGAAATAAAATGCAACCAATTTTGGTAACAAAAATCTGAATATATTTCCTTGTAAATAACATGAAAAAGCACTTGAGACTTACATTGGTATCATCTGTTACAGAGGAAAACATACTGAAATGTTTCATCCAACATTAAAGCAACACACTGGAGATCCAGCTGGGCACAGACTTCAATTATATTGATTTTTCAGTTTCCTCTGCCTACAAAGAATGCAACAGCAACCTATTACTGCTTTTACAGCAGCGAATTTTTAGAATGTTTGGGTCTTAGGTGGGGGATATGCAAAAAAAAAAAAAAAACCATGGAAAATGTTTGCAATGAACATAATTAGGAGGCAATACTCCTTTTCATTAACACAGTGGTAAAAGAAGGTACATCAAGAAGGTAAGTAAATCAAAAGAAGGTAAATCAAGACAGGCAGGATCATAAAAAGGGTTGGTGCCCAGCTTTGGGCTAAGATCACTTTTCTAAAACTCTGGATTTTCCTGAAGGGAACATAATTCTCTCACGGTTCAATCAGCAACACAAAATGTTACAGTTGGGATTAGAAGACAGGAACACTTTCCACCATCTCAGTGGTAAGCCAGAAAGCAGAAGTAACAGTCCTATCCAGTGAATTTGTATCTTATTTGTATAGGAATTTTGCAAGTAAGACTATCTGCACAGCAAGTCTAAAGATGTAAACAAAGACATTAATGAAAATTAAGTTCTGAATGAATAAAGAAATACCATTTGACTAAATATTTTTACAGTATCATGAAATACAATTTAAATACTTAATACAATACCATAGTAGCTTTTTTCACATCATCACATAGGGTAGTACCAAATTGTTAAAATGGCAGTACTTTAACATATAAGCTTAATTATATGACCCATCCTCTCTGGTTTGACTACCGGTTGCAGCTAAAATTACTACTGACTATGCTCATACAGCATCTCCAATAACCCAAAGCCCAGAAAAAAGCAGCAAGTGCTATGTTTTCATAATCGTCAGTAAGAGGAAGGTGATTAAGGTCTGAATATTCAAAGACAGGACATTCTTCTCCATAGCCTATTCTGAAAGGAACCACCCATTTCTATGCATTAGACATTGTGAATGATATTTGAGTGTCTTTAAAACTGACTTCATCACCAACTGCTACAAACATCTGCTTCTTCAAAAGGACCAAACAACTGAAAAACACAGAAAATTGTCTAGTAACACTCCTAAATTTGGAAGTCTCAAAGCTTATGTTTTAATAGCCTTGTTCAGTAAGCCTTCCTAGATGGTTTTTGCACATGCTTACATGCCAATTATTAACTCAAGAACTGGTGATACAGACAACCCTGGACACACCTTGTTCTCTTTGAGTGATTCCTGGAACTTACTCTGAAAATTGTTTTGGTAAGAAAAGCTGATTTGCAGGAAGAGTATTGAAACCACAGTTTCAGCTGCTGAAGATCCTTTACATGTGTGAGTAGCAAAAAAAGATGGAAGTTTCCTTTATGCTCTGTACCAGAAGGAAAACAAACTTCCAATAAAGTACTATTATCAAGATACACATGATGTGGTATATTATAGATGTGCATTAGGTGGACACTACACTCCAAATTTTGCAAATAATAGTATAACAACTACATTTCTTCTCCTCTCGTTGCTGTTTTTTATGCAGAACCAGCCAAACCTGAAGCAAATATAATTGGGCAGAATACATATTATATTAGATTGAACTGCTGAACACAAAAGGTGAAAAGTTACCACTCATTAATCAATATATATATTCAGAACTTATGTTTTGAACTATTTCAAAAATGAAAAATTCCAAAAACATGTGTGGAGTCCTTATAGGAAAGAAATACCAGCTTGGTTTTAGCTCAGACCTGGCTCACAACAGAAGTTCTTCAACTAGCAACATGCGTAACAGTGTTTTAAAACATTCTCCTGAACAAGTAGAGGAGGTGAGACACCTCACAGATACCTCCTCTGAATTGAGACAGTCACAAAAATCTCCAAAACCTTTTTAAGGACAGAACCATCTTTTTTTACTAGAGAGGTAAACTCTGCTTAAATGTGATTATCCATAAATGAAAACTCAAAGATGCAAGGAGTAGGAAAATGAAACCTATTCAGAGTCTTCACCTGAAAATAAAACACCTTACACAAAGTGAATCGTAGTATGCTCTGCAGGTTCATAGTGACAACCAGAAGTCTGGTGAATGAATTCTCAACACATTTTCTGCTACAAGGTAATTTGTCCCACCAAAAGATGCTCAACACATATTTTGAAGGAAGCTCCAATTTTCTGTATTGTATTATTAGGCATATTAGCTGCAGCAGTTTGCTTCCTTTGACCAGTCAGGCTCTGAAATGATTCCAGAAAGACCTGTATCAGCATAAGCCATTGCACACCCTTCTGATAATCTGTAAAAAACCCCAATCAATGAGGCTCTAGAAGCTTGCATAGATAGACAGCTGGAGTAGAGATTGACAGGATAGGAAAAGGGGATGTGATATCTAGAATCATATGGGTATGCAGTATGCTGGAATCAATCTTTAGACGAGATACAGTGTCAAATGTTACCTCTTATACAGTCGAGTATGAGCCTTCTGCAAAGGGACTGTCCAGCAAGCCAGAACAAAGCCTGGGGTCAAGGGAGCAGGGGAGACTCCAGAAGAGTTTTTTTGAATTTGTCTGTTTGTCACTTGAATCTTTTTTCTTTGCCTGAGGAAGTAAAAACTGAAGAAACTGAGCCCTAATTGTGAGAGGAAAATACGAGAAAGGAGCCTCTGCAATCTCTTCCTTCACTGAGTGCCATAAGGTTGCTGAAACCACCCAAATGCAAGTTTTTAGAAGAAGAGTTTTAAGAGCATTCTAGCACCTCATTTGAGGCCAACAAGCAGTGAGTCACTGCTCCTGAGCAAGAAAGCAAGCTGACAATGAGCAGGCAGGCTCCAGTGAAGCTCTCATTTTATCTGGATCAAGGCAGTGCACTGAGGCCAGCTCTGTATATAACAGCAAACTACTGTGTGACAACAGCAACATCCAAGTTACACACCCACAGAACCTTCGCTTCTCTGTACCTGCCTTCTGCTGTTTGAATGCCTTCCCAAGCCACCATCCTCTATCATCAGTTTCTACAGGACCAACATAATCCATACCAAACTACAATGACCAAACTGCATCGGCACCACAGCCTACTGCAGAGCATTACAGACCACATACACCCAAAGTTAACTTTAAAGGTGTTATATTAGTCGGATGAATCATGTCAGGGAAAAGTTGCTCTCACTGAAATTGGTGCTTCAGCAATGAGAGTAACATGGTGCATATGAATCCATGGAAGTTTAATTGCTTCACACACAAAAATCTATCAACAAAATTAGCAAAGGCTTTTAAAAGCAGCTGAAAAAGTACGCATGTGTATCAAAATGGGATGGATAATATATGCTTAAAACAGATTTTTTTTTGTGGGTGTACCTAAGTTTTGCTAACTTGTCAATGTTAGTCAAAGTACTTTGGTCTCCTCTTGGGAGATGAAGATGTCTCCCTCCTGTGCACCCTGGCTGCTACCAGGGTTTTTGCATAGTTCTCCCAGCTCCTCTGGAAATGACAGGAACAGAAGGACTGCAGCAATACAAGGAGGGATCAATTTCCCCATTTTATTCACTCATGTACAGACAGCATCCTTGCTGACCTGAGCTTTCTGCTGGACAAGAGAACCACACAATCCTTGGCAGAAGGACTGTTTCCCCCCTCTGTGAGCAGCTGAAATTTCATTTAAAATTTCATTTAAGGACGTTGTTGTCTCCTGGCTCAACAGCCCAAAAATTACAGACAAGCTCAGAGTGAAAACAGTTAACAGGACCTCTCTGCTTAGGAATTAGATTCAGTTGTTTTAGGATCCACATAACTGAGAAACTAAGGGCACAATTAGGCCAAATAACTTTTGGCAGAGACTTTTCACAGTACTACGTCACACCCTGATTTTGCAATCTATATCCACTGCTGCCAAACAGAGAGTAATGCTTCATTTAATCCACACCCTTGTATAATTTGGCTGAGAGTACTTCCTTTAGCCTGAAGGCTCAGCAGTAATTACCCTAACACACACCAATTTCAAGTAAATATAAATGGTGTTCTTTAGATAAAGTTTTTGGAATCTTCAAAGATTGCTGTTATTGTGCTCTGTATTCAGTGTAATTTTTAGAGAAATATTTTAATTAACTTACCTAGAAGAAACATGAAAAAACTTATAATAAAGGAACATTTGTATCTTTGATCTCAGTATAAACCATTCTAGCAAGTTTAACTAGAAAATACAAACTCTTCTGACATCTATAACATCTTATCAATCAGATTGAAGAAACTGGATAAGCAACCTTTTACAATAGAAGAACTAGATTGTCATTAATGTTAATGGTTATGTCTCTGTGTCTTTACAATTCTATTGGAACATTTTTGTGGTTAGATGAATCTATTTATACAACTTCTGTTTTCAAATTAAAAAATAATTTTTACTATTCATTTTATAAATGTAAACACCTAGCTCTTCTACCTTAAAACAAGGTCCTGTATTTGTGCCTTGAGCCAGAACTGTGATACTGTCCAATGATGTGGGCAGCACAGCAGGGTCACAGAGCTTTGAGGAAGTTCCTTCCTCTGCAGAATGGCCTGAGCTACCCTTAAGCTGTGATGAAGGCACAGGTGTGTCCTGATACTCTTAAATTTTACTTACTGCCAAAGTCAGCTCTAAGCTGGAACATCATGAGCCTTTGTAATCTATTTGCACAGAAGAAACTGAGTCACAGCTACTTCAAAATGTAAATGGTACAGCCAAATAGCTTGTAAAAGAAGCAGGCATAAAAAATAATGAAAACATCTTATGATAGATGTTCCTATTGTTTTAAAAGAAAACAAACTTTGAGAAAAATACCTGTAAGCTGTATTTTTCAGTTCTTCCATTGCGTTATAAGCAAATAATAACAAAAATAAAATTTTATTTTCTTTCTTTCTCCCTTTTCTTACACATTTCCCTTAAGTCAAAGTGAGAGATATGAATATCTTAAAATGAATGATCATTTTCCCCAGGGGAGTTCCCATTCAAATTAACAGACATATATAAAAAGCACTTTAGACTTAATGCTCTTCTGCTTAGGGTAAAAATACTTTTAGCAAACCTCAGTGTAGTGACGTCAGTTGACACGTGCTGAGAGCTGATGTGTGGTGTTGAGCTGGTGATTTTTCTCTCCTGAGCTCTCTTCCCATCAATTGAAAAATAAAGAGGAAATCTGCTAACTGGATCTAAAACTTAATTAATTACAATAAATTCTTAGTGACTATGCAGTAATCTTTAGTTAAAGGCATGTAGTAACTGTAAAGATATGTTTATCTTTGGTTCATAGGAGGAAAAAAATCCCACAACACAACAATATACTCAAAAACCAAGGGACTAAAATAAGTCAAGTTTACTCACTTAGAAAGTGCTAGTATTCTGCACTATTGTTATGCAGACCAAGTGGTGGTGGGGATGTTTAATTCAGTTTCCAAAAAGAAAGAAAACATATATACTTGATCCAGCCACAGAGTTAGAAGCAATTACATCCTACAAATTACAGAAAATGATAGAATTCTGCAACGTTGAAATAAGATACTTTTTGTAATAACAGAAAGCAACTCACATTCCTACATCTAGAAATGTAAAAAGAAAATACTAGGCAAAATTTATAATTTTTTGGCATCAGTGTTCCACTAGAATAATTAAATGAAAAGGGTCACATTTTTAAAAAATCCCCCCATAAAAACATTAGAACAGTTCTCTTGAAAATTTTTTAAAGTTTTAATTTCTGAAAAGTGTGTCAGGCAGAATTAGTTCTTCAGATATATGACAGAGCACGAAGACAGCAAGCTGCATAAAAACAAAGAAAAATAACTGAGAAGTGAGAGACAAGTATTAGGCATGTACTTCTTTCATCTTGATGCACATTCCCCTTTTTCAAACACATGACATAATCTACTAGCAGCAGATTGTAGCTTGCAGGAAGCTAACCATTCTGTAAGCATTTATTCTCATGTATCACTTCCTATGTTGGCACCACCTCTACAGGACATATGAAAAGTGTTCTGCATTTCTATCCAGTTTCAGACCGAAAGAGAATGGGTAGCAGACTGCTAATCAAACATATTTCCCCCACTGGACTGCCTGATCACATTGAGGCCATTGGGATTATCCTTCAGTGAACAGGAAACGTGCATTTCTCCCTCTGTAGAAGAAGGAGGAAGTATTATTAGTAAGAATAAACGGTAAAAGATAAACAGATCAGGCAACCAGTGCAAAGACTACGCCAACCAATTTGCACAGGTCCTCATAACATCACTTCATTGTTTTCTTAATCAATAACCCAACAAAAAAGGCCAGCAGACTCACCAATGCCAATGAAATTGAGAAAATTGTGAAATTAATATACATTACCTACTTCCCTTTTGTAAGTTTTTTCATAAATTAAACAAAGTAAAATTAGTCTCCTATCATTACCTATTTCTCCTAGCAGATTGTATTACACTCAAACCACTTTCAACTAATAGTGTGGGTACACTTTTAGGTGTGTATTTGGTTCTCTTCACCATAATATGTTCCCGCCCCAATTTTAAGAAGATGTGGGGATAAAAAAGAAAAATCTCAATGTGACTTAGATTTTCTGTAATGGTGAAAGCAATTAAGCCTGCAGGGCTGCACAGATCAGAGCTATGGAAATGGTGTAGCAATTTGCCATAATGTCTAAGTGAAGCTGCTGGTTAAGCTAATGAGGCAGCATACATTACAATTCAACAGGGAACAGATATCCTCAGATTCTTTCAAAATGAAATTGAGTTCTTATGTTTATATTCTTGGCAAGAAGTCTTTTACACACACTCAAGATATTTCTCTTACAAAGTGAACAGGAAGATATTTCACTCCTACGTTAAAAGTTGATTTGTTAAAATACAGTATTTACAGTAATATGCCAGGATTAAAAAAAAAAAAAGTATGTATTCAGTGATCTGTGTGCCATTCAATTTGCCTGCATAGACTGGATCCCTGTAACAGATTTCTCCAATGGGCACTCCCACTGGCACTCTCTCTAAACAAAAATGGTACCCTCCCCAAGGTAAAAAGAATGTATTTTTGGCACAGTAGTGCAGGGAAGATGGCAGTGCTGCCACCTGTACCACATGGTTTCTTTTAGTCATCGTCTGTCGTTCAAATCAGTTCTTTCAAGAGATACTACAAATACTGTATTTCATGTTATACTTGGACTATATAGTACACATACATGCACCCTTCAATTAATATAAACTCAGTCTTTTTTTTAGTATCTCTTTGGAATAAATGATTATTCTCAAATTAGAAAAAATAAGCTATTAGAATAACAAAATTGAGTTCAATTGCTTATTTGATACATTTTCAATTACTTGAGTAAATCTTCTTTCCCCTAAAGTTTCTTAGTAAGAGATGAAAAGAATAAGGCCACACTGAACAAGCTTTCTACAGACTTTCTTCCTTGGGTGGCACAAAATTATGTGAAGGGTATATAACCACCAAAAAACTCAAACAAAACCATCCAATTCCTCCAGGACTATTGCAGAACTGAAGGACAGATGTTACAGAGTTGGGGAGAAAGTAAGAAATACTGGAAAAAAAATCAATTCTTTAACACACAGATGAGACTGCAACTCTTGACATGTGTTTCTGCAGTATCTCTGCACAATGTGAATTTTGCTACTTGGTGTACCTCCTTTTTCTGATTCTAAAAAAACCACCAAGAATAAAAATGGTATTTTAAGAACATTTAATTGATGTATAAATATTTCTGATATCTTTGATGTAGAAATCTATTTTGCAATGTTCGAGACTGAAAGAAGCAGTTTTAAATCATCTATCAAATCTAACAGAGGACCTAAATGTGAAGTCAGTTTTGTTAATACCTTTAGTGAGCAATAAAGAGTGCTTTGAAGCTTTCCCTTTATATAGGTGGAAAACACCTTTGACTGTCAGTTGTGTTAATGGAGAGAAAATTTCTAATTGTTCTCAACCCTGCCAAAATGTTGTGTTTTTTGTTTTTGAGATTTTCTTTAAAGATACAAGATCCATCACGTTTCTAGCACATACGTAATTAATTTTTAAGAGCAGGTTTAATTAACTGGTTTTATTGAAGTCCAAATTTCAGTGAACAGATCTGTGTAGTATTTATAGTCAAGCTTCAATCTCCCACATAATTAACAATTAGGGTCACTGTTAATTACAATGACTTGAAACCTAAAACTTATTTTAGAAAGCATGTCCTGAACATAGTGGTAGTTACTGAAAGAGTCACTGTTGAATAAAGCCCAAAGATGCCCGATATTTCTTTCATGGCATGCCACAGCCCTGCAAAACAGTGTCTCATAGGAAGGTGATTTCACTGTCCAAAGATGCTCACAGTCTTAAGGAGGAAAGGCAAACAAAACCAGAGTGGATTTTAATGTCTGACAGAGAATGAACAATTGGAAGCTGGAGGCTTTGCTACTTCCCTATCTGTTTAAAAAAAAAAACAACTAGGAAATGGGTCATCCCAGAAGAAGTTATAAAAGAGGAGCATATGAGAAGGAAGAGGCAGGAATGTTTAAGACCAAATTGTGGATAATGCTACAGAGCAGTGCTGCAGAGCAGCACTACAGGCCAGGTATGATAAAACTAGCACTGTGCATGAGCATAGCCAGAGCTATACAGCACATGCAAGGTAAAACCTCAATTCTGACTATCAAAGACAGTTCTTAAATATTTTTTATTACCAATGAAGGAAAAGAAAAAAAGGAAAGAAGGAGGCAAAGAAGTTCAGCAACCTTAAATATTACATACCTTTAGGGAGAGATTCTTTAGATACCCATAAGACTTCGTGACTCTGAATTACAAACATAAAATTCGAAGGGGATGACTTTCTCCAAAGACAAAAATCTAGCAAACTTTTCAAATTATTGAAATAGCTTACAGCTACAGCTTTACCGAGGCAGACACAAAAATTACCATGATATGGTAAAATGAGTCACACTCTTGATGAAAAATTTCAACTAAGTCTATCATGACAGACGACAAGAAAACCTAAGTTCCACGCTATTCTCTCAAATTTTAAACAACCTTTGTGAGAAGAAGGCACACAACACACATTTTCTTTAATTAATTTTGCTAAAGCTGATGAAATGTCTCATGAAGTGATTTATATATAACACATAAAAATAAGTTGATACATATCTTGTATCTGCTATGCAGTACTTATTTTGCTAATTACTATTTGAGAGAATTCACTACGTTTTTCTATTAATTCTAACCATTGACGAAACTATCTCTTTCACAGCAAGAGCACTTGCACTGCACAGCATCAACGGGAAAGCAGTAGATGTTGTTAACCTTGAATCTGGCAAGACTTTCAACACTGTCCCCCATAACACTCTCACAGACAAAAAGCTCAAGTGTGCACTGTGTAACAGACAGTGCAGCAGGCTGGAAGCTGGCTGAGCTGTAGAGATCAGAGGTTTGTAACCATGCACATGAAATCGAGACTGGAGACTTCAGACCAGTAGTGCACTCCAGAGGTCAATACTGGAGTCCACGCTTGAACTTCTCCATTACTGACCTGGATGACAGAACTGAGCACACCCTCAGCGGATTTGCATATAAAAATCTGTGAGGAGGGCCTGATAACAGCAGAAGGAGATGCTGCCATTCAGAGGCGCCTTGATATGCCACACAAATGGGCCAACAAGAACCTCTTGAAGTTCAACAAGGGGAAATGCCAAGTCCTAAAACAGGGGAGAAATAATCCCATGCACCAATCCAGACTGAAATACACAAATATCATTTAAAGATAATAAAAAATTCTTTACTGTGAGAACAGTCAAATATTGTAATTGGTTGTTCAGAGATGTTCTGGAGTCTCCATCCTTAGAGATATTTAAAACCCAGATGGACACAGTCCTGAGCTCTAGGTGAATCTGCCTTGAGCAGGAGGGCTGAGCTTCATGGTCAATAATATCATGATCTTGTCTTTACTCATATGATACAAAGAATATTCTGTCATTGATAAAGATACTGAAGCTCTCTATTAGATGATTAAACAATTAATTACTTCATTTAGAACAAACTGGTTGGAAACAAAGGCAGTCCTGCCTCAGTATCCATGAGCTAACTGATCTTGAAGGAAGTGAGGAAATAGCAGAACAAATAGCAGAGTAAGACTGGGGCTTCATTAAAGCCTATAAACCTGTGAAACATACACTTGAAGAAAAGCCAAAACATATGATATGTCCATTTGTCAAAAATAACAGACACATTTAAAAGCCGTAGTAGTGAATATTACCTTTATTTGAAGTATTATATTATGAAGTCACATACAGCTAATTCTGCAAATGTGTCTGGATATGGAAAGATCTAAAAGTCAGGAAAGATCTGGTGTATTACTGCTACTGCCCATATATCACAAAGATGGAAACACTGTTTCCTACCTCAGGCAAGACAGAGACAATTAAATTGTGTTTTAGAGACAATTAAACTGTATTTTAAAAAGAAAGGGCTGTATATATTCAGGCTACTACACTGTCCATAGTACAAGACATCAGCTACCACCTCCCCAAACTACTAGAGCATGTACATACACCAGTTATGTGGCTAATAGATGGCTAACAGAGGTTTATGCATGTAAATGGGAATTCTGCATTTTGCTTTAAATGCACAGCAAAAGGTGACAGTACTGAACAGTCAACATGACCCTCAGGAATACACAACCATCTGCTGGACAAAAATGAAGGATGTCTTGTACAGGCAACTGTTAACAATGCAATATTCCAATTAGCATAAGGACAAAAATCATATATATTGTGTACATAAAACCAACACAAAAAAGAAAGGTTCTGTCCTTCCAGCATAATCCATACATTAATAGATGTGTTTAAGTACAGACTATTAATCAAAAGCAAAATTTAACTGGCAGTTAGGTGCTATGACCAAAAGCATTTATCTTCACAGTTTAGAACCAGTGGGGAATGATGGAACACATGAGTAAATCCTTTTCAGGTTTTACTGAAAACAACCCTACCACAGTAGAACAACTTGGAGGCCCCCAAAATGACAGAGAAGTGATTCACAATTTTAGGTTTTCTTAAAAGAAAAATTTATTTCAGTTGTGGCCCACTAGTATTTTTATGGTTGTCTTCCCTTAAAAATCTTCCTGTTCTCATGGCTTCTTCTTTACAATATTTCCTTTTTTACTATGCTCCCCTTGTATAAACAATACCCCATACCTGTGGATCATCTTGGAAGTATCAGTCAGTTTTGGAAACAAAAACACTGAGAGTGTTCATGAACAGCTGTAACATACACCTATGTCTGCTCATGCTATTTAGGAAGTCTCCATCGACACTTTTATCTGTGCTTTGCATAAAGTAAAATTCAAGAAAATAAAATTCCTTGGTTTGAGCAATACTAGGAACAGCCATGTAGAACCACTTAAAGCACGAGTTAACATGCTTTAAAGGGTTGCTTTGCTTATTTTAAATATTCACAGTATGTAAGCATATGTGTTCTACTGCCTCTGTAAGATTTACACACTGTGGAAATAACATGCATCCGTTGAGCAACAGCTGAATATTATTACGGCTCTAAGCTCTTTTGTTTAGCTAGAAAAAATACTGAAGTTAATTAGTGTATGGCCATTTGCATTGTGACTTAGTGACTAGGAGTGATTCTGAGACCAGTGGTCGATCTTTCAGACCATGCTAAGGACCATTTCCCCAGCTGCTCAGAAAAAGTAATCATAACTTCATTTGCGAAAAAAATTGTCTGCCTTTAGGAGATAATTCTGTATAATTATAGAGATTATTCCTATCTTTACTATCTACATTTTAAATCTCTATTACCTGTTTTTATTTCATTATATATTCCACCCTCCCTCTGGAATTCTTTTTACTCTTCTCAAGGATACAAAACAAAAACACTTCAAAATTAAGGTGCCAGTTTTCTGTCTTATTTTACAGGTGCCCAGAAAAAGAGAAAATGGCATGAAATTATAGATTTTATTATTAAATACTGTGATTAGCAATGAAACAGACATTATTAGCAAAGTAAGTATCACAAATGTACATAATTGCATTGCTTACCTTTTTTTCAAAATCTTTCAATACAAAATATCTTTAGGAAAAAAAACCTAAAAATAGATTAAACACAACTGCAAATAGATTATCAAGCACTGTGGTTCCATACTAGTATATATGCTTTTAAATTTATTCCTTTTGAGTGTCCATGTTTCAGGTACTTTATTAAGCATTAAAATATTATCAAAATATTAGATTAAGAAAAGCTGGCAATCTCATCCTCTTCTATGAACTTACAGCACTAATAAATAAGTGTACAGCCTAAAGAAAAAAAAGTATTACAAAGGAACATGCATCAGCATCTGAGTGTATCACATTGCACTTTATAAACAATATCAAGTATAACTAAACTGGGTTACTCCCTGTAAGAGCTGCACAGCAAAATTTAAAAAGGCAGAAAACAAAAAGTTCTCCTAGAAGTTATCACCACTTCCCTACAAAGTGAGAAGAAATAAAGAAACTCACCACTTTCAGTAGTGAAAGAATACAGAGGATTCAGTGGAGTACTCAGAGTGCCCGGCAGTCTTAACTTGGAGTGTGGTGACAGAGATGATGGTGCAGGAAGCAAGAGATTTGAGCTTGCCTGTAATAGGAAGACAAATCAGAAAGTGAAGTGTAATTTCCTGGGTCACTTACTGATGCAATAGCTAGAAGAGAAATATATTGCTTACTGCAAATAACTATTAAATTCCAGGAAAAAAATTAGAAGTCCAGTAGATGATGACTAAAAACTTCAGTAGGTTTTTTGGTTTTTTTTGGTTTTTTTTTAGTATTTGGAGATACAGACTTGGAAAAATTACTGGCAGAGCTATAAACTGAATTGTGTGTTTATATATGGACACTAACTCTCGAGCAGTGCAAACAATGAAACAGAATTGTTTGAACCAGCATCTTGTTGCATTTTCATGTATAAAAATAAGAAGACATTAACATATGGACATAAACTTGAAAATGTAATATAATTTCTCATTTTTGAGCATTCAAACTACACTACATCCATGAAGAGGTACCACAACAGAAAAAAAAAATCTTAAACCAGAGTAGCACAGAACTGATTTCTGCAAAGCAATAAACACCAAAACCCCTGACACTTCCTACATGTAAATTATACATAATATAATTCCAGTCCTAATTTCCATAGCAACAAAGACAATGTAGTTAAAATCTGTTTTCCTATGGACTTTCTTGATATATATACAACTATTACAAAGCAAAAGTCCTTCCCAAATTATACTCTGGTCATATTATTCAATACTGTCTATGAAAAAAATTTAATGATCTTAATTTTTTGGTTGATCCAATTGAGAATTTTAATGTTTGTTAAATATATTTTCACTGCCTTAATACACCAAAGCCAAAGAGGAAGAAAAATAGGTCTTAAATAAAATATTTGTAAAAAAAGGCGACAATCACCAATTCACTTTGGTTTAACTATCTCAAAAATCATGTATTTTATATAACTATTATTTCTGTAATTCAATAAATATTATTCAATTCAATAATGCATAATATTTGGGTATTGGTAGATGTATTGGAATGTAGGGAATATAGCAGTAAAAATGTGTGTTGAATTACTTGGCTGGGCCAGAGGGTATCTGCCACCATCTGCTCTGCACCACTAGACTTTACCTTCATCTTAATGTATGTTTTTTGTGCAGGAATATGGATTTATTTCTACTGAGGGTGGTTTACAGTAAAAACTCTCTTTGACTAGCAAGGAACTGCTGTAGCAGAGGTGCACACCTGTAAAGACTATACTCCAAAGCTGACAAAAAGAAAAGCAAGATAGAAAATCAAATTAATCATTGAACATGATCCCAAAATAAGCATTAAACCTGCTAGATTTTACTACAGTGTACAAATTTAAATGAATGCTAGTAAACAGTAGCTGTAAAATGTTATCAGAATGGAGGCCTGTTTTCCTGAACAACTGAAACAACAAAATCAATCTGCTTTTCTTACATTTACATATGCAAGCAAGTAAGCTTCATTAATATAAAGTTTTCCCCGATACAAAAAAATGGTGGAAAGCCATTAGCTGACATGTTTACTCAAACACAGAAAAAGAATCTGTTCTGCAGAAGTTTTGAGCTCACCAATGTTACATCTTCTCTAATCCACTGTAAACTCTAGGGAGAGCCTTTTTCCCTAGATAAATGAGAAGATGTCCCCTTTGCATGAATTTCTTGCTAAGAGCACACTACACCATAAGACAAACAGAGGCTTTCCAATCAAATACTTTAATGGAAGTCTCTTTCAAATTTGCTATCAAAAATTAGGTTCCAGATAATACCAGGAAATTAAGACAGGTTGAATATACTGGCCTTTAGAAATCAAACTAAACAGGACAGAGCAAACTATTGAAAACTAGCACTTAATAGATGCCTCCCCAGTTTATCCTGGAAGGAAGAACTATGAAGCTAAGCTTGTCTTGATTCTGGTCCTTGAATGAGTTATATAAGAGATATGGAACTCTATGTAAATCATTCCTGTACAACATTTAATTCACTTCTCTTTATTTTCCTGCTGTATTATGCAAACACTCTCACTATACATGCCAAATAGCATGCTTTGGAATCAAATGCAACAAGACACACACAACAGAAGATTGAATGTGTGGTCCTGAGGATTTAAGAAAATCACTTGTACTAAAATGCAGCCTAAGTTCTCTTAGAATACTTCCTCTCCAAGGCCTTAAAAACAAGATAAAAACCTCTTTTAATAAAAGAGATATTAAAAATGAAGTTTGAAATCTAAGCAGTCTTACAGGAAGTGATTCATTTCTCCCCTCAATGGCAGTGAAGCTGAATGCAGGTGAGCTATAAAAGACTGCCCTTCCAAAGTAGAGAAAAAACCAGAGTTTTAATGATCTTTCTGCCACTAGCTCTTAAGCATTATTTAAATCTCTAAGAGGCCCAAGGAGGAAAGAAAGGCACAACATTGTAAAATAAATGGGAAGCACTCAGCTATTAAGAGAGGACTAGTGATTCAAACACAACTATTTCCATGTGAAGTACACTATTCTATGAAAAATACTTAATTCTCCTACAACAGACATAAGACTACCCACAGAACAGAATGAAGCAATAATTTTTTTGAAATGCATGCTGTGGGAAGGCATTGCTAAATACCTTTACAACAACGAGCGAAGTTGGCTAAGATAGCCAACCATCAATTTACTTATTTTTCACAACAGGCTCCGCTTTCTTCATGCAAAAACCACAGCTTCATCAAAGACACAGTTTACTACTATTATGAATTGAGTAAAACTAAGAGTTAAGACATTCGTGTTGTTTTCATCACAATAAAGACACCTACATAATTCTTGCCAAGCTTGAAGAAAGATGATTTGCATTTTCTTTTTTGTGTTAGGGCAGCTCTATGCAAATTATGCAAATACGCATTTTCAGTGAAACTAGTTTTCACATTAAAAATGAATTGCATGAGACAAAAAATAGAATGCTTTAAGACTTGACAAGGTGACAAAAGCAATTTCTCTTTTTCCTAAGAACAAAATTTTATGACCTTTGCAATCAATATAATCAACATTTCCATATATACTTGCAAGCCAAATCAAGTTAGTCAGCTCTATATTACTTTCCAATCTCCTAGTTTTAGGTTTCTTTTCTGAAACTTTATGTCTCTAGGACACTGCTTTTAAAGACAGTTTAAAAGCATTATTAAGACATTATTCTTCAGAATTTAAAAGCTGAATGTGAAATAAAAAAAAACCCCGTAACACAAACTCTGATATTTTTCTCAATGTTAGAAAAAAATACATAGGAAATAATGCTTAAAGTAGGAATGTGGCACTACAGCTTTTAAATTCGCAATGTAAGTTTGAATCAAGTTTACATCTATGTAAAAAAACAATCATTTTTTTGACAGTAGCACTGGAAGGACTCCAATGAGGCCTGGGATTCTTTTGTGGTAGGGTCCTGCAATCACTTAAAGTTTATCTACTCTGCTCTTACATAGCTCTAGACTAAGTAGAAAAACCAAACACAGCTAAAATGAGATACTATCCCCACACACAGGCAAAACTGAAACAGATTTACTTTGCTTGTATGAAGCAACTATGTTCCCTTAATGCTTCCTACAGTCCTCTTACTGGTCTGCATGGCAATATGGTTTCCTTGTAACTTGAGTTACAAGCTCAACTGTTTTTCCCCATAGAAGCCCAGAAATGACCAGGGCATACAAATGAAAATTGACACTAACAGGGGCTTGATCCTATGGTTTGGTCATTGTCTACAGATGGTAAGTCTCATCACAAAGTAATTATATATAGTCAGTTCCTTAATTCCACCAGAGTCCTGGCAATTCAATTACACGTTACTCCAAAAGCTTTCTTCCTTTTTTTTTTTTTTTTTGGGAAGAGGGGGCTTTAAGAAAAATGCTAAGGAGAAATTAAGATTACTATAAACATTTAGAATAGTAAGCTTCTTTCATTTAGCCACAAGGAACACTAAATTCTTTGCACAAGACACAAAACAGTTGAATAAGGGCTCAATTATATGCAGGACTCAGCCATTACACACAAAAAGAACAACCTTTCCTGGATTGGATAAAACTGGCATTTCAGCTTAAGAGCATGCCTACACATACACATCCTAGCAGAAATGGGCAACGTCACAACCAATAACAGTAAAAAGTAGATCTGTCTTGTTTACTTTAGCCAAGTAAGTTACTATGTAAAGTGTGACTTCACGTTATGATTAATGCTATCAAAAAACATATGACTGGAGGAAAAAATCCACTACTTCAGTAGTTAATTTTAAAATGGCTTCTTTTTTGTGCAAATGTAAGATGGATGTAATCTGTCCCACATAAAAAATACACTCAAAGATACTTGTCCTATGATTTTATTTCTCTATTATGAAAAATAAGACACCAGAAATTCTTCTAACTCACATTTTCTCAAATGCATATACAAACCCGTTCCTTTGTAACTGCTGGTAAAGGACATTAGGACATCGTGACTCTAAACACAGTACAGAGTTTCAGGATCTCATGTAACCACTCAGACATTTTTAACCCCCCCCCCCACCTACTACACACACCACACACTCCCCTCCAAACTCCCCTGTATATGGTTATACTCTAGGCTTAATGTTGTATATCATTCTTTAACTCTCAATTACAGTCTCTTGTATTTGAGCCGTGATCCATTTCCTTCCTGCACCCAACACAGAACCACTGAGTTGGCAAAGACCTCCAAGATCGCTGAGTCCAGCCTTTGAACAAACACCACCTTGTCAGCTAAACCACAGCACTAAGTGCCAAATCCAGACATTTCTTGAACATTTCAAGGAATGGTGACTCCACCACCTCCCTGGACAAGACAGTTCTAATGCTTAACCACCCTTTCAGTGAAAAAATTCTTTCTGATGTACAACCTGAACCTCCTCTGATGCATCTTGTGGCCACTTCCTCTTGCCCTGTCACTTGTTGCCCAGGAGAAGAGGACAACCCCCACCTTGCCAACAACCCCCTTTCAGGCAGGAAGAATATTCTTCATGCTGCAAGAAACTCTATCACAGCCCTAATAACCATTAACAAAGTTGTCAACAATGTTATTCATTGACTCAGTGCCCATTTTTGGTATCTTCTCTTATTAAACGTTTCTAATAAAAGCTGCTTTCTCAACACCTTGGTGACAACAAGCCAGCTGGCAGAAGGAGAAGTAATTTGCTGGGTTTTAACATGAATAAACCCAGCTTTCTCTGCTTTAAAATACTATTTGAATAAACATAGCAATACTCAGTTATCCCTGTTTAACTTTGTTCAGCAGGGACAAAACAAACACTGAGTAATTAAACTCCTGAACTGTACAAACATTTATGACAAGACAGGTAATATGGTAAGACTAAAAATAAAATTAAAGAACCATTCAGTAAAATCTCCACACAGTAAAAATTCTTAACACCATCTTATTTTGCCCTCTGATAAAATTATTATAATGGTATCTTTTTATGCCAAAAATGAATGCAATTAATTTTCTGTCTGGCATACCATTTATATAAAACGTAAGCCACTGAGAGACATACAATGCTGAAAGAGGTCATGGTTTAACTCTAACCCAGGCAAAACCAACACATACATCTATTTTGACTGTGTTGTTTTAAAATTCACCCAGTAGTTGCTAAAAATGAGGAGCCCATTAAAAAAAAAAAACAAACTAACTTACTAGGCAAAAAATCTTCTAACACAGAAAAATATGACAGATTTTAAGAACCTGACCTGCTTTGTAAGATTTTCAGAGGGCAAAGGGGAGGAAATCAAGCAAAAAACAAATCACGGAAAAAAACAGCTATTTGTTCAACTTTTTCTAACATAGGCAACCTTATTAAATGTGGAAAATTTAATTAATTGACAAGAAAAAACCATCACAGTTTCTAAAACCTTACTTTATAATGAAATATTTCTTAAAGACATACAAAGTAAAATTCTGTTCTATTTTAACGTAAGAAGATGTATTTTGCATCTCCACTAAATTCTAAAAGGAGACCATCTGAAAGGACTAAACATAGTATACAAGTATAGTATTTGATGTATACTACACCAAAGCATCACTTATGAACATATTTTATAGTCATAAAAATCAATGATGGAAGTTCAGTACATTTCATGCAATCTGAGAAGCTTCTGGATTCCCTCACAGTACCTACTTCCTTTATGAATTATGCCACAGTAATAGATACACTCAAAGGACAAAAATCAGAAACCAAATAGTTGTAATCATTTTTGCACATAGGAAAGAATACTTTTATATTCTATTTGTCTAACATTGCATTTAATATGCTTCAAGTATCAGAATTTTGGTAACCACTTTGACAAACCTTTTAATAACACTTTTCAGAAATAAATCATGAAGTAAAGACTGAAAAAGCTAATCATATTTTAACTTAGAAGCATTCATATATTGAGAGAGAAGGCAGCCAACATGTAACTGATTCCAAGACCAGTACTACAGAGTATATACAGATGCTATTTGTAAGTGCTACAAAGGGGTCAGACATCTAAAAGTCCAACTTCAGAGCTAGAATTCTGTATCTTCAAAGAAAGCCCTTCTCTCCATACTTACACAACATATATCATCCCCTTGTTTCGGACAGATATAAACAAGTTTTTTCACTGCTAGATGGAAGTGAAATTTAAAAAACATAAATAGTAACTTTGAATGAAAAACACTTGCGAGCACTTCCAAGAGCCAGAGATGAGTTAAATGTTTTCTTATCAAAAACTTCTATGAATAGAACCATACATTAGTACTAGTTCCTTGAGGCAGAGATAAATAGTAACTGCTGCCAACATTCACTACTCTGTAATTTCTCTATGTGGTACAGAAGCTAATCTGCATTCTATTTTCATACAGAAATTAATTTTTACCTTTTGTATCCAAAGGACTTAGCTTTTGTGAACTGGTAAAACTTTAGCACAAAAGTCAACTCTTGGTTCTAATTTCTGGGCTAATAAGAATGACAATGTTGCAGAGGAGAAGAAACTTCATCTAGCTATCATTCATTAAGGTTCATGATTAGGTAAAAAGAAGAAAAACAGAAAAATAAAACAAATATTGGTTCCAACAGGACCTGCAAAAGGGGCACAGGTCATAAGACAAAGAACCCAAGCTTATACAGGATCAGAGTATTCTCTCTTTCTATGTAGCTTAACCCAAACTTTAACGTATTGACATTACATTTTCCAATCCTGTATCTAAGTCACAGAACTCCAAACTCTACACTTTAAAGTTATTTTTAAATCCAGTAGCTATGTTGTTAAGTTGACATATGTTAAAACCAGAGATTCCTGTGTTGGCAGATTTGCTGTTTGAGTGTTCTAGCACTTTTGTCCCATAAAACGTAACTTTGGGCATGACCTGAGGCCAGGTCTACAAGGCATGCTGTCACATTTCCTACATCTCTGTGACAAGGGCATGCAAATGTGACCCAAAGACCAGGACTACTCTGCACTGGGGCAGCCTCACCTTGAATGTTGGGGGCAGTTTTGGGTGACACAACGTAAGAAAGACATTTAACTATTAGAGTGTCCAAAGGACAGCAACAAAAGTGGTGAAGGGCCTTGAGAGGAAGCCAAAAGAGAAGTGGTTGATGTCACTTGGTCTGTTCAGCCTGGAGAAGAGGAGACTGAGGGGAGACCTCATTGCAGTCTACAATTTCCTCATGAGGGGAGGATGAGGTGCAAGCACTGATCTCTTCTCTTTGGGTGACCAGTGACAGGACCTGAGGGAATGGCCTGAAGTTGTGTCATGGGAGGTTTAGGTTGGATACCATGTAAAGTTTTTTTCACCCAGAGGGTGGCTGGGCACCAGAACAGGCTCCCCAGGAAAGAGGTCACAACACCAAGCCTGACAGAGTCCAAGAAGCATTTGGATAATGCTCTCGGGCTCGTGGTGTGACTCTTGGGGATGGTGCTGTGCAGGGCCAGGGGTTGGACTTGATCTCTGGGGCTTCCTTCCAATTCAGCATATTCTGTGATTCTGTGAAATACATACAAGGTAACACCTGTGCTCTCATCTGGATTTTTAATGTTCCGACTCGACCACAGGGCAGCAAGCCACCCTATGTGTGGTTTCCTAAAGTTGTCTCTCTCCATTTTCACTCGTCTGTTCCCAGAAATATTAGCACATTCTCACACATGTGGCTGAGTGGCAACTTTTAAGAGTTCTACTTTGACAAACACTTTAGCAAACCACTTATGTGAGTGTGCACTCTAACAAGCCTTCCAGCAAAGCCTGCACTTACATGCATGCAACATTTTTCATATGAGAAAGGGAATTGCACACACATTAAAAACTAATTCCCAATTACAAATTAGTAGAAATTTTAGGTTTTAATGCTGTATATTTTACTCCAAGGCTGTCCAAAATGTGATAAATCAGGCAGGCAATACTGCAGTCACATGCAAAAAATGATTCTATCCTGGCTTGAAAAGGATCTACTGCTGTCCCCTGCGTATGACCAGACATCCAGAACAGGAAAAATTTATCCTGGAGTATCTTCTGGAGTACTTGTCCCAGACATAAGGTTACATGCTCCATTCTTTCCATGTTGTGCCTTTCTCTGATAATTAAGTTGAAGGCACCAGTGCTCACTTTGTAGGTGAACAGGAACAGAATGAGCAGAAAGAAGAAACAAGGTTTGCTTCCTTCTGTCAGGCCACTTGTAACTGAAAGGCAGAAGCAGCATACTACTGTTATCCATGAGAGTTACCATGTGCTGTTTCATGAAGGGGTTCACTGGGAGTTCACAATTCAGAAATCTGTGGTCTGTGTGAAGGTCTGTGGCATAGGTTTCTTCCAGACAGTTTCAAAGCTCAGGCCTAATGGGGATGCCAAAGCCAAGGAACCAGACTAAATCTAATCCAAAGCAAAACCCCCTAAAGCATGATGACAGTAGTTACAGCAACCTCAGCAACAACTGCTTTCATCTACTCATCTGCTTCTTTTGTGATTCACTACTTATTAATGCAGACAAAACCTAAAACTACGTTTAAAAAAAAATCTACACATATTCAAAAGTACTTCAAAATGAAAAATAGTAAATGCAAACTCAAATGTGGTTCATGCATTGTGAAAAGTAATTATAACTTCACAGTGCTATTCAGGAACATTCCGTATCCTTGCTGCATGCAAAATTGTCTCAAGTTGGGGAATTTAACTTGATTAAATTTATTGCCAATTACAAAAGCTTTAATTACTGATTTGGGTATTGAGAAACAAGACAAATAGTAAAACACCCAACCAAAGAAAACACTTCTCATGCCTCTTTGTCTGTCTCCACTTCAGGCACCTCTTTTTTCTCCTTTCTAGTCCCCAGTCTCCTTGCTTTTGACATTATGTTACACTCAGTCCCCTTGAAAAGGCAACAGAAGGGTGGGGCAAGTAGAGTGAGGTTAGTGCAGAGTGACTTGTTCTTTTTGACTCTTCTTGTTTCTTGTACCTTTTAACTGCTTTAGTATAGATCCCCCGCCACACAAAATCCCCTTGGGGATTGTACCTGTCCAGCATGGATTCTTCCATGGTTTGCAACCCCTTTGGGGGTGTACCATCATCTGTGTTTCTTTTTGCATGTCCTCATGTATCTCTTGTTCTTCCCTTCAAGCCTACTCTGTTATTTCCCCTGTATTTCCATTACTGCATTGTTTTGTGTCTCTTGCATCATCTTTGTGCCTCCTTCTGTGTCTTCTTGCACATCTTCTCATTTCACATGACTCCTCACATCCCTCCTCCTGTATCTTCACTTGTGCCCCCTGACACATTTTCCTATGCATTTCTCCTCTGCTGTGGTGTTTCCTGTCTCTAGTAGGTTCCGACCATTCTTAAGTCTGTTTTCTCAGGGCTGCCGTATTCTGTTTGGTTCCAGTTTCAGTTGAGCAGTGGGTCCATACTGTCCTTCACTAAGCTGGCTCCAAACAGCTGTGCCCAGCACAGGGAAGACCATGCTCTCCTCCCAGCCCTGCAGCTCTCTAAAACGCCTGACACTTATGCCATATACAACTTTTAAGGTGGATAGGAATCTCAGCCATGATAATCTGTGGATCTATGATTTCACATAAATGGATGAACAGCACTGGGCACTAGGCACAAAAAAATCCCTTATCATCAGTACTTGAAAAACAAAATCAAGTTTTTTATGATTGCTCTTTTCTTAAGAGCTACATACCCCTGCATTAATATTAGTGAGAAATGTATTAATTTCTAAAGACCAGATGCCATGACAACATATATATGTTTTTTTAAGTATACCAGTTCCAGAATACGGGAAGACTATATACTTCTGAAGTTAATTAAATTTGACTTACCATAACAGAATCAAGTTTTTGTTTCACCTTCTGCATCCTCATTGATGCTCTTGCAACACTGACAAACTGATCTGCTGGAGACATCACTGAGTTTTTTTGTACAGGAATTTCAGAAAAACTGCTAAAGAAGTGTGGCCCTCTTGGTGCAGCTGTGGTAAGTGATGAACTGAGATCTCTTACAAGTTCAGCTTCCTGTTGTGCAACTGTAGAAATAACCAATATTAATGTCTCAGGTGAAGCCTTACATTGCCATGGGGAAAAAAAAATTGAAGGATCGCAGTCCTTTTGCCAGCCATGTCATCAGACAAACACCATCAGAAACTATTAATAGTGCTACAGGGAAAACCTGGAAGTGACATGAAATTTTCCCCTTACTACCCCTCCATTTTTCCCCCAATTCTTCTGATCACAATATCTCACTTCAGTTATTTGTGCTCAGTAATCTCTCATACAGAACTAGTATTTTTGTGTTGCTTATAAACAACAGTGTTCCTCATGCAGAAATATTGGCATTGGGTGGGGGAAGAGAGTGGAAGAGAAAGGAATTTTTCAAAGGCAATAAAGTTATAAAGCTTGCACTGAGTTCAAGTCAGTGACATTTCACATTTTTTCAAGCCTAGTTCAAGTGAGTTTATTATGCCTGAGCAATATTTCAAATGCTGACAGACATATTACACAGGCACAGGACACACTGACTGACAAATTGATTTCTGCAATTTTTTGTACTATGGCCTCAAGCCAAAAAAAGTTAAAAGAATTCTTCATGGAAGTTCCTTGACACTGGAAAAAGGTCTTATATATGATGCTGCCTACATATGATAAAGTGCTGTAAAAATCATAGTATGAAATACATGAACACATTTAAACTTGAGGGACCTCTGGTAATTTTGGCTAGGCCAAAACCCTTGTTTAAAGCAGCATCACATAGAGCAGGTTGTGCAGGATCATTTTCAATTCAGTTTTGGTATCTCCCAGAAAAAAGATATGCATTATCATCAAATGCATATTTCCCTCAGAAGAAGTACAAATACTAACAAATAGCTTCTAAAAATAAAATACTTACAGGTGAGTATCAAGAAAATTTGTACTGTACCTTTATAATCATAAATGTATACAAGTATTGGATGGTTTTGACCAAAGGCACAAAAAGACACCATGTGTTCGTGTGGATGAAAGGCAACATCACGAAGAGGAGAAGTGAAGGCGAGTTCAGAATATACGGCCACCTGATCTCCTGCAGAAGTGAAATAATTTATGAACGCCATGGAAAAATATTTGACACCTATTCGATACAGCAAAATAACAGTTGGTTAAAGCTTGTATTATTACTGCCATGTCTGCCACTGTAAATAAACGTTCTTCAGTCAATTTCCTGACTGAAAAGTAGTATTTTGGCACAAGACAAAGGAAATATTGCATGCTTTTAAGTTATTCACTAAGTCAGAAAAGTTAGTGCTATTGCAATAGCTTCAGGAAATGCCACAGGATGCACCAGGTTAGCTGAGTTCTCTTGTTCTGATAAGCACGTTCTGGAGAGGTGGCGTTCCACAGTATTTGTTTGTGCTTGCATTGTACAAAGATAGCCATCTTACTTGTGGATTTCAGCTATATAATACTGACAACAGGAGTGAAAGTTGAGTAGAGAATTATTAAAAAGTATAAATAAAATTAGCTCTTCAGCTGATGGCACTATAAATGCAAATACAGTGTGCAAACAAAAGTCAAACCCCAATAAAATCATACTAACAACAAAGTTCCTCCCTCCTTTTATTAGTTTTCGAAAGTTTTCACGCAAATTATGAAGCAGCAGAGATGCAAGCTAATGTAGTTGGAAGCACGGAAAGAAATTCAAAACAGAACTGCTAGTTATCTGCCAGTTCTAAAATACTTACTTTTTTTATTTAAAAAAATTATATAGATTATAATTACAGACAGAATATAACGTCATCAAATCCAACATGGTATTCTGCTACTTTCTACTCTTATTTTTGTCTCTTTTAACTCCTGTACAAGAAACTCTACCCTGCATTTTTGTCACACTTTTTCAGAAAAATTTTGGTAACTATTTTGGAACTCCTTGGCTTGAGGACTAATTCACAGAGAAACCTTATACACCACACACCAAAAATATTCAGTCTCTGGCCACCCACCACACAGATGAAGTGGTTCTGAACAAAAGCCTGATTTTCAAATCTAAACAAGACAACAGACAAAACTTACCTGACCTAAAACACTTTTTGTGCATTCCATCATAAGATCCTCACCACATGTAAAGAGTTGAAGTATACAAAAAGCTGAGCCTCAGGTGCTCCAGTCATGCTGGATATTACAAATGTTACCTCTATTAATTTCCTCTGGAGAATTAAATCTCAGAGATTAGTAACAGCTATTTAAAAGGTGGAGCTAAAGCTTCAGCATTTAAGAACATGATTTTCATATCAAAAGTGTTTCAACAAACCTTAAAAAAAATCCTTTCCCCCCCCTCAGTCTTGACAATCTGGCTTAAGTCCATAAAATAATTAGTTACCTGTTTCTGGATTCCAAACATAAGCCTTTCCATCTTCACTTCCTGAAAACAGGAATGTACCACATGGTGTTAAGGTGCTATGAATCTTTTCTCTGTAATTTGTGGCACCTACGTATTTCTTTGTCGCCAAGCTAAAGATAAAGAAAGTTTGCAAATACAGAAGATACATTCAGAATAGTCAATGTAACTTTTAAAATATTAGTTCCCCATCTATTCCTCAGAAAAATCAATATAGCTTGTCTTTCAGCAGAAAAAGAAAATCCTCAGATCAAGAGAAGAGATAGTGCAAATAACTGCATCTCTATCTTGATCCTGGGCTTCGCAGAAAATGGAGAAATTGGCACATTACTCCAAGCTCTGTCAAAAAAGTTTTCATTATGCTTCTTGAGCTTGAACAATTAAACTTATCCAGCAGCTCTCTCCAGCTCTTCAGACTAATGCCTCCTTGGTTAGAAAACCAGAAGTAAAATCAACAAATTTCAGACATAAATGCTGATTTACTATTGATATGTTTAATATTATTTTGCAACTTAGGTATCCTAATCTTTTTTCAGTGCAACACTACTGGTCAGCACAGTAAAAATTATCTATTGTTGAACAGCTTGTAGGCATCAAGTAGGAGAGAATCCAGAAAAGGATGGAGAGAAGCATAAATCAGCTTGTAAGAGGCTATTTTAGACCTGAGGCATAGTCTGGAAGAAGATATCAAAGTTCAACATGGAGACTAAGCCAGCAGCAAATCTACACTGCAGAAATTGAGGCAAAAAGAACAGCAACAGGCCACCATAGCCCTCAAGGAAAGAAGACTATTTTTTCAAATTTGCTCCTGCAAAAACAATGGAGGTATGCTGGAAGAAGTGCAGTGCATTTAATATGCCAGGAAAATTATTCTAAACAATATTCCAAACAAATATACCCTAGATAAAATTCTATTTGGCAAGTAAGAGAGAAGGAAGCTTTAATGATCCCAGTGCAAGACCATATTAGCCCAAATAAGTTTTAGCTATATGAATAAGATAATATCTCTGAGATGTCATCAGAAGAGCCCTGCAAGATGTAAAACTAACCACCACATGAAACCCTAAGGAGAGGACTGAACCAAAACCAAATCCCTGATCACATACCTAAGTGACAGGACAGCAGCATTATCCAAAAAGATCAAAAAAGTAAGGTGAAAGAGGAAAGTTAACAGCAACCAGCTGTCAATCAAAGTGAATTGTGTTCATCTGTGACCTCCACCCCCTCTTTTCTCATGCAGGGAATGAACAGTTAATGCTGACGTGTAAAATTATCACTGCTGGGTATCTGACCCTGTGGTTTATTGATAGACTTAAGTCAATGTAACTGTGGGCTGTGGTCAAAGTAGCAGTCCTGGTGGTGTCCTCTCCACCCTTATTTTCCCAGGCTCTCCCTCATTTCTTCTCTAGTGTTCGGGCAGCTATCAGATGAGTTTGATCAGATAGTTGATTAAAATGAAAATTAATCATTTGTATTTGTAGGCTAATTTTTAGTTGGATCAGCTCACTGATCTGACTTATCCCGCATCAAAAGCTCTCTAGAGATGATAAAAAATAAATGCTAGGAATACATGGCCAAAGGTGTGGAAGATTGCAGAAGATGGTACGTCCTATGGATAAATTTGCTTAAAATAATTGTGAAATTGCACCCCATATTAAACTCTTTCTTAAAGATTAATATGCATGCCCATTTTTCCCTCTCAAACTAAAACACTTTGCATGTTTTAGAAAGGGGAGCAACAGCAGAACACTGCCTCAAAAACTACAGGTTCCCTCTCTTAATTCAGCATTTTCATGCTTCAACTGAGTGGATAGTTTAGCTTCTAGCATGGTCAATATAAGTTATCATTCACAGTAAAAGAGAAAAGTGCACTATAATACAATAGAGTCCTCAGGTAGTTCAAATATTCAATACAGTATAATAACAGAATTTTTTTGTTTGGAAAAGACCTTCAAGATCCTTAAGTCCAACTGTAAACCCAGCACTGTCCTGTCCATTACTAAACCATGTATCTAAGGACCACATCTACACATCTTTTAAATACCTCCAGGGATTTTCTGTGTGGTAAGGGGCAGAAAGAAACCTATGAAATTAAGGATTAAACATTTTAGAAAACTTGTTTGTATCTTTAATGTGACTTTCCAGAACACAATGTTCAAGTGCATCTCATCGACAAATGTAAGTGATTGGTGAGAGACTCTGCCCACTCCCACCCAAGGAAAGGACAGGAGGGAATGAACATAAATTGAAAGACAGCTAATTCTGTTCAAAAAGTAAGAAAAGAACCTTTTGCTATGACGGTGAATGAACACCAGAACATGTTACTCACAGAACTTGTAAAATCTCCATCTTTCAAGATATTAAAAACTCAATTGTATAAAGCTCTGAATAACATGCTGTTGTGATTTGATTGTTGGGTTGAACTGGTCATTCTCCAACATCAAACTGAAATGAGTCTATAATCTCCTTGTTTTTTATTTTCATTTGTCATTAAAGAATCATGCTTATACCAATTAAGAATGAGAAAATAATCAAAAAGTGTGCAAAACTAGCTCACAGCCTGCTTAATAAACCATAATATGTACATCACTGCATTTTTCAGTATTTATGATGACAATCATCCTCCATTTCATCATCAAAATATCCTTCCCAAAGTCTTAAAAATGCAAAACTAACACACAAATGTTACCACTTCCAAATTCTTTTCATGCCCAGATTGCATTTTAAAAGGGATTTCAATCTTTAGAAGACAAACATTGTATTCTTCATGCCACCTTAGGCTCTCAAGTAATCTAGTAACTTTTAGATATTCTATTCTAAGACTTACTCAATATAACCCAAAAGGTCTGCAACACAGTAGTGTTTTGAAACCATTTCCTAACCCTAACATTTCTATCCTTGATTATTAGGACATCTTCCTCCTCCATAACTACACAACTAATACCTCTATGGTATTTTATTTCCCCAAATAAATTTTAAAACAGAAAGGAAATAAACATTTGTCACCAAAAATACTAACATTCTGAGATCCATAATTCTCAGGGTACTGTCTTTGGCATGGATTAATAAACGCCTCCCATTCGGATGCACTTCCAAATGATTTATTGGTGTTCCTTTAATATCATTTTCTTTTATTTCCTAAAGAAGGATGGAAAATAAAGAAAATTATATAACTTGGTGTTTTAAAACTCTTGTTTTTACACATTATTGCCCATTTTTCTCTTGCATTACTCTTTTTCTGCTCAATTCATTTTATTCAGTTATGGAAAAGGTTTGTTCCTATATTAAGGCATTACATCCTAGACATCTACTTTTCACAACCATGAGGCAGATTCTGCTGTGACTGAATTTTAAAAAAATTAAGCTGATGACAGAAGTGCTGACTGAACATCAGGGCCCTAAGGTATGAACAAAGGTGTTTTTTAAAGCCTGTGGTCTATTTTATTTTTGCCTCTAGAGAACAAACCCAATGCATTAGCATTTACCTGATAAAACAGTGCTATCAAACCTCAAGTATTTTCATGTTTCAGATAGAAAAAAAAATTACAGAATCACAGAATCCTAGAATATTCTTAGTTGCAAGGGCCCCACTATGAACATCAAAGCCCAGCTCCTGGCCCTACACAGGACAGCCCCAAGAATCACACCATGTGCCTGAGAGTCCAAATACTTCTTGAATTTTCCAGGCTTGGTGGTGTGATCACTTCCCTGGGGAGCTTGTTCCAGTGCCCAACTCAATTAAGTTGCAAAACAATTTTAAAAAATTAAGTCAGTGAATCACTGCACATTGTATCAGTTCTTCTATACCAATCTTTAAAGAAAATACACCTCTGCAGTTAAACAAAAGGTAATGTATTAAAAAAATTAATTCAAATCAGATTACTAGATTTGGAACAGTTCACATAAAAGTTAAAATGCTAGTTTAAGAAACCTGTTTACCTTATTGATATTCCAGTGTTGAAAAAGGTGTGGAGAACTTCCTTTGACAGGTGTATCCCAAACTATTATCAGTCCTGAACTATCTCCTGAGAACATGTGGTGTCCTGAGAAATAATGTCTTATAAGTAAAATACCCACAAAACAGTAATACAGAAAACAAGAAACAACCTTTTATTCTCTCATTTTTGTGAATAGGCAAATACCGATTCTTACATCTCTTTTGCTATAATATACTCACTGCAAATGCATTTTGCTCATACTGCATGACATAAGCTGATACCATAAATCTGGACATAGTATATACATCAAATACTGAGGTGCAGAACATATTTTTATTTTTTTTCATTTTTATTCATATTCTAAAACCAGCAAAAGGTGATCATTTACAGCTCAATGAACTTCACATGATAGCTCAATGCTTACTTATTACATTCACTAAGAGAATCTTAAACTAGAATAAAGTCTTTTTCAACACTAGTTCTTGAAGCACAAATATTTATTCTTTATAAAAATATAGCTTTCCTCTTTGTAGTACCTACTTCAGTGACTAATATGAACCACCTAGCTATTAATGATGTCATTAATACTAGAAAAGTCAAACTTCAATTTTACCCATCTTCAACTCTTCCTCCTCTAGCACTTTCCAACATTCACTTCCAGCTGTTAACCTGCCAGTTAACATGACTCACAATGGTCAAATCTCTGTCCTTTTCTCTCCATGTTTCCAATTCTCTGTCAATATTGAGAAGTTCATCACCTTGCCACTTCTTCAGTCTAATGTTAAATTCTCACAATCTAATCACTACTACCTGATTTTCTTTATCAAAGAGTCATAGAAAGATTTGGGTTGAAAGGAACCTTAAAAATCATCTAGCTCTGACCTCCCTGAAATGGGGAAGGACACTGTCCACTAGAACAAAGCCCAGACCAACATGGCCTTGAACAGTTTCGGGGATGGGGCATCCACAATTTCTCTGGGCAACCTGTCCTAGTATCTCAGCACTCTCCCTGTAAATAATTTCTTCCTAAGAAGAATACACTGCCTCCATGAAGTAAAGAAAACTAGTAACACTCAAGGTGGTCTTCATTTGGAAAGACAACTATTTGTGAAAGCAATAATAACTACATACCTTCTGCATCAAAACAAAGTGTGTTGATGAAACTTTTGTGACCATCAAGCTCCTGTAGCAGTTGCCCATGGATTTCTTTCACATTTGCATTCCAGATTCTAATCACTGAGTCGTAACATCCTGTCACAACCAACGAGTCAGCAACTGGGTGGTACTTGGCAGTGTAGACAAATGAAGGATGAGGGAAAACTCTCACTGCAGAGGCCGCCTTCATTTCTATTTTCCACATTCTAAAAGGAAACAAAGTTAGAATTTCTACTGCATAAAGCAGTCACACACACAGAGGTACAACTGATGCCGTATTTTATGCTACTGATTCTGGAGGCAAATGCTTGCAAACACTTATCAACACCTGTTTATCCCACCAATTTGTTTCAGCTCTATTTAGTCCTTTAATATGGTACTTTCTGACAAGAATTAAGAAACATTTACTAATTTATACAGTATTCGATCTTCAAAGCAAATTAATGACTCCTTATTCACTTAATGGGTATATTTCTATTTCAAAATACTCATAAAGAATTCCATGGAATGGATTAGTTTCTTTCTTTTAGGAGTTATAACCAAATTAAACTCTTTTGGAGTATCATTAATTTAAATCAGAACAAGAAAACCCATAAAGGAACATTTAGGGCCACTAAATATAAATAAAATCCCATAAAATCTTAAAATAATTACCAGCCACACAGTGATCACAATCTCAAGGATATTTACATCACATAAATTCACTTCTTACTATTAATCTATTTCCTATCCTTTGCCACTCATAGCTGTAAGATCAGATTTTTCTTAGTGTTTTATATTTGATGGATGCATTTTATTAGTGAGCCTTCCCCAAAGATGAGTCCACAAAGAATAGAACAGTACCTGGACCACGAAATACAGGTGGGCAGCACATTATACAGAGTGTTCAGTTACAAAATGTTATTGTTTTAGTGGCATCCTTCCAGGTGAGGCAACCACTTCTGGTGGCTATTGAAGAATTCTAAGCTTACTCAGAGGTGACTTAATTACAAAATTGCAACCTTTTGGAGTACAGCAATTAATTTGCAATTTGATGCAGAAAGGTCACAACGAGTCTACCTATCTTTTAGAATGGTTTTAATCTAACAAAATAAAAATTAATTTATTGCTCACAAATAATGTGGGACTAAACTTTGGGAAGGCTTGAGGATAACAGAACACTGCACAAAGAATTCACATCAGTTCATGAATTTACCTTCACTTTGCCTTAGAACTCAGTATAAGATAATCTAAATAATAAACTGATAATGACTTTAAAGCAGTGGGGTGCTGAGACTTTTTAAGGAGCTGAAGGCACCTCACAACAAATACAGGAACTAATAACTCATACAGTGACTGCACATAGTACACAGAAAAGAAGGCAGACCACTGCAGTTTCAACTTGCTGCCACAAATTTAAGAATTGAGGAACAGCTCAGCCTTCTTATAGGCAACATAAATGACTGAAATTGATATTTATCCCAATATAAAAAATTCTTACTTAATCTACTCCCAAATAAAAAAAAATGTGCTGAACTCTCAACACACTCTTTTTATGCCTACAAAGAAGACACAAAAAAACCCTAAAATAGTTCCACACATACAATATATCATTTAACAATTCTTCTGGCATTTCAATTATGCAACTGCCTGTGGCATTACTGAGTTGCACAACAGAAATAACAGATAGGGATCTGAAGGGCTAAAATAAAACAAAAAGCTCTATGAAAACCAAAGAAGTTGCTCATAATAAAATTGTCCCAGCCATATTTCCATGTGTATCTACAGCTTTGAGGGTTTTGGTTTTTAAACCTGACCAGATCAATATTTTAACATTAATGCTGTAGGGAAGTACACTTTAATTTTAGAGAATTCAATTTAACAAATAACAGTATCAAAATTAATTTACAGCAATTTAAGCTGAATTATTTTACTAAGTGTCAAAAATCAAAAGAACACCAGCGACATATATATCTGCAGTGTGGCAAATTTACCCACATAACTTGAATCTTAAATTTTCAATTTCCAGTCGAATGTTCAAATTTGGAAAACTTAATACTGCATTCATAGTATGGCAATTTCTCCAGGAACGGACCATTACAACTGTCTCAGTGCCTTCTTGAAATAAAAAGTCTTTTAGTTTTTCACTGCACTGTAGATTTAGACACTACAGTTTTTGGAAAAGCTTTGGTTTCAAATACAAATACATTAGAAGCAGTAAACACAGTGTAAGTGATTAACCCAATCACAATTTTTATATCATTGTAGTAACATGGTAACCAAATCTTTAATTAAAACATTATAGCACAGTTTGTAGCAAGACACTGAACCAGACCACTTTCTTTTCAACTTCTGATGGTACCTGCCAGAACACCTCATCATACTGACCTGACAGTGCAGTCAGAGGAAGCAGTAAGAAGGTACTGATTGTCTTTTGACCAACAAAGATCATACACTATGTTAAGGTGACCATAAAATTCTCTCAGGAACTGTCCAGAAGGAATTTCATACACTGGGGAAGTTCAAATAGAAAAATAAAAGTTTTGTAACTATTTGCAGTCAAACAAATGTAGCTACTAAAGCAAAAGTTTAGCCAAATCTTCAGCTGATTTTCTGCTGGCATAAATCAACTCATTATCTTCTCATTTTGAGGCAACAGGATGAAATAATTGCTAGATATGAATGGACAACAAGCATCTACTTCCATCTAGTGGTTCATGGATGTCACAAATGCCTTACCTGTTAAGAAACATCTTACTTGCTTCATTATAACCAGATTAGGATTATGTTGGGGTTTTTTAAATTTTGACAACTACTTGACCAATCTTAGAAATATCTTAATGCTGAGATAATTTGCTGGGGCTGTGTAATAAAAGAATCTAGATTTACTGTTCCTTACATTTAAACACTTACCTTGTGTACGCTTAGAATACTGCTCTCTCTAAATCTCAAAATTCTCATGCAAGGTTTAAGAACTATGGAGTTGAAGCTACTGTGATGAAGCAGTCAAAAATTTGAGTTATAAGGAATGTTTGTACTTTGACTGAACTGGACCATGGAAGACAGTAGCTTCCAGTAGTCTGTCTGAAGACGACAACACTCAGGTATCTAACTTTCAAGATAGGTTAGAAGAAAAACTTACATGAAAAGTGTGTGAGGTGAAGGCTTAAAAAGTTATTTCCCTTAAAACATTATCATCAGAAACTATGTTCCTTCTGCAAACTGATTTAGTATTTCCATTAGGCCTCTGGGCAGAAATGGTGTCATTTCATACCATTAAACTGTGTATATGTAACCATGTAAGAAAAGCAAGTTCCAGCCCTATCAACACAGAAAGCATTATCCTCAGTACTCTTCAATGCACAGAACAATCTTCTAATCATAACTATAAACCAGAAACTTTAAAAAGGTACAATTTAAAAATCAACTTATCTTAACCTTTAATTTCCAAATGCATGAATTATAAGAAAAAAGTCAAAACATTTTTTAACTTACAAGCAATGGGATAGCCATTCCTTCCTGCACATGCTGCTGCCAGTGTTCTCCCATCGTGAGAGAAGCAGATGCAGAAGCAGCCCATGTCTCCACCTCGCAGGGAAAACAGGTGCTTGTTGGGTATGCGGCAAGCCTGGCTTTTCAGGGAACAATTGGTAGGAATATTAACTATCCAGTTCTTGGAACACACTCTTAGCTCCTGACAGGCAGTTCTAAAAGGCTAGTAACACCTCAGTGGCATTTCAAAGTAAAATTCAATGTATTATAAACAGAGACAGTTTTGCAGGCCACGTATATGTGTATTTGTTTCTGTTCCATTATTACAACAAGTAGCAAGTTTAAAAAAAACCTAAAAAAATTTAAATTGAAATAATTTATTAATTTTAAATGCTTAATAATGCCTACCATCAATGACGTAAGCTGTGGAGTTGGACTGTAAGTAAAGCTTGTTTAAAGAGTCAAGCACAACTTTCAGTAACCTAATGACTGCAGTGTGAACTCAGAAACCCAGCCACAGATACTCAAACCTTTGGTCTTTTACCAAATCATTTGAGCATTCCTCATCTGTATTTAAATACCTGACTTCTAAAGCCAGAACCAGATATGAAACATCTCAAAAAACCGAACCAGTAATTTAGTCCCCTTTCCTTTCTCCCAGCATATTATCTCTTTTTGATCCAATGGCTTTTTCTCCAAAACTAAACTAAAAGTTTAATGTGAAGGACAATATCCACAGTAGCTATGTGGTTCTTCAATGTAAGCTCTTTCCGTTATAGTGTAAAAATGTCCACAACAAACAAAAAGAAAAGACAAGAAAACATATTTCTAATCAAGCTGAAATCTGAGAACTGGCTTCCTATCTTACTTCCATTATTCAAATAACCCTACTCTTTCAAATTCTTAGAGAATTCTGAAGATAAAAATACCTGGCTGTTCTGGTGAAAAAATGGTTAAATCAGCCATATTTGCTAAGGTTAAGTCTCCTCTACCGTCTGTGAGAGTTTTTTATGTTTTAATATTTTTTGTTAACTATTTTAATTAACTACTTGCTTCATAATGCTTATAAAAATATAGTAAATATTTAAATTACTGTCATTTAAAATTCAAAGAAAAACACTTCACCTGTCCAGGCAATCTTGACCATTTAAATGGCTCCTTTTTCTCCTCTAAGGAACGTTCACATCCTTCTCTCTGGAGCTCAGACAGTGCTGTATTACTTTGCTCCTGTTGAACAGCTGCCATAGAGTGAAAAGAAGGACCAACCTTAAGGCAAACAAAACTAAGCATCAGGGTAAAAATATATTTAAAGTGAACCAAGTAATTTCTAAAAATGTTAAAAGGTACTTTTAATGTAAATGTTTTGCATTTTTACATTTGGAACACAGAGATTGGAAAAGCTTAATATATGAAAACTGGATTGCAAAATGTCACTTAAAGTAACCAGGAAGTTGGAAAGTAATCCAAGCTCCCAAAGTTGTGTCAATCAAATGGTATCACAATTTTTTCAAATAAATGATACTTTCCTATTTTTAGTAACTATCAAGGTCAGTGAAAATTAGAATTACTCTACTATTGTATTGTACTGTACTACTGAGAAGGTGCACATCTCACCAGGCTTCTACAGACCACTCTTCATAGTACAAAAGTGAGCAGAAGAAAGTATTGTTACAGCTCTAAATACAAATGGGAAATTATATAATAGAACAATATCGTGTTTGCATCAGAGAAAAGGAAATGCAATATTTATCTTGAATGCCCATCTCAGCACATACACCAGTAAGCCTACCTTTAAAGAAGCTTTCATTTGTGAAAAAAAATACAGTTCAATACAGCTAGAGGGTGCAGGGAAGCAAAGTTAAGTTACTTGCATCTTTTCTCGAAGAATTTATACACCTGCATGAATTCAGTGACTTAAAATGGCATTTCTGCTAATAAGAAGGAACATTAATCTTCAAGAAAGTATTCTGAAAGTTTTCTGACTATCAGTGGCAAAATATTCGAAGCTGTGGGTGGGAAGGTATGCCTTTTTTTCATAGATACCTATGAAGAGCTGAGCTTGAAACACCTATCCTGAGATGTAACATTCTTATTATATATTTTATATACTGCATGTAAGCACAGCTTTTATATACATGCATACAAACACACTCACATGCTCTACCTAGATGTCAGTTCCTACAGAAAAGCCTGCATATTTGCAAATATATTTATATATTATATATTTAACTTACATGATCTGGCAGTTTTAGACCTTTTACAGTTACGTATAAAGTAGATGGGTAACGATTTCTAGGACGTTTTGCCCACCAGTCATAAACCTCAACAACATTTGAATGTGACTTGGTCCTTGGAGGTGGGTAATACAATTGTAGACGAAGTTTTCCACCAACGTTTAGAACTCCATTTGCACCTACAAGCTGGAATGATGATTAAAAAGAGGAAAGAGGGAGAAAAATGAACATAGAAGTAATTGATAATTTCTAATATTTTAACTAACAGTATAAACTCTTGAAATCCACTTTCCGTTGCAGAAATATACGAACTCTAAAAGTGATAATTAACTAAGCATGCGTTTAATTCCCCCAGGATGAAATCACTAAGATTAAATCTTAGATGGCAGCCTAGTTTCAAAAGATTGTTCATAGCAGTAGTATCTTGAAAGTGGGAAGACCACTTTTCTTTTTTTTAAACTACTACTTGCTAAAATCAACCAACTCTCAAAGGACTGCCAATCCACAAACAGCTTCTTCCAAATCTGTACTCTTTGAATGCTGCAACGAAGAGCATTGGTAAGGCTTTGGTTCAGAGCAGAAGATACAGCAATGTGGTAACCTCTCCAACTTCAGAGGAGACAGGGGCCTCTCTACTGAACAGAGGAATAAATGTACCTACTGCCAGTAACACCGATCAGTGTTTAATTGGGACATTTCTACTTTGACTGATACAGATGAAAGGATAATGCAGGCAGATGCAGTAAGAATGAAGAACAGACAATAATTGTATTCGTATTTATGATCTGAAAATTCATTCTTCCTTCTGTTCAGCAGTAAGCTGTACTGAATGCCTGGATGCACAGTTCCTGCCAGCTCTGCTAAGACACAGGATAGCAGACCCCTGATTCCAGTAGATTTCTCTTGGGCAGAGCTCAGGAGCATCTCTGTATTGAATTGCTGTGGAGGCCCCCATCCCTTCACCTAAACCTACAGTCCATTATCTTCTTCTGTATTTCTCACATTTCCTGTACGTTGTGGACTGCTCAATTACTGTCAGTGACTACCACGCACAGGGGTAGGTGCAAATAAACAATCCTCAGGGAAACTGAAGTTTGTCAGCTCTCAACAAACTAATTGACACATTCAAGTCTCTCTTAAAATGGTAGAAAGGTACATATGTGCTGGCTAAATTACTCGTATCTCACATCCAGCACATTTGTATCTCAATTGCCACAGCATTTCAAACTCTGCAACTGAAAATGAGACACATTTTATAGTTAAGTTAGGGAGTTAAGACTGGACAACTGAAAACACCACTAGAATACCGAACAGCTGAGGTACAGAATTTAGTGGATTTGTCATTTTCTTCACAATCACATTAACACAAAGAAAACCATAAAAGAAAACAACCTTCTGAAATTAAGGAATAAACAAAAAAAAATCTTACACATTCTATACTTCCTTGAAAGACATGTTCTTTAATGTCAAGCTTGTCACCATGTTGATTTCATAGAGTGAAAGAAGAGGAAAAGGAGAGAACAGGCAAGAAAACAAGGATTTTTTTTTTCCATCTCTGTTGCTGAAAATATTTTAAAATGCTTTCCTACTTAGTACAGTTAGAGATGTTCAGATAAAAGGATTTATGAATTTTGTTTCTTTATTTAAACATTTACAATACCTTTAAAAATGCCCAACAAATTTTTCGGTAACGACCTTCCTGGATTTGTACATCAGAGCTGGCTCTCGCTTCATGCATACTTGGACAATCAAGGACCTAGAAATATCAGCAGGAATATAAATGTATTTCTAATGAATATATACTTCATAGTAATTAAAAAGAAACTGCTGAAAATATGCTTGGTCAATTCACTAAATTAAACAGATTTAAATTTTAAGAAATTACATAACCAGTGTTTCTTCCTCACAAGTATGAAACTAGAAATAACAGTATTTACCTTATGACTATTTATGACCTCCATTTAAAAAAGAAGTCCAGTCTTAAAAAAAACCTATTCTTTCTCCCCTTACATTTCAGTAAAAGAGAAAAAATAATAATATGCAGTTCTCTTAAAAATTCAGAAATCACTTAGATCACAAATCAGACAGCTGAAACCACCTGCAAATTGATCTAGATGCAGTCGAAAAGTTAGTTTTTCTTTCCTAGCTTTATCAGTTTTCTCATAGAATCAGTCATAGAAAGGTTTGGGTTGGAAGGAACCTTCAAAGATCACAGAGTTCTGAGCCATGGGCTTGGACATCTTTCACTAGATCAGGCTGCTCAAAGCCCCAGCCAACCTGGCCTTGAACACTTCCAGAGATGCCTATGAGCCTTCATTTTTCTGTCAGGGACCAGAACTTTCATATTTCACTACTCCTGGAAGTTTACTTGGCATACAAAAGATCCTTAGAATAACACTTTTTTCAAATTGATTTTTCATAAACCTGAAGTCAAACAGCCTTTTTTCAGTGTAATCATACTTTTGGTCCCAACATTAGCATGATTTCCATGAAGAACCTTTACATACAAATGTAATTAGCTTTGTGTTATGCAACTAAGGACTCTTGATTCTATGAATATGTCCATTTACAAGCATCACAAAACATAAACGTATGGTAATAAATTATATTAAATCTATTTGAAATAGGAAAAAAACAAGGAATGAAAAAAAATTTATTGTATAAGGTTTCCATTTTGATGTTAATACTACCAGAATCTCTCTGTACAAATACTGATATACTTAAACTCAAAATTATGTTGAATACATTGGATATGTAACTTAAAATTTTCCTTTAAACATAATTGTATCAGAGAACAAATTAACAATTACTTTATGAAGACTGGGACAGGAGAAGTAGATGTGTAAAATGTTAACGGAAACAATGCAATCAATAGTTTGCTCATTGGTACAATGAGGTATTGCTAAAACAGACTAATTCTGCCTTTGAGTTTATTGTACTTAAACCTCTTTTCATATTTCAAGAATGTGAAGAGTGATATCCACCACATCTTACCAGCCTTTCCCAGAAGTTTGAGAGCTGATTTACAAGGCAGTTTCATACTCCTTATTACTATCAAAACAGAATCCTTTTCCATAAAACAATCTACTTTTAGTATCTCCACTTGATTTTGTACCTTAAAGTTATGCTATTAACCCAATATAACTGAAATAAAACATCCAATTCAGTCAAATATATACTGCTGAAGAAATAAACCAAAAAACAGAATGTGCATAAATCAGATGCAAAATATTTCATCTTACCTCAAAAAACAGGATAATCTGAGGGTTTTCCTCAGTGTTTTGAATAAAATAATTAAAACGCTCATTAAATATTACTTGCTCTTCCCACTCTGGAATTGTTGATTTAGACTTTCTAAAGTCACATGGTTGTGTCATTATAGGAAGAATGTGCTCTATTCCTTCTTGTTCGTAAGATGAATCTTCCTTCTTACTGCTTGAAAATTTCCAAAGAATTACAATTGTTAGAGCATTTAAAAAACAACCTCAAACAAAACAACATTTTCAATTACCAAAAGCTAGGAAATGTATTAGATACTATTTGTTCAATTCTAGAAAAAATTTTCTAAACCCACCCAAAATTCAAAACAATTTGCAATGAATATAGAAAAACTACTGGCTGGAGTCGCAAATCCTAACAATCAAGTTCCTGTTAGCAAACGTATGCATAATGATCACGGTGAAGTCTACTGCTTAACCCCCATTAAAATTTGGTTTCAGGAGAATTATGGATAATGACAGTAGAAACAAGCAACCAAAGTAATTAGAAATATAAAGAACTAAACTTTGTTTAAGGATTTTAAAAGTTCTTAACAAAAAGAAAAAGGCAGATCCTATATATACTAGAAGAATTTTGCTTATATATTCCAATCTTGGCTTTTATGTATTTTTGAGACTTAAGAAATTTTGTCTCTGGGAAGAATACAGAATGACCTGTGTTGGAAATATCACTGATTCACAGAATATGATGAGTTAGAAGGGTACAAGGATCATCAAGTCCAGCTCCTGGCTCTGCACAGTACCATCCCTAAGAGTCACACTCTGTGCCTTGAACTCTGCCAGGCTGGTGCTATTACCACTGCCTTGGGGAGCCTTGAGAGCAATACAGCAGTGCAGAGCATTTAAAAGTGCTAAAAGGAAAAGAAAAATATCACCCTAATTTATTATATGTGTATATATACACATTATCATAGATGTAGAAACTAACGAACAACTACACAAGCTTAAAATACCCCATTGTTTTTATTTTGATGTTTAATTTTCTAGGGAAGAGTATACCTATTTATTGTAATCACTGATAATAGAAACAGCTTATTAAAAGTCACCTATGATCCTTCTTGACATATAAGCCACTTCTCTGATCAACAATATGGATTTTAACCACCGGATGAGATACCAAGTGATCAATTTTCAGTTGATCCGATCGATGGATATAAACTCCCAAAACAAGATCATCACCAAAACCAAATTTAGACTGAGTTGAAACTTCTGAATTCTTCATTTCCTCATCATTTTCTGCAGCAACTTCCGTGGTTTCTTCTAAAAATTGGAACAAAGTAAATAAGTTGTCACTAGTGAAACTTCTGTTTCAACTCAAAACTATTTAGAGTAAATTAATTTTTAAGATTTTAGATTGATTATCAAATAAACATCCTCACAAATAAACCACAGAATTGGAAAAGTAGAGATACAATTGAATAACTTAAGAAACATAAGTAACTCAAACAGCTCAATCTTTTCTGTGTTACTACTATGAACAAATATTCCTATAGCAGCCCAAAAAAAAGCGCAGCAAAGTAGTACAGTATTACAACATTTTGTTGGCAGACCTTTTCTGGTTTTCTTCTTAACCTTCTTGGTTTTAGGTTTCTGTTTATCTGTGCTTTCCTCCAGTTTCTGTCCTTCTGATGTAAATACTCTTTCAAGTGACTGACTTTCATTGCCACCTTCTGGAGGACAATGCTGCAGCTCAGAAAGGGACATTGCACTGCAAGGTAATGGATCACTGTCAGCAACTGTAGTCCACTGCATATATGGATACAATTACTCATTGTCATTATTAATCTGCTTGAAATTCTGCAACTCATCATCTGTGGATCTTGAAAATGTAACAGCCCCCAGCCCCATTAGTATCCTGCCTTTTTCACTGCTCTCCCCCCTTCATGTCTCCCTAATTTCTAGACAATTGCAGAACCATTTATCTGAATAGAGTTAAGCTAATACTATTTTGCTGGATCAGGCCCATCACTAATCACTAAAAAAAAAAATCATGCACAAAACCATCTTAAGTTAGTTAAGAGTGAATTCCACAGCAAACAAATATCAAATAGCAATGGAGGATATTAAAAAAAAAAAGTTAAAAAGAATCTGTGAGCTAAATAATGGCAGCCTTTTGAGAAAGGATTTAGTACTACTTTTTTCATAACAGAATCATCCAGTTAATCACTAAGAAAATATGAACAATTTATCAAAAAGCTTCTGCCTATCTTAAAATGAAACATTTTGCTTAAGATTCACAGACACACCAGGTACAATTTGTCATGTTACCTTGTTTCAGCTTCACTTAAAACTGCTCGCTCTTTCTTCTTTTTCTTCTTTTTGCCCACTTCATTATCCAATGTAACTTCATGCCTTTGAACAGTGGAGGTAGATTCAGACATCTGTTCTTTAAGTTTCTTTCTCATTTTCTTTTTAATTGCATTTGCCTCTTCCTCAGCCACATGCAGCTGATAAGCTTGAATTAGCTGCTCTTCCTCTTCTAATTCAGTTACATTTCTCTCTTCAGTCAAGGAATTTTTGATCTTTCTATCACCTTCTTGATGAGGTACATCTGTTTGTGATTTACTTTTCGTTTTCTTCTTTGGAAAATCATTAGTCTTTTCTTCAAAACTCCCCAATTTAGCTTCATATAAATCTTCCTCCTCATTAAATTGTTCTTGTAACAGTGATTTCTTTTTCTTCCTGTTTGACTTTGGCTGCTTGTTCTCCTCCTCACTAACAACATCATTGTTTATTTTCTTTGCAATTGACGCCTTCTCTCTCAATTTATTTTTTGTAAATCTTGGGCTCTCTTCTTCAGGATTATATGTGTTGTTTATAATTGCTTCATCATTCACACTTTCCTTAGACAGATCAATATTATTTCTAAAGGTATCAAGCTATAAATGAAAAAAACATACAACATATTTGTACTAAAAATCATGTTCCAAGGATAAGCACTGCACTTCATGTTATTCCTTCAGCAACATTATTCAAAGTAAAATTAAATCAATGATCTAGTTATCTTCTTGTTTCAATTTGACAAGAGACAGATTGAAAGTCAACAGAAAATTCACACTGAAAAAAAAATATTTGGTGTTTGGGCACCTCATCCTCAATGTTATACTGTTTTCATATGACTTTTATGCATATCCAGTTAAAAAGGGAAATCAACAAGTCTACTCCATAAACAGATGCCAGTGTTTTACACTATAGAGGACTTGAAGACTAAATGCAGCACAAAAACAAATACTTTCACCCACTGAAAATCCAAGTTAGGAACAGATTTCAGGCTCAGTTGTTTGTAGTCTCTTATATTGAAAGCTATTTGTCAGAACTAAGTTTCAGCTAAGGCATTTGTTCAAGCGCTTCTTCTGCTAATTTTTGATGGTTTTATAGAAAACACATAGTAAAATTTCCTCTCTCCTTCAAGTTCCTATTTCTGGTTACTAAAGGTTATAATGCCACTTCCCTGCCTCCCTTGGATATGTTCAAGGGTTGGAAGGGGCTATGAGCATCCTGATCTAGTTCAAGGTGTTCCTGATCATGGCAGGGCTTCTGTTAGATCACCTTTAAAAGTCCCTTTCAGTCCAAACTATGATTCTATGATAATGGTAAAAAACACAGCAAGTAACTGAGGTCTAATTCTGTGAGGTCAACACAGAGATCTCTGTTCCTCAGAGTAACTTCTATAAATTCACTGAGGTTCATTTACTCTGTTGTCTTACAGAAAACTCTCTTAAGAGTCTCAACATGAAACATAAGAAGGGGCTCTAAAACACAAAGAAAGCAAATTTAAAAGTTTGGAGAAAATATACATATCTGCATACAAAGTTTCATTTGCCAAGACCTTCTTCCTCAATAAACACAGACATTGTTCCATTCTAGTCAGGATATGTCTCCCAGTTACAGAATCACGTTTGTCTCAAACATTTGTAAAAAGGGACAATATGTGTAGTAAGTGTGAAAAAATTGTCCTCATATCTTCGTTTTATACTTGCCTAAACAAACCACTAACATCATATTCATTTGTAAATCAATGATTCAAGAGGATGTGGAAAATTTAATATAAATAACTTGAAATACAGAACAGAGTAAGGAAAATAAAAGAATTTGTATAAACTAAGAAACACCCCAAAACAGAATTCCTAACAGACTGTTCACTTCCTCATCTTTATTTCTATGAATAACTTTAACTGTAGATTAAAACACACTGACATTTATACCCAACAGTGGCCAATAACTAAGGTCATGCAGATTTTTGTCTTTGATAAAACATAATCCACTAAGCACAAGTAGTAGAATTATTTGAGAAATCCTAAACAAAAAGCCCAGAGGGGTCAAGAGTTTCCAGAATAACTCTGATATTCAAGAATAATCCCCTTAAAGGAATCTACCTGAGGAAAAAAAACTGGCCTAAAATACTTACTAGAATTTGTTATTTATTATTGCCTACCAACAGAAAATCATAGATTCATAGAATCACTCAAGTTGGAATAGACCTCTAAAATCATCAACTCCAACCACTAACCCAGCACCACTAAACCATATCCCCAAGTGCTACATCCACATGCCTTTTGAAAAATTCTAGGGATGCTCACTCCACCATTTCCTTGGGCAGTCAGTTCCAACGTCTGACTATTCTCACACTGGAAAAGTATTTCCTAATACCTAAACCTCCTCTGGTATAACTTGAGGCCATTTCCTAACAATGAAAACAAACCACAGCCTCAAACTACAGCAAATTTCAGGAACATTAATAGCTACTACAGGCAGCACAAAGCTGCTTCAGCAGTTCAAACATAAATTCCTCAGATAAATAGCCTGTATGATGTCAATTCAGACCACATGCTGTAATTACATTACATAATTAAACAGAGAGGAAAGACGCAAAGAAGTTACAAAACAATAAAGCAAAAGCCAAGAGGTTCATAAAAACCTTCAGATTAGAATTCTGGAAAAGGTGGGGACACTGGTATAGATTCTTTGAAACACAGGACTGAGAGATATCAACTAAGAGCGATCATCAATACATAAATACTGACTGAGCTAGAGAAAGGAGTTAGGCTGGAAAAGCAGCTCAGTATGACTGGCCTGTCTCTGGAGTAACTCCAGAGAGTTGCTGACCTGAACCTGACTTTCTCAGCTTAAAATATGGAACAAACAAGAAGCCTTTGTTTCAAAACAGCTCCTGGTCACATTACACGAGGGCAGAGGAAGCACTCACCCCTGCAAACAGCCTTTCTTGCACTACTAGCTTGAGAGGAGCCGGGGATGGGTGCCAGCCAAGGTGCACACACGTGGACTGACACTCAAGGCTCACACCACTATTAGACAACCCCAGATCACATCACTACCATTCCTGTCCCAGAGCTGATAGCATGGACATCGCTCAAGAATCTTACACCTTTTCAAAAGGGCTTCTCAAATGTGCATGAGTGGAAGCTGGCAACGTACAGAGTGAGTTTGTCATGGGTGTTTGGAAACTCGTTTAACCTGATTTACAGAGGTACCTAAATTTCTTCCCATAATAATACAGGCACACCTTGAAAAATTAGGGATGGACACTGCTAGCCCACTGAAGCGCTGATATGTACTGGTTGTAAAAGACCATTTACTTACAACAAAATTATTAATGAATGTACTTGTGATGATGGCTGGTTGGATGGGATGTTTAAGGAAATCTTAATGTGCTAGGAAACCAATTTTACTGCCATTGCTTGTGTAAGATTATAAAATGTAGATACTGAAAGCTAGAAGAACTTTAATTTACAAATAGGATGGGTTTCGAATTTTTTCACTGAATTCTAACAGAAAACATTGAGAAAATGTGTGGATTGATTATATAATCACCTATTATCAGTTCTCCTATTTTACGCACAAGAAACAAAGGGCTAAAATCCAGTTGAAATCTCAACAATTATTCAGTGCCTTTCAGCCTACAAACCAGATAAATCTGTTGGAGTCCTGCCTCGAATACAAAACGCAAGTTACCAATACCTGTCCATCCCAATATTGTAATCTGATCAGACTACACTCTAGGGAAGAAATTTTTGCCTCCCATAAAGGGATCTAACCTTTCCATCTGGCAGAAAATTTTTAAACATTCTCTTTTCAACCACAGAATTTAGATTGAACCAAATAAATTCAATCATTTTCATGATGACTTTAGACAGATTAATGTACCCGGATGTTGCCTGATCTGAGGCTTGCCTCATTCTAATCAGTTGTAATAAGAGGCACAACTGGTGAAAAATAAATATGGTGACTGCCCTAGAAGGGATGTTAGCAAATTCACTGTCTGACGGCATCTCAATTGCTTGTTTTTTCCATTATGCCTTTAGGCTTCATACCCACTGCTCCAGTGGCTATTTATTGAACAGCAAAGTAGAGCTGTCATTGGCCACAGCTGAGGTGCACTTCCATCATTACAAGCCCTTCATTCCTATCAGTTGTGGCTTCAAGTTCATCCTGTCCTACAGACATCAACTTTTCCATGCAGACTGTTTCTGTGCTGTCCAGGCAGGCTTTCCAGGCAATGGGCACACAGAGCAGGCAAGAAGGCAGACACTCTCCTTATCCTCACTTCTGTCATTTAAAATCACAGCAACCCTCTGCAGCTCCAGAACTCAGGTTTCAAAGAAACAGTGGACTGTAAGGGAAAAAGTCTTATTAATCTTTAAGAAAGGCTAGAGCAAAGACAAAAGAAGGAAACAGACTGGAACATTTCAAGTGGAAATAAGCTCTGAACCATGACCTGGTTTTGATCAAAGCTGGGAGACCATTTATGGCAAGCACATGACACGAAGCCAGCCATCATTGACAAATTTCACATTATTTCAAGATATGTGAAACTCTGTACACTTAAACCATATGAACTGAATAAAACGGGAACAAAACCAGCCAAGTCCTCCATCTACCTACTCTTCTACTCCCACACGAGTTTATTTCTTACAGAGAAATGACTATTTGCTCAAGCTTTTACAGAAATTTCTACTTGAATGCAACCAGCATGGAAAATACCAAACCGATCTCCTGCAACTTTGTCATGCTTTAAGGAAACACTCCAAATGGTCAGTAATAGGTTTCAATGCAAGCTCTCCTCAAGTTCTTAGCTTTTAAGTGGTTTGATTAGTAATATTTATAGCTTCAACAAAGCCAGAAACTTGGGCTTCCACACTGATCCTAAAAATGCTTCGTAATTTGCTTGCATACCACTAAGTTTTGATTCAGGTCACTGTAATTTTATTTCTACTTAACTCCAAAACACTAATGTTTTACATCAGAGGCTTCTGGAATGGAAACCAATTCTAAAACCAAAGCAAGTTTAGAATATTTATGAGTAATATGTAGTTGCATATGGACATACAATTATGTGTTCAAGAATACTTATATATTACAGAATTAATAATTCACATTTCATGAAAGAGTGAACTTAACTGAGGAAGAATTTAGTCTATTATTTACATGTATGCCAGTAAAAAAGAAAAAACCCACCCTCTAACTTAGACATCAAGTTGATTCTTTGTATAGACTATTAACTAAACAGCATATACACCAAGGAATATAAATTTAAAAAAAAATCCCCACAAAATCCAACTTCAAATTGTCAATCTGAGGCCAAATACTTAGCAATACTAAGTTTAATGCATCTATTCTGAATATACTTAATATATATTATATAATATATAATCATATATATAGAGAATACATGTAACATTTATGATATTACATAAAATACTTGTATTTAATAAAATAAATTTGTCTTAAATGAGTATCAAAGAAGGAACATTCATTTCCAGAATCTGATGGGGACACAACTGTAAGAAAAAAGACTGAAAATACAAAACCTAACAGGAGGAAAATAAAAAAACAGAACATTTTTCTTCTAAACAATTTACTTTCCTTCCAAATTCCAAATCTTCTAAATTAATAATCAGGCATATATAGAATAAGTGCATACTGAACTTCCATTCTCCTCTTCAGGAAAAAGACTACACTGTGAATCATAACTCAGAGGAATTTCTGAGACTCCTTTAGTGACAGATATGCCACAACAAAAATGTCATCTAACTATAAAGTCAGTATGATAGAATCCTTCCTAATCTGCAAGTCACAAGCTAAGGTCAAAATCTTTTTAAAAAGTAATCATGTAAACACAGAACCACTCAAGACAGAAAGTTCAGCACAGGCAGAAATTCACTGATTACTGAGATCAAACTGAAAAAAACAGTAGAAAATTGAACCATTAATTATTATCTCTAATATTATTATACTTTCTCATCAGTTCTCAATTCACAGCTGTGTTAGACAGACATACCTTAATTACACAGATGTACACTCTCAAAATTAAATACTTTCACAGCCATAATTCTACTAGCCCTCAAAATCTAATTAACTCCCAGTAAAGTCAGTACTGAATTTGAAAAACTTTATGAAAAAAGGGTATGGAAAAACAAGTATTGGTGGATATTAAAGTAGCACATGCCTGCATGAGCCACTTTCTTTTAACCAGAATTACAGTCAATATAATTTTAGCAAACCTAAAGTTATAAGGATGCTTTACTGGTAGACAGATAAGCAAAGAAAAAAAGCCACACCAAAACCAAGGGATACGTGCAGAAACATACTTTACACTTCTTTTTAAATGCTTACATCTCCTTTCTACAATACATTTTCCTGATCTTTTTCCTGTTAAAGAAGGCAGCCAAACAAAGCCTGCATGTGTTCCAACTCACCACAATACTCTCTTGAGAGTCAAACTTCTTCTTTGATTCCTTTGTGTCTGCTAGGCCAGCATGGCGTCTGAAGATTTCCTCAAAGCGAACTTTGGTTTTTGCCTTTGCCTCACTTTCAACTATAAAAAGAAATCCAGAGTATGATTCGCTACCTCAATAATCACTGTTGCTAAAAAAAAAGTGCATAATCATGCTTTAAAATTGGTAAGGATGAGAATTATTTATCAGGAAAAGTTTTATCAATAAATTCGCTTAGTATTCAGTTAAGAATTTCCACTAGCAATATAAACCATACAAGGATAACCCAGCAGCTTTGCACAGGCACACAGACCAGTCTTCTACCTGTTGCTGAAGTCAGCACCATCTACTCTGTCTACTGAAGAAAGCACATTTTGAAGAGCACATGCATCAGGATCAGCACAAAACTTGGTCTAGTGAAAGCAGAGGACAGATTACTGCCCTCCCTGTTTATGAGCTGAAGTGACACACTGTCTCCCAGAAGAAGCAGCAGCTCTGGATTCTTACTGGAACCCATAGCAGCACCATCCGGACACAGACCTGTAAGAGCCAGTACAGAGCTGGCACTCTGCCTTCCTATGAATCATGATACTTGCCATCAGCAACATTTCAACCCTTGAAGCAGTAGGTGTTCTAATTCCCCTCAGGTAATGCTTAATTTGTAACTAAGAATTCAAAATGCAAACTGGCACACCACTGAAGAAGGCTGTTGAATCCCCAGCTACAGCATATTTACCACTGTCATTACAACTTTTACAAAAGCCCCTGAATTTAAAATAAAAAAATAACAGCACTTCAAAAATCAGCTGCAAACATGAACTCAAAAAGGAGCCAATGGAGTATTAAAGATTTATATAGATAACTTCTATCATTTGCATCTAGTTCTAACCATAAAACATGTACTGGAAATCAAACACAAAGTATCCTTACCTGCTCGCATTTTCAGTCCTCAGTTAGAAGTGACTCAATACAACAGCTGCTTCTTCCTTGGAATTCACCATTCTATTTAAAGTATTTAACAACTATCATTAACATAAGTGGTCCATAGACTTGAAGTTAATAATTAAATCTGTGCTAATTAGTATTAGGGATAAGTATGTTTTGTTTAGAAGTAAGTATTTATTTCCCTATTTGTCTAAATTATTAGAAGTTTTCCGCTACCAAATCCCAGCTCTGATACTTACTATTTGAGGGTAAATAAAAAACAACACCACAGCAGTGTAATTACCTGTATTTCTGGGCAGTAGCCAAATAATTCAGCACTGTAGTCCTCCAATCTTCTAAAATACCCAACAGTTTATTTAGATAATAAAGACCCATGAAACCATTTATGTTGAAGCCTTTCTAATCAGATTTCTCTCCTGACAGCATCATTGAGGAAGCCAGCTGATAGTTTTCAATGTAAAAGTTAGTATCTGCCAGTAAATCTGTCTTCATTACAAATCTCTAAATATTTATGTTTACATAAAGCATTTGTATTTTTCACAAAGCAGACAAGCAACTACATGAAACTATTTCTCTAAATAAAAAAAAAAATGATAGGCCCTCCTGGTTGTGGAGAAAGGCCTGCAAGTGCAATCCAAACAAAGCTTGAAGGCAAATAAAAATATTACACAGGTTTATCTTTTGATCAAGAAAATTCAGACTGTTCCACAAAAAACTTTAATACAAAGAGTTGTTTTGTAAACAGTGAAACTAATGAAACATAGGTTCCTATGAAGGTGTGATGTTCCCCTCAGCCTTCCATGGAAGGAACTCGGGTACCTCTGTTCCCCTCAGCCCATCAGATAACACCTCCTGTTAGACACAGTAACTCAATTCACTGCACACCCACACTACACTAACAAATTAAGACATAGCATTAAATACTGCCAGGATGTGTGGTTGCACTATACTTGCACCATTTTGGTCCAAGCTACCTAAAACTCACCCAAACCATGCCTGCATGCAGATTAGGAGTTACTATGGATTACTATTAATAGGCAGTTTGCATGCAGCTACTCTGATTTGAGGCTGAGGGAGTTAATTAGCAGTGAAGTGAGCCAAACATAGCACTTGGCCCCAGCACTAAAAAATCTCTCCTGGGCACACACATTCCACCAGCACAGGAAAGAGCTGAGGCTGTACATGGGTGCCTAAGCATCTGCACCACCCTACCCTCACATTTCTCTCATCTCTTGCACAGCGCTACTTGCACAGGCCTGTTACTTTCAGGTCATTTCACACTCATTACTTACAGTGCTTTGGTCTGCTGGCTATCCAAACTAAACCAAATTAAGGAAAAAATGGCAAAGTGTTCCGGTTCCTTTGGGATTATAGAGGAGCTGATTAGTGAGACGCCAAGAGTAATTAGTTTACTTCTTGTCTTTAGCGTTCATACTAAGTATCCAATAACCTAAGGATGTTTCAAAAGAGCAAGGATGGCCAAATGGGACTTCACTGGCAGAAAAAAAAAGTTTAGGTTTGCAATGCTTGAAATGACACTGATGATGTTGCAGTATTTTCACTATCTAAAACATGTTCTGACTCCTAAAGCAAAGCTTTACTGCCACAACTAAACCAGCAACTATTAAAAATAACACTTCTTACAATAATTTAAAAGAGAAAACACCACTGAAAAATAAAAGTGCATTTGCAATTTATACTTGATTAAACCAAATGGGCATTTTAAAGTACTACAGTTACTAAGTGCTGCTTTCCAAGCAGTCAATTCACAATTGGATAGAAAATACATAATTTAGAAGAGAACTAAATAAATTCATAGAATACAGAAGATTCTATCACTTTAATCGCTGACTGAGGACCACAGAAACACGGAAAAGTATCTTCTAATTAGCTAAATGATTTCAACAAACCTCAAAAACTAATTAGAAACAAGAAATGAAATACTGAAGGATCTTAAATTTAAAGTAAAAAATATGAGACAACACACAAAAGCAAAATGAAATAAGCACATACCTGTTCTAAGTATGAAAACCAGTTTCTGGGAAAAGGTTAAATAAATCAGTCCACAAAAAAATCCAACCAACCCATAGGTAGGTTAAAATATTAATTTTGCAGATACTTTTTGATTACAATGGAACAAATATCTTACCAAAGGCTAGGCTCACCTCACCTCTACAAGCACTGTCTGTAAAATGAAAAATTTGCAAAATTCACCAATTCATCACTGTTTGTTTATTTATTCAATGTCTACTCTGTTGTGGCAATAAAACTAACAGCTAAAGTCCTCTAATGACAGTGCTGTTGTTTAATAGGCGCTTCCAATTGAGAACTTCATGGTCTTCGACATGGTGCATCAAAGCAACTATCAGGCTTGTGCAAATATAGATCATTAATCAACAAGGATAAGAACAAGGCTGTTTACTTAGGGTAATCTCACCTTAGAATAGGAGAGATTTAATCGTATATCAAAGTTCAGAAACCACCATGCCCCACTCTGAGTAAGCTCAGTAATCATTCATTTTGAAAAACACATTTTTGCCTGATCAGATTGGATCTCTTCCATGTTAGTAAATATAAGACAATCCAAGACCAACAAAAACGCATACCTGGAACAGTGGCATATGCCAGCCACCAGGAACAAACAGGAAAACAAATTCACAAAGCCCAGACTTCCAAGAATTACTGTACTTTCCTGAAAATAACCTAGTTTGCTCTTCTCCAGTACTCCATCTGTGTTTATAAAAGTGATTCTACAATTAACTCTTGCTCTTTTCACAGTATTTTACAATACTCATTGAGTTGCTATATTCTACATCTGTAATACAGGGATTCTCTGTGCTAAACATTCCACAAGGGTCATCATACACAATACCCACTTTTACTGGCCACTAATAAAAGGTATAAATCAAACCCATACTATAATGAGCAGAACATACAGAATTTGCACTATATTATGGGAAGTGAAAAATTTCCTACCTAATTATAACCATCTAGGAAACTGAGCTGACAAAATATGACTGCACTTAGGATTTCTCTGAACTAAATTCCTCATTTTTCTTTTGTCGCAGTAAGTGAGTGTAAACTTCAGTGGCTGAAAACAAGTGGAACATCAGGCCTTGTTTACTTCTCATCTTTTGGATCATAGAGGGAAATCTTGGGTTTTACTAGTAGGTTCCTAATTAAGCTACATGTAGGGATCATTACTCTGAGATGTGAGAGAGCTTCAGCTCAGAATTATGCAGCAAAATTACACTGAGATGAATCTGCTCCTCTTCACTATTGACAAATCAGACATCAAAAACGAATCTAGTTTTGTTAATGAAAATTCAGTATTTAAGTCCAGAAAACTGACAGACGAGGTAAACAACTATGTACTTGCATGTCACATAAACACTAATTAAAGTGCAGTAGTTTTTTACCAGTTCAGATGTGCCATCAAAAACCTTGTGTTCATACTAATAAAAAAAGGTGTTTTAAAAAGCTGTCATTACCCTCAGTTTTCTAGTAGTAACATACCAGAAAACTTTTGCTTCAGAGGAACTGTCAGGTTGGGGTTTTTACCCAGAAATTTGGCACCTTTAGTCAAGAGAAAGTTGTAAACAGACTCTGATGACAAAATTATGGACTTCAGTTCTATGTAAGGAGACACAGATTTTTATTAAGTTTCTGCTTTACCCTAGATGATAATTACGAAAATGTGTTCTCAGCAAGAGACCACCCCAAGTATTTTAATTTCCAACGTGACATTCTGCTTTGCCTGGAAGAGTAGTGGTAGATTTAAAAGACATAAAGGGACATTCCGACCGCACACCACAAGGGGACTAACCGAAGGAACTACCCAACGAGGATGCGATGTGCATCCAGATGCGCATTCCTCGTGCGAGGGAGGCATCCTCGCTTTGGAGCCCACGGTGCCAGGCATGGAGAAGCACTGAATGCTCACTACAACAGCCCACGCGTGTCACCCCAGTGAACTACAAAGCTCGTAAAGCGCGGGGGGGGATTAGGGCTTCCCGCGGTATTGCCCCGTGCCACCGCGCCGGGACCAGACAGCGAAAGCGCTCGGGCCGTCCCAGGCCGCCTGTTCCGCCTGCCCGACAGAGCCACTGCGGGCTGCTCCGAGCACCCTGGCCAGCTGCGCCACACGCTCCCGCTGCCTCCCGGAGCGCGCCGGGCCCGCCGCGCTCCCCGGCCCGCGCTGGCCGCCGCCCAGCCCGCCCCCGCCGCTCCCGGTCCCCAGCCCGTCCCGCCCCTGCTCCCGCCGCTCCAGCTCCCGGCCCGCGCGCGCCAACAGCCGTGCCCAGCCCCGGGCTGAGACCCCCGCCCCGGGGCGGGAAGGGGAGCCGGGGGAGGGAACAGCGGCGGGGAGGCGTTACCCGGCCCTGGCCAGCCCTACCCGCCCCCGGGGCCCCGCGCTGGCACGAGCGGCGGCCCCGCTCCCTCCCCGCCGCCGGCATCACTCACGTCGGCCCCGTCCGCTCCCGTGGCGGCCGCGACGTGGCCCGGCGGCTGCTGCGGCCTCCCCCCCGCCCTCCGCCAGTGGGCTCTTCCCTGCCCCCGCTCCCCCCTCCGCAGCGCCGCGCGGGTGGTTCCGCCCAAAACAATCCCGGCTTCCAAGGAAACGGCGCGCGCGGCGCAGGCGCGCAGGGAAGCGCGGCGGGAGCGCGGATCCCGGGGCCGCCGCACGGGGACGCTGAGGGGATGTGGGGACAGCGCGGTTTACATGGAAAAATCTCTGCGGTGGGCTCAGCCCTGCCTCCTTCCGCCTTCCTGGGCTGCTCGTTCTCCTCTCGCTCCTCATGAGTTGGTTGCGGAAACATTTTTGGAAACGTGAGATGGGAATTTGGGAAAGAAAAAAAAAAAAAAAAGGCGGTGAAAGGCATTAGAAAAGGGGGCCCTCCCACGAATGCTTTACGGTCCACTGGGGAAAAAAAAACAGTCAAAAGTACATATTAGAGTTCAGACTAACAGAAGTTAGGAGAATAAAGTCTCTGGGTGAAGGGCTCTGTTGGGCTCGGAGGGGCGAGTGACAAATGCTTGGAATGCACACAAGCTTTCTGCAAATAGCACAAATGGATGTATGTCCTCGAGCTATGCAGATACTGGGGAAACTTTTATTTGTTGCCTGATTTAGTAGTTGATTTAAGCAGTGTCTTTTTTTTTTTGCCCCTTAGGGATAATTACCTAATAAACGTAACCATTGTTGTAATGGGAAAACTGTATATTCGTTTCTTTTGTGTAAAAATTGGTTTAAACTGTAAATGTCAAAGGACCTTCATGTACTAAAGGTTTGAGAAATTAATGCAAGGTTTTCAATGAACGTGGTTAGTTGTGGTTTTTTTCAGAAGTATAGTTGGGTAAAATTAGCCTTCAGTTGACAGCAATTTGCACAAACTAGAGGTGAGAAAATCCTCAAATGCTCAACTCAAACCCAGTAATTTTTAATCATTGACATAGAAAGTAGATTTGATGTTGTCTAATCTGACCTGTCAGCAGCAGTATTGGGCAATAAAGCCTTTTAAATAAGCCTGGCATGAGAGGTCAACAGGTTTTCTATTACCAGCACAAGCTTATATCAAGTTTCCAGAAACACTTGTTTCAAAAGAACATTTTAAAGATTTCTGTGACCATTGCACCTTTGACAAACACGAGGTATTTGTGCCATCTGAGAAGTGGTTGGGCCCATTTTCCATGTTAGGGGAGAATAAATCTGACCTCTTTAGCTGACTTGTTTAGTTGGGTTTTTGGGGGGTAGAGACAGATGACAACACTGCAGTTCTTACTCATAAATAATAGATAAAACCAACAAGTCTATGTTAAATTTGTTGCTTTCATCCCGGGCTAGTTAAAAATCATTATTCTGGAGTTAAGAATGTTCCATACAGAGGGCTACCGTGAGCTAAGTTTTGATGTGCTGATCTAAAGAAGACTTTTTTTGCCTCATGTTACTTCTTACAAAGTCCCATGTCTTACAGTTCTTCTGGTGTACTTTGCATGGTGCATAACATGACTTTCTGGTATTAAGCTGTTCCTGAGGCTGCTAGTCACACTTTCATTACAGCTAAAGATGTTACAATGTGTATTCCTGTGTTGGTGTCATGAATATATTTTTTCCATTTCCTGACAGTGAAATTTTTTTTCAATATTTGGACTTTACTCATTACTGCAAAAGCAATGCGGGTCAGGAGCAGCACCTACAGAATGCAGGGGAACCGGAACAGCCCCCAGAACAACAGGATGAGATTTGTCTGTACTTTGATGGCCTGGGGAACAGACCAAAAAGAAAAGAAAGCATACCCCAAACACAACACATCCTGTTCATAAGCAGAGACAAGTGTGCGATTCCTATTCTGCTAGAAGGAGAAAAGCAAGAATTTTGAAAAAGATGGAACAGTATTTATGGATGCTTGGAGTTTTTCAATGGATTCAAAAGCATGTGCTCACTGTGTTCACCTGATTTTTCAGTTGCAGGGTCTTGTACAGAGAAGGCTTTCCATTATCTTGCATTTGGGATGTGTGGGAGATAGAAAGGGACATGAACTGAGGTGGTGCATTGTAGGTTACAGGTAAACACTTTGTAGGTATCAGATGCATTCTGAAAATCTCGCAGGAATTCCAGGATGATGAAGAATGATCAAGCTTCTTGTCAGAGCCTAGCTTTCAACAAAATCTGTCACATGCAGGGACAACCTCGAGGTGTCACTCGAGTGCACAAAATAGAAACAAGATCTGGGGTTGGGTAACTCGGAGAGCTCTGAAGTTGCAGTGATATTTTGGCAGAAGTTAATTCTTGAACTGATGAGTGAGTAATTTTCTCTTGATAGCAAAATATAATCGGGTTTCTGGTATTTGTTATTCTGAGCAAACGATCTGATTGTTTCACAAAAGTTGAAGCTTGAGTTGGAGCAACTGAAAGACGAACTTTATATATATGACGATGCTAAGAAAAAGAAGGGTCAAAAAGTTAAAGTCAACCATTAATTTCTTTAATAATTAGAGACCAATTGTGCAAGATGTTCTGCATCCTGAGATTATTGTATCTTGCATGCTAAATTCCTAGTGCTTTGAAAGCAAGTCATAAGGACTAACAATGCTGGAAAGCTGGTGTGCCCCAAATATGAGAATATTGGCAGTAGAAATGTCTGTACGTGTTTATTCGGCAATCTAAATTTCTGAAGCTGCTTCTCAGAGATTTGAAAGTCTTTGAACTGAGAAGATTTCCCTGTTAGTTCAATCCTTGACTTGTCTCCTAGTCCTGAAGTGGGCGCCCTTAGTTCAGAGAGGCATGTTAGCAGTCATTTCTCAGAAAAGAGTTTAAGAATGTTCTTTATCCTCGTTTATTTTGTTGGGCCACATTTGCCTTCTAAAAGTTTTCTCCAGAGTAGGTACAAGACCAATTATGACCACGGATTTTATTTTTCTTGTGTATTATCAACTTCTTGTGGGTGGCAGTTCTCCCAAATCTAAAATTCTGTAATACAGAAAAGATTTTTCACAGCCTACTACCATTTTTGCTTGTAGGCCAAAAGCAAAAAATCTTACATTAAAATTCATCAAAACATTTACAGAAACCTACTTTCTTCTTTCTGTTTTGAACATGTTTCCAACTTAGGACTTCAAAATATTTTAGGGAAATCAAGTCTTAGTCATGATATTAATGCAGAGACTTGAAGCAAGGCTGGAATTATGAAGTGGCACAATTCTAGGGTTCTGGTATTAACAGGAAGCATAAGACTTGTACATTTCTAATAAGTAATTCTATTTTTCATTTTAAATGGGCTGAAGTTATTAGGAGAGTCACTTGAACATTCCCTCATATCTCAGATTGTGTACCGATATGTTCAATGTACTAGAATATCTATTTGCTTTGCAGCATGAGGAAAAGAAGGTAAATGTATTTTGTTTAACTGCCAGAAAACTAGGTTTCAGAAACCACAGGTTCAAATTGTGTGTCCAGACAATGAGGTCATGAACCCTCTGAAGAAAAATTTTACTGTATTTTCAGTAGACTTAATGTTTCTTGAGCAACGTCTCCTGAGGTATAGCTAAATCTCTACTGCTGTTTTCCTGTCCTCAGAATAAGAATGCTAAGCCTTTTTGAAAGCAGGTTATCATTTGGAAAACCCTTATGTTCTCAGGAAACTTCGGGTACTTTGCCACAGGATGGCAGTGTAACAGCACAGGTCATGAAGTCTAATTTTTCTGAAGTGTTCAGGAAGCATTGGATGGAGCTAGAATTTGTCTGTAACTATGTGCAGCCTTGCTGCTTTTTAACTTTTCAAAATAAAATTGTTTTCCTTGTATGGTTAGTGCATCTTTTCATGTGTTTTAATTAAATTATGTTTTCCTTTTGTGCTGTTCATTAGCTATGCAATAAGCTTTAATAAAGAGTCTGGAAAATACCTTATGTTTGAAAGAGTTCAAATCAGCGTAAATCTAGGCTAACTCTCCTGCAGGGAAATAGAGAAAGAAGCACCCACAGGTTAGTCAAACCTCCCAGAGCCATGGAATCTGGCCTGGATGCCGCCCAGAGCGATGAAAAAGGACTGCCAGTGGAAGTGTGAGGAAAGCCTGGGTTAGTCCTGCAAGCAGTACTGCAGTGCCAAAGGAAATTGAGTGGGACATTTTCCAGCAGCAACAAAAATCAACAGGAACACACCATAGACTCCCAGTCAGTAACCAAAGCTAGTTCCAGAATTTTTAGCTGTTGTTCTAGTTTTCTGTGTATCCCTTAAAAACATACCACTTCAAAACAGAGTATGTATTGACCTACATATGAAAGAAATGTATATCTGCCCAATAGAAATGGACCTCTAAATCTGAACAGGGATATCTATATTTTTAAGTCTTCCTGCTGAGCGCCTGATATAAAGTATATTATAAATCTGCATCTAGTATTTAGGTGTTTTATTCTTGCTATAAAGAACCATACAGAGATCAGGCTCTGCAAAAACTCATTTTGGGATTTTTTAAAAAGCTACAGCTAAAAAAAATAAAACATTTGCAGACTCTCTGCTTACTCCTTAATAATCTTCATCAATGATTTATGGCTTCCATTCTGATCCATTCATCAATTTCTTTTGCTCATCATGATACTGTTTGAAGAGTTGTCCTATAACAGTCTTTCCTGACAACATTTTTTCTTGGATCCCTTCCAAGTCCTAACTACTGTTCCCCTCTCCAAGCTCCTGCTCTTCTTCCATTCAGTCTGCCCTTAGTTCTGTGTCCCCACCATAGCAATAAGAACAGGCTACCTTTTCAAAGTTACCACAGACCTTTGTACTCTCACCCTGGGATGCTGGAAATGGTGGTGGCTCTCCTCCACTTTTCCCTCTATGATCATCTGAACAGACTGTTCCAGAGGACCATGCTTCACCCTACAGCCACTTCTGCAGCCTGCTGTTACCATTTCCCTCACTAATCAACCAGTGAGACAAGGTCAGAGAAAAGAGAAATACCTAAAATGTGAACTCAAAAACAGCTCCCCTTGCTCAGGTACAGTACTCAGTGTGTCTCTCCCTAGTTCTTCTGTTGTATTACAGCCCCAAAGGCTTTTCTTGAGCTTCATGCTCAGTAAATTTAGATACTTTCGGAACCTGTTGAGCACAACGTTTCCCAGATCACACAAAAGGCTTGCTGCCATCTGGCATTTGCTTTCCATCCCCCATGTGCTGTTGACTTTGAAAGTTCTGCCAGTAGTGCTGTTCTTTAAAAAAACATTGGCACCGATTCTCTGTAGTAATTGGCCAGACCCAAAAATTGTTCCTGTTTCTTTTGGTTCCTGTGAGACATTCTGCAGGTCCTGTGGGCACTGTCTAATGGAAATTTCTGGTATTTGATACTGCCTTTTGCTAGCAGATGCTGAACTGTGCCTGCTGGGGATCTGCCCCCCTAGGTGATGCTGTTGCCTGCAAGGCACAGATCACAGCAGGACAGATGGACAGCGTAGTCCCCATGGAACCCAACAACCCTGTGTGTTTGTCACTGGAATGCTGCTGCTGCTTCATGTAAACCAAAGGCTCTTCTTTATTTTAAAGTTTAAAAAAAGCTACTCTCCTCGGACACTTTCATCACTGTACCTCTCAATGCTCTTTGGTTAGATTTCGGGCGACTGTCAGAATAACAATTTTCATGTTATTAAGCATCACATTTGGAAATCAGGTTTCTTGCCCAGAAATCTGTGTGGCTCATTAACAGTCCATCCTCTTGCTACAGGATCTAAAGGATCTTCTCAGGAGCTATTAGCTTTTGTGACAATACAGTCTGGAAAGCTTGCATTATTTTCTCCAGCTGAGAAAATGGCTGCAGTTTTATCTGTTCTCTAGCAGCATGGGAATTCTTGATTTCCTATCAATCAATCATCTGTTCTAATTCAGACACATAGTGATACTTCCAGCAAGGTTTCCTGCATTTTCCAGTCTTTTGATGTCCCTAAATAATAAATCATTTTCGTATTTACAGTTGACTACTAGGACTGTGTCATTACTGCTAGGACTGTGTCAGTACATCATCATAGATTGTAGGAACTTGAACCTTCATTCTGATGGTAACACCAGCACTTTGTCATCAGATGGGTCTCTGCATCCTTGGCACACAAGTACCATCCTCCTCATTTCATCTGCCTGGGCCTGCTTGGAAGAACTGTATGTCCTTATTCTGTCACATTTTCAAATGTAGTACCACTGGATATTTTTTGTTTTCCTGTGTCTTAACCCTGTGGACAACTGCAGCACTCCAAAGCTTTCTGGGTGCTAGAAAAGCAATTTTTTCCAACAAGGTATCTTACACAAGATGTCAGAAGACTAATGGGTGGTTTGTAACTAGGGAAGGTGTTGCAGAGTTTGAAAACCAAGTTTGGAAAAAGTTATGAAGATAATTCCAGTTGCTGACAGCATCATCTGTTTAAGTTTTTACCCCACTTTGATCCACCTTCCATCCCACTGTTTCTGATGACTCTTGTATTTCTACACTTTCTAAGCCAAAATATAGAAAGTCTTTGGGACACACAGCACATGTGAATGGCATATCTTTCAGAAATTTACTTTGAATTAAAATATAATAGGAGCAAACGATAAAGCTGATCAGCAAATTTTCCATGATATCTAATGTAAAACTTCCTGATCTCAACTTGGGAGTTTACATGAGAGTCAGGAAAAAAAGAACCAAGCAATTTTTCCAATGTTGTCTTCAGCAAATGCAAGCTGTGGAATATAATGACAAGGTCTTTTTGCATAGGGACATAAAAATTATTAAAGAAGAGGAGTTTTATGCAAGATCTATTAAACTGGAACTGACATAAACACTTTTATTACCTGTTTGTAAACAAAGATGTTATAGTAGGTTATATTCAAACACATAAACACACTCACACATATGCATGCTCACACACGCATGCAATTTCTCAAAATATTGAGCTAAACCTGAAGGTAATATTTTCACCTTGCTGACACACTGTTGAAAATCCCACTGACTCGAGTGTCTTGAACTGATCCCATTCCAAACAGCCCTGAATGGAATATTAACATCATTTTCTGCCTTACCCTTTTAATACTTACTTTCAATAAGATTAAACTGGTTAGAACATCCCTCCTTTATGCAAGTTAATGAGCCAAGAACAAGCATGGAAATAAACCTACATGTAAGTGACAAGCAGAAAATGCACTTGGAAATTTCAATATACACTTTGTGTGGAAAATGGAGGTGGCTTGTCCTTCTTTTCTGAAACTGCCATAGAAGTAAGGAACTATAAACATTCATCTTATTTCAGTGGCATTTCTAGACAGTTGGTTTCATCACTAGCTGGAACCATCAGTTAGCAAAACTCTGCAGAGCTGATCATTGTATATAACTGCCTAAGTGTGTAGCAAAAGGCCAGCATCTTACAAATAGCAGGCTTTTGCAGGGGTCTTTGGAAGCACTTGGACAGCTGTTGGGTAAAATCCAAAATCTCTCCACACAGTCTCTCCTCTGCTTTTCTAACCAGAAGTGGAATAATGGTTATGCTTCTTTTCTTCATTTTGTCTTCCACATTCTGCTGCCAAATTGCCCTTACCCTCATCCAAGGACTCCCCAGTAACTCTAAACATTTTGAACAGGGTGGTCAAAGGGTTAAGTTGCACCATTAGGTGTGAGAAGAAGGACTGATAAGAGTTCAACAACCCTCTCTCTGCATGGGCTCCAAAGCACAGCTCACAGCTGAGTCCTGTGACTTGGAACAGCAAGAGACAGGAACTGCTTGCCTGCTAAACACAAAGAAGTGCAGCCATGACCTGGCATGCACCAGTCTTTGAGGAGCCTGAATACAAAAAGATCCTTACTTTCTTACGGACTCTTCCAAGAACACAGAACTAAAAAGAAAATCAGACATATTGGCATTTTAGGCCCTATTATGTGCTGTTTCTCTGCTTGTGTTGTGCAGCCCCACTTGTAAAGAGTGGGTAGCACTCTTTAGGCAGGGTGGTGACAGCAGTACAGCAGGAGAATAACAAAATCAAGGAAGGGCAAATTTGGGTGCAGGACATGTGCTCCCCTAACAGAAATGTGGAGTAGGCTACAGCAGATCACCGCAGCAGTTTTGCTGGACCACTTCCCAAAGCAGTGCTGGTGCTGGATTTACATGCTGGGGCACTCAAGCAGGACTCAAAGCTGCACACAGGGTCACCCTGCTGTCCACAATCCCTTAGCTTAGTTGTGGTTTCTCTGATGTTCTCTGTCTAGGAAATGAAGATTGATTTTACCCTCTTGTCTAGCAGTGGCATGATGCAGTTGTCCCTTATGTGTAAAGACTGGTAGCACACTGTGCTAAGTGCTCGCTGTCAGATTCTCTATGTCTTTAATGCTCTCCACACCTCTGTTAAAGTCAATTGCACAGTCTCTTTATTTCCAGATACATTTTCAGCAATGCAGAGACCTCAGAAATTAATTCTTTAGCTCTTTCTGCTATAAAGGTGGCACTTAGTTTGCTCACTTCCTAGCTTCTCATTTGTCTGACTTTATTCTGCTGGTTTCTTACATTTGGCAGCAGACAGAACAAATGAACATTTCAGAGATGGAAGCTTTCAGTACTGGGAAAACATCTTCTCTGTATCTCCTCATTGTTACTTTCCTTTCCTTCGATCCATTAGCATCTGTGGCAAAGAAATCATGGAGACGAGTTTATCTACCAGGTGTTCTGTCCTCTGTGTTCTTTCATGTGCGGAGTAAGGATGGAATTTATTCTTAACTTGGCTACTTTTCCCCCTCCCAAACTCCTCCTACCTTACATTCAGCTGCACCTGCTGTTAGAAGCCATCCACATTATCCATCTGGGGTTGCTGCCCGAAGTTCCCTCTGGCTCTGTGGATCAGGGCTATATATGTCTTACTTTCCATACTTTTTCTGGTTGTGTTTGAAAAGAAAGGAAAAATACCTTCCTTATTTCCCAGCTGATCATGGCTCTATGTCATGGCATGACTCTTTGGAGCAATTACATGAACTCCTTTACTTTATGCTCACCCCAGTCTTGTGGATGTGCAATGCCTTAGAGATGCCTTTTGAAATTTTCCCTTACTTTGAAGATATTTAAAGATGATAAAATTTTTTCTTTGGTTCTTTCCTCTTAGCAAGTAAGTGATATTGAAGTGTCTGTTTTGGGACGTTTTCTGATTCTGAAATTTAGAGAATTTATGTTTAAGTGAATTTATTAAAAAATTGTGCTCAGTGTTCTGACATTGTTTCCAATTTCTTTTCTGGGGGTATTTTTCTGAACTTACAGTAAACCCAATTTCAAGGGTCAACTTCTATTTAAAAAGCCTCCTAGTGTTGTTTATATTTTAACCACTGTGCTAACTAATGTACCCTGACTCTGAAATAAGATCTGATAAACTTCCACCTACGGATGGGCCTCACAATGATCAAATAAATGAGAACAAACACCGCAAGATGAGAACTGGGAAGAGATTTAGATACTGTGTGCATCTATTGGGGAAGAGAGGAAAGAAGGAAATGCACAAAAGGATAAATCAACAGTTTACAAGAGATTCTTTCAAACATAATGCCTTGATGGGTCACGTCCTTGTCACAAGACAACAGTGAGGACTGCCAGTCTGGCAGATGAAAGACGCCTCTGTTTTATCATTTTCTTGTGGAAAACTTATAGAATGACTGTTTTTGTACCAGGAACAATTGCTGAGAATATTCTCAAGTCCAGTTTTCTAGGATCAGATCCATTTAGGCAGAGATTAATAAGATTTTTTCAGATCTGCATTGCCATCTTTGAATTAAATGGCAATGTGGTTGTTTTTTCCTTTCCTCAGAGCTTTCACTCCAATGAAGGTGCATTTTAATCAGTTTTGAGACAATGAGATTGAGAGAAGAACCAGAGCCAAGCCTAAAAGTGGCAACAATTATAGACTATAAGGAGGGAATATAGATTGTAAAGGAGTATATGTAGACCTTTAACATGAGGAAAGCTTGCAAAAGAGTTTGCTTACCTGATGCATGCAAATTTTCCCAAACTATCCTGGGCATGTGTTAACAAACCTTTGGCTACCACAATTAGCTCCTTTGGTTTTGAAAACCAGTGGGAAAAGCTAATCTGATTAAAATCTCTAACACATAGTGTTTATTGATGAGTTTTACAAGTTCAGTTAAGACTCACAGCTTTTCAATCCTCTCCAAGCAGCAGAAACAGCTGCATTCACCCACTTATGCAGCTTTTCTTTTTAGATTTTTACCACCAGATATGCACCATAACACAGTAACCCAATGAGTACCTCAGTGGGAATGGGGGATACAGAAAAATGGGGAAGGTGCCAAAGATGCTGGAGAGGGCAGGGCTGAGCAGAAAACAGATTTTGCATTGGAGTGAGGAAAAGATAATGTCTGATAATATCTGATGGGAAGGAGGCACAGGGATTGGTGAGCAGATGCTGTTTGTAGCCAGGGAGTCAAAGGGTATAAAGCAGGAGAGACAGAAACCAAGATCTGGAGCTAGAATTGAAAATGGGGTTAAGATTGTTAAAAATGTGTGGGGCTAAACCAGACTTGAATAGCTCACAAAAGCCTGCTTGCTAGTAAAGCCTAATTGGTGTTCTGGGGCTTTGTTTTACCCTTCTTTCACAATGAGTCACTGTTCCTAAAACCTGATAAGCCTGATCCCACCTATAATTGCATTATACCCAACCCATTCTTCCTGTCATCCTTCAAATGTTTCCCTGAGCTGAGTCCAGCTCCAGTCAGCTCCTCTTCTTGGCCCATCTGCTTTTTTTCCCTGGACTAACATCAGTGATATCCCAAACCTCTACAGATATCCCATGCTTTGCTGTTGTTCACAAGTTGCATTGAAATAGATTCAACCACAGAAAACAACCAAATAGATTCAAGCACAGAAAACAACCAAGTATAATACTCCCCTACAGCAGAAAAATAGCATAGGGCCACAAGCAGGATCAGCTTTAAATTTTTCACATAATCAATAAAATCAAAGCTAATCTGGTCCTCATGTTAGAATGCCTCTCTCACATATTTCCTCCTGCACTCCTGGCTTTATCCCAAGCCCTCAGTACAATGTAACTTCTACTTAAAGCAAGTAGGATGACGTATAAGGGAGTAGCCTCATTTGTTTTTAGAAACAACTCATGATTCTGTAAACTTTTGGCTTTCAGTTGCAGAAGACTGAATTGCATGATCCAACAGTGTCCAATCAAGTCAATTCTCCCCATCCAAATATTCATCCCGCTCCTGCCTCTGGTGAGTCACTGGCACATTTGATTCAATAAGTTGTTTGGAAGCCGCACCAGAGTGTTAACATGCAGGAGTAGCCATGCAATGGTGCTGCAGTGCAACTTTTCCAAGGTAAAGGCTGTTTGGGAAATGCAGAGTGAGCTGATGTTGAAATCAGGATAACACACAGATGAGCAAAGTCTGACACCCTTGCTGGATGAGTTTGTGTGTGCAGTGTGAGGGTAAATGTCTGGTAAGGAAGAACACTAAATTGATACCTATGTGTCTTAATGTTTAAGGTTTAGCATATCCTCTTAAATCAAAAGTTTAAATGAAATTAAAATTAAGTCCTACTCCCAAATAGAAGAAAAAAAGAAAACTCTAGGTCAAAGAGACAGCAGTAAAGGAATTCTTTAACAAAGAAGTAAAATTAAACTATTTTACAGAGTTATATTATCTGAATCTTATCATCATGCTTACCATGAGATAAAATAGAAGCTGCGCCTTGTTAATCAATACAGGTATGCGTGGCTGAATTTGCTATTGGGACTCTAGTGTCAAGAGAAATTCAGATTCTGCCTGGACACATGATTTCCCATGCTTTCCGGCAACATTATTCCTGTCTTTTCTCTAGTAGAGAAAGACCTAACCATTTGAGAACAAAACATACCCTGCAAAACAAGAAAGTGCCTTTGCATTTAATAGCATCCAGTAGAAATGATTGGATCTGATTTGGTAATCCATCCAATTCAAGGTTGTTTGAACGGCCGCACCACGGCAAGGGGGGAACAGCATGGGAGAATGATTAACTTAATCCTCCTGCCTTGTTTGTTTGATGCTGCCTCACTCCAGTGCGAGTCAATAAAACTTTGAGCACCGACACGCACAACTTCCAGCACCCTCCAGCTGGGCCAAAATGGGGATTAGCAAAGCTGTCTTTCTCCTCGTGTTCTTTCTCAGCTCAGGTAAGAGTCCTTTGCCTTCTGCTTGCCTAGGTGAGACTGGGGCCAAGCACTTGCAAGCTCCACGTGGTGAAGGTAGGTTCCCAAATCCCTGCGTCACGACTTCCCTGGATGATGATGGATTTGGGGCTTGCTAGCCAGCAAGAGCTGCTGCTGAATAGAGTGAGAGCTGTTGTTTCTCTGGGATTGTGTTCATTAGAGACACCAGAAAAGCAGCAGCCTTGGTGTCTGCATGGGCAGTGAATGGCTCCCAGAAAACATTCCCCATGGCCAGAGACAGGGGCACCCTTGGGAAGCAGCCTGGCAAAGGCTTCTACAAAGGCATGGCTCTCTCTGGTTTCAGCAGCCTTTTATCCTAGGTTTGGGGGTTTTTGCTAGGTTATTGCCAGCTACTGTGATCCTTATGTTGATTAATTTTAAATTTGTTCATGCTTGTACAAAAAAGAATCACAAAGGAAAGGAAAGCTTGTTCTACACACTGCAGTTTCAGTCTTTTCTCATAACCACATTCTTAACAGTGAATTTTTCAATCCATGTGGTAGGGAGACCAAATCTGATCAGCGTTAGTTTCTGCAATATTTTTGGTATGAAAAGATATTTTTGTGGAAGATGATACAAAAAATTTGGAATGCACAGGAACTGAACTGGTCTGTTTAGAAATATTTATATGTATTTCATACATATGAATATTCTCTGTCCTGAAAACCTTAAACTCCAATGAACTGTGTAATTCAAACCACGTATCTTCTTGCAGTCATCTGTATAACCATGCGGTAAGTTGTGATTGCAGTAAAAAATAGAGTTTTGAGGGTGTTAATGCATATATAGAGATGCAATAAAATAAACAAACAGTTTAGTTTTAATTAGTTTTATTTTAGTTTTATTTAGTTTTAAAACATAAAAAAGGTAACAGTTAGGGAAGTGTATGGGTAGATTTTAGCTGGAAATATTAGAGACATGCCCCAGCATAAAAAAAAATCTTATTGTCTAATTGTTATTTAATGCTAAGAATTTTTATCTTAGGTAAAGTCTAGTTTCTAAGCTCTGTTTTTGCAAAAGAACAGCCTCAGTCAAATCAAATACTTTTCTCAATTAAGTAAGAATTTTATATGGGGGAGAAAAAGATACAGTTTGGGTTTTTTTCTGAAATACTATACTTTTGTAAACATTTGCATTTCTGAATAAGATAGTAATATATTTTTCGAGACTGTAAAACACCATAGACATAGGGAAAATGGTTACATGAAAATTTATTGCTTTTTTATTCAGATGGCATGTTTTCCTTTTTTTTCCTTAAAGCATTGTGCCCTGCCATGTAAATGTAACAGAAAAGGGGAAAAATATTTTTATTATCCAAACCAATTATGACCCTGTCAATATTTCTAAAATCAAATGTTGAAATAATAATGACAGTATTATTGCAAAATGTCAAAACAGAACAGAATTAAATTTGCATGGAAGCTGTACCATAATAGGAATTCTTTACTTGTTTTTCTTTTCCTTGTGGAAAGCATTGCAGCATCCCTGTGATATTGTCTTAACCTAGTTCAATGTTTTGTCTCAAAACTCATTCCTTCTCAATGTTTTTGTTTTGAATTAACTAGTGTAATCAATGATTCCTCTGCCTGTCAGATGAAATTTCATTGGATTCTTTTTCACTTATTCTTTACTTTTCCAGCAGCTATTCTTTTCTTCCATGCATCCCCTTAGGGATGAACTCTTTCCTTGTCTATGTGTAGAAATACCCCTTCAGTAACTTCTCTGCTTTTGCAGTTGTAGGAGAGGAAGCATAATTTGGCTTTTATCCCTATTTTATCAGCTTCAACTTGTAGATGCAAAATGATCTTTAAGAAAATACCCAATTGCAGGCTGAGCTATCTTTCAGGTGAAAGAATTTAATACCAGGACACATATAAACCCACTTCACACTGAAGAGTGTTACTCAGGAGAGGGAGGAGCTGCTGCCTTTCTCAGCTGGAAAGACACCACTGAATACCCCAGTGGAACCCCTGCTCACAAGCCATGGGCTTGAGTGGGAAAAGGAGTCTTTTTGTCCCTCCTGCTGGCATTGGGCCATGGCTGAGACAAACAGGGGTCAGAGAAAGTGAGGAAGTTCCTCTCTGCAGCATGGCTGTTACTCCCAAGATTCCAGTCATGGTCTGGTTCGTTCCCTGTCTGCTTTTTGTTCAGCAATTGCGTAAGGCCAGGCACAAAAGCACAGAGCAGGACTGAGATGTCCTGCAATGACCAGGGGCCAGGTTTGGGGTTGAAACCCTATAGAACAGGTAACTCCCAGAGCCAAATGTTTGTCAGAAGAGTCATCTGCTCCTGTGATAAAGAAACTGTAAAAATCACAAGACTCATGCAACTCCATGACCCCACAGCTGGAAGTCATGAAAGTCACTGTGCTGTGCACTAATTCAGAGATTGCATAGCTGTATAACAGGAAAGTACTAAATAGCTAAGTCCTTTACAAGGAGCACTGTTCTTGAATATTTTTTGAATTTACCATTAAACATAGCTGTACATTTTATTATCCTGTGTATTTGACACAGAGCTGTAGCCCAGAGGTTAAGTGAATTTATTTACCAGTTTAGTGTCTTGTTAATTCATTGCAATGGAGGGCAACAACTGCTACCTTGAATATTAAGTAAGTTCAGTACAGGGTTATTACAAAAATTACAAACTGAAAAACCCCAGTGACTGAGGGTGGTTTGTTTCTTTTGAGAGTAGGAGCCTTTGAAAGGAGGCAGCTAATAAATCTGAAGTCATTCCATGTGGATGGATGGACAGCAATGGACAAATGTTGTTTCACATCTTTCTTGAGTCCCATTTCTCCACTTTGTCCAAAGTATGCATGGCAATATTTTCTTTTTGAAACACCTCACTTTTTTTTGCTCCTCAGGTTGTCTTCTGTGCTCTCATTACTTTATGCTGTAGATTTGTGTTACTTGTTATGACTTTCAGTATGATACAAATCACTGCTCAAGCCATTTCTCTGTCCTGCCCTACGCTGGGTTTTCAGTGATGCTACCTTTTACCATACCAGGAAGGCATTTTAGATTTACCTACATTTTGTCACCATTAACCCAATTATTCCAGCAATTAAATGATGATGTCACACAACTAGGTGCCAAAAAATTTAACATGAGAATTTGAAATAAATCAAATAGCCATTCCCATTTTCACTCGTTTCTTTTTCCTTTTAGTGCAAGGAAGCATCCTAGACCGCTATGTGAGAACAGAGGGAGCTTGGTTGCTCAACCCAATGAAGCAAGTTTATAGAGCAAATAGTGAAGAAGAATGTGCAGAGAAATGTGAAAAGGAAGATAAGTTTGCTTGCAGGTAATTTCCACTGGTTCCCACTTATGTCTTTCATTGCAGGTGATGGCACAATATGCCTTTTTTATCAGCAGTCTGAACTTTTTTTTGCAGTAGCATGTGGTTCAGGAGAGTAGGGAGGAAGGCAGAGAGGGCAAGTCTGTATATTCAGATTATATATTTACAGTTTGCAGGGAATTAATGTTCCCTTTTGAGGCATATCCTGACACAGAATCATTCCTTAGCTTCTGCCCCCGGGGTCTAAGCCTACTATCACCTGGCACTGGAATGACATCAGGTTATTGCCTCCCTTAAATTATTTATATGAGATCTATTACAATCAAGCAAGAGCAGGCAGTATCTGGGAGGAAGGATCTGGGGGAAGAAAGGTAAATGTTAGGCAGAGCTTTAAGACCAGGCCAGCACTGCAGCAGCCTCACGTTAATGCCTCAGACCAATCTGTTCAGATCAATACTTCAGACTTGTTACCCCACCTTGGAGGTGAATTGGGCTGTGCTCCTTAGTTACTTCCCTACTTACAAATTTAACATTACTGACAACTTAATTGGCTTAACTGGGGGCAACAGCTTTCCTGGTATGGATCCATCCACTGAATGCCATGCTGCTATTGATCTTTTTTTGGTTCAGAAAAGCCAGCTGTAGGAATTAGTAGCCTGTCAGAAGGTTTCTTTAGATGCTATTGTAAAGGCTACACCATCTGCTTCAGGTTTGCAGTTTACAGCTTAGGCACTTGCTATAAAGACAAAAGGCTATGACCTATAAATTGCTTACACTCAAGGGTTACCACAAGATAATTTAAGGTCTGCTCTGTGTTTTACCTGCTCCTTAGTAACTACTGCATACTGTGAAATGTCTGTCCTTGAATGACCACTAATATTTTTGAAACAAGGTGTATATATCCCCTTCAACATGGGTTTCTTGAACCTCTGGCAGGTTATAAACCTTTTATCCCTTGTCATAATTTGTTCTTGTAGCTCCCTTTCAACCTAAGTTTGATGTGAATGCTTAGAAGTGAAAATCATCACTGAAAATGTGAGCTGCAATGCTCAGTGATTTGAAAATATTTCTGAGTCTTAAATATCACTGAACTGTAGTGCTTGATAAAATGACAGCTGAATGCTCAAAAATGTTTTCAGGAAAATAAGCATATATTCAGTATTATTTCTTATATTGCTCTCTCCTCCTAATTTCAACAGGGCCTTCTTATTTACCAGTAAAGACCAACAGTGTTTAACATTGACTGAGAACACCAAAACAGCAATGATATTCAGAAGAGCAAATGCAGTTCTTTATGAAAAAAGAAGTATGTGTATGTTTTTTTTATATTATTGGACTGTGCTTCAGAAACAAATTATCTATTTTTATTGTATTTGTATATTGTTGTATGATGTTCATACTCTGCAGTTAAATAATTTGGTGAGTTTTTTATCCTATTCTTATTTTTATGGCATAATTAACTGACATGGTGAATTTTTGTGTTCCCCTTTTGTATATATTTTATTTATGAATATTTTTGTCATAGATGAGGATTATTTGACAGAAATGGTCTCTAATTCTTTCTGAAAATAGGAAGTGTGTCTCTGAGAAATTGCAGCTATCCAATTTTTTATCCTGTTTCAAAAATTATCACCTTATTCCAGGTGCAAGGAAACAATTGGGTTTTAGGACTATTTTTGAATTACATTATCAAGCATGAAGCCATTGCTATATACAGGGAAGAAGAATGTGGTTTATTTTTAATGTGACAGGAATTTCATTGTGCTATTCCCTGACTTTAGTAATACATAAGGGAGAAAAGATCTCCTTTGGAATCATTCAGATATAAGGTAATGTGGTAAACTCTGAATAGAATTACTTCTGTTCTGTGTTAAGTGACGTCATGAACATGATGTTTGACCATTTGCTGATTTGTAACTTCGTAAAAAATTTTAGTACATTTGAAAATATTCCTAAATTGGAAACTATATTATCTCAAGACTTTGGTCTCCTTCAATAAAGAAAGGTGCATCAAAAGCTAAAATGAACCAGGTTCTCAGCTGCTGAAAATCCAGAAGTGGTTTTAATGGTCCAGTTTCTAAGCAAAAGGCAAGAATCTCAATAACTTGACAGTAAATACCCATGAGCTCTGGAGAACTGCACCTTTACTTCTCTGTTGACCTGCCGTTATCCCTCCCTGTGGGATAGGACAATGCTGTGTGTATAGCAGCTGCAAGGGAATTTTAGATAGCAGTTCAGCAGCTTTAGCTGGATTGCAGCTGAATATCCAAGTGAGATTTTGTCCAGGCACTGTGGATATAAGGAAGCAATTTTTCACAGAAAGTTGAGTAAGTACTGGGCCACATTGACCAGAGAGACTGTGGAGTCTCCACCCTTGCAGATACTGACTGGACACAGCTCTGAGCAGTCTCATCCACCTTAGAACCTGAATGTGCTATTTCTGGGGCTATGGACCACTGAGGATCCATTTCAACCCAATATTTTCTGAAGCCTTTGGCCAGCTGCATTTTTTCTGTAGGTAATTTAATGTTTAGAACTTTAGCTTTAGAAGGAAAATTGAGTGGATCAATTAGCAAGTAAAAAAGCTAAAAGACTGAATGAGTAAGTTATATGTAAATAATTGTATTGGTTTTGCTTACTGTGATCAGGAGCTGGATTGGGATTTTGGTTTATTTTTGAGACATCCCTTGGATTTACTGAGATTAGAAGCTGGTCTTGCAATACTCATTGGGTATTTGTTACTACATGTTTTGAGACCATAGATATGTGTTTCAGTTTCTTGAAATAACAGAACCATGCTTCTAAAAGTGTGAAAACTGTTGTTTGACATAGTCAGAGTTTCCAAAAATTGCACCTGTACCTGCAGAAACCAAAAGATGGACCTTCGTATTATAAATATCAAAAACACAGCCTACTGTGTATGTGTCAGATGGTGTCTGTGTTGCTCTTCTTTTTATTTGCAGTAGTTCTTTCAGTCGAAGCAATTACTTGATGAGACCTAGTTGCTATTTATCATTGAGTTCAAAGAAAAGGATGACAATTAGTATGAAACTGACAGTTTCAGAAGCTATTTTTCTATAGTATGTGCTCTAAAAGAGAAACTTAATCTTCTCTGATTTACAGTAAAAGTAATAAGAATTCAAGCTGCATTTGGGAATTGTTACCTACATATCTGTTTGTAAATAGTTAACCCAAGGGACACGAGTTGAGTTTGGGGATCAAAGTTGGTGATTTGTCATCAGAAAGAAAAAGCCCTAAAGGTTATATAAACGGTCAAAAGTTTACACAAACAAGAAGAGTCAGCACTTGACTGATCCAGTGTTCAGTAATTGAGGGGTTTAATGTTATTTTATTGCACAATTGTTTGAGGGATCCAAATGGCTTCCAGCTAAAGTTTCTAGAGTAAATTTGCCTCTATATGTACATTGAAATGAAAGCATGCCTAAAGGTGCATCTATAAATTCAGGTCTAAACTATCAGCCCTCAGAAAAACTGAACAATATTTTAGTCCTTTTCACATTAGGCAAGACAGATCTGTGTTAAATGGCATTATTTCTCCAGATTTCTGTTAATCTTCCGCTTGTATGTCAGCTTTGTTACAAATCCGATGCTGAGAAAAACTGTTGCAAAACTGGGTGTCTACAAGTATTTGGTTTGGACACCGCTTAAAGACACTGAGGCAAACCAGGTCACAACCTAAAAGACAGATTGCTTCCCTAGGGAAATGCTAAATGAGTTTCCTATTTAGTTTTCGCAGCTAGAGGTCATGTTGCCTGACAGTGACTGTCCCTAAACTGCAGCTGTCTTGTCTTCAGCTAAATTCAGGTGACTGTCTTTAAAGATTTGATTTTAACTACTGTGCATAACTATAATAAAATCACAGGAGGTAAGAAGGTGTGTTTCTATTTTGTTACAGTATATATTTCGATGTTAAAAGCATATTTTATTATTTGAATCTACTGTGGCATGTTCCCAAAATAACTGAGTTGTGTTGCACTTATTTCTCTGGAATTCTGGTGTGGAACTTTTTTTGCTTTCACATGCATTTTTCAGTCCCAATTAAGTCAGCTTAGACATCAGCTAACTAGCAGGTTTCTACAATGTAAAGTGTCTAGTTTTGAGAACATAAGAAAATCAAAATATGACTAAATGTATTAAGTGTGTTAGCATGAAAATGGATTTTGTATATGTTAGACTCCAATGGATATGTCATGATACTGATTAGGCATGTATCACTTCAGTTTATCTTCTAGAATGCAAGGAGGGAAAAGGAGTGAATTACAGAGGAACAGAAGCCAAAACTCAGAAAGGTGTGCGGTGCCAGAAGTGGGCTGATAATGCCCCACATAAACCGAAGTAAGGTCTTTTCATATCTGTTTATATGTTTTTCTGAAATTTTGTCAAGCCATACACACGTGCTAATTTGTCTTGTAAGCAATTTTTTGGTGTTAGATGTCTTCTTATATAATATTTTTCTATACCTATCTATAATAAGATAATTCTCTAATCTAAGTTGTTTCTCAGAGACCTCCAAGTGGTGCTACATGATCAATAGAGACACTGTCAGCCTTGGAAGTCTCAATTTTATGGTCTTTTCATGAGCAAAACATTAGACAGGGAAATGTCTGGTTCTGTTGAAATCAGAATTTTCCAGTAATTTCACCAGAGCAAGAGATTCTTCTCTTGGCCAAAGGTATAACACGTGGCAGATGAGATAGAGGTGCATCATTTCATCAGTGAATTAACAAGGTAGTATTTCTTGTATTTGATAAAAAACCCTAACTGTGTTTATTTAGGAACCTTGTATTGAGAAGTTATAGCATTCAGGTTATGGAGGACTTTCACAATTCAGCAAATATGTTCTCATTGCATCTCCCAGGGAATATATCCCAGAGGAAACAGTTCACTACATGCCACATGGTACCCTGACTGAACAATAGCTGCTGGAAACCAATTGCTAAAGAAAATGCAAGTATTAAAGGCATGACTGGCTGTAGAGGCACTGTATTTCCTGAAGTCTACCATTGTAGCACTTCTAATGCCTCAGCAATGGCACACAGTAACAATTAGGAGCCCTCTAAAGATCAACATCTACAAAATTGTCCTCAGATAAAGATTTCTCCTTTAGACTCCTCAGCTGAATAACTGCGACACTTTCCTTATTCTGTAATCCCATTTAATTCTTTTCCAGTTACACACCTGAAAAATATCCCAAAGCAGGACTGGAGGAAAACTACTGCAGAAATCCTGACGCGGATGAAAAGGGACCCTGGTGTTACACAACAGATCCTGATACCAGATTTGACTACTGTAACATCCCTGAGTGTGAAGGTTGGGATACACATACTGACTTCTTTCCATTTTTCGCAGGATATGTTCAAGAATGTGAAGTTAGTCAGATACTTTTATTTTCAACTGAGCATGTGTTTCAGACTTGAATTTAGTTTAACACAAAACTTTCCAAAACATTTTCAACATCAAGGAAGATATCAAAAGAGCCTGAAAACAGCTGTACAAAGTCTTTTTTTTTCTCCTAGATAAAAAATGTCATATGGGTGTATTCGCATATCATAAAATTAGAATTGAATCAAATGACAGGTGCTAAGGCAAAAGTCAATAAAATGTGACAGTAGCACAGCATAGATTTTTAATTATATCTTAATAGATTCAATTTAGCTCTTTTAAAACCTGTAGTCTATAATGTTGGTTTGAGTTTTTTTTAATGGAATACTACAAATGTAATCCACTGGTTAAAGTTGTTTTACCAAGGAAAATAAGCTTTTACTTTGCCAAAAAAATGACTGTACTTCAGCCTTGTGCTCTGATCAAACTCTTGAGCTTCGTGTGAGGTGAGTGAGAGTGTTTATGAATGAGTTCATCAGGGGCTTTCTGTCTCTCTTGTCATTATTCTGCCTTGTTCCTACAGTAGAGTGCATGCACTGCAGTGGGGAAAACTACCATGGAGTAGTTGCAACAACAGCGTCTGGACTTGAGTGCCAGCGCTGGGACTCCCAGGAACCTCACTCTCATGGATACCTCCCAGAAAAGTGAGTCAGGTTCTGTGATGGCCTCTTTGTCATCAGTGGTGGGCTGAAGACCACCCTGCACAAGACAGGATAATTGTTACAACTATTAGTAACATATCTTAAAACTTATTTTTCTGGTTCAGTTTTCCAGAGAAGGATCTGAAGAATAATTATTGTCGTAATCCCGATGGTGAACCTCGGCCGTGGTGTTTCACTACCAGTCCAACTAAACGCTGGGACTATTGTGACATTCCTCGTTGCAGTGAGTCTGACTTCTAGACTTCTTCCAGTCAGAGTGGAGCAAGGATCTAGAACAGAATAGGTCCCAAAGATAAAGAAAAGTATAAAAGACAGCTGAACTTTATCTCAAACAAAAAAATTAATCACTTTTAAATGAACCTCTGATAGCTTTTTTGAAGCTAGACATTTCTGTCATTGGCATTTTTAATGGTTTTGCCTGTAGCACATCTGCTTTCCTTGATGTGTTTTTCTATGACCAGGCATTTCTGGTGTTTCTTCTGATGTTCCTCTTGTGATGCCAAGCAGTTTCACTCTTCCTGAAAATACTTTGGCTTTTATTTTGCTCTTCCAAGTCGATTCTCCACCTTTTCAGTTTTCTTTTCCCCTAAAGGCCTATCCTTGCCATTACACTTTTCCTTGGGATTTCTCACCAGACCTCATCCTTGTTGTCTCTCACCAGTTAGAATTTGTCTATTTTACACCTGCAGCTGTATGTATCACTGATGGCCTTGACACTTTCACCCCTGTTTTCTTCACAGTGTTACCACTTGCTCTCTTTCCAGCTCTGTTCTGATGAGGCTGCTAGCATTTTCACATCCTGACTTTTGTATCCTGTATTGTATCTTGGCTGTTGTAAAGGGGCAGATGCAAATGCCATTCCATCACCCTGACTGCTTGTGAAGAAGTTAAAATGGGACAAAGAAAAGTTAAGAAAGATGCCTTTAGATCTTTCCTCTGCCTTTTGGACTTTTCAAATATTTTGATACTTATAACTTACCTGCAAAGAAATCTAAAAAGCCCACTTAATTATAAAGTTGTTCATTTAGTTTTTTATTGTATCTAGAAGGCACTGATTAATTTCAGTTCCTTTTTCTGTAACAGCAACACCCCCACCACCTCCTGCACCAGGACGTCAGTGTCTCTCAGGAAGAGGAGAAGACTATCGAGGCACAATATCTGTTACTGAATCAGGAAATACCTGTCAGCACTGGAGTTCTCAATCTCCCCACAGACACGCTCGCACTCCTGAAAACTATCCCTGCCAGTAAGTGAAACACCTCTGTTGTTCAGTGTCCATGAGAAATACCAAGTCTCAAAACTACTTCCATTTTCTTCATCTATATTGCAAAGTTCTTCAGTTACACCTGCATTCATCACCTGCTGGATCTCATATTTTCAATTTTTTAATACGTTTCTTTTTATTGACTTCTTTGTTCTTGAATACTGGTGTCTCCTCTTCTAACTTTCAACCTCTGCTTGATCAACTTACTTCCTTCTCATTTCATCCTTTAACTGTATGGTTGCTCACATGAAACCATGTGGAGTAAGAACGTTACAGTTATGATATTTGCTTAGGGCTAGATTCTTTCACCCTAGATTCCTTCTGCTGTGCTGCTCTTGGCCTCAAAGTACTACAATGTCTTCATCCGTCCATCAATCGAGTAAGTATCTGGTTTAGCACTTCCAAAACACCAGTGAATTGCAATTATTCATGTAATAGATGGCATCAGTAAATGAGAGCAGCAGTTACCTACCAGTAAATACAACAGTAAACTAGGCAGCAAGAGATTCTCCATTTGTTCTTAACCTTTAATAGATTTCCATGAGGGACTTTTATCAGCCAAATTTTCTGTTTTAGGGGCCTAGATGAAAACTACTGCAGAAATCCCGACGGTGAGAAGATGCCATGGTGTTACACCACCAACACAAGCGCCCGGTGGGAATATTGCAAGATCCCCTCCTGTGACAGTGCCAAGCCAGAGGTCCCTGGTAAGTACAGGGGACAACAGGAAGTGAAGGGTCATCATGGTTTATTTTGAAAAATCTTGTGTAGCTCTTCTCAGTTGCATTGTTGTTGTCACTGTTGGCATTGCCAAATCTATTTGAACTCCTGGGTCTGATGTGGAGCCCAGGCTGGTGTTTTCAGTCTGGTGGCTGAAGTGCAGAAGGTTTTAAGTCAGCCACTGACTCAGATCAGGAAATACTGCAGTAACAGAAGTCTTTTCATTTTGCCCAGTGGTGGTTACTTCCACTGGTATATTTTTAAATGCTCCATGGAAAAGTTAGTTAGCTTTACATGCCAGTTCTTTAAAAACTGAATCTGAAGCAAAACCTAAGATAATTTAAGAGCACTGAACCAAGATTCCATAGAAAACAATGAGAAGAAATCTCTACTTACACAAGGTAGTCTTGTTCCACACAGATGTCTGTGGCAAAGACACAGCCCACATCCCGAAAAAAATTTGATCCATATGTTAACTATTTGGCTTGTTAGCTGAAATAAATCCACATGTGTCACAGTAAAATTATGTACAAGTGCTTTTAATCTAGCATATAATGAAATTTTTGCAAACATAGTTTGAAATCTTCCTTTTGACCTACTGTCTGAGAAGGATTCTGTTACAGAGAGCATGCTGTGGTGGTCAATGAAACACTCTGGCTTGTTGTTTTTTGTTGTTTTTCTATGCTCAAGTATAAATGTCAAAGTATGAAGATGCAAGAGATGGGTTTCTGTTGTTCACTACAGATGTTGATGTGCCTGAGCAGACTCCACTTACTGAGGAGTGCTATGAGGGCAATGGGGTGACTTACCGTGGTACAGCTTCTTTCACTCTATCGGGAAAGAAATGCCAGGCCTGGAGCTCAATGTCGCCTCACCGGCACAACAAAACAGCAGAGAACTTCCCAAATGCGTACGTGTGTTTCCCATTTCCAGGTTTCATTGGGCAGTGATCATTCATTAACTCCTTTTGATTTGCATCATCATTGCACAACAGTGATTATAGGGCTGGGAAGGGAGTGTATTAGATAAAAATAATCCCTTCCTTTTCTTCTTTCTTTACAATGGAAACATTTTTTATTAACCTGATCTAGAAAGAAACCACAGTTGTCACTATTACACTTTAGACTAATTAACTGTGTTTCTACATTGTTTCTAAGGCAACTAGTAGTTACCATAAATTTTCCCTTATGTTGAAAGGAACTGTTTCTATGCATTAATTTATTCATGAGTTTAAGTCCTTGCTTCCTAGTCTGCAAGTCATTAAAACTTTGAGGAAGGGATAGGTTGTTTTCTTATTCCTAATATTTATCACTTATTTTTTCCAAAATGCAAAAAACTGTTCCTTTTTAAAAGCTATTACCGTATTTGAAAAAATAAAATAAATTATATCTTTGCTATACATATATGCATTGAGTTATCTGGATGTTTAAATTATATTCCACTATAATCAGTGAATAAGTATCTGGCATATTTAAATATTCTGTATATGCGTCCTGATTTTGTTCTTCTGCAAAAATTATTTCAACTGGCCATGGCAGAATGTACATGATAAATGATATATGCTCTGTAGCGGATCTGCTTTCTAAAATGTTCTTTTAAGCTCTCCCCAGGGCAGTGGCATGGGTAGGAATGTAGTATGTTTGCATTTGTAGGGGCCTGAGCCAAAATTACTGCCGAAACCCGGATGCCGACAGCCGACCATGGTGCTACACCACTGACCCCACTGTGAGGTGGGAGTACTGTGACCTGAAGAAGTGTAATGTCCAAGGGGTACCTACTGTACCTAAGCCTCCTCAGACAACACTGGAAACAAACCCTGGTGAGAAAACTTTCAGCTTCCCCACAAATGCTCATAATCAGGAAGCTGGTTTTTATGGAAACATCTTCAACAATTTAATGAGGATGAAATATGGGATAAAATACAGAATTGTATCCACTCTCTTCATTTTCTGAGCACTTCTGTAGAATTTTATAGATGGGCTTCTGCATTAGACTAATATCACAACTTTTACCTACTACATCTGGCAATATTGGAAACACGAGGAAGCAGATTGCTACTTGTCTCTACTACTGTGGGAGGGCAGCTAGCAGTGACAGAAAATGAGGCAGTGGTGGCATTCTGCTGGCACCTGCTCCAAAAAGTCTTTTCCTATGCCATGCTTTCACATTTCTAGGGTTCCATTTCCCATCAGAGGACAGCTGACTTTTTTTTTATTCAGTTCAGATGCAACTCTGTTATGCAGTAGATTATTAGAGTACTGCAGCTTTCTTTTAAAATTTTTTTCCTATGACATGTTTCACTTGTTAGAAGATTAATAATTTTGGCTGAATACATGTTACTGCTTTTTACCTACTGTAAAATATGGCATTGGACACATATCTGTGTCTGCAAGGAAAATACTTTATGAGTGCATGGTCTTTGTAGTCCTCATTTCTGGAGTCATGAAGGATTGATTGAATGTAAGCTTCTTTGATTTATGACTTTAGTGGTCATGAAGAAAACTTTTAAGATGCAAGGAAATTAAAATGTTTTTGTTAGTCATCCTTGACACTATGTAGCACTTCTTTCCTCATCTACATAATATGTAGGACATATAAATTGTAGTAGTATGTCCTCAAATTTCTCTCTGCTTCACCACCATCAAGTATGGACATGGCCCAACAGCCCACAACTAACAATTTCCTTTCCTTTGCTTTTCACAGAGTGCATTGTTGAAAATGGTGTAGACTACCGTGGCACAGTGGCAAAAACCGCAAGGGGCAGGACTTGTCAAGAGTGGAGTTCTCAGAGACCTCATAGCCACGACTATTTCACTCCCACAACTCATCCAAGAGCAGGCCTGGAAAAAAATGTAAACTGTTCATTTAATACTTGTTGTCATTGAGCTTTGCCTGTGTTTTTCAGGGTCCCTCAGCGAGTGTTTTGTGGCAGACCTTTGTTAATTTCTTTTCCTCAGTTCAGTCCAAAAACCTGATCATGATAATTCTTGCTGACATGACCAGTCTGTACTTTTGGGGAGCACAAAGTTGCCCAGAAGCTCCATGGAATGCTTCTGTAGCACATCCAAGGGGCTTCAGATGGGCACTTGCTTCTCCTCACTACTGAGGACTGACCAGAGTTGGTCTGTGGGCAGTGCCTCTGTCTCCTCTGACAGAAACAACACCTGGGTAATAGGTTTCAGGAGTAGCAGGGACAGGTGAGATGGTGATGAATCCAATGTTCACTGCAAGTTCCTTGAGATATATGGCTGATGGATTGTAGCCCCCCATTCCCTAGTAATTCCCCTTCAGCCCTCCAGCTTCTGCCACAGCCCATTACTCAGAGATATACATGTACCTGACCATCCTGGAAGGCAATCCCCCTTTCTAACCTAACAAATGTACTCATCACCAGTTCTTTAGACTTGTAACATCCCATTTGCAATACTTGCCTAATTTGTGACAAACTTTGTGTGTGATATAAAAAGCTTGTTTGATGTTGACAGCTTGAACTACTTTTTTACCAAGTAGATGACTTTAGAACTTGCTTTAGTCAATTCTTCGGTGGTATCACATACCCTGTGTTGAATTCCAGCTCAGACTGGGGAAACTCCCTCTAAAAAGCTGCCTGCCATAAATTCTTGGTTCTTATGTTTGTCAGGGGGTCTTGGTAGCAAATATTTTCTCCTTTTTTCTAAGACATGGGATATGTTTCAGGATAGGGAAGGGAACTAGAAAAGATACCCGGTAGCATGCAGTTGTGTGAGGTGTCTGTGCTGAGCAGAGATCAGTCAGTGTGCCCTAGAGAGTGGTTCAGCTAACCAGCACATGTATGAGGGTGAACTCTGCAGCCCTGCATACCACAGGCATCACCAGGTTGTGCAAGAACAGCTTACACAACACTCATCTGTCCCTGAGTCATGCAGCCAGAGTGAATGTGAGAAGACCTCAGGACTTATCCTCCTGTTATTAACTGCAGGGAAAGCAGGAGTAGGTATTTTCTGTGCTTTAGAAAGCTATATCCAAGTCGGGATCTCCTACTTTTTGAGACCTCAGAGATCCAAGGTTGCCCTAGTGAAGCTTACTGTCTGAAGACAGTTGAAGAAGTCTGATTTTTATTATCATTTTCCAAACTCACAGAGGAAATGGAAAAATGAAACAAATTTTGACAAAAGGAATTGGAAATCATTTATAAGAATGGAAATTTAAAAATATTGCCCAAATTTAATTTTATCTTGAAACTTTAATTTTTTGGCCTTTTTATTCCCTGGTTAATAGCTGGTATCTTTACTCTTTTTTACAGTATTGCAGGAATCCTGATGGAGATGTGAATGGACCTTGGTGCTACACAACAGACCCGAGAAAAGCCTGGGAGTACTGTGACATTCCCAAGTGCCGTAATTATTCCTTTAAAGACTCGTGTCTCTCTTTTCTGTACCTTTTTATAACAACTAGAGAATAATTGGTGATTATTCTGAAAGGCTGATTTCCCTACCCCTGCCTAATCTCCTGGCATAACTCTGTGAGTGGCCTTGCTGAACAAGGCATGTTCTTATACCAGCAAAATTTTTGCACTCCCTGCTCATGTGGCTCTGATTCTGTTCTGGATGACAACCAGATTGTCCCTCCTCTGATATTGTACCATATCTGATGTCTGCAAAATCATGTGGCCCTAAATATTCAACCAGATGCCCTTTGTCTTTGTTAGTAGTAATCAAGCTGTGAATGAGGTGGTGCAACAAAGTGTACAATGATAAAGTTTTATAACATTTTGGTTTCCTTTCATGTCTATGAACCACAAAAACTATGCTAGGAAGAGAGGTAGCTCTCAAAAGAAGGGTGACTTTCTTGCTGCTTTAGCCTCTCAGAGGTGAGCAGAAGAAAATGTGCTCAGATGAAAACCCAAAAATGGAGCAAACAAGAAAAAGAAAGTTGTTCTCTACCTGCACACACTGTAGCTGTAAAAGTAGTACTGCATTGAACCTGTTGGGCTGGAACTCTTATGGAAAAAATGACATTTTCACATCACACATGACAATTTGATGATCTCTTTTTCTTTTTTTGATTTCTTTTTTTATCAATACTTTTTTTGTGGAGATATTAATCTAAAGAACAGGAGATCATGGCTTTTGGCTTTAATTTCATTAGTTAGATCTTTTTGTGGACAACAAATTCTAAAATCTGTGTTGGTAAAATCAGTTCACCAAGGCCAAATGAAAACTACCCTTTTTAATAACTCAGAGACACCTGAAGTGCCAAATGATCCTGAGAGGAGTGGACAAAATTTTGTTCCCTGGAAACAGTGATTGAATTTCACCTGCTGTACCACCACGATTAGTTTAAAACACCAGCCAGTGTAACTTCTGCACTGCATATATCCATAAGACTACATTTAAGAATGTTGGGAGAATTTATTTCTTCTTTTTCTCTCTTTCCTTCCCCTTCCATTTCTGTTTTGTTTTTGTTTGGGGTTTTTTTCTATCTGACTGTAGAGCTACTCATGTACTTTTCTGGCCACTGAGAACTGTGTGTGGAAAAAAAATTACTAGGTATTTTTAGGTGTTCCAGATGAAGGTAACCTTACAAAATATATGTGATATATGGTATAGAATTACTTGAAGAGAACCAGAAGCTGAAGTGACAAATGTAAGAGGTTCACCTTCTAGTTTATTGAGTTCATAGTGAATCTGTAGCAAATCGCTAAAGTTCCTTAAAGTGATTTTTTTTTTCTTATTTTGAAGCTCCTCCTGAGTATGAATGTGGAAAAGCCAAGTTCAGACCCAAATTGTGTGCTCAAAGGATTGTGGCAGGGTGTATTTCTCATCCACACTCCTGGCCCTGGCAGATCAGTCTTCGTACCAGGTAGGGTTATTCTCCATTACATTAGACTCGACATGCAAAGAAACCTTGCCTCTCTTAGGATGTTACAGTGTATGGTTTAAGCATTCTAAACTTGATTTTCATTTCAAAATAGCTCAAGGCTAAACACTGTGTGTGCTATTCTTAAAGAAGGTCATTTAGACAACCAAGAACACTCTATTTTGTGACAAATAGAGAGAAGACCAATAAAACTGTTAATTGCAAAAACATTTTCAGTAGAAGGCAGAATGACTTTGAATCTGTCACTACATTCTACAATAGAATCAGTTTCCAATGAATAAAAGCAACCGTATGACCAGTACACCTCTTGATCAGTCCTTCCATGTAAGTATTTGATCCTACTGGCAAAATTATTAATAAAACTAGAAATCAAGACCAGTTGCAGAGCTTTATGACTGTGATTAGAGCTAGAAAAAGTCAGAATCTCTAAAATGGTGCACACAGGATTTTCCAGTAATAGAAATGCTGACTAAGTGCAAAGATCTATGCAAGGCCTCATAAAAATGTCCACAGAACCCTACTGTCATTGTAAGAAACATTATTAAAGGAAAGCAAAACACTTCTTAATGAAATTCTGGAATAATGTATTTAGTTTGTAAAGTCACATATGTTAGAAATATTACCTAATAAATTACAGTAGGATTAACTTCCCCATCTTAAACTACTGCCCTTTTCATGCCTTTTTGCTCTATTACAGTTTTGGCCAGCATTTCTGTGGGGGAACTCTGATAGATCCTCAATGGGTTCTTACTGCCGCCCACTGCTTAGAAAAGTAAGTATCTGTTATAGTCTGCAACTTCTTACATGAGATAGAAAATAACAGGAGAAACAAAAGAGACCAAATAACCAACTCGAGCTGGTTGCCAACAGCTTGCAAGCAGCTGGGAATTGAGCCAAGTCTATTTGTCGTTCATTAAAGCTGAGTTTTGACTGTAAAACAGAGTGACAGTGATAACTTCTGCCAATTTGATTTCATGTGCCATTATAAGGGATTAAGGTTACTCCAAAGCTATCTGGCTATCTGGCTTTGACAGAGCAAGGTGCTCAATAACATTGTAAGTGGTCTCTGTCCTGGGGGTGTATTCATCAGCTGACCATGTGCAATCATTTCCAACAGGTCCTCACGACCAGCTGCATATAAAGTTTACCTTGGACTGCACACAGAACGAGCAATAGAGCCAACAGTACAAATACGTAATGTAGAGAAGTTGTTCAAGGAGCCACGCAGAGCCGATATTGCTCTGCTCAAACTGAGCGGGTACCCTTTCACCTGAAGCATTCCTTTGTTCTGATGGGATAAGATCACTAAAAAGTGGTTGATGGTGTTGTAGAAATGAGTATTTCTGCACAATCTGTGTTCATTCAGTGATTTGAGACCCTGTCTTTTTTCCCTTTCTACAGAAGCTCAAGGGTTTCAGAAAGGGAAAGGTTGCCTTGGGAGGGGAGGAGGGCTAGGGACAGTTAGCCAGGCTGGAAATGCACTGGGTGTCAGCTGCTGGAAGGGGAGGCAGTGGCAGCAGGATAGGAGGAGGTAATGCCTAGAGGAGCTTTCTGTCTGTTTCTACATGCTTCTACCTTGATAAGGTAATGATGATTGAAACCTGCAATATAAGCATGATGTCACTCCATGCTGTTTCCATACTGTGGTGGGGAGATTTCCTCTTCCAGCAGGACTGGCCAGTGGGCAGACAGAGTTTGATGTAATAGCCAGTATAGCCCTTCTTGCATCTGTTTTCGTTCAGCAGAAATGCTCTCTGTGGAACTGAGCAATCAGAGGGAATTTGTCCATGCAGCTGCAAGCAGTTGTGGATGTCTGGTGCTTGGGTTTCATTGCTGTGGCTGCAGTACAACTCCAAAACAGGTGCAGGGGCAGCATAAAAATGTGGCCTTGTAAATGAGCTTTAGCTGCACCCAAAGACAAGTCAGGTAGACTTAGGTTCTGGTGTGTGCTAAGTGTCCTGACAGAAAGTGATTTATAATCAGACTGGATGCAGACAGAGCAAGCTAACACCCAGGTGTTAAATGGCACTAAATCATACCCTTTGTAATAGTTTTATAATTAGGTCCTGTTGGCTTTGCATTAGCCTAAGTCAAAGCATTCTCCTGGATTAATGTTGGTTTTTTTTATGTCATTCTCCATTTCAGACTTTTCCCTTTTGTATATCATGCTCTGTGGGTTTAGAGCCTAAAAAACAATTTTGCACATCAGAAGAAAATCTTAATTGAAACTCAGGATATAGGTGATAAAAGGCTGAATGTATATAAGGTCCTTTTAGAAGCCTGAAGGTAGTATTAAGTATAATTGTGCTAATGATTGTTCCTGTTTGTTCATTTCAGACCAGCAGTCATTAATAATCATGTAATCCCAGTTTGTTTACCAAAAGAAAACTCTGTATTAGGAGGAAGAGAGGAGTGTTATGTAACGGGCTGGGGGGATACAAAAGGTGAGACAGCATTTACACATTTAAAAGCTTATGTTTGGAGACCGATGTATACTTGTATCCAGTGTGCCCTCTCTTGTGCCCCACACAAACTATTGATGAAAAACTTATTTCATCAAAATTCATCAGGTGTTGCCAATCTTTCCACTGTCTCTCTCTGACACCAATTCTCCTAAATCGTTCAATGCCATGTAAACTGAAACCCTCTAAAGAGATGCTACAAGAGGAGAAGCAGAGCTAAGGAGTCACTTCTCTCTCAGTCCATATGCTTTTGCCCAATTGGATGGAAAGTTTTTTCTAGATTTAGATTATTTCTTAATCACATAAATGTGAGTTTGCTCATTCTCTTGAATGATTCTTCCTCTCAACCAGGCTGGTTCACATCTCACACAAATAAAACCCTCATTTTCAAAACTTCCCACTCTGTCTTGGTTGAAATTGCATTGGTACCTTCTCTGCCTCCTTGCCCATCATGCAATTTTCAACTGTTTGCTTCCTACCTAATTTCTTCCACAGAAAATTCAGATCTAGAGAAATAAAATGGCTTGGGAATGACTCCCACAAGTATCTGTGGGTACTGGATTCACACAGATTACTGTAGAACAGGAAAGTCAATGGTGGGTGGTAGAGGGTGATAAGTGCCATAATACTGATAATGCTACTGATTTTGGTATATCTTCATATTGTGCCTGGGAAGTGTGTGCACAGTCCACACTATGCTGATTTTACTGCTTATCCATATCCTGATATTTGTGTTTTGTGAATATGATAATTACCTTTGTCATTCATTCTTTTTTGGTTTAATTTTTATTTGAAAAGGTACTCCTGGTGATGGCTACTTAAAGGAAACTGGCTTTCCTGTCATTGAGAATAAAATATGCAACCGCCCTGAATTTTTGAACGGTAGAGTCCAAAAGCACGAGCTCTGTGCTGGGAATATTCATGGTGGCACAGATACCTGCCAGGTAAGAAAGTCTGTGAGCATCAGAGTTGGTTGTAAGCACATTCAAATGAAATAGGGCATTGCTTTTTGGGCTTTAGAGGCCCAGAATTATCCTCGGGATGTTACCGCACCACATGGTATCTGAGCTTAAAATTGCTCATGTATTCTGGTCTTTGCTTGCTCCCTTCTCTGCTGCTGGAAAGTGGGGCAATTTTTCAGATAAGCCTGAACTACAGAGCACATGGTAAGGTGCACAAGTCAGGTGTATGGAAGCAACTTGGAATGACAAAAGGACTGATTTTCTTTCCCCAGGCCCCCTTGCTTGCCTCAACCACATTACCTCCAATGTCCAAGCTAGCTCAGTTAACAACATCTCAGTTAGCAGTCAAGGAAGGATGCAGTGGAGCCTGCCATGCAGGCAAAACAGGGGCCAAAGAAACAATTAATTTCCAAGTATCAGTGCCACTGGGTCATCTAGTAACAACAGGAACCCACGAAGACCTCAGAAAAGAGACTGAGGGAGGAAGCACAGTTTAAATTAAAAAGGGGAATCAGATTCTTTCTCAATAAATCCCCTTACTTCAAAAATAAATGTAATGAAGAGGACTTTACGAAAGTGTTCAACAACAGGCATAGAGAACTCTTGCCTTGCTAGAATTCCAGAGTTTCCTTATAACTTCTGTATCCTTTGCATGTAGGAGGTACTGTTTCTGTGCCTCCTGTAGGAAGGCCACACAGGTCTGTCCAAGAAGGAATTATCCTGTTCTTTCTCTGTTTAGGGGGACAGTGGAGGACCTCTAGTCTGTCTGGATCAAGATAAGTTTGTCCAACATGGAGTCACTTCTTGGGGCCTTGGCTGTGCCCAGCCCATGAAACCTGGTGTTTATGTTCGAGTCTCCAACTATATTCCTTGGATTAAAAGTGTGATGAAAAGCAACTGATCCTGGGTATGGACTGCCCTCTCCTGGAAAGCAGTATGCACATCAGAAGTACAAGATCCCAAGTGCAATATTTAAGCTACAATCATTCATAAGAAAGCAAAATAAATATGATCAGCCATTTAAAATTACTATAAATTAATAGTCATTGCCAAGAAGCCCAACTGACAGTCTGTTAGCCTCTTTCTATATGTTTTATGTTTTTTTTGCTATGTCTGACTACAGACTTACCCATCTCTGAAATACATGCTGAAAATCCCAACATTAACTGTAACTGGACACCTGCATTCTATTTTTTATTAGCTCAACAATGACATTTTCTTCTAAGGTTATCATTTGCAAGACGTGCTTCTAACATACGAAGAAATGAGAATACTTTTTATTTTCTGTGAGTTGTCTGAACCTATTACCAATTTGATGTTACAAACCAAAGAAGAACCTCACAGTACTTGTCTTATATACCTGTCAAGTTTTATTGGTTATATCTGATAGCATTAAATACATGGGATGGGGTAAAAAGAAGCAAATGCATTTGGTTTGTGTTTTTGTATTTTTCATCATCGTGGAAATACATGTATCAGCAAAAGTATAAATGTTGCATCAGAGAGATAAAACAGTGAATAAAAAACAGCCTCACCCTGAAGTTAGTCCCTAGTAAAGAAAGGAAAATAGCTGACAATAGTTACCACAAATAGTGACAATGCATCTACATATTATAAAATTGTGTTGTCCATAGTACCCGTTTATTTCTTTGTATAACATTATCTGACTACATAACTGTTAGATGTACATTTTTCTTCTCTAAAAGATTACGTACACTTGTGGTTGTAGTGAGTGTAAGCTTAAACCTTCCAAAAGGCTTTCCAGGGAAAGCTTGACTCATGCTTGCCAAGTTCAAATTGCTGACTATGAACTCCTGCTCACATCCTGCCTCTCTTGCATATAAACCATGGAGCTCCCCACAGGCATCTGGGGACCCCCAGCTCTGCATGGGGTTCTTCCTGCATCCCCACGGTGTGCTGAATCTACTCCAAGAAACACAGCTACTTCCTGGGATTTGGAAATTGTCTTGTCCATTTCCTGCACGGCAGAGGGGCACTCCCAGACAAGCCAAGCTGCACGTCATTTTTAAATGGTCTTTATTTTTTTGTATGCCTGCACATGCAGAAAGGATATGTTGCGTCCTAGAAGTGTGGTTTTGTTTTTTTCTCCCATTGCTGTAAGGGGAGATGACAACTATTAAGCATAGTTAGGTGGCAGGGTGATTTTTGAAGTTTCTTCGTTTGGAGTCTGATTCTGGGAGTTGCAATCATCTCAGGGTGTTGCCTTCCTGAGCAGGAGCAGCTCTGATAAAGCACATGCCGCCCACCTGTCTGGTCAGAGGGATTCACTGAGCACAAATACCCATATTTTCCATCTATATCCACTTCGATCATTAAGCCAGCCAAGAGATTTGTATAATACTTCTCTGACAACAGAAAGTCCGTGTTGCAGCTTGGACTTCGATTTGTTAAGCTTTTCAGATGTGAACTCTTGAAGGCATGGTTAATACCTGGCTTGTAGACAGAGAAACCATTGGCCCTGCTCTCCTTGCCAAACTGGTATGAAGTGCCTGGACATGCCTGAGTGGCCACAAAAGTCCCACCTCATAACCTTTCAAAGAGTGCAATTGAGATCTTTTCCTTCTGCTAGACTGTCAGCAGCAGTAAGAATTGACACCTTTTGTGGCTATGATTCACACAGACTGGATAAAGTAACTCAGCACATTTGGTGGCAGTGGCACATTTGACCCAAAATAGCACTTTCACCTGTTTGTTGGTCCAAGAAACCTCTTTGCCAACAGGAAGAACACAGCTGGGTTTCTGAGATCACATTGCTCATGCGCCTTTGGTGATGGTATGGTGATGCTTTGTCTCTTGTGTACCTCACATCTCTCACTGAGCCTCTGGAGGATACACATGCGGGACAGCTATAGCTGACAGAGCTCAGGCCCTCCTTGAAGAGGCGCCTCTCACTGAGTGAGCTGGGTCACAACAGTCATTTTAGTGCCAACACATGCAGCTTAGGAGAGCACTGCTGTGTCTCCTGAGAAGCTTGTAGGATTTCCCAGTAAGTATGAAGTGGTTTGAGGCACATATGAATTTAGAATTACTTTTTTTTAAACAAACAACTGTCCTGTGGTGTGCATCCACCTCCATGCAGCTGGTTTTCCTTGGGGTTCTCCCTCACTGAAGCTCTTCATCTGATACCACCACCTCATCTGTCGTTACACTCCCACAGGAGTTTAACCCCAGAATTACCAAACCACTGGTGCTACCCCACGTTCCACACCCACTACACCTTCAGGAGGCAACACAAAGTCTCACAGAGATGGGAGGGTTTTTCAACTTACGAAATCCCTGTTAGGGATAAGAGTCAGCACAGCAGCAATTACCAAATACAAACCCCACCTGAAGTTGCCAAGCACTACTAGATTAAAAGTCAAAACATAGGCACAGGCTTTTTTCTGCTGTCCTTTACAAAATGCATTTTTAAGAAATAAATATATTCAAACTTTTGACACTGCCCCTAGCCATTTTACCTACCAGAATTTATCACTTATCATTTCTTTTGAGCAACACATAATGCTATGCAAAACAAAGCCTAATTTGAAAGGTGGAAACAAGTCTTTGCATCTCTCACTTCTCAACATGTTTTAGTTATCCACAAACAGAAGAAGCTGGCAAATATTATTCACAATTATTTGGCAAGTCATAGCTTTAAAAGATCTCTGCAATCCTTCTCATACTGCTAAAGTGTTTAAGACACCAATTTTGAAAAAAATCTCAAAGAAGAAACACTGTATGCAAGAGGGTGGTTCAGCTCAACCAGCATCACATGTGATCACTTCCTCCTGGTTCTCCAAAGTGCCTTCAATAGGGGCTGGCTGGGCTGAGTTTTGTGGCTGGGGGCCTGCACTTTCCACCCTGCACTGAGACACAGCACCTGGCCAGTGCAAGCCCAAAGCTTCCAGTTCAGGGCTGGTCTCTGCTATCGTGTTCAGCTATCTACTGCTGTAGGAGAAGTTTTCTTCTTGTAGTAGTAGCTCCAGTTTTGTGTGGTGTCTTCTAGATTAGCTGGATATATTGTGAGATGTTCATTTGGTTTCATATCTCTAAGTCATTACTGACTTTTGCTATGCATACCTTTGACCTTTGCTATGCCTCAGAGTAAGTTAGAAACAGCCTTGAAAGACAGGCCTTTATCACTAACTGCCTAAAGTGTGCAAACATTAGGCTGGGATTATTATTAAAGGTCCTGTTTTCCTCCAGAAGGGCTGCTGATAAGAGCAGTTGCCGGGAAAAGGCAGGGAGAGTTGGGAATTGTTGAAAAGCACAGTATATTGCTCACCATAGGAAATCCTCCTGTTCTCTTAGGATGGTGAGACTGGAGCAGTGGTCATTCATTTTCACTGACTGTACTATAGTGATACTGATTTGTAATATGAACCTTCCAAACTCAGTCCTCTATTTGCTTATGCCAAATACGGTTTTTTGTAAGCTTTCAAGGCCCTTTACAACATCTCACTAGCATTCTTTTGTTTATTTATTTCTCTGTTGGTAACAGGATAGCTTTTGAATGCCACATCTTTTCAACTCCTTCCCTGTAAGGAGTGTATTGTTCACCAGTCAGTGGCCAGGACTCTTGATGAAGGTCATACAGGAGAAAGGAAAGGCAGTCTGTCCCAGGAATCTGCTTGCAGAGCCAGAGTTAGTCTGTTACATGCCATCTTCAACACACCACTTAACACTTACTTCCCTCCATAACCAAAGTTCCTCGTTCATCCCTGCCCAAGACAGATTAATATCTCTGTCAACAACCCAAAAAATTTATCCCCAAGACAGAAAGATGACGAATAGTGATAATGAACAGAAGAGAGAAATTGCAGGTCACCTTAGCAGTGGTGAGGGTGAAGGACTTTGCTTTGTAGGGATGGGCAGAGAGCATGATTTGCAAAGGAAAAAAATCAGCATGCTCTTGAAAGAGGTGTTTAAAAAGCATTCAACAGAGGAGAGCAGGCAGAAGCCCTTCCCTTGGAGATATGAGGGGTGTCACATGAACCCCAGCTGTGTCTGGGGAAGGGCACTGATGGGCAGCAGGACAATGTGTTCTGCAGAGCTGATGCCCTGTGCAGGGTATGACACCTACATAAAGCCCTGGAAAGGTGAGGACTGCTGCCACATTTCAGAAACCCCTTGAACAAGGAGGGAAGCAGGGCTTTTGTTGAAAAGGGTCCCTGTGGATGACAGTGAGACCAGAGAGAAGTTCTCCTGATGCACACTGCTGATTCCCAGCCCTCCCAACCAGGGATAGAGGCACCCTGATCAGTACCCTTCTTCTTTAGCCATCATCACTTCTGTTGGTCCAGATTCTCCAGGGGCAAAGGAGAACAGGTTAAAGTAGTCATCCTCTCCTCCTCAAGGTCATCTAAATCCTAAACAAGCACTACCATTTAAATCCTTCCCACGCAAATATAAATCCTAACAAAACAATAAACAAATGTCTCAAATAGATAAAGAATTAAATACAAAGTCACTGAGCTGGACATTCCGTATTTTTAAAGCTGTACGGTTCTCTATGAAGAACCACAGTCCCTTCTTGCAAACAGCATACTCAGAAAAAAAAGTATTTATTCCATATTCATAGAAAAATACACTACTTGTATTAAATGTCCTTGTGCTTAGAATGAGAACATGAAGTTTAATCCATATTCTGCGGCAAATTTTGAAGTGGTGGCAGGTGAAGAACAAATTCCCAGTATGGGAACAAAGTTCTTAGCTCAGTGCTGTCCTTTAAAAGTCAAATATAAGAGTTGGTGTCCCGGTGTTTCCGTTTCTTGCCACATTTTCCAAAATGATTGCTGAAACAGAAGGGGAGAGGAGTATAAGTGTGAAAAAACAGGAAAATGCGTATTTCAAGTTGTAGTCTAAGCTGCAGTACTGAAACATTTGTTTGCGTAGAAAATTTCCTCTTTCTTTAGTTTGTACATTGGATCAGGAAAAAGTTGTTAATGTAATATCCAAAGCCTCTCCTTGAAACATTAATGTTTAGCACCTAGATCCTCAAATTATCTAGCCAAGGTATAAATATCACCCACATATCTGCAGGGCAGTGAAGGATCTGGCTTGCTGTGTACCAGGAGTCAGAAAGCTGTGCCTACAACTTCTCAGCTATAAATCCATCTCATATGTGACTTGTAAATGACTTCACAGATTGTGGAATTGCATCCATGATAAGGGTCCCTTCTTCACAGGATGCTTTCACTGAGCTAATGGCTGGTTTTCTCGAGCAGAGTCGCAGGCTATGCTTTGCAGCACCTCTCTTGCACACTATTGCTTTCTGCTTCCAGAGATGCAAAGGACAACTTTGTGTCTCCATGAGAAAAATGCAAATTTTATCACCAAACGTTTTTTTAATAGCCTTCCTTAGTGATACTGCGAAGTTCAGGTTTCTATTAAGGAAAATACCACCTGCTCATAGCATCAACTTAACTAGGGAATTTACTTTGACACTGGAAAATGTAGTTTATGACAGTTGGTGAAGTCAGAGGAGAACATGCTCAGGAAATCTCACCCAAGTATAAGTAAGAAAATACATCTCATACCTTGAAAGCTTCTCCACATCCTCCACTGTCTCTGGTAGTGAGATTCCCTTAGTCTCTGGTAAAAGCAATACTAGGAGCCCACAGACAGCTGCAAGAATACCTACAATGAACATTGAAAAAATACAAAAGCAGTAAGAACTTTGTCACTTTTTTTATTTTCAGAATTTATCCACTGAGAAAAGTTTCTTCAGATTAAGTTTGAAGTGAGATGCTTTAAGTGTATCAGCTATTTCTGATTAACTTACTCTAATCAAATACCTCTATGTTACACATATTTAGCCTATTACAAAATCACTTGATGGCTAGGAGCACATTTGCATCCTGATCTCCCCAGAGGGAGATCTTAGAAGTCAAAAACCTGAGATAAGTGCACATGGGCAAATGTATAAAAACAGCACTGGAACCAGGGTGGTATTTCTCACATAGAACAAATCTGCCTTTTCTCAAAGAGCTCTGTCATGTAGCTGGATCTGGGTTTCCTGAAACCACTGAGATTTTCCTGAAATACTCTCTTCCTTTATCCACGGCCAAAGAAAATTATGTGATTCAGAATAAAAACTCCTCCTTGGGAACAACATTCAGATACAATCTGAACTAGGAATGGACGTTTTGGAATAATTTCCTGCATAGAAATAATTTACATAATGTATCAAGTCAAAAATAGAAGGGCTTGAGCAAAAAATCAAATGTTTCCTGTCTGTTGCACAGTTCACTCTGATCTTCTCTGATTTTGTAGCTAGTTACTTAAGACAGAGGAAATCCACTTGTCCCTCAGAAGCAGCAGATTTTAATAATTAGATAATATGAGAACTGTAGTTCTCTTTTCTTGAAAAAATGGTAATCTTTTAAAATGTCTTTCGTCTTTCTAATTTAGTTTTCAGCTAAAGTTGTCATTGGTGCAAATTTCCCTTCTTATTCTATCCTTTTCATTTTTAATTTTTCCAGTCACATCTGCCTCCTAGAAGTCTGGTTTAGCCACAGACTCCCATGCAATTACAGAACCTAGCTTTAAGCTTTCTCAGTCTTAAGGCACTTCATGTAGTTTCTTTCCTGCTCCTTGAGCACAGTGACCTAAGCAGACCTGAGCTCTTCCACACTGGGCAGAGAAATCACTCACATTTCACCCATTTGCCCTTCAGCCTCTTGCTCTAGGCATGAAGGTGCAGAAGTGCTGGTCTGAGGGGGAGATGAGGCCACACGCTATTTTACCCCAAAAGGAAAGCTCTGTTAGGAGAAGGATATTTAAACCAAAGTACATTGTAAAACAGATCTTACTGAAAATAATTAGAGGTAGCTCCAACCAAATGGCTGCTAATCGGAAAAGTAGGAATGGGGCTATGATCCCACCTAGATCACACAGACTTGAACACAGGGAAACACCAAAGTTTCTGCAAAAGACAAAAAGTACCAGATATTAGAGAGGTGCTACCAAACAGATTAACCAGCAGTTTAAGGAGTAGAGTGTAGATTTAGCTCCAAAATTATCTCTTCAGTATATGCCATCCACATTAAGCAGTGGCTATTCAGCTGGGAAGCTCTGGAGAAAACCAAGTTTAACTAAAGGACAGTGACACAAGAAATGGGGAAAAGCATAGGGAAAAGCTGAAAGATTCCTGGGAGCTTTTGACATACCTCAGTGTCGTAGGATACAATTCACTGTTCACTAGGTAGACAACTTCAAAAGCTATCGTGATGCTCAGCCTTCCCAGCGTGGCAACTGTGGTTTTGAGCCATGGGATATCTGTTGATACAAAAAGAAACACTTGTGTGTGAAGTGTGCTCTGCCACACCAGCAGAGCATTTCTGGGAGCCCCAGGCCCAGTCAGCAGAAGTTGTACCATAGGAACACTGTGTAAATCAGACTGAAAGGCCATTAATGTAGGTATCACTCTAGACTGGCATTTATTGCTTTTGAACGTCATGTGAGGCTGCTTTGGAGAATTAGAAACCACTTTAATTGATTGATTCAAGATGCTGGTGGGACGTAACAGCATGGGCGGGAGAATAACCATCATAATCTTCCATGACCATATCCAAATTGTGCTCCAGAAAGGAGCATTTGTCTACACAGGGATGTTATGCTGTAACAAACACTGTAGAGTCACCTCCCAAAGCGTTTTGACCACAAGAAAGGTGCCTCTAAAGCTGCACAGAATCATAGAACCATTTAGGTTGGAAAAGGCTTTCAAGACCATTACGTCCAACCGTTAACCCAACCTTGCTACTCCACCACTAAATCAAGTCCTTAAGTTCCACATCTACACATCTCTTAAAAAATGTGTAGTGCCACATCCACACATCTCCTGTCCAGGGAGGCTGCAATAAAATAATTCTCCTAGAGCAATCCACCTACCCTTTGTAATTTTTCTAGTCACTGCACATTAGACACACTCCTAATTATGCTACTCCTGGTCATCTCCCCTCTCCTTCCATCATACCTGGCATGACTGGCACAGGCTGTACTTGACACTGCCCTGTTGGCTCTGCCCAGCTCTCCCAGCTGCACTCAAGCCCTGGTGAGCAGCCACTGCCCCAAATACATCAGTGGGAAGCCCTTGTACCTCAGCAGGGGTGCAGTGGTCACCCACACACAGCAGGGCAGAGCTGCCCATCTCGTTGTGAGCAACCCCTCTCTGGAAAGCTGGTGCTCTCTGGAAATGCATCACAAGGAATGTTACAAGCACTTCTGCCATGCCCTTGGGAAAGGACAGTCTCCTGCATGGTCTAACCATGACTAGGCAGACAGGGAGGCAAGTGAAACAACAAGCCTGAACTTGGCACAAAGGGGAGCTCTGCCACTGGAGAGGGCTCTGGCAGAGATTGTGTTTTTTCAAACTTTCAGCAGGAAGAACAAGAAAACATTTCAGTTTTCTCTGAAGCAAAAATGAGACACTTGGGTTTATTTCCCTTCCAAAGCAACCAAACAAACCCCCATCAAACTTCATCCCATGTTGCAAGACACTGCTTTTGCCCTGAAGAGTTCTGTTTTCAAAAACATATAAGAAAAACAAAGGCTGGAAAGAACAAAACAAATCCACATCATCTCCATGGCACTCCTTCAGTCCATCAGACTCCCAAGGTGATGGTGACGTCCACGTGGGTCCTCCCTCTGCCAGGGGACTCAAACTGTGTGAGCAACACAGTGTGATGGGGCCCACAGCTGAGAGCTGCTGTTTTTTCCATGTGTATAAACAGACTTCTTTAAAGCAGGACTTGGACCTCCAAGTGTCCAATCTGCAAGTGTATTAAGCTTCAGGCTGTCCTCTCCTCTCCTGGGCAGGGTGCTCTCAGGACTTCACCACTGAGAGAAGGCTGTTGGCAGCCCCATGATATACCTTGAGAAACTAAAACCTCTTACAATGGCCAGGACTGTCCCTCACGGCGACAGGAACAGTTCTGGGGAGGAATAAGCCTTTCTCGTGTCCATTGAGCTGCTGGTTGCCAACTACGGTAAGGCAAAGCATAATCCTATGGTTATATACAATATACAATTCAAAGCACCTCCAAATGCCTCCCTATGGATTTAAAAAAAAAAAAAAAAACAGCAAAAAACCAAAAAACAATCCCAAAAACCATGGTAGGGAAAACAATTTAAAGAAAGGAGAGACGTGCTGGGAAGCCTTTGTGCAGTATCAGACCTCTTAGCTGTCCTTGAAACCAGCTAAGAATGGCTTAATCAAAAGCCTTATCTTTCTCCCAGCCTCTTAGCATTGTCCAAACCCCTGGGAGAGTGAGGGCAAGGCAACAACCTCTGTGTTGTCTACCACAGACCCTACATTGTGTTGTGGATTGCATTGTTTTATTTGTAAAGGAAAAGACTACCCAGATGATTCACCTAAATCACTGATTTCTTCCATCACTAAGTGTGTTCCATGTCAGGGAATGTATTTTCCCATTATGTTTGTATACTCTTTCCTTGCATTTGCCTTTAAAGAGAGTACAGGGCCTTTATATACATTTTCTCTAAGACTACCCCCAGCTGCTGTTCATAACCCACCAAAGATATGACTATTCCACGTCCCAGGGCCATCTCTATGCAAATAAGGTGTGCTGTTCCATGGCTGGATGCTGCCTATATCACCAGATGCCTTGACTTTTATCTGCAGCTTTGTGTGGCTCACTCCCCTTGCTCAGGGGGTGTCAGAGAGGAGCCCTTGGCCTGAAGAGCCTGACACAGGGAAAGGAATTACCCTCTGGCAAGAAAGCAGTGATGAGACACGCGATGCTCGCCACGATGTTGCTCATGGCGAAGGGCAGGCGCCGGCCAATGCGATCGATTGTCACTATAATCAGGAATGCAGCAGGCAGCTCCACAACTCCTGAGATGAAGAAGTCCAGGTAGAGGTTTCCTCCGATGATTCCCAGGCGCATGACAAGCCCTTGGTAGATCAGGGCACTGGTGAACCTAAACACCAAAGGGATAAAAGTGTTGAGAGGCAAACAAATGATTGCAAGCAGCTGGAGAGACCCTAAAAGTCACAAGGGAAGCTCTCCTCAAAACCCACCACCCTGGTAATGAGTTGGGCTGACATGGGCACTCACCAGGCGTACATCAGGATGAGTGTGTTCCTCCTCATCTGGGGAGTCCTCACCAGGTCGAGGAAGGAGGGGTTGCTGACCTCCTCATTGCTGATAGTGATCTGAGGAGACAGGCGAGCAGTAGGCAGCTGTCAGGGGTCAGGCAAGCACTGGGACACAGTTTCTGTGTAAATACAGTGATCAGCAATATTCCAGTCCAGTGAGCAAAGGTGCTGATGAGCCAGTTTGCTGCTCATAGCATTCCAGAGCAGGTGTTGGAACAGTTAATAACTGGATATGGCTGTGGGCTTTCTTTAATGATTGTGCAAAAATTGATTAAAAATCCCCAGTCTTAACTTGAGAATGGAAAAATTATTTCCTCCTTGTTGACCTGGAATTTCTTGGAAGGTAATAAGCAGTCATTGTCACATCAGGGCCACCAGGCACAGAATTGCCTTCTGCCAGGGGTGGCAGAGAGGAGACAGGGCAAAGCAATGGGCTGAGGGAAGCAGGGAGAGAGGGGCTGAACAGTAAGCAATGGGCTTGGGAACATCACTGGTGGCACAGCTGAGCAGCAGGAAGAAAACCAGAGTGCGAGAAAGAGCAGATCTGTGACAGTGCTTGGGTGCTACAAAATATTCAACTAGTGAAATTCAGAGGGTCCTAAAATACACATGCACCATGCTGAACATGGCTTTTACCCTGTAAAAAATAACCTGTAAGTGTGAATTAATGGTCCTCATACTGCCTACAAAGTATAATAGATCTGTTCTCAGCTGCCTCCAATACAATGAGACACTCAATGAAATTACTGGTTAGAAGGTTTAACACTAACAGAAAAGAGCAGGATTTCACACAGTCTGTGTTGACCTGCTGAAGTTCAGTGCTGTAGATATTACAGAGCCAGAATACTAGCAGGGCCAAAAAGGGATTAGTTACATTGATCTGGGCTGTTTTTTACCCTGGCCAGCAGTTTTTAACCACGATGTCCAAGCCAGGTGGAAACCCTTTGTTCATATGGTCACTTGGCAAGTGAGGAAGACACAAGGAAGACAAGGCAGAGGCGGTTTTAGGCAGGGACCAACCGTGATACTGCCCAAGAACTGGCAGCAGCACAGGGTATTGCTACCAGCCCTCAAAGCAGCTGTAGGGGACATGGGGTTAAACTTGCGGTGCCATTTTTAGAAGGATTTTAGGCAGCCTTGCTGCTTTAACTCTCTGTTATTGACCCCTCCTGAGAGGAGGCCTAAGAGGGCAAAGAGAGGAGCAAACCCCTCTTTATTACCACAGCACCTGCTACTCACACAGGTGCAGGAGCCCAGGCCAGGGGGAGACAGGGGTGAAAGGATGGAGAAGCTCAAGGTGACTTGCAGATCCATGATAAGAACACAGGTAAAGCCAAAGGCATTGCCCAAGGATCTCATCAGCTCAGCCAGAGCTGAGCCCAAAGCTTTCACCCTGTATTTGTTTTGTTATATCATTAGGTACCACAGCTGCTTTTTGGTGAGATTTGACTGGATGTATTTACACATGACTTTTTCATAACTGACTGACACAAAGCTTTGTAAGTAAGACAGAGAGACCCTACATTTGTTTGAACTTCCTTTCTACTCCCTCTCACTTTTCCTCTGTAACCAGAGCCAAAAGTTTTCTTCAAAGCACTGCCACTTGTGCTGCATGCCAGAGTCCTTAGTGAGGCAGGCTGAGGTTGCTGGGTTTCTGCACTGCTCTTGCACTCTCTCATAATATGGTTGTAAAGTTGCCATGTCTGTTGTTTATAAGAACAGGCTGCCAGCCATCAGTTGTGACTGTGTGCAAATATGGTTTTAGATTTCCAGAGGACTAAAGATAAATTCAGCACGACTGCCACTTGTATTTTTATGTCTTAATAAAGTCAAAGTAACCCCAAGCATGACTGAACACTTTTTTATAGATGAAGAAAAAAAGCACTATGGAGAATCAACACTTTGCAGGGAGAAAAAATCCTCTTTTTGTTCTTTGAAGTCAAGGAGAGCTTTGCTATTCACACCACTGCAGTCAGGAATTCAGTGACAGGGCCCATGTTTCCACAGATACACTATCTGGAAACTCTGGATGAAGTTTTATAGCTTACCTCATATCTTCATGTTCCAGCAAAATTACATCCCTCTTTCCCCACAATTATTTTTATGTATATATTTCTACACATGCTTAATTCTGCATGGGCTACACAGGTTTATACATACATGGATGTATATAACATATACATATGTAAGTTAATGTATGCAAGAACAATATATGTCTAGATATGACATTTCTATAGGGTAGGAGAAATCTGTAGATAAAGGGACAGATTTTGATCCACAGTTCTCTTAAGAAGCAGCTCCTACTCAGAGGGTTGCAGTTCATTCTGGTGTTGGACAGAGACCAAGAATTAGAAAATTAGTTTGAAAAAACCCTCCATGGTAGGATAAATATGAGCAACTGGGAAAAAAGAGTTTATAATTTACAGTTAATTTAATGAGTTCTGCTTGGAGTTGACCTAAACCAGTGTCATAACTCACAGAGCAAAAGCAGCAAATGTTTATCCTTTTTCATATAAAGGTCATCTGTGGTTTCTGCATGCCACCAAAAACCCAAAGCTGCAGCATCCAGAGCTGTGTAAGGGACTTGGCCGATGAAATTGATACAGGCATACTGGAAAATCTGAGCCCAAGTGCATTGAGGGATAATGCCTCTCACTTCTCCCTGAGCCTCCTCACCTGCAGCACTTAGCCTGAAATTCTAGGGCTGCTTCATGAAAGAGAAGTCTGATATCAGTCAATGTGAGAAATACCCTTGATCCATTACCCATGTGCTTACTGGAGATGTTCTCTTTCCTCTGGGCACAGCACAAAGGATGACAGAGATTTTATATTAAAAAGGTTCCAGGAACAGATCCAGCACAAATCTGGATGTGTGGAGGTTAATCTGTTGCAGCTGTGAGTGGCTTAAGGTCATGAGCATGGATACTTTTGAAAAAAAAATAAATACAACTTAAAACAGAAAGCAAGGGAAGACACACCTTTCTGACATGATGCTTTGAAAATGCTGATGTTTAGAGAGGAAGTGGGTGTAGGAATGCAGGGCTGAATGTGGAGGGGAAGCTGCAGCAGCACCAACTTCCTGCTACGTGACTTGGGCTACGCTTGACACTGCATGGTACTGACCTGGATGTGGGAATCTCACTGATGTATATGCCCCAGGAAAAGACAATAATTCATAGAATCATAGAATGGTTTGGGTTGGAAGGGGCACTAAAGATCATCTAGTTCCAGCTCCCTTGCCATGAGCAGGGACACTATCTACTAGGCCAGGTTGCCCAAAGCCTTGTCCAGCCTGGCCTTGAACACTGTCTGGGATGGGGCATTTACAGCTTCTCTGGGAAATCTGTTCCAGTGCCTCATCACCCTCATAGTGAAGAATTTCTTCTTAAAATCTAATCAAAAACTGCCCTCTTTCAGTCTGAAGCCATTCCCCTGTGTTCTGTTACTTCATGCCCTTGACAAAAGTCCCTTTCCAGCTCTCTTGCAACTCCTCTTTAGGTACTGGAAGGCTGCTCTAAGGTCTCCCTGGAAACTTCACTTCTCTGGGCTGAACAACCCCAGCTCTCTCAGCCTTTCCTCACAGGAGAGGTGCTCCAGGCCTCTGAACATTTCCCAGCCCTCCTCTGGACTCACTCCAACAGGTCCATGTCCTTTCATAATCTCATGATGTTTAACAAGAGGTTTAACAATGTGCTGCACCTGGGTCTACACAACGCCCGGTATCTACACAGCTGGGGATGAAGAGATCAAGAGCAGCCGTTCCAAGATGGACTTGGGGGCTCTGGTGGATGAGAGGCTGGACATGACCCAGCCTCTCATCCTGGGCTGCATCCAAAGCAGCGTGGCCAGCAGGGTGAGGTAGGGGATTCTGTCCCTCTGCTCTGCTCTGCTCTGCTCTGCTCTGCTCAGGTGAGACCCCACCTGCAATGCTGCATCCAGCTCTGGGGTCCTCAGCATGGGAATCATAGAATGTTTTGGGTTGAAAGGGACCTTAATGATCACTCCGGTTAACCACATCTGTTGTCACTGAACCATGAGGCCAATGCTGCAGTAATCATGGCCTGAGAGCCAGACCCTGCTACCAACACAAAACAAGCCAAAATGCTGCAATGTCACAACCGTGTTACTTGGAATGTATCAGTCCTTTCAAGTTCTGTCACAACCACTGGCCAAAGGTCTGTAACTCTAACACATATTGTCCTGTTTTGTGAATAGTGATCTCAGACCAAGTTTCCTCAATTGTGAATTTTGCAGTGTATTTGCTCCCTGTTGGGATGGAAGCAAATTGATACTTAAATTCTAATTTCATCTTCTCTTTGAGTTGTAGAAGGAAGTTCAAGAAAAAGAGTCAGGAAAGTGGATCCTGCTATCTCCACTTGCTCTGTGGGTTAACATGGCAGCTGCTGTGAAATACCATTGCCCCTCAGGTTAGTTTCTGATATTTCCCATAGGTTTTTATAGTAGGAGTGTTACAAAAGAAAGACCTGATTCCTTGTTTTGCAAACTTTTTTTTTTCAGCCCATATATTTCCATCCAGTTCACTTTTACCATCTTGCAGTTATAAAGTAGCTGTGGGACTGACAACCTTGTTCAGGTGTGACCCTTCAAGAGTTTTGTCCATCCCTTAAAGAGAATGCGTTTTAACACCACTGAACCTTCCAAAGCTTAAGAAAGCTTAGAAGAAACCTCTAGCTCAATATGACTGTATATCTAGCTCATATGACTGTACCTCTGAGTAATGTGGTGAGAGAAATTTCCCATTGTGTTTTGCAATGTTGCGCATGATTTTTAAAGCCTTCTCTCCCTTTTTGCGTGTCAGGAGCCAACGAGGAGATTCAGGAACCACCCTGTAAGAACACAAAAGTCATAAATAAGGCTTTTACCCTATAACATCATAAGTAAACCAAAGTCTTTTATCTTTTACCCTGTGTTAACACAAAACACACTGAGTTTTCAGTCTTTGGGATACAAAAACTCTTTTGAGGAGTGCTTTCCCAGTTGGTCTCCTGTAAAATATTAGATCCTAGTGGGCAAGAAGGAAGAAAATAGACTACATCAATACTCTGCAAAGCTGAAAAATCAGAAATCTAACTCTTGGATCTGCACAATGGTTATCAAAAGTGTAACCAAAAAGTAAGCAAGGCTCCTGTAGAACAGCAACATTGAAAGCCAACACAGAACATGTAGAGTAACACATACAGGCAGACCAGGAAGCTTCTGGTTGTATCACTATAAGATATACACACACAAATGTATACATACATCTTTTATAAACTGAACACAAAGCAATACCACTGATGGGTGTTTCAGTTTCTGCTAGCCTAGGGTTAAGATGATTCATTATTTTAAATTTCACAGCAGTCAGCATTTAAGGAAGCAATGTTCAGGAGGAGGCTCCGTGGGTGTGTCTCTTTGGATCCATCCCACAGGACAGCTGCACTGAGACAGGTGTTTACCACAGCTTAGAGCTCTGCTTTCTCATCAGCTGTACTGCCCAGCTCAGGGGGCCTGAGGGCAAGGTCAGACTTGAGTAGGGAATGGGAGGCAGAAGTGGGGTCTCATGGCTGATGGGAAAACAAACATTGGCCAAGTTAACCTTATAAATAGAGCAGGGTTCTGTGAAGGCCCAGCTGTGGCTGATCAGAGAGGCAAACTCTGGGGAGAAAAATGAAAGTCTCCAATTCACTAAAAAGTAATTACAAATGACAAAATCAACAATATGCAAATATCTTCTTCCTAATCTACATCTTCCACTCTGGAGACTTGGGGCCACAGCAGGACTCTCAAGGTGCTCAAATAGCAAAAGCAATAATGAAAAGAGCAATGACTGCAACATTACCAATAGTAGAGCAGGAAGAGGAAGTTGGGCAGTGTAATGGCCAGCTGGATCCCCTGCCAGGTGGGAATCAAGTATGCAATTCCAGGGAGAATTATAATTCCCAGGGTAAAGAATATCTGAATCACGATTCCAACATTCCGCTGATCAGAACCAACGATCTCCGTCACTGAGCAGAGACAAAGCCAAAATAAATAACAATAAATAACAGAAACAAACACAATTTGAAAAAAAATTGTTAGAGGTAAAATACAAGGAAGGATATGCCATATCAAGCCACAGGTCTGTCTAGCCCAGCAGCTTGTCTTCAGGAGTGTAGGCATGTCACCGAGGCAGGGCAAACACGAGTGACACCTCCTCATCAACTCAAGCACCCTTCTTCAGCCAGAGGGGTTTCTGGCTGCATGTTTTCTACCCAATCACATAGGGCCACAACAGGGGTTTGAGACTGCATCATGATCATGCTGGGTGGGAAATTCTTAGCACTCTCCCTGCTGCAGTTTTGGCACATGCCCCAGACAAGAGGATCCTTCAGGCAGGCAGAGGCTGCTCCCAGCAGGTAATATGGACAAGGCACCTGTGGGGAAGAGAGTTTAACCATACAGTGCTGGTTGCTCTGAGGGTAAGGTATGATCCAGTCTGGTTTGTTTATTTATTAAGACAGTTATAGCTTTTGCTGTTGGTTGGTTGGTGGATTTTTTATTTTGTGAATGTGTCTAATAGCTCTGAAACCTATGCTCATTTTTCAGGCAATATCCCATGGCCATGACATCCACAACTGAGGTGAGCAATGCATGAAAAAGTGTCTCCTGTTTGTTCCAAAACAGTCACCACTACAACACCTTCAGAGCAAAAGCAGAGGGTACTTTGGTTTGCAATACAGAGAAAATAGCGTCTTTTAAATTTATTTATTTATTTATTTATTTAACTAAAGCGGGCACAATTTTACAAGTAACAATGGTTTGTTTTGGCTGGCAATACATAGAGATACGATGCCATGACCATTTTTATTGACTATTCATCACATCTGCGTAGCTCAGGGGCAACTCTGTTGCCCAAAGGTAGCTGCTTAACACTGCCCCCAAAAGAGCTAGGTGTGTGTAAAAGAAAGGGAGGTTATTGGGGCAGCCTGACGCACAGATCAAGAGCTTTGGAAATGTCTTAACAGCAACCAGCCTCCTGGTGCAAACAAACCTATGGTCAGTATATGTTTCTTAAAAGATGTGAGGTTGGCAAATAGTCTGGAGATAAGAGTTGATCCCTGAAGAGATTTAGAAGGAATCACTCTATCCAAGAGTTAGGCACCTTGCTTAGGTCTGCAGTAATACAGGATCCCTGAATCTTTCCCTAAAGTCAGGCAGCCTGATGTGAGCATTGAAAAGCATTCCTTTCTGTTAAAGCTTGGCCATTTTAAGGAAGCTGTGGGTTTGTCATAAAACATATTGCTGACTAGAGCACGTGCCAAAGTTTCAAGATAAGATCTCAGTTTAAAATTAAGCTATGTGCATGAAAGTAAGAGGAAAAGCGGCCTCTGTCCTTTCACAGGATCTTGGACAGGAGCTGCTCATCGGTGTAACTTAGTCCAGAAAAACAAAGTTCTTCTGGGCTTTAGATGCTAAAAGGGCTAGACTGGTATGTTTGCACATACATCACCACTGTGCTTCCAGGTCCCATTGTTAAGTGTTTACGTCTGGCTGCAATTCCATTCCCATTCATCAAAATTCTAGTAGGAATTTTAAACAGTTGTCACAGGCCTCATAGACAGCAGCAATGATACAAGATTTTGCCTTATATAATGATGTTATCACTATGCTTTGGTTTATAACTGTAGATCAAATGGCTGGTTTTATTTTTAAGTAAATCTGACATCCCATCTCTTGCAAGATGCCTTCCTCAATGTCTGGCTTTTTCATGCTTTATGACTGCCTTACTGAACCTGTCAGTCATTCAAGATGCCACAATATCCTTTCCTTGTCAAAAGGAAGCTTGCTATGCAAGGAGCTTCATTGCTATAGACTATAGACTGATAAATTATAATCTGCCAAAGATTCTGTATCCCTGCTGTTTTGATGCTATTTATAACAAAGCTCCCCTTTCTTCTCCCTTTTCAGGAAAATAATAATCCTATTACGGATCCTGGTGTCCAGCCTGACACTGAGCAAAGTCTCCCAGCTAAGGAATGAAAGCAGCCAGCCAAGCTGTCCTCCCAGTGAGGAGAAGCAGCTAACTCCCCTGAGCATCTGTGGAAGACATTCAGACTCTGCCAAAATAAACCATGTTCCTGTTTGTGTATCCGGTTTATTTGAGGATTGCTCTGTAAATTTTTATCATCCTGGTGATCTTCTATGTAGTAACAAAACCTTTATGTATGAATAATCCATTCCCTCACCTCTTAATCACTGGAGGACAAATGCATTAAGTAGGATGGAGTTGGGTTACTCTTTGCTTACTCCTGGGCCAGTGCTTTGTTCCCAAAAAAAAATATTATGACAAGCAGATGTAGCCAGAGTCTTTGTCCTACAAAAGTCCCTCACTTTTCCTAACCAAGAAAAAAAGAAGGAAGCAGCTCTTACCAATCACGTAGCATGTCATCCAGGTTCCCTTGCCAAACATGCCTTGGAGAAAACGGAAGATCAAAAATACAGTAAAATTTGGTGAAAATGCCACTATGATACCACATATGCCAACCCCAAGGCAGGAGAGCAGGTAGATGAGGATTCTGCCATATCTGTTGAAAAAGGAAAAGAAAGTGGAAATCATGAAAAGACATAAAGATTTTTCTTTTTTCCCCCAACATTTCATTTTAATGCTAGATCTGACAGCACCTTTTGGAGACCAGCCTTTTTCCAGAAGGTGGCTCTCTGAAGCTTTGTAGTATTGGCCCTTGGGATATGGAACTCTTTTCCCTGTGGTAGTTATCACTGTCTTTACATCACTAATTTCCAAACTGGCGATGTCTTCACCAGCCCCCATTTTGTTTTAGAAAACTGTTTGTCTTTTTGTACCTAAACTATGGCCCATATGTTCCAGTTCAGGTGTTTGATCTGATCAGGTTTTTGATAAGGACAATTTTTGCTGGGAATTTCTGTTTTCACAAATTAGTCTTCTAATAATAATTACAATTACAGCCAGTTCTGTGAAAGTAATTTCTGCTTTAACTACTCTATGTGATTTTCTAGGTTTGGTTTAGATCGCTTCTTTTCAAAATGGGCCTAATGTATTCAGCAGTCTCATTTCACAGCAAGAAACGTAATTATGTTCCCAAGATAAGCCATAATTAAAAAAAAAAAAAAGTCTTCCTGTAGTTTCATGGAATTATGCCCTTGGAACACAGCTAGATTTTTCTTCGATGTTGTTGTTGTTTTAAGAAGAAACTGTGAAAAATGACATAGCTGTTTATATTACCATAAAGTATTTGCAACAATATTTGTTTGTTCACTTTGTTCAAAGAACCCTTTGAACAAAGTTTCTTGAAAGGAATTAATGCATGAAAAAACCCAGGCAATTTTCAACTAGATCCATTCTTTTGAGTGCTGTCAAGGAGACAAGAGTGAAATGATCTGGCTGCAGCACATTCCCCAAGTGCTCCCAATGCTGTACAATTCACAATTGTACAGTAGTTTCATTAGGCTTAATACACAAGCACTCCTAGACATATTATTTTATTTTAATAATTGGTTGTAATATCTCTGCTCTTTCCCACTTTCGAGGTGCTAGTATCACAATTTCCCAGCCAGACACTGAGCAGATACCTTAAGTTAGTCAGTGCCATGGCCTCTTTCTTTCCTTGCTTTTCCCCCTATTACTATATCCCTTGAAAAAATGAGGTTCTCCTTGAAATTACTTTCATTTGCCAATTCAAAATTTTCTATCTGAGATGGCATTAAAGATAAATTTCCTATGAAGAAATCATACTCTAAGTTGTTATTATTATTACTACAGATACCAAAGAAAATATAAACCAGGCAGAAAGTAGTTTACAAACTGAAGAAAAGTGCTCTGTCATTGAAATCATCAGTGGTGCTCTCAGCCAATGTACAGTTTGAGTTCTGTTAAATAGCAGCACAAAGCACAAACTATTTACTCTCAGAGCAAGGTAGAGTTCATGGGAGCTCCCCACTCTGGAGCAGATTAGCTACTCAAGTCTGACTATCACCCACAACTTTTCATAGAATTACAGAATGGGTAAGGTTGAGAGGGACTTTTCCTTGGTTTTATCCAGCTCTCACAGAGCTGAGGACTGGCTGGCAGGAGCTATGACCTCAGAGATGAGCTTGAGTCCAGCCTGTGGATGGAGAGAGTTAGCACACTGAGCCCTTTCCTTCTTTCCTCAGGGAGCAGCTTTCTTCATCAATGGTGCCTATTAAATATCCTTCAGTAAACATCAGTCAGAAAGCTCCTCTGAATGCTTCCTTTTTGTTTCTGTGTCCTTCTGCCCTTCCTGGGTCCAGATGTGCACAGGAAACAATGGAAACCACAAGAAAAGCTCATTCCATGGCATTTTAAGGTCCAAACAGGACCAGTAAGTACAGTTGCATAAAGTTTCCAGCCCAAATCAAAGCAAAGATTACATTGGCTAGGTTTTGTAAACTCAGTTTGGGGATATTTATCCAAAGAGAATGAAACCTGCAAAATGCTGACACATGCCTGTTGCAGGTGATACTGTCACCTCCCAACAAACCAAAGGACAGCAGAGCTCATACTGTACCTGTCAGCAGCATAGCCCAGGATGAATGCTCCAGCCAGAAACCCCAGATTGAGGATGGCCTGTGAGAGATCCAGCATCCAGGCATTGCCACACACCAGATCATACTGTGGGAACAAGGGAGAGGCATAAACACCCAGACGGGTCATTTGTCACCCTCAGGGCAAAACATTACAGAACTGCATAGGTCCACATAGGAAGGGGAAGAGGAAGGGGAAGAGGAAGGGGAAGCTCAAATGTGCTTGCTCAATAACAAGCACTAGTGGACCCATAGCAAGCACTCTTCAAGTGATCATGAACAGGGAGAGCTCCTCCTTGCCAAATGGATGCTGCCTTTCATACATCAGTTGTCCAGATTTGGAAGCAAATCGCTCTTCTGCAAACAACATTGTTAAATATGTTGCCAAGGCAAAGTCCTGACTTTGGTGCAGAATAAGGGTCCACAGCTATTGCCAGTAAAAACATCATCTTATAGAAATGGTTTAGTTATTCTTCTTAGTGCCTTCTAGATAAAAGCAAAAACATGTAGTCTCTGAGGAAACTGAAAACAGATCTCAGGTCAATTTCAGACACATTGAATAAGTATTTTCTTGGTGTAGCTTTCCCAGACTTTTCTATTCCTTATACTGCAGCATCCATGACTCCCTAGTATACTAACAGGGATGGGGATGGGGATGGGGATGAGTGGTGGCAAAGGGAAGGGGTTACTGGTTGAGAGGAAGGAAGAGACTAAGAACTAAAACAAAATGAAAAACAAAATAAGTCTATAGAATTACGTGGCATGGGAAATTACTTCAGAGGTTTCTGATGAATAAAGAAATATTAACCACGGCAGACCATGTGGGATTTGGGAGGTTTCAATCCATACTTGGGGTAGTCTTTTCAACAATGAGGCCTCAGGACCAAAGGAAATCACAGACAACAGCAGCTGCCACTGTTTAGCTGGAGAGACACTTTTGCTTTCAGATGTGAGCTATAAGAAATCTTCATTGTCAACAAAGTGCTGGTTGCCAAAGCACTCACAGTGTGCCACATTTGTGCTCACCAACACAGCACCAATGATCAAGCACTGTGCTTGAACAGAGTGGCCACAGGGTGAGCTGGAGAGACAGCAGCCTCTTTAGCCATTCACAGTTCTCCAGACCCTAAAATTTTGTGTGGTGTGCCTGAACTCCATCTCAGCCCATTTGCATGCTGTAATGCCCAGAGTATCATCTGGGCCTGAGAACTCAGAGGTGCCCACACAGGACATACAAGGATCACCTCATAGGTCTCCAACCTGATGGATATCACACCTCCACTGACTTTAAACGAAGTCGTAGTTTTGATGTCAACCCCATTGCTCCAGGGAGCCTGACTGGCCACCTTTCAGTCATGTCAACCTATGAGCACCTGGCTTCCACTTCTGCAAGTGTTGAGCAAGAGCTGCAGAAACCTCTGAGAGGAATAAAACCTGCTCTCAGCTGTCATACTCAAGGGCAATTGCAATGCTTTTCCTAAAATAGACTGAACATGGAGCAGCACTTTTGGATTTCACTTTTGGATTGCTGCTCAACCTCTTGATTTTTGAACCTATGACAATGCTAGCAAATAGTATCAAAAGAAGTATCTTTGGCAAACAGTGGGGATTTATGAGAATGACCATTTAAAGAAGATTTTTAAAACAAAATGCAATTGCCTGTGCTGATGCCAGAGGCTGGGACTTTCCTTGACCCCTTTTCAAAAACTGTATTTATTTTAAAATTATTTTATCTCTCTTTACTGTAAACAAGCAAGGAATAAACTATCATGAAAGAAAGCAGGAGAACAAACGCATGCCAGAAAGGAAAGGGAGAGTATCCTTAAGAGAGAGGATTCTTTCATCTGTTCAGCAATTTCCTATGATTTATGCAGTAGCTGAAACTATCTCTACACTAACAATATAGTCAAATATTGTATATATTCTGGAAAATAGTAACATACAGGAGACTTCTAAGGAGCTACAGGCTCTTTCTCAAGATTAGTGACAATACACTAACTGTTCTCCTAAGTTAGCCCCACACTTAGTCATTTTCTAAGTACTTAAATCAATTCTGATACAGATAATCACTTCTGTTTGCTTGACGTAGCACCTAGCATTGAAGTCATCACCCTGCTAATGTCTTGTTTTTCATTTGCAAACATAACCTTTAGACGGGAATGTAACCTTTAAAAGAGAATTGAACACCCCGCTGAGACCTTTTCTTTATCCAAGCCGCCTGTCAGACCCACTTCACTGCTTCAGCTGTGACCTGGTTTGGTTGTGCCTGGAAGTTATCCCTGTATGCATCCCTTGGACAAAAATCATCTGCAACAGTTCACCCACGTTTTCAGACTGCCTCCAGTCAGTCCTCCTGTATGACATCCCTCCCAAACACCTCCCACGTTCCTTGCTAGGAGCCTCTACAAAAGGTAGTAGCATGGTGCCTCCTCTGTTTCTGAACACTCATATGGCCATCCATGCACGGGCTGATGCTTACACTTCTAAAAAATGCTAAAGCATTTATTGCAGTGCCAGGAGATGGGGGAGAAGGATATGAAAAAGTAAAGTAAAGCCTTAGGTTTTTCTTCCCCTGATCTTAAGCCTGCCCCGACCTGCAGGATTTCTATCCACTGTAGGACACAAACCCTTGTGCACCTGAACACAGACCCTTTCCATTCAGGGAGCTGACTAAAAACTGCCCAAAGTGGGAAACAATCCACTTCCTCACTGCTTTTCTCTCAGCCTTGACAATGAGCTGCCATTGTACACAGAAATGAGGTGCTGCCATCGCAGACAGGCAGCAGGAAGCAGCTCCTTCCTCTGTAGTGTCCTTAACAGATGGGAAAAACAGTTCTGTCCTCCCTGCCAGCCTTGCAGCCCATGAAGTCATCCAAGGCTGGGTGGAAATACATCCCTGTGATGAACATTTGAATACCTGCTGAGGCTTGAACACCAACCAGATGCTCAGATTCACAGGAGCAGTGGTGTGACTGGGAGGAACAGCGCTGGAATGCATCACTGATCTATAAAGGAGCAGCAAATCACCTGAGTGAGATCTCCCTGGGAGAAGGAAGAGGCTTTGCACTGACTCCCTGTAGCTCATTAGTTGTGTAATCACTGTAAGGAGGAGTGGCAACTGGATGAGCTTGTACATGACTAATGACTGGGAAATACGGGGCTGAGGCAACTTCTCATTTCTTCATAGCTTTGGAACAAGGCAAATATTTTCCATTTTAGTTTGACCTACAGACTACCCACAAACTTGTTATTCCTGGTACTTGAGAGACCTTTATTCACTTCAGCACACATATCCCTGTAGAAATATATTGTTTTAAATCACAACATGCCATTAAAAGCTCCTCAAAATGTAGCAGCCTTGGACAGGAGTTTTGAAGAGCTTTACTGCCTGTTACAATTAAATCACAAAAGAATGGATTAAACTCTATGGTCAATAAAGAATTTTACAGTGATGCCCCAGCCCAATTGCAGCAGCATGTCCAGAGCCCAGACACATGTTTTAAATAACATGTGTCATTTAAAACATGGTCATACGAATGAGCAAAAAGAGTTTGGTTTACCCTTCCACTCCCAGTGACAAATGGTTCAGTAAGTTTCCCTCCTGTGCATGACCAAAGGCCTTAATGTCCCTGCCACTCGGATCACTTCATTCGTTAAGTGTCCTAGCACAAAAGACCTGTTCTGTCCTCCTTTTTCTCTCTCTTCAGAGACAAAGCAAGAGGAAGGTAGAGAAATTCTTCCTCTCCTAACGGGGGGAAAAGCAGCAACTGTCCTCAAAATAATAAGAAAAAAATTGAACCCTCAGCTAGTACCAGTGGGTTTGATGGCAGTGGAAGAAACAGAGCCCCACTGGCATAACCCCTGCAAGCAACTGCTTCAGCCCCTCTCATACAGAGAAATCTTAGAGCTTCATAAGAAATCTAACAGTTGCTGCTTCTTCTGCTCTCCGTGTGCCCTTTTCCCTTTTCCCTCCCCTAATTAATATTAATCCCACCATGACAGTGAAAATAAGACAGGATACTCTGCCATGCCAATAACAACAGTCACTCTAAATCAACAACTGGAGGGTAAACCGAGTTGCTTATTCCCTTGGAAGAGGATAGCAGAAGGACCAGCTGTGCTTTCTCCACCCTGAGTTTGACTGATGTGTTATCTCCTTCTCTGAGGGACTGCAAAAACTGTAAGACAAACATTATTTGTTTGCAGGTTTCTCTGCAAATGTTTACTGCTATTTTCTGAGACGGCTGGTGAGCTGAGAAGAAGACTGATTCCCAGCAGGTGCAATAGGCTATGTTCAGATGATCATTTGTTCACCTCAGACTTCACACACTTCGGCAACAAAATATTGTTAGGTCTCAAAATGACATCATGTACAGCGTGAAGATTTACTGCAGACAGGACTTACTGGAATCTGTCCCTTCTGCTCAACTCCTGCCAACAAGGGCTGAAATAAATGCTGCCCCAAATATGCCCATCTGTGCTGTAGCTGCTGATGACCACATAGCTCTGAGACCTCTTCCTTTCCTCCACCACCTCAGGCCATTTCACTGTAGTCAAAATTGTAACTCATGTCCATGCCTTGAGGAGTCACCAATGACAAAAATATCTGAGGAAAATGATTCTCCCTTTGCACACTATTTCCAGCCACCCTGTCCCAAAGTGCTAGATTTGTCTCCTCAGGGATAATAGTACATAGTGCCAAAGCCCAGCAGTATTAAAGATCAGTGACCCCATCTTCAGCGCAGTTTCCTGGAAAAGCTAGATTTATTGACTTCAGTTTGTCCTGGATACATGGGTCCTTCACAAGGCTCACCCAGCAGGACTTGGCAGGCAAAACACTTCCTGTTTCCAGTGCTACAGAGCTCAGGGGGTGACCTGGGCTCCCCTCCTGACCCCTGGGCCAGAGCATGAGGTTGTGGCCCTCCAATCCACTGCAGTCTCCCAGCATGCCTGTAGTTTCTCCATCTCCACCTGCTGCACAGAAACACAGCCCTTCCCTTCCCTCCTCCCTCTAAAAGAGCTGCTGCTGTCACCAGCCCTCCCTCCTAAGCAGTGCCAGCCACCTGCTGGGACACAACACAATTTCAGGTGGCACCACATGGCATGAGTCAGGAATTCATCTACCTTGATAATTTACCCTGTCAGCTTCCCCTCTCCAAGAAAAATCTGAGAAGCCACTGCATTCCCATCCTGCTGTGGATGCAGATTCACAGAGAGACAAGACACACTCAGTTAAGCCAGAGCTGACTGCACTGGGCCAAGGTCCTCTGCACAGATCCACCACCTCGACACAGCTGTGTCTCAAAACCGTATCTCAAAACCTTTATGTCAACCCAGGTCTTGTTTGTTCAACTCTTAACACAGTGCAGGTCTGTGTGTGCAGCACCAGTGACAACTTTCTCAAATCTGAATTGCCCTCATAGAAAAGCCTGACCTAAAGCAACAGAGCACAGAGACCCTTGGCCACGTCACTGCAGAGGTAGGGACCTATTCTTAGAGTCTGTTGGACACCAAAAGATCTTAAGAGGGAATCTTTAGCAATACTGTGTTGCCCATCACTAGAACAAGGTGACTGGCTTTGCCATCTGTTGCTCCTGTGATTTTTTAATACAATTTGCTCTTCTCCTCAAATGCTGAAGAAACAAAGTCCTGTATGTTCTCCCAGAACCCCACTTTACTCCAGCACTGAGACTTGGGAGTCCTGCAGCAGCAGGTGATGCAGCAGGCACCCCAAGTAGTACTTACAAAGAAGTGTGTGCTTTTTATCAGTCCACACTCCCCTTTTTCCCTTTTCTTCCTTCTGCTGATGCTACTGTGAATGCCTTTGCATAAGACAGCTATCTAAGATGAGAGAATGGCCAGTGAGCAACACGAGCAGTGAAGTCAGGTACCACAAAGCCATTCCTTTCACAACTCCTCACAAATCAGTCCATCCAGCCACATGATTTAGCTTCTGAAGGGTACTCAGAACTTATTGCAATAGCCTGTGATTTGGCTGCCAGACCTCCTGTGTGATGTGACATCTTTTCTCAGAGAAGGCTCTATATGCCTACTTTTGCCCTCTGAATTCCCTGTCACACTGCAAATCCACACTGGACCTGTGCTTGCCATGGGCCTGGAAGTACACTGACTTTTTCCCCCTCTCCTCTCTCTTTCTCCCTGAATGGGCATCCTGAGACTGTTTGGTAACTCATCCTTTTAACTTTGTCTCCCTGGTCACTTCCACTGTTGGTTCAACAAGACATGCCAGAAATCTTTAGCTGAAGGAAACATTTCCACACACATGGACAAAACAAAGCATTTACAAGTAGATGGGTAAGAAAAGAAGTCTTTGGTAAGATAATTAAACAAAGCCTAAATTGAGTCATGGTTCGTTAGAGACGCAGCTGGGCGAAAAGAGACTAAATTAAATCTGGGATTTAAACTGTCCTTGCTGGATATATAATTCGTCAATAAGATATCAAGATCCTTTTAGCAGCTGACCTCAGAGCAATTGAGTCAGGACATGCATGCCACAAGCTTCCTTTTTAGATGAAGAAATCAAGCCTCGTGGGATATGATTTATCCAGAACATATTGCAAACTGGGAAGGGGTTCCAAGTGGCACAGGTCACAGCCCAGCAGCCTCCATCTGAGGTGGACTTGGCCAGCAAGAGTGCCTCTAGGAGTCACAGTGACACGGATGGTGGGACCTGCTGTCCTAGACAGTCCCATCCTTGCAGACTGGTACGCCATGGTACGCCCAATATGCACCTTTGGGAGCACAGGTGGGAGTGCTTGTCCAAGCATCCCTTCATTCCTCCTCCCTTCCCTGGCCCTGAAGGGTCTCCCCAGCAGAGAAGAGGAAGAAAGTGAAGATGGATGAGGTATTTGCCCGAGAACATTGAACCTATCACTCCCATTTTTTGCTGCAAGACAAATACTGGTTTCCTTTTCCCATAGCTGTACCCATCACTGCTGGAAAATCACAGTGGCTCTGTTAGATACACAAAGTGCTGCCACAAATGGACTCTGAGCACAATCTTATGGACATGACCTATATGCTTTCACCTATAGCAAGGCTGAAGGGGGAAAAAAAGGACAATGACAGAACAGGAATCTCTAAAGTCTTAATTCCTCACAGTCCCCCAGTAGAGGTTCTTTGGAGGCAGCAGTATAAACTCCTCACCACATCCATGTCCTGTGCATTGGTCCAGAGCCAGGCTGCAGCTCCTAGGCACCATTTGTCCCCCTGCCCACCCAGCCCTGCCTTCCACTGCCAATGTGGGCAGAGATGTGTAATTATTAGGGACCAAAGTTGACACCAACTCCCTGCATGTCATTTGCAGCCCTTTGAGCAGCCTTGATTTCACCCATCAAACAAGAAAGCCAGTTCTGAACCTTTGCTCTAGGGCCAGTCAGATGATCTGATTTCTCTTCTCCTGAGCCTAGATCCTGGCTAAAGCTGCTCCGGTTGTCTGCAGTGCTCAGGGAACAAAGCTGCTGCTCTGGACAGCCTGAGGCCTGCGAGTGGATACAGCAGTCCCAGCTGGATGGGAGAAGGATGGTGAACTGGAAGGACGGGATAAGCATCTCTTTTCAGTGCTTGCTCAGGGCTTTGCCTGCTGTGCCCTGCTCTGTGTTTCAGAGGACACAGCTCCAGTGCAAGCACCCAATTAAAAAGCACAGCAGGAGGCTCATGAGACAGAGAGGAACCAGAGCCCTCAGCTGTGCTGACACTTTTCGCAGTGCACCTTGATTATTTTTGAGCCAATCCCTCTATGCACACTTTGTACTTTTCATCACTGCATGAGCAACAATTGCTGTCAGAATGACCCTAAAATACACACCCCTAGTGTGCAGACTGTATTTTGGAGCCAGACCACAGCACATCCATGGCACAATTACAGATTACACGGAGGATCTCCTAGGAAAGCATCTTCACTGGCCTTTTGCAGCCTCATTAAAAAGCACTGCATTTGCCAGTGCTTACCACTAGTGATAATAGCCTGCTGTTCTCTGACACTGGTGTTCAGAAAAAGCAGAACGTTAGCTTTGGACAAAAATGTGTGTTTGTTTTGTTTCATTCTTTAGTAAATACAATCACTTCTGCTGACTCCTGCCAGATCTCAGATAGGGAGTCTGCTACCTGTTGTTTTTTATTACCTGCACACTTACATATTCAATACTGGAAATAGAGAGAATAGATAATCTACATTGATCCAGGTCATAGAGTGCACCTGGAGTTTACACCACCAAAGTTGCTGGCCAGAAACTGAGCACCAGAAGCCTCAACTGCAAGGACTTAACTCTTTGCTTTAATCTGACATTCCTCTACAGACAGAGCAATAACTCTGCAGGGTATTTGACTTTGCATGGGCACTTGGCTTTGAACCTTCATATCAGCTCACCTTTCCCTAAAAGCTTGGTGCCGGCACTTGATCATACTCATTGTCCGGATTTGCTTGTAATTCAAAACAAAATAATTCTGGAAAGGAAAACCAGTCAGCAAAGCAACAACCCTTGCATTGGCAATCCCATTTTTCTGCTGTAATCCCACACTAGGATAGACCTCACTGATTAGAGGGTGGGTGTTCTCCTTACCTCGCTGATGATGGATGAATGGGGCTGTTCATAGACCCAGTTGCCCTGGCAAGGGGCGAGTGGCAGGCTGCCCGTGCTGTGATTGCCATAGCGGGCAAGCGGGCTGGTGCAGCTGGCAGAGGAGTCCCAAGTGACATCCAGCCTCTTGCACTCCCCGCTGATGGACTCGTTCCCCAGGTGCAGGGGCAGTACCGTGAAGTTTCGCTCCTCTTCCAGCGTCCAGCCACATCGTTCACTTAATTCAGCTGCCCCAGGGATCCTGCACCAGAAGCTGTCTGGTGCCCGCCCAAGGAAAACTACGCTGGCGAACAGGGAAGAAAAAGTTATGCCTGTCTGGCTAAGGAGGAAAAAGACCCTTTTTTGAAATCTTCCAAATTCCCCAGCCTCCTTCAAAACCTCATCAAAAGATGGCATTGTGTGAAGTGGTCTGTCCACTTGCAGCAGCCCGAGAGATGGCAGAGTTTTCTTTCACACTTCGCATCGGCTGCCGGCACTTCCTACAAACGCGACGGTCTCGCCTCCCCTCGCTCCTCTCTCGTCATGTGCACACACAGACAGACGGACGGACAGACACGGCGGCGGCGGCATGAGCGGAGCCGGAGCGGGGCAGGGCTGCGGGCGGACATGCGGGAGCGCACCCAGCACAGCCGGGCACACACGGGGACACTCAGGGCATGACACGGGGCACCGGGCTCACACACGGCCGGGGAGGGGTGCGAGCCCAAGCGAACAAGCAGATTGTAGGAGAGGAGGGGCGTGCGTTTCCTATTCATCTCGAATGTTAAACAGCTTATGTAATAAACCCGGGTAACTCCTTCGGGACGGGCGAGCCGCAAAGGCCACTCCCGCAGCGGCTGCGATAAGTTAATAGGGGCAAGGAGAAAGCAGAGTTAAATGGGAAAGAGCACAGAAGCTGTTGCAAAAGGCATCAGTGAGTGATGCAGGCTCTCTGCAGGATGGCAGGGGCAGAAAGAAAGTTATTTCAAAAGACCTGGAGTCTTTCCTTCCCCAAATAGAAATTAATACTCCGGCAAAGTTTAATTACTTCTCCAAGGCACTACTCCCGAATCTGTATACACCTAATTTACCTTGGCCTTTTCCTTCTGTAGCATAAATAAAGTGAGGGTCACAAACCAAAATCCACGGGTTTTTTTGTTAAAGTTTGATCTACCTGTTCAAGAAGGCTTTTATAGGACCTTGTCAAATTTAAGTCCACAAAATCTCCCAAGTATTTAAAAGAAAAATGACAGTGTTTCTTTCTCAAACAATGAACGGAAAACAAGTTATGTCACTTTTCTACTCAGCTGTTTGAGGAGGGAGCCAGGACCAGGGTGCATTTTGTGTGCATGTAAGCATATCTTGTGCAGAACATCATTAATCAAATCAGAGATTCAATAGTGGGGTTTTTTGAAACTCAGGATCATGAAGTCCATGGCAATTCTATTTTCTTGAGAGAGGGAGCAGAGAGACAGAATCTTTCAAAGATGTCTCCTGCAATCCCCTGTCTTTGGCTACCAACAGCTTTGACTATGGATGTCTACGGTTTTGAAACAAAGCACAATTTTAAAAAACGGGTGCAAAACAAGGAAGGCTCTGATTACTATACAGGCTATCTAGCACAAACACTGATGCTGTGGTGTGAGCTCAGCAAAGATGCAGATTCCTAGGTGGGCGCACTCCTGTGCTTGCATCAGAACATGCTTTTGAGGGAATTTGGCTTGATGCCTGGTTATGCTATTTTGTAATACTTAGAGGCCATGAATGTATCACCTTTGGGTCCAGGTGGAGATGGGGAACACTTTTATGGCCGGTTTCAAACAAGAGAAGTCCTTTTATCCCAACAGGGCTAACAGGGAAGTCAGTCATGCTGAGATGTCAAAGGTGACAATGTTTATTCCAACAGCTTCCAGTGGCTGGGAGGAGATTGTCTTGTAGGGAACACCATAAAGATAAGAAATAGGAACAGAGACTGATAATCAAACTGTGTTCTGCTCTCACAGATCTGATCAAAGGTGTATTAAACACCCACTGCTCTTCAAGCCTTATCCCAAAAAAAAATACATGTTTTTATCCCTGTTGAATATTACCATAGAATCATAGAAAGGTTTGGTTTGGAAGGGACCTTGGAGATCATCTAGATCCAACCCTACTGCCACGGACAGGGACACCTTCCACTATTACACTAGAGAATATTAGCTCAACTCTGAATCATGAAGGTTAGTCCCTGTATGCCATGCACCAACGTAGCTGTGCCCAGCATTCCACCCATTTCAGAATTGCTGCAGTCACCTCTCTGCTAATCAGTGGAACTAGACCAGATTCAGTTGAGGGAGAATTCAGTCCACTGTTGCAACCTTGCTTCTAGGGTTACTTCCTTTCCTAAAAGAAAGTGTGGTATAGTAGCCCATTGCCAAAACTTCACACATCCCTGTCCGTTATGCTCTGGTCATGGACAGCACGTGCATCGCAGTCTGTCACACCACAAGCCAGAAAGCCTGAGAGAGACCAACACTTAGGTCACAGCAGAGGACATCAGGGATTCTCCCTAGCATTCCCTGCAGCCACACTGCTAGTCATACAGGCAAAGATTCATTCAGCAAAATAATTTCCACTGCCTGATATATGTGGTGTCATAGCAACCTCAGTTTCTCAGTGCTAACCTGTATTTTAAGTTCTCTGTCATAAAACAGCTTATCAGTATTTGCCACCATATCAATGTATTGCAAGACTCCACTTTGTCAAAGAAATCTAAAATATCCCAGTGACAGTTGCATGAGAGTGTGCATTAGTGCATTTATTCTACAGCAAGCAATTCCTAGCATCTGCATTCTTTTCCTGGAACTTCAGCTTCATGTGCTGTGAGAGCTGAGCACATCTAAGGATAGGAAGATGGTGAGTTTGTACACAAAGCCTGTAACTATAACTTCATGAAAGAATGCCTTTAAATCTTTGAGAACAGATCTCTGGGTCATCATTTTAAACAATCTGTCCTATGTATACGGTAAAAAATTATTCTCTTTGACACTGGGAAAAGCCAAGGAAGATGTTGATGAGAAGGGCAGAAGCGGTAAAAATAGATGTGGAGGACAGAAAGAAGGAGGGGCAAGAATGCACAGGGAGCAAGCCAGGGGAAGAGAAGATGCAGAAGAGGTGATGAAAGGGGAGCAGAGAAAAAAGAGATATAGAAGTACAACTAAATTACAATCACAGGCATCTTCATTTGGAGCTCTGTTTAGCAGCCCAAATGTCACAGCTATTTTGGACATGGAATGAAAACTATGTAGTCTAGAGAGAAAGGCACATACACTTCCTGTGCACATGCCTGGATGGCAGCAAGAGACATTTTGATCAACACCTACTCTGACTGAGTCCTGGAAAGTTAAAATTTTACTGTTACACCCTCGATAACCTCAGCCAGTGCATCAGATAATTACTTAAAAACCTCAAAGTCCTTCTTGGAACACTGTCAGCAGTGGGGCAGTGACATCACTCAGTTTGCAGGTGCTTGAGGGCACCATCTTACGTAACAGCACTGATAAAGTTATGCACTTCCATGATAAAGTTACGCAGAAAACCACAACCTAGGTTTAAGATCCGTACAGACACATGCCTCTTGCTAAATAAAAAAGTGCCTGTGAACCAAGCTTGGGCAGCAATCATCCACCCTGCTTGTTATCTCACTTGATGCGGCTTCATATTGTACCAAGTATTTGTCCCCCAGACAAAACTGCTAAGACTAGACAGCCCTAGACAGCAGGGGTGCAAGCCAGTCAGCTTCACACCTAGAGCCAGGAGACTGCCTACACCAGCCTTTCCCACTCTCAGCCAGGAGAAGGGGTGAGGATCTCCATAGCCCTGCATTTGGGGACTACCTGAGCCTCTGCTCACTGGAGACCCCACAGCAGAGACTGCAACAGGGAACCAGGGAACCAGTAGCAGCTCAAAGCACATTGCAGGGATGTCAATAGCAAGGCTTGGTTCACAGCAGAAGATGGCAGGAATTAAAAAGGATATCAGAGCTCAGTTTTCGAGATCAAATAAAGAATGAGAGAGAATTTTTAAAGATCAGACTGAGACCACTTTATGTGGCAATTACTGATGCTGAGGTTCCCCTCTCCCACACATGGGACAATTACATTCCATGTAGCTTTTTCTCTGACAGTTCCCATATTTTTGCTTTTGTTGCTGTTGGCTTTTCTCCCTTCACTTTATTAATCTTTCTTCTTCCTCCCACATCCACTTTCATCTTCTTCTTTTATCTCCCTCTTCCTCTTCTTCCAGATTTCCTCTTTTTCTTTCTAAAAGGTGGCAAATATACTCAATGAAATATGTCCTTTCTCAGGCCTCCAGATCAACTTAGTGAGCTGTAAGCTGAATTTGAGACATGGGAAAAGTCAATTCCAATCAACAGGGTTTCCACCTTTTGGCAATCCATTAAAGCAATGCACAATACATTATACTCCCCTCCCTCACTATTTCCATGGACTGTAAGCTATTTTTACCATCTTGATCCCAGGAACAAATATAAATAGATGTAGTACTCGGAACTGTAGAATACAACAACGAGGGGAATCTGTGCTCATTGCTAAGACAGCAGCTGAAACAGCAGAGGAAAATAGAGACATGGGGAAAGAAGAGAAAATCAAAATGGGGGGGGGGGGGGGGGGGAAATCCACGGAGAGTGAAAGGAAAAGCTAAACAGTAGCAAAGAAGTTCCTGTTTCTCTCCTCACAGGATAGGAAAAATCAGACCAGTAGTGACCACTTTGAAGACAGCCTATATCTGTCATTTTGAGGAAGCCAGCCTAAATCTGCAGCGTGTGCTCATTCTCAGCTTTTCCTCCCGCTGCCAAGGTGCAGAAGGTGGGGGGGTCACATGGGGTTTAAGTGCCAACAGCCCCTGGGGCTCCCCCAGGCTCATCCCCTCCACAGCTGCCAGCTCTCCCTCCCTGACACCCCACACCCTCCCTTGCACAGGCTCTTTCTTGGGGTGAAGCAATCTCTGTTCAAGGCAAATGGGATCCTGCTGGGGCTGTGCTTTATTACCCAAACCCAGCGCTGCTTCACCCCCATGGTGGTTGCACAGTGCTCATCTTTGCCTGTTGGAGCAGATCAGGTACCACACATTTGGATACTTGCAGGTGACAGCCTTCCTGACTGACTTCCAGCATTCTGAGGGAAAGCAGCAGAAACGTGTCTCTGCACGTGTGTGTGTGTGTGTGTGTGTGTGTGTGTGTGGGAACACCTGCTTGCCAGGATTTCAGCTCAGGATCTGAGACAGGCTCAGGAACCAAAAGGGTTCACCAGCTTCCTCAAGGCCAGCTGAAGGAAAGGTAGTCAGAGGAAAAAGGATTCCTACACACCCATTTTCACAGTCTATATGTGGCTCCCCTCATCATTTTTTCTTTCACCCGGTCACCCTGGAGGCCAGTGAAGAGGTTACACCAGGCTCTACCTTCCTGTTCAGATAAATATGCCATAATTTCACAGCATGTTTATCAGGATCCTTGCTGATGACTCAGAATAAGCAAGCATTTCAGCCATAAGAGAAGTCAAGTTCACCAGAGGATATTTTACACAATGGAACAAACGAGGTATATCTCCAGAGGTGGGTGTAAAGGCCTAACAAAAGGAAAATGTTCCCTCTTGTGTTATCAGACAAGTGTAAATCACAAGGTTGTTTCCTCTCTCAGCTGTATGTGCCTCAAGTTCTGCTTGGAAAGTCAGAAAAAATCACATCAGTTTTGTTTGTGATTCCTCATAGTTGCACCTCCCCTATGACTAAGTTTCCATTAAGCTTGGAAGTCAGCATTTCTAAATACTAATAAAAGAACTTTGCTTTAAAGTTTCTAGATCCATTATATTAGAATAAAGATGAAATTTTTAAATCTTTTCAAGGATGGTGTCAGTGCAATGAAGAGTTCTGAGAGTGCCCCTCTCTAGCTATATACTTCCCTAGCTATTTCTGAAGGGGGAATTCTGTTTTTAAAAAAAGGAGAAAAACCCCCCACATGAAGCCCCTTGCAGGTTTTTTAACATTAGACTCCATTATCTACTTTCATACTGTTTCTCAATTTTACTTTTATATTTAGTATTCCCTACAAGATTTTTTTGTGGCCTTTCTATTGCATTTTTTTGTTTGCTGAGAACTCTTAGGAATGTAAAAAGGCCACTTAGGTGGCCAGTGTAACAAAAATGCCAGCATTCATACATACCAGAAGAAAGTAGCACAGAAATTCCCCTAGACCACTACTGTCCATCTTATGAGCAGCCGTGGGTAGAAGCAGTGTGATCTGATGTAGAAGAGAATTCAGGTTCAAAATACCCCATGAGCCTTAACATTTAGTTGATCAAAGTCTATGTGGGAGAATTAATATATGTTTCATATTTATGTGAAAAATTATCTAATCTCAACAGATTTCTTGTTTCTGTCTTTCCAAGACAATAGCAAATTATTTTTAATGCCACTGAAAAAGAACTGAGAAATAGTTCTGCAGAAACTAAAAAAAGCTGCAGGATCAGGGTGAGTTCAGAGCAGCAGAAGAGACTCAGCACACTCCAAATGGACCAGGGAAAGTTCAAGTCATCCTGGAGGGATGCATGGGAACTGGTAATCCCTCAGTGCCTTTCTCTATTCTCCCTGTCGTTGTTTTGGAAACCCTTAGCAGTTACAATATATTTATAGTTCACTCTGTTTTTGTAGTTTATCTCTGCTATAACATCGTGTCCTTTGTCCTGACTGCACAATACCAACCCAAAGGAATTCTTCACAGCTGGGTTCTCACCTCCTGCTTTATTAGCTTGCTTTATTAACAGGAAGAGGGACCAGACCACTCTCATCAGGCTGCTTAGCTGGATGAACATGCTCTCTGTTCATGATCCAGCTCTTAGCACACTACTTAAAATGGGCATTTTTGGGTATGTGGCCCTACTAGAGTGTACTTCAGTTACTCAGTTGTTTTAACACTTATTTGATTTTAAATGTCAGTGTATTTATTACAGGGGATTTATTGTATTTTCCCTTCCATAGCAAATGTTCCTGAGTGAATTTGAGTGTATTTAAGAAAAAAGTATAAAGATGTAAATATCTGATGTAGAGATGCAAAGCAAGAACGATTCAACAAATTCAAAAATGAAGGAATTGATTACATTGCTCTAAGATCCCCAGATCCTGAGCAAATAGATGAACTGAAACAGAGGCCACTCAAGCTGAGCGTGTCTGAAAAGGGTCTAGCAGTTGTATCCATTTTCCCATGAAACAATTCTGCAGTGACTAGATGGAAAGTGTAACACCTGGATCATGGGGAGTCGGACCAGGTAATATAATGCAGGGGGCAAAGGAAGTCCCTGACATTAATTCTGTATTTCTAGGCTGAGCTTTCAGTCACCAAACCCAGGCCTTGACAGAGGACAATGTGTAAGGGGAGTGCAGTGACCAGGAAACTCGGAGAGGCGGTCCCTGGCAGTGTCACCATGATGCAGTGGGCAGAAAGCCCTGGGCACCAGGAACTGGAAGGCATTGTCTGCCAAAGACTGTTCTCCCTGCTGCAGGGCTGCTCCCACTGGCAGCTGGTCCCAGCAGGAGTGCAACCCTTGGTCCAGCTCTTGCAGCCATGCAGTAGCCAAGGGCTGGGGCTGCTGGACGATGCAGGGACATTATCAACCACAGACAAGGGACAGCACTGCTGCTTCCCCAGCTGCTGCTGGCCAGCTGCAGTGGAATGGGGAATGTGGGAGGTCTTGTAAAGTCTGGGATGGTGCCATTTGCTGGGATGCTGCCAGGGTGGGTGGCATTCCTTGGATGCCGGCCCACCATCCATCCTTCAGGGGAGCCAGCCCCTGTGGATTTCCAGCCCCACATATCTGCTCCTCTGCACCAAGAGAGGACATGGGGAATGGACCAATTTCAGTAAACAAGAAGTTCCTGGACTAACTGCCAGCTCTTTGAAACTTAGATTTAGGAGACTGATTCAGAGATGAACTTCATGAAAATATTATTTAGAGGATTAGTTTATATGGTATTTTTAGCAAAATGATAGCTGAAGGAAAGCAAAAAGGATTTACTTTGGGTTTGTTTAATAAATGAAAAGAGCAACGTTAGCATATAATTTCCATATATGCATCAGTACAGCAGCTGGCACCTTCCTGACCCCTCAAATTACTGTCCTCCTCCAGGCTTGTGTCACAACAGCAAACTGCTCCTGGGCCAGTGGAGCCAAGGAGACATTTATGTTCCAGCACAGCAAACAGGCACCAGCATGGCCCTCATCCCTCCTCTTCTGCAGTAGGACTGCAGACCTCACCACCCTCCCATGGGGTGAGGGGGAGCAGAGCCTATCCCAGACTCACTGCCCATCCAGCACAGGCTGGCAGAGCAGCTATGCAAGGTGATACACAGGTTGGAGCAGTTTGTGCAGCCGAGGAAGGCTGCCTGTCACACGCCTTATGCTTGGCAGGTCCTGCCTATCACTCTCCCTGCCTTCATCCCAGCTTGTGGGAGGTTTAAAAGCAACTTCACCAATCTTCTTCTGCTTCAAAATCATTCCTCTTCCTTCCTTTCAGCAGCATTATTAAAATTGCAATTTATACTAAAGTACCAGGAATGCCTCATTCACATTCCTCCTGGTAACAGCTTTTGCTCAGACAGGTGGCACTGCTAAGCAATCTGTCAGCTTTCAACAAGGAAGATCCTTGTTCATCTTCTGGAAGTCTGAAGTGTTCCCAGCTAATCCTTCACTGATTTTTCTGTATACAGGGAAGTTTTTCTCTTGGTTTTCCCACTGCATAATGCTTTGTTCATACATTATTCTGCTCCACTTCAATTTTTCTTCCTCTGAGAATGAACCTTTCAAGAAAGTCCTGTTTGCTCCTGGGCAAAACCAGAAACTTGAAAATCTCTGTGTACAATATGGGAAGCCCCTCCTCCCATTGCTCTCCTGTTCCACAAAGCCAACAGTCCAGGAGGAAACTCTAGCCCTGAGGCCTCAGGTCTTGCAACCACAGTCCCAGCTGTGATCCCTGATAGCTCATACTTTGCCAAGATTTTCCAGAGATTCATTGACTCGGGCTGTGTCCAGACTTCTGTGTACAGAGACTGCAGAATTTTTGCCAGGAGGAGATTAAAGCACATTCTTAAGAAGCATGTTTTAAGAGGCACTGGGCACAGGCTGAACCACAGGATGTTCCCTTTGAACACCAGGATACATCTTTCTAGCGGGAGGATGACTGAGCACAGGAACAGGTGGCCCAGAGAGCTTGTGGAGTCTCCATCCTTGCAGATACTCAAATGCCATCTGGGAGTCATCCTGGGCAACCTGGTTTTGGTGGTCCTGCTTGAGCAGGGGTCTGGAGCAGGTGATCTTCAGAAATGCCTTCAAACCTCAACCAATCTGTGATGATTCTGTGGGTTTTTTTCCCTGCAAAGCTCCAAGCAACAGCAGCCTATGTTAACATGTGCTAAGCCATTACCCTGGAAAGGCAAGCTGGGTTTCCCTGACTTCACCTCTGCTTTCTTATGCTTTTTTCAGAAAATACTATGTGTGTGCAAAAAAAAAGTACAGGAGTGCCAAACAGCAAAATTATTCCTGTTGTCTGCATGCTGTGGGGGTGCCACACCAGTTTTTTCACCAGGCAGAGGGCCTAACCCCCATGGTCTCCACAGAGAGACCACGGTCATGCTCAAACCCAAGACAGACAAACCTTTGCTCACCTCCAGGCTGTCCCAGAATCATTGAATCATAGAATGGCATGGGTTGGAAGGGACTCTAAAGATCACCTAGTTCCAGCCTCCCTGCCCTGGGGATGTCACCAGGTTGCTCAGAGCCCCATCCTCCCTGGCCTTGCTAACCCATCACAGCTTGCTCTGTTGGGGTGTGCTGGCAAAAGGCTGGCTCTGACCTGAACTTACACAAACAGAATAACTGCAGGAGAAATTGTGAAGTAGCAGCAGGAGAAATGGTATGAAAGAGGAGGATTAAGCATATGGTGAAAGGGAAGCAGTAGTTTAAAGGAATTCATGACCCAGGTAGAAAGTGCAGAAGCTGTACTCTGGGCTGTCATAGCACAGACACCAGATACCACTGTAAAACCAGCAAAACTGGGGTCGGGGGTTAAGAGCAAACAGAACAGCCTGTTTGGAAAGGGATGAAGATGGTTAAGGAAAAGGGCATGGGAGGACATAGTGTTGTCTGCTGCCAGTTTGCTCTGCTGCAGGGTGGCTGGCTGGCTCTGCTCACTCTCACCAGGGCTCCTTGGTTTCTTCTTGTCCCAGGCTGGTATTTGCTGCTGCCTCTGCTTCACTCCCTGCTTGCAGGGGGGTTTGGTCTTGCTGAGAGCAAAGAGCAGCTTGTGGAGCAAAGACTTGCTTAAAACACTGCATCCGTGTGAGCTGGTCAAAGGGAAAGATGTGCAAAGCAGGCAGCAGGCACAGAGGGAACAGGTTAGTTCCCTCTAACACAATGACAAGGAAGGGTCAGGTGCCCATGGGAGAGCTGCTGAGCTTCTCTGGTGGGCCCACAGCTCTGCAGACCCCTAGGAGATACAGAAGAGCTGGGACAAGTCAGGGGGCAGAGGAGAAAGTGATAGTCTCTGTGGAATGCTGGCCATGCCTGGCTTTGCACTGATGGATTCCATGTCCTCCTGAGGGCAGAGGCACCACCGTGGCACCTTCCCCAGAGCCCTGGCAACCACAGATGGCTCCATCCTCAACACAGCTCACACTGGCATCCAGGCATCCTCTTCCCTGATGCTGCAGTCTTCAACTCCTCCCACATTTTTCAGCCATAGAGTAACTACAGAGAAGCTGAGTGAGGTTTCCAGCCACCTCTGAAGGCTCCTAGCAGAAAGCTAGCCTGGGTTAGACCCTCACCAAAGGGCATGAGAGGAGAAGGGCTTCCCGATGGGCTAAGGAGGCAGGAGGTGTCCTTGTTCCTGTAAACAGCTCAGCAGGCAGCTCTGACTGTCAGCATTGTAATGCCAAGCCACGAGCAGCTTTTTCTCTCAGGACAGAAAAAATCTGTCTTCACAAAAGCCAGGAGTGCCCACGAGGCCTCCCCAGCACTGTCCCTGTGGGCTGTATTTCAGAAGTTAGTCTCCTGGGCAGGGGAAAATGACATCAGAGGCATGAGAGGGAAGCTGCTGTACCAGCATCCTACTTACACCACCTCTGCTGCTGTGGTGCCCAGGACCCACTGGCTGAGGTCAGGCATGCAGCTGGTGCTCTCCTGGCAGAAGTGGGCATCTCTTTATCACTCATTTTTCTCAGAGGAAAGAGCACTGTATGCAGGGATACACGTGTGTGTGCGTGTGGGTATGTGTGCCTGGGTGTGCCTGGGTGTGCCTGCCTTTGGCTCAGGCTTGTTTTGGCTCAGTGGTGCCACACTGTTGGCTGGCAGTGGCAGCAGACAGACAAGGTGGCACAATCTGCTCCCAAGGGCAGCTGAAGTGATGGTTTGTGTGTGGAGACCTGGTGCAAAACAAAGCCTGAGGCAAAGGCCCCTGGACAGAAAAACTCGATCATGAGGAGTGTTTGCAGAAGAAGCAGGAAAGCAATGAGCTTTTATGGGGACACAACCTGTGAGCAGTGTAACCCTGGGATTGAGGAGCGAAACAAGGACACAAAGGGATGGACAGAAAACCCTGTGAGAGTTCATGTGCACACAGGCATCAGCCAAACTGGCACAGAGTTTCATCTTTCTAAAAGCAAATATAACCTTCACCACATCACACTGAACTCACAAGGAGCTTCACCCACAAGGAGTGAAGGTCAGAGCAGGGGTTTGCATCACCAGGTGTCACCGTGGTGTGGTGGATACCACCTGAGCACAGGCTCCTGCCCAGCTACCATGGGAGGAGGGAAGTGTTGTCCCCTGGAGGGGACTAAGGAGGTCCCAGAAGTGAGGGAAAGCACAATTGCTCATCCAGTGGCTGTCACTTTCAGGTACAGATAAATAATGTTGAAACTCAGCATTGATGACTGTTACAGCAGAATTAATACTGCCACCACCTCCGTATGTCATCTATAGAGACATGGCATTCCTGCACCCTCTCATTCAGCCTCTGTCTCTGATCACTCCTGGAGCCTGCCTAGAAAACCTTGGCTCATTCTTTGGAGCTTCTGAAATTTTTCAGACAGGTTTCAGCTTCTCCTTGCTATGCAGCAGTTTCATTTGGCAGACCTAGATGATTTTTTCAAGATTAGTTTTTCAAGATTATGTTTTCATAGATTTCACTGTTCCTAGGAACTCCAAGAAAACCAGTGTGCAAACTAAAGTTTAAACAAAGTTATTGCGTGCTATCATATGACTTACTTGAAAGCTTTCCTCTTAACCATTGCCACCTGTAATTATCTCAGAGCACACAAAAGTGTTACGGGATGTTCTTGATAAGGTCAGAGTCTGGGAGTCTGCAGTGTATTTCTCCCTGCTCAGTAGCTGTCAGATTTATTTTGCATTGGGCATGGCTCTGCTGCCTGTTGGAAGCACAGATCAACCCAACAGAGCCCCTGTGTGTGAACCAGCACAAAGTACATCCTCACTGAAACTCCTGCTGAGTATTGTCCTTGATGGCTGTATTTCTATCTGCTGCTCCCTTTGGCCTGTGGCATTCAAGAGAATGAGAAGTGAAGCCACATATATCCCACACACCAGAAGTGCCTGATGCACAGGAGTGTCCATGCACTGCCAGCAGCAATATCAGGCACAGACTCTCTGGTCAGCATGGCTGTACTGGATAAAAAAGATGCATCAACATGCTCAGCTGATTAGGGGTTATCCAGAAAGTACTGCAGAGACCTAACAGTATCTGTGTTGGCTGAGGTCCCTCCCTGTCTGCAGGTTGGGTATGACCTGTCATTATGGGGTTGGCCTTAAAACTGATGTAAAAGCAGAGCTGGCATATATCCTATGTCATGTGCACTCATTCAACAGAAATGTGAATTAGGCTCCAAGCCAGTTTTGAATGCTGTCTGAACCAGGAACCAGCACTGGTGTCACTGGTGTGGGACAATTCTGCTGCAGGTCACAGAGGACACATGCCCTGAAATTAGGGGGGAAAGCTGATATCACAGTATCTTCTGCTCTAACCAAGGGGCAGATGCAGTTAAATATTAACATTGCTGTGATATAGCTGTGACCTGGCCCAGCAGTATTGCATACATTGTGTGTTAGGTAAATGTATTGCATACATTGCGTGTTAGGTAAATGTATTGCATACATTGTGTGTTATGTAAATATATTGCATACATTGTGTATTACATACTTTGTTGTGTGTGTGTCTGAGAATAGCCACTCACCTGGGTGGTCTTCACAGGTATGACTGACCACCCTGCCCACCCACTTCCAACCTTAGGGACTCTGAGAGATAATTTAATGACAGTTTAGGCTCACAATTTCCTGGTGCACTCATAGTCCACTTACTCTTGTATTTATGGGAGTAGCCCGGTAATTCAGAAGTTATCAGTAATCTCTTGTACCGAATGGGCAGCTTGCTCCATAGGAGAGGCAGGACATACATTTTACAAGGTCGCTCAGTCCAAAATACCTCTCCTGAGAACAGCCTGTGCATTGTAAAACTGCCTGTGCTGCTGGCTCCGCAGCCTCAGTGCCGGGAAAGCAGAGTGGGACCAGTGCTGTTGGCGTGGCTGGTCATGGGTGACCCACAGGTCACAGGGAGCCTGTTTGTCCATCACCTGCTGGAGAATGCAAGCCCCCCTGCACACACACTGCCCCCATGTACACACACAGGAACGTGCTGCTGTTCCACTGTTTGAATTTGTGGCTCCTTCTGTGACACTGTGTCCTTGTTTTTATCTTGATCTGATTAACAGGCTGAGCTTCAGCAGTCAATTAGCTTGCTTGAATTCATGCCTTAGTTTCAGTCCACTGAGAATGGCTTTTCCACAGGGAGTTCCCCTGCCTTCACTTAGCCAATTCCTCCCAAGCCAAAAGTGGACCCACTCTGGGTCAGCAGTGTCCCCGTGCTGAGTTTATCTTTCATCTGTACAAAGTGACAAGTTCAGTGATCTCATTCCACCCACTCCCTTAGCTGTAATGTGGTTCAGTTTTCCCATGGATGTTTCACTTCAAAAGGTGCTTGTTGAAGAGCCGACCAGCCCTGTGATGCTCAAGGGTCACATTCCACTGAAGCACATGGACAGCTCCCACTCATCTCCCACTGCCCCAAACAGGATATTTGATGGTGACTGTCACTGTCTGATTGATTCTTCCACCACCAGTGTCCACCCACTGCCTCATCTCTTGCACTGAAGGCCATTATGAAGGCACTTACAGCAGCAGGGAGGGAAGCATCAAGGCCCACTGGGCAGCACAGATGGGCAATTTGCATGGGAAGACTCAACCAGAAAACACTGCTCTCTGTTTCCCATTTCACATGGTATGCATTTGGCTTCAAACTTGCCTGCTAGCTAGTGTCCTCATCCTTGACTCGCCCCACTTCTCTGACCAGCCTCTTTCAGTGTGCTTCTAGCTAGTCCCACTGAAATTTCAGCAGTCCAGGGGCTAAAGTGAAGCAGGGCTGTCTGCATTCGTGATGGGTTGGTAGAGTTCAGCCCAAATTCTCTAACAAAGGCTGACTGCATTTGTATGAATGTTGGGTCTGTATATTCCCTTTGGACTTAAACTACTTATGCCTTCTTGCCATTGCTCCTTGATGGTTTCCTTTACCCTTGAAGACCCTGAGAAACTGTGTTTATTTTGTTTGTATTACCCTACTTGTAGCTGCAAGTGGATTTGTGTCATCAGGATATTTCATTATCCCTCAGAAGTGTACACAGATGCCCAAATGTTCACAAAACCAAATTACAAAAGATCAGAACCCAAACATTTACAACACAAACTAAAATGGAAATAAAACTTGAGAGCAGGAGCTCTTAGCTTGTCCTGAAGGGAAGACTTTGGAGCACCTCCCATGCTCCTCTAGTGGGGCAGCACATTGCTTCCAAGCACCTTGGATGTCAGAGGCATCAGGCTTGAACACGAAATCTCACAGGCCAATGTGCTCTTTCTCAGCTACAAAAGGACTGGTTTTTAAAGCAATTTGGGCAGAAGAGATAGTTTCATTTTTTGATGAGCAGAAAGCTCTTTTAGAAACATAGATGTCCAGACTAATAACAACTGTGTAAACAAACACTGACAAACTGCATCACAGCTGTGTGCTTATGATACTTAACTCCCCAAAGATTCAAGCTTGCGAAATACATTTGAACTCCTTTTGCATTCGGAACAAAAATATTCAAACCCAGAGTCAATAAGCCTTTCCTTAAATCTGTTGCTTAATTTGGGTTGATCCCTAATTACAATGTTCCTAGGTCAGTATTAACTGCTTTATTGTTCTTTTTGATGAGTGCTGTGTGTTTGATTCCAAGCCTTCTGTCATTTAAAAAGCAATTTAGGATGCCAGGAGATATAGGTGTGTTTACTTATGGCACAGAAGTGCTAGAATGATGATTTAGCTGAGGACCATATGGAAAAGTCAAGAGTATTGTTCATAACAACACTGAAGTTGAAGTTTTCTGGCAGGGTGTAGTGGGGGGCATTCTGTAATTGCCTCTCTCATTAGACCACATTCACACCAGTGATCCTAACAGCTGCATGGTGATGTGCAAGGAGCAAGGCTGTCAGAAACTCAGAAAAACCAGTTCTCATAATGTTACACCACCTTTTATTCTACCAGGACTGGGTTTATACTACCCAGTCCGCTGGGTAATGGCATTTTGCTGCCTCAAGGATCAAACAGGATTTCTGAAGGGGTTGGGCCAAAACCAGGAGTGGTAGGAGGAGTCAAAGGGGGCTGTCACAGACTGAGGAAGAGAGGTGAGTTAGGGAACTGTAAAGGGGAGCAATTGGTCTCGAAGGACGAGAGCAGTCTCTCCTCATGCCCTCCTGTTCCTGTCCATCTTCCCGTGTCCAGTTCACTTTGTCCCAGAGCAGTCTTTTCTGATGAGACAGAGTCACCAACTTCTTCAGCCAGCCACCCACCCCTCAAAGAAGCATCCTTTTCTCCCCCTTCCAGTGGGACACCTCTGGTTAGCTGCCATTCCCACTGTGGAGGTGGAGAAAGGCATGGGCCAGGACAGAAAGCAGGGATCTGGAGCCCCCTGATGATGGAAATGGTTGTAAGATGTGCTACTCCCTTGTCGCCTTCACTCCTCCCAGGCTGCTCAGAGCAGCACCGCCGGGAGCAGAGACCTGGGGAGGTGGGAAGGGGACACCCCTGCTCTGATCCCTGCAGGCAGGACAGCCTCGATCCCTTCCTCCACTTTTGGTCCTGCTCTGAGCCTGGTGAGGTGCCAGGGATGGCCCCATGCCTCACCTCGTGCTGGGCAGCTGTGATACCCTGTCTGAGCACAGCAGTGATACCCTGTCTGAGCACAGCAGTAAGTACGTGATTGATATATGTAATCTAGGAACTTATTGAGCAATCACACTCCCAAGACCTTGCTGCAAAATTAAATGCTTGTAATTAACTAGATTTTAAAGTCTTGGAACAGGACCAGTTCTAAACTGCAAACCTGCTTGCTACTTGCCGGTTTGCTCTCTCCTATGTTTTTTTCTTTCTTCCCTTTCGAATTCACAAGCTGTCTTTGAGCTGTGCTTCACATGAAACCCTGCCTCTTCCTTCTTATCCAGGCATGGAGCAGCTCCCACTGCTGCAGAGCTGTGGGTCGAAAAGAACGGGACAGAAGGAGTCAATGTGTTTAAAGCAACTCAGGAGTGACCACACGCAGGCTGAGAACAGTGAAATAGGCACCACCTCAGCCCCTGACAGGCAGCTTTGGGTGCAGTTACCCAGTATGTTGTGACAGCAAACCTGCCTTCACCCCAGCAGAAATGAATGTTATGATGCAGCCTCAGTCCCCAGTTCACCCCAGCCTCAGATGTTTATCAAGTCCACTGAGCAGGATTGAGCCCTGTAATACCCACACTGTTTGCCCTGCTTGTCTCTGTAGGTCCTGCTACCTTTACAGCAGGTATCAGCACTTCAGCTATGGGCTGCCCAACAGAAAGCTGAAGCCCTGGGAGCCATGGGCTTCCCATTCCAGGTGGCTGTGGTGTCAGGCTGTGTCGAGACACTGGGAAAACCATGGATGGTGTGTGCTGTACCTGTGCTGTGACATCCCAGAGCTGGGAAGGCTGGTCTGCCCAGCTCCATCCTTGACTCTGCTGATAGATGTAGCTAGCCCTTCCAGACAGCTCTTGGAGGAGTTTTGTGAAGTGGATGGGTGGGTGAGCTCAGGAAAATTTTCTGATCAGCATTTAAAAACCTGTGTGTTTTTCCTGAAGTGCCATGCACACCCTCCAGGCTCTGTGCCAGTAGTTACAGGACTGCTGGGACTCCTTTGCTCACTTTGGTAACCTGTTATCAGTGCTCCCTTTGATAAGAGCGGCTCTACAATCCCCAAGTGCACGGTGGGGTGACCTTGCCATCTCCTTGGCAAGACAGAACAAAGCAACAGGACCCTAGGGACAAAGAAACAGGTTCACAACAAGCCAAGCTGCCCTAGGGCCAATTCCCTCTTCCTTGGCAGTGCAAGCATCCTTATCCTGGCCCAAAGAGTGCCCACACAGCACTCCAGCAGCCCATGAGGCCAAATGCCAGTGGTACAGGAGCTCAGCATGCTCCTGCTCTTGGCAAAAGCCGTGCCACCACCTCATGACTGCAGAAATGAAACCTTCAGAGGACAAACTCCATGAACACATCATGCTCTGTGCCACGGCAAAAGCTGAGGAACAAGAACTGTGCACTGAGCTGTCTTTGTCACCAAGGGAGATATTCCCAGGTTGCACAATACTAAGTGGTAATTAATGTGCAAGGAAGAAATTAGCTCAAGCTGTGACTTTTGGATCTAGATGCAAATAATCATACAACTAGAGGGTTTTGCCAAATATAGTGTGATTATCATCCAAGAAAAATGTGTTAGTAGTATATGAGCCAACCATAAAGTACACTTTGTTTCTCTCAGTTATAAAATAAGTTCTCATGGTGCAAATAAATACCAAGTGCAAACATGAGCTTTTTGAAATAACTTGAGCAGCCTAAAAACAAGGTGCATAGGCTCCCTCTACAGTCAGGTCTCAGATATCTAGCTCTCAGTGCTGACCTGAAGAGCTGAGATCTCATGATCCAAGCTCCAGCTGCTATTAGCAGCTCTGGGTGCACAGATTTGCCATTAAGCACCACTGTAGGCTCCTGCTCCATGTGAGGATATACATCCAGAGGTAATTAGATGCTGCATGCTCAGCTTTTACATGGCTGACATCAGCCCAGGTGAAACCCTACCAAAAAACTACAGGAGGGATAGTCTTTCCATCACCACAGGGACACCCTGCTTCTTCCCTCTTCTTTCCAGCTTCCTTCTCTCAGCAGCTTGAGCCATGTGGTTCTGTGCCTTCCTTTGTACTGAATTTTCCACACCCCTTCACTAAGCCCCTACAACTGATAGGATTGGCCTCTGTCTACTTAGCAAGTTGACTCAATTTATGGTGAACAGGACCAACAAGTGCCACAACAGGCTGTAGGAAAGGGGATGAGGCCTTTGCACCGAGAAACCAGACTGACTCAGCCTGGCTGAAGTACCTGCACCCCAATGCACGGGCAGAGCATCTCAGTGGGTGCATGATTGGCTGTTTGCATGGATGTTTCCAGTGACTCTCCATCACATTCCTCTGATTCAAACATGTCCTGCTCAGGTACATAGTAGCATGTGATTATGACAGACAGAATGCTCAGAGCTCCCTGTTAAAGGTCTACGTTCTAGACATATTCACAGGAAACAGAGCTATGGTAAGATCCAAATACACACATAAGTACTGAACCAAAATCATCACTAAGTGGCTAGGATGAAAGAATACAGGAAGGAAGGGAAGGAAATCAATGCAGAAGTGTTTACTCATAAAAGAAGGTTTGTAGGACAACACATCAGGAAGCATCTGAATGGGAAAGTGTGTCTAAGGCACCTCTAGCAAAGTGTTTTAGTGTAAATTCTCAAAGATCTGAAAAAGTTTCTCTGAAGAGCTAACCTGCTAGATCTCTCTGCCTCAGTTTCTCAGTCTTCATGAGTGATTTCATGACAAGATGCTTTCAAATCTTTGAACTGGGGCTATTGTTTGTCAGCCAACAGCTAGTTATACAATTATTATCAGCAGGTCTTTTATCTTTAATTTTTTTACAGCAGTGTGGTAGGCTTGACTTTGTTCACATTTCACCAACCCTTTGAGTCTGCATCTAAAGCTCAGGAAGGTCAGAGTACAGGAACATTTGCCCCAGCTTTTGAAGGCTGATGTGTTTTAAAACAGTCATGGTAATGCTTCACTACTGCAGACTGAAGGGATTACTGATTATACCCAGCAAACCTGTCACATTTGACACTGTTTCATGAGCCTCCCACTGCTGAGCAATATGGGTCCTCAGTCAGGGGCACAGATGCCCTGTGCTAACAGAGCTGCTCTGGCTTGCTTCCCTTTGCTCATCTGGCTGTGTTACCTGCTCTATGCTGATTGATGCTGTGCTGCATCTGTGCTGATAAATGGGTAGGCTGGAGACACTGGCTCACATCTGTGCACACCATCCCCAGCCAGGGTGATCTCTCCCCTCCTGACTGCCAGCAACAGCCTGCCTGACATCACCTTCCCAGACCTGCCTGGGTGTTGTGAGGTGCTAACAGGAATCAGGCAAACAGTACCGGGGAGGGTGGCGAAGATGAAGCACCGTGGCTGTGGGACAATGCTTGAGCCCATACACAGTCATGTTTAGTTTTCCAGTACAGATGTCACCCTGGCTGGCTCTCATGCTGCCTCCATTCACACGCACTCAGATCCACCAGCAGAACTGCACACATGCTCACTGCCTGCTCTGTCCCCAGCAAAGTGGAAGAAAACCATGCTAAAAACATCTTAAAGACTTCATATTCAGGGATGTCCATGGGACAAGAGTCACCTGCCTTTCTCTTCATGGTATGGACCACTCAGTTCCCTGAAAACTGGTGAGACCATACACAGGAGAGAGTCTGGTCAGGATTATTCAAGGGCAGCTTGGATGACAGTAGCCAAAACCTCTGGACATCATGCAATGTGTAAAGCTACTCATGGTCACTCCCACTGTAGGACAACACTTTGTTTGCTTCCTGGCGACAAAAGAGAATACTCAAGTGACAGTGAAGGTTTTCCAGAAGAAATAACATTAATCATAATCAGAGATACAATCTTCTGCCAGCATAACTGGCATGTGAACACCATACTGGCATCTCGCTTTCTCCAGAATGAAACTAAAGTAGGCAGAATCAGGAAAGGGAGTAAAGCAGGTATCTAGAGTTTATGCACTTCTTGTTGCACTTAATTCAGTTTTGGCTGGGACAGGCTTTAGCTGTTAACCACTGCATCAAATATGTGCCCGGCTGAGTAATCTGTGTGCAGGAGGGTGCAAGGTGTAAAAGCTGCTGGTACAGTGAGCTCCTTGAGCATTAACAGGGGGAATAGTCCATTCTCTGCTTCTAGCCAGACTGTACAGAGATAGGTAAACTCTAGAGCTGTACATGGTCAAAGGGCTGGTCTTTTCTTAGCTTCAAAAGGTGTTTATTGCAAAGGAGCAGTCCCATTTGTGATTCATGACATTTCATAGGAATACCAGTCATTGCAACTCAAGAGTGCTTGTTTTAATAGCCCTTTAAAATATTACATTACTTATCACCTCTGTTTTCCTCATTATTTAGTTTTGTGCTTCATAAAACTCAGAGAGGTCACTGAGTGCTCCTCAGGAGAAAATTAACCCAGGGACAGCAGCCTGCTCAGAGGTTCCCTTCAGAAGCACTAACCAAGCTACAGAGTCTTTGTCTGGCTTAGAAAGATTTGCAGATGACAGGAAGATGGTAGGAATTTTTCAGGCAAATATCGTTGCCCATAGATGTCTTTTGTCCAAATCCACACTTTTGACGTTCAGCTGCTCTGAACCTCTTCCAGTCCTCGATCATTGGAGGAAATGGGGAACAACATGAAAGGACCTTATGCAATCATGGCTGTGGGAACACGATATTAATCATCCTCTCAAGTAAAGGATGCTGAGGATGTCTCCATTGCTTAATCACACATTTACACATTAGCATTGTCTAATAAATTCTCATTAAATAGCTGCAAACTGTTTGTGAGATGGGGCTGTATCTTGCAGCAGCCTCTACCCTCTGCCTCTCCAGGGTGCAGGGCAGGAGGCAGAGGGCAAGACGGGTGTGCAAGGGCTGGTGACCAATCTCAGGGCCACTCTCAGTTCCCTGTGTGGGTCAGCTGCATGTGAACCCCTGAAAGTTCAGTTTGGTCACCTTTGACTCAGAAGTTCCAAATCACACTGCAGTGAGTTGTCTGCTTCCTATTTGAGGTACATCACTATTCTTTAATCATTAAGTGCCTTAAAGAAATCTGCCCTGTTGTGTTTTTGCTGCATTGTTTTTTTCTATTCCCTCGAAAGATCACAAGCAGTCACCTATGTTTACTGTAATTTTAAGATTCTCCAGTTGTATATGTATGTGAGGAAAAGGATCATATTGTTTTCACAGTATTTATAGCCTCTGAAAATACTGGACAGAGGAATTACCACCTGCCCCATACTGTGCACTGATGTACTCTCAGTGACAGACTGAAATGGCCATAATTTAAGGTATCAGATCTTGCATTTTGAGTATGTCATATATTAAAAAAATTAATAACAGAAGCCAAAAAGAAGAGCTAAAATGTGTTTAGAAACAGCATTTAAGAAACAAAGGTTACGATGCATGGCTTGACAATTGACAAAGTTCATTAATTATTTGTTTGGAGTTTAAAGCAAACACCTCATCTCTTACTTAAGCGTGCAATGCAAGCCAAAGCCCTGGGAAGCAAATGAGTTAGATACTTTCATGATTTGTGACACACAAAGATGCCAACCCTGGATGACATTTTAGAGCAGATTGGAGAATTTGACTTCTTTCAGAAGAAAGCCCTCTTTGTCTTATGCCTGCTTTCTGCTACTTTTGCTCCCATTTATGTGGGGATTTTTTTCCTGGGATTCACCCCTGAGCATCGCTGCTCCAGCCCCGGGGTGGCTGAGCTGAGCCAGCGGTGTGGCTGGAGCCTGGAGGAGCAGCTGAACCACACGGTTCCCGAGTGGGATGGCCACGGGGGCAGCTTTGGCAGCCGCTGCAGGAGGTACGAGGTGGACTGGAACGCCACAGGGATCAGCTGCACCGACCCCCTGGGCAGCCTGGTGGGCAGCGGCAGCAGCGTCCCCCTCGGGCCCTGCCGGGATGGCTGGGTCTACGACTCCCCAGGCAGCTCTCTCGTCACAGAGGTAAGACACAGCTTGTCCAGAAAAATCACTCTTGTCTGCACAGCCGAAAGATAGACTACGCTGGATTAATGAAGTTTGCTTTTGGTGTACAGCCTGAGTCTGACTGCTGATAAACACACAATATCAGAAACTGCTAGGCACTTAGAGCAAAGATTCACATACATAAACAATGGGTAATGATTGCTTTTCCTGGCAGCATAATACTGCAACCTTGTCATCAATGGCTATTCTCATAATTATTATTTCCATCAGCAAACTGAGGGTAGCACCCCATAGCCCAGGCTGAGGAACTGCACTTTTGGGTGATAATCCAAATATTCATCTGTAACAAGAAGCAGAGGATAGGGCTACATTTCTCACATAATGCTTTAGCAACAGCAGTGCTCCTTTATCTCAATTTACAGAATCCAAACCAGATAATCTAGAATGTAAAACCAATACAAACCAGTACTAATAGCCTTAAAGCCATGTAGAGACCTAAGTATAGGAATGATCTCCAAACAGATCTCCTCTTCTTCCCTTCCACTGCCAAATCTGTAGTAACTATACCTAAACCGTGCCTAGCAGATGTTTGTGTAACTCGATCTTAAAAAAGTGCATAACTGGATACTTCACAGCTTCCATGGGTAGGGCATTCATATTTCCTTGCTTCACTTATCATCTCTGCTACAAAGCAAGTCCATCTCATTTTCCCTTGGGACAGATGGGCTGGGGCAGAGAAGAGCACTCCAGCTGTCCTCCACACCAGGGAAACTGAGCTGAGCTGTTTGGTATGGCCCCAGCAAACTCGCCTGGGCTAGAAAAAGATTAAATAAGCAGCCAAACACATTCATGCTTCCTTCTGGGCTGAAGGATAATTACACTTGAGTGAATATTTCCAGCTGTATAGAAGTTACTACCAGTTCCCCCTCCTCCCTTTGTTGGGTGTGCCCTGACAACCTGTTAATTGTAAATCAAAATCAAGTTCCCATTCACTTCAGAGAAAAGCCAGCCAAATCCTGGGCCTTTTGATAGTGCTTATGAGGTGAGGGGCACCCCAGGTCCTGGCTCCACCCCAGCAGCGCTTGTGGCAGCACCTCCATCTCTCATACCCAGCACTGCTTTTGCAGCAAGGAAATACATGGTTTGAGACATGTCTTGGCATCTGGGAAGAAGACAATGCTCCAAATGTCCTCCAAATTTCAAGTAGATGGGTGAGGCCAAGAGGATGAGATTTTTCTGAACTTTTTTATTTGTTCTTTCAGAGTTTTCCTCCCTTTCTCACTCTCCTTATGCATCATTATGCAATCATTTTCCGGGGTGTAACTTTTTCACAAGGTTTGGGAAAATCAAAACAAGATGTATTGCAGATGTCAGCTTAAGAGATTAGAGGGTTTCTTTTCCTCTGTTTTCTTGTTGATGCCATTTGTTTCCTTCCTTCTCAAACAGCTATGGTTTGTGGGGAATACCGTTGTGCTTCTAACTGTGTTTGCCCTTACAGTTTAATCTGGTGTGTGAGGACTCCTGGAAGCTGGACCTCTTCCAGTCGTGTGTGAATGCTGGGTTTTTTATTGGCTCCATGAGCATTGGCTACATAGCAGACAGGTGGGTGGTGTGTAGGCAGGTATGAGATGAACTCTTTCCTCTGGTTATTTGCTTTCTGATGTTGTTGAACAACATTCACAATTCAGATAGAAAAGGAATGCAGCCAAAACCTGATTGAAAAGGTCTGTGTGTCACTTAAAAGGGAGGGGGGGGATGGTTCCTAAGGTCCTGCTTTCAAAGGCAGTTGTGACCTAAGAAGCCACAGAAATGCCAAGGTATCACCCCACTTTTACAGCCCTCAGAAATTCACACAAGTGAAGAGATTTTGTTTTCTCTCACAGGTGCAAACTGCAATGCAAGCTGAGTCCAAGATGAAATTTTAACTCTTGCACCAAGAACTACTTGGTCGTCTTTGCAATAAATTTGTTTCACATTAGTTTTAACAATATCCAGATGACCATAAATCTCTTTCAAAATAGGAGAATTTTTCTCAGATACAGAAATAGAAGCAGTTATTTCTTCCTAAATTTTATTTGATCCTCCTTTTTTTTTTAGCTGAGTCTGTATTTAGCCAGTTCTAGATTTATTGCCCCTAATTTCCTTTTTTCCATCACAATTATCATTGTGCCATATATCTCCCCAGTGGGTTGTTTTTTTAGGTTAGACTCTGAACAAATTTAGTGCTTTGTAACTGATCACCCTTCCGAGGGGGAAGGTCTATGGGAAGGGGCACAGCCACCCTCTGTAGTACTTCTGCAGTGTCACAGAATTAGAATGGGACTGTGTTTGATTCACTGGTCCCTGCTCCCTAGTTTCAGTGCAGGCAAACACACCATCAGTTAGCCTGTGCAGACAAATCTGCTCATGAAGAAGCTCATCCATGCACAAATTGGACAGATTGCTTTCCCATCCTCATGAAACCATTACCTTACTGCCAGTGAACCGGACCAGCTTTTTTATAAGCTTTCTACTTAAATGGATTTTTCATCAGTAGATAGTGATCTACTGAAGTAACCCCTTGTGGCCACGTCTTGTGTGTGGCTACACCTTTGGTGAAAGAAATTCTCAGCTGAAAGACATCAAATGGCTACAGCAGTACTACAAAAATCCTACATCCAGTCTTCCATCCTGGGATGTAGCCCTCTGTCTGATTTTTAGGGACAGAAGTGGACAGACTTATGACAATTTCAGCTTTTTTTCACATGCATTTTGGAAGATATTTGTTTTGGTTTTTTTTTAATCAGAAACATTTGTCACCTCCCTCGTCCTCTCTTTCCCTTAAATCTTAAGTTCTTGTTTTCTGACTGATCTCCTAGTAAATTTGAAAGCATTCCATCCTTTTTCCCAGAACTGAGGCTTGGATGGTGATGCACCCTCATCCAGGCATAACAGGACATGAAATAGCAGAGAGCAGTTCCATGAGCACTAGAAGCACCACTCCTCAGGTCACCTTTCCAGCACAGAGGTGGATTAAGCAATCATGTTCACTAGCAAAGGCATTTCTTGCCACCATGATGGTGACAGCAAACAAAAACCAGTGTTTGTGAACTCATAGCCATTTATATCTGAGATGCTCTCTCTGACAAAATACTGAAGGATCTTTTTACAAAGGATTTTCGTGAAGCAGGAGTATGAAAAGACATGAGGGAGTAGGATGTGATTCCTCCTAAGATAAAACATGTACATGTCAGACTTCTACGGGGTCTTCACTCTGCTCACACCACCCTGTCCCAGCTCACTGCTGCTCCTGCACTGAGAGCACCCAAGAGCAACACAAAGTACCTCAACCAGAATGTATTGTGCTCAGGGTAAAAACAAAACCAGAAGTCTCAAATGTGGTCTGATGAGGCTCTCTTGGGCTGAACTTTAAGGCAAGTCAAAAATGCCTGTATGTCAGGCTCATGAGAAGAGGAAGTTTGAGTGATGGGATCTGCTGATGTTACTGTGGAGAACAAAACACACTTATTTTGGCTGGAAGTTGTTATTGTGCTATTTTTGTTAGTGGATGTTGACTAATTCAATGGCTTTTATAATTCATACTTCTAACTGAATATGTATCTCTGTCAGCTAGAAATCAAATGCCTTTCCAGTGTTCCAGACAGCTTGTTTCTTTTGAAAATCCTCTATTTCTGACAAATTGCAGGGATGTACAAAACCTTGTTCGAGAAGAGCTCAAGAGTCAGCCAAGGTTGATAAAATATGTAAAGATCAGAGTTAGCAAATAAATCCCCATTAAAAAGCTATGGCATCTTTGAAAGATGGGCTGGGAGTCATATCAGAGCAATCTTGAATTCATTGGCCACGTCATTAACCAAAAGTGAGCAATGACCTGAAAACACACACAGGAGTTCCCTGGAATTCCATAGAGATGGTAAATGTTGCAAAGGGAAGAGTAGGTATTGACTCCTATTCAAAATGACCAGATACCCTCTCCAGCCTCTTCAAACCCTTTGGTTTGCCACCCTACCCTCCCAGGAGCTGAGCCTCTTTCTTCTCTTGTTTTCCCTCCGCAGGTTTGGGCGCAAGCTCTGCCTTCTGGTCACGATCCTCATCAACGCGGTGTCAGGGGTTCTGATGGCCTTTGCACCGAGCTACAGCTGGACAGTGACGTTCCGCCTGGTCCAGGGGCTGGTCAGCAAGGGAGGCTGGCTCACGGGCTACGTCCTCAGTTACGCAGTTTGCAATTGCACCCTCTGGGCAGGGACCCCTGTTCAGCAGCAGGGCTGACCCCCACTGGCGCTGCCTGATTTTCAAAGCACTGTGTGCAACAAGAGCCACTGTGCTATTTGCTGCCAAACTGCACCTCTTTGCTTAAATGCAGGTGCTTGTGACCTGAGCTTGCACCAGCTCCTAGACAAAAATGGAGTAATTAGGAGGCAGCTGTGAAAACTAGGAAATGTTCATACCTGGACAGCAGGTATTATTGCCAAAATAAAAGGCAAGGTCTAGAGGCACAAACAAATTGGAAATACTGTGAAGGTGTGTAGCACCTTTCTGGGAAAGGCAGCAGGCGGTGATGTGAAAGACAACGCTTGTGTTTCACAGCCTTGGTGCCAAAATGATTTTTGCTGTGCTGTTTCACCTTCTTGGTGGGCAGGGGGGCTCTGTTCCTAAGCCGTATGGGAGAAGGGAGATGGAGGCAAACAAGTCATATCTGTCTATCTTGTTTTACTATTTAGTTCTTAGCTTGAAGGAGTGGGTTGAAGAAAGCAGCCTTTGCCCTGTGTTGATGGGTGAGGGCCTGACACAGTCACAGGAATGGGCAAAGTCCGCAGCTGACCAGGGCTGGGGCTTGCCCTGTGACCGAGACCAGCTCTGCTTTCCCATCCAAATGCACGCCCATGTGCCATGGCCCAAGGACACAGCTAAGCACAGGGGCTACATGTCGTCTCAGCTGGCAGGAGTTATGTTCCCCTGGCTCTCCAAACCCATCTGTGTTTGCTCATATGACTTGTCTTTGCAGTTGCAGAATTTGTTGGCTCAGACTACCGGAGGGCAACAGGCATCATTTACCAGCTTGCCTTCACCCTGGGACTCCTGGTCCTCACCGCCCTGGCTTATGCACTGCCACACTGGAGGTGGCTCCAGCTTGCAGTCACATTGCCCAGTTTCTTTCTCCTGCTCTACTACTGGTAAGTGCCTGCTCTTGCAGCTCCCAGGAATGCCACACCACACTGGCAAAGTCAGGGGACAGTGGCTGAGAGCTGAAGATTCTCTAGAGAGATCGGCTACAGTGCTACACGTAGGATTTCCAAGACGATATCAGATGGGATTTGGCATTTTTCTGTTCCCTCTGCCCAGAGGTTTACTCTGACTCACCTAAGAGCAAGGGGTCACCTGCAACATGGTGTAATGCTTCTGTGGTTGGAGTCCTTGCCACACATCACAAAATAATACCTCATTGTTTCTTGACCAGTCCTTGAGCTACTGTGAGAAGGGAGTTTTCCAATCATTGATTATAATTGGTTTTGGTTGTTTGGGTTTTTAATGCAATCAGCACAGGGTTCTTTCTTTGTTTTTTTAAATTGGTTTAAAATGCTTCTTAGAGTATAACTAGATCAGGAGAAAGAATTGGGATGTGATCTTTTTTTGAAAGGTTATTTTTAACGTGGTAGAAATTAAGGATTGAGTTTAGAGCTATTCTTCTTTATATTCACAGACTATTAGCTATTTCTAAAACTTGTCAAGAGAATTTATCTCAGACTAAAGTTTCCAAACTATAATAAACTGCATTTAGGTTTAAAAAAATAAATAAATAAATTTAGGCTACCTAGCCACTCAAAGGGAGCACAAACCAGAGTGCAATTGCTGGCAGCCAGAGCTACCACTGAGTTCAATTCTGCCCGTGAATCCCCAAAGCACCAAAGGATCCTAGCCTGTGTGACTCAGTTCCATTTTCATTTTCCAGGTACCAGTGATGTGCATTTTCCCTCCCTATAGCTGTCATGCTTATATGTGTTGCAGGTGTCTGCCTGAGTCTCCCAGGTGGCTGATAGCTCAAAAGCAGAATGATAAAGCTGTGGAAGTCATTAAGCGCATCGCCAAGGGAAATAGAAGGAAGCTGCCTCTTTCTTTCCAGGTGACTGCACTGCATTTGCTGCTTATGTGCCAGCTTCAAGACAAATAATATTATGAGTTTAGGATTGTGTTTGGTTTAGAGTAGGGAGCAGTTTGGAGGTCAAAATCACTGCAGTTTCCTAAAGCAGAAGCAAGTTCTCTTTTACTGCCTAGGACCCTCACAGAGCATATTTGGGAAAACCCATTACTTTAAATTCCAGAACATCCTTTTTCATTATTTAAAAATGCTGCTTCATGCCATACACAATTACAACAGATATGAAGACTGTATAAATTTTCGTATTTCCTTTACGCAAAGTATTCGGGAGAAGTTATTTTGCCCTCGGTTACTTAACTGGCCAATGAAAACCCTCATCCTCCTATCAATCTACAGGAAAATATTCATTGCAGTGCTCACCACCTTTCCCCCCCGCCACTGTAACCTCTTATCCTGTCACTTACGTTCCCAGAAATTCAACTCTGAAGAGGAAGATGGAGAAAAGTTGAAACCTTCATTCTTGGACCTGGTCAGGACACCTCAGATCAGAAAATACACATTCATTTTGATGTACAGTTGGTAAGAATGGCAAGGCTTTTGGCAGCCGAAATGAAGGTGTGCTGATGCCTTTTTCTGGTCTTAGGAAATAAAGGCTCAGACACGGTTAGAGGGTTGGGGGTTGTTTACCTCGGGATTTTAATAGGATCCCCTTCGATGGCTTCTGCCGTCCGGGTAGAATGCGTTGCAAAAGCCCCATCCCCCCAGTCGAGGATACAATTAAAGACTCTACACATTAGCATATCTACCAGGAGAGCCCAATAAGGGGCCTGGGTGGGCTAACTTCTAGTTTACAAAATCTGTCCTACTAGGAGACCTTGAGTGCTTACGACAATGGAGTGTTTGGTCTTCTAACTCTACGTGGTTTCAGGGGTGTTTAGTCTACCGGCCTGCTAAACACCATGAAACCAGGCTAAACTATCACCTAAAGCATCACAAGTATGCATGCTAATACTTGTGAATATAGGGAACTGTGTAAGAAGTATTTAGAAGAAAAGCAAAAAAATCCTTCAGGCATCAGTGTGATTTGGTGCCATTAAATCATTGTCATTGATTTAAGCCTGCTTTGCTCCTGACCAGCTGCAAATCTCAGTTCTTTGCATAAACACTCTCCCGGGGGGGTCGGCTTCATTTGCACCCTCTTCTCTGCCCAGGTTCACGAGCTCTGTCCTCTACCAGGGGCTCATCATGCACATGGGAATAGCTGCTGGGAACATGTACCTGGATTTCCTCTACTCTGCTCTTGTTGAGTTCCCAGCTGCCTTCATCCTCATGCTGACGCTGGATCGAGTCGGCCGTTGCTACACCTGGGCTGCAGCCAGTGTGATGACAGGGGCTGCTTGCCTCGTTACAGCATTCCTGCCAGACAGTGAGTCCTGCAAACCTCCTCCATCAAGGAATTCCCTCCCCATCTCTTGCTTGTTACCCTGGAAAATAGAAAACTATCCTTGATAACCTGGCCCATATCCGTACTGTGGTGCAGTGCAGTTAAATACCATAAAAGATCATTTATGTCCCAGCAGAAGCATTTATGCCTGCTAATGAGAGGCTGGCGAAATGGGATGAATCAGATTTACAAAATGGCATCCAATCAGGTCATAAGTCTGCAGGTGCTACATCATGAAGAATGCCGTGTTAGGTTCACAATTTTATCTGGCCAAAAGTTTGTATTTTAATGCACAGTTAAGGGGTTTCATCCAAAAATCCCCACATTTTCTGTTTCTGAAAAGGAAAAATGTATAGGCACATGCATACATTTCAACAGTGTCTGGGTACAGTAGGTGCTTTCTGCCCTGAATGTAACATGTCAGACCACCACAGTGACAGAGACTTGGCTTTGGTTTAGCTGAGCATTTACTCCAAGGACATTGTCTCAAAGCAGTTCATCACATAAGGGCCACCAAATGAAATATGTTTTGTTGTTGTTTTATGGAATATAAGCAGACTGAAACTACAGACATTTTCAGTGCCACACAATTGTGAGTTCACTGGGGGTACAAGAACAAACACACAAAATATTACAGTAAAATGTTATATGCAAATCCTCCAGAGTGTCAGACAATGAAAAACAATTTTTTAAAGCAACTGGGGAGTTGCAAGGTGCAGCTGGGCCCTGCTGGGGGAGTGCAGGAGTGGGAGTCCTATGGTCCCACAGCTGCTGCCTGTGCCAGGACATGAGGCACAGTAATGCCTGAGAGAGAACCTCACTCTGGGGACAGGTGTGGATGATTTGGGACCTAAAACCCCACGTGGCAGACAGAGGTGTCCTGGGCTGACTCTCTATCTAGGGTTAGGACATTCATTTATTTGCAGCAGACATCTGTAGCTCCAGGTGTGAAAGCAATTATAGATCACATGCTGAAGAGGTGGGGAGGCAAACACAAACTTGTCCCACTGTGAAAGCCATCACAAGCCTCTGTGCAAAAGTACAGAGTACGTTGCTGATAAGCAGATTTCAACTACCAAATGATGCAGGTGCCCTCTGTCAAGTTTTCTTGCAACCAACAAGTGGTGTCCTGTGTGAGCTTTTGGTTAATGCGCTGGATAACCCAAACTACTTTGTGTCATGGATTTCTCCTCTCTGTGACAGCAACCTAGCAAAGTCTCAAGACTTTATTTGCTTGAATAAAAAGACAATTGCATTATAAATTCTTTGTTGAGTGAAATGACAGCATCATGCTTTACTGTTTCCTTACATTAAATATTTCATGCTGTTTTATGTCAAGAGCAGAAGAAAACCATGATTTTGTATTCCAACCTCAAAGTGCACAATGTCTTTCCAGCTCTTTATTGGCTTAAGATGACTGCAGCCTGCTTGGGCAGGATGGGAATTACCATGTGCTATGAAATTATATGCGTGGTAAATCCTGAGCTGTATCCGACATTTCTCAGGTAAGTGCACCACCTTCTGTCAGCAGGTAAAAGCACTGGGTGTTTCTCTGTGACAGACCAGGAGGCTGGCTTACAGCTGAGGATGTACTGCCATGGAAGAGGCATTTGCTTGTATAAAACACACCTTGAGATGGTGAAGGAGAGATGCTGAGTGGTGCAGCAGAAACCCACCTCCTTCTGTGGCCAAAACCCCTTTCCCACCTCTGAGTCCAGCACTGAGGCAGCAGTTTTCTGAGGGAATGCATAAGAAAACCTCCCCAGACACTCTTCAGGCTCCCTATGCAGTGCAGCTCAGTGAACCAGCAGAAGTGAAATGCTCACTGACCTCTCTAATACAGGGCTAGTCTTAATGTCTCACCTCGTCTAACTCTGCTCCCCTCACCCAGTTCATCTTGTGGTATGTCTCCCTGTGAGAATGCTCTGCTTGTGCTCTCTTTTAATTATATTCACCAAGACAGGGGCCAGGTCTTTCCAAGTCTCTTCCTAAGCCCCAGGGTGTTACCTGTCCTCTCCTCCCTGGGGCTCACAGCCCATCTCTTTTCCCATCAGCTGCAATCCTGGACAGTGTCCTGGCCTGCTCATGTGGCAGCAGGGCTGGGTGAACCCCTGGGGGGGGCACTGGGGTGCAGAGCTGGACAAGGCAGCCCCAGGCAGAGCTGGTGATGTGTGTGTGTATTTGCACTGCAGGAATCTGGGAGTCCTTGTCTGCTCCTCCCTGTGTGACCTCGGTGGGATCATAACGCCCTTCCTTGTGTACAGACTGGCAGATCTCTGGCATGAACTGCCCCTGGTCATCTTTGGTAAGAGCTGCAAGATGGGTTGCTCAGCCAAAGCTGAGATGAATTAGTTTGGTGATTTATTTCCTGTCTTTAAAAAAAAACATGGAGAGATGCATAAACCTGTGTGCATGTGTAAGAGACAGCTTGGTGAGTCTGTTCCATCTGGGTGTTTGGCAGTGGTAGCGAAGTCACCCCTTAGCCCTTTCTGCAGTGAAGAAGACCCCATGCTTTTAGGACCCTTTCAAGCCTAGACTTTCTCCTGCTGAGCTCTACCCAAGGGAGGAAAACCTTTGTGTTCTGACCCTCTCACTGCCAGAATGGTTACCTGACCTGCAGTCCCAGCAGCACAGCCTTGTCTCCCTGCAGAAAAGTGACACCACCTCACAGTAACCAGTCTGTCAAGGATGCCCTGGCAATTTAGGATGGCAAAGGAGCATGTCAGCCCTAATGTTAAGGTTGCTATCCTAAAAAAGGGCTGCCTTGAATGTCAGCTACTGCACATATTCAAACCTGTGTGCCTGCAGGAACCATCTGCCCTCGGTAAGGTCCTGGATGGATCTAAAACTAATCAGAAGGTGAAACTGGCCAGGAGAACTGGTAGTAACCTTTTGTGCATGTCCTAATCTAGCCAAAAGTAGAGATGACAGCCAGCCAGTGTCATCTCAGTCCCATGCCAACTGGACAACCAGAGGCAAAACCTGCTTCCTTTGCACTGAGTGCCCAAAGCAAGGAAGGCAGGCTTCCTCTAAGTCTGTGCCCTAGGAGAGCTTTCCAGGGCTCAGATGCACCTCAAAAATACCAGCAATTACTCTGACAAATAAGAGTCATGTAGATAAAAATCCAAGTGTTATTATCACTTTGAGGTGCCCTTATTCTGTCATTGGGGCAGATGTTGTCTGTCCATTGGGGCATTAATTAATGATGTGGAATTAAACATGGGCATGACCATTGCACTGCCTTTGTGATCCTTGCTCTGTGCTTGCAGCTGTGATTGTTCTAATCGACAGTGGCTTAGTTTTGCTCCTACCTGAAATGAAGGGAAGGGCTCTGCCTGAGACCATTGAAGATGCTGAAAACCTGCACAGGTATGGCATTAAGCAGTGTCCTCTACAGCAACTCACCTTTAAATCTGTAAAATCTGCTTTAAAATCTCCATTTGTTGTACATATCTGGGGATTTGTTGGGCTTTGTTGTACCCATATAAATACAGTGGGTGGCTGGTGGGTGACCCATCCCTGGCAGCAATATCAGGCTCTGGGCTTTCCTGTATGATCTGACTGGAATCCACAAACACCTTACATGTAAGCCAGACATTGGGAGAAGGTGTGGAGGGTGGTTTCATGGGCCGTCTGAAGAACACTGGTCAGTGAGGGGACTGTTGATATCCCTGAAGTTGCTCGCACTTGACAAGGACAAAGCTGGCTGAGATGTGGTTTTAAATTTAGGACGCAATGCAGTGAATGTCCTGTGGTTTCTGTGTTTTTGCCTTTTGGCTCAACCTGCAGCTTCTGGAGCACTTCCCAGGGAGAGGGTAGAGCTCCACAAACACTGGAAGGGTTGCTTGAATTTGCTGAAGCTCCTGTGAAGCCAAAAAATAGTTGTCCTGGTAAAAAACTGGATGTGGGACAAAAAGGACCTCACATAGCCAGAAAGATATGGCAATGCAGCACAGTGTAGAGCAGGGAGAACTTGTCTCTAGGAAACATTAGGAAAATCATCCATGCAACCATACACCCAGATGTTACTTTAGAAACCACTTAGAATAAGAGCTTTTACAGTAGGAAATGCTAGAGTTGACATTTCTAAAGGTTCTGTTGGGATATGATTTCCAGACAGCAGCACAGTTGCAGTGAGGCCACAGAAAGTCTCAAATTTAATCCTTATTACGCTGCTCTTCAAAACAATCTAACCTCATTTGAACAATTACCAGTGACAAGATATCAGTTAAACCTAGTTTTATTAAATGAATGTAAGCATATGAATTATTTGGTGAATCATGGTGTTTAGGCACCAGGAGTATAATCTGTCTTTTCCTCTTTCCTTCTACAGGCAGGAGAGAAGTAAAGAGAAAACCATTTATCTTCATGTTCTGACTTCTGAAGCTGTCCCCAAGTAAGGCCCATTTTGCCCTGGATCTGCCTTTGCTGGGGCAGGGAGGCAGAAGGGGAGCAGCAAAGCAGCCACAAGCCCAGACCTCACCGCTCATGCAGGGGATGAGCCATCCCACTGTGGTGATCTTTCCCTGCTGCACTGCCCTAGCTGCCAGCACTCTGAGGCTGGGGGACTTCCTGAGCCAGAAGCACTGCTTCACTCCCTCATGGACCATGCTGCAAATCTTTTCTATTTGCCTCCTGAACACTTTCATGTTTCTGGTGTCCCAGAGCATCTGGCAGCAGCAACTCATGTGACATAAATGGGAAAATAATGAAGGAACACTTTCTTCTGCTTCTTATAAAGCTAAAAATCTCTTTGGGCTGCTCACTCACAGCTCATTTCTGTAGCAAGCAGGAGTGCAGTCATGAGCCCAACTCACTTCCTCCAAGCTACATCTGACTCTACATAAAAGTAACATACAGGCAGTATCTGATTTACTGTCAGAATTCCCTCTGCATCCCTTAAAATCTTGGTGCTGTTGGTTGGTCTATGGCTCCTGCTGCCCAGATCAGCTTTGTGATTCAGCTCCTGCCACCCAGCAGTGAGCACTGCCTCTGTAGAGCCCACTGTGGGAGCCTGAGGCATCCACAAACCTCTTTTCCCTCCTAGTTTTGCTCCTCTTCTTCCAGAGAAATAAGTACAAAAAATAAACACTTCTAAGCCCAAGGCTTAAAAGCTTAGGCTTTTAAGATTTGGCAATCCAGAATTTGACTAGATATTAGGCAAGCTGGAAAATTAAAAAGAGGAAAATGAGGAGTTGGAAGCAGTGAAGCCTCAGGACGTGGTGGGTCACGTACAACTGCATCAACATTTGGGATCAGTGACGGGGAAGGGGCAGAAAGCCCCATCACAGACACCCCTGGGACCAGTACAAACAGTAACAGGGCACTCTGCCCAGCATATTAAAGCATACTAAAGTTTGTGTTTATGCATGAATGTTTTCCTTAACGCCCTGAGCTTGATTATTTACATGGACAAACTCCCAAAAATCTGTCAGAAATAAGGACTGAGACAGGGGAAAAATAAGCCAAAAAAGGATATGGCTTTTAAAGTAGTTTTCTCTCCATACCATGGTGGAAAATCACTGCTTTAATGCCTTTGAAGGCTGAAGAGTCCTCTCCACAGCTCTTGGGAAGCTGTGATTCACATCATATTCATCAACTTGTATTTGTTCTCTGGATTTGAGTTTGCCTCCTGAACAGTTTTTACTTGTGGGAAAAGGCCCAATTTCTTAATATTTTAAAATATTAAGGATGTAGGATGACACTGCTGTAGAGTAGGGATGGGATAGAAGCACAAAGGTATCCAAACAACAGCCATGCTTGCAATATTGGCGTTTGGATTTAGGTGCTGGCACCAGCAGCAGAGGACAAGAGCAATGCTTAGAAAGGTGCAGCCCTTGGCCAGAAGATCATCTGCCCATCAGATGATGCCACGGAGAACACCAGAAACTTTGTAAAAGTAAAGAGCAATTCTTTCCAAAACCCACTTGGTGAAGGTTGGTGGATATCCTAAAAATGGAGCTTTTATGTTCTCTTCAGGCACGGTTGATATAAAGTCCAGGTTTAGGTGAGGGACAGGGTTTTCTTAAGGGGCCAGTCCCACTTTCATTAACCTGGCCCTTTCATCAACCTTTTATTGGAGCCAGGCTCCTTGCCAGAGGCAGATGGTGCTTGGTCCTGAAGTGCTCCTTCCCAAGCTCCAGGGACAGCCCTGCCACTGGGCTGGTTATGCTCCATGAGCCCCAGGAGCAGACAGGCTCCAGCTGCTCTTAGGGGAAGGGAAGCTGTCAGACTGTGTTACCTGAGGCAGGATGTGAGCGTCACTCAGAGTCTGAGGGCGACACTCCTGCCACCCCCCCAGGACACAATGCTGCTACTCCATGTGCAGCTGGACCAGCTTTTACATCTCTTTGGCTTCCCAGCTCCAGGAAGCAAACCATGAACGGGCAAAGGTCACCAGCAAGGAAATCGACAAAGGACATTTTCCCTTGTGTTTATTGAGCTGCCACCAGAAGCAGATGCCACTGTCACTTGTAGGTGACTGCAAAGCAAAGGCACACCAGAGCCTGCCACCTCTGTAGCTCCTGTTGTGGCAGTAGCAATGTGTATGGAAATAAATAACAGTGTGATGGGTAAGGGTCTTGGGACTCTGCTTTTTTAGTTACTCATTTATTCATCTCAGTATTTGCTTTGCTTGGCTTGTTGCTACCACCATCTGCAGTTTTCAACAGGTTTTATGTCGAAGAACTGTAAGTCAGAAGTTCTTTTAATGCAGAGCAGAGACATGTCTGCAATCACAGCAGGATATCAGCTCTACCAGGCAGATAATTACACCCCACTGTCCCTCTTGTCCTCTCAGCACAAGCTTGTTCCCCTCTGACCCTGAAGCCAAGACTAGTTTTGCAACTGCCCAGGCCAAAGTCATGTCATTCCTGATCTGTCCCTACTCTTCTCAGGGCAACTTTGCCATGGCCCTGCCTCACTGGACAACATGCTTCCCTGCCTTGGAGGCCCTCACAGCAGCACTGAACATTAACTGAGGCTCAGGTCAGCTGAAAGCAGGTGCAAGGTCACTGGGATGCAATCCTGGGGGAGTTTCACCCTGCCTGCTGGAGTCCAGCAGTGCCTTGCTCAGCTGGGAGTTCTCTCCCTACAGCTGATTATCAGTGGGCAGAGGTGTCTTGTACCCGGCTTGCAGCGTTCTTATGGAAAACCAGTGTTTTCCAGCAGATAGGGACCAGCAATACACGCAGGGAAGGGGAGCCACAGAACCATTGTCCCTGTTTTGCCCTGCAACCACAGGCCTGTTAGAGTTGCTCAACAGGATGGACTAGGAAATTTGTGAAGGTGTTGAATATTTCCTGGAAGACCCAGTGCTGTCCCTGATGCTCCCTTGATCAGGGTCCTGCAAGTCCCCAAGCCTGACTCCAGCTCACTTCAAAGGAATGCCCCTGCAGGGCCCATGTACAATGCTATTACCTTATGAAGGATTATGAGTCTTTCTCCTATGCATTCCTTTTCATGCTCTGGAGTTGCCACATGCCCATCCTTGTGAGTAGCCAATAAAATAGGAGAAAATAAAATCAATTTTTTAAAAGTTCTGTGTAAGTTGTCACACAATAGAACCAGGTTGGTAGTTACCTTGATTCTACAATAGAGATAAATCTCTCATATTATGCTGCCTCTTCTTAAGAAAAATCAACAAAGTCAGACTTTATGGAGGCTTACAAAGTTTTGTTGGGATGGATTCCACCATACTCAAGTTAAGATCTCTTGAAGTCCACACAGCTGGTATAAAAATTTCCCAGCCCTAAAATGCATTTCTCTTAGTGTACAGAGGGGGAAGCAGCTATGCAGCAATAGGGACAATCCCATAAGAAAACCCTAAACATTATAAATAAAGGATATGCAGAGAAATTGAAATAAGAAAGGCAAGACTTTTGAGAGGGTTTTTATTTTAAGTGGTATTTCCATGGTACTGCCCTAAAGCAGACTACCCAGCAAGGGTTGCACCTTCTTCAGCCACGTGCTACTTCTGATCCTTGGACATGGACATAGATTTTTTTGGTCTTTGGAGCACTTCGCCTGCAAGAATAACAAGACCTGAACATCAACCAAGGAATGAAGGTGTTCAGGGAGCACCTAATTTCTTCACCTGCTCTGCCTTGGCCCCAAGAAAATGACCACATATTCCTTTAGGTTTGCTCTGGCTCCTCAGCAGGTACATAGACATGTGGTAAAAGGAGTCCAGAATCTGTCCAGTGAGAGTTTGGAAATTACCCAGCAATTTCTTGGAAACAAACAAGGAAGCCAAGTAACCCCTGGGCTTCTCTCTGGACAGGGGTTTTGCCCAATTTCAAGTGAAAGCTGCTAAAAGTTCATCATCGTGACTCACCTGTGAAAGTTTTCAACATCCTCCACAGTCTCAGGCAAAACCCTTCCTTTAGTTTCAGGCAGAAGCAGCACCAATCCACCCGCAATCAAACCAAGAACAGCTTAAAAACGGAGGCACAAAGAGCTTGTAAGCATTTATCAACCACTTTCTACGGCCAGACAGAACGGACTTGTCAATGGCATTTATGTTCCTCATAAAAGGTGTGCACCTCAAGTCTCTATATCCAAAACTGCCATGCTGGTGCAAAAGTGGAGGATGTGGCTGCCCTGTGGAGTCAGCACCAAGCCAAGTGCTCTTGTGAGTTATGCACTGAACTAGGACACCACAAAGGGGGCAGACAATCCTTCCTTTATAGAGGAAAGAACTCTTTAGTGCTAGAGCAGGCCAGGAAACACATTCCATTTCTATGCTATTCACATAAGATTAGGAAATGTATACAGAATGTATTATCTCCTAGACAATGTGATTAACTTCTCCACTGGTAATTTCTTTTATCCAGTTTGTACATGTTTGGTACAAATATTTTTAATCTACTAAGCACCCTTCTAGATGTCCTGTCTGTTAAAGTCTGCATATTGCCATTCAAGATATTTTTCTATAAATAATGTGCTGAGCTAAAGATTCATAAAAGTGTTACAGGCCCTGACCTGAGGTTGCTAGCCTGCAAAACTTGTCTTGCATTTATTTACCAGTCCCTTTCCGAATAGCTGGAGAAGAGCCAGCTAACAAAGTGCAGAAAAGCTGAAGGGTAACAGCCATACTTGTACTCCATTCAATAGGAAATTATGTGAAATTCTAGGGTTTGACTGCTGGACAGAGAAAATATAATTCAGAGAAGAGCAGCAAATCAGCCTTAAATCCATCAAATATTGATCTCATCAAAATTTTTCTGAGCTCTTTGCCACCTGTCAAACGTGTATTCTACTCTAACTTCCTTTAAAATGCAAGGAGAAATCACAGGGGCAAGAGAGACATGAATGCATAAACAAGAAGTTCCAGCTTGTCATAAACTGAAGGCTAAAACCTTGTAGAGAGCAAGGGGCTTCTGCTGAACTTACAACAGCTGCCTTGGTGGCTTTTCCCTCCCTTTGGAACTTGGGTCCCCTGCTGCACCCTGGAAGTGGCCAGCAAGGAGGTGAGATGGCACTTACTGAAGACAATCAGTGGCAGATCGTGCCAGATTTCCACCAGTCTGTAGACAATGAATGGGACGATGACTCCACCAATATCACACAAAGAGGAGCAAACCATCACCCCAAGATTCCTGGTTTGGCAGCAAAAGGATCATGTTAGTGTCAGAGTACTGCAGTTGGAAGGGGATGGATCACACCCCTCACCCTCACAGAGAACAGATCCAGGCAGTGTGTGGAACTTCAGATCCCTCACCCACCCTGGTTCTCCCAAATTTTCCCTCTCTTTCAGTCATGTGAGTTTTCCCTTGTCTAAAAGTACATATTTTTTCTTTTTTAAGCTACCTTTTTAAAGTGTTTTAATTGTGCTTCACCTACTTTGGGTTCAACAATACCTGTGTAGCTCTGACACATTTGAGGATAACATAATTTAGCATAAAACATAACATACACATCAGCCTCAACTATTTATTTCCAGGCCAAATGCCAACTGGACAGAGGTTGCACCTACCTGATATAAGTTGGATACAGTTCAGTGTTTACAAAGCAAACCATTTCAAAAGCCATTGTAATCCCCATTCTCCCAATGCAAGCAGCAGTCACTTTTAACCAATGTATGTCTGCAGAGAAAATACAATCAACACATTTAAAAGCATCCCTGTGATTTAGCAGGTGTCAGTTAATACAACAGTGTTATTTTGTGGAACCTCTGATCCCATGCCAGTTGATGCTTTTAAGGGACCTTGTTTCACCCGTGTGAGTGAGGGAAGGGGAACAGTGAGCACTGCAGGAGCAGTGGCAGAGGGACCCTCTCAAAGCAGCATGGAGGTTCCAGAGGGCAGGGTGGGAAGCCCTTCCTTCAGGTGACTTACCCTCTGGGATGAGGGCTGTGGCGAGGCAGGCAGCCCCAGCCACCAGGTTGGACAGGCCCAGGGGTAGCGCCGCCCGACACGGTCAATACTGATGATGATGATGAAGGCAGCTGGGAACTCAACAAGAGCAGAATAGAGGAAATCCAGATACATGTTCTCAGCAGCCATCCCCATGTGCATGATGAGCCCCTGGTAGAGGACTGAGCTCGTGAACCTGGGCAGAGAAGAGCATCCTGGATTCATTAGTCAGTGAGAGAACAGAGATCTGTATCCTGATGGAGTTTTCAAATCCAGAGGTCCAGAACCAGCTCTCTAGCATTATATTCTTACCAGTTGTACATCAAAATGAGAGTGTTTTTTCTTATCTGTGGTGTCCTGAAAAGGTCCATCAGTGAGGGATTCTGCTTTCCACAATCATCTTCTTCAAATTGAATATCCTATGGAAGAGCCAGTGCATTAAATTTCTCTGGGAGGAACTGATGGAAGGTACTGTTGTGATGCTTACTTACATGCACAAGTAAACTCTGAGCTCACCTTGAAATGGGAAGGCATCTTTTTCCGATTTGTTTTAGCCATATCACTGACAATTTTCATGGCTTTGTCATTTTTTCCTTGAGATATCAGCCACCTGGGAGACTCTGGGAGGCACCTACAATGCGAGTGGATGCCATTATACAACAAAACATAAAGCTTATTCTCCCTTGCATGGAGACTTTGGAGGGATTAAATAGAGGCAGATGGATTGTTGTTGTTATTGTTGGGTGGGTTTTGTGTGCTACTTCCCCCTCCCCTGGGAGTATAAGGAAAAAGTAGTAAGGAAAAAGTAGTAAGGAAAAAGTAGTAAGGAAAAAGTAGTAAGGAAAAAGTAGTAAGGAAAAAGTAGTAAGGAAAAAGTAGTAAGGAAAAAGTAGTAAGGAAAAAGTAGTAAGGAAAAAGTAGTAAGGAAAAAGTAGTATATCCCATGGCTGAGATTGGAAGAGGAACAGTTGAGGTAGTGGCTTTGGGCAAAGAGGAGTTTACTAAAGATAAATCAGGGAGGAGCTTTGAGTGAGAGTAGTGCTCTCATTCAGCCCATTCACCACAAACTAGCTTCTCTTAAGGAGTGATTTTTCATTTCTGCCATTACAGGTTAAAAAGTACTAAACAAGTTAGAACTGGCTTACCAATCCAAAAATATGGAAGAAGGAAGGCAACAAATTTCTTTCTACTATTCCTAACCTCTTGACCCATCCAGACAATTTGTCAAATCCAAAGCACTCAAACCAAAAAATATCAATTAAAAGGAGAGGTGAGAAACTAAAATGAAGAAGTACCCAAGTGCTTTTTTTTTGGTTGGACCACAAAAAACTGCAACTTTTTTTTTCCTTAAAAGAACATGCTAATAACCTGTTGCAGTTATGTTAACATTAGATGATCTCTCAATAACCATATTTTCAGTGCAAGACCAAATAAGTTATGCCAAGGCACCTATTTTCTTTTATGAATTGCTTAAAGAAAATAATAAATTATACTAATCCACTTTTCCCCCAGTGTTTTTCAAAGTGGTCTGCTTTTTGAACACAAGGTCAGGTGAGGTGCACAAGCTAGGATTCAACAAGACCTCAGTTGCTGAGGAATCCTATTTCCCTCTCCTTTTGGCAGGGAACCTCCTCTTTGCACCAAGAGGTGTGCACGACCAGAAAGGAGTGCCCAGTCTCCCTCAGTACCAAGCCTTGGGAAGCAGGAGAAGCTGGGGTGTTTTGGGTACAACCAAAGGGCACTTACCAGTAGTAGAGCAGGAGGAAGCAGGTGGGCAGGGTGACAGTGAGCTGCAGCCAGCGCCAGTGAGGGATGGCGTACGCGATGGCATCGAAGACCAGGAGCCCGACGGAGAAAGCCGTCTGGTAGAGGATTCCCACTGTCCTGCGGTACTCCGGGCCCACCACTTCTGTCACTGCAAATGTACACAGGGACAGCTGAGTGCCCTGGCTGCCCCACGCAGCAGAAACCAGCTGGGGGGGATGCTGCAAGATCAATGCTATGGTAACACCTTGGAGGAACCTTGGTAATCATGGGCTTCCCGGCATAACGCTGAATGTTTTGTTTCCAAAGTGTAGCATTTAAACCTGCATCTCACTCCAAGTACATAAGGAAAGCCTGTATCCAGCAGGCAGGCACAAGCACACTCAACATTTTGCATCCAGTTGTGTGATTTCAAGAAAGCAAACTCATTAGAAATAGAACAGTAAGGAAATAATTAGCAGCCAAACGAACTGCTGAGTTGTGGAACCACAGATTAGCTAATGCTGCTCAGCCAAATGATGCACAAAGACATCTTCTCAGGCTTGGTAGGACTGAGCCAGAAGCAGCTGAAAGGTAGGCAAGTGCCCCAGCAGAGCAGGATAACAAAGCTGTTCTGTCCTTGTATCCTTCCCTGGACATTCAGTATTGGCTGCCCTCAGGGAAAAGATGAAAGTTTAATGAAGCTTTGGGTCTGCTTCTGGATAGCATCTTTTTCATGTGAGTGTTTCAAGAGAATCCAGGAGTAAAGAGATGTAGCCAGGATAGGGCAAATCATTGTCCTGGAAAGGACTTCATGCTCTGAAATGGCTTAAAGTTCCCTAGAACTCCTCCATGGCTGGGCCTCTGCTCTGACCAGTGGATACACACAGGTACACAAACACCTTGTCTTTTTACAAGCAAGTACGTGCAGTTCTTCAGTTATTTTTAGGTTCTGAAGCCTCTGTTTGCCCTTTAATGCTCTTTGTGACATAAAAGTGCCTCAAGTTTCCCCCACCTTCTTCCTGCTTCTTTAGGAAGCCTCCTCTGTCACCATCTGTCTGTGCCTGGGCTGGAGGGGCTGTGGTCTGCCTGGCCACCTTCCCCAGCCAGAGCCTGATGGGAGGAAGAAGAGCCATGAGGCCCAGACAGATCTGCAAAGGTGAGCTGTACCATTGGGGAAAGCTTATCTCAAGGTAAGAGCCATAATATTCCATCACTTGCTTGAGCTTTTAATGCTACTGTTGTTTCTCCCTAATGACAGTGCTTGAAAACATCCTGAGAAGTCAAAGAGGGAGAAAATTTCTTAATAAAACACCATGGCAGGCATTTTTTAAATGGCTTTTTTTCACGTTTTTTGGAATTGAGTTTTCTCCCTTCATCTTCTGCAGCTAGTGTTGCTGCTGGGGGAAGGTCCTGAACTCACCCAGGATGTAGCCTGCAGTCCAGCAGCCCTTGCTAACCAGCCCTTGCAAGAACCGGATGATGACTATCCACAGATAGGTGGGCACGAAGACCAGAAGGATTCCACACACAATGTTTGCAAGAATTGTCGTTAAAAGGCAAAATTTACGGCCAAACCTGGATTGGAAAATAACAGGCATGAAGCAAGCCACAAGTCATGGAAGCATTTTAAACTAGTAAGAGCTTTGTGTATCTTTGGGGGAAAAAAATCCAATTTTGCTAAGCAAAATAGAGGCATACTTTTATTCTTTGCCCATTACTCACTTACCTGCTTTTCTATTCCATGAAAAGTTACTGTGCTAGTTGCTCTGCAATTCCACAAAAACTTACAGAAAATAAAAAAGGATAGTCCCATGTTTACATATATTACATTTGGAGTGAAAAATAAGAATGGGTTAATATTATGATTCTGATATTTCCACATGCACCAATTTATATGGGATTTATTTACTACAACCTTTAAAACACTGGTAATGTATGGATCTCCTTGTGAATGGGCTGCATCTCACAGCTGGAGCAACTCAGAGCCTGCTGTACTAACAGTCCCAGGCAGGAGGGGAACAAGGAGGAAAATGTGCCCTCAAGTAGTGGCATTTGCTTCTCTTTAACCCCAGGTGCCTGGGCCAGGGGGTCCGACCCTGCTGGCTCTGAACGGGGAGCTAAAGGGATTATCTGCTTTTTCACAGTGACTGCTGCTGTACATGTCTGGCAATCTGTGCCAACTATTTCTAAGCCTCTCCAAAGATGTTTCCAAGCTGCAGCCACACAGAGTGTGACAGATTAAGTGGGAGATCCAAACCAGCATTTCCTGGCTTTGGTTAACACCCGAGGGCTCTGATGGGGCACAGTAGGAAGTTTGGGGTGTACAATTCTAAAACAGTCCTCATGGGCTCTGCAGGACTCACTGAGAACATCTGTGCTAACCACCAGGTATAACCGAAACGGCAGGATACTGGCTCATGGTGCAGCTGAACATCCAGGGGAATGACCTTATTTTCAGAAAAGCAGAGATGATATCAGTTGCACAATCTTTACCTAAGTTCGGCTGCTGAACATTGATAAGGGAGGTCAGAGGGTTTTACTGTCAGCCCACACGTACCTGTCTGCAATGTAGCCAATGTTTATGGAGCCAACAAAAAACCCAGCGTTCACGGAAGACTGAAAGAGATCCAACTTCCAGGAGTCCTCACACACCAGGTCAAACTAAAGGAGCAACCACAGTCAGAGACAAAAGAGGGAAATGAGGAGCTGGCTCACATCCACAACTCCATTTCAGTTAAAGATTTAAACTTGGTTCTGGGTCAGTGCCTGTTTTGACAGCACACAGAAATCCTGCTAACTTAACTAATTGTCCAACATTAAAAACTGGAACAAGCCCTTAAGCAGTTCACTGCCATTTCCCATTCATGTCTCATCTCTCTTTGCTGGAAAGAACATAAGTGAGTTATTATCTGTCAAAATTGGCACCCTAACCTGTGTTGGCCCTTACTGATCAAATCAGCATGGAGCTGATGATTACCCTGAGTTTTTCAAACAGCTCTTTTTTTGTGACTGATGGTGAACATTTCTAAGCAGTTCTTGTTGCCCCATACCCTGGCATGGCACAGTAGTCCCCACGAACCACTCAGGACTAAGTGTGGTGCTTTTGCATCCTGGATACCTTCAGAAGCCTGCCTTGTCCCACTTCCCATGGAGCACTGGCATGGAGGAAGGTGGAAGTATCTGCATCTGCCCTGAGGCCACAGCATTTTCTCTCTGCTTTGGTCTTTAGCTCAACTACCTTGGTCCTGCTGGTAGCTAGGTTTAATTGATCTGTGCATCTGTCATCAACACAAACCCAAATATTTCTTCCGATGTTCTATGGGACTTCCCATGAGGATATTCTTCCATATGCAGACTTTTCCTTTGAAATAACATGGTTTACACTGCACTATCCTTTCCTTGCCTTAGCGGTCAGAGTAGGGGACAACGTAACAGAGCCAGAGAACTTTCACAGGAACAGTCACAACCAGGAACTCACTGACAAAAACAGAGTTATGTGACATGTCTGGTTACCCCGTGAAGGAAGCGGCCTGTGGGCCTGGCCTTGCACCCCCTTCAGCAGGAAAGGGGAGAGAGCTGATGTGACTGCATGAACCCACAGACTGAAAGTGCTCAGCTTCCCACAGCCTCGGGAGATGATAGTGGGGGCATCTGGAACAGAGGATCTGCTGGAACCTTCTCCAGTGAGATGTGCCTGCTGAGCTGCTGCTGCTGTGTAGAAGGCCTGGGTCACCCTGCATTTGAGGTGCCTCACCTCCTCACTTTCATACCTCACAGCCTATAACTATCTGAAAGAAGTACACTCACTGTGCACCCCTTTTATCTAGTTCCAATCTCTTACAAAACTATGAATGCCGAAGTTGCTACAGGACAGATTTTACCTGCTCCTGTGTTTGTTAGACGTATGGGGGAAAGAATCCTGACTACCACCACCTCTAAACATTTGGCAGAACTTTCTGCAATGAAATCGAGCTTTCATTTCATTAAACCCAGTTAATGGTTTAATTTTAAAGCATCTAAACTGCTAAAGTACACCTAGTAGCTTAAGTACCACTTTCAGTTTATTCACACTTCTGAGATCACAAAAGGCATTGGCTTTTCTACAGTTTATTTCTGACTTAAGCTGTTTAATTGTGGGAGGCAATTAAACACTGACTGCCATTCGTTTTTATTTAAAACCAACTTTAAAAGGCTTTTTTCATTAAAAAAAAAAGAAAAAAAAAAGGAAAAAAAAAAGAAGGGGTGGGGGAAAGAAGTTAAGACCTTTGCATTGGCCAGTTTTGTTTGCAGCACTGCAAGTTGCACTGTTTACACACCTTCACCAATCAGACCTCTCATGTGACAGGAATTTCATTGAGAACTGGACTTTATCTACCTGGGGATTTATTTGCTGAAATATGCTTCACTCCCCAACTGGAGATATAAGCCTCCTGAGCAGCCAAGGCAACACTTCACAGCAAGCACAGGGGGAAGATGACTTGTAAAGCCCACAGCGCAAGTCGCAGTGAGAGACAATCCCTTCTCCAGGTAAGCTGGGGATATTTCAACACAGCCAAGGCTCCACTGACCCCCTCCCCACCCCTCACCTTGTCTGTAACAGAGGGGACAGGGCAAAGGGGGCTGTTTTTACCTCCGTGACGAGAGAGCTGCCTGGGGAGTCGTAGACCCAGCCATCCCGGCAGGGCCCGAGGGGGACGCTGCTGCCGCTGCCCACCAGGCTGCCCAGGGGGTCGGTGCAGCTGATCCCTGTGGCGTTCCAGTCCACCTCGTACCTCCTGCAGCGGCTGCCAAAGCTGCCCCCGTGGCCATCCCACTCGGGAACCGTGTGGTTCAGCTGCTCCTCCAGGCTCCAGCCACACCGCTGGCTCAGCTCAGCCACCCCGGGGCTGGAGCAGCGATGCTCAGGGATGAACCCAAAGAAGACGACCCCCACGTACACCGGGGTGAATGAAGCAGATAACAAACACAGGACAAAAAAGGTTTGCTTCTGGAACCTGTCAAATTCTCCAACGTGCTCTAAAATGTCATCTAGGGTTGGCATTTTGGCATCAACACCACCTCAAAAACCTCAACTAGGTCCTCTCTGCAGCACTGATATATTTAGTTGGCAGCAAAGCCACTTAAGTAACAAAGATATTCGACCAAAAGTCAAGACTAACTCTATAAATTATTAAACTACATGTTGCAAGCTCTATTTTTGAGGTTTCATTTGAAATCAGACCTTAATTCACCCAGGGAGAATTTGCATTTAACCCCTAATCAGAGCACTTACTCGTTCCTGTTCTCCGGAAAAGCCCCTATGGGCCACAGCCCTTCAGTTTTTCTTGACGGTTTCAGGGTTATTTTTTTAATTAGACAAGTCAGCTCCTCAAATAATAGTCATGGTTAAGGAGCAAAGCTTCTTAACCAGGATCTGTAAAAAAGGTGAGTACATTCTGAAAAAGAACTGTCTGTACATTGAGCCATATAGCAGTAAAGGAAGAGCTTTCCTGAAAACTATATAAAGTGTGTCTCACCCCAGACCCTCCACACTCTTCCTTTCCCAAGGAAAACCTCCCCCCGTGTGTATCAGGGAACACAGTTTTCACCTGACCATATTTTTGCCGTGACACAAAACAGAAAAAGCATTCACTAGAGAATTTGATGCACTGGGAATAGCTGTGGAAAGCCATAACATACAGTATTCATGGCCAAAAGAGCTATTTTTTTTTTTTTTACCACAGAAATAGGACTTTAGGTAGACTTCATTGCAGGCACCTCAAATAAATGCAAGCTCCAGTGGTACACTGTCCTGCCTATGGATAGATACCAGCTACTCTCATGTCTTTTTTGCTGACAACAGCAGCCTTCCATCAGAAAGAAAACATAAGTCAAGGTAACATTCAAAAGATAAAAAAGAGTGAAGAACCGTCTGGAAAGTGACTGGAATAGCTTAGGCAAGGATGAAAAAAATTTAAAGACAGAATACACACCAAAAAAATAAACCAGCTTAGAAGGACATTCTGGCCCAGGCACTGATACAGAACTGTCTTGCTGCTCATCAGCTGCAGACCAACAGCAGTCTGAGCAGCTGTGAAAGCTCCTCTGCAGACCTACACTTGAAGATCATTCCCCACATCACACAGATGTGCTTTCTCCTCTCCTGCTTCATCCTTTTCTACGTCAGGAACATCTACCCCAAGTTAGAAAGAACTCCTCTCCTGGCCACTCGCAGCTGTGTCACCCCCAGCCAAGCACAGCACCAGCCCACACCAGACCTTTGCCTCCCCGGCTGCAGGAATTCCACGTGGAGCTGGGGAGGGGACCAGGGACACAAAGTGCACAGCAGTCACCACGCTCAGAGCTAGCCCCTGTAAGCCTTCCTCAGCAGGAGGATGTGTGCGGTCAGCTGGGGCCACAGGAACTGAGGTCAAAGCCTGCCTGGGAAGTGGGTGAAGCCAAGGCATTAGGCTGCATCTTAAAAAGACACCCAGAAAACCCTCACACGAGTTCTTTTCCAGCAGTTTTATTTAAACAGTTGGTAACGGTGTGCAGGAGTTTCCCTTGAACTAACAGAAGTTTGATACAGACTGGGCCAGTTTTCCCTGTTCCCCATCATTCTCTCTGCAGCCAGGCCAGAGGGGGCTGGGTGGGACTGTGCCAGGCAGGTGGGTTTCTTAGGGACACTTCCCAAGGAGTCCTGCTGCTGACTGGCAAAGCTTCTGCTCCCAGCCCAGCCATTTGCACAGTCTCATCTGGGCCCTGCTATTCTCATAACCCTTCCATCCATACAGCTAAGTAGAGTATTTTACTGGAAAAAATAGTCTGGTGAAGCTGGTTATGCATCCAGCTCTCTATGAGGTAAGATCCAGCCAGTCTGCCTACAAATGCCTAGGTAAAAAGTGGGCAGTAGTTCCAAGCCTAGGCACTGAAGTCACTCCCTGCTGTCAGGTGCAAATTATGTAATTGGTATTGCTCAGATAAGCACCCCCAGATAGAGCAGCTCTGTTCACCTAAGCCTTGTTAGGCACAGCCCAAGCAAAGAGATCACGTGACTTTACACAGGAGAAATAATTTCATGAAGTGGGTTCATGGATCAAACAACTCCAAAATGCCAGCCTTGATGACTTGGGGAAGGGAAGCAGAACTCTCCAACATGCATTGAGAGAACTGCTGCAGTGATAACTGACAGTATTAAAAATACACCATCAAGCTTTTCTCTTCCCCAAGCTCTCCAAATTACAGATATGAAAAATGCTTATTTAAGTTTGAAAAGATGCAGCTTAAGCCAAACTGCTCCACTGGTAACAATACAAAAGGAAGAAAATAAAAATCTGATAGAAGAAAGAATACACCACCAGGGCCTACCTATATATTCTGATCTTTGTCATAAAACATTGGTTCTCATTTTGAGTAACACAGCTCAAAACCATCAAAACCAGGTATTAACCATCACAGCAGGAAAAGGTCTCACCAGGTTGGTGAGCAGCATACAGAATAGTGTAAGAAAGATTCCAGACTTGAGATGTGGGATTTGGAATACCCACTTCATATCTTTTATTGAAATTGCTGAATACTTTATATTACACTATTTTGATTCAAAATGGAGTTTTTATAAAAAGAAACCATTGTTGAAACTGAATAAGCCAGCCAAAAGGAACAACAAAAAGTTTCGAAAAATTCTGACCAATGCACGTTCTTGTACAATGCTTTGAAACCCTATCATTGTCAATAATTTTATTTAGGAAACACTTGAAGAAGAGCAAGACTGCTAAAGAAAAACTGACTTGCATTCATTACCAGCAACATTTCAAATCAATGACCATGGCCAGGATCATAGCATACAGACTAGAAATTAGGCTATCAGAAAATACTGGCTCAAATTAATTTTCTTGAAAAGAGAGGCATTATGCAGACTAGTGCTCCTCTAGTCCTTGGGCTTTTCTTGGTGATGGACAAACCAGGTAGTGCAGATGGTATTACAGGAGCTCTGCCTCTACGTCCTTGCAAACTCCGGTTCTCTGTGCAGTTGGCCTAGTCCAGCCATAATCAAGGAAAAAAAAATCTTTGGGTGCTTGTCAGCTGCTTAGGCAAATACTGATGAAGTCAGTCATATGACCAGTACCAAAAAAAAAATACCATGCGAAGAACAGCAACCATTTCAGGCTAAAGCTATACAGAATTGTACCTTTCAGTCCATACCTCTGAACCAATGATCTGTTTAAATTAGAATGGATATTCAAATTTACAGGATAAATTAGACCAGTTCCAAAATTTACATCAAATCATCCCAACACACAAAAGTTATACTTTTCCTTGTCTCACAATGGGTGAACCCATAGAAGAAAACCCTGCCGGCAGGAAGAACATGTTACTATTAGGCAAACCTGAGTAGTGAGGATCAATAAATACAAGGAGTTAAAACAACAGTAGTCAGATAACTTGAGTCTCAGAAGCCAGGGGCTTCATTGAGCCTTAATCCTTTCCTTTCAAAGGTTTCTCTTTTTTAAGCAAGCATTTAACATCTATGCTGAGACTTAAAAAAAAAAAAAAAGTGTCCTGGCTAGAGAGAGTCAACTAACTCAGACAACTGGATGTCAGAAATCCAGTCATTACTGAACAGATCATTGTAAACAACCAAGAAATCTTTCTCTTCTTCCCTTTTCAATGGTTTCTTGTTAAAGGCAAAATTCAGAAAAATCTTTCAGGCTGAAGTCCTCATATTTGGTTGGAAATGTTGTCCCGTTATATATAATCTCTCTATATATATTTGATTAGGCACAAGAGGGGTTATTAAATATTTAACAAGTCCTCATCACTATCATCATGAAACGATGCTGTATTTGTAGAGTTCTGTGCCTGTTGCTGGCCTGGCTTGGCTATTGCTTTCCTTTCCTTTCCTCCATTCAGTAAATAAGATTTGTTATCACTGCCAAGATTGTGTGGCTTCCTTTGTGGGTACTTGCTCTTGTCTAGTCCTCTTCCTGTTTGAATCTTTACATCTGGAATGGTTAACACTTCATCCTCACTATCCAGGTCATCCACATGAAGAGAGGTGAGGGCTTCAGACGTAACAGACTTGGTAGCAATGTGACCATTCTCATGCCCTCCTTTTGCTGTTCTTGGATTTGGTGCTGCAACTTCCTCCATAAGCCACTCTGTCTCATTCTCATTAGCTTCTTCTTCACTGTTTATCTGCAAGAAAAGAAAAGAGGAGACTGCATCTGCCACTCTAGACTGACACACACTGATCTCCCCAGTTGTCAGATCCCACAGCACGCACGGCCTTGGTTTTATGTAGCTGTGAGACAGAAACACTGCAAGAGCATCACTTTCCACTGTGCTGAAACAGACTTGGTTATCTTCTTGTACATTGACATGTTATTTGGCAATTTATGGACTGCTCTTCATTTCCTCAACTCTACCTTCCTTTCCCATTTCGCAATATAAATATTTATCTCAGCTATGTGGCTATTCTGATGCCACACAGTATGGTTTCCATGCACTATAGGTGCATGGCACCAGGAATTAAGGAGTTTATTCATTTATTAACTAAAGCTTCATATTAAGAAAACTTGACAAGAAACAAATTTGATTTTGTCACTATATTACCTTTGTGTATTTGTAGGAAACACCAGATGATCTCCTGCAGCAGTTTGTTATCTTGTTTATTACCATTTCCCTAAAGAAAGGGAAGAATACTACATTAGTAATACTATATCCACTTATTAGCCCCCACTTTTCTTCACTGGATTTTTACCATCAACATAAAGCATGTCAACAAATGAGCTACAAACTATCACATTGACCCTGAATCACTCTAACAAAATCCAGTCTGGAATGATGTACATCTTCCTCCTTGCTACAGCTTCAGGTTGAGTGTTCTGAAACCCTTCTGGCCTTCACGTCTAAGGAAAAAACAACCCAAAAGTTGTCTGGAAAGCAGAGGAACAGCGGGACTTGCACTTGAATTTGAAGGAATCAGCAGTTTGACAGTTGATCTGCCAAATGAAAAACAGAACCCAAATCTCTAAAGTTTACTATTTCCCTTTCACTTTCAGTAGAAAATCAAGTCCTGACAAGGAAACTTCTAAAGCCTCTTAGTAATTTCTTACCTCCTTTCTTTTTTGTAGAACAGCAAGATTATAAGACACGCAGTGAGAACAACCAGGAGGACACTGAGCACAGCACCAACAGCCTGGCTTCTCCTTGAAAGACCTTTATGTATTTGGGTCTCCTCATCTGTCTGGTGTTGATTGTTGGCTGGATCACTGCTTGATCTAGCAATGTAAATTGAAGAGATAAGATCTATTGATAAATTCTGTTAAACTGGATTAGGAGCAGATTAAAAGAAGACATGCCACACCAGCCTGTAAGTCCAACCTAACAGCTGTACAAACTGAATTTAGGGGATTTCATCTAAGTAAAAAACAATTTGAAAAACAAATATGTACTGTGCCTACATCCTGGTATGCTATCAAATAGTGCATGAAACTACAGTCAAGGCTGCAGAGCACAATTAAGTAATCCAGAGCTTATAAAGCAGCAGTTATCCACACAAAGCTGCTGTTTTAGAACCAAATCTGGACTTCAGCAAGCTGCAACAGCTAGAGAAATTCTCTTTCATCTGACTGTAGCACTACACAGACCAAACTCCCTCAATAGGTTTAAACTGGAATCAAGAGTTTTCCTTGTGCTTTCAAGCTAGCAGCCAGAAAGTAAACACTCCCAGGTAGTCACTAGTAAGCACCTAGATACACACTCTGCTTTTAACACTGTCCCTTCACTAATCAGTAGATTAGCTGATCATATTTAATTGCAGAAATACTTCATTATTCCTTGAAGACCTGTAATGGTTTTCCATTCCAGGTTAAAGAAGTGGGCAGATAGAGGGGAAGGCCAGTCTTTGTCACAGCTTCAAAATTTTCCAGACAGTAAGACATGGGGGACCAACACTTCACCCACAAACTGTTTGCTCCTCTCAATCAACATGAAACAGCATGTTCTCTCACCTACAGTAGGTTTTACTCAGTGAAAACAATTATATTAATTCCACTGTGCCCCTCCAGCTTTAGGTCCAGATCAGTTTGGCAAGCTTTAATTTAGTGGTCATGTGGCAAGCACTGCATACATGATCATCAGTTTATCTGTGAGCCTACTGCTTTTTTAGCTTTTACCCCTTTCCCAATCACCGTGATGAACAAATACAAAAACCCTTTTGCTGAGAAGTGCTGACAAATCTGCTTTCAGAAAATGGTTAACTACTCACATTAATGGACACACAGCAGATGTGTACCAGGTAAATAAATACTGGCAATCTGCTGTCTCATGAAGGAATTCGGGGATGCCTTCCTTTGCTTCTGGATTGCAGTGGAAGAAAACGGTTGAAGACACAAACTTTGATTTATCTTTACCACATCTGGAGTCAGATGAAAATATGACATCCAAATCATCATCTACAATGAGAAGAAAACATGGTAGTTTACTGCTTCCTTGAGAACAGTCTGTTAACACTAGATCCTGGAAAGAAAAGCAGCTAGCTAAAGGAAATCATTGCTTATGCAGCACGAGCACAGATGAAGAAGAGATGAAAGCCTTCTATCTTGCATTGTTTTTAACAAAGTCTTTCAACTTCAAGTCTTTCAGTCTTTAAGTGTCAAGCCCTAACCCCTATTAAGGCCATATTTGCAACTGAGCCCACACAGCAAAATAAAAAGCAATCTAAATTATGGTGGACAGATGTTGGATAGCTTTACAGAAACTGATGAGCATAGATGTTGAGAACCAAGAACCATGTTCTGATGAAATAATTCACAGATTATTAAGCAATTCTGTCTGGTGAGCACGAACTTACCATCAACGTAATATTTGGCATTTCTGGCAGAACCAACTCTCCGAAGGCGCCGTTCATTAGTTTTCACCTGGCAGATGTTCGCTCCAAAGCATTCTGAGAAACTTGAGTTTACTATACCAGAAAGCTGAATTTGATAGACATATTTATCACCATTTGTCCGTACATCACCAGAAGCTGTGTACAACCTGAGGAAACAGAGGACAAGTCTGTTCTTAAATCTAAACTCACAAGTTGGGGTTATTCTCAAGACATAAGACTGGCAGCAGTGGTGGATGCTATCACTGTGATTCCAGAGCAAGCTGAGTGACAGATTCAGCAACCAGAAAAGATGCAGGACTGTGGCTTCCTCCCTGACGTAGAAATAAGGACTATATTTAGTGTAAATATAATCCTTAACAAACACAGAAAGCAAATTCTTCCAACTGTACTGCCCTCAATGTGTGAGTGAACATGTAAATACCTCCAAAGGTTTAAGATAAACTAAAGACAAAAGTATGATTCAGTGGCTCATACACACTACTGACGTAGTAGTGTGCTCTGCAGCTATGATAAATGGCACAGCTTAGCGATCTTCTCCAGAAAGGTAACTCATTCTACCATTCTGTTGTTTTGGGGTTCGTTTGGAGCTTTTTTACTCACTTGGAATAAACATCTCCTAAAGAAAAGTTTTTCCCAGTTGCAGGATTAATGACTGTTCCATTCACCACCTCTACCTCCTGCTGCTTCACAGCACAAGCTGCACGTGTGTCCCACGTGATGTAGTAAGCACAGTTTTCTTCATCAAACCTACCAAACAAAAGATTGAGCTGATGATTCCAGGGAAGAGTAACAAGTTTTTAGTATCTAGAGAAAAGGTAAAGACAACTGCTAACCCACATGTGACAACATCCTGCCTAAGCATCACACCACGAGTAAGCTAAAATAGTCAAGTAGCATTCAAAAACACCTACCTGAAGAATCACACTGGATTTTTCTGCAGTTTAATGATTTTTGAAGACCTATCTGCACCTGAACTTCCTACTGAAAATTCCAGAATTCCCACAGTGTATCGAAGGGTTTTATTGATGTATTTTAGCTAGCAAACATATCAGGCTGCTTTTTTTGCAGCATGCTAAACCTGCATTTTATTTAAGCAGGGAAAGAGGTATAAGCTTTTAGAGATATACATAGGCTACTGAAATTGAAAACAACAGCATCCAAGCCACTGTCAGATCTAATGTGGAAGCAGAATGCTTATGTTTCTTCCCAGAAATTTTAGGATAAATACAAAATACGATGTTTAAGGAAATGAACAATTGCACAAACTCCAGAAGACCTATGTCTTGCAAGTACAGACCATGGATTATTTTAGGGACTGTCCAACAGAGCAGACAGTCCCTGTCTTGAGATTTAAGGGTTTACTAGAGAGGTACAAACAGGTCAGCCATGAAGATGGTGAGCGGTATGTAAATTTATTACTCACCTCTGCAGTGTGGGCATGCCAACTGTTTTTGCACATTTCAATTCTATAATTGTTGTTACTTTCTTATTTTTCCTACATTCTTGCCCACTGGAATAACTAATATACACTGTATCACCTAGAAGAAAAAAATGGTGATGAAAGGTTTTTGTAAGCAGCTGTCAGAAATTTCCTTCGCTCATTCCCTAGAATTCCTTACTTCTAGCATTCTTTTCCCCTGCATCAACCATATATCAATTACAGTACTTCAGTAATTTGCGGTATTCACACTTGTGATCATTTAAAAATTACTCTTCAAACATCTTTGTCTTTACATTGCACCCTGTGTTCAGGTCATCAGTATGGCCATAATAAATGTTTACATTTAAGAAGCAGCTTTTTTAACACAAGAGTAAATTAAGATATCCATTTATAAATGGACTCAGGCAATAAACACAGGCAATACATGCCAGTACTTTTGTAAATGGATGGAAAATTTGCCTGAGCACCAATCTGAGAAGTATTTCTTAAACTAGAAGCTTTAGTAAAGTTGAGATTATTGGTTTCCATTAATTTTCCTAAGAGTAAAGCCAATTAATCATCCTTCACATACTGCTTTAATTGAAGAAGTTAGTAGATGCAGAGTAAGTCTTTTCAAACTGGATGAACGAAAACTACTTCCCCTCTCACAATTACACAATCACAGATTAGCTGAGGTTGAAGGGCCCCCTGGAGGTTGTTTGGTCCAAACCCCCTGCTCAAGTGGGGTCACTTGGAGCCAGCTGTCCAGGACTATGTCCAGACAGCCTTTGGATACCTCCAAGGCAGGAAACTTCACAAACTCTTTAGACAACCTGTGCCAGTGTTTGGGTATCCTCACTGTAATAAAAGGGTTTCTTGGTGTTCAGATAGATAATTCATTTCTTACAGCTTTAATGACAACACTGTTTATTTGCTTCAATGTTTTCTCATGGCTTAAATGTCACATTCTGTTTTTTTTTTAAACATAAGATTCACTGATAAAAATACTTTATAATAAAGGCCTCAGCATAATTTAGGAACTGCTATAGCCAGGCTCTAAGGTTTAAACCTTTAATCTCTAGCTCTCTACATGAACAAAAAGTAACTCTACCTGTCACATTCAGTTTCTGTGTGTGAACAAGTCCAAGAACTTGAACATCTCCATTGTGGCTTTTCCTGCAAATACTGGCTCTTTCCGGGCAGCCTGTGGGTCCCTCGTGTACCCTCTGACAGAGGTTTACATAGTACCTGTAGAGAACATGGTAGACAAAACTTCCTTAAAATTCATTTAGGCTAAACTGAAGAAGTGATACACAAACTACAGAATCTTCATGGGAAGCTAGACAAGTTGCAAGAAACTAAATCTCAAATTAACTGACAGAATAAAGCATGTACCAAGGTTTGGCAGATTACTTCTAACTATCATTTTGAAGTAAAACACGGTGCAAAAAAAAATTGATCATTTACCAGATTAGGTCACTAGTTAATTTTGACCTAGGTCCAAACTAGAAACTGGAACAGAGTCAAGAAATACTCAAAAGTTTTTTTCATTTATAAAAGTTACAGTAGTATCGTAAATTCAGCATCTCCTCAGAGTTATACCAGCTCAGACATGTTAGACAGAGAACTACTAGCAAGGTGGTGAATGAAGCATTTTGTTACCCCCAGTTTATCATAAGTTTAGAATTAGATGCTGCCGTCCTTGCCAGTTCATTTCTATTTCCTAACTGCAGGAGGAAGGCTGGAGAGGTCTATGACTTCCTGACATACATATTTTCCACTATGCTAATACATCGAGGAATGTGGGTGAAAAGCCTCAGTCAAACTTCAGACAACAAATTTTATATTTGAGTCTGAAGAAAACAACTAAGTAATTAAGATCTGTCTTGAACACAATTAAGAATCAAAAAAATAGCACTTAAACAACAAAATTACCTTTTAAAGTCAGCAATTTAAATAGAAAGCTTTTAAGTAGCTTCTAGTTTATACATATTCATCCTTTAAAAAGGGTTACCAATAGAGGGAAAGGCTGAGAATGAAGAATGTGATTACTCAGTCCCTTCTGATGAGATGGGTTCCTTTCTCAGTTTTTTTTTATTTATATGAAGTGTTAAGCACTGGTAGTTTTAAGACACTGAGCAGGTACATGCCATGTTACAACTGTACTGATAGGCAAGTTGCTCCCTGTGAGTTGCTCATTACTCACGAGTTCCCATTGTGGAGAAAGATCCACGAGCCTGTCAGGGAAGAGAGCATTCTCAAGTCGTAAGTTCTGTGTTTTTGGACAAACTTGCACTCCATTTTCTTGGGAGGACAAACAGCCTGAGTCTTCCATTCAAATGTCACAGTACAACCAAGAGTCTCACTAAGAAGGTATGGGCTCCCAACACCAGCATTTTCATCACAAGTAAAGATAATGGTAGATTCCCTTCTTGCAGTTGCTGTAAGGGAAAAGGTTGGAAAAAAAGAAAGAGCATATTTTACAAGAGGCTTGCAGGGATGTATGAATTTTAGTGCAGCTAAATCTGTGTTAGCTAAGACCCTCGTACATGAAGCATAGAAAGTACTTACTGCTACTACAGAATCCCCACTTTTCATCTCCCTGGTAGTTTTCAGTTGTAGCACACCACAGCCTATTCTTCCCTTCTGTGGTACATTCCTCATAGGTCTTCCCTTTGTACTTGAAGGGGAACACGCAGAGCTCTCCCTTTTCAGTCACTGAGAAAGAAAGGTACAATCTCATGACTACATGCAGTAGAAGAGGAGGCGTATCCATATTCAGAACTTTATTCAAAGTTCAATGCTGAAGAAAGGTCAGTGGCAGACACCAGAAATACTGAAACACTGAATTTCAACCAAATTAGAAAGCCAGACGTAGCATACAATTAACTACAATCATGCCTACAGAAAAGTTGCTCTGTCTCTTCTAGGGAGACACATGTTGATGTTGCAGATTAGTATGATGCTTGTGATTTAGCAAAACTACACATCTCTATTGCTATATGTCAAATCTATGTTGCTTCCTCCTGTCACAAGAAAACCTCATATTTTAGGGAAAAATATCCTGGCAAGTTTTGAACATAAAGAATGGGTCTGCTCTGGTCTCACCTGGAGGGCAGCGATCACCTCCTGTATATTGCAAGATGACTGTTTCATCCTGGTGGCTGTAGTCCAGTCTCATTTCCTTTATGTTTCCAAAAGATGACACGCCACTTTTAGATGTCAGACACACTGCCCCATCTCTGCACTTTCCCTGGGGCAAGCCTACACTGCACACACCAACGTGGTAATTGTTGGATCCAGCAAATACCTGTGTAGACAATCCAAAGCATCACAGTAAGTCTAGAGTCAATACTTACAAAATCACACAAGTGCTTCATAAACCAAGTATCAGGCAGCACTTGCACAATGCAGAAGGAAAAGATAATTAATTTTGCAAGTCTGGCCTTGCTTAATATGACAAAACTGCAGATAAAGCACATAGGACTACAGATAAAATCTGTTCAGCAGACCTGCTTTCTCATTCAACATTCTGTCAAAGATGAAGATTTCTCATTCCTTTACCCATCACTGTGTCCATTAACTTCACTCTCAAAAAAATTAAAATGTTATACCCTCTAATATTATTCCCTCTGTCAGAAGCCAAACAAGTATTGATACTGACCACAGCCTCTTCCCACACCTCAGAATGATTAAAATAAACCCTTCCTGCAGTTTTAAAATGTTGATAGCAATAGGCAATTATAAATAAATAAATAAATGTCACACCACTATAAGGCATTACCTGAAATGATCTTCCAGAAAGGCTGGTCAGGTTAAAAGTATAGTGTAGCTGTTCATCAATCACAGAGCAGCCTAAAGTCTTCACTTTATCTGGACACACAAGTGGTGTTTCCCACTCAAACACAAAAGTGCAGTCAACTTTCCTTATCATCTTTGGCTTACCCTATTACCAAAGAACACAGGAAGACATGTTTAATTTTCGGAGAGTTTCTTGCTGTCTCTGCATTTCCCTCTTTCCCCAATAATTAACCTCAGTTGCTACCATACCCAGACTTCATTGATTGTAGGACAAACACCATATTATAACCAGTACCAAAAAAACTTTAAAGGGAGATGCATTCTACCTAGCTACAAACCTTAGGATCTAAACAAGATGCAAAACAGAATTAAGTTTAATGTCAACAATAAGTTATTATATTACTTTCATGGAATTTTATTTTTGAAATCATCAGAACCTGTTACTCTCAAGCTTAAAGTTCATGCACTCAATAAAATTTTGGCCAGTTAAGAATACAAATATGATACTTGTTCTTGAAACAAGTCCATCCATACATTCTAGACACAAATCCTTGACTTAAACAAAGCTAACATGGGTTACTACCCACTTTCCATTACACTCCAATATCAATTTAAGTTTAATAGATGTCTTACCAGACTAGTTCCTTGGCCACAGTGAAATACAATAACAGAAGTATAGTTTAATCCATTGTTTATCTGACATGGAGTAGTGCTGTTGTAAGTGATGGAAACTTCATTTGCTGCCTTACTGAACTGGGGAGGTTCAGTAACACGACCAATATCCTACACAAGCAGAAATATGTATTAATAAAATTACAGGACACACCTTGATTCCAGATCAGCCCAGAGACTCAGATCAGTTCAGACTCATCTGTTTGCTTTACATGGGAGCACAACTACTGCACTTGAAAAAACTGCATTCTATACTCCAAGAACAGCCGTTAGATTTCAATCCTAACAGAACACAAACTGAGCAACTCAAAACAGTTTTTGACTAAGGTTGACAAAAACCAGGGATGTTCTGCATCTTAGAGCTAGATTCTTCTTTACATCAATGTGCCAAATTACTAACACATCACTTAAAAATAGCATTAACAATGGAGTAAGGTCCCTAGATGAATAAGGAAATTAATGGAAAACAATCAGCTTTTTATGTCTATCTTCTAGAGCTTGCCAATAAGTCCTCAAAAGCAAAAGCCTAGATCTCTCAAGGTAATGACACCACAATTAATCAATCCTCTGTTAGAGGCTTGCTATTTATGTAGCTGACAAGTTCTTACATGAAAGACCTAAGTGCACTTTGAAGCATGCTACCAGCTAGACTGCTTCCAATTGCAACAGGCTATCACAAGATCAATTAAGCAGCTGAATGGCTGAGACATTCTGCTTTCCAGTGTCTGTATTTGGCACACAGCACTTGGGCACACAGAAATTTTTTTCACTACATGAAAAAATTCTCTGTAGCAATTTTTCATATTTATCACTGTATTGTATCTTCAGACATCCAAAAAGATCACTGGGGTTCAGCATAGGAAAATACTTCTTCACAGGGAAAACCAATAAAAGGGAATTTTGCAGATGAGATTTTAATTCTGCATTCCATTTCTTTAATCCATTGTCAAGCCTCTGGTTCAAATCGGGTCTCTAGGTAGGGATATTATATTAAACTATTAGAGAAATGCACATTTCAGTCATCCCTGACATAGTACTTACTATTGGTGGTCCATTAACAGGAACCATACAAACTGCTGCTCCAGGTGGGCAATTCACATCTTTTATAGGATTGAGAGGCTCACAAATGTTGATGTAAAAGTCTGGAGAAACATCTGTGATATCTTCATCCACAAATGCCTCATAATACCCAGTGCGATGGATCAGAGGAGACAGGTCAATAATGGAACTGTCATTCATTACTGAGCACTTCACCTACAAGAAGGTACATTTATTACTTTTATTCTTTTATTACTTGCTTTAATTAATTGACAAACATCTCATCCTTCTTGGGGCCAGAAGCATGGCTACATTTAAAAGTTTCAAATATAAGTAAAGCAGCACTGTTGTAATTTTTGCTTGCCTATAGGTACTAAGCCCCTACAAGCAGCATATGAAAAACCTTGATCATTTAAACATTCTTCTTATGGAATGGAGTTCCTGTCAGAACAATACCAAGACAAAGCCCTGGCACATATACTCCAGCATACATAGTCACTATGACTTCGTAAAATCAGGCCCCATCCTTTTCTCCCCTCATCTCCCACACATCATTGGACAACCTCCACCAAACAAGCTTAGTTATTACAACATTATAACAATGTAAAGTCAGTGTATTGCAAGTCGATGGCTTCAGTAGGATATTTTCTCAGAAGCAATTTCATACACTCTTAAACCTACTGACAGTCTATATGGAATTTGAGAAGTCTGTTCTTGTTCAGATATTGGAAAAGTAGCAACTAACTAAAATCACCATTTAATTTCAGGACAAATAGTCATTGTTGCTACCTAGATATTATGACACTGAAATAGCTTGGGTCACTGTGAAAAAAGGGATCAGAAGTGTACTAAGGATCATCAAATGGAATTAACAGTCTAGAAAACACAGTGGGCTTGGGTAGTGTTGATTTGTATTGCAGCATGGTACATATTATGGAAGGGGAAACCAGAACTGTGTGTAGCTGAAGGAAGGGACATATGACAGTTCCTGCTGGGGAAAGAAAACCTGGAAGATTTTTTCCTAAACAGAAGCGAGAGCTATTGTGGTATTGAAATAGTGATGAGGAGGAAAAACAACTTGTTGCAGAGAATCATGGTCACAGTAGAGGTAATTAGAGCAGCAAAAAAGAATGATTAGGCAGATTCACAAAAGAAAATATCCAGGTATTAAGAAAATATCTAAATTCATCCAGTAGTTTATTCAGCTTTCTATTCCTAGTGTTGCCTTTTATTCCATGCACCTACTCTCTACCTGTCATTTTTAGGTAGCTAAAATTAACTAAATACTACCTCAAAGCATTGTCTAGAACACCAGATTATGTTGTTACAGCATGTATTGTACATCAGAAGCAGATTCTAAACTCATACTATGAAGGCTTATCAGGTTTTGCACTGAGCAAACTGATCATGCACTTGCCTGGCCTCCAGTCACCTGCCTAGAAACAAAGGCTATCCCCATGCACAGAAATGCTATCTGTCATCAAGCCAACCTCAGCTCTGCTGCCTACTGCACTGGAGGATCTTCACCATCACTTCCCAACATGACACTCTATGGCTTCCATTTGAACTGTACAGAAAAGCAGGCAAGGAGGTTCTACAAAGGGGTTATTTTCAAGTTATTCAAGTTAGAAGTTTTAACTTGGCTTAACATGCAAAGCAGGAGCTTGTCAAGTATTGCTCACCCCTGTTAAAAATGTCAGTATGGAAAGCATTCAAGAACTCCTGTATGAATTTAGGTTCTGTACTACAGGAAGAAACCTTTCCCTCAAAGAATTTAAAACACACTGCTATTATATCTAATCCCCCTCAGAAATCTTAAGTCCCATGAGTGTTTTCTGCAAAAGTAATTCTTACCTCTTCTTCACAAGCCAAGGAAGTGTGCCAAGAGAAGTAACTAGTGCATGTCTCCTCATCAAAAGACACAAAAACAGGTCGGCTCTCATCTCCAGCATCAGACTTGCACACAAAGCTAAAATAGCTTTTATGCTTCAGTGCTGGGTCTGCAGGGCAAGGATCTCCATCCTCATAGACGAGCTTTAACACCTGATCTTCATAACTTAAAGTTTTACTCTGTTTTCCAGCATTAACTGGTTTTCGGCCACCTGTGATGCAGACAGCTAAAGTAAAAAAAAGAAAAATTAAGAAAACAGATCAAGTCTGATGCAACTGCCCTGAAAAATTGCACCATACAACAAACAGCAGGAAACTTGAGATTTTAGTGTCACTTTCATTTTCCTGAGAAAGACAGGTTTTGCCACACCATCCAGAGTTGCTATTAAACTGAGCTGAATTGCTCAGATACAAAGACCAAATATTGCCTTTAATACTTCATCAACCAGCTGAATGCACTGCACCTATACATGCTTAAGGAACCACAGAGCATTGTTTGGTTATCACTTCTCTGAAAACCAAGCAATTAACACAAAATGTCAGACAGATTATATGCAAGTTTTATTAAGATGCCTCTTAAAAACCAAATCAATCCAATATTTTCTTCTAACTCCACAAAAATAGTTTTCATGACAAGCAATATTCCTATTTTAGTATCCAAGATGCTTAAGTATCATTTCATATTCAATTTGACAGAAGAGCTAGTAATTCAGCCTGCAATTAAGCAGCCTTAAAACCAGTTAATTTAGCAGAAAGTTAATTTTTATTGATGTTTCAGAAGCACCCAGAACAGAACAGAAAGCTAGAAAGAGGACTGGCAAAGGTTCGAAGTGCAGACACAAAGCCATGTAGATGCATTACAGCAATGCATCACCACAGAGCTCACCCCAGCTGGAAGTTTGTAATGTCTCCATTTTCACAGCATTAAAGACATGCAGTAGAAGCACCTACATTCCCGCCCTCATGTCCAAATAAATACCTGTTCATTAGGAACTAAAGGGACTGGGACTTGAAGGGAGCTCATGTGAATGGTGTTTGGTAAAAATGTATGGCCTCATTTCCTAAAACAGTTTTAGGTTCTTTTCCTAGTCAGTACAGCCACACAGCTGTTCCCTTCAATCCTTCTGCATTTGCAGTAAAACATTGCATTTTACTGTAAACTTGAGCATAAGCATTTCTTTTGGTTACCCTACAGTCAATGATCACAGTACCAGAGAGAATAAGATGCTTACCAGCTCCATTAGCACATGAACTTTTAGCTTCAGCACAAACATTCAACTCAATTATTCTGTTATGTGAACCACTGATGGTATAGCCAGAGTCTCGCTTTAATGATGTCAAATCAAAGAGGTGGCCTATAGAGAGATCAGGGAACAATTTAATGTCTTTTTCAGATTCAAAATCAAGACATTTCTTCGTATTATAAGCTTTCAGTAATTCAGTTTAGTAGGAAGGTCAACAGGTTAACCAGACCCTATTTGTCTGCTAGCTGAGAAAGGCAAACAATTACTTATTCACATTAACAGAGGAAAAGCTAGTTTTGAACCATAGGCTATTTATATTCCAAGGGACATTGCAGTACAAGAGATTTCTACCATCAGTAAGCTTGTCAGTCACTATCCAGAGGATGTGTCACACTGCCCTTTTCCAAAGTCTCTCAAGAACACAAGCACAGTAGTGCTGCTTCCAGCAGCTGCTTCCACACACAGACTCGAGGCCTCCTCCTTACCTGTTGCAGGATTGGTTACCCGACAGTCATTTTCCACATTGCTTTTAAGAGGACATGCAGCAGCAGTGAACCACAAGAAGGTATATTCACAATCTTCAATGGCAGTTATAAGTTCTGGCTTTGATTCCTAAACACAAAACAGTGGAGAGAGTGACATCTCTATAGAGTGAGAGTGTAAGATTCCATGCCAGCAGGTTTATCCCTGCAGCCAGTAACTGAGCTCAAGTCAAACACCAGTCCTAGAACCTAACAGACCATCATGGTCCAGAGAATTAATCCAAGGACAGAGTATTTAACTGTGATTATTTCAAATACTCAACAGTACAGAAGCATTATCAGGAGAAATAAAATTAATGAAAGGAGAGCTAAAGGAAGCCTAGGGCAAGAGAAAAACGAAAAGGTAATTCAAATTTCATCAAATGAAGAGTACTGAATGGCAAGGCATACAGATGTGCAATACGGCCAATAGTATTATTTACTGCTTGAAACACTTCCCAACCTGCACTACCTTCATCTTCAAGATGTAAGCAGACAATCTAAAGCTATTACAGATGACAAAATTTGTGCTAACAGACTGTACAAAATGATCTCTTAAAAATTGCTCAGCATCTAAAATTCAAGAACTTGTAAGTCCATCTGCTTGCATGAACACATAAAATCCCAGCAGAATCCACTTACAATTCTGCTTTCATCACACTTGAGGCGCAATATTGTTGTTTTCTTCCGATTTTTATCTGGACACTGATCTCCATTAATGTATTTTAGGACAAAAGTGACATTTTCCCAACGAGGACCATCAGCCACTTCCCCAAGACTGGTACATTTTGTACCCTCAACGAGGGAGGCAGCAGCATCAGAAGGGCAGGAACCTATACAGATAAACAAAAACTGCATTATTCCTCCAAACGTTATTAAGGTGCACTTGCCTGGAATAAAACTCCACTACTCTACTTTCAGGTATATCATGGCTGATCTATGTCCAAGACATTGTCCAAACCATACTCACTGGGGTGTATTTTCCCCAAAAATCACAACTATGAGCAATTGTCTTACTTAACTCAAGGGCATGCAAAAAGTAGTGGCAGGTACCACAGGGGAAGTAGACTACTACAGAGTGGAAGGCTAAAGTCTGGCCTTGCACTGCACAAAATGTAGAGTCAGTCAGAAGATGCCACAGAAATTCAAAACTGGTTATTTTAATCTTTAAGAGCTATAGCAGACTCTAGATAAGGACAGAAGAGCTAGAGTGCCAAAGTTATCAAGAGAAAGAAAGAGCTGCTAGTGAATCTCACCCACTAAGCAGATGGAAATCAGGCCCACAATCTACCTTTCTCCCTGGTGCTGAAATCACACCACTGTCTCCACATACTTTGCTTTGTGATTTTTTTCACTCAGAACAGCCACCAGCAGTACTGTCCTACCACTTGCCTTCCCTAGCTATGGGAAGAATATATTTTTATTTTGCACTTACGTGTAGCACTGTATGGTACTAAGGGCTTGCAGACATTAATGTAGTATTTCTGGGTAGTAGCAGATATAGCAATGGCCTCCCAGTTCTCTCTGTGTCGCGTCAGGGATGAAAAGTCATAGAAGTTTCCTTCGTCATCCCTGTACAAAAGATTAAAGGCATGTAAAATAATTAAGTGTTTTAAAGCTGCAATTCTTAAATTACGACAGTAATCTTAACCTGATAACTCTAAGCAGAGTATTAAGCTGGAAAAGAAGTCTGCATCAGACGAAGTGCTCCCCAGAAACTTCAAATTCAGTAGAGAGACCTATCATTGCACCAGCTATCCCCACAGAAATTGTCCACATGCACACAGCTCTCAATTAGTGCAAGAGTAATTCCAACATTTAATACAATCATGATGGCTTTCGGTGCATGGCAAGCACACACACAGTTACAGTGCACTGTTTTACCTTAGGATAGAGACCTATAATGAGGCCAGATGTTTAAACTCTGGGCCAACTATTAGCCATTTGTGACCCCACATCTAATCTTAACGAGCTTATACTTGGGTTGTGATAGATATAAATGACATTTTTCCTGAAGCATTGTTTGGTGGAAGTTCCAAACAGACAGATGTAATCATTTATATTAGCTAATGTTAATAACAACTAGACACTTGCAACAACCTAACATACTCAGCATTCGACCATCAATAAACACATACCAAACAGTCCCCTTTTATTCCCCAGAAGAATCTCAAAAGTATTTTTTTTCAATGAAATTAGTTTTCAGAAGCACAAATTGCAAATGTTTTTTAAAATACTATGCATTAGCACTGAATGCTACATTAGCTGATCAAAACACAATAGCTAAAGGGGTTAGTGTTGCACTGAATTGCAAGAAGGCTGTATTTGTCTCTCTCAACATACAGCTCCATTTTAATTTTGTGGAAACAACTTACTTGTAGGAGCACTCAGTAGATTTAACAGGTGGGCAAGCATACTCAGTATGCCATTCAAACATGTAGGTGCAGTCTGGAGTTTCCTTCAAAAATACAGGCTGAAAGAATGCAATACAAAATAATTTGCTTTCTCATCTAGACACATTGAAACTACTGAAATGTCTAAGTAGTGCTTCAGGAAGACCCAGGAACACACATACTATCTTAGAGCTACACTATGCCTCTGACCAGCTGAAAAGCATGGCTTCTCCCAAACCTGAGTTTATCCACATGCAGGACAAAAGGGAAGCCATTAGGAATTCTGATAAAAGGGCAGCCATTAGGAATTGCTGCCTCCTCCATGAAATAAGAAGAGCAAAAGTAATTCTAGACACCATTGTTTAAGAACATTAAGGGAAGCACAAATACAGACGGATACTAAAAGCAAGTAACCACCTTATTTTAGTCTGCCCATGTAATATCTACTTTGCTGCACATTCAACCTTCTACCTTTTATTTCTTACAAAGAAACAGCTGTTATTTATGGAAGAACATCTCTTCCCAACTTCTCCAAGAGCTTTGGTAATAACAGACATCCCTTAAAGGAAAAACATGCACTGATCTTCCTGGGCAATGATAAAAGTACCATCCATAAATAGGAAATTCAAAATATTCTTAATTTTTTGTCCCCTTCACAGGACCTTTGAATCTCCTGTCTAAGGCATGTTCATGTTTCTCATCCTAACCTTCTTTAAGAAAGATAGCAACTCTGTAAGACAATACATACAGGAAGCATGTTTTGAAACTAACCTCAGATGTAGTCTTGTCACAGTAGAACAATATGGCAGTTGATCGTTCATATATTTTATGACATTTTTCTCCACTGGTGTAATTAATCATTATTAAACCATTTTTAAAAGTCAGTTTGTCTGTATGTAAGCCTAGAAGCAAAGAATTGGGAAAAGTCAAGAGCTACAGTAAGCACACAACTACAGCAATGCCTCTGGCAACAGGGTCACAAACAACAATAAAATGCACAATTAAAGAATTGATAGACAGACCTTAAGCTTTCTCTGAAAATTGCAATCTAGTTATTGAGTGACCACTACTCCAGTACAGTAATGCTGAGCTCATTCATAATTGAGTGTCAAGGTACCTACACGCATGACATTTTATCTGCACATTGAGGAAAAGCAGTGAGGTGCTTTATCTCATTAGATGTACAAGATTAGCAAGAACCCTTCTATTATACCCTGGTTAATCTTCCTATTCCCTAGGTTTTTTTAGATAAGTGCAGTACCTGCTACTTTTTTGAAAGTAGGATTCATCTTCTTTACTTGACACGATGCAACACTGTGACTTCCTGCGCTGCAAGGTTCTTTTATTTCTCCACAAACTCTGAAGTAGTAGTCATACTCATCTGTACTCACTTTTATGTCTTTATTAGAAAGTGGCTTCAGGTTAAAAACGTGACCATACCTTGGATCTTTCACCTGGCAATCGCTTCCTTTAAAGAGAAGTTAAGAATTTAAAATACAACTTAAGATCTATTAGCCTTGAGAAATACACTGGGGACAATTAAGGCTACAAAAATGAGTAGCTACTTTAGGGCAGTGACACTGAAGGACCGTCTTAGTTCAGCAAAGCAGTTCATTTCGGGAAGTCACTAATATCTAGAACTATGTGACTATGTATCAATGGCACATTTCTTCTGTAACTGCCACTAAAGCAAGATGCAGAAGTCTAACTGTAGTTCAAAAACTGCCTCAGAGTAGTCTCAAGTTCTTCTTTCAGCTGTGTTGAAGGTTAATACACAATCAAAAACACTAAGTCCAGAACTTGCTTAATTATCTGGAAAGAACAGCAAGGTCACAAGATCAAAGCAAAAGGTGTCCTAGATGTCAGTCTTGTATCTTCTTTTAACAGTTCTGAAGTTTGCTGAGTTAAGAAAATAGTCGGTCATAGGAAATGTTTACTCCATCTTACAAATCTACAAAGATGCATATAAAAGAAGGTTTAGGAAAATTCCAGTTTCATGAGTCTCATCAGCTGATGTACATCAGTGACTTTGCTGTTGACCAAGTCCTCAGTTTTAAAGTGACCCTTTGCTCAATATTCTGAAGCTTTTAAAAAAAAATAAGATTGTATCACATGAACATTATGCTCTTCTCAATCACACAAGTTAAAGACGTCAGTTTTCCTCCCTTCAAAACCACAATTCAGTCCCCAGTGTTCTGCACAGTGATTATGTGCTACAGAGCTGTATTTTGGGAACACTCCTCATGCCACGTGAGATCATCGGCAGTTTCAATAATGTCTAGGACTGTTGCGATAGATCCTTTACAGGAAGTCCAGATGTTTTATAAGGAATTATCTACAAGATGCAAAACAAAGCCTGCAAAGGCAGAGAAGATGGCTACAACACTCAACCTTCCACCTAAGAGACAATCAAGTACCAGAACTAGAACTTGTGATTCCTTGTTGCACATCCTGGAGTCAAATACAAATTGAGACACCCCCACTGGTCTCTCCCCCACTGTCTAACAAGGGCCAAGTTTAAAGTCTTGCTTCCAGTCTTGAGTGAGGGACAGGGAATGACCTGCCAGGCACAGAATCAACTCTGTTCTCATAAAACCCAATGCTTTAATGTTTACTAGCAAGTCTGTCTGTGATTTTACAAGGTAGCACAGTGCTTTCTCAAAACAGCATTGTTACTCTATCTTCTTTCCCTAGATAGGCAAGTACATTTGCCTATCATCCTAACTTTTACTTTTAATGTTAGATAGGATTTATAGTTAATTTAAAGCTCAGAATAGACATTGCTCCACAAGCCAACACTTTTTACAGGAAGATTCACAGGGCAAGAAACCAACATAGCTTAATAAGTATTTATTACTTGTACAGTTTGATTGACACTAAAGGTCAAATAACTACACTCACCTTCTGCTTTGTGAACAGGACATGCTGCCAAGGTCCTCCAAACAAAGACAAATTCACAGTCATTCTCTTGCTCCAACACTGGTGATCCCTACAGAAAAGAGCCATATGAAGGAGACTTACTAATAATTACACTGCAAGTCTCAAAACATACATGCATGGCTATTTTTTTACTGCAGTAGTACAGTCTAAAATCTCCACTATCAAATTTCAGTATTCATGTTCAGCAAAGAGCTGCTTTTTGTGGTTCACAGGATTCCACAACAGTTCACCATCGTGTTCTACAGGTCCAGTAAAGCAGACAGCTTTATTAAGAAGAGACAAGGAAAAACCTAGTAAGATTTTACTTTTTAGAATCAGTCTCTCCATTTTAAGAGGAGCAAACACAGTCTATTTTGTTACAAGCACTAAAATCCTCATTAACAGCAAGTAGAACAGAAAGTTACCGTTGTTTGATCGCACTGGAAGATTATACGTGTAGAATAACGCTGATTATCTTTGCATGTGTCACCATTCAAGTAGATAATGCTTAATGACCCATCAATAGCAGCCTGGGGATTTATCTGAATGACTCCAAGGTTCTTGCTTTTATCAGTGTATTTCACACAAGATCCTATGGCACCACCTACAGGAAAAGAACTGGGTTTTAGTACAAAGCTTTGACAACTAGAGTTAAATTTATGGTAAAATAATTTAACAGGGTAGCTTTAAGAGAGCTTTGAAGTAAACTCTCAAATGCCTGAAGCAGAACACAACACACACACATTCATAAATACAGTTAGAGACACTGTGTACCTAAAGGCTTTGAGGAATAGAACAAGTTACTCCTGCATACACTGAAATCTTTCAAACTACACTAATTTATCTGGTTCCACAGACTCGTAAAAGACTACAGTAGTGTTAAACATATTAAAATGGCTAGCAAAGCAGTAAAACATGGCATAAGCTTCTCATTCTGGCTTCATTCAGCTGGGAGGCTTCAACAATATTTGATTTTCTGTACTAGTTTCAGCTGGGTAGAGTTAATTTTCTTCACAGCAGTGAGTATGGGACAGGTTTTGGATTTGTGTTGAACACAGGGTCGGTAATATCAAGATTTTTTGTTATTGCTGAGCAGGGCTTACACAGAGCCAAGGCCTTTTCTGCTTTCATACTGCCAGATGGCAAGGGAAGTTGTGGGTGTACAAGAGGTTGGGAGGAGACACAGCAGGGACAGGTGACCAAAACTGACCAAAGAGATATTCCAGACCATCAGACATCATGCTCAGTATATCAAGTGGGGAGAAGAAGGAGGAAGGAGGGACTTATGGACTGATGGAGTTTGTCTTCCCAAGTCACTGTTGTGCATGATGCAGGTCTGCCCTCCTGGAGATGGCTGAAGACCTGCCTGCCCATGGGAAGCAGGGAATTAATGCCTTGTTTTGCTTTGCCTGTGTGCACAGCTTATGCTTTGCCCATTAAACTGTCTTCACCTGAAACCACAAGTTCTCACCTTCACCCTTCTGATTTTCTCCCCGATCCTGCTGTTGGTGGGGAAGTGAGCAAGCAGCTGCATGGGGCTTGACAGCCAACTGGAGTTTAACTATGACACTTTTCTTTCTTCTTTAAAAAATAATAATAAAATCACAGATCCTGGCAAATACTGCCTTCAGTGCAAATTTCCCAAAAGCATTCACGTACATCTCAATGCAAGAGTCCTGATAAGCATTTAAGACTCTCAGATTGCAAAGTCTGTTTACTAATACTCCCGACATATGTCACCCAGTCTATACTATTTCTGCGATTAAACGAACAGGAGTCAATAAATCCTACTAAAATACCCTGGGACATAATTATGACTATAAGATCTTGCATCAGAAGTCACAAGTTAAGAAGCACTTGCCACTTGGCTTACCAGGACATCCAGTCACGTAGGGCAAGGGCTTGCAGACATTCAAGAAAAATGTTCGCTTTTTTGCTTCCTTTGAAGTGTCTATAGCAACCCATGGCTCACCCTCTTTGCTCAAGTCACTTAAGTCATACTCATTGCCAGCAGCATCTGGAAGAAATGCAGTAAGCTGAGAGAACTTAATACTTGCAGCAGAATTGGGTTTGAAATTGTACCAGTTCCACTGATGAATACACAATTCAAAATAATTTTCAGAATCACATTAGATGGATATTAAGAGAATGTACTGCTGCCACAAAAACATCACTATGCCAAATGCAGAACATAGTTTCCTTGACAGTTACTTCCCAAATGTAATATCTCACAATTCACAGGTGTGAATACTCAGTTAACTCATTTGCTCCAGAGTTGGGCTGAAGCAGCACCAGTCACAATAAGGATTAAATGTTTTCAAAGTAATTATCAGCTTTCTTGCATATACCACAATGTTTTACATTAGTTTCTTTCCCTATTTTTTAAGTTAAGCCTGCTTCAAACAACTTGCCTCCTCTCCCACCCTACAACTTCTACAAAGATTTTAAGTCTTACAAATGTCTTCACAATAGGTATTCTTAAAGCCCTCCACTGAGCAGAAGTTTGCTGTTCAGTTAATCCTTCCAACATTGGACAGAGGCCACTCAAATTCCAGATACCTTTTACTTACCTGTAACCTGACAATCTACAGGAGCAGGAGCACAAGCCAGAGCTGTGTGAAACTCAAAAAAAGTATCATGGACATCCAGCATGCTGTTTATATCCTCACGCACAAACTTAAGCTCTCCAGGATATGAATCATTACAAATGAAAGTCACTCTGAACATGTCTGATGTTCCTGTAAAACAAACATTTATCTGCTGATGGTTCTGTTTGGAACATTTGAATTAAAGTTCGACCTAATACATGACTTCAGAATTTTCTAACAGTTTCTTATTACTAATTGCTTCAAGGATAACACCACCTTACTGCTTATGGAGTTTCAGCTGTAAATATGCAAGCCTTCTTTAGAAAGCTAGGAAAAATTGCCTAGCAGCTGCAACTACCTCTACAAGTAAGATACCAAAATGCCTTGACATATTTCAAGAACATAATTACCTTCACTGACCTCTGTTCCCTATATTCTTTGACATATATGAAGAAACAGAAACCCTTTAAAATATCACCAGTGATAACAGCAGCTTTTAAATTGCATCACACAAAGTTTTGGGTTTGGGGGGGTCCTGTTTGTTTGTAAGTAGTTCAGTGTAATGACTGCAGAACAAATAATCCTGATCCTATCAAAGCAGTATATGCTAAGCTCTGCTTAGTCTTCAAGAAGTGACAGAATTATGTCAGGGAGTAGTATATGTCATGAAAAAGTTTTGTAGTGTTATAAAAATTGTAGAATCTCTCAAAGCAAAATACATAAGAGCTCAAACACTGTTACATATTACATACAAAAATGTCACAACTGAGAAAATAAGAGCAATTTGTACAGAGAACAAGCACGCAGAAGCATCTGAAGCTCCTGAATCCAAAACCCAAGTTTTCCCAAAGTCTTTTGTTGTTAAGATTTCATATTCCTTTCTGTGAATCTCAGTTTCAGTATAATTGGAGAGGATGTAATACCAAAAAAACTAGATACACATTTTTCATTAATTTTATCTGCAAAAGAGACTTATATTAATGAAGAAGGTGTACATGAAGTATTAGAGCACTAAGTCAAAAAATTCCATAGAGGAGAGTATAAGCTTACTGAAAACTGACCTTTCAGATGTGAAGTAACTTCAGAGAATATTACCCTTGAAACTGAAGCTAAGAGCTACTACTTCATTTAGAAAAAGAACCAAAGTCCATTTTGCTTTCCCAATTTTCCAATGACTACCCACTTCTCCATGCAAGGACCAGTATTTTTCATCTGCTAAGGAAAAAACCCTATACTGCACTGAGTCACTTTCCTAGAGTTTTGAAATGCACATGTATTACTGAAAACTGAGCCATTACTATTCTGTATAACTTTATTTCTCCCTAAAATTTCCATATGACCCAGCTTGTTTAAATAATTAATACCAAGCCAAACAGACTTTGGTACATGAACAAAAGAAGGAATGAAGACCACTCACACTAAGTTTTGACAATACACTGTGCATTTCCTGAACTCACCTGATTCCACACGAAGAGGACCTCTGTAGGTAAGGGTCAGAAACCCTTCACTGGATAGAGAGAGGGTTTTGTCCAGCTTCACCCGCCTCACAGATGTCAGATTTTCTCCTTCACACCCAGCAGCTGTTTTGCCATTGATTTTACCACAATATGGCAAGGGTCCACAAATGTTTAGCTAGAAGTTTTGAAAACATGTAGGTTCACAAAGTATTAACTGCATCAAAATAATAAGGTCAACATAGCCATTTCTACATCAGTAAAACCCTTGTCGAGGACTATTTCAAACAACAGTTGTCTTGCAATCTGGAAATGACAGACATTTCAACTATAATACAGTAACAGTACTCTGAATCTTCAGATTACAGGCTCCACAAATTCTCCCCACTAGAAGTACAGGATGTGGTTCAGTGAGTTTATTCTTGGCCTGAGATACCACTTCGGTATTATCTGTGACAACCTAGGACTACTGATACATGCAGATTACATTAAAAACACTGATACTAACAGATTAAATCTCTTTCTAGGCTTTCCCTGTTAATTTCTTTAGAATCAGCAGATAAATTGGTAGTACAAAATGGAGGCCATAAGGAGAAAATCACCTCAAAAGTGTGGCTACCTTATGCTCTCCAAGAACCAGAAGTTTAATGCTTTTAAGACCATCTAAGATGAATGAAGTTATCTTTCATTCCTTCCCTCAACCACAGTGCCTTCCTGCCAACTCATATTTCCTAAGAAGACTAAGTGAAAGCTCCACTAGATCACTAAGCAAGATGAAAAAATGCAATGACAGTGCTCATAAACAGCAGACTGTACAGTGAAAATCCATACCGAGAAAGTCTTCCCATTGCCAGTGACTGTATAGCCTTCCTCAGAAGCTAATGGCTGCAAGTTGAACAGAAAGCCAGTGTTTGGATCTCGCACAGAGCAGGACTGCAAAAAAAAAAATTACAACAGAATTATTTTCTTCTCCTGCATTTCTTCTCTTTAGGTTTTACCTCTAACTTGTTTCAAGTACCAAAGTAGCGATTTAGACATATTTCTAGCCTGCATACCAGAACACCGGAATACAGCTCTGGCAGTAGCTTCATTCAATTCTTTTGTACATTGATTCAATTCTTTTTGTCCTCTGACATCAGCCATGCCAACATTATCAAAGTGGAATTGAACAGATGGTATCTATCATATTAGCTAAGAGCAAGGAAATTTTAACTGAGGGCTGTCTTCACACTAATGTGTTTATGTTGAGACCTGTAAAGACTGAGTAGATTTCACACAATATTCTGCGTTGGAAGGGACCCACAAGGATCATTGAGTCCCACTCTTTAATGCACGGCTCATATGGGGATCGAACAGGGGTCAAACCCTCAACCTGGGTGTATTAGCACCATGCTCCAACCAACTGAACTAATCTCAGGGTTTAGTGTGTAAAAAGGAAAGTCTCATCTGATGATCTGCAGAAAACAAGGATAATACCTATCCTTACATATAAACTCAGTTTTACTAGCAACACAGCAAGGGAATGAAACATTCAGTTACAAGAACAAGTAAACTGTTCTCAAGAGAAAGCACCTGAATATTTTGGTCAGAAATTACACATTTCATAAATACTTCAAAAATAAAGCAATAAGATATCACAAGACTCCATCATTACCAACTTACGACTTCCCTTTAGTTAGTTTTCTTTAAGAGCCATTTAAACACAACAACCAAGAGTGCTAGAAAAAAAAAACAGTACGTTGAGAGTACAAATACAATTTATATTCTCCTTCCTCACCTGAGAATCATCTTTTGTTTCCTTGATTGGGCAAGCAGCCTCAGTTTCCCACAAGAAAGTGGCCACACAGTCAAGAAGAGCTATAAACCGTGGGCTGCTACTCTGAAAAGAGATAGCAGAGGAAGACCAGAGTAAGTGTAATAGCTAACACCTTCTCATGTTTGAGATTCCACCTTACAAGAAACTGTCAGGTTCTTGTAGAACACTTCATTACAAAAGCACACAATTCCCACCCCACTTCCCTTCCCCCAATTTATTTTGAAGGTCATCACTGAAAACTTTGTCTAGTTAAACATTTACCATGTCACTAAGCATTAGCCAAGGACTGAATCTGACATCCAAATATTCAGATTAAATTCAATATTAAATCTAGACATGTAAAACTAGATCTTGTCTCTGTCTAAGCTCTGAGGAGTTTTGGGGTATAATACATAGTCCATAATTTAAAAAAAAAAAAAAGAAAAAAAAAGCAAAAGTAAAGTAACAGAAGTCTATTAGGTGAGGCAACAAGGTAACAGGAATATTAATTATATACACTTCATGTCAGTGCCTTCAGACAAAAGCAAAGCAGTTCATAGCTGCTCCATGCCACAGATTTTTCACCACATCTCTTGGGCTAAAGATCATGTGGGTGAGGGGACAGTAAGACCCGCAGATTCACAAAACCAGGAAGAACAAGTCTACACAAACTTAAGTCTAATAATCCCCTCAGTCTAAACTTCAGTATGCGGAGTTGTATCACCAAAAGCTCTATAGATTTAAGAATTCTAGAATCAACAATCTATGGAGGATGCAGAACCTAAGCCTGAAGATACACTTTACAGTATTTTTCCTCTTAAGAGGGTCTACAGTGTTTGCAGTTGTAAGTCCTCATGTATTTTTCATGCTAATTAGACTAGTCTGAAATATTACTGTCCATCAGTGCTGCTAGTTTTCATCTAGTTCTTGTTTATGATAAAGTACTCTGACACATGCTTCTGTAGCATCTAAATCAGCTCTGTTATTACATGTCTATTTTAAACCCTCAAGAAGTCTCCTTTGTCATGAATCTGCTATACACTACACATCTTCATGTGGCTTCATGTTATAGGATGAGAAACCTACTATGATTAAATAACAACTGGAAGATCATTTGTCCTTACAAGAGTGCCCCTGGAACAGACAAAGTGGATGGTGGTGGTATAAGTAGTTGTCTTTCCATCAGCATTGATGCACACAGAGCCATTCACATAGGTTAGAGAAACATGTCCAGGTCTTTCAATTACTAGCTCTTTGCTGGCAGCACCAAGATTACTAATGGAGGTGACTTCAGAATAAGAAGCCTAGAAATAAAGAAAAGCATGTAAGCAACTTTAAAAAAATAGATACAACCAAAAAGAAAATATTTACTACAATACTCTTGGATACAGGTTATCTTGAGAGTTTTACAGAGGGAATTAGGACAGCTTGCTGAGCCTCTAGTTCAGCTTTTCCTACAGCTCTGAGCAGCAATGAAGTCAGGCTGTGGGCAACGGGTCAATTCAGTCTGACAGCTGCTATCACTTCCATGATAAATTGTTATACTTCAGGGCAATACAGAAGCAGAAGCCTATAACAATCAACAGCTTTTTTTTTTTTTTTTTAATTTGCTTGGCAACATCTACTTCAGACTCCTAAGATCTAAAGAAAGTTCAGGGAGGGTAGGGGCACAACGAAGAATCTTTAAAAAAATTTTTTCCACAGTTCAATCTAAAAAAAGCCAGAAGCATGACCAAATATCCAAGAGGACAGCTTGTTCCTAAAGAAAAGTATATTCCTAGCAGTCTCTGAGACTCCAGCAATTCCTACAGAAAAGATGCAGTTTGTCTGCCTCTGAAACAGGGCAAAAAATCATGAGTGTCAAACATGACATTGGTACACTTCTAAAAATTAAAGCTTTGGTCTTTGAAGAGGTGGACAGGCACTCTACCGTTCTGCTATGGTTATGCAACCAGAATACCCCTTTGCACAAGGAGTCAGAATTCATGTGACTGTCTTAATCTCACTCAGGTCTGTTTCAATCTCACTCCTGTGGCAAACCAGCTCTGAGCTGGGATGGAAAGGGTACTCACAGAAACATGCCTATATTCCATCTGACAGACAGATGCTCGCCGGTCACATCCTGGGACAGCAACCAGGGGTCGACAGACGTTTATGTAGTACTTCTTGAGCTCATTTGGTCTTGAATTATCCATGGCATACCAGTTCTCACCTCTCTTCTCGGATTTCGCTAATCTGAGCAGAAAGATAAAGTTCTGCTCTAGGAACACACATTCATCATAGACTATTTCTAGCTTTCTCAGTCTCAGGAAACAGAGCAACCTTAAGGCATTCCAGAGTAACTTTTCCCATTCATTTTTAAGTGATACAATCAGAAAGAATATTCCTGGGATATAGAGCACAGTTGACAAGGTAATATGCTTTTATATGCAAAACCATTCCAGAAAGTCAGTTTACATCCTAGGAGGCAAGTCAGCATACTAGAGGGGCTTCAATATATTTGCAAGTCAAGACTATCACAACTGGTGAAGCTTCTGGTGCTTTCTATGCAGGAAACCAACTTCAGCCAGAGCTATCATCCAGAACACCAAACTAGAACAGCTGAGTTACACTGCATGTGTCAACTTTCCTACCTTGACAGGTCATATTGGTCCATGGTGTTGCGATCAGTCACAACACATTCCAGCGGAATTTCTGGACAAGCATATTCAGTGTACCACTTGAAGTTGTAGGTATAGTCATCTTCTTTCTACAAATGAGCAGAATAGGTCAGAGAGGCTTTCCACACAAACAACTTTTGGGACTCACTCCTTTATTTGTCAAGCTTGCTATCTGCTCTTGGTTTTAGGATATACCTTCTCAGACTAATTTGTGTTGGTCTGTCCTGTTACAGATTGTCATTCCCTGTGTCACCAAAATTGCTCTTGCCAAAAAAACCTGCCCTGGTTCTGTTAAACTCATGTCTGCTGTGTACACAGTCCTACCATTTGTTACTTCTCAGCCAGTTTGGGTTTTTCCCAGCTAGAAATACAAGACAATCAAAAGCACTAATAATTACATGGCCCAGGGACTAGAAGAGAATGAGGTAAGAATCTGGATCCAGGTAAACAGCTTACTGTTCACTGGTAAAGGAAAGCTTTATGGCTGCAACAAGAGTCAAATATACCAAGAGAAATAACTATTTATTTTAGTCTGGTTTATAGGTACTAGATATTTCCATACATAACACTCTGCTTGTGCTGACCTAGTAGCTATAGTCAGTACTTTAGGATGGAGATCCATCCTTTCTTCGCATAGAACTTCTTACCTGATACTCAGGCTGACCTATTCCAGCATCACGGTCACACAGGAAAGTTATAAGGGTAGAGCGCTGTGTTTTATCCTCATTGTTGTATGCTGTACCATTTTTGTAGGTCAACTGAATCAGGCCATCATAATAGGAAAGTTTGGAACTGGGCAGTCCAAGACTCCAAGACTGATCCTTACTAGAAAAGTGAGTTTTGACAGTGAACAGAATGCAAAATTAATTCTGCCTCTAAGAGAAGTCTTACAAATACTAACCACATAAGTTTAAACAAAGCATCATAAAAAGACATAATAATTAAATAAAGTTGATTAGACTTCAGTGAGCTGGGATAAAAAGAACGCTGCCAAAAGGAAACTTAAAACATGAACAGATGTCCTCCTTTGAAAAGGAAACGAAGTTATATATTGCTTAGATACCTAGAAAACTTTAATATTCCCTTCTCCAAAAGGGTGACAAAACCATCAAGTTCTCATTCTCCAAAGCAGAAGTCAAACTGCATACACCCTTCAACTGCAGACACCCTCATCTTGGGGTCAAACTGGCCTCATCCGATTACACATGGACAGTGAAGACCCAGCACTGCGCAACAGCTCTCTGCTAGGTGTCAGCTTTGGTTCAGGAGTGTTTCTTCACTCTGACTTGACACTGAAACTTTTCCTACTATCTAATCTAAACGACCACTGGCATAACCTGAAACCATATGGTACAACATCCAAGCTCTGGATTTCACCTCTGCCTAAGGCAGCCCCTGCTCATCTCAAGTGAAGCAAGCTCACATTCTTTAGGCCAGTTCTTGGAATACAGCTGACCCTCAATCTCTGGATTGTAGAGGGATAATACAGCTGCACCAGTTAATCTAGGGTGTACAGTCCCTACAGATAACAAAAGGGAGAGCAATGGGCAGATTCCACCTCACAAGTTAGTTGTAAGCAAGATTACATATACATGCATTTGGCTTGAAACAGCTGGCAGTGTAATTACTGCAAATTACATGCAAATTACCTGAATCTATTACAGGTAGCCCAGCAATTACTTTACATGCAAATTGTCCATTGCTGCACACAGACAACAACACATCATGCAACAAGAGATCTTCTCCTACAGACAACACAATTAGTTACTCACCGTTTTGTTACCTGGCAGGCTGCTGATTTTGTGTGACACAGGTCATCAGACAGACTGCCACAGACACTTAAGTAAAACAAGTACTCCGTAGTATTAACTGTATAGTGACTTTTTGCCTTGGCCAGAGGTGATAAGTCAAAAGAGAAACCTAATCAGGAAGGAATAAACTCTATCAGTTTGATTTTGTCCTGATATCTCTCACAGGTTTTGATTCAGTCAGTCACATGGCTAGTTCACCTCCCCCTGAATAAGTCTCGTTCCATGTAATTACTGTTGCAGAAACAAAACGGACAAACTGAAAGCATGGTTTCTTATACAGAGAGATTTACTTCAGTAAAATACAACTTACATCTATTTTCCTACATTCACCAGGAGAATATTAAGTTCATGCTGTTCTGATCTTCCATATGTAATACGTAATTAAACTGCATATGTACTTAAAACTGTGGGTGCTTAGCATTAGGTTGAACTCACTTTGCTCTTGAGTATCCTAAGGACTTTCTTGTTGTGGCGTAAGTTCTATCCCTAATGACCTTTTGATTTGCTGAACAAAAATACATACCTGCCTGAGGATCAGACACTTGGCAGTCATCTCCTTCAGTTTTAGACAGGACACAGGCAGCAGCAGTATACCAGTCAAAGGCATACGAACACTCAAGCTCGGCCATCAAGATTGGAGCACTTTCTAGATCACCTGGTATCACAAGAGCAACATGTTAAACATACAGACAGCCAGGCTCCCAACAGGAGCTAGGAATCTACACCTAAGAAACTAGTATCTCCTCAAAAGCAGACCAAGATAACTGTTGAAATACCTCTTCTTTGAAAATAGGACCAAAATTATTTTTCACAAAGTCTTTGCATTGCCCACCCCAAAATAAAAGTTTAGTCCAGAAGTAAAGGTGCAGGGCTCAATCTGCTCCTGAGAACTATCACAATATTTGAAAAAATGTCTACTTTGATACACAAAACTGCTGTTTTACTACAAAGCAATAGCTGTATTAGGAAATAGTGCATAATCTGATCCTAACAGCCAGCACACTAGGAAGTTTCAACTTCCTCAGGCTACATTAGAGGAACACAGGTTCTCTATTTCCCTGGTAGATAGTTAACTAGCAGGCTATTATAATCAACAAGAACAATATTAACTTCTGCAAACGTTTCTGTCCATGAACTGCCAGCAGTTTAGATACAAACCATTGGAAAAGAAGGCTAAAGTATCTGATATCAGTTCAGGACCACTCTTTGCCATCAAGACAATCTAGAGAAAGATAGTGCTTCGTATAGTTTCCAGATATTTGTGGAGTTTTAAACACTTAAGATTCTTCCAAACATGATTGAAGTATGTTTATTTCAAGAGACTTACTCAAGGGTTTTTAAGGAGTACCTGCATAAAAGGTAAACAGAACTAGGTACCTGCAATTTTATTGCCATCGTCCTAGTAAACAAGCCACGATGCTTCAAGCTTTTGCACAGAAAGAGATAAAAGACGAAAGCACATGCTCATATTTAGCACTCATGTCCAGCCTTATTAGATGACCTTCAGTTTTTAACTGGATCAATGAACATGATGTTCTCACCTGGTCTGCATATTAGAGTGATGACCGTTTGGATTTTTTCTTTTTCATTAGAAGGACAGCTGTCTCCATTTGAATAGATAAGTTGAATATTTTCTCCAATCTTTTTTGGAGAAGATACAAATGTTCCAAGATTCTTACTGTTGTTTTGCTTATCTGTAAAGACAGTAAATACAGAACTTCTGTTTCTCTGAAAGGAAGTGAAGCTTCTGTTAGATACTAAGACTTTCCATTTGTCTAGTTAACAAGAAAACATCATTCGGAGTTTGATTTTACCTTACCAAACCATGCTACAAAGCCTGTGTTTCTTTAGTCAGAAAAAGCTGCTTGCATTCTTTCTTCAAGTGTCTTTGAGAGCACAAGAGAAAAATGCTCCTAACTTCTGTTTCCCTAGATAAATGAAGGCACTCAGGACAACCAACCCCATTTGCACAAGAAGTGCCAAGCATTCAGAGGCTTAAAAAAAAACAATGAACCAAAAAACTCCAGAAACACCACCAACAAAAACCCTTGACTCACCTACAGAGCAAATAGCAGCACCATCTGTACAGCTGGAAGCTCCTCCTTTCTTCCACACTTTATGGCAAACATTGATGTAGTAATGTTTCCTTTCTACCTCTGAAAAGCTACTGTCCACAGCTTCCCAGTTTTGGGCTGACTCTGAAATACAGAGGGTCATTAAGAACAAGTCATCTGGCTAAATGGTTCCAGGATCTCCATGCCAAAATGCCTTTTTTATAGAGTACCCCACATTTGTGTGATGACCTCTCCTTCAGAGCATCCCCCAGCACACAGAAGCCCTGGTTTCAGCTCTATTCCCCCACCAGCATCCATCCCATGAAGCCATAGCTGCCAAATCCTGCCATTTTTTGAGGGTCCAAAGGTAACGCCTTTGCACAAGCCACAGGGTGGAAGCTGTTGAGTGATGGTGGATCCTGATTGGCACAGGTTGCCCAGAGAGATGGGGGATGTGCCCTTCCTGGAAGTGTTCAAGGCCAGGCTGGATTGGGCTTTGAGCAAACTCATCTAGAGGAAGGTGTGCCTTCCCACAACAGAGGAGTCAGGCTAGATGAATTTTAATGGTCCCTTCCAACCCAAACTGTGATTCTGTCTCTTAAAACCACTTATGATGGCAACAAGCAAGGCAGTCATGGACACAGTCACTTTCATAAGGCGCTCCGTCTGTTTGGAATGAGGGAAACAAACACAGCATCACAGAAACTCACTAAGAACAACAAAAGCTGCCTAACATTCAGCTCAAGAATTGCACTAGAGACGGCATGTAAACTTAAGACTGTAAAAGTAACTGAAAACCAGTTTTTATTGCCATACCTGAACTGCGGATAAGAGGTGACAAGTCATAGTGTTTTCTCTTATCAGTAACTCTGCAAAGGAGATCTTCTTTCTCTTTAACACATGCATATTTTGTATCCCAAGTAAAAAAATAGGTGCAGTCAACTTCACCAGTGAATACTGGAGTTCCTCTACCATCATTACCTTAATATGGAAAACAGATTAACAGATATGAGGTTTCTAGTGGGGGAAGGGGAAAAAAGCAAGGAGACTTGAGGACTAGCAATGAGCAAGGATGACAAAAAGTCATTTTTCCTGCAGAGGACTTGCATTTCTGTTTTTTTGCTGTTGTCTAAGAAGAAAAGGCTCTTTTATACTTCCATCTTCTCAATCATCAGTGTCAATTTAGACTAGCAGTGCTACTACACAGCACATCCTGCCAGCCATCGAAATTACTGCTTATTGTAACAATCTTTATTTCTCGTGTTAGCTGTGGCTCAAAGCAAGCATTCATTTGAGCATAAGGTCTGTTAGCAAGCACAGGAGTCAAACCCTGAGCAGAGCTGTCACAGTTTGTTAAACTCACCTGCTGTTTCATTGCATTCGAAGTTTATGACAGTCATTCTCTGAAAGCCAGAACTACATGCATCCCCATTCGGATAAATTAAAGTGAGATCCCCATCAGAGTACCTGAGTAAGAAGTCAGTTTTAGATAGAAATGTGGGGTCAGACAATCACACAGTGCTCTTCACATTCTCGTTCATTTATTAACTGTCTCATTCTAACGGAAAACAAATACTAATTCAACATCAATACTGACATTTCTAAAGCAACAAAGCCTTGCATCCACTGATTTTTCTGATCACTTTTCATTAATTTCTGTAGAGATTAAAGAATGCTCTAAGGCTCCCCTAGGTATGGTGGAATATCTATTCCCACTAGTTTATTGCATGGCTGCTTTTGCAACAGAAGGAAGTCATACTTCCTGGAAGATCAACTCCAACAAACCTGTCACAGACAAAACAGAAGATTGTATCTACAAGATTAATCTCTGCTTTACAGTCTCAGGCAAACTATTGTCCCTAGATGCCACTTGGGAATCAGCTTCTTCTGCTACTGCTTTACATGTAAAACATATAAAAAGGAGGACAACAGGCAGTGCAACACAACCTGCAATTGGGACAACTAAGTCAGTGGCAGTCCTCCTGTCTAGACAATGGCCTTTGCCAACCCCACCAGCTCCTCTGTTTGCTAACACTATCCTGGCATACTGTTAGAGTTTTTCTAACAAAAAAGTGAGCAAAAATGATTGCATTTTGTATCAATTGTTGATTACATGACAAGTAAGTATGCATCAAAGCAGGAAACAAAGACCAATCAGACCAGTTAGCAGGGCTAAAGAGCATTTACACTTACCTTAGGGTTTGGTTCGCAAATCTTCCTGCCACTTTTTGCTGGTTATTTGAAAGTTTTACTTGGCAAGAGGAAATGTATTCTGTATCATCCTTGCAGTTACCTGCAGTGGTTTTCCCACACACATTCAAGTAATAGTAATACTCCTCTTTGTCATCTTTGGCTGAATATGGTGTGACATATTCTGAATGAATAATAAACAAAAACATGTTTTAACACACATCAGGACAGACATGAAACTCCTAATATCAACACAGGACATTTTTTCATTTTATGTCCCTAAATAAGGAAATGCAAAACTGGCTATTAACAACCACAAAAACAGAAGAAAAATACTGAGCTTACCTGAAAATTGATTAAGTGGACTTAAATCAATGGAGATATCATGCTGCTCATTAGTCAGACGACAGCTCTTACTCTCCAGGTAATCCCTGTGACAGGCATACTCAGTAACCCACTCAATCTCATACCGGCAATTTGTTTTTGCTGTAAGTTTGGGACCTGCACTCTGATACAGTAGTGAACAGAATTTACATTATAGGTAGACATACTTGAAAGATAATCTTCAGATCAACAGTATCACATTCCTTTAAGTCAGTAACAACTACTTCACCTCTAAATTACTTAAGATATGTAAACATTGTTTCTGGCCTCTCAGAAATAGGTGTTGACAAGAAATAAAACAGGGCTTATAAATGATATGGCAAACTATTACAAGTCTAAGCAGAAGTAAAGCATCAGACATGAACAGAAGGACAGCAGAAGTAATAGTACTTTAAAAAGTACTTTTCCTTAATGTGATGGAAAAAGCAAAGCTGTGAGCCCAAATGGACTAAGCCTGGACTGTGTTTGCCTCAGAAGTCCTCAAAGCAGGGAATAGAGGCCAAGTGTTCTCTGAAGGCAAAGCAGACTTTTAGATACTGGTGTTTTAGCAACTTTGATTCCCTTGGTCCAAATCGAGACATCAACATTTGAGAATTCTTTAGCCAACACTTTCGTCAGATGAGTTTTTTGTAGTGAAAAAGACCAGGAGAAGCAGTAGTCTTGGTTTTCCTCACTTTAAAGTGAAACATCAGAAATTCAAATTGTTTCATAAATCTGTATTTCTGCTATCCACTGGAACAACTGGTAGAAACCCAGGTAAATTACAGGCACAAGTATCATCAGTAATAATACTCAAACTACAAGAGCGTATAGCTACAGCAAGGTAGTACAAAGTGAAAATAGACAAGAGCCAGGTTTGTTTCTGCAGCAACAAGAGTGAAGTACAGCACCTGTCTAGGTCAGATGAGGGACTAAACATTAAACCAAGAATTAGCCAGACAGGAGTTCCCTCTTCACTAACCTGCAACGAAAAGCATCACTATATGAAATGGCAGAGCATTAGCAATTGCCACTTTGGCCCAATTCAAGGAGCAAAGGTTGCTGAAATTAACCAACATCACATTGAAGTGACCGTCACACAGCATTCAAGTTAGGCTAAAACAGTGTCCTGCATAAACTGAGTCGTTGCTGAACACTACATATTTTACTTTAAGTTAAAAAGAATTCATTAGCCTGCTTAGTAAGTGACAGACTCTCATCATGCAATGACAATTCTAGCTACTTTTTTCCCTAAGGAAGAACAGATGAATAAAGAAACCAAGTAACAGGCAACAGCTATAAGCATGCCCAGCCTGACTGAAGAGGAAGAGTGCTCATTAGCAAGTAAAGCTCTGTGCCAAGGTGCCCAGGATTAACGCTACACTAAGCCCATCCAATGCTTGGAGAAAAGCCTTGAACCTGTAAAGGGACAACCAAATTCACCAATACAAGAGACAACACACTCCTGGGGAAATTTTATTCAAGTTCTTGTTATTTCTTAAGTTCTAGAAGACTAAGAGTATATCTAGAATCTCACACTCTTCACAAGTTACAAGCCAGGGATATTTATGCTCTGTTTAGGCCTGAATAAAAACAAAAGATAATGCACACAACAGTTAAAGACCAACCAACTAACACAAAGTAAAACATTGAAGTTACCTCTTCTCCCCTCTTTGATGGGCAAACAAAAGTGATTGTCACTGCTGGATTATGGCCTAGGCAGAAGACTGGCCTTTCTTCATCATGCTTATATTGTCTCTCATAACTCAATACAAGCCTAGAAATAGAAAACAACAAACCAAGAAAGACAATAAAGACACTGCACTGCACAGAAGAAGGATATTCTTGAAACACTTAATCCTTGCTAGACACTCAGGCAGAATATACCAACATAGCCCTGTCCTGAAAGCAAGTTTTATGGAGGTCCTCACTCCTTTAATCTTAGAGCTAATTAAAAATAAAGATTAAAATAGTCCCAGCAAAAGGACTTAATACAGTATCTTCTGGTATCCTACTTAAGACTATGCTGAATGCCTTGTGACTCATACTGTAGCATGAATTTAGCTGACAGTCACAGGAACACCCGCAGTTTTGCTCTCAAAACTACTGCTGGAGAGCAGATGTGGCAAATGTTCTTGTACTTTTTGAAAGTAATACCCACTCAGGTTTTGCCATATTACTGTACTTTACCATCTCTCTACATATAAGTGCTTTCCATTCTGTCCCCAGAAGTAATAGCGAAATGAACTCAAATTGACAGGCAAATTGACAGGAGCAAGGCAACTGGGTCAGATCAGGTGAGGCAGGGGTGGGAGAATGAAACATGGTAACTATCTGACAGGGAGAGACAAATAGCAAGATGACTTGGATGACAGAACAGAAACATCACCACAACTTCCCAGCTATGAATTACTATTATTCTAAGCAGCTTAACAGGCAGAAGACAACAGTGCCATTCTGGCTTCAGATGAGCCACACCTCTAGTTGGCCTCTCTGTACCTCAGCACACAGATACACAATCACCTTACTCCTACCTAGGCCACCCTAGTCTGATAGAACACACAGAGTGAATATTCCTGAAGCAATGAAGAGCTGTTCAATCCTAGCAGGGGTAAGCTTGCTTGCCTAGCACTTTTCTAGAGTACTAATAGTTGCACTTCTGTACGAAAACAAGCTTGTGCTTCCTCAGATGTAAGCTACTGCCTTGGTACATTGCACCTCAGTCACTTGTTTCATGCCAGGGAAAAGCCCTGCAACAAAGGACCAACAATTTTATTTGTAAACTAAAATAAAACCCTCAACTTTACCACAGATAGGCTAGAGCCTCCCTGTTATTAATTTATTCTGCTTGCTTTCTTCAGCAGGCATCTGAAATAGAGTACTGAAGAAGTCAACAGGGGTACTATTGACCCTACAGACAAGGCAAGCACACTCAGATGACCTGAAGTTCAGAAATGTCAGCGTGTTAATAAGTTCCCTGAGCCATAGTAGTTTGTTTGGGTGGGGTTTTAACATGCTTTTTGTTTGTTTATGGTTTGCTTTTGGTGGTGGTGGAGTTTTTTTGTGGAGAGGTGGTTTTTGGGGGGCTTTTCAGTTAGTTCATTTTTTTTTTTTATTTACTTGGGTTTTTTTTTTTACTTCAAGCTATACTTAGAACACAAAAGGCAGTAAAAAGAATCATCATCAAGAGAAATTTCTTGTAATTCCATCTCTACCATCACTGTCTTGCATTGCTTATCTATTTCTTCTGTTAAGAACACATTAATGCAAAAAAAATACCACAAAGGCAACATCTGGTCCTATTCTCAACTTTTGAACTACTTCTGGGAAGCAGAGTAAGCCAAAACCAATGCATAAACCCACAGTGAGCCAAATGCATTTACCCTGTAGGCCCTCAGACAGTAGGCAGACAGGACCAAATCTTACTCTACTGCTTGTGGGCAGAGAGCACCTATCACCTCTTGCTTCTAAGAGTTCTGTAATTCTGTAAAAAGGAGTCTCTTACAACAAAGGAGAAAATTTGATCTGTTATGGCAGCACCACAGAACGCCCGACAGAGTTCTGACAGTATTTGATATTTTCCTGCTAATGCTTTAACACTGAAGAGGTATTAATGTTAAGTTTTAGGAGACTCATCTGTTACCAAGAGTGCTGTTTCCAGGCCAGATGACTGAAGTATCCACAGAAGTATTACCACAGAAATTGCATACCTATCTTTTTCTTGAAGCTTCAGCTGCTCCTTTGGACGGCCAACATCGTATGCCACACCTTCATGTAACAAGCAAGCAGCACTGCCAGCAGGGCAGCGTCTGGTCTCTCCACTTGAACCTCCTGGTTATAGCACATAGAAAAGAAGTTACAGGACTTTCTAAGCCCTGCTCTATCTGAAATATCTTGCCATTTTATCTGTGGGTTCTTCTAAAAATACTTCTAAAAAACAGGCTACATTAGAAAGTTAAACTGACAAGACAAAACCTGGAGTGCTTGTGGCAATGCATGCTGCCCTGGTTGGGGAAATTCAGCAAATTCATCCTTCCTGCCAAAGTAGCTGCAGCTAGTTGCTAGTACAGCTGCTGGATACATAGGGCTTTGAAAACTTCTGAAAGTGTGCCAAGTTTCTTTTTTCCCCACAACCAAGTAATGGGTAACTCTTCCTTACAGGGAAGGTTTTATTCCCTTCTTTGTTTCTTATTAACCATCTGATTCAAAGCTGTCAGCAAAAAGTTTCATACTAGTGAGATGTTTAAAAGAATAGACGTCTCACTAAAACTAGAAGTATTAAACCCTCAACAAGGGCACAAAACACATATTTAACTGCAGAGTAAAAACCACAGGGGGAGTATAAAGCTAAACTAACCTTTTCAGCAAGCTTCAAATACATGATTTTGCTGGTTTAATTCCTTATGCATATAGCTCTCAACTGAGAGGAAAGTGCTAGCTATTCACCAGTATTTAGGCAAGCACCTAAACAGTATTTTAGATGCACCTCAGGACACTCATCAGGAACTTGGCAACAATCTGGAGCCCAAATGAATAAATTTAAAGTACACGAAGCCCTGTGAACAATATTGGTCCTAGTTGGCAGCAAACAAACACAGATACAAGACAAGCTGCGCTCTCCCACTTAGAAAAAGTGACTTAAACTGTACTAACAGTACTTGCCCATCCAGAAGGGGCATATCTCTGAACACCTCAATACTTGGAGGGTAGGGATTTTGAACTAATTATCTAAGTCTTGAAATACTGATCTTTGGACACAGGACAACCTTAATGAAGACAACAGGAAATAACCACACTACAAGAAATTTACACAATGACAGGTGACACAAGCAATCATTCAAACCTAAGTCCCTGCAGACATTTATGAACAAGGAATCATCATCAGAATCATCCACCAAGTAGTGTCCTGAAACTTGGATGAGAGGATTCAAGTCATGTTTCTTGGCATCTCCATCAAATAGATAGCAAGGGACCTAGAACAACAAAAAAAAATTACACGCTAACCATGCTGCACAAGTAGGGGGAAGTTATGAACAGGCATATATAAAGCCCAGTTAGTATGTGGAGAAGTTTTTTTTTACTTCTGGAAGGTCAAAGCTAGACATGCTGATTAAAATGAGGCATCCAAAGTTAGATTCTTTTGGTCCAGCTTTTAGAAGAGTTTTACTATAAACAACCATCCAGTGCACAGAAAAGGTTGAAGAGTTATTTAAAATTCTCAGTTCCACCAACTTCCAACATTTATGCTTTACATACCCATGAAAAACACAGATTTATGGAGGTTGTTCGGATTAATTTGGGGTGGGGGTAGGTAATTAGAGTAAAATTGTCATGTATGTGAAGAGTAACTTCTGCATGGATAGAACATAGATTACCTCTTTCACAGGTTTAAACAAGTCTTTCTTGCAAGCCACATAGGTCCTCCATTCAAAATAGTGCACACATTCTGTTGCTGTTACAAATTCAGGGGTACCCTATTTAAATGGGAAAACAGACTGGTTTTATTTTACATCTGTAGACATTAAGAAGTTTATTCAAGAGACTAAGAAAAACAGAATACAGCATATCACAGAACAAGGGCATACAGTTTCTTAATGGCACTTGTTAACAGCAAGATTGTTATATAACAGCTTTGTTGGGCAACTCAGGAAGATGCAGGATGCCAAATTCTTAGTCTGCATATGCACCAATACTCAAATTAACATCTGCCAGTCCTAATATGCAGTAACTGTATTCCGTCTTTTAGAAGTAATCACTATGCCAACTGATAATGACAGAAGCACCAGTTATATCTGCTTAATAGAAAGGAAGACTCTAATAGAAATACATATAAATAGGTTAACACAGTGAGGTAGTGCATGGTTTACCAGTTCCCTGTCCTTTATCCTACAGAAGCAACTGATTAGCAGCCTCTTCTGCTGTACAGAAAGACTATCTCTGACCTTAGTTGCATATTTTTATAGGCTCATGCTATACACATTCGTATGTATTTCCAGATGGGGATTCTACCATGGTTCAGAACTGGATGTTCAACTTAAAGTCTCTCAGTGAAAAGACAACAATTTTTCACTTCACCCTCCATCACCTCAGCTAGAAGCAATTTAGCATACTTAAACTGACTCCCTCTTTCATTTAACCCTGCCATAAAAGGGGAAGAAACAAGTTGTTCCAGACACTATTACAAAATCCTTTTACTATGTCACAAGATGAACAGGTATTAGAACTGAGCTAACCAGAAGAAGTCTGAAGATCAGTATGATCTGGTGTTACAGTTGAAGTTGAGCAATAATTTTAAATTTAGTTTAAATAGTCATCTGCTAAAACAGAACAAGAAGCATTTAAGTCTCTTCTGCACTGGCACTTTGTTTGAATTGGCTAGATTTCCAAGAGAGGGTGTGCAATAGCACTGTCAGAGCCAACAGCAGCACCAATAAACACTTCTCCCGGATACACAAATATGTGAACCGATCACAGGCTGTACCCAGCTGTCGTATCTGTTAAGTGTGTGGAGGGTGTAACTTCAAAAGCACTTTGAAGTGAACTGCATGCACACAGGCCCCTAGAAACTTTTTGGGGATCTCCAATCACACTTCAAACAGATTCTCACAAATAAATACTTCCTCAGAAGCCCAGCTGGCTGTATAAGCACTGTTAGTTCAACAATGTGCAGACCAAGCCTAAGGCTTACTATTGTCAGCTATGCTGCCCCATAACAGAGGTCAGTCATTTTCTTCAATACTGTTCTATTAAACAGTCATGCCAGGTCCACAACTCAGGCACAGCCAACAATTAAACAACAGCTCACATTGTTATGACACCCTGTACACTGTTGACTCATTCCTCCATATTAAGCTAATAAAATACTACAGTGCAAACCATGTAAAAACATTAAAGACAAAGAAGAGCCCATAACCACAGTTAAGCTGCAGACCTGCAACAATTTTCTACCAAGACTGAATTTTGAAAGCAACAATAAATCATGACCTTAACTTAACAGTAAAACATAACTGTCTCTTCTTTAAGCTATGAAGCTCAGTAATCAGTACATCCAAAAGTACAGAAAGTCTCCTTAAAAAGCAAGTCAGAAGCACATTATTTAGACTTACCAGTGTTTTCCCACATAGGAAGTTAATATTGCTTTGAATTTGGTGTTCACTGCCTTGCTGCAAGCAGTTACGTGTAGTGTTGAGCTCCAGAAGACTTCCAGAAACTTTCTGCAAGGCTAAGTCACCTAGGGTTTAAAAATGAGAGGGAGGAAAAAAATGGGTGTTATAGTACAACACCTTCATAGAATCTCAACAGGGTCTAGTTTCAGCTACTGAGCAGAACAAGACATATCAGTCCACTTGAAGACAGTACAACTGAAGATCTTTGTGGATCTTCTCATTTGGAAGATCAGATCCAAGTTACGTAGTGTTTGACATCTCTAATCACACTTCTACTTTCTTAAAGATTTTTAGCGAACACATTTTAAAATAAAAGTACAACAGCAGGTGCTACTACAAACTAGCCACCTCCTTAGGAACAAGGAAAGCTGTTACCATCTAGTTTCAATCACAATTCACTCCTTCCTCCTACCAGCTTCTATTTATCAGTTTCTCAGCCTTTATACCACTTATAATAATAGTATCAGCACAGGATGAGAGAGTCTATCATAGAATGGTTTTGCTTAGAAGGGACCCCTCTGCAATAAGCAGGGACATCTTCAACTAGATCAGCTGCTCAGAGCCCTGTTCAGCCTGACCAGTAACATTTTCAGGATGGGACATCTGCAACCTCTCTGGACAACTTGTTCCAGTGCCTCATCACCATCATCATAAAGAAATCTATTCCTTATACATAGTCTGAATCTACCCTCCTTTGGTAAAATTATTACCGCTTGTCCTGTAACTATAGATCCTGCTAACTTTGTCCTTGTTTTTCTTATAAACCTCCTATAAGCACTGGAATGCTGCAATAAGGTTTCCCTGGAGTCTTCTCTCCAACCTAACCAACCTCAACTCTCTCACTCTGTCTTCATTGGAGAGATGCTCTGGCCCTGTGAGCATTTTTGTGACCCTCTCTGGACATGCTCCAACAGGTCCATGTCCTTCCTGTGCTGGGGACCCCAAAACTGGATGCAGTAGTCCAGTTGCGGTCTCACCAGAGGGAAAAGAAGGGCAGAATCACCTCCCTTCACCTACTGGCCACACTGCTTTTGATACAGCTGGCTTTCTGGGCTGCAGGTGCACATTGCTGGCTCCACTTAATCTTTAATCTATTTAAAGAAGAACACACTGGTGCCTGTGCACTGGCACTGTGCAGACAAACCCAGCACTGATCCACTCCCTCAGTGCAAATCCCCCACATCTCCCATCCCCTTTAGCACAGCTCACATGCTGCATGAAGAGTAGGATCAGGGCTTTGTCACTGCACACAGTTCTCCCCACCACTTTACAGGAAGGGGAAAGGTGGAGCACATTTCAAGTCACAATGAGCACCAGTTCAGGCCACTGAAATGTTCCTGCTCAAGCCCATTTTGGTTAATAATAAACACCAACTGCTTTTAGATCTTACATGCTAACTCCAGCCTGTTCCCTTTTTTTTTTTTTTTTTAAAGTAGATTTTAATTCTGCAATGAGTTTGGTTTGAACTACAGAAAATGCTATAAAGTGTGAGCATGGATCAGCTTCCCCCTTTCCATTTTAGTTTGTGTCTACACTAGGGAGAAAGCAAGTCAAATCTGTAATCATTGCAGATAGCAGCTTTGCACCTAGGCCAAATGTTATTTCATTTTAAAAAACACACTTGTTGGAACTTTGCCCAGCCTGTTATCTCCCCACTTAAGGCAAGCAAAACTACATTACACCCAAGTAATATAACCTAGAGACCAAGAGGAAAAGTCTGGGCAGAAAAGATGATCCATGTGGTTTGAGCTATTTTTATTTACTGTGTTATCAAAAGGCCATCTTCAGGTTCTACAGCTTCCAGCACTGATGCTAGCCCAAGCGCCATGCAGCTCTCTTAAATCTGAGAGCTACATAACTGCTTTGAGAGCAAGAGTGTTACTTATCACACCATTGCTTAGAATATACTGTCAAGGTGTCCTCTTTTCTTCCACAGATTAGCAGAAGAAAGCTAACACAACTTTGTAGGCAAGAGATGTATATAGTAACAATATGCATGACTTAAAACCTCTCCAGTTATAAATCTATACAGCTACAAGCCCCCGTTTAGCAGGGAACTTATGGCAGCACCATCTGAGGACTTAGTGTTCTGTAAGCACTAGTTTCTCTCTGCGCTAAAAACACAGATTATGTTAAAGGCACTTGTGAGCTGATTCCAATTTTCTCAGTTAAAGTAATATTCAAGAAAAAAAAAAGTTCAGCTAGTATATCCTGTTTACTACAGGCCAACACACATGCTCCCTTCCCCCTTGCATTCTTACAATTAGTTTGGGAATTTGCTAAGAGTTTTAGTAAGAGTCTCTTCAGTGGCACATGCCTCAGCACACCCCTGCTCACAGAGCAAGGAGTATCAACCCCTCACATAACCAGCTTCCTTCCAGAGCTGCAATCACTTTTACTGTAACATCAAGCACCCTCTACAGTGATCACTCGTGTTTCTTCATGACTTCAGAGATATGTTCCTTCCACAAAGCAACACACTACAAATCAGCTAGTACTGTTCACAAAAATTAGCACCAAACGCTTCATATTACACAGTTGTGCAAAATCAGTATCAAAGGCACTGTCCACAACACCTTCTGCTCATTGCCTCCATCTGTTTAGCTACTTAGCTGGAAAAAGGCAATCATGGAATACGTCTAATCAGTTGTCCAGAAAAAAGTGGCATTTAGATGGCAGCTATCATTTCATGTCCACTCATCCTACAGCAGCTGGACAAAGTGCACATTTCATCATCAGATTAACAAACACTTAAAGTAATATCTCCATTTTCTAACAGTCCAACTACATGGCACATGAGGCACTAGGTATCATGGTAAGTTAAAAAGTTAAATAACTACCATGTTATTTCCATCCTCACTCATGTTCATGAACTAAACATTTGCCTACCATTGAAAACTTCTAGGATTAATCAATAAAAGTGCAGAGGAGAGGCCTTTGGGGTCTCCATGAAAACCCTGCTAGGTCACTGACACACAGCTGACATTAGCCACAAGGCTTCCGTGGGATACAGACTGATTATTGCCATGGAACATATGGCCTTAACACCCCTCAAGGCTGGGAGCAACAAGCAGTCCTACAGCTGTCATCCCTTGCACTGCTGATACTTGAAAAACAAAACAATTGTTAGCAATGATTTTTTTTCTGTAAGAATGAAGAAGAGAACTGATTAAGCCCATATTTGAGGAAAGCTTACAGCTTACCAAATTTATCAGTTGACAAATTGCCCTTCTTCCCCCAAATAAAAGTCCCTCAGCTGCCCACAGCTTTGACATACAGGTAACCTCATGCCATCTGGATTGCTTGAAGACAAGTATGTGGTTTAGCTGGTTTAGGTAACTGGGAGTTTACAGCCTGCCTAGACCTGGATCAGAGAGATTCCTCTTTTGTCACTAGGAGTGATTTTTTCTTTTTTAACAAACAAGCTTGATAACCTATTAGCATGATCTAAACTTAGTGTGATGGTGATGAAGCTTCAAGGTATCAGGAGGCATGAGCAAGAACAAAACTTGGACAATCTGACCAACAGAACAAAGCAAAATTCAATGACAATGTTAACTCCTCACCTTGATTTCTCACTTTATTGCAGGGTAGTTAAAAACATCCCACTTGAACAAGATTCATGGCTTCACCTTTGAAAGTCATTTCAAACTGCCTCCACAAGACTACAGTATATCTGTTGCTAAATCCTCTTCCACTCAGTAGCAGTAAGGAACTCAAGGTTTGCATACAGAGGAATATTTGATACTGCTCAGTCATCACCCAGCTCTGTTCTCCCTTCCTCTTTCCACAAGAAGCGTGGAACAAAACCTACACAAGCCTCTAGTTCTCACACTTTCTTGGGGAGAACAGACTTCCTCAATCTCGTTCCACCTGCCACATTCCAGTCTCACCCAAAGCGTCATGTTAAAACAGACACTCAGATGCTGCTTTCTTTTCTAATCCACAGACAACTGAACCCTCAACAGCATATGAGCTGAGACCCCCATCAGCAGGAAATACGAATGTGTTTCATTCCTAAAATGTACAACAAGAATAACAGCCTCTCTCTAACACGCCATACTCCTCAGAGAAGATGCTACACTACATGTAGTTGCAGTTTGAATACAAATATAATCTAACCAGCCATCCCAGAGAACTCTGGAGCCTGAATATACCTTTATTCATGCACTCAGTGATTCTGTAAGCCTGGGTCCCAACATGAACAGTTTATTTGAAAAGCACTGATCGACCACAAACTGAAACCAAAGTACATCTACTGTTAAGAGAGGTGTGGGGAGAATGGAAGCTGGCTAGCTGCTGAGCATTGGCACACAGATGAGAAACACCTTCCTCCTCACCATATTCCAGCAGTTCAAGCTCAAGCAATTCAATGAAGACTCACAGTTTCTTCTAAGAGCTGGCAAGATTGGCAAGCATGTTAAATCAGACTTCAGATCTGCAGATACTATGAAGCAGTCTGGATAGATATTGCTCTTCAGAAAGCTATTACTTTGTTCTATTAGAAGTAACAGACAACTATCGGAAAGCCTCTTGAACAGTACTCAAATACTATTGTTCTCTTAGCCAAAACACAAAAGCAACCTTAAAAGCGACAAACATCCATGAAAAGAAATAACATGAACTCATGAAAAAATACTGTTCAGAGCACAAGGTGCTTCTGACTGATGAAATGATATGTATGTGTACAGGAATGTGCCAGTTTCATATTTAGATCAGCATGCACAAGTCCGCCTCTCCTCAGAATACCAAGGACATCTGTGAACTACTGAAGCCGTCACCAGATTTGAGAAGTGTAACCACAACCAGAGAACTGCATGTAATTAACTTCCTTTCTGTGTGGAACAACTTGAAGATGACACCCCAGACACTCAGCAATAGTCCCATTACATTACATTTGCATTACAAAAAGTAACCTGAACAGAGACCTGATATTACATCACGCTAGACTGAGTACACTTTAGAGATGTAACTCAAGCTCTATCCTGTGTTCAGGATACAAAGTTGTTTACAAAGTTGTGCACAGTCCAGATCCTGCCACAGGTAGATGCTCTTATTCTGTTGGAGATAGTTTACCAGACTTTCATACTAGATTACAGTTATCTAGAGCATAAGATACATTTCACTATCCCATAAAGTCATTATCTATAATCAGATCATGTTTTACCAAATCTCCCCAGCAAATGTGCAACAAAACAAATTTTACACAGTCGAAAGAAGGAGGGGAAAGAAAAATCTTTGCTAACACGTCAAAGTTTGCAATAGTTATAAGACAATCCATTAACACGGGTCTGAACTACCTACAAGACACTTGTTTACTTACCTACAGACAGATGGGTTTTCTTCTTTATGTCATATGCACAGACCGCACTTGTCCTTCCACACTCTTCAACACCAGAACAGAAATTTATTTTATAAAACACCTCTTTGTCTGCATCAATCGCTTCCCAAGTGTAACTGAAAAGACAAAAATGCCTGTCAGTTGGTATTCAAGTTGTCTGAATTGTGTATCATCTAGATACCAGTCCCTGAAATAACCAAGTTCAGGGCTAAGAGCACCATTAATGTAAACTCCTATTCATGTTCTGTATTTGTAAATACCAAAAATAATTGCTATTTTGTTGGAACTAAGAGCAAAACAGATCTAACCACAGGCAGAATGTAACATTGAGTCCATTTTTCCCTTTCTTGAACATCCAATCATCCATTCTTCCCCATCAAACCTTTGTGAAGGCCACTCAAAGGATCATCACCTGTGATATGTTATCCTTGACAGCCTGATAAATCTCTCAGATGTCTTTGGCAGGCTGGACACTACTGCCCAACCTTAGTGTTTTGCCCAACAACAGTAGTAGAAGTGCTAAGTCTAAGTGGAAGAGAGCAGCCAATCTCATCCTGCAGTGGAGCCACCCAGCTTCACAGTCAAAATTGGGGCTGAGAGTCTCACAGTATTCAGACCAAAATATGCTAACAGTGCTTATTAGAGCCTAGCTGCACCTTTAGGCGTTATATATATATACATATATCTTGAGATCTCAATATCTCAGTTTCTGAAGGGGGATGTCAAAAGCTAGAAACCAAGCAGAGCTAAGCACAAGACATTCACTGAAAGATCACACTATCTAGCTACAGACATATCACAAAGCCAGCTGTCTAAAAACTGGGAAAGGAACATGAAGCTCAGGTTAAATATAACCAGGAATAAATCTGAGTAACAGCAGAAAAAAAATGCAGCACAGTTCAGAGGCAGAGACAGGATTCCTTCCCCTCACAGCAGGCAGTAGGACTGCAGTGAAATGTGGCCAGTCGCATGACACAGCACTGCTCAATTTTGAGGCATGCCCAGGTCATCCAGTTTAGAGCCAGGAGCTCTTTAGACAGCTTGGCTTACTATCAGGGTGCTCTGGCCAAGCTCTGTTAAAAAAGCACAGCTCAATAAATGTTTGCCATCACCTTGGCTCAGCTACCCCTCTTCTGGCACTGGCAGCAGCCTGCATCCTCTGGACACTTGATTTTTGCAACGTAACAGATTCCACAACTTCCTTTCTATTCCAAGTGGAAACTTCAGTAGGATTAATACAGACTTATTAACACATCAGAAAACTGAGGACACCACCGTGCATTCCTGTTATTTAGAATTCACAAAAAATGTAGTGCACCTATCTGACCCACAGAAACATTTGTCTTAATATACAAATCTCAGTTGATAAGAAGCTTCACCCATCAGGTTTGTTTACCTTAATCTTTAGGTCATACCACTCAGGATTAACATTCTCCAGATCCCTACAGGAAGAGAAACCATTCCTGTTCTGCTCTGAAGTCCAGTCCTTGGATGACAAAGGGGCAACAACAGTTCAGCTACTTTATCTTAAATTTTAAATCCTCTGAGAACTCCTCTCAAACCCAGTGCAACCCATATCTAATCAAAGAGCCAGCAGTACGGTATCACATACTTTTCCATTTTAATTACTGACTACAGGACTCTAGGATTCCCTGTACTACAGCAGCCATGTTCATTTTAGACTGCTAATGGCCGGAACAAGTTACGAACAAATACAAGAGTTCTAAGTGAACTGAAAAAACAAAGAAAATCTTTATATATTAGTATATTATTATATTTGAGGCTTTATATCCTAATATAAGGGTCAAAAATAACTTGCCTGGTATTGAGTCATACCCAAAACACCAATAAAATTATGTATTCAAGGACTGTGTCTCAATCCTAGACAAATACTTGCCATTATTCTTTCTTCATAAGCAGGCAGACCTGACCTTTTTCAATCATACTGATTAGCTCTCAGCTACTCTGTCACATTTCTGAAGGGGATAAAGGCAATATCGATGCAGGAGGATGATAAGAATTTAGCTACAGTACAGAATAACCAAAGTTCAGCAATGGAATAAAGCTTCTGAACACACAAAAAAAGAAGTTAGAAGAACCTGACTATCTTCAAGGGCTCTGAAAACACCAACACATTAAAACCAAAGCTGGTTTTACATTCAGGAGAAAATGCATTTCAATCCAAACCAAATTTCTTCACAGTGAAGCCCCAGAAAGTTAGCATTCCTCAAATTCAGAACTGAAAATTTCTCAAGGGCTCTGGTCCCCTTTTTTTGACTGGTTTAGGAAGATGACAAGAAGGTAACATATAATACTAAGGCACAAAGTTTTTGATCAAGCTGAGGTGTTCTTCATTGTTTTGTTGGTTTTTATAGAGACCTTGCAAGTTAAAATCTGTTTGTGAATGGAACAAAAATTTAAGTCCTTCACACAACAGAATTATCACTCAGAGATTAAGGTTTTGCTTTCCCAGTTCCGTGTTATGAAATAGAGGAAATCATCTTCAAGTCAGTTCACCCACAGGCCAGAAGCAAAAGAGAAACAAGATGAGCAGCTTACAGAACAGAAGCAAAGCAGCCACTGAAGCCAGACCTTCCCTCTGCCCTATAACAGGCCCCTGAACAGGGAAGGTTGAGGAATCCCTTCAAAACAGTCTGCACAAAAGAAATATGAAATCCAATGTTCAATCATGTTCCAAACCACAATTTCAGGGGCTCACACAAAGTGAAAATCTAGTTCAGTTTCAGGGTAGTATTACTTTTGCGGATGTTACAGAGACTTCTATATTTTTTTTAATGTGTGGGAGGAGCAAGGTGGGATTTATTCATTGTGAGTAACAGCAGCTTGGATGTAGCCTAAGCAGCTGTTCTCAGAGAGATGCAAAATACTTTCACAGTAAAAGCAAGAATTATTTCTCACACAAGTAAGACTCCTGGCATTAAATCAGTACCTGGGAATAGTTTCAAGTTGCATGTGCTCTACTTTCCAGTAAGATAAGCTGACCTCTCAACTGCAATCCATAAAGGAAACAATCAGTTGGCAATCACGTTGCCCATCCTGACCATGTGAGTCACATGGACTGGCTTCCTCCAGCTTGCTCAGCACTCACCTCCACCAGTGGTGATGCCAGATGTAATTACCTCCTTGCCAGGGCCAGACGAAGTTATCTTGTTTGAAGGGCTTAAGCTATCTTGCTTCAATGCAGTTGAGCCAGTTTAGGGAGCTGTTATACCAACAGCTTTAAAAAGCAACAGCCAGAATCATGGGGTGGGGTGTGATGCATCCTCTGATCCAGGGGGCTCAGTACAGATGCTACCTCACAGATTAAACCATTCAGCCATTTCTGGAGCAGTTCAAGGTCGGGGCTCGAACACGGTGTCTGCCCTGATTAAAACTATCCAACAGTTATTTTTGCTGAAACCACAACATGACGCTTGTTTTCTGATAAACCCAACTGTGAACTATCCCACAATTATAGGGATGAAACACACACCCACGTCAATCCCCCCAGGCCAGGCTCTCCTGTCAGTGCTGCTGGCCCAAGCACCTGACACAAGCTGGGCCCAGGGACTGTCCTCTCTCAAAATTAACTCAGCAAAAACAACAGGTGCGTGTGCATGTGTGTGGAGGGGGGCACTGAGCCTGGCCAGTTCCCTGTCACGGTGGTTTCTGGCGATGCACCAGCAGTGGGAGGCACAGAAGGAAGCAGGGAAGGAGGCAGGACCAGCTCAGGCCACTGTCAAAAGCAGTTGTGCAAGCAAGGTCCAAACGAGTTATTGGGAATAACCTTGCCTGCAGGTCAGCCTTTCCAGCTACCTAACTTTGTTTCTGAGACACTGAAGCAATCACACGAAAAACAAAATTAATCTACTTTTCAGCAAGCTACAGCATCAAATGAGAGCTCTGCTTTTTTTTTTTTTGTTAATAAAGCAGCAATATGAAAAAAAAAAAAAAAAAAGAGAAAGGGAAAAGCAAGTCTAGTTTACTTTGTGATGAGAAGCTGAGGCACTGAAGTCAAGCAAGATGCAGAAGGCTAATGCCTGTCACATGCATCCCCTACGCCAGAGCCACTTTGAGGTCTGAGGAGTAGTGAACCACTTCAGCAGAGCACCAGAGAGACTACGGCCACCATTCTCCTAACAATAGTTCAAGCTCTTTGATTCTCAAACTGTTACCCAGGGGATGACTGCTGGGAAGAACAGTGCACCCTGCTCCAAACAGCTGTAAAGCGTAGTTGCAAAGAATCATGCATTTCCTCTCTGGGGAATGCACTGAAATAGCTCATTTTGCTGGGGGGGTGTTACACAGACAGCCTGGCAGAAAGACAAGGCAACCTACAACCACAGAGTTGGAAAGCAGATCCACATGCGATTATGCATCGGCATCATTCTGTGCCAGATGCCTCTCAGCCATCAGAACACTGCAGAGATTAAGCGAGTATCCAAAGCTCTTTACAAGCAGTTTCAACCAGCACAGTCTCAGGCAGACAAGCTCAGGAACAATTTCCAGAATGGCCACGGCAAATTTGAAGCTTGCAGCTCACTTGCCACAGAAACCACTACTAGATGTGACTACCATTTTCACACAAATATGTATGGTAAAGAAATCTCTATGTCAAAGCAAGCTCTCCTTACAGAAAAGGAGTGCTTGAATAGCACAAAGTACAGCCATCACTATGTCCCAAGAGCTTTTTAATGCACCCCTACCCATGCTTAATTCTGCTCTAGCTCACCCGTCCTCTTTTCTAACTACCACACACACTGTGTGTCTTCAGGCAAGTTTTCTTGCATCATGCATGACAGCCTTACAAGCTCTTCTTTTTGCATGCAAAAATCATTTGGTCTTCACCATTTTCCAGAATGCTTAAGAAAAGGGGGAGCAATTTGAAGTTTAAGTATGCAAGAGCTATAGGAAGCAGCTCATGCACTAAGAAAACACATTCAGACATTACAATGGCAGCTTCCCCGGCACGTGACACAACCATTCACATCGGTACATAAGTCCAGTAATATCTTATTTATGACATCTCCCACTTAAAATATGTCAAAGCACTTAACAGAACTGAATGAGTGCACCTAAAGGTCACCTCTCTGCACTCAGCATGTGCTTCTTCACCAAGACCAAGCTGAATGTCAGCTCCAGGGTTTCAAGCAGCACAGATGAGCACAGTTGTGGTTTCACAACAGAGGCTGAAAAGACAGTGGTTGAATGAACAGAAGTGTAGGTCCAGTCAGCTGTAGGAGTTGTATCATTGAAAACTACGCATTGAACATAGAAGAGAATTTACTTACAACCCCAGCATTTGAAGACCATGTAATAGCAATCCTGTGCTGCACAGCAGTTTGAAATTTCCTTACAAGTCTAAACATCATTCAAGTTATGCACCAGCTCCTACCCTTGCAAGGGGACAAAAACATCACCTGTCATTAAATCATCTCTCATCCAGTATATATTTTCAGGCAAAACAGCCCACAGAGGAGACAGTTTGTATTTGCTGCTCTACCATTACACTCAAAACATATTCTGTTTTTTTTTTTTAGAAAGAAAGGAAAGTTACATAGCAACTTCTGCAGTGTTATGTGGAAAGTGAACCCAAACTGTCAAGATTTCTTTTGAATTAGATGAACTTTAAAAAAAAGTCACAGAATTAACTCTAATTGCAGAATTCTTCCTGCACTTCAACATGAAAGATATAAGGGGAAGAATAAAAACTGGGAGAGACCAAACTGGCTAGTAACTTCCTATATCCAACCAGTTCCCTGTATTCTTTCCCAGGTACTCATACTGCAGCAGTCTTGGAGAAACCTCTACACAGAAGATAAAAAAAGAATTCCACTGCAAGTCACATGACAGCCACAGTCAGCTGTCGGAGCACACAAGAACAAAGGAGAAAGCATAACAAAATCAGTGACTGAAGCCGTGCCATCAGACAAAGTTTCAGAGAATGAAAGCTTTTCTTCTTTCTCCAGACCATCCAAGCATACCAGCAAAACAAACAATGAAAACCTCTAACTCAAGTTTAAGTAGTCTCATGCCACAGCTCTTGCGCAAAACAGTTTTGACACCTTTCCTCCTCCCTGCTCTTAAAGGAGAGCCAGTGCCTCTTCTAATCCCCAGCAGTTTCCTTCTTTGCCCACCTTTTGACATTCACACACCAGGTGCAGCAGCTGCCGCAGTTTCACCAGCCCTATTACAGCACACAAAAACCAGGACACTGTTTTCTTAACAGCTGTAAAACAAATAAAAACCTTGCTTTAAGCCAGTACAAAAATATGTTGATCAGGGACTTGTCCTGCACACTGACACTGTAACCTCTGGCTGAGAAATCCACCAGTAGTGTGTTTGTACTGCCTGCATCATTCCTCACTTGGTATAGTTTTTTTGGCAAGAAGAAACTTCACCACTGAACTCCACAGGGACTTTCCACCTATCAGGCCACACGGTCTTGTTTTTTCTTTTACCCATTATAGATTACTGGACATAAGTCCTTCAAAGCAGTTTTTTCCCCACCATGGCACAACAGCAAATGCAAGTTTTTGAAGCAGTCCATCTTAAGAGGAAACCGGCTCGTTGTACCATCTATGTGCAAATTATTTTCACTTGACAGTAACAAACTGAAAGCAGCTTAAGCAATTTGCATCCAAAATGAGACTCCGTGTCTCTCCATAGCACTCTCAAATATTCCTCTAGTCACAGACACACAACAAAGCCAAGACAGACGTTGACAGAACTTAACATTACTCTCTGAATAGGAACTGCTTGACAATCAAATCATTTAGGGTGGGTTTACAAAACAAAAAAAAAAAAAAAGAAAAAAAAAAACCACCACCAACAAAAATCACTCATCAAAGTAGCTGAATTCCTTCCAGAAGTTACACGATAGTTTCTCATTTCTGTGTCAATTCTGATATTAGGTTGATCATCTGACGAAACCACAAAACCAATATTTGCCACCCTCATGGGTTGGGTTATTCTTGCAAGCCAACCTGCTTTTTTTTCCCCTTTTTTATCATTTAACAATATCATATCCCAGATTCTGTCAGGTGGACAGCCTACCCTACAGAGATCCAAAGTCTGCGCTTAGTGCTACATTCACTCTGTTACATCATTGCCTTCCGAGTGACACTGATTGAAATAACGTGTTCTTGTATGTACCCTGCATATTCTGGCTATGTAAGAAGAAATTAAGACCGGCAAGATAATGGCGCTAGATCAAATTCACGGCTGAAATTAGACTAGAAAAACGTCAAGACATGAATAATGGTGACCTCTCCACGTGTCAGTTTCCCAAAGCCTTTTTAACTCACCTGTGAGCAACTGAATAGCACATAGTGATATCCTTAAAAAGAAGCCACTACTCAAAGGATATTCCTTCCAAACTGACAACACTTTGTGTTTTTCAGACTAGACCGAATACGGGCGCATAAACCAGCAGTCCTGACCACAGGCGACTTGCACGGAGCAAGTCCACTCATCCTCTCCCCCGCAGCTTTCCTGCATCTGCAGAGACCCACGCCGAGCGCTCCCGGAGGGGACCGGCCCCTCGGCCGCCCCTCCACGCTCCGGGTTCGCCACGGAGCAGCCTCGGCCTCACGCCCGGGGACACGGCCGCCGGTCCCCCGGGGATCCCCGGCCTGACCCTCCCCGGCACGGGCGGCCCATGGCCCGGGCGGCCGGGCCGCGCTGCCGAGTGCCGGCGCTGCGCTCCCGCGGAGGGCAGGGGCGGCACGGCCAGCAGGACACACTCCCCCCCTCGCCCGGTATCCCCCGGCACAGCCCTTCTCCAGCCGCCCCACCGCGTCCCAGCGGCCGCCCACCTGCAGAGGTCCTGGTAGGCGTCGGGGAGCGCGGCGGCGGCGGCCCCGGCGGGCGGGAGCAGCGCCAGGAGGGCGGCGAGCAGCGGCAGCGAGGCCATGGGCGCCATGGGCCGGGCTGCCCCGGGACGTCAGGCGGCGCCGGCCGCGCGTCATGTGACCGCCGCGCGCCCCCGCCCGCTCACGTGACCGCCGCCATGCGCGGGCACGGCGCTCACGTGAGGCCGCCCCCACCCCTCAGCCCCGCATCCCCCGGGGCCCGTGCGGTGACACCGCCACACCGCCGCGACACCGCCACACCGGCACACCGCCACCACACCGCGACAGCGCCACACTGCTGACCCGCCGGCCGTGGCGCGCCGGGGCTCGGGTTGGAGCGTCCCGCAGCGCGTCATGCGGAGAGACCGGAGCAACTCTTAACAAGGACAGGCTGAGGGAGCTGGGCCTGGAGGAGAGACCTCATCAGTGTCCGTAATGATCTTAAGGGGCAGTGCCAAGAGGGAGCCAAGCAATAGGACAAGAGGCAGTGGGCAGAAACTGATACACAGGAAGTCCCAGCTGAACATGAAGAATTTATTCACTGTGCGGGTACCCGCGCACTGGAATAGACTGTCCTGAGAGGCTGCGGACTCTCCCTCACAGGAGATATTCAAGAACCGTCTGGACACAATCCTGTGCCGTGTGCTCTGGGACAACCCTGCCTGAGAGCAGGCAGGTCGGACCAGATGACCCACTAAGGTCCCTTCCAGCCCGAGCCGTTCAGTGTTTCTGTGGCTTGGCGGTTGAGTCAAAGAAATGCTGTTTGGAAAGCATTAAGTGGGGGTTTTAATAAGTTACGTGAAATGTGCAGTGAAATCTTGTGAGGGATCAGGAAACCAAACCCGTTAGGGATGAAGACTGAGGAGGCAACGACAGTGATGTCGTTGTCAGGCTGCAAGAATTATTACTGCAGCAGGAAAGCTGGTGTGGTGTAGAAATTGCCCCCATTTCAAACAGGGAGCAGGAGGGGAGGCTTGCACAAGGCAGCAGCTTTGTCTAGAGGAAGTGGAACACGTACTGTTCTACCTCCACTGCCTCCTGGACTACAGAGAAAAGCGATCCAGCCTGGAGCTTGCATAATTATTTCCAGGATTTAGCAAGTTTTAACTTCAACGTTAAGATTCAAAAGAGATAATTAATTAGCAGTAAGTTTTTATGAAAGTGCAGTTAAGAAGAAAAGCACTTTTGAGAGTGGTAAAGAGGCATAAGGGTGGGAGAGTGAAAGAAAACTAAAAATTACACTCATTAAACAGACAGCTGTCTTGTGTGAAGAAATCCTCTTCTCTAATTATAAATGCTTTGCAAAAGCCGTTTGCACAAAAAAAAAACCCAAACCAACAACTAAAAAAGGCCTACAACTGAAATAGTTTTTCTTGCCCCATTCCCTGGCATCCATGAGAATGAGACAGCACTGAAGATCTGCCTCTGGCAGTTCAGCCTTGTTCCAGGCTGCTGTGATCTCCTTTTCCTCTCTCTCAGATACAACCCACCTTGATTGCAGTAGTTCTGCAGCAGGGCAGTCAGCTGGCTGGAGATGCTGCCCTGGCTGAGAGCTGACATATTATTCTGATTGTTTTGTGCAAGTTCACAGCTGTACCTGTCACCTGACTTACTTGGCTCACTGCATATCTGCACAAACACCACCAGCAGCTCCAGAAGGGGGAGAGGAACTTCAGAAAAAAAGTTATAAAAGTGACTGAGTAAATACTATTGTCCTCTACAGTTTTCTACTACAATATAATGGATTATTGTCAATTCGTGCTCTTTTGTTTTAACCTTCAGTGGATTCCTGAAAGTTCCAAATCTGATTACCCAAGAATCCCTGTTGTCTGCTTCTAAGACTCCATGTATAGTTTAAAGAGAAGCTTGATGACACCAACTCAAAGACTCAAAAAGACAAAAGCAGTTGACAAAAAGAATACCAAGTCTGTTATTTCTGTGGTTATGTTTCTCAAACTTTGCTGCTCTGCTTGCAGGACTGACACTCACTCTACACAGAGCAGTGCAAATAGAAAAGACTTGGTTGGAAATCCTGTCTCTGCTTAACAACTTGAATTAAAAATTTATCAGCCAGGAAATTCACAGCAGACAGCAGAGCAGGCAGACATTCTGTAACTGCTGATCTTATTAGCTGCCCAGGTTTCTGCAAATAGGGCTTTATCCCTGAAATGTTCTTTGGGTAGATTTAAGTACCTGAGTGACTCCACTGAAGAGCATGTGACAGCTCACCTTGGTAACATTGAGAATACATATAAATATTGCAGTGTCAGGGCCTGGCAGTGCAGAAACAGTTAATTTCACTTATCTGGTAAGAGCTAACTCAGAGTTGCTTACTGACAAAAGAATGAAGAAGTTTAGAGTGGCATTATTCACCCTTTGTGCTGCTATGTATGCTCAAGCCTCTGTATTTGCACAAGACTTCAGAGCAGTTTCTTTGCATACAGAGAAAAGTATGTGAACAGCTACATAGCAGGACGAGAAAAATGGAAATACCTGGGGGAAAAATCCCAGTTAGAAAGGTAAAGGAACAAACCAGAAATTCTCCTTTCATCTGCTGTGCTAATACATAAGCATCAACCTAGCAATGAACAGTGTTGCAACACAGCGAGGGTGCTGCAGAAATACTGAAATACACAATGTAAGTGAAAACACCTTTAAAATAAAATGATGAAGTAAAAGTTTGCAAATTCCAATCATGTGACTCTTTCCATTTACTGCATATTTTCCTTAACCTTTATAATCTGGTGGATGCAGCAGTTCTCTGCAGATTCATGGATTTTCTGCCATTCTTAAGGCTAGCTGCATGCAATAGAAATTGTCAGGAGCTACATGTCAGTCATTTTTTTATCCTAAATTATGTTTTGCAAGTAGCCCATAGGAATATGCCATTCTGAGTGTCATTTATAAATAATAACGTAAATATTTACCTCCCATGCTTAATGATACTGGCATCTCAGCTAACCATGTACCATGGCACAGTGTTAAAATATTCTGAAATTATGTAATTGTCTTAATCTTACCTTTTCCATTCCCTCAGGAGAAGTTCAGCACGATGGCTGCTAGTTACGTGGAGTAAATCCCAGTACACCTGGAAGTCATGCTGCAATTTCCATGTTATGGATGGTTTTCAGTAGGCTCAGTGTCATGAATAAGTGATAGATGCACTGGTCCTCTAGGATTCTTCTTTACATCTTGCCAGGTGTCAAATGTCGCATCATTTATTGTTCTTTCGTCTCACAGTCTTGCTTCATGTGGCCACCATCAGCTGTGCAGGTGAGGCTGGCTGAGAGGCAGCTCGCTTCTACTGTTACTGTCTCAGTTCCCTTTAACACTCACATCTGATCTCTATTTTTTTCAATAATAGGAACAAAAAAAATTTTGGCATCCAGAGTTGTTTTTACATTTGATTGTGGAAAATTCCTTCTCCAGTGAGGTCTGGACAGTTTATCTACTGTAAGCTACATTGTGTTAAAGTAATTATTTGTATACTTCATGAAGATTTCATAAGGGTCTTCCATGGACCTGAGCAGTTTTCTCAGGAAGCACAGATGTGCCGCTCACTGGATAGTTTCCTTTTCTTTCCTGTTCTCTTGCTTGCTATACCATATATTGCCATTACTTCTGAATGCTCCTTATTCTTTTGGCTGCTTGTTCAGTCTTTCACCCTTTCTCTAATGCTTTCTACTTTCTGTTCTATGTCTACTCTCCTTAGCATTTTTAAAGGCAAGCTCTTGGTATGAGTTACCTTCTGATTTGTTGTGATGAGTTATCCTGCTTTATAACAATTCCTGTTGAGGAAAACAGTGCCTGATGACCTTGTTTTGCAGACTTAGGTTTAGGCTTCCCAATGCAGTTAGGGAGATAATGACATTTCGTAATCTAGATGGTACTGTTCAAGGATACTGTAAAAGAACATCAACTTGTCTGAACACTTTGACTTTATGTGAAAGCTTTGTCTTGTTGGGAAAGTCCTTACATGCTGTACTCAGTGTTTGCACTGAAAAGGGCACTGTTTTGTGCTGTGGCTTGGAAGATTAGTGTTGATAGTACAGAGATGTTTTGGTTATTGCTGAGCAGGGCTTGCACAGCATCAAGGTCTTTTCTGCCTCTCACCCCACGCCAGCAGCAAGAGGGCTGAGGGTGCAAAAAGCATTGGGAGGGGACACAGTTGGGACAGCCAGCCCCAAGTAACCACAGGGATATCCCGCACCACACAGCATCTACAAACATTTGGGATGACAGCTTTTGTCTTCCCAAGTCACTGTTACACATGATGAAGCCCAGCTTTCCTGGAGATGGCTGAACACCTGCCTGCCTATGGGCAGCAGTGAATGAATGCCTGGTTCACTTTGCTTGGGGCGTGGCTTTTGCTTTCCCTATTAAATTGTCTTTATCTCAGCCCACAAGTTTTCTCACTTTAACCCTTCCAGTTCTCTCCTGCATCCCCTCCTGGAAGGGAGTGAGCAAGCGGCTCATGGGGCTTGGTTGCCAGCTGGGTCTAAACCACAACACTAACCTAGAGTAGCTGAAAACAGCTGTGGATCCTTGGCTGGAAGAAGTGCAAGCTGGTACAAGATATGTAAAGACCACTTTTTTACCATGGCAATAATCTGCAGATACCTCATGCAGAGCTGAAGTGAATGAATGAATAATCTGGAAGTCTTACTGTTTCATCATGTTGTATTTTTATTCTAAGACAATAGGCAACATTTCTTTTTCTAATTCAGTAGTTGTTTTGCCTAATTCAGTAGTATTGTGTAAGGAAATATATTGTCATACTTTCCTTCTTGATTGTTACAAGGTAGCTGATACATTTCTGGTTTGCTCTATTTTTCCTGGTCCTTTGTAATGGGACTTCTTTCCCATGTAGCCGAAGGGCACTAAAATCAAAATGCTATTTTCAGCATCACACTTAAAAATTAAACTTCATACATAGCAGAGAAATTACCGAATGGTTTTGTTTAAAGCATCAAGGCTTGAACTACATTTTCTTTCTTCATAGTCCTCTCAGGGGAAAAGTACTGAGCAAGAACTCTCTTGCATAATGCGCTATTTGTGGAGGACTAAATTATGTGGTATACTTTATTCAGGTGATTCTTCTATCACCCTGCCTTGGTAGAATTTATTGATATATTCTGATGATATATTTATATATTCTGTCCATGCATATATATTTGTTTTTATAGCCACATTCATAAATGTGTTTAGGCCATTATAAAACTTCTTCTAGACATGCATTTTATTTCTGTTACATTTGTCTGTAAAACATTTTAAGATATCTGAAGTAGGAGAAAGATGGTTACATATAAACTCACTTAGAAGACAAGTAGCAATCTGGTTTTTTTTAATAATAGATACCACATTGCCCTGGATGTTTTATATTCACAAGTTGCTGAAGGAGATGGGGTAGAGGAAAGTAAGTATCAGTGTATATATGAAGGCCCAGATAAGCCATAACAGTATTGAATAAATGGTTCAATTAGAGATTCACATTAGATCATAAAAACTGGTTGCACATGGGGATCAGGAGACAAGAAGATCTCCATACTGCACAGTTTTGGATCTGTAATACTGCCATCTGAATCAGTGCAGTAATCCAGATTTTCGTTGCCTTTTTCAGTCAGAGCCAGAGTAAAATGAACAGAAAGTGTATAAATATGACAGTGGATGTGCTAAGACACATGCATCAGATAGACATGGAATGACAACTGTCTTGAAGAGTTTTCTGGCATTTTTTCGTGTACTGACATGACATTTAAAGATATGATAGATGTTATAGTGGGGAAGAAAATCTTACAGTTCACCCTTACTGAAGTGAGTAAACACTTCAGTGGAAAAATTGCTAGTAATAAATATTGATGTTATCAGACAGTTATTGCCTTAGCAGCTGAAATAAATTAATGTTAGGAAATACTATGTGTGTTCCCATCCAAAATAGGACAGAGGGTTTGTCCCACACAAGAGAGAAAATAGTTTTCTCTGTATACTATTTGTCTTAACCTTCTCAATGTTCTAATGTGTGCTCGAGCCTCAGAGCCTTCTCTCTGAAACAGGTGTTGGAGCTTTCTCATGAGCTAGCAGTAATTCATCTTTGAAGCATTCAATAAAACTACTTGGAGGGATTTCCTGTGTCTTTTCTTTCTTGCTGCTCCACACAAAGCAGTAATGAGGAGACTGACACTGTTTGATGGTGGGCAGTGGTGCTGAAAGCTTGTTGAGTCTTTTTGGCAGCATTTTGTTATCCCAGTGCTACGGGAGGGACATGATGTCATGAGCATGGCCAAGAGAAGAGTGTGATGGCTACAGTGACTCTTAGTAGACAGGGTAGGAGGCATCAAATCTCTGCAGAATTTTACAAGCCTTATGTGATTGATGAAACTGAAGGGAAGTATGAGTGGAGTACACAGTAGGAAGCTCAGGATGGATAGAAAGCTGAGAGATGCATAGCATGTATGTCACTGTGTCTGCCCAAGAAGTTAAAATAGCTGTGCTGTAGGCTTGAAGTCTTCTGCCACAGGGATTAAACACGGGAGAACCCACAGGGTGGCACATGCAGTGGCTGAATGATGCTTTGGGAGGTGACATCTAATCCAGACAGAGAAAAGTACAGAGAAGTTCCTTCACACTGAATGCTGCTAAGAAACACAGGCCAGTGTAGTACTGAAATGTTATATGTGCTAATAGATAAATGAACCAAAAGAGAGGTGATAATATAAAGAATATAGTTAGGAGAAGAGCTGTATTTACAGAGGACCTCAGCCAGGCCGAGGTTAGCAATAGAGATGATGTTTACTGTTCAGACACTGGTCTGACAGGCTCAGCCTGTCCCCTGGCTAAAGGCAGGTCCATTCAAGGCCAAGCCCGGGGGAAAAAAAAAATCAAAATTAGCCAAAACAAAGATTACTTGTTGTATATATTTATTTTCACAAAAGAATTACATTTTGCTGTAGTATATAATTGAGTATTGTCATTAAGCTTAGCATATGTGTTCATCTGAAATACTTGACTTGTAACAAAGAGAACTTTTTTCCTATAAATAATATAAAAAAAGTTGTATCTGAAACACAAATGTCTCTCTTTGAGTTAAAAAATAAATCCAGATAGACCAAAGACAACATAAAACATAAATCACCCTCCTCTAACACATTTAAGCAAATGGAGTTTTTGTTCTAAGATAGAACAGTGACACCAAGGTGTTCATCTCCTGCATGTAGCTGTTAAAAGTTTTACATATCTTTCTAGACTATACCTAAAAATATTGATTCTATAAATATTTTAGTTTATTCTTTACCTCAAAAATTTGTTAACTTTTGTCATTAAAATTGTTATTTATTCGCTATAATGTCCGATTTTCAAGACCCATATTTTTAATAAAGCAAATTCTTAACAGGCGAAATAAATAATTAAAAGTTACTCCAATTCCAGAGATGCTTTGTGTCCAGCTCAAAGAGAAAAAAATTAGTTGCTTTGTATTGCATCTTGCTTAGTGGTGTTAGAATGATAGAATCCAAGTAAGAATTTCTTTCTCCTATTCCTAAAGACAATCTTTCACCACAACCATGAAATACTTCTGTGAAAGTGTTGAAGACATAAAAAACTCGTATGGCTCCAATGGAGGTCAGACATTTTTGTTGAAGAGAAATGCATTGAAAGTTACCAAGTATAAAAATTTCTAGACCAAAGTGTTTCTGAGCTGATAACTGTTGAAGGCTTGGAGAGGATGAGATACGTGTTTGCTCTGTTCCTTCTCCACTGTAGGCATCTGCTTGTGAACACTGCTGGAGATGGGATTTGGGGCCAGATGAATACAGCCACAGACACTCCCTCCCCTTTCCTATCCTTCATATTTCTGAAACAACTGAAGTAAGGACTCTAGAAATACTTAACTAAACCAGCAGCAGGTCCAGTCTTGTGCATTTAATGAGGTAAGAGTCCAGTTTGGAGAAAAAAATAGGTTGCAATCATAATTAAAAAAGGAATGGTTATATGTAAGGAAGAAGTATTAAAATCACGCGGGCTATCTCAGTACCTCTTCTTTGAATTCAAAATTTTGCACCTACAAGACTTTTGTTTGAATGTGGATCCTGGTGCTTCATCTTTTAGACTTCTGTGAGTCAACTGGAAAAGAAAATAATTCTATGTGGACATCACACAAGTGCCTGGGCAACCAAATAGAAGGCAAACTGACTTTTCTGTTGGATGGGTAGCTAGAAACCCTGTGTAGTGGATTTTAATGAGTTATTTCTGCACGGTGTTGGGAAGGGAAGCAGCAGGTACACAAATGGCAGGCAGCACTGTGTGGTGTGAGCTCCACACAAGCTGAAACTGACTTTCTGGTTTCCCTTGACCTGGTGCCATCTGAAAACATCTTCTGCTGGCCTGTATCATCACTGCAACTTCTGCTCATAAAACCCAGAGTGTGGATCATGCTCTCCCTGAGACTGGCACAGCAGGAGGACTTGAGAAGGAGTCTCTCTGAGGTGCATATGGAGCTGGAGAGTCTGTCTAGGATTTTTTGGAGGACCCTGCAAATAAATTGTCTCTCTTACCGTCACTCCATAAAATGGCCTGAGACATTTTACCAGGGAATGCTGTAGCCTTGTGGATTGTTCTCATGCTAGGAAAGGGAGGTTTGTTGTTTGCAGCAACCAGTACAACTGGGAAGCATTTCAGCTTCCATTAGAGGATTTCCCAGGGTATGCTCCAGGTTAGAAGTAAACTGGGCAATATCTTGTTCCTCACCTCTCTGCCCTTGTTGTCACAAGGATTGTTCACAAAGTCTGTGAGTTATAGAGAAAAGCTGCTGCACAAATTCATCACATCATTTTGGGCCTGAAACTGCACAGCAGCCTGCCCCGTATTATCCTTTCTACCCAGGGAGTAGCTACAAGAGCAAAAACTCTTTTGTAAAAGACTAGGGAAATGACTTCCCTCCTTGTATTTCTAGTCATACTTTTACATCCCACAACATTCATTAGTATCAAGTCGATCAGAAGCCTGATAAAGAGAATTTTAACAAAGTAAGCTCTATACTGGGCATTACTATCCTGAATAATTCCTTGTCTTGTCTGCACAGCAAAATTAAGTCCTTATTGCTCCAGACATTACAAGAGATAACCAAGAGATAGTTGCTGTTCTGAAGTGTCTAGTGCAAATGCAAAAGCACAACACTGGAAGCAAAATAATATAACCCTCATTTTATAGGCAGGAAAGAGTGGCACAGAAAAATTAGATACCAATACTGCATTAAAATAGAACCCACATCTCTAAACTCCATGGCTACTACTTGACCCACAAGACAATCTTTCCTGTTCTGCACCACTATAGAGTGGTTACACCATCTGATCTGCACAGTGGTGTTTCAATCTCTCCCACAGCTGCAAATAATCTTTAAAAATGCAAGCTGGTGGAGGATCACATCCTTGTTGTGCAACAAATTGTCACATTTTCCCTGTCTTGGTTTTTTTTTGGTTTTTTTTTTTTTAAATCATGGAATCATGTGCTTACTAGTTCCCCTTGTACTGCAGCCTGTCTGCACAGAGAACAGTCACCAGGTGCCATGATAAAGAAAAAAGAACATCCCTAAGTTATTTTTATCTATCAAATGGGAAATATTAATCATTTTTCAACTGTTAGATGTTCATTCTTATTTGTCCCTCTGGATGTTCATCTCGTGCTGAATGTTAATTTTCTTTGCTCTGTGAACTGATCTATGGACAATTGTCCAAAATCTGAAACATTTGGAGGCATGGCCAGGTGGAAAGGGGTAAGAAGCTAAAAGTCCTAGAGCACCTATTCAGCTCCCAAGCATCCCAATTGCCCTGCTGCATATTATTGCCTCTTCAGATCGACTGCCCTGGCTGCATACATAGTGATCCTTAATCCAAGCCTGTCATAATGATCTGGATATGTTTAAGCACTGTAAATCATATGCCTTACCTCAGCTGAATCACTCTGAGAGAACTGGGTTACATGTGTGCTTACAGCAGAAGCATGTGCTGAAGATGCTTCCTGCAGTGTTGCCCATTTCTCTGGTTCTCTGTGTGATTCTTGTAAAGGGTTTTGAGGTAAGGGTAGGGAACAGCATTAAAGGAAAGTCTGGGGTTTTTTTGGTGGGGGCTAGATCTACCCTAGTATTTAAGTTTATGGCATTTATCAGTGTTGAAAAACTCCCCGACAGTGCCCCAGCCCCCAGCAACTGCATGCACACACATGACACATGCATGTGGACATCACACTCATTTTCCCCCTGGCCCTCCCTCTCAAGGTGTCCGCAGACCTACGTGCCCTATCCTGCCCTCCCCATCAGCAATGGGGCACAGCTCAGCTGATGTCATTCTAGCAGCACAGCAGATCTCTGCCCTAAGAGAGGAGCAGTCTCCACTCATCTACTGTCAGAACCAGTAGAGGTGACAAGCCTGGGACTAGAGTTTCAAAGACAAAAACTGGGACAAATGGAGGGGCTGTCATAGATAAGGGTTTTGGTGGAGTGAGAGACTCAGGAAGACATAAGGGTCACCTCTCCTTTCTCCTAAGTTTTTTCTGCAAGGACACATTGCAACACTTCAATGTAAGGAGAAAGGGGCACATACATAGAAAGAATATTTATCCTTCTGAGATCCCTTCTGTACATGAATTCCCATCCAATCCTCTGTCTAAACCTACAATCTTCCTTATTCCAGGACTGGCAATCTTTCAGCAAAGGAGGGGTGGGTTGTATTTTTCTTTCCCCAGTTAGCTATTAAGTGTGCCAATGGAAACTTGGCGGGAAGCTGAAGATGCTGCTTTTGCTTGTGAGGGGAAGTCTCAGTTCCTGCTGAATTTGGAGCTCCATGGGGGCCAGAAGCAAATGCGTGTCTCTTTGAAAGTACCACAGTGCTCTGACTGCCAAGATCTCCCATGCTCTGTGTGATAAAGCTGATCTGGCCCCATCCTCTCTTTGCTGTTGTCCTCTGCACTCTGCAGCTTGGCTATAGTTGGGCAAGTGGCCCTGGGAATTAAACTCCACAAAATACCAGCCCCAGTACCCTAGCATACAACAGAGGGAGGCAGGCAGCTGGACAGGGTGGCTGGTGTGTAGCTCCACTCATTCACTGTGTGAGGCACCTTTCTTTTTTCTGTTTTTCCAAAACTGGTTGTTATAAAACAGAGAGAGGCCACACAGGGAATATATATTCTCCAGAGAAGAGGTAAGTACTAAGTAAGTGGCTGGGACAGCAAATGTTGGGACTGACTTTCTCATAGACTCCCTGAATATCTAAAGCTATAGGAATGCTCGCATTTTGGGGATAAGCCAGCCCCACCCTTCATAATTAGGGCAAAAGCCCTCTGTGAGTTGACAACATCCCTGTGTTGCCAGATACTCCTATGTGTCAAGTACCAAATTATCCAAGGACCCAGAGACATGTCAATGTCAGTGGAAATTATGCAACATACACTTTGAAAACAAACTCTGAAGTAGCCCCTTAACGACAGATGAGTTAGGCCATTTAATATATACTTCAATGTCTTGCTAGATCAAAGTTACACCACATGTGCTTAGCTATGTATGGGGACTTACTCTCATACATGGATTTCTTCCTCTGTTTCCCCCAGGGAGCAGCTCTTTTGCGCACTTAAACTAGCTGGAAACAGTTGAAACTAAATCCCAGTATGTAACGTGAATCCTGCGTTTAGTGGGTTTGACTTTTAAAAATGCGAATGCACACTGGCCCTGATGACTTCAATAGCATTTATGGGTGCTCGGTGCTTTTATAAATGTCACACTATTTATAACATATTTCTGTGTCCTTTTTTTATATTCTCTGTTGGCCTGTCTCTTTTCCACTGTGGTATCTTTGATTGGCATAGTCACATCAGGATGTAGCATGTGTTTGAATAATTAATAAAATACAAATAAAACTAATAAAAAAGACCCAAATAAAAGTTATCTTTATTCTAGTCTGTATTTTTCCATTGCTCAACCACCAAAGATAATAATACCATTTCACCACTGCTTTTTACATTCTATGGAAGGAAAATTCTTTTAGTTTTGCAGTGGTTTATCAAACGTTCCACATGCAATTATTTGCCCCTGGAGTTTCCCCACCTAAGCTTTAGAAAATTGTTTCGGCTATATCCAAACTCATGCCAACTTCCTGGCTTCTTGGCCGCAACCCATCAGTGAGAGCTCTGCTGAGAACCACTTTGAGGCTCTCCTTGAACCTCTTCTTCTTGCTGCTTCCTACAAAGAAGTAAACCAGGGGGTTGATGCTGCTGTTAACAGTGGAGAGAACAACGGTGACGTGGTTCTGCTGGCTGAGCAAAGATGACCAGTGGTGGTAATTCAGAAGATACAACAGCCTCATAGGCATGGCAAAGATGAGGAAGACAATGACTGTGGCCACAATGATGATGTAGAGCTTTGACGAATGAGGTCTCAGGGAGTTACGATGAATCCTGATAACCAAGATCAGGCTGGACAGAATCATTAGAGGAATGAAGATCATAAAAGTCAGGATCCATGTGAAGATGAGCAGTGCTTGGCAATGGTTGCCATCGTCGAATTGTTCCTTGGTTGAATCATCTTTGCATGTTAAATATTCGGCTACTGTCATGAAAAAAGACAGAGTCCACAGAATTGCACACACAATTGCTGACTGGTGCTGTGACCGGTGGCATCGGTACCAGATGGGGTAAACAATAGACAGACACCTCTCAATACTGATGGCTGTCAGGAGATAGAGACCAGTATTATAGCCAAGAAGGAAGACAATAGATAGTGTGGTGGTTACATAATAGTAAAAACCATATGCGAATCCAAAACCAGCGATGTACTCAATTGACAGAATAAACGTACAAAGCAGTAAGGAGATATCAGCAATGGACAAGTGTGTGATGTACGCAGTGAATGGGTTTCTTTTGATCTGGAAGCAGAGGCACCAGAGGACAATTCCATTTTCACAAAAACCCAGGAAGGAGATGATCATAATTACCCAAAGTGGGGTCAATATCTCCCAGACCCTTTCCTGTGTAGAAATGTTTCTGTGCATTGAGATGTTCTCTGTGCCTTCGCTGGGATGAAACGTTATGTTTGACTCATCCATGGGGAAAGCTCAACTTTGGATAGCACAGCTCTTCCTTCTGTAAATATGTATAAAAATATACTGTGAGCATTGTGTGCTCCTCCCCTCCCCCTTTTCTTTCTGTTTTATGGACCCTCAATTTCTGGCCAGACCTAAAGGCCTTGGCAAAAGGAACACCAGCTTTGATATACTGATGCTAGCTAAAACCCAATTGGAACTGCTCTTGGCAATGCTAAAGATCACTAAGCCCATCATGCTAGCAGAAATCCTGAGCTGCCTTCTCTAAGGGGCTCAGCCTGTGAGTGCTAAACCACAGATAAAAAGATTCTCTTAAAGAGCTCTTGGACAAGCAATGTGTCCATCACATTGCACAGTTTCACGATATAGTCATGGCGAATGGAATTGGTAGTTCTTGTTAGAGCCCTAGGTTGTTCCCAGACAGACCTCTTCAGTTCCTGTGGAAGCTAATGGCATTAATTTTAAGTTAAACATATGCATTTCAAGTGAACTTGGCTCATAGGGTTTTTGGTTCAAAAAAAAAAAAGAAATGATACCAACATCAGTTTTCCAGAAAGGGTTTTAATTAAGTAGAAATAATATGTAGTTACTCAGTATTGTATTCCCTTCAAGTACAGAAGTGAAGGGAAGGCAAAATGCCACTGTTTTGAGAGAGCAATTTCTTACCTGCTTTAAGTGGCATTTATCACAGCATAGCATAATTTAACCGAGTTCACACACTCTGAAAACTTAACACAACTGCAGGTATCTTGCAAACATTATAAATCTAACCCATCAGAAAGAGATGTTATTCATCACATCATGTTCATCATCGTCATCACCACAAGGTGTTCAGGTTCCCTGCCATTGTTATAATGGTTTTAACTGTTGTTTTGCTGAGTTATGGGGTAACTTCTCCTTTTGTATGTCTCCTTTTATCTCATAACAGAGAGTTAGGAGCATTGACTTCAGTTGATTTTCATACAAGTATTTCATACCCCATTCCCTGTTAACTTCCCAACTGCCCTGTGGTGATACACAGTCACATTCAGGACACTTTTGGATTTACTGATGTTAACAGGGACTAATTGTTGACAATAATCTTACCTAGCTGACTTGGTTCATCCATATAATCTACCTTGTTCATTAACATGCCACAATGAGAATTTACCTGTACCCTCAAGTAGTTAAGAACATCAAATGCAAGGTAAAAACATTTTACTGGGTCAACTTCTGCAATGGTTATTTAAAGAGAGCCATTCACCCCAGTCATAGTTTTTCTCTCATGAGCCTTGCATTTCCTAGTTTCAAAACAGCTCCTTAAGACAGGATATCACAGTCTAAGAATGAGCATTCTGTAAACAACCTGGGAAGCCTCAGGGCTTGATGGCATTTAAACCTGTGCAAAAATGTTAATGATGATCCCACCTGTATGCTGACCATGCCACCACCGGAGACAGTTGAAGGTAACAAACAACATAGCTGGAGATGTGGTAGGGAAGTGAGTGTGAATGCAACAAGTAAACGCAGTGACCAGGATGAGTGGCAAGACTCCCAAAAGCAGTGTTCTGCAAAAACTGCAGAGGGAAGGTGCTCAGTGTGCTGCTGGAAGTATAGTAAAGGTTCACAGAAAAAAAGGAGAGGAGAAACTATCTATTTCAGGACTTAAAACAGAAAAGGAAAAAGAGAATGAAAAGACTCAAGTACAAAAAAAAAGAGTATGAAAATATTCAAGCAAGTTCTTGACTTGTATCACTGTAGAAAAAGAGTTTTCTCTCTAGAGAGTAAAACAAAGAGGAAAAAGTTCTCGACTTACTACGGTCATTCCCACATGACAGCATTCAGAGATGAGTATGGAAAGAATCCTCTCCTTCCAGATACATCCATGGCTTGTTCAGACTTCCCTGAAGCTGTTGAAGAACTTCCTTGAAGAAGCTGGAGGTTACCTTCTCCAACCATTTGCCTTTGGTAAGAGAGGGAGCAAATAGTGACTGTGACCATGACTCAAAAAGAAGTGTGCAGTCCTCCCATTGCTCCAAAAGTCTGAGGCATGCCAAATAAAGGGTCCCAGGCTCATCATCTGAGGCTGAGCTTCAAATGGCATCACTCAGTAGCTGGCAACTCATCTAGCTGAAAGCCTGGGATTTAACTCTTGTGGGAACTGAATGGCAGTATATGGAAAGTTGTCCTGAGCTGCTACAATACCAAGAGACTTAGTTTAAACAAACAAACATGAAGGGAGTAGAAAATCTATTTGGGGATGTTAAGATCCAAAGAAAAAAATCTCAATTTAGAACTGTGCCACCACATGCCATCTAAAAAAATAAAAGTCTATTCGCAAATTTGTTTTGTATTTTTTGATATGAGAAAACAAGAAAGTGAGAAGGGCAAAGAGAGAATGGAAAAGAAAGAAAGAAATAGAAAAAAGATAGAAGGTGAAGAAAAAAGAAAAGAAAAGAAAAGAAAGAAAAGAAAAGAAAAGAAAAGAAAAGAAAAGAAAAGAAAAGAAAAGAAAAGAAAAGAAAAGAAAAGAAGAAAGAAAGAAAGAAAGAAAGAAAGATCACAGAGCAAAGAAAATAGCCCATCATTGTGTTAGTCTCATACCAAAACCCAAACCCAAAGATCATATCATGAGTTTTAAACAGTCTCCCCTGTAAAGTTCAAACAAGACTAGGAGCTTGAAAAGTCTCCTGAGGATGCCCCCTGCTTTTGCCCCAAGTATTAGGTTGTTTTTATATTCAGATATTAGCAGAACATTCTTAGCCAAATAAGGAGAGAGTTTGCTTGGTCTTCTCCTTTAAATGTTTCACTAAAACTACCAAATCCCCAAACGGGAAGAGCAACTAACTAATGTGAGAAATAAATGACCCCAAAGGGAGGGTCAGAATAAAGTTAGGAAAGGAACAGAGTGAAATAAAACAACTTCTAACTGTTTTTTGTTGGCTTAAGTTGTAATCTACCTTACCTTCAACACCTATGGGACCAAAAATTTCAAGCTTCCTCTGAAAAAGGAAAACACCTGCTCCTTTCCCCAAAAAGGAAATATGCATACAAGTAATGAGAAGAGTCATTGTAGGAATATATTAACATGTCCAGATTGACCAGGTACTTGTGTGTGCAGCCCACTGCAATCCAAAATCAGGGATGCCCTGGATTTCCTGTCTCCAAGAGGCATTTGGTTTGTGACAACTCCCTCATGCACACATCACCTCCTTCATGACTGATCCCGGTAGCAGCACCAGACACCATTTACATGGCCAGGGCACCAGAGTGAAACCTGATCTTGAGGGGAATAGGTCATAAATACACCTTATCTTTGATGATTTTGGGAGTAAGAGGAAGGTTGAATAGCGGTGTTTATATCAGATGCTGACAAGAGTTGGAGCAGCTATTTCTGAATTGGTTTAACTATTCACATATGGATAAGTGGGCTACAATAGCAAAATGTGGAACCTGAAAAAATCTTGGGACTAGAAGTTAGTACTGACAGTAAAGTCATGATGGGCAATATGGAAACTCTTTGGATTTCAATCCAAAGTGACTATACAGCAAGATGTCACATGAATGACAATTTTTCTTAAAGCTTTTTTCTCTGACACTAACTTGGTGTGACAGAGCAGCTTTGCAGTGGAACAAAACCGAATGGACTAACACTTGCAAATACCCTGTATGTAGGAAGCTAGGAGTGTTACCTTTTATCATTTTTCTTAGTCTTTGAATAATTTCATGTTCTTCTATCTCCAATTCCTGGAAGCAGAAGGCAACTTGTAAAGAACTTGCAATTCGTTCATCTAGCACAACCCAACCACCTGAGATTTATAAACCAGATTAGAGGGGTTCATGTGGTTGGTACAGGTGCCAGTATATAAAAAAAGCTTCTGCGTACCCAGGAGTCGGATCTCCCACTATAGACTTACGTGAGCCATAACAAAAACCCCTCAGGGATGAGCTTTGGTAGCACTTTCAGGAAGTGCAATTTTTCCTGATGGTCATTCAGTCATTACCAATTTCCAGCTGAAATTAATTCCTTAATTGTTCCGCTCTAACAAAGGTAAAGAGTTGGGCTTTGGTTTCAGAGTGTGGAGTGAAGATCTAGGTGCAATTCACTAACAGAAAGCTGAAGGGCATGCTGACAAACGGGTTGTAAGAGGGCCAAAGACTATACAGGAGGCTTTAGGGTGCTATGGAGAGCAAACACAGGACTATGGGACACACTGAGAACAACTTGGAGAGTGACTTCTTACAGGGGCATGTAGCAATAGGACAAAGGGAAATGGCTTTGAACTGAGAGTGGGTTTAGATCAGATATTAGGAAAAAAATCTTTACTGTGAAGGTAGTGAGGCACTGGAAGGAGTTTCCCAGAGAAGCTGTGGATGCCCCATGCCTGGAAGTGTTCCAGACCAGGTAGACTGGGGCTCTCAGCAACCTGATCTAGTGGAAGGTGTCACTGACTATGGCAGGGAGATTGGAACTGGATGATCTTTAAGGTCCCTTCCAACACAAACCATTCTGTGACTTTACGACATGCATGGATCCTAACGGTCTTAAAACCCCTTAAGTCTCAGAGAGACTGAAAGAGCCATGATGACTTACAGATAATCCTCAGTAGGTGATACAAGAGTGTCATTAAAGGAGGAGTTAGGCATGGGGTAAACTTAAGGGTTAAGGTTACCCTAACCCCAAAACCCACCACAGAACTTGCTGGACATCTTTTATCCTACTTGTACCAGCCATGAGCCTAGTGTGAGCCAGTTCTCTAAAAGGTGGTTATTGATGGATTGTGTTTTATTGGTAACAGGCATGAGAGCTGGCTTTATTGCTGGTTTCTGCAAAACAAGATGAAAATACATGTCACCAGCAAGTTTTGAAGCCAACAGGGATCATCTGTTCATAGCTAAAAGTAAGGTCATGGTAGAGATTAAAATTCTGGAAAACATAAGACAAAAGGACAACTAAGTCCAGAATTGGTGTAAGGCTGAAGAGTCCTTGGTGGCTGCTCAGTTGTTGTAAGGCCAGTTGTAAAATCCTATTAATAGCAATCATAGGATTGTGTTTTCATGAGAACAGTATGGAATAGCAGGCTCTAAATCAAGGATTACTGCTTAATCCTGTAATCCTACTGAGAAATTTTGACAACTAAAGTTGGTAGAGGAGATTAATCGTATTATTTTGTGGGTGGTTAAGACCCACCACATTTCGTTTATGAGAGTGGATTTAGGGCCTGAAAGCCAAGTGTACTATGGGAAAAAGGGAAGAACCTTATCTGATTAAAGAATAAGGCAGGTAGTGAGAGATGGGGCAGCTTATAGCTGGTGTTGGAACCATACAGGCCCCTAATACAGTTTGGTAAGGCTGTTTTCAGATTACTTTTCTATTCTTTGTCAGAGATGCTTTTGAATGATTCATGAATTTTAGGTTCTGCTCTGAAAATGCTGATGAGAAGAGTAATTAATAGCAGACAGAAAGGTAGTGCCAGGCAGGCCCCAAGCTGGTGTGCAGATCTCTGGAAGCAAGGCGAGGTGTCTGGCCCATTACTCTGGTGGAAGGTTAGAGGACATGCTTACGTGTTAACAAGTAAAGTCGCGGGAGCAAGGGAGGATTTGGAGATGTTCCTACTCCTGACTTGAGCCGCACCTTCTTTTTGCCCAGGGCTCTGGGTGGCAAGCCAGGGCTCAGCACTCAGGGGTGATGCCAGCAGCAGCCAGAGCAGAGCTCCAGCTGGGCAGCCTCAGGGCAAGGAGTATGCTGCTCACCTGTCTGCCAGGCTGCAGGGGGACACAGCTGGCTCCACTCCCCACAGCCAGAGGAAAACTGGCCAGTTTGGCTACAGAAGCTGTACAGACACATTCATACAATACCAGATGGCCATGTATGCCCACCTGGGTATAGCATATGTAGTGTTCTGGACCTGAGCTCATACCTCTGTGTCACATCACAGCTGGTGAGGAAGCAGCCAGAGTAAATTGCAGGGAGTTCCCCAAATCAGAGAGAGTATCAGCAAGTGAGGAGCTCTCAGTGTTGCTGTGAGCTTGAGAAAGCTAATATAAAATAACAAGGTTTCCTACTGCCCATCTTTATCCCCTATATCCTCGGGTTTCAGAGGCTCCCCAGCTGTCAGCAGACCTACCTTCAGTCATAACATGCATAGCAGGTGGTTGTTCTCACCTTGAAGACAGTGGACTCTGTCCCCAGTGAAAATCTGCCCTTGCTAAAATCATTCTGAGTCTTATTTCCCTCTTGGTCTGGTTCTCGATGGCACAAATGCTTGCACCAAACCCAGCATCATCACACATCAAAAGAGAAAATGCACTGCACCTGTCTGCTGGCAACCCTGAGAGCAACCAAGCACTAGGGCCACCCCTGCTATGTAATGTAAGACAATACAGGAAACAGTATTTTCTCTCTGCATTTTGATTTTGTATATGCAAAACAATACAGGAAACCACTGGGGAGACAATGGGGTAAGAATGGCAGCAATAACTTGGCGTATATGATTAGTATAGGCGGTTTAAACCACTTCAGCTTTAGTTGTGCAAAGCAGAAGTTACACATTAGAAAATGTGACTGAGGCATGATAGAGATGAGTCAGAGCTTCCCATGATAAAATGTTGGAAGGAAAGCTCTGAATGCCAATTAGCCAGTAGTGCATATAGACTAAGACATTTTGTATTACTGATAAAGTTAATGAAAGAAAGGTCTGGTACCATGGTGCTCTCTCTTTCAACCTGTGCTGTTTCTGGATGTTCCCGTCAACCTATGTCCAAATCCTTCTTGAAACAGAGTTGCTTGTCAGACTAAGTTAAGTCTGTCAAGTGCCTGCACTAGAAAGAAAGATTGCCCAGAAATAATCTTTACTCTTGATTGTTCTAATCTGTCTTCTTTTACCCCTGTTTACTTTTAATCTGTTTCACATGTTTATCATTTGCATGCATTTCCAACCTATCACAGAAATTAGCCATTATTCTTTATTTGCCCTCTGCACCGCAGGAATAGGTGGTTAAGTAAGACACTTGATGCATGTTATTGTGCAATCTGAATCTCTTTTGTTCAGTTCACTGAACATTCAGGATTTTTCACCTGAAGTCTGGTGGTTCACCTGTCTCCCTGTCGTCTGCACTAGAGAATCAGCTATACTGCTGAGGGTTCCTTGTACTGGACAATTATTTAAAAGGTTGATAACTGATGTATGGAGGCACCAGGAGTTTAAAAAATAAATGTAGATGACACAGGAATTGTTAACAGCCCTTTCTGGACACTCTTTGGAATCAACCAGGACAGGTCTGTAACTCCTTAGGGCAACGTCTTTACAAGTCATCTAACGACATGCTGAAAATATAACTACTGTGTATGATTGTAGTTAGCTAAAGAGCAGTAAACAACAAGAGCTTTACAATGACATGCCTGAATGAGATGTGTACTATGTGTTGCCGGGGTTTGAAAAAGGAATTTCCATCAGAACTGTAAAAAGTGGTCTAAAGGTCCATGAATTAATTCAGTATTTTAAAAATCAAAATTTCACTGTGTATATCACATTGTGGTTCTGCAGGGAAACTGTAGCCCAGTTTTCTCATATCTCGTTTTTCCTTTTTCAAGTGAACCTCCTACAGTGCACCATGGAATATGACTTTGTTTTACAATCCTCTTTTCTCTTGGCATCCAGCTGGGAGCATGACTGATAGAGAAGAACCAGAGCACAGTGCATCAAAACATCATTGCAGAAGGGAAATATTTCCTCCTGCTTTAGGATTTTTCCCAAATGCTGAATTTCTTAAAATGAAGACTCTCAAGTAGCTAAACATTATCCTTTGAGTAAAGTTCTTCTATTATTTCTAAATTGCTTCTAATACCCGTCTCTTTCTAAAGACAAAACATTGAGACTCAGAGATAATTCCTATTTTTCAAGGTGATACAGCTTGAACACAAGTGCAAAACAAGCTCATGCAGTGACTTTACTGCATGAAGTCAGAAGATCACTGAGTGAAAACCCTGAACTGTCTCTTCTGTCAGGTGTATATGTATATATGGAGTGAATCTAGAGTCCTAAAATATAAAAAAGGCCACTATATTCTCTGAAAAATGAAATTGTTAAAGTGTAGCAAGAGTACAGGACAATGAGTCTGAGGGTAGAAATCATGAGGCCTGGGTTTAACTCTGTTTCAGACTGCCTCAACATCATCAAAATTCCTCCTCTGCAAAACAGGAGTAGCATGGGAGCACTGGAAGGCCAACTTCAAATCTGTGAGACACTTATCTAATACAGTAATATAAATACTAAAAATATGACAGAATTTACATACTGCTTCAACCTCACAAACACAATAAGAAATTAGTTTGATTCTATTGCAGGAAAAACAAGGGGTCTTGACTTTTGATTTATATATTTCCACGTTTTTCAATTTTCTCCTTTATACCTTTGACAGAAATGGGACAAGATGCTGAGCTGTGGTAGTCATCACGTGGAAATCCATGTCGTTAAACCAGGTAATAAGTCAGGCCCTGCACATGAACAAAGGCTGCTCTTGAGGACTTCAAGTTCAGGATTTCTAGTTCCTACAGAAATGTAGTGGTACGTTTTGCCAAAGTTCCAGCATACTGAACATATAGCATAAACATCTATATTGGCTGTGTCATCAGTTTGCTTTCAGAAACAGTATTGACTTGTCCTCTTCTATTCATAGTTTGATTTGGTAACAAAGTATTTGCCCTGCAGAGTTGGGATAACACTAAATAAGCTGTGTAGTGGACAACAACCAATTGAATTGCACCTGGAGATAAAGAATCTGAAATTCTGCATTTTTTAGGTATTCCACTTCTTCCTGCATCAAAACATAAATTTACTTCTTCCTCTGAGCTGCAGGGGTGAAAGACACCACTGCTTTCTCCCTGTCCTTAACAGGAACTTCCAACAACTAAAATATGTTCAGAAGTCACTGTCTTTATTTAATAGAAAATATTTTCCTTGGAATTTAGATGTTCCAGGGACTACTGCTGCCTCTATTTCCTGCTGAACACATTTCCCAGGACTACATTTTTTATTGCTGGTCATACTTTGCCTTTATATTTCAATGACAAGGACACATGATTTTTCTTGCCCTGTGAGCAGCACACCAGCATCTCTGTGTGGCTCTTGGCCATGCAATATGTCTTGCTGACCACAGTGGAGCCAGATGCAGGAAGGGCTCCAGGGCATGTCCCAGATGGGCAGTTGTGTCTGCTTGTGCACCCATGGTGGGATGGAGTGGGCCTGAGACAACTGGACAGCTGTGCAGAGCAGAAATGTTCAGGTTACCACCAGCCCCCAGGCCAACACAGTCCCACGGGATGCAACCCTGGCAACAAAGCACTTTCACTGCACTTTCAGTGCTCACAAGGCACCTACATGCAAAAGACTGAAGGTTGGCGGCTCTGTATCATCTACCCTATTTCTCTTTCTCATCATCTTATTTTTTTCTCTCTCTCTGATCCTGGCTTAATCTTTTAATACCTTGTTGTGGTTTACATGCACCCACATTCCCACTGACAAATATACATTTTCAGTGAGGTGGAGGAGCTGAGTTTACAAGCATGACTCAGGGCACACTTCCATACACTTACTAAGTTTTCTGCAGCTACCTTGTTATGTAGATTGTTCTGCTGTGGTACAAAGAAATCAGACTCTAATCTGAGACATATTCTCAGCAAAGCTACTTCCTAGTCCTCCTCCAGCTGTGGATCGATGGAAGGAGATAGAGGTGTCAGTCACAGGGCTATGCAGCTCCTCCTCATCGGGCCAAGTGTACCAATCACCCAGATGACTGTATTGTATAGTATATATATAATGTTTATACACATATCCTGACAAAATTAAACTTAGTACTCTCCCAGGTGAAGAAAGGCTTAGTTTCTGGTGTTGAGGTATATTTTTGAGGAACAGACATGGGGGAAGGAAGAATCAGCAAGAGACTAGAATTCAGTTGGTTGTGTAGAATGAGTCAGAAGAAAAAAAAGTAGATTAAGAGATTCCTAAAATAACCTGATGAATTGTATCTGTTTTTTTCACTGGAAAGTTTTGGAGACATTGTGATGGCTGAAGACCAAAATCAGGGCTGTCTTTTGACACGGCACAGAGATGGAGTGCCAGCGCTCAGAGCTGGAAGGTAAGTTCAGTGACAGAGTCCTGAAACAGAGCCACATGCAGCACCATGTCAGGATGGCAAAGAAGTGGGGTTCATCCCTCACACAGCAGAGGAGTCGCTGGAGTCCGTGTCTCTTGCACCATGGCTGCTGGTTTGAGGACTCTGCTGGGACAGAGGATGAGTAGATGCTAGCCAGAATCTGTAAGTATGTGGGGTTTTTTGTTCCTGTCACCTGTGATACTCTCAAGGGGCATCTACTAATTCTGTTTTGGAAGAGTTAAACTAGAGTACAAAATATATGAACCCAAAACCAGGGAATGAGCCCCAGGCTGTAAGGTGCTTCCTGATCCCAGCTGACTAGTTTTACAAGGGTGTCTTGCATCCTCTCAGCTGCTTAAGCAAGCTGCTATGTGCACCTCAGGATGGGATCAGGGTGCAGGCTCTGAATACTTTGTATGGTATATAAAACACAAACTCCTCTGAAAGGCAAGCTCAAGTCAGGATGGCATGAGAACATGGCTTAAGTGGCACTTAAATTCTAGCTTGTGTTCAGGCATTTTATTAAACCAAGGCTCAAATTCTTCAGTCTTCAAATTTTCATCAGTTGGGAAGAAACCGCTGAGGGGTGGTACTGCCTGTTCCATAATTGCAAATGTAAATCTTTCTCGTGATGATCATTAAACTGTAGGTGCATGATTCCTGAAGGAACATTGTGCCAGGCAAAACAAGGCCAGGCTTTTCAAGCATTCATCTCCTTGTGTCAGTGGTGAAACAGACTTCCCTGGTGGGAAACATGTGATTGATTAAGCCTAATTATACCTTCTGGCTTCCAAGAACAGGCTTTATGTTAATACAAGAGGAGATACAGGCTTTGCCCTAATTCACAGCCAAGAGGACTTCCCCACTGCAGTAACTGGCACGATCTGTAGCTGGCAATACTCCTATTCTCGCTTGCTCCTCACAAATCTCAAATACACCATTATATCACAGGCACATCACTCCCTTGCATCGCTCTCAGATGTGGCTGTTGTAGCACCACGAGGCAAATTACGTGTTTGTGCACTTCAAAGCCTTTCTTCCCATAGAAAGTATTGCATAAGAGTCAAAATTCCTCTGGAATAGGCACAGGTGGCCCCTCCCTTCTAGGGTCATTTCTTTCTCATATGCTGAAGCCAAGCTCAGATGAGGATTTGGAAACACTTCTGGAGAAAGGAGGGGAAGCATTTCCTTTTTGGGCATCTGCCCTGGTCTTTTCTGCTCTTGGATATCTGCACAATCTGATGGCTGTAGAAGCCAGAGATGTCCTCCTGGGGCTAGGCAAAGGCCTGGGCTGCTGAATCGTCTGTTTGACAGCTGATTTGAAAACAAACAGTCCTTAAAATAGTATTTGTGCCATTGCGTTGGCTGCAAACTTTCAGCTCTGTGTTGAATTGGACCAAGTAGAAGGAATAAAATAAGCAGTGCTGAAATTACTCTTCTGCCTTCTTTGTCCACCATATTACTCCAATGTCTGCAGCTTTGGATGTTTCTCTTTCCCTCTTCCTTCTTTATGGTTTTCTTTTTTAGTCTGTCCTTTCTCTCATCACTTCTGCAGCCCTCCCTTGAGATGTTCACTTCCTTCTTTTGAAAACCTGAAGTTCCAGACAAGACTTGAGAGATTGGGAAAATGAAAAGAAGAATGATGGAAAAGAAAACAAGTCTAAGGCAAAGAGAAATGGGACCTTTTCCTTTACTTCAGTGCAGACAGAGGAGTCAAAGCCCAAGTAAAACCAATACGGAGAGTGTGGAGAGTGCAGGCATCTTCAGTATCTCCCTGCTACATTCAGTCTTCATTTCTACCCAGGCAGACACTAGTCTGATCATAACCAGCTTCAGACCCTTCTCCTGTCACACCACCAGCAATTAAAGTCCTTCTCTATCAACATGCTCCTTCCAAACCCACCCGCTGGCTCCAGGGGGCTGCCTTCACCCCCTCTTACAATGTGCTCCTTCTACCTCAGGGAGAAAATTTATTTTTGTCCGATTGTTTATGCAAAGTCTTTATTTGGTAGAGGTCTTCCAGGACACAGACATACACATGAAACAGGGAATCTCAGAACTTTCTTCTCTTTCCTAATTTAGGCAGAAAAATAAACTTTCTCTGTCACCTTAACCCTTTAGATACACCGAGCATTGAAGAAATGTTGCCTATTTGGAGGCATTATGCTGTCCCTCCAGTAACAACATCAACCCCAGAGCTTGTCTGAATTCATGTGGTGGCCTTTCTCAGCTTTGTCATTCACTTTCCTCCCTCATGGCTCATCTACAGACTTGGAACACCACTAACATGCTTGGCAAAGAAGTAATGAGCTGGATTAGCTCAGGGTCCCCTCACCAGGAGCACAGTGGCTGCCACGGAATGTCTGCAATTCTTCACAATGCACAACTACCCATTATCTGCAAAAAGCAGCATGCTGGCATTAGTCAAGATAAAGATAATTATGTCTAACACATATCTTAAACATTTTAATTACCACAGCAGCTCTCACTGAAACCTCCAGCAAAGCTCACCCCTTGGCTTGACTGGGAACATCACCCAGCCTGACGCTTGCAAGTTGACTTAAACTTTGCATTCTGAAAAACTGAGGAAACCTGCCTGTGAAGTACACCTCTTTCCTCCAGTTATGAAATTATATTAACAATTCTGTTGGACATTTTATCTGGTGCCAGAAGACCATGGCTTCTGGACAGCCTGGAAGGTGAACAGGCAGAAAATACTAAATACCTTCAGGAAAGAATATATTATCAGCTTAAAGATGTGACTTTTCTTTAAATTGCAATAACAAGAAATTCAGCTTTGCAAAGTAAGAGCTCCCTTCTAGTCCTGCATTCCCTCTTCAGCACATTAATGATCTTACTTCAGTGTAGTGAAAAAGAAAAGTCAGTATATTCTCCTTTGCATCTGTTTGCCCTTGGGAATTCTGGATCCAAGTGCTTTTTGTGCAGGAGTGGTACTAATAAAGTCTTCTTATTTGGCTTTAATCTAGTTTATATCTGTGACTTTCCATTCCTGTACAACCAGTGGAGCCTTCAGCATCCCATTTGCTTCGCTTTTCAGGTCTTGCAAGCAAGAGTTGTCTGAGAAAGAAGGTGGCTGTCTCCTGCGAGTCCCTGGAGACCAGAGCAGCCTTAAGCAGCTCTAATAGCAAGAAGACACCCTTGTGCCCACAGTTCCTCCTTCACAGGAAACGAAAAACACGTGAGGCTGCCACAAGGCTCACAATCAGCCTCAGCAAGAAGGACATGGGGATGGGAGGTGTGGGTGCCACAAGCATAAAGCAAAAGTCTCAGCAAATGCCTCTAAGCTACTTTGCTTATGAGAGAAGAGAAATAATTTGGATTATAATACTGGTTGGCTTATTGCTTTAAATCAATTCCACCTAGTAGTCAATTTTTTTCTGAGTCTTTTTTAATTGAGTACACAAATAAGCATTTAAACAGCCTAAAGGGTCTCTGCCATTTCATTCAAAACTCAGAGATCAAATGCACCAAAATAAAGATTTCATCACAAACTTCATTTTTTTTATAGTCTCATTTTAAAGAGCAATGGTAGGGTCTTATTCTTACTTATATACTCTAAAAATGCCCTTGCACATTGGCTGTTAGGTCTCTAAAAGCAGACTGATAAGGTGGTGCTTCGCCTTTGTTGACAGGAGATAACCCAAGATAATAGTGGGGAAGGTCACAGTGACAGCGCCGAGTACTCAGCCCTTCCTCACAGCAGAGGCACTGAGGCTGAGTCCCTGTGCCTTGAGACAGCCTCAGGGACAAGACCAGGACACAACCAAGCTCTCCCCTTTTCTGATGGACATAGAGAACCAAATGAAACCAGCACACCAGAGCTGGAGAGATCCGTGCTGCACCCCCAGTCGGGTCTTGGAGGCAAATTACGACAAAGTTCATGACTTGTGGAAAATGTAGGACCTATTCCCACCAAACTTTGAACATTATCAGCTGCTATTACCATCAGTGTGGTAAAAGATGCTTAGTACTTTGTACTTTTCCAAGTCTATGTAAATACAAGCAAACTACACTAGGTAGCAAAGGGCACAAGATCGAATGATACTGTGAGTTATCTTTACATCCTTGTATATATTTATCTATTAACACAGTGCATTAATTGCCATTTTAACACAGAGAGACACAGATCACTGATCAATTACTTCGTGTTCTCTAAAAAAATTACAAACTGTTCAGTTACATAAACAAGACTTTATCCAGATGTTTATTTTTCTCTTTGATGGTAGTTATGATTTTATCAGATTGGTTTCCATGTTAAGTACTTAGTAGCTGGTGAAGCACATTGCAATTCAGGTGATTTGCAAACATGGTTATATTTCCTGTGTTTTTTACCAAAAGAGGAGAAGCATCTTTCATTGTTTTGGTTTCAGTGGGATGGAGGATTTCAGGAAATGAAGGTCTCTCAAACTGCTTGCTCAGGGCTCTGGCAGCAACAATGCAATAACTATCTTCAGTCATTAATAACCTAATTTTTAACCCACTCCTAGTTCTCTCCAGTTTCATCTTGTTCATTGCTGTCTAAAATAGGCCTCCAAATGAGGCTTGACCTCGCCATGGTGGTCAGTGCCATGGCATTCCTCATCTTTGCTGTGCTGTCAGACTCACAATCACAGTGAAATGCAGGCTTCCTGCATTGCTGCCACTCAGGCTCGTGTACATTTCCGCTTGATTCAGCATCACCACCAGCAGTGCAAACCCCCTGGCCTCCTTCTGTGGCAGGGGATGAAAAGATGAGACTTGGAGAAAACATTCAGAGAGCCCTGCAGAAAGCGTTAATGGATGGGACATGGGAGGCAAGGTGAGAGCAGAAACAGAGCCAGGATGGGTTGGAAACCCAGAAGTTTAGTTACACCCTCTTGAAGGGATGCACTTGGCAGGTGGATGAGGTTTTCAGATTTTTGAAGAGTATAAAGACAGCAAATTGCTACATGAGATTACCCAAAACGAGGCACAGTCTTCACCACAAGTGGATTTGAGGGGGAGGTGACACATTCATTTCTAAACTTCAGAGTTGCAGGAGGAGAGTAGCAGGAAACACTGACCCTTACTGTAGGTTGCCAGGTCCACAGGTCAGCTGCTCCAGCCCTCTTGTCTGACTATGGTGGGATTTGTGGTGAAAGTGGCAGATCAGAGAATGAGATCAGAGTCAGAGTGGCCAGAAGCTCACGGCCACTGCTCTAGCACAAATACTCATAGAAGGAGCTGACAGGCAAGCACATCTTCCTTGGGAATTGCCTGCAGCAAGGGGATGGGGCAGTGCTTTGTGAAGCCACAGCCCTGCCTCCTGCTCAATGTGAGCCCACCATGAGCCAGCAGCCACTGACAGGCACCATTTGTTCCTCCAGGTGGCTCCTTCAGCAGTGACACCTCTGCAAGCATGCAGGTAAAGGAGGGTAAGTTCAGTGGGGAGCAGATGTAGAATAAGAGGTGCCAGCCAGGCTCTACATGTACTTGGGAGTCTAAAGATGGTGAGAGGTCCCTGTGGAATTGGGAAGAGCTCTGGTTGCAGTTCTGATCCCTCATCACCATGCACTCCTCCTGTGTTAAGTTATGGTACATTTAGGACATTCATCAGTGCAAGCCACGGAGGAAGAGCATCCCCCTCTCAGGGGTGCCTCTGGCTGCAGAGAGCCCCCAGACACCCCTCACTGAGCAGCCAGGCCCAGTCCACCCCTGGAGAATGCCCAACTTCTAGAAGCTGTAGGACTCCAAGGGAGCCCCAGGAGCCCAGCATGTCTCCTGTGGCACTGCTTCCCATGACCCAGTGGCCCTGTGGAACAATTACATCAAGCTGCTTCTGTTCTGCATCCCAGGGGAGGGGGCAAATTTTGAGCACTGTAGGCAGCTGTGGGAGCCTGTGGGTTTGCAAATCCTCACATTTATGTAGGAATGGCAAAGTCAGTTGTACGTTTCATGCACAGGACAGATGAGTTCCCGAGTGAGTGAATGACTGCCTGTTTTGTTTAGCCTGGCTGCATTTGTAAGCAAGTATCTTGTTAAATGGTGAGAAATTAAGACAGCTGAACCTTTGTTAACCAAAAACTGGAGGCAAAGCAGGAATTTCTAGCAGCACCTTTTCAAGCAAGGTTAGAACATGTGATAGATCTGTCCAAACACAAGTGCCAAGTTCTATGGGGCAAGTAAAATAGTTTGTATTACTTCAAAATTCAAAGTCAGGGTTGCAGATTGCTCTTCCACTGCTTATAAACCCAGGTAAACTCTAGGAGTGCTTGTAGGTGGGCCAGGTCCAAACTTAGAAGTACTTTAGGATTTCTTCAATTTGTGTACACCTGGGTGATGTTTAATAGGCTGTCTTTAAGTGTTAAATAGCACTCTTTTTTACTTGCCTTTTAAACTGGATGTGTTTCTGCCAGGGCACCATGTGTTTCTCCTGCATAGTAGCTATTACCTTTCACATATTCCCATCCCACAGGTATTTTAAAAGTCAGCCTAACTTACGTCACTGACATGAGGCTCTTTGCCAACACACTTGCTGTTGCCATTTTCTTTCAAAGCTTGGCTGTGGAAGGTCAATGGATTAACACACCCATCTTCAGAAACAGAAGAGTAAGTGTCAACTACTCCTATGTCTGGAGGGGGCCCTTGCACCCGGGGAAGTGCTGCAGGAGTCCCATCTTCATCTTACCTTTGGTGAAACATCTGTCTGTTTATTTGCTCATTTGGCTGGGGAGAAAGTCCAAGCAGATTCAGCTACTCACCTGCTTGTTAGGATGCTGATGGGATTTGAATCCACCTCCTCTGAGGATATAGGTCTTATTCCCCTGCCCAAGCTGCAGGGCAGAGGTCTGAATGTCAGGTGGGAGTGTTTCTGCATACTGTCTGTGCTTAAAAGGGAGTAACCCCACCTCAGGTACCCCTCAGAGCTGGAACTGTGCCAAGCTCTTTCCTAGAAGGGGAGCCCAAAGGCACTCCCATAATACTTAAGCACTGGTTTTGTTCAAACTAGTTAAAACCACAAGCTTGAACAATGTAGTTTCTGTAGAATGAGAAAGCATGAGGCGAGACACTGGGCATAAACTCTCCCTCATCCTCCATGCATCCTGACAACTACAACTCTTCTCCACTTTTCATGGCCTCCTGCCTTGCAACAAACTCACAGCTCCTCGGGGGTCTCTGGAAAAAATTCTTTCCATCACTTCTGCCTTCTCCTTCCAGTCCCTGCACCACAGCAATCCTTGGCCATCTCCTGTGCCATGAGCTCCACCTGTCTCTGGGGGCACATGTTCTGCTTCCCTCCCCGCTGCTCAGCCACAGCTTTTGTAACACAGCACTTACACACACTCGTGTGGGTCACTGTTCACCAGCGCTCCTGGGGATGTGTGGGGACAGCTCTGCAGGACAGCCAGCACAGGTGTCAGCCATGCCACACCTCCAGCAAACCGAGGGATCAGAGATCTGGGCTCTCCCCAACATCGCTGGTCTGTGTGGCCTTTACAGAGATGCCTTTCAGACAGCACTGGGCTGATGGAACATTCGCCTTACAAGGGTCCCTTGTGTCAGACTGGGTACAATCACCCCCTTTTCCTTAAGCACAAGGGCTGTTGAAAGAAATACACCCACAGCATTCCATGCACTGCCCCTTCACTCAGCCTTCCTGCAGGGGTTCTCCAGAGCTGGACACTACAGCAACCAGTGGAGAGGGGCTGTTGGGAAAAGCCATGGGAAAAAAGGACATGAAACCAGAAAATAAAAGTCAGATTTGCTGCTGCATATAAAAGAACACCACAAAAATGTGTTAACAGAGCAGTTGCACAGCAGGGTTTTCCCATGTCTAAGGCATATGGAAACTTTGTCAGTCGCTTCATCAGCACACAAAGATCTGACCCAGCTGTGGTGCTGCAACACAGCCAAAGCTGTTCTGGCTTGTGAAGGAACCTCCTGCCAAGGGGCTGAGCACTGCTGGCGCTTGGCACCAGGCTGTTGCACTTCATTCATCCTGCAAGACATCTGCAACCTCGTCATTCCAAGGTTTTCTGCTATTATGTCTTTTGAATTAAAGCATACTGTGAAGAACTGTTGATTCACACCGTTTGAAAACACAGAACTATATAAATTTTTATTCTATATGAAAAAAGTATCTTTTCAGAGAGGCAAATCCTGCTCTCCTGTCCTCCAGTGCCAGTGGGAATCTGGCCTATTACTACTGAAGCCATGAGCAGCAGCAAGAACAGAGGAATGTTTAGAGATAGTTCTGCCTTTTCCATGCCTTCTCATTGGAGTAGAGGCATGTCAAAACCCACGTATTTAATCTTGTACACATTTAAAAAGTCAATGTATGTATCAAAAATCAAATTATTTTTGTAAATAAATATATTGTGATCTGCAGTGTTCCATTTCTAAGGCTATATTTTTAGTGTACACCTCCACAACCTGAATTTCAACATTCTTTTCATTAAAGGTTATCCTTTCAGGCCTCGCAGCTAAAGCACAAATTTCTCACAGTGCTAAGAGGCAGGTGTGCTGTAACTACTGCAAGGGACTCTGCTGTGGTTTTACCACTGTCTAAGGGAAAGAGGTTTGATTTTCTAAACTGCCAGCTGTCAGAACAACTCAGAAGTTCTGACATGCATCTCTTCAGGGTCAGAGTTACAAGTCAGGTTGCACCACCATGAATTGGCCTCACAAGAATCTAAATTACCTCCTACTCTTGCAGGAGACAAGCAAGAACAGGCATAACCTGAAATACTTTGTATACTTCCAAGTTCAATTAGTAAGAATTCCCTAGTCTGGAGCAAAAGCAACGGCTGAGGTTGGAATGGCCAGACTGACATATTCAGGAAAATTGTGTCTTGATCAACAGCTGCTCAGAAAAACCTGCATCTCTGCTCCCACAGTAAAATGCTTTTGCTCTGTTTGAGTAGCTCCCAGCTAACACATTTCATTGGAACTGACTGCCACTACATTTCAATGAGCTCTTCAAGAGGCTCTGAGCAGCGAGTGACCCTTGATTATCAGAGACAGGCAACTTGTTTCTGTAAAGTCTTCCCTTGGAAGATCAGAACATACTCAACTCACTCTGATCTCTTCATGTCTTTACTCTTCATGTAAACTTAACTGATTTGTACTAGGAATATCTAGTAGTTCTACAGCAATTGTCACTTATTTCTCCCAGCTCTAAAGCAGGAAAGCCAAGTCTCTAGATTCACTACACCACGTTGCTACACGAGGTATGTCAGTCTCTTGGAAATGGAAAACACATGGTCAGACCCATAGGCTATTTCTCCAAAAAGGGTGAGAGGATCTCTACTTTTGCTCATGGGGAAGTGTGCTTCTCTAGAGGGTGAACCAAGAGAAGGAACAGGACTGCAGAGAACTGAGTCAGTATTTGTCTGTGTGCCACTCTGGGAACAAAATGGGAGGAACAAAATTTAAAGAGAGAATAATTTCTTTGTTCCTTCAAAGTGCATGCTCCCTTTAAAACTGCTGGACTTCTCATAGGCAACAGCACCTGTATCTTCATGATCCCCACACTGTAAAGATTAGATGCAAGTGAGGCTTTGCCTCCCCACATTTAAATAGCTAGCTGAATCCAGACCCCAGAGGACAAGGGTATTATATTTCTCAGCTCATAAGCCAAGAAGAGTGTTTTTATGTGAAAACACATGCTATTGTATGTAACACACAGTGAAAATCTTCCTAAACACAAAGAGCCTATGCTCTCCTTGACACAATGGGGGTGTCTAATGATGCTAGAAAACAAACTAACATTACAGAATAAACAGGGAGACACACTGGTACTTGAAGGAACACTGTGACACAGAACCCCATCACTGAAGGGTTATAAAAAAGGTCATTAAGAAGTCAGCTACTTGTCTTGCAGGAGCTTGTTGCTGAAACAAGAGCTGTAGACCACAAGCTGTGCAGAACTCGAGAATCACATCTGAAGATGTGCTGCCCCTTTCCCCTCAAGAGCAGCAGGCCCTCAGCAGCAGAGAGCATGTGATATTCAGGCACACTACAGTGCTGTGCTGCTGCCTTAAGGTCCCCTGCAGCAACTTCCTCGTTACAAAGGCAGATTCTGCCTATTAGTTGAGCATGGGCCCCATCCAATTAAGTCTGACTAATGACATCTAGGAACTATTACATGGAAACTCTGGATCAACAGGTTATTTTTAAGAGAAGGAGATAAATAAGAAAAATCTCTGAAGACCAAATTCACTGGACTGACAAATACTCCAGCTACATCAGGAGAAACTGAGTCACAAAGCATGTCTCATGCTACTTTGCATAAAAAACTGCTCATGTGGTGTGTACCAGAAACAAACAGAAATGTGTGCTGATTCACCTGACCTCTGTATACTCCACAAATTGGAACCTGATAAATTCCACTCATCTGTGTCAAACCTCAACTACATTGCCACTGAAAATATCAGTGCATGATACTGCACTGACAGCACTGCAAATTATTTGCTATTCCCCAGAATCTGTCATGAGCCCCAGAAGTGGTTTCTCCATCAACTCTGCCCGTTTTCATTTGGTAAACAGTGACATTTCCCCTGCTTTATAACTGAAGCTAAAAATAGCATCTTTCATTTCATAACTTCCTGAACTTTATCAGAAATATGTTTTATGCAGCAGGCACCGGCACTGGGCAACAACTGAGAGTATGAATAGCTGTGAAGAACCTACACAGGACCAAAGTAAATTAGGCACTGAAACAATCATCTCCCTCTTCAGAAGATGATGCTTTGAGCAGATTACAAAATGCCATGAATTGCAAACCAACACACTCCCTTTAAAAATCACATTTCCAAGAAAACAATTCCAACGGTATTCATAGTTTTTGGGGGGGGTGGGGGGGTTTGTTCATTTTTTTCTCATATTTTATTGAATGAAACAAAACAAAACAGACAAACACAAGAAATAAGATCAGTGATCCTCACGTCCCATCTCTACAGTAGTCCTTTAGAGTCAACAGCTACGAGTTCCTCCAAGCGCAAAGGCCAAAAGAGACCACAATGCCACAATACCAGAGATTCTAAGAGACAAGAATAATAAAATGCTGTTAGGCTACTTATATTTATGGCTTGATTTTGTGTTTATTAAGCCCTTAGATTCATTTCCAAACCATGTCAAGCCAGAAATTCACCCTTCATGAGCATCACTGTCACCATCTCACAAGAACGGTGCACTTTGAATCTAGAATTCTCTCCCACTACCAAGTTTTCAACTCAGCTATAGAAAAAAACCCACATCCATCCCACACCTGAGATTCTGCCTCCCTCTAATCAACCTTATTAGAGCTGGTGCAGCAGCACATTAAGATTACCACCTCTCTGCTGTGACAGCACATACATAGTTTTGTGCTATCCTGGGTGAGGGCTGAAAGCTCACAAGCAGCCACCCAGAAGTCGGCAAGCAAACCTGCTTCTGAGTCCCTATTCCTCCGAGGGGCTGGCAGGACACTGCAAACGCGTGGCAGGCTGCTGCTGTGCCAGGGCCTCAGACCTGAAAGGAATGCTTCCCCCCTCGCCATTCCCGTGCTCCACAACTCACTGCAGCAGGCAGTTCACGTTCGGCGAGTGCCTCCAGTGGCGATAGATGGAGACCTGCAGGTGAGGGTGGTGCCTGTAATCCCGCAGGACGAGCCGGACGCTGCAATGAAAGCACGGCTTGAGTGTCAGCCCGCGGGCTGCCTACAGCACCCCACGGCTCAGGGCAGGAATTTCTACCCAAGCGCTGTCACAGCAGAGAGACGGTGGGACAAAGGCCTGGATCAGAGGAACCAAGGACTGAAAATTAGGACTTTCTGATCACTTACTGCTTGTATTTATTGGAGAGCAGAATGAACTGGTTCTTTGAAAGCCGTCTGACATCAAAGCGACAAAGAGCTTTAAACTCTTGGTAAATCTCTCTCTCGGTCAGCTCTGGCCAGCCTCGGACATGAACAACCAAGGCAGGGGGATGATGGCAGGGAGCATCCTCCCCAGAAAAATTCTGGAAAATGTACAGTATTGAGACATACCTGAATTTGGAAATACTATAGAGGCACTACTAATATAATCAGAAGATATGCAGAACATCACAAATAAATGACAGATTATATAATACAGCTGTTGGTATAAAATTATTTTTCTTTTGCCCCAAGATTCATCTTAATATTGTCATAAAAACAAATTGTCATGACTACCATGTAGAAATTACCTGAGGAGTAACAATGAAAACTGACTAATGCCATCTTACAGAATAAAAGTATGAATGCATTTTGCAAAGCAGGAATTCACTCATTGGCCATTTTTAAAGGTCCTCTGTGTCACCTGTATGACGACAATTTCTGCCAAGGTGGGCCCCAGCACCGGTGGATTCCTCTCCTCTAAGGAAGCCATCAAGTAGGCTACTGACCTATGCACCCCACAACCAGGTCACAGACCTGCAATTCATACGCACAATGCTTGAAACACCACCTCGGATGAAATTCACTTTGTTCGCATGCTCAGCTAACACGGTGAGATACTGCGAGAAAGAAGGATCAGCCTCCACTGCACCACTAAATCAGAAAACAAAAGAGAACAAAGTTTTGTTTCTCCAGTGCTGCACTGCTACACAGTGTCAAGCTCTTCAACCAGTGACAGAATAGGTATTTCAGATCTTAGTATCTTCCTACAGAAAAGCTGCAAGAAAAGGGAAGAGAACTGAAGGCACTGATTCACAGAGATTTCAAAAATGGAAACTAATGGAAAATTATTTGACCCTTACCCAAGTGAACTGAACTTGAGAGAGCTTGTTCAAGAATAAAGAAGTCACAATGTCATTTCCCAACGTCTGAGCCATCACATGGCCCCTGATTTCATTTTTAAAATGTCAGCTTTGACATAAAACAACTACTTTCAGATTTATAAAATAAAAATCTAATTAGGACATGACATTTCCAATAACGCTTTCTTTTGTCCAAAAGGAAGGCCAGCCTGTGAAACAAAAAGTCAGCCAGAGCAAACAGAACACTGTTTTCCATAGGAAAAACATCCCATGTAATGCAATTTTCAGTCAACACTTAAACATTACTCACTCTGTGGATCTGCACAGTAGCAAATGAGCTGACATCAGAAGAACTAGAAAAAGGAATAATGAGGTGGCATTAGAAGAAAGCTAGAGAAACACAGCTAAATACATAGAAAGCAAAAATGCATTGAAGTGCAGCTAAGTTACTAAGAGCAACAGACTGTATATAAACAAATATTTCTTAGCATCAAATAGATCTAGAGAGAAAGAAAAGATTGCCAAATCCCAGCACAAACTCTGAAGGAGTTTTTAAGAAGCATTTTACCTGAACCACAGAGAAATGCATCATAGCCTGCCTCATGAGGACATTTCTTCTCAGCTGTAAGTGTCCAACAAAATCAAGAAGTATACACATTTAGCCTACTGTGTAAAGTGCTGCACTGCAAAATACTAATTCATAAGATCCACTATTCTGAAGGTTCTTTTCCCCCTCCCCTCAGCTCTGTTTCCTTCCTCACCCTTAAAACTTTACACTCAGTAAAAAGTCTATGCTTCTAGCATGCACTTTAAAACACCAAAAAAAAAGAGAGGCAGCAGTTACACAAAGTTAGCAAAATGCACATTAAAATTTTTTAACTTTTATGAAAGTCTAAACCAAATGGTGTCATCTATGTTATTGATGGCATGGGAACCATTTCAAAACACAGGAGGCCCTGTGCTGCAGGACACGATGCTGCCAGAAGCCAGAAAACATCTGCCTCACAGCCAGTATCACACCATGTCCTGGACACAACCTCCTGCACAAGCATCACTAACCTTGCACACCAGCCACTGAGCTCCTGCTACTTTGCCAATAGTTTCTTCTACTTTCCCTTCTAATAAAGCTGTTTCCCACCTCCCCTTGCCCATTCCAAGGGCTCCTGACTCTTCAGAGCCCAAGTCAGGTTCAGTTCAGCCCAACGTAGTGTAAGTGCTGTCTGTGCTGGCAGCATAATGCAAACCTGCCCTGCATTACCCTCAGCAGCTACCAGGGACATGCAGAATACACATCTTGGGAGCCCAGGCTTTGGGTCTAGACAAAAATGCGTATCAGCAGGTCTGGGCAAATTCAGCAGACCCACTGGCATTCACTCATGCTTTGAATGTGGGCACCCAGAGAGTAAAACAAACCTCTTTTGATCTATCTGACTGTGAAGATTTGAATAAGAACATACCATATCTTGAGCAGCCACTTGCAAGAGCTATAACAGGGCACGGTGGACCTTTGGGATTTAGGTTGCTGCTGAAGACAAGTGGATGTGTAAGATTTTTGTCTTTCCTCAGTATGTTTGAGAAAAGTTACTGTTCTCTACTGAACACTAGCTTCATTTCAGAAAAAGCTACTGGAGACTTTAAAATGAACTTTTGTAGGCCTCTATGAAAAGGCCAAAATACTTACTTGAGTAATATCTACCAGTTTTCTTCCTGAAAACTAACTCCTAAATACTTTCTTAGTCTCTTCCCTCACTCAAAACTTGTAAGCAGCAAATCTGTTCTAATTGCATACAAAAAAAAGTGAGCAGAACTAAAACTGCAGAGAAAGAGGTTGACTAGATGGTTCTATTTGAATGGGGAACCCTGGAGGATAAACATATACCCCTGGAATGACTGAAATAATAGAACAATCAAGCAGAATGTGCAGTCTGAAATTGCTAATAAACAAACAAACAAAACTTCAGAATCCCAGTACTGTTTTTAAAAAAAACATTAATTTTGCGTCTCCTTCTTGGGACTAGGGGGTAACAGGAAACAGGCAAAAATTCATTTCCTTAGCAAAACTGACATGGAAAAAATTAATTCACAAAAGAAGTGTGAAATAAGTCCCTGACCACATTATGGCTAAGCTCATGAGATACAAGATCTACTCGTGCTCCATTTGAACACTGTTTTTAGTTACTGCTTTGGGCTCAGTGCAGCCCTCTCTTAGGACAGGCATTTGAAATTAGGATGTATTTTCACCAAGAACTAAATTCTACTCATTTCAGAACACGACATAAGCAACATAATTCTCAAGCTGCATGTACAGCTGTATGCAAACCAAATTTGTGACCAATGAAATAGTGGTGATTCAGTATGAGAAGTGACTCAGAACAAACAACTTACTACACAATTCCTTTATAACAAGATGTGCAAATCCTTTGCTCTTAAATTTAGAAAGATGAGGGTCAAATTGAAAAACTTTTGAGAGGAGGGCAAGTATGAAGATGGGAAATGGCTGACTATGAAGTATCTTTCCAAAGAAGACACAGGGACTGCTGAAAGCTCTATTGCCCACCACTTACCTGCACAAAACTGCATACACTTCCAAAAGACTAGATACTCGAGGAAACAGACATTTCTATAAAAGAAGACTGTATTAGAAAACCAACCAAGACAGACCTTATAGTGAGTTCAATTAATTGCACTGTCAATGTGTTAAATGAGATCTAAAATTAGAACTTCCCAAAGCAACAAAGAGAACTGGCTGCAGTTCTGTTATCACAGGGCACTGAGGAAAGATATCCTCTCTCTTGGGTGAAACACAAGTTTGAACTTCAAACGAAAAGACCTGTGCATCTCACCTTCTGCACAGATTTTGTTACAGTCTTGGTGTCTATGATGACAGGAAACAGGTTGTGAATGTTCCTTTTAAACTCCTCATAGCTTTCTGAAGGCAAAGCACACGTGGACAAAGGCATCAGGAAACTGAAGAAAAGCCAATGGTATCGCAAAGTAATAGGAAAGAGAAGTGACAGCAGGCAATGATGCCCTCTCCAGCATTTAGAGCTCAGAGGCAACCAGCCCTGCTGCTTGCTAAGCCCTGCAGGTGTCTGTGGTGGCAAATGGCCACTGCACCTCCTGTTCCACCCCCAGTGCAAAGGCAGCAACCCGGGACAGCAGCTACACGCAGCAGTACCTGGGAGCGGCCTGTAGAACTTGTCGTGAAGGTGCATAAGGTCCATAAGCATGTTGTGTCCCACCAGGGGCTACGGGAGGAACAGAAACATAACAGCCCATTGGAGCACATTTCAGAAGAGAGCTCAGACATAAACACAGGCACACTCAGCAGCTGTAACCCTTTCCTCCAGCAGACAGCATCCACACACGCTCGCACAGGAGTCATTCAGGCTGCAAGGCTCACAGAAGGAAATCAGACTTGTGGACTCTCTCAGAGGGTATTGTCTCAGCAGCATTCTATTTTCAGTGGACCTAAAGAGCTAAGTGGATTCTCAGTTCAGCTGAACAATGTTCCAGCCATCAGATTTATATGCTCACTCACATGGTCTTTGCTGCACATCACCCATAGTTCTTTAAAGCTGAAATCCATTTGATAAGCTGCATATAGAACGTAAGAATTTCCACACGAAGTCAGACCAATAGTCCACATGGTCCAATAAACTGCTCTGTCACATGCTGAAAAGCACTGCTTGCCCAAAAGGCAAGAATCCGTTCAGGATTTTTAATATTGCATGTAACACAGCAAAATTAAAAAGAGAGGAAAAATGAGAGTAGGGTTAAGGCATTTTACCTTCTTGGCTTTAACAAGTATCTGGAAGAGGTTGGTGAAGCCCCGGGCAGACAGGAGAATGAGCTTTTTCTGACAGTGGTCATAAGGAGAGTTCTCCAGAAGCTGACGATGCTCTGGACTCACTTTTTTCACCATCAGCTGGAAAGAACAGTTACTGAGTATCTCAGCCTCCCATCTTAGTTGTACGGATATTACTTACTGGGGTTCAGTAATGCTGAGGTCAAGTTCAGCTTCAAGGCATTGAAGGACAGAAAAATGGCATCCCCTGAGACATTGGGACTGTCTCATTTCTATATGGAGATCAGTGCTCCAGTAACTAAACAGGCCTGCTCAAAGTGAGTCTTATTAGTGCTTCTCTACTTAAGAGGATGATTCCTACCAAAGGGGTTTTTTGAGCACAAATGAACCTAATTAAATTTAACTTGATACCAATATGGTATGTTCATGGTACCAAAAACCCAGAACCAAAAGCAATCACACAAATTGAGTCCCCAAAGGCAATGCTTCAGAGGAAAAGGCTGGGTAAATCTGACATTCTGGGGACACTGGTTATCAGAGCAAAGTAGGACTAATGCAAAAAAAAATTCTGAAAGCTCATTCTAAGCAACTGACTGATATCATACTCCTAACCATGGTTTGAGAAATCCACAGCTATAGTTTTAATGCAGAAAATTATGCACCAAATATAAAATATAAGTAGCGAATAGCAAAATAGCAAATCACAGAAAGTAAAAGTCTTCCAAGCAACTTCATGATAGAAGTCAGCAAAGGAAAACAACAAAAATGGCTAAAACTGTACATTCTTGTGGAGGTACTGAAGGAGGGACTTTATAAAGTCTGAAGACACAGAGAGGGTGCCTCCAGAAGTGCCCCAAGGACAAGCACTTCCATTTAAAGGGATTTTGTGGCTACAGGACTAGCAGAAACAAGAGTTGCTTGGTTCTCTGTATCCCTTTTCTTAGAATCCCACAATCAACATTTCCTTTGTCATTGTCTTCTCCTCCTCCTTGACCCTGTCATTAAAAGTACAAGCAACATTTCAGAGTCCCTGCAAGAATGTCAGTCCTATCTGTCCAGAGAGAAATCCTCTTTTCGAAAGGTCCACGTTTCCATCTCACCTTCTTGTCTCCAAGAGGCTCTGTCCAAACATTTTCAAGAGCCTGCCTCAGAACCAGCTGAACTTCAAGCATATGATAGCCTATGGCACAAAAAAGGAAAAAAAAAAAAAAAAGGCAGACAAGAGGTGCAGACAAGCCTATTAAGGAAAACACATCATTCTTCTAGACAGACGGACTGACCCCAATTTCAATTGGGGGTTTCTCCCCCAATGCACAGAAAATATTCCTCAACATATGATCCTGGTACATTACCGTACAAAATGACAGAAAGAAAACAAAACAAACAAAAACACAGACACACGGACACAGACACACACACCACCCAAAAAACAAACCCACAGAAAAAAACAAAACACAAAAAAACCCTAGAAGTCACAGTGAAAATTTCAGGCAAATGAGCTTTTGTAAGGACACGGACGAAAGGGAAAGACTGACTGAAGAGGGAGGAAGGCTACTACTCTGAAAAAGATGCTCTCTGGTTTTGGACAGGTTCAATTTCAGAGCAACAGATGCAGAAGCCAAGCACCCAAGGGGAACCAATGCATTTTCCCTCACAGCTGGTAAGGAACTAACTCACTCCTCTTCTGAATAGCATTAAAAGAGACACCTGAATCAGTCTTCTTGCTTACTTAAATAAATGTCTTTCTTATCACAGGTGCACACCATTGCCAGACTCTATTAAAATATCAGTATCATATCTAGTCGACAAAGCAGATAAAAAGCACAGCACAGTCTTCACCCCTCCTATTGCATACTCTGCAGAAAAACATCAACAGTCAAAGCCTTGAATACTCTTTTCTTCCTAACCTTTTCTATATTTTATTCCCTGATCTAGCAGATTAAGTTTTGGGTTCTGTGAGTAAACGTACAAATTATTCCCTGCAAAAATTCCCTGTTCTTCAAGTCAGCACAGAAGTTCCTCAGCTCTGCTACAGTGCTCCCAAAACCTAACACAGGGTGTAAGTGGCCTGTTTATCTCCACTGGCATATGTGTCTCCATGGGGCTCTCTGTTGCTCCACATGAGATGGACCAAACTCTAAAAGGAGGGGAAGAAAATAAACAAACAGATCACCCAGGATTTAAAACACATAAAAGGTTATCCTGATTCAGAGTTACTACAAATTATCCAATTGCTGTTCAGAAGAAGCACAAAATGGAAGTCAATTACCACAAAGCATGCTCCAAGCATCCAGACATCCACTTCTGCTTCAGAAACTCCACCACCCCAACAGAGCAGAAAAGCAGAGCCCAGAGATGAACTCCTGACAGGAGGTGAGGTGTAAACTGGGGTGAAGAGTTGTAAAAGCAGGATGGGCACTGGTGCTTCCCTCTCAACAGAGCAATTTAACAGAAGAAAGGACAGTAACAGCCCCAGAGGTTCATGAGAAATGATGAAGCCACTCAGAGCCCACAGGTGCCTAAGGGAGGCACTGTTTCATACCATTCAGATCCTGCAGAATCATAGTATCCTCTTCTTTTGCTGCAGCTATCCAAGAGGTCACTTCATCAATAGCTTTCTTCAGGACATCCCTGTCTGCACTATTAGAGCTGAATGACGGGAAACAGGCAGTGTGAGAAATGCTCTTTACAGGTGAAGCCTTGTGCCTTGCTGTATGAATGAAAAAGCTTCATTTCCCAACATGTACCAAATTCTTCACATTATATCCTGTGATCTCAATCTTCCTTCAGGCACCACAGCATGCTGGAACAGCTGGCAGTGAGGTGTTCAGACCAACAGGTTTCAGAATTTCTACAAAACGTGATCTGAGTGAAGCTGAGCCATCAACACAGTACTGAGGAGACACACCTCTGAAAAGTGCTCACCTGCAGACCCTCCAGGTACCTGCTACAAGGTGCTGCCTAAGGATCTTCTCCTGTACCTCATTCATGTATGGGATTCCATCTTTGAGGAACTGAGGGGAGAGAAAATGCCAAGTTGGTTGCAATCCCCTGGACTTTCTCATAGCACATTAGAGAACCAATAGGTTAGTCAGGACAAACAAACTGGAGGCAATCCAACGCATATTGAAAGAAAAGGATATTTGTCAACGCTAATAAATTTTTTTGCTCGGCTTTAACCTTTCCTTTAATAAGATACTTCCAAGCATCAAGATACCAAATGCTTCCTGCTCAAAATTGCGAAACAATTATGGGATGACAGAGTCTGAATTTTATCGGAAATGTGGCAATACATAGGATGCAGGTAAACTGGTAATTCTGCACCTTCATGGATAGTAAAGACACCCACCAGGGTCTGTTTAGTAGATCCTTAGCTCACTAGAGACAGGTTTTTGGCGGGGTTTTGAGCCAGGAGAATCTGAGGCTGCCAAGGATGTGGTTATTGCCTTTATATTAGTTCAGAAAAAACAACACTCACTACCCCTGTTGATAACGTACTGCATGATGCATTTACAGTTTAGGAAGATGATATTTACACCAGAAATATAACATTTAGGGATATGAATCTGGTTTCTTCTGCAGTTGCACAGATTTCCTCTGTTCTGCATTTCTGGCAGACATTACATACCTTGTTATAGTCAAAGCCATAATGAGACAGGAACTGAATACTAGATGCAGAGAGGGTGAATTCGACATCCCTCATTCCCAGTGTTGAGGGAAAGAGAAAAAAGTTGTATGAATGTACCATATACCTAAAATGAAAAGAAAAATATTTCTAGGAGATAATTATACAAAATAACTCTGCCCAAAGGGAATTATGTATAAAATCTCTATTGCACTATCCTCATTGTAACAGAAAACTGCTTTTTTTACTTACTTGTTTGGATTTTCTTTTGAGAATATTGCCAGCCCTGCAAGAAACAAACCTCTGTTGAGATGGGAGCGTTTACCTGGACATCTACATATAGTGTGCAAATTAGATAAGGGATGTGGGGAACCCCTCAATAAATACATGTTTTCCATTATTAATGTCACTCTGCCAATCCTAGCAGCAACTGCCAGGCCACTGCCCAGATCACTGAGAGCTGAACCGGACAGGCTTTCACTGCTATGTGGGAAAAGGAGTCAAATCTGAACTAGATAACAAATAGACTGAACAATGGGCAAGAGGTGAGTTGGTGATGAGTCTCTGTGCATACACAGATGAGTCTGTGGGTCCAACTACACCACAATAATGTTTGGAACAAGCTGGGCACCACAGAGGACTGAAACATGGGTTTTACTTCTCAAGTTCTTTTTTTCTTCTGTTAATCCCTAAAAGGCACATTAAGATCTTATGTACCCCAAGATTTTGAACAGGATTTCAAACTGTTTTCGAGTTGGCTTGACTCCTTACTGGTTCTTAGCTGTCAATAGCCCTCCTCCACAGGCCCTTTCTCGTGCTTATTTGTTATTTTAGGAATATCAGAAATAGCAGCCTTCATTTTCCTCATAGTCCCCTTACTCATCATGCACTGTATCAAATGACACAGCTTTGAGCTGCTGTCATATGCTTCTTGCTTGCATTCTCTGATTTAAAAGCCTTGTATTTTTAACTGCAATCTTTAAATATGGTCAACTTTACACCAGTAAAAAGCATATAGCCCACCTGACTTTATGTTATTTAAAAGATTATAGTGTTAAACATCACAGGGGGAAAAAAAACCCATCAAGCAAACGTCTCTGGAACGAGTGAATTAAGGCCAGAGCCAGCTGCAGGACACACCAGTTAGCAGTGAGCCAGTTACCTGCAGGACCTCGGGAGATCACTTTCCGTGTCAGAGCAGCACTTACCGAGCTGAACAAGAGTGAAGCGCTGCACACTCTGCCTGGCCTTCGCATAGCGCTCCGCAGGGGAGTCAAACAGGCTACGAACAAAACCAGAATTGGGGAGAGGAGAGTGGACACACGAAAGTTTGCTATGCACAGGTTGTTCTCACAGGGCTAGAGCAACAAGTCTCCCTCACATTCCAAGTCCAACAGTTTTACCTGGGCTCGTTGTTTTGCAGGGAAGTTGAATGCAAACCAGTAAACTCCATATCAAGGGCTGTTGAAGTGGAAAGAACACAAGAGAATCTGAAATTTGAGGCATGCGCTTCACCAGCACCAGAACGGGGCTCTCTCAAACACTGCTCTTCACAGTAACCTTTGTTAAACCACAGGAAGCAGGCTCAAGAGAAATAGCTGTGGGGCTTACACCTCCAGATGCCTCATTCCCGCGGCAGGAGGAGGCAGGGACACCTCCCCTACACCCCTCAGGAGGGGCCTGCCTCACCCTGTGCGATGTTCGTGCCCCCACTCCGAACCCCGAACACCCCCGGCCCCAGCTCCCCGAGCCGAGGCCAGCACAGCAGCCGGGGTTCCCTTTGAGCCTCTGCTGCCTCTTGGAATCCCCGCGCCTCAGCGCTCGCGGCTCTGGGCCCACAGCGCCATGATGGGCTGCAACACCCCTCAGTGCCCGAGTCCCCACGTCGGACGGGGGCCGAGGGCAGCACTGGGGCCGGACGAGACGCCCCCAACGCTCACCCACGAAGGCGGCGCGGAGGATGCGGCGCCTGAGGTGCGGCAGGTGCCGGGCAAAGCCCTCCGCGCCCACCTCCATCGCCGCCCTCCCGCCGCCTGGCCCGGCCCGGCCCGGCGCGCCTGCGTGCCCGGCGCTGCCCCGCGGGGCGGGCCCCATCCGCAGTAAGGGATGGGAAAGGCAGCAGCAGCACGGGAGCTTCGAGCGTGACCCGAGCGGCGGGAGCAGAGGACAGAGAGGTTTAGGCTGGAAATTAGAGAGGCTGCGAAACCCGCGGGGGCGGCTCCCGCTGTGCGTCTGTCGGAAATACAGATCGCACGGAGGCCGTCACTGTCTGAGAGTTGCTAGTAGTATCAACCAACTACTGGGTAAAAATCCAGTAAACCAGTATTTTTTTTTCATTATGCCAGTTGAAGGCTGAGGACTCAGTACAGACCGATGCCAGAACCGGGCCGGGCTCACCCCGCACGCTGCTGAACCCCAGGCGTTCCCTGTCCTGCCCCGAGCCCGCAAACACGAGGCAGCAGCTGCAGCACTGGGACACAGGTACAGGAGTTGCTGTACTGACCAGGCTGGCCTCCCTGAACTTGCCTGTCAGAAGGGTTCCAACACACTCACTATGGGGATTTCACAGCCTGGTCGTACTCGGGAGCTCTGCAGAGATACTGACAGCACCAGCCTGTGCCAAGTAGCAGGCAAACACACGAGAGAATGGGGCTTACTACTCCCTACAGGAGACATTTGTGCAGCTTCCCTCCTAGACCCATCCACGTGGCTAAGCAGTTAGAATGTCAGGATTGCAAGAGAAGTGCAAAGATGAGTTAGGGGAATTTAATCTCTTCACCAAGATTAGGGCATTACTTTATCACAGCTCTAAACATTCACATAATGACTACGTTTTGCTAGATTAGACTGGCAATGTACAGGGATGAAATATCAAAGCATTTCCAGAGTTCAGGCTGAAACAAACAAAATCAAATATTAAAAATAAAAAATATTTTTAAATGCTGAATTCTTAATAAATTCTGTCAAGCTGAACTATGGTAAGTTTATTCTTTAAAGGTGTTGATCATTTTAGAATAAAGAATATGACACATTTCTATCCATTTGAAAATGTTTTATTGTAAGATGACACATTCCAACATTTTCCAGCTCTGGATCTTCCCTCTGCCAGTACACAAACCTAAAGTAGTGATCCTTGTTCCTTGGAAAGTCTTCCCAATGGTCTCCATTTTACCGGTAGATTCTTCGTGGCTCGTGCAGAACGACACCACCCTCCTCCATAGCTTTCTCAAATTCCTGAATCTTGTTTAAAAGACAGACACAAGTAAATACAAAAAAAAAAAAAAAAAAAAAAAAAAGCCAGCAGCACTTAAATATCAGTGGGGACATGTTACATGGAGGGGCAGAGGTTAACAGCCTCACAGAAGCATAATGCCAGGAACTTCAGCTTGTCAAAAGCTGCCCTTCTAAGTGTTGCAAGGAGGGATTGTCAAGCCACATTAAGAATATTAATGAAGAGAAGTAAAATTAATGCTTAAAAAGGAAAAAATGGCCAAAGGAATAAGGAGATGGGTACTTGCCGAGTCACAGTGGTGTTCCCAGGGGATAATGGCTTTAAAGTTCACAAAGTTGATTCCTGCTTCCAAGCAGCGCTGTGCCATTACGCGGCCAAGGTTTTTGCATGCAGCTACGCCCTTGGGGCTGTACAAGTGTCTCTTTATGGCCCACTCTCGGGTAGAGGCAGATACCACAACATCCCCATTGGAGCGCTCCACAAAGGCTTCTACGTAATGCTGTGTCCGCTCAAGCCGTAATCTGAATGCAGGGGAGAAATAACAACGGATTAGAACATCTTTTCCAGAGAACGCAGTCAAACGCTTACATTACTCCCTTTCTGAAATAAAATTGAATGTACTAGTATTATACATTGTATATTATATGATACATTATATATAGAGTTTTGCTTATTAACACATAAAATAGGACTCATTTTAGGAGGAATGGGTTAAAAGCGAAGGAATGGCAAGGAGGATTCGCTCAAGTGACCTTGCAGCTGGGAATGCCAAGGCCTGGAGAATAACATTTTGGGAAACCCCATGCTCAGAGATCATAAAAACAACAGGGGAGACCCAAGCATGATGGTAAACCTGAATTCCCTTAATAAATGGGTGCAAACAGCAGGCCCACCACCTGCACAGACTAAATTAGGCCTAACAATGCCTGCATTCCCACGTGTGTCTCTGCCTGGGTATTGTTCTGGGATCCTCCAGTTAGCAAGGTAATGAAATAAATGTACTCTTTGCATTTCAGCTGTAGTTTTGTTTTAGTTTTGCATTTGTGTGTTGACCCACACAACTCCTATTACTAGCTCAGAAGAGTGAAATTCCCAGAGCAACTTTTCGTCGGTTACTGAGGGCGACAGTCCTACGTTGCCTCAGACAAGCAGCCACTCCAAACCAAGCACTGTACACCTGCACAGTGTGGAACAGGTACATATGATGAGGGGAACTGCTCCAACAGGAATGAACTTTAATGCAGTCCCTTAAAGGTCTGTACTGACACAGCACGTAACAATTTGTTGAGATCTGCAAGTCGTCAGAAAGTACCTCATAAACCTCCACACATAACAACGGAGTATTTATTAGGAGCAAGTATTTCTTATTGCATTGATAAAGTATCAGCTTTCCTGGTATGAACAAACTGGATGGGGTTTTCCCCGCAAGAACAAAATAAAGACTTTGAAATGCCAGCTTAAAATGAACTTGTTTTCCAGAGAACAAGTAAATTTAAAAAAACAACCAAAACTCACAAACAAAAAACAACCACAGACTATTATGGTGCCTCAAATAAAACAATGAAGCACAGTAAGCAAAAGAGTAAGAGAATCTCGAGCTAAAAACCTGTTGCTTAAGCAACATTACTGTTGCCTTAAGAACAGATTGAAAAATCTTAACCACATATGCTTTCACATGCTATTAGTCCACTGTTCTCTGAACACACGAGATGCCTCCTGATTAGGAAACACTAATGTGATAACTGATTCAGCAACCCAAAATGCACATTTTGTATGTGGGTTTCTGGGATTTTTGTTTTGTTTTTTTTCTTTTGGAGTCTTCATTTCTGGCAGTGACTTACTGACTCACCTGTGCCAGAACTCACGCTTTGGCCATGTTGTCTTCCAGCCACGCTCCTTCCTAGCCAGGGCCATCTGCTCCAAGTTCCGAGGATTTCTGTTAGTGAAGTTTGGGGCAACAACCTCATTTTCACTTGTGTCCACTTCAGTCTCAGTTTTGAGATTGGCTGTAGTTGATGCAAAACGAAGACCTTGGGGAGAGAGCAGATTGAAAAACACCAAAGCTTAAAAAAACATGTAGTGCAGACAGTAGACTGGATACAGTACAGAATGACTCATAGAAGTCAGCAGGGCAAAATCATCTTGCTTTTATTTTTAAGCACTTAACAGATGGATGACAAGACCTCAACCTGTTTCCCCAATTTATGAGGTGAACTGCAAGTATACTAATGCCGTTTCTAAACTTGTATATGAAATATAAACTCACACGTGACTAGAAGATCCCTAGGACCAACGCTTTACAAAACACTGAAAGCGAAGTACACAAGGAAATAGAGACAGCGTTACCATACAACAAGGTATAAACCCTTCATCCTTGGCTCAGCAGCACCGCCAGGACACCCGGCCGCCGGATCGCCCCGGGAGCGCGGGGGCCGCGGAGCCGGAGCCAGGAAAGGCCGGCACGGCGAGCCCTGCGCTTACCCGCTGCACGGAGCCCGCCGGGCGGCAGCAGCAGCAGACGGCTGCTCAGCGCCATAGGGAGCCGGGCCCGCCGCAGCCCGGGCGGCCGCCACTCCCCTTCCTCCGCTCACGGACACCCGGCCGCCGCCATGCGCGAGGGGCGGCGCTGCCCGCGGAAGCGGCCGCGGGAATTCCGCCCGCCGCCGGCGGGGTCCGGCGGAAGCGCCGAGCGCGGCGCCGCCCTCAGCTCCGGCTGCCCCGGGAGGGCGCCCGTGTGTCACTCGCATCTCGCAAAATAGAGCAGAAAACGCTTCCCCGGCTCGGGGGATCATCTTTTAACTTCACTCCGTGGAAAAAGGGCTTTTGGAAATGCCGGCTTCCAGAGACTGGGTCGGCGTTTCCTGGAGCGGGTATAAGGAAGAGGGACCAAGGCGCGGAAAGGAAAGGGCAGTGCGTGAGAGCAACAATAGGTGTATTGGGAACTACCATCATCCTGTTTTAGGCTTCTTTCTAACAGCTCCTGCGGCACACAGGTACGGCAGAGCTTCTCTGCCTTCTCAAAGCACCCTGCTGCAAGCATGACCGCACAGGAACCCTACTTTGGGGCTGTGTTTAACTGCTGTAGTCCTGAAAATGCATTTAATGGGTCATGTAAGAGCAAATTGTGTTGAAAGGAGGCTGAAGCCCTGGTGAGACCGTGGCACCACCTAACTCTGGACACCACTGCAGGAGGCAGGAAGAACTCTGGCTGTGGAGGTCACTCCTGGCCCCACGAGTCCTATTTTGTGACGTGTTTGTCAAAACACAAGAAGCCTGTTCACAACATGCTCTAGGAATCAGGGCCCATCACTGCCCATACTGAGCCTTGCCGGCTCCCCATCTCTCCCCCCACTCCCTGCGACTCCTCCCTCAGGCTGTGGCAAGTTTTTCCCTATCCTACAAGTGTAGCCAGTTAGCCTAGCCATTGAAAAGTGGTAGGATAATGGAAGCAGTTACACCTCAGAGACCTTCAAACAATACAATGGTGCAATTGTCAAGTGCAATCACAGTCATGACTTAAGGTAATTCTCATTGAAAGTGTTTTGCCTAAAGTATCAGCTCGAATCTCATTTTCTCCAGGAAGCAGCTCTTTAGCTTCTCCATCGTTTGCCATCTCAGAACCTGAGATCGGTCTCTGAATTTGCAGCCGTCCCCCAGGACTCGGGTACACCCTGAGCCACGGGTAAGGTGTTTGAGAAGCGCAGTTAGAGATACGCATGCCGAGCTCCCCACTTTGGCCAGCAGGTTATTTCCCAGCGCTGGGCAGCTCAGGCCATTCCCGGGGCCATTCCCGGGACCATTCTCCGCCCGGCCACCGGCGGGACCCCGCGCGCCTGCGCGCCCAGGCCCGCAACACCTTCTAGAAGCTCGTGGAAGCGCCCGGGCCCCGCCCCGTCGCGCGGCGGCTTTGTTCAGCAGCGCCCGCCAATCGCGGCTCGAGGCCGGGCGGTGCCGCGCCCCGGGATTGGACAGGCTCGGGGAGAGGCCCCGCCCCCCGCGGGGCGTGCCCCGCCCCACCGCCCCCTCGCGCAGGGGGGCGCGTTCCCAGCGTGCCCCGCGCCGCCCCGGCCATCCCACCGCTCCGCGCCCTCCCGGCCCTTCCCTCAGCGAGTGGCGCCGCGCCCGGGCGGGAACATGTCGGCCATGGAGGGGCCCTTGGCTGTGTTCGGCGAGCGGACCACTGGCGACACGGTCCGCACGCAGAACGGTAAGGGCGGCGCGCCCCGGCGAGGGCTCGGAGAGCGGTGGGGGGGAAGGGAGGGGCAGGAAGGAGCGATCATGGCGCGGCCATGGTCTCCCCTGCCATGTGCTCACCCGCCCCGCGCTGCCCTGGAGCTCCCGCTCCTCTCGACACATTCCTTCCGTCCTGGGCCGCTGCTGCCTTGCAGGGAAGGCGGGAAGAAAGGAGGGAGGGAGTGAGGGAAGCAAGAAAGGAGGGAGGGAGTGAGGGAGGCGGACGGGGAGCACAGGCCATCCCGCGCCGCTTCCAGGAGTCTGAGTGGCGACGCGATCCCGCGTCCCTCCTTCCCTTGGCAGCAGCAAACAGCGGGCAGGGCGGCTGCTCCTGCACGGAGATCGCTCTGCTCCGTCCCGACCGCGTAGGGCCCGAGCCGGCAGGGCCTGCGGGGGATTCTGCACGGAAAGGGGCAGCTGGGGAAGGGCCCCGCTGCCCGGCACAGGGAAAGTGCTTCGGAAAGTGGGGACCGTCCTCGAGATGTGCATCTGTTTCTGTGGTTCTCAAACACGGTACCCATGGCTCAGGATTGTACCCCAAGTCCTGCGGGATGGCTGCAAATTCCGAGACCTGTCTCAGCTTCTGGATAGACAAAAGACAAAAGGAAGAAGCCAAAGACTTGATTCCTGATCAAACTGAGATTCATTCGTGTAGCTCTGATGATACTATAGGCAGTCCACTTACAATGTGTGAGCCTTACCTTAATTCACGCGTGAGATTCCACGTGATAATGGCACCTTTGGTACAATGTTATTTCTTTCAGAAAGCTGCCATTAATCCTCCTAAGCAAAAGGAATTGTGTTGTTTGAAGGTCTCTGAGTTATAACTATTCCCATTTAACTACCACTTACTCAATTTCTAGATTAAGTGGCTATGCTTGTGGGATAGAGAAAAACTTGCCATGGTCTGAAGGAAAAGGTTGAGTGTATCTTTTTCCTATATGAAGATGGCAGAACAGCCTTTAAATGAGCCAGTGTTTTAGAGGCTTTGTGTTATTTTAGTAGTGACTGAAAAGTCACTCTTTGTGAAGACAAAACTTTTTTTTTTCTTATTGCTTTCATTTATTCAGTTACTGCTGCATCTGCTATTGCCAATATTGTGAAGAGTTCTCTTGGGCCAGTTGGTCTGGATAAGATGTTGGTGGATGATATTGGGGTAAGTAATTTTACTTTAAGAAGTGTCAGGAGGACTTGTATTCCTGTGTAAAAGTGTTTCCACTTAGTATGCTTCATAGGCCTAACGCGCATGTGCCTGTTTTTTCTGTGGTTCTGAGAGGGGTAGGAGAACTGGTAAAATTGAGTATCAGGTAACGTGTGTTAAATCATTTTAGCTTCATCTATTGTGGTGGTAGTTACACCACTTCTGTAGGTAAGTTCTTGTAACCACTTAAAATACGGGTCAGATTGCAAGAAGTGAGTTTCACCATTTAAGTCAGATTTAACAGGTGCTGACTTGTATATCCTGGTCTCCACAGTAGGAGAAATACCAAAAAAAATTCAAATAATCTCATAACAAATTTTTAAGCAATGTTTTGTATTGTAAAATATTTCAAGCAATTAAAGAAAGTTTGTAATTTTCCAGGCTGCTGTAAAAAAATACTGTATTAGAGGGAGTTCACTGCGTGACTACTTACGCAGTATTTGCAAAATGTCTATCAAGTTTTTGTAACATAAAGGCTTTTCTGATCAAAAGAGTGCAGATTCTGCACTGGTAGCATTTCTGTTGTTAGGATGGGACTCCTGGTTTCAAAGAAGCAGGAAAGTTTTGGTATAAATAGTTACTTTATGGGCAATTGCAAAGAATAATTAATTCCTGTTTGTATGAACATTATGAAACACAATGTGAAAGGGTAATAGAAATACACCTCATATGCACATTGGATTTCTGAAAATTAGGACGTGACCATTACTAATGACGGCGCAACCATTCTGAAACTGCTAGAAGTGGAACACCCTGCTGCAAAAGTCCTTTGTGAGCTGGCAGACCTGCAAGACAAAGAAGTTGGTGATGGGACCACCTCAGTGGTATGTAGCAAGTTTTACAGGCAGATATATCAAAGTCAGTGTTTAGATTTGGTATGTTTTAGAGATGCTTGCTTCCATATGCAAAGTGGTGCTCCGGAAGGGAATTTGCTTCTGTTTCATTATTGATCTTTTTCTGTGTTGAAGGTTGATGATAGAGGCTGAATTTAGGTTTTAAATTTTTAATGAGTGTGAGAAATAAAAGTGAAGTACCAAGAAGGATACCGAGTGTTGGAAATTTGCCTGAGATTTTAGATACCATGGCAGGGATTTGAATTAGGTAGCTCTTGCCTCAGAAACTGATTCTAGTCCCGTGTTGCCCAAGATAGGTATTCTACTTATGTGGAATGCACATATTTAGTGTTTGTATTTCAAACAGGTAATTATTGCTGCAGAACTTCTCAAAAATGCAGATGAGCTGGTGAAACAGAAAATTCATCCTACCTCTATTATTGGTGGATACCGACTTGCCTGCAAGTAAGAAACTGATACAGTTGAATTTCTGCACTTTGTGACTGCATTAATACAGACTTTTTGCTGCCAAGTGGAATATGGTGGTTTGTTGCCGGGGTGGTGGGGTTTTTGTTGGTTTGGGTTGGGTTTTCTTGCAGTGTTTGTTTTTTTTTTTAAATTGTATTTCTGTAATCATTAATGGGATGACAGTCGTTAATGTCCTTGGAAATGAATTTATTTTATCCCTTTGTTCTTTGAGGTAACATTTAGAAGAGCTGTAAACATGTAAGTTTTTGTCTTTTTGTGAGGGTCATTCTTTACCAATGTATTTGTCTTTATTTTACAGGGAAGCTGTTCGCTACATCAATGAAAATCTTGTTATTAACACAGATGAGTTGGGCAGGGAGTGCCTAATCAATGCTGCTAAAACATCAATGTCCTCGAAAATTATAGGAGTGTATCCTTTAACTTGATCAAGTGAGTGAAGTGAGAGTGGTTGATTAGCGACCCTGAGTAGCTAGGCTAGAGTATCCTATGCAGCAGTTTTTATGAACTTGACACAATATTGAAGCTGCTGTGTTTGTAACAGGGATTTTACAGATCCTGTGACCTGGCATGGGAAACAAGTTCAAACTCTTCCCAATTTATTTAAATCTGGGTTGGCACATCATGATAGCTTCAAAAGGGTATTCTTTCCTCACAAATGCTTTGCTTATTAGGGAGACTAGATAAAGAGTTGTGTGAATGGAAGAGTGTGTTACAGAAGTACCTGGGGAGTGAATCTAGAGGAAAGAAAGTTGAATTTTACTCCATGGGCATAGAAAAATCTGCATTTTTAGCTTCTGTGCAGACTGAACATTGAATATGTATTTTTCTTTAGCAACAAAAGGTACGCAAAATGCAGGTTTCATGCTAGTCTGTCATAATTTTCTTACCAGTGTTTCAGCTTTTAGAATGACTCATTCCTTTAAGACAATGGTAAAGAGAGCTAGGACTTTTGTGCCTTTCTGAAGTTCTTTTTTTGAAACTTAGTTATTTCTCTTTATGGTTTGTTTTGGGGATTTTTTTTTCCTTAAGCATAATACTAATTTCCTTCTTCAGTTTTAACCTTAACAGCCTTTCAGTGATGGTGATTTCTTTGCTAACATGGTGGTGGATGCTGCACTGGCAGTTAAATACACAGACCAGAAGGGTCAGGCTCGGTACCCCATCAACTCGGTTAATGTCCTGAAGGCCCATGGTCGCAGCCAGAAAGAGAGCATTCTTGTGAACGGTTACGCTCTGAACTGTGTGGTGGGCTCACAGGGTAAGAACAGGCTGTGTTTCACACAGCTTTTGTGTCAACTCAGTCCTCCTCATCTTTCTGCGTGGCTCTTCTTACTGGCTGCTCTTGTTGCAAATCATGTGGGTTTTCAGTTCCGTCCCAGAACAATTCAAACAAGAACACAAATTACTGCGCTTCACCAGTGTTTCTTAGACTAGAGCCTGCCAGCTAGCAGTGATCCACGAAGTGTTGGTAAGTTGCTGTAGTTTCCCTAGCTCAGTGTCAGCAAGGTAGCATTGTGGTCTGGTGGAACTTTAGCACTTCCCATGTGGGGAGCCAGTGCCAGGTTTGTGGGGAGCTGTTGCATTTAGCAGAGCTGTGCTGTGATTAGGTAACTCAGAGGATGTGACTGATAGGTCAGATTGTCATGGTCATTCACATTTTGGGAACAGGGTATGTAGAAAGATATCACAGGAAAGTCTTTAATAGTATTTTTCTGCAGTAGGCCAGAACTGGAGGTGGAGAAGCAAATAGAAATCTGAAATGTGGAAGTAACATTTTAATCTCTTAATACTAACTTGATGTTCTGTTAAATTGATTTGACAAAAGCCTTCTTGCTTATTTTTCCTCATCAGGTATGACCAAGAGAATAGTTAATGCAAAGATTGCATGCCTTGACTTCAGCCTGCAGAAAGCAAAAATGAAGCTTGGTGTTCAGGTTGTTATCTCAGACCCCGAGAAGCTGGACCAGATAAGGCAGAGGTGTGTGGAAGCTTGAATAACTGAGGCAGTGGGGTTTCACAGGCTTGATTTGGTCTCTTCAGTTGAGGTGGCTCAGTGTAATTTTGGCTGAGTGCAAGAGGTAAAAAAATGTTTTGAATGTTAACATTTCCCAACAATACCAAATAATAATGGAAGAAGCCTTCACTTCTGGAAGTGGAACTAGTATTAAGTCAGTTTTCAAGAAATGCAAGTATGTTAATGTAGTGGTCCATTATTGCAGAGCTCTGCATTAAGTTTTCAGGAAATGGGCTGACAGAATGTGATCGTATCTTTTTTAATAACTTTTTATAACTTTGACGTTAATCTTTGCAGAGAGTCAGATATTACCAAAGAAAGAATCCAGAAGATCCTGGCCACTGGTGCCAACGTTATACTCACCACTGGAGGTATTGATGATATGTGTCTGAAATACTTCGTTGATGCTGGGGCTATGGCAGTACGAAGAGTTGTAAAAAAGGACCTTAAGCGGATTGCTAAGGCATCAGGAGGTATGTCTGTATGAGAACAACTGGTTTATAAATTCATTCTTCAGAGTAGATGCTGTTGTTGGGGTATTTGTTACTGATTTTTAAAATACAGCTTAACATTCAAGGTCAGGATGAGTAAAGCTGAGCCACTTTTTAATTTTACTGTAGCTTTTAAGTGATTTTTGTCAAAGTAAAGGGCTATTGTAAGACTTGATTGTTGAAGATTTACAATGGGGAGAGAAGCAGCTGCCTTGCACTGTGAAGACTGGCCTCTTGTGGAAATGGGAGCCATAATCTGTGTTTATTTAGAAGACTTTATTATGCATGCATTCATAAGCCTCTGTTTAGACAGTTGAGAACATTGTTTAGATAGTTCAAGACAAATCAAGAACTCTTAAATCACTAAATACATTTAAAAATTGGTGCTGTACAGATTTTTATCTGTCAGTTATTAAATTCGAAAGCAAACGTTTTCGTTGTGGTAAGGGATGGGAACGTGTACTGGCTGTGGAAAAGAAAGTGCTGTAAAAGTTGAACAAAAGGAGCAGTCACTTTATCGGCTATAAAGTGAAATACTGAATTGCTGCCTGGGAACTAGAAGTGCTGTTTAAGAAAAATCTATTTAACACAGCTTTTATTTCTGTTTTGCTTCCTGTACACCTATTCTGGGAAGTGGGTAAAGGATGATATGCAGGACTTAAATGTTAACTTTACTTTTCTGTTTGTTTGTTAAAGCAACCATATGTTCAACCCTTGCAAATCTTGAAGGTGAGGAGAGTTTTGAGGCATTAATGCTGGGACAGGCAGAAGAGGTGATTCAAGAGAGAATCTGCGATGATGAGCTGATTTTAATCAAGAAGTAAGGGTCCTTTTAAAAATACTCAGTTTTGTGTATGTTCTCTGCTGAGTTTGAGATAAAATCCCATTTATTTACTTAATGCTATCTAAGTGGTCAAAGCAGTTACACACATGGGAAAGGGTACACAAATCCAGTGCAAATTAGAAGAAGTATCAGTATTTAATCTCTTCTGCTGGAGCTGGACACTCTTTGTCAACCAGTGTATGAGACAATCAGATTGCTGGACAGATTTACTTAAATTTTTGTTTATAAACAAATGTTTCTAAAGTCTCTTCCCTTTACAGACAGTGAAGGGAAATAGGTACCATCTGAATAATTTCATCTGAATAAAGAGGTGCGAGCTAAATCTTTCCATTTGTAGCAGAAGACAGTGTTCACTTGTGCTGGTGTCACTGCTGTCTGGTGTCTGAAGACTTGAGTTCATTTAACGAGAACATACTTTGGATAGTAACTTTTCCACTGCTCTAACATCCCTTTTGGGTGTTCATGTTCCTATGGTGTCACTTGTGTGTGAATGAAATGCTCTGCCCGTGGCACCTGTGCGTCAGCTACATGGTGACAGTCATTAATGTCATACAACATTGGCAGTCATCAGCTTATTTGAGGGCTGTGCAAAAGGGGTCTTTTCTTAGTATCTAAGTACACCTTCCCCTCTTTGATGGGAAAACATCTTGTCATCATACTTTTGACAGGTAGCTTTCTTTAAAAGACTAAAACTAGGTGCTTGCTAGAAATCAAAGTGGTGAGTCAGTAAGTTACAATGTATGTATCCTGCAAGGGTGCATAACAAAGTTAAGATTTTCTTTTCAATGTTGAAAGAATGGGGCTCAACTGAACTTGGCTTTAGAAAAAAAAAAATTTACCAGAAAGAATTTTAATTTAGATTCCATTCAACACGGCTGACTTCTGATTACTTTTCTCCTTAGTACAAAGGCTCGTACTTCAGCATCAATTATCTTACGAGGAGCCAATGACTTCATGTGTGATGAAATGGAACGATCTATACACGATGCTCTCTGTGTTGTCAAAAGGGTTTTGGAATCCAAGTCTGTTGTCCCAGGTGGTGGTGCTGTAGAGGCAGCACTTTCAATATATCTTGAAAATTATGCAACCAGCATGGTAAGTCTTGCACAAAGAAGCAATGGTGTGTATGTGTTAGACTTGCACAATGAATCTCCAAGTATTTATTTTCATCCACTAGAAGTCATTTCTGTGGTTCATGGAAATCTAATCATCTTACAGAATCTAAGATGGTTCTTTAAAATGGAGGATACGAGTTAATTCTTTATCTGATAATTAGACTCCATGGTTGTTTGACCCAAACACAGGTTTTGCATGTGAAAACCCCTACCTATGAGTGCTGTTCTTGATCCTGGCTGTATTTTTTCCCCTCTTGTTGTAGCTATTTGTTTAAAAACTTTTTTCCTCTTTCTAGGGATCACGTGAACAACTTGCAATAGCAGAATTTGCGAGATCCCTCTTAGTAATTCCAAATACATTGGCAGTAAATGCCGCTCAGGATGCCACAGATCTTGTTGCAAAGTTGAGAGCATTCCACAATGAGGCTCAAGTTAACCCAGATCGCAAAAATCTGAAATGGCAAGTATCTGTCTGTTAGAAGGCTGGTAAAAGTGATGTGGGTTGGTGACCTAGGTGGAAAATTTTTCTCCCAGTTTACTGAACTATGATTTGCATAGTAAAAAAAGAACGCATATTATCAGTGAACTCCTCTGCCCCTGCCCTTCAGTCGTATTGCTGTAATGAAGCAGTAGGTACACAGCATACTCCCAGCTCTACTTCTGCTGTTTCTCCCTCTCCATCTGACAGCATTCCTTCTTTGCAGGATTGGTCTTGACTTGATCAATGGAAAACCTCGTGATAACAAGCAAGCTGGTGTCTTTGAACCAACCATGGTCAAAACTAAGAGCCTCAAGTTTGCAACAGAAGCTGCAATTACTATTCTTCGAATTGATGACCTTATTAAACTGCACCCTGAAACTAAAGAAGAGAGAGGAGGGTGCTATGAGGATGCAGTTCAGTCTGGAGCACTTGAAGAATAACTTAGGCTTTATTTATGTTTGTTTCACTTACACTTCCCACTCTTATAACTAAAATGTTAATAAAACAAGTGGTTGAATGTTGCTGCTATTTTCTTGTGAACAAACTTAATTTTTGAAAGCAAGCTTGGTCCCTGCAGTGAGGATTTAGACTCTAGTGTGTGTTAACAACTAGTGTGCCTGCAGTAACCACTAACCTCTTTGTCAAGTCAGTGATTGAGTATCAAAAAGTAATGGTGTAGGCTTATTTAATTTTAGGCAAAACAAACAAAATGTGAGCTCCATTATTATAAGTTTATTAGTAAAATGTTTCAAAGCTAGTTCACACTAGCTGTTCATTCATTCCCTCAGATTTATCTCTCAATGCACATGGCTATTCCCATTCCTCCTCCTATACAGAGAGCAGCAACACCACGTTTTCCACCAGTTCGTTCCAGTGCATATAGAAGTGTTACAAGGATGCGACAGCCAGAGGCGCCCAGAGGGTGGCCAAGAGCAATAGCTCCACCTTGTATATTGATCTAAAGAAAAAAAGCCAATATAGACAGTCAAGAACATTTAACTGGCTTAGCTGACTTCCAACATAAATTACTTCACTGGGATTGAGCCCTTGATTATTTGTGAGCTTGAAACCCCAAACACCATTTCATACAAGAAAGTGTATATGAGTGCAACAGCTGGTAATAATCAGTATTTCTTCTGCAAGGGCCTATCTTCACTTGGAAGATAACAGGTAAATTTAGGGAGGGGACAATAATACCTGTGCTTTTTGTCATCAGTGAATACTGTGGTAAATATACTTGCAGCAGCAATTTCAAATTCTGAATTAAGTATGCTTGAGTAGTTGCCTAGATTTGCATATAAATCCACAACAACAACGTTGGAATTTGTTCAGCTGGGAAACTGTCTGCTCGTGAAGCCAGCAGACAGAGCAGTGTGAGGAAATGCCTGCTGGGGCTCCCACCCTATTTGATTCCACCAAAGTGATTGCAGGAGAGCTGTGCTCACCCTTACAATCCAGATGCACAGAATGGGACAAGTTCAAATTACAGGAGGCAAACCAATGCCAGCCTACAGATAAATTCATTACCTTTTCTGGATTTACTTTCAGTTCTTTTGCTATTGCAACAGATAGTGATGCAAAAGCTTCATTAATTTCAAATAGGTCAACTTGTTCCAGAGTCCAGCCGGCTTTGTCAATCTGAGAAAACAATACGAACAGGACTTCATTATATTTTACATCTTTAGCAACAGAGGAAGCTTTTCATAAGACATCAGTTGGATGATTTGAAGCTACCACTTCAAAAAAGTTGAAGGAAAACAATTTTTTATGGCCAGCGTTGATGACAGAATTCTTGAAGACTACAGATTTCAGTGTCAGACAAGTCAGTACAATGCGCTGTAATAACGTGGGCTGCTCGTAAAAATCTTGACTAATTTTGCACATGGTGGTGGTGGTGCAATTGTGAGAATCAAACTGTACCTGGTGCCCTTACTAGAACAAGCACTGGATTCAAAAGCAGGCTTTAACAGACTAAAAGCAATTTTTTTTAGGACATAGTCTGACTCCATTAGGGAGTCTCTACTTAAGAGAGACTTACACAGAAAATAGTGAGGTGTCAGCCATTAGTGATCAGTGCCACATCTAACTCTCCTGCCTTTACATTGAAAGCTGCCACTTGAAGCTTTTCACAGGTGACTATTTTGGGAGATAGTTTGGCTCATGTTTTCTCTTTGGAAACTTGTGATGCAATTGCCTACTCTGGTACAGGCTTAGGCATGTTTCACATATGTACATTTCTGCTTCCACTCACTTTGTTTCTAACAGCAATACCTTATCAGCACAATCATCAGCAATGACGTTTCACAACCTAGGCTAGCCAGACTGGTCCACCTCGGAGGGTAGTCAAGGAGGAGAGCCTTTTTCTACTAGATAAAGACAGTATGGAGTATCCCATTCTTCGGGGAAAAGCTTAAGATACACTATGTTATTGTAACAATATATAACATAGTCATTCTCTCCCTTTGAAGTGCTACTCTAAAATTCTGAAGTGACAATATATGGAGGGTGTGAAGATTTGATAACGCACACTGCAAAGTTGAATCACAGAATATTCTGAGTTGGAAGGGACCCATGAGGATCATGGAGTCCAACTCCTAAGTAAATGGCCCATAAAAGGGATCAAAGCCACAACCTTGGTTTTATTAGGACCATGTTCTATGAAGTAGCGTGCCCTTTTTCATAGTACCTGTACAGTTACAGGTACAGCGTGTCTGTCCCACAGTTTAAAAGTGTATATATAGTTCCTGCACTCTTCATTTAAAAGAACAGTTTGAGATCTGGTAAGAAAAAGCTTTAGCATTACATTCCTGATTTTCTTGTCAAAAGCCACAGAGCTTGGGTGAGTTCAAGTCAGACCTCCAGACTGCCAGGACATTTCAGAGGTGAACAAAATAAGGCCTTTACACAGTATTAAAAAAAACAAGGAACATTAAAGCAAAACCGTTCTAAGCTGTACAAGAGCTCTTTTCATGCTCAATTTCATAGCTAAGCTTTAACAAATAATCATCTGGGGCTGCCATGGGCTACATCTGTCTTAGCAAGCAGTGTGGTACCAGCAGGGCTGCTTACTGGGGCACTGAGAACCTTGTCCTGCGGACTGAACACTGAGCACATCAGTGGGTGCAGTAATGCTCTGAGCATGTTAGATGTGGTTTTGGAATGCACCTTCCTGTTCAGTTACACCTGAAAGGAATCCAATTTGTAAGCTCCAAGCTTTTTGCAGGCCAAACTGAAACACAAAGGGCACCATCCCATTTGCTAGTGTAGATGGCACTCACTAGCCCTTCCCTGAGTGTTGTACTATTGCAAATACAATCACACAATGATCTGAAAATTAACCTGGCCAGACACCGCATCAGAACTGTATCACTGAATTAGGTTAGTTACACACATCCCTGAAATTTGATCTTCAGCCTCCTAGGTTATCTAGGTGCCCTTCCACAAAGCTGACCAGTCTGTGCTCTAAAGTACATTCATACACCTATACATTTGGGTTTTCTTTTTCCAAAGAGTAGGTACTAGCCTAGTAGCACTAGGATTCCTAATCTGATACCCTACACTATTTTGAGTATTTTTTTCACATAGTTTACTTTTTTCCTATAAAGTTTTCTTTAAAACAGGGCAAAAGCAAGCCACGGCCAGAAAACAAAAAGCAATTACAAGCAAGAGTTTTAACATAAATAATACATAGACAAGTGATTACTTACAGCTTTCCTTATTGCTGAAATGGGCCCTACTCCCATAATAGATGGATCTATACCTGTCTGAGCCCAAGACACAATCCGAGCCAAAGGCATAAGACCTCTCCTAGCAGCTTCTGATTTCTTCATTAGAAGAACCGCTGCAGCTCCATCATTTAAACCTGTGGAATAACAAACAACTTGTATGTATTGATTGGGCTTTATGGCTTTTACTGTACCACTTTCTCCAGCTTGCATAAGATCACAGTCTAGACAAAACAAAAATCACAAATAGTTTACTAGTTTAGGTCAGTACTGTTTGTATCAGCCAAGTCTGTTCTCTGCCACAAACACTCAAAACTACATTGCTGTAAATGTGACACATTTGTGATTCTATTTGCAAAGCAGCAGGTGGAAGAATTAAAGTACAATCTGAAAAAGAAGTACATCAGATTTATTAGGCAGGCTTTGGAAGGGGCAGCATAAGGACATAGGAAGATGTTTAGAAGCTGCTTGTGGTAGTCCCACGGGAGTAACATTTTCAAACATGATTCATTAAGTTTTCCACTGCCAGATCTGCAGTGTCAGAAATCTTTACAATTTTAAAAGGAAATATTCTTTCCAGTCCATCAAATATTGCTGTTACTGTCCAAACTCTTGTACTGTTTCATTGAAAACAAGGAAACAAAAGATGACTCTGTCAAGAAATCCTCCACCACATCTAAAATGGAGTTCTACCTCCATAGTCAAACACATTGCCATTTCCTGCAAAGCAGTAAAAACACAGCAGTCACACCCCTTGCAGAGACCCTGCCTTGAGCCACAAGCAGCTACTGCTCTTTTCCATTTCATTTAAGCCAGATGGACCAACCTGAAGCATTAGCTGCTGTTACTGTCCCAGTTCCATCTGTCAGGAAACAGGGCTTTAACTTTGCCATTGTTTCCAAGTTGCTCCCATGTCGAGGGTGTTCATCTGTTTTAACTTCTATAGGACCTGCAAAACAGAGCATTATGCTCACAGGAGGGTCTAATCACACAAACACATCTCAAACTGAAAGACAGCAAAAAAAAACAGGCTGAGTGGGAATATACACCATATTCCTTTCAATCAACAAGGCAGTCTTACACCAGAGACAGCTGCCAACTCAAGGCAGTTTAAGCAATGGCTGTAACCCTCCAGCTCCTTCTAGCACAGCAGACAGCTCAGGTTTTCTAAGACAAACACTAGCAGCTAAAATATTGTCTAGCTGTACAAAATTCAGTGTTGTTCTTGCTGTTGCTAACCCAATTGCTTCTCTTTCAGTAGGAGGCTATATTTCAAATGATACTTCTAGTAATCTTGCTACAAAGAGTAGTCAAGTGTCATTAAATATTACCATCTATACTGGTATCACAAAAGCCCTTCATTAGTTTGTAGCCAGCCTAATGCCAGGACTTCTTCTGCAGGGTTTGTTCAATGGAAATGTTGAACAACTGATTCTTGACTTCTTTTTGGAAAATTCAGTTTCTGCATCTACCTCACAAGGAGCTGGGGAATTCCCTTGCTCTAGAAAAAGACCTTTGGCTCAAACATTGTAATAGGTTTGTTTATATCCCTCACAGACCTAAAGAGAAGCATACCCAATATAAGTAACCTGACTACCTAATGAACTAGTAGCCCTAATTGTTGTCACTGTGTATTTTACTAGGTGGGCAAGGTCTGCCAGATCAACATGACTGTTTTAAGTTTGGTGCAGCAGGAGTCTTAACAAAATGAAAAATACTGATTTTGGTACCATATCCAAGTCTATGATAAGTCAGTGCTTTGTCTAGGTTGTTATTCTACCTTCAATAAAACACAGTGGTAGTATTTGCAGAAAGCTACATTGAGATATTCCATATTTGCATTACTTCTCTCATATTTAAAATATAACCACTGAAAGCTGAAAAAAGAGAGCAACAGGCTACATGCTTACAAAAAGGCTGTGTAAGTGGGAAACCATCCATTGATTACAGGAGACATAGCAGAAAACAGATTTTTTTCCTTAAAATCAGCCCTCGTTATCCATTCACACCTACCTTTTTTAGAAGGTACAAGAACAGGAACAATTTCTTTTGTAAAATAGCCAGCTTTCTGTGCTGCCTCTGCCCTGTTTTGTGACTGTACAGCAAGTTGGTCTTGCTCCCCTCTGCTGACTTGCCACTGATTGGCCACATTTTCAGCTGAAACAGGAACAAAATGCAAACTACCATCAGGAAATGTAAAAATTTTAAGTTGCAAAATCGTAAGCACAAATGTAGTCATTAATGTTTGCTGTAGCAAGCAGCTGAGTTTGTTGAACTGTTTTCATTCTGATTTCCTCATTTTGTTTACTCATTAATTTCTACTACATTTTCACCTGAGGGTGAAAATTTCTGTGCGGAATCTCCTCCCAGATGATATATCAAATAATACAAATGCAAACAAGCTTTTGTAGTTTACTGCTTCTCTGAATACTGATATGCTCAGGTCTCTCTCCAGCCACTTCAGGAAAGGGAACAGTTCTGAAGTCACTCTGTTTCATAAGCAGGGTCTGGAAAAGCAGTTGGCTGACCATCCCATCCACGATGCAATAACCTGAAGCTGCAGAACCACACATATCCACAGGACACTTTATGTAACTCCCCGCCACTGTAAATCTGTGCTGCTGTTTGCTTCAGTCACATACAGGGATTATTTTATTTATATTCTTTCTGAAACTAAATTTCTCATATGTAGAAGAGATGCAGAGAGATTAGCTCAGACAGAAGAAAAACCCAAGGACTGCTAGAGACGTGCTATTTGTAACTTTAGATTTCTGAAATTTCCTGTCAGTGAATTCTTTCAATTGACCATTTCATTTTCTGGACTGTCATCACTTACCTGTTATGCCCATATGATACTGATAAAAAGCATCTGTAAGGCCATCAAGGATTATAGTGTCCTGCAAGGAAGCCTCTCCCATTTTGACCCCAGCTCGCATGTGAATGACGTGAGGAGCCTGCAAAAGGGTATTTCAAAAGGAAATGTCAGACGTTTACATCTCCAGCACACAATTCAGACAGATCATTGAAGAGAAAGACCCCTGCCTGGTGGCTGGAGGTACCCATCCCAAATCGTGGCAGTCTCTCCAGCTGCCTGCTCTGCCTGTCCCTCCAGAGCCTGCCAGCTGGCATGCCATTTGGCCTGTGCATTCCTCTGGTAGCAGATCACCACACTGCAAGAGTTGTTTCCTCCCCACAGACCAAATCTGTCATTCCTGGGGCCACATGGTTGTGGCTCTTCCATCCTACTAGCCTGCTCCAGGTAGTTCCCAATTGCATTCTGCTGCCAGGGAATGTCAACATCACTCTCAGCACAGGCAGCTGAGCCCTGGTAGAGGCCATCCATTTCTTGGGCATCAGATCACCAGCTCAAACCCATTCCTGAATACACCCTTGGGATGAACACCTTGAAATAAAACCGTTTTGCTTTCTTTCCAAGCTCTAATTGCTTGGGGAACAATAACATTTTCATTTGTTCCTTCTCTGGGCTTCCTGCAATACAAAAATCCTGTCTATTGTGATCTGTCACAGGCAAATCATTCACCACAACAGGGCTAGATGGAAATGAAAACTGAATTTAAATGCAGTGTGTGTTTGCAGGGCACCTTTTCAGTAGCTACAGTATGAGGTCCTTTCCTTTTTTTAAAAGAAGCATGCTACTGAAGTCAAGTGCTGCACGTGTAAATTCACTCGTAAGTGCAGCGACCCTTTCGATCTGCCTCCAGGTGCCAGCCTGGAAACACAGGGTTTCAACATCGGGCTCTTTGCTCCCAGGACGTCAGCACAGTTCGAGTGCAATCCTCTGCTTTACCTTGCTCATACTCTCCATGCCCCCTGCGACCACGATGCTGGAGTCTCCTGTCAGTATGGACTGAGCAGCCAGACACACGGCCTTCAAGCCTGACCCGCAGATCATCTGGCAGCTCCAGGCGGGCACAGAGTATGGGATTCCCGCAGCCACACTGGCCTGCCGGACTGGGTTCTGGCCAGCACCTGTGGGAACAGGCAGCGTTTTTCTTTTCTCTGTTCTTAGAAAACTGATGTCTGCCTTGTCACTGTTCACAACAATAGCCCAATTCCACAAAAATTCAGTGCTCGTTCCTACTTTCAGCTGCTGGGTAGAGAAGTGCCCGAAAGTAATCTATAAACAGAAATCTCTCTCATTTATATTGATCAATAAATACTTGCTACTGATAGCTTTATATCTGCATCTCTGCTTTTGATGACAGGTCAGATGAAACACTACTGCAGATCAGTCCTAGCCTGATATATGTGCAAGATGAGAAATCATTTAAATTGCTGAAGAGTTTCTTTTTGACATCTTCTGTACATCACCAGAAGTTAACTTTCCCTGAAAGTTCATATGGAAACCAAAGCACAAATATGCACAGATGGACCTGAAAGCTTCCAGTCTTTGTTGTGATCCTGATGGAGATAATAGGAGCACTATTCAAATAAAACAGTCTTCATCTGCATCTCCCCAGGCCAAAGCTCTTTGTACACAAAGAAAAGGACAGGGAGAGCACATCATTCAGCAAGCTAAAAATATAGAGGAATCTGAATCATCTTTAAGACAAAAATCTATCTTTCCTTCCTCCATGTTTAAAATGCAAACCTACCTATAACTCTGTTGATTAAACATTACCCTGGAAAAAGCGGGAGCAAGTTCAAACCAAACAATTCCCTGCCAGCTGCATTTTCACGAAATCAAAATATCTGTCTCCAAACAAGTGGCATCACAGATCTCACAGGTTGCTCCTGCAGACAAATGCAGGCCTAGCTCTTAAAATCTCAGTTATCATTACTTAGGATGCTAAATTTAGGAGCTGAGATGACCAACGTGAGACGGATGCTGTAACAAAGAAAAGAAACTGACACATACACTGTTGGCTACTTCAGGGATTTAAAAAAACTCGAATTGTCTCCCACAACATCCTTTCCAAAAACCTATCCTTTCGGTCACCCAGAGCGTATGGAGAAGCAGCCACGATGCCTCTCAAGCCCTTTGTTAAGGAACCGTGTTCCCAATGGCAAGGGATAACGTCCTGGAAGGTGAAACCTGAGCCGTTTCAATGGGACAGCCCCGGCGAGAAGCGGCCGCGGGCGGAGCGGTGCCGCCGCCGGCCCGTACCTGCGGTGAGGACCTGCCCCAGGATCACCTCCGACACCTCCTCGGGGGCCAGCCCGGCCCGGCGCAGCACCTCCCGGATGGCGGCGGCGCCCAGCTCGTGCGCGGGGAGCGACGACAGCCCGCCGTTGAAGGAGCCTGGAGGGGGAACAGAGAGAGCGCGCTCAGCACCCGCACAGCCGCCCGGCCCCGGCGGGAGCATCCGCCGCCCGGCGCAGCCGCTGCCTCGCACCCACGGCGGTCCTGGCGGCGGACACGAAGACGACGGGGTCCGCGCTCATGGCGGCAGCGGCGGCGGTGTGAGCGGAGCGAAGCTGTGGCGGTGTGAGTGGCGCGGCGGCGTCGGGAACCCGAGCGAGAGCGGCGGCCGCGGCCGGAGCGAAAGCGGAGTCGGCGCCGGTCCCGCCCCTCGCCCGCTGCCGGGCGGGGCGGGAGCACGGAGCCCGAGCAGGGGATTCGTCGCCGGGCACCTGAGGACAGCGCGGGGGCCGGGCGGTGGCGTGGTGTGGCCGGGCCGCCCCTGGGGCGATCGATGGGGCGAGGGTGGCCTTGGCCGGCTCCTTCCCAGCCCCTTCGCAGCCGGGGGCGGAGGGAGGAGCGGCTCCGCCGGCCTGGCCGGGGCTGCCGGGGTCGGTCACTTCCCCGTGGCCTCCGCTCGCACACCCGGTGCTTGCACAGCGCCGGCTGCCCGCTCCGTCTGCTTATTTACAAAATAGAGCGTGCGGGTCAAGTGCTCGCTTGTCATAGGGTGCCTTTAAGGACAGTTGACTTATTTCACGACGGCATTTCATAGGATCTGCGTGAGCAGGAAGAAAGAATAACACTTCGAATTAAACTATACAAAATTGCCTATCGCTGGTTTGATCTGCTGAGCAACTGATGCTCAGAGATAACCAACACCCAGCTCGGCTTTTTAAATTTTTTTCTTAATTTTAGCAGAAACCTGATATATATGTATATATATATATATATATGTATTAGCACAGGCAGTGCTGTTCCTGTCTGACCTGACCAAAGAGGCAAGCGGGTGGCTGTTCCCAGGCTGCTTCCATGGTAAGCGATGCTGCAAGGGGAAAGGCGAGGTAGCCTGGAAGGACGCGGCGCTGGCCGCAGGAGCTCCTGGCAGCCAGGGAGCTGGAAGGAGGCGGCTGCATGCAGCGGTGGCCGCAACTCACAGCAGAACAGGCAGGCAGGAATGTTTCTCTGCGGGAAATGTAGGTGGGAAGCCTAGAGATGGAGATGGGAAGTAATAATGTTAACATATCTGGAGGAATAAGGGACAGAATAAAGGGAGGAACCAGGAAAGTAAGTCAAAGCAACTAACAACAGTTAAAAAAAAATTACACGGGCTGAAATAACTGGTCTATTGCACAGCCTAGATCTTCAGTCCTTACCCCTTCCTTCCTCATTCACAAATACCTGGCCTAAAGGACATGCCAGCCAAAGCACTGCATTGAATTTGTATCTGAAGGCCAAGAAGATGGTTAGAAAATGAGCTGTTGCTCCTACCTCAGCTACGAAGTTCGGATTTTTTTCTATCCAGGTAGTAAAATTCCATAGGTTTCCACTGAGAGAAAAGAAGTACAAATTAAATCCTAGAAAAGCACACAGCATATGACGACAAACACCAACAAACATAAATGTGGTTATATATGCAGTGAATGCTCCAGTACGCCTGTGGTCACATCCTGCACGTTAGCTAATCTGAACCTGGCAGTATTAAATCTGCATCCACAAAATGCATCTGAACCTTCTGTGTGGGCATAACGAGCAACAGGAGCACTACAATACCCGATTTGAATTCTTCTGATTCCTATCAGTCTCTGTTCTTGCTTTACAATGTAAAAAGCTACAGCATTACCAGACAGGGAAAAAATCCGACTTCAGCTATGAAGAGCAAGAGTGTTGGCCTAGATTTCACCAGTTACTCCCTTACATCATGCTGCAGGATTCCAACACCAAAATACATTCCTCCTTTTAGGTATTTTGATCTTTGTGAAGGATAAGGCCAAAGCAGAAAAACCATGTGTCATAACATTTCTTCTTTGGGGTTTCCAGTTTCAGCAAGGGAAGAATCCCCTCAGGTATCTTCAGGAAAGGAAATCTTTGGAAAATCCCACAGGCAGCCAAATACTTAGGTGGACTGATGTACCAGTCTCATAAGGAGATGCATTAAAGGATGCATTAACTGGCAACATGCATGCACCACTGCTTTTCTTTAATGATGCTGTGCACTCAGAGCAGCTGATAACACTGAGAAAAATCTGAGATTAAACCTGGAGGGGAAAAACATGTTTTGTGTATTTTCAAAAGGCTATCAGTAAGCAACGAGTAGAACTAGCATACAAGCAAAACTCAGGAATGTAGGATTTTAAGCAATACAGTGATTGTTTTAGAAAAACATTGTACGGTTCCTGAGCAACCCTGTATGACTGAACGTAGTCCCTGCACATTTTCAAAATTCAGTAGAGTAACACAGACATACGGGGGCAGCACCAAGTAACCTTGTTTATCAACTTTGCCATATACCAATATGTCCTTCTTAATGTAATATTTGACTGATTACAGCTTAAGGTCATTGATGCAAGTACAAAGTCAATAATGTGAAATGAGCTCAGATTAAATATCAGTGGGTGTTCGAAGTCCACAACTGACACTACACCTGAAGTAAGCCTGATGAACAGGATTCTCTTGTATTTAAAACTTTACAAGTATCACCACAAATACTGAATTGAACATGAAGTGAGGCTTCAGCCCCTCCCCTCTGCACACTTCATAAGCAGACGGAAAAAGTTCAAATATAAAGCAGCCTTAGGAACTTCAGGCCAGCTCATCCCAGTGAGCTGATCTGCTGCACTTTTGCTCTCAGCCCCAACCAGCAGAGCTGTTTTGCAGCTCAACATTAGTGACAAACCAGGCTGGGGCACCCAGAAACAACAGAGATTAATTTTATCTTGGTATGTTGATCAGGTTTGCAGTATTCTATGTGACTCTGCTTGGATGTGCCCAGGACTGAGATCCAAATGGACAAAAGGGGCATGTAACATAGCGAAATAATGTAGCAATCGCTCAAAGGCAAATAATTATGAAACATGCATGGTACAGATCAAAGTTAAGTTATTTAAATGCAGAAAAAACCACTACTGAATGGGAATGCTGTGCTTTTAAATTCAACGTAGTTAACGAGCAGCATAATACTCAATAGCAAACTACTGCCCTATGCTGGTACATTTTGCCATTTCTTGGAAATCTAAACTCTGGGAAATGAAGTCATCAATTCAGAACAGGGAGCTTCCTTGCTATCAGTTGCACAAGTTTATTTACTATTTTACTATGAACACAATCAAATGGACATGTGCCTTCCACGAAATACTCAAGGTGCAAAGATTTTTGCATTTTCAATTGCTAATGGTGGCTCAGTCTTATTACCAATAGATGAAAAGTTAGAGGATTTCAGTGTTCACTGATTTACTCTCCTGCTAAATAACTTTTTTCTAAATCTGACCTTTTAAAAGATCAGTATTGTTACCAAAATGTGAAGCCCTTTCCTTTTTTTTCTTAAATCTGACACTTCATCAATGAATATTTGCAAAAACAGGTTTGTTGGGAATGCGATTTTAATAAAAACTAAGCTATACCTCTTAAAGAAAAAAAAAACAAACCAAAATCCGATTTATTTTAATTCATAAATCTTAATATGAGATAATTCTAATTTTTTTAAAAATAGATTTCACAACTTTCCTATAATAGTAAATTCTCTAGTCTATAAAGTCTTATACACAAATATTGGTACCAATATCTGCTTAGGGCACTCAGGCTTCCTGAACACCTTTAGTACCTTACAGCTTTTTTCATGTGTAGAAAGACAATTCATTGTTTTTCCAGGTCTTCTTAGCAGTGGACTGACATTCAGTTGTCTATGGGTAAGTTCAGCACATAAGGCATTTTTTAAGAACAGACACACTGTTTTCCCACTGAGGAAAAAAGCTACATTTTCTAAAATTTCTCAGTCTCCAACTTGACTGCCTTGGAAATCAAGGCAATAAAATGTCCTTCGCTGTGTTAAGAGTAATCTGTGTTTTCCTTGAATCCATCTTTGTAAGGGAATGTTCATAATCTTACTGGTGTTTAATTTTAAAATGTTGTCTTCCCCTCAGACAGGCAAATGTTTGCACGATTAAAACTATCTTGGCCTTTCTATGGTTTAAAAAAAAAAAAGTATAGTAAACACCTGGGCTTATATCCTTAGCAATTATATGCACACCTGTACTCCAAATGCAAGCTTGCAGTATTTATCAAGCATCCCCAAAAATTAACTTAACTTGAGTCATCATTTGGTTGTAATTGTATCTGGATGGATTTTTAGTCAGGGGATGTCTTCAGGACAGGCTCTGGAGTTCACTCACTATATATATACATAATATTGATAAAATTTACTGGTAATTAAAAATAATTACTGCAAGAGCTTTCTGAAGAAGTTTAGCTACTTCTTGCTATAAAAATGTAAGAAAAATAAGTGATAATTCCACTAAGACCCATAAAAGCATGTCATCAGGGGATATAAAGGCAGCATTAAGCCTGTAGTCTAGTATTCAGGAAGCTTCTCTAAAAGAGAGTTCACTGATGTCAAATTCGGGCTTTCTGCAGCCCAGACCTTTACCTAGTAGTTACCTGAGGGACCTCTCTGTATCACTTTCTTCTCAGTGCAGCAATCCATAGATTTTATCTTTCTCCCACACCTGTAGGCTGCAGCAGCAGCCTTTTCCAGTGTGCCTGAGAGCTCATTCCCTGCTGCAGATGTACCACGGGTTTGCCTTGCTCCATCTCCTGTCCTTGCAAGTCAAGGACACCCTTTGCAAGAGCCAGTTGTCTTTTCTTTAGTTCCTGATACTTCAAGGTCCTTTAAAATGCTGAGAGTACATATGGTACTCCAAACAATTTTTTTTTTTTTACGTTTGAAAAAGGCTTTCTCTCCTTTCCCCCTAATTTCTAACTTTCCTAACCTGCAGACTCTAGTGTTTTACACGAGGAAGTGTTTTCCCTCAGAGCCTGCCTTCCCCAGGGACAAACAGAATTCCTTGGAGCTGGGAAACATCGTGGTATTTGTGTTGAACCAGAAGGCTTCCGTGTTAAAACCAAGGGGTGGAATAGAAACCCAGAACTGAGCTGGTAAAACCAAGGAGGAGCCATACAGTTAATGGATAATTAAGTTAATGAGTAACACACTATCATCGAGGAACCTAAAACCCCATGAGCTGTCCTGCCCACACATTCATAATTTGGTTCCTATCCCATTATATCAGTAGAGGTGAATCAATATATGAATTTGGCTTTTGTGTTGGTGCTTGAACAGATCATGACGTGCCCTCTCATCCAAAGACCAATGCTGCTGCTGGGGGTTATGATATCACCTATTACTTGAAAAGCTAATTTACTCCAGGTACCACACTGTAAACACAACCCAAGGCGGGTGTTGACACGTTTGTTCCAGCAGCACTAAGAAGTCCCAGGTTAGTTCTCACTGTGTATTGTGATGTGTGAACAGAACAAAGGATTATTTCAGTTAAATGCCCTCTTCCCAAAGGTGTCAGAGGACTGGTTACCAAATTGTTGCCTTTATCTCCCTAAACAAAAATTATAGGTGTAGCCTGATAATACACTTACTAATTTGAAAGTACAAAATAAAGGCAGCCCAGAATATTAAGCTCTGCAGGCTGATTCCACTGATCTCTACATGTCCCTGGCTGCCTGCCTCTTGCTCAGCTAGCACATTTCCCACAAATGCAATCTAAACTTGTAAAGATAAATTTAAAATAACTAGGTGCTGACAAGGGGTAAAAAATGCAGGAATACTTTCTGCCTGCTCATGAACACAAACAATTGTGGAAAGCTTACCATCCCACACCTTAGAGTGTATCTGAGCTAGACCTTTATCTGTACTACTAAGAAGACACAAAGGAGGTCTGGTCTCTGAACATAACAATAAGTAGCCAAACTCTAGGCAGAATACTGGGAGATCTTGAGTTTAAATCACCACTGATACACAGAAAATGTCAGGAATGTAATACACAGAACAGGAGGAGCCCTGAGTGTACATCTGCATCTATTTTATGTAGAGAAAGTGTCAATTTCTTCTCCCGCTTGGTTTATGTGCATTTTTAGTATTGCAATGTTTACATTTTTAAACGAGGAAATCAAGTAAATTTGTTACATTAATGTTCCTATTAAGGCCTACTCTAATATCTCAGTGCATCTCTCATGCTGCCATATCCTGGTGTCAGGAAAATTAATTCACAAACACCAGAGGTTTATGTCCTCTGGTAACAGAGGAGTCCTGTAACTTTATTCAAATAAAGGGAGAGGCCATGGGACATTTCCCCTGGGGTCTCTCAAAATTTTAGGGGACACAGTCTCCTTTTTATCTTAATTTCCCAGCTGCATTTCTCTCTCTTTCCCCACTGGCTGAGGTACAGACTTCCCAAAACGCTTAATACTTAAGACCCCCCTCTAATGTATAAACCCCACCCCCCCCAATTTTCTGTTTCCTTTTGTCTATGTTCTTTTTCTCTAAATCCAGAGATTTAACACAGTCCTGAGTGAGTAACAGTCTGTGTACATTAGTAGAATTCCTATGGAATTTATGGTTCTTCCCATTGCTTCTTCCACGTCTTCGTATCCGGCCTTATCTACCATCAGGCCCACAGTTTGTCTGTAAAAACACCTCCTTCTCATTCCTTTCACTGGGATGGCTTCATCTGTAAATTGGTATCTTGAATGCTTACAACAAATATCTGCAAGAGAAGCAGAAAACAGTGTACAGTAATAGCAATGTATCTCTTTCCACTTTTAAAAGAGGTAAGGCTTCAAAGGAATTTATTCAGGTCCTTTCTCCTTGTGGTCACCTTACCCCCCTACATTGGGTAGCCATATCAAATCACTTGTAGCGTGGTTTTTAAACGTTTTAAGTTCTCACTGAAAAAACGGTGTATTCACATGTACACACACATGTGGGTGTGAGACCACGTGCGCTGGGCTCTATTCTGTAATGATTACGTTCTTTCTGCTCCCAGTAGGAGTCGGGAGACATTCCTGGAGCACCTTCAGCACTGACATAGCAAGTGACAATCAATCGGTGCAACCCAGGTGACAGACTAATTTAGCCCGCAGCAGCTTTACGACTTTGCCGGTAAAAGGCAAAAGCCTTTATCCAATAGCACAGCTTGCAAAATCACGGATAGTAACACGGATAAACTTTATTTTAAAGCACCAGCTCGGTGCTAGACAGCAACGAAGGGCAAATTGTACTTTATTGGGTTTTATTCCCAAACGCGGAAACTGATGTTTAACTTCTTTGGAAGCAGCTGGAATTTAAGTCCTTTATCTGTCATTAGCGGCGAGGACACTGACTCGCACCGACGCCGCCGGGCGGTGGCCGGCGGGCACGCAGCCCCGGCAGTCGCGCCGAGAAGCCCGGCACCCATCTTGCACTTTATTTACTGCTGCGCGTAGTTTTCCCTCCCAGACATCCCATCTTCTTCGCCAGCCTTCCGGGAAGGCGCCAAGCGCTTTTCCCAGGAGGCGCCGGGCCCCGCTCCCCTCAGCCGCTTTGGCGGGAGACGGGCGCCGCTCGGCCCATCCCGCCGGGCAGCGGCGCCCCCCGCCGGCAGGAGGCCGCGCCGCACCCCACGGATACAGGCGGTGCGCGGCCCTTTCGACCGACGGGCTTTAAATCGGCCTCTAAGAGCCCGTGGGAGCCGCCGCTTCCCGGCGGGGCGAGCGGCGATTGCCTGCGGCGGCCGCTGCCCACAAGCGGGCCCAGGTATCCGCGCTGCAGCCCAGCGCTGCAGCCCAGCACCGCAGCGGCGCGTCCCGCCGCCGCCCCGCGCCGGGTGCGCGCGCAGCCGCCGCCCGCGGGGCGGGGCGGGCGCTCATTTCCTCCCTGGGCGCCATTTTGTAGCGCAGAGAACCCGCAAATAAAGAGCGGGCGGGAGCGGCGCACAGGGGAGCTCGGCGGGGGGGAGGCGCGGCGGTCCCGCCGCGGAGCTGCTGGCGGAGGCGGCGCCCGCGGAGCTGCTGGCGGCAGGCGCGGAGGTGGCGACCTTTTGCCCCCGCTCGATGTGAGGAGGAGCGCGGCCCAGGCAAGCGGCGTGCGAGGGGCGCGGGGCCTCCGCGCCGCGGGCGGGAGGTGAGTGGCCGTGCGAGCGCTCCGCCCCGGCGGGACGGACGGACCGGGCAGGCCGGGGTGCCGAACCCCAGCGGCGCCTCCATCCCTCACCGCGGGCGCGGGGGGGAGGAGCGGAAGCACTTAGAGCCATTTTGTGCGAGGCCCCGAAGCCCGGCCTGGCTGCGCGGCCGGGATCCTCCTCCCCCTGCCGCGGGCTGCCGCCGCGCCCCCGGCCGCGGGAGCTGCATTTGTCGCTTCCCTTGTTGGAGAGGAGTGAGGGCGGCGGGGCGGGCGCTTCCTGGGCCGGGGGGCGGCCGCAGCAGCTGGGTCTGTCAAACAGCAGCGGCTGCGTCCCGCGGGGGGGGCGGCACCCCCGCGGTTGCTGAGGCGAGCGTGAGGGCTGACCGGTTACGGTGCGACTGTGAAGCTTTGCTTTTTAAACGTCTGAAGACTCTTCAGTACTAGAAAGGCAAGGAGCTACTGGAGGGGGTCCAGGGGAGGGCCACAAAAATTATTTGGCGTCTGGAACATTTCTGTTGTGAGGTGAGACTGTGTGAGCTAGGCCTGTTTACTCTAGAAAAGAGAGGACTCAGAGGGGCTCTCATCAATACATACAAATATCTTTAAGATGGGTGCTATCTTAAAGTGAATGGTGCCAGACTCCTTTCAGTGGTACCCAGCGACGGGACGAGGGGCAATGGTCATAAACTAAAACACAAGAAGTTTCACCTCAACATGAAGAAGAACCTCTTTACGTTGAGGGTGGCAGAGCACTGGAACAGGCTGCTGTGGTGGTGCATTCCCCCTTAACTCCTTTCCAGGCTGCAGCGGGATCTGAGAAATTTTTGGCCCATTTCAAGCACACTTACTCGGGACAGCTGTCCAGGCAGGTCATGGAGTCTCCCCTTCTGGAGACATTCAGAACCTACCTGGACAAATTCCTGTGTCACCTGCTCTCGGTGACCCTACCTTGATGGAGCTGGGGGTGTTGGACTGTAATTCCCAGAGGTCCCTTCCAACCGTAAGGATTGTGTGGTTCTGTAAATTACGTGTTTGTATATATACATACACACATAAGTGCTTTGGGAGCTGGGAGCCTATGCTGGGCTTTTCCCCATGGAACTCTTTTTTTCATATCATTAAAGTAACTCTCATTTCGGGTATACTGAGTAAAGTCTCATACCTGATACTACTCAATTGCTCTCGTTCATTGAGGTATTTTAAAACTTTTAAATCCTGTGTTTATTTATAAACATTGTAGGAAAAGGTGTGCAGGCTTCTGCCAGAGTTACTGAAATTAAAATGCACTTTCCCCGTTTCACTTCTCTTTTTGTTGAAACTGCTATAAAAGCCTAAAACATTGAGATTTCTTAAAAATTCTTTTAGTGCCCGTGACAATGTTATTCTAAGTATAGAGTATGGTTTTATGTTGCTTGTTGCCAGGAGCAGATATGCAGAAGGAGTGGTGTGTGGCAGCCACTGTTTCTGCAAAATCATGAAAGTGCTTAGTTAGGATAGTACAGTTAAGCTGTTCATAATATAAGTCACAAAATATAATCGTGTTAATTCCAGTCAGTTATGCAGGAATGTTGTTTACATTGATTCTTTTTATTGTAGAAAGTAACACTTCATAATGTTCTTGCAAGATATTTCTGATATGGGTAGGAGTGAGATTATCTCTTAGAGGATAGCTGAGTGATAAGAAGCGTCACCTGATGCACAGTGTTGAGAAGTTACTGTATGAAAGTCAAGGAATGAACATTTCAGTTGCAGTGTTGTCTGTAGCTTACAGATTCACCTGTTCATTAACAGCAGACTAAGGCCGATCACTGTGACAGTTGCTGTAGCCAACCTGGTGCTGCTGATGTTTCTGAGAAACATGGAGCACAAAGATAGCAGTACACAGCAGTAATAAATGTTTGAGCTTCTGGTAGGTTGCTTCAGGTTCCCAAAGAGCTGTTGCAGGCCAGTAGCAAGGTGAAATTCATGTGTGTGGAAAGAGCACTAGGTGTTTATCTGTAGATATTATCAACCTTACTTTTCCAGAGTAACTAACAGAATATTTTTAGCTATTGTTTTTTTTTTTTTACTGTGTAGTTCTATCATGGCAAGTAATAACAGGTGGCAGTAAGAGAGTAACTTCTGTAATGCAGTGGCCCATAACTTCAGTCTTCACTTTTGTGCTCTTGTCTGAAAGCAAGAGGTGGTTTTGTAAATGGTGATGTGCTGGGTGTAGAGGTTAGAGTAGCATGGTCTGGTGCTGGAATTTTGTGTGAGGTCTGGAGATGCAAGGTTGAGTACCTTTGGATGGAGTATGAACCTTTGATTTCTTGCAGTCATGATTGTGACAGCAATCATATGTTTATAATTGCTGCATGCTGCATTAGGGGTTACAAGTCAGGTCTTTGGGGAAATTCTCCTTTTTTGAAGAACACACACGTAATGACATCATGTGTGCACCATTTAATCAGTGTTAGCTGTAGTTCTGTGCGATATCTGAAAAGCGTGTTTCGCTCTGTCAGAAACTTAACGCTAGCTGAGATCTTCAACACTACTTCCAAACTCCAAATGAGTTAAAAATTCTGAAAATCTTTGGAAAAATTACAGTGGGAAAGGTAGGCAGGCTGAATACAGGGGTCAGAAGCATTCCCTCTGTAATCTCAAGTTACTCTGAATGACTGAGTTGGGCACTGGCAATTTGTATCAGTAGCCTCTTACGCTTGTATTTTTATGTTTAAGGTATGCTTTTGGTAAAATGGTCTCAAATAAGGAGCTGCATGCAGAAGGTCAAGCAAAATGCTTGAGTAACTTCTTGTGAGTGGGAGGGAAGGGGATGGGAGTGGAGGGGACCTCTCAGTTCAGGGAAGCACTTTCGTGCCTGTGTGTTACTAAGCCTAGCAACAGGAAGCTGCCATTCATTAGTGAGATGCTTCTACTGAATGTTTTCTTTCTGTGGGTTCTAATGTCAGTATTTATTATGGGAAGGGAGTGTGAGTGTTGGTTGTTTTGTTCGTTGTTAACCAGGAACCTTGTTTGGGAGGGTGCTGTGCAGCTGTCAGTGGTGTCAGTGTAGGTTGAAAGGGCTCTACTTCTTTTGAATGTATTTACTTCTCTTACTGACCAACAGTTTTAGGATTTGGGAAAGTTAAATTAGTTCATTGAGTGTCATTGTGAAAATACTAAGGTAATCCATAAAAGTAATTGAGAAAACAAAATGTCTACTACTTAAGAGCATTGTTTCTTTGAAGCTAAGTGTTCACAACCAAAGAGTTGACACATCTTTTTCCTGGTACATGTGCAGTAACAGCTTCACAAGCTTGTCAACTCTTAATAATATATGAAGCTTTTCCACTGGGAAGCATATTGCAAAGATTGACTCTAGGAAACCTTGCATTTATTGTTACTTGAATGCCTGTAAGATTTAGGAACTCAGTATTTTTTACATAATCACAGTTGTAGAAAATTCTGTGAGTTACTCTTTTGAGATAAATAAGCATGTCCTGTATCTCAGGGCAGTGTGAATATTTAACCTAGCAAAATGCAGTCCTCTTGTGCTCTGTATGCACAGGAGGAATTCAGTTTGGTGATCTAAGCCATTTATTTTGCATCTTACTTTTCCTGAAAATATTCCCATGGGTTTTAAAATAACAATACTTCCTGTTTATTAGAATCTTAAGAGAATAAGTACTTACAAGAACATGTTGTAATGTTCACAAATGATTCTCTTCTATTCCAAAGAGGAGGAGTAGTATAAATTGCTCTCCTCAGACCCTTATTATCCTTTACCTTGTAAAATACAATGTTATGTAGATGTAGACACATACTGAATGTCAGTTTGATACAAAGTTTGATTACTTAAATAGGAAGAATTGATTACTGATTGCCTTTTTAGACATAAATAGAAAGTTTGAGGTAACTTTTAGAAAAAAATACTTCTGACTATATCTAGATTACTGGAGCAAACTTGTCATAGTGTTGTTTTGTACTCAGGTGATGCATTGTGTGGAACCAGTATTTCAGTGGTGTAATATTGCAAATTAAAGCTAGAAGTACAAGTTTCTGTGTTGTTCAGTGTTCCATTTACACTAGAAACTACACGAAATAAAACTCCTTCTTTTCCTCTCCCTCCAGAGTTCACAATGACAAATGAAGAACCTCTCCCAAAGAAGGTATGTGTAAAATTACTTGTGACTTCACCCTTCCAGGTAATCAGGACAGCTTGATGAATTATGCTTTTCTTTTTGCTTCATAGGTTCGCCTTAGTGAAGCAGATTTTAAGGTTTTACCTAGAGATGAGCTTATCCTAAGGTAATGTAAAAAGTGTTTTTTCCATCTCAACATCTTAGTGAACTTTTAGTGGAAGATGTGTGAATTTATTTTTCCATTGTCTTTTAGCATTCTTGTTGTGAAAAACTGTTTTGTTTCATGATACATCTCTTCTGTAAAGTTCTCTTGTCTCAAGTATTTTTGTTTGTAGTTTGGGAGGGAACACTTTTTCCCAAGAGGCAGAAACCATAATAGCATTTTGTAAAACATAAGTATGTGAGGTTTTTTTCACTTACAGCTGTAGACGATATGATTGCTTGCATTCCTTGCTAGATAGCAAGTTATTTTAAACATCAGAAAAATGCCAACTCTTTGCTTTTCCAGTACTTTTTACACTTTCGTAGTCCATGCAGTTGTCTTCTTAGCATATTCAGATATTATCAGAAAAATGTTAAAATAAAGGTTTCATCACCTACAGCTTTCATAAGGAAGAACCCGGCATTCTTTTTCACTTTCTGAAAAGCTGAAATGTCAGCACAGGAGCAATTACAGGGAATCCTGTTGCACAAACCACCTGCTTAAAGAAACCATCCCAAGCCACTTGTCTCTGTATGCCTGAATTTCCTGATTCTCAAACCAGGAACTATCTAAACTAGCCATCTGTGGGGCATCTGTTTATCTGCTGGAGTAGTCTTGTGCATTTTGGTAAACATTAGTTGTGGGCTTCTTGTACACTAAGTTATTAGCATTATTAAGGTCTCTAGGTAAATTTTGCTCTTTCATGGAACAAAGACTCAGTTGTGTAGAAACATGGGGTTACATATGCAACACTTAATGTACATGATGGTCAGCTCCCCTCTCTTCTGGGTAAACTATCCTGTCAGCTACTCTTGGGGTGACAGTTTTTTCCAGAGAGTAAACACAGTCTGGCTCTGTTTGTTTCAAACTGGTTTCTCTCTGCCTCTGAATATCCAGTCTTTTGGATAGTAAAGAAAAATGTATTTGAACAGTAAGAAAAAGTGCTTCTTTGATAGTGGTTTTGGCTTCGTGATCCTTTATATAGAAAATTCTGTATTCAAGGTTATCTCTGTCAGGAGTAAACTCATAAGTCTTCAAAGCTGTGCCCTTCCTCTGATAAAATTCATGTGAAAGTGCCAAAGCATAGATTCTGTGCCACTTGCTTTCTGTCTGATAGTGTGGAAACAAAAAAAGGCTGCCAGTTGTAATCAGTTTCTGTAACTTGCAATGATTAGTTGCTACCATAGAAGAGATGAATTTCCAGCATATATTCAGGAGAGAACGTGATGGAATACGCCCATGGAGGTAAAGTATGTCAGCAGCTCACCTGTGTTAATGAAGAGGCAGAAGGGAATTAGCTAATTGGTGGTATGTTGCTGTTGAATAATCTTAGTGTATAGAAAAACTTAACATACTCTCAAAAAGGGGACTTGATGTGTTTAAGGAGAATAACTGTTTAATATACCCAAAAATGGAAATTTAAATTCCATTTTGGTCGTGTCTGTTTTATTAGTTCACATTGATCAGTCTTTCAGACACTTTTTTTGTATAGGGGGCAAGTTATGGATTTCTAGTAAGTTCACCTCTAACTGTGATTTCACATAAAACTAGCAATTATTGCACTAACTGCTGGCTTCATTTGTCGGCTGGAATAAAATATTATTATTACACATAAATTTTAATCAATGTCATTGCTATTACTTTGAGATGGAGGAAGGCATGTGTTGACCTCTAGATTGCCTTATGGTTTGAAATGTATTTTTTTGGTCCATGCTTTGGTGAAGCAAATGCTTTTTGAGACAGATGTGTAATCACCTTTTAGTCTTCTAGCTAAGAAGTCACCATTGCTGTACAGTTGCAGTGGTGAAATACATATGTAGAAAATTTTTTTTTTTTTTGGTCAGCTTCTGTTCCATGAGTCCCAATTTTGCTGTTCTTTTCCATGAGTACATAATTTAGGTTTGCTCATCTTCCCTTTTGTTGAGTAAACATGAGCAGGACCAGCACAGAGCCTTTAGATCTGACCTTGAATTTCTGCTTGTTTCACGACTTGTTGCTATGGACTCATCTTAAACTGTCCCCTCTGTAATGCAGTAGTTACTTAGCTTCACTGTAGGAGCTTCTGGGAGAAAGAAGAGCCAGGCACATGGTGAAAAGATACTCTGTAGATTATAGCTAAAAATCAGATCAGTATTGCCCTGATCATTTAGCTGAGTGGTTAGCTGGTAGAGCACTGAAGCACTCCAGTATACACAGGTGTTTCTGAGGAGATACAGTGCTTTTACTGAACTTCACTCAACAGGGACTTGGAGCCAGTAGTTCTTGAAATGGCCTGGGTGCACTGTGTGTCTTCACCCTCAACTTCTTATCATTTACTGTGAACCCCAAAGCTTCGCAAAAAAAATGGGTGCTTCAAGAAAAAGTATTTAGGACTTCATAGCTTTAAATTACCTCTGTAAAGTCTGCTTAATGTTTTTAGAGAATGAAGGGAATTAAGTAACTGAGATAATGCCGCTCAATTACCTTCCAGCTCTTGTGAGACTAAGCAGTCCCTTGAATGCAGAACAGATTCAGGAGTGTCCTCCCAGTTCTCCTGCCTCTGTTCTTGAGTGCCTTTCCAAGTAGCACTTCAGGGAAGCTCTTCAGGTTACTAATTTTGAACCATCAGATTACAGATATAAACTACTATATTGGGTGGAAAGCAAACTGATGGGAGGAAAAAAATGTGGCTTTTAGCCTTTGTCATTCTTCCCCCACTCAGATTCACCGATGAGCTGCCTTAGTCTGCTACAGGTGTACTGGAAGGCATTATCTGGGGCAAGGAGGTCAAGGGTCTGGCTATGCTCCCTCTCAAGATTTTGCCCATTCCCAGCCTACTGGTGAGGGGAGAATGCTGGAAAACATCCCTTGATGATGGGTGAGCACTTCCTAGCAGTGGCTGAAACACTGGTGTGTTAGTAACACCATTCTAGCTACCAGTGCAAAGCACACCACTGTCAGGGCTGCTGTAAGGAAGGTTAACTCCATCTCAGCCAGAGCCAGTACAAGTTGTTTGAACTGCAAGAGTCTTCACCAGGTTTTTGAGAAAATGCCGCATCTGAGTAGTTATATTTTCTAGAAGAGTTGGTAGGCATACGACTTGAAATTCGTGACATGGCATAGTGCCATCTAGGTTTTCATCTTCAGGAGTTTGGTTCTTGCCTAAATACTAGCAGCTGTTCAAAGGTGACTTAGAGGTGTTACCTGCAGCATTCCTGGTGACCGTAGGCTGCATGGTTTGTTTGTGGGTCGTCATTTGGGGGGTTCTTTTCCTTTTTTTTCAGGTAGTGGTCTGGCATGTCTGCTTAATTTGTGTTTCACATCCTCATTTCACTTGTTCTGTATATTGCTCCTGTTATGGAAGTGGGTATGTGTGGGGTCATTATTTTGATAGAATTACTGGTTTTTGGCTGTGAGGTATAACATAAAAGTCAAGTAGTCCTGTATATTTGAAGACCAGCTGTTTTATTGCATGTAATTTTTAATGTAAAATTAGGTTCTTTCTAGGCTTGCTGTTTAGTAGACCATTTCAGTTTTACTTTTGGGAGGTTGAAATCTCCTGAACTAACATAGAATTTTTAATGGTCAAATGTGAAACTTCTTAGAGCAGAGAGATTAGTTTAAGTACAAATGCTACTGCTCTCTTTTACAGAGCTTTGAGAGCCCTTTCATGCTGTTGCCATGTTCAGCTGAAGAGGTGTAAAACTTTGTTGCTTGAAGGAAGAGATCTTGTGCTTCCTTTTCCCAGTGATGTGATCTTGCTTGCTGTTACAGATCTCTGATGCTTTTTACACCCTTTTATGAGCTGTTTGAATTCACTAAATCATCCAAATTACCTAGAGGTAGATTTTATAGTTTCAGCTGAGGTAGTGGTGTAGATTAGAGAGTTAAAATAGAGCGGTTATGAGGAGTTTGGCATAAAATACATGTCAGGGAGAGAAAGTAATTGGGAGGAGGGAACAGACACCTTCTGTAGTCTAAGCTATTAGATGAGTTTGCTTTATGATGTACAGTTGTACCATCACGAGGGGGACACATAATTAGGTGCAGAGTACCACTTAAAAATCCCAAAACACCATGCTGTGAAGTTTTCTCATAAAGCATTTCATGCTAAACTTTACAGCAGACTATTTGCTACTGATTTGATGGCTTGTATGAAATGCAGTACTGTTTTTAAGTGATTTTTTTGACTTCAGGTGAATTCCGTAAATAACATGCTTTCAAAGAGTTATTAAACTGTTTGGCTTATGGATGATGAATATAATCAGAGAATGGTCTTAACCTGAATGAGCTGATACAACTGCTTAACCTAGACTGCCATTTTTAGTGTTATAAAACCCTTTGGCTTGTCTTGTTCACTTGGTAACAGACTTAATGCTGTATTTGTATCACACTTTCTGTTACAGAGTTTTGTTTGAATTGTTCTGCTATGACAATAAGATATATATAGGGTACTTTACAGAGATAACAAAATAATTAGTGTGTGATACCAATGTTTGTCTAAAATACTAATTTTTAAGGTAAGTTTTACGTGTTGTAAAACTACCCTTTTATTCTTCTGAGATGGCAAAGCAAATTTAACTATTTCCATGATTAAAAGCTCATTTTTTAAAACTGGATTTGTCTTTTGTGCAATTGTATAATTCCCTCTTGATATTTTCTGATTGTGGTATCTGATTAGAGTGTGTACTCTAAAATCTTAGGAATGAGATGCCTTGATTAAATAAACTGAACTTCAGAAAATTCTTTTTTTTCTCTTTATATCTATAACAGGTGGAAACAATATGAAGCATACGTACAAGCTCTGGAGGGCAAGTACACAGACCTTAATTGTAAGTTAGCCGGGTTTCCAAATGGTGCACATTATCTGAATGTGTAAAGCAGAGTGATCAAGTAATACCTGTGCTTTCTAAAAGTGCTAGAAATAAGAGCTAATAATCTATGATGCCAAATACTTGTCAGGAAAAGAGCCCCTGTTTTTTCTGCTGTTAGTTTTCAGTCTCTCCCAGCTTTCTTATCAACTTCTTATCCAGTTGCAAGTTTATCACACCATCTAAAAAGCCTTATTTTTGCATCTGTAGGACACAGATTGCTGGACAGGGAAAAGCTTCAAAGCATAACCCTATAAATAGGTGTACTTTCTGAACTTTACTATTAGGAAAAGAAACTTTGTCTCCTGAAATACTCCAGGAATGTCTGTGCCTTTAGTAGTCCCACAGAGTTGTAAGACTGGGGGGGGAAATAGTGTTTGAGGGTAAATGTCTAAAATGAGTCCCCAAGTAATACTTGATCTGATTAGGCAAATTTGATTGTCATTCTTACATGGTCATTAAAACTTGGTCTTTTGGAAGATAGTATGGGAAAAACATCCTACTCTGAAATGAGAAAATACAAATCCATTCTGGGAGTGACTGAATAGCCAATCCTAAGTCACTTCTAAAAGTTACATTGGTAGCTAGAGATGGTACATTTCCTGTTTTCCACTCACCTTTTCAGTCTAAATACTTAAAGGTGTAGTACCACTGAATCTGAAGAGTATTTTTCTGTCAGTCCAAATGGATGTCCTCTCTTCTGCTGTTGTTACATCTTTCTTTTACTGCTGTCACATAATGTTTTGATTTTGGAGAGACTAAAATACAGCACATGGAAGCAGGTGATTCCATTCACTTCTCAAACTATCTAAATATAATTAAATGAGTTGTTTCAACATTCCCGGTTTCCTGATTTTGGAAACGATTCAGGCCATAGTAATCGGTGTTAATGGATTATCTGCAAACAATTACTTAGAAATCACTGTCCTAAAGCAATTTATGATGTTTAGGTTCTGTTTACAGCTGATTATTCTCACAGAATTAGAAAAAAAAATTTAAATTATTCAAATTTTTCATTGTTTTATACATGACAAGTAGCAGAGTGAATGTATGCAGTTGGTATTGGGTTGCTTGCATGTGTTTTTGTTTGAGTAATTTGGAAGTGTTCTGCCTTCTCATTTCATATGTAAGTTTTCATAAATGTTCATTGGTCAGAATGTCTTACTGTTTACCTCATGGAGTGGTGAGACCAGTTTGAGGATTGCCCGTAAAAAGCACTGTTTCACAGACTGCAGATTGGTTTTCGTGAGAGTGCAGACTTGCCTTCTCTTCTCTGCCACCCTGGCCTCAGCTTTTCTTACACATACCTGGACAGTTCCAACTTTCCAAGTTTCAGACTGCAGGTTGTAATAATAGTTGGTTAAGCAATCAGTTCAAAAGTTATTTCCTATCTTAACATGGAAACCTCCTCAAAATTTTAGTGAGTCTTAAAGAAGGACCAGGAATATAGATTTAAAGCCACTTCTTGTCAAGCTTTTCTAATACTTAATGATGTTTTGATTTTTGTTAATGCTAGTTACAAACATGACTGCATAAGCATAACTGTTCATGCATTCGGTTTTTAAATTCTTTCGGCTGTCCTTTAAGAAATTCCTGTGAGAGGGTACTATAAAACATGCTTTCTGTGTCTTGTTGCTTGTATTAGCTAATGATGTGACGGGGTTGAGAGAATCTGAAGAGAAGCTGAAACAGCAACAGCAAGAATCTGCCCGAAGAGAAAATATTCTGGTGATGAGGCTGGCAACTAAGGAACAGGAGATGCAAGAGTGTACTGTAAGTATTTAGAAAGGATAAATGTGTTCAGACTGTTGCAGGAATATAAACTGTTGAGCCAGCACCTATGTGCTATGTTTTTTGTGTATCTACAGCATCACATTTTCTGTGTTTAAAGAAATGGCAGGGTACTTTAGCTTTCATGGAATTAGTAAAGATCACTTCTTAGTGTTTGGGGTTTTTTTTAATATTAGTTATTTCTGTTGATTTTCAGCAGCAATTGGATTGGAAGGGCTTTTACTTCAAACCAAGCTAATTCTTGCATGTGCCATGCTGACTTTTTTCTAGCGTTTATCTACTGTGCATATCTACAAAAATGTTACTTCTGAGTATCATTAGAGTCAGGAGCAAATTAAAATGTAAGGATATGATGGAGTTTATTTGGTTTCATTTAGGAGGTTTTAGACTGATACTTAAATTGCCTTTGGATAACAAGGTATTTGTAAGCCACTCTTTGGCTTGGTAGGTGAAGTTGCTACTGGCTTGTTCCAAGTTCTTCTGAAATGTGGCAGATCTGCTTAGTTTCTAGTGTTGTGGGTACGTATTCTGTTGATTTTTATTTCTTTCTCTTTTATTTCTGGTAATTCTCTGTGACTTACTTCTGTATTTAGTTTTGATTTCTTGAAACTGTCTCATTTTGGATTATCTTCTTAACTTAATTTTCCTTCTGCTTGAGTCTGGCAGTTTCTGAGAGGATTGTAAAAAGCTTGCTGCTAGTTTTCGTAATATACTCTTCAGATTTTCTCTTAAGAAAAGTACAAGTTCTGTGCAAAACTAATGACTAGTATTGTAGCTTTCCTTTGCTTTTTTAAGCCTTCCCTTTTTGCTTGAAGTTTTTCAGAGCTGTCAGCTATAGCAGTGTGACTGAACTCTACACAGTTTTTTCACTGCTCTTAAGACTGTAAGATCACTCTAGTTCACAGTAAGTAGTGTTACAGGCAGGAAAGAAATAAAGGGGATTAAGCTTATTTTGCCGTGGCACCAAATGAAGTCCAGAATCACTGAGGCTGGAAGAGACTTGCAGTTTTTCTAGTCCAGACTGCCTGTTCACAGCAGGCTTGGTTGGACCATATTACTCAGGACTGTGCACTGTTGTTTTTTGAGCATCCCCTAAAATGCAGACTCCAGAACTCTTTGGTGACCTGTGCTGGTGTTAAACCAGTGACACAGCAGAATGTGTTTTCTTATGTTGAAGTGGAACTTCTGTGTTAGAGTTTGTGCCCATCACCTTATGCGCTTTCAGTGTGCATCACTGGCTTTGCTTTCTTTACTCCCCATCAGGTATTTATGCACACTGGTAACATCCCCTGAGCCTTCTCCTTTCCAGATGGAGCAGCCCTAACACTCTCAGCCTCTGCTTGTGTGTCAGATGGTCCAACCCCTTAACCAGCCTCATGGCCCTTCATTGGCCTCCCCCTGATGTCCGTGTCTCTCTTGTACTGGGGAGTCCAGAGCTGGACCCAGTACTCCAGATGTCTCACCAGTGCCAAGTGGAGAGGAAGGATCACCTCCCTCAGCCTGTTGGCAGCACTCCTGCCAATGAAGATCTGTTCTGGTACTATACTGCAACACTTCCCTAGTAAGGCTACTGCACTGATCCTGCTTCACTTGTGGAGTTTTATTGATAAATTTTGCTATGTGGAACAGCAGTAAAAACAGATTTTTTTTTCTTTTGAACTTCTGAGCATATAGCTAAAGCAATAAATACTAAAAATAAATAAATAAAAAGAAATGTAAGTTTTTCACTGAAACTAAATTTGTGTGTACTGTATTTGCCCTTCTTCCTTGAAGTTATAAACTTCAAGTATTTAATGCTTTGAATTTTCCAATATCATGAAGACTATAGGGGTTTTTGACTGCACTTTGTTAGATGTTTATAGCTGCATTATCTTTCCAGAACATCTGTTTAGAAGAACCTCTGAAGAGCTTTTGTTTTCAGTGTACTTTAAAAAGGAAAAAGGGTGGGTGGCAACCTACCAAAAAGAAACGAAAAACAGACACATGCCCACATACTCAGGTGACTTTTCCTGCTCTTGACTCAAGAATAACACCAAGGATGTAATCTCCATAGTATATGGAGGTAGGAAGATGCATCCTTGAAGAGCTACAAAAGCTATAATGGAGACATTGTCACCTTTAGGTATTTTCAAGTTTAAAAATGTGCGTAGTTTCAAGAAGGTCTGAAGGACTACTTGGCTTTATATTACTAGAGAGTATTTTTTCCACTACAGTGACAGTAGGAAAATACATCATGCTGGATAAGATGCTAAGCTATAGGTTGCTAAATCTTTTAATAAACAAAAACTATTCACCATGTGATGTTATTTAACATGCCTAGTTTTAATACATAAAATAATTTTTCCATATTTTTATTAAAGGTAACAGGTTTTTTTTTTTATAATCCACACTTACATGTAAAATATACCAGTACCATTTACATGTAAGCTTTTGGTGTTTCCTGTCACATTTTAATTAGAAAGACTAAGCATCTCTGGTGTCTAGTTTCTTGAAAACTACAGATGTGTTTTTGGAACATTTTTTTCTCACAAACTTACTGCTTTCAAATTTAAATGGTTAAAAACTTAATACCATACCATATTCAACTGCTAGTAGTTGGTGAAGGCTGAGTTTTCTGGTTACTTGTGTAGAACTAGCTCTGTTTTAAAATAGGGTGTAATGAACTCTATCTTGGTCTTTTAATTTTCACCCTTCTTTAAAATAGGAGGGTTTCTGTTGTGTTTTCAGCTTATGAAAGTCACCAGTTGTCATCTTGAAAGTGTAGGTGTGCATGTTGGAGTAGCAGTAGGAGAATCCTTGCCCTTATTCTTTGTCAGTGCTGTTTTTGAAGAAACAAGATGGGAGTGGAGTGCATAGCTCTGTTTTCTCTAGTGCTCTGTGCAGAGTCTGTCAGGAGAATATGTGGATTTCTTCAGAGCCAGCAGCTTAGTAAAATAAAAGTCTGTGACTGGTGCTGCGAAGTTACTCCGTGGTTTTAGGGTGACTTAAGGGCTGCCTTGAAGTTCAGGCATTCAACATCTCATGTGCCCTGTTGTCAACAGCAACCTTGAGGTGCTTTCCCCAAGCAGGAGCAACCCCCTAGAAAGACGGTGCTGCTCTTAGGGAAGTGTGGGTAACATTTTGCCTGTGCTTTCTACATAGAGCTTCATTTCTGGCAGAGGAGGTGGTAAAGTTAATGCTACTTCAGGGGAAGGCCTTAACCCCCTCTTAGGCTACCGCACGGTTCCTGTAAGTCAGTAAGTGGATAGACATTTGGAAATACTTGCTGCTCAGATACGTTTTTTGTGGAACAGGTAACAATGAGTTGAACTTTCAGTTGGACTGTAGCACTAGATAGTCATTACTCTTGTGGTTTAGGTTACAGCTCTGTTGTGTTTTTTTTTCTCTTCTTGGTTGTGTACTTTATTCCTTCCTACTCCTTCCTTATAAGAAGGATATATAGTTGTTCTTACTTAGATTGCTTACGTTTTGTCTCAGGCACCTGTGATCTGTTTTGTAAATTCTTCATGTTTAGAAAGTCTGTTCTCTGTAGCTATCTTTGGATGATTTCAGCTGAAAGCATGCAAGTGTTTTCAAGAATGTGAGAACTAGAGGGATTGAAAATGTTATTGTCTGTCTTTAACAAAAACAGATAAAAATCCATGCAAACAAAACCTCACACAGCCTCATGTCCTCTTAAATAGACTTCTTTCAGTGCTCTCCTGCCCTGGGTTGGAACAGAGAGAAAGCTGATAGCAAGGTTTTTATTCAGTTTGTGAAAATTACCCCTACTTGTCCATCTGATGGGCTTTTGAAAAATACCAGCTAGAGTGTGCTTTCACATTTGGGAATATGAGCAGTCTGTATGCATTTCAGGTGTTAGAGTGGGCATTCCTTGGGGTTTGGCATTGGACATGACTATTCCTGGATGTTCAGCTGTAGCCTGAAGTTGGTCCTGACTGCAGGCAAGCTCTTCTGCTCTCTAACCCTTACCACCTGGAATATCAGTGGGAGGTGACTCATACCAGAAAGTGGTTAGAGGGAGCAAGAATTTGAGATTTGGACTGGCTAAGCAGGAAGACAGACCTAATTAGGAAAGCCTTAGAAAAGGGAAGACATTTGGGCTTGCTTTGGGAGCAGGTCTTATTGGGAGGAGGTTGCTAGGTTTTCATGGATGAAAAGCCTGACAGATGAGGACTCTGGAGTTACAACTGCAGGAAGTACTTGTGGAGGGATTGAGAAAATTTGATTTGGAAAAAGTGGAGGGAAAGAATGGTCTTTTAAGTTTGGGGGGAGGGAATGAGCAAGGGTTGTTAAGCTTAAGTAAGTTTTTTCTATGTGACTGCTCTAGGAATGATGGTTCAGCTGAAGTCCTGTGCAGGTGCCATCTGCTGGGCTCAGGAGTGTGAGCTGGAGGAGACCCCAATGAGATTGTCAAATCATTGGCACTGCTCAGCATTGGCTGGGTCCTCTGGAGTGTTTAAATGCATTTCTGGCATGACTGAGGAGCAGTGGCAGCAATTCTGTGTGCTAGAGATCCAAGGAATCTGTTACAGTTTCTAGATTTGTAGTGGAAGAGGGAGGAATCTGGGCCTTGGTAAGACAAGGAAGATGGAATTTTTTTTCCCTTCAGTTAGTGATGCCAATTTAAAAATGAACTGGGAACAGTGTTGCTGTATCATGATTATATTTCTGAAATATGTTGCCAGTGAAGTTGTCCATTTCACTGTCTACTAGCTCTAGCCATCACAAAGAATTGACAGGTTGTTGAAATACTTAAGTAGCAGAAGAATCAAAAAGTTGAGTGGATACAAAATACAAATCAATAACAGTAAAATTGATCTTTATTTAGTGAGCAATAAATTGTCCATTTAGTGAGGCAAAGGATTTATGGGGTAATATGCCATTCAAGAAATGTTAGCATAATGTTAATCTGGACTTCCTGTTTCTAGGTAATGTTTGTATGTGAGCTCTTGAGTGCTTTATTTCTTGAAAATATTTATATGCAGTGCTTTATTCCCTTGATATTTCTTTCTGGATACATAAAAGTGTGTCTATTTAAAATTTAAATATGATGATTTCAGTTTTTTTAAGTAGCTAAGTATTTTTATTTTGATAATACCAAATTAATGTGTCAGAGGAAATATTTCTATTATTCCAGTACCTTTGAAAACACTTACTTGAAATAAAGTCCAGTAGTTTTTGCTACTTAACAATACATAAATTATAACACGTTACACTCAATGTAGAGGTGAATAAGGTTGCTACTGCACACTGAACTTATATAGGACTTCTGTACTTCCTCTTCACTGTAGTGTAAAGGCTCCATAACAAAGTAATTGCATGGACAGGAACATGGTTAAGCTGTCAGTGCTGCTAGCTGTGCTGTGTGTCCCAAGTAAAGCAGGGAGACACTTTACCTTTAGGGTTTGTCAGGGAAACTCTTGCTCTCAAGTCTGTTTGCAAGACTGCCTTTGTGGGAAGCAAACCACCTGACTTTCAATTAATGTCTTTCAACATCATGTAGTTCTGTTCACCTCTTGCTGATGAAGAAATGTGCATGATACAGGGAGCATAATAAATTGAATTTAGGAATCAAGACATTCTGTGCAGGCTGATGTGATATTGGTGATTAGCCAGGTTCTAAACATGTACTTCTAGTACATTCTAAGGTATGGCTGTTGTGATGGGTTAACATTTAAGAAACTTTTACAGTTAATCATATTTATATACATTCAAATTTTGAATAATACTATGTTTAAAAGAAAACCTCTCAGTTATTACTTCTGAATTTTGATTATTGCAAGTGCCTGGGTTCTAAACACGTAGAATTGTAACTCCTTTGGCTTGTGGTTATTATAGGAGAATAAAAATCCAACCAAAATCTGTTTCAATTTCTGTTAATATTTCTAAATTATTTTGTTGAAAAATACACAATCTTGCATTGTAAATGACTGTTGCAGTTGCAGAAAACCTTAGAAAGTTCTAAAAGCCTTTTTGTTACTTGCTTGTAAATACTTGTCAATTTTAGCTGTAATGTTCCTTAATACCTTACACTGAACTTAAGTGGGAATTAACTGTCTATTTTAAACAGATAATTCTTCCCATATGCTCTTTGTTCCCCAAAAGGAGTGCAGGCAGATACAAAAGAAAGGGAGCATTCTAATGCTCCAGGTATTGCTCTGACCAGTATAAATCAACATGTGGAAAATAATCTGGGATCTGCAGGGGAATCTGCCACCGCCTGGCAGGTGGTAGGATGGGGGGCTTGGGTAAGCAGGTGCGTGGATAAGGGTGCAGGATGTGCACAAGTGATCTTTATATCCTGTGTTTTTTGGGTTACAGTGTGAAAGAAGGCAAACTACCTTGATGTAACTTTGGAGTAACTGTTTGTATTGAAATTACTTACCATTTTTCTTTAATATTGTATGAATAACAGTCTTTTTTTCTTATTTTATGCAGAATCAGATTCAGTACCTCAAGCAAGTCCAGCAGCCTAGTGTTGCCCAACTGCGATCAACAATGGTGGACCCAGCCATCAACTTGTTTTTCCTAAAAATGAAAGGTGAACTGGAACAGACTAAAGACAAACTGGAACAAGCCCAAAATGAACTGAGTGCCTGGAAATTTACGCCTGATAGGTAAACAAAACAAATACTCCCCAGTCAAGACTTCCCTGACAGTCCCACTACGAGAATGCTATGGTGGGACAGCCAAGTACTCGTTTCCACACCAAGACTCAGACGTTTTGAGGCAAAAGCCACATTCTTATACTGTCCAGCTTGTAATGCTTAATGTAAAACTTACCAGATGAACCTTGTGTTTCAGCTTTTTTCTCCCCTTTGCTTCAGAGGCCTGACAGCGTCGGACTATTCTGAAGAAATGGCCATCTTCGAAAAAAATCTTTTCTAGAACATGTAGACGTTTGCAAAATTGTTCTATTTGAAGAAAATAGAGGGAGAAACAGAAGTCTTAAGTCTGTGGCACACTGTGTCTGCAGACAGTTTGGAGGAGAGAGAACCTAGAGATTATAAATCATGAATTGAACATGTAAAATTCCCGTAAAATGTAGAAGTGGAATATGCTTCGCTCTTAACCTTGAGCCTAGTGACTTAGAGACACTGTAAGTCAGTTTTGCCAATAAGACTGTGGACTTCCTGCTTGTTCACTGAACTGCTGGGTCAAAACTCGATGAGGTGAATTTTTCATTAAAGAGTTTACTTGCTAACCAGTTTTGAATAGCCATGAGAGTGCTATTTGATATTACAACAGTGGTAGTGTACACATTTGACTGTTTAACCTTTGGGCTCTCTAGCACTTGATGCAGCCTTAAATCACTGTTGCTAAATAATGAACTGTTTTCTGGATGGTTGGTAATACTGTGGACGCCTCAAAATTAGGACTGTACAAAAATGTACGTTCCATCTAAATGCAGGTTTAAAACTGTTTGAAGCAATATATATTTGATCACAACTAGCATGTATAAGAAAAACTGGTTGTGATAAGAATTTCACTGCATGTTTTCATGCAGAAATGAGAATTTTTCGATCTTCATACTAAGAACTGATCTCAAACGCTTAATACAGAAGGCACATGATGGCAACTGTCTTCAGTGTTGGTGGGGTGTTTTTATTCCGTTGTACACCTGGGTTTTTTTGTATTGTGCTTCTCTATAAAATGTGCCTTGAAATAGTTGTAACATATAGTTCAAGGAACACTTCTGGTTATGCTGTTGTATTGTGAAACTCCTGGGATGAACGAGAATTGAACAGGTTGTTATTTCTGCATTGTCTCGTTCGCTGAAAACGAAGTCAGTATTTTAACAAACCAAAAAAACCTTAAATGCATGCATTTTTGTCGGTGGAATCAGTGAAGGAGTTTTTGCTACTCTATTGATGCCTCTGTTCTGTTGTCCCAAGTTACTTGGAAGAGTAGCGATCTTGGGACAGTTGGGAGTGCACGTCGGAGGTCTGTAAAGCAAAATGTAGATTTGGTGTAGCATTTGTGTGTTTGCTTTCTTTTCCCCGTAGCAAATAGAGTTCTATTTAGTAATCTGAGGTTTTGATTTTTCAAAACAGTTAGGCAACATTTTATCACTCAGTCTGATCCTAAAAAATTCATTTTTAAATTAAAAAGAGACATTCAGCTGTCACAGAAGGTGATGTATTCTAACTGTTTTGATGACTTTTATTAAGATGCCATTACGTAATTTTTATTTGGAAGTATCTTTAACTGTTTGTGCTTCAGATGATTAATACCGGATCAAAGTAGTATACTTATGCAGGTTTATTTTTTTTTTTGCATGAGTAATGACTTAACAGCAAAAGAAAAATCCACAGAAAAATTTTACCTTTTTAAAAGTGATACATCTGGAATGATTTTGCTATAGCAGTATCTAAGATTTTAATGATCTAGCATCAAAACAGAGGTAAGACTTGCATTAATAAATTGTTAATGTGTTACCAAGCCATTTGTAAAGCTCACTATAATTGTCGAAAGAGGCATGCCATGCAGATTGCTTGTTTCTAACTTGGAGTTCAGAAAATGACTTAATACATTTTGATGCAGGTTGGTTGTTTTCCCAAGTCCTCAGGCTCTGAATGTGTGAGTACAGCTGAGGAGAGAAGAGTAACTTGCCACTTCCTTTCAAACCCAAGTGTCAAAAGAAAATGTTATTTCTGTAGCTACTACATACCCTAATTTGCATAATATAATTTTAAGTCAGTGATGTGAATGTGCATAATTTATACATGCAGTGGCTGGAATATAGAAAGTTAGTTATTTCCTGGTAAATAATTGAGGCTTTGTGTACTGGGTTAAGATTTTACTGTTTTTTATTTCTTGAAAGGTAAAGAAATTGGCTCATGTAAAGTATTTGTAGTGTTTTTTTATTCTCTTTGCATCTTGCCCTCCCTCCTTAATTGCTTTAATTGTCCATCCTTGTACACAACTACTCATTTCATGGCATCTGGCCTAGTTTTTGAAAGAGGCAATGGCCCTATTCAGATCTTAAACTGATGTTCTTGGGATGGATAGCACTTAACTGCTTCCCTAAGCAGAGTTAGTTCTGGACCTTAATGTAGATAAGGCTGTGTAGCATAAACATTGCTGATGGCTGGAGGGGGAAATAAAAGGGCATGTGATCAAAGGAATGGCTATGCTGAGCCATTTTAACCATCATTAAGCACAGTATAAACTTGGAATAAAAATTAGTTGAAATGTCATTTTGCAGTAAGCCTAGTACAACAAACTCTAGCCTTCTGAAATTTAACCACTTATATTCTTACAGGTTTTGTTGCATGTATGTTCAAGAGGATTTGTGAAAACAATGCTGAACTTAGTTTTATAGTTAATAGGAATTATTTTAATAGTTTCTGATTTAATGTTCTGGAATGTGTTGTCTTTTTTGTAAATTGCAAGGCTTATTCTCTGCTAGTTCAGAACATCTGGAAAAATTTTGATGGGAAGAAATAGCATTATAGGTAACTATGCAAATTTCTATACAGGTAATAAATATTTTACATTTTGGCATGAGTTAACCTGAAGATATTAATGGGATTCTAAAACTGTCCCAATTCCAAGGTAACCTGTACTTGCTGATTCTTCAGTTGATGTTGGTTTGTGAAGACAAAAGCATTAAATGACTTAAGCATTGTTAACTTTTTCTGCTTGTAGTGATGATGAATACATTGACAGGAATTTGCAAACGGCTAAAAATCATGTCTGCCTAATAACTTTTGGGATCGGTCACATTGGTTATCTCCAAAGTGGTCCTGCTTTACACAGAATGAACATCTCTAAGGAAACTTGCATCTTAAATGTGCGGCTTGGACTGTGTTAGGTCAGCACAATTTAAACTTCAAGGACCTGGCATTGGACATCACCTCAAGAAAGAAAACAGGCTGCTGCCTTTAGCACATTTTCAGGCCTCCAGGACTTTACACAGCCAGATTCCTTCTGGAGCAGCCCATCTGAAACATTTGGGAAAGTCAGTTGAAAAATGTTGAATGGGGCAGAGTTGGCAGAACTTAAAAGTTGTCTAAGGCTTGAGTGCTCAGAAGGTAGTTGATAAGGAAATTGCTGTTTTAAATTCTTCTGGTTGGGTATTTTGGTTGCAGGAGAGAACTGTGGCTGTGATTGTAGCAGAAATTTCCTGTTCTACTTTTTTAATCCTCAGGTTTTTTTTTCAGTATTGGTCACTTGTTTAACAGCATACAAAAAATTAAATGACCTTCTTGGTCTTGAAAAGTAATGCCAGTCTTGCTATTGAATTCACAATAAAACTGTTAAAGTTTGGGGGCTTTGGAAGAGCTTATACTTCTATAGAAGACAGCTTCATTATGGTGCTGAGCCTATTAAAAGGAGAACTGTTTGGGGATGCTATCTTGACTTGGCAGACTAAGAGTCCTAAAGGACTTTAATTTTCCTCTTTCATGCAGTCAGCTGTATTGCCTATATATTAATTTGCATACTACTTCCTATAATGCTTTACAATGAGATTTTTATCATGAAGATTAAAGATGTGTAGTGTTACCAGTTTAGTAAAGAAAATCTTGTTAGTTCAAAATAAGTCTTCCTACCTGTTTCACATTTCTTTCAGAAACTGAATGTCCTAATGATCATTATTTATGATCTGAAATCTGTCATTTTAAAGGAAGTAGATGGATAATACACCCCTTCCTTGATGTTCTTTCAATGTTCAGCTACATTTTCATTCCTCCTTACCATACAAGATGTACTTATGAAATGCTGACCACAGAAATCATGAAGTAGACTGTGCACGTGACTGTCAGACATAAGTTGAGTTGAAAAATGTCTCATTTTCAAACATGAGTACCTGGACAGCATTTAAATGAATGCTTAAACCTCTTAAAGAAAGGTTTAAAGAAAAATCATTGTCAGTATGAAAAATGAACATGATATTTATTATTTCCCTCAAGCAACTTCCTTTTCTTCACCCAAATTCAGTTATTAAATTTCACTAGTACAACAGATGGGGAAGGATTTTGCTTATAATTTGTTTCTGTAGTTTCTCTGCAGTCCTTCATCTTTTGAATTGCAAAACACATCTTTAATCAAATATTTAACTCCATTAAGAATTAGCACATACAAGATTGTGCATACTGATAATCCAGATGTTGGTACCAAAAAAGTACAATAAGCTTATTCATATTTTCAGTAATAAAACTTGCCTTCCACTTTGTGGGACAGCGACAGAAGATCAACTGGCGTTGGAGCAGCATGTGGTAACTATAGGGAGACTTTCTGCTATGACAATTATGTTGAGGCATAATGTTCCTTGAATTGTGACATGCAGAAATTGCATCTCCTTTTTGTCTGTAATTGTGATTGAGGAAGATAACTGAAGATTTTATATTCATTTTGTGATAGATGGCTCTTTCCTTTGCAGCCAAACAGGGAAAAAGTTAATGGCGAAGTGTCGAATGCTTATCCAGGAGAATCAAGAGCTTGGAAGGCAGCTGTCCCAAGGACGTATTGCACAGCTTGAGGCAGAATTGGCTTTACAGAAGAAATATAGTGAGGAACTTAAAAGCAGTCAGGATGGTAAGGGATTTTTTAACAAAAATAGAAGTTGTCTTGCACTTCTGCAAGTTTAATTTTGTGATGATATACATAATCCAAAACCATCTTTGCCAGAATGAAAGGGCAGTATTGAGTAAAATATGACAATAGTAAGTATTAATTGGTAGTTGTAGTTAAAAACAAACAAAATTCTTAACTATGGGAGAACTGGTGGGATTTGAAGCTCCAGTAATGCAGTGTTTGAAATTGAGGTTTTTGTACTGTAAGCCTTGCTATTTAGTAGGGAATGTTTAGACTGCACACAGTACTGGTGAATTGGCAAGATGAAAGCTGTTAATGTTACATAAAGCCTAGGCATGCACTGAGAACAGAAAGCTTCTTGTTAACTCTGACTCATTTGAAATTTATTTTAAAAAATCAGCAACTTTTCAACAATGCCTAACAATATGAAAAACTGATTTTTTTTTTCCCCTTTGCTAACTCACATGAATGAAAATGTCTCACGTTTACAGTCTAAATTTTGCAGCACTGTAAACCTAAATTGAAATTATTTAAAAACTCTGACCTCTTGCATAATTTGAATGGAGGGGAAAATGCAAGTTTAAAAGTCTGTTCAGTCTCAAATTCTGCATAGTGTCAGTGGCTCGTCAGAGTAGGTTATCTGAAGTTTGGGGATATAACCTATCTAGACATCACATAGACCTGAGTATCTTTCTGTTTGCTTTACATCTGAAGTTTGTAAGACACCAGAAACTTGATATAGCATCACGTCTTAAGTCTGAGATGTCTTGCATTTTTAAGGATAGATCTTCCCCCAATCGTATTTTAATCTCTTTGAGAAAGTAGCAGTATAAAATAACTAGAACTCTTAAGGTAAAGATTGTATAATGTTATTTTGTGGGAATAGTAACTACTGTTTTGATAATACACTTTACCAAAATTTACCAAGTACATAATTGAAGCAAGTGTAGACATTCTTTAAAGACTGCTGCTTTTTAATGTAGTAATCTCCAGCACTGAGTTGCTTCTTCCCCATATATGAATCAAGATAACAATATTCCTGCAATAATAGTTTTCCTAATGATTGTTTTCCATAGCAGCAAGAACACTTTATTTTTACAATATTAAACAGTTTGCATTTTATTTGCTCTGTCATACTGATGGTGCAGTTGAACTGAAGATTGAGTCAGTGTTTCTTATCCTCTTTTAAGGTCAAATTTGTTTTGTTCCAGAGTGCAGTCCTAACTGCAAAAACCTTTTTCTGATACATAAATATTTAAAGCACCCTGTGAAATTAATTAATGCTCTTGCTGGTAAGAAGGTCTTTTTGTTTCCTCTCTTGAAGGATAAAAAGGATTAAACACAGTAAGAATTGAAACTTCCTTGAAATACGATGAAAAAATAATACTTTTTTGGCTACTGAATAGGGTTTTGCAGTAACTCAGATCTGTTATATATAGATGTGGTTCATGGTCACTTTCACAGTATTTCTGCTAGGGATTTATATTGAGTAACAATAGACACATTAGGCTCTACTTGCATGATACTAATTACTGTAATTGAGCTTTTCTCTAAGTAGCTTCCTTTCTTGCCCAGAATGAAATTTTTCTCACATATTTTGAATGGCAGTATAGAAAATAGGTAGGTACCACAGTTGTTAAGCATTTTCTCCTTCAGAGGCAGAGTATCAAAACCAGTGCATGCCTAATGATTGAGAAGTAGTTCATTGAAAAAATTCAGCATAAAATGTTGACTTACTGGATTTTAATTTCTTGTCTAAGATTCAAGCTGTATATGGGCTATTAAGTGTTTGCAACAAATGTGTTTTCTTTACATAGAATTGAATGACTTCATCATCCAGCTTGATGAGGAGGTAGAGGGTATGCAGAGTACCATTCTAGTTCTTCAGCAGCAGTTGAAGGAGACTCGCCAGCAGTTGGCACAGTACCAGCAGCAGCAGTCGCAGGCCTCCAACCCAGGTACCAGCAGGACTCCATCCTCTGAGCCCACAGAGCAGGGAGAGGCTGTGGGCAAAGACTGCAGCCGCCTGGCAAACGGACCAAGCAATGGCAGCTCCTCCCACCAGCGGACGTCTGGGCCTGGATTTTATAGGGAGGGTAGCGGCACGGAAGATGACTTCCCAGCTTCTCCAGGGAATGGTAATAAGCTGTCCAACCACTCTGAAGATAGAACTGGTAGAGGAAGTGGTAGCTACATAAACCAGCTCAGTACTGGGTATGAAAGTGTAGACTCTCCCACTGGCAGTGAAAACTCTCTCACTCACCACTCAAATGACACAGACTCCAATCATGATCCTCAAGAGGAGAAAACAGTGAGCATGAAAGGTAACAGAACTGTGGGTTCTCGTCATGTCCAGAATGGTTTGGACTCCAGTGTAAATGTGCAGGGTTCAGTTTTGTAACATTTTTCTGCAAAATTTTTATACAGTGTCATTGAAATTGGGAGAGGATACTGTCCAGAAGCCGTTTAAATTAGTGCATACTTGTCACAATTTTGCCTTTTTGTGGGTTTCTTTTTGCTTCAATACCTCTGCCACTTTGGAAATTTTAACAGTTAATTACGTTGAATGTTGCTAAAAGGACGTTTGTGTAGCTCAAGTTATTTTTATATGAGTTAATGTGAAGTTGAAATGGAAATTATTTCCATAAAGTATAACATAAATGATGTCTGTACAAATCTGTGTATATCTAGAACCTGTGCTGTGTAAGGGCATTCTTACTCATACTGTTATACTTAACACCACCATCAAGATCTGTCATAATAGCTGTGGGTTTATGACTGCCAAGTTTGCCCAGTACAGTAGTTTTATCACTAAAAAGGACTTACTAAAGGAGTCCTGTAGTAGTTTCAGTGTTAATTACAGTTTTTCCCACCATACATCTGTGCATTTTCTCCTTAGGTGACCGAATGTTTATGAATTGTGTGCATAGTTACTCAGTTTTTAAGAACTGTTGTATCCTGTTGATGCATATTGCTCTGTGACTCCAATATTATCTTACCTGTACTGACCAAACCTAAATAAAAACTTTTAATAATGTAATTTCCTCATTGTTCTGCATTGGCTTACATGGCTTATTTGTATGCGGTGTCTTTATAGTCCTTGCTTTTGAATTGAGTTTGTTTCTCTGTCAATCCTCTCTGATACAGAGTATGCCAAATACGTGAAGTTATAGGTGTACTAGTACTAATTTCAGGACAGCCTGATAGTGCTTGTTGCACAGGTTTTTGTCCTTATTAGCAGAAAAAGGGTGAGGGGGTGCAGGGGGAGGTGGAAAGGCAAAGTTAATAAAAGTAAACCTTAGAGTTTTAACCTGGTTTTATTAATGATTACAAAAAACCCAAAAAAACAAGCCAAAGCCAAAAGATGGAAGTACCTAACAGGTAAATGCACAAATTAAACAAAAATCTTAGGGAATTAGGAGTTCAGCCTTTTAAACCAGATATAAGTTTGTTTTTAAATGCCTGCCTGAGGAAACTGATTTTTTGAAACAGGTGCAGAGAATGAAAGATTTTCCTTTAATTAAACATACTTTTATTGTTCAGTAGCAGTGAGCTATGAATTTCAGAACCTGGATTTCTGGTGTTTATTTTCTATCTACTAGTTTAATGATGGTAGCACATGAGCACAAAGATGAAAAAGCCCTGTTTAAAGGTAAGACCAAAAGTATTTAGTGGTGTGTTTTAAGGTGGACTGAAGTCCAGTTTCAGCATTTTTCTACCTGTGAATCTTGTAATTACCAGATGACTAACAAATGTGTATGTAGTCAGTAAAATAGTAAGAAATAGCTAACTGCTTTGCAGTTCACTGTGGAAAGAGACTTGTTTGAAAGCAGTATTTCTCCAGAGTTCTAGAGCATACTTGACTTTGTTTAAATTTAGTTACAGTGAATTCTTAGATTATAGAAGGGCTTATGTAGTAGCATTTTTAAGTGGCATAAATTTGTGTCTACGTTAATACTGTCCAAGATAAATGGATATAGTGAAAAGGCTACCAGCTACTGTTTGTATTAAAAACATGCTAGTCCATGGCTAGCACCACTGGTATTTTAATTCATAGGGTTCACATCAATGTTCTAAAGTCACTTGGTAGTGATCACTGGAAGTGTAAATTCCACTGGTTTCTCCTTGCTTTCTAAATGTTGCTTCAGGCTGTACTGCCTGAAAAATAGCAGTTGAATGGTTGAATCCATGAAAGGCAAGTGACCAGTATGTACAAAATGGTACTGGCATCTGGCACCCAAAGGAATTTTTAGATCACTGAAGTCCCTGATGATGAATTTTATTTGGTCTTAGTATCATATTGCTTGCTTATGTAGCATGTGTGTATATGTACATCCTGGATCCTGTACATGGTAAAATACAGTATTTGTAAGAAGCTTCAAGTGCTCGTAACACAATATAGTAATCAGGCTTTATGTGATCAGATGGTAGAAATCGTGAGGAAGTCTGTGGTCATCAAAAAAGGGCGTTCTCTCAAAAAAGCAGTGGTGACTGCTTTTTACTTCAATCACTTTGGTATTACAGGACATTCATGACTTTAAAATCTTTACATGAGGTTTTTACTTTTTCAAGAGTAGTATGTTATTTTTAAATAGTAAAAAAATTATCAGAAATACAAATTACACCATCAGGCTTCAAGTTAACTTGTTGAAAAACAAAATTGTAAGAAGTCATTCCCCTTGTCACCCTCTGCTTTCTTCTAAATAAGCAGTCTGGGGTGCTTTGTGTGACTTTTTTTCTTCCAAAATGAAAGCAACCCAGGAACTGTGGCAGTTAATAATAAAATGAATAATATAATTACATAATTTACTTGCTTTTGTGGAATACTTGCTACAAGCATCAGCGAACTGCAGTGTAATAGCACATACGCAAATGCTAAAGCCTGTAATATTCATGGTTTTGCCTGGCTATTGGTGCCTGTATTATGACTCTTAATCCTGAATGTAGTTCGTTCATTTTAACAGATGACATTTTATTGATCCAATAAATACAACATCTTCCTCTTTAAAATTAGATAGTGCCTATATCCTCCTTGTATGTATTTTCAGTTTCCCGGGAGGAAGAAACAGCTTGCTGATTTTGGACAATTTGCCTTCTGTCATACTACTGCTAAAGCAGCTATTTTCACTGCTCAAAATCCCGCAAAAGCCCCGCTGGCTGATCAGAGAAACTCTTTTACTGTCCTTTTCTAGGATGCCTGGAGAAGTGAGGGATGGAAGCACTGTGCCTTCCAGCGGGCTGGGATTCTTTCCAGGTGGATTTCTTGGCAACTGGCAAGAAGAGGTTATTTATTCTCAACAAAATTGTTCAGGCTTAGCCCCCACTGAATTTTTGTAATTTGAGTATTTATAGTCTGGTAAGTGTGAGTGCTGTAAGATCTTAAGACTATATGTATTTATTTTAAATGACGAAAGATCGAAGGTTTTATGTAGGAGAGGTTAATTCCATACTACCTAAATTTTACCTAATGTTTGTCTTGTCTGCAGAGTGCCTCCTAACTGTGGGATGAGCTTCTCCTCCCTGACCTGGCTGGAGCGCCTGTTGTCAATGGGTCTTTGGGCTCATCTGCACTAACTGTACCCATTATTTTAGCTGAGGGGGTTAAGGTAACTGGCTGAAGGATTTTCATGAGCAACAGCGGCGGCTGGATTGCTACACGGAGAAAAGCAGATGTTGGGGAACAGAACAGAAATGAACCAACAAAACTAAGTCGTAGACAAAAAAAAAGTCGAAACGGTAGCGTTCGTGCTGCCAGTGCAGTCACTGAATTGCCAGAAGCACGTCTTTGCGAGGCAGGTTTTCAGAGCCGCGCTGTGCTGTGCTGCTCTATCCTCTCGGGGCACAGGCACCGGGTGCTATTTTATCTGTTCGTAGAGGCGCTGAGGCAGCCCTGCCTCGGCTGGAACTACTGCTGGCCTGCGTTTTAAGATAACGATTCTAGGAGCTGTTCCGCTCATAACGACGAGCTACACCCAGTGCTCAGAAATGGTACTTGCCCGAATTCGAAGGACGGGGGTGACAGCGGGGTGTGTCACCTGCGGCTCGGCCGGGCTCGGCCCCCGCGGCTGGGGCGGAGGGCGGGCGGGCCGCGGCTGCGCCGTGAGAGTCGCGCCCGGCTCCAGACGCCGCCATGTTGCGCCGCTTCGCCGCCGCGGGCAGGTGAGAGCGGCGCCGCGCCGGGGGCAGCGCGGGGCTGGGCAGAGCCCCGCACCGGGAGGCGGCGGCCGCACCGCTCTCGCCCTCCGCCGCCGAGCCCGGGACGGGAGGGCGGGAGCGGGGGAGGAGGCGGCGGGAGGGTCGTCTTCTCGCCCCTCGGTGTCTGCCCCCCGCCATTTCGCGCGCAGGGCGGTCGCGCTGCCGCGCCGGGTCGGTGCCGGCCTGAGCGGGAGCTGCTGGCGGTCGTCCTTGAGCGCTCGCAGGTTCTGCCCGCGCCGACCGCCGAGAAGCTGCGGTGGCCTGACTCGGTGCTGCCAGAGGCTCTGATATGTGCTGGCCGGGGTCGCCGCACTCGGCCGCTTTTCAGGGTCCCGAGGGCTTTGCTCGCGGTGTGTCCCTGGCTTATGTCAAGGTCACCAGCGGTACGGCGGCGGGCCTCAGAGCGCACCGTCCTGCCGGCCCGGCGATTCTCCTCTCGCCGTGGCCCTTGTCATGTCGCTTGACAAGCGCGAGGTGTTAAAATGGGGAAGGGTAACACAATCTGCGCCGTGTCTGTGCCGGGCATCGCGGCCGTGACGCCCCGCGTGGCTTTCCGGTACCCCCACGGGGACAGGGAGACACGTCCCTCTAGATGCTGCGGAGATTCAGTCCTGGAAACCGGTGACTGCAGGTTTTTTAGCCTCTTCATTTCCCAGTACAGGGACCTTGTGGATAGCGAGGGAAGGAGGTTTCGGCGACATCTTTGATTCTATTTTTAATCAATAAAAATTAGGTGCAGTTTTGAATGTCATCAAGTTACTACTGGCTTTTCATTGCGATCCCTGCTTTTCCCTCACCTGCATGCTTGGGAGGGCACATGAGTCTTTGCAGTGGCCTGGAGGCTTGGTTTGAGAAGCAACAGCTTCACCATGCAAAGACCTGTGTATGTGGCCTTTGTTTGGATTGTCTTTGCAGTTAAGCTGCAAAGTACGCTTGCTTTGAACTCTTGAGAAATGGAAATTTGATTTCTTTGGCTGCAATATCACCCCAGGTACTTAAAGCAGCTGATCATAGCACCAGTGTTTTCCATCTGTTTCACTGATAAAGCCCAAGTTTTACAGAATAAGACTGCTTCCTTCTGGTTTTTTTTTTCTCTCCTAGAAGCAGTGCTAAGTTGGTAGCACCATTGGGATGCTTGGTTTCTAGGCAAAAGCACACTCTTCCTGACTTACCATATGACTATGCTGCTCTGGAACCTCATATTAATGCAGAGATCATGCAGCTGCACCACAGCAAGCATCACGCCACCTACGTGAACAACCTGAACGTTGCTGAGGAGAAGTACAAAGAGGCACTGGCAAAAGGTTTGTGTATCCACAGTCAGCAGGTGGGATGGAATCTTACTGGTGTAGACGATGCAGAAGAACAAAAACTAAAAGAAGGGAAATACTTTCTTTTAGAAGTTTTGCATTATGTCACTGCAGTATTGCTAGGGGAAAATATTTTACTGTAGCTTCAGTGGTGCTGATAATTGAAAATCAAATGTAAGTAAAAAGCATGAATTCTGTTCTCTGCAGTGCTGTAAAACTAAAAGATTCATTGATTGTTGTGGGTTTAGTCCATGCTCCATTAGTAACTTGAACCAAACAAAGACTGAGTCAGTAGGAAACTGCAGTCATTTTGCTGAAAAAGTACTTTGCAATAAAAGGTTAGTAGCAAAGTTAGATAAAGTGAGGTTTGTGTGCCTTGATGGTTTTCACATCAGATGCTCTGCTTAGTCTTGGTAAACAATCTTGATTGCCTGTAAGTGGAAGTAAGATAAACATGCAGTTAATGTATACAACACACAGTGGAGAGACCTGAGTTTAGCTATCAGTTATATCACTGGCTCAGATTAAGGGGTCGTGTAGGTCATGAGCACACTAAAATATGAAGCAAGCCATCATTGAATTTTTCGTTATGATCTCAAAACTTCAGATATGCTGCCTTCTGTAAAATCTTTGCAGTTGTAGCAGAGCTACGCTAAAACATGGGATGCATTTTTTCTAAACGTCCAGTCTTCCAGTTAGACTGATGAAAGCATGTGAAATAACATGTATATCTTTTTAAGAAGGTGGAATATTTTATGGGTTTTTTTGCTGTTGTGTTGATCTTAAAAGGTATCAGCTTACTTTAAAGAAATGATTGCTGTATAAACTCACTTCTGTCTGCTTGCCAGGTGGCTTCACAGTGTAATTTAACTGCTTTGACTTGGGTGACAGTGAGAATTGTCAGTATCTGAGTAAACCTTAACCATGTATCACTTGATAATTAATCACAAGTATAATTGAATAGAGAATGAGGCTTTTCAAGTACCTAAGTTAGCCTAAAAATAACTTGTACAGTCTGAATTAATGAACTAATGAGATGCGATTAAGAATCTGGTGAGCAAGACTGACTGCTGTCTTGCCCTGCCAGTGGCAGATCCAGGAAAGGTGTATTCTGGAGATATAATTAGTGCAAATACAACTGGGGAGGGAACCTGACCTATAAGAAGACAGTGTGCCAGCTGCTGCTGTTACTGATGCTGTTAAATGACAAAAGCTTCAGCCACTAGTGGAGGCAGAATTTCTGGTTATCCGAAGCATCTGCAGTGTTGTGGATCCTTTGAGTTATTTTTTAGAAATCACAGCTTTTGATAGCATCTCATCACTTGCTGTTCAAATGTTTTACCTAGAGGTAGAGACTAATTTTTCCTTAAGGATTCTGCAGGGATTATTTTCCAAATGGATTACTTATTGGTTGTGGCCATGCATACCAAAGCAGACAAATAATAACTCAGGATGTTCATGATTGTGCTGTTTGTTACCCAGTATCCCAGTTTGTTTGTTTGGTATCCCAGTATACCATGTGCAGTATTTTGACCCTCAGCAGAAAAAATTCTAAGACCTACTGGGGCAAAGTCTGAACTGCTACCTCATTCTGTCAGTATTGTTATTTTTTCATACCAAAACTGAGTACAGTCAGAAATCTTTCTGGACTGTGCATCAGTGCTGGGTTGCATAGCACATCTGATCACTATTTAATAACTTTCTTGGGCAGCACAACCTTGTCAATATCTCTTGTTCAGCAACAGAAAGTAAAGTATTCTCTTCAGATTATCTTTAACATGTTCTTCACCTGTCTATATCTGCGTAAAAACTCAAATAAAGGTCATCCTTTTGGCTTATGTTTTCAGTTCATTTGAAAATGAGTGCACTTCTGTGACAGTACAGGACTTTGTTTCAACATAAACTGGTTGTGACTACTGGCCCATCAAAATGTGTCAGATTTGTTAATTGAAGGATATTAACTTGAAACTTATTTTCAGTGAAAACTTGTTCCTACCATAGTTTTCTCTCCTCTTCTTTGACCATCATGCAAGCTGTGATTGCATTCTTACAAGGAAACAAGTGGCTTAGACTGAGAAACTGAGCTGACTACTCTCTTGAACACCTCTGAGCTTCTTGTCTTGGTTTACTGAATTGTCCATGGACTATACTAATAAATTCCAGTATACTTTTGCTGTAACTTAAGGGCAAGTTACCCCTTTCAGTGTTTTTTTTCCCAAAGCAAAGTTAGCAGCACAAATACTGTTTTGAAGGACAGTGGTCAAATGCCATCTCTAGTTTATGATGGTCCTGAGTAGTAGGTTCTTCTAAGGAATAGTGGAATAAAGAGTGATAGAACACATTAAAGAAATTCTAAGTTATTTTTGATTTATGGCTTGCTATATGTTGTATGCTCTGAATGAACTTGAAAGTGTCATTAAAGCATGCAAAATTCAGGGAAAATGTCCTGAAGATGCCAGCTGAGTGGCCACAGGAAACTTCTTATCCTTAACCCAATACCTAAATCCAGGAAATAAAGTTTTTACAAACTGCATTGGATGCTTTATTTCAGTGCTGTACCCCTCAGTGAAGGTTGTGAGGAAATGCTGAGAACATGGAATCCTGAACTAAAACCTTAGGAACAGATCTGCTACTGCTTTGAGGTGTGCTGCTGCTTTGAGGCTTGTCTTCATGTCTGTGTTGTTGAGGTGACTCAGAAAATTTCTGCCACTCAGTCCCGAGAGTGGAGGAAACAGCTCCCCCACTGATTCCTTACTAAAGAATGTATTGGAGTGGTGGACAAAGCTTTGAAAACGTTTGAAATGCTTCAGTGCACTGGAAAACCAAAACAGTAATGAAAACACTTGTATTGAAGTGGTGCAACACTGTTCAGAGACACAAGGCACCAGTGAATTCTTCAAGGAATACAGCATTTTGTGTTGGAGGGAGAGAAATACAGAGCTGTTAGATCTTGATTTCAGATGCAGGATTCTGTCATGTGTAGTAAAATGATTTGGGTCATTTTGCATCACATCAGTAAGTACCTCTCTCCAAAAAACTCAAATGAAACAAAAGATAGGAAGGAGAAAAAGATTTTGTGTATCTGCTCACTGTACTCATTGACTTTTCTTAAGCACAAACTGTTTGCCCTGTAAATTGTTTTAAGAAGTTTAAAAATGCTTAGTTTACAAATCAGTGAGCTAATGGGTGAGTAATATTCTTGCCCTGTAGTGATGATACTGAAGAATTTACAAGTGCTGGGCCCTCAAAGAGTTCTGGCTGTGCTCATTGCTTTATTCTGCTGTAGAATGGCAGTAGGTCTTATATGTGTAGTATGGGCTGCCTGTTAGTTGTAATATTGCAGATCACTTACTCCAGCATAAGAAAAGGTCAAAGATAATCTTTAATAGAGTTTGTAACTGTCTAAAACACGGACAACAGTACAAACCTTACGTTTTCCAGTGATAAGTTTTATGCTTGCAGAAAGATTTTGGAGGTCAGTGGAGGCCTAGTAGAAACTTACTGTTTCTTGTGGTGATAATGTTTTTATTTTTTGTATGCTTAGGTGATGTTACAACTCAGGTGTCACTTCAACCTGCACTGAAGTTCAATGGTGGGGGTCATATCAATCACACCATCTTCTGGACAAACCTTTCTCCTAATGGAGGAGGGGAGCCTAAAGGTTAGTGTGTGTTACAGTGGTTTATTGCATCAGTTTTAATTAGCAGGTAGAATTGATGATCTTTTCTCTCTTTGAAAGAGTCTAAAGGATCTTTATTCACCTTTTTGTGTGACATTTACCAAAATTCTGAGTTGAGGGGTTTTTGGATGTAAGCCAAGAGTATAAAAAGCTACTCCTGCACAAAGCATTTTTAATTTCTAGAGCTGATTTTGTATATGCTGCAAAATACCTGGCCATTGCTGTATATATCCTTTCCACCTTCATAAGAGAAAATAGTTGTACAAAGCTGTGCTGATTAAATTGCCATATGTATTCAGTTCACAGCAAGGGAGGAAATGTGCTGCAGACCTAGAGGCTGGAATTATGCTCCAGTTTGGGTAGGGATAGTTTAGCAGTTAAAGCCTAAAGGAAGGAATCCCCTCAGGGAGTATAGTGTACTGATTGCCTAAAGTGACCTGCAATTAAAGGTAAAGGCCCTTTAGTACAGATCTCACAAAAGCTGTTGTGATAAACTTGGGAGGTTTTGATTGAGGTTTATGTGCCTGTGATCTTTTTGTTCTTTTTTTCTGTTAAAGGAGAATTGATGGAAGCCATCAAGCGTGACTTTGGTTCCTTTGCAAACTTCAAGGAGAAGCTGACAGCTGTATCAGTTGGTGTTCAAGGATCAGGCTGGGGCTGGCTTGGCTATAACAAGGAGCAGGGGCGCCTACAGATAGCAGCCTGTGCAAATCAAGACCCTTTGCAAGGAACAACAGGTCAGGTTTCTTTCCTTCCCCGCTTCTGTAGATTTGATAGGCAAGTGTATGACATCTTAAAAGTGGTTTGTGGACAGTGCTGAGAAGAGATTGATGGATAACTAGACCTGGAAAACCAAATGTCTCTTCTAGCAGAAGTGAAAAGGCCATTTTTAGAGCAGTGGTTGTAAAGCACGACTTAAGAACTGTGATGGGCACAGTAGGATTAAGTGTCCCTCTAGTTCAAGGGAAAACAGATGGGCCATATTGTGAAAGTGCTTTTTGCTTGGCCAGTATTTTAGCTTCGGCTTCCTTGGATTTTTGAGTAGCTGGAGTAACTTGCACGTATCAAGCAAGATAAAGCCTCTTGCCTTCAGATTTTTTTTTCCTCTGGCAGAGGAGCTATTCACAGCACTGTCAGTGGAGGCCAGACAACAGGAGAGGGGAAGATGAGCATAATAACTGTCATTACCATCTAGGCTGGGGTTAAAATGGAGCCCTATAATTTGCTTCCTTTATATTGACAAAGAGTAATGACTATCAACCAAATTAGTCTAAGATGTGCTTAAATGTTACAGCTGGGCAAGCAGCAGAGTAGTTTTACTTGCTTAGAGAGACATAGAAGTGGTAATGGCAGGCTGGACACGCTTCACAGAGAGAAGAGGTCATGACCAGTGAGAATCTGCCTGCAGTGTCAGTTCATCCAAATAATTTTGCTGATACCTTTAAAACATATTCTGCAGAATTCATAGAGAATGGCAAGGAATTTCATGTATTGCCAGCAGTCTGTGTATTGCCTATCAGTAGGGGGAAAAGAAATTACAGATTTAGTATAGGGACATAGAGTATAATGGGGGTAAATTTCACCCTCCCTCCTGTGAAAATGTACCATTAAAAATTCAGTGACAAGGGTATTTTAGCACAAAAGCAAGGAGGTAATTAGGCACTTAGTGAATAGCCTGTAATTAAAGTATTGGAAGCAAGTTGGCATAGCAAGAAACCTGGATAATGTAATTTTTCATGAAAGTGTTTGCATGAATGTGCAAAAGATACAAAACTTTATAAAATTACTTCATCTGGTTTTGGTTATTTCTTCAAGGCAGTTCCTGAGTATTTGTAGATGTCTTTACCCAAATCAGCTCTTTGAGTTCATGCAGTGTGTGTGTGTGTGAGCAGAGATTTGTAAAATATTGCAGTAAGGATCCATGTGCTGCAGAGCTCTTTGTCTTCCTGCAGATTAAGACTCAGAAATTGGGTACAACATGGGGATGTACATTAAAACTTTACATGTAAAATGTGTTTTCGTACATTTACAAGATCTGTCCTCTTTTATTACAGGTCTCATTCCTTTGCTAGGCATTGACGTATGGGAACATGCTTATTATCTTCAATATAAAAATGTTCGACCTGATTATTTGAAAGCCATCTGGAATGTGATCAACTGGGAGAATGTATCTTCAAGATACGCAACTTGCAAAAAGTAGAGTGGAATTCTTGCACAGACTACTAAAACTTCACCAGTTCTACTCTGATACCACTCTTGTAGTAGTGCCTGTGGCTTACAAATGAATTGTTCTACTGCAGAAAGCACTTCACTCATCCAACAAAAGCATTTCATAATCAAGCAAAGTGTCTGCTTGTTTAATTCTGTGAGAGGTATTTACTTAGAGTTCTGAAGCTTTAAACTGTTGTGCAACAAAGGGAGACACTTTAATCTGTTCCATTGCATATAGAAACATAGGTCACCTTGCTGAAGCTTAATAAGGTAATGGATTTCCTCGTTGCACTAAAATACCTAAGTGGAAATATGTGCTACTGTTGCTATAAACAAATAAAAGTCAAAAGAAGAATCTTCTATAACTGTCTACAAGAGACTCATTTTTAGTAATGTCTGGTCTAGTTACTTGATTTTAAAACCATTGGAAGAGAAAAATGCCTTTTGTAATTTGTGGTATTACAGGCTGCAGAGCTTTCGTAAAGGTTGAAACGATAAATGAAAGGGGAAATAGGTGTTGCTGTGGCTGCCTGAATTGAGAGTCTTCAATCATCCCTACCCTTTCTTGGATCTCTTACATGAGATCTTCGTATATCACATTGATGCACAAGCATTGGAAGCATTACCTTGGGGAAGCAGTACTGGCTCAGGCAAATTGTTCACACAGGGCCTGCATGACAGCATGTGACACTCGTTTCACACTGTTCAGGTATGTCATAGAACAGCCTTTAACTAAAGGGACTGAATCCATGCATATATAAAGTACAAGTTGTCTCTGCACAGCTGTGTTCCTGAAGCAGTAGTAACAAATTAAAGTTGTTGCTTAAAGCAGGGATGAAGTAACCTGTGTGGTGTTAACAGAGCATGCCCATTGTCTTGAAAAATAAATAGGTGGCATGTTGTGCTTACCACAGTGTCTGCTTGAAGGTGAAGGAAACAGTGGAGTTTTGTTCTGTTCCTTACTACATATGGTGAAGTACCACACAGCAGAGATTGAAAAACAAACTGGTGGAGTGCTCCTCAATACGAGTGACTACTGAGGCAGGGCTGTTTCGGAGAGTGCTGTGATGCGTATGCCAGACATCCTGGTACTGCACATTGCAAAGGAACAGGAGGTAAATACGCCTGTGGACTGGTGCTCTGGAAAGGAATGCTTAAGGTATGGAGGAAGCCTGAGTTAGCTTCAGGTGATGAGGCTTTAAACCACAGAAGGCTTCTCAAGCACAGCCAGCACTTGGTGAGGCTCTAAAGGCAGTAGTGTGAGATCCAGCCCATGCTTGTAAGGCTCTGTTTCTGCTGTGCAGCAGGTTAAGAAAAAATTCTCTCATCTGCTTCCAGTCAGCTGGTGAGTCAGTTCTGCTACCTTGTGTCCCAAGTCTGAATGTGGCAAGTCCTCAGCTGTATACAAACAGGAATGTCTGTGGAATAGGAAGAAAAGAATTTAATAACTATTGAAGGCAAATAGTAGGGGCAGTGAAGCAGTGAGAATTATTTAATGCTTGTTCTGGTCGACAGCTGTAAAGGACAAAGGTTTCTTCTGTGGTTCATTTGAAGTAAGGGCTTGATTAAACTGTCTTAATTCCATACTGCTGTGAAATCTTGTGGCACTGTGAGGTGGAGTATGTGCCTGTAATTTACCAAATCTGCTAGCAGAGCTGTTGACTGGGCAGTGAAAGCGCGTAAACCTGTTACAAATCTATGTCAGGCACTAAACTCAGAACTGCTGCTGAGAGCTAGCACTCTGTTACAGTGGTTGCTGTGGAGGTGGGCAGGTCTGTCTCTTCCTTATATGAATTGAGAAACAGGAAGGGAAAGCCTTACAGCTGATCTCAAATGCCCTGTCTGGACAAGTGTGAGACCCATTATTCAAACATGAAGTTAACAGTTTGTTCTACCTAGAGCTTCCTAACCCTGATGGTAAAAATAGCTGTGTGTGTGAAGTCATCTCCAAGCTGAACTGTGAGCATGGAATTATTTGCGGACTTGATCTGCATGACAGGAGCAATGAGTTTGCAAATTTCGGTGCTGGATTGGTCTTTGACCTGGACCAAACAAGAAGAGTTGCAAAATTGCATCCTGACAGTCCCCAGGGATTAGCCGTGTCGCTGATGCAGATGCCATGCTTTTAGACACAGTTAATTTGTGTGTAGGCCACATTATGTTAAAATAAAATCTTGGAATAATTTCCAAGAGGGGAATAAAGTGCAGTATCTAACCCAAAACCTGGGAAGTGATAGTGTGTTATGGGCTGAAAAAACAGGGTGCATCAGGGTGATCCCATAATAAATACTTGCAGTGACAGAGCTGCTGCACACAGAGACTGGTTTGCACATTACAGATTTTGGTGGCTGAAGTGTTTCTCAGAAACATGCAGTTGGGTCCAAAAGGACACTACACTGCTGGGAAATGCAAGTGCAGGTTTGTGACCTTTTGCTGACCCATAAAAAGACATTTGAAGGCTAATACGAATCACAAAGTATGTGTATCTTGTTCTGTACCAGAAGAAATTAAAGGAATTCGAGGCCAGCCAAACCGAGCTCTTGCAGCCTTCCTGCCGCCCCCCATGGCAGGCTGTGGGGGTGATGCCATGGCCAGCCCCAGTGAGCCCTCAGGAGGGCACCTTCATCCTGCTGGGAAACAGGAGGGGTCTGTGGGTGTCTTTACTGAGCATGCAGAAATAGAAATAGATCGAAGAGGCTTTTCTCCTCCAGCTTCTAATTGCACCTTAAAATTTTTGTTTTACCTTTATCTACGGCATGTATTAAAAACCCTCAAAGCATTAAACCGCTAAACTCCAGAAAATACTGGCAGTGACACAGCTTGTGAGCTGGTATGCTCTCCTAGACGTTAAAGCCTCTTTTAAAGATTTGTCTTTATTTTACATTCAAGAATTTAGTTCTCTCTAGTATAGCAAAGTAGGTTTAAAATGCCACTGTGCCATTCTGCTAATATTTTACATACCTGATGCAGTGACCTTGCAGAAGTTAATCATTACACTGCTATAAAGTGAAAGAGTTGTGTTTGCAGTTGTCTAATACTGAGGAGATAAAAATACTGGTAACTTGGTAGGTTTAACCTGCCGTTTTCTTCTGCTTAATAATTAAAAGTAATGCTCTCGGATTTCGTCATAGCTGCTGTTACTCTTGTTGATTCAAAAAGCAAGGGGCTGTATGGTAGCAGTGTGCAAGTCTGCAGCACTGAAATAGCTCCTGTCCTGGGGACCCAGAGCTGTGCCTTCCCCACTAGGTGGGAGTGTCTGTCTGTCTTACTCTGTTGAGTTCGGGCTTCCGAGCTGAATTTCCAAGTCATGTTGGGAACCTGGCTGGGTGTTCTCACTGCTCAGGAAGGGATCTGTTTGGATTTCCACTTTATAAATAATCAAGGTGACCCTCATCAGTGAACAGTATGTGGGGAGGAGACAATGCTGCTGTGGAGAAGGCAGTTTATGGTAATACATACAGTCAAATATAGAATTTGCTGTAACTAGGGCCAGGCAGGCAGAGGCTAGAGGGAGGTACTCCTTACTAAAATGAAAATGCTCCTAGGGTTCCCATCTGCCTCATCAGGCTCTAAGTGTGTCTGTGTAGGGACACATTGTACATGGCATCCTGAATGGTCTTTCAAGTCCAGAGACCACAGATTTAACTGCAAGGGATGAAGTGTGTGACACTGCTGTAATTAAGCCAAGTCTGCAGGGAGTACACAACCTGAGGCACAGAGTTGTGGATTACAACTGTGCTGCTTTATAGGGCTGCTGCAGCAGCAGTTTTTCACTGGATCTTCTCACCTAAAGAGATGGATAGACCGATTAGCACAAATTGGTAAAACTACTGCTTGGACCTGCTGGAGCTATGGTGGATCCACACAGCCTTGTGACACCACTGAAGCAGCTTTGACACGTGTCCCACAGCAGTGTTTTAAAGCATGTCTGGATTGATGGCAAATCCCTGGAGCTCAGAGAACTCTGTACAGCACAGCACTTGGGAAGTCTTGACGTTAGGGCTTTGTGAAGTGACTGGCAGTCCCCACAGTTGTGGGCTCCTGTTGCATATAAATTTGAAGAAGAAATGACAGTTTTCTGAAAGTATTAATTTCTGTGGAACTGTGGGGAAACTTGCAAAAGTTGCTGGTTATTGCACTTGGTATTTGCTGACAGGTTGGGGGAACTTTCAGAATCTGGCTTCCTGTGAGGGAGTTTTGTCTCAGCAGGAAAGGTAAAAACTTTTAAAAGTCCAGTCTGTCTTCAGTTAGACTGTGATTCTTTAGTCCTTTCTTGTTTCCATCACCTTCTTTCTGAGGAGGAGCCCAGTTTATCCTTCCCTGGCTTCTCCCTACCTCTCGTGAGGTCCCTTATTGAGCTCCACTTCCTTTGGAGCGAGCTCTGCAGTTCTGTTCCTTGCAGCTGTGTTCATTCCCACCAACTGCTCCATAGTGCTGCATCTTAAGGGCTTGTTCTTTATGCTACTGGCACTAGGAATGTAGTTCTAAAAGGTCAGATCTAGAAGCAAGTAGCATGGTAATGCAGCTACTTTTATCCATAACCTTTTCAAGACTCACAGTATCATAAGATCACGGCACAGGAATTTCAGTTTTGCCTTGTTTTTGTAAGAGAAGGTTAAAAGTTTTTATGCAATTACTACAAAAATATCACTGGCACATCAGAGGTCTGCAAATCAGAAGGCAAGAGAAAAGAACATCTGTTCATTTAAGTGTCATGATTTGAAGGTAATCTCACAATTCTGAGAAGGACTAATTTGTAGTATTTCAATATTTGAACTTGACAGGAAATGGTGATGTTGCAACCCTTATTTTGCCTCTAGAAATTCAGACCTGAGGTAGCTAAAAGCAAGGGCTTCCAGTTTTCAGGAATTTTTAAATTTGGCTGTGGTCAAAACTGGATAGAATTGACAACTTGTCAGTGTTTCCAGGAATCCAGAAGCTCCCCGGCCCTACAGCTGTCAGGGAAGTCTGGTGTCTTGTCTGTCAGGGCAGCTGTTGTGGGCTTCAAGCCTCAGGCTTCTCCAAAGGTCATTCACATAGAGCTGTTTCAAACAAAACATTCTGGGATCATAAAGGTATTGTTTAAGAAAGCTCTCTGTCTCTCTATGTGTCTGTCTTCTGACTAAATGCTTCACTGGGATATTTCCAGCCACTCTTATCCCTCCAGCAGAATTGTGTTAAGAGGCTGCAGGGAGGAGGGGAAATGCAGTCTCTCAAAGAATGCATCATCAAGCTGTCTTTGATTTCTTCCTCCCATAGAAGATGCACACAAGCCTGGCCAGCCTGCCAGGAGAAGAGCTTGACTCTTAGGTCCCTTGAGGGTTTGAGTGTTTTCTCAAGTCACTGAGAGGAACTTGTGTCAGAAGGACTTCAACTTTTCTTCCATCTGGGCTCTCCCACCTCTCCCTGGGTTTAATTGCAATGGGTTGTACTGGTATTTACAAGGAAATGTATTCATTAATTTCTGCTTATTTATTTTTCTTATGAAAGAATAAGGGTCACAAAACTAAAACTCTCACCTGGGTTTTTTGAGGATGAAGGGATATTATTTATAAAAGCTTAAGTGTAGGGCTTGGTGCTTGTTTGCATAACTGAATAAAATGGGAACAATCAACTGGAATTAGCCTGTCTGAGGGTCAAATGCTCCAATGGGAGTTTTCACTTGCCTTCATGAGATCCAGGTCAGTTAAAAGCAGCTCAGAGCCAGAATTGCTGCATTTCTGTATTATCTAGCTGGGAATTAGAGTTGTTCCTGGATTTTGTTTTATTAGAATGTAAGTCATGGCAGTTAAGTGTTGGTCCTTGTCCATCTACTGATATTTCTTGCTGTCCCAAATGCATTCTCTCCAGCTGGTGTGAGACTGTGCAGTGCACATGGAGTGAGTGTGAGTGGCAAACCCATGTCTTGTACAGGAGAAAGCACAGGATATGAAATGGAACGAAATGTTTTTGTTCCAGATGTGGCTGTCTGGCATAGACACTGTGGAATGGCTAGAGGTGTGGGCTAATGATGAGGGTTCAGCCTTGAAACTGATCCTTGAAAGTAACATCTGCATCTACTGATTCTGAGCTGACCTGCCCAGATTTCTCTCCAGCGGGCTCTGATGTCAGCTTCATTAGAAAGTAGCATGTTTCTGTGTCCTCAGAGAAGTACCCAAGCAGCTAGATCATGTTGGGATATAGGACTACCCCATCAAAGCCCTCTTTCCTTTGCCTGAGTAGTTTGCATCAGCAGCCAGTGTGTCACAGCAATGCAATGATCTTCCTGCTGTATATTTTTATTCCAAATCCCAAGCAGTTCACTGTAGGGCAGTTCTGCATGGGTAGAAAAGAGCAAAGCTACCCATGTCCAGCTGATGAGCTGTCCCCATGTATTGCATCCAGGAGCATGTTTTTTAAGTGGTTGCAAAGGGATTCTGTGGATTGCACCCTTGGGCTGGTCCTGACATCAGTGCAGCAATATGGAGAAGTCCTCGTCTGGCTGTTACTCATTTGGAGCTTCTTGCAGATTCTGAGCTGGACCTGACATCTGAAAATCCTAGTCCTGCCTTTAATCCTTGGGGATTACAGTTTTGAAGGGGCTAATATGTGTATGTGTCAATCCAAATATCGTGTTACAAATATGATAATGAACTTATCTCTATGTGTGTCTCTTCTGAATGTTCGGAGAAAAAATATGGCAGAAAAACCATCTGGTTACACTCAGTCTTGCAAGCCAACATCTGGCTGCCAGACTTGAGAGGCTGTGTAATCTCTGCTCATGTGGTTTCCATGCTTTGATTCTCTGCTACGACAGAGTGCTGCAGAGGAACTCGTCCCTCGTGGCAGAGGGTGACCTGGCAATGTGTTGGAAGGACAGAAGGTGTCCACCATTAGACTTTGTTTACATGGAAGTGTTGCCAGGTTAATCCAAGTGGCAGTATATTTGTATGGCTCTCATAGTGCTTCACCACTAAAGCCTTGGCCTTAAAAAGCTCTTGCTTGGGCTGGAACTGTTCTTGCAGCTACCCAGATATATTGCAGAGGTGAAATGTCAGTCCTGCACTATGAATGTGACAAAAGTGAATGCTTCCTGTTAACCTCTGAACTGAAATTCAGGAAATATATGCTTTGCTTTCCTTACACACCACACACACAAGCAAGGAAAAAATGAGACCTTGTGTCTTGCCTATTTGATTTATTTCTGGATGAATGAAAAGGGTGGGATGACCGTGCAGTTCATGCAAAGAAGGAGGACATGAGTGCTACAGCGTTGCCTCTGCTGTCTGAGTGTGCACTTTGGACACTTTAGAATTCAGGAGAACAGCATGGATTTCTTCCTGTGCTGACATGGGCCTGAGCATGTATCTCCCACTGGTGTGCCCTGTCTGCCATGGCAGGAGCATTACAGAGGTGATACATTTTGAGTTCCTGCAGCCAAAATGACTGAAATACTCATTAGCTGAGCTAGTCAGGCAAAGGTGACCCCCTCCAGACCAGTGCCCAGAGTACTCCCCTAACAAGGAGACTCTGGATATCAAAAAAATACTGTGGGCAGTATCCTGACTGCTCAAGGGGAACTGTCTGCCCTCAGCATGGTCTCGTTCCAGTAACTGAGCCCCACATCCTCTTTCCAGTTCCAAGCCTTTGGTGACTTCAGATGAACTGGCGAGACATTTTGAATCAGTCAACACTCCATATTCAGTAAGTAAGTTATTTGCTTCTCCCAGTCTTGCCCAAAGCATTTTTCAGTTGCATGAAACTATTTTCTACTGGCTTGAAAGGGGAACAGGAATGAAATAAATTTGTTGACTGAGTCAGAGAACATGTAACAGCAGCTAAACAAGAACTCTGATTTACTGATTTTCGTCACGATCAAATTTAGACTCCATATTCCACAGATATTCGAGCTGTGGAATGTTTTTCTTTCAAAGGAATTCACAATGAATTTGTTCATCTCAAGTCAGAATGACTGTCTTGGTGGCAGTTGGCAATGACATTTGGGTTATGTTAATGAGAGAAAAATTAAATATAGTGCAAAATTAAATTTAGCACAAAGTAGAAACCAGCAACATGAAAAATAAGAGAAAAAGAAGAAAGAATTACCTGCAAGACTGCAGATCAAAGGGAGAGAATTAATGGAAGGCCCCAGCACTAGTTTTTTTATCGCCTGGGTTTCCCTTCAAGGGAAAGAAAAGACTATAGCCTGGAAACTGGGATAATAATTTTCTTTTTTGCAGCTACATAACCTCACCTTCTGTCAGAGAAACAATCAAGTTTTATCCTTCACCTTGACCAGTAAAATAAATGCAGTGGAAGAGACAGGGAGAAGAGAAAGGCTCTGTTTTTTTCTTTCATACTAATTTGCAACATTCTTGACAACAGTGAAAAATTTGTCAAACTTTTCTAAGGAAAAAGCCCAAATGAAGGAATCAGAAAAAGAATATAACTGGAAGACAACAAAATAAAAAAAAATTATGCTTGTAGAAAGCCAGTGAGTTGGTTATTGGTTGCAGGATATTTTGGATGAAAATTAAAAGCTGCCTCACAGAGGTTAGTGGTATCACCACCATCCACTTAAAACCCATCACCTCCCTTGCCATCATCTGTCAAGTTCTCAGGTTGCAGTCAAGGATTGTCAAGCATGCCCCAGCCTTGTTAGCAGTAATCTTTAAGAAAAATATGTCAAATAACAGAGAGGCCCCACTTAGACCAGACAATATCCTATTGCCACATTATTTTCACTCTCAAATTCAGCTAACATGAAACCAGGCAGCATTAATCCATGTATGGACCCATGCTCTCTTAGAGGTAGCTGCTCCTTGTCACCAAAGGAAAAGCTCCCAGAAGAGCCTGTAGCTGCTTGTGGGGTTTATTGCCTGATGTGTCAACATTCCAGGTTCCAACATCCACCTTTCCTGAGTGACAGCAGCTGCACAGCCCAGATCGTCCTGACTCGAGCAGGACAGGCAGCTGGATGAATCCATCAGACAGCTGTATGGTAAGCCACAATCTACAGAGGCAGAGAAGAGCACTTGCAGCAGGAGATGGCATTTATTCCCATAGAAACAAAATAATCCATTTAATGTCACTTTCTTTGCCACGTGGTAAAAGAGAGAACAGGCAATGATAACCCCATCTGCTTCTCGTGCTCTCTCATATGTCAATATATAGAAGTCTAATTCTGAAGAAATATTTATCTCTGATTTATGTTAAATTGTTCACATGTGGTGGTCATAGCCAAGAGTGTCATGGAGTAAAAAGCCTGCTGCATTTTGGAGATCTGTCTATCAGGCAAGTCTCAGTACAGCTCTAGAGCTGCAGGAGTCCTTGAGGTCATGCCTGCTGGTCTTGCCCTGCATCCTCAGCACATAAAACTTTTATTCTTAACAAGTTCTATAGGAAACTTCGATTGCAATTTCCTTAAGACATCGGACATCAATACATTTCGGAAGGAACATAAGCAGCAGAGACCAGAAAAAATGCTGCTGCTTTCTGAAAACACATCAGATTTGTATGTATTTGGAGAAGGCTCGATTATCTTGAGAGTGCTTTGTATTTTTTCACTGGGAACTGATCGAGTCCTTGGGAACCCCAGCAGCATGACAATGGTCTGTGATTATCTGCTTGATAACACTGGATTAGAACAGATATGGGCTTCTCACTCTTCTTTCAGTACCACTTAGCAGATTAAGGTTATGAAATTAAATGTAGCATAACAGTCCACACAATTATTGCTGGGGCAGTGGTGGTGTCTAGAAGGTCACTGCCTGAACCCTCGGCCTGAGATAAAATTAGTACTAAAAGAACCCTCTGTGTAAGTGGGGTCCAGGAACTGCTGGCTGTGTGTGGGATGGATGAGGCTGTCTGCTTGCTCCCCTGAGGCACAGCCATAAATACTGCTGTGATAATGAGAGCTTGCAGAAAAATGAGGCAGTTCTTCCTCCAAGGGATGCTGACTTAGAAGTAGTTTGAATAGCAAATGTGTTCTCTAACAAAGAGGTTTGGGAAATCCTGTATTCTTCTGAGATTCCCTAGTGAATGTATTAACCATATCTGAGGTATTTTTGCACAATCTCACACCCAGCACCTGGAAAAGGTGTAGGAATATATTCCCAAAATGTGATGCTGGTAAAATACTGCTATATTAGCATACGAGTAAGTGTTCTTTTTATGGAACCACCTGTAATTACAGCTATAGGGGAACTAACTACCTATTTATTTGGAGGTAATCAATCGTGTTGTGGCCTGGCTTATGCAGGAATTTATGCAAAATGGATGATCTCTTTTTGTTTTAAAGCCTGTAAATTTCATATCTTTTTCTTTCCTTTCTCGTTTCCCATGTCATTTGCTTTACTCTTTCTGTCTTTCTCCTTGATGAGAAGTTGAGTTCTCTCTCTTTGCAGAAGCTGGAAGTTTTGATCAAATCCTCTTTCTAATGTGTGTAACCCAGTAGAGTAGGATGTCTATGGCTAGTCTGATCCTCTGCTCTAAAATGTATGGAATAACCAGGTTTTCCAAGGCCAACCAATTCTGTGTGAAACAGGAGAGCCTCAAAAAGAAATTATGATCTCTTGTTTTCAAGGCAGCAATAACTAATCTCCGTCTCAATCATACTGATGTAATATAATTAATTTTTTTCCATAGAAGAGTTTGGGTAGGAAACTTTCAGGAAGAACTAAGGAGCTGTATCACTAATGTAGGCAGGAGTCCTGGGTTGCCAAGAGGATAGGTTTATACATGGTGAGCAATAGGTTTTTATGTGGAGTAAAGACTTAATGCCAGTTTTGCATTCCCATACTTTACTTTGTTTAACTGAGCTCTCTTTTATGATCTGTCACCAATTGCATGAGCATGGACTCCTGCCAAAGATGAGATTTTTCTTGTAGCAGGTCTATGAACCTGCTTCATTTTCAGATCTATGAACCTGCTTCATTTTGTATGAGTGATTGTCAGCCTGGTACTTATATCTCTCCTTGTCCTGCCTTCACCAGAGCTGTGTGCGGAGGGTAAAAGTGCCTCTGAGTGATGCTTAATATCCTGTTAATTTATCACAGCATCCCATTAAGTCCATGGAAAATCTCAGGCTGTTGGTTTTATAGAGAAAAGAAGTAAAGTTGAGTTGAGGCAGGATATATTGTTACCTGTGAAGCGTATATACCAGATGAGACTACAAAAGTAGGTTTTTTGTGTTCTTGGCATAACTTCAGTAATGATTGATGTGAAAAGCCACAAAGTGGACTCTTTAAAGTAACAAGCATTACCTAGGAAAAACCTCCACTGCTGTAGAGGGATGGCTGGAATGACGAATGGGAAGGGAATTGTGTCACACCAAAACACTGCTCTCCTTCCACCCCAGGGCACGGGGCTTGGGTGTTTGCTTGCATCAGCCTGCTGTACAAGAAGTCAGGATGTAGCCTTCTCCTGTGTTTGATAGATTTTTAAACTAGGCCATGTCTTTGGGCTGTTAGAGAAGTTGCAGATGCTGCTGCTCCAGCTGATGGCTCTGTAGGAGTCCATAGCAGGGAAGAGGGCTGGCCTGAGCGCATCCTTCTGCAGATCTGAGAGCTTCATCGCAGCAGGTGGCCTCCTGCTGTGGTTCCTGGGAACAAACCTCCTTAAGTGAGCCCATGCAACTTATTTTGCCACCTTTGAGGATCAAATTCCAGCCATGTGTGTCACTTGTGACTCTCAGGCACACAGGATACAGGTGTGTATGTGCACTTACACACTCAGGAATGGCAGTCCCTGAGCCCAGCAGTACCGTGGTGTTGACACAGTGCTGGAGAAAAGTGTGCTTGGAAGAAAACCATTTATCAAGCTGTGTCTTGTTGACTCAAAGCCCTAGAACAGCCAAACACTTTAGCAGGTATTTGATTATAAATAGAGGAACACTCACTAGGTTAAAGAGCAACCAACCATGAATTACCTAGACAAGCAATGCTATTGAAAGGGCAGCAGCTGGCCAGCTGGACCCTTCAAGAACAATACACAACTCTTGGTGTAAAATTGCCTTTTTGGCCAACATTTTGTCATGTACGACACTGCTTCTCTTTGATAGCCAGAGGTGACTGGAAGAAAAACTCAGAAAAACTCAGAGAATTTGAATGAGGGAGGAATCTAACAGGTGTAAACCTAAATCTCTAATATTTCTAATTCTGCAATGGTGTGACTGTCAGTAATAAACTTTGCATGAAAGCTGAATTTTCATTTTGGATTCATAAGAAGATTCTCATGCTGCTGAGGAAAAAAAAGAGAAAATTACACTCCCTTATGAATTGCCAAGAGATCTCACAATAGCTGCATTTATTTTATTAGCCTTCTGACCTTTCCCTTCTCTGGTGAGGTTTCTTTTTCCTATTAGCTCTATTAGAGCGTCTACTGAGATGGCAACAAAACAAACACTGTTATTGTTGGCTAACTTGCTCTTTTAGCAGGGAACAGGGATGCACAGGCCATGAGCAGACACTGGCCTTGCACTTCCAGCCTATGGTAGGCGTGGGAGCCACACCATGCCTGGGACACCAGGCTCTGATAGGAGACCCTCACTGTGGACACCACCATACTGATGATGCTTCACTTGTTTTCATAAAGTGCTTCAAATCACGCTTGACTTGTAGCCTGGGAGTGATTTATTTGCCTCTAATGGAGGAGCATTATTTTGAATACCATTCATGTATTTTTGCACAGATATTGGGAGTTTCCCCCCCTCTTTTCTATAACTGCTCCCCAACACCTCTTCCTCTGGTGATGATCAGTGTTAGACCATGTGGTGATGGCTGGATGCTTTCTGCCCCCATGGTTTCTAGGGCAGGTTGGTTTGCTGCAAAGAACTGAAGGCTCTGTAGAGATGGTTGTGATTATTGTGGCAGCACTTTCCCAAAGTGCTATGTGGATTTTGTGTCCTTAATTTAACTGGTTGCTCCACATCAGCGGAACTGAGTGGTTCAAGAATTTATACCAAGCATGAAGGATGACTGTCATGCTGGCATGGAGCAGGACTATGGAATTTTTGGACTTATATGGAAGTTTGAGAAAACTTCAGAAATAATTCTGGAGTATGCCCAGCAGACTGCATGGTAACAGAGGAGCTGGCTGAGGAATTTATAGCTGTGGGGAGAGAATAATTGTCTTTTTTTCTAAAGAAATTTTGATCCCTGGAGGGGAAAAAAACAACTCAGAAGACTAGTGGAGAATTTGTCAATTATCTTTTCCTTCATGATTAACTTATCTGGGGCCTATATATATAAATCATAGTAATAACACAAACACTGATGAAATTACCAGCAGCATTTAAGGAGGAGAATTTGGGGATAGGATCTCACCAGCCTTCCAGAATGCCAAGACTGTAGTCCTGTGTTATTCTAATATTAGTCACTTCTAGCAGATAAGATCGCATATAAACCTCAGCCCATCTCCAGTTTCAGGAGGGCCAAACCAAGCCAGTTAGGAACTGCTAAATTGCTGCTTCTTGAACATAAGTGGCAGCATGATAAATGTGACCTGTTAGCTCCAGGAAAGTGCAGCCAGTTTTTCTTTAGTTTAGCCTTAGGGAAAAAGCATATTAAGACTTTGTGTGTTGGCATTTGAAGTCTTCTATCTTTGGATAAATGGCACCACAACTCTAGAGTTTAAGGGGGAAGGCTGAATCAATTGCTCTTATACATTTACTCCATATAATTACTTTGCTCTCCGAATTAATTTCCTTATAGTATTTTACCACTCAGGGGACTTAGGTACTTGCTATAACCCATGATATTAGACACTCTTTAAACACACACCACTACCAAAAAACTCCCACCTTTCTCTCTTCCTATGGTTGTGTAGGTACTGGGAAAATGTTTACAGTAGCTGTATTTCTTGTTGCACACCAGAGGTGTTTGAAGTGTTGTGTCAGCCTGGCAAAGAGGCAGCTGGAAGCAACCCTGACACCCCAACATGGGCTGTTCTTGCTTTAGCAAGAAATGGGGTAATTGCTGACTCTCTCAGGGAAGCTGTACATCTAAAAGTGAATAAATGACTAACTGTGCTACTAGAGGAGATGTGATAAAAAGGAGACGCCTCAGACAGTGAGGAGAATAGAAAGGAATAGGGTCAGGGCCCATCCAGTTATGGGATTGACCTTATGGCATGCTTTGGGATCATGCACCACCTCAAGGTAAAGTTATACCAGCCCTTTGCTGACAGTCATCAGAAGAGGATCAGGTACCCTAGACTCCCAAGACAAGCAACCAGGAATTGGGACTGTGGTATTGCAATTAAAATAATAACAGCTGCACTGTCACGAGGGCTTGCTCACAGCATGAGCAAGTGGTGCTCACCTCTCTGTGATGCTCACCTCTCTGTGATTTCACACAGATCCCACCTCACGAGCCATGTGAGCATCCTCTGATTTTCCACAAAGCTACTCCTGACAGGCAGAACAGCAGAGACTGTGAGGCTCTTCTGGGCCCCATGGCACAAGGAGTTAAGGACAGCACCAGTGTGAACACAGTACAGAAACATTGGTATGAACCAGAAACTGTCTTCTAGCGTAGCATGTCACTATCTTTTTCACCTTTTTTGTGCACAGATGTTCTTGCAAAATCCCAGTTAAAAGACAGAAAAAATTAACAATACCTGCTCCCAGGGCCCCACTTAGACCCAGGCAGTACCCCCAGTTACCCAGTTTGAGCCACAGAGTATGTCAAGAATGTAAGTACCATTATCCACTGAGAAGATCTGTGCTCCATAAACTCTGAAGTCTTAATTGGCTCAGCTAGAAATATCTCTAAATGAATATTGCCAAACAGTGTATGGTTTTCAACTGGCAGTTAGTATTTTAATATTTTTTTTGATCAGGAGTAGTCAGGAGAATAATAGAGTCAAAGATGTTCCAACCCAATGCATTCATGGCATCATGTTTAATTGCAGTGAACTGAATAGTGCAAATTACCCTAATGATCACTTTCAATTTAATTGCTGGGCTACCTCTGTATTTTTCAAATAACTGAGGTTGTAAAGTTTTCTACTTCTTAACTAAGTTGCTTTTTGGTGTCAGTTAATGTTATGCCTTATTAAGTCAATATGGTGGTTTCCTGCCAGTTTTATTTCATGTTTAACAGACAAGTCATCTCTATAGGGTACTGTTAGAAATTATGTTATAACATTTCATGTCTATTTGCTAACCACAAACAGTCTCTCTGGTGAAACAAAATGCATTCAACTATCTTTATTTTTGCTAATTTCACTTTTCTGTGAAAAGTCCCCTCTGATGTGGAGAGCACAGCTGCACAGGATGAAGCCAAGAGGAGCCCAGAGAGAAAACAGCGGTGCTGGCAGGAGCCGCTGGATGGGGACCACAGTGCTCCCGGAAACCCAGCCTGTGGGAAAGGGACCCGCAGGCTCTGCTCCCCTCTCCTGCACCCAGGGCAGGGATACAGCTCAGCCTCTGCTGGCTTCTGCCCCCACTGCTCCAGAGCTGCAGCCTGGGGGAGGCCAAGGCAGCTGTCCCACGTGCAGGTGACAAGGGCATGGATGGATCTGTGCCACCAATGGGAAAAAGCACCATCCCTCAGCACCAGCAGGCTCCCCAGCAGCCTGCCCACAGCTCATGCTTTGGAGCAGCAGGCACTGAGCAGTGACTTATACAAAGCGGTGCCAACAAAAACTGCGCTCTTGCTCCACTTCTTTGATGATGTGGATTGGCACAGCCCTGCTCTTTGTGATGAGCCCAGGAGGCTTTCAATGCTTTCTTTTCTTGAGCACAAGGGTGGCTTGAACGTACTGACCTGGTGAAGCTGGTTGCTTTGGCCTCAGGGTATTTATTGCTTGTAGTGTTAGGAGGCTGGTTAACATCAAACTGGGATTATGAAGGGAGTTGTCTTCTGTTTGGAGATTTGTCTGGGATACAATGAGTCTTTACCAACTTCTTCTGCACTGTCCTTTGATAGACGTCAGCTGCTTTAAATACCGTATTTTTAAAGCTTTAAGATTCCCAATATGGTTCTTTGCAATATGTTTTCCGTATGATTTTGTTTTAAACATCAAGTACAGCCTTATGGCCAGAAGAGTTTCTCATCTCTGCAAACACGTGCTCATAAAATAACCCCTGCAATGTCCAAGCTCTGAATGGTGTGCAAGGTTGAATCATTTTACTGGAAGCAGGGACAGACAAATGGAAAGAACAATTTTAAGCACATTCTGTCACTGCAAGGAGTGAAGTATGTGTTGGGTATAATTCCTATTTATACTTGTATTCTAAAACAGTCCAAAATCCAAGTTAGGTTTGCTCTCCTTGCTGCAGTGGAACAAAGTGCTCATCCCGTATGGGGACTGGATGCCTCGAAGGCATTCTGTTACTCCAAGCAGCCTTCCCAGGGAAAAGATGTCTGTCCACCTCCTCAAATCTGAGACATGAGTGCTGAGTGTCGATGCTGCAGTATTTCAACCCCCAGCAACCAGAGAGGGGTTTGCTGGAACCCTGTGGCATTCAGAGTGACATTCTAGACCCTAGCACTGTATCACCACTATATATTCTCTCAAAAATTTCTGTCCACAGCTGTGGTTTCATGGTGCTGAACAAAGCATCCCCAAGGAACTGCGATAAAGTCCTGCTCTCCATGCAGAATGCCAGGGATTAATTTATGTTGCATATTTGCATATTTTGCATATTTTTTGGTGTGGCTAGATAGGACAGCATAGGTATAGGCTACTGGGGGTAAAAAGTGACTTGTCCTGATTTCTTTTCTTTTGATGAAAATAAAAAAAAGTTTAAGCAAAGTCAAAATACAGTATTACAGCACTTTGTGCCTGTGTGTAAGCTCTCATTGGTTCAATCATACTCATTAAAACACTTAATAGCTACTACACCTGGAAACTACTGTGCAGGTAACATCTGATGTGCTCTTTTCTGGAAGGAAGATCTTAGGAGGAGGTGTGGAAATGATCTACCAATAATTGACCAGACTTGCCATAAAATGCATCTTACAGGAACATAAGACCAACCAAGTGATCAGAACAGAGGTTCACCCAGCCCAGCAGGATGAGCCCTGCCATTACTCACACTGGAAGCCAGGAAATGGTGTAAGACTGGGGCAAATGCAAAGGGGTGCTTCCCTATCCTCCCAAAATTTGTGTAGGAGCTAGAAGTGAGTATGTAATAGCTCTTCATGTATTTCTGGCTCAAGAATGTGTAAATTTGTCATTTGAACCCAAGCAGACTTTCATACCTGCAACATCCTGTGCCAAGTTTATTTGGGGTGGAAAGGTATTGATGATGGAATCCTCATGTCATGAACAGACTTAGAGGTTTTATCTCCCTTTCTACAGCTGTCAGCAGTGAGAGCCAGAGAGCTGCTCAGTCTTCTTGCAAACATTTTCTGTAACCAAATGTTCCAAGGGACTTGTGATGAAATATTTAGTAATAGTAGTAGTATATGCCAAGCTTCTGACACACGGTGTCTGCAGCTATGTCTGCCTTCAGCAGTCCAGGTATACCAGAAGGGCCATATTTCTTGCTGTAGTGATTCACACTGCATTTCTGTGCTGTGATTTTCCCATCTGGCATCCTTTATTCATATCAACAGCTCTTCTTCTCTTCCAAGATTCTGTTTGCTTTTACTTTGTTCTTTTTCCTTTGAGGTTCCTCACCAGTTCAGGGAAGATAAATAGATACGGAGACAGTGTTGCACAGGGTGAGAGGGAGCAAGCATCTGTTGTCATCAGCTCTTCTGATTTCATTGGAGCTCTTGTGCTTTTCTTTAGCTGCCTTCATGCAAAAAAAGCCCTGGAAAACAACAGAGCCTAAGGCTCATCAGCTGTACACAGGTGCTACCACAGTGCTGATGCTGGGCTGTGCAATCTCAATCATTTTATTCAGGATGCAAAATTTTCAGGCACCGGAGGGAAAAATCTATGTGTTATTTCCTAAAGAAGCTTTAATGTGCTGCAGCCACCATCTGCCTACAGCTCATAAATTAGAACCAATTAACTGTACAAGACACGTCGAGTCACTGCTTCCCGCTGGCATGCCTCCTCCCTCTTGCCTGGTACAGTCAAGCAGTGAGGAAGCAGCTCCTCTGGCAGGAAAAAAACCCAAACCAGCAGCAAAACCCCGAACTCCAGCTCCCCAGAAGTGAAAGAGAAAAAAACACATTAGGGAAGCAAATAGAAACACAGGAAGACAAGTCTTGTGACCCATCAGCTCTTTCGTTTGCAACATAAATCATTCTGTTATAATCACAAATTTTGGGACATAATTGGACTACATGCCTAAATCTATTGCCAGTGATTACAGGCAAAATGCCCTGAGCGGTGAGGCCTGCAATCCAGCCCTGTGTGGTTTGGGGGGAGGCTTTGGGGAAGGGGGAGGGAGTCTTTGCCATCACCAGAGTATTTTCCATGAGCAGTTCTGTAGCTGGAAACAGATGCTCTATGCTGCTGTCCAGCCAGCAAAGTAATGTAAAAAACATTACAAAGCTGCCCTTCAAAGTGGTTTTCAATTTGCTCATTGTCCAGCAATGGCTTGACCTCCTTCTTTCTCCTCACTGAAAGCCCATGTGGGTATCCTGAGGGTTTCTCTGCCCCATCCCTCTGAGAAGGGGAGAATGGCCCCCAAAGCTGCAGCAGCTCTCTCTTTTGTGGCTGAAGAAGGGTAGCTTTACTATTTCCTAGTCTCAAGTCCTGACTGACCATCATCAGAACTACTGAAGGCTTTTGAATCCCCTTGGCAATTTTTCCAGAGCAGATGTGAATGCTGTGGCTTCAGGAATGAAAGATTAAACTAATTTCCTGCCCAGCCATCCACCCAGGCGCCATTCTCTGCTGCCCCAGGGTATGTTTACCCTGTGCTGCTCTCTGCTGAGTTCAGTTCTTGTAGCTGACCATGTTGTGAGGAACCTGGGAGTGTAAAAGTCCTGTTGTCATTCTGATTCATGACCTTTGCCCAGATGGAAAAGAGTGGCCATGCAGGGCAGCATGAGCCAACATTGCACCAGCCATTTTTAGTCAATGCCCAATAGATGCATGCAGAAAGGAAATCCCTCAGCGGCGCAGCTGTCCTTCAGAGAGAGGATGTCCCACCAGGACCCTGCTACAGCTGGAGTGTTGGAGCTCTGTGTTTACAAACTCTGTTTCAAGTCTGTGGAAAACAGATGATTAAAGGTGAATTTTTCACTGCTCTTGACACTTCTCCCTTGTGTGTGTTCCTGCACGTTCTGCCCTTAAGCGTGTTGATTCCCATGGGTATTCCCCATGTGCTGGACACATGGCAACTTGAAAGCAAACTTACATGGACAGAGATTGTTTACTGCTGGCTGCAACACAGGTACTCTGTCATGTAACTTCTGCATGTGACCTTAGGAGCGTGTTTCTGCCTCTGCTCTTCTACAGCCAGAGTAGCCAAGATGAGGTAATGCTGCTGTGGAGATGCCAAGTGAGAGGTAAAACAGCACAATGATAGGCTGTTACTCCACTGGGGTAGGGTTGTGTTTGCTTTTTTTGTACCAATTTTTGACTTGGAGAAAAAAATCTTCCTCTTATTCCTAGCTTTGTGTGCTTTCTGCAGCAGATCCTCAGTGGTGTTTCAGATGCTGCACCCCAAAACCAGTGCAGCTGATCTTCCAACTCTCAAAGAGCTCAGTTTGCTTTCCAGTTCTGGTGTCCAGACACGCCTACTACCTGCCTTGTGATGACATTCTTCTTGTTCCCTATGTTTTCTTTAAATGCAGTATTTTGAGCATCTAGGGTTTTCATGAAGCAGAAATCCAGTGATTTTTTGATCAATGGGGAGGCATTCCCACACAATATTTCCAGTCATCATCAAACATCTCCAACTCTCTAACAAGCCTTCTGGGGCTATAAAACGAGAGGAGAGGAGAGGAGAGGAAAATAGAAAAGCCACAACCATTTTTTGAAGGGTGCTCTTAAAATACTATGACTTATTTCACAGCTGCTGTAAGGAAGTGAAGACAAAAGAAGAGTATTAAAAACCAAAAGAGAGCATGTGCCAGCACATGGAGTACAATTCATGCCACTCAAAATGGGCTCTCTGCTGACTCCCAGCAGCACCTGAGGAGTGTGTCAGACGTCCTCTCTAGGGAGGGCTGACATAACCACTCATGGGAAATACACTTCTTTCAGGGTGAGGATATCATGAAATCTCCAGACTCAGTCAGGAGAGAACCTCTGAAGGGCACCTAGTTCAGCCCTACTCTTTGCTGACATCAGACTAGGTTAGTTCTGGGGAAACTCCCAAGGGAAGCACATGCTGTACCTGGGACTTGCTCCAGCTCTGCAGTGCCTCCTGAGGAAAAGATTTTTCCTAATATTGAGAGAAATCTCCCAAGTCGAGATCTGTAGTTCTTGTCTATTTCCATATGATTTGGCACCCATGGGACCAGTTTGACTCACAGCTCCATTGCCCCTATTTTCTTACAGCTTTCTGCCAGGGCAGCTGATGGATTTTGTGGCTCAGGTGAAACCCAGCACCGTTCAAGGGTTTAGGCCAAGACCACCAATTGGAGAGGGAATACTGGGGTGCTGGTGATGGTGGGGCCACACAGCCACATGGATTTTTTTCTTGTTTTCACTGCTGGATTTCCTTTGACATCAAGTTCTGGGGGGCTGAATCAAGTTGTTGGGGTCAATGCAGGACACATATGAGCACAGGGGAGGAGAAGCAGCCCTGTTCTTTCGAGCTCCTTGAGCTCAGGCTCACCTTGAGCTGTCAGTGAGTAGAGAAGGGCAGGTTAATCTGTGGAGTTATCAGCCTCTTTCATGGACTGTAGAGAGGAGTAGGTGCTCTGCATTGTACGAGGTGTCTGAGTTACAGACAGTATAACCAGATGAGATGACACCCATTTTTTGCCAAGCTTTTCTAACCATGTGGTTAAGAAAGACAGTGTGTTTATAACAAATGAAAGTTTAGATTTTCATCTAATCCAGATGCTTTCGGGAGTGGGGACTTCATTAAAAAAATTCAGTATCAGGAACTATGATACAATTGCAAAAGTTGGCAGTGCCGTATTTCTGTTTGCCAGTGTTTTTAGAAGCCAAGTTGTGCAACAAACAGTGGCAGGAACTGCAACATTTTCCCTGTTTTAGAAATGGTTGTAACTCTCCGTAATGTCCATTACAACATTCTTTGGGAACTTTTTCTGATAGATTATTTTACACAAGCAGTTAACTGCTCTCTCTGGATGAGTTCTGGTTTATTGATGACAAATTCAGAGCAGAAAACAGCTATCAGTGCCCACAAAAGAAAAACAAAGAAGCCAAATTATATGCAATTTACAGTAAGATGAAATATTTAGCTCTGTTGAACATATGTTAGTGATGAGGGCAGTGGATGTTAGATTTAATTGGATCCAGAAAAATGATGAGTATTAGTCCCTCTGGAATTATTCCTGGTGAATCTCCAGGAAAATTCACAAGTATTTTAATAAATTAAAAGCAAATGGAAAAAGAAAGGAAAGGAAAAAAGAGCAACCAATTTCATATCAAAGATTCCAGTTCCAGATCCTTACAGTAACACAGGTAATGCTCTAGAATGCTGCATTCAAACAAACAAAAATAATGTCCAATGACAGCAGTAACTTCTTCTGGGTCTCTAAGATGCTAGAATTTGTCTCTAGCATTCTGCAATGTTTTCCTTAACCAGGACCAGCTGGATTGCTGGGGTAGGGCTCAGTTCTCAGATGCAGAGAGAAAACACCTGCCACAAGAGCCTCCAGGCTCTGCTGAGAGGTGGCAAAGGGGCTGTGCAGCCACAGGTGCCAGAGCAGACCCCTTTGGGGAGCCAAGGAGACTCTTCTCTGCATATGGTCAGCAGGGTCCAAGGGCTTGTTCCTCATCCTCACAGCACTCCAGCCCAGGGATTTCTCCCAGTTTGCAAGCTAAAGGTATCAAGTCCAGTTTGTTGCCCTTTTGCTGGTGTCAATGACATCCTTCTCTTTGGGCAGTTCCTCCTCCCTGTTTTTTTGCCCAGGATATGTTCTTACAGAACTGTTTTACCCTTTCCATGCTTCACATTTTCAAATTAGCTAAATAAATTGCCTTTAGTACATAAACTTGCTTGAGGAAATCCAAGCATGTTTTTCTGATCTTCCTGTATTTGCATGCAACCCAAATAATTTAGCACTTCTTAAAGTATGTGTTTTGACAGATGCAAGGGAAGGTTTACTCCTTGTTCTGTTTCAAGACAGATTAGCATGACAGATTTTCGTGCCTCTCTAATCTCTGGAAAAAGAGGTTGTGTTTCTTTATCATGGTAGTCTGGAGCCAAAACCCTAACAATTTATCTAGCAGTTGTGACCATCCTGGTGACTTTCTTTGTGAAACATGAGAAAATTCCAGCTAAAAGTTGGAAGACCTGGGGATAATTTTTTCATCTTTAAGCAAGTATTAACTGTTCTTATCAGGAATTGGCTATGACATAACAATTATATGGGGAACCATCCACACTCTGCATGAGGAAACAACTTTTGGGCCCTGACAATCAATTTTCATAATTTTTTCCCTTCAGAATTGAACAGCCACTCTGTTCACTCAGCAGGGGTGTATAAAGAATCAACCACTCTGTGATGTCCAAAATGATGTGCCATGCATTTTGGCTTTTACTGTTTGAGACAAATGAGCCTGAAAATAGGTAAAGTAAATGGAGACAGCACATGGTGGGCTGTCAGAGGGAGCAGCAAAAGAGTGTGGCATGTACAAGGCAGAGGAGAAACAAGGTGACAAAGGGGAAGAGCAAGAGTGAAGATTCCAGAGTGGTTGTGTCATTGCTATGAAATGGGAGGTCACTGAGGGGCCAGTTACTTGAGGTGGGATCAAGGAAGAGATTTTAAGAATGAGCAGATGGTGACATATTTTAAAGATATTATAGAAGGGGAATCCTTAGGGCAGATATTTTCTCAAAGACACCGGAACACAGCACTGCAATGACAAGAAAATATGCAGAAAATGTGTGGCTGTTAGAGGATGGCAGCAGCCAGGTGGTTCATATTAGCTCAACAATGACTGCTAACACAAAGTGCAGCAGCAGGTGGGTCAGGCCTCAATGGAGCTGCAGCTGCTCAGAAAGCTGTGTATCCTCCATCCTACTTACAATAGTGCAAACATCTGTCCAAGGGACTTTGTAGAATCATAGAATGGTGTGGGTTGGAAGGAGCCTTAAGGATCATGTAGTTCCAATCCCCTTGCCATGGCCAGGGACCCCTTCCATTAGTCCAGGCTGCTCAAAGTCCCATCCAGCCTGGCCTCCCCGAGACTTCAAGGAATAGGGCATCTACAGCTCCACTGGACAACCTAATTCAGTGCCTTACCACCCTCACAGGAAAGAATTTCTTGCCTATATCTGATATAAAACTGCCTGCTTTCAGTTTAAAGCCATTCCTCCTTGTCCTGTCACTACACACGCTGGTCAAAAGTCCGTCTCCAGCTCTCTTGCAGGCCCCCTTCAGGTACAGGAAGGCTGCTCTAGAGTCACCCCAGAGTCTTCTCCAGAATTAACAATCCCAACACTATCAGCCTGTCTTCAAAGGAGAGGTGCTCCAGTCCTCTAATCTTCATGGCCCTCCTCTGGACTCATTCCAATAGATCCATCTCTTTCCTGTGGTGGGGACCCCAGAGCTGGAAGCAGCACTCCAGATGGGGTCTCACTGGAGCAGAGTCCAGGTGAAAATCCCCTCCCTTGCCCTGCTGGTTGCACTTCCTTTGATGCAGCCCAGACCTCACACTCTTCACTGTATTGTGTTAAAGTCTTTAAAAAGCTCTGCTTTGAATGCTTAGGATGAACTTAAGCCTTGTTTTGAGAGAAATTGGTTCTGGTTGCACAAGGAAATGATGAAAAACTTGCAGTTTCAGTTGGTTCTTGAAAGCAGATGCACTTTGGCAGGTTTGACATGTGCCACCCAGTAGGAAGAACAGGAAAATGTAACCTTGTCAGCAGCCAGACAAGGGATCATGCATAATGAAGTATTTTTTGATGGAGCAGCTAAGACCTGGACACTGTTTGAGCTCATACAGTCATAGGCACAGTGGGCAGGAGGCCTGTGAAAGAAGAAAAGATGGAAGGTGTAGACTCACTGGAGAAGTAGGAAGGAAGATCAGCTTGAAGATACTGTTTTAATCTGAAGACCTCTATGGTTGATAGGGAAGGGAAGAAATTGTTCAGAGAAAGCATGTGAGAGGTTTTAGAAATAAATTCAGAACATGAACCTGTAGATGTATAGAAGTGCTGCTGTACAAGCAAAGCCGTGTGATGGGGGCAGCCTCTGCCCATCACAGAAAAGATGATGGTGCTGGCTTCCAAGTGCATCTGGAGGGTGTGCAGACTCTTAGGATCCCCAGGCTGACAGCATAAGTATTCAGGGTTTTGCCAAGCCCAGCACTGTCCTGTGATTTGGGTAACAGGAGCTGAAGCAGAGCAGGTTCCTGAAGACTGCTAGACACATTTAGCTTGGCTCCTCTCAGGAAGGTCTGTTTTATAAGTTTTCCTCTTGTACAGTGCAATTTTATCTTTCATTTTTACTGTATAGGAACTATCTGCACATTTTGGAGAGAATGCTTGCCAAGAACAATTATTCCTGTTGCTTCAAAACATAAGAGACTTAGAAAAGCCTAGGAAGTTTCTTAGCTCTAGTGCTGAAAACGTGGCACTTGTGCAGAGATGCTGTCCTCTCTGCAGACACAGCGGTGTGGGGCAGTGAACACTTCAGCAAGCAACTGGACTTCCAGGGCTCTCTCTTTGAAATATCACCAACAGACCTGCTTTTCCCAAAACATTTCCTATCAACAGCATACTATTTGTCATTAGTGACTGGCCAGTAACTTTTTTTATTGGGTTGGCTGAGGCTTAGCTGAAAGTTCAGTTAGGCAATGAACTTACAAATGTCTTTCTAGGAAAAGGTTTTATTATAGACATTTAAAAGTGCTCACACTCTAATCCCTGTTTGAGGGCGAAGAGTGAACTTTAGATGAAATAAAACATTTGAACATGAATGCATGTCATTGACACAACCATCTTGTTTGTAACTTACTGCCAAAGTGTTGGAATGAGATATATTTTTTGACTTAGAGCATCTGCTGACTTGATATTTTACAAGTACACGCTCAGTGGCTGACAGGAATTCAGAAACATCAGCATGAATACTATGAAATCCTGATATGGATACTTTAAAGTCCTACCATTAGCCTGTTCAACCTGCCTCCCCTTGGAGACCATGTGAGAGTTGCCTTTTCCACCACTGCTCAGCTTGCAATTTATTTTCATTTAACAGATGACTTTGTGGTATGTCTGCTAGTCCTGTAGCAGGTTCTCTACATCCCTCTGCATTTACCCCTCAGGTCTTTTCTGGTAAAAAGTGTGTCCATTGGTTCTTAGCAACTTACTTTGGCTTATTTTTTCTCCTTTGCTGTTTAGAGAATTATCCTGCAACAATCTCACAGTGTGAGATTGATCAGCAATTCCATTGATGATGTTTTCTGAGGAGAATTTTGTTCCCACCTTTTTTTAAGAGTCCCAATTGAAGATTTTGATTGTAACTGTCAGGCAGGTTAAAAAATTCACTGGTGCTCTGGGCTGTATCTTGAATTACCTGAGGCAAAATGTGGGTTTGTCATCTTCCATTGTTACCAAAACCTAACTCTTCCCGACTCACAGGGAAAACATTCTCCTGTTTGATCAGCTGCAGTGGAGTGATAATTTAATAATAAGAATTGAAGTAATTGCGCTGAAAACAGGAATTTAAGAGCATGGTAGGAAGCCTCTGCCTGTCACTTTTATTCAGAGATCTGGCTGTCATCTCCTACCCATGTAGCCTGATAGCAGCTTGCAGGAAAAAGCAAAAGCTCTGTTGGTGTGCCCTCAGGGAATGTGGGGCATGGGGAAGGGAAGACCTCAACTCAAAGTAACAACTCCCAAGGTGTTTCTCCATTTTTCCCTTCCAGGTTTGTGCTCACTGAAAGCAAACTGAACAGCTGGAAGGTTTTGGTTGGGTCCAGGCCACTGCAGAGAGCCCTTTGTCACTGGGCTCATTTGGGGTCATTACATTCCCGTCCTTGCTGGACTCTCAAGCAGCTTTCTGTGGGAGGAAGAAGGGGCACAATACTTCTTACAGGTACTTCTGTTTATCCCATTAGGGAAAAATTCACCTCTGGACAAATGTGTTTTCATGGTGATGCTGTGACAATGATTAAGGAAGTTAATAGAATCAGCATATTTATCCTTCATGTGGGACCTCTGAATATTTCAGTATTCTTCAACTGAAGGAGGAAAACCCAGCTTGTCACCTCAGCCTACAGGTTGGAAAAATAATGTTCTACTTCTTTATAGATAATGTGATCTGAGCCAAGGTCTTAGCATGCTCACACAGTAGGACTGCTCACTGATGGGTTTGCCACGTACAGAGATCTATATACACACGGATATAGTTATGTACATACAGATATATTTATATATACATTTATGATTTCTGTATAATCAAGCATATCTGCCCGTGCTTATAGCTCTGCTTATACCTACCTAGGAAGTCCTAAAGATAACTCATGCCATCCTCCTCACTGTCATCTCCCACCCCAAAAACAGGTCGTGGTAATGTGGAGAGCCATGAACAAGACCTTCATCTTCAGGTCTATCTTTGTTGCCTGAGCCTGTCACTTACCTCTGCAGCTGTAGGACAAACATCTCTTGCCTCAGCTGCACTTTCCCCAAATGCCCCCTTGCTTCAGGGCCAGGGGAAGAGAAGGAGAGGAAGTTTTTGGGATTGCTGTTTGGGTAAACCAGAGTGACTTTGCAAAGAGGACTGGAGCACTGATGAACCACAAGCCAAGCATTGCTGATCCGTGTGGGCAGCCACAGCAGGGTGCTGGGGTGCTCACCGCAGGAACAGCCCGGATAATGCTCTGTACTGGCATGGCTGTGGTTTCTAGTGTAACACAAAGGTTTTCCATGCCTCATTTCCATGGTGATCTCAAGGTTGTGATGTTTCCCTTGAGGGCTGGAGCTCAGCACTGGTAATTTGCCGTGCTCTCCTGCTAGCCACCAGACCACAAGGCTGGAGGCTGGGGAAGGTGCCTGTCTGTCAGGACATCCCTGGGACAAAACAGTGCTGCATGGTGAGGAACAGCAGGGGAAATTGCTTGCTGATCCCTACAGGAGGACAGCTCCTTTTCCAGGCTCCTGGGACAACAATAACCTCCTAATTACAGTGATCTCTGTAATTACTGGGGATTGCCTGAGCCAAACCATTTGCCCTTCTAGCCACAAGCATTCTATTCACTGACTGTTCCTCTTCAGTATCAATTGCACACCCTCTACCAAAATCCTAAGCATTCAGAACTTGAGACAGGCTTTCTGAAGAGCTTTCCTCTAGAGAGAAAATCTGGCTACTGCCACGGAAATTGCTTTTGCCCTTTACGAGGTGCTTGCACTTAAGCACAGGCTACAAGGCTGTGTTGCTCCTGAGCAGCCTGGAGGAGATTGCACTGCTGGCTGAGGTGCTTCCAGATGTGCAGCACAAGAGAGGAAGCTGCTGTTTTACCACTAGGGGGAAGTTAGTCTCCTTTCTGCCCACACCAGGGTACCTGTGTCAGGGCAGAGGCCCCTACAGGCTAATTGGAATGCAGAACAGGATTGGCAGGAGGATGCTGCCACTGTGGTTCCTCCTGCTCATTGTGGAGGCTTTTCTGCTTGCAGACTGGGGTGGCTGGAACTCCTGAGGGGATTGGGACACAAACACCTGCTGAGCATCAAGTAATGCTGCTGTGTATTTGTGTGAGATGTATCTCCCCCTACCAATACACTAGAGAAACATCCTTGTAGTTTGAGATTGATGTGTTTCTCTTGTAAGGGAGAAACAACTAGTGATGGGGTTAAATGCCAAGGTACAAAAATGATGGAGGGCAGCTACTGAGATGTTAGAAATTCAGTAACTACTACCCAGATCCTGTTTATTTCAGTCAGTGTGCCAGTTTTGTTTTGGTCTCTGGCGTATCTGAAAAGAGATGGTCTTTCAAGTCATTGTCTCATCCTGGGTGCTCATGAGATATCAGACACCACACGAAAGTTCATCATGGAATAAAGGATGAGAAGCTCATTTTGCCCAAGGCAAGCAGCATTTGGAACAACAGACCTTGCCATAAATTTGGGGACAGGGACAGAATTTGTCCACTCCTGTCACTTCTTCAAAGCAGGATGAGTCAAGAGGGTTGTGCTCATCTCCTTCCTCTCCCCTTGCACGTGAGCTGTTGGTGGTGTGGGGCATGGCTGTGGTTTTTGTTCTTCATGAGGCTACATAAAGCCAGATGAAGGGAAAAGATTACTTGGCTTTGGATCGAAGTAGTGTAAAAAAGGAAGTCTGGTTTCTCACCCAGCGAAGCAGAATCAAACTAAGTCTACATAGTTTGGCAGGAAATACCCCTTCTGACTCCAAATTAAATGTGTTATTTCAAGAACTCACAAGAAAAGAAAAGAAGTGAACAGCTACAAGCAAAATGCCTGAGAGGAAGGCAATGGACCTATACTTTTTTTCTCACTCTCAGGAGGTGAGAGTGCCACTTTCATAAGCATTTCCATCCCTGGAGCCACCCAGCTGCATCTGCTGAGAAAGTGACCAGATGACAGACATTTTGCACCTGTGAGATGCTTTTAGACTCTCCTTCAACACTGCTCACTTTGTATAAACGTCTTTATTAAATCTCAGTTGCCTCACTTGCATTGCAAAATATCACAAAAAGAATAATTTCTGCTCAGATGTCTGAGACTGATGATCTTACAGTATGTTTAAGTATTACTCATAACTGTAGGTGAGTGGAAAGATTTTTCAAATAAATCATTACTGTGAGTATCAGATTTTCCTGTTTTTCAAGAAAAGGGAACACTATCATCATTTTGAAGAAGCTCTATTAACTTTTGAAAGCCTTTGGGAGGGCAAAAATAGTAATGGAAAACTAAGAACAACAGTTGGATTAATCTTTGAAAGAGTAGCTGATGCGCAGGCACAGGCAGAAATGCACACCTGCATCTTGTTTTCATAAGTATCTTTCTGGAAATGAAGCTGTGTTACAGGAATTGCATTTCTTCTACATTTAAATTTTCTCATTAAAGTGTATGAGCCAAAAGATGGGTGCAAGATGTTTCACTGAGTAAAGGGAAGGAAGGAAGGAAGGAAGGAAGGAAGGAAGGAAGGAAGGAAGGAAGGAAGGAAGGAAGGAAGGAAGGAAGGAAGGAAGGAAGGAAGGAAGGAAGGAAGGAAGGAAGGAAGGAAGGAAGGGAGGGTTGTTTTTTTTTTCAGAGCAGCTATGTCAAACAGTAACAGCTCTGCATTCCTCTGAGAGTGTTTTAAGCCACCATCACCTGATTATGATGAGCAGCTTATGTAAAATACACTGGTCAAACTCAGGCTTTGTTGCAGTCATTCAGGTCAGAGGAAATTCCCAAGTGACAGAGTTGGGAATTGTGTGTGGATCGGAGCTACCTCTGGGGTTGGTACCTAAGTCACAATGCACATTTTCTGAATGTGGAGTTCTAGGCAAGGAAGACAGATGGGGATGTGCTGTCACTCTTGCATGAACAGCCATTGCCACAGAGAAGTCCTGCAAAGGTACCAGCCCTGGACCTGGAAAAGCAAGGAGATCATGCATAATGGTGAGGAAGGAACTGAAAAGGAGCTCAGCAGCCTATTCTGGCCCAGCACAAGCATTCTTATATTTAATTGATGTTTCATTCAAAATTATGTTCACAGTCTTTAATCAATCAAACCCAGCAAGTCTTACAGTAAACATTTGTCATACATGGATGTTGCTTCCTTATGCTCCATATGTGCCTGCTCTGTTTTTCTCTTTGGTATTGATCACGGACTTGAAGTGGGGTGGAGAATCTTGTTGTTACATGTTTGAATAACAACCTACCAAGCTGTGCATTGGTCCATGCCTAGAATTTCTAGGCACTTCCTTGATATAAATAAATATGAATAATCTGTACTTCTGAAAAAGTAAGTTTGACATTCCTGTAAACAGCCTAAGTGAGAAACAGAAGAGCTCCAGCCTCACTGGCTGTAAGGATTAGCTAGACACACTGTTGAAAGAATACCAACAAGTAACAGCCTAAATAGTTACAGATTTAAAATACCATTTGCTTGCTAAGAACATGGCTCTGGACAGCCAGTGGTGCTAGGTGAGATCAGGGGTGAGGTACAGGGGAAGAGGGTGCTCTAACCAAGCTGAGCAGTGTCAGCACCTGCATCCAGCACATGCTTGTGCCCATCTCTTACATCAGTGCTGCATGTAATCCAGCATAACCTGCTAATGGCTGCAGGACACAAGGACAGGCATCTCCCACTCTACATCCCCACAAGACAGCACCTTTGTATCGTGCTTGCTGAGCTCTGACCAGATTAATCTACTGTTGATGGTGGCACAGTATTGTAGCTCTTCCTACACAAAATAGTCTCTCTTTAAAATGACTTTACACATACTGGTAAGGACAGCTGGCAGGATACATCAGGCATGGGGATGCTGGTGGATCACAGAATGCTTGGGTTTAGTCTTAGGTGTCTTCCCTGCTGCAGGGAGATGGAATTTTCCTTTTCATGCAACAACACAGGTATCTCTCATTCCATCCTTGCTGGAGGGAAAGAAAGGTTGATATGCATATCCTGTTGAGGATTAAGTTGTCCATGGTATGTTACTATTCAAAAGAGCACCTGATTTTAGTGTTCAGGAGGCAGAAGTGCTGTGAGATCATGTGGGGAACTGAAGGATGAACATTTCCTTTGTTGTATTGAAAAATGTTCTGCACAGCTCTTCAGAAAAAAAGACCTAAGTGCCTTTCCTGCAAAGACTGAACAAACACTATAGATTTTCCTGCTGATTTTAAACATGACAGGAATCAAAGATATCTGTCCCTGAATGAAGGGAAGACCACTAAGCCAAACTGAAGTGAGGAAGGGAATATGATTTTGCTAATGCCCTACACATATTGATGTCGGTCCATACCAACGTACAGATCTCTTGGCTCAAAGGCAAGAATGTTTATATGTATGACAGTTCAGCTGAGGATGGGTGTGAGTAACCCAGCAAGAGCCAAACAATACACCTGTTCTTTCCAATGTTTGCCTCATCCATGCTCCTGTCACTCTGCCGGTTTTACAGGATGAAAAGCTGGTTATGTGCTGTGCCTGGCAGCAGTGACAGGCAAGGGTGAGGCTGCCCAATGAGTCAGAAAACGCTTGCAGGAGTTAGTTCTGGCAGCCAGTCCTGCTGCAAAGTCACATCTCTTTTATGCATCTGCCATTTATGTTGTTGGTAACTGTGCAAACCATAACTTTGGCAGCCCCTTAAGGGTGTTAGTTCTGTAAGTATGAGCAGTTCTTCAAGGATTTCTGATACATACAAGAGCACCTTGAGGCTCAGGTACTTTGGCACCTTTCCCTATGGCTGAGTTCACATACATTATGAAGAACGACAAACCTGAATTTATTCTTTATTTGGTGAGTGCAGGTGTGAATATGGTGAGGTGAGCCCAGTCCACAAGACCAGCAGTAGGAATCAGGCTCCAGTCTGGAAAGGGCAGTAGAGCACTTATTCCTCCTGGCCCACACTTAGCAGACATCAACCCCACATCACACCCACAGCTACAACTGCACAGCAAACTGCTTTTAGCAAACTCTTGGTAAACGTGAAAAAGGCACAAATGCAAGGTACCACAGGAATAGAGGTGGGCTAAGGGCATTAACATTGAGTCCCCACAGTGGTTTTTCTATACAAAGATAATTTAGGGATTGCTGGAGACTTTAGGTCCAAGCTCTGCCTCAGATAAAGATCTTCCTCTCCCTAGGACAATCCCTTAGGGGTGGATGCATTATACTAGGGCTGTTGTCAGGGGTTCTCACATTTGCTTTGGATTGTTTGAGGGTTCTCAGCTCACCAACATTTTTGCACTCACATTGCAAACTAAATGTTTCTTTTAACTTGGCAATCAAACTGAGGTAATATATTGCAGCAGGGAAGAACATGTTCTTGAGTGTTCCTTTTCAATGTAGTGGTCAAGTGCTCTTTGACCTTGGCTAAACATGGATTTTTGCTATGTCCTATGAGATTTAAATACTGGCAGCAGTATCTTAGATAAAAAGATATTGGGGGCACACCTTATCTTTGTCCTCCTACATGTCTACTGAATCATTCTATTTCAATCTGCTCTACAGTACTGCATTTACATGAAACCAGTCCTAAAATTCAGGGTGACACCTCCTCCCTTGTGATGCTTTTCTGGATATAAGGGATACTTATCTGTCTGATGGTTTCAGCAAAGCTAAAGGTCTTTAGTGAGTGTATTTATATGAAGCAAAGGAGGTATTCTATGGCACTGGTTTCTCAAAACTTGCAAGTGCCATCCCTTCAGGATAACATCATTTCTCTTTCAGCACATGTAATGGAGTTGCACTGAAACTTCATCCTTATCACTGTATTAACTCTTACAAGATTTATAGATTTGGATAAACAGTGCTTGATATCCCTTTGTAGCAGATCCACAGGGTATTTCATAAAACATAACAAGTGAGCTCCTATTCCTTCTCTAGAAAACTTTGATCCACATCACAGAGTTGGCTAGGAGTACAGAAAGCAGGAGATTTATGGATGATAAAAGGATGACATCATGTTTCTGGACTGCTCTCCATGTCACTGCTGTCTGTAAAGAAGTGTGTTTTAGACAGAACTGCTCTTCTGCCTACTTCAGTGCCCTGGCCAGCATCCAAGGAGGGGATGGACCACAACCAAACCCAAGCCCTGGGACACTTTATTCCCCCTGTGTACTGCTCTTCCCTCCATGCTGGCAGGGCCAGGCACAAGACAGCTCAGAATGGCCGCTCCTCTAGCTGTAAGCTGACAGTGTTTGGGATGGGGGTCAGGTTTTAAGTGTTTGCTGAGATAGCTGTCACGCAGTACTTGCCAAGTTCTAGTAAACCTTCCTACAGCTTTGCCTTCCAGCTTTGCTGACGTGGCCAGTGACCTGAGGGTGTTTGTGAACACAGTGAGTAGCACTAGCATCATTCCAGGACTGTGTGATTGCCTTCGGCTGGCTGAGGGGCCAAGGTGACCAAGGTGGGAAGGAGGAGGAGGGAGGAAAAAGGCTCTTCTGCTGCTCTTGGATCTCACAGCAAGGCCCTCACAAAGCTTTGCACACAGAACTGCCATAGCAAGGCTCCTGTCCCCAAGGGTGGCATCAGCTTAGTGGCATGCATTGCACTGGAAACGGGACCCTGTCTTGCACTCTCATTGTGCATTTAGCAATTTCTTGCTGCCAGATCTCACCAACACTTGCAGTAACCACTGATAAGCAGGTAGTAGTGGGCTTTTACAAGCAACCATAGAGATTCTGGAGCACAAGTCAAACAAGTCACTGCTCAGCCCCAGTGCTCAGCCCCAGCACTACTGGTATGTAGGGGTGGGGTGTGTGTGTGTCAAGATCCAATTTTGACCTAAATAACTGTGTGCCAGACTTATGACATAGGGCACTTTCTGCTTGTGCTCATGGGAAACTCCTCCTGACTGCTGGTATTGTCAGAAAATGTAAAAATTGTCAACATGCTCAGAAACTCTATGTCTGCTCTCCTGACACAGAGGGTGTTTCTGGTGTCAGAAGGAGTGTCACACCTTGGGAAGTCTTGAAACCAAGGGCAGCTGGTGGCCACTAGGGGTTGGGACTTCCAGGCTCCAGCAAAAGCAAATTGCCAGTTAGCTCCCATTAACCCTCCTTTCTAAATTAATTGCAGTTTGTGCGGACTTCTCTGAGTGTATCACCTTTTGGGAGATTATGGTACTGTTACCTCACCCTTCTATCATCTAACACTTCTCCTCTTCCAGTGTTTTTCCCATTGTGATGGCAGCTTTAAAGTATTTGTGGTAGAAAAACAAAAAATCTCTCACAGAGAACACATTTAGAAACTTGAATGTCATATATATTAAACTCAGACAGTGAAACTCATGGAATGCAGGGCTCTCCAAGAGAAAAATGTGGACTGAGCTATGGAAAATGAGTTTCCTTCCAGCTCTCATAAGTTCGGCAGCAACCTTTGTAAATCTGCAGACTGCTCAGTGGATGACCAGCTATCTGCAGAAAGTCCCAAGAAGGCTTGCCATAGAAATTCCAGGCATTTCTGAGAGAACTGTATAAAAAGCATCTGTCTGAGCTAGTCCATAATCTCTTTTGATCTGAGTTCAGATATGAGGTTTTGTAGTGGTTTATGTCAATCAGGGTATGAAACTATCATAAAACATGTCAGTAGATAATAGTAAATTCATTACATCAAAGTCAATAGCATATAATGACTTAACTCTGTGGGATTGCACCAAGAGCTACCCAAATATTTTTAGCACTTATAAAGGAAACAGATTTCAGGGTGGATCCCTTCTCTGCTATGTATTTATGTCTGCTTTTATGTTTTTGAGGCTAAAGTGATGAACTTTGTCCTCTTGCAGAACATTAATAATATCAATAGGAATAGATGAGAAATCTCCAGTCAGATATTGATGTATCAGTGTGACATATCAAAAATATCAACACTCCTCTGAAGGCTTTGTCTGTCAACATTTTTGATCACTTCGAATTGGAGCTGCTTCAGAGACAAAACAAAAGCGCCAGCCTTTCAGCAGGTGTAAGTCAGCCCTTCTCTATCAGCATCACAGAGCTGCTGGGCTCTTAATGGAGAGATGCCAGGTGGTGAACTGTACCATTTCTCATAGCACCTGCTCAGGTATTTCTTCTAGAGGTGTTTCATATTATGGAAATGACTTGGTGAGCCTCAGTCATCATAAATGTATCCTCTCCTGGTCCCCCTCTCTGCAACTGTGATGGTGCCACCTGTACAGACTTCCTCTGCAGGGCTGGCCTTGCTCCCATCCCCACATCAGTGGCTGGCACCACTTCTTCTTCATCCCAGGATGCCCCAGCAAATTGGAGTGGAAGCTGGTGTGAGAGAGGAAGATCAGGACAAAACATTTTTCATCCCATCAGTGTTGCAGCCACCCCTATAAAGGAAGGTTTTCCCATTCCAAGCCTCATATTCCCTCAGAAACAGGGCTTAATGAGTGGAGAATCACCAGGTCCAAATGGCATCACCTGCCATGGTGTGGATGCTTGGTTGTAGTTAAGTGTGAAAGAAAAGAGAATTAATCATTGCCTAAAGGCTTAGTGGTTTCATCCCACTTAAAATCTTTGTTCACAGAAGAGCAGCTGCTCTGTCCTGTGGACAGACACAGAGCAGAACGGGCAGAGATATTCATTGCCTGGATTTCTGTGTCCATCTCTAGGGTGGGTTGTGCTTAAACAAGCCTGATGCACACTGCAGAAGTGTCTGGAAATAGTTTCCACTGCTGCAACCTTTTTTCCATACTGTTAGACTAGTGAAACACTTGAGAGTCAATGCTCTCAATTGTTTGTCAAGGTAAACAGCTCATAACATTCCCTGCAGGAAGTACAGATTTTTTAGATTTAGTTTTATTTATCTGGTACTTGTAAAGATGTAATTTGTTTTTCTATTGTTTAAAAGATTTCTTGTTAAGAAGGAAAAGGTTTTTATTCACACATTTGGTTATTTGAGTGAAGGCCAAGGGAAGGCACAAGGAATTTACTAGTAACTATGATGCAGAATAATTTCAACAAGCTGCAGGTCTTTCTAACAGACAATAAAGACCTTCCAGCAGTCTAGTAAATGAAACAGACACTGTGTGTCAAGCCTCATGGTCAGGACTTTAGGAGGAGAAGCAACTTGCACTACAGAAGGTTAACTCTCTGCTTGGCCCTGAAGTAACTTGCCTTTTAGGAAAGGACACACTTTTATCCATTTCTGAAGATTGTATGGATTTCAAGTTTTGCAATAATGTGATGTGTGGGCTAAGAAACACACTTTCTGGGGAAATTTCTCTAGGCATGATTCCTTTGGCAGCTGAATTCCTGTCTTTCATCTGCAGGAGCCTCCTTTCTAGTTAGCAGCAATGCTTTCTGACAGAATGCCTGTGATAAAGAATCACACTTGGCCAGATGTGATAGAAGCACAACAATGGTGGTAGATGCAGAGGTGTGAGTCTGATGTAGGCTTGAATTAGGGACTGCCCTTTATTGACCCTGACTGAAGGTGAATATTTGATCATTTGAGCAGCTGATAAAGGATGGGGGATGCTGATTGAGATAGGTACATTGATTCATTGATTGATTGACTTCTCTGTCTCTCTGTAGACACACAAGATATTGTTTGCAGACAGGATCTGTATATTTACTTAGAAAGAGATGCTCCAGGGTATTGGACCTATTCCTGCTGCATGAAATCCTGTCCTGACTGGTGTAGGGAATGTGACAGGATGGGATGTTAAGCTCAGGTTTCTGCACAGAGGAGCTCTGCCAGCACAGCCACATTTGGGGATTTGGGAGGAGCACACCATGCAGCAATAGTTTTAGACAGGCAGTGCTGACCATGTCAACAGAGTGCCACCAAGGCAGCACAGTTCTCCATCCAGGGAGCAGGGTGCAACTGTCCCAACAACTGGTAGTGTTGTACTTGCATCAGCAGCACTTGATGTCCTTGCAGTGGCATACATTCCCAGAGCAGGTCTGTTTGGAAAGGGCATTTCTTTATGCTGCTGAAGTTACCTGGGACCCTCTGACTAAATACATCTTCTGAGGAGAAGTACAGAGGAAAGGATACAAGTAATGATTTACATACTGCAATGAGAATATGGGCCACAGAATGCAGTAACTCTTGTTATGTGGTCCAGCTTCATTGCCTTTGCCTCTGCAGGGTCTCCTTTTTCCAATTCCTGAGTTTCCCAGCATGCCCACAATTACTGGGTGAGAAGCTGTGGGCAAACTAGAAAAAACACATCTCTGAAACGAAGAACTATAATAAATTGGAAGGGCAGCCCAAGCAGGAATGCTGATAACAGTATCCAGTGAACATCCACTCTGCTGGACACTCACCATAGCTGCTGGATGCTGAGAAAATCTGCACAGCCACCCAGTGACGACGGCTTGTGCATAAGGAGACCCATTTAAAGACTAACCATGGCTGGGACTTGCTTCCCTTATCCACATGTACAGTTCCTGCTACCATTGACAGTGCTAGAGAAATTTCAGAACCTTTCCTGTGCATTGTGTTCATTATATATTTTTCTTCTTCTGCAACACTGTGGGGAATAGATCATTCCTGTTTTGGTTTTGGCTTGCTCTGAACAAATGGAGTGTTTTTGCTTTGGAAGGAATACTGTATCTTCTGTTTTCTTCGATTGTTAACATTAGAATTAAGTCTGCAAGCAGGCTGTTTTTCATTAACCCCAGTGCTTCCTTCCTTGTCTTTTATGTCTGCTGGCGACTCACCCAGAGCAGAGGAATGATGGAGGTGAGTCACAGGGCTGTTTGTAAAACATGTATTGGGGATTCCTAAACACATCCTATCTTTTCCATCCATTTGCAAATGATTAGATGAAATGTAGAGCATTTCCTTACAAAATAAAATAAAATTGAAATAAATAACAGATGAGTTGTAGATTTTATTTCTATTTAAAAAAAAAAGCCTTTGAATAGGTATTCAGGGCTGCCAGTGCTATTTGTGTCAGGCACACTTGCATGCCCATTTGCTGCATATTGCTACCCTTAATTTATCCATTTGATTTTAAGGTATTTCCAGCCATTGCTGGATTTCCATTATACCACCTCTGAGATGCCCCTTTGCATCCTCCCTGGCCAGCACATCATGTGCAGCTTTCTTCTCCCACCCTCCCTGTTCTTTCCAAGAATTCCTTTCAAGCAGTCTTCTGTTCTCTCCTTCAGCCAAAAACAAAGTCACAAGCTTTGGGCTTGGTTTGAAAAACTCGAGCACAGCTGCCTTGGGTGGGGTTGGAACCCAATGACCTTTCTAGTGAAGTAAGAGCTGCAGTTCAGAGGTAACTTTTTTTCTACTGCATCCTAATCTCCTCTCCTCTCCTCTCCTCTCCTCTCCTCTCCTCTCCTCTCCTCTCCTCTCCTCTCCTCTCCTCTCCTCTCCTCTCCTCTCCTCTCCTCTCCTCGACTATTGAAAGTAACTAGTAGGATCAGTGGATCAGTTTTTGCTTTAAGCCTACATACCTGTCCCAAACCTTTTTCAGAAAGAGCTGGCTGCAGGAAATCCTGTCACTTAAGGACCATTTTTATTGGCTTGGGGTTTTGCGCGGCCATTAACCTTTCATTTTAAAAAAGATATTTTCCATCCCTGGTGTGTTTTAACTGATACAGCTTCAGAGAGCAATTGCACACATTCAGCCTTATTTTTCTGTTCTTCTTGTGTAGAATAACATCTCTGGTCACTTGATTCCCCCAGTGACCTTGCTTAGCACCGCTCCAATTAAATTTACTCTATACAAAAAAACTGTGCACAGCAGTACAAATTAGATGTCACAAGAACTTTGTGTAATCTCACTGATTCATTAGTCCTTGTATTCAAAATATCTATTTCATCTTGTGATCACATCTCCTGTTCTTATGGATGCACCGCATTTTTGGCTTGACATCACCCTAAATAATGCACTTCAGTCTGTCTCCTCCATTATCTCATAAAAATAAACTCCTGGGATATAGCAGAGATCCTTCCTTCTAGACATTAAGTATATGACTTTGTACTTCTAATTTAATTTCTACAATTCCAGACTTTAAGGTCATCCAGCTTTTTCCCAAATGACATTGCAGTCCTTGCCTCTTGGCAGTTCCTTTCTATGTTGCATTAGCAAAAATTTCATTAACACATGCAAAACTGTAGCAGGTCATTCAGGTCATTTCTGAAAGTGTTGCTACAAGATCCAATAGTTTCCACTGGATGAACTCCACCAGTCCCTTCCAACACAGTCTGTTCTCTGCTTTTAGTCTGCTGTCACTTGCAGCTATCCCCACAAGGAATGCAGTGGGAAATGTTTTACTCGAAGTCAAAAAGAACAGGTCTTTTGCATTTTCTTCTTCCAGAAAGCAGTTGTCTTGTACCCCAAAAATCATGTTAGCCCTACTAAATGCACTTTAGGTTTCATTGCCTTTGCTGCTTGTCCCAGTGCCTTTAGTTACTATGGCTTCACCCTTTTCCAGTTGTAGGTTCTCCAGGGTTATGGGGGAAGGAATGTATGTGCCATTGACTTTTCATGCCTTACCTTCTTTCAGATTTAGTTACATCCTAGTTTTGGGCACTTGCTCTCTCCAACTAGTGTCAACCATTACATCTTTGTTCTCATGTTCAAGATTACCCTCTTTATTAAAAACTCAGGTTGTAGGACTTGTCTAGATTATCCCTCATTTCAACCTTCTCCACTTTGCACATCGCCCTCACTTTTTAGTCCTTCTACCTTCTATGCATGGCAGAAAAAAAAATTAATTTCTTTACAACGACTTGCCTTTTTAATCTCTATACTTGTACTTCCTGAACTTTTAACCATAAGCTTTTTTATTCACTAATTCATCTCTCCCATGCCTTACAGACTGTGCTTGCTCCTAACACCCTTTTTATGGCAATACTAATTTTTGTGCTAGCATTTTATTCAGATAGATATGCAGTAATTCTGTATCATTTTTAAAATTTAAAACACAATCTGAGAGTAGTTTTTGTACCTGTGTCAAAAAACTTTCAAACCTATGCCTAGAATACTTTTCATTTTACTTCATTTTGTAAAAACAGATCTTCACACTTTTTTGTTATTTGAGGTTTTCCTTGTTCTTCACACTGGTCTTGGCTGGTTTCTGAGTAACACTGACATGCAAATGCAATGAACATCAGTTAAATGCAGCTTAATTGAGCTGATCAGCTGATCATTTATAAGTAAAGTATGGAGATAAATGTGATTTTATAGAAGGTGACTAGGGTTGCCATTCATCATGCAGGTTTCATTGCTTTGTCCTTTGATAGAGAGAGACTTAATATGGCAAATATTTTGCCTGACACTATTTTTGTTGTTTATTAAAATTATCTAATCCTAAAGTCAGAACTCCTTTTCAAAGCATTGCATGTGCCTGTTCAATTGTTGCACAGCTTCTCTCTTAGTGCGGTATTTTTTCTTTTCCCAGGGAAAACATACTAAAAATGCATTAATTCACCCAGGCCAGCACCTATGGGAGCAGGCCACTCCTTCCTGACACCCCAGCAGTGGGATGAGATGCAGCAGCCCATGGGCTGCCCCACTGTGACCTGCATCCAGCAGGGCTCTTCTCCAGCTCATTCAACTCCTGTGCTGGGCAGCAGAGGAGGGATCTGGGGTCACAGGACTTCCACCAGCCTGCCTTGATACAGGGAATCATGAGGACTCTTGCCAGCTTTTGGCCACAGTAGTTTGAGCTGTCACTTTTATCCTTATCTTACATCCCTGTGGTTTAGCCCCTGATTTTTCTGTGCATGGTGAGGAGAAAGAAAACTAAATGTCTGGCAGGCAACCTTGTTGTCTATCACACATCAACGGTGGGATTTCTATAAGGCAAGAACCCCACAATGGATTTGCTTTCTGCATATTTGCTGGGAAAGTGCATGCAATTTTTCTTTTATAAGTCCTCTAGCTTATGATAACTTTTAATTTACTTCAGCTAACACAGGGGACAAAGTACTTTGAATTACAGGCTGAGTAATACTAAATTAAAGTGACTGACTTGAACTTACAAAACCGAAAAATCCAAAGGCCACAGGATTGTTTTTATTGGAAGCATTAAGATGCTCCTTCAGCTCTGGCTGCTGTGCTTTGTAAGGGCATAAAGGTGGGGAGCTGCACCTGAAGGATGGTGCAGAGCCAAGCCATGGCTTGGTGTAACAGAGTGTATATAGAAACCAGCCCATGATATGAAAAATTAGTGCAAACTTCCCCCCCACCCAGACAGAAAAAGGCATGAAGAAATAAGAGACTGGGTGAAACTCCAGCCTTGCTGAAGTGGATGGGAATTTTGTCTCTGATCATGCAGTACAGGAATCTCCCCTACAGACTCGTAAGACATTTTGCAACTGTGTAGTAATGTGTGCCAGGGAAAACTCAGTGCTTGGCTAAATAAGTATTCAATATTACATCTGTTTACATGCTTTCCACCAGAGCTATACTGGATCCTTTCTCCTTCAGGGACAGAGAAGCCTGGAAAAGCCTCTCTGAAGGGAAGCAGCAGAAAGAGCCTTTTTTTCTGCCCATTTATGTTTGCCCCATGCCAAAGAGGTCCTAGCGCCGTGTGACACTTGTGGTTTTTCTTCAAAGGCTCTGTGTCAGCACAGACAATCCCAGCTGACTGCCCCCCGTGTGCACTTCTGTTTCCTAAGACAACCTCCTTGGAAAATGTGATGTTATAGTGGTGGCCAGTCCAGCCAGTCAGTCTGTCACTCTTGGTTGGTGTCTCCTGTAGCAACATGAGGAACAGGTTGTGGGGTTATTTTGTTGGTTTTGGGATTTTGGGGTTTTTTTGGTTGTGGTTTTTGTTTGGTTCTGTGGTTTTGTTTCGTTGGTTGGTTGGTTGATTTGTTTGTTGTTTGAGGGGGTTGGTGAGGGATTGGAGGGTTTTTTTGTTAGTTTTCCATCAACTCTCAGAAAAATTGCTCTATGAAATGTTGGCATTCTCCTGAACCTTTGCATCCCATGGGCATGTCCTTTCTGCTGGACCAATCCATCCCACTTCCCAGGCAGTTTCCAGCATCTTCTGCTAAGCCACATCCCTGGTTTTTGTCAGTCTCTTCTCCTTCAGACTGCACAGAATATCAGACTTTCTTACAAACATAGAGAAATTTCACAATAATTCTGTCAGATAAGGAAGAATTATGACCCTCCCTTATGCCAGAAACATGGGAGCTTTTCTAGTGCCCAGAAATAGGCAGTTGCCAAAGACCAGCTGATTTCTCTATCATACATCATGTTTTTGTCTGGAGGAGATGGGGTGGAGATGTCTCCACTGACACAGGGTGTGGCAAAGGGATGATGGGGAGAACTGCAGTCACTAATTTTGGTGATTGACTGCAAGGGACGTTCCCTGTCCAACCTTTGGCCAGCAAGTGCAGGATTATCTTAATAAACTACAAGGATTTTTTTTTAATTAAAAGAAGGGAGGGATATGTTCAGTTTGTAAACACAAATGCAAACACATTTGGTAACTAAGCACTTTGGCCAGCGTCCTGCTTGTAAAAGCTGAAGTTTGCAGTTACACTTTGAAATAATAGCCTATAACAGTACACTGAGTATTTGTCATGAAGTGATTTCATCTTCTCTGTTAATGCAGTCTACCCAGTGCTGAGACTGATGTTTTTAAAAGTAAGATGTGACAAAGGAAAAAGTTAATCCTTTGGAGAAAGAATAACATTCTGATTAGCTTCATTATTAAGAGCTATATGAATATGCATTTATATCATGTTGGATTGAATATCTCGAGGCTTCAGTGCAGGTCATCACAAAAATCATCTCCTAAGAACATAAAATGTAATTTTACATTTACATTCCTAAGAATGAAAAAAATGCTTTTGTTTTAAAAGAAAATAAACATTTTCTGTGATTTTATGACCAAGAGCTTTTAATGTTATAATTTAAAGATAAAAATAATTTTGAAATAGCTTATGGCAGTTGATACTGTATGTTTACATATTACATTCTTCTTCAGTTTAGACACTGAAAATAGATGAGGTGGTTCCTGAGTTTGTTTCTAGAAAATGTCAGCCTCACATCGCTATTAACACATTGCTAAAGCTTTGGCCAACTATGTCTAAAACAAATCTGCTACCATGAGATGTCAAACTGAAGGAGCACCATGAAATTGCTGCACAGATATAGAGTGAGACCTGAAGAAGAGACATCCTGCAAGGTACAGCCAGAGGAAGAAATCCAGAAATGAGAGAACCAGCCCCTCTCCTCCCAGAGGCTGTTGTCCTGCTCCAACAGATACACCTCAAATGAGCCCAAGAACACAACCACAGTTAATTAACTGAGCCACAGCATGGATCTGACAATGATGTGGGTAGGAGGGTCTGTGTGGTTGCAGGGTCAGTCCCCTCACTTGTTACTGAGAGCACATATGGTAGGAGTGTCTGCAAAGCTGAACCCCAGTGGCCACCATCTCAGAATGGGATACTGGTTTCCAGGATGGTGTGTGGTATAGGGAAGGGGAAAGGCCTTGCACTAGAAGAGCTGAGATGTTAAAGTGTAGCAGCTCCATATCCAGCTTCAAGATATCCCACGCACATGGATCTGAACAAGAAATGATATGCTCATGGTGCAGCCATGGTGCAGAAAGGTTTCTGAACTGCTGGTACCCCCTGTTAGCCTTGCAGCCTGCACTGACAAGGAAACAACAAGAGAAACAGCAGAAATGAGAAGCACACTGCTTCCAGGGTCAGAATGGTCATGAGTCTCCTTCCTCCAATGCCAGTGAAGAATTATTGGGAGCTCTTTATAACCTTGACTGCGGAACCCTGGAGAAGAACCAGTTGAGAGCACCACCCCTCTACACTTTCATCCCTCAAACACAATGCAACAAACCACACCATTATCTAACAGAAATAATTTCCCTCAGCAATGTGATTTTTTAAAAGACTGTGAAAGGATTTAAAAGACTTGCTAATCTAAGAAATACATAAAATAAACCAACAATATAACTGTATGTGTTGTTTTTTCTTGACACAAGACTTGTAATTTTTATTTACTTGCATATATGTGGGTCTAGAAGGATGTCTTTGCCTCTGATGCAATTAAAACATTTTGCTTCTTCCATTTTATGCCTCTAAATGCCTTTATGCCATCATTGCTCTAAAACAAAATGAACCCTAATCCTTACTAACAGTTTAAAAATATTGAGCTAGTTACTCTACTCACAAAAAGCCTTCATTTAGTCAAGTCTAATTTGCGTTTTATTGCTGCTTCACTGTTGTTTTGTTTCTGGGAAAGATTCAAATGGTGCTTTAAACCAAGACCTCCAAAATGCCTTAATGGATCAGAAATAGTGTTTCTATTGTAACTGTCTTAATCTCTTGATAATTTGTCTTTTCTTTAATGAAGCACCTGACTTTGTTGTTCCAGCTCAGCCTTTAATGCTAAAGACGTTTTTGTGGTTTGACATGCAAAGAGTGGGCGCTCAGGGGCAGAGATTCACATGGTGCAAATTCCCACTGCTCTCTGAAAGCCATTTCTGAGGAAGCCAACTCTGATTCCTGCACAGGAATATCAGTTTACAGCAGCTGTAAACTGTTCCTATCTACTGTAATTTGAGGATGAGTATTTTTACTCAATATTACAGAATCACAGAATCATTAATGTTGGAAAAGACCTCAAAGATCATCAAGTCCAACCATTAACCTGACACTGCCAGGTCCACCCCTAAACCACGTTCCTAAGCACCACATCCACCTGGTTTTTGAACGCTTCCAGGGATGGTATCCACCACCTCCCTGGGATGCCTATTCCAGTGCCTGACCACTCTTCCAGTGAAGAAGTTTTTCCTATGACTGAAGAAGCTTTTCAGTGAAGAAATACTTCATGGCTGCAGAGTCTGCAACAGGAGTGTTTCCAAAGCTCATGTCAGGCCAAAACATAAATTGTATTGTAAAAAAGTGTGTTTATTTTTTGCTGAATGTAGCAACTGCATGGTTGGCACTAGCTGAAGGCAGTGAGTAGTTGGTTTCTGCCCCCAGTTCTGCTCCTGCTGAGACACAGAGGCCAGGATCCCACTTTGTGTCTCCCCTGTTTTCTATCTGGCTGTTTACCAAGTATGTACAAGTACAGTTTGGTGAACATTTTCTAATTTGTGGTGGTGCTTTAGAGCAGTGCAGGCATCTACGCTCTGCTAGAAAGCAAGAAGAAGTGCTTTTAAATCCCCTGGGAGTTTTTGGAAAAACTTACCCTAGGTCTTGCAGATTAGTAAAATATCCTTCCAAAAACCTGTGTAATTAGTTACTGTGAACACAGAGAGCTGAGATTCAAAAGCAAAGAGCCCGTGAAAGGGCTCCAGCATTTTCTGACCCAGCGAGCCTAGTGTGTGCCAGCAACCATGTGCTCCAGCAGGGTAATTGTCCCCACAGGGACAAAAGCAGCACTGCTGTGAACTCCCTCAACCTCCTTGTACAACTTCTGCCTCCATATTCATGCCTGCAACCTCCTTCCACGTGTGGAACTGCATGGAGGTAATGAAGTCAGAATTGGGTTGGTAGCATGTGTATCCTCAGAATGTTATAAAGAGAATAAAGTGGGTTTTACTCATTTCCTCTGATTTGACATTTAATGTATCAGCATTTCTTTCTTTTAGTATTCCTTAAATTGGTAAAACGTGGGCTTTCATCATAAGGTTTTCATCTCAGCAATGAAAAAAATATATTAAGCAGAGTTCAAATAGACTTTTATTTTGTGAGAGACCAGCTTTGTAACTAGTTGGATAGCTACATTGGAGAGAGCACAGATCTCTGCATACAGCACAGACTGGCCCCACTCTCTCAGGAGGCAGAAAGTTTTCTGGCTGGTGCCTTGTGAACTCCCTGTGCTCCTGCAGGGAGCAGGACATGGGCACAGAAACACGCTGCTGCCAAACAAACTGAGCATGAGCTTGCAACAGATCAGCTCTCTGATAACTGATTTAATGACCCTTTCCAGCTTGCAGGACAGCTTTTGCCTCTGATCTCATTGTGGTAACTCCCTCAAAAGTCTCTTCGGATGCCTTTGATCCTGTCTGTGACAAATGACTGCCCCAGTCCCACAGAAAGGGCAGCATCTGCTGCCTCCTGACCCAGCTATTTACCGTGTGCTGTCCAAAAGGCTTTCTCATGTATTGTTTATCTTCAAGATGGGGTCTGCCTCAGTTATTATTTCCCTTTTTTACTTTCTCAGTTTCCTGTTGCTTTACACTCTTTGTTCTCTTTAGTTCTTTCCTTCTTCTCTCTACTTGCTCATCATTGTCTGCCTTTCTTCTTTTTCATTTTCCGCCTGTTTTTCACTATTATAAGAGGTTTCCCCCACTGTTCTTTTCCACTGCCTTCTCTCCCATTTCTTTGCTCCCTATTGTCTTTCTTCTGTCTGGCTCCTTCTGCTCATGAATCACACTATGGCACCGGGGAGCAGCTCACAAAGGACCAGTTGGGTTACGTCCTGGTTAGAGCACATGCTGCTGATGACAGGACCCAGAACATGGAGCAGCGATGCCTCCAGACTGTTTTGGATTTGAACACATGATCCAGATATTGAGGGAGAGGGGTTTTTTCACTAGCTTTGCTCTGTTTATATACCCCTACACACATGGGACAGGGTTACACTGCCATGGGCATTGGCACAGCTGAGGAAGGTAGCAGAAAGAGGACAAGCTCTGCATGCATGATGAAAGGAAATCACTAGAGGAGTTACAGCTTTGCTATGAAAGGCAGCAAGCCAAGGAGAAGCATTTGAGAGGGAGGCAGAGCTCTCTGCTGCACATGTCACTCCCATCTTGAGGAGGATTTATATATGGGAAAGAAGCAAATGTTGAGCATGGCCCTGCTCCTAGTTATGCTTTTCAGGAGAAGGATCCCTGGCTTGTTTCTCATCATATCTCTGCCATGGGCCTCTCAAACTGGACAGGCAGTGGGCACCCATGCACTCCATGCAGGAATGTGGGGCAGCTTGTGTGCCATGGGGCAAAGGACTGCATCCAAGGAACCCACAGAGGTGGTGCTGGGCCTTAGTTAAAGGCCAGCATTAATGGAATCACCTGCCAGTGTAAGGCTGCTCTGAATTAGCAACACCAGCAGCAGCTCTGCCAGTCATGAATTTTCGAATGTCCACGAGCCATCAGCACTGTGACATGATTTGAGTGTTGCTGGTGGTAATGGTCTCCATTTAGAAACCTTTGTGCTTTCTTCTTCCTTATACACCTAAGGTGTGGAAGAGGCTGTGATATCCTGGGGTGAAAAGGCAGACTGAAGTATATTTGGTGCTTGATATTACACTACTTGGTGTGAGAAAGCAACAAGAATGTGGCTCATGGGCTTTGTTGAGCAGGATGGAGCAGCACAGGGAGGCTGCTGGAGGGAGGCCCCTGAGGACCCTGAAGTCCAGGGAGGGTTTTAGCATGTGTAAGTAAGGGAGAGCCTGTACATATCCAGAGGTCTGCAATGCAATGGCATGCTTAGGCTAATCTCTTGTTGCTAAGGAGCCCTACACATGTTTGGTGCTGGCTTGAGTTACCCTTCCTCAGGTGGCCTCCCCCTTCTCCCAGCAAAGCCCATCTGTTTGGCCTCAAACCCCGTGAGTTCTGGCTCTGAGGCACATGGTCCATCAGGAAGGTCCAGAGCCTGCCTTTCCCAGCCTGGGGAGGCTCCGTGCCCAGCACCCAGCACCGCTGAGTGCCGCCAGCTGCTTCCTGACGCGCGACTCCCACGTGAGTCACATCACTTCCCTGGCTCTGTCCCACGGAGAGCAGCTGGCCTGGCACACCAAAGGCAGGGACACGTCTCTGGCTCCTGCAAAGTCATTGCTCTACTGGAAAAAGCTCTTAGATGCTGCTAAAACAGGGCTGGGGGTAGGTGTGCCTCAGGGTCTGCTCTGTGCTGGCTTTCTGGTAGCACAGTCTCTGGCTGGTTAAAAGGGGGGTAAATACACACCACATGCTGCTAAATTTGGTTTGTATAAGCAGTGGGAAAAGTCAGATACTTGGCCTTTCCCACCTGAGGCTACATTCTGTTTCTCTTTGTCTGTGCTTCTACCTCTCTCCTGCTTTGCTACCAGCTCCAGGCCTTTTCTCTCTTCCACACCTCAGCCTTCCCCTCATCCCAGCTCCCAGCCTAAGTTTCTTTTTGTACCTGTCAGGTTATGTGCTCTCACCTGACCTCTAAACATGCCTCACAGCTGCACTGACAGCATACACCTCTTCCCCTTCTTCCTCCCATCTCCCAAATCTGCCTCCTGATTCAGGAGCACCCAAAAAATGCAGCTGCAGAAACAGGAGGCGCTGCACCTTCTCTTCAGCCTTGGAACAGAGACACCAAGGGAGGACAGCACCAGGTGCTCATAGACAGCTGCCTCTGAGTGGGGCTCCTCAGCCTCTCAGACAGCTCTGCTTCCATCCATTACACTGGTTCACCTTGTTAGGTGCCTGAAGTTCAGAGGAGATCAACCATCTTCACAGCACAAAAGTCTTGGTCAAAGTATTTAACAGGATTTGAAAAATATAAAAGCTAAAATCCTAGGGCATCAAGACAGGTAAACTTCTGATTAAACTGCAAGAGGTTCTTACAGTGGAGGCTGTCAGGGAAACATGGTGTGTGTGTGTGTGTGCAGCACAGCTACTGGCTTAGTCAGCAATAACTCACTGTAAAGGCTTACAGGGGGCTATGTGAAAAGTGAAGGCATTCCTCATTTAATTTATTTGCTTCTGGGGATATAAACTCATAGGATGTCACAGCAACTGGTCTGTGATTTTTATAATATATAGTGGTTTTCCAGGCTGTTACTTCTTGTTGGCACAGCGAGTTTTTGTGGACATGCCATAGCATGTGTAATGCTGCAGTCTTTTTGGCTGAATTCACAGACAGCAAATAGAAAGCACTGGTTTGTCTTCCTGCCATGCCATAGCCTGCTCTCCAGGGTTAGGGAATTTGGTTGGTCAGAAGCTGCATAGATGGCTTTAAAAATACTGCAGTAAGAGTTTCATTTGGAACAATTCTGAGCACCATTTCTGGCTTTTTGGATAACTGGAAATCCTTGGCCTTATATGTCATCCAGGAAAATGTAGGAAGAGCATTGGACAGCTTGGATCTTTAGGAAACATTTAGAAACCATGGTTTTAAACTTACCCTGCCCAAGTAAGTTCTTTAAGTGACCACTTCTTTAAGTGACTTTATGCTATCCCTTTATACCACAGAAAGAAGACATAGGCAGCTCAGAGTTACACTTTCAATTCAGCTTTCTGAAGTTCCTACAGTCTGGTTTCCTGAGAAGTTGTTATGACATCCAAGTAAGCAAGTTTGCTCCAACACGTGCAGTACTAGCTGAAAAAAACCCAAAGAGAAAATGCAGCTTGACTTTGGCAGGCTGCTGCAAGATTAATTGGGTGAGATGTGCCAGCTCAGGAAATTAATTTTTGTTTGGACAGCTTCATTTTTCGTAGAGATGATTTTCCTCTGCTAAGCAGAATGGCCAGCCACACTCTTTAGAGCTGTTATACAGGTGCATTAGAGCCAAAGAGAGATAACATTCTTCATACCTGGCTACCAGTTGGGTGACAGGGGATGGGATGCAACGTACTCAGAAAAGCTTCTATATAACAATAGGCACATTTTATCTTCTAGCAAAACTTATCTTTTCCCAAGGAGATGTTCAAGGACAGCAGACGCCGTGTCTTCCATGGTGAATTCTGCACTGTGGTGACAGTCTTCAGAACTGGGTCTGGCTTAGGGTAAATCTGAAGAAAACCAGGGTCTGGAAAGGATGAGAATTCACAGAACCTTGTTGAGATCTTTCATGTTTCCTGTGTCCTGAGCTAAACCTTGCCACAGCAGATGTGACTGCAGGTTAGACAGTCCCCCAGAGTTCTGGGATTCAGTTCAGAACCAAAGGCTGAAGGGAAACCTGGGGTTTGAATCTGAGTCTGTGGCCTCCCTTGTATCCCATAGGATAAAATACTTTTAGTTTGATTTTGCTTCAGCATCTGTGTGCCTGGCATTCTGGAAGACCACATATGAAGCAAACCAAGCAAGTCAAATTAATCAACATGCCATTTTTTGTTGCTGCTGATTTATCAGCAAAGCAAAGCACTGATCATGTTTCACATACTTGTCTTCTGAAAGTCTCCCAGAATGCAGGAGTGTTTATGCTGTGCACACGGTATTGTTTGGCAGCAGCTCCAGGAGGTTGCTTTCCTCAGAGGTCTTTGGTCTACCTTGGAGGTCTCCTGTGTGCATGCTCTGGATTTTTTTGATGTGTCCTCTCTGCTACTTAAAGCTTTCTCCTTGAAAGCTTGGATGAGGAAACAAGCAACAGAGAACCCTCAGGACATGATGGTTCAAAGAAAAGCAGTCCCCTGCTGTTTACCTCCTGCTTTTAGAGACTCTGCCCATATCTCCGGCTTTGTGCACCCTTCTGCCTCTGGCCCTGTGCCCCACAACCTTCCAGACACTCTTTTCCTTCCCACAAGTCAGAGCTCTCACCCACATCTCCTTCATCAGCTTCCCTCTGCCTGCTGAAAAGACTGAGATTGCTATGCTTTTTTTCAGTTTAGTTTTCTTATTTCTGATTGCGCCATGTCCTTTGGGAGAAGTCCCCAAATACATGGCAAAGATGTGGCTTTTCTCCCACATGGCAGCTGTTTTTCAGCTCTGCTGAGCACCACAGAGCCACCTGTACCTCCTGCCTCCCACTGGTCACATCAACTCTCTCTCCCATGGCTCTTTCCAAAAGAAAGCTCCATGTCTGGGAGTGAAGGACTGAGTGGGACTCTTGAGCATCATCCAATCACTCCACATGTAATGGTTCAGCCTCTGTTGAACTACCAGCACCAGTCCTATGTGTCATTACACAGCCAGAGTAATGTTGCTCATTAAATCATTTGTTGAAATTAATTTGACTTTGAGCTCAACTACAAGACCAGCAGTGTTGAAAGAAAGTGTGATTTAATTATTACTGCAACTTTTTATCACAGAGTATTAGGCATTGTTTTGAAATATCTAGCTGTGATGTTACTTTAACACACTTTAAAGTCCATAGTAAAAAAGTGTTAGATGTTCTTCATCCTCACTTTTCATAGTTGCTCAAACAAGTCAAAGCCAACAAGTCTCAGCAAAGTTTAAATAATTTTTCCTTTCGTGTTATGTTTTTAATGCATTTACATCAAGACTGCATTTTTTTTTAGTTCCTAGGCATAGTACAGGGATTTTTGTACTTCAGTATCTGCCAAAAATGATGAGGATAACGTGGCTTGAGCAGGTCCCATCTCACCCCTGTTCTTGTTTCAGTCTTGGAGTCTGGGACTTTTTATCAAACATGTTTCTAGAATCTGGCAGGCCAGGGGTGTGTTCCTGCAGTGGGGTGCAGCTGGATGCTCCCAGCTCTGTGCCTCCTGCTCCCAGCGGAGAGGGCAAGCGCTGGCTCTGGGCTGGAAGTTGGCCAGTCACATCAGAGCACAGCCTTGTGCTCTGGTGGTCAAATCCCATCCCCGGAGGGGCCAAAATGCAGAAAAATCTGGCATCCCAGTCTGCTTCTGGCCATGCAGTTATTGCCCTGGGAGCTAATTTCTTGGACTGGCAGATTAAAGAGGTGGATACCCCACCTGGCTCTTTCCCACTGCGCAAACACAGGCAAGTTCACAGAGCTCTTGTGCGAGCCTGCTGTGTTTCTGTCTGACACCTAACATGTGGGGTTACTTAGCTTCACCTGCACAGCATGCTATAGGGAATGTGGGGACCAGAGAATGTTGTTTATACCACGCTTTTCCTTATTTATGAACCCCAGAAGAGCAGGAACTGACTGTGCAGAAGGGCACTACCTTCTCCTGGCATTGTGGCCACTTGAGCCAGCTAGCACAGGAAAGCTAAGCCTACCAGGCTGCACTAAGTGCCACCAGAGTGGGGAAATTCAGTGCCTCTATGTCATATACACTAAATTTGTTTCATGTGGTAAAACAAATCTACAGCCCTGAAGCATCTCTTGTCTCTAAATAAAAGATCTCCAGTGTATGTATGGCACACATTGTTGCGCACCCTAGATACCTGCCTTTTCTATTTTAGTTTTTTTAAACCTGTTACTATGCATTTGAAGCACAAAGGTCTTCTTTCCCCCATGTCACAGGTCTTCTTTCCCCCATGTCACAGGCTCACAAGAAGGCAATAATCAGCCTGAGGCTGTGGAAGTAATTGCTGATGGAGCAGTGAGGGCTCTTCCAGACAGTCCCAGGCCAGTGGACTCAGGAAGAGAGAAAATGAGAAAAGAGTAAAGCTGATTTAACAATGTGCAGAGTGGTAGAGGAAAAGAAAGCCCCTTCCTGCAGGTACACCTGACAAAATACAGACATGAAGCACAACTTGTGTGAACGTGTGACACACTGACCTGGAAGGAAGGGGTTGTGTATCCTCTGCCTACTCATTTGTCTCACTCTTTCTTGTCTTTATGTTTCTCTCCTTTCACTCCTGTGCATTTGAGAATGCAGATCTGCATGTCAAGCCCATGCAGTGGAGCAGGCAGGCAGAGAGCTGTGATATTCAAAGTCTCTCTGACAGCACCTCTGCAGAGTCAGCAGCAGTACTGGGGTCAGTGACAAAGACCTTGATGTGTGCTCCTCCTGCCACTGATGTCCATGCTTCTCACGAGCTGGAGAAGGCTTTCTTGCGGCTGGCTGTAAGGTGTTGACAGGAACACCTCCAGCTCTCAGCAGACCCCAGTGCCAACATATTGAGAGTAGAATCCTGCAAGCAACACTCTGACTTCCCTCTCATACCACAAACATCCTCTCCTAGAGCTGAATCATACCACCCAGCACCTTAAATTGTATTTGTTTAAGCTAGACTCCACAGGATGCTTTCATTTATGGCTCAAGAACTCCTGTTCCCTTTGACACGAGGCCCACGAGATATCTGTGGTGGGGAAGTGATGCATGGCCAGGATGCTGGCCCTGCTCCTGCAGAGCTTCCCAGCTCTGTTGTATGGGAGGTCAGCAGGGCTGCAGCACCCACACAGATGGAGTGGAGTTACTAATTCCTTTGAAATGACAGTTTTCTCTTTGTTTTGCATGTTTTCCAGATGTCACCTGCTGGCTTCAGGGGGAAGGGAAAAGTTAATGTGAAGAAAGTATTTCAGTAATTTACGTGGGAAGTCAGGTGCCTCTCTGAGCAGCTTGAAGCACTTTTAATTTAAAACTTCAATAGAAAGTGAGCTGGGGTTTCACTATGGGCAGGTGTAAAATAGCAAGAAGCTACCAAGGTGTCTTGGGGGAAACAGGTTTGCCCATGAGCAGAAGTCAAAACCAGTTGATCCCCTCTTAACTCATAAACTGCCTGCAAGACCAAACTCACTTTGGGAGGCCCCAAATCGAGCCCTGCCCTCACTGTTCATGGTAGCAGTCAGGAATGGGAGGCCACTGAACTCTCTTCGTGTCTCTGCTTTTGGCTCATGCCTAGATGGGCCCGGATTCATATTGAGCAGGTGTGATATTGTGCAAACTGGGTATCATGTTTGATGCTGTCCTTTGTATATGAACCACTTCTGGGTTATTCCCTCTAGAGAAAACAGTGGCTGCTGGCTCATCCCTGCAGGAAGGTAAGTTTTGAGATGGCACTTGGGTTCACTTTAATGAAGCACCTTAAAAATCTATCTGTATAATCTCTTTCTTGCATTTGATCTGTCTCCCTCAAGCCAAACAGCTTCTGCCATTATCTAAGAGCTCCTCATTGATGAAACAAAATTGGGAGAATATAACATATTTTATTATATTATTAGCATAATAAGCTCTTTTTTAATGAGGAAATAACAGATAAAAGGCTTCTTGAGTAGAAAAGGAAAAAGTAGGTCAATAATGTTTAAAAAAGTACATTTAAAAAACCTGAAGCCTTTAGAGAACATGGGAAAAACATGTCTGTGTAACATAAAGCAAAGTAATAATTTCTCCTATTAAAACACACTAAAACAGAGCTAAAAGATTGCACCACATCTTGATGAATCTGTTTTTAGGAAGGTGAATCTCATGCTGCTTGACAAAAGGTTGCTAAGCATTCTCCTGTATTCATTAGTTATGTAAACAGGGATGTAGAAGAGCCCCTTTCTTGTCAGTGCCTAAAGAAACAGAGTTTGGACCATGGCAACTAAAAAATAATCCCCCTGTTTCCTGGAAGTCTGTCAGACTGATGGGATTTTTCTTTCTTTTGAGTGGGGAAATATGCTATTTGGAGAGAAGAAAAAATATCCTTGAGTTCTTGGCTCTCTTCTTGGCATGCAAGGAGTGCAGTGGGTTTAGGTATTTCTGAGTAAATGTGAACAATATTGAAGGGGATATTTTCCTCCAGGGATCAAGGTACACACCAACACTCACTTCCATCCTGTCCCCAGGCACTACTGTATTACACAGTCTTACAGCAGTGCATGAGTTTCAGAGAGAAAACATTGTAAATATGAGCCAGAAAGCATGTGTTTTTCTGTTTCTCTGGTTACCTCTTTGAAAAGTACTTGATGAAGTCAATTAAAAAGAGAAAACAACCCAGCCTCTTTCTCTCAGTAGAAAGCAGACTTTTTCTTGCAAATAACTCAGTGTTCAGCTCTTGCAAAGAAACAACCATATGAAAAATGGAAAAAAATCATAATCCTTGGCAGTTAACCTTTTATTTAAGTTCAATAAATACTTTCAGCACACTGTAGATTTACAAACACTAATTGCATCCCCTTTCCAACCTGGCAGATTGCTCTGCTCCTCCCCTTCCTCTTTGACAAAGCAGACTATAAGCAAAACACTGAAGGCCTGGGCACAGATCATTTAGCAATTTCTTTATCAACCAGTGATGCCTTTTTCCTGCAAAGGCAAAGCTGCACTCTGTGCTATTTCACAGGGTTTTCAGGAAGCTTCTTATCCAAGTGGAATAAATGTAGTCTGGCCTACTACATTTTCCTGGAGATTTTAAAGATTTTTTTCTAAATGGAAAAACAAAAAGGGTCAAGTTTAATAAATTCAGTGCTGCTCCTTTTGCGTTTTCTCTGGGATTTTTTTTACTTGGGAGTCAATTTGTTTCCTCTCTTTTCCTTTACAAAGGTACCTAGGGACAATTTGTAATTCAACATAACATAAGGCTCCATATCCTCTTTGTGGAGATGGTGAACTGCAGGTGATTCTGTTGAAGGATCCTTGCTGCCTGTGGGAGGGAAGGGAGGCCAGGAGCTGGTGCTGTCATGCAGGTTCTGCACTGCACAGTGAGGATGCACACTTGCCATGATGCAAACTGGCACTTCTGTTCCTGTGTCATTAGCAGAGGAGGAAGGATATAGTGTTTTTAATTGTCTTACCAGATATTTTGAGTTAATAGGAATCTTAAAATTGATGGATAAAGAGCATGGTGCTTAATTATGGCTGTAGCTATATGTACATAGACTCTCACAAGCAAATACTACTGCTTATAGGGGACTGCCATCCACTAGGGCTTTCACCACATATTTCAATGGTCTGTCCTTCTTCCATATTCCCATCTGTAGGCACGTGTCATCCATATTTTTCTAACTTTTGTTGACTCCTTGGAACTTCCTCTGCATCTGAAATGGAACAAATGGGCCTGGAGAAAATTTCCTGGGTCATGAAGGTTGGTCCTCTCACCTACAACCATTATATAACTGTGTCCAAGCCTTAGCCAGGTCCATCCAGGTAGCAGGGAGACTTCTTGTCCTTGCAGCATGTTTGGGAGTTTGCTTCAAAGGGCTACCACAGTTGTGAGGGACGTACTTATGATCTCCAGAGTAAAGGATAGTTATGGCTGGTTTATACTCATATGAACTTTGTACTTGGCTCAAACTGCTTTTTTCCCCTCTCTGCTTTTCAGTCTACTACTGCATTTACAAAGGTCAGTCATGTCTGTTCTCAGCCTTGGCTTTCCTTTGGCTGTAAATCCCGACTTGTCCCATCTGGTGCTTTAACACAGCCTCCCCAGTAAGCCCATGGTCAGCATGCACTTCATGTTCACTGCTTCTCTTTCTTCACCACAGAAATAGCTGAGGAAGCTGTGCACAGCAGACCTATGAGGTCTCCCCAGGGCTGTCCATGTCCAGTGGGCACTACTCTTTGTCTTTTTTGAAAATTTCTGTACTGCACCTGCCTTTTCCCATCTACTGCCCAGTTTGGCTTCAGAAGCTGAGTGACAAGAGCCAGGTCAGAGCTCTGGGTCCTGGCACAACCTGTATAAACAGGTCTCTTTCCATGCTCGTTTTCAGCTGGCAGGACTCCTGATGCTTGCAAACACTTGGGTAACTTGTCCCTATGTGCATGAGCTTGGATTCTGTAAATTATTCAGTTTTGTTTGGATTCATTAGCTTGGCCTTCTGGGTCATGAGTCTTCTCCATGCTGGTAATTCCACCAGTTTTATATCAATAAATGCTACTGGATGTTCCCATTTTCTCTGCCAGTGATCATGCTGAATTGATGCTTAGCCTCACTCCTGAAAAAACTGTTTCAGTTTGTTAGATTTCCTTGTGAGAGAACCCTTTGTCATCTCCTCAGGAATGTCCTCATCTTCTAATCCATTTTGGTGCCGATTCCCGTTTTTGCAGTTTTAGTTAATAATTCCTTTGTGATACCATACAGATGTCGAGGGAGATTTGGCTGACTTGTATTCCTCCATCTGAAAGACATCCATCTTATAAAAAAATGATATAATGTTATTCAGGCACATTCCTGATGCATCTTGTCCCAATTTTCAGTTACCTTCTTAGCCCTCTCCTTTTTCACTTGTCTTAAGGCCTTCCACAGACCACTTCCCCACTCTCCTGCATCATATCATGAGCTTGTTTGCTATTTCAGACACCCATTTGGGTTTAACAGAAATCTTTGCAGTGCCACTTTCCTGGCCCATCACAGGGCCAGGATACAGAATCTGTCTTGAGGGGTGTGTATCTAAAAGTCTGAAGTGCAAGCAAGTTACATTATTGTATTAAGAGAGGTTAGGTGAGTTATCAGACTCAGTATTTGCTTTTCTGTTTTGGGGGACTGTTCTTCAGTTTTTTTGGTCTGCTAAATCTTCTTACCATTTCTCTGTATGTCTGTAAGCTATAACCTTGCTAACAGAGCAACATCAGTGCCAAAAATCAATTTCCAACCTTGTAAAAGTAAACTAATAATTGAGGTAAATGCTTCCATGTAAAGATGCCACTTACATGGTTCATGCTTTGAACAGTAACATAAACCAGGCTGTACACAGCATTAGCCAGACACACAAGGTGTCATTATACTGTTTTCTTCTGAGATTTTAAAAGAAAGGAAATCTTCAAACATCATCTTAACCTCTGTTTTAGTGGAGTTATACCTGCTTCTAACCATGTTATCCTACCTTTTCTGGTTTGTTTCTGGGATCTGGGGTGATGCTTTTCAATTAAGGACAGGTCAGGCGAGAATTGGGAGGCTTTTGGAGAATAGTGGAACTGGATTCAGCCCCCTGAAGAATCAAAGGAATAAAGTGCCTAATATGTGAGGCAATCTGGTGTGAGCTGACACTACCTTCACAGTGGGGTTCACACTGCAAGCTGTCTCTTCATAAAAAGGCCAGAAAGAAGCCACCTTCCTGATTAATTCATGGGGGTTATTGAGTAGCAATGAAAGCAGCCAGTGCCAGACCAGCTATGCAGAGATGGTAGTTGGACTGAACTGTCTGAAAGTGTGGAAGAAAAGCATTTTATTTTTCATCACCTGCAGTTAAAACCAGTATTTCCTGATGTGTATGGACATTATGAAAATTGTTCTTCTGTGATCATCAGAAAAAAAGCATTGGTAAGGAATAACTATATGTAAAAGAAAACAGTTGTTTTGACATCTTTCAGTTGCAATGAAGTGTAGTGGGAAAATGTAGTTTGAAAACAGTAATCTGAAAGGTAAATGGGTCAGACTTGAAATTTTTGCTTTGGAAATCTTTGCCTTACTGTTTGTAGTGGGTCTATTGATGAAAGTACTCTTTGTCTTCATTGAATGTCAATTTAATTGAAAGGAGGAGATGAAAAGCTGATGGGAATGCAGAATGCTAATAAACAGCATCTATGAGGATCACACCCTTTCAAATATGCACTCAGACGAATTTGCCCTTTAAAAGTCATGTGAAATAGGATGCTGGGTTATGCAGAGTAAATAGAGTCTTTCCTGCTGGAGTGACTGAGTTAAGCTTGTAAATGATCTCAAAACTTTGCTACCTGCTCAAAATTCAGTGGCTGACCCAGCCAGTCATAACATTACAGCCTTTTAAAAAATGCTTAGCATAATGAAGTGCCACTTGAGTCCAATTAATCTGTTATTAGGGGTGACTGATCTTCATCTTCCCTGGATGAAAGATGGAAGAAGCTCAGAGGAATCCCATTGCTGGACCAGTTTGCATGTAGGAGGGGTTTGTGTTAAGTCTCTCTCACAAGGAAAGCAGCTGCCAGAGGAGAATCATCTGAGCCCACACATGGTCCTGAGAACAAACTGGTTTTAACTCTCCCCAGACTCCAGGTGTTCACATCTATGTTCCTGGCTTGACTCTTTCACAGTACATATGCTTGATGAAGGTATTAAAATATCACCAGGTACATTAAAACTCTTCAGCATTTTGAATAAGGGATTGATGGCACCCAAGAGATTGGTGAGGTAGGTCAATGTCTCTCCATTGACTCCTGATTCTCAGTTCATACCCTATGATGGACATGGACAGCTTGTGGAGGATGCTGGGGGCAGAGAATCTTCTTCCTCAAAATCCTAGGCTTCTGCTCCTTAGTCTAGTAATATCCTGTTCCCTTTCCTCATGTGCAGCATGTGCAGCAGCATTGCTGAGCAGCTGCACACTGAGCACTGTCCTACCATGGGGAAAGGGAGGGGGTGTAGAAGTGGTGACACCATGGGAACAGATTTTGCAAAGTACAAGAAAACAGAGCTGGAAAAGGTGGCATTAATCCTGTGGAGATCAATTTCATTATCCCAGACTCCATGAAAGTATCAACAGCAATAAGCTTCATTATTGCATACATTTCATATTGGATACGAGATCACTGTCCTGTAGTAGTATTGGCAGATTGCTTATCATGACTATGAATATGACTTGTAAGAAATGATGGTAAATTAAGAATACTCTTCTGCTTGGTATTCCCCCCTGAAACAAATTCTGCAAACAAAGTAAATAAAACACTCACAAATGGACAAATGTGATGTGTGTCAAAGAAAAGAAAAGAAAAGAAAAGAAAAGAAAAGAAAAGAAAAGAAAAGAAAAGAAAAGAAAAGAAAAGAAAAGAAAAGAAAAGAAAAGAAAAGAAAAGGAGAAGTGAGGAAACACTGATGCTTCATCCTTTTTTAACTAGTTCCAAAGGAATTAGATGCCTTTAATCTAAATCAGAATAATAAATGAGGTAGCATATTATATCCAAGATGTGATGAAACATCATGATGTGGTTTTTAGATTGATGGGGTCAAAGTTTTCCATGTCTAGAGGAAAGGCAGCTGTATTCAGTAAGTGACTGACCGAGACAGGCACCGGTAAATGGCAGCGCACAGCAGCAACTCCAGCTATTCCCTGCTGTGTGTGGAGCAGTGTGAGAACTTCATCCAAAGAGCGCCAGAGTTCTGAAACATTTTGACTTTATTGCCTCTTAAATCAGACCTTATGTGCAACATTTATCTTACTTGCCAGAGATACTACGTCTACTTTTTTCCATCAGAAACACTTGCTGTGACCAGTGTGACAGCTTTTTGTCTTAAAAGTGTGCCATGCTTGGGTAAGTCTGTTTTCAAGAGACCTTTCAGTACTTCCTCCCAAAGAAATCAGTGGTATTGGTGGGAAGCTGCAAATTTCTGTATACAGGTAGAGCTACTGGACAATGACTTTCTTAGTATTTTTTTTTAAAAAGTGACTTTGATTGGTAGCAACCGGGAGAGAGGTACCATGTGACTAGTGCTAATCCCTTCCACCACAGTTTATAATTCAGAGAAACTCCCAAATACTTGTGGCTTCTCCATGATTTATGGTGCTGAATTCTCCAGTCTGCAAGAGCCGGGTGAGGAGGGTTATCCCAGCTAAAAGAAACAAATCCTCCCCATAACGGATGCGAGGTGTTTGTTTAGTGTCCCATGGACTTTCAGATCAAATCCACTCTCTGTAGGGAAACAAGGACACCAGCCTTTGATCACCAGACAGAATTTCATTATTTGAGTTTGGTGAGGTGCTTGCCAAGGTCAAGTGTGAGCTAAGAAAGAACTCTGCTAAGAAGCCAAACCCAAAAATTGATAAAAAAAGGAAAAGAAATCCCTTTCTGTTTTTCACTGCCAGTGTGCAGGAGCTAAGATGTATGTCTCAGTTTGGAAACAGGGATTCAGACCAGCTGCCTAATTTTATTCACAGCTCATCTAAGCGAGCACGGGCTCATCTGATAGAACAAAACTCTCTGGACAAAAGAAGCTGGGACTTGCGATGTGTGGCAGAGCAAACTGTCCTGTGGCAGGAGGTAGAGGAGAAGTGGTAAATCTGTGTGGCACAGTTGTGTGAAATTCTGTCCAGCTTCACAGCAGTGAAAGGCTGGAAGAAGAGGCAAGACTCTCAGCCAAAAATATGAACTGTATTTGATATTTCTTGGCTCCAAGGCAGTGCTGCCAATTATCCATACAGAGGATGCAGTGCAGTGTATAGTCCAGGTGAAACCTGCAATCTGTCTGAGTCCACAGAGATATTTAAGCAACGCTGTTAAACCAGAGAGCCTCTTCCAGTGTTCTGATCCTTTGCATCTGTCAAAGCCAGTAGTCATGTGGCTTGATGCCTCTGAGCCACACTTTCTGTGAGGAAATATCCAAATATCCTTTTTCTTGGGGCTTTTGAAAGGAAGGGTTTAAAAATAGCTTAGTCTTAAGCTTTTTCACCTTGCCATGATTTTTCCTGTGGGACCTTCTCTGCTTGAGATCTACTCTCTTCCTGTTCATCCCCCAAGCTGAATTTATGAAAACTCAGAGACATCAGCACTTGCTAAAATGGTGAAGCATCAGAGTGAATCCCATATCGCTCTTTCAGTGTCAAGAGGACAGCTTTTGCTTACTATCTGCTACTATGAGCTCCCAGTCCAAGTCTGGTGCTTTACTATAATGTAGATTAATAGAATAATTAAATACAAAGGAGGAAAAATCACTGAAATTCTTTTTCTTTATTTTTTTGCAGGGGAGGGAGACTGAAGAGAAACAGATGATTAATCTTTTGATGGTTCAAGTATTCTTTTATATATGAGTCATATGTCTAAATATTCAGGGTCACCAGTGACCTCCTCTTGGCCAGATTTACAAACTTTCTCCCTCCTTGGTCTAGCTGAAGTCTAGATGCATTCACTACTCTTATCTTTCTGGACTTTCCTAGCATAGGTCTATGATTTATTTTTGCTCTTTGGGGATTAGTGATATCAATATTTTAACAAAGACAAAGGATTTTTCCCCCTGTATGGCTTGCGTAGTCCTGTGTCTCTTGTGGGTGTTTTTGATGGGCAGCATATAAAACATATTTTATGTGGGAAAATCTCCTACCCAAATATTTTTGGGTTCATTCCCTGCATTATAAAGATTTATAGAAATCTTATTTTGAAACAAACTGACTAAGATGGAAGCAGTTACAGAACAATATTTATTAAACTACCAGACAGCCAAATATTACTTCATAAAACCTATTCACAGCATCCCTACTTCCTGTACATTGAATAACTACTACACTCATTATGTCTACAAGATGCAACCATTGCAAGTCAAACTTGAGGACTATATTTTCAAATCTAGTGCTTATTTTCTTAGGTTACTGTGACTATCTGCACATCGATATCCTCAAGTGATCCACAAACACATGCACTAAACCCTGCATGTGCAAGATGAAGGCAGGATTTAGGATCCTGCTCTGACAAATGCCATATGTTTAAGTGAGGGAGCTGCTAATAAGTAATAAATACCAATACATATACGTTAGGGATATGACCAAGCTCTCTACAGATTTCTACAAAAGGCAAAGTTAGTACATAATAGGAATATTGCCACGCTGAAATTTAAGTACACCAGCATTCAATCTATGACTTGGTCCTGGCAGTGCTTCCTGCTACTTTTATTACTGCAGTTACACCATTCATTTGCATGGATTTACTTCCAATTAAGGTCTTCATTTATCAACACATTTAAGCAGCATTACAGGACAGCAGGTGAAGTTCATGGTACGTTTGTAAGGACTGAAAATATATTAATTAATAACCTAACAGTAGGATGTGGTAAGGAAAGTGGAAAAAGCCCATAACCACTCTCGTGCTGGTCTTTAATAGCAGATGTGTTGTGTAATCCACAGGAGGTAATTTTTCAGCTTTGCTCAGTGTGGGCGAGGTCTTTACTGGAGCAGTGTGTCTGCTTTGGGGCTGTGCTTTTGATGACAGATGGAGACTAAGTGGAAAAGAGCCAGAGGAGACCAACGTGGATGATGAGAAGTTTGGAAAACATGACCTGTGAGGAAAGGTTCAAGGAACGGATGTGTTTGGTTTTGTTTTCTTTTTTCTTTTCTTTTTTTCAATCTAGAAAAAAGCATCCTGAGATGGGACATAACAAAAGACCTCCAGTACTTTAAACATTACTCTGAAAGACTGTGGTGCTCATAAGGATATGGGAAGAACTGTTTTAATTTATGGCAGAGGTGATTTAGGTTAGGAATTAGGGAACACCACTTAGGAAAATCCAGGAATAAAGAATACCTAGAAAGACTTGTTGCTCTAGTGATTAGAGACTTTTAAAGACAGATCAGACATATATCTGCTAGGCGAGGCCAAGATATTGTTAGGTTGCCTCTGTGTGAAGGGTGGGGAAGGTGTCCTCTTGTGATCCCTTCCATTCCTGTATTCCTGTGATTCATGGTCCCTTGTGTGACTCAAACTTCTGTTGAACCAGGGCCTTGGACTACAATCAGCTCCTAGACATCAAAGGCTTCATTTGGGAAGACTCATAGGCTGGCAAGTGTCAAACAGTTTTTTCTGCCCTCTGAGGAGATGTGTCCCTGGCTGTCACTCAAGTCTCCGAGGTACAACTGAGTTTTGTGCCTTGCTCGTTAATCACTCAGCTGAATCAGACCTGCAGCAGCACAGCAAGAGAGCAGGCAATTCCTGGAAAGATTTTGCCAAGGAAGTTTAAGAAGTCCAGGGTGCATCTGGAGCTATTCCCTTTCACATGGTCTCCTCACCCCATCCTGCACTGTTCCTGCCAAGGGCTTGGTGTTGGAATACCCTTCAGAAACACCTTTCAAGAGGCAGAAAAATGCTCAGGGGTCAGATGTGTAGCCAAAAGTTAAAAGCTGAGTCTTTAGCCAAAATGGATGTGGAACAAGTGTTGTCCAAACAAACAAAAAAACCCCCCAAAACAAACAAAAAAACCAAGAAAACAAAACAAAACAAAAGCACAGCCAAACAAACCCCGAGCACACCAAACCTGTCTTGTCTTTCTTTCATGCCCAGCACAGCAGGCCTTCAGGGGCTCTATGTTTACTTTTAGAGAGGAAGGCGACCTGAAGGGTGGTACATAATCAGAACAGGATCACTGTACTAGCAGTCATGTTTCCTCTTAGCAGTGCCAGAAAGGTCAAGAGATGAGATAAGACCAAGGCCCTTGGGAAGCAGTGGTATGGAAGCTGATATTAAAAAAGAAGAAGACAAATGTTAAGTATCTGCAATAGATGTGCTGCCATTATGGTAATATGGATACCACCCTCCTTTAAAATATTCAGTAGGCTGCTTCTTGTTGCTGATTTTTCTTTCTCCAAATTTCTTTTCTCTTGAAATTACCTTTGACCTGTGCTGGGATCTGAAATCCCACTTGGCCACTGGAGGGCAATCCAAACTCTTCACCATAGATATTCCTAACCCACGGTTTGCCAAGTAGCAGCATTCCAGCTGTGCCTCAGAGACTGCAGTTTGCTTTTGTGCTCCCATCCCCATCTATCTCTCTTTGCCCCTTCCTTTCACATACACCACCAACAGGCCTGTGTCAGTGACGTTTTGTAATTATAGGAAGTCTTTTTTCCAACAAACTGCCAACCATGCCTAAACAAGTTCCTCCACAAGTTCCTTCCTCACCAGGTCTGTAGGGTGTGCTCACACGTGGCTGACAGACTCTGTGGTAAGGTCTCCATGACCATCAGCCCTTGGCATTTGGTCAGTGCCAGGCACAGCATTGACATGTTGGACAGAGATGAATTTCATACTCTCAAACTGTGTCAAACTGTCACTCATACTGTGTTAGTGCTGCATTCTACAGACTGACTAAAATTTATCTTGGGGAAAGAGACACCTGTAGAAGCACCCTGTGTAGCACAAGAAACTCTGGGCCCTGCCATCTGTCTGCATCCTGTAGGAAAGTCAAGCTGTTACTGCCTAAACCTTCAGGGAATACCTGTAAGAATAATGGACAGAAAGTGTTTCACCTTGTGTATTCTGCATTTGAATCAGACACTTGGGTTTATGTCAGATTATGTCATTCTGGTACCAAACAGCGTCAAGAACACCTTGGAATGGGTGCAGAATCACAGCATGAGATTTTTTTAAAGTCGTTGTCCTCTCCAAGGTCTACTGGAAGTTTGAAGGCACCTGGAGGTTTTTCAGCAACCAGTCAGCAGCCCTCAGTCTCTCACTGAGCAGATTCCTTCAATTCCAACAGGGATGAGCACAATAACAGTCTCTCAGATGGAGTTCTCTCTCCCTAAGAAAGGCCTGGCATCTGGAGATGTTGAACAGCAACGTCTTCAGGAGAAAGTCAGCAAACCAAACACATCCAGATCTCAACCTTGCAACTTATAAGGCCCCAAGAAAACTTGGTCCATCATTTCAGCTGCCTATTGATCCTTCCCCCAGACTCACCCCTGTGGGTATTGTTCAGGCAGCTCATTTGCAACAAGGTGCTGCTGCAGAGCCTAGCAAGTCACCAGGACAGCCTCTGGGGTACTGATGGGTTCATTTCTTCTCTTGCCAGGATGCTGGATGGCCTCCTCACTTCTTGGCTGCCTGCCTGGTGGTGTCCAGAAAGGCAAAACTCGTGCAGTTGCAGGATCCTAAGCTCCCAAACGTCCAAAAGTCTGTCTGGGCAGCTGCAACCCCCCAAATCAGCCACAGTGTGCACTTTGCCAGGTGCCCAGCTCTGTGCCCAGCCTGGACAACGCATGGCTTTTGTCATGAGCTGCACTTTTCAACATCATTTTCCTGTGTTTCAAGTGATCCTGGAGACAGGACCTGTAAATAGGTTTTTCTATGTATAAAATTATAACATTTTACAGTCCTTTCTTAAGCTTTTCTTTTTAAAGCCATAAAAGTATTTTTCTATAGGTAAGACAGGACATGTAAAATTGCCAGGGAACTGGGAGATTCACAGAAGTATGGACAAAAAAGGCTCTTTTAAATTAGATTCAGGAAAGGGTTGTGCATTTTCCATCAGACAGGCTTTAAAGGGACTGGGACATAAAACAAATGCCAAGCCAAATACTGAGAGCAATGTAACCAGTGAAACAATGGGAAAGTTATTTAGCAACATACACAGCCCTGGAACAGCCACGCTGTAAGTTGAGCACGCACACCAAATGTATTTTGGGCTGCGGGTGCCAGAGCACTCAGCTCACCCTCAGAAAACTAAAATCGTACACAACATGCTTACATTTCCCTCTCAACAACAGCTTGTGAGGCAATCACTGTGAGGGGATATACAGCACTTATTTATTTCAAACAGCCACTTGGGCAAGCCAACTTGGACTGTGATCTTAACCAGATGCTCTTCAGTCATCTCACATGCAAGGTGCATTGTGCAGCTTCCATGTGCATCCCTAGAGCAGCATGTACTGCTCTCCCACTGCCCTGAGCTAGGGACTGTCACCTGCCAACCACTCTGTCAAGTAACTTCGTCATCAACTCTCACAATTCAGCTGGCACAGGATGATTTCTGTCATTGCAGAAGAGAACCTGGCCTTGCTCCTTCAGAAAGGATTCCCATGCTTGCTGGTAAAATAAAGGTGTTACCATATTACACTTCTGCAACAGATGCATCGCCCTTCCCTTTGACCCAAGTCCTCATTGCATCACGTTCCCTCCTGAGATGGATTATCCTTGTTGAGGCAGCTGGGGGAGAACAGGTGCCACAAATCTAGTTAACCTTATCTGATTCGCAGATGATACTTGCTCTTGCCTGGACTCTTGGGGATGGTTTAGCTCAAAGCATGCCAGTGCTGATGCAAACTGGACTCAGGGATGACTTTGAAGCTTGAAATCATAAGGGGTGAAGAAATCTGGGATAAATAACCAAGCTGAAAGACTTGGGTCCTCTTCCATGTTGCAAAGGTGACTGCCATAAGGCTTAAAAAGCAGCCCACATTTCTTCTTGGACTGTTTCCTTGGCAGTGCTAGAAGATTTCTTTTTAAAGTTCTTGAAGGATCTGCAAGCAGAAGAATGCTGACAAGTACTCTGATTTTCCTGTCTTTTCCCCCTGTGATTGGGAAAAAGAGATCTTTGCTATTTTCTTTCCAGTTTCCCACAGAAGAGCCTTGGGAAGTCTATGTCATTTGGAGAGCAGTGCAGCATGCAGCGTCATCCCAACACAGAAGATGCTGGTGGGGCATTCTGCCTCCTTGCAGCCAGCAGGGAATGAAGGGAGCACCGTGTTTCCTTCAAGTGATAGAATTATTCCTCCTCTTCAGCAGGGCCTTCTCTGCACTTGATACACGGAGTCTGTTTGCTCCCACAGGCATGTCCTTCACAGGACTTGCTGTTTCTGTTTCAGAAAGTAAAGTATTCATGAAGGTTTTACAAGGACTGAAGTTTTTTCTTACAGTAATGTTCCTACCACAACCACCAAAACTGCTCCTCTAAACACTTTGGTGAGAAAGAAAGTCATTCAGCTGAAGAAAATGTACATATCTGACCACCATTTTGTCTCACCTAAGAGAAAGGGCATCAAACATCTCTGATAGGTTTTTTATTTACATTTACAAGTTCTCTTTATTGTGTTCACACTTTGGAATAGCAGGGTCATAAGCTGTAACATGATGTACAAGTATGTGTGTGTGTGTGAAAAGAGAGAGGAAGGCATCAGAAACTTCAAGTAAAAAGGATTTTTAAACCTTCAATTTCACCCATCCTGAATGTTTGGACAGATTATTAGGAAACTGCTTTTCTATTCTGTAGCAATTTTCTGTTTTGTTTGGGTTTGTTTTGTTTTAATAACTAATAGTTCTGCTTGCCAGCACACAATGAAATCAGCTGGAGTTTGTACTGTCAAAAATGAAAGGGTTTCCCATTATTCCATTGATTTCATGCTATTATATTAATAAATCATGTGGTTGGCTACCAATGACATGAGCTCAGAGTACACTGAGCAATGCTTCATGCTGTTGCATGCTGAATCTGCTGGGGAAATTTGTCACTGAAGAGGCAAACATGAACCTCTGTTTATTTAAATTTTCTGGATAAAGGTCTTCTCCCAAAGGAGTCACAAGTCTTACTGCAGGTTTAGGGTGCCATTGTAGCATGTGCAAGTCGGAATAACTGCATAATCCTAAATGTTAGATGGAAATGAGTTCTGCTGAAGCAGGAGAAGAGAATCCTGGACCAGGGTCCTGCCAGATCAGCACACACCTTGGCAGGCATTTACATTTGCTCAGCATTTTGACTCCTGCCCTGCACCCCTGGGAACTGTCTAGCTGGCCTTATTTTAAAAGAAACAGGAAAAAGTCACGCACTCCAAGAGTGATGAAGAGGTGTGAGGAGCCAGCTGGTCCCAGAAGATTGATTTTGAACACTGAGTCCGAGAAGTCATGTTTGGACTTGCCTGGTGCTATTAGACCTGCCTGTACTCAGGACTGGCCTCTGCCATAAACACTTCCATGGCATTTTAATCTTTTCAGCAGCAGGCTATCAGGGGCACAGTTAGGTACGCACAGCTCTGCCACCACTTGGCATTTACTGAGTCACAACCAGCAACCACTACAGAATATCCACACATCCCACTCTCCTTTCCTGCCTCTCCCAAAATCCATCCCCAAAACTGGATCAGAGCTCCATAGTTTCAGTTTGTGCTTAATTTTCTGTTATTGCAGTTATTTTCTCCAGAGTGCTCCACTGAGCCATCTTACCAGACGTATGCAGTGGGAAAAAGATGCAAGAAGAAAATTTGTGTATGGTGTATTGTATGGGCTAAGAGGGAGCTAAAAGACATTGGGAAACTCAGACTTAAGAGGTGCTGGGAATGGGTGTTGCCTTTGCTCCCATGATGGCAGTTGCCACAGCCCAGTGTTAGGATCAGTTAATTTGTGGGGATCTCTAAAGCAAGTTACTCCAGTGTCTTTGTGTTTGGTACCAGGGGGCTGTGCTGACAGCTGAGGGATCTCCATAGGCTGGGGAATGGGCTGAGAGGTGCCTCATTAGTTCAGCAAAGGGAAATGTAAAGTCCTGCCCTGGGGAACAAGCCCAGACACCAGCAAAGGCTGAGTGATCTCCAGAGGGGCCTTCCAGGCCCTGGCATTGTGTCAGTCTGCGATTATTGCAAAGCCATAGCAATGATGCTAGTGCAGCTCCTGCAAATGTCATTTTATGATGACATTCAGGGAACAGCCAGCATGGAAAAAAAGCATCCTTGCACAGGATTTAGTTCAAGAGCTTGCTGAAAGAGATGGCACATAGCAAAAAGTGTGGCAACCAGGGTATTGCTGCTGCAACTCATGCCTGCCCAGATTCCACATGCACATGCCACTTCTGGTGGGGAGATGTGCATCAGATTTTGGTGTGACTGAAAGGAGTTAAATTCTGTGGAAGGGGTAACTCAGGACTGACCTAGCTGAGGCAGAGCAGGGGCCTGGAAATGTGAAGGAAGACTGCAGGACTACAGAGGACCAGCTGCCCCAGAAGACTGTGAAGAGTTTCCACTATGGCAAAACAGATCATTGCTAATCTAAACTAGATCTCCTTCTTTTACACCTGACCAGGGATTGTTTAATGCCTCTGTGGATGGCATTAAATCAGTCAGGGCTGTAAAGGGAAATAAAATGTTTTGTCTCTGCCCTTCATTTGCTCAAACATGTTTGGATGACAACTGATGAGAGGGTGAGCTAGTCTCAGGACACTGGACAAACAGACTCATCTTGGAAGATGGCATAAAAATTTTTCAGAGGTTCTGAGATACCTGGAGGAAAGGGACATACAAGACAGTAGAGTACAGAAGTAAATCCCTTACATTGAGTGTCTTCAGGCTCAATAAATTTATCACAGCTTAACAACAAGGAAAACAGCTTGCTTATAGCCTGTGAATTCCTCCTCAGGGAGAAAAATGCAGGGCTGTGAAAAGTAATTTAATCCTATTGAATAACAAGAACCGAAGACTGGAAATCAAAGGCAGAAAAATTCAAACAGAAATGAAGCCTAAGGGAAAGGGAAATGCAGGAGAAGTGGTCCTTGTTCCCTCGTCAAAGCCACAGGTGTCCTGTGGGCAGGTAAGGGGGGCATGGATGGAGGAGAAAGGCACCTGGCCCACAACCCAGTGTTGCCCTGGGGCACAGGTGCCAGGGATGGAAGTGTATCAAGTAGGTTGGTCCCTCACCTGGGAGACTGACATTACTTCATCACTGCTTCCACACACACAGACCAACCTCCCCTTCCTCTGGAGAGGGTCCCTGACAGTCTCCTGGATCACCCAAAGTAGGATGGTGGGGCCCGAGAGGACAAGGGGACACCAGTTCTCACAGTGGGAAGGCTCATGGCCAGCAGTGGAGCAGGACACAGAGATGCCAGGAAGCCACCCACCATGCACAGGGCAGTGCCCTGCTGCAACTCAGCCCTCCCTGCCTCTGAGCTGAGCTAAGGACCTGCTTCTGCACCTCCATGGCTGACCCATACCCTGTCCCACAGGTTCTTCCCTGTGTCTGACCCTCTGCTATGACTGTGCCATGAACGTGAAGTGGGGCACAGCCCTCCTTGCCCCACTCCATGGTATTGGTTCTTTCAGAAACCAAAAGCCTTGCCCCAGGAGCAAGGACCCCTATAATTTGCAAATTTGCATTTATAGTGCCTGCAGACAGCTGACTTACTGGCTGGCTGGGTGAGCTGGATATTTGGTAGGTCCTGCAGGAACCTTGGGCAGCATGGGTGCTTCAACTGTGCAACCCTTCATTAATTAGGAATGTTTCTGTACTGTGTTTTTACACATGGATCTACTCTCATATGCATCTGGCAAATAGTTTACTCCCAAGAATGTGAAGTAACTTTTGGCTTCAGAACTGGAAGCATGAGTGTCTGTTGTTTAACTCTTTGCTACCACTGGGGATGCTAGACGAGCCTCTGAAAGGAAAGGAACAGTTCCCCCTTTGCTCTAGCAATAGCTGCAGAGTTCAGACTCTGGGACCAATGGCTTACTCAGTACTAATGGAAAGGCTTTTGCATTGCAATTAATTTCAGAACTTAAAAAATCACTTCAACTCAAGTCTTTTGCTGTTTTAAAGTAGGCAGGACAGGATCCTGGGCATACCATAGACAGGTTCGGCTGTATTTTACTGGCGATGTAGCAGTCATATTTCCGTTGTATTATGTTTTTTATACATTTTTTTCAGTAAAAGAATTTTTTATTTCTGCAGTCTTTGTTTCTGTTAACTTTGGCTGAAAGACCAGTATCTTAGTGTCACCTAAAAATGCTTTATTACACTTTTATGTGTTGAAATCAAATTCTTGACATGAAGCTGGATCAGCATTTATTAGTATAAATGATCTCAATCTCCCAGCTCAGGTAGTTTCTCTGTTGCACAGAAGGATAAGGCTTAACCAGGTAATGTGCACAGGAATTTTTTTGGCAGCAGAAAGAGTATCACAAATCCTTGCATGTTTGAGATCCCATATGTCCATGCATTCAGAGAGACAGCTGGATAATTTTTGTGTGTGTGAGGAGATTCGAGCAAAAGAGATGAAATGCTGATGAGCAGATGGTTTGGATATCAGTTTTATGTTCCCCTCACAGTCTTTAAAGCAATGCTGTAAAGAGAACCTGAACATGAGATGATTTCAGTGGAGCTGATTTATAGTATAAATAAAGGCAATTAATCTTTTTGTTATCATTCATGTTAGGCAGAGAATGAAACCAGTGATTTGATTTTGAAGTATGACCTTTTGGAGTAACAAACATTCCTGTTTTCAACGCTCACTGCGCACCTCATGTGCTTTAAGTAACTAAGTAGGGCATTTTTTCTGTCCTTGTGTTTCACAAAATGGAATAACTCACTAAAACTGTGTTGACACCAAATACCTGCCTGTAACATAAAACAGAAAGTATGCAAAAAGGAGAAAAATTGATTTTTTCATCACAAGACCAGATGTCAGATGTCCTATCTGTCTGTGATTGTCTGCTTTATCTTTGTGAACTTTCATTCTGTGAGAGGGGCTGCAGAGGAGTATTTGGAACATGGATGAGAACAGACAGAGATCTTCAAATTCTTAGAACTTTGGATGAAGAGACAGAAAGGAGACAAACATATTGATTTTCTGCAAACCACCCTCAAACTTTGTTTCTCCAGTTTAATCTTTCTCAACAGTGCATGAAAGGCATGAAGTCATTCCATCCTGATCTGGTAGTACCCTCTTTAATCTTTGATGTGTGATGAGGTGTCAGGCTGTGGAAAGACATGTCCCCTTAGTTTTCTGTATGGCTTACATCCTTTCTTTATGTCCTTCCATGCTCTCATACTGGTTTCTGGTTCCATCAGAGATTAGAAAAGCATGCTGCAGCCCATCAGGGTTGCATCTCTGAGGTATTCATCAGCCTTGCTTGAGTGGCAGCTGAAAGCATCTGCTGTATCTGCTAAGGTGACATGGGACTTTACTCTCAAATGGGACAAGATGATGAAGGTTAAAACCCAGCAAGCTTCACTTCTGCTAACAGCAACATTTGGCGTGACATCAACACTATTACAGGGTTCCTATTCCAAAGATCTCACAGTGAGGCCAAATCCTTACCATTACAGTCTAATATTTTAGGAATTAATCTTCTGAGTCATCATCCTGTCTGGGGATCATCACTACCAAAGGTGTTCATAAGCCCTCATACCACTTTCTCCTTTAGGGAGCAGAAGGAAGGGCAGTGGCTGGTGCAGCATTCCTGCTCACCAGCTTTAGCATGGAGATACGGCTTTTCTCCTCTTTTGTGCACTTCTCACCACATTACCTTGTCCTCGCCTGACCTCTCTGGCCAGTGGCTGGTTGGCCTTCCCAACCCTTTTGTGCTGTACAAACAGCTTCCCTCAGGGGAATCTCCATCCCTTCAGTGGGCGCACTGCAGTGGTGCAGCTCAGCCTTCAGGGCAACACACAAGCATTTTTGCTGTGGCTGAGAAAAGACATCTGACAGCAGGGCAGTGAGATGTTGGCTCCTATTCCAACACTCCTGGTTTTCCCAAGCGGGCCAGGGCGGTGAATTGATCCCCCGTTAGTCATTGGCCACTCTCTGGGATGGAAAGTGATGAAGCTGGAGGTTCTGCATTTCTAGCACCTGTATAAATTTTAGAAAATTGTGGTATGACTCCTAGACATTATCCAAATCTGGGGTATGAGTGTGAGCCAAAGCTGGAGTAATCACCTGCAGCTCGACACTAGAGTTGTTTGTGAAAAATAAGCACAGGGTTCAAAAGCTGATGTCTGTAATAAATTGCTTCCGACTTTTCAGGCATGTGAAACTGCTAGTAATTTGCCTCAGTATGAAAAATAAGCCAGGACTGTGTCTTAATTATACTGTCTTTAGCTATCATTCTCCATTTGTTGTGGTTGTTATTTTGTCACCTGTTTATCAAGTTTTTACCTTGGTAGTGATACAAGTGTCAAAGTTGTGTATCTACAACTTAGAAGAAGAGACCACAGACATAAACATTTAAGTTGGAAAACTATGAAGTCTCTTAGCTGTTTGTGTTCCATATAGTGCAAACTCTTCTGTTCTGCAGGTTTTGTAAATTGCTGCACATTAGAGTGTACCATGATGGATGGGAAGTGCACTGTGACGTACGTTCCCTGTCCTCGTCCTCCTGGAGCTCACACCAGGCTCCTCTGGCAGCACAGCAGAAGGGATGCCATGTACCAGTCCTGGGGAGTCCTGGGGCAGGTGGCAGTGCACCATGCCAAGCACACATGCCCAGGTCCCCATGAAGCAGGGGGGTCTGCACAGGGCGTCAGATCCTGGAGCTCAAGGAGGGCTGGAGCATTTTTCCATGCTTTATAGGGAGCGGGGTTGCCCCAGTCCCATAGTGCCCTGAAGATGAGGGCCATAGAGTTGGGCACTGCAAGAAAGGGAAGGGCTGAGCCCAGAGACCAAGCAGTTCCTCATGGCTGCAGCTTTTATTTGGATCAAGGGTGCCTGTCTGCTCCTTGGTCACACACAGGTAAGGTGGTCACCCTGTGCTGGAGGCAGCGGGCAGGGCAGGGACAAAACTAGTGAGCACAGATGCAGCCTCAGGAGACCTATGGAAGAGGGCACTGGTGTTCACCCCGTGGTTCACAGCAGTTCCTTGGGATCCCTGGGAGCTGGAAGCTGTGGTTTTGCCCACCTTGGGGCATCCACATTTCTTCTGTGTGTGCAAAAGTAACAAGGTGAATAACTACAAAAGGGAAAACAGGACTATGCAGAATACAAGGTTTCAGAAAAGTGTGTTCCTAAACCACATGCACGAGCAGCTCCATTAATACAATGTAGTGCTGATTCTTCTGTTTTGCTGACCAAGAAAATACACACAAAATACATATATACAGTTTTTATATTATTTTATTAATATTGGAGCACTTTGACACAGAAAATTTCTATTGTTCATTAAACAGTGATGCCAGATTTGAAAACCAATCCCACCTCTGTGTCTAGAAGGACCATGTTACCTTACACCAGTTATGACCCACACAGACACATTAGAAACCTCCCAGAAAATCTGAGGAGTGCTGTAAATATGTAAGATTATGAACAGTTTTGTGGACTTTTCTGGGACTGGACTTGATAGCAAGGCACCAGGTAACAAATGCTTGCAGAACTGGGAACATTCTCCCAACTATATGTAGAAAACTGTATTTTTAGAAGGATGAAAATCCTCACTTATTTTGGAAAAAGAATAAAGAAACCCAAGTTATTTAAAGGATCTGAAAACAGTTTTGCTGAGGTCAGCCAAAGCAAAGAGATTTTTAGATTTTGGGGGGTAAGTTTTACAAGAAAGCTTGCTCTGGTATTCTTTCTGAAGCCATTATCAAAATAATAATTAAAAAAACCCTCTTTTGCTTCAGAAAGACAGAGACAGACCTTGTTTAGTAGCTTGCTGAGGTTACATCCCTTTCAGCAATGGTGTTCTTGGAGCTCTTGGACTAAATCCAGCATCTGCTGAGCATTTCACCCCAACTTACAATTCAAAGTGAAAGCTCAGTGTTGGCATGGGTGTGAGCAGGAGCAAAGCTGGGGGACTAAAGCCTGGCTTACAGAAACATACAGTCACAATTGGCTGTTCAAGGAGCCATTCTGCAGCTGTCAAATAAATTCCTGCACTTGCTAAACATTGTCTGTCAGTGCTATTTGCTGGGTTAAATTTCACTTCTGTTGCAATTGTAGTCCTGTCAGAGGAGTGACTGAAGTGGCTAATTTGGCCTTTTTTATTTCTTCATGCTTTTCCTCTCAGTTTGCACTTAGACTTTTCTAACACATCTTTTTTCGCTGCTTCCCTCTGGCACACATTTGTTACTCAGGAAACCACAGGCCAGTTTTTATGAGAAGAATTTGCCTGTCACCCACGAGTGCTGTACAGAGTGTGTTTATACAGCATTTTGGAATTTATGCAGCAGTTTGGGAAATGTGTAGGCATCCAGATGATCGTTCTTATGACCGTATATATGATGCCATGAAAATATTTTAGGTGGAAGACATGTAGCAGATACAGTTTAGTTCCTGCTATGCTTAACTGTTATTCTGGACTGGCAAGACATAAAAGTGGGATGCCTAGTGATCTCTCTGCAGCTCCTGGATGATGTATCCAGTGCTCACCCGGCAGGGCTTGGGGGGGCCAGATCTTGACTTTGCTGACATTCACTCTTCCCACTACTCTGCTGTAAACCAAATGGTGGATGCTCACTATTCCAGGGGTATCAGCCTTGTAAGGGCAGGACTGTGCTCCTGTGACTGATGGGATGCCAGCACAATGGCTCAGGATCCTAACTCATTAAAAAGTATTGTCCCTCCAGCATGCTTGCCAGCTTGCTCAAATATACTTCATTTTTGCTGCATGCTGCCAGAGGTGTAATCCCTTGTTAACTGGAAAATGTTTTGTTGCTGCTTATTTCTGCCTCTGTTTTCTCCCAATGTGCAGCACACCAGGGAAACGCAGTGTGTCAGGAGGGGACAAGTCTCAGAACAGGATGTTTTGAGATGTTTTGGGTGCTTTTGTACTTGCTGGCCACTTACACCTGCCTTTTTATTATGGACTGCAGTGTAGGCACATGCAGCTCAAAATAGCCAGGCCATTAGGAATAAAGGCATTGGCTGTTTTGTTTCTTTTTTAACCTGCTTTCTTTAGTTTTTAACAATATACACAATTCCTGACTCCTTCTTGACTGAAAAAAGCACTGAGCTTTACATCTCCCTTACCTAGTTTTTAACCTGCCTCTCTGCCATTATCCATGAGAAAACAATTTATTTATTTTAAAAACAAAATAACTTCAGTGGGAGCTGCTGCCTGACAGAAAGCCAGGAGGTCTGTGGGAGATCCATAATCTAAAGCATTTTTTTGCTGTTAGCCTTTAATAGGAGGGCACTGCATAGTCAAACCAACCATATGGCAACTTTAGACCATATGGCACCATCGTTAATTCCATTTGTTGATGTCAAGGTCTTCCTTAATTTACCTACTTGAATCTATTTGCATAATTTTTTGCAAGTCTTCTCTAGCCATTTGTTCAGATCATCTTTCAAAGGAGCAGCAAAGGGTTTGGCACTCAGATACCAGGTCTCTGTAAGAGATTACATGGTTGTTAGAAGTTTAATTTTATCTGACATCCTAGTTTTCCTATATATGTCTGTGAGAGAAGAAAACCCTAAACCGTCTGGAAAGGCACAACACTGTTGCTATTTGGAACAAGGTGCATTGCCCTCTTCCTGACTGTGACTCAGACATTAGGTCTGTACAAAAAAATCTACTGCTATTTTTTCCCTTTTTTTATTTCTTTGGTGATATAAAAACCCAAGCCATTGAAAATGGCCACACTGTAGGAACAGAAGAATTTCCTCTAAGGGTGAAAAGAGAAACAGATGAGTTAAGCAAAAAGCAAGGACTCCCTGACCCCATATTTTCCGTTGTACACTACAGCAGGAATTAAAATGAATGCTAGCAGATGGGGAATGGAAAAGTTTGCTGCTGCTAACACTGAGGTGGTACTGCTCTCTGTAACTGTAAAAGCAAGGACTGTTTCCATTTCGCTCAGCACGTTTGTTTTGCTTGCATTTTCCAGACTCATCTCCCAAGCATCTGCACATGCTTGGCCACTGATACATGAAAAAAGCTAGGAAATGAGCTTTCTCTGCCCTTCTCTCTCTCCCTTTGGTATGTGTCCATTGCAGCAGACACTGCTGTACTTTTGTATGACTAAGAACAACTCACAGTACTTGCAAAATAAACAAAAATGTCCTTCTAGGCTGGTGTTCGCAAGCCTCTGTTCAACAAAATATTTATATGCCTGCTTAAATTTGTCAGGGAAGCACTGAGGCACAAGTTTAATGACATCCACATGCTCAGTTCCATTAGGTTTAATGGTCTTTAAGCCCACATAGAGAATCAGATGCATGCTGATGGACGTTCAGAAGAGTGTTGGCTTGCCTGGAGCCTCATGACTGGGAGCTGGGGGTGTCACACGTGCTAGGTAGTTACTCTTCTTCTGTCAGCAGCAGTGATTCAGAGTCATGGCTGTTAACATGAAAGGACTGGTGGTCAGTCCCATCTAGCAAAAGGATGTGCAGAGTGGAATGGATGAACACTTTCTTTCTGAGACCTGTATTTGGTGGCTGAATGGCTGGCAGGAGACTTTACTTTTGCTTAAAGAGAAAATGGAGGAAAAAGCATTGCTGGGAAGCTCTTGCCATCTTTCCCAAGAACATTCCTTGAGAGGATCTGCTGTTCACTGCAAACCCCTCCAGCCCAAAAGCCATGCTGAGAAATATTTCAGGGTATCAGAATACATTATCTCAAGCAGGAGTGATTTTGTGTTTGGAGGAAGTTAGAAAGCACCCAACGCACAGGCAGGGTAGGAGCCCCCAGGGACTACACCCAGCCATGCCAGTGCATTGCTCTTCCCTGGGGCAGGGTAGCAGCCCTCCTGCAGCACTGATGGACTTACCTATGGAGTTTTGCCATTCTTCAGTAGCTGAGGATATGGCCTGAGAGGAAATGGAGGAATGCACATGACAAACAAGGCAGGAAGGGAGGGGGGTCATTTTTGATACAAAAGGAGCCTTAATTTACCAAGTTTTTCATTAAACAAAAGAAAGGGTGGAAAATAGAGAGATGAGGGGAAATTGCCCACTGATTACCAATACAAATGGAGAGCCAAAGAAAACAGATTTTACAAGAGGGTTATGAAGAGGTTACCATAAAGTTTCTCTTCACCTTTTGACCCATATTATGAGTCACTCCAAGATAAGACTGAGCAGAGAATTGTCATATGGGAAACCAAGCAAAGGCAGCTCTGCTCTTCTCCTAAATAAATAATTCCCCCAAGGGGAATTACAGACATATAAGTTGATTTCTCTTTCTCTCATGTCTTTTAGTTTTGTGTTTCTGGCCACTGCTTTAGGCACTTGAAGTGCTAGAAAAGTTAATTGTCTATAGAATCATCCCCTTTCCACTTGGGCTCCATCAAGCAGCAAGCAACTTTTTAGAAAGAATCCCATGAACTTCTGGGGAGTTTCTAACAGGCCAGCTGAAACCCTTGACAGTCTTCTCTTGATGTCCGTGGTAGGGTCCATCCCATGTTCTGCTGCTGATGCTGGGTGGGTGTGCTGCCTGTCTCTAGGCAAGCCTCTGAACTAATGATAGCCTGTGCTCTTATCTGGGGTTGCAGAAGTCAAGCACAGAGTCATGGAAGGCAGAGCAGAGCAGAGATATGACTGGCTGCTCTCCACCTCTTGCAGGGGGGTTTTGCAGACAGTTATCTGGTAACAAAACTAAACTAATTTTTAGTTACTGTGGGGTACATCTGGATAACAACATTGTGACCTGCCGTCAAGCTGTGATTGCTGTTGGATACTCCACTGCACAAAGTGGCACTTGGTACAACGTACAAAGGCAGTGAAAACGTCTTGAGCTTGTCCTGACATGCATTTGGACAGGATCTTACCTGATTAATTGGACCTTGACACATAAGATAGGATTGCTCTCCTTTGCTACTGAAGAAACTCCTCCCAAGGGATCACATTCCTCTCTCTGAAAAAAATAATTTGTCTGCCAATTGAGGGCCCAGCACTCGAGCAGTTGTCACTTGCTTGTCCCAACAGTGTCAGAGCAGGTTGGGAGGATGTGCAGAGCTGAGTGCAATGAAGCCAAGCCAGGAGGAAATGGTGAGGTTTGCCACACAGATGTATTTTTGGAATACCACTTCTTTAAAAAGGATCAGTGATAATGAACCAGAACTAAAGAACCAACAAGTAATTCAAGCAGATGGTGTTTCCCCATACTCTCAGTAATTTCTCTAACACAGAGTTTCAGCAGTGCCTGATTGCTGATGGGTGTCATACAATGATAAGAAATGATCTGGTTTTATTTTTAGTTATGCTCTTTCCTCATACAAGGAGTTTAGTTTTATCTTCTCTGACACCATCATTGGACAAATTTCAGTTCAATGAGTTTTGTTTGTATTGGAAGAGAGACTTCTACATTTTCTCCCACCAAAATTGTCATTCATCACCTTGGAAAGAGAGACTATATGAATAAAATCCTACCAGTGCAAATCTCCCTCTCCCACCACCCCTCCCCTTCAGCTCAACCCTTTGTTGGTAACTCACTGCCTTTCCTCCTGACACCTGTCAGCTATCACACGGTACAGTTCATGTGTTACTGACTGCTACCACACCATGGAATCTGCCTCAGCTCTTCTCTTCTGCATTGTCTATTTGGACAGCATCCTCCATGGAATAAATGACTGGAACAGGGCAACTTTCTTCCTTGGCAGTACTTTGATAAATAAAAAATAATTGCAGTAACAGTAATAAAACCAGTGCTAGTAACTATGGCAGCTGGAACAGAATAAGAAGGTTATTAATTTCACTCTTCAGTGAATACAGTTGCTTGGAAAATTAAATCAGATTAGTCCCTTATGAACAGCCAATCCATTAAAAAATTATATGCACAGGACTAAGGTATTTGCCTGTTGTGTCATGGCCAGGGTCCTGCAGGTGCTCTTGGAGCATGGCAGACAAAGTGAGGTATCTTTATGCATTTCCAGGAGAAAAATGTTTAGGATGAATGTCATCACCTTGCAATTCCTGCTGATATGCACAGGGGAAGTACCACTGCTCAGCCTGTGCAAGAGACCAGTTGATTTGCCATGATGTCACCTTGCACTGACAGCTGGTCACAGACCTGGACCTGGAAGAGGTGTCATTAACCACCCAGGATGCCTTTGTGCACCGAGATGCCAGAACTCCCTCAGAAGTCCAGGGCATAGCATTTTAATAGGATTTAACTGACAGGTGAGAACCTGTGTTTTCAAAACAATTTTGCTGATCTAAAACCAAATGGCAGGTAAGCTTCCAAAAACTTCTTTTAAATCCTTGCAAAATTCAAAAGTTTGACCAAAAATGCCCCCTAAAGTTTCTTTTTATTGTTTTGATGGGAGGAAAACAAGCTAGAGGATCCTTCCCAGACCCATATGGCCAATTCCAACCTCAGCATGAGGCCATCTCTACCAGCAGATGTTTAATTTATTGCACTGAACTGCTGGAGCGTCATGTTTGAGGCTGCTTCTTTGATTGATATGTGAGAGTTAAGAAGAACCCAACCAAAATACCACAAGCCCAAAGGAAACAGATCTTGTTTTGCTGTCAACAGCCTGACAGAGAATGAGGCCCCACTTTCCCTACAAGCTATCAAAGACTAATTTGATCAAGTCATATGAGATAAATGGAGATGACACGGTCGTGCTGGGACAGGAAACACGCCTCCAGCAGCGGCAACAGACTCTGTGTGTGTGTGTTTGCTAAGGAAAGGGCAAGGGTCTTGTTGTCTCAAGCTGCAGATTTCTGCTTCAAAAGGCTTTTGTGAGCAAGTGTGAACACGCTGGGTCTTTGCTGCCCCAGCCATTGACTGTGGTGGGAAACCAGGACCTCCTCTAGAGACAGCAGCTCACGTACTCCAGGGAAAAGAACTCTGTTTTGGGCTTTTAGTTACTTTTTGTGGTAATAAAGCTGAAAAAACCAGTGTGTTTGAAACTTTTAATCAAAACACTCAAGAGAGCCAGAGATGTTTTCTCAAGGAATAGCTGTCCTTAGCAGGACTGCAAGAAGTAGGATCCTGTCTTTTCTGAGTTCCTAACTGCTGTGGCTGAAGCAGGAAGAGTACATGATAATTATCAGGCTATTCTGGCATTACAGCTTTTCTCCATCAAAAATTCCATCCCGGACTCAAGACAAGGTTGGTCAATGCTGACATAGTTCTGCAAAGTTGTTTGGTTTTCAACAAAACAGAATTTTTTAAACAAAAAACAAGTTCTGAAAAGCATTTCCTTGGGTCAGGTGCTTTTGCAGTGTGTCCAAATGTGGATAGTAGTAAGTGCTTTTCCAGCAATCAAGTATTCTACATTTTTCAGGCAAAGATCTGGGAAAAAAAGTGTTTAAAACTTGCAAACTATAAAGGAGATCCTGCTCCTGCAGTCAGATAAACCTACACTGAAGAGCTGCTTTGAACATTTTAATGGCAGTTTTTATTTCATGTCCAGATACTGGTTGGAGGACGAAAATGTTTTGCAAATGGATTTTTGACAGAATAGCTCCTGAGGCACTGAGATAAAGGCAAATAATATGGAGACAGGAGATGTGACTTCATTCTGCTTTGTGAAAGCATTTTGGCTTTTCCCCAGTCTGGAACAAAAACAGCTTTAGGCTCCCTCCTAAGTCTGTCCCATAATAGTGTCACTTCCTGCCTAGTCAGATAGCAGTGTCGACCAGGTGGCTTTTTTTTTTTAGCACTTCAGTGGATTCTTGAGAAACTGTGGAATGAATTATGAAAAGGAATAGCACAGCCCAAGCAAATCCCCTAGATGCCCTCATCTTTCATGTTGTATTCAATTCATCTCACCCTGGCTGGGATGCTTCTGTTTCCAGCATGCCACAGACATTTTAATTGGTGATCTACAAGTGCCTCAGTGTTTTCCTGCTTTCAGCTCTCTCAAGCACACATGGACAAAAGAACCCATCATCTTCCTGGAAAAGATTATGTGGCCAGTGAGAATCAGAGTATGTCTGCAACATTTTTTCAGAGCCTCTTGTAGCTATTGGAAGGACTTCTCGTGGGCTGGAACAAGGGCCTTTCAATTCACCCAGGCAAGTGTTGAAAGCTGTGTTCAGAGTCAGGATCAACTACCTTCAAGTGAGAATCAGAACTTTTCATCCTGAATATGCAGGATTACAGGCATCTATTGAAAAAGAAAAAGCAATTCAGATACAGTTTTCAGGTTACCATTCTTAATGTTGAAGGAGCTTGACCAGAGGATGTAGAGCTCTCATATGCAGCGCAGGAGATGGACTTCATCAAGGAGAAATCTGCTCCCTTCCTTGAGGTCATGGGAAATGGGGCCACCTGCATCTCACCAAGGTGTCTACATTCATGTGGGGAGAAGCTGTAGCCTCCAGACTTCTTGCAGTGTAGGAAATCTCAAACATCGCAAAGATTGGTGAATCTTCAACATCTTCATAACCAACTCGGATGCAGGACGAGAAGGAATACTATAAGACCTTGTCAATGACACAATGGGAGAAGCTGTTGACCCCCTCCAAGACAGAGAGACCCTGCAGAGAAACCTTGACAAATGAGAGGACTGGGCAATCACCACATAAGTGTTGGATTCTGCACCTGGGATGGGAGAACCCTGGAAGTACGTACAGACTGGGGAATGAGAGGCTGGAGAGCAGTGCCATGGAAAGGGGCCTGAGGGCCCAGGTCGATGGGAAGTTGAACACGAGTCAGCAGTGCCCTGGCAGCCAGGAGGAACAGCCCTGTCCTGGGGGGCATCAGGCACAGCATCGACAGCTGAGTAAGGGAGGGGATTGTCCTGCTCTGCTCTGCACTGCACTGGGGTGGCCTCACCTCAAGTGCTGGGGGTGGTTTTGGGTGCCACAGCATAACAACATTGAGCTATCAGAGGGCATCCAAAGGAGGGCCATGAGGATGGTGAAGAGCCTGGAGGAGAAGCCATATGAGGAGTGGCTGAGGTCACTTGGTCCATTCAGCCTGGAGAAGAGACTGAGAGGACACGTCATTGCAGTTACAACTTCCTCATAAGGGGAAACAGAGTGGCAGACAATGATCTTTTCTCTGTGGTGACCTAAGGAATGGCCCGAAGCTGAGTCCAGGGAGATTTAGTTTAGATATTAGGAAAAAGTTCTTCACTGAAAGGGTGGTTGGGCACTTGAAGAGGCTCCCCAGGGAACTGATCACAGCACCAAGCTTGACAAAGTTCAAGAAGCATTTGGACAGTGCTCTCAGGCACAGGATGTGATAATTGGGGTGTCCTGTGGAGAGCCAGGAGTTGGACTTTGATGACTCTTCTGGGTCTCTTCCGACTCAGAATATTCTATGATTGTGTGAAACCTCTGTTGTAGAAACAAACATCAACCTTTCTTATCTCTATTTGACTCCTCATGAGATCATTTTTTCATTCTGTTTTAGGACTAGTGAATTTCAGTAAAATCACAACAGCTACCTCGCTTTAACCAACATATGATCTGTAGACAGACCTGAATTTTAGGATTTATTCTTTCCCTGTTTGAGAGGAAGATGTCTACTTAACCTTCCTTCAAAGATACAGAGAAAATAACTTTTTGTGAATTTTATTATGGTAAAAATATGTTCATCATGAAAGGAAATGTCCCACATGTTATCTCTGCTTTGCAGCACACACACTGCAATTCCAGGTAGCCAGAGCTTTCTTCTGGAATGAAATTAGGCAACGGCATAATTCATTTCATGCACCACATGTGCTGTCTTTCATTTTGAGGATTTCATTGTGCTTTGCAAATGTCAATTGCTTAAGGCACACAGCTCAAGTAGGTATAATTTATGGTTTTTCGTGATATTTATTACCGAGATCATTTAAGTGGAACCCAGGTGTTCTGGGATAGAAAACCTTCCTCAGCAGGCAGCACTCCCTGGCCCTCGGGGAGAGACAATTCTCTTCAAAGTGATTCCCAGGAATTCATTTCCTCAGCATGTGACTGGGTTTTCTAGCTTTCCTCAGTTCTGAACTGTGGTCTTTTACATTTATGCAGCTGGGCATACTTCTGAGTTCTGGGGGTGTGGATGCCCAAATTGACAATCCTGGTAAGATTTCCTCTTATGTTTAGCAGCATGACATGAGTATCTACTTCCCTGTTGACTCCACATCAAGTGGGACATTTTTCAGTCCTTTCTTTAGACTGAATGTAAGATGATAAAGAATAAATTTTCATGTCTAAAAGGGAATATTGCATCTGCATTTGATTTTGCAAAGTGTTTAGGCTACTTTAATTCTAACCTCCTATTTTTCCCATTCAAGAAGGTGGGAATTGAAAAAAATTCCTAAGGCTTTAAAAGTGACTGAATTGCATTGATTTTGCTCTGGTAAATTTTATCATTCTTTTACAGAAGTAGGGTAACCAACTGCTTTAACACCATAGTTTTCCACATTACTAGTTTTAGTCATCCTTTAAAGTGAATACTGAGCTGTGTTCCAAGCAGTGCCAGTGCAGTTAAGCCCCAGTTTATAAATCTGTTATTATTATTATTGACAGCAATCTGCATCTTTTAGCACTTGTCAAGATGAATATGAAACATCAGAAGTTAGGCTATATTATGGCCATCTTTTACTTCCCAGTTTGAGTTTCCACATAGAATCTGGAAAAAATACCAGTTTCTAGTATTTGATCTCTGTTATGCTGAATGGAGATGGGAAAACATCATCAGTGTTTTGAGTGATGTCTTAGCAGGGGATGAGGGATTCTGGAAAAATCGAAAGAAAATACGTCTTGAATGGATATGTACAAAAATGTTTTCCTTAGTTTTATGGTTTAACTGATTTCCAGGTCTTCTGTCTTTAATAAATGGCTTCATTTCATTGCAATTCCCCCTATGAGATCATCTGCATTTGAATCAAAGTACTGAAATATGTTTTGACCAACATGACTATTTTGAGATATATTTACAGAGTACATTGACAGAGGCATGTTCTTAACTTGGGTTTTGGCACTCTAATATGTTCATGGAGAGGAGAGAAGCAGAAAAGTTTCCACACCGGTATTGGCAAGGGGAATATAAAAGGGAAAAAGGGCTAGAGTACCTCCTCACAAATTAATAACTTCAGGCAGAGCTTTGGGACTTGACTGGCCCTGCGTTTTTGTGCTGGGTTGTGACCTGGGGTCCCTGATCCCCAAAAGAAGGTGTCTGTAGCTAGGCCATTGGCTGTGTACTGCTACACTGGCTGTGTAGCATAAAGAAAAGTTCTCCCTGATGACTGCCTAGAAGAGAAAGAATAGAAAGGTTAGGCAACTTCTCTAAGACAGGTTTAGTAAATCTTCAGTAGGTTCAGAACTAGCTGACATCTGTAAAATAAGAGAGAGAGTGAGAGAATCTGCAATGTGATGTGTGGTCTTGACTGTAGGAAAGGGTTCAGCCTCAGCAGATAACGAATTGACATGAGTAGCCCTGTTTTGTTTGTGCTCTCTGACCCTGTACATGTCTTCTGGACCTGGTCACCTTCCCTGTGCAGCCCAGCACGACCCTGATGGGACCCTCCAGTGCCTTATCTTCCTGGTATGAAGTTAGCTGCACTGCAGGCTGCTCAGGTTTGTAGATAACCATGTGGAAATAATCAACTGCTACAAGCAGCCTTCGGCACAGCAAGAGCTGCTGTTCAGTGCACAAACTAAAACCAGCTTTCCTTGTGAGAAACACTTAGGGCTCAGCCTTTATCAAACTGGGCTTAAGATGAGTGCAGCAAAGGGCAGAGTTATTTGTAGGAGATGGGAAATAGTGTGGTGACACCTTTCTCTCTCTGGCACGGAGCCAGTCAGAGACTAAAGTGGCTTCCAGCGGTAATCAGGGTGGCTCTGCTCACACATCTGCCATCTCCCTCCTCTGTGGGCCTGCTTGGAGTTGCAGCTGCTGAAGCCCACGTGGTTCTGCCAGCCATCATAATTTGCCATTCATGAGCAACCTGCAGCCATCCCTGAGCACAGGTTTTCTGGTTTCAATGCAGGACAGAGACCCTGGTCTTCTGTACCAGAACCTCACAAAGATTTTAGCTGTCCTGCCTCCCTTGTACAAGAGGGCAATCTGATTGCTGGAGAAAGAGCCACCAGTCCAGTTAAAAAATGCCAATGGGATCTGGTGTACCATATTAGAGCAGGGAGCCCCACAATCTGTACTTAAAAAGGACAGGTGCAAATTTCAAAACCAAAAGGTGTTTAACTAATAGGTGCCAAAGTCCCGACTCATTCACACAGTGCCTTAAATCAATAATTGCTTCTTGTAGGCAGAATGTGTCGCATGTTGGTCACCATTGCTTCACTGAGTCTCAAAGTCCTGTACAAACTCATATATGGGCAATCAGAAAAGAAATAATTTTGCATGGTAATTTATGTCCAGACAATTCAAGGCTCAGAGAAAATGTGCTGTGGGAAGATACCTGTCTTCTTGTATGTTGCTTTTTGTTGACACAGAAAACTAAAATTTAGGGCACTGTGTGCAAACACATGCTTGCCAATATTTGTTTTTCAGTAAGCAACAGATTTCAGTCAGTTTTGGTCCATCACTGAGGCCCATCTCACTCCTCAGGTGTACTAGTATATCCCATGTAGAGTTACATGAAGGAGAAAGGAGAGGCACAAGCAAGAGCTCCTTCCTGCTGTATTTTTGGAGGTATGAACCTGTCAGTAAGTAGAAGTGGCACACAGAGTCTCAGGATGCTGAGGAGGCAGGGGAGAGTTACAATAATGAACCTGCCTCTGTCACCTCTGCAAGGAGAAGATTTTGGGTAGAGATGACCATAGGAAGAGAGTGTTTTGAGCAATCTGGGGAGCAGAGCTCCCCACGTTACACCCCAGAGCATGGGGAGGGAGGGCAAAAAAGTGGAGGAAGCAGGAGAGGGGCAAGTGGCTTGTGCAAGCAGCTGACAAGTCACCCCCAAAAGGGCCAGAGGTGGCAGGTCACCAAGCTTATTAGAGCTCCATTACCCTAAGGGTGAGTTTGATCCCATGCTCTTAAAGGCTTAGTATTGGTCAGCAAGTGAAAAACAGGCCAGAAATGTACAGCTTTATTGACTCTTGTGAAAACATTTACACAGGCCAGTTTTCATTCTTCCTTCTTGGAAACATGTTGGACCAGACCTCTTCAATTTAGACAGCATCTCCATTCCTGAGGCATCCTGTGATGTGAAGTATGAGCTCTCTTGGTCTCATGAGACCAGGGGTTAGCTGTGTTTTGCTGCTTAAAGAGAGCCAAGTCCTATAGCTTGCTTTTTCCTTTCAGCTTTGTACACAAAGAGCAGATACAGATGGGTTCTGACATATCAGTCCCAGCTGTTGTGCGTGATAGGCAGGAGAAGGAAGGGCTCAGCAATCATTCTGACAGCAAGGAGTTTCTACATAAAAAAATCCTGCTGCTAGAACACTGGGAGTTGTAGTTTTGCCCACTACAATAAGAAAAGGGATGTGTTTTTCTTTTTTGTGCAAAAGTGGGAAGGAGAGCGAAGAACAAATTTCGTCACATATCCCAAAGCTGGGGGTTAAATTGTGATCCTCATGGTATTTCCCACATGTAAAATCCTGTTGATGGGACAAAACACACAATTACTGCAACAACTATAAAGGCTGGATGACTGCACCCAACCCTCAGACTGAGTGCTGGATATTGCAGTATTGTCTTCCTGGAGGAAGATTTAAGTGCCCCAACCTGGGTCATATGACAGGCTCCCACAGTAAGGCAACATTTAAGAGCAGAAATTAGTTCTACCAGTATGCTAAAGGAAAGAGCGTTTTGGAAGCACTTGAGAAAAGTGATCTTGTGGTGTAGGAATCCTCTGATACGACAGAGCCCAATAAAACAAAGGAGAACAGGTACAGCTGTTACTGAATAAATGGAGTTTCTGGTGAATGAAGAGTTTTCATTGCTTTTGTTCATCAAGAAAGCATTACCCATGACTGGATGACATGTTTTAATAAGAAAAGGTCAAATAGGCAGCGTGGCACTATATTAAATACAGACAAAGCTGCAGAAACCATTAGAGGTTCAGCTTGTGCATGGAATACAGTTTAGAAGCTTTGAACTTCCATCTGTTTAATCAAGTATCTACTTGCTCTTATGAATATCTGTAAAAGTGTAGCAACACATTCCTCACTGTTAGAAGAAATTTTACTTAATCTATCCCAGAAGGTTTACTTTGGGGATTCTTCAAATGATTTAGAACAAACTGAGTCTATTTCTTGACCAAGATGTTCAGTACTTAACTAGGAAAAGACATTAGGAATGATTTTGCAGCATAATGGACAGTGAAGCTTTGGAACATATTTCCCATGGAGCCCATAGAGTTTCCATCACTTCAGGTCTGTGGGAAGGGACTGGACAAGTGCCAGTCAGCCCATTACTTTGCTCTCCCTGCCCAAGGGTATGGGAATGGGATGGACAGTCATTCTGCTCCCTTTCTACAAGGGCAACACATGTTCGTCCAGGAACAAGTAGGACAGAGGTTTCATGTGCTGTTCTCATCAATGATCTCATTGCTGAAAAGGTCCTGCATAAGCAAGAGGATTATTTTAATGAGTGTAAAACATAACTTTAAAGTAGCTGAGCTAAGTCAATAAGTATTCTTTAAAAGTTGTTAGAATTCATTCTGTGTGATGGGATCCTGAGGGAAATTTTGCTCACATGCTTGATTAAGCATCCTAGATTCTAAATAGGTTTTTGAGTGGGTTCAGCTGAGAATCATGAAGTATGGTGAGGTTAGCAGAGACTTGGGGCCATATTTTATGAAATGAGCCTGAAGTTTATGTAAGTTTATGTAAGTGGCCAGCTAATCTGAGGGAGCAATTCATCAGGTTTTTCCTTTAGCCTCTCTCCTATGTCCTCAAGTGAGGGAAAAAGATTATGTGATCCAGATGGATTGAGCATGCTAGTCAGATTATCCCTGTGGATGCCCTTCATCTGCTCACACTGTTCAGTCAAAAAAATCATCTGGCACACCATATCACACTCAGAAAAGCAGGAAAATGTATACAGGTCAGCTATATTTGAATCTTTTTTTCAGAACCAAAAATATGCAGGGTAGGCGACTTTTCAGGTAAACATAATGTTCAAATATTGGCTATGATATCTAAAGAAGAAAGGTTTGTGATTCCCTATTATTTTAAAATACCTGATATTTCAAAAATGACATTTAAAATCATTTATGGGTAGTTTATTTTATTTATCCTCTTCTCTATTCATCCCTCCAAACAAAATTGTGCACAGGTCTCTGAAGGCAGCTGCCTAAAGAAATCTTTATTTGCAGGTTTCATACGGCCCCACTTCTCAGATTTTATCTTGCTCTTACCTGGAGCTAGGTATTGTTCTCTATATCACCTCTAAGAAATGTGGATGGATAAGAGGGGTGTCAGGGGGTTTTCTTAGTATTTATATTCTTATTTTCTTAGTATTTTTACCCAGAAATCTTGAACTTGGGGGTTAGAAACCAGTTGTTGGCCTTTTATACATTTACACTATTTTATTTTTACTGAATTTAGTTTTAAAGTGCCAACAAAATAATGTCATAACCTCTACTGAATTAATTGTAATCTCTTTCAGAAGGGCTGGCTTTGACCACTAGATCTTTAAATGATATAAAACTAAGCACCTCTATAGCTTAGATCATAGTTACAGTATTTTCCACCAGCAAAGAACGTAGTGCAGTTTATACCACATAAAAATAAAAATAAAATAAAAATTAAACCATTTGTGCTTGTATTTGAATATCTGCTTCACAATGGATGACACCTTGAGAAATTGAAATTCTCCAAGATTACCAGAATGGGTGCATTTTTTCCCACTTGATGCCAAATAACATTGCTGGATTTGAGAAGAGAGATTTGCCTGCTCCTCTGGGAAGGCAGACTGTCTGTCTCTGCTGGAGCAAAGACCAGTTTGACCCATCCAACCTCCTTTCAGAGGAGAGCCCCCTGGAGATGATGGGGGTTGACCTAAGATTGCATATGTCTATTCTGCCATTTTTGGCTTGGCATTCATTGAGGACACTGTCAAGAGCAGTTGCTGCAGACTTGATAGGACTCCTGGTAGACATGCTGAATTGCTACATGTTTCTGGGGGATAGAAGAAATCTAACCAAATGCAATAGCTATTATTGAAGTTAATAGCTTTTCTTTCTGTGTAGTTGTACAGAACACATGTCTGTACATCAGGTTCAAGAGTTTAATTCCTCCATGAGCACTGCATGTCTTAAAGATAAAATTGGTTCAGTGAAATTGCATGTGTGGCTTTTTATTAAAACCTAAGAGGATGCACCAGCAGAAGGCTGGTTAACTCATAGGCATAGTTTTATGATAAGGATTTGCATCCTTATCATGGCCAGTTTTATGATACAGATATGCTAGAATGTGATCTCTGGGAGAGTGATCACAACAGGTTGTAGGAGCATGAATTCATGGGAGTGCTCCATGTTGAGCACTGGAAGGTATAGGTCACTGAATATACTGTCTGAAGCCTCTGGAGATGGGAGAACACTGCAAATCAGACACATTTACTCTAAGGAAGTGGCCTGGTCATAGAGCTGAGCATTATCAGTTTGCAGAGCAATGAACACTTCACAGTTCAAAAGCTGTGCAGCCCTGAGCAGCATCCAGACCCTCACAGGGATAAGGTGGGGCTGCCAGATCTTAAACATGTGCTTAATTTTAAGAATGTGAACAATCCCACTGACTATGTGGTTAGAGTGTAGTCCAGCCCAGCTTGCTGTGTGCTGCCTGCTGAACAGGCAGACCAGAGGTGAACAGTGCATCACCACCTCTGCTGCTCACTGGAGACTGGCATAGCTGACTATGGCTGGGCTGCACCAATATTGTGCACCAGTTGTGCTCCATGTCTGCACACACAGCACTTTACAGGAGCCTTGCAGCAACAACAGTGGTTTAGTTTCAAAAGCAAGACTGCTGGCAAGCTGAAGAGGTAATCTCCCCTCTCTCTCCCATTTGTCTTTCAGCTGGAGGGAACCATGCCAGCCAGTATGTTGTAGATTATCCAGATCCTGGCAGGAACATTCAAAATGAAAAGGCAAGTGAATAGGGGTGGAAGGAGAAGGCTTTGATTCAAACATACTCTGTTCTTTTTATTGGGTGCCAAGAGCTCTTGTGATCTGAGTGAAAGCTGTTATTACTCAAACCTTTAAGTCCTCTAGACCTTTCTCTACACCTGGCAATAGGAGGGATGGAAGTTCTATTACCTCACTTATGTACCTAAAATTAGCCATCCAAACCCAGGTCAGTTCCCTCAAGTCTCCTGGAGAGAAAATGCCTCCTTCAGGTGTAATTCTTCATGCCTTAAGATTCCTGGATACACATTTTTCTTCACTGGGTATAGAAGAATGCTTGGAGATACAGAGGTTTGGGTGTTTAGTGTCTCAGACCACTGTACTTTTATGTGTCTGAAGTTAATAAAACATTTTCCTTACTGAATTGTGGTAGAAAAATATCAGTAGACATGCTGGATCAGACCCAAATTTCACCTACTAGTCAGATGGACTATTATGTGCCTATGTCCAATGTCAGTAGCTGGAAAGGACACAGAAGCAGGGTGAGAGTTCAGAATACTTTCATTCCACTGTAATTCCTCACTTGGTACTTTATGTCAGCAGGACCCTCAATCTAATCTTTCCTCAAGAAGTTAAAAATCAATAACCCCAAGACAGAAGCTGTTTACCCCCATTCTGCTTTCAAGTACCTGTTTCTAATATTTATTCAGAGGTCCATGAGTAGCTTTGTGTGCACCCTGAAAGTAACTTGCAACTCTAGTGACAGTGCTCAACAATGTATTACTTTTTGATTAATTTGGCTTTTAAGATTAATTAGGAAATTAAGATTGAAGTTGTAGAGTTAAAATGAGAACAAACTGAAAAAATACGTATTAAAAAAGGGTGCAGCCTGAAAAAGGCAGCTTAAAAAGGTCAATTCCAGCCATCATGTGCACAGATGCATCTCTACTCAATAACACTAATTTAAAGGAGATTTGAATTTGATCCTGCATGATCCTGATCCCTGCATTTCCTTTCCATGTCACTAAGCAGCTCCATATTCCACTGCTTATACACCCTGAACATTTACCACCTGTGCACTCATCTTCACGCTGTGTGACTCCAAACTGCTGCTTGAGCCTTCCCAGTATCTGCAGCAAGGGGATTTTATTTCCCCCATCTAGACTTTGTGCTAACACTTTAAGCTCTGCTGCTCTCCCTTGCTCTCTATGGGTAAGCCCAAGAGCTGGAGAAGGGAGGCAGCAGAGAGGGGAAGCAGCCAGCATCTCACTGATGGTTAATCTCATGCTGCTCTGTCTAAAGGGCAACTTAGCTACAAGTTCTGTGTGACTTATCAGCATCCAAATGGTTCAGGTATAAGAATGAACATTATCTTCTTTTTATCTCCAAGAGTCAACATAGGACTGTTTAAGGGTTTTGCTTGCCAGAACTCCCTAAGTTTCAGTACAAAGCCAGACGTGGACTTTATTTTTACTTCATTTATCAAATATACTTGGAGTTTATATCTTCATCTACATTTTTTTCTTACATCTTGCCTCCTTTTTTCCTCATTAAGGTTCTAAAATCTGCTTTATATGGCAGGTCTAGAACCCACATTTCTTGTTGGATGACATTTCCTGAAGCTATGTGGAGAAACAGTGTTATATTCAAGAGAATCATCCAAAGGTCATTTATCCAGTGTAGCAGAGCCTGTCAGATGACACAGAAGTGGTTGTGTCAGGTTTGCTCACAGAGCTGCTGGAGCAACACAAGCCAACTCCTTTTCTCTGCCATAGCTTCCCCTTTGTAAGCTTAAGATGTTTATGTGCAACTTAAGTGTATGTGTGCATTATAAACATTCAGACATCTGCTGGGAAAAGCAATTGTACTGAAAATTACTATAATATGTTTGGGATTCCCAGTTTTCATATTACCTAGAAAATCGGAGTCCTCCAAGCAAGGACCTGTGTACAAAGGTCTTATCCAGTGTTCAGACTTGAGTGTCTGGAAAACAGAAGTTGGGGACACTGTGAACAGACAATTCCAATGAACTAATTCATTAGCCTCTGTTGAATGAAAATCAACAGTTCCTTAATTTCACACAGACTTATTCATCTGGAGTTCTGCTCTTCATCTTGTTTAAGTCTTTTTTGCCAAGAATTATAGGGAAAAGACAGAAAATGTAACAAGGTCCAAAAAATTTATCCTGAAACAAAAACAAACTTTTCTTTCCCACATTCCTCATCCCCCCAGAAAATTCAGCTATCCATTACAGAATTAAGTAAACTATCTTTTTCTATTTTTGCTCCTTCAAAAATAAGAAGAGCAGGGTGAGGGGTAGAGGAAGGGTAGAGGGTATCTACATGCGACTGGAGGAGTGGACAAAGAAACTTAGGCCATATGTCTGGAAAGAGTTTTTCACTCTTCCAGTGAGAGATGTGTAAAAGAGGCCTTTCCAAGCCCAAGAACAGCAGGGTGTTCTCATCTGTGAAGGGTCTTCTTCAGTGTGATGTTAGTGCACAGCAGGGCTCTCTGTGTGTGGGCTGGACTGCCTTCCCACACCCCAAGTCCCTCAGCAGGATGTGCAGCCAGGCCTCCCAGGCTCTCTGATGGGGCAGGGGGTGGTGGCCATAAGGGCAATGTGACTTTTGGCACAGGCTCTACAAGTCTGCCTGAACCCTCTGTGCCTTTTGAAGGCCCCTCTGACTCCCCAACTCATTCTGCTCTTCAGTGAGCTGGACTAAAGTTTCCTGTCCGGGACACAGGGACACTTAGACAAGTGCATGTCCAAAGCCAATATTCCCAAGCAAGCATGGAGCTTGGTACGGCTGAAGTGAGACCTTCAGTGAAGGTAGGATCCACCTCACCAAAGAGCTGAACGAGTTGGTCAGGCTGCCTTTACACAGAGAGAAATGGGTACAGCTTAACTACTCCTAAAACAGAGATGACTGGCTCTGGGAAAATGCACTGTGGACATCTAAGGCAAGGGGAAACAAACCTGGGTCTAGAAGCCCAGCTTTTCACATCTGTTTCCTTAAAACTGTGCCTGGAGATTGCTCACATTGATCCATGTTACACTGGATTCAGTCCATCCATTTTTGACCAGCATAGACTCCAAGAGGAGAAAGTGTGTTACAAAAAACCCAGTCCAACATACTTTGCTCGTTCTTATTCTCAACCACTTCAGATTTTTATGCTATTATTTAAAATTCTAAGCATGGAGGAGCAGGAAACTCACTTCAAGTACATGAGATCACAAGAGCAACAGCAGAAACCTGTTGAAACCTTATTGATGTCTGAAACTAGATGTATGTTTCTGTGAAATTAACATGTTTGTTTATAAACAAGACATCTCTGTTTACACACAATCTCTAAAAAAATATTACAAATCTATTTAGGTTATATTTAATTGACTCTGTGTAGCTAGCATCTCTCTGTCCTTCTCAGTTAGAAGCTGTGAGTTCCTCTCTTTGAGCTGCTTATAAAGTCATCTCAAAGAATTAAGTCCCCTTCACAAGACATCTGCCTTTGCTGCACGTGTATGTACCACATGAACAAAAACAGTAATCATGAAATTCACTTGGAGATTGATCACTTTTCATAAAAACACACATCGTAAAAATAAACAGCAAATATTTGTCTTGTGGAAGAAGTTTACATTCTTATTTTTTCAAGTATAAATAAATTGGGTTGAAAGAGGCTATTACATTAACAACTGACAAGCTGTTCTCTTAATCCCTCATGCTTCCATAACTACAGGTCCCACAGAGCAAGGACAGGCACAGGGCACTAACAGCCTTTCCTCTCTCAGTTGGGATCTCATGTGCCAATGTGCACCTGTGGATATAACCCCTGAGTAAATAATATTTTATTTACAGAGCTTGCTTAGCCCCCTGAGCAAAGCCAAGGTCTGTACTGGGGCATAATGTGCATGTTCTGTATCACATCCCTTTTCCCAGTGGACTTTCATGGGACTTTCCCCAACCAAGTCAGGGGAAAAAACCTCCACTGACTTTAGCTCAGGTCAGAGCTCTACGTTCTGCTGGGTATTGTGATACATCTTGACTTTTCCCTCTCCAAATTTTTATTGTTTTAATTTATTTTTGCATCTTACAAAAGCCATGTATCCAAACATGTTTGTGGAAGCACTGTTTTAATAAGTACTGCCCATAACATGTTAATATGGCAGAGGATTAAACTGGCCTTTGAAGAACCCAGTCAAAAAACTCTTTCCCACATTTTGTCTGTGTTACATCTTCCCAGGTCCATTGCAGATCTTAATTCAGGAAGCGTTTGCTCCACTTGTTCTGTTTTGAAAGATGTGGAACAAACATTCCAGTGAGAATTCAGGCCAAATAGTAGAAATTCTGCTCATGGTTTTAATTTTTCTGAGCTTTCACATTCACACCCAAAGGGTGTTGCAAGATGAACTGAGGTCCTTGAGGCTGACAACCTTCTTTAACCTAGGTCTTAAATCTTCTTTCTCATTGCATAGTTCAAGCAGGAAAAATCAAAGTATCTATACTGCTGGTGAAGCCACGTACCATCACTAGTGATTACTTGCTCTGGAAAAGGAAACCATGCCTAAGTTAGGTGAACAGGGTTTTTCATATGCATTGCATATGTCTTTGTCCTCTGAGAAGTTTCCAGCATCCTCAGGCAGAAAGCACAGCAACAATCCCTTAAAAACTGGCTGGAAGGAAACAAGTGTTTTGCCAAATAAAAAGGGTACTAAGCGCATGTTATAATGAACAGGAAAAAAAATGTTTTGCAGTTTAGTCCCCTCCAAGTCAACACCACACTTCAGCTCTTTAAGCTGATAAGGTATATATAATTAGGCTTTGTCTTCCATCCCTGAGTGTAATTATCTCATAGATAGTACATGGCTGTCTTATTTTCTAGTGGGATTAGCACCATCCTGTCGGTGAACAGAAATGACCCCTTGAAGTGCTGCTCAGTCCTTGCATCTATTAGCAAACACATCCTACAGAATGCTATTCCAATGGCATTTGTTTTGGAAGTGCCTGCACAGAAATGCTTCTGCCTGTCAAAGGGTTAGGGTTTACTGCATTATTATAGCTCTGAATTTGCACCAAAAATTGATACTTGGTGACCAGTATTTTTTTATCTTTTGAGGTTTTCACCAACAAAGATACACAATGTATTTATTTAGATTATGTATAATTTGATTTTTATATAATAAATAGAAACCACATCGACACCTCCACATACACTCTAAAGTTCCCTTTTGTTTTGGCTTAAAACAGAGCGGTGAGCAATGTAAAGAAGTTCTCAGGCCAAGTTAGGAGATCTGAACCACTGCCCACAAATTACAGGCTGTAAGGATCCTGTGTTGTAGGGTGTTGGGCACCTTCCACCCACCACATTCCTCTGCACCATCCCATCAGCCAAGCCACCTCAGCTCCCTCTGGCCTGTGTCAGTGCTGGACCTGCACACCAAGGCTCCTGCTCTCATGGCTGTCCATCTGCCTCGGCCACCACACTGCCCCAGGGAGCACCAGGGCATGAATGCAGAAGAGGCTCATGCTGTCCCTCTGTCAGTCTGCCAGGCACTGGCACCCATGGCCGTGGCACAACAGGAGCCAGGGTTTGCAAACACAGCCTTGCAGCACCGGCGAGCAGAGAGGGTACTCAGGGTGCAAAGGGCCCTCCCTGTTGCCTCCATTATCCCAATACCCTGTTCCCATCTGCCAGCAGATGGCACTCATTATATGTTTGACTCGCCCACAACCCAGGTGCACTTTCCAGAGCGCAGTGAACAAAGGTGGGATCCTCGCTGTCCTCCTGGGTGTCATGGGCCCTTTGTTATCTTTCACTCTTTTATCTCAGAGCAAGGGCTATGATTTCAGCACGGTCCATACTCCAAGTGAAACTGGAAAGGTGAGGAACTGATGGACAGAAATGTCCCTTGGTGGCTGTGGCAGGGTCTGCAGGAAGGCTGAGACAATCATCTGCCCGTGTATCAGGAGCTGCCAGCCATGGCACCCCACTCCCAAGCTCTACACACCCATCCCACAGCTGAAGTAGCCCTGGAAAAAGGCCCATGAGGAGAGAGGTGGCCAGCGTGGCAGGTATCAGTGAAGGAAGACCACTCCTCCCGAGAAGGGTCAGTACCAGCTCAGTGACACTGCTAACTGCTGGGCTTGAACCAGCTGCACACTCAGTTGGTGATGGATTTGTCCTGCATCAAATCACATTTTTTAGAAAAATACCCAATCTCTCCTTCAAGAGGTTGGGGAATAAAAAATCTGCGCTATAGTTACCTTCCTGCTTCAAAAAGTAGGGACTTACTTATTTCAAGTATGAATTGGCTTGCTTCCAAATTCCAGTTGTTGGACTTTGTTACACCCCATCGGAAAGGCTGAATGCCCTGATCTCCCATCACAAGGATCACGTCCAGCCTTCAGACTTCTGTGGCTGTCTACACTGTTCTGCATCCTTCTCTCAGGGATGCTTTGGATGCATGCAGAGCCCAGGGCATTGCACCACCATGGACCACACGCAGTCTGTCCCCATTTCTGCAGTGCCACCACACTGGCATGGCACGGTGCCCTGGCAGAGTCACCTGTGTGCCCTTGTCTCCACTGGCCCTTCAGCGTTCTTGCCCACTCACTCTTGGTTTCTGAAGCAGGAAACTTCTTGTTCAATTTTCACAAGAAACAGCCTGAGTGGATGGACATGGATAAGAACATCTGACCCCCATGAAAACAAAATTTTAAAACACAAACCAGAAAGTTTTCTGGACCTCCTTCAGGAAAACTGAAGAAATTGCACCTTTTACAAAAACAAAGTGCTGAAGACCTAAATCACCTCAACTCCTTTCCTACAGCAATTGCTTTAGCAGAAGGTACCTTTTGCTATGTGTAGCAATTGCTTGGAGAAGAAGCAGATCATACAGCTATCTGGGACAGCCAGCCCTGTATGATGTGTGCTAATCCTTGCCAGTATTTTTAGGAGCTACAGGAATCCAGGCATTTAGAAAGATGCTGGTTAATAGTAGCAACAGGAGACTTGTGTCCATCCCTATCGTTTGCATTTTGTTTCCCAAGTTGTTCCCCTTTTCCATCAGTTCACGCCTCTGCTCCAAGTTGTCAAGATCATTGTGAACTCTTACCCCATCTTCCAGTATTTTGGAAAGTTGGCACCAGATTTAAATTTAATAAGCATGCTCTTTCTTTCATCTTTCTGGTCGTTGAAGAAAACAGTGAATGCTGCTGTCCACAGGAGAGGTCTATTTCTGTACCCAGCTTCTAATGCAGTGTTGCACCACTGACAGCTACTTCTTGTATATGGCTTCCAAACCAGTTTTGCAACCACTTGGCTCCTATTTCCCAAGCTGTCTTATAAGGATATCTTGCAAAGCACTAGGAGAAAACCTCACAAAGCCATGACATATTGCATCTGTGCTTCACCTCATTCTCAAGACCTGTCATTCTGTCCTTGAAAGGATGAGGAGTGGTTTGAAGTTACTTGTCTTTGAGATATCTGTGTTAATTGCTCATGTACCCCTTACAGGAGATAAAAAAGTGCTTTCCTTCCATTTTCTTTTCCAGACCCCCTCAAAGTTCAATGAGCTGACCCAAGTCATTGTGTTAACACTTCAGAATTTTTTTATCTGGACAACCAGCTCTCTTGGTGGTCTGTGGATTCCATGCTGTCTGTTCCCATCTGCTGCTTTGTTTGTCTGTAAATCACACCCACTTCCTTGCTGTGGGGCTCCCCAGTGAAGGGGCTAACAGTGTTCCATGTACTGTGTGCTGGCAGGGAGCACAAGGGAATTTCAAGCTTGCAACAGCTAAAGTGGCTTTTCACTGAAAGGAAAAACTTCCACAGACACCATGAGCAATCTAGCACTCACAACAAGCTCATGCAAGCTGACTTCCTATTTCCCAATAAACCAATCCCATTTTGTCACACCCTTGAAGACTCCATGCAAGCTGTTGTGTTCTAGAGGGGGGGAGTTCAGAAACCCAGGCCTGAGTGCCTTCCAGTCTGGAGTGGCCTCATATTGAGGTCCCTTGATTTGAACCAGCTCATCTGGTATTTGACTTCATTTCACACCATCCATCTGTGCCTGGTTGAGAGAGTTTGTGCACAGGAACCAAGACAGTTCTAATAAATCATATTATTTGCTATGGAAATACTCAGTAGCTTCAGAGTCGTACCAACAGTTATGAAGGGAGCCTGTGAAGCTGACGCCTAAATAAATAGCCCTCTTAAATATTTCACTCAGTCAGTTCCTTGGGATGGCTCAGGTTCAGCAGTGAGTAGTTTTACAGCCACTTCATAAGAGAGAAGGGAGGAAAACAGTAATTAAACTATCTCCTTTTGGCAGCGCAGCCCCTGTCGTTCAAACTAACGAGGAAGTTTGGTGCCAGACAGGAAAGCACATGGGAGCACAGGGTCTGCAGCACTCCCCTGGCATGGCCTGTCGTCAGATACCTTTAAAGGACAGGCTGTACCTGAACTGAATTCAGCCTCACATCTCTCCTGCCGAGCCTGAGGAGGAAGCAGGTGCTGGGGCTCTGAAGGAGAGAGAAGTCTCTAACATGCATACACACACACTTCCACCTTCCTGGGAAAAAGCTCTGTGCAGCTAGTTTTGGCTGGACTCTCTGATCTCACAATTAGTTAATATCATTTAGAAGTTTTTGAGGCTCAGTAATTTGTGTTTCTCTCAGAAAGCCGCTGACATACTGAGAAATCTTGATCAGGTTTCCAAGAGCTGATATTTCACTCATACTCTTCTAGCTCCCTCACAGCCTGCCACATACCCCATGCCAGTTCTGGGCTACACCAGTGTTTTGGTGGCTACACAAAGAGGTGTTGGACTGGGACACCAGTGGAGGCAAATCACTGCATGGACAGCCACTGGGGCTCTCTAGGGGCACAGGGCACCACCACTTGGACAGTGTTTGGCTGAAGGGTGTTTGTGTCTGAGCTGTATGGTGCCCGTGCCCGGGACCACAACCACCATCCATCACAGTAATGCTGACAGCACTCCCACAGGAATTTCCTCTTTGACTTTCCTTAGTTTACTAGCTCTGCCTGGAAGGCTTTTGTCTTTTGTCTTCACTCAAAAGTGCACACTGAGCTCAGGTCTGCTCTTTCCACTGGCACAAGGCACCACCATTTACCAGCAGGGGCTCGGAGTGGTTTGGTTTCTGTTTGTGTTAGCAGCCAAGCCAACACTGAGGCTAGGGAACTTCAGCAAGGGAACTGAACCACCTTCTGCCACCTCTTCTCTTTCTTTCTCTGATCTGCAGCCAAGCCCCAATGCCCAGAAGTCCTGGGTCAGATCAGTTTAGAAGACGATGGGAATTCAGACATAATATATGTGGTGGTTTGCTTTTGTTTCCTTGCCTCAAGGTTTTTGAGTTTCAAGACTGTATTTTACTAGTCTGCATTGACCTGTATCACCTTTTAATGAAGATCTAGGCCAGAATTCCTTCACTCTCATGAAACAATGTCTTGAAAAAAATTACACTGGATATTGCACTAAAGTAGTCACTGCTCTTTCTGCTTCCTCTATTAATTTTTCACTGTGGAGTTGAGGGACTCATTTGTGGAAGGTTGGTCACATTCTTCTAGTCAGCTGAGACCTCTGATATTTGTCATCATTGGCATGAATAAAGTTGGCCGAAAGGAAAATCTTTGTTCTGAGATCTGTGCCCAGCAAACCTGCCTAATTTACTGCAACTGGCTTTCCTGCTAAAACAAAAGACAAAGAAGACACAGAGATTTCCAACATTTCAGTAACAAGATTATCCAAAAAGCACCGAGTAGTTTTCATTTTATGAGACATTAGCTTGACTGTGACTAGCCCAGCACCCTCTATCATTGCAACAGCCCAGTCAACACCCATGGAACCCAAATGACTCCTGTTTAAATCCACACAGAGTGGGAATATTGGCTTTATTTCTTGGCTCCAGTCACAAACTGCGTGGCTTTAGAGACATTTGAGTACCAGTGTTTGTTTTCACTTTTGCTGTTGATGCTTTTCAAAGAGTGCATATACCGTTTAACTGCCATTAAATGTAATATTTTTTCAAATTTGTCTTGCTCGTTACACTGCAAGTTACAAGCTGACACCTTATCATCTGTGAGGAGGCTGTGTGTCTTCTGGTACTGGGTAATGGAGCATGCTGGAGATACTTCCATGTTGCCAGAAGCAACAGCAAAACTGAGAGACAGTGTGTCACATTTCCCTTATAGACTGATCCAGCGTTCTCAAAAGCCTGGAAAATCACAAAAGTGAACAACCACAATAGTTAGTTTCATCAATGCTACTCATTTGACTGCCAGAATCAGTCTATTGAACCTTTGATAGCTTTGTTTCACAGGCAGGGAACTGAGAAGTGACCTAAACTGTCTTGAGAGAGCATGGCTTTGTCTCCCACCTCCTACTCCAAGGCTCTTGTTGCCAGAAATGTTTCTTGGTTTTGTAAAAAGTGATTTTGCAGCCAACCAGCATCCTGACATCTACAGTGGATTATTTCTATTACATGGCTACATGAGTTCTGTCCTTCACAACACAAAGCATCAACAGAAACTGGAGAGATTTATCAGGGAAAGTAGGGTCTCCCTGGCTGGGTAACAGCTCCTGCTGGCAGAGCAAGTGGTGCAGCCTGCCAAGGAGTCCCAGCCAGGCTCCTGTTAGAGAAAAGCTTCCATGGAAAGCACAATGTAAGGATGTTCTTACTTAAACTGAACACCCGCTTTGTGATCAGCTGTGAGTTGCCATGGTTTGGCAAACCTATGCAATATCATTAGCATTATTTGGACATGCTTCAATTTCCTGTTCTTACTGATTTCCTTCTTAACTTTTGGGAGACTTCACCAAGAACCTGTCAACCAGCACAGAAGATCAAGAAAAGCAGCATGCTAGCCACACCCTTGAGAAAAGACAAAGTTGAACAACTCATGCATAGTTACCAATATATCAGGAAGAGGCATATATGTTGGAGCTTTTTAAAAGAAAAGTGCTGCAACACAGATTAGCCAGTTCTTCCTTTAGTTTCAATTAGAGTTGGAAACCAATTCAGACTAAACATTTTAATTGATGAATATAGTCCCTTCATGCCAGCAATTGCCTGTAAGCAGACTATGACTTCTCCAGAAATACATACTACTAATTGAAAGTTTTCCACAAGCAAACATCTGTCTGTGACCGGCTCACAAGTTGTTCACCACAACTATTTGTTCATGTATCTGAGCTCCAATATTTGAGCTACCCAATTAGCTAGCCAAAGTCACAGTCACATGGCACTGCGTGTCTCTTCAGCCAGATCTGACTGCCTATAGGAGCAGCTTCAGCACAATGCTTGTTGAAAATATTGTATTTATGTGATTAATCAGCACTGGCTTGCAGCAATGCTGTCAAAAACAAAAGCTCACCCCACCAGTGACTGTAATACTAGGAAACATAATAAAATCATAATAGATTTAACATTGACCAAAATCTTAGAAGAAGAATTCTCTCAACTCCAGTTTCAGCCTAATTTGCCATACTTTTAACCTGTGTTCATAAAGAACTAAGGTTTCTGTAGTCATAGCAATATAGGTGTATACCTTTGCATATGTATCTCTAATAACTTTTGAATCCCCTAGCCAGTTTTTCTCAGATTTGATGGAGGAGAGATGCAGACATAAATTACATATTTCAAGGAAAGACACAGGTGTACAGGAGCAGATAAATTTATTAGTGCCATCAAAAAAGACAAGACTTCAGTATAGCCCTTCCCTTGCTAGAAAGAGTCCAGAAACTTCAAGTCTGAGCCTCAGCAATTTGAAACAAATCAAGTGTCACTGGCACTATTACCACCAACTCATGGATTATCTTCATTTGCAGCATACAAACTAGGTGCAAAGTTGGACTCAATTTTGGAAAGGGAAATACGTTCTATTTCAGATTTTTTGTTCTTTTTGACAATGACCCAGCCTTTACACATTCTTTTTCTAGTCGATCTCCTTTTCCAATTTCACATGCATCCTCTCATCTATTGGCAATGCACCTTGAACAACCTTGCAATAAAAGCCTTTATGAAGTATGGAGACTTGTCTTTCTTGTCCTTTCAAGTGCCACAAGCAGAAGCTGAAGGAGCAGAGTTATGAAACCCCTGTGGTCTTGCAGTATGGGTGGGATAAAGCTATGTTTCAGAAGTTGTGTTTAAGTTTGGAGTAAAATGCTGAGTAATTATCATCTGAGCAACTTTTACATCCATCTGCTTTAGTGGTAGGACGTGCAAGTCATCCTTTGTTTTCAGTCAAATTATGCTTGTTTTCAATCAGCATGATTGAAATGCATGATTTCACAGTCTGTAGATAAGAAAGTGTATTATTTTCCCACATGGGAGCACTGAAACTGAAGGCTAGAGAAAAGATGAAGGACTTTTCAAAATCCTTGTCTGGCTCTGACTTGTCTTGCATCAAAATGCAATGCAATACAGGAAGGAACTCTGTTAAACCCTGTTCAAGTATTTTTGAAAACCTCACCCACATTTTTATAGTGTTAGTTTATATTACTCCAGTTTGCCTACAAACTTAAAACAACTTTTTGGTAATTGCACAAGTCTCAGGACATCATGACCTATGAAATGAACTATTGAACCTCCTTTGTTGTTAAATACTGCCTTTAAAGGTTTTTTAAGTTTCATGTTGGAATGTGCTTTCCCAGTTTCCCAACCTTCTCTGAATATTACCATGGTTTGCCATGCTTATGGTGATAATAAGGCATACACTTATTCAGATAGGACCCTTGGGTGGTTTTTTTGAACTACTGGAACTGCCAGTATGACAGACTGGCATTTCTCTGTTCTTCAAAGTCTGTGTTCTGAAAATAAGAGTTTAATTTGGTTTACAGGAGGCAGGACTGTGCCCATTCCAACCCATTAAAGTTAATAGGACAGGTAATGATTTAAGTAGAGAAGAACTGCAGAGATTTCCTACCCTCCAGCAGATGGACACTCCCACCAACCTTGGCATTGTCTGTGAACTCACTCAGGGTGCACTCAATCCCCTCATCCAGATCATTGATGAAGATGTTAAACAGGACTGGCCCCAGTAAAGAACCCTGGGGAGCCCCACTAGTGACTGCCCACCAGCTGGATTTAGCTCCGTTCACAGTCTCTGGATCCAGCCACCCAGTCAGTTTTTTACCCAGAGAATAATACATCCATCCATCCATAACATGGGAAGACAGTTTCTCCAGCAGAATGTTGTGGGAAATGGTGGCAAGAACTTTGCAGGAGTCCAGGTAGACAACAGCCACAGCCTCTCCCTTATCCACCAGGTGAGTCACCTGGTCATAAAAGGAGATCAGGTCAGACAAGCAGGGCCTGCCTTTCACAAACCCATTCTGGCTGGGTGTGACCACCTGGTTGTCCTGTACTTGTTGCATGATGGCACTAAGGATGATTTGCTCCATGACATTACATGGCACCGAGGTCAGGCTGGCAGGCCTGTAGTTCTCCGGATCCTCCTTCCAGTCCTTCTGATAGATGGGCATCATATTTGCCAGCTTCCAGTCACCTGAGACCTACCTGGTTGACCAGGATGGCTGACAAATGATTGAAAGTGGTTTAGTGAGCTCTTCTGCCAGCTCTCTCAGACTCCTAAGTGAATCCTATCTGGCCCCATGGACTTGTGCTGGCCTAAGATGCACAGCAGTTCACTGACCATTCCCTCCTGGATTGTGGAGGCTTCATTCTGCTCCCTGTTTCTGTCTTGTAGCTCAGGGGGCTGGGGACCTTGATGACAACAGATATTATTATTATATGCTGATGCCAGCACCTGAGGGCAAAGGTATTGCAGCACTTTCAGGACAATGGTTTTAAAAATCTCCAAGCATAAATTTGACCTTCATCTTCTTTATGACTAAGTAATTATGAGTGAACATTAGTAAAATTATTGTTTGAAACATTAGCAATTTTGGAAATGCTCCTCATTTTAGCATTCCTCTCAGAAAGACACTGGATCAGTTGCATTTGCATCTGAGAATGTATAAATTGAGACAATCTTAGAGAACTCTGCAGAGACATGTCTCCAGAAGCCCTCAGTAGCAGAATTTGACACCTTCCCTAGAGACATCTCTTTTGTTTTGTTTTTGTTTTCTCTAGGTCCCCTTCCCATTCTCTCCACACCCATGAGGGCGTTTGCTTCTGAGTGATTCTGTAAAGTCTGGATTTCAGTTATTAAATGTTTCTGGTTTTTATCCTCTGAGAGCTTTGCCAAGGTGCTGGCAGCCTGAAAGTCAGTCATACAACTCCACTGTTCAGCCTCAGCAAACTGTAAGTGACAGAGAGTATTTTCCAGCTATAAGCCTTTGGGAGTCCAAATCTCTCATAGCAAGGAGCCCTCTGAGTTTAAGAAGAGCACAAAAGCAGGGAAATTGTGAGAACTAAGACAGCTTTTTGTTGCATGGCATAGAAAAGGGGCTGCAGATTGCTCACATCTTGTGCTGGGTTGAATGGAAGAGAAGTCTCTTTCAGTGTGGAGTGTCCCCAGGTGGTCATGCCAAGGGGCATCTACTAATCTGGTATTTATCCTGCTCCCCTTGGTCTGAGAGAAGGCAGAACCTGGGCAGCAAGACATGGCCTCACAGCCCCATCCACATGCATTCAGTAGTTCCTGTTACAGGAGTCATCCCCGCACTGCCCTGCCAGCTCCTTCAGGAACCCCTGTGGGACAGAAAGGGAAAGTCATCCAAGGGATAACCTGACTGCTTGGAAAGATAGGGCAGAGGCCAGTGGCCCAGCCCCAGCCCTGCTGCTCCTCACCTTCCTTCTTAGCATGGGGCCCACAGATCAGGATGAACAGTGCAGTGGATTTTGTGGTGAGCTGGATAAGTGCTGTACTGGGGTGACTCAGAGAACATGTCATCTGTGGCATGAAAAATTGTGTTTACTGAGGGACACTGCCCAAAACAGCATCCTTCTGGAGAGAATTCACCAGCTTGGAAGGACACTCACAGTACACTTGGGATGCCACACAAGAATGTGTTAAGATCCTCTCTGATGTTCATTTAAGTTGTGGCTTTCTGTTGAAGTAATGAACAGTTGTGCTCTGGGCTTTATTAATTTTCTGGTGCAGGATACGACCACATACATCATTCCATCTCCTCCTGCTCTTTTGGCAGGTGCTTCACTACCATCTGTTGTCTTAGACCTAGAGGACCCAGAACCCTTCACCAAAGGATAGCAGGGGGAAGCAGACAAGCATATGCTCATTTAATGACTCAGACATTGGCATGATGTCCATCACACCATGGTTGTTAACAAAACAATTAATAATAGTTGAAAGAGAATCACAGGATATAAAAGCATCAGCATGACCTTGTCAAGAATTGGTTGCCTCAGACCAATCCCGTTTCTTCCTCTGAAGGGGTAAGCCATCTGGAGAATAAAGGGGAAACAAGCAAAATTTTCTTGCGTTGAGTTTTTTACACTCTCCACCCTGATTTCCTTTTGTGAAAAAAATGTGAAATAGTCTCTGCTGAACCACCATGCACAACCAGTTTTATAATCATGTGCAAGGAGCAGTCATCTGTGTGTCATACTTTCCAACGAAACAGATATCTTCAATAAGGAAATCCTAAGGTCTGATTTGTATATTTTTCTATTTTCTATTTGGATCTGGGCAGAGAGAGAACTCCTGTGAAATTTATTCACAAGACAGACAAGAGCAGGCAACAAATCTAAAAATATTTTTATAAAAAGGAGAGACAGCATCAAAATCGCATTAGGCGAATTTTTATTTTTGATTGTGTATAGCTACTTGACCTTTCTCTGTAACATTCTTGCCTGGCTGAATGCTTTCCTCTTTGTATTTGTGCCTTTCACTTCTGCCTCATAACACTTTCTCTTTCACAAGTTCCCTATACAACTTAAACCAGAGGACAAGAAGAAATCCACTTAATTTGTGGCAAAGGAGGTTTTGGGTCAATATGAGAGACGACTGTGATGGAGAGATGGTGGGATCTTGTCTACTGGAAGCTCTGAAGAGCAGATGTGATGAACATCTGTCAGGCTTGATCTCCCAGGGCTAAATCAGTCCCACATTCCAATGGTTAACATTAAGAGAACAGCTGTGGATCCAGAAGTTGCAGCAAGTACTTGTGTCTCTTGAGTTCCAGAGCTTTGACTGTATTGTAAAATCAGCAGCTGGATTTTATTGAAAAAAGACAATATTTCCCATCTCTTCCTGCACAGAGGCAAACAAATCATTCTGCATCTGTGCTTTGGTCAAAGAGAAAAGCTCCTGCTATTAAAGTATGATTGTATTAATTTAAAAATTCTTCACAGGTATGTTCATGTGTATACATGGCACTAGGTGTATTTCTAGTTGACATTTCAAGAGAAATTAATAAAAGTGGACATTTTGCACACCCCACTCACCTTCTCAGGACAGCTGTAGAGGTGGAGCAAATCAGCTTAGGCAGTGTTTTCACTGGCTGAACTATTCATGCCAAAGCTTGTGCTGGGTTTCCTAGCTGTGGAGGAAAATTCAAAGTGGCTGCCATAAGAAGGAGGGGCAGGTCTGAAGCCACGAGACCTTATCATGCCTGTCACAGGAGAGGAAAAGGGAGGGAGAAGGATTGGCAAGGAGTGATCCTCACGTCTGTTACATTCCCATCCCTCCTGTCACATCCCTTCAGAGGTGGTAGACCCAGCACTGAAAAAAATGCACAATGGAGTCTTGACCCCTTGGCTGCAATTTTCACTCGACTGCTGCTCTCCATTACTTGTGTCCAGAGTCTGATTTGTCCCATTTTCTTTTTTGGTGAATTATGAATTATCTCAATTAAATCCTCCTGGAACATTTGTATGAGCAGAGCCCAACTGCAGGCTACAATGCCAAGTGCTGGCTCTCTGAAGGCTCCCAATGGGACACCAAAAACAAATGCTGAACACAGCGTGATTCTCTGTGTGTGATACCTGGCTGAGCAGCTTCCAAGTGCTGTATCACACGCTGAAGGAATGGTGTTTCTGCACTGGGCTGACAGCATCCTCAAACAGGAAATTCTGGAACAGCAGGTTTTTGGTGACTTGTGTCCTGGGGTGTGGCAAGAGCTCTGCCATGCATGACAGACATCAAGGATTTAACCCCATTCTTAGAAACTAAGAATTCCTTTATTTCCTCATGAGGAAAAGTCTGCCTGTCCTAATGCTTGTGGTGGCTCAAAAGAGATTAATACACCTCACTCCCATTTTACCACTCTTGATGGTAAACCATTCCCATGCTGCTAGGACTGGTGGAGTATAAAACCCCACAGAACTGAACCATTACAGCAGCACAAATAAGGCTGTGAAGACCATTTGTTCATCTATTTCATTGTTTATAGCACAAGAAAGCAGCCTTTAGAAATATAAATCTCTATGTTCTTACAATTATTAAAAGTTTCATTTATTTGGTGGGTCTTTATGTATCTAGCCATAATACTCCTTTAGTATTAATCTTTCCCTGTTTTCCAACAAAATATTCAAAAAGCTTTTTTTAAAATAAGAGCAAACTTACTGAAGAAAAGCACATCAGGCCAATCTCACCTGTTAAAAATAAGGTTTCTTTAGAACTTGAATGTCTCAATTACTATGCAATCCATTTTGGTATCTTAAGATGCTTGTTCATTAATTCAGAGCTAAGTTTTTCAAGTTTATAGAAAACTTGGCAGCACCCTAAAATACTCTTATTTGATGGCATTTCTTTCCTGGTCTGCCAGCTTGAAATTTAAAGAGGATGGCGTCTCTATGGCTGTGCCTAAGGGGTGACTGGGTGTCCCAAGGGACTTGTCAGCAGATGACACAAAATCCTCATGTCTGGAACTCAGCTCATCACTGAAGCTGGAGTTATGGGAGGACCATTCAGTAGCTGTCACTAGCTGGAGGAGCACCAGAGATGTTGAAATGAGGGTTTGCAGGAAATCATGTGGGATTTGGCCATCTTCCATTCACTGTAAGCTAAGCTATGGGGGAGATGCTAATTACTGTTTATGCAGCCTCTTGGCAAACTTGGCAGCCTGCTCTGAACCAGTCCTGTAAGCTGACAGCTCCTGATAGAGGCAGGATAAGCTCAGCCTGAGTCAGTAACAGCTCTGCGTGTGTTCCTTCCCTTTGAGGCCACAGTGGTACCTCTGCTGCTGCCTGGCCAGATGGTGATTGCTGTGCACTGCCTGTCATCCACTGCTTTAGGTTTTGAAGCCCCACATGCTTGTGTCCCTCAGTCTGAAATTTTTCAAGCTGAGACCAGCGGGGACACTTGGAGGAAAAGCTGTACCCTGAGAGCCCTAGACAGGGGAGCAAATCGCAGAGCTTTCTTCTGAAACAACCATCATCTGACCTTTCTTTGCACTCTGTGGTCCTTTGCATATGGACTGCAGGGGCTTATTGCCCAAAGGGAAGCATTTCTTATATCCAGCTAGGCCATCTTCAGCACATTTTAACACCCCACCCCAGCTTCATGCTTCTCCTCCATTATTCTTCTGGTATCAGCAAATGGAAAGGTTTAGAGAGAGATGACTGTGGTTGACCCAACGCACAAACCAGCTTATTTTAAAGGGCTGCTATTAACTCTGTGGTTCAACACTGGCAGCCAGAAAGGGAGACAAAAAATGAAGAGGATTATTTCCAAGTGAATTCCCAAGAGTGCATTCAATTAGAGATGTTGTTTTTTGACCTTTCACAGGCTTCATTAAAGCCCCTATCACTTTTCCAGAAAAAACAATTTTGGAAACAGATGGGAATAAATGAAAAATTTATTCATGCAATGCCACAGAGCCCAAAATGAGCAGTCTTGAGTGATCTCTGCTGAGTACCAGTGCTCAATTAAAAGGATGCTTATGAAGCCTTCATACTGTGAAACACAAACACTTCCCTGCAACCTACTGGGAGCTGCCTCATGAGAGAAAAAACATGCACTCTATTAACTCAGCTGGTATGAAGTTTAGCATGTAGGCCATAAAATGACTTAGAAAGGGGAGTTTATGGACACTGGTATTAATCACTATGTGATGACACGAAGTGAGAGAAAACAGGAAAGAATTATTCCTTAGAAACAGCTTTAAAATGCAAAGGAAAATTCCAGTAAAAAGTGGGGAATAGGTTTGGGAAAGACCTGAAAATTTATTTCAAGGGCCTAAAATCTGAGAAGGTCTGGGTGAATAAGGCAGTTATCAGGTCAGTAGTGCAGGCTGGTACTCAGAAGAGCTCCCATTACTTACAAAAATACTCCTTAATAGGAACAGGTGATCCTGTGTTGGTTTTTAGCCCATGTGTGACTGTTTAAATCCCTTTTGGATCAAGCCTTGAGGGCCTTCTGATATCCGGAAGAGTTTTTTTCCAGCTCGGAGGGCTGGAATGTTTTGTTGGAAGCACTCTACATCCCACCTGTGTAGTGCTGTGTGCTGTGCCTGTTACATATTGACAGGCTTCTGATATCCAGAAGAGTTGTTTTCCAGCTCAGAGAACTGGAATTCTTTTTTGGAAGCACTCTACATCCCACCTGTGTAATGCTGGGTGTGGTGGCTGTCACACACTGAGAGCTGGGCAATGCTTCTCAGTGTATGTCACAAGTTGTCCCCACTGAAAGTGACTGCAGCTCATTTCTGTGTCTTCATTTTGAGATGAATATAACTAAACACTTTAGACAAGGGAATAAATTTAGATTAGGTTCCTTTAAATAATTTAATCTCTATTCCTATCATATGCTTAATACATTGTTTGTGTAATAAGCTGCGGTAGAAATAATTATGGTGATTTGAACCAGCTCTCCTGAAAAACCTTCTCTAAGCTATTTGAAATGTGAGAGAGTGAAAATGGTTACAGTCTGTTGCATTTCAGCTAACTACTGAAGAGTTTTTGGATACCAGAGCAGGAACAAAAAGCAATTCTCCTTGTGGAAATCAGTGTAATTCAGACTGATATAAACCCAGGTCACCTGCAGTCAGCGCTCACTTGTGAGCAAGCTCACAAGTTCAGCTCTCTGGAAAACATATGTACCAATTTCCTTGTAATCTGCTGCTTGCTTTACTTCTCTGCAAATATTTTTTTCTGCAGATATTAGTGCCCATATGATGGAAGGCACAGCTAACATTATGAACAAACTGAACTTCATCTGGAATAACTGTGGTTATTTTATTATGCCAGTGGCAGTCTGTTTCTGTTGGGTGAGATGTGTTTACTGATTCTGCCGTGACCAGCTTTACTTCACACAGTCCTAACACTCTTGACCTTTTCAGCTGTGTATATTTCTAAATGTCCTTTCTAAATAAATAAATAAGCCCAAACCATGTCTTCCTATGGAAAAAGATACTTCTTAAAGATAGTGTTTTTAAGGATCTTCACTTTATTTAACACGCGAACACTTGAAAATCATTCCCTGTTCCATGACTTTCTGTACTTTACAAATATTTCTTGAGTAAATTCTAGGAACAACAAGAGACTAGAGTTTAGAGTTGATCCTAGCACCTTCTTTTACTGCTTATATGAGGCTAGTCACACCAAATGGACACACACTGAGCTCTGTGTAAAAACATTCACTCCTTGCTGAAGGCAATGACAGGAAAGAGGGAAGGAGGAATGTTTGTACCTGCTTGTGGAGGCAAACACTTTCAAGCAAAGCTTTTAAGCTTATAATTTCCTGCTGCTTCTAAATATCACCCTGTAAACTATCATTTTAAAGGAAACACGTAACAATAACAACATAAGCTTATAATTGACACCATCAGTGAAATCTGCTCCTCTGGACATGCCACAGGCATGCACTCCCTCCCTCAGCTCTGCAAGTACTCAGGTACTTTCCGCCTCTCTTATCTGATCACATGATGCTGACACAGGGCTGCCCAGGCATGAGGTGGGCTACAGCTGGAGGTGCTTTGTGTTGCATCTCAAACTAAATTCATAGAATCATAGAATGATTTGGGTTGGACGAAAGCTTAATGATCAGCTAGGTTCAACCCCCCTACCATGGGCAAGGTCATCTTCCAGTAGACTGTGTTGTTCAGAGCCTCATCCAACTTGGCCTTGAACAATTCCAGGGACAGGACATCCACAGCCTCGCTGATCAACCTGCTCCAATGCCTTACCACCCTCACAACTGTGTCTCTGGTTCCATGAGTTTACCCCAAGGAGAAAAATCTGCAGCTGGGTAGAGCAGACCTAGAAGAAGACGCTTGCTGTTTTCAATGGATCTATCCCAAGACTTGACACTTCTCTTCAAAACCTTTTCCAGCACCTTCCTTGTTAGGCCTTTGTGTGTCAGAAACCATCCAGCAGACAGGAAATATGAAGAGAAAAATTAAAAATGTACCCAAGGCCTTAGAGGAAAGCTAGGTAAGTATTAAAATTTACACAATCAAGCAACTTCCCACTCCATCCCCATTTCTTTTCAGAACAATATGTGTTGCATTTTAAGAAGGGACACCAGCCACTGCAGAGCAAGAAAAGGAAGTTGCTTGTTGGGAGATGAAAACAGCAATTGAAATTGCGGGAAGATGGAAGGAAGAGACATGAATTGTCTCTGGTGAGATCAAATCCCCCTCAGCTGCAGTGGGCTCCCACTGAAGTAGGCAAGGTTACCTTGTCCCCAGCTGAAGCTCCTTGCAGTGATGTTCACTTCTGCAGGCTTTAGAAGCCACTGGCCCAGTCTCTTGTTCTCGAGCAAAGCATGTGTAGCCAGCAGAGATGCAAAGCTATTTAAAGGAATGCTGTACAAAGATGAGGAAAACATTTATTCTGTGCATCTAACCATTCAGTCTCCCCTGTTTACATTAGCCAAGACTTTGGGGAAATACCTAAAACTGGGGATTTATAGCCGCATTAATCCCAACAGTGTATCAGTGAGCAGCATAAAGTCAGTAACACTTCATGCCAGTGTTCCCCTCCTTCAAATAATTCTTCCCTATGATCCAGAACCTTTGGGACAATCCCTGCATTTCAGTTTTTCAAAGAAATGACAGGTTACATGAAAATTATATTATACTTTTTATTAAATCTTTTACACTGGTACTGCTTGCTGCTGATTCATTTAGTAACTCTTGTCTTGAGCTGAAATAGATGGAATTAGCACAAATATGGTCTTGTTAAGGTTCAGCACTTGGCAAACAAAGGTGCTTTGTTGCTAGGACAGCAATTTCTAACAGCACATTTTTAGAACAAAAACTAATGTTTTACCCTTCACATGTTGATATCCAATGTCATGCGTCTCTAGTAATCCACTTCTTTCCTCACAGCAAAATATTCCACTCCTGGAGTCCAAACTTTCCTGTCTGCTTGGGAGCTATGAGAATACAGCATACAGGAAAAAGTGATCCTCTTCCAGAAACCAGCCATTCCTCAATGTTCAGGCTGGATATTGATTGTCTCCATGCTGAAACACCTCTGCAAAAACCAGCGTCCTTTGTTAGTGAGGAATCCAAGCCCCATGCCTCTGATCCAGGGGTGTCTTTCTGGGATAACTGTTGGCCCATAACTGAATATGTCCAACAAAAAATACTTGTGAGGAGAACTGGAAGAAGTCATGTTACTCTACTGTGGGCCATTTGGAAAACAATAATGAAAAATTAACAGATCAAGGCCATGTGGTCATGCAGCACTGACAGAGTGTATGTGAGTTCTGCAACAGGTTCTTTAACCAACAGTGCTTTGTGATCATGACTGACACTAGCAGCCAAAGCTAGTCACTCAAAGGCTTTCTGAAACAAGTCCTGTTGACAGGTAACAATATACCAGTCATCAAATTAAACACAGAGGGAAAAGCCATCTCCCATAGCACCCGTGCAATAATGCCCAAGGAGCAGTACAGTCTTCAGAGCTGAGCTGTTTCCTGGCCATGGCAGGTGGGGATGCAGAGCATCCCACTGAACTGGGCTTCAGCATCAGCCACAGCCCAGCCCCTCTGGCAGACTCACTGGGGCTAGCTCTTCTCCCCTGCACACTCCTGCCCCAGAGCACCTCAGCTGCTGGTAGATTTAAACTGGAGACAACCTACTGCTGCCCCTCAAAGTATGTCACCATCTCTGTTTTACTGGGAGTAATAACAAGGCAGCTGTTCAGATGGAGATGGAGAGATGGAGAACTGCTAAAAAACCTGCTTGTGGGAGCTGGCAAAACCGGGGCCCAGGGGTTGGGTCCAACTCTGCCTTGCATGGGGCAGCTCCAGTCTGCAGTGCTGCTGCTGTGCAAGCAAAGAGCAAACTCATGGTTTAAATTTGAGGAAGGAGGGTATTTTACCCACCACAGTGGAACAGGGCAAGCATGGAAAAGCCTTGTTACCAGAAGAGTGTTCTGTTCCTGATCTGGAGGATGGCTGGCACCTTCAAACTGAGGTGCCAGCCCAGGGATCCCTCCACACAAGCCTAAAGGGCACCAGCAGGACACACCAGAAACAGTCACCCTATCAATTGCACAAGTTCTGCATGGGACAGGAGCAGAATCCTGTCTGCCTTGTACTGCCAGGCTTGTGCATGATGCTGTCCATAAAATGCCTTGCCAAGTGACACAGCTGGTTAAGCCCCTTTCCACACTCCTTCTCCTCTCTGACTCCTAGTTTGTCTCTGTTCTTTGAAGTCCTGGGGGCTTGAACAGCATTAACTCTGCACCTGTCAGCCCAGCCGGCACCTTTCATCTCAAGCCCCCACGGAACCACTTGCTCTGAAACTGTGGGAGCTTATAATGCAGATATCTTTCCTGGGCCTTGGACTCTACAGGGATATTTTCATTATACAGTTATTATGCAAAAGGCCCAGAAGGAAAAATAAAAATTAGGCACCTGCACAAGCCTAATTTAGCCTGGTACACACACTGGAGGTTTCTGCAGATTTATGCCAAGCAGTAACTTCTCAGTGCCTTTGCAATCATTACGGTTGAGTTCAGCATGCCTGAGCACACTAACCATCAACAGGTCTCAGCACTGAGATTTCCAGGGCCTGATTTAACAAAAAAAAAATTGCAGAATCCCTTAAAATGTTTTGCCCAGGAAAATACAGCACTAGGCTGCTGGAACAGGAGCAGAAAGCAGCATTTCTCAGACTAAAACCAGCAACATGGCCAGTAGCCCACCAGCCCACCATGAAAGCTGTGGGTGCTCTGTAGCCTCTGATTGCAGAGCAGACCCCCCTGCTCAGCTCTGCCTACCCTGCTATGCCTCAGCACTGCCCCAGTTGCTTTCCTGAGAGCTTTTGGGGCAAGGCAACCCCCAACTTCACACAGACCTGCTTCTCATTTTGCCAACCCAGAGCAAAGGACAGCTTGGCAGTTGACCCTGCATGTGAAATTACCTTTTCTGCTCTGATAACCTGCTTCAAGCAGAATCACAATTTTTCTTTTCTGTGAGGAATTCTCACTTCTAAAAATCATCTCAAACAAACCCCATGAGGGAATGGGCTTGATGTGTAAGGACATCGGTATCAACCGGCAGTCATATATGCCCTTGTATTTGGCAGCTTTTCTCTGAGACTGTATCCAGAATGTCACAAGTTTTGTGAAGAAAAGTTGGCTCCATTTTGCTGAGACATCTTTCTTTTCTGTCATGAAATGGCAGAGTTTGAGGCTCTGACACAGCAGAGCACTTAATCACTTCTCTAACTTGAAGTACCTTTGTAATGGCTTCACTGAGCTGAAACTGTTTTCTGCACTTGGAAAGGCTCCTGGCCTTCCTTGGGTTGTTGCTTGCTTAACAGCATGAGTCTTCTCTACTGTGGAGCTGAGCCTGTGTAACTCAGTCAGACTGAAAAATGAGAGCAATTTAAAAATCTGCTCAGACCGACACCTCCCATTTGGCTGAGCTGGCTCTGCAGACAGGGCCACTGGCCATGGTACAACCAGCACCCAGCTACCACTGCATGCCCTGGGCTGGGGCTGTGCTGGGAAGGGAGTGCACCAGGCAGGGAGGGAGGGAGGGAGAGGGCATCTGGTACCACTAGGGAAAAGTATAGGGGAAGTTTGGCATTATGGGGAAGCAGGGGAAGGAAGAGCCATATGGACCTCTGCAGGAAGAGATGAGGTGGTGCCTGGAGCCCATGAGGAGAGAAGTAGAAGAAAGCCACAATTGAGATGCTGTGGGAGAAGAGAGGAGAGGGAGGTCGATTTGACAGGCAATATAAAGACCCCTTCTTTTCCTATTCAATTACTGGCTGCTTCTACAGTCCAAAGCTAACTACTGTAGTCCATAACAATTACAGGCCTCATTAAAGCCATGGAAGAATGAGCTGTCAGACTGAAGAGCTGTCAAACCCTTTCGTCTAAGGAAAAGAATCAGGGGCCCAGGCTGGTGCAAGCCACACCACAGGCAGCCTCAGCCAACAGGCAGGGATTTTCTCTGGAAACAGGCTTGGGCTGTGCATTGGAAACGCAAAGCCAGGGGGATTTGTGCCCAAGGTAGGTGGCAGCTTGGGTTTGACAAGCTGCTGTGCTAGCAGGTTTGGGAAGAGCTGAGTTGGAAGGCACTTCTACTACCCCTGCCTCTTTGGGAAGCGGGGCTGCCATCCTTCCCTAGGGGTCTATGATGGGGTCACATCAGAGAGCCTCCTTTTGTTTAACTGGTTCTTGCCCTAAGGGAAACAGTCCTCCAAGTGACCTCCTTCAGTCACATCAACCGGACAGTGTCACTGGCTGGGCCATGCAAGGCACTGCCCTTCAGATGCATTCTTTCATTCATTCATTCAGATGTGTTTCAGCCTACAAGAATATAGATTTCATGTCCCCTGGGGTGTGGAGGGGAAGGCAGGACTGATCCCATATGCCGTGCCAAGAACTGCCACGTACAAATCCATGGCTGTGCATGTTGGCATGAATACAGTTGCTTCAGCCAGTCTCACATCAGCCAGAATTCAGTCCCATGGCCTGTGCCTGCCAGATAAGAAGCTCAACAGCATGTACTCAACACAATATCTCTGATCACCCACGGTGCAAAGGTCTCCTTGCAACCAGATGGCAAGTCACCCGCTCCATCTCCTCCATATTCCCAGCCTGTTTATATTTCCCCTTTTCTGGGAGATGGAATGAGATTGAAGACTATTTAATGCTTAAAAAATCCATGCAGCCGTGTTCTACTTAACAGGGAAGTTTTACATGGAAAATGTGTTGTTTTTTCCATTATGTTAACTTCTCACAGCTCTGCCTGCCAGTGGTAGCTCCTTGCTTTCGAGCTACTGATGAGCCTCAGCATCTGTTCTTTTGGGCATCCAGACCATTTGCAGATTCTTTAAAAGCAAAAGCCATGACATGCTCTTTTTAAAAATGACTGGATGTGTTCCAGGGTTGGAGTCAATCACTGAAACGGGCCCTCAATGTATTGCTGATATGATGTTGCAAGAAGAGTAGGTTGGCAGCCTGTCCATTCACTCTAAGGCTACTCTGCCGCCTTCTGTTCTAACTCTACCAGCAGAATTCCCCCAGGCACTGGGAAGGGCTTGGAGAAGTCAGTCTTTCTAGTATATATCAAGTTGAAAAAATAATTTTGAATAGTGCTGACAGCCTAGATGCTCTTTAGACCTGCGTTAGAACAAGGTCTTCTGACTTGGAAAACAAATCAAACCTTTAACAAGGCAAAACTGCAAGCAAAATCTCTGCACAAAACCCTGATGGCATTTTCCAGCTAGTAAAAGTAGAACCTTACATTTTACAGCTGGAAAGGAAAGTATTCAACAGCTGTATGGGGATGAAGCCAAAGTTTTGTGACAAAGATTATCATTCCTTCACTGCCCAGCCAAGTTTTACCCTTGGAGCTTTTTCATGGTATTGCTTTTAATCTTCAGCAAATCTCACACAGAAAGAGCACACCTTATCCATTGCTGTTGCTATCCAGGCAGGCAGGAGAGTCCACAGTGAGAGACTATCTGCTGCTAATCTTCACTAAATGAAGGCTCAGAATTTCTCCTGGACAGCAGAATTGAAGGTTTTACTAAGCAATGCACAGAGCTCTGCACTTCCATCACTGCTGAGGTGTTTTTGGGCATGTAATTTTTTCATACTACTGCCAAGTCTGGGAAAGGGACAGTATGAGGCCTAAATGTGAGTGAGAAGCAATTTTCAGTGACTGCAAAATTTTCACTTCATTACTTGCTGTAGCAGTTTTAACTGTTCATCTTGGGCCATAGTCATTTCAGGGGTACAAGAAACTGCAAACTAGTGTGACAGGAATGGAGACATAACCCCAAAGTTTATCAGAGTCTGCTTCCATCTCTGTCCAAATCCCTCCTGAGAAAGTCAAGGAAAGAGAGATGGCAAGGCAACACGTGTCTGTATGAACCTCCTTGTCACTGCTGGTGCAGTGTCAGTGTGCACTTGGCATAAACCAGTCAAGCCCTACCTCAATGTGCCTCAAAATGGGAAGTAGACAGGAATAAGTTAAAGCACTTCTCAGTGTATGTATCCCTTGGCCTGCATGCATGTCTATTAATCAAGCTCCTTTTTGATCTTTTTTCCCCCTTTTCATCAAGTTGGCCTTCCACAGACATTTTGTCTCTTTCCATTTCCCCCTTTTAATCACGCGAGTGACAACAGCACTAAGATGGATGTGTTTACAGCCTAGAGCTGGGCTGGTATCTCAAATTCCTCTGTGCTGCAGACAACTGCCTGACTTCACCCACTGGTCACACAGCAGAAGGCCAAGGGGCTGCCAGCCAGCAATGTCCAGCAGTGTGCAGGAGTGGCTGTTCCCACTTCACTGGCACCTGGAGAGATGAAATGCAGCAAGGCATACAGAGGCAGCATGCCTCTGGCAAGAGGAAAACCATGGGGAGCAGGCTGGGGATGGACTGTGCCTGTGTGTGTCTCCACTCCTCAGTTCATTCATCTGGAGAGACTGAGCAGGCTCAGGTGCATGAGGCAAGTTTGAACCACACCTGGCTAGCCACAGTCTGGCACAGGTGTTCACTCACAGTGTGTGTCACACCCTGTCCCAGGGCACTTTAATGTGGAGTTAAGTCTTGCTCCTGGTCTCTGCAGGACAGCCCTATCAACTATTTCTGATGTCTGAGGCAAAGAGAAGGAAACAAGTCCCTTTCTGAACAGACCACTGTGGGGCCAGCTCAATGAGCATCACTACCACAGCCTTGCTTCCTTCAGGTTTGAAACTTAGAATGGCAGAAGAGTAGCTCCAGTTGTTCCACAGACAATTGCCTTGCAACTCTGGAGAAAGGTGAAATGCTTATCTTCATTTTAACTTCATAAATTCTCTGCTTTTATGTGGGCTGAGGACATTGACAGTACCTGACCTTGGCTTCTGCTTTCCTGAGACATATGATGAATTTCTGGCATCTGACTTTACCTGCTGAAGGTCTGAAGTTTGCTGTAAGGTGTTGGGCAGGACGCTGTGGCTGCCAGCACTCAGTCTGTGGGGTTTGCCACTCCTCCCAGCACACATAGCCCAGCCCTGGTCACCAAGGACAGGACCCAGAAGCACAGGTTTTTCCTGACCCTATAATGCTTAATTGTCCAAGAAAACAGCAGAGGTGGGTTTCACGGTCCTTCAGAGGTTTAGCAAGGCAAATCAAGTTGACTGTTGCCATCCCAGTTTGAGAAAAAGAAGACAGTTTTATAAAGGCCATTGTTTTTCTCCCACCGCTTTCTTTAGAAATGTCATCTAAAGCAATTTCACATTTCAAATAGTTAAGGAATGCTCAGATTTCATCTCTGTTTTCCGACTCTTCTGCCAGACAGAGAATATGGTGAAGATTGGTTTGCAATGAGCCAAACTCAGGCAGCTGAGGCAGGGATTTTTGCTGCCGACAACAGAATTCTCCATCCCCAGTTTCCCCATGGGAATTTCCCTATTTCCCCATGCTGCCCTACGTATTTCTAAGAAAATCTTCTCAATGAGGCATGACCTTGAGACAATTTTTTTGCTCAGCTTTTTCTTGGTGATTTTGTGATCGGATTTGTGGACTGGTTGTGTGCTTCACCACCTTCATTTAGTATGAATTGCCACCTCAGGCACCTGATAGCTGGTCCCATAACTGACTTTCTGAATCTTTGTCTCTTCCTGGAGCAAAGCTGGAACTCCTGCAGTGCCCACTTCTTGAACAGTCCCAGGCTAAATGCACATTTCAATGAATGTCACAGAAATGCAGAAGATAAACCATTTCATATTATCAAATGGCTCAAAGTGTACTCTTTTCAATACTAGTTACAATGCTGAATGTGTTGTGTGAAAATATGAAAGAACCACTGAGAAAATAGGAAACAGCCACAGAGAACAGAAACCAAAACTCCCTGCAGATGTATGCTAGTCAAAAGGCCAAATCTGAGATGCAGCTTTGAACACCCTTCTCTCTCAACTTCTGTAACAAGAATAATACTTTAAATAATAAGAGGAACACTTATGGTTTCACCTGATAAACTTCTCTTTTGTCCTGGGGATTTAAAGTGGTCACAGATTGCATGGTAGAAGGATGTTCTAACAGGTATTATGAAAGGGATTTTTTCCTACTCTCTTGTTTCTCCACAGGAAAGCTGTTCCAAATGGGGTATAAAGAAAAACTGAAACTTTGTACAAAAAAAAAAAAAATAAATGGGAGCAAAAGGGGTGCCTGGAGTCAAAGAGCTTTCAGGGCTGCATGGCTTTTCATAGATCTTTTCTCCACCATTGTGCCAGAACCATCAGCTCCACTCCTGAAGGCAGCTTAAAAGTGTTTACAAGCCATTTTGGTACTAGGGAACACAGAACTCTCACAGAAGAGGTCAAATCCCAGCATGAAAATCCTTGATAGCACACTGTGATTAAAGTAAGCATCTATATTAAAATGCACATAATTTCAAATTGTTGCACATGTCAACAAATTATAGACACCCTGCTGATAATGTCTCTCCAGTGCCCCTGTAACAAAATGTAATTTGTAATTCGAAAGAACACTGTCATTTCCAATCTGATCTCTTCCAAGTTTTCTTTTCGTATCCAGAGCAGAAAATGAGAAGAGTATAAATATAGGAGAGCTGGGGGTCTGTTTTTTGGTGTACTTTCTCATCTTTGCTTTAGATAACCAAATCATAATTGCCTTGCAAATGGTACTTTTTGCATCATTACAATAAGTGGGACCCATAACATAGAGAGCTAAACAATGCTGTTTCTAGTGGGAATGCCACAAAAATGAGAGGCAATGATCAATATTTTAAGGTTCAGATGAGCTAGGCAAAACAACTTGACTGCTATGTCTTTGCATCCTGTAATTACAACCCTTGCCAGGGACTTTTGCACGGAAAGGTCTGGTGTCCACACCCCAGCCTCTGCTTGTGGGGAAGGGGCTGATGGGACTGAAGTGGAGTATGTTTGCCCCATAGCTTATGGGGAAGGGGGAGACAGCCATCTTCTCCTCAGCTGAGCCAGGCAGTTCCAAAGCAATTGATGGCAACCTTCATGCTGCAATGGCTGCCCTGTTTTGGTGCTCAAGGCAAGTTTCTGTATCTCTGTACTTACTGTGCTCCATTATAGAATCATCATTCCCTCATAGCCTGCCCTGAGTTGGAAGGGACCCGCTAGGATCACCTATTGATTCCAACTCCTGGCCCTGCACTGGACAACCCCAATAATCACACCAGGCTCCTGAGAGCTTCTTGAAAAGCTTCTTGAACTCTGTCAGGTTTGGTGCTATAACCATGTCCCTGGGGAGCCTATTCCAGTGCCCAATCACCTTCTGGATGAAGAAACTTTTCCTCACTTCCCCTGACAAAGTTTCATATCATTCCCTTGTAGCTGGCAGCCAGAGAGTAGAGAGAAGGAGACCTATCCCCCCTTCCCCTTGTGAGAAAGCTGTAGACTGGTATCAGTTTTCCCCTCAGTCTCCTCTTCTCTAGGCTGAATAAACCAAAGTCTATGTAGATGTTCCTGTGGAAATCTAATTTCCTGACTTAGGAGAACAAAATTGGAAGCCAGGCTTAAACTTTTCTGAAATTTACTCCCTGGTTATATTTAGTTCTGCATTAACTTTGCAAAAACTCAGCTGAATCTGCAATTATACCCCACAACCCCTCCAAGGAAAAGAACCCAAACCAGAATCTTAAACTATCCTTTGAAATTTCTGCCTCCTTCAAGGGTTTGGCAGGGCTAGGTCTTGCTTGTGAAATGTACTAGTCTCCCAGTGTAGAACCACTGATTTGTTACTACCTTCTCCTCTAGGACTGTGGAAGGTTTAAAATGATCAGGGAAGTCATCAATATATTTTTTTTCCCCCAGCATTAATTTCCTGTTCTCTTTTCATGTGAAAAGCTACCTGAACAAAGCTCAGTGAATGATTTGCCTGGTGTGCCTTTCCACTATATTGTAAAATATAATCAGATCAGAAGCTGTTCAAGGTGGATTAATACCAAGCAAAAACTAAGGTTTACTGTGGAGAGCATCCAATAGAAATTTCCTTTTTCTCACCACAATTTTATATGGGATTAAAATCATATTCATCAGCACTTCTGCAAATGTTTTTCACTGACATTGCAACTGATGTTTTCTCAGCTTGATCAATTACCAAGCACAGTAAGTTCCCAGTAGTTCCATCTGTGTTATAAGGAGGAAGGTGTTTTACTAAGGTTTGGAAATTTCTGTTTACCACAGACATATGTTCAACACAACCCTTCCAAGAGTTTTGGAGCCACAGTTGTTAATTTTCTGCCTCCTTGGAAGGATGCCTGGTCATAACTGAGGTTCTTTTGCTTGTTGCACTGTTGGTGTGTGTAAGGACTAAAACTGCTTGTATAGATTTGTGAAAAATGAAAGTTTGGAAAGGAATGGAAGGAGAGTGAGGTTTTGTCTAAGGCTGCAGTGCAGTTTGTGCCCGTGCAGCCCTCCTACCCCAGGCAGGGGACACACAAAAAGGCTTCCCTGTCTGGTTCATCCCAAGCAGTGCTATTTTCTGCAGACCATCCTTCAGCATGGGCCTCAGTGCAGTGCTCGTGATGAACAAGGACTTCAGAACTGATACTGTAATGTGTGCAAAGCTTAGCATGTTCTGCTTTGCAAGACCTGCAGCACAGAAGCTGACTTCAAATTCTGACTGGTGATTGAGTGCTATAAAATAGAGTGAACAGAAAGTACATTCCCATTGTGTAACACTGGTCTTTTTGTTATTTTTCCAGTTGAGGCACCTTCTGTGCCTCAACTCTGGCTCTCACATATCCATTCAGCCTCCCTGAGCTCTCCTGGGTGTTTGCACTTGAACTCTTGTTTCTAACACCCAGTGCAGGGTCTAGTCAGCCTGAACTGACAGTTTTTTACAGTTTACAAAATCCACATATGGCCAGTCACTACAGTGACCATACTTGACAGCAAAGAAAACAACTCTCTGATAAAGGGAATTGCCTAAGCCAAGTCACAAGCCACTCTGCCCTCAGCGTGCTTTGTCTTCTCCCGGATAATACATGAGGTCAAAGGGTGAATGATACTACTGGGGCCCACAATTTCCTTCACTTACTCTGAATCGTTATCACACAGGAAATCCTTATACCAATGACATAGCTTTAAGGATATGTTGTGTGAGGACAGGTGGTGGTATTAAGTGAGGAATCAAGGTAGTCTTGATTGCCTTCTGGAAATTCTGTCAAGAGATTCCTGTCTTATTTCTGGAGCAAATCCCCAAAACTGGATGATAGGAATACTGATAGGAATACTCTCTCCTCTGCCCAAGAAACCCTGTGTTTCCCTCCAGCAATGTTCCCATGTAATTCCTCTGCCAGGTGCTGTTGGCTGCAGCTAAGGCCAAGCTCAAATTTGTATTTAATTTAAGCTGTGACTTTAAGTTCTGACCCAGTATTTATGGCCTCCCTATATACAATCCCAGAGTGCTCTTTCTAGGCATTAAGTTTCCATAAGAGTAAAACCCTGGCATGAAAGGACTTTGCAATGTAGAAAAGACAGCATGGATTGACCTAAGAAAAGGAAGCACTGGTCCTAATGAATAACAGCTCAAACAGACTTCCAGAGTAACTCTGAGCCCATATTCTCCATATACTGGACTGAATGTGCAGAAATCCCCATCAGCTGCCATCACACCACCTCCTACAGCCACATCCACTGCAATTCCTGTGCCTAGCTTTGTGCTAGGCAGCCCACAGACCACTCTCATGTACCTGTTAGTAGCCCTTCAGGCTATTCTGCAAGCTTATGTTGGAGCACAGGCATCTCATAACTCTGTATTCTCTGCCCCACACCATGCCCCTCATTGTTTTTAACCTCTGTTCAGTTTACAAGTCTGTAGCTTTGAATCTGGAGTCAGGAGGGACAGCCCTGTGTGCCTTTAGCACAGCTACTGTACCACTGTCCTCTTGAACCCCTGAAAGTCAGAGGCAAAGTCTGACCCTCCTCCGCAGGTGCTTTGCTTTGCATTCTCCTTTCTGCCCTATAAAGGTGAGGTACAAGGCCAAGAGCAGCAAAGAGCTATGTCCTGCCTGTGAAACCCTGCTGGAGCTGGCCACCTGATTACCAGAGAAGTGAGGGTTACCCAGAGTAGAGGGTTTGTCCCTGCCATAGGGCAGCCAACAGGGTCTTGTACAAGCCAGGAAGGCATCTCACGGGCACAGGTTCCCCTCCATCCTGGTCCCCAGCTCCACACTCCAAGGGCACCCACCAGGGGCACATCAGTTCTGTCCCCAGTGCCAGGCAAAATTCCAAGCCCTGTGCTTCAGGCACAGTCAGGGGTTGGTTTTTTGATTCCCTTATTTTCTTTTTAATCCAAACACCACAGGGTTAGCAAAGTATCGGCTTACAGAGCACACAGGGGCTGCTGCTGTAAAAATAGCTGGGTGATGCCAAGTCCCTGCAGGGCTGTTGTCAAAAAGTTTGACACCATGAAGTGTCCCAGCAGAGCAGCCTGTACACTTCCCTGTAGAATAAGTGACAGTCCAAAATAACTCAGTAAGAAAAGCACTTATCAATTGGTTCACATACAAAAGTTGATACAGCTGCTCCAACTTCAGCACATCAGGCCAGTCTGCCATGGATGAAGAAAATCAGTACCCCTGACCAACTGATCTGAGGCCCAGGGTGGGTCTGGTTTTCAGACTCCTCATACACACAGCATACAGTGCATAGAGGGTCGGATACCCCAGGAATGGATCCTAAGCTGCCAGCAAGTCAAGCAAGGTATCCTCCAATGACAGCACTTTAAATGTTCAGTTTCCAGATCTACACAGCCTCCTGCCAGTGAGTGCTGTAATAGCTTCCAGATATCAGATCATTTCTATGTGTAGGAACTTCCTCTTTGAAAGAATGATGCTGAATCTTAAACCAAAAAAAGGCAGAACAAGTGGTTGAACTCATGTATGCATACATGAATGACTTACTGAATAAGATGAAAAGTAAGAAGAGACAGAGGCAAATGGATAAACAAAGAGTATAAAGATTTAGAGGAATACATGTATGAAATAGGATATTATGGCCAAATCACAAGATCATAGAAGAAACTCAGATAATTTGTGCAAAGAAAGATAAGCACAATAAAGAACATCTGAGCAAAAAGTAAATGACACAAGGAACATTCTGAAAAGCTATAAAACATACACAATATCCCTTGATGCATCTTATGTCTGTGTATTTAACAACTGTAAGTAGTGATCAGGAGCAGGGTATCCACTGCAAGGAAAACAAGAAAGCTCAGCTACTTTTTTTATGCAAAAATGTGCTGGTCCTTCCCCTGTAGAGCTTGTTTCTAAGCATCTGAAGTGGTCTGTTTGGGACAGCTGCTTCTCAGTGGCCACAGGGATAAAATGTGAAAGTGTGTGACATTACTTCCACTTACCACCAGCAGCAGCAGGCAAATGCCTGGTTTCACTTCTGCAGTCCAGATGGAGGGATAGCAGCCAGCTTTACCCTCCATCTCTGCATCAGACTGTCTGCTTAAGGCAGACAGTTACACTGGGCATCTGAAGGTGTCCAGCTGTCCTCCTGTCTTCTAGCTTGTGCAAGATCATACTCACAGCTGGCTCAGGCTTCAGGACAACTTCAGTGTGAGACAAGTTTGTGACAGCAGGTTTGAATGCATGCTGGGCTTCTGGCTTCCCACCACATTCTCCTGGATGTTGAAATATTTATGGGGAAAACAGTCTTATGAGCTGAAAGAAAGAGATAATGAGCTACAAAACTGCTGATTGCCATAAGGACTCATCCTCCTTTGGTGGACTTGAGTTTCTCCCACTTACTTGCAGAGATAGGCATTCTGGAATGGAAATGACTGCAGTCCAGTATTTCTCTTGTTTGATGAAATGGGAATAAACACCTCACAGCCAGTAGCTCTTTCCAAGATTCATTCTGTCATTACTGTCCTTTCCAGTTCAGAAGGATGAAGTCTTGTGATACAGACTGGGTGGGATTTTCCTTATATCTCCAATCTGTGCTTGCTTTCCAAGTCACAATACTTTCCAAAATTTACGTGTTATCCCCTATTTTTTTCTTTTTCTCTTTCTTTTCCTTTTTCTTTTTCATCTTCTGTTTTTCTTTCCTTTTTCCATTTATTTTTCTTTTTTTCGTGCTCTTCTTTTCACAGTGGCAGTAAAATGTTCCTTTGATTGATAGCAGAACTTAGACTCAAGCCACAAAGGTTCAAGCCACAGATTCCCTGTGGCAGCCAAAACCACTGAGTAAAGGAGCCCAGCTTGGAAGGATTTAGGGGAGAGCGGTTCTGGGAACTCAGATTTGGGATGCCTGGAAGATGCTGGGAACACGATGCAACTCAGTTTAGGGCTTTCAAGATGTCATGAATTGTACTTCAGAGGAGGCAAGCTGTAGAATCATTGGTAGGCAGGTGGATAAAAACAACAAAATTAGTTTACATATCATTCTGAGATGCAACCCTAAATCTAAGAAATCCTATTCTAGGATCAGTGCAGAAAGTCTTTCATATCATTAAAACCCATCAGGTGGCTACTTTTCCCTAAGAACTGAGGATATTTCCCTAGCAGCTCCATATGTTTCTGCTGGCTGCCAGACCATTCCTCACCAATTTTCTCTGAAACAATACAGTGGCAGGCAGTGTGAGCAGAGAAGCCCCCATCCCTACACTGAGTGAACATGTGGATCATGTCTGAAAAGAACAGGATGCAACACCTGTCTTTTAAGAGGAGTTGATGTGGTCAGAAGCAAACTGGAACAAAATGGGGCTGTTGAAGACCATAAATACCTCCAGCTGTCACTGCTGACACAGCTGCTGAAAGGGAGACAAGTGCTTATGGCTTTAGGGCAAAACTTCACTCACACATACCTTCTGCATGGAGTGGGAGGCCACATGGGTGGTGGGTGAGGGTCCTTTTGAAGCTGGCCTTTGTGGGAGCAGCCAACACCAGCCTGGCCACCACAGCCATGCCATGGGCAAACCCCTGTGTCTAGCCTTCTCCACATCTTGACAGGGAGCTGCCACTGCACAGAGTCCTCACAACCCTGTATGGATCAGTGCAAAAAGAAAGGTTGGGGAACAGTTGGAACATTTGGATTCTCTGGCATCCCAAGGATTTCCTTTCTAGCATTTGAAATGGCATTCCCTTTTGAAAGATTTGTTAAGTTATTAGCAAAGAAAAAAACATTTGGAAACATTTTTAAAAGGTCAAAATCAAAATAAAGATTTGGAAAATAGAGGATCCAATCACTCAGTGTGAAACGTTAATTTCCTTTGGAATTGTTATGTATAAGTTTTCTTTTTTTCCAGGACTTCAACATTTTTTCTTTTCTGGTCAGAAAAGAATGTCAGATCCTGACAGTCCTTATAGGGCTGGAGAAGCCTCTCCCACCCAGCCCTTGTGTGCACACACCATTTGTATCAGGAATGGGCCCTTGGACCATAAACCGGTTGAGCAATTTGCTTTGCAAAAGGAAACCACCACCAGAGTAGAAAAAGATGCTGAGAACAAAAGTTATTGTTTAATGTCTCAAAGAAAATCAGTGTTGAAAACAGCTTCCCCTGTATTCCATTTCCTACAGAGTTGTCATTTGAAAACAAAGATTCTACTCTCTCTCTTCCACAGGTTTGACCAAAAGCTTGTCTTTCTCCCAGTTATGTGTCACCTGAATTCTGTCTATTTTACACCCCCTCTCTGACTCTGCTTGTTGGGGCCATGGAGCAGGGATACATTCGTTATCCACTTTCCAAAGCACAGCAGGCTACTGCTTCCTGTTGCAGGCACTATACCAGTACAGATAATAAACAAAGGGGAACATGCCAAGCCATACAGGAGTTAGAACTTTGAAGTTCTCTCTCTCTGTTTTTCTCATTGCAATTTTAATGTAGTTATTTAGAAGTTAATATATTTCTTGCTGCTCACTAAATATCCTCGACTCAGCAGAGATGTAGAGCTGCTGAATACACTTAAAGCAAGGAGAAATTGATTGCCAAACAGATGCAGAAGGTTATTACTAATTTCTTGGTTTTCATCATTCCTCTCCAGTCAAGAAAAAAAGAGCAAATCATTGAACTATGAAACTGGTAACAAACCTTATGGCACTTGGATTCTGAAACAGAAGAGAAAGCCTGTGTCTGCAATCATCCAGCATTTTGTCCTTTAGCCTAAATGTGTTTGTTGTCCTTGGCATTATTTTTAAGACATCTCTATTTCAAAAGTGATCCTCTGACAAGTGGGGATTTCTGAGGTATTGGCGATGCCCTCTCTCTGACCCTTTGGAGGCAGCAGTCTGGGATATCTCTTGGTTTCACTGAGCAGGCTATTGGCAAATACAGGCTTAATTCCCCTGCCTTTGTTCTCACTGTGCATCTGACACACCAAATGGGATGAAGCCACAACAAATATTTTGGTCCTACCACACTGCAGGTTTCAGAGTGATGCTCCCTGAGTGTTAGGGGAGCTGCCAGGAAGAATTTTGGCTCTGCAGACTCCATGCATTCACCTTCACTCCCTTGCCTAAATACAGGTGTCTATGGATGGGCACCCTGTGGGACTGGGGGGTAAAACACCAGCTCTATGGGTGACCCACAGCTTCCCACGATCATGTCTAGGGACCACACAAGATACACTACTGCACCTTAGGGAGAGTCCTACCTCTAGGAAGCAGCAGGCACCAGCACTCAGGTGTTTGCCTAGAGCTACATCCCTCCTCCACTTCAGGGTGAGATGAGTCTTTCCACAAAACCTGCCAGTTTCTTTTCTTTGACTGTACAGGAAATCCACCCAGCTGTGCTGCAGGTGCTGGTGACCTCCTGTCTAGGAGAATGCTGTGACCACCACCTCCATATAAGTGAACATGTTTGTGTGGCAAAATTCTTTGGAAGTACTGACTTCTTTCCAAGGAAATGTTTTAGCCATTTAAGGTGGGGAGAACAGAAGGAGATGATTTTGTTTGTTCTAAAATAAATATCAGGTTGACAAATTTCTTTAACGCTGACTAGCATGCATTTCTTTCCCATTTCAGTTTTGAAGTCTGCTAAAAACTTTGTGACTGCACATTCATTCCTCGCAGTGATGTTAAAGGCAAGCAGTGCTGCATGCTGAAACCTCATCCAGCCAAAAATGATGGAAAGACTCCTATGAACATCAGTAAGGGCAAGATTTTACCCCTAATTTTTGTGGTGAAAATATTTCCACGGACTTTAGTTCTCCAGCATATGATTGTTAGCTGGACTAGATCAGGCACCACAGGGAAAATTCAGACAAGTTGCTCTGAGATATTAGAGTGGGGCAGAAATACCCTCAAAGGTCACATGCTTGCACAGGGAGGTTACAAGGGGATTTTAAAGCAGTAGAGCAATAAAAAGCTTCAGGAGGCTCTCAGGAATAGAAGTGATTCTGGAGGAGGTCAGAGGAGGGCAAGGTGAAGACATTTCTCTGAACTGTGTGAGACTTGCAGCTTGAAACTCGGTGAAAGTTCGGGGCTGTGCTGCCTTTATCCAAACCAGATTTCCCAGCTTCACTTTCTGTGTGCAGGATTATTTTTTAGCTATTATTTCCTAGCTTTCCTGTTGCTGTGTGTAATCACTCCAAGGAACGCTCAGCTATTTTTGAAACTCTGTGCTTAATAACCAAGGTGGATTTTTGAGGAGGCCATGACTTTGGCTGCACCAACATGCAGAGTAGCACAGTTGGAATAGGTCTGGGAGTGTGTCAGTGCTGAGGACCCACCTCACACCACTCATCTGTGTTCTAACCTGGTTCAGATGCCCATGAAGACATGGTACATGCTACAAGCACTCCCAGAAACCCCTCTCAGCCTGGTTTCGTCTGCCAGTCTGAGTTCCCTGAGGCCAGTCTGCAGTACAAATCCTTGCAGGTTGTGCATGGGGACGGCAGATACTTACTTCAAAAACACATTCCTGCTGCAGCTGAATGCTGGTGTCAGCACAGCCCCAGGTATCTGTAATGCAGGGGCAGCAGAATAACATCCCTCTTTGCCCCCATTACAGCAGACAGAGCCACAGTGCTCCAAGGCACAGCCATGCTGCTCAGGAAGTGCCAGTGGCACCAGAAGGAAAATGAGCCTGCAGGGCTGGACGTGGCTGCTGTGAGGACATTAACTATAGGCAACTCCAACTATTTTTTCTACAAACCACAGCAAACCATGCTGATCCAACCCATCCAAAACATCTGGGAGTACAGAAATTAGTGTCTAGGATGTTATTAACCATTAGTTAAACATTAAGCTGTCATTGTTAAGAAAAGGAAAAGGGAGAAAGGTCCTTTCCGGTAACCTCTCCCAAATCAGTGCTAACAAGGTGAGCTAAAAAGGCAACAGCTCAGCTTGCACTCAGGTGATGAGAGCTACCTGTTGGGATGTGAGTAACACCTGCCAGGATTCTTGCAGTTCATCCAGCCTGTAAAAACATAAATCACCTAATCTCTGGACTGAGCTTGAAGGGGGTCTGTAGTTCAGGCTTATTTTAATTGTAATTTATATGACTATTCCTGCTTGGGGGAGCAGGCACCAAAGAGGGAACACACTGCAGCCCTGTCCTCTCTGTGATCACTGACCCATCTCTACCCCTACAGGGATGACAGATGCAGTTAGTTCAGTGGAAGATGGAGCTGTCATGCAAGAGCACAGTGCTGCCCAAATGCAGCAATGTCAGCTCTCAGGGACAAGTTTGCCATCCTTGAGGACAATTCTTGCAGTGCTTAGTGTTCTGCTTGCCCTCTAACTTCTGAAATCAAAGGAGCAGAAGTGTATCAGAGGTATTTTATTTCTTGAGCCCAGCTTTTGCAATCTCATGGGAAACATTGTGAGAGCAAAATGCTCCAATTCAAGAATGTAAATGAAGAGAACTAGATTTGTTGTTTAAAAAAATGTTTAATTTACACAACTATATTTGGGGTGAGAAGTTGACTACCACTTGGTGATTTTGTGAGTTGTAGTATTTAAATAGCACACTCTAAGGCTAAGGGCTATCTAAGCTCTTCTCTCTTTCCAATCTCTCTTCTAAATTAAGTCAGTACCTCCTACGTGCTTGTGGTCTCCTTGTCCAGGAATGGATTCTCATCCCTGAAAAGAGCTCAGAATCTTTATCTTTAATGACCTGAAACATTTTCCCAGATCCATAAAGACACAGCTCCTCCATTTAATATGGAAATCTCTTAAATACAAATGTTTCATGATCTGATCCTGCAAATGCCCATAAGTAAATAAATCATAGAATCACAGGATGTGCTGAGTTGGCAGGGACCCATCAGGATCACGGAGTCCAACTCCTGGCCCTGTGCATGACACCCCGAGTCACACCATGTGCCTGAAAGCATTGTCCAAATGCTTCTTGAACTCTGTCAGGCTTGGTGCTGTCACCACTTCCTGGGGAGCCTGTTCCAGTGCCCAACCACCCTCTAAGTGAAAAACTTTTTCCTGATACTTGTACTAAACTTCCTCTGACTCAGCTTCACGCTGTTTCGAGTCCTCTCACTGGTCATGAGAGTGAAGAGATTGGTACCTGCCCCTCTGCTTCCCCTCGTCAGGATGTTGAAGGCCACCATGAGGTCTCTCCTCAGTTTTTCCTTCTCCAGACTGAAAAAACCAAGTGACCTAAGCCACTCCTCGTATGGCTTCCTCCTTCTTGCACTTCTTGAAAATCAGGACAATGTTCACCAGCTTCCAGGCAGCTGGGACTTCTCTGGATTCCCAAGACCATTCAGAAACAATTTGTGGAAATTGCTCTTGTGAGTGTTTCAGATGGGTTACCTAAAAGGATATTTTTAGCAATGGTCGGCAAAATGTTGGTTATACTTACATAAACCTTGTGGATCAGCAATGCTTGGCTGCAAATACAAGCAGTAAGAAAGTGGAAAGAATTGTAACACTTCTGCTATTAGTCAGACCCCTGAAGAGCAAAGAGCATCATGAAGAAGAAAAAAACCCTGGAAATTAAATTAACCATACTTTGCTGAAATTGCAATCTGTTGCAGATGGAAAGAACATGATACATTACCAGAAATGGCCAACCTTTCCAGGTCCATTGCCGTCAACCCTTCAGCAGATTCATAACTTCAATCTTCTTGTTTTCTGAAATGCAGCATGTCACTGCTCCAGGCCTCTGATCAGAGTAATGCCACTGTCCTGCTGGCTGGTGGCAACAGTCCCCCTAGGCCACCAGGATCCTGTAGACAGCTGACCTCAAACCCATGCAAGAGTTTCACAAGCAGCACCATGACCAGAAGCGCAAAGTATGTGAAGAAGGAATCACTGATGTAAACAGTCAGCTCAGCTTGATGAAGGAATACAAACATTTTCCTTTGGTTCTCACAGACTTCATAAAGCCAGCATTTCACCATGTCTCTGGATTTCTGTATCAGTTTCATGTCTTGCAATGCTGGATACAGGTCCACTACAAGCAGGGTCTCTGTACAGTCATGCAGCTCGGTACATGACACGCTTCCAAGGGAGCATGGGTGCCTCACAAAGCAGAGCTCTGAGGGAAACCTACAGGGGTGGTGCAGGTCCCGTAAGTCCCAGAAAACTCATGTCTAATGTTTTGTGCAGCAGTCACATGGATGTGTAGGAAAATGGATGAGCAGTTAAAGATTCAGGCTGACAGCACCATGGGCTTTGGTCTTCTGCTAGACAAGGAGGTGCCTGCCCAGAAAGGTCTTGGCGTAGGGCTGGAAGGTGAATTTAGCTGTATGAATCAAATAAACAGCAGTTTCCTCTACATTCATCCCTTGAAGTTTTAGTAGTTAGCAGTTTACAGATTCACTGGGTTTTGTGGTTCAAGGTATTTTATCTATTTTTAAAATTGGTTTTTGCATCCTCCTGTTGCACTTCTCCTTAGTTCATTATGGGAGACAAAACCTAAGTTCTGAGGCTGAAAGCTGTTTACTCTGATCCAAATTTTAGTCTCAGGTCTGCCAGGATAAAATTAGTGACTAATTTACGCAGGAGCAAAATCAGGACTGTTTTCTTGTCCTTTCTGTCCAAAGGCAGCAGAGAAGGCCAGCAGCTCCCTAGGCTGTGTGAGCAGAAGCACAGCCAGCAGATCAAGGGAAGTGACTGCTTTTTCCACTCAGCTCTGAACAGACCACGTGCAGATTACCATGTGGAATTTTAAAGTTCCCAATGTTAGAAACATCAATAAGCTGGAGAAAGTGGAAGGCCACCAGTATGGTCAGGACTAAAGCACTCGCCTTGTGAGTAGAAGCTGAGGGAGCTGGATTTGCTCAGACTGCAGAAGAGAGTTTCAGTGAGACCTGGGAGCAGCCCCCAACACCTTCTGGTCTAATTTGTGAAGGAAGGTATGGGTGACCAGGTTGGCCAGGGAACAGCTGTGGTCTGTGACATCAGTCTTAAGGTCCCCAGCTATCTGACTTCCCTCCATCCTCATGCCATTCCATTACTGGACATCATTAAGGGACCTGGCCTGCCAGAGTGCTTGGGTCTGCTTGGCTCTCAGCAAGGAGCATATTCCTCACCCATGCTCTGAAGAAAACCTCACATTTCAAAAGTGTTTAAATAGCTCAGCATTTCCTTGACAGAAGAAGCTAAATTCACACCAAGTCTTTGTAAACACTGGATTTGTAGTGAGACTTAATAAAGATGGGGGTGCTGGGGCTCTTTTGGTGATTGCTGCACTCTACAAATTTCTAAAGGGCTTGTTATAGTACCTCACAGTGCCAAACAGGGTATTTAATGTGGGTCTCCATTTCAATGGCATTCTAGTTTCGGCACTGTATTTATAAAATGGAAAATGAACTACAGTTGTAGAAACTACTTACTACAGCAAACTTATCTGTGACTTTCAAGAGGCAAGGGAGGCCTGGACCTGGAATAGGATGTCTCAACCACAGAGGAAAGTGATTAGGCTTGAAAAGCACAGCACTCTGTGTTGTACTGGCAGTACAGAGCAGACACTAACTCATCCTGGCCAGCCATGGTCTGGCTGTAACATGCAGGTACCCACCTCAGAATGGTCTGGCTCTGTCAGGGCTTTGCACTTTCCAGTCTTGGCCCTTTCTCCTGCTTCATATATTTGGGAGGACTATTTAAAACATGGATAAGGGAGCAGTGTTCTGGCAGTGGCATTAGCAGGAGCTGTGTACTTTGGAATGCCTTCTCAGCACAGGCTAAAGAGTGAAACCACTGAAACCCCAAACCATGCTGATGACTTTTCATTTCTTGAGGGATTTTTATCCATGTCCCCAACATCTTGGAAATCGGATGGCTTAGGAATGTAAAATTACTTTTCAGTGTAAGATATTAAGGACTTTCGCAATGTTCTTTTGGAAAAAAAAATCTGATGCTTCAGTGCTTTGAAAGCTTTATTGGTGGGGGATGGTGTGGAAAGAGCAAAGCAGCATATGAATAATGTGTGGATTACAAAAAGGGGAAATATAAATTGGGTTAAATATTTTTTCTTATCTCTAGCTCACTGCACTATTTTGCTCTTTCCAGCTCAGCAGGACTTTTAGCCAGCTCAGATGTTGCCTTAGAGACCCATAAAAGTTCTACAGCCCAGAAAGAGCCCCATAAAATAAGTAAAACCTCCCAGTGTGAAGTTCTGCCTCCCTCCCACTCAGCAATTAACTCTTCTTCCTCCCACTTACATAAAAGTTAACTTCCCACACACTGGATGCCAAGTTTTCTGAGACTTCTTTTTCATACCAGCCTCAAGAGAAGGACAGTGGACTTTTAACCATCCTGACCTTGGACTGTGCTGTGCTCTTCTTGTCTCCAAACCTTTCCTGGGACAGCTGCAGTCTGCTATGGGCCTGCCCCAATTTTATTGGCCATTGAAGGACATTCAAATCTCCTTGCTTTAAACTGCTTCTCCTGTGGGAATAGGTCTTAACCATACCTAAATATCCTCCTCTCTCTTACTACCATTTGTGCTACCAGGTTAGAGAGAAATGCTCTGGCCACTGAAAGCAAAGTTCTGGTGAAGGTCTTGGCATTTGGCAGCTCTTTTGCCTTGTGTCAGGCACATAGAGAGGTTACAGTAAAACACAGTCCATTGGTCTCAGGTAACTCCCACATCTCCCTGTGGCACAACCCCAGCACTGCCCTAGCTCACATCTCTCCTTCTTTGTTGATGGCAGACCTCCAAAAGGTCTCTTTTAACACCCACATTCACCTTCTTAATTTGTGCCACTTTTATTTTCTGGAGGATGAGAAAGCACTACTGCCCTCCATTTCCTTTTCCTGCAGTTCTAGGTTATAGTTACTTGCTGCCTCAGCATGTTTGCTCAGAAACTCTGGAAGCACAGTGCAGTTTGTTTTAAAGACCATTTGCAAGGGGAAAATACCAAATGTTGGTAGTGGTGCCAACATTTATTATACAGAGTTTCCCCTGTGGCTGGTTCATATGAAGTATTCATCATACAGCATTGCAAAAAGCATGTGATTGATTGACTGGCTGCTTTCAGGAACAGTGGAGTCTGTTCTGTTGCTGGCTCCTAGCCCCTCAACAGCTGACTAGCTTCTGCTAGCTTCGTAGGGACAAACTGGCTAAGCAAACTCATGTGTCTGAATGTGGCTACTTAAGCTCTGTAAAAGAAGTTGACAGCTCTGGAATACAAGCCCAAGCAAGCAGGACATATTCAGATGTGGATCCACCATTCCTTGAGTGCTTCCTGGAATTCAAGAGCAGATTAAGCTGTCCATGTCAACACAGACATCAACTAGACCACCTGCACATCAAGGCAGCCAAATGTAAACCTGGCACTGCTCTGTTGGCTTCTCTGTGGGTCCATTTCCTACCTAACTGCAATTCATCTGAGGGCTGACTGTTTCTGTCAAACCATGCCTGTGTGTTCTGGAGTGCATTATTTCCCATTAGATCTATTTAGATCTTAAAGGAGAACCACTTCCCAGTTCAACATCATAAAACACAAAGCAACGTAACAGTAGCCAAATAAACATTTCTCATAAAATAGGGAAACACAGCAATAATATAGAGAGCACATAGAGAAAGCCACAATAGCTGTGTGACTAAAACAGATGCCTAGAATCAATCAGGAAGGGAGGAAATGGCAAACAGACCCTTACGTGGCACTGTTCATTCTTTCTAAAATATTAATTTCTCTATAGTCACTTCTGGCCTCAAAGTAATGACCCTCTCAGGTGAAGCTCAACAGAGGCATCTCTGCTGACCCATGGCGTGAGTTTGTAGCCACAGCTGCTCTGCTCTCCTGCCAGCACATGGGGGCAGAGACTATGTGAGCCTGAACAAAAGCATTCAGTGTATTTCATCTGTAAACAGTTAGTTGTCCAATTTTATGTACCAATTTAAATTCAAGATCTCTATATGTACTTGTGTGGAGGCTGACAACCGAAATGTAACTATAACTTGTCCCCAGTTCAGTACTGAGGTAAGTAACTACTAATTAATGCTTTTTTTTTTTTTTTTTTTAAGTAGGAAACCTCAGCTTTTCAGATTTTGCATTTCCAAGAAGTGAAAAGGTCTTCAACTGCAATACAGAGAAGGATGTGAGGATTAATCATCTGATCTAAAGCCTCCAACTCCAGACTGTCTCCTTGCAGCTGTTGGCATCTGGCTAACCCACACCCTGATGACCCAAATAAAGGAGGAAGTTGCAATTCCGACTGTTAGTTGAGACCCTAAAAAGGACTACGGACCCATGTGTGTGAAATGCGTGGAGTCTGTACCAAAGTGCCTTTTCACAAAATTTTTTGAGGCTCAGTGACAACAACAGAAACAAAAGCTGATGGAAAGGATGCAAGATTGAAAACAAGACCCCATACTGAGGGTCTTTTCCTATAACTGGGCTTCCAAAACAATGCACAAGTCTCTACAGAGCAGTGAAACTTGGAGAAACCCATGATCAGATTTAGTCCCATGCTGAGAGATTCCCAAAATATCTGATTCTAGTCCTGTGAAGCATCAGGAATCAGTGAGGATTCCAAAGAGTCCCTTTTATACTTCCGTAATTGCATGAAGCAACATTAAGACAAGGATAATTTTTATCAGGGGGTTTTCTTGTAGAGGAAAACCCTCAGAGACTCTTCCATTGACATTCTTGCAATCTCCTTTCCTGTTATTCTTTGGCAGAGTGAGAACTGAGAGGATCAAATCAGCATGGGTTTGATGTACTGCTACTGACTGAAATGCTAGGTGTTTAACATAAGGAGACCTCAGCATACAAGGGATGAACAAGGGAGACTTGGCAAAGTCAGCAAAACCCCAGAGGGCACTGGGCCATTGTACCAATTCTTGCCTCTTTTTTCGTTTGGGAAAAAAATGTGATGGTTTTGATGTGGATGGTGGAAGATAACAGCTATAGAAAAGTGAGTGCACACAGTGTAGGAGCACACTGCCCTCCACAATAATGGAGGCAATAAACAAAGCCTTGGAGGGAGTGAGGCAAATTAGGCAATCTCACTTGTTTTACACAACAGCTATAAAAATCCCAGCATTCTACACAGTGCAGATACTAACCCATACCACAACATTTTTACCTCCCTAGTGATACATTACAGGATTATTTCAAGAAAATGTTTTTCACAAGCCTGAAGCTCTTCTTTGGACCTGCAACCTCTCAGGTGAATGGAATGTTTGTAAAAATGAAAATTTGGATGACAAGAATGGAAAGCTGCAGTTACACACCAAGATGACAGGAACACTCCTCAGCACAGAGAAACTAGACACTGTCTTCAGCAGCTTGCTTTTGCTGACAGAGAAAAGATCCCTGAACCAAGAATGTTTCCATTGGCAGACTGTGGTCTGGCTCTTTTTGCAAAGGAAGCCAAGGCCTGGGAATCTCAGAAGTTTGAGGGATCACAAAAAGTGCATCACATTTTGATCACTCCACTTAATTGACCCCAGGCTGTTTGGAGTAACTGGCAGTACCAAGGGACATTCAGCCTCTTGAGAGTGCTCTAGAAGGTGGACCAGTGGAAGAGTTCCAATTGTTTTCAGAATTTTCCAAGTTGTAAGCATCATAATTCTTCTAATATCTACTTAATCCTGTTGTTAGAAACATCAGCACATAGCTAAAACTCACTAAGAATTTGCTGTATAATACCATGTGTTGATCATGTTGTATCCTTCAGTGCCATACATTTTTCTCCTCAGATGCAACTCAAACAACCCCTATAAAACTTTTTGTCAGTATATATTACATGTCTCTTTGAAGCAACTCTGTTTTCAGTACAGATTATTCAAATGTCTTGTGATGTATTGATTGATTTATACAATGTAATAACATACTACATAATAAACATAAGGATTCACTAACTGTATGAATAAATGGCATGGTTTTTTCCAGGTTTCTGAACCTTTGAGCTTTTAAAGAAAAACAGTCCAAGCAGATTTCTCAGCACACATGATTCCAGAATAATTTTCAGAAGAAAATTTCAAAAGGAAGTAGCCGAAGCAAAGTTTTCTTTGTAATAAAATATTTACGGCATATTTCTAGTAGGGGAGCTGAAAATTCAGAAAAATAATATAACCTTAAAACGTAAAATAAGAGCTGCAGCATCAGTAAAGATAACTGGGAAATGGTTGGTCAGTGCTGACCTAACCTAGACTATTTCTGTGCAAAAGGCAAGCAGTAAAACTGGGAATCACCAGACTCTCCTCATCTTGAAAGTCATTCCATGTTTGTTGGCAAGATCAGTTTTGAGCCTTTGCAGACTGAGGACCAGCAGAGCACCTGGTAGGAGAGCGAAGGGGCTGCAGCATCACCACGAACACTCTGAGCAGGAGCCAGGCTTATGCAGTACAGTGGACAAGACCATCAGTGTGCAGATTTTGCAAAGTAAAGAACAGGAATGTACCAAAAAATGAAGAGTAGATGTAATAAAAACCCATAATGCTACTTGAAATGAATGGACAAGTCCTCATTGTGGTTGGTTACTTCTCTGTTTTGTTTAGGTTGCACTGCCTAAAGCTGTTGTTGACAATACTATTCATTTTGTAGGTTTTGTTTTTTCTCACATTTAGGAAGAGGAAATTGTAATATACTCAGAGCTTGGAACAATTTTCTCTTGTTTATTCACTGCTGATTAGCAGGATAAACTAAACAGACCTCAGCTGACTTGTATTTATATACTCTGCTGTTTCAGTAGAGAACAAAAAAATACAGTGTGTCTGCTCTGGGCAGCCTCTCCTGTGCATGCTCTTGCCTTTAGGCAGGTCTGTCTGTACGGGTCACCATGGCAAAGGTTTGGGCTCTCAGCCTGCCCTTCCCAGGGGGAAGGGACTCCCAGTATCTGCCCATGGATGTCTGTCAGGATGACAGGTGCAGCTCTGCAGATGGCCTCTGCCTTTCTCAAGGCTGTCAAAGTCAAAGAGCAGGGCAGCTGGAACATTCTGAGGAGCCATTTCAAGCAGCCCCTTCCCTCCCCTCCAAAGCTGACCTTCCATGGCCACCCAAAGTGATCCTCATCACCCAGTGTGATGGCATATACAGTCTGGGAGAAGGTGGCTCACTGGTGACTGACTCCAACTCCTGAGTTTGCCCCAAGCAAGACCTGCAATGCAAGCACTCCTGCTCAGCAGGGACACCCATGGGCAGCACAAGAGAAGAGGATTTGCTAAACCTAGGAGAGGTTTTGCAGCGTGGACCAGGCAGACAGGGGCCAGCATGAAGACAGAGATGCTGGTTGAGCTGGAGGAGCAGAGAAGATCCTATCCCAGGTCCTCTCCTGTGTTGCATTGCCTCCATTTTATTCCTTCATGATGCTACTGACCAGAGGGAAGAGGGAAATGCTGCTACAGCGTGTTTTGGAGTTTGTGTCATGAACATCTGCTATGTTTATGCAGGGGGAGAAATGTGTGGGTAAGGGAGGTTAAAAATCTGCTAGAAGACATGAATGGGACAATACAGATCATGCCTGTGGGTGCCAGAGAGGAACACCAACCTCTGAGTGATCCATTGTGAAATATTTTTGGATATACCTTAGATCATACTTTCAACATAGTGCTTTAAGACACTCAGCTCTGAGAAAGAGTCTCCAATTACCAAAGGAAGAAAGTCAATAAAAGGAAAAAGTAGAGGTTAATGATGGAGAATCAACAAAAGCTTCTGGGATTTTATCAGCAGTTTAAACAAATGCAGCCTATATTTTTAATGATGAAGAAGACCTTCACATAGCAAACACCTTGGGAAGGATGAAAGTGTGGAAAGCAATTAGGTGGACAGGAAGACTATTGCTATTACATTCAAGAAGACTTTGAAAGACTCACAGAAATAGTCAGCAATGTTTTTATTCCTACTGCAAGATAAACTGGTTCTTGTTGCCCACAGTACTGCTGAGAAAATCACACTGCCTGCAACCTTAGGAAAATTATCACCTGTGAAAGCCCAGCAGAATTGCACTGTGTTTTTGTACATGTTTCGACTTAGAACCTTCCAAAATATCAGAAAAGCCAAATAAAAACCCAAAGCCAGAGCAGGCTGCAAGTTTTGTCTTGTGATGGCAGACTTCTTCTTAAAATTCGCTCTAAGACATGAAAATGGACCTTGCTGCTCCTGAACCAAAACTGTGCCTTTATTAAAAGAATTTTCTCACAACGTGTGGGAAATTATGAATGTGTACAGAATAGAATCAAAGAATATGCTGAGTTGGAAGGGATCCATCAGGATCATTGAATCCAACTCCTGGCCCTGTACAGGACACCCCCAAGAGTCACACCATGTGCCTGAAAGCATTGTCCAAACATTTCTTGAACTCTCTTAGGCTTGATGCTGTGATCACTGCCCTGGGGAGCCCCTTCCAGTGCCCAACCACCCTCCGGGTGAAAAAATATTTTCCCTGATATCCAACCTAAGCCTCTACTCCTGCCACTCATCCCCTGCAGTATGGACCTACAGTAAGGCCTGGCCAAACAGTGTCTCCTGCCATGTAGAGGCTTTCTGCAAAACCATGAGGGTATTGCCTACACCTACACATGACCTGATCCTCAGGCTCTGTTGAGAACTTCCACAAGTCACATCTGGAAAGCATGTGCAGAAGCTACTCCCAATAAGAAACCAAGGTCAGAAATTCTTCATGGGAGTCTAGAAGACTACACTCCTTCCCTGACTTTGCCCTCAGAGCCTCCCTCACTTCCTCACAAATGATAATGTATTATCTGGGAGCCAGCTTGCAATTTCCATTTAAGAAAAAAAACTTCTATTTTCTTTTTTTTTTTAATTGAAGATGTTTATTTCCCCTTTATTCAGTGTTCCACACACGCCTGGAGTCCTCTGTGTTCCGTTACAGGTTCTCCATTACAAGAAAGATATGAACATAATGGAGAAAATCCAATGAAGGGCCGTGAAGGTGAGGAGAGAACACTTCTGATATAAGGAAAGATGGGGAGACCTGTGACTTTTCAGTCTGGAGACGAGAAAGCACAGTGGAATCATATCCCTGATGTGGAGATATGGAGCCAGGTTCTTCTCAGTGGTATCCAGTCACAGACAGAAATCAATGGGCACAAACTCAAATAAAGGAAAATCCATTTAAACAAAAGAAAAATATTTTTTTATTGTGGGATGGTGGTTAAACACTGACCCAGGTTGCAGAGAAACTGTGGAGTTTCCATCATTAGAGATCTTTAAAATGCAAGAGGACACAGTCTTGCTATAGCTAACCTGGCTTTCAGCAAGATTGAACTAGATGTTTCTCAGTGGTCCCTTCCCACCTCAGCCATTCTGTGCATTTATGATGATTTTTGTCCAATAAATAAATCCACTGTGGAAAATGTCTAGAGACTGAACTTTGTTTTTTGTGAAATTTTGGTTCTGGTTTTGTCTGGCTGCATAATACAGTGGTTGGTTTCACTCACAGACTTGCACATTTCTCAAGGTTGGAGAAAGCTTTGAAAATCAGATCCAACACACTAGGACCCCAAAGCAAGGCCAACATCAAAGTTAGATCAGGTTACTCATGGCCCTTTCCAGGCCAGTTATGAGCACCTTCAGGGATGGAGTTTTCCCTGCCTCTCTGGGCCACTGTCCCTGTACTTGATAAGTTTGATGATACACACATTTTCTTAATATTTCTTGAATTCCTCATGGTGCAGTCTGTGTCCATTGCCCTTCAGCCTTTCAGTGTGTGTATCACTCACAAAAGTGTGGGTCCATCTTCTTTATGATTCCATTAGGCCATTTGAGATATCAAATCACTGCCAGCCAAGCCTTCCCTTCCCAAGTCTGAACAAACCCAGTGCTCAGCCTTTCCCTGCATGTCCTATGCCCGGTCCCCTCACCATCGTGGTCATCCTCTCATTGATGTCCTCCAGCTGGCCTTGTACAGGAGGGCAGAAGATACTCCATGTGCAGGATCTCCTCTGCTGAAGAGAGAAGGACATCCCTGAGCCCACTGACTGTGTCCTTGCTCATGCAGCTCAGTCTCTTGCTCAGCTTCACAAATGCAAATATGTGCTTCCTTGGCATGTGCCATGTGGAGGTTCTCCAGCTCTTCTTCTGCTGGTCAGAGCATGTTTGGAGCTGGGTGACACTGGCACTGGCCCTGCGGAGTTATGGCAGCTGATGGTACCTGAGGACCTGGCCCCAAGCTGTTGCCTTTGACATTTGCCTTGCCAGTGCTGACACCAGGATTTTTGCACGCAGCTACAATTCCAGTGTTATTCTCCCTGAATGCTCTTTTTCACCAGGATCATACATTTCCCTGACTGTTGTGGTGTAGCTGGCAGAGTGATGTGGCACAAGTCCTGTGGGAGTGCTTCCTGCTTTATGGGACACAAGCAGGATGAGAAAGGGAGCAGCAGTACAAGGCATGGCTTTGTTTTCAAATGTTACCAGCTAAGGGCCCTCAGGCAGACTGGCAGGACTCTGTGGGTGGGACTTTTTAAACATCCATGGATGCCAGTTTTGCCTTAGGAAGCAGAGCTGGGCTACTGCCACACTGACCTCATTCCCTTCTGCATTTACCTCTTGCTCTTCTGTCAGAGGAAGACAGTTCTTCACTTAAATAACATCTATCTGCCTGGTGAGAAGAGAGTACATGGGCTCTGTGGACAGAAAACTGTATAGCTCCTTGTAGAGAGGAACTGCAAGGATCATTTCACATTGCTCAGAGGGTTGGATTACCTCCCATGAAGGCCTTCTATTATCTTTCCAAGTGACACTCAGTGCTTCCTTCATCACCAAAGAGTTCCTCTGTTCACATGCTGGGTCCACATGCAAGGCTTTGACTGCCCCTGAGAACCCTTGGCATTTGTCACATGTTGGCAATTGTTCCTGCTGCCTTTGAGGCAGAAATCCCAATTCTCACAAAAATAGGGTACAGTGATCAGAGATTAGCATCTGGAACTGACCAGGCCAGACAATGCTTTGAGCAGCTTGCTTGTCTTTTCCTCCCCACCCCTTCCTCTGTTGTGTTTTTATCCCTTTCTTTTTCAACTCTGTTCAATTCCCCACTAGGCAGGGCCCTGGCATCCCTCCACCCCTGAGAGACTTGGACCGGAGGCGATGCAGGCCCAAGCTGTGTGAATTTTCTCTCTGTGGGGATCCTCCTTCTCCTCCATCCTGTTCCCTCAAGGTCACTTAGACAAGAAAGCAGGGGTGGTGCAACACCCCTCAGAGCCTCTGAAGGGACATGGCATTCTCTGAGCTGGCGCCAAGAGCTCTAAAACCAGATGCAGATGTGGTGTTGCCAGTAAGAAGGGCATGGGAGGAGAGCTGAGAGGAAAAGAGCCGTTCCTCTCCCACATACCCGAGGTCTTATGACACTCCCTGATACGCAAGGCAGCCACAAAGCTGTTCAGCTACTTCAGCTGAGAGGTGGTTTAGTCCCCAGGTGGGTGAGCTGCTTCTCCTACAGTGGCACAGCAGGACCAGCGTGTCATGGGGACAGCAGGGAAGTAGGGAAGCAAAGCAGAGGGCAGCCCATTATTCAGGACACTGACAGGGCCTTGGAGAGGGGATTTGGACGGGACATGGCTTTCCCACATGGCTTTTAGTCACCTCTGTAATCCCAACTCTTAGATGAACAAAGAGCAAGATCAGCATCATCTCTTCAAGAAACTACCTCATATCACAATGATATGTTTACTCTAAGCATGGGGCAAAGGATGCAAATGTGTCAATCAGATCACCTCATACAGCACAGAGGACTTATCCAGACCCCAAAGTGAAGGCAGCAGACTGAATAACATTGTACTTCATGTGTTTCCCTGCTGTGCCCTACTGCTAACTCTGCCCTGGCTGGTTTAGCCTCAGGGAAGGTTTACACTGGAGGGGAAGAGTGCACAATGCCCTCCACTCCTGCCCCAGTACCACCCAGCTTCTCCTCAGCTGAGGCTGCAGAAAAAACAACTGTTTCAGACCTTCACTGCTAGTGACATCTCTGAATGGGACGATCCCACCCCAAAGGTATTTGCAGCAGGGAATGAAGGAACCATGTCTCTTCAGATGAACAAATCAGAATTTACCTGTGTTCTCTGAAGGTAAAAGACAGCTCTTCTGCAAAGCTGCTGTCTGGACAGTCATCCCAGCCTGTATTACCACAAGGACCAGCACATGGGACTTTTTCCTTCCCTTTGATGAACTGCATGAGTTTCCTTACATCTCATTTCTCCAGCCCATAAAAGTTCCTGTGTTGAGCAGCTCTGCCCTCCAACACATAAACTACTCCCTGGCCCCAGTTTAATATCAGTTGCTGATGGTGCACTCCATCCATGCACTTCATCCCATTGTCCAGGGCATTAGACCATACTGGACTCAGTACTGGCCCCTGGGAGTGGCACCTGCAACCAGCTGTTAATTTGCACTATTTCTGATCACAACCTTTTGAGCCTCACAACACAATTTCACATCCACCTGGAAGACCAACTCTCCAAGCCACATTCCACCAGTTTCACTCCAAGCTGACAGTGGGAGACTATGCCAAGTGCTTTACAGAAGCCAATGACATTCCCTTTTCTCCCCTGTGCACAGAGGCAGTAATTTCAACAAAGACAATGATCAGGGTGGTCAGGCATGATTTACCCTTGGGAACTCCACACTAGTTGCTAACCATCTTCAAAAGAGAACAACACATCCACATGCTTCCAGTCCCTTACAAGAAGTTGACGCTTAGTCCTGTCTCAAGGAGGAATTTTTGAAAGCTAACAGTTTGTCACTTAGGTTACTTGATACAGATGACCAGAAAGGATGAAATAGAAATGGAACCATGTATCATAGGTTTATTAGGGGAAAAGGTTATACTTCAAGACCATATATTTGGCACTGTACTGAAGCAAAAATACGTGAGAAAAATTTAACTGTTAAAACCCAAATCACCATGAAAAAGAATATGCTCTTTTAATCACTTTAATTCCCTTTTTTCCCCCCATACAATTTCAAATAACTATAGGAAGCAGCTCAAGAGGTTTTAGACCTACACTACATGTAAGCTGGAACAAGAGTGAGAGATGACCAGACACTGGATCTGTCCCCCAGGTTACTGCTACTCTCCCAGGCTGCCAGAACAGGTGAGTCTCACTAACATAAGCAAAGGTTTTTGAGATGTTACCATGAAACATTATTGCAAGCTTCCAAATGCCTTCTAAAAATAATCATTACACCTTCCCTTCATGTCACTTTTCTGCTTTCTGGTCTGCTTGGAAGAGATGTTGGAAGTATTTAAAAAGAAGTGTATCCCAATTTGTCCCCATGGTCAAATGAGCTTCCTGCTGGTTGACTCCTGTATTGGTGGCTTGGGCTTCTTTTTGGAGGGCAAATAAGTTAAAAGCAGTTTCTAATTTCCAAATTAGTCATTCTATGCCTCTGCACAGTAATGTGAAAGATACTGACAAGGAATAAATAACATACAAAATAAGATGAGAATGGATTGAAGGAAAGTTGCACTAGAACTTTTAAATAGTAAAGGATGGAAAGGTTAACTGATGCTGATGGACTGCTGTGTATGTGTTTTTGCTGGACTACACAGTGCCACTCTAACATGGATAGAGGAGTAGAATCCCAGTGAATGTCCAGTCCAAAGGCTGCCAAGGAAGTGGGACACAGGTCTTGATCAATAATTCAAATGTTACATCAACAGTACTCACAAGAAGAATACAGCTCTTTCCTTGGTTAATATATTGTGCATAGCAGTATTTCAAAGAATTAACAGCACCTTTTACATAAAAATTCCAAACATATTTATCTAGTGAACAAGAAGATCTCAGCATCTCTAGGAAGTATTTCTGCAGATGTACAGTACTGTATTTATATAGATATAGCTACAGATATATCTCAAAGTGAATTTACACTGTGACCTGGTGATTAGTCCAGCAATGGGTGAACCCACAGGTTAAGTCTTCAGGAGAATATACTGCCTTTGGTGGGTGGCCAGTTACATGGCATGATTGCATAGGGGAGCCCCGTTGGGCAGCAAAAGACAGTTTAGCATCCCATTAAGCAAGCACAGCATGCTTAGGTCATTTCTGTAAGATACAATAAAACTTCCAAATTTTCATGGCTAATACAGTTCTAATTTTCACAGGCTGCACACACTGCAACCATCTCTTTGTGCCTTAAAGACACAGGGGAGGAAGGAAGGACACCAGACTTATATCCTATCCCTGCTTCCAAGCAGAAATCAAGTAGCACCACAGATTTAGGCTGGTAAAGGGTGTCCATGTTTGTCTTCACGAGGGTTTCTTGAGCAGCTGGTCTTCACTGGTTTGCCCCGTTTATCTTTTCTTTTTTTCCTTTTCCAAATCAGTTGCTCACAGTCCTCTGGTAGAAACAGTTTGCAAAGCATGGTCTACCTAAGACAGGAAAGCAGACAGCTACCATTTCCCAGGGATGGGCACACCACACTCATACCAGCCCACATAGTAGTAGGGTGTCATGTATCCAATGCGTCCAAATGATACAGGCTCCTGGCGGTACTGGCGGTAATACCCTGTTGGGAGAAAAACACCCATTTGTATTCCAGAACAAAGACACAAAAATTTAACAGAAGTAGCAGATGCAGTGAGAGTCAACCCCTCAGCACAAACAAAAAGTTATAAACTGTCTGGCAGGGAGTTGTATCAAAAGGGTATTGGCTAGCCCTGGTATTTGGCCGAGATCCTTCTTGAACGATCTAACTCTGGTCCTTCATATTTCTTGTAGTTTTGATTGGTTTTACTGCTCATAATCTTTGTAACTATTGTGTAATGCTGTGGTCTGCCAAAGAGCTTCTGCATTTTTACTCCAAAAGATGGGCATACTTCAGTTGTGTTTATGAAGTTTCTAAGTCAGTTTAAATATATGAAGGACTCTGGGGCAAAAAATACCATCAAATCACATTATCTCACAGGGCTTAAGGGACTATCAGCAAAAGTCAGCTTTTCACAAAACAAAAAGGTATCATTTCATGCAGTAAATACTGAGTTAAGCTCTCCCTTCCCCTTTTAATTCATCTGCAAAAGGAATGTGACTGCTTAAAGCATTAGAAGAGGTGCAGCATTCTTGTCTGCATAGCTCGTGCATTGGAACATCTGAAACACTCATGGCTTGTGCCAATAATAAAACTTTTGTGTGCTCTCTATCTCTGTCTCCTAGAACTAGTATATACACATCTGGATTAGTCATCTGTCTTCTGAGCTAAGAAGTTCAGTACTTTATAGTGATATATAAATATCAATGACTATTTCAGTTGCTTCCTAGTAACGCCACCATGCAAAGAATATCAACACATAATTTAACATGGAAACCATTAAAGCTAACTGAATAATTTAAACTAATAGACTTACTGAAAAGATTGGCTGATTTCCATGATTGGTTTCATTTTGTGAAGCAACCTGTCTTCCACTTGGTTATGTGAGGTGAGCAATTTGCTCAGAGGAACTTCTTCAAGGTAAGAATTTTGCCTCTGACAGAGGTATCTATCAGGCCAGAATAAAAGTACTGACCTTAAGTCACTAGACATATTCCTTTGTGCTTTGCATTGAATGAACAAATAGAAATCATTCACAAAAGTTGTATTTGCAAAGCTGTAGTTGGTTCCTTTAGGCACATGGAAGATATTTTGCACCTTGATTCAGTGAGGCAGGTCTTATCAGTAAGAGAAAGGTTTCATAGACCTATAAATTTTTTTTGTTTTTCCATTTTGTTCCTGCATAGTATTTGTACCATATGCCCCTCTCTTTCTATCTCTGTCTCTGTTTCTCTCTGCACCCACAAGTCCTCTGATCTGTTCTCAGCTACTGCATCAGCTGGACTCCTCGGAGAGCTGCCAGCAGCTGTGGACAGAGCTCCACTTTGCGCTCTGCTCCTTACTCCTTGATCCCACATATGGGATAACAGGCTCCTGGCCACCATCCCACTCCCCCACTGCTGTACCTCGGATCGTGGGCAGGGCTTCAATGTATGACTGAGGTCCTGTTCTTCCATCCAGGTGTGAATCCACAAACTGACAGTGGTCCTCACCCCTTCCCCAGCTATCCCCAATGCTGTAGAAGGTATCTGAAGAATGATACAGACAGATTACTTAACTCAGCAACACTTATGTTTGGGATGCTCTTTACCACCAGGAAAATAGGTATGGAAGAAAGCAGGGAGAATGTTACATTGAGACACACAGTATTACTAATGAACAAACAGTGGAAAGAGGGAGAATGCAACCTTCACTGTATGGAAGCAGAAATTATGGAAAATAAATGGGTTACAGCTCAGTAAGGAGCAGTCCCCATTTTGCAAGCCCATGGGCAGTGCACCACAGGTAACAGGTGGAGAGAATTTCAACTGGATTAGTTGAAATATATAATATGAAAGTAAAATATGCTCAAATAGGTCAATGCCATTAATCTGACTTTATTCTCAAACGAAAATTAAAAACTGTGGAGGTCTCTTTCTCTAACAGACAGGGCTGTTTATTTCTTATTATTCAAACACTGTATTGAAACTATACCAAGGCCCTACAATAGTCATTAGCATAGTCTGAAAGGCCACTGAGATAATCCCATTACCCCAGACCAACAATATGGAAAGTTTTCTTCATTATCTCTCTGCCAATGCACCTGTGTAAGAGCTACTGCTAATTCTTCTTGAGAGAAGAACTCCCACATAGTGATCACATCATTCTGCCACGTATGAAATGAAGAAAACCAGAAGATGAAGATGACAAGTAACCATGTGGCAGGAAATTAATCTTGTTGCCTACCTTTCAGGTCATCACTGAGGTAAATTTTGTACCGTAAAGAGTTGCAAAGAACCACTCCTACAAACTTGCGGTACCAAGTCCGTTTCACGTACTGCTTGCCAGTGCAGTCTGAGTAGGTGGGGTCATATTTAAAAGTGAATGGGATCCAGATAGGCTCACCACCTTGGAGAAAAAAATAAACTCCACATTAGGGACAGACTTTAACACTTCAGTCAAACTTTTGCAGAGTTTAGCATCTAATAATATGTTTCACAAGACATGCTGCAACAGATTAGCACGTGACTTTTTTATATTCAGAAATAGTGCTTCAAGAAAATTAAAATATTATTAAAATATGATTTCATGTACTGAACCACAGCTTTAAGTTAACAGTCTTAATCGCTTTAGTAAGACTTCTTCTCTACCTAGTATTACACAATTTCTTTCCTTAACACAGCCTGATCTTAGGTCTGACAGTGCCTTGCATTTTAAGACTAAGTATAATACTTCTTTTACAGAAGAACAGATGTTAAGAACTCCGTGATGAGCAACAGCCTGTGAAGTCTACTCCAGCTTTTTGGTTTAAAAGTTCGTATCACAAATGTACTTTTCTGTTTTATTTTCACAGATTACATCAAAACACATGAGTTTCCAATAACAGACAAGCGAGACCTTTCCTGGGGAACTCTGTTCAGAGCACTGCTGCAGATAAGACTGCTTCCTTGTATTGCAAAAGACTAAATATTCCTACTGGCTTACCTAAATGTTTGCTTTGAACTAGCCAAGACAATATAATTTATTTTGGAATTGCTGTTGTATTAATGTATACAGAATGATACAAAAAGCTTCCAATGTGGTAATTGGTATTTTTCTCTCTAGTTACAACACAAAGCCCTGTTTTTATCTGCTGTTTCCAGGTGATTTACAAATGAGATTGAAAGTTTCTACTGTTAGCCATTCTTCCTCTCACCAGGCACATGGACCAAGTCCTGCAAACCCTTGCATGTGAGAAGCAATCACTGATGAGCAATCCTCAGAGACTTCCGAGGACACAAAGAAACCAGACCAGCATGTGCAATAAAACGGAAAAGGAAAGGATATACTGGACACTGTTTTCATGAAAAGTGTAGCAAAAAATCCAGAACCAACCATTTTAACTTCTTAGGAAAGCTGACGGAGCATAATAACCATGAGGTCCTTTTTCCTGCATCTCTTCTGAGAGGAAGTACTGCCTGGGGTTACCCTACCAATGTTCATGTCAGCAAGGTTATTCCCAGCAACAGGGAATCAGATCTTCTGATTAGGGGCTGAATTAGCTTATTGCAAATTTGGAAACACAAAGCAAGCTAAACAGCTTTGTGGCATATTATTCAGGTCAGTAACAAATCCTTGAATTTTTCAGCATTTATAAGGGCATGATGATTTGTACAGATGAGCACCAGAACTAGAGAGAGAGAAACCTGATCCTGCTATTCAAGCTATGCTTAGGCAACTGAAAGACACAGGTACTGAAGTAATATAGTTCACTGCTTATTATCAAGCAATTAAAGCTGTTGTACCAAGAAAAAAGATGAGCCAAAATCAAGTGCTTATTCAAACATGTCTTTACAAGATTTCTTTTCAGAAAAGAGAGTAAGGGGTCTTAAGAGAAAAATGTTTTGTGAATTAGTCCCATGAATTACTACCTGTTCCTGCTTAAAACTGTACCTAGAACTGTATGTTTGAATGTTTCTCATTTCTATATTCTAACTGTTTTACACAGGCTTTATGCACTTCATGAATGAAACAATAGAGTCAGACTTACCAGGTGGCCTGACAATGAGGAGAGGATTGTCTACAAGAAAAAACAAATAGAAAATTTAGTATTTTGTTCCAAACCTTGTTTTATAACATGAAACATATGGAGTAATTGATTGAACAATTTCAATAAGGTGCTTCATCCTATGATGGGATTCTTTACTGAACATTCACATCAGCTCAAACCTTACATTTGAATTACAAGAGCACTCTGAATTAGCAATTTCTTTCGCTTATGACCTATTCCACCACTGTAACTATACCACCTGGCCTTGCATTTAGCAACTGCTTTTTGTACTTGTGCCAGCTGCAAAGCCACCTTTGGTCATGACAAATGAAAGAACAGTGCTGCAAACAAAACTTTAAATTTGATGTATTTAACATGTTAAATAAAGCTCACAAAAGAGCTGATTTTGGATGGGAAAACTAGGCATTCAGGCCCATTTGCTGGCAGCAGGAAAACAATCTGCAAGATACAGCACAGAATCATAGAATTGTTTAGGCTGGAAAAAGTTCTTTAAGATCACTGAGTCCACTGTCAACCCAGCACAGCCAAGTCCTCCACTAAACCACATCCCTCAGTGCCACATCTACACATCTTTTAAATACCTTCAGGGATGGGGCCTCCACCACCTCCTGGGAAGCCTGTTCCAAAGCTTAACAGCCCTTCTCTAGACACACTCCAGCACCTCAATGTCTTTCTTGTAGTGAGGGGCCCAAAACTGAACACAGGATGTGAGGTGCGACCTCACCAGTGCCACAGGGGCACAATCACTGCCCTGGTCCTGCTGGCCACATTATTGGTGATACAAGCCAAGATGCCATTGGCCTTCTTGGCCACCTGGACAATGTCAAATATTATGCTTGGATTAATACTTCAGCCTCTTATTCATTTAATGAAATCTCAATACATATCCAGGACCATTGACTTATCTTATATTTCCATCTCCCTTCTGTGATGATTTACTTCCATAGTTCTTAGTGAAGCTTCTGAAGTGAGCACTACAGAGTGAAGTCAAATGAGCAAAGGCAGAGACTCTGTAAACCCCATGCCATTAAAAGGGCAAAATTTGCAAGAACAACAAGACCTTTCACTCAAGTAAAGACTGAAAATTTTGTCCTTCATTATTCAGTGGAGTCACTGGCCTCTAGATGGATGGAACTAGAAGAAACAGGCAAAAAATAACTCATTTAACCTACTATTTTTAGAAGGGGGTGTTGCTCTTGAATGTACTATTAGCCCTGTGAAAGAGCAGCATGCCTTGTCAAAAAAAAAAATGAAAAGAGAACTTTGCCTGTCTGATGGAACTATTGCTTTCTGTATTTCTTCCAGAGGCATCTGCTTCCAACTGTTTAGCCGTTCACAATTAGGAAACTAATTTACTAAATGTTTGGTCAATCTATCAGAGACCTTAAACTTCCCATTGCTTCTGTATTGTTGACCATTAGTAGGCCTTCGTATTTGAAATTCAACTTCCTGCTCCCCTGGAGCTGACTTTAACATCACTTACATTTTCATAGTGGTATTAGGAGTGCGTATTATTTTCCTAGATTAACTGAAAAAAAAATAATTAGAGTTAAAAAAACCTCAACATAATCTGAAAGCAGCAAGTCCAGAATAATCACTGTTATTGGCACACTGGTTTCAGTCACTGCCCTGCAATATCTGTTACTATGAGTTTTGACATGAAAATAAAAAGCAAACCATACCAGATTCTGTGATAAATGAGACTGAAGAGCTAACAGGCCCATAACCAAAGGGATTCTTTGCCTGGACTTTAAAATAATATCTGAAACAAGAAAAGAGGGGAAATAATATTAAAACAGATTCTACTGCAATGGCTAAATTACAAATAATACTAAAATAGAGTAAGAATCAAAGCAGAAGAATTCCACTAAGCATCCTTTGCATTAAACGGAGTTGGATACTGAGCCAGAGTATGAGCTGGCTGTTACAGACAAATGTCTCCTTTTTGCAATTGCTCCCATGTATATTTTTGGAACATTTATTTATATATCATCCCCCTTCCAAAAACCACATACAACGACATCCCCTTTCTATGAAACAACTAATAGTAAAAGACTAAAATAAAAAGTTGCAAGAAAATAAAACTCTGATCTTAGGAACAGTTTTAAACCCCATTAACTCCTAGGAAAGCAGTGGTGTAAACAGCAAACTGAAACTGGATCAGACGTACATGAGATCAGAAGCTAAGCTTTTGACCTTTCTGTAAAAACTGCAGCAGCATTAGGATCACTACACTTGAGTAATAGAAGAAAGCATCACATGATGTCTTATTGATTCCTCCAAAGTATTTAAATCACATGCTTAACTCAAAGCACATGAATCACCCCTAGAACTCCATTCTGTGCTCAATAGAAGCATATTTATTCTCACCCTTAGAAAAGAATACATGTAAGTGCATTTTTAGTTAATTTCCAAATACAATGATTTTTAATTGATGCCCACCCTGACATTTTTTTTTCCAGATTAATGTTTTCTTCTTTTTCTTTTATACTTGTATTAGTCCAACAGAAACCAACTAGAATGGAAGATTACCTAAAAATTTCCAGCACAACATTTTTTAAATTCCTGAGTTTAGGTTTTCCTTTCTTGCCTGCTTGCTCAACTTCATTCTTGTAAAGAAATTAATAAAAAAAAACCAAAAAATGCTGTGCCTCTGTAAAATCCACATAGCATTTGGATTTTGATTTAGCCTCTCATCCAAAATCAGACATCTCCAAAAACTCTACACCAGGGTGAGTGATTACTTGCATGGATGATTGCCACCAAGCACTGGATTACCTCACATGACAGTGTCCCACCTGAATGGCAGGCCTGATGTATCACAGCTGGTGAAAGGGAGTCTACCCCACCAAAAACATGAGGCTGCTCTTCCTGGTGAAGCTCTCCCAACCCTGCACGAAAACCTGCCAGTGCTGCTTCATTTGCATGGCCACACTGGGCCCATGCTTTACCAGGCAGCAGGGAAATTCAACACAATCCTGTTGCAATAACTTTGCTGGTTTTAGACTGCCACTTGATATTTACCCCGTGCACTTTCTTGTACCATCAGCTGTATCTGTTCCTCTTGGCCTTAACCACATAGCAGGGCCTGGAGGTCATTCCTGAAAGGACCCTCTCTGTCCTAAGCACAGCTAAGCACACATGAAACTATTCACAACAACAAACCAGAGGGACATGGCTGAACCAGCCCTTTGGCAAAAGTGATTTATTTTTTCATTAAAAGGGTGATCTTTTGTCAAGTAAGGTGAATTTCTTTGCCTTAAAATCAAACTTGTCTTTATGAAAAGGTAGGAAAGATGTGCAAATAGCATCCTTCTTCTTTGGCTGAAGAGTGATAGTCACATGAACGCTGGGTTTTGCCAAGAAGCAAGGTAGTTATCTCCAGGGTATGGGCTAGGACATCTTGTGTACTCCTTAAAAATTGCAGGTAGGTTGTCTAGGTGAAATCAGTGTGGAAGCTTCTGGAATTGAAATATTCTGGACTTCAGCCATGGCACCAGATTTGCCTTGTACCTGTGTCAGACCTGGAGCACATGCATGGTCAGACCCTCTGTGGGACACATTCCCATGTCTGCATGAGGGACGAGCCCCCTGTCCCTGCTGTGTCCTGCAGCTGACACCAGAAAACTACTCTACTCCTGCTTTCTGCAGCCAGTTCTGCCTTTAATTAATGAGCATAGTGGAAAGTATGGATGCCTGACTTCTCACTGCCTTCAAAGAAGTATAATCAGAAGTATAATCACCTTTCAACACAGTGTCACTGCCTGAGTCACCCTTTCAATGCACTTAATACACGTGTATTTGTGGTAGTCTGACAGCATTCCCATCAGACATAGGAGTGCAATGATCCTCCTTGAAACAGGAAAGAGAGCAGCCCAAGAACTTTGTGCACCAATTTAAGTGGGGAAAAACATGAAGATTTGTATCCAATGCGTAATGCAGGCGCTGATTACCTATGCAATCAGGGCACCTGTGCATTCAGCTGTCCTGTTACATACATAGAAGCCTGCCTAGGACACATGATGGTTCATGCTGCCTGCCTTACTGTCAAAAGAGAAAAAACAAGTGATGAAGTCATGAGTACATTCTTCTTCACTAAATTGGAAAATTGATTCCTAAGCCTTTATATACACAAGAAGGCTCTAGCTGTACCAGAAAGAGAGCCAGATCTCATGACTTGCTGACCTGTGATTTAAACATAGACAGTGCTATGACTGCTGTATTAAGAATGTCAATAAAATAATGCAGTGAAGATATATTTCTTTCTCAGACATGACAAATAAAAAAAGAAATTGCCAAAGCCATGCTAAGTCCAGGAATCTGACATTTTCATTAGTCAGAATCCTTCAGCTGATGAATTTGCCAGGATCTCAAATCAGGATAACTCAACTGTTTTTCATCACATAAATACATGAACAAAATTTGCAATATATATTTTGATTTACACTTTGCTTAGGCAGAACCATATGAATTGTTACAATTAGACACAGAAGAATCTCAACAGATACAGTTCCATTTGTTGTTCATTTTCAATACAGACAAGCAAAAGGCTTTTCCTGCTAAGAACAAACTTCCTTTGAGATTTTAAATACCAATTCTAGTGATACATCAAGAAAGGACGTAATGAACTGCAACAGGGCATTGAATATTTAATATGTTTTTTCATTTAGGCTACATGATTAATCATTCAGCATACCCATCATATGGAGCAAAATTATTCTTTGACTTAATTCAAGGTGTCTCCTTTCTGTTGGAATTGAATAGCTGGCACTCACAGTGCAAAGTGAGATAATCACTCATCATGATAATTAGCAAAGCAGCTTTTTAAAAAAATTAGTTAGCTGCAAATTCTTTTTTCTAGACTTTTCAGAGGCATATCCTGCACTCTGTTCAGTGGCAGGCTGAGATGGCAGGATGCACCCCCACAGCAAGGGCTAAAATCCTCCTACAACTACACCAGTCCTCCATAAGGAAAATGTGTAAATCAGTGCCTGCAGGTTCACAGGCTAGTGCAAAGAGTCTCCCTCCATCTGAAACAGCCCAGCACTACATCCCTCATCAATATTTACAACAAATTTTATAGCAAGGCATTAGAGCCAAGCTGGAAGAGAAGCTTCCTACAGAGCTGGTGTGAGGTAGGTATGTGCCACACAGGTCTACCACGAGCACAGGACAAAGGTTACATGGACATCTGAGCTCTTTTGTGTGGCCCTGGTGGCACAAAGCAACCAGCTGTGGTTGATGCTGCTTGTTGGGCATACCATGGCTTTGTTTTAATGGAGATGTAGAAAAGAAACAGAAATTTTTGGTGCATCTGGCCCCCTGAAACAGAAAATCCAGGCTTTGTTTGTAGTTTTAAGCCCTGAGGAAATGTTTGAGAACCTCCTATGAAATACGCTGTACAACACTGGAATTGGTAGGAGGCACTGTGGGATCAAAATGTCCCCAGATGGAGCAAAACCCAAGTGGACAGAGAGCAAGACTTCAGGAGACATGCAGATATGGTGGTGAAGGATGGTGTTTTAAATCATGGGACTATCTAGCTACTCTCATCAGGCACTGAAATGGGTTTCCTAAAAAAGGCAGGAAAAAGTCTAACCATGCTCAGGAAGGGGACTGAAATGTTTATGGCAAGGATTATAATGTTTCTGACTGCAAAGACTGGATTTAGTGGTTGAGCAGACGCTGTCCAGCCATTTGCATCATCTTCTGTGACAGCTGAGAATTAAGGTTAGGGAAGGGACCTTGTCAAAACTAGTGGTTTAAAGATTTAATAGGGTTTAAAGTAATTTTAGTGTTTACAATCACATGTCACAAGGAAGCAGCTCCTGTGCCTACTGATGCTGACCAGAGTCTCACTAATGGAAAAACTTCCACTTCTCAAATGGAGGTCAGACCAGGCCTCAGAAGAAAACTTACGACACGGATTAAACATAGATTTCCATTTTGTTTGTAAAACCGAAACACCAGGCAGATGTTTTCCAGGATATGCTGACAGCTTGAAATCTTCTCTGGTGCTGTCTTCAGCCAAGATGCCAACCTGCTTCTCATACGCTGTGCATGCTGCAAAATTGCACCACCCATAGCCCCTTGTGCGATGCCCAGCAGCCAACAGCATCTACTTACAGTAAATCTGACTTAATAAAACATTTCTCACAAAATGCACTAACAATGCAGGCACAAAATTTTTAGACTAACTTCAGCTTTCATGCCGTATTTTTTTAGGCATGGGATCTTTGTCTAGTGGTTAGGGAGTTATTTTTAAGACAAAAGGTATGTAGTCAATTCAGTCTGTGGGTTTGGAGAACGTAAATTAGAATGGCTGATATGCATAATTTCTCTGTTATAAAGATCCCTCCTTCTCCACCACAGACCCCACATGAAGCCTTTATTGCCTTCACAGAGCATAGAACAAGGGCCAAAGGATTATACCATCTTCAGGAAGATGCTGGTGAAAAAATATGCTTAAATAAATAGCACTTCCTTGAGCCTCCCTATCATGAAACAGAACCTTAATTCTACATGACAGTCACTAGGTTCATGGAGATGCATGAATCTACAACCTTATTGTTCTTAAAAAACTCCATTCAAATACAGACAAATTGTGACCTTCTGAAGCCTGGAGTTAATGTACATCTCAGAGATGTTGGCAGCTCAACTCCCAACAATTCCCCTACACTGAGCACAGCTGGGACAGCAGCTGCAGAACTCCTGTGAACTTTCACTGCAACCACTCCTTCTGGTGTTCTGGAGACCTTTAGATGTTGGGTATGAGAAGCTGAGAGTTATCTCTGGCCTTCAACACTGTCCTTTGGGCATCAGAAGAGGGAGACTTGACTGAAAGACTGAAGAGGTGAGGAGCTTCAGCTGGAAGGTCAGAAAAAATATGCCTCATCCTATTTGACACCCAGTTGCTATACTGCACTGGCTTTTCATAATTTATTTATCTTATTTTATCCATTAAGGTTTTAGATGAAGACTATGCTTAAACAATTCTGTTTTCTCAATCAACTGCTTTTAACCCTCAGAACCTTCCCTTCCCTATGAATTTTCTTGGAAAGAAAAGATACATTGGCTGACACTGTTTCTCTCTTCTGTGCTGTCCTAGCACAAACCCTATGTGCCTGTCCAAGCAGTCAACCCAGATCTGTATTTCACCATCAAGAAAGGCATGCTAATTCCAGCCCACAATCCCAGTGCATCTCTCCACTCTGTGAGCAACACCTTCCACCAGTGCCTAAGAGACTGCAGACAGCAGCACGTGAAGGGCCTAGCCCAAGGAAGCACCAAAAGAATTTCAGGCTCAGAATTTAAGAGACAAGCATGTGAGACACTGAGCTTCTCTCTAAAGGAGTAATTTTATTGCAGTCCCTTTGTAGCTGTTTACATTCCTCCCAATCACCACAAGTTATTGCAATATCATGTGAAGCATGCATTCTTGTTCTGCCATTTCAGTCAGATTTTTTGCAAGATAAAGACCTAAAGCTCCTGCCAAACTGACTTCTGAACAATTGCCACAGCCTCACTTTATACCACCAAGCCTTCTCTTCCAGCACTACTCATGTGAACAGAAAGTGAAAACAGACCAGTGGGCAGCACTTCCCCAGCAGCCCTTAGGCATCAAATCTTGGCCACACATATGTTGGAATGGCCCACACCACATCAAGTCACATCATGGGTATATTTTAGCATCTTTTAGTATACTTCCCCCCCAGCATTTGATTCAGTTATGCAAAAGACTAGAAAATGCATTTTAACACAAGATTTTCTTTGTTACTGATATTTGTTTTTATACACACAAACATCTCTACATGTACACACTGCCATCTGCTCCAGAATTAATACGGTAAAGATACCATGTTGTTGTTTTGCAGTTTACAGAACACTTTGCTGTCCAACAGAATGAGTAAAATCTAAATCAGATGTAAACATTTATACTAAGACCAAGAAAAACAATTGACAATTCTCAAAATTTGTTTTATTTCCTTAACAGAACTGAAAAGGAATGGTCCAAATCCTTACCGTGTGTTGGGCTTCAGGTTCTCAATTGGCAAGTGAGTAGACCCTGCAGTCCTGGTTGACCACTTATTCTTCAAAAAGTCATCATAGGATGCACTGTAAACCAGATAGCCTGTAAACAGAAAAGACAAATAGTTATGAGGATTCTAATTAAATTTTAAATAGTGTCCCTAGGTTTCATGGTAAATTTTATGGATTAAAAGGAGTGGAGACATCTTTGAATAAGAAAGTGATTCAATGCCTAACTCTCCTGGAAAATCCCAGCCTATAAGAATTTCCTATCATTAGCCAATAATGACGGAGCACTATATCAGAGGACAGCACCCAGTTGTGAATTCTGATTTAAAACATAACAGAGGCAAAACGATGACAGAGGCTACCCATTCACTGTTTTAAGTGATACATTGACTGTGCAGACACACAGTACAAATGGTCATTTAGGAAAATCTTCCCCTTCTCCACTCTCCCATCAGGAGAAACCCTCAGGAGTACCTGTTACCATGTCTCCTTGAGCAGGTTTGGCCCAGTCCACAATGACAAAGGAGTGACAGCCTTCAACTGCCACGACCGTGATGTTCTGAGGGGCTTTCAGGGGACGCTGGTCTTTCTCTCTGAAGTCATTGGGAATGATTTCATCAAGGCTCTCCACTTGGAAATGCTCCAGGGCCTCTGTCAAGGAGCAGGGGGCTGCTGGATCCTTATTGAGATAGGTGACATAAGGAGCTAGAAAAGACAGGGGAGAGTGCCATTTAGTTAGTTTGAAGCCTGCCAGATTAGCATGCAACTGGCAATTTCCTAAAGAGGGTCAAGTTTTGTGGTACATTCTAAAATTCCTCACCTTCCAGCCCAAAGGCTGCTGCCAACAACGCATGGCCCATGGCCAATTTGATTGATGAGCAGGGGCAATGGGATGCCAACATTCAGGTTTACCCCACACTCACAACTGTACCAAATTCCTCTGTACAAGAGGCAGAATAGAGCAGTCTGACTGCAGCGCCCTCTGCACGCTACCTCCAGCTGCTCTGGAAGGTGCAATGAAAATGTCTCCCAAATTCTGACTTTCCACACATGGGAACAGATCCCTGCCAGGCCTTTCAATCATCTAAGACTTTACACGTCTAAGTGGTTGGTTCTTATGCAAACATCCTGAAGCTGGAGCAAAACAACAAAAGGAACATGAAGAGTAATTCCAAGGTGAAGTTCAACCAGTTTAAAGGGATTGTTGTGGTCCCCTGGGTACTAAGGGACCAGGAGTCATGACTCCCTGCCTTCCAGGCATGTGCTCCCAACCTGCAACTTCTATTTTTAAAGCTTTATACTGACTGGAACTGCACTTCAGTTCAGGAAAAGATTAAACCATCTTTTTATTGCCTTAAAAGTCACCGTAACATTCAAAGTAAGGAGTATAAAACTTGCTTTGGAAATGTTTATTCAGTTGCAATAATACAATTCATTGAAATGGCAATATTATTTCCCTAGTGCCTTGAAATGTTCATAAACCAACGTTTCTTGGTTTATCTTATTGGATTTCATGCCCTAAAGGAATTTTTTCCAGATCCTGCAATGAAGTTAATTTTAGCCTCTCCAGCTAAATGAATCAAGAAGCACTGTCAGTGAGAGAGACGAATAGAAACATCATGAGATTGTTTGGACAGGGAAACTGAAGATGCACTGGAAAAAGTTTTGGCATATATAAAAACAAATCTTTTACTCCAGCAGCAGAGTTCCACTCTAAGCCACATGAAGCTTGTGGATATTGGAAGGGAAGCCAAGACATGTCAAAGATGATTCTCCATCCCCTAAACTCTTCTGAAATGCCAGGTGAGTCAGCAGATGACCTGACCTCAGTTCAAGTACCAGAAATATATAAGGGGCTGCAAGGGGTGTCACCAGCCTGGGGCTGGAATGCAGTGCCCTACAATCTCCAAATCCTTCTGTTCTGGCCCCCCGCTGCTTCTCTGACAAAGAAGCAGAGCAGCTCTGAAGTCAGTGCTGCAACACCAACCTACACACTTGAATGGCTCGTGTACACAGGAGACTTGGCTCATGTAATGGGGGTTCCTTCACCAAATGCCTTCTACTGAGAAAACATGCAAATAGCAAAACCTCTACTGGGTTTATTTTTTTGGAAAGTTGAAATCCAAAATACCATTCATTCCTTGACTTTGAAGCACCCTTTTGATGTACATACTTGTGCAAGGTGGATGAAATCACCAGGGTTGAACAGATCAGTGGAAAAGAATCAGGTCCCACAGAGAAAGACTCACACCTATGTGGAGACTTGCACTACTGGAACTACTGGTGGGAAATTAGATGCAGTTAAGCTGACCTAAGCACTGGTGTAGTCACTCTTGCTGTCTTACTAACTTCAGCTAGACCAAACGTCTAGCTAGTGCAGAACACAGAGCAGAACACTTACACTGAAAGAGTATAAAGAGGTTTGTACTGATTCAACAAGATCATTGTGGGCCCACACACAGACATGCAAGCATTGAAGCAAGGAAAAAAGCACTGCTGTTTGGGTTTCCAAGGTGGCAGTCCTTAAAAGTACCATACAAAAGTCTACTGAATGTGTTTGTGCAATGGTCTCAGCTTAAGGGCTGGCCTTGCTGGAACAAGAATTCTTTGCAGCACAAGTAGCAAGCTACATAAACCAAAGGACATCCTTACCAGTGAAGCGTTTCTTCCCAGCAATATCATATTCTGACACGGGGCCAGTGCCACCAACACCAGTCTCCGGATAGACAACCTCCAACTCTGTTGTTGTAGAAGCAGTGGTGGTGGTGACAGTGGTGGTGGTTGGTGGCAAAGTGCTCTCAAAAAACTCGTAGTCTTCAGAGGAAACATAAGAGGAAAGTGTTAGCATGCTTCATCTAATTTTGGCTTAGCTATGAGAAGGGAAACATTTCTGTCACCAGCCACAGTCCCAAAGAAGTGCTACACACCCTACCCTGCTGCACACTCCTTACAGAACTCCACATCAAGGCTGGTCCCACCTCAGCCTTGCAATGGCTTCTACCAAACTGATGGACAGGAAGAACAGTCTTTGCCTCAGAGTACTCATGTCATTGTTGATTTAGACCTCGCTCACACAGTTAAACAGGATGACAATTAACAAATGTATTTGTACAGCAACATCCTGAATGTGCATCTGCCATCTCCTGTCACAACCCCCAAGAGAAGATGGCACATTAATTGAACCCCTGGCCAAAGCCCTCAGATGCCACAGGCAGTAGATAAGGAAGAGGAAAAAAAAGGCTTTTAAAGAAAACTCTGTGTTGCAATTCTAAAGCCCTAGAGGTGGTTCACACTGCTCTCAAACCCTCCTGAGACTGGAGATATGGAGTCCAGTACTTGCCATTTCTGGTCCCTCCAGGGCCATGAAGGAAGGCAAACTGCCCCACACGAATCTCATGATGTTCAGTCCTATTAAATTCAGTGCTATTTGAAAAGCTACTGTGCTACCTGATTGGCACACAAAATGAAGGGAAAGTAGCATTTGGCATCCCTGCCATGACCTCATGCAGACTGGGCAATTCAGCTCATGTCTTTGAGTCTTTTGTGCCCAAACTGCTAAAGCGTATGTTTTTCAAAGGTGACCTATACCTAAGGGGAGGCCTGGCAAAAGACCTGTGCACTGAAGATATTCTGCATCCATGGAGATGTAAGGAACATGGGATGTATGTCTTGTACAGTTTCTAGTTCATCCCATCCTCCCCACATTCTAAATATCAGTTTCAATACAAAGTGATCAGAATTAAAAGTAGAAATGTCTGTGATATCTTCCACTCAGCTGCTGCACTCTCTTTTCAAATGTTTTTCTGCTGTTGGTTAGACTTAAGATTGCAGCACTACAGCCACAAATAAAAGACTTTCATTGTTCTAGAGCCATAAATTCTACTAGAAAGCTTTTTGCTTAACTGAGGTCTGTACTTATCCATTTTCATATGAGGGGGCAGAAGCAGGAATGTGAGGATTAAGAGGGACAGAACATCAGATGTCACTGATGCCAGAAAGTGAATGCTAGTTCCAATAATTGAGAATTTGCATTCCCTACGCAAACTCACAATTAAATGCTGTGACTTGACGCTTCCTTTTCAGCTACGTGTTGTATGTCCTTGCTTATAATATCAAGATAGCCTTAGTATAACTCTGAAAAAAATATTTCCCTCTTTCCCTTTCATCTGATTTCAAATCTCTTTAAGTACCACATGAATTAAGCAGATTGGTTACTTTATCTGTAGGTGATTTCATTCAGTATGAGCATGCTTAATTGTCTAAATGCAGACTACACATTAAAAAAACAACTTGCTAAGGTATTTCAAGTGTCCAGAGCTCAAATGTTATTTGAATTTTGTATTTTAGAGGAGGTAATTGACTTTGACTGGACTGGAGTTAAAAGTTGTACCAGAGAAAGTGAATCCAGGATTGAAGCAGTGTCTGTATGATACAGCTCTGAAAAGCAATTTATTTCCTCAGTAGGTTCCAGTTAGATTGCAGGACTGATAGAAAGAGACTTTTATGTCCAGAAACAGGTGGTTTTGGACCCTTTCTCTTCACATGGGATGCAGAACTGTTTTCCAGCTCACCACCACTTGCTGAAGCTCCCATTTACCAATCTGCCTCCTTGAACCCAGTTTCAAAGAAAGAAGACAGAGAAAAAAGCAACATGCTACTTGCAATAGACTTCTACAGGTAAACATTACCATCATCATATATCACATATGCCTCTGGAGTTGCTGTCACATCTGAATCCAGTCCTGAGAATGTATCTATTGAAGGAGGAAAAAAAAATGCTGTAAGAATTCAATAAAATAATTCTGGAATAAAGTTTAAAATAAAAATATTTAGCCAGTTGAATTGTAAAGAAATAAGATAACTGCCTAGTTTCCAAATAACACAGTGACAGTCCACTCTGCACATTGAAAAGAACAGATGAGAAGCTAAGTGCAGTAGTCAGGAGTTTTGCTGGGGGAAAATGGATTCAGGGCTGCTACACAAAATTAGGAATAATCAACTTCCAGAAGCTCTGCCCCAGGCCCCAGCCGCTCTGGAGCAAAGGTAGGCTGCCAGAAACAACATAATTCTCACATCTGGATTTGACAATATTTTATAGTCTCAGAAGCAGCAAATGTGAAAACATTATATGCCAAAAAAGCCAACCAAGCAATTAAATATTTCTACCCAAATATTTTTGTGGAGGTACAAAAACAAACAGCCCACAGAGCCATGACATTTATAGACCATGTTGATGGTCTTGCAAGGAATGCAGCCCCAAAGGAATGGATTTGTAGAAAGAAGTAATTAGTGCTGGATTTTCTGGGATTTTACTCTGCACTAGCTCTACTCTGATCCTATAGAATGGCTGCCCATTACAGGTTGGGCCACAGAGGTGTAATCCTGAAGTACTGCTTCTGCTTTAGTTTCATCCAACATAAATTCAGTTCAGGAATTCAGAGCAAGATTGCTCCAGGATGCAAATGAAAGCATAGCAAGGACAGATGATGATGAGGTGCACACCAAAAACACTCTACTGACCCACCCCAAAACTCAATGCAAATGCACCAACAGACTTCCCAGCTGACTATTCCTTGATATCATCTCAGTATCTCTGCAGGACACAAATCCAGCACCAGATAAATCAACCATCAAATACCTCACCTGTTGAATCCCCAAGGTTTTCCTGCATGCTCTGAGGAATGTGTTTCTCCATGTTATTCAGGAAAGTCAAAGAGTACACAAAGCTCAGAACAATCATAAAAAGCCATGCAAACAAAGCAAAAGCACTGTGCTGTAACCTGCTGCAGGTGCCATCAGAAGTCTCCAAAGAAATGCTGGGGCTGGGGAGTGGCCAGCATGCGAACAAAGACAAGAGAAAGACAGTTTTGACCTCAGGACACTTCACATACATTGGTAATGTTCTTGTAACACTCAATATGGAAGCAATAGTGTTATTTTTACTAAGCCAGTACTGCAAACAATGCAAAATTTCAGCAGCCAATGTTAAATAGTTCACAAATATAATCTGAATGATACATTTTCATTTTGCTGGGTTTTTTTAGAACAAACAATTAGTGTATAACTGCTTTTTTTCTCCTAAAATAATTTTCTTTTAAATACACTGTGTGTTTTTAATGCCAAAATAAGCTCTAAAACACAGGAAATGGGTTTATTCTTGTCAGACTTTCATATATTAGAATTTGACATTTCTTCATGGTAGACTTCTGCAGCCACTCTTCAAGAGATGATCCCCTTGGAAGTCACTTGACTTCTTTGAGGGTAGTCAGTCACAAAGTAGATTCTTTACTGAATTCTGTAGATCTACCCACAACTGGCCAACATCAAGCAACATTTATAATGTATGCACTTACCTTTGACTGCCTACATCCAAGTAAACAAGAGGATCAGATATGCAGAAATTTGAAATCCTTCATGGGCAGATTTCAACTAATCCATGCTTATTAACTAGTAAGTCTTTGGCCTACCTGCAGTGCAGCAAAGCCAAATTTCATTTTCTATTTTTGTACTCAATTTCACTGTCTTGTTTTTAGCATTAGCTGTGTCATGGTGACAATAGGGGTACCTCCCAAGAGACCTCACATTTTATTATTTTCTGTACATATTCCAGCTGCAGTTCTTCACCTTGCTCCATCACCCTTCACTGAAGCTCTTGAGCAAACCCTGCCTGTAACAAATGAGGCCATCTCTTCCTGTGACCACTTGCCACAGACTTTTGGTACCTGTATGGACAGTCTTGTTGTCTTACGTGTCTTACAAAATCCATCACTTGATTTTATCACATGCAAAGTGTGGTTCCTTTATGAGTTCATGAATAAAGTTTAGTTGATTTCACTGACAAATCATACTTGTATGGCCAAACTCCCCCGTGAAAGTTAGACTGCTGAATCTAGTGAAAAGCTGACAATAATTCTGCTGGGTCAAGAAAAAAATCCTGCCAGGGATTAAAGAATTTGCCAAAGCTTAAGTAGAACATTTGGCGGTGTGTTTTGGTGCTTGCAGCCCCTGTCTGTTTGTGAGTAAAGCACTTAGCAACAAATATCAAGCTTTGGCAGAAAAAGTATTTCACTAAACAATGTGGAGTAATTTCTAGACTCAGATTAAAGGGAAAGACAACATAAAAATATAATTTAATATCATTTGGAATTGGTCAAGTGAAAATTGCATTAATTGTTTTGATAATTCAAGTAGTAGTTTTACCCCTCTTGAAAGAAACACTTCATTTGTTAAACAAAAACAGTTATCATTAAATAAATATCACAAAGATATTTTCTTCTAAGCAAGTTCCTTTGTGTAAAAGGCAGGCTGTTTTGCCGTGTTTATCTAATCCTGAAGTTGGTTGCTAGGATTTAAAAAAACTTGGAAAAAAAAGACTCTTCAGAGAAGCTTTTGAAATTCTCAGGTAGGGACTAATATTGCTCAAGCTATAACATAAGAAGCCTTAAGAACCAGGTAAGAAGCAGAAATCCAGCACCAACTTTTCCTTTCAGTCTTCCACTGTGAGGCATTTGCAGATACACTGTCAAAATGCTAGGCAGTTCATGAATTACTTAAAGGCCATTCTCATTGAACACACAGCCTGCATAAGAAGTTCGTTTTCATTCGTGCCTCTGTGAAGTTCAAAGATTCAGCAAGCCCATCTGGCAGAAGGCAAAAAACCCAAGCAGAATTTTTTATGTGTTCAGAAAATCACATGAAAATTCCCCAGCCCACAACTCTACTAAACATAACACCACAAAGGATTTTGTTGCTCAGCTTCTAGAGCCTACTTTCAGTTTAACCCCAGACATATTTCATGAACTTCTACTCTTCTTGCAATGTGTATTCTCAGAAGAGGTCCTCCTGGTACCAAACAGCACAGGCCAAAAAAGAGGAAATATCACAGGAGCTGGGGGGGTATGGGAGGGATTCTAACTCCCAAAAATCATGGTTCCCTTTAGGCAAATTTTGAAAGTATGAGAGTGACCATACATAACAGTATTTGCAACACTTGTGTATGTATAATTAAGAACTATGCACTTTACACAGGGAAAAGCAAAAATCTTGATATAAATATTCCATGATGATATGATTTTTACACACCTATGTTTGTGTGTGTACACATCTGTACATATGCACACCTGCAAGCACACTTCTATAACTGCACACTGTCGACATGGCTAATTGTTAATAAATACTAATACTATAATTCTCTGTAATTCCACCTGCACAAAGGACTGACATCCCTGACTCATCAGTTACCTAGGACAGCTGGTAAGGGAATTTTGTGTTCTGCTTCTAAGATTCACTCCAAAGATGCCATCCTTAGACTCATCCTGAGTTGCTGAAGCCACACCTTTCCACATCACTGCCCTTTTCAAAGTGATAGTTCAGCTTCCTAGGCCATGGTTACGAGATTTACTTGTAAATCTACTTTGACTTAAGAGATGCAGGTGTATGGGAGAAAGGTAAAGGGTTTTCATTACCCATGAAAACTGGCTGCTGCAGTTGTCAGATGTCTGACTGCCAACATGCTGGTAAAGTTATGGCTGTGCTGCTATTGCCCAGTAGTAAACTGAGTTGAGGACTACCTACAAATGGGAAGGGTAAGGGCTACCATGGTGCCCCCGACCTGGTTTGGCAAAATAAGCAGCTAACTCACTTGCAATGCAACATCCAAGTGCTGAAAGTATAAAGTATGATAGGGAACAAGGCTCAACACCCAAAGACTCTAGTGCATTTATATGTGTTTACTTTGGATTTCAGTTTGGCAGCACAACCTAAGCTTGTATAACAGCAAGAGGGAAAAATGTCATGCACTAACACAGGTTTGTATTTTCAGACATTAAAGAAATCAGTGTACAATTCTCTGCCTTATCTGTGCAGAACCTGGGTTGCCTTTCACCAGCTTTATCTGTGCTGTGCTGCATTCTTGCTAGACAATCTATTTCCAAGGGCTGGAAAGAGAACAAGAATCTCACTTTGCAAATGCTGTTTCCACCATGGCTCAAAAGAGAGATTTTTCAGAATTCATTGTGATAAGTGAACAGAAAACAGACAAAATGTATAGTTCCTCCTTCCCTGGCCTGAAATTCAATGAGAAAACCTTGTATGTGAGTGCTTTGACCACAAAGCTACTGCCTATACTTGTGCCCCTGTGAGTGATAAATCACATATGTGGTAGAAGTGGATTCAACACAATGTAAGAAATTTGCTGAAAACAACACAGTTCCACAAAAAACTTCAGCTTTGGTGAAAGCTGACATTTTCCAGTGAAAATCCATTTAACAACCCAAGCCCTCCTTCATATGCTCTAATCTCAGCTCCTATCTTATCAAACGGACCAAAATCTTCAGAGGCAGATTCTTTCCCATTCTACATCTGTGTAAGTGTGCTGTAGAAACAGCACAGCCGTGGAAATTCAAAGAGCACAACAGGAAATTACCTTCTGCATTGCACTCAGGCAGGCCATCGAGCCCCAGGAGCAAGTTGCCTTCATCATCATACTCTCCATAGGTGCCTGGAGGACAGGTGGGCGCGGGTTTCTCGGTGGGTGGCTCAGTGGTGGTTGGTTCAGGAGTGGTGGTGGTGGTTGTAGCAACAGTTGTTGTAGTGGTTGTGGTAGTGGTCGTGGTAGTTGTTGTAGGTATTGTTGTAGTAGTTGTTGAGGGAGTGGTTGTTTTCTTAATCATTTCAAGACCAATCAGAGGCTTTCCTCCAAGGCTTATTATTGGTTTATCTTGTGCACTTGCTACAGGTTTGCTAAATCTGCTATGTCCAAACAAAGGCAATCCATCAGGACTCACCATTGGAGCACCCTTTTCATCTAGGAGAGAAGAACAAAACCAAAAAATCTCACCATCAATCCACTTCAGGCTTATTGCATTAAGCATTATTGTGTTTCACCACAGTAGATGCCACAAGAGCACTGAATACAGTGAATGCAGCCTCCTGTAACTAAACTGACAGAGAAGGAGGATGTTACTTAGGAAAGAGCCATGGCTAAGGAAGCTGGAAAATGGTTCAGAAGAACCTCAGATAAACCACAGTGGTGTTCACATTTTTCAGCTGTTTGATAAACACTCCAGGGAGGTTTCATTTCAGAATCACAGTGTGCAGACAATGACTGCATTTCATCTAAGTCACTCTCATAACTGTTGATGAAATGTATGATGAATCCATATTCTGCTCCTTAATGTCAAACATGTGCAAGGAAAACCTGGGATGAGCTGTCAAGATGCTGTCACTGCAGATAAACTTGTGTGCCAGACTCTGGATACTGTAAACATTCATGATAGCCAGTTTAACAACAGGCACTGAATTTGTATTAAAGAGATGTACAGATGGACTGATATGCAAACAGCAGTGTTTTCAGAGAACACACGCAGGGCTTCTTACTGTTTGTGGTCAGTTTCAGAATAAAAACTGAAATTAACACATCCATGTGACTGGTAGAGTGCTAGCAGTGCAGGGGAGTAACTATTTCTATGTATACAAAGATAACAACAACCATCAATCCTTATTCTGGCTCAGTTTTCTGCAGTCCTTTCTAATGTTGATGTGGACTTTAGTAATTTTTGCTGCCTTACTCTGGAGTCCCACAGGGCGACTCAAAGCTTCCCCAGGTCCTGCAATGTGCTGCCTGTCTGGTGGAGACTTGAGGTACAAGCAACTCCAAATGGCTTGCATAGGACCTGGGGATGCCTGAAGCATCCAACAGCTCTAAGACTTGTACAAAAACTGTAAAGCCTTTTTCTGTAAGAAGGAAGTTGTAACTTACCAACAATTGTACGTCCATCCCCTCCTAATTTCACTCGGAGAGGGTTGCCTTGGGAGTCTTGGAGATATTTTCCTTCAGCATTTAACACTAGCCCTCGGTCAAGATCTACAATCTAAAAGCAATAGATGGACTCAAGTTTAGCTAAACCAAGAGGAGGTGAAATGAAATTTCACAGCAACAGAAATCCTGGGGAAATTCAGACACTGAGTGTGATGTTCAAGGATAGCTACAACACACTTCAACTTTTAAAACTAAGTGTATAGGAATCACTGAAATATGACTGCTGAAGAAAGCAGATTTCCAGTAGCTGGGCTCCAGAGCTGCACAGCCCTACTCATATCACCTACTGTAGCTCTCATGTGCAAAGGAGCAAATCCCTTGAATTTTTTGGGCTGTGCGACTCCTAAGGTGAATTCCTGTAATACTGATTTCAGTATGACCCTGAGTCATTTTGAAGATGGGATTTAGAATTATGTCTAACTAAACAAAACTTAAATATTAGACTAGTTACTTTATATTGAAATGGCAGTGAAAACAAAGTAGCTAAGATTTTAATTGGGGTAGGAGACTGAAGAAAAGCCTCTGTCTCACAAAGCAAATATGTCTGAGAGACTGGACTGAATTCCAGTGCTAACTGCAGTTAAAATTCAGTCCACACTGCTATTTCAACCTGAAATAGCATGTATGCTGTTTTAACCTGAGGTAACAGACACTGAGCCACAGAACACAAAAATGCAAAAGGTGTTAAGTGCTGGGAGGAAACTGGGAAGGGGACAGAAGCAGCAATTCCAGGTTGGCAAGACAGACTTACATCTGGTGCTGAGAAAAAGACTGCAGCAGGAAGGACAGCAGATGATGAGCTCAGTCTCAGAAGCCCTCCAGGCCCTAGATTTGGCATAGATCCTCTTGCTTTACAAGGTGTTCATCCTGCTTGCAGCAATGTCTTCCCCTCATGAAGCAGAGAAATGGCCCATGGCATTCCAAGGACCTTTCTAGCTCACTTTTTGGAGTCCATTTGAAGGACTTTGGACATGCTTTTCAAAATGCCTCCCTTCAATGTTACACACCTGATGCAATTTTAATTTTCCTCCAATGAAAATGGTAAGATTGAAATGGCCATAAAATAAATGTCTTTAGGTGTCATGCCATGTGCGAGCAGCTCTGCTGACGCCAGGGAGGCTGATCACAGACTCCTACTGCTCAGCACTTGGGCAAAGAAGGAAGCACCCATTCCTTCCCTTGCTTTCCTTGGTTAAAAACTCATTGTAAAGGATTTTAAAAGACAAGGTGTGGGCATGCAGGCAGCTTGTGGGGCTTTCCTATCAATGGCATCTGAGCTCCTCTGCAAATACCTCCAGAAACACGACTGTAAGAATGGCAAAACCTACCTAAGAGCATTTAAAGCATCGTGACAGTTATGGAGTCACTTTTTGTTTCAAAACTCTTGCTTGGGAGCTTCTACCTGGAGTGTGAGTCAGGGAGAAGCATTGCTGAACACGTCTTTCACAGCAGATATCCCAGGCAGTCTCCACTCATGCTGCACAGCAGACAAGAGCCCACTGTGTCAGAGTCCCTGAGGCACTGGGGAGCACAAATCTCACTGACTTTGACAAAAAAATGTTTCTCTACATTTTATAGGAGCAATGTTATAGTTTAAAATTCAACCCATTGGGATTTAGATTTAAAATGTTAAAATAGCAAAACCCAGAATTTTTCATTAGATTTCAGTGGAACAGTGGAAACTAAACCATTAAGTATAGCTTCACTTTACAGCTGCATTGACTGAAGACACAGCTTGCCTGTCTTTTCTTAATGAAAATACAAATACAATAAAAGGCCAAAACATCTTGAATTTGGAGAGAAGGTCACCCTACCCACTTTGTTCCTTGAGGGCCATTGATTACTTTCTGTCCGCTTGGTTTTCCATTATTACCAGGGATTACTTTTCCATTTCCATTTCCATTTTTTGTTGTAAGATTTGGTCTGCCATTATAACCTGAAACAGGGAAGAAAACACACTATTCTGAAGAAAGCTGTGAAACCTACAAGCCATATTTTAAATTGCAGATAAATGCATTTTCTGACTGATGTGAATATAAACAAGAAGAGAAAGAGCCCTCACCACACTCCACAAACCAGACATTCCATTTCTTCTTGGAGCAACTGTTGTGACACTGTCAGATTTCTGCAGCTGACAGAAGAATCTGAAATTGTTTTTTCTGAAGAGGTTAAACATTCATTGTTCGTCTCTGTCATATTTATTTGCATGTCCATGCATTGGAGGGAGAAAAGTTATTTCTACCTAGCAAAGTCACAGAGACTGTCAGGGATTTTCCATAGGGTGACATGAGGAATCAATACCTTGATGTGTAGTGGATCCTCTATTCTGCTACCCAGGCCAGCAGATATTCTGTCAGAAAGCAAATCTCTAACTTTTGGAGTAAATCACAGCCATAAAGGTATTAGATGGCCTGGCTGTGATGGGCACAGTTCTCAACAACCCTGAGATGGGACTTAAAAGAAGAAGAATGTGGCTTAAAAATTCATTAAAGAAAACATGGAATGCCAGGGCGTCATCAGGAAACACCTCACTGCCTAGGCATGGGCAAGGTGATACTATGGAACCTACAAAGGCCTTTTAACAATCCACAATGAAGAGCTACATACCTGAGAAGTTGTCATATTCTAAATACAAATGGGCTTTCAATGAGCATTTGGTGAACTCATGATCAATAAGGAACATAGCCCTTTTCCAATTTAGCACCTAACTCTGTCACCCTCTCTGTGGATCACAGGATCCTGTGTAGACCAGATGACAGGAGAAAAGGTCTGGGGCACCACATTACACCAAATAGGCAACATCCTCAAGAACTGGGTTTCCCAGAAACCACCAAAATTAAAAGCAATGTATTACACTTAATAACTGAACCTGCATCCTGCTGGGGGACTTTCCACATAACTGCTGATCTTGGGAAAAACACAATTAGTGAGATTAGTACAACAAAGGCAGGATACCTGGTCTATAAGGAGGTCTAACAAATTGCCGCTGAGAAGGGCTCCCCAGCCTGGAGTTCAACAGTCGCTGACGAGGAGACGAAGTGGAAGAAACTGCAGGAGAAATGGTGTGTGTGGTGGTAGATGCAGAAGAACGTGGCCAGACAAAGCTCGGTTTAGATGGAGTATGCTTGTTAGAGGACTGAGTAATCCGTGATGCTATGGCAGACCTTCTTGGTGATTCAGAAGAAGACACTTTTAAAGTTGAAGGTTTTTCCAGCTCTTCCTCTTCAGAACTTACTTTGTGAGGTAGAAGAGTGTCCATAGATTTTCTTTTATTGCTAGCAGTGTCTTCATATATATTTTTGTGACCTCTAGAAACAGAAGGGGACCATTTTGCTGCCAAAGATGTGGGTTTCTCTTCCATTTCTTTCTGATCATATTCACTGTAATAATCATCCTCTTCATTAGAAACTGACTGATGAGATTTAGATGAAGAGGAGGAAGGAACTTTTTGAGGAAGTTCAGTGTTAGACATTTTTGAGGGCAGCAGGCTGTATTTTTTCTCTGTTTGGGAAGTGGTTCTTGTAGCAACTCCTGAGCGAGTAGGTAATGAAGGACGAGCTTGTCTCGAAGTGGGTGACAACCTTTGATTGTCTTTTGCTGTATCACTGGCAGAACTGGAGTCTGGCTGAGTATGTTTTGGTTTGTAGGAAGGTACCTGAGAACCTGGCTGCTGTTGCTTTGATCGAGATGAACTTGAGCGTCCCTGAGAGAAAGATGCAGGTAATCCCCTAGAAGAGGACACCTCCTTAAGAAACACAGAGCGCCTGCTTGCCCTGTCATTGCCCTCTGTTCCATCCTCATCATCATCTTCCTGCAATTCTTCATTACTTTGGGATGAGACGTGAGATGGCAGGCGCCGGCCTCTTGAATGCAATATGGAAGGACTGGTTTGTGCCCTCTGTGGAGGCTCTGAGTGGGAGGTCTTCTCTACTGGAAGATGAGAAGAGAAGGTCTTTCTAGGCAAAGACTCGCTTGGTTTTGATCGAGCAAGTGTTTCTTTTAACTCTTGATTGCCCTGCTCTTCAGGTTTGTGTTTGGAAAGAGAAGACTGCAAAAGAGAATGCTTTTCTGGAGCGGCTGTTTGTCTTTGTTTTTCTTCTGAGTCAGAGCGGGGTGATTTTTCACCATGTGCCTCTCTGGGATGAGAATCAGAATCGACCTGAGGATTTCTTCTCTTGGAATAAGCTGCTGAAGAAGATTGTCTGGAAGAGGGCAAAGAAGGAGATAAGGGGTTTTCATCTTGTGAGTCCTCCCTATAATTCTTATCAACATCCTTTCCCTTGGATTTGGCACTAGTGGAGGAGCGAGAGTGAGGTGAAGTGTAACCAGGAACAGCAGACCTCGATGAGACTGCCGCCGCAGCTAATTTCGAATCCTTCCATGCGCGGGAACTGGAGCCTGAGGATAGCCTTGTTTGCTGTGACCTAGAACTGGGCTGTCCTGCTCTGTCCTCTGCTTCTTCACTGTCAAACTCATTATGGCTATCACGAGCATGGGAATCTGCTGATTTGGAAGCAGGTTGATGTGAATGACCGAGAGAGCCAGACCTACTGCGATGGCCTAAGACACCCTCATGAGAGACAGCAGACTGCCGATTTGATGGCAAGGCCTGGCGACCAGGCTCTGAAGCTTTAGAAGACACTTTCACCAGCACAGGGTCAGGCTTCCCTTCCACATTACTTGCAAGACCATTACTTTTGGCAGGCAGAGGATGGGAAGAGGTCTTAGAAGGGACATTACTGTTGCTTTGCCTCAATTGCTTTGTTTCATTATCTGTGTATCTGGGAGTGGATGAAGCAGAAGAGTGTTGTGCTGATGATGGTACCAGTGCTGGTGGCTCATGTTTCTCTGTACTTGACACCTCAGATGTGTGGGTTCGAACAGAGGTCCTCCCTGAGGCAAGGACAGGGTGGATTGGCCGACTAGGGGACAAGGGTTTAATATTCCTCCTCTGGTCCTGGGCTTTTGGTGGTGATGGTGTAGCTTCCTGAGAGGAATCGTGATCATCTGTCACCTCAGTGGATTGGAGGTCAGGTTCCAGCTCTCCTGTCTTTCTAGAAGGTAACTGAGATTTACTTTGGACCCCTCGAGTCAAGATTTTGTTCTTGTATTCAGAAAGAAGACTCTTTTTATCACTAACACTAGGTGAATGAACAGACAACTGCTTAGAAGAAGGTGAGGTCTGGGCTTTTGAAGAAACAGAAGAACTGTGAGAAGGAGCTGAGCCAGCATTCCCGGTCTTTTTAGCCTCTAAATTATCTTGAATATTTGTCTTTTGCTGAGCAACTGAATCTTCATGAGCAGCTAGGGCAAAAAAAGTGTTTATTCACAACAATAGAAGATGCATAAAAACTGACCAAGAAAAGAAACCACCCAGGTAGCAAGCACAAAACAACTTCTGAGAATATGAGACAATAACTATTTCTGCGTTAACCAGGCTGTGGAGCCCAGCCAAACTAAATTTTGGGTTGTAGGAAGGTACCTATGTGGAACTACTGTAGCTTGGGTAAAACTTAGACCAATTAAAATCAAATATCTAAAATCAGGGACTGCAACACCCTTTCAGTGAAACCAAATCTTCAGCAGAACTTAGCCATATTGATGGCATGGTGCTGCATTATCCCACGTAAGCCTGTGGCCCACCTTTTTAGGAACCCAGCAAATATTCTGTCCATACAACAGCAACTTTTTGGCATGAGCCAAACACAAGGAGTATCTAAGACACTAAGTGACTTTCAAGAGTGGGAGCTGTCAGGAACAGAACAGCCAAAGACCCAGAGCATTGCATTCTTTGGCTTTTGGATAACAAGAGCACATAAAGTTGTAAAAGAGCATGGCATGCATTATTTAAAAGGCTAAAATGTCCATAAAGATGTCCTTTTACATGCTGCACAGTGACAAATGCTTATTTGGACAATATAATGATGAAAAGAGCAAGCAGAAACAATATTAAGGAAGTAAAATCCCACAGGTTAGACAGAATGCAGAGGAGTGAAGTCAGTAAGAATTAACACAACAGGGACCAAGGCAAGAGTGGGTGAACTATGGCATTGGTTCATGGCTTGGTGCTCACCTGCTGGGATGGCAACACTGAAGGCTTTTGACTGAGGACCCGGTCCTCTCCTGTTTGCTGCACGGATTTTGAAAATATAGCGTTCCCCAGCCTGCAGACCATCTATTATGGCTGATGTTGTAGCTCCAGAGTAGGTGATGGACTTTGCTCCAAATGGCTTGAGAGCCGGGGCGTATGAAAGAATGTATTCTGAAATGATTTGGCAGACGGTTGGAAGGAGGAAACTGAAAACAGTCCTGTTTCCAGCGGACAGACTGTATGGGTAGGATGAATTAGAACGTGCATTACTAAAATTAATACACTAGCAATGCACGCTGAGTCAACAGCTGGAGTATAAAGACATGAGAGAGAGAAATATGTATATATGTAGGTCAAGTTGAATATTTGTTCTTATTCAGAAGAGATACTTCCACCAGAAAATATCAGCTCTGCAGATTTGCCAAATGGTAGCAACATCATTGTCTGTCCAGCAAAATCAAAATCTGACACACTATGCTTAACCAGAGCTGGGGCCAAACACTACAGCAGAGAGAAAGGTCTAGTTGCCACTTTGAAACTCACCCTGCTCTCTCCTTTGAGTTTTGGATTACTGTGATACCTGTGCTTAGTCTCAGCTTTCTGTATTGAGAGAAATTTCAACCCTATAGGAACAATTCTGGGAATGAAGAGGAATCTTCCCATTATACTCCCAAGGAGTACAGGTGAGATCCCAGACATGTGCAAGCTTGGTTTTCTTTTCAAAACCTCTGTAAGAGGCACAGGTATCAGACAAAACCAGGGTTTTTATAATAAATTTCATAGGCTGCCAGCTTTCTCCTTCTATACAAAAACCCACAATAATACCAGAGGAGCCACAGTGCCACAATGAAAAAACCCTAGAACATAACGGCATCTTTTTTTTTTCTGAAAGTGTGCCCTTATTCACTATGTTAAGAAATAAGCCATGTATAGTTCATCAAAATCAAGGAAAAATAATCATCAATATTTTATATGCAAATATATTTAATACTCCACTGAAAAATAAGTCAAGGTATCAGAAGGCATGGTAACCTTTGAGACTTTTTTCTTTTCCGTTTTTTACACAGGAGTTGCTATAATTGCAGAGACACTGGTGTAGCTCCTGATAACTCTCAAATGGCTGCTGGAGAACATTTTTTCCCATCATTTTAATATGTCGTATAAATATATAAAAGGATAGGGTTGAAAAACAAAAGGATCAAAAAAATCCTGATTACAACATATTATCAAAACGACCATGAAATGCTAATTCAGTGATTTTACTTAGCCAGTAAAAATATCTTATCATTTATTTCATTTAAAAATAAGACCTCTCCTGTAACACTTCCTACTCAAAATAATGATATATTAGACATGTATAAGCATTCAGCCCTTGAATATTAGGTATCTTTAAAATTGTTGCCTTGGATGAATCATCTAATAACAATGCAGACAAAACGGCACAAAGAGCTACAGATTGGTCAAAATTAGGAGCAGACTTGAAATATCAGATAATGTCCCTGTATGACCCTACTCACAGAAATAATGATTCTTGGACACAATTGCAGCTCCATTGAAGCAATTGGCAAGACTTCTACTGACTTCAAAAAAGGAAGGAATTCCACCACTGTCCTGAAGAACACATAAAGTATGTCTTGCAGACACGGTGTACCTCCCTCCAGGCCAATGGGTTTTTAAATCCTGACATCCTGTAGTGTTGATAAGAGACCTCCAAAAACTTGTGTAATTTGAGAACACAATCTTGTTAGCCACTGGAGAACAGGAGGCTTAAAAATCAGCCTCATTTTCAGAGGGAAACAGGGAAAAAGTCCCAGAAAGAGCTTTTTCTTTAATTCTATGAAAAAACATAGCCAACTGGCAAATTATCTTTATGACTATGTACAATAACACTATAGTACACAGGATTTATGCACGATATCTGCTGAAATCAGATTTGTGCTTGCTTCTTAAGCTGAGGATTTCCTTTCACGACAAACTAGAAATAAAACACAACATAAACCCACTCACTTTCTTGACAACTACCCAACTTTTTCTTCTTCAACTAATTCTTAAAAATCTTTCTGGAAACTTTCTTCTTGAGCCTCATTTTGACCTGCTTATGAATGGAAGAAGAGGTAAAATGTGCATGTATGATACCCCAGGAACCCCTGTGACATTCCAGGCAGACAGGGACAGTGGCTTCTCAGTGGTGCTGTGGAGACACTGGGCTGGAAACATGAAAATCTTGCTTTGGTTTCATCAAGTGAAAGAATCTTGGCACAGCCAAGCTTCCAGCTTACTGCAGGGCAGCAGGCTGCCTTTGAGAACACCAGCTCCTTGAGGTAGTTAGAAACCAACAGTGAAGACTCACCTTTGACTTTTCCTTCGCTCTCTGGAAGAGCATCCCAGGATGCTGCTACAGAGGTTGGTTTCCCTTTTAGTGGCCAAACATCCAAATTTTCAGGTGCACTGGCAGGAGCTGGGAAAAAGCCATATGCAGAAGAGGCAATTAAGAATCAACACAGCATACACCTTTTGCTCCATCTTCTCATAGCAGAGATTCCTATACAGCTATTTCAAAGATAAATGTGAAGAGTACACACGGCTCAGGTCCATGCTTGCCTCTGTCACATCTCTCTCTCAGACTGCCATAGTGAAATTTTATTCCATATTTTTAGGAACAGGAGGTCTGCACAAGAGTGCTATTGTGGCTTAGCTGGAATGATACGGTAATTTGGTTGTTATGGACTACTTCCCTGTACCAAAGGGGCCTGACAGCTTCTCCATGGTGGAGGGAGGATTTAAATTTGCTGTCCGTGGAGAGGAATGGAAGTCAGATTGCTCTTCTCAAAGGAAGGGGCACATCTAGCTGCAGGGATCCAGGCTGCTGACCTGTCCCACAGAAATACCCAAGCCATCTCTCCTGGCTCTCCTTGCACCACAAGAGCAGCTTAGTGTGCTCTCCTGGTGTGCTTCACTACCACAGGGATGCAGGCAGCAGCACTGAGACCTTTCCCATACTCTCAACCCTCTGCTGCCCCAAGCAATCACTTGGCTCAAGTCAGTTCTATACCACAGCTCAAACCCTATGACTTGTGCCACCCCAAGGACCCTTTGAATACATACCTGCCTCTGGAGTCCGCTGGTAAACAGACACGCTCCATTTGCCTTCCTTTTCTCCCTCCAAGATCTGGATGGCAAACTCGTACATCGTGTCTGGCGCCAAGTTCTCCACCAGTGCCCGCCGGTTGGACACCTGCTTGTAATCCCACCTTGCCGATTCCCCCTTTTCCCGATAGCGAACGTTATATTGCCTGGCATCAGAAACACAGGAGAATGAAAGGTCGCATGTGGAAGCCTAGCATTAGCAGAGCCAGAGAGGGACAGGGATGCTTTGCCCTCAGGAATCCTGCTGGGGCTTAGGGAGGAGCCTACCCAAGTGCAAACAACAAAGTGCCAACAGCAGCAAAACCCAGCATATTTCTTCCTTCCTCTAATGGAGTGTGATTGCTTTCACCCTAAAGGATGGGCTGCTCTTTCAAGACTCTTACTCAAAACACCCTCATCCCTGGGGGAAAGCTGCAGGGTTTTCTGAACTGAGCCAGGCATCCTCAGGGGTCTCAGACCGCCGTGTCACTGCCCCATGGCCATGAGCACGGCCGGATTGCTGGCAGGCCCTTGCTCCCAGAGCAGCACCCGTGGCTCAGCTCCCATGTGTCTGCCTTGATAACTGCTTCCACAAAGAAAGAGAGAACATCTAAAATACTAGTTTTCCTGCTGTGACTTTCAGGGTATTTCAGCATCAGTTTGCACAGCTCTTCAATGTTCCCAGGCTGAGCAACACAATCCAGTGCTTTCAGACCTTTGGCAGTTTCCAGCCCATTTCCTTGTTTGTTTTGGTCTCCAACTGCTGCAGCATGCTGCTACAAGCCAAGTTCTCATTCATAGGAGCCCCAGTATGCTCAGCCTCAGCTGCATGGGGCTTCTGGAGGGTCAGAGGATGCAGGGTGTAATGATGGGTGTCTTTCCCACTTGCAGTGATGCTTTCTTCACCCACAGTATGGCTACCTTGAAGCTATAGTCTGCTTTGACAGTCCAACTCCACACCTCAGCTCTGTGGGCTGTGCCCTGGCCCCCACTCCTTCTTTCCCCATGCACGCTTGGGGATTTGCTGACTCTGGTGATACACCAGCATTGGAACAGCCAAATAGCCCAGCTGGTGCTGGCAATATTGCAGAAGAGATGTAAACTGTGTAGTTTACATTTACACAGATCTCTAAATGCTAACGAGCAGGGCGCTAGGAGGCAAGGTGAGTTATTCTCACAATCAACAGCAATTAAATAAATGCAAAAGCATTCAGTAGAGCACTGGCAGCAGCTCCCTTTCAGTACCCATTTAAAAAACCCAGGGCTAAGTACCTGTTCGCTGCAACCTTCTGCTTTTCATACAGTGGGTCTGTCCAAGTGACAAGCACAGACTGAGAGGACATAACTCGAACAGTTATGTCTTGTGCCACCTCCACCTCCTCCTCCTCTGAAATGGCAGAACAGAACAGCATATCAATAACAACACTGGGGTTCTCATAAAAAACAGCAAATGTCTTCAACTGACACTACCATATTCACACAGCACAGTTGAACTAGAAATACAGATGGGAGTGGAAAACCAAGTACATTGATTACTGATGATATTTCATGGAAAGAAAATTTCTTTCATTAGCTGTGTGCTTGCAAGACCACAGTACTAATACATTCTACAGTCCTTCAGTATTCTATTCACACCCAAACTCTTACCCGCAGCAAATGTTTTATTCACATGCTGCTATTCACCACCTCTGGCAAATGCACTGCTAGAGACACCTGGAGAGCAGAAATTTTGTCTTAAAGAAAATTTTGAGATTTTAAAATCCAGTTTCATTTTGAAGGGCAATAAAAATTTTTTTCAAATCTTAAAAAAATTTTTTCACAAGGGAGAATTTGAGCATATTCTATGTTTTTGAATGCTTCAAACAGGTTGTTTGAATTCAGCTTTAATTTTTTATGGTATACAAAAAAATAATTGAAGTTGGCTGTTTTGGCGTATCACAGTACCTTTTACAAATAATTTACAAAATTTTAAAATAAAGTGAAACTAATTTGATACTTTGAGGTTTTTAATTTTGATGAGGTTCCCTATTCTATCTGTCCATCAGAATTGTTTTAGTCTATCTATCTACTGGCCAATGAAAGATGTATTACTTTTGCTTACTAGTGTAATAATAACTATTTCCAAGTCTCCCAAAGGCACAGAATGTACAAGGCACAACCTTCCAGCCAGAGTTTTATAGACAAGTAACACTGGAAAAAATATCGATGTCTCAGGAAAGGAAAGGAGCCAGTAAACTCTGGAGGATGATCTAATTCTCTAGGGATCTTACTCATGTATGACTGAAATTCAGGGAAAGATTGCCCTTCTCTTCAGCAAGTGGCACATTAGCCTAAATCCCAGTACTGCCTGCACAGATGGCAGGCAGCAGGGAGGCACATTACCCCTCTTCCAATCAAGTTTGTAATGCAGAGAGCTCTCAGTCAGTTCCAGGTTTTCCAAGCCAAACAGCTACTATAAAAAAATGGCCAAGAGAACCCATCTACTGCCCACAAGTGGCTTAGGGGGCCTATTTAGAAAGTTTTGCAATGGGAATATCTGAAGAAGGAAAGTGAGCATGAGAAAAGGTGTCAGATGGGATTTCAGTACAGTTCAACCACAATTCTCAGTTCTGGCATAGGTGTTCATCATCATCAAAATATCCTAAACACTTTGCCATTCCCATGGCATTCACATCACAGTGTGAGGGCATGAAAAAGCACACTGGCATGGAGATGACTCAGAATGTCACCCATCCTTTTTAACCATGGCAGCAGCATGTAATGCCTTCTTTCTAAAAGAAAGTGAAAACTTCTGCTGACTAGGTTGACACTTCCAGTAATCAACCCTTCAGAAAAGGGGTTATAGATCTGAGAAGAAAGAAGGCATGTCATTTTGGGGATCCTGGCTTTGATTTAATCAAGTCTTCTCATGCAGTTACTCCAATGCATAACATTTGTCAATAGACAGAGAGGATGAGATTTAAGAAAAAATAACCCAGAAACAAACAAAAACTCAGAAACTCAAGCAACCATGTTACAGAGTTTAATTATATTATTAATTCTGCTTGAATTAGAGAATTGGAGACATCCATCAAGCTCTTTAAAAATCAGAGAAAAACCTAGTAGCTCCAGCACCAAAAGACTTCCAGTGTAAAAATCACAAAGCTATCTCTTTGCATCCAATTGTCTCCTCTCATTGATGGTAGATGTGAAAGAAACATACCCGTGACTTTTCTTTTAGTTAAAGATGACCTATAGACAGGTTGGCTCCGTCCTTGTGAGCTCCTTGATGGCAGTGAAACCACATGAACTGATTCAGAGGCTGTGTGTGCAGGGAAAAAACAGAAAGTTTCCTGTAACCTTTTTCATTTAAAAGAAAGAATGGATTTCAGAGCAGTCCCACCACATGCAAGCAGAATCTGAGCTATGGCTTTTCTCTCCACCCTTTTCCTCTGCCGTTAATATGACAAATTTGCACATGATGTCTCTTCCAACAGAGAGATCTCCTACAATCAAGTTCTCCTACAATTTCTACCCTATTCTCTAGGCAATACTCTACCTCTGTGAAGATACAGAACACAGTTATACCAAGTATTTTCATTATTGGAAGAAGGGTTTTTGACAGCTAGGATAGTATGTGATGTGGCTCACCCAGCAGCCACAGGAGACTACAGAAGGGTGCTAGCTAAGCCAGGTGCTGTTAGGGAAATCTGACTCACCCAGTTTTCTTGCTTCCTGGTTTTGTCGCTCTTGCGGCATCGGAGCATAGCTCATCCTTCGGTTGCTCTCTCCATATCCACGGGGATAACCTTGGAATCCTCTGCGTGGACCTCTGAAGCCTGCTCCATAGGGTGGCTTCCACCTGAAAGGTAACTTGCCATCTGGAGACTGGGCTCGCACTCTCAGAGGTCTGCTTGGCATGTCTTTCTCTGCACAAAATAAGCAAACACACACACAAACCCCATGACAGTTATTATGAAGCACATGACACGTACAGCAGCCCACATATGTTTGTTGCAAGCACATCTATTAAGATCAGAATAAAGGGCATAATTTTACAGCTTTTTAATTTTTTTCTGTCAAACCAAATTGAAGTAACAACAAGCTTTCCAAGAGGGATGTACAATATTCAACAGTGTCTTTTCCCAGGCCCTCCAGACAGACTGGTGCAAGACCCTGAAACTGAAAACATACTGTAATACAAGGACTCCTGCCAGAAACTGGGGATGTCTTGTAGCTTTCCTGTTTAAATCTTTTCCTTTTCCTTTCTTTAAATCCCCTTTCCCTAGTTCAGGCACACCAGTACACCATTTTTTTGGCAAGTGCTAACATTCAGTAGAAAATGAAGCACAGAACAGTTTTACTATTAAAAGCAGGTTCTTTTCTCCTAAGTTCATGTCTAATGGTTCTGCCCTTCAACAGACTCATATCTAAAATGTCTGTTCTGCACGTGCCTCAATTCCTGACTTCCCACACTCCCATTATATGATCCCTTGAGCACTGTAAAAGGCTGGATATTTTTTAACATTTGCTGACAAGTTAGCAGTGCTCTTTTAAGAAGTGACACCGCTGCAAGGATTCCTCAGTGAACCAATCTGGTTCTCTGAACAGCATCTCCAGTTACTGTACAGGCTGCAAGCAGGAAGAAAGTGGCTGGTATCACCAGCCAGCACTGAAATCTCATACTTGTAGAGATTTTCCCCTCTTATCTTTTACACATCACACTCACAGTATATTTTTCTGTCTTTTCTAGTAATGCCATTCCACCAAGCACAGAGGTTACATGGTGAATTCACAGCCTCTCACTCGCTGGCTGTGCCAACCATTGCAACCACAACAATGCCAAGGGAACAAGAGACTGGGGCGGACAGAGGCCTGGACAACAAAAGAAAAGCACCAAAGTATCCCCTGTCAGAGACACACTGACATCCTCTCTCCAGCACCAGTTCAGGAGCTCATATTTATTCATTACAGCACTTAAACATGTTACCTTAAGTACTGATTTCTGCATGTCCATATTTATGCCAAAAAGAGGTACTTTTCCAACACTTCTACTTGGTGACACTTTCTATAACCAAACTGCTCATTAGTCTTGATCTGCTGACAATGCTGCATCTTCTTAGATACACCCAACACACATTCTTCTATTAAATTACCATTTGTAAGGAATCATAGCAACTCTCAAAGCTGTTTGCAGAGCTCTTGAAATCTCTGCGTGAAATACAAGGCTTCAGTGCTGATGAGGTGTTTAATACATGCAGAGAACCACACAGTTGTAGGGAACTCTGCTTTTCTATTGAAATATTAGGCAGGAGCTCTGCACGGTAAACCTTGCCTTTTTATTTTGCCTACAGAGACATGGATCATCAGTTTAAACATATGGACTTCAGCAGCTTGTCTCTTCCGGCTGCTCCTGACCACCCCAGCAAAAAAAAAAAAAAAAACAGCTGTAAAAGCAGATTAATCAGCCAATAAGACTGATTTTACGGACACTTTTTGTTGTCACAGCAGCGTATATTAGCTGGATCACAGCAGAGGAACTGGTCCCAAGTGTTTAACAAACAACAAATGCTTTTTGCTATACAATAAATATAGTTGTTTTCATGAGGGTCCCTGACCACTTTCCCAGGAATGTTCTTGGTCACATACTCTATTAAAAAACCCACCTGTTCCCAAGTGGTTTCTTTTTTTGGCTCTCCTGAGCAGTTGCTCAACAGAGAATTTCAAAAGCCCATGAGTCACTAATCATATAGGCACACAGCCTTCATTTACAGCAACATCATGGAAAACTGAAAGAGGGCAAAATCCGAGTTTGAGTGGACACCTGGACATCTCTTCTCAATCTCCTGCTCAAAGACAAACTATCTTCAACACAGCATGAGGCCAGACTTGGCTTTCTCTAGCTCAATCTTCAAAACTCCCAGGATGGAGATGTCACTGCCTTCCTGCGGACCTGCTCCAGTGCTGTACCAGCTGCCTGTAGTGAAGGCTTTTATCATACAATCGTGGAATCATTTAGGCTGGAAAATCTGTTTAGGTTTGTTCAACCTGTAACCCAGCACTGCCAAGTCCACCACTAACCCATGCCCCTAAGTACCACATCTACATGTCTATTAAATGTCTCAAGGGATGTTTACTCAACCATTTTCCTGAGCAGCCTGTTCCAACACTTGATAGTCCTTTCCATGAAAAAAATTTCCTAGTATCCAACTGTAACCTCCTCTTGGGCAACTTGAGACCGTTTCCTCTCGTTCTGTCACTTGCCACTTGGGAGAAGAGACTGACTCCCACCACGCTACAACCTCCTTTCAAGCACTTGTGGAGATTAACAACATCTGCCCTGAGCCTCCTTTTCTCCAGACTAAACAACTCCAGCTCACATAGCACTCTTTTTAAGACTTGTGCTCCAGATCCTTCACCCGCCTTGTTGCCCTTCTCTGGACTTGCTCCAGCACCTCAATGCCTTTCTTGGAGCGAGGAGCCCAAAACTGGACACAGAACTCGAGGTGTGGCCTCACCAGTCCAAGTACAGGGGTATGACCCTTTCCCTGGTCCCGCTGGCCACACTGTTTCCCATACATTTTCCTAATGTCCAACCCAAACAGCTACCTGCAGCTGCTGCCCAGTGTTATAGTGCTACATGTGCCTTGCTCCCACCAAGAAGTGACTTCCTTGCAGCCTCCCATCAGGGAGCAGATGGCTGCTGAGAGATGTTGCCCTGTCCTCCTGTTTGTCAGACTGGGCCAGCCCCACTCCTCTACTCCTCACTGAAGCCCACGTGCCATTGGTAGCCACCACATCCCAGATCTCAACATTTCTCCTGAGCATCCCAGCCCTGGCTGATGGGAGTAACATCTCCCCTCCATGTTCTCCCAAGTGCCTGCAGTTTTCCAGGCTGCAGTGGAAGCACACTGTGCTGGTTTCCTCTCAACAGCCCCATATGCTCTGGGAAGAACACTGCAGCCCAACAGCTCTGCTTCCCCAGTCAAAGCTGCAGCTTTCATCTGCAATTAACATAGAGAGTTGCAGGGGACAAAGGATACAAAAGGAACCAGCCCAGCCAGAGAGCCATATGGAAAGTATTCAATCTAAAACAAATGTGGTTTTAGGCAAAGAGAATTGTATCGACCCTAAGGCTGAATGCAGGGGATCAGCTGAGATTTTAAAACCAGGCCTTTCCAAGGCCGCAATTACTTTCCTCATGGTAGCACCACACTCTACTGCCCATTGTTCCCATTTCACTTGTTAGTTCCAGTTTCTATTTATCATTCCTCATCACAGTTTGACCAGCAGGAGTCTGAAGGCACCCAAGGTGGAGTTATCAGCAATGATTAAAATGGCATTGCTAATAACTGCTGATGCATCAAAAACAGTGTTTTTGTGTGAAGTCTGTGCCAGGCTTTACAGGAAAGGAATTTCTCATTAAAAATGAAGAGCAGCAGCAGGAGGTTACCACAGCCCAGGAGCCATCAGTGTGGTCTGGGATAAGGCTGAAGGCCCTGACCTCAGCCACACAGAGGAAGAAGATGAAGCTGGGTTCACACCTCCTCATACAAGTACCTACCAAGCTGCTGCCCCCCCAGGTTTATCCATGCAAAAGGGGTGGTGCTTCCCAGTCAGAAGGATATTTCACACTCCTTGAGTCACTGTCTTCTGCAGTCACAGCCCCTGCACCTCAGCATTCTCTTGTCCTGGTCTCCTGCTCTCATCTTGGCTCTGGGAGAACAATCTAGATTCCACAAGGAGGATAACCCTAGGACTGTAGAGACTGAGCCACAAGAAAAGCTCATTGTGTCCAAAAGATGAGAATTCAGTCCTTCTGGCAAGGCTCATTCGAGTAAAAAAAAATCCCTCAAAACCACCTCAAATGCCAACAACAAGAGCAAAAACAGCAACAAAAAAAACCCCCAAAAAAACCCCAAACCAACAAAAAAACCATGTCCTGAACAAGCTAAACTCACCAGAGAAGGGATGGGAGGAGGAAGTAACAAATCCCATGCATCACTTAAGTCATTCAACTCCCAATGCAGCCCCTTCCTGGGGGGATACTGAACTTCCCAGGAACAATAGTCTTAAACAGTCTTAAAAGAATTAGGTACCAAGTGCTTGACTGAACCTAAGGTTCAGTTTTCCTCATCTGCCCATGATTTACCCCTGAAAGTACCTCTAAGTATTTTTTCTCTCTTTTGTTCCAAAACTGATTTAACAGCTTTCTGGACTTCCACTCTAGTCAAACTAAATCAACTGGAAATCATCTTCAGAACTCATCTAAAGAGCTACCTGCAATTATGTTAAAATAAAATGCTTTTCTATGTTCTGGAAAAGAAAAAGAGTCACTCCCTTGTACTCTCTACCATGTAGAAATCCAACATTACTTAGAACTGCAGGAATCTGTGTACAGTATCTTGGCCCCAAAAATTCAGGGCTGATTAAAGCTGATTGACTTTTCACAGATGAAACATCCACTAGTATTGCCAAAATTTCTCTGTGTGTCAGTACTGTAGGAAAGCATTTTACACATTATGTAAGCCCAAAGCACAAGGTCTAAGCTGAGGGTAAAACATCCTCTGAACAGCCACACAAGGAGGCAGCTTGCACTTGCCAAATCATACAGATTCTTCAGAGGGTCTCATCAATTATCTAGCAAAGGAAAACACAAAATAGCTCCAGAAGAAAAGGGAAGTACTGACCCCTAGCAATCAATCTATAACTGCAGGGAAAAACATACCAAACAACTCAAACCTATTAAGATACAAACACAAAAAGTAGTTGAAACCTGAGGTCACAAAAAATCAGACACTTCAATTTACTACCACAAGTCTAGGTACAAATTTTTCCTTTTGCCTTCCATAGTCAACAAAAACTTTTCTACACTTCGCTTCAATGTGCCATAACTTCAGGACTGGAAAACTGGAGCTATAAAACGTATTCTGCTGCAGAGATGACACATAACTTGGCACAGTCAATAGACAACATCCATATCGTTTATAAACAACTATCAATCTCTCTTTTCACTTCAGGGAGAAGTCTGGGAGACTGAGTACAGTGACCCAGCCATGGGCAAAGTAACAGCTTTGAGGCAGAAATTGTTGCTGTTAGGAGATAACAAAGTCATGAGAAAAGGCCAAAAATGGGAGCTGTTAAATGAAATTCTGCAATGGGCAACTTGATCAAAAATTATCATAGTCTGCACTGCAACAGAAAACTGGTGGGACTTTGGGGTTTTTTTAGGGGAAAGGTGGAGTTTTGGGTTTTATTATTATTTTTAATTAAGTTTTAAGCATCAAATGAGACTTCTGATTCTGAACCCTGTTCTTGAGACTACTGTTGCTTTATCAGACAAAACAGTATGAAAGATTAAACAAAAAGTGCCGAACTGCTCAGTTCATTCATTCTCCTCAAAGAGTAAATCCCTGTCTTAAGAAGTCCTTAACTACTCCCTAAGCTCAACCAATTGTCCTCTGAGGTAGGAACCTTGCACCACTGGCAATCTGCAATCCAGTTTCAGAGCTGTGCAACTTAGCTCACAAACACTGCGATTCTCCTCTCAAAACTCACCACCAGGACCAGAAAACTACCTTAGCCAGATGTGCTTCCTAGATCTCTGAGCTATTTCTTTGGAAAACAACACTGTATACTATGCATTTTCATAAGCATCCAAGCCCAACCATCATGAAGACACCAGCTGTACTTCTTGCAAAAAATTATAGTTAATTAAGCAACAGAGAAAAAGAGGCACTATATTTCGATTCTTTGGCTGGCAATTCTAAATTTAATTTCATTTGTAAGACTCCTCATAATACAGTCACACTCATAAAACCTATTGTATTGGCCACATCTAAATGTAGCTTCTTGAGCAGTGACACTCAAGTTCAGGACACACGCGGCAAACACATCCTAAGGCAACTCTACAGGTGCTCTTTTTGGGTAGCTTGTGAAACCAAGACAGGATTCTGCCCAGGGGTGTAAAAAGACTGAGGGATGCCAGCCCCACAGAAAGGACCAGGGAAGTCAGGGAGTAAAGCCCCACACTCATGTGACAGTGTTCATGTACTGGCTGTATCATGGCCAGACCTTCACCAGGAAGAAATTTATTCTTTTCAAAAATACTTTGCAACATGACCACTTCTTTCTTCTTCATGCCCCCAACAGGCGCTGTTTTCAACATGGTGCTCTACCATCTTCCAGTAAGTAAATCACTTTGTACATTGTCTTTAAGGGTTGGGGCAATTCAGATACACCATCTTATTTTTTCACCCAATTTGAAACAGGTTATGAAACAGAGTGTATTTGAAAAGGTGAAAGCAGACCTTTGCCAGCAAAGCCAGGCATCTAAAGCTCTGTAGTCTTTTGTGTAACTTAAGGCTTTGAACCTTTGTTGATTACTTATGAACAGGAAAAGAAAGAAGTCATTTTACCATAACTGAAAAGCAAAGGGGAAAGGAAACATCTCACGTTTCTCATCCAGCAATCCACACAGGGGTGGTTGCTCTCCTCCTCACCTTCACATACTCTGACTTTTACCTGTCACCATACAGCTATCCCCAAGCCACATCAGCAGAAAAGAAAAGAAGGAGGAGGACAGGCACAATACCACAGGAAGATACATGTTTTCCACAAAAAAATTAATGCCCCATGTCACTTTGGCAAAGTGTTACTGGATATTTTTTTTTAATTTGATGGTGTAATCCAAGCTCGGTTGAGAAAATGTGAGCAATTCCACCAGCTTCAATGAGGGCTGGACTGGGGCCATCCCAAGAAGAGTTCACTCTGCAAAGACATTTCCTGCAGTGGGTAAGCCAGCTCAAACAGTGCTGATGTGGCCCTCCAAACTGCGATGTGCTGACTGCTCTAAATGCACAGGACTCAATGATTTCCCTCAGACCTGCCCTGGCACAGAGCAGAACACGAGCTCCAGTGGGAATCTTCAGAGCACTGCAGCAGTAAACACGTGTAAAAGCCTAAGTATATGACCAGAGAAAGCAGGACTGAAATGGGAGAACAAATCTGCCCTGAGGCTTGCTGAGTTGGTAGGTCCCCTAGCATTTTAAAGCGCGCTGTTAAACTTTTGCCTGTGTGGGCTGATCGACTCTTGTAAAGCCACTAATTTATACACTCAGCATCTGATCTCCTCCTGGAAATAAGCTAATCAGTTAAAGCAGTAGAAGCAAGAGACATAAAAATCCTTTGTTTCTTGCAGAAAAAAATAAAAAACCGTTTAGCACATTTCCACACACTTCTGCTTGGCGCAGAAAGCAGGGACTGGAACGCTTTAGTTCCTGCAAAGCACAATGGAATCTGTGCCATAATTCATTGGGCTCCAGTCAGGAGTTTTGGGCAGAGGACCAGAATCCAATGGTAATGTCTGATTTAAGGAAAGAGATTCATTATACATCTGTAGAGGAGTTACCTGGCATCCGGAGGAGGACATTCTTTAAATTGACAGCATCAACAGAAGTTTCCAGTGCTCCCTTTGAAGAGCCCTCTGAATGCTAAGCACAGTGGACCTGGGCGTTTTTCAAACTCAGGAATGTAATTTGACACGATTAACACGTGTATTACGACTTAGGAAAAACCAACAGTGAGTTATTGAAGGCTTCACATTCTCCCACTGACATCAATGCACAGCCTTCCTTCTGCATCAGTGACCTTTGAAGGGAGCCCACTGAGGCTGGGCTGTGTCTGTCTCTCACACCCACTGGCTTTGGATGCCTCACATCTGGGCTTCTCCAGTGATCAAACGACTGCAGTGGCAAAGGCCCCCAGGAACCCCACAAAGGCTGTCAGAGCACACTTCAGCCATGGCCCTGGTCTGCAAGTGCCCATACAGGGTGTTATCCAACACCTGCCTGCTCACTGAGTTGGAGGAAAGGCGGTACTCAAGTGACAACAGCTTTGGAGGCTCCTTGTGGGGACAGAGCAGGTGAAACCAGCTGGCAAAGGTGCAGGGTTGCCCTCACCATTGCTGACTTCAGACACAGGCTGAGCTGGGGGACTCCTTTCCATTAACTTATTGGGCTATAATTGTCCGTCTGCTCTCCCTGAAGACTGTCCCCTTGGTATCTTGCCCGAATTATGATGTTGCTCATCTACATCTGCTAGTGTATTTATAAGGCCAAAACCTTTAAACTGCAAGACATCATCAGTGACCGTGTTGTTCATCAGGCAGGTATGGGCACTACAGAGAACTCCAGCATCAAAACAGATGAAGTGCACAGTCACTGCAACCACACGTGAGGCATGGGCAACAGGTATGTGGCTGTGCACATTCCTTGGCAGGACATCCTCCTGAGGACAGAGCTGCCTTCTAACTCTGCTGCCCTGTAGGTGTGACTGGTTGGCTTGAACAGGCATCACAGGTGATGTAAAAGCATCATTTGTATCAGTGCAACCATCCATAGCATATCCCTGGGCAAGGGTTTGTCAGTCAAGACTTCCAGACGAAACCAATAATGTACCACACAGAGAAATGCAGGGATGGATTAAGGCCCACCTGTGGTGCCCTCTAAAATGACAACTACAAAGACATGGACAGTGTTTCACAAACAGCCAGCATAACAAATGGGGTAGAATCATGACATTTGGCAAGGGAGAACTGAGACTCAGTAAGGTGTGCTTTGCTGCATGCATTAAGCAAGCAACAAAAATTTATGGAAACAGTTCCTCCAACTGGGTTCAGAGCTGCAACAGCAAAAGCCATCCGTTCTGAGCCATACAGCTCCCAGAACACCACTGTTATAATGTTAAAACTTGTATTTTCCATCCTTCTCTTTCCACATTCTTCCCAAGATGTGCTGTGGACAGCTGTGCCTTAAAACCGCCCCCTTGCTTTATTTTACATAGTAATGCCACTACAGCCTACATTTTTCACTTATAATCGTCACTTGGATACTGACACGAGTCTCACAAGCACTTAAGAATACCCCTCACCCCATGCATTTGAGTTCTTTGATTCAAGACTTCATTCAAAGCTCTTCACTGCTCTCACAACTTAAACCTTGGTAGTTCCCAGCTGAAGCCTTGGTAGCACACTTTGTCTCCAACTTATTTTGAAACCTACTCCTGCTCCAGAGGGAGAGGCATCAAGTCATTGTTCTTTTTGGCCCAATGAGAGGATGAAAACCCCTGACAGTCCAGAATAATTGAGCAGGTGGTTTTCAAGCTCTCCTGGCTGCACTGCTCTGGCCCTGGGGCTCCTTGTTGCCACCCACACTAATGTGCATGGCCTGAGCTCCAAAACACATGGTTTACATCAGGCCACTGTTTCAGTTCCTGGAGAAATACAGCCCACTGCTCAACTCAGCAGCCACTTCTGGGAGAGTAAAACATGAAACCTATTCCAGCAGCAGGCCTCCTGAAAGCTTCCAAACACCAGGCAGTGAGGTGGATATGGATGGATATAGCATACTCTGTAAAATCAGGCGCAGTATGTATGGGCGTGACCCTTCTGAAATAAAATCCTCAATCGCTAAGAGAAAAGGGAGCAGCATTTATGAAGAATGTACTTTGTATGTCATAAAAACTTTAATTATTCCCAATTCCCTAATAAGTAAAATACAGAAAAAGCTGAACATTTGGCAGACCCACTTCGGAAGTGTTTCTAAAACCAGCTACTCCAAAAACAGCACTGGAAGGTGGCTTTTAAACCTGTCACTCAAACTATCCCTTCATCTAGATACATTTCCTCCACCTGGCATCTAATACTAACTCACACTGATATTAGTCTATTTTTCCTTGGGATTTTCATCAATGCATCTTTTAAGGTCCTGATAATATTAGCTTTCTTACATTTAAAGTCTTAGAAGTTCTTCATCTGGTGAAAATAATTTTGTTTCTGGTGAATTGTTCTCTACTACATGGCTTAACCATATCAGCCAGAGATACTACCAAAATGAATGACAACATAAGGATTTTCTTCCTATGCAGGACAGAGCCATAATTCTGACTCCAGCTGTTCCTTGAGAGTCCAGAAAACAGAGGATTGGGTGATATCATCAGCAGAATTAGGCATACAGCCTTGAAGTTTTCTATGACAAATAAAAACCAGATCTATAATATTTTACTAAGTTTCAAATGTTAATACAAGCATCCTCTCAATCTCTGGTTGTTGACTTCAAATCTAACCTTTTCTAAACTTAAAAATGGAAGACTGTAAGGAGGGACTGGATGCCTGTGGTACTCCAGTTTGACCAGAAGCTCCCTGGCTCCAGTGGAAACCTCTACTTTATTGTGCCTGTCACTGGAAATGTGATTTGCACAAAGGGGGACTCAGTGATTTTACAGAAAAACAGGTTTATAGCAAAGCTCACCTATTTCTTTTACATCAACAAAGAGGAATAGCTTGAGGTGTTAATGGATCTGATAAAGTCATTGATCTCAAATGATTCCCAAATGATATATACCCCTTCGGCTCCTCATCTTCAGGATAAAGGGAATATTAGTGCTTCTGCACTGAGGTTTCCCAGTGCTGACACTGCCCTACCTCACAGGACTCTTGGCTGTCTCAACTGGCAGCTCCTGTGACACTCAGATCCTTCCTAGCGTGCAAGAAACATTCCTTGGCTTCACTGGATATTGAGGTGTAGAAAAAGAAGAAATACCAACTTACAGCATCTTAAGCCCTGTTTCTGAGATAAATCAGGGCCTGAGGCTGCTTTAAATGGTGCAGTCTGAATTTAATCTGGCTGCAATCACAAACATGACAAAAACACAGGATAAAGTTAGAACTGAGCTTGTTTTCCTCTAGATAATCCTTGTACAGGCTGTCCTTTAGCCCTAGTTAGAAGTTCAGTGATAGGAAGGAAACCTGCCTGAGAAAATTAGAACATGAACCCACACCAAGCAGCTCATGCCATGGCAAGACATTGTCAGGAATAAAACATCCCCCTTCAAAGTCTGTGGCTTTCCACACCTTGTTCATGACTGTAGTCACCACATTCTTTTCACCTACACTTTGTTCTTGCTTTCATATTCATGTTCTTTATTTACCATAAACTGAGGTAACTTCTGTGTTTCTAACAGTCTAAGACGAAGCATACACTACGTCAAAACCATGTCAGGAAAGTTAAGAGCAAACATAATATTGCCATGAAGCTAAAAGACCTACAATTTTAGTTAGTTTCCTCTTTAAAATTAGGCACACCTGACTCACACTGATTTTCAATGTCTATTTTTGTTGTCAAAGAAGGTATTGAAAACACACTGTCTATTTCAGAGAAGTGGGCAGCACAGAAGAGAAACCCACAACACAATCCTGAATGCTTGGAAGCCGCACCTTCCCTGGGACATCCCTGGCTTCCACATGCATGCTTGCACCATCCTCACACTCTCCTCACAGTGACCTCTACAAAGGGAAGGAAGGGAAGGATGACAGGATTACAAGCCCACAAATACCCCTCTCTCCAGCACTGACACCAGCATGGAGCTTGCACAATGCTGCTCTGCCCAGACTGGACATGTGTGTTCCTGCACTGCTGCTTACCCACATCTACTGTCACCCCCACGCAGGCTTACAGATGAGACGGCTTATTTCCCTCTAGCTGGACCTCAAAGGATGCCCAAGGCAAGGTAGTAAAAAAGAGAGTATTGTTTCTAGGCTGTCAGGCATTGCCTCCACCACTGCTCCCTCTCCCTGTGCCCACAGCCTGAGGCAGCTTTGAAGTGGGTTGGCAGGGGACACAAGTCAGAGCCAGAGCATGCACTTCTGTGAGCCAACCTCTGTCCTGCTCCCCGCAGCTATGGCCATAGATCTCCTGTAAGGAAAACACACCTATTAAAATTGCACTGCTCATTAGGAGGCTAACTAAACCGTGGCAACATCTTTATGCTGTGCACCTGGATCGTTTCTTATGAACCTAAACCTTCACTCCACTGCTTTCCTTTCACATTAGCGCAATCTCGTTAAAATCAGGGGCATGTTACAGAAGCAGTCAAGTGAAGAATGAGGCCCTGCTCGTTCAAAGGCTGAAGGAAACCTTGTATGTCATTATCCTGATGGAAGACACGGACTAGGCTTACAGGAGGACACAGCAAGCAGCACAGTTCTCTTTCTGCACCGGCTTTCACTCCAACCTCATCAAGCAGCTACCAACATCCATAAAGCACAAAACTTCACATGCTTCATTCATATTATTCACTTTATCTGAGAATTTTATTTTTAATTAAGTACTTCTATCCAAACACCCAATTTCCTTCCAAATTTATCTCAGCTGTTGGTATCTGGGATGTTTCATGGCCCATCCTCAAAGCATGAGACAAATGGTAGCCTACAGCCTGCTCTGTATTGGTTTGAGACCGGCTCTGGGAGGAAAGTGACAACTCTCAGTCATCCTCACATCCCCTGAAAACCCTGTTCATCTTGGGCACTTTAACACTCAGCAAATGGATTACATCAGTTATTTGTGGACATAGCAACAAGTGTAAACCAAGCCACAACTAGTAAAAAACATCAAGGCTTCAACTGTTATTCAGAAATCTAGGATTTTGAAAATTTCAGAAAACAGTGATTTTCATTTACACACACAAAAGAAAATAAAAGGAAAAAATATTATCAGTAAGATATTTCTGAAATGAAGATTGGGTTTGAATCCAAAGCACTGGCAATCTGCATGCTGTGGCTCTGCTTTTAGTTCATTCCTTTATGTATATCACAGACTTCACCAAATCATCCTCAAGCATCCTACTTGCATTTGGGGGTGTTGGTTTACACCACTCTCTGAAACCACCTCAATATAGATAAATATGCCTCCTTACCCAGTGAAATAGCACAGATTTTTAATCTACTGGAGATTCATATGTTTATGTAAAGTCTTTCCATTCCATCTCTAGTTGAAGTGCATGTTCAACTTTCCATTAGAAACTGCCAAAAATGCCTCAGACTCAAAAAGTCAGAGAGTAGGAATTCAAACTTCATCATGCATTGAAGGAAAAGAAAATTTTAAACTCTCCATTTTTATTTCACATTTCAAAGCCTTCCATAAATCAGAAAAGTTAGTTTCCCAAAGTGCAGGTTTGCTAAGAACAACACACAGGCTCAATGTTAGTCTGCTCTTTCATTAGCAGCTCTCAAAGATTAAGTTTCTTCACAAAGATTGGAAAACATACATCTTAAAATAACATAGCCTTTGCTACTTCCTCTCAATGGAAAATGCAAATAAAAACCACGAAAATATTATTTATCCATCTCTAATATAAAACTGTTCATGATTCATGTCTTGAAATAATACCTGGTGTGATTCTTCTAACTTTATTACATATTATTTCTTGCAAAAGCTCTTCCAAAAAATACACACATAGCTTTGTACCCTTAAAGGGAGGCTGGCGGCACACACTCCAAGATTCCCAAAGTGCAAAACTCATAGATCCTAGATAAAGTGCATGCCAGGGAAATGGACAGAATACTATTATCACAATTTCAGGAGCTCTGCATTAGGTTGGGCTCAGATAGGCACAAATCTTCATTACTTATAAATTACTTTCTTATTTAATTTAATTTAATTTAATTTAATTTAATTTAATTTAATTTAATTTCATTTCATTTCATTTCATTTCATTTCCAAAGAGCAACTTTCTGCAGTCATGTTCAAAGCAATGTCTTCATGCAAAGCCCTGGGCTGCTTCACACGTTGTAAGCAGTTCTATCACAGCTGAGCAGAAACAACTGAGACACACGGCAGCAGCCACGTGGATTCACCTCATCATGATTTGTCAAATACTGGGACAGTTGGCAAAGATTTCACCCAGTTAATACCCTTGAAAAGCATCTGAGCATATGAAAAAGATGCAGTCACAGCTCTGCAGGTTTGTAAAAGAGAATCTATGCCATCCTCCTTGGGTTAGCCCAGGGATATATAGAAATGAAAATACACGTATCTACATTGGTTTGGTCTCCAATGTTGAGGTGCAAGAATTGCAGCTTCTCCCCACAGAGCACAGAATATCCCTGACCAGTGGGATATACAGCAAGAGGAATCTCTGGGGAAGGAAACCAATCCTTCCTGTTAACAAAGCCTCTGCAAAAATCAGGAGAACAAGTCTCAGGAACGACTTCCAGAGTCTTTAACACACCACAGCTAGCAGCCTGCTAGAGCCATACATTACCAATGTCCATGGACTCCTATTTTATGCTATTCATGTCTGGTGTTTGAACACCCAGAGTGGGAGATCTGGAAGGAAGGATACAGTGGAAGGGTATATTGATGCAGCCCACGCTCTGGCTTACTGCTAGGTGACCTGTGACACCGAGCTGGCACTGGTGCAGTTCTGAGGAATGAAGCTTTCTAATACCAAAACACCCACCCAGCACCGCTCGCTTTGCTTGTGAGCTCTGAACCACACATCAGCAACACTGGCGACCTGTAATGAGGGTGTGATGAACAGTAATTCCCCCTCTCTTCAAACCTGAGCCCCTGACCAAAACCAGCTTTTACTTCTGCGGCAGTGGCATCCTCTACTGTCACAGGGCTTTGACTAGATCTGCATGGCAAGGATGGGTTACTCAACAGAGTTATGGGCAGCCTGAATCTGGGTGTTCTGTGTGGCCAGGGCTGGGGAAGCAGCCCTGCAGCAACAGCAGGGACAAAGTCCTAGCTTGGATCCCTCAAAGCAAGGCTGGCTGCTAAGAGCAAGGCAAGGAAATTTGCACTATTTTACAAGTAGCTTAAGCAACTTGCTACTGTTTTGGGGGTTGGCCATCTGCTACCATTCAGCAGCACAAACATTTTGCTAAAGCTGCAAAGCTTCCTGAGACACAGTGGTTTCCTTCCATACAAAGGGGCCCCAAATTACTCAAAAGCTCTTACAGACATTTTGAAGTTTCACTATTTGCCTTCTTGGTTTTTATAGGGACTGCTTGCAACCATAACAAAAGTTTGGAGGTTTTAAATACATATTTATACAGCACAAGCAGAGAAAAAATAAATTTGCAAAAGGTCCAACTGCTGAAAAAGCGAAATCATTCATTTCACATTGCCAAAAATCTTGCAAACGATGTCTAATTTTATGCGGCTCTTATGTTTGGATTCATAGGGTCTGTTTCTGCCACCCTTACTTCAATTACTAGCAGCTTGTTCTGTAAGGGTCCGGTCCTAAGAAAAATCTTCCTTCTCCCAGAGGAAAGCCTCAAGTAGAGCAGTAGCCATGTGCTAAAATTAATTCCCCCTGTCTTCAAGAACACCACCTTCTTTCAGAAACATCCATACTAACTCATCAGATACTCTGATGCTTACGCCCCCCAGACCCTGAGGTGCACCAGTTATCTGAGCTCTCACTTCAGCTTTCTCAACTGAGCTGAATCCTTCCTCTCTCCCTGCTGGTGTTAGAAAAAAAAAATAAATATTGTTTTCTCTTGTATTTCCTTCTCCCTTCCCTCTGTTGACACACACATGGATGGTTCCATCCACCCACTCCCAGTGGGAGTGTGGACACCATCCTCTCCCAGACACACTCCCACTGTCCCGCTGTGCAAGCACAGCTGTGCCCACACCACGCTGCCTTGTGACTGGCCCACGCTAGCACAACACAGGACAGCTGGCTTGTCCCCACCACAAGGAAAGACTTAAACCAATTCAAAGCCATTTCTCTTTTAATTTCACTTAAGTAGTGGTTTGAAATCTGTTTCCATCCCTCCAAGGTTTCACACTCATTCCCATTCCCATGTCACATCATCAGTTGCAGGTTTCCAGCCCGACCGGCACGATGTGATACCAAACACAACCAGAATCCCACAATGCCTCATACCACTCATCATCCATCCCTGAGGGGAATTTAAACAGCTGTTTTTGCAGAGGAAAGTAAGTGTGTTTGCAGAGGTGTCTGGCCCTCAGCAACCAGCACTTTGGAGGGGCATGGCACATCCTGCACTGGGGGCTGACTCGCTGGGAGGGCAGATGAGGAGCACATATGTTCTGAGACATCTTGTGGCAATAAACTTGTGCTCAGCAACTGAAACCCAGCAGCTCTGACCTGCCTGGGAAGGGCTTTCATGAAGACATTTACAGTGCCCACTGAGCATTCAGTACCCTGACTCCCATTTAAGCTTGTAGTCAGGCTCCTGGAGGACCGGCTAGACTTAGAGTAGCCATTAAGAGTGAAGAAATGGAACTCAGTGCCCTGGCACAGCAATCACCACACTGCAAACAAAATAATACATCACTGTACACATCTAACATGGAAATTTGGCTTGCTAATATTGCTGTTTAAGGTTTAGACTTGCCAGGTTTTTCCAATACTGTTGCTGTGCTATCACAGAAGAGCTTTTCTTTTCTTTTTAATTTCATTTTCTCTTGGCTTTGTTTCCCTGTAAAGACAGCAATTTCACTTCTGCATACATTCAGCTTTGGGCAACTGGGCAATTCACAAGATATCAGTCATTACTTCTTGTTTGGAAAATTTCATGTAGAAGAGAGCAGACTCTTAGGTTGGGCAGTTCTTCGGCACTGCAACCATGGAAAAAGCATTCAACTCATTTTTACTACAGGGCCAGTGGAGCTCAGTAAAGGTGAGACGCCACTTTGAAAGTTTGTCTTAGACCTTTGAATGAAACCAGACCTTGTGATTCTCAACCCACCTCCCCAGTAACACAACCTTAGACACTTATCAAATACATTTATTAAAAATACATGCAACCTGAACTCAGCCTGAAGTCTCAGACCAGCAAAGCCAAATGGAGCATTTCCATCACTGCCATTTGGCTTTAAATTGTTTGTAGCACCTCTGCTCTGGGAGACCAGAAACATCAAACCAACGGCACAGCTGGGACAGAGGCTGACACAAAGCTCAGCTGATGCAGACAGCAAGGCTGCAAGCACATAATCCAGAACACCCACTCCTGCAAAGTGCAGTGAGCCCTTGGCCAAGTCACCGCACCACTGTCGGCTTCACATGGCTGCAGCCTCTTGGCATGTGAGCTGGGGGCCATCTGCAATGCATCCTGTGCAAAAGACCACACAATGATATCACCTAACTCAGCATGGCTTCAAAAGGTGATGAAAGGGAAAGACACACAAGACTCTGTGAAAGTGCAGCTCAATTGCTCATGTAGGGTCAGATTCTGACACTGTTAGGTACTTCCATGGGGCTGCCACGTGAAGCAAGCCACTACCCAGCAGGAGTTACAGCATCTAAATCCAGCTCTCCATCTATCTGGCTACAGCCTGTGTCCTGCAGTGCTTTCAGACCTGCCCCAAGATCTCAGCAGCAAAGGCAAAATTAAATGCTGTCTTCTTGAGGCTGAAAACACAAAGCCTGGCTACTTCTCAGGCTGCGGGATGGGTGCTAGGGGTGGGCACCGGGTGCTGCTCCCACCCTCCCCTCCCTCAGCAGCAGGAGCACCCAGGGACTCTGAGGCAGCTGGCCAGGCAGGTGTCAGGGTTTGGGCTGGTCTCTGGGTACCACAAGCTTCCAGCCATGGCAGCATGTTTTGCTAGTTACATGTGCTGCTTTCCATTGCAGGAATGTTAAGGCAAACTCAGTATTTTTTCCCTGTTCCTATCTAAATCCTTCTGTACACCCTTCCAAGGACACCACTCTGAAAGAATGGATTAAGCACTTCATAACTGAATACTAAAATGAATTATGTTGACTATTCAATTTCTCTTATTTCTATCTTCTTTTTAGAGACAAGACAACACTAACATTCCAGGTCCAGCAGTCCTGCACTTTTTCCCAAAAAGAAGTTTCAGCCAAAATATTGCAGTCAACTACACAGTAAACATGACAGATAACCATTTGAAGAGTGGCCTCTTATTTTACAGCAAATGTACATATTAAGAACAACCAACTCCTCCAATGGAAAAATAATCAGTTTAGCACAGGAAGAATACAACAGTCGGAAAGATTTGCTGGAACCAGGACCACTGCAGGATGCCCAAGAGGACTTAATAAGTATGTAATAGTGAAATAGCTGCACTGGAACTATGAAATATGAACACACTCCACAGTCCTCAAAGAGTAATTTACTCTGTTTAATGAAGAGCTGATTTGATGACTGAGTTACTCACTGAAGAGGGCTGATTTAAAATGCACACTTCTCCAGACCACTTTTTAATACGTACAAAGTTAAATTTGGATGTACATTTTATGTGTTCTTCCAGGATGAGGAGAAGCTTGGACTGCCTTCCTTACCACAGGATTTCAGTATTACATTTGAAGTAACTAACAATTTCTCTTTGTTTAGGAAAGCCTCTCTGTTTAGAGCACACAATTTCTACATGTATTGGGTCTTTCTTCCACTTTTCCTTGCTTCTCCACTCCTTGGGACTATTTGCTTTAAATACAGACTTGCCAAATGCAAGCCCCTATGCCAAAATGGGGACAACATGCAGGCTGATTTCAGAGGCACTGAACAGTGCTCAGCTCTCACCACACCACAGAGACGTGACACAGCCAGGGTACACAATCCAACCTGGCATGTGGGAAAAGCTGCTGTGCCCCACTGCACAGACGTCATTTATGAAGAGCTAACAGTGGGCCAGAGGTTACAAGTTCAGTAAGAGTGAGGTATAGTGACTGCTGCTTGAGAAAGGTACAGTTCAACCCAGAGAGATTTCAACCATTCTGAAAGTGCTGTGAACAGTACAAAACATGCTAAAGTTTAAACATACATTTGCAGAAACTCTGAGTAAGAGAAAAGACCTTATATGACATCCCAGATAGCAGTTCCAGGGAACTGGGCAGGAGGAATTGCCACTTCCAGAGCTACGTGACCCAGCAGCCATGTGCCTTAGGAGGGCGGGACACAGGACAAGAGGTCTGGAGAGAGATGGGTACCAGGTCTCGTCCAGCAGAGAGGAGGCAGAGGGAGCTCAGCAGCCTGCACAGGTCTTACTGGGGACCAGAAGCACACCAGCTGTCAGCACAACCTCTCATCTCCCCAGACAAATCAAGACCACGCAATGAAGGGGACGCTGTGTAAACACTGTTTGATGTTGCCCTTGTTAACTCTGCTACCGGTATAGTCGTTAAGCACTCAACCATGTGGTACACTGTGGAAAAAGTTATTTTGCATTACAAGCTTGTCCAAAGCTTAAAGAGAAATCAGGGAAAGCAGACACTTTCCAGGTGCTTGTACATCCACCAAAGGAAAGGAATCCAGCTACAGAGGTGCTGTGGGCAAAAGCTGCCGGTGCCTCAAGTAAGAATAAATATGAGAGCTGGGATCAGAATGTCCATCGTCAATCTAACCAGGTACAAGGGCAGTGCAAAATCCCACTGGTCTGAATGGCTCTTTAGTAAGAGCAAAGCAGTGCAGATGCAGGACTAAACCACATCACCCCTCTAAATCCCTAGGCATCCAGGGTGTGGAGGAAAGTTAAGAAACGTGTGTCCCGAGACTCAGAGAACAGACAGCAAAGCAGAAGATCTCAGCAGTTCTTGGGGTTTTTTTTTAAATCTTGTGCTATTTAAGCCACTGTCTTGATCTTGGCAGTGCTTATTTTGGCACTTCAGTTTGTGAACATCCAACACAGACTGTAGGTTTTGAAGCCAACAGTGCAGCAGAATAAGCAGCAGTATAGCAAACACATATAAGAATATGTAAATGTGATTTCAAAGGCTTTCTCTTGGGTCATGCACAGCAAAAGATCTTTCAGACAACCTCGCATTTCTTCAAGACACCCATCACTCCTGTATTGACCTGAAAATGTCAGTAATACCACTCGTCAGGGGCTATGATGTTAGTGCAAACATAGCCAAAATGCAAGCTCTCAACCCACATGGAAGCAAAATACTTGGGCTTCCCATGAGACAGAGGGAAAGTATCTCCCCAGCTTCAATATCTGCTGCTCTTCTCTGAATTTCACTGCTTCACAACCCAGCAGTTCATTCCCCTCTCTTGTGCTGGGCAGGGGCACTGGCTGCAGAGGTGAGGCCATCTTTCTCATCTTGGGGAATAATCAAAACACTCATAGTTCAAAGTGAATTAAATTTCAACTGCATTCAAAGGAATAAAAACAATCCTGTAAAGCAGCACACCAGTGAAAGTGTTGCTGCTTCAGGGAGCTGTAAAAGAGAAATGACATGTGGCAGTTTCAGGGGTAGAAAAAGACAACAGGGTGTGCTGGCACCTGCCTGAAGGATCAGTGCAGAGTCTACAGGACTGGGAGAACCCTCTCAAGGCTGCACAAAAGTGTGGTACACCTGCAGTGTGGAGGAGAAAATAGCAGCATGGAGCTTCCCAAGAGGAAGGCACATCAATGTCCACACCATTCCCTCTGGAGAAGTGACTACTTCTCCTGCTTAGTGCATTAGCAGTCTGTGGGAGACATACCTAACACCCATGCTCCCTCCTCTTTCCCAGCAGAAAGCACAACAAAGGGTAAATGTTCCCATGATACATGCATGCACCTAGCTATGGTTCACTTGGGCAGGCAAAGGGGGTGGGGGGTAAAGGAGTACTGATTTATGAAGACAGGTAACTCAAGTTCAACAAGATAAGCAGATCCTGATGCTTCAAAACTAAGGGGGAGGGAGTGGTGATTTGGCTGCAGTTTTTTGCATATTTGGGATCACACCCAGGCTACTAAACACAGGTTCACTCTAGAGATCTTTGATTAGGAAAAACTTCCAGTCCTGATTATACTTGAGCTGCAACAGCATAAATTTAAGAGATCTAATGCCTGGTGCTAGCACATGTCAATGCCAACTTAACCATACTTGTGAGCACTTCCTCAGTGACAGAGGTGAAATAACTCCCAGCTAGAGAAACCATGGGTCGTAGACATGCACCAGAAAATGAGCCTGGTGGAAATACTTCTGTGCTTCCTTGATGTGAAGACAACAGCCCACCTGCAGACAGCTGCATACAATGTGAAGCAGATATAAAGTCCAATCTAAGCTATCTGGAGAACTTAGAAGTCACTGCATGGAAATATGAGCACTGAATGTGTCTGAGCTATATTTTTTGGCAACTGAATGTTCACTCAATACACTGGATCATAGAGGCAAGATCCCATTCCCCCTGCTGGTGTGTCTTTGTCTTGTTGTATTATTTACTCAGTTCCCCCTCTAATATCTTTCTGTAGAGATCAGCGTCTGAAAGCATCTTCTTAGCCACATGTCCAGCCAAAATCAGTCCGTGTGCTGTCTGAAGAGCTGGAATCTCAGACTTGGACGGCACAGGAGCTTTCATACATCTGACACACCCAGAGGCTGGTACAGAGCTATACAGTTAAGACCATTACAGCACTGTCCTAAATAACTGAGAAGATACATTCCTTAGAGCTAAATGAAGTGGAAAGTTCCCTTGGAGACCCTTCTGCTTTCTCTGTTTATGTCAGACAGTCTAGACAAGGAAGAAAAATGAGAGTGACTGCTGCTGTCAGAAAGGCTCTTGCTCTGAGCATAGACTCTTCTTTATGTTTCTCCCAAATTTCTCCCACTGGCCACAGGTGGAGCTTGAATACTGTTTGTCTAAGCTAATAAGGTGGGTTTCTTTAGGACAGTTTCTGTAGTCAGTATCCATTCTTCCACACATGGGATCTGGCAGCAAGCAACAAATCTGTCCTGGCAATACACAAATGGGATCTGCCCCCTAAGTTGGCTCCAGCGCAACACCCTTCTCTTACGCTTTCTTGGCCCGAGGACTGCCACAACAATCCTGGGCACAGGCCCCACACTGATTTTCCATTTTGATAAACAGAACACAGTCAATGACAGCACCAGCCCAATGCCAGACCCTTACTGGGGAAAAATCTTTCCTTTCTTTGCACAGACAAAAACTGAAGGGCTCTTTCACTTCATTGGAGCCCATCTGCTGAGCCAAGGCAGCCTCCCTGTCTCACAGACACTTGGACAAAGGTTCCAAAGTGCAGAGTGAGTTTGGGACAGTAAAGGTGGTCAGCAGGACCATTTCAAACACAGCTAGAAGGTGAGAATGCAGGGCCAAGGGCAGCAAAAATGCCCAGCAATGGCTTTTACCCCCTGAGAAAGAACTCCAGAACCCATCAGCCCTTCTGCCAGAGACTGCACTTGCTCAGGACACAGCCTGTGTTTAGTAGCTTATAAACTATTCTCTAAAACAGAGAAGGAAAGTGGTGCCCGCTCAATGTGGCCAGCACACCACCAAGGACAGGAAGCACTCATGCAGCCCACATCCAGTCCTGTACAGACACTCTAGGGTTAACAGAGCAGTATTCCCACTCCAGCAGGTTTTGGTGTGCTCCAGAGTTCCATAGCTGGGAAGCACGCAGAGCTCTGTGCAGCACTATGCCAACACATTTGGGTTTGTTCAGAAATTGGCCTAATTTTTACAGCACACTGGTGTGGGACTGCAAAAAAAGGGAAGACTATAGGGATATTATATGCAAAATTTTTAGTGGATTTTTTATCAGAATCTCCAAGAATCACTTTAGACATTACACAGCCAGGGAAGCAAGAGCTAACTCAACAGCTGACACTCTTCCTCAGAGGCTATGGCATTTCTCATGGATGTTTCCCTCACTAGCAGAACACAAACACCCCTGCTCCCTTCCGTCCTCCTCTCATTTGCCAGCAGGCAACCCTAGAGATCCAGTTCCCCCTCCATTCACCACTGCCACAAGGGAGCGTTATTATAAAACCGCTTCCAGGAGTGTGATCCCAGGCTTAACCTGGATGGGCACAGCAAGTTGCAGAAACAGAGACTACAGTTCCAGGTTAAGCAAATCACTCCTTTCCAGTTGTTTAGCTGCACACTAAAACTCACCGGGAGCCACGGGACACATGAAGTCCCGGACTCTGCTGCACAGCGCGGAGATGCAGGGAGGGTTGGGGAGGATGCTATCGTCCTTGGCTCCTCCGCTGCAACTACAGCACGGGGCTGGAGATGGGACAGCCAGCGCATCCGGAGCCTGGGGCAGGTGTCCCTGTACCGCTCCGGCTACTGTAACCCCAACAGATACACTCTGGCGCTGAAATGCCTCCGTATGTGTGACTATACCCTGTCTTTAGCCGTGCTCTAGTGCAGACCTTGCGGGCACAAGCTGAGGAGATTCGGTTCAGCATTGCCTGCGGTGCTAAAAGTGCCGCGGGGGCTGAAGGATCGTAGACTGCTTCCACAAGAGAAAGGACGGGGCAAATCTGCTACTGCCTCCCACAACGCCACCTCCAGAACAGCTTAAAGCTGAGGCTGCGAGTCCGGGAAACTCCGACAGCAGCGCCAGCCTGATACAGGGTTCCATCCACAGGACTCCGGCGGCGGGAACGAAGAGAAAAGGGATCTCTCCGGGCAGTTCGGGCAGATGCAGCGCTGGGCTGCCCAGTGTCAGTACCGCCAACCGCGCGAGCGTGGCTCCTCAGCAGAGCCCAGACGAGACCATGGAACCAGCACGCGGTGCCAGCGGGAAAAAGGTGTCCACGGGCGGAAGGCAAGCGGGAGGCTGTCACCCTCCGGTGCCAACTGCTCACATCTGGCCGCGAGCGTCCCTGTGGCTGCAGCCCCGCGCTCCGGAGCTGCCCGCAGCGCAGCCGAGCCGCAGCGCGCTAACCCGCGGAGGGTCCCGGCCGCTCTCCGAGAGCCGGGTGACCCTCGATGCCGAGGCTTGCCCGGCTCTGCAGCTCCCCTCCCCGCTCGGTTCTCCCTCCGCGCCCGCGGGGGCACCGGCCGAGGGGTCCGCACTCACAGGGGCAGCGGCAGGTGCCTCCGTGGGGCATGGAGGCGGCCGGCTGGGCCGTAGTGTCCCCCGCGATGCCGCCGCGGCGCCTGTCCCGTGTCGGGCGGGGCAGAGAGCGGCGCCGCCGGGCATCCCCAAGCACCGTGTGGCCCCTGAGCCCCCCGCCCCGCGGCACCTCCCCGCCCCACGCCGCCGGGCAGCGACACGCGTGGCACGGCAGCCGCTCACCCCGCGGGGCAGCTCCCGCGTACCTGGCAGGGCGGCGGGCAGCAGCGCGGCCAGGAGCAGCAGCGCGGCCCAGGGGGCGGCGGGCCCCGCCATGGGGCCGGGGGCGCGGGGCGCGGGCGGCGGGAGCGGCGGGGCGCGGAGCTGCCGCCCGCCCGGCGATCGTCTCGGCGGGGCTGCCCCGCTGCTGCCTGCGCGCCCCGCCGTCTCCTCCTCCCGGGCTGCCGGGACACTGCAGCGGGGCGGCCCCGCGGAGGCGGGAGCCGGCCCTCCGCCCCCCGCCGCCCCGGCCCGCCCGCCCCGACGGTCGGTGCTGCATCCCCTGCCTTGGCTTGCGCGCACCTGGCTCCTTCGGGAAATACCTCCCCAAGGAGATGACGAGCTCCGAGCCTGCCCCTCGGCACCCAGGGGAATTTCAGCTGGCCCACGCGTATTACACGCACACTCCGTGCTGCCTTCTCTCCTGGCCCGTGTGGCACTGTGCCCTCCCGGCTGAGGAGAGGTATTCAGTCCTGCGTGGGCACAGGGTTCACTATAAGGAACTTTCTACACCGGGTTGTTTTCCTTCCTCACATAATATTTTATTCTTTCTGAACTTCCATCCCATATCTGGCCAGGGTTTTTGCTGCAGTAGCCTTGCACTGGAGAGCTGCACTATTAGATCTACAAGGCACTTAACAGTCCGACTTGACTGGCTCTTCCCACAACACTCCAACCCATATCCCCCGTCTACTTTTTGCTGCATTGCTGAAGGGTATTTATGTAACAATTAATAATGGGTCCTCTGCTGTGGAAACTAAGCTAAAACCAAACCAAACCAAAACTAAATGGGGTATAAAAGTTCTTGCCTGCTATGAAGGGAAAGATACTGGGGAAAATAAACTCCATATTTTCTGGGTAAAACAAACAAAGAGACCAAGCAAACAAAAGCACAAATCAAAGGAAAGCAAATAACAGGGGCAGACTTTGCACAGGAATCTGGCTCCACACCTGCTTCTGCCCAGACACCGGCTTTGGCATGCTGCTGCACAGCTCCATGGCTGAGCACATGGACGACTGGCACAGAGTGGCTCCAAAGTCTCAGGCTACATCTCTCCTGCTGGACATACCTGCCTCCGGGACTCTGGCCCCACTTGCCACTCTGGCCCTCCTGGCCAAGCTTCTCAGAGTTCCCCACCCACAGGAACACACTGTGTCCCCACTGGTATCAGTGGGCACACAGTATCCTTCATGCCCTGCATGTTACATATGTGCATTTTCATCGTTTGCACCATCCAAAATGAGATGCAGATAGTGTTGACTGATGAGCTGAATGTGTGTTCACAGCAGAACACTCTAGGCTGTATACCCTGGTGATGTTACAGTGGAATGGTGTTGGAGAGCACTGTGGGACATAGGGAGCCAAACCTGGCAGCTGCTCATCCATATTGGGTATGGGGAAGCCTTCTGCAGAACTACACCTGGGTTATGTTTCATTGCACTCTGTAAGGAAGCCTGGGAGCAAGCTGAAACTGGAGCAGCCATGCACAAGGTAGGGACTGTAGTCAAGAACTGAAGCAGGAAGCCACACTGGGACAAGAAAAGGGACAAGAAAGGAAGCCACACTGGGACTGAGTTGTGGGCATCTCCAGAAGGCTGTCTTTCACCACTACTGAAATATTTCCTCCTAGAACTTGACTGCAACAGCCTGGGAGAGGCTTTTAAAAACAAAGCGGCATACCAAACAGGAGTCTCTAGATGACAGGGTTTCAGAGAGCTCAAGCTAAGGCACATCTGTAATACCACATTTTTAGTATATTGCTGTCTGTTGCAGCCTCCTGGCTTTGCATCACACCGGGCAACACTGGTCACTACCCCTCACTGCTCGGAATGGTGCCCCTGCTGCTTGAGCATCACTGCTTCATTATCCCCTTTCAGCTTTGGTTCTCCCCTCCTCTCAAGGATGTGGTTTGCAGTGCAATAGCAGCAGTTATACAGTGAGGGTTGGAATACCAAAGTGCAACTTTGAAAAGCCTTTTCTGGATTATGAATCAAGGACTGGCTTGAACACTGACTGGTTAAACACATGCAATTCTCAGGTGGGACACCAGCTGTTTCTGAAAGAAAGTACACTTCAATAGCAAAGCATGACAGCTAGAGGGGAAAAAAAAAAACAAAACAACCACACTGAGAGATACTTGGGGCAAAAGTGAAACTATCCACCATGCTTGCCTGTATGGGCTGTGCATTCTTGGAGGTTTTTCATTTAAAAGACAGAATTCCATTGAGAATGTGGATAACTTGGGAAACAACGAAGATGCCATGCTGCAATGAGTATAGACTTGTTCCTATGGTAATGTGAAATTTGTTTCTTTGCAGGGAAAGGAATTTTCTGTAATTTGCCCAGCTGATGTTAGTGTAACATATAAGATTAAAGTATAGCTTATACCAAGACAAGGGATATTTGAGATTGCTGATTCTTTCTCTCTTGTTTATGCAAATGCTTCTCTTGAAACCATATGAGGCCAGACAAATAATCACTATATGCTAGAGAATCCTGAGCAGATGCAATGTACCAGTAGTTTGTTTTCTAGGATTTCCAGAAAACTCATTGAAGCAGGTTCTCAGCTGGCACAATCTAGGAGAGATTCTTGCCTCACCTCCTTTCATCCTCTTTGGAGTTCTTTTATTTATACCGGCCAATGGAACAGCTTTCTGCATTTGGCAAACAAACTTACTGACTCCTGACTTCTAGAATGTTTGTCACTGATGTAAAGGAGAGATAGCTGCAGGCTGTGAGATAGAAATGGTACTCCCAACAGTTGGTAGGTTTACAAATGGAAGAGGCAGACAGACAGAGGCATATAAAGGAAGAATTTTAGTGAGCCAAATTGTCCAGATACTTATAAGCAATTTCAAGGGGTCTGTAAGAGAGTTTTTCTCCTCTGTAATTCTCTACAGCACTGGCTGCAGCTCAGTTGGATACAAGCAAGCAGGATTCAGCTGCAGCATCATCCCAGGAATGGATATGGCAGCATGGGCTGCGACACAGGCATAGTTCAGCACCTGACAGCTAAAGCTACATCTGCTGTGGAGTGTCTTCTACACAATCTACAATCACAGCTTCAGATCCAAGTGAAAACATAGCAGCCTTTCACTAAACTCCAGTGACATTTGCTTTATTTATGCACAAGAAAGGAGGAATGCCACATCAAATACTGCCAAGAAAGTTTCTGACCACTTCCTCTAATGGCAACCACCGCTCCACACAAGTTTGTTTAAACAATCTAAGACCCTTGTCTTGTAAATGTTTTGCATCTGCTTAACACTAAACCTGCACAAAATGCAAGGAATATTTATATGCGTACACCTAAGTGTCTATTTTACTCCAAGATGAACAGAAACAGTTTTAAGCATGTTAATCATGTAATTCTTTTGAGTTGAAGTGAATAATTCTGTTGAAGGCCACTAACGGAGGGGAAAGAGGCTGAAAGAGAGTCAGGAAATACCTTCCAGTACTGTAAAACTTGCAGCTGGTAACCACTCCTTTTCCTTGCAGGTTGTCCTATATCAGTGTAAGCTATAGGTTGGTAGAGGCACAAATAGCTGCATCACGTAAAATAAATGCTTATTTTAAAAAAAGAAGACAGCATAGAAGATATACTTTTTATGGGCAAATCACTAGTAGCCAATAATTTATTTGCTGAATTTTGCCTTTTCTTCTGGTTTACTTGCCTGGAAACAGTTTCTTTAATGTATTTGTTAATTATTTACATTTATATGTTTTGGTAACCCTCCCACTTAAACCAAAAGAAAGATTTCTGGTTTTTAATAACAAAATGGTTTAGGCATGTGTTCTTGAAGATATATGGGATATTTACCAATTCAGCTTCTAGGTAGAAATTTAAAAAAAAAAACAAAAACCTGCCAGAAGAAAATGAAAAGCTGCTCAAGTTAAATGAAATTGCCAGATGAGTTTCAGTTGAATCTGAATTCTTGTATGCCCATCTGGTAGACTAATTTAAACAAAAACTAAAGAAGAGAAGATTACGTCATTAAAGAATGCCTACAAACAAACAAGGAGTAACTGAAGTTTTTTTAGACAGCTGTAGAGCTGGCATGCCTTGTTTCTTGTGTTATGTCTGAAAACATGTATTTTCCATGCCATTCTTCTATAGCAATGTCAGTGTTTTGGCTTTGCTTGAATCTGATGATCTTAAGGGTCTTTTCTAAACTAAATGATTCTATGACTTTTATGGACAAAGTGCCCAGCACTACTTCTGGTTGAGCTCCGTTTTAGTAGCTCCTCCTGGATGCCAAGTGCCCGCCAGAGCCACTCTATCACGCCCCTCCTCAGCTGGATGGAGGGGAGAAAGGTTCATGGGTTGAGATGAGAGCAGGGAGAGATCACACAACAATTACAGTCACAGGCAAACAGGCCTGACTTGGGAAAATTTATTTATTTCAAATCAGAGTAGGATAATGAGAAATAAAACCAAAACACCTTCCCCCTACCCCTCTCTTCTTCACCAGCTTACTTTACTCAGATTTTCTCTACCTCCTCCCCCACTGCAGCACAGGGGCAAGGGAAAAGGGGTTGTGGTCAGCTCAGCATATCTCTGCTGCCCTTCCTCTTTAAGAGGACTCCTCACACTCTTCCTCTGCTCCAGTGTGGGATCTCTCCCCTAGGAGAAGTCTTCCATGAACTTCTCCAATGTGAGTTCTTCCCGCAGGCTGCATGAATTGCTCCAGCGTGGGTCCCCTCCACAGGATACAGTCCTTCAGGAACTGACTGCTCCAGTGTTCTGGGGCTGGGTCACAAATCCTGCCAGCAAACCTGCTCCAGTGCGCGCTTCCCAAAGGGCCACAGTCTTCTTCAGAGCATTCTGGTCTGGCATGGGGTCTCTCATGGTCTGCAGCTGGATCTCTGCTCCACTGTGGACCTCCACAGCCTGCAGGGGGACAGCAGTCTCACCATGGTCTACACCAGGTTTTCCCCTTCTTAATGTTTTCCCAGAGGTTCTGCCGCTGTCACTCATGGGTTCAACCTTGGCCACGGGCAGATCAGTTCTGGAGCTGGCTGGCATTGGCTCTGTCAGACATGGGAAAGCTTCTAGTGGCTTCTCACAGAAGCCATGCCTGTAATTCTCCCAGTCCTTGTCATGTACCACAATAGTGGGTAGCAATAATGCTGCTCATCTCCCTTAAACTGCTTCAGCTTCTGGAGCAAATTAATCTTTTCCTTTGAGTGTTTATGCATATGGAGATAGCTGTGTTATTCTACCATGCAGTTTTGACAGAACAGTGAATGTAATAATGCCATGTCATGATCCCCTATTCCTCATCTCTTGGTGAGACTGAGTTGATATAACTCAGCCATTGCTGCCTTGCCAAACACCTTTCAACACTGCAACTAGTCAGCATTAAAATAGCAGAATATAAGTGCTACTTATGAAAGTCTTTGCGAAATTTATATTTAAAGCCTCAAGAACAAGTTCTCTGTTTTCCTGCCTGGTATCACAAAACCCGAGTCCAGCTTTGGAAATGTCAATGTAATGAGAAGCAATGTAGGTAAATGAGGAAGGCATGAAGCATGTCAGACCTGGGTGCTGTTGACTGCCTGAAGCACACAATCCCCAGTGGTATGGGATCTCTGCCAGTGTGATGCCTGGACATCAATGTTCACACCCTGGGAACTGTCAGGAGACAGACTGACTGACACAAGCTTTGATGATGGGCACCATCAGAGATGCAACACTGTCTGTCCAGCTTCAAGACCATTTCAGCTGCTAAGGCTCAGTCAGCACAATGAAGTGTTGAGTCCTGAAAGCTTCATCATGGCAAGCAGCAGTCTAATAAAAGGTGTGTCAGCCTGGCCACTCTTACCATGGGTTCTTCCAAATTAAACATGATTGTGACTGTTGCTAAAACAGGAAAAATGCCTCATCCCTCTGTACTGAGCCCTCCACAGCAGAGGAGCACTGAACTAGAAAGGCACGTGGAACAATTCTAAGCTGCTGTTCCTGATGGGTGCTTGTGCCTCCACACTGCAGATGGTGGTAACTTTAAGACATAGGAAAAGAAAAGCTTCCAGTAGTGACTTGGTGAGTTTGAGGCTCTACACAAAACCCTGACCTTTGCCATTTTGCCAAAAGAAACAGGTTTTCATGACAATTCCAGGGGGCAGAGGCCATCTGAGTTGCATGGACAGGCCCTGTAGCACAGCCTATCCTAAACTCTCTGTGGAGAGTTTAGGAGTTCATTTTTACCCTCCTCTCCTTAACTTCTACAGCAGTGAGCTACTCTAACAGAAACTAGGAGTGTTAAGGACATAGTCAAGGAGGGGCTACCCCTACTCACTGCTCCTCTTTGCCTGATGAGACCATGGCCAGCAGCTCAGAACAATGATTACAAGGACACTCACGTGCTGCTGGCCCAGGGAGGGTGACTGGGATGGGGATGGGGACAGAGATGGGGAGGTCTGGTCCTGTGAGGAAAGAGCTCTCACCAAGCTCAGCAGTCACAGGATTGTGAGTGGATGTGCTTTGTGCATTTGAGAGCCTCAGAGGATTCATCTCCCAGCTAACAAATGTCAGCTGGGCCCACATAAACTCCACTGATTTACAAAGTTGTCCAAGCTTGTTTGCCCCAACACTCCCCTTGCCCCACCACGAGGAGCAAGTGACAGCCCATTCCCGACAGGCACCTCCATGAAATTCATGTTTCTGGAACCTAAGGAGTGAGAAGACAACTCTAATTTTACAGCAGTAGAGGATTTGTTCTCTGAGATCCTTCTGTTAAAAGAGAAGGCTATTGTTACAGCTCTATTTGGCAAGAAAAGAACTAGGATTGATCAATGGCTTGGGCTTTCTGTTTCCTTAAGGACTACAACTGCTTTGCTCTCACAGTGTTTTTTTAGGGATATTGTTTACTCCAGCTTCAGCCCTACTCAGGATACTCGGAATTCAAATAAACTGCATTGCACTGCATTTTCTGGCAGGCACCCAGCACAATGAATTTCAAGCTAGTGTTTGATTTTGACAGCTACAAGAAAGAGAGGCATCTCACTAGTCAAGACTAATTCTTCCAGTTGCTACACAGCATGACCCTATGAATTTACTGTCGGTCACAACGCTGAGGTCACGTTATCCCTCAGTAACAGTACCCTGAAAACACGGTAAAGTGAAGATGGTGATCTGCAGAGTTAGGTGACTTTGAATCTTTGGTATTTAACACCTGAAATTAACTGTGGGTGTATCTACTGATATTTGGAAGAAAGATAAAGAATTTTCAACCTTTAGGGTGACTCTCATAGACTTAAAATATTTGGAGTTATTTGTGGTTGCAACAGATAATTGATATTTGTGGTTAAACAGATAATTGAAAAAGGGACAGACATGATTTTCATTAATTAAACAGAAAAGAAGAATAAATGAACTTTCTAAGGCCAAGGAATCATCCCCAGAATACTATTCACCACCCCCACTCCCCAATGTTATATGTACTTTCAAGTCAGGGTTTCTCAAAGAGCTTTACAAAATACTGCTTGATGAGCATAAAGATAAAGTATCACTCAGACCTATTAAATACTCTGGCCCACGCACAGAGCAGGCTATTTACGGCTATCTGTAAAGGGGAATCCTGGCCAAGGCATCCTGCCTCCTGCTCATTTTGCATACAGGAATTAGTCAGAGCCCCACAGGTTCTTCACACACTCCAAGCAAGTCTCCAACAGGACTGAGATGTTTGTGCTTCCTCTTTTTCAGAAAGGGCCATCCTGCTGAGCAGCTCCATTGCCTAAATCTTCATGTCAGCCTGGTGACTGGAAACAATGCTGCCATTGCACAAGCCGATCCTCAAAACATTGAAGGGTTGTGCCTAATTTCTTCATGAATGGTCTCCCTGTCACCAGGGCCATGAGGAAGGCCAGATCCATGTGCAGCCCTGGCTGCCACCCTAAAAGAGCCGGCTGCTCCTGCTCCTGAGTTCAGCAGCAGGGGCTGTTGATATTCAGCTCTTAGGGCTTGTTGCCTGAAAGTTTCCCTGAGATGGATGCTCCCAGAGTGGCCCAGTATTGCCTGGCTGATCTCACAGGGGCAGCTCGGAGGGCAGCACTGCCCCTGGGCACAGCTGGGGCTGCCCAGTGGGGCTGGAAGACACTAGTGACATGGGCCAGCTGTGCCCATGACCCAGGCACAAGGAGGATCCTCTGCTGAACATGACACCACCATGCTGTGAGGGGCACAGCTCTCTTGCTGTTGCCTCAAAAGGAAGTTTCTCCAATGCATAGTGGCTCTGCATACTTGAAGCACCAGTTTGGAAACAGCACAGGGCAAAGATCCTCTGTGGTATTTGTGTCATTCAGGGTGTTCTGTCATTAAGATTTGCATTGATGAAGTTCTTTGTCTACTTCAGGGACAAGGTACTTTTGTTTGAGACACCTGGCATGAGACTTCAGATTATGGACTCTTGGGATTCAGGTCCCACAAAGGGAGAGGGAACTCAGCCTGTCAGAGGAACAGCTAGTAGTGGTTTGAGCACGCTACGACTGGAGTCACCTCTGAGTCACAGGGACCTGCATTTTCCTTCCCTTCTGTTCAAAACTGCAAGAACCCTGGAGTCCAAGTAGCATCTTCCAAAGGTCTTTTCCAGCTGCACTGCCTCCCTGTCCTCTCCAGCACTACTGTTTTGTCTTTCCTCAGTTTTCCTTTGCCTAATCATATTTCCTCCCTTTTATATTAAATTTTCACTCCCCATCCTCAAATAGCATCTCACCATTTTTTCATTCTTGTGGTCCTTCTTACTCCTTTCTTTTCCCTCCCACATCTTTCTTAGCAATTAATTATTCCAGGAATAAAAAGTGGAGAGAGATTGCTGTGCTTTTCTTCTCATTATCAATAATTCCAGCACCTCCCTGCTCTTTTTCACCCTCTTCCCATCATCACCACTTCATTCAACTTCTCTGCATGTCCCATGCTGACACTACTGTGCCATGATAACTCTTGGATGACCTCCCTTGGAGTTCACCTTTCCCACACATCATTACCTTTCAACCACAGCCTCACTAACTCTCACCTCCCACTGATGCCTGCCTGATTACCTGGCATCTTTCTTTCATTGACTTGCCCTGCAGCTGTGGTCTATATTTCATATAGAAATTAATCCACTGAAATGGATCTAGCCTTTGCCATGGACTATTCCTTTGCTGGTCTGCTTGGCTGAAATGTTGACATCTGCTTTAGCACTGCTCTCTGTGTTTGACTGCTCATTACCAGATTCCTCTAAGTCCCCTCCACCCTTTTCCTGGATATCATCTTTCACTTACTCCCTCTTCTGGATGTGACTGTTTCTATGTCTCAGCTTTCTTACCTTCCTCAGCCTCTCTAAAATCTGTCATTTCTTCTCACATCCTTTCACCACCCTTCTCCTTTCCAGTTTGTCCTCTCTTGCACCCACACCCTTCAGAGCATTACTCCCAATCATTTTCTTAACTATTTTTGCCCTCTTGCTTCCTAGCACCCACTGGCTCCACCAAAGGCTTCTCTTTTTACCTTTCAGACTTTCCCTAGGTGACCATTCTCAGCCTCTGTCATCTTTCAGCCTTTGATGTTGCCTTGCTTTCTCCTGTGCAGATTTTCTGCAAGTGACAAATTGCTCTGAAGGACTGATCTCTGCTCAAGCCTCAGCTCTTTAACAAGGTACTCAATTCTCTCATTTCTGACCCTAAGAAGAATGGTTCCTCTTCCTTCTGTCCTTCTTTCCTCCAGCCCCAGCTTGGAAAAGAGGATGGTACCACGATCTGTCTACCATGGAAAACTCAAAAAAATCCAGTGGAACTCATGAAAATTGTGACATGAAACTGATTCAACCAGGTCATCTTTACTTTGAGTGAGAACACCTGTGCAGACAGACAGAGATGAAACTTAACTAATTCCCTTTGCATTTATACTTCCAGGTAATCTAGATTACCTCCACAGGTACTTACGTTTGAAAAACCCTCACCACATCGTGGTCATTTCTCAGCAGCCTCTGGTACGTGCTCTTGTCTTTTGTTTTTCTGCCTATTGGCACTTCTTGGCAGGGTTAATCTCTTGCTATTCTGGGCAGGGTTAATCTCTTTTCTCCTGCTGTACAAAACCCAGAAGAACCAGACTTCCATCTCTGTTGGACTCTGGCAGCACCAGAATGAACAAGGTCTGTGGCTGCTGTGCCTCAGAGTCAGGGCTAAGATGGGTGGCAGTGCCCCATCCAAGCCGCACTGCAAGGGGAACAGCCATCAGTTTTCTGGGAGACAAGGCTGTCTGGAGCCAATCTGCTGCTGCAAGTCAGATGCAGAACTCAATATTTCCTCATACTTGGAATATTTGGCACCGTGATTATGAAAATAAATGACAATCAACTCTTTTTCCAAAGAAGTGGGTACAAAGATAATTTTGATGCAAATTCTTTTCAGAAACCAATTTTCCCCATGAGAATGCTGGCACTTAAATGCGTTTTAAGAGCTAAGAAAAACACTTGATTTATTCATTGTTGCCAGACAGGAACACTGTGTTTCAGATTTGTCTCAAAAACTTCCTGAGCAAGTGAGTTTGCCTTATTAACCTCACTCTTAGTTGGGGTTAGCTTCTGCTAGGTGCCAGTAGAGCTTTGAGCCTATTGATTGCTTTTTGGGATAGAAAAGAGAGGAATGTTTTGAATACACATCAGAACTTATCTTCACTGTTCAAAAAGGACACATAACTGAAATTAAGCTATTGTTTTGAAATAGAATAGGCAGAAAATTATTTTTCATTTCTTTTTCATGAGGACACCGAACAACTCATTCTGATTCAATACGTCAAAAATTTTGGCACCCCTCTTGGGTTTTGCTACCTTGAGCAAATGATTTTGTACCATTCATTGGAGTGGTGTAAAACGGAAAGAACTGGATCTTCTGAAACAACTGATCAGTGTTGTCAGCATGTAAATGGCTAACCAAGGGGATCTGTTGCATTCAACACTGAAATGATTTCGAAAGGGTCCATTACCGTTTCTCAAGTGAGGTGGTGGGAATTTAGCCTTAGGACAAACAGGACCTGGGAGAACTGCCCACTAGAATTGTTCCAAGTCTCTAAAAGGGCAATTGAACATAAAGGCATAATCTCTAGTTCAATGAATCCCTCAGCTGGAAATCACTGCTGATCAGAGGAGTACTGTAGGGAGAAATTACTATATATTTGCTCTATTATTATCCTCTTCCCTAGGCGTCAGCCTTTGGCCATTCCCAAAGACAGGACACTGACAAAGAGAGGAAACTTTGGTTTCACCTAAAAAAGACATTTCTGCCATGGTGATATGAGTTGCCACTACAGACAGCGACTACTCTGGTCAAACAGTTTTAGTAGAAAGCTCATGTATGGGCAAGGAGTCAAAATCTCATCCCATCCACATCACCCAGGAAAAGGATCTACATGGACTTCCACCAAAGATAACTGGACCCAAACTGCATCCTTCTGACCCATAAAAGAGCGTGAACAAGGGCCGCTCTGAGTCAAACACTCCTTGCATCATGCAAAGAAGGCAGCTATCTTTCCTCCCAAACTAAAGCTGATGAAAGACGAGGGAGATGCTGTTTTTAGTCAAGTACTGTTTCAGTATGAAGTCTTAATCCTGAGTACATCTATAAAGCAGCTGGACAAATCTATCCAGCTTCCAGTTATCTACTTAAGCGTGACCTAGCATGATCCAGACTGGACTTAAGCTACTTGTGTATATAAGCAGAAAGCCATGAGAATGCTTCTTTCCATGCAGCCCGTTGGTGTGCAGCATCCTAGAAACACATGTCACTGTAGACACCCTTATGCACCCCTGCTGCTCTGTCACAGCCCTACAGAGAATTGATTCAGGGTCACATCTGAGAAACTCATCCACAAGGCATTGTGGGGTTTGGGTCCCTGCTGTCCAAAAGGCTTCCTGCTGCTGCAGTGTAATGATTGCAGCTGACAAGTTAACTCCACATCAGGGCAGCAGTAGTTTGGGTGCCAGAGAGAGTCTTCCCTGAGAGCTCACATAAGCCTAAGATTGCCATGAGGTGCATGGAGCCCAGCACTGCAAACCCTCCCCAGAGGAATCAAGCTGACCAGCTTCTGGCCCATGGGGACACAAGTCAAAGCCAAGCCAGGGCTTTGAGCAGCCTGGTCTAGTAGAAGGTGTCCCTGCCTATGGCACAGGGGCTGGAACTGGGTGATCTCTAAGGACCCAAACTGTTCTATCATTTTGTGACAGCAGTGCCTGCTGGGACTGGGGCAGAAACATGAGGCAAACACTCCTCTCTCTCCCATTCGTTAGTTTCCCAGTAATCCCAAAGAACATCACTAGCATCTCCAGGGGCACAATGATTCTCATATTTGGTACAATGATTCCATTATTTGATGTGTCTTAGGTGATGGTATTTTGGTTTAATTAGATTGTGCTGGTACCAGACAGTCTGGGACCACTAAGATTCCTGAGTGTGAGGTGCTATGGCCTGAGGAGCTGTCATGCTGATCCAGGACTTCCTCTGCAAAACAGAGAGGAGAGAATATAAATTTCAAACTCTCCAAGACAAAGGGGAAATTGTGAAATTCCTTCAGTTCTAGTTCAATGGCAATACCTTAAGCCCCACCTTCTGGTGAACGACTAAAGTGCAGGGAGAGACAACAACGAGCTAAGTTGAAAGGAGTTTTGAAGACAATATTATTAAAATAGAAAAATGCCTGATTCTTCAGAAGAATGCACTGATCTTCGACAAAATAGTTTTAAAAGGCATCATAGTGTTCTTTAAAAGGCATCAAGTAGTTTTATCATGCTGGCTTCCATTTTCTTCACTAGATTTAAATGGTCGTGCTATAAAATAAATTTTATATTTTAAGCAGTTTTCTCTCTCTTCTCAGTAGTGGCAGTGAGCACACCAATCAAAACCAGTCCCATCCTAATGACAGGCTGAATCATGGGATGACTCTAGTTGTGAAAGAGCATGAAGAAACAGGGAGATGGCCCAAGAGGGTGCTTTTCAGCTGAAAAGTACCTTCTGCAAAGAGGCTTCTCACTAACTCATGCTAACCAAGAAGACAAAGCATCAATTTCTGAAATCTCTTGAAGTTACTCATGCAAGAACCTCAGACACAGATTTTAAAACCCAATCTAGAGATACCACAGAAAGCCAAAATCACATCAATATCTTTTTTTCCCAGCTAAACTACAGCAACTACTGTTAGCCCCAGTGACAAGCGTCTCTGAAGTAAGGCAAGCTACAGAAACACAATCTGTAATTCATGTATGGCCATTAATAAAGATGGAAGAGTGTTCCAGCTCCTTTTGGCACAATTTTTCAGTCTTTAATACCCAGCAGCTCAAACTTAACGAGATACTGTTCTAGTCCTGATGGAACTAGAGATGACAAATGCTCCGAAATAACCCCAGTGAAAGAGGTTGCGCAGGAAAAGCCAAATGGAAAGACAGCAAAATCCTGTTCTCTTATTGTAAAGTCATCTAACAGTGTTGTTTGAGAAATTTTGAAGTGTTGTGGGGTAATCTTAATTGAAGAATATGGTACAGAAGGAAAGAGGTCGAGCTGGAAATGACATATCCAAGAGGAGATATTGCAGTTTCTGCCTCCAGAACTCATAAAACCAAGAGAGAATCTAAAAACTTGCTCTTTTAGACTTCTGGCTTTCAGAGAGAAGAGTTTGCTCTCTCCCCTCCGCATCACATGGTGGGATCCGACAAGGCCACACGGCTTGGCTACTGGCTGGGATGGCACGGAGGGGGAGGGAGAGTGGGGGGACTCAGGCCAATTTTCAGTCTATCATTACAGCTACAGGCAAAAGAGCCAGATTGACTCTGCTTGGCTCCCCGAGCTGAGAAAAGCTTTGTTCTCTTGCCCCAGGCCAAGTTGACTGAGCCCCCGCTGGCCCCACTGGGTCGTGTCAAACCGGCTCCGCACACAGCCCAGCACGGGAGAAAGCTCAGGCCAGCCCCTTGCAGCTCAGACACGGCTTGGATGGAGAACAGCGCAGACAAACTCCTCTCCCTCAGCTCAAACGCTGAGAATGCTACACTCAAACAACGTGGACAGAGGTCATGTGACCATCGCCCAGCCAAAAGACAAATTAACCTTTTCAATGTCAGGATGGAGCTTGAAAACATCCGTTTTCCCTCACACAGAAAGAGAAAGAGTGAGGACACCTGCAAAAAATACAACACAGAGACTCCAAGTTAATGAATGAAACAAGGCCTATATCCAGAGAGGGAGGAGATGAGGAGTGCCCCAACTTCGAGGCTGAAACATCTCTTGTAAAGACATGTTGATAAATTCAGCTATAATATGCCTTGTAATATATGAGCAATGGTCTAAAAGAGTGAAAAAGGGGGGATGTAATGTTCTAGCTGCAGCCAGTGGACTAAGACTCCTGAGTAAAGATTCCTTGCCCTGGGAATAATAGAAGAAGACGTGTGTTGCCAATAAAGAGAAAAGGGGATTTTGTTGCCGCTGTAATAGAACTATTATTCATCCTCAAAAGAGTACCTCAGCGACCATCATATACCCACTGTAGTGGTTCTGGGAAAACAACTAAAGTGGGAGAGATTTTCCAGAACAAGCAAATGTTTTCCTTCCAGGCAGCTGCTTATTGTGAGGCTGGAGAAAACCCGTAAGAACTGTATTTCTTGTGGGGAATCAACACAGTAAAACAAGAGAAAACTTCTCTCCTTACATGAACTGAGAGAAGACCATTCCAGAGGTGGTAAAATGACTAAAAGTTGAAGTGTTGTTTTTTTGTATGGTCAGTGGGAAAGAAATGGAGAGGTGGGGAAGGGGAAGAAGGGTGTTCTAAAAGTTTTGTTCTGGTTCCTGATTTTTATTATTCCTTTTTTTAAAGTCTGCTGATAAATTCTCTTTATATTCCTTAAAGTCTGAACCTCCTTTACCTACTTGAAATCCTTAACTCATAGCGAAATTGAGTAATTTTAGTAAGTGTGCTGGTGTTTAACCAAAAACTCGAATTGGCGAACTCAAAGCCCCACATAACTGGTGTTTCTGTCTGGTTTCCCAAACCTCTATAACCACAACATAAAGTTACTCACCAGAACCACGAATAAGGATTATAAGAACATGGTAACGCCTTCATCTATTAGACCTATAGGAGAGCAACTGAAAATTCCTCTCTTTAAGGGAAATGATCTAATGATCTATAATAGTCAAGTCTACTTTCCATGTGAAATGAGGCATGAAGATCTATCAGCACAAATGGAAACAGCTGGGCACTATATCTTGCTTAGGAAGATCATACTTTGGATCATTACATGTTACTTCTATCCATAATCTGACTTTAAAAGTTCCACATCCACTGCTATAAAGAGAAGATGCCATGAAACAGAACACAAAATGTCTTACAACCTGTGCTGCCCTCACACAGCAAGAGAAAACATCAAATGAAACACATTTCTCTTCACACAGGATGACTGCCATCTCTCAGCCCAAGAACTGCTCCTCTTTTACTGTGAGAAGGCAGCAGGTATTGATGATCAGGTGAGTGTCTATGTCTGGCCAGTAAATTACTTTTCTCTTAGTCATTGATGAACCCAAAGTGCACTAATTAGCATATTTATAACAGGACAAGGCCTGTGAAAGATAAGTGATCTGGTTTTGTTTGCACTTTTGTGGGGAAACTAAACACAAATCCAGTGGATACAGTCACTGCAGAGGAAATCAAATTAAGGCTTGCAGGTTTCTAAGACTTTACTGTTTAAAAAGAAAATATAATGAAATAATAATGTGGCACACATCCTCCTTCACTCACGCTTCCCCAGTCTGTCACCTCACATCTACTCAAAAGAACTTAAACTAGACCCAGCTACATCAGTGAACCCTTGGGCTTACTTGCCCTGATGCAGAGGTCTGCTAAGGAGGATGAGCTGTATCCAGATCATCCCAGCATAGGCTCAAGTACTTTCTGAAAGTTCAGAGCTCTTGCTTATGAATCCCTCAAAGCAAAGTGTCTTCTCTGCACAGTAAGATTTGCAGTGCCACAGGGGGGAGCCTGGAGCTCGTGATGTGGTTAAAGCTCATCACTTCCAGATCAAGAGAAAAGGACAGCTCAGCAGCATTATCAACTGCAGCCACTGGAAACTCTGTTCTGGAAAGGCTGGTTGAAAATCATGGCACATGCATACATACTGCACAAACAGTTTAATAAAGATGTTCCTTTTCAACATGATCTTAGGTGACATTCATTGACTTTGCCTTGAAAAAGCAGCCAAATTATAACTTACAGCAGAACAGAAGTCTTACACAGTCTTTATTCACTACAGTTTGGGAGAAGACTATGAATGCAAAAAAAGACCACATTTTCCCCCAAATGCACCTGCGAAAGTATCTTGATTTTCTTTGAACAGTCACAAGAAAGGAAAGCCCTTACATTACTAAAACCTTTATCCTCCTCCCCACCAAAGGAAGCAAGATGGTCCAGCACAGCCCTAGGAAATACCAACCTTTTTTTTTTACACATGGTAATGTGCTATATTTTATTGCATGTTTTTTCAATTTTTGTGTTGGTACAAAATGTGAGCAGGAAGACAAATGATTTTAATGACTTGCACAGCAGCTATTCAAATCCATTATAAAAACATATTCTTATGTTAAGACTTTTAATTAGGCAAAAAATGTGCTTCCTTTGGACAATGAGCTTGGTTCACAGCAATACCTGCATAATTAATGCTTATTTATTAAAAAAGCATCCCTGAATCAGTAAATGGGGATATTGACTCTGCTGCAAACCACTGTCAGTCTGCTTTGGTACCTTTGAAATTGTAAATCATCTACATTTACTAGGAAAACAGATGACCTGTCCTGATTCAAGCTGAAAAACAGCGCTGTAATTGAAAAAGCCCAATCCTGAGCAGTCATTGTGTTTGGTGCTGCAGGATGACAGTGTAGCAATCTTTTTTTTTCTTTAAACAATGCTTTCTCATTACTTTAATATAATGAGTTCATGCTACTCAATTGTGAACTGGGCCCACTATTTACAGTATTACTATACATAACCAAAGGTCAGTGTAATTAACAAAATGGATCAAATTCATTATTTTGGAAGAAAAACAAAAGAGACTGACTGATTTTGCTGGGGTTCTGGAGAGCTGGCTTGGTGGAGTGTTATTTCTGTACCAATGCATTGAAAACATAAAGAAATCACTGGCTAAAAGACTGGTGGCCAAGACAGCATTTTCACTGGTAGCATCTTATACTGCTGGAAACTAAGTTACCAATGATATAACATAAATCAAGGTAGTAGTGCGTTAGTTTAAAGATGTGTAAATAGGTATTTGAATGCTGCAGTATAATAGCTATCACTTTTCACTGCTTTGATATCCAAGGATTCCTAGTACTACACAAATGTACTTTATCTGCTTCATTTTTTAGTTTCAGTACTTTCATTCAAAGCAAAGTAACTCCCATTTCTTAGTACTGCACTGAAATAAAGAATCTTGTTTCAGCACATAATGTTTTTCTTATTCTTTCTGATCTCAGTGTTTGCTTCTATGAGCACCAAATCCCAGATACTAGCCCCTAGTGTGCAGCTCCCAGTGCCCTGGCTCCCAGTCCTCTGTACATGCACACCCGAAAGGCACACCAGGCAGCACTGAGAGTCTACCTGGTGCTTCCATCCTGGGCTCTGCAGAGCCTGAGCAGCACTGGCACTGGTGCCAGACCACTGGGACTTCTGCAACAAGATCCTCTTTTCCAGTAGATTCCTATTAAGATTCTAGTTGGAACGTGGGAAAGCAGGCCCTACCCTGCATTTCCCATTTCTCAGGAGACTGCCAGAGTCATTTGATTTTCTGTTGCTGGGACTGCTGTCCCATTCTGCTAAGACTACAGGAGCCTAAATAAATGAACACAAATCCCCCTCTGATTTCCATCTAAAAAGCTTCTAACCATGTCTACTGCTAAGTACTTTGCTCTATGGAGACTCACGTTCCCAGTAGTTTGGAAATGAGAACATTTAGAAGCAGATAATATTCAAACAAAAAACATAAAAGACTGACAGGAGGTGGGAGAAAGCTGAGTTTCCCAACATAAGCACTGGCTTCAGCGGCGTGTGCTTCTGTAAGAGCTGTTTTCTATTGCACCAGAAAGGCAATAGAAATATATTGCTCACCTCACTGCACAGGCCACAGCCTGTGAGCAAGAACTGCTGCACTGTGACCCTGAACAGATTTCAGGTGCAGCAGGAGCGACGAGGTCAGAACAAGGAGAAACAATCAAATCCCATGCAGAGAAGCTTTATCTTAACTCCCAAACTACTTATATCCCCCATTTTTTTCTAACAGCATCCAGAGCACCTCAGTTTAATGTTTCATGTTTTTTGCAAGACAATTTTTCTACTTGACTATTATTATTTAGTGCCGATTTGCACAGAAAATTAAGTATACACTTAACAAAAATCTGCATTTAGGAACTCAATATTCCTTTCACATATGCAGCTTAACAGCAGTCATATGAAGTCGGAAACAAATTAGTCCTGTTTACAGACAATGGGCTTTAATTGCTTACTGTGCTCTGTATTACAAGTTAGTTTGCAAAATACAAAAAATTTAAATTTAGCTGCTGACATTTATTTTCATGTTAAATTTCATTTCCAAATATGCATTTTCTATATATAGATATTCATGGAAATGTTCAGATGTATTCCATGAGAATACAAAAAAAAATTTCAAGCCCACTAGGAGAAAAGAAATCAGCTGCAGTGTCACACCTACAATACAGGCCACTGCCACCAGACTGATTCACAGAGAAGGAGAAGATTTTATCATCCAACAAGATTTGCAGTCCTGTGGAATGAGATGATGGTGACATGGATGGGCCCCCTCTCCATGCACCAGAATATAACAAATAACTGCTTTTTATGAGACTGCCTAGTCCTAAACTGGCCACCTTTCAAGTAAAACAGATGATGCTTACTTACAATACTATAATGTTTCTAATACAACACACCCTTTTCAGAGCTGATCTCCACCTCCAAGGCAGGACATACCTTTTATCAATTAAAGTAGGGTACCTCTTGTGAGTGTGTGATTATTGGCTTGTTGCACAACAGGTAATGAAGCCGATTTTGTGGACAATGCTGAGTAGGCTGCCAGGGAGCCTGTCCTGGAGGGGATGAGGAAAATGAAAGACACACACCCACACCACCCCAGGAGCAACCTCCTATGGGAGAGTACACGTTTTGATGTGGATCACTCAGCTTTTGAGCCTGGTGCGCACTGAGGGGCTGTGTGCTTATTTTACCCAGTCTACCTCACAGATATTACTTAGAGGGTTCCAAAATGATTAATAGTCCCAACATTTACTGTGAGTACATGGTCACAACATGACCTGTAGTACTGTGGGCGACTCTGAAAGAACAGACAAGCAAACAGAATTTATTCCCTTCCTGTAGTGCAGATGCTGTAGTGTGCTCTTGGGCTTACATGTTCCAGCTGAACTCATCTAAACAGGCTTGCTGCCTTCTAAAGAAGGGATCCCACTCCTCAGCATACAGAACTTCTGCTTCAGGCTACTGTCTTCACCTCTTTCTGGAGCATGCTCTGATACTCATCACATACTGAGTTGGTCCAAGTCACTAATCTGCTGTGAAACGATTTTTTTATTGCTGAATTTGTTTTCTGACAGATGAGTGACCTGAATTGACTCACTGTACAGTAAAATGGAACTAGCAAAGGGGAAAGGGGGGAGCAGGATCTGGGAGTGCAGAGGTGTGTGTAGGTTGGTGAAAGCAGGATCTCCTCCTTAAGTAGCACTAAAAGTAATAGCAGATGTAATAGCACCTTTATAAACAGCCAAGCAGGGAATTTGCTTTTCAACACTGCATGATGGTCCTGGAGACACAGCTGGCTGGTCCTGGGGCCGAGGTCTGCACTGCAGGGTGTGGTGTTCTGCCTCCATATTGTGCTAGTTCTCAAAGCTGTTTGTGCTGTCATTGAGTGGTTGGCAGTGTTGTACTGTTTTTGTGAGCTTATTTCCAGCCTGTATGTCAACCCAGCATTGATTCAAGGCTGCTTTTAAGCCATCCATATGGCAGTTATTGACAGAAGAAAGCACTATAGCACACATTACATTTATTATTCTGAAACTTTAGGAGGGATGTAAATGGTGCATCAGTCTCATGCAAGTCTGTGCTGCCTGAAATTTAACTATTTATTTGCTACTTTAAGTACTCTTACTTTGCACTTCAGTAAGAAAACATAAGAAAAAGGCAGTAAGAAAAAGGGTAGGCTTTTATCACTCTTTTTAGTCATAAAAGAAACTAAATCCTAATTTCCTTCTTCTTTACACCGGCTTCTGCCTCCTAATAATCCATGCCTGTAATGAAGGGTCAAAGAAAAAACGGCTTTTCACAATTATTTGGAAAGTCAAAGACATCACTTCCAACTTAAACATAAACCAAATGAAATATAGCACTTCTGGCACACAGCAGCTCAAGCAGTAGTCAGTGTCAATACCATATACTTAAAAATGTTACATATTCTAATAATAGTTTAAAATGTCAGGACATGTTCACTGGCAGACAGGAGGAGCCAAAGAGCCTTGCAGCTGAGCCCAAAGCAAAAGCCCTGTCATACTCCCAGCTTTTCCTAGCACTGAGTAGCTCCTCTTTCACCCAACGACAGCTCACCTGCGAAACTGACCATAAGTTATTTAGTTATAGCAAGGAACTTTACCACTTACATTAAATAAAACTGTTATGACATCTGTTATGCTGTGAGACTAATGAAAGCTTTGAAATTTGAAGAAAACAGAAGTACTTGAAACCACTTTTTGTCCATAATTGTTGAAGTTATAATTAAGTTCCAGGAGAATAAAAAGAGAGTAAGAGGGAGGATTGAAGAAAAGGGAGAAAAAAGATGGGATGAAAAAGGAAAGAACAATGGGAACAGAAACAAAAGGAAAGCATTACTTTATAGGTAGTTCACCAGGCAACTTGCAAACAGAGACAGTAAAAAATGAACAGGCATTCCTCTATTATTCCATTTCAGTGAGATGCTAAATTCCTCAAGGTCAGCTCAGGACCTAGCCTGAATTTTGCTGAATCTATAAATTCTGCAGATCAGGGATCTTTGCTTCCCTACATTTTTACATACCTTGATAACATTAATTATTATGCCTCTGGTACATTTGGTAAACCTTTGAGGTAATGCATCTATTACACAAAACACTGTACTATTCCCCTGCTGGAAGGCAACCCCCACTCTGAATTACAGAGAATGCAACTCATAGTTAGGAATTTCGGTAATTCAAACTTCCTCCCACCAGCACATGCAAATGACTGCAAGTACTGACAAGAGCTGCATTCTGACAGCCCTCATATCCCTGAACATGCTCCTGGCAGCCGTCAGGAGAGGCAGCACAACACCGTGTTGGGGAGCTCACTTACCTCATCATTCTCTGCCTCATGAGACTGCACAGTGAATACATCCTTTACCTATTGGTTTCACTTTACCAAACACAACATATTAAAAAAATAAAAAGCAAAAAATCCTAAGTATGGGTATGAGAGAAATTAGGTGAACTAGGTGATGTTGAAGAGAGGTGGAGGAAATTAAGATGTCAGTTTTTATCCCTTCTTCTGTGACTGACTTCTGTGGATATTACAAAGGCGATTACGCAGCTTTGTTTTTTGCGATTGCTAAACATCAGGATGATGACGATAAATGTGTTTATGGATTTCAGGGTTTCATGGAAGTGTGTGGAACATACCTCACAATACATGACTCTCTTAGGCCTCATTTTCCAATGGCTTGTCCCTTGTGGCAGATGTTTCTATCAGTGTCTCATGAACTCAAACTGCATATAAAGTAAGATGTTTCTCTGGGTTTTACGATTTTTGTTCATTATCAACCAATAGGGAGTCATAGAGAAATATAAAATCAGGCTAAAGATTGCTTCAACAGGACAGCTAATTTATGGCATTATTAAAACCTCCCTAGACAAGGTGTTAATATATTTGTCACGCTTACCATTGGGAGGTTTTTTGCTAATAGGTAACGACAATCTCTCTTGTTGCAAATAAAACATTTGCTATCTTCAAGTCCACTGAGGACTTGGCAGTCCAGCTTGTTTTCTTTTTCTTTGCCTGAGACTTTCATGGTTTTGACTGCCACTACTAAGTTTCCCTCTGCTTTCTCTTCTTTAGGATGATGGCCTCTAGCTCTCGAAAGCTTTATCTTTTGCTTTCCTCCTTTCCGATGGCCCTTTCTGCTCCCTCCTGTAGTATTCTGCCTGCTTGTGCTTTCCAGAGCCCTTTCCTGCAGTGCGGTGCTGGGGGCTCAGCCCGGGGTCACTCCGGCCCTACGCCCCGCTCCGCGCAGAGCAGGTGACAGCAGCAGGCGCCTCACGGGAGCCCCACGACACACGCTGGCCATTTCCCGAACTGCTGCGATTATTCACACTATCTATACGGATACCTCTCTTGGTGCTTTCAAAGGCTGCAATCGCCTATTAAGCGTGACAGGCTCCTGTAAACGCAGCTCCGTGCCCCTTATTCCGCAGCGCCGAACTCGAGATCACCCGGCGGCGACCGTGCCCGGCCAGGGGCAGGGACAGTGACAGGGACAGGGGCAGGGCCGGGGCAGGGCCGGCCCCCTCCCGCCACCTCCCCCGCTTCCTCCCGGCCCCGCCTGTTGATGTTTCACTTGCTTTTAATTCCCGGGTCGCAAGATGGAGGCGGCGCTGGGACGTCGGGAGCTGCTGCTGCTGCTGCCGCTGTCGCTGCTGCTGCCGCCTCTGGCCGCCGCGCTGCTGGGCCCGGCCGCGCCGCTGGGACAGGTACCGCCGGGGCTGCCCACTGCCTGCCCTGCCACTGCCACTTTCCTTCTGCGTGTCCCTCTCCCTGTCCCGGCCACTGTCCCTGCCTCTCTCCCTGTCCCTGTCCCTGCCTCTCTCCCTATCGTTGTCCCTGCCCCTCTCCCTGTTCCTGCCCCTGCCCCGCTCCCGCACAGGGGTGAGCCGGACCCCGCCGCGGGCCGACAGGGTTTCCCCTCTCCCTTTGCTGTTTCGTATGTATAGGATTCGATGTGCCGTATCTGACAGCTCTGAGGGGGGAGATAGATAGTTCTGTGCAGCGTAGATGTGTTTGTATTGTATTTTCAGGCTTGTTCGCCTACATCTCCATGGTTCAGTGCCGTAGGTCCACATTTGCGCCTTGCCTGCTCTTGAATCGAACCAAGAAAAGGGGTTTGATTTATTGTTGTGTGTCTGTAAATACACAGGGCATTGTGTTGTCTGTTTTTCTGTTTCAGTGTCTATGCTGTATCTTGGTGACATCAGTTTTAAATTCGGTGGCTTTTTAATAGAGTGGAAGAAGTGTTTTGGGTACTAGTTAGGGGATCTTTCCGGTGGGAATAAAAAGATGTGCCACAGAACCAGGTGAGCTCTGACCTCTGGCATTACAGAAGAGCTGGGTACTTCTGCCTGAGCTTGAATCATGATCAGATACATCCTCTAAAAATGTTATAATTATGAACCCAAAGTGTAAGATCGCAGAGGAAAGAGTTACGAGGGTTTTGTAGTCAACTTGTCTAGCCAATGTGAAGTTACTGTTACCTGACCAAATTTGTTATGTCTTTTTTCCTCTCCAGAGTTATTTATTTATTAGTGTCATTTAAGTTAAACATTTCTAAGAAAGCCTAAAGGAGGCCCTGCACTGGCATATCCTGTGTTGCGACACAGGATTCATTCCTGGCCTTCCTGGTTTCTGCTTCTCTTTTTGAGCTTTTGAAGAGAGACCTCCTTAGCTCTGATTTCAAAACGGGGATCTAGATCTTCAGACACCTCTAAAAGTTCCTGAATGCCTGGAGTGAGGTGCCCTGAAGAGAGCAGAAGGAACTCAATCCTGGGGTATTTTGCTTATCCCTCTGAGAAGGGGAGCGCTGGCTTGAATTTGCCGAAAGTGACAATGTAATACAGACCTGTGCTCTTGCTCACCTTCTACCCAAAAACTGTCACATTTCCACACTGAAACTTCAGCTTGGCAGCTCTGAAGTTATTTGTCACTGCTGGCAGTTTTATAGGACTCAGAGGCACATTTTTGTCTGCTATCTTGGGATGTGAAAGCGTGAGCAGGGCCAGGGGTGCCGGGGCAGTCCCACGTAAGGCAGCTTGGGGTCAGAGACAGAAACAGGTATATTTTAGAGTATGAGTAGGGCTTGATTTAGCAACTGGGCTGTAATGCCTTATGGGCACAGCTGTGCTGTTTGTGGGGTTGAGTTTGTCCATTTGTACCATACTGCTCAGGTGGTCTTGTGAGCTCATATTTTGCTAGTTTGGAAGTGTTTGCACTCTTTTAGTTTTACATGGGTCTGGTGGCCTGAGTATATGCAGAAAATTTCTTTTAGGAGTCAGAAAAAAGGAACATACAAATTTTTACTTTAGTGTTTTTTTCTTTTTAAATCTCAAACCTAGCAAAATAAAAACTTGTGTTTTCTCCTGCACTTTTTAGTTTTGTACATACAGGACCAGTTTTGATGCAAAAGGAAAAATGTGTCTTGTGAAAGTTTTGAGTAGAAGAACCAGTGCTTTTGATACTGAGCTGTTTTTTGGTGGCCTGTTAGGAACAGAAGTGCCTAGGCAGTGGAAATAGGCAGAGTGGGAACGCCATGCTGTCAAGTTGCCTTCAGAAGCCATGAGCTCAGTGGCAGTGGGGGATGGGGTCAGAATAACTGCATTGTTTCCTCAGGATGGTTTGGGACTGCAGACTGGTTGGGAGCAGGCAGCATCAACGTGGTCAGCTTTGCTTTGGCTGGACACCACAACTGTGCCCTGCAACTCTGTGAGCCCACTGGCTGCACTCGACTGACTGCTTCACATTTTATTAACTCTTCCATGAGGCAATTAAAGCTGGTGTTAAAGTTTACCTCCTTGCTGATAGCAATGGTGTGACAGAGACCATAGTGGAAGGACGGAGGAAAAACCCTGAGCCACTGGAATAGCATTTTGTGAGGCTGAAATGCTTTTGTTCAGATCTGGAATGTGAACGCCTCAACTGTTGTGCAATACATGTTGTGCAGTACAATTTCTTAAGAAAGCTGTTTTGAAATCTGGCTTTTTTTCCCCAGCATCAGCATGTTTGTTTTGGTTTTTATTCATCCTCATAAAATTTGAATATGCAAAACTGTACTAAAAATTGATTGATTTTAGACAAAATTGGGGGGTTGTTGTTTTGGGGGTTTTTTCCTTTAAAAAAAAAGTGCAGGGAATGATGCAATAAGACAACTGACCTTCACGTTAAAGTAATGTTTCTGGTGCAAGGTCATGAATAAGGTTTTGTGCTTTAAGAGTATTTTTAAAATGTGCTGATAAGAACTGGCTAAAAGCAATGCTAACACTATGTTATTTACTTACTCTGTTTACCTCTCGATAATTTAGCTAGCAGAGTTATTTCTAAATAATATACTTGCCTACTGGACCTTTTTTTTTCTTTTTGCTTCAGTTCAGTTGCCTGAAAAAAAAAATGCTTTTGTATTATCTGTTGCCTGGAAGAAACCTCTGTGTGGATGGGTCGTTTCACAACAGCAGGAAATAATCTTCACTGCGTCAACCATTTGATGCAGTGAGTGCCATGTATTTTAATCAAAGAAGAAACTTGTTAATAGCAACATGCTGAAATGTTTCTTCCATCACTTTATGCCAGTTTCTCTATTAACAGCCCAGCACATGTGAATTTTAAGCCTAAAAGAGCTGACATCACCTTCATATTTGATTAAATTAAAGCAGTGTGATACAACTGTGTCTCTGTGATGTGAGACTAAGTATTCACCTTTAAAAATCATGGTAAAATATCATAGTATGAGTTGGTTTAATAGGGAGGATACAAAGGCAATTCATTCTAGTAACACAGGGCAAAGGGAAGGATAAGCCATGTTATAATAAGTTGTAAAACAAGGAAGGAATGAAAGTAATTGTGCTTGTTCAGAAAAGCAAAATAAAGCAAAAGCATAATTTAGATTATTATATTGACAAAGAGTCCAGCTTTGCTTTAGCTAGTTAAGCAAATACTGGATGCAGTTATCTTATCCTAAATACTGTCATGCAATTTAATAATGCCAAACCTTAATGGAGAAAATTTTGTACAAAAATTTTCTGAAATGTGAGGGAATAGTTATCGTCCTGCAAACTTGTGAATTCTAACTTGTCATGTCAAACTTGTACCGTGATTACTTCTCAATTCAGTTATGCCTTATTGCAGTTAAGACTCTACAACAGAGCTCTGTTTTGATTCTTGTGAAAGAATTATGTGAAGCATGGATCACGGAGCCCTGGATTGCAATATATAGTTACACTAGTTGTCCATGAGAGTACCAGGACTCAAGTGGTATGAGTTTGTGTGGTAGTTTTTGTCTATTCAGACACTTCCCATAATCTCTTCTCAAAATTAGAAACAAGTTACTAGTTTTGTCTATTTTTTTTTGCCTGTTTGGCAACCTGCATCAGACTTTACGTTTTTCAGTTGCAAACAGGATAGCAGCAGTGCCTGTGCAATGGCTGTGAGGCTTTCAAGTCTCTGTACAGCTGGCCATCTCACAAGGCATTGTGCCATCTGTTCCTAGGGCTGCCCACTTTGCTTCCCAGAGACGTTGTAGTGCAGAAAGAGCCTTGTTTGGAGAGCCTCAACAGAGAACAGCTGTGCTTCAAGTGGGCTGGCTGCTAACGACCGAATCTGCATGGGGTTTGTGTGACTGATGCAGCTGTGTAGGACTGAGCAGTCACCCCGTACTGGGCGGAACTGTACAGTGCACCCAGGTACTCACTGCCTGTGGAAGGAGTTTCTCCATGGTTCTTTAATCAGATAATCAGATTGGTTTGAAGTTCCTGCGTGATTAGACCCATCAGCTTTGTCTTGTGCGGCATTTTTCTTTAAAAAGCAACATTAGATGAATTGTTCTCTGTGGATTTGTGTGGCGTTAGTCTTTGAGAATTAACGAATATTCCCTTTTAACTTGTGCCAGATGCTTTATATTCTTTGCTGACATCTTTTCCCCCTCTTGTTCTTCTGCTGCTCCTGTGATTATACTGCCCCAGTTAACAGTCCTGGGTTCTGTTGCAGCCCATAGTGAAAGAGAAAAGGATTAGAAAATTATGACTACCTGCTTACTTCTGCTGATCCAAGCTCACAGAAACTCACTAGTTCACTGTAACGTGTGTCATCACACTGTTAGTGCTGCTGCCTAGCTGTCCTAGAACAGAATGACTTATATTTGTGGTAGGGGTGCTGTCCTCTTAGCAGGTTCTGTGGCCATTACCACTGTAAATATCACCACTGGACCACTAAAACAGGGATGAGAAATCATAGGAAAACTGAAGAGAGATACTTACATCCTATAAGAGCATTAACAATGATAGGGCCATTTGTAGTGCAGACTGGGGTTTTGTGTGAAGGCATTTACCAGCACAGGAGGGGATAAGGGGCTGTGAAGTACAGAATAGGGTCAATGGTAAGATGAAAGCATACCCCAGTTCTTAGGGAGTTGAATTGCTTCTTGAGGCTGTCCTTTCATCCTGGCTCTGTCGAAGTGCTGCTTTTTCAAATATCCCGGTGAATTCAGAACCTTTTAAATTACAGGCCTGTCTGAAACTTGCCAGATACTGTTACTACTGAAAAGTGTCTTGTAAGTTATACAACCAAGTTTTACACTCATAGTTGAGGCTTCTCCAGAAATTGACGGTGCAATAGTATGGATTAGTGCAGTGTTCCCATGTTCTGCTCTCAGTGGCTTTGTTACTGCAGGATTGTCTTACTGTGCTTTTACAAAATAAGGAATGTGGGATTATTTACCTTTCTTAGTACTGAAGTACGTAACCACAAGACATATCTGCAAAGCACTATAAAACATCTTCTTCCCCTCCACCCTCAAGTCACGAATTTTATTATGGTAATGTAAAAAAAAATTTTCTCTGTTGAAATTAAAGGATGTTCTGTAAGTCTGTGAGTCTTCAGTCCCAGGATTGGAAAGATGGGGATTTGAATTATCACTGGAGCACTTTGTAGCAAGAGTGGCTTGTCAGACCAGGAATTTCATCTGAAAGACGGGTACAAGAGCTGCTGGCCTGCCACATTTCCCTCCCCTTTAGGAGGCATAAACATTGTGTGGCTCTTGAGCACTTATTAGCATGCAGATATTGAAGGGGTACCAATCAGGCTTGTGCCATGCATCCCTTCTTCCCTGCTGTGGGTGAAAGTGGATCAGCTGGGATGGTGCTCTGCTCTCCTGTGAGCTGCTTCTTTTCCCGCAGCACTCCTGCTCAGCTTTTCATTGCATTTGGTATGCATCTTGTGGGTTTTGCCATCCTGTAGATTTTGGTGTGGGTATGTGTAGGATCAGGAAGATTGGCCACAGCAGGACCCATTGAGTTCTGAGTGTGTGACTGCAGGAGATACCAGTGGGAAGCCATGGGAAGACAGCAGTGTGAAACTCACCTTCACACAAGGGTTAAGACTGAGCTGGAACAGTGCTATTTTCTGTGGGAAGATATGAAGAGTAAAGAATAGCCTGTTCAAAAATTGCAAAACAAAAACATATGACAACTGAGTAGAATGGATGTACAGAATATGGGAAGATATCAGTAGAGTTTGTTGGATCTGGATGTGAACAGACTAGTCACAGGAATGGCAACAGTGTGAGTTCTCTGTTGTGTGCGAACATAAGGGTTATGATACAGCTGCTGCAGGGGAATATTAATCATTGCTCTGAGTTATTGAGGAGCTTTATGAACCTGTGCCATTAAGGAGATGCATCACCATCACCTGAGATGATAGTGAGGACAGATGTCTCCTAGGGAGATGCTGCAAGGACAGAGATCATGCAGCAGAGGCAATCTGACAATCAGTGTCCATCAGAACAAGGAGCCTGGCTCATTGCTCCCAGCAGTGTTCTTGGATCTCCTGTGCTTGTCCAGCTCTTCCTTGCTTGCTCACCTGACAGATAAATGGTCTGGCAAAAAAAGGGGAAGTTTTTGTGCTGATTTAATGAGCTAAATTACCTGACTGACTTGGGGTGGATGAGAGGGAAGGATGATGTGCAGGAGAGATCTTCACACTCTCTCTTTCAGTGGCAGAAGCAGCAAGTGGTTAAACAGTCTTATTTATTTGTCTGCATCTTGTGATCTGATTTTTGAACCTTTGACAGCACAGATCCTTTGAAATATTTCATTTCTTAAACACTGAACGTTTTACATTTTATTTAACATTTTACATTTTCAAATGCTAGTTTTAAGTATATATCAGAATTCATGACAGTGCTTGTGGATACTGTGTCAACAGAGCTGACAGCTGTTTTGAAGGAAATTAATCATTGTATGTATAGCTCACTTTGTGCATTTAACAGTCAATTGTTGAGCATATCTAGCTTCCTTCATGCCCTTCACTTTAAAATAAAGCATTTGATTAAAAAAAAGTAGGAGGGGATTTTCCTATTTTTCATCAGTCATTTCCTTTTTCTTGTAATCTCAAGTGAGTCCCTTTGTAGATGTCGAAAAAGATTGTGGAATACTTTCTGTGTAAAAACCTCAGATGTAATTTAAAAAGTGAAGGACTATTAAGACTGCCTGGAAAATCCATCTTTTGTGCCCTTTGAATTCCCAGAAAACAGAAAAACCTAGGAAGTAATGACACAAAGTTTTGGTAATCTGTTAAACAGTTTGAGAATGCAAAAGACGTACAGTTCTGAATGCTAAGGGCTGAAAGATCTAAAAGTTTGGTGGATTTTTATTTTATTATTAATATACACAATTCTTAAAGTATGAGGAGAAAATAAGTGGTTTGAGGAAGTTACAGGAAGACAGCATAGAATACATCCTATATTTATACTGTTAATCCAGTTTATATTTTCAGTTACAGACTTCACTTGTCTGACTGATTTGGTAATTTCCATTTCCTTCGAATAGCTAGGATTTAAGTTTTGAAGAAAAGTCATAGAAGGGGCAGTGAGGAAGAGATTTCTCTTTGGTCTCAGTGGCCAGAGTTTTCCGACTGATATGGCAAATGGATCTGAAGTATTTCCAAGTCACTTCCAACCCAAAGGTTATCTGTGTTAGGTTTTAAACCATTCTTCTCGTGATGCCAGATTCCAGCTGAATCAAACTTGGATGTTGTTTTTCAGTTTTTGACAGTTCTGGCTACTTGAGTATGCTCATTAACACCCATTGTTTCAATGATTTTTTGACATTACAGTCACGCTTCAGAAGCTTTCTGTTCCTGAACTGGGGCTGCATTATGCTAAGTACTGTATATTTCACTCATTTTCTGGCTGAAAATTTGGTGTTGTGTAAAAATGCTAAGTGAAAAGTCTTTTTGTGTATTTACATTTTTATTTATTTTAAATTCTGAGCATGTTCAACTTTTTATTGAGACATGACTCACTTTTTAACTGTTAGTTGTGAAACCATGACTCAACTACAGAGCTAAAGAAGATGCTGAAGGTATGGAGACATTTTCCAGAGGAAAATGGATCACAGAATCACCGAATCATTTAGGTTGGAAAAGACCTCTAAGATCAATTCCAGCCTTTGAGTGACCCCCACTCAGTCAACTAGACCACAGCACTAAGTGCCATGTCCAGGTGTTAATGAAATGAAGTTATAATGATTTAAGGATCTCACGAGCCAAATACAGAGTTTAGCATTATTTTTGAAGACGTGTCTGAGAAAAGCAGTGTGGCAGTCATTACTTTTGGCTATGTGCAAGCAAGATTTGATTTTTTTATGTAGTTTTTTTCAGGGGCAGACTCGGGAGATTTAAGATCCCATTTGCAAAGCAGCCCCTGAAATTACAAGGGAGAAATGAGAGGACAGAATGAGTGATTCAATAAATTACAGTAATTAGGGTTTGAAAGAAAGAAGCAAATCCCCATTATCTCTGAGTTTGAGGTGTCCCATGTGGCATAATTTGGGAATCATAACCAAAGAAACAGGATTACTGCTAGCAAAACTGCATGTTCTTTACTATAGACTAACATGTATTACACTTCACTTTGAAGACTAACTGGAGTGCTTAAAAAACATTTACAGAGAATCTGATTTTGTGGTCTATTATTTTTCAGCTAATATGAGAGACTTCCATTATATCCTTGTAAAACAAATGATGATTATGATGATGATGATGATTATTATTTTATCTTTGTTACAAAAACCCACAAACTATACGTAGGGGGATGCAGATGTCATACTTTCTCATCAATCCTCTTTATTAAAAAGAAGGGTGAAAAAATCAGACTAATCCTTACATTAAACAAGAAAGCATATTCCTTTTTCTTCTGTGTGCTGGATAGAAAGCCTGGGAATGTGCTCTGGGATTATTACATAGTCCTTCTGCGGGACAGTACACGAAAGTTGCCTGCAGTGGCTCGTGTTTTCTGAAATTTACATTTCTTCTCACTGTTTTTTTTCCAGGAAGCAATTAGAGTTGGTGTTACGATGCTGAGCACCGGTGGAGAATTTCACAAAGGACAGGTTTGTCCAGTTTTTCTGTTTATTCAGTGAATTAATATGCAGTGAAACAAAGTCTGCAGCAGCTGCAAATATATCCTTTATTCTGATGTCAGTCAGTATGAAATATGTTCCTCTGAGAGCAGAATTGTAGCACAGGGGCAGGAAACATGCACTCATTCTGGCTGTCTTTTTTTCAGGTTCTTTTTAACATCACATATGTTAATGGACAGGTCTATGTAAATGACTTTCCTATGAAAAGTGGGGTTGCCCACATAACGTGTCAAACAATAATATGTGAGTATTCTCTTTTCCTTTTTTTTTTTAAATTTTCCTCCTTCCCCTGGGGTATTTAGCTTCCCTGTTGTCTAGTAAGCAAAGCTTACAATGGCTATGTGTTCTGTACTCTGCAAACCTGAGCATTGTCAAAGGAAATAATTTCCCAAGGTAGGACAATTTTGGTATTAAAATGGATCAAGAAAATCTTACCGCCTTCATCTCAAGTCACATCAACAGGCTTGTGTGTAAATGGTCTAATCTGAAATTCAGACTCTGCCCATCCTTTCAAAAGAATGTTTTGCACTACAAGCTAGACAATGTAAACAGAAGGATGCAGCTCCACCCTGCTAATGGCTGTGTCCCTAGGTTGGCTGGCATATATCCAGAAGGAGATTCAATAACAAAAGTATGAATTGTTGTTAGAAAGATCTTTTAATGATATCACTTCTGTGTCTCTTGGACAAACAAGTTTCAGCTGGATAGGATATTATAGCACCAATACTGCACTTTTGCTAGGGTCCTGCAGTGGTTAATGAATTCAAATTGTCTTGAAACTGCTATTTTACCACTGATTAAATGCTACATTTTTTGTGAAAAACCAGAAAGTACTGTGATCCACAGAGCATGCTGTATAATTAATTAAAAAAGGACCGTTATGTTTATTTAAGTGTCTGTTGTATTGAGAACAGTCTTCTGCTGCATCAGGTGCAGTCAAGCTCTAGGTTGATTTCTGAGGTCATCTTCATTAGGCACTTACAGATTACTAACACTTTTTCAAATTTCTTCTTTGAGCTGTGACCTTGTTGCTTTGAACCTTCTCTCCCAAGCATGATCAATTATTAATTGGACAGTATTTCTTTTCTGGAGAGGGAGAGCAGTAGTCAATTTCTCTTTTTCTGGTAAAAAACCATGGCAAGATGTCATTCACTTGCAAAACAACTCACTCCCGAAAAATAGATACGATTTTATTGACTAATTCTGAGAACTCCTGAGCACTCTTCTGTAGTTCCAGTTTATATACCAAATCATAGTTATATCACCTGCAGTGACCAGTTTTGAATCTGAAACAGTGAGGAAAATACTGATTTGACCTGGGAGCTGGAAACCTGGAACTCTCTATCTCCAAGTTTGGGTTTGAGTCCCCAGCACAGTACCTCTCTGTGTTACCTGTAATGTAACGTTTATACTATTTACTAACTAAATTCTTGACAACAGATTCAGGTAGTGTTTGTAAAATGCTGAACAAATATCAAGATACTTGCTAACAGAGGGGGGAAGTACGCCTGAATATATGTAAAAACAAAACTTGACCTTAATAATAATGCTTTTGAGTATTAGAGACCACTTACTCTTGACAGCGTTGTCAGATCATTCTTGGCACCTACATCCCCACTTGCAGTTACCGCAAATGTCAGTTTTGGAAGGATCTGTCACTCCTGTGAATGTAGTGGTGGTTGAACAGCCTGACACATGGTAAAAGCTGGGAGCACAGGGAACTTCAGCTGCTTGGCTTCTTAGAGGCTTTGGGCCTTTAATGCATGCTTGCTGCTCCAAGTCAGAAAACATTCAGCAACCAGCTTAGTGCCCTGGCTCACACCTGCAGGGAACTTTCTCTGCTGCTACTAATTTTTGCAATGGAAGACATTACTAAATTATGCCTAAAAGTATTTTTCTATATTTTAAATAAGTAAAATAGCTTTATGAGGACAGGCACCACAGCATAAAAGCAGTGGACACACTGAGTAGTTACGGTGTGACTGAGAGACCCAAGTCGAGCCTTATCCCACATTACCTGACAGGCTCAGCGCTGCAAGTGACACACACAGCACCAGTGGCTTAGCAGCAGGGATGGTTTGGTCTCGGTTCATGTCCCTTGGTATCTGCATGCTGGAGAGATCCCTCACCTTCACTCTTGTGCTTCTCCAGGACTTCAGTTCTGTCATGCCCTCAGCTGAAGCAGAGGCGTGGTAATTGGGAGAAGGATACTAAGACTGTGCAGAAACAGCCATGGTAGAAAGGCAGTTCTGTGTGTACTTGTAGAATATAGCTGAAAATAGCTGGAAGCTTTTGGGTAGGAAGAGAGGTTGAGGTGACACCAGTCACATATGAAAACAGAGAGGGGGACAGAAAAATATGTAGGAGGGAACTGGCACTCATCCTGGGCAGTAGATGCAGCGTGCCTGGAAAAGAGCATATTTGTTTCTGTATTCAGAGGAAGGGGAATGTTGTGCAAACCAAGATGTTTACACAGGTGGCTGGCTAGGCTGTGGCATTACTCTTGTGAACTCCTTTGGACAACTAAAATAAGAATGCAGCAATAACCAAGGCAAAGAGCTCTGCTCATAGTGCTTAAATGCAAACCTCAAAGGCAGAGATGCGACACTGCAGGCTCCCTGAGACAGGGCATTGTACAGCTCTGCTGTGTTATGAGACCTGCTCTGACTCTGATTTGGTGCTATATTGGTAAAAAAATCATGGCACCTGTTTTAGCTGTTGCCCAGCTTATTGCTGATTGTAAAAGCAGTTACTGGAAGTGTTAAGGACATCAGCATAGTGCAGATGTTCTGTACTGCTGTTCTGGCATATCTAGTTTTATGCTAGTGGTGCTCTGACTTCTCCATTCAGGTGCTGCATATGCAAAGGCATCTATGTCAGAGTTGCACCTGTTTTTGCTATAGCTGGTTTGCTTTCTGGTTGAGGAGGTTTCTCTTTGAAAATCATGACATTGTGTCTTAACAGTGGAGAACAGAAGCTTGGATAACTTACCGGATCAGCAGCGCCTGGGAACCGTCAGTGTTCGCATCATGGTTCACGAGTGGCCGTTGGCATCCACTTCTGATTTGCAGTTGATTGTCATTCAGGAAGAAGTGACAGAAATTGATGGAAAACAGGTAAAAAAAAAGCCCTTCTGCAACATTGTGCTTGTTTTTAATTTAGGAGAGGCAAGTAGTTCCCAAGCATTAAAAGGTTTACATGTGTCTGGCTGCTGATTAGAGCGCAAAGTATATAATTAATGTTAATTAACAGAGTACTGAGGGCAGTAACAGAAGAGTTGGCATTATAATAGTGGGGGTGTTTGTTGAGGAAGCTTCAAGTTTTAATGCTTCTATTAATATTTTAATAATTACCATTAACTGTATCACATGCTCTTTGAATACGTGGACTTGTGCAAGCAAAGCGAGAGTTGATTTATAGAATAACGTACAAAACAAACAGAAGGGGCATATGGACTCATTCTGAGTCCTCAGGTTTTCCCCGTTGTTTATTCGAAGCTAACAAAAGGTTTCAAGCCTGTAGCATGAGGAACAGCTTGCAGCAGGAAATTCTTGTGGCAGGTGGGCTTACTGCAAAAGCCCACTACATCTGACAGCTTAGCCTTTGAAGCTTTAACATTTAAAATAATTTGAATTTTGATAATGAACATGGATTTTGAGATGAACAGACACCTCCACCCCCCCATTTCTAACTGTATTTGCACAAATACCAGTGAATGTGAGAGGTTGCAATTCTAGCTGAGATTGAAATGTGCAGAACTGAGTTCTCAAAATCACCTGTATGGTATACTTGATTTACTAACCAGAGATTCTTTAGAGAAGATCCAGCTGCTGAATCCATAAACTGGCTTATTTCTGTGTCATATTTCTGTTTCTGCACATGTCTGCATCTTACAGTGGCCAGGCTTCTTTGAAGCTGGCTTGTATTCTACTGCTTTTTTCTTTTTTAAAAGGATCATGATGATAATACCATTGATCCTTGATTAATTGCATGGTCAGCATGTAGTATTTTTTACAGGGATCTGTATCGTGTCAGAATCTTACTATTAGTGAAAAGCCCCACTGAGAGGTCTGTAACTTTTCCAATGAGGTCTTTATGCCACTGATAATAGCCTAAGATATCCTGGTTTGATTCAGTTTTTACACAGCAGTGGCATTGTATTTCAGACCTCAAACTAGACATCACAATGCATTTCAGATTTTCATGGAGACCTAGTGAAAGCAACCAGAAAGCTAATGCTGTTTCCTTGATTGTTCCTTTAAGTCAAAAGCAGTCTCACAAGCACAGTAGAGGAGCAGAATCGCCTCCCTCAACCTTCTGGCCACACTGCTTTTGATCCAGCCTCAGGACACAGTTTGTTTTCTGGAATGTGAGTGCACATTGCCAAGTCTTGTTGAGCTTTTCATCCACCAACACTCTCAAGTCCTTTTCTGTAAGGCTGCTCTTTATCCCTTCTCTGCCCAGCCTGTACTTGAGCTTTGAACTGCCCCAACCCAGGTACAGCACCTTGCACTTGGCCTTGTTGAACTTTGTGGGGGGTCCACCCCTCAAGCCTGTTCAGCTGCTTCTGGATGGCATCTCTTCCCTTCAGCAGGCTGACCACACGGTGTCATCAGCAAACTTTCTGAGGGCGCACTCAATCTCACTGTCCATGGTGCCAGCAAAGTTGTTAAACAGCATCAGTGCAAATACCCATCCCTGGGGTCACCACTTGTCACTGATTTCCATTTGGATATTGAGCCATTGACAGCAACTCTCCAGAGTGTGACCACCCAGCCAATGCCTTATCCAGCACCTGCTCCATCTGTCAAGTGCATGTCTCTTGTTTGGAGACCAGGGTGTCCAGCAGGACACTGTCAAATGCTGGGACACGTGGCTTTCAGTTGTTGAAAAAATGTAATGTTCCTGCAAAAGCAGAAGTGTCAGTCCTGCCTCAGCAACACTTTCAATGTTTGCAAGTGCTTTCATTACATACCTGAGTTTTCCATGCCCTAAAATGCCTCCCTGAAAGAAGATAGTGATGTACTGTGGAAGACTTGGTTAAAAGCCCATGGATTGACTACCATGTGCTTTTGCAGGGAGAGAGACCCAGTCTGTTCAGCATATTTTCTGATGTGGTAGGGTCTACAGAAGCGTGGTATGTAAAAACAAAGAATACTAATTCATGGTATAACAGCCCTGTGTCTACATCTTAGTGGCTTGGAGTTTTCTGGGATGTACTGGTGTCCCCTGCCAGCCTGCTTCATTCTTGCTTTAAACTCAGTAATATCAACATGTTTGCATCTCTTGTAGGTTCAGCAGGAAGAAGTAACAGAAATAGATATTTTAGTAAAGGACCTGAGAGTACTTAGACATTCCAACTACACTGTCCCTTTGAAGGAGAGCATGCTGTATTCCACGCCAAGGGACAACGATGTGTTATTTACACTGCCCAACCTCTCAGGAAAAGGTATCTCTCAGCTGTTAAGTAGTATTTTCTTCCATATTTGATGTATTGCTTTACAGGGTAAGAGAGCATCACTATTCCCTTGTTTTACATAATGAAGAAACTGTTTCACTAACAGAGAAGTGTTTTATTTTTTATGTTTTGGTTTTTATTTTTTTTTAACACCTAAATTCAACTCTTCATATTAGGTGTTTTATTTGTTTGTTTTTTATTTGTTTGTTTTCAAATCTGTTCTCCTTTGAAGTACTTGATACTTGGCAGTCTGCAATGCAGACATCTGACAGGAATAAATTTCTCTCTCAGATCTATGATGGAAGTTTCTCTGAAACTCCCCCTTTTTCCTGAGAATGAAAGAGAAAACTGTACAGGAAATACCTGTCTGGGTCAATTCCAAACCACAAAAGAGTTTTCTGTTATTAAACTTGAATAACTTAAAAGCAAGAGAAGTTATTTGATGCCTTAATTTTATTTCAATTTTGTTTAATCAAAAACTGTCAAGGATTTAATTGGAGTGGACTATTTTGATCTAGTCCATCACCTTTTAATCTGATGACAGCTGAAATTTACAGCTAAAGGCATAGCTAAAGACTGCAGTGTAACACAATTTCTGCTACTTATTAAGTTCACTACTCAATTAAAAAAAAAAAAAAAAAAGGCCTTCTGTGTTCTTGCTGTAAATGTGTGAGAACTCTACCATAACTAGAGGAACGCAGCATGTCTTTATTTTCCTGAATAGTGAGTCAAATGAAAAGCAAGCTCTCCACTAAATCTAGCTTTTCTTCTTCAGACATTCAAGATCCACTGCAAACGACCAGTCAGTACCTCATCCAGCAAGTAGAAACTACAGTGGATGAAGAGACATTACCTGGCAAGTTACCAGAGACCCCTCTTAGGGTAGAACCTCCATCTTCTTACAAGGTGCTTTTGTTGTTTGCTTGCTTTAATTATTAGTATATAAATAAAATTATTTAAGGACAGGCAACCACTAAGACCAGTGGACTTCTGCCAATAAACAAACTCCAAATAAACCAAAAGATGCCTCCTCCAAAATTACCCTTCAGCAGTGACAAGTCCAGTAGGAATCCAGTGGGCATCTAGATCCTGCAATGTTCTGGCCACACAGATACTTCATGATGGTCAGTTGTGATATTTACATTGTACCAAGCCAAGCATTTATGACAATTTCAAATATTGCTTAGCTTTAAATCACACCATTTTCTTCTGACTCTGCTCAAGTGCTTACCCCTCTGCGAAATGGACCTCTGGTCTCACCTGCTGTAGGAAACACAGTAACAGCTGGATAAGTTTCAGTTCCAGCTTAGGCAAGGATGGGCTTCATGGCCTCCTCTGTGGCCAAAACACTCAGTTATAACCTACTGCCTGCTCTGTTCAAGTGTCCTTTATTCTCCAAAGGGGCCTTTAATGAACAGAGGACTAAACCTTCACCTGTTTCAAACTTCGAAGAATAAAGATATCTGAGCCACCAGTCAATTCCATCATGCTTTTATGTATGTCTAAGCAACATGAGTTTTAAGTGAAATCATCACCATGTAATGTGATTTACCAGTAGCTAAAAAAATGCCAAAATCCCGGCAGTTGCTTTGTTTTGCAATCTTTGTATTTTTACCTGTTTTGTAGGTGATGTGCCAGTGGGTGGAAGACTTGAGAAAACGGTTGTGCAGATTCTGGTTTCAATCTTTACCCATCTTGTTTAGTTTCATGGAAGTTGTTGTTGTTGGAGTTGTTGGAGCAGCTCTTATTATCAAGGTTTTAAAGGTGATTCTCCCTTCCTGTGAAAATAAGTAAGTCATTTTTGTAATTCTTTTTTTGCTATGATGAAGGCAAAACATTGACTAAAAGAATCTTCCAAGAAGCAGGCCCATTCTGTAGGATAATGGTAGCAAGAATTCAATGAGAAAGCTACTGGTAGCATTCCATTCCAAGTGCACTTTTGAGACACAGGCATTTCAGAGAGACGTGGGGAAGTATTTAATTGAAAAGGTCTTTAGCTGAGCTGTCATACTGCCAAATTTTTATCAAGTCTTCTAAGGACTACATTGTGAGACACTATTAACATAATTCCAAGAGAGGAGGGTAGAAACTAGGGATAAACAATTCTGACATCTCCAAATCTTTTCACACTCCTACTGTGTTGGAGTTCTACAGTGGTTCTGAAAGGCCTCAAATCTGGCTTCGCAAATTTGTGTGGGAATTCTCCAAGGGGGACCTACCTCTGTAGGCAGCTTCCAAGCCATAGTGACTGGTGCTGGCACAGGTGGCAAGAGGCCACAAATAAAGCTGATTGCCTGCAGTGGCTGTAGACACTCCGCGTGTTACCAGCAACACTAACATTTCTCAGGAAAGCAAGGTCTCAGAACAAGGGGTGGAAAGATGAATTAATAACTGCAGGTAATAAATCAGTGTAGATTTAGTGCTGGAATGAGCAAGCACGTGCACTTTAAAGCAACCCAAGTCAGCTCTGGAAGAGCTGTCCCTTGGAACTTCACGTTCTTTGGGAAGGGACTGACAGTGCTTCATCAGCCTCAAGCACAGCTGATGTCTTGAAATGCAACTGATCAGCTGTGCCTCTGAACGGCCCTGCATGCAGGTAATTTATGTGTCCACTCGGGGTACCAGTGGTTCTTCTGACAAACCGGGAAAATGATGGGTTGGAAGATCAGGAAGGCTGGAAACTGCAGTGATGAAAGAGTCAGTGCTTCCCCTAGCATTTCACACAGCGTGCTGTCCCTGGTTAGAGCAGAAACACTGGGGAAACACTCTGTACTTCCCCCAGCAGTAAGTAGCTTAACACTGCCATGTAAGGAGCTGAAATAAGTAGAACTAGGAAGAAAATTCTATTCCCAACAAACTGTTCAGCAAAGTGGCTGATGGCCTGTCCATATTAGAGGTCAGTACAGAGTAGAGGAACCAGCTTGCAGTAATTTCTCTTCCAGTTGGAGAACATGGGGCTTGTTCATGCCTTGTTAGAGTATATAAAGAAATTGAACCATCCCCTCCACTTCAAAGAAACAAACCAACCCAAAAAACCGACCCCTAAACCACAGTTATTTTCTTGCTACCTGTGTAAAGTGGTCCTCTAAAGAATGGTAAAGGTTTAATTCATTATTATAAACCAGTAAGAATGAGCAGAACATCTCCTCTGGTGAATGACACAGTTGCAGATGTGAGTTGGGACCTCATCCCAAGTCTTTAATGCCATTCTACATCACACTGATAAAACTGGAGGCTGTTGCTGAGTCCTGGAGAATCAGCTGTAAGTGCTGACAGCAGACAGTTTTAGGCTACTATGAAACTGAGCACATAGAGCCTACGCTGCTGACATTTCAGATGTAGAAATTGGGCAAAGGGTGCCCTCACAAACCACAGCCAGTACATTTTGGAAGCATTTTTCACTGCAACTTCATGTAAGACATTATGAAGGTAATAATTAGTTGATGCATTGATTTAAGCTAAGTTTGGGGAGTTTAAGAATAAGTCTAATTCTTAGAACATAGAATCGTTTTGTGTATTGTTTCCTAATGCCAGGTCACCTTACCTTTCAGAGGCATCCTTCTCCTGGATCAAGTCAGCTTTGTACCTGTGACTACTGTCAGCCTGCCTTCAGAACTTTCAGACAGGAAAGACAATTTAGATGAGAAAGCATGTACTTAATACCGTATTTACTTCGGAGTTACTGGTTTTTAAAAACAAACTTTTAGTTGATCTGATATTTGGCACCTGATCTTAATACCTTGTTTGTTTCCTACTAAGAAAACTAAGTCAGTTGATTAATTGATAAAGGGCCACTCAGGCCGAGGCCCAAAGCCAACTTCTTGTGCCTCTCCATAAACAAGCAGCCTTTTCAGAAGCTTCAAAACAGAACAGCTGCCTTTTCAGAAGCTTCAAAATAGAGCAGCTTTCTACCCTGAGGGCTACCATTGGTTTTAACTTCTGTGAAGTCACTTTTCCACACCTTGGACAGGATGCTGGCTGCCTTCATGCCCATCAACCAAGTCAGCTGTCCTGACTAGCAAGATGATGAAATTCAGGGTGTCCTTAAGTCCACAGAAAGCATTCTTCAGAAAAAGATGAGGGAATATTGCAAACATCAGCTGTGCCTGCAGACCTAAGCAAAGCTGCCCCACAGGGTCGAGTGTGTCTTGCAAGGAAGATACCACTACTAAAGATCTGTGTTACGCAAAAGATCTGACATTTTATATATGCAAAACAAAAACTTAGAAGGCAGATTTATATTTCAAGCACTTTACATTTTTATGGTCCCTTCCACTCATAAAAATTGTTAGCAGTTGTAACCAGCTTGCTTTTTGTATCTGTGACAGCAGTACTCTATGAAGTCCCAAAAGAAAAATGACAATTCCATTAAATTCTACAGAAATACTGGCTTACTGTTGCTGAGTAGGCCCAGTCTGCTCACGCCAGTTTGTACTGTTAACAGTTTTCAAATAAACATGTAAATTGTTTATTAGACTGCGTTCATGTGTGCATTTATAGTTAGATAAAACAGCAGTTTGCCAAACATTTCAGATGCAGGGCACTGTTTGTTTTTTAGCTTTTCAGTATTCTTACTTACAAAAATTGTTTGTCAGAGGAATGAATAGGAAAAAACCTCAGAACTGTAACTACCTGGCACCAGACTGAGCACAGTTACCATCTGAGTGATCAAAATTACCCATGTTCAGGTGGAGTTGTTAGAGTAAGGGAGAAAAGCTGGGATTCCCCCTCCTCCTGTCCTAAGGAGACATTATCATGAGTTTAGTGAGATCCAGGTTACTCAGATGCTGGTCCTTACAGCTGGTCTTTGACAGTAACAACTCTCATTGTGTCATTGAACTGACAGCACTGCAGTGATAAAAGGAACATTTCTAACACTGACTTGGCCTTGTAAAAAATCTGAACCAAACTCCACCACCCAGAAGTGCAGTGTGGTACACACCACATCAGCTCAAGGTAATGGGGACAACGCCCAGATTTTTATTTTTTGTTCTAATACCTTGTGGGTGACAGAGCGATTGCCATCCATGGCTGAACAGGAAACTGCTCGGACTAGCACAAGAATGGTGCCTGCACAGACAAGAGCACATCTTCAAACAGGTGTAGATAAACTTCTCTGTACGTGGATATTCCCTGGCCCCTTCATTAGCAGAAGTGATGTACAAGGCTGAAGTTAGCTTCTTCTGGGGAAATAAACCAGGATGGACCAGAAACACAATAGTTCTTCCTTAGTGCACAAGCACAGCAGGAATTACACTGCAGATGGAAACTCAGCAGCTGTTTGCATGTGCTCTTTGCATCCCTCCTCATGAAACTGGAAACCAAGCACCTGCACAGCCACAAGGAGATTTAGCTGTTCTAAACAGCTGCAACAAATGCATGGCTAAGCCTGGAAGTGTTGGCACTGCTTCACAACTTGGCTGATTTGTGCAAAGTTACAAACACCAGGAAGGAAGTATCACCATCAGGTTAAAGAAATTTTAAATAGTGCAAAACTTGAACACAGTAACTGCCAGACAACACTGCTGCCTTACGGAGCTGGAGTTACCAAGTCTTCAAAAAGTTAAAGCATTTGTGTTTCTGCTTTAGCATGCTCATGGTTTTCCCAAATCACAAGTCTTGTGCCTTTCAGAGGAGAGCTACTCTGAGCTGGCACCACTGAACTATTTTTAAAATTGATTTAAAAACCACCTCACCCAGCTAAGACAGTAAGGAAAGAGCAACTGTCCTGCTTGCCAGTCATGATAGGTCTCATTTTTCCAAAAGATGAACTGATCAGGATACATGTGCCCCTCTAGGGGAAGGAATGTGGGAGAAACCGGGAACTAAAAAAAAACCCCAACAAAAGCCAGCTACCCAAAAAAACCCCTGGTGGGATAGCTATAGGTTTTTAGAAACAGCAACATCATCTCCTTATATGGCTCTCACTGCACCCCTTCCTGCCCCTAGAACCATCACTACATTGTGTGTTCCTAACCAAAATGAACCTCTGACTACAAATTCATCCTCCACCACCTTTTCTTCGCTGTACCACACATTAATTACAGAGATGTTAATTTTGTTCATTCAGAGTGAACAGGGCTGGGTGAAAACTAAACTACTGCTTTTAAATTGAGGTTTACTTTAGGAGTTCTCAAAATATATCACACTTAGTCTAAGTGGCCCCTTACTGGACTGCTTCCAAGGACCAAAGCTTGCCTACTCTCCCTTCTTATGTGGGAGACAGATTAAGTATTTTGGGTTGTTTGCAGTGAGTTATGGGAAGAAATCTCCTGCAACAACAGCTGACAGCTATACTCTCATCCTTACATACAAACAGAAAAATAAATATCAAGAGTACCCACCTCTTCAAAATATTGCGTATTTTTATTAACTCTGACATGTAAGACTATCCAAAAATAGTAAATTTGCTTTCCATTCTGGAAATGGAAGTCTATAAATGTACACACTTGTATACTCGCCTCAACTTTTTCCTTTCATTTCTGGGTTCATTGTGCTAGGTCCACCCAGGGATTCAGGAGCTCTCACAAGATCTGAGTGTCCTACTTGAGCTTCTCATTGCTGACACTGCTGGAAGTCCCTTTTCAGCATGTCCAGCTGTCACTCACAGCATAGTGATGAATTTTAGGCACATGAACAAGATGCTCACAATAATGGCATTTACACAGCTGTGTCTTTGAGATGCACTTGCCTCCTAATGAGACTGCAACTCTGCATTACCATTTGTCCTTCCCACCTACCTTGCACCATCTGAAGAGACATGAGCAGGAATTCCACAGCCTGTTTTATACAGCTTGTGTCTACCAGCTGGAACAAGTGCAGACTATTTGATTGACGATAAATCATGATGTTTACCCATAGGCAGAGCTACAGCTGGCTGCACTGGGAGGAGCTGCAGGAAGAAGTGTTTCCAAACAGTAGAAGAAGGATAGCAATTAAAGGTGTTTTAGTTACAATTACCACTGCTCAGCAAAATCTAAAATTATTACCTGGATGGTTACTGCAGAACCATTCTCAGATAATAAGTGGCGTGTAGAAGCAGTTAAGTAATGAAAAAAGAGAATTTTATGCCAATTGTAAAGTCAGGGTTATCAATGGAGCACAAACACAACACATGCTGCCTTATCAGAACAGCCTTACCAGAATAACCATGTAAAGCAGGACCCAAGCCATCAGTCTAGAGTTTGCTGCTTGCAGTACTAAACAGTCAAGGAAGAAAAACATTTCAGAATTTATGCCAGAAAGCTTTTGATTTCTCAGACTAACAATGAAACTACATATGCGACAGCACCACTGCTGGCTGCACAGGATTAGTTTACACCAGCTGGATGTATTTAAATAATATTTAACAGCTGCTGTAAACCCGTGATGATCTTACCCCTTGCTCAAATGTCATTGACTCCATTGGGTGTTCCAGCACAAGGGTTGCTGTTCCACATCTCAGCCTTTGCACGGGTTCTTTAAAAACAGTTTAAGGGTAGAATTCTCCAATATCAACTAGGAAAACCATCCATGTAACTGCATCTTGTTCATCCCATTTTCAAGTTCTCAGTATCCCTGACTCATTTAGCAAGGCTAGTTTGGAGAGTTTTATTGACACAACAGAAATTTTTCAAGAGTAAATACTCTGATGAAAGGAGTTCTAGTATGAAGTAATTATAAAATCTTGAAAATCAAATCAGATACCACCAGCATTTGAGAAAAATGGGTGACTTTTGAGCTAGTTCAAAGAGAGCTAGGCAGAACTTGCATTTTAGAAAAAAATTTATTTAGACATCTGTTGCTCTTAAATTACAAAAGTTAAAAAGAGCACGCAGTGCATTGACACATCACCGGTTACTTCTAAAGCTGTTTTAAGACATAAGGTGGTTTCTTTGAGAGAAGACAACTCAACATGATCCAAATTCAACTATCCATTTCTCATATTTCTCAATGTCCGCAGCAGAAACAGATTTAGAAACTTTCTTCAAAGCTATTTCAAAGTCTTCCATAGTTGTTGGCATGTGCATTTCATCTCGGGGAAGATTTCTTATTTCTTCTGGTGTCAAGCCTTCAATACGCCTTCTCATAGCCATCAACGATGCATCTCTAGTCAGGAGGGTAAGAAAATAAAATCATTACTCAATGCAGGATGGTGAGTTCAGTTGCTTGAAAGGCTCAACACAGCATTCCAGTTAAGCTGCTGCATTCAGAAAGATTCAATAAAGAATTGTAAATTTTTATGGGAAATCCCACGTACTTGTACAAGCTACAATACCATGTTGTCCATATTTTTCAAATATGGCATTATCCTCACTGGATGTCTGAACAGCTACTATTCATAGGCTAGGCAAAAGAGGTAGAGACAAACTGGTTTAGCTGAGGTCACTATATGCCTATGATGTAGCTACTGTTTACAGTATTTTTAAAAAGGAACAAGGGAATAACAATTTCACTCCTATATATAGAAGGAGTAGCTCGAGTGTTTTGAATGCTTCCTCATTTGAACAGGAACCCCACTTCAAAGACAGAGGAGTCAACAGTATCTACCTCCAACCTGTACACTCAGAGCTAAATGTTAAATAACAAAATCTGTTCTGTCTGTAGCGCCTCAAACTTCTGGCCTTAAAGGGAATTTAGTGTTTTTATGAGTGTGTCATTTTCTTTCGTGTCAGGTTTGACTACATTTAGATTTCCAGCAGTAAATTGGGTAGCAACAGGTGATGAGCTGGTGAGGTGATAATTAGGTAACATTGGGAGGCTAAGATTCCTGCAAACTCATTGTTATATATCTTATAATAACAAGAAAATGCTGCTTATTTGTCTAGCAGGAAAAAAGACGGAAGTGTTCTCTCAGTGATATCACTATAGTATATTGTGTCATATTAGTAGGTGAGAATCCTTAGACAGAAAAACTTACACATTGTCTTCTGGAAGGATTTAGAAAAATGGTTTGAGCTTATTCTGTTTCAGTACCATCCCCTCCCCCTAAAGGAAACAATAACTGAGAGATTTCAGGAATTTACTGAATAATTCACAGAATTTACTAAATAATTCACAGAATCACAGAATATTCCAAATTGGAAGGGACCCACAAGGATCATCAAGTCCAACTCTTAAACGAATGGCCTGTACAGGGATCAAACCCACAACCTGGACATTACTGGCACCATGCTCTGACCAACTGAGCTAATCTCCATGTTAATTAATAAAATAAAATCTTTAATACAGGAACTAGAATTTCAGAACAACCAAAAGGTTGCCTTGTTGAACTCCATCGCAACTAAGTGTCACCATACTTCAACTTTTACATCATTTGTAAACCATAAGCTGCTGTTACACAGCTGGGTGGGGGGCACATTCCATGCATCTAATTTGCTTCCAGACAGCAGTTAAAAAAAACCAGAAAGTCCAACAGAAACAATCCAGCCATCCAACCAAAAAGCCCATCATACCTTAACACACACTGACATAACTGAAGTGCAGCTGCCACCACTTCCTTTAGTAAAGTCATTTTATGGACAATTATTCCAAACTGAATTCCTGGTGCTTTCTCAAATGCACTCTTGGTGCCTGGAGAAGCACCAAAGCTCTATTTAAAAAACAGGCAGCCACCCACTGGAAGACACAGCAGGGGCCACTTCTGTTCCAAAGGCCTTTCACTATTCACAGTCCACTCAAAACAATGATTCAAAGTTAGTTCATACTCACATCTAATCTGCACTTTGGGTGCATTCTGTATTTCCTCAATGTAATTTTAAAATGCCTTCATGTCCCCTGGTTATATGCTGACTGCTATGAACTGTTACCTCTAACTGGTTTTCACTCTAGCTCAGCAAACTTTGGACTTCCCCTCAAATTCTTTAAGATAGGATGGTCATTTCAGTAAACCAGAGTTCTTGGTCCATTTATTCTTATGTTTTGCATGTGTCACGAGCAAGGACTGTCATAGTATACAGGTTTGAACTTGACTATGCTTATATACTGAGAGCCTGAACCATAAAAAAGCACTTTTAAATCATTCACATCTTTTTGTCTCAATGTAAATGAAACATGTCCAAGAGCTATTTCTCCTGACACCATGAACAAAATGTAAATACAGAGGCTTATATGAGTACTTTCTTAGTGATTTCAAATCGTGTACATCCAAATCCCAGTTCATCTGGATTTCTGCTTGCTGTCACTTCAGTCATCACTTCAGAGACTGCCACAAATGGAAGATTCGGATGTTTCTTTGTAGCTTTTTTAATCTGCCTTTTTTTTGTTTGTTTAATAATATTTGTACAAATGGGCTTTGGTTAAAAAAAATCAAAAGTAACTGTGCACGAATACATACACATAAAATTCACTGAAAAACATTACAGGTATTTTCACTTCTAAAACAAGTGTATTCATATTCAATATGAAATTAATTACAAATAACAAACACTAAACAGACTGGAGGAGACAAACTGCAGCTAAAATGCAGAAAGCAGCAGACCAAATAAACTCTCTTTCATATAACATGAACCTATTAGCACAAACTCCTTTCAAAGCAGAACCAACACCAAGATCAAAAGAACACAAATTTGTCTCACAAACCTACAATGAAACAAACCTCCACAACACAGATTCAGAGCAACTAACATACCATTTTTTTCCCAAGAAAAGGTTTGTTCAGGAAACTGTACTGAGGCTCCAAACTTTTAGTTCAGCCTGCAGCGGCCCTGCTGAGAGCCTTTGGTGGCAGCTTTGTGTACAGGCTACTTGCTTTCATCCCTGTGGCACAGCACACTGTCCTCTCAGCTGTGCTGACACGTGTCTGCAGAGCCGTGTTAGGAATCTAGGCAAGAAATGGATCCGCATTTGAGGAAGCAGCCAGGAGGGGCTTTTACTCCAGTTCTCTCACCCTGCTCAAAGCACAGCCCCACAAAACTTGGGCTGGAACAACCAGGACCTCAAGTCTTGCCCTGCCACAGTTCAGTGCTACCTCCAAAGCCTGGAAGCAGTGTTACACAGGTGCTTATCAGATGATATCAGCATCTTACACAGCTTCAGTTCTCTGTCCTGTACTGCAGATCTGAGTTTGCCACTGCCACAGCTGTGCCAGTGCAAGCCTTTGATGTAAACAGGACAACTGACACTTGTCTCTTAATAGATCGGTCCTCTTACAACGTAAGTGAAGGATTAGAAGGTACTTTTAGTCAATTATTTCAGGAATCTAGGCTAGAAGACAGGCCCACAAACAATTGTATGCCAACAGTACAGATGAGACAGGGAAATGGAGGAGGTAGCAGGAAACTGTAGTCTTATTACAAAAACCAATGTGCTCTTGTACCATCACACAAGACTCTACACCTTTTCCACATCATGAAGGAAGACAACTGTTTTTACTTTAGTTATTCCAGCCTCTATCACTGTTGCCTCCTACACATGGATTTCTCCAGAAGTCATATAGCCCAAGCAGAATGACTGCAACTCTACCTCCTCCTAAATGGAATTTAGTCTACATGAAAGAAGGTGGAATTTTATCTAAATCACAGCTTATTAGATTACTAGGTTGCAACTACTCTTCAAGTGGAAATTTAGGTAAGTATTAATGCAGTATTTCACCTTTTAGCCATACATAAAAGAAAAGTTACAGTTCATTTTTATCCAATAACTTTAATCATGTAAACTGGTTATCTTACAGTTTTCCCAGGGTTTGCAGCAGTAGGAACACCAATGATGCAATGTTAACTTACCTGCATACGTTGGTAATGTCTGCACCTGAATAACCCTCCATTTTCTCAGCTATGTTTGCAAGGTCAACATCATCAGCCAGTTCCAGCTCTCGCAGATTTATTTTTAGGAGTTCCTCTCTACCTTTGGCTAATCAGATAAAAGAAAATTGAGTCTGTACAATTTGCTTTCTGAAGATAAATAATAAATTGAAGGAGGATAAGAGGGAAGAATGAGAAAAAGGACACTGTACTACAAGAGTAAATGCTCCTGTTTAGATTTAACCTGCTCCTGAATCCGGAAGTGAATTTGCATACATGTATCAATTAGATTTTTAAACTAAGTCATCAAAACTAAAGGAATTAGTTTAGATAAAGGTTAGATTTTAGAATTTTTAACCACTCCTCTCCCCAGTTCTTCATACCTGACGGCAGAGGAATGTAAATTCTCTTTTCTAGTCTCCGTCTTAGGGCTTCATCAATATCCCAAGGAAAATTAGTAGCAGCAAGTACCATGACCATCTTGGAAGGATCATCATTTTCAGTAGCCCCCCCAACACCTGCAGTAGAGAAAAGAAGAGGTAAAATATACATGTTTTCTGAAACTTCATGTACAGAGAGAACAGCTCTGTGGCATTAAAGTAGCTACTCTACAGCACTTTCATGAGCCCAAGCATAATAGAATCACCAAGCACAAGAGAGTTCACTTTTTCATCTCTATGACAGCCTGCAAGCAGAAATGGAAGCTTAGTTTAAACAGGAGCAGGGGCATAGGCCACTGCTCAGACCAGGAAGTTCCTCTCTATCATTACTAGAATGATTTTACAGCAGAGTTGTTTGTACTTCTGCCACAACAGTGGCTCAATCTTCACATCAACATCTTGTAACAGCATATGAGGAAACCAAACAACCCCCAACACCATCACCATACCAAAAACTGACACCCCCCACAGTATTCACCAACAGCCACACAAAAGCAGCATGCATGACTTCCTACAAGGTGTCTTCACTTCTGAAGTCAGGCCAAAGGTTTCATATGAACAGGTGGACTGTACAAACTGCTGAAGTGAATGTTTAAATTTGGTGGACTAAATCACAACTTCTTAGAGACAGATAGAACACCTCAGTTTCTACATACTGTGAATCTGCTACAATAGGAAAACGGTAATTTTGTTAAAGTTGCTACTCTGTATCTACTGTTTTTGCTTAGAACAACAGGACTGGGCTGTGGGATAGCCATTATACCTTGTCTGCCTGAGAGTCTGCATATGAAACACTATGTATGAATGCCTAAGTTAAAGGATTCAAATAGTTGTTACTAATAAAATCAGGATTATGTACATACTTGATATGAGAACAGTATTACAGCTCTGCTGGTCTTTAAAGACAAAAATAAAAGGGTACCAACATCAGAGAAGGAGAAATAAATATGCAAATCTTCTGACTCATGAAATTCTATCACAAATCAGTCCATGTATCAGCACTTCTCAGCAGTTCCTTTTCTTCTCTGCTCCCCAGAATATAAAAAGGATTCCTCTATAGCAACTCTGCGCTGTTACCTACTTTTGAACTTTGTTAATTTGTGAAATATTAGCCACGTATCTGTAGTGAACTCAGTGTTTTAAAATGAGCTCTCCCAACTACTTCTATAAAACAGAAGATCTTCATTTGTAATTTATATTTTTAGGAGAAAAAGAGATCCCAAAGCAGTAAAGTGTAATGCTGCCTTTGAAGTTTAAATAAGAACAGGTAACAATCCTTTTGAATCACTTTTCACTTTATCTTGAAGAAGTGAGTGATATGCCAGGCAAAGACTGAGAGAAGCAGATGTTTTTTCTATTGCTCTTTTGAAATCTTGTATTTTCCACTGAATCTTCCTTATCCTGGGTCACTAATACAAGATCATAGCTCAAAGGCCAAAAGACTGTTAAATAACATCACTTGTAGCTTTTAATCCCAATTTCATGTAAGGCTTTCAAAAAGCTGCTTATGAAGAATGAAGTTTTTCTTTTTTTCTTTTTTGTCCCTCAAGTTTCCTCCAGCCCAGCAGCTCCCAGTGATCAGGTTATTTACCATCCATTTGAACTAGCAGTTCTGCCTTCACACGTCGGCTGGCTTCGTGCTCCTCTGAAGTTCCCCTGCGGCTACAGATGGAGTCTATCTCATCAATAAATATGGTTGTCGGGGCATAAAATCGAGCCTGAAGAAAGCAAAAGATAAAGCAGAAGCTGAAATAGCAGTCTAGTCCCATTTAAGAAGCAGCAGCACCTTCAGAGCTGAGTAAAGATGTATTTACCTCATTTCATCAGCTCCTAAGTATTAAACGATCCCCACCCTTCCCTCTGCTGATCCCAGCACTCAGCTGTGCATTCATTCAGAGCATTTTGGTAGAAGAGCTTTTGGCAAAGTCCTATAGTTGTCAGGGCTAATAACAAACATTTCATAAGCTACAGGCAGCTTTCCACATTAGGAGTATGATTTTTAACTGTGAAAGTTACCACAGAATGCTTGAGTAAGATTTCAGTTAAAGCCAGGATGGATGTTAAGTAGGGACACCATAACACGGAACCCGTCCAAGAGATAGGTCAACTGCAAAATAATTGACCTTTCTGAAAACAAGACATCATTTAAAGACAAGGATCCAGGATAACAAAAGCTATTGCCTTAGAGCAGTTGAGATGTTGCTCATTGGGTTATCTGCATTTTTGACCAATCACATTAAATGGGCTGGTATCATGCCTAGCAAACTATCATGTAAAAGATCTTTTATTTCCTGACTTTTCTGATTACTGCATTGTAACTCTGCTGTCCCCTTCAGTTCTGGACACCCTAGCAAACACTGCATGCAAACCTAGTAACATATGGAACAAAAAGACAACTACTTTGTTCAAGCATATGTGCTCTGAAGCCAACTACAGTTTGAAAGGCCACTTCTTTTAACCACAAATAAAAAATGATCCACAAAAACAACTAAACACACAGCCTAAATAGGGTTCTCACCCAGAAAGCAATTAATTCCATCCCTAGATTTACATTCAAGTATGTTCTGCAGCACTCACCAGCTTATAGTGAGCTACCTCTAACGTAGCAAGCTAACCCTAAAAATAAAAGGCGACCTATTTTTCAGCTTTTATAAATCCATTTAGGTATAATCTTGAAATGTAAATGGGAAAATCAGAAAGGCCCCAAACATTTGAAGCTTGGAGAGCTGTTTATGCATGCTATGAGTTTGAAATCTTGGTAAGGTTTCACTGTTCCAGAGGTGATTTTACTTCATTATGTCACTGTTCATGTTCAGAAACTTAAATCACCATTTCAAACAGCAGACGAACAAGTTTCTCAGATTCTCCTCTGTATTTTGAGGTAAGTGTGGAAGACGAAACATTGAAAAAAGTTGTCTTGCATTCAGTGGCTACAGCTTTTGCCAGAAGGGTCTTGCCAGTACCAGGAGGACCAACCATCAGCACACCCTATTAACATTAAAAAGAACCACTTTTAGGGCAAGAATCAAAACAGAGAGTTTTACAGTTTGTTTAGCATAACAGAAAAATACTGGATGTAAACTTTCCCTTGAAAAGTTATTCAAAGGTAAGTAACGAATACTATTGCTTACTTGCAAACACGTAACTGAAGACAGCAAGTATCTGGCTGACATCTTTATTTTCTTGTTACTATTAACCATAATTTTTGTTACTAAAACATGGAAAGAATTTATTTAAACTGTAAAACATTTGAAATTTCTTGTTCTGCCAAGATCCAATCTCAAAATCCTACTTATGATCATAAGAGCAGATTTTTTCATACCTTCCACGGTCTTCTAATCCCCTTGAAAAACTCTGGCATCCACATTGGTAAAACTACAGCTTCCTTAAGCAGCTTTTTGGCTTCTACTAAATCAGCAATGTCATCCCTGACAAGAAAGAGAAAGTTGTTTAACAGATTCAGACAGCATGCAAAAGAATCGCTCCCCAGCTCAAAAAACCACACAATTAAACTTGTTGTTACACATTGGCTCTCCCATAAATCTAATTCATTTCCCTGAATTATTTATGTTCTAACGGCAAAAGCCTGTAACAGCTACAATTGACATCTGGCTGCTAGACTCCAGCTGGATGGAAAAGCAAAAAAAATCATGAACTATTTCACCAGAACACCACTGTCAGTATTCAGAGAAAGACAAGCAGAAGAAAGCAGGTTGGTTAAACTCAGGCTAACTACCAATTATGCTTTCTTGTTTTGCTGAGAGGTTGGAAGTCCCTGAAACTCAAATACCATCTTTCACTGTTACAAGAAAACTTGCTAAAGACTAGTAAACGGAGCGGAATCAAACAGAATTTTTAGAATTCTTTTGCAGAGTTACAAACGTATTAATTCTTAGGTACATTATAGGCTGGTCTTACTTCCTTGAGAGTAACTTTCAGGGCATTCCTCTTACCAGCATCTGCCCAAGTAACACTTTGGTTTCAAAACACATCTATATGAATAATTAATTTCAAATCTGAAGTCGTAATTTAAGATTCAATATAAAAACTGAAACATATATTTAAACATTAAACTGAAATACAAGACAGTGACATGCACACAAAGTGTTTTGTGGGACTGTCCCGTTTTTTTTGCCAAAAGATTTTTGCTCATTTAATCCTCACAAAACTACCTAAGCTTGGAAACATTCAGAACACAAAATAACATCTGTGTAAGGTTTAATATTTAACACATTTATGTAAGGGTACTGGCACAGGGTTATATTTTATACTAGTGGCCACATTACATCCAGCAACATTTCAAAGGGTTCCTATATTGACATAACTTCTTTGTTAACCAGTCTTCTGTCTTGATATGGCCCAGAGTAGCAGAACAGTTTTACAAATGCAGAGACACTGACAGACATTAGAAACTTTTACATTGCAAAAATATCTCAAAAATTGACTTTAGGACTCTCAGAAAATTTTGAGAAGCTTTGTATGGCCCGAGCGGACAGAACTTTAGGCAACCTGATCTAGAGAAAGATGTCCCTGTCCATGGCCAGGGACTGCTTTAGCTGATCTTTAAAGGTCCCATCCAGCCCAAACTATTCTATGAATCTGTGTGGAAAAAAAAAAAAGAAGTTTGGTTGCCTGTTTAAAGGCTGTAAGGAAAACCTGTATGTACTTTTTATATGTAAGTATCTGTTAAAATATTTAATTCTTGTCATATCACGTGAGAGAAAATAGAAACAGCAACTCAAGAGACTAGCAGCAGTACTCAAACTTACCATCGAATGTTGGGATTCTGAGAAATAATATCTCTTTCCAAAGCTTCTACTAAATCTTTGTCATATCCAGTACTATCAAATTTCTTTGGTTCAGACTCTGAAAACTCAGATGTCGATTTGTTCTACATATAAAGGATATAACAAAGTAAATACATAACAATGGTTAAGCTACTAATAAATTTCTATCACAAGTCCACAACAGCATCATATTTTTAGAAGGTGGCAACATAAACCAGCATGAAAATTATGAAGCATCCCTATTACAGCTGCACTGCAGAATGGATCTCTGTTTCACCCAGATTTCTGTACTGCCCTGGCTCCATTTCCTTCTCCCAAAGCCAGCATATTGTACTGATGCAGTTTCTTTGCTTTCATATCTAATCAAAACTGCATACACCTATCCCAGTGTAACAGTTTATGCCTCTTCTCCCAGAAAAATCTAAAACTATCTGAGACAGTGGCTCAGATAAAACTGTCTAAAACTACCTGAGACAGAGCAGGGGGAAATTATGTGTAAGACTGGACCACAAAGTGTCATACTGGGAGTATCTCAAATTCTCTAAATGTCATAAATATGCCATGTATGTGGGACACACACAAAAAAAATTAAGCATGATTTCCATATGTAGAACAAGTAATGGTGATCTGCAGGGAGACCACAGGGGTAAAACCAGAGCTAATTAACTGATACAGAAGCATGGACATGAACAGCAGAGAAGCAGCTCTGCAGCAGAGTCAAAGCAAAGAAGCTACACAGTTGAAAGGGCTCAAATAGCAGAGACCATGCAACTGAAAGGAAATAAAATGCACTAGACATACCCTGGTTTTATACATTTAACAGCAAGCACTGGTGATGACAGAACAACTGTAAAAGAGAAAAAGAGACCTATCCTGTCTCTCTGTGGAGTATAGTCTGATGGAGAGAGGATTATCACTTCAAGACAATCTAATTTAGCTCCTAATAAAAGTAGTAGCTTACATAGCTGAACAATTCCACCGTTGTAGATCTCCACAGGTCACGACACCTTGCCACAACTTAGGGCTGCTGAAGCTAACAAACTATTGCATGGATATTTGATTTATTTAGACCCTGAAAAACTATAAATCTACTGTTTCCAGTATGGTCTCTTACCTTGGTCATCAGCTAAATTTATAGAGACCAGAGTGCAAAGCAAAAATTAAAGCACTCTGCCAAGAACAGATCACAGTTCAAGTATGCTGGGGTTTTGTTCATTTACAACTGAAGAGAGCATGGAGCTAGCAACAGATCCAAAAGAAAACAAAAAAGAAAAAAAAAAAAAGGCAAGGGTCTCCTTTAAGGATTAAGTAAATCTTGATATGCTTTGGAAGAGGCAAGTCAATCTGGGTTTAAATTATACTCAAAGCAATTAAAGCCACAAGGATGCCCCGTGTGAATGAGCTCTACTTCAGAAATTCATTTTAAACAACTGCCTTCAAGTTGCAATAAACATGTCACAGAATCACAGAACGGGTCAGGCCGGAAGTTGCAGTAAACATGTCACAGAATCACAGTGGGTCATCTGGTCCAACCTCCCTGCTCAAACAGGGTTGTACCAGAGCACATGGCACAGGATTGTGTCCAAACAGTTCTGGAGTATCTCTAGTGAGAGAGACTCCACAGCCTCTCTGGACAATCTGTTCCAGTGCTCGGTCACCCACACAGTAAAGTTCTTCCTCGTGTTCAGCTGCAACTTCCTATGCATCAATTTCTGCCCATTGCCTCTTGTCCTACTGCTTGGAACCACCAAGAAGAGCTTGGAAATATCCTCTTGGCACCCACCTTCAGATACATTTACCAGATCTGAACTTCCCAGAGCAGCTGTTTGTTTTTAATTAATCCATAACCAACACTGTGCATAAAGCAAAGACACCTTACAAGGGGAGATTCAAATCAGCGCACTGGCATGAATAGAAGATACATTTTATAGGCATGTCACTTTATAATACACTCAGCAGTAAGAAAGCACAACTGAGTTCCTCAACTCCACGAAGTTATTTGCAAGTTTACCTTTTCCTCTTTTCCTTTATTTTGCTGATCCTTTTTCTCCCGGCTGCGGACTGCCTTCCCTTTATCATTGGGATTCCGAGAGGATGGACGGTGAGAGCCTCTGACAGCTGCACTCACACGATTATTGTGACCTCTGCAATCACTGCACGGAGCAGACTGACGCTTCCTGGGTCCTGGCGAAGGTCTAGTTAGTTGTAACATATGCAAAAAGCCTCAGTGTAAAGCCACTGGTGAGCACTACATAACCAAATCAACTGGTTACAAACTGAAAAGCCATTTTGCTCAAGATAAAAATGTGTATCTCAGAAACAAGACAGATATTTTTAGTAGTGACTAAAAATCCATTTTCCCTTTGCCACAGGGTCCACTTGCTTAAAACAAGTACCTTGCTTCATATATTTCATCAGTAGAAGTAACATGGAGCTCAGAAAAAACTACTTCCAGAAGTACCTATGTATAAATCAGTATTGTGACTGGCATTATGGATTTGTTTTTTTAAAATTCAGTGTCTTTCCTCTACAAGTTAATTACTCTCACAGATACGCTTTTTCCATGGGCCTCCCTCAAACTCCAGCATTAATAAGCTACCAGCCAAGTTTAAGTCCAGGGATATTTCCAGAGAACAAGAAATCTAAGTCTCTGATTTGGAGAGCATTTAGTGAAACCAAATGATGCGTTCTGATGCATAATTTAAGATGTGTCAGGATCCTTCACACAATACCTTCACAGAAATTGTCTTTAATTGATTCACACTACAGATCCCTGCAGGATGAAATGCATATGACACTACATGAATATGCTGATGGTAAGACCACAAGCGTTAGGAGTATTTTCATTCTCCAAATGGAGTTTCTAACAATCTATACTTATAGTTACTAACACCAATGAATTCCACTCCAAAGCTCAAAATAAACAGTGTGATTCCAGATCAGTTTGTGAGTTCTGCTATCTCAAGATGGGAACTGATGCAACATGGGCCAAGTTTTCACTGTGGCTTTTTCATATTGCCACAATTCAATACTTCAGCAGCTGGCAAGATAAATGGAACAGTTCTTTTGAGACCTTCCCTTTTTATAAACAAGAGTTTGTATATCTTTTCTCTAGAAACCCTCAAAACATTAGGAAAGGTCTACCTCTCAGACTTTATTCTTCCATAATACTTGAATGAATTTGACTGGCAGTATTCCAAAGTTATTAAATGATATATACAGAAATAGCATGCTCACATTTCTTTCAGAAGGCAGGCTTAAAATAAATCAATTTAAGAAATAAACATTGAAAAGTACCCATAAAGACTGAAGGTATCCCTCAGCAAGAAAACGCCTATAAGTTCAAAGCCTCAAACAATAATTTGACAATACAGCTAAAGTAATCTAACAGTCACTTTCTGCCAAAATGCACAGTTCTGTGCCTGCTTTGCACATACTCCTGCCCTCTCCTTCATGCCACCACTGGCAAGTGAACCAGGTCAAATAGCTACTCACAAAAAAAAGACCAAAAAAAAGCCAAACAAAAAGCCACTAGACACACAGAACAATGTCTTTAGCATCCTGAACCAGCTAATTAATGCCAACAGAGACAAAAGTGAAATAAAAACTAAAACCAAAAACCAAACAACTCGGGCAACAGTGTGTGGGTGTGTAGGGGAAGAAGCTTGACATCAGTCAAGGCCTATGTAAGATAAAACCCCTAGAACATTTTGGGTTGGGCTGCCTCAAAATGGAACCTCCTTCACCACAAATGGTGTCAAGCTGCTCGTGCAAGTGTTACACATCTAAGTTCAAGAACAAAAATTACACCACAACAGGCTGAAGTCAAAGCACACTTTGTCCTGATAAATATTAATTTAGGTCTTCAGGTTTCCTCTTACCTACGTTCAGCAGGTACTGGCAAAGACCAGACTTCTGCATCGTGAGCTGGTAATTCTTGTTGTGAGGCCTTCAATGGCGTATTGTCTAGTTTAAAACTCTCCAGTGTTTTCATTATATCTTTCACGTGCTTAGCTTCCACACTTATCTCCTGCCAAACCTGATTATAAAAAGGAAAAAAAAGGTAGATTAAGCACATTGGAAAAAAGTTTGTAACAGTCCTCTGTTCAAGCCCATGTAATGCCTGGATGGATTCCACAGGGTTTAACGAGCTACCTAATTCTACTTCAATAAACAAGAATTACACACGTTAGATATTAGGGAGGTTTTTCTGCCTTCCTCAGCACATTTAAAGAACAAACAAAGATATTTTGGATTTAACATCAAAGAGGCTTTTGACAAATTTTGCAGATTAAACAGGTACAACAGAACCTAACAGACTAAATATCAATCGAAAGTATCAACCTAATAGACAGAGTATCAATTAAATAAAATGATGGTTTTTGTTGAGGACAACTTAACAACTCATTTGCTATTAAGAACCTGAGTCCCACTAAAACATTGTGGGAAATAAAACCTGAACGATACCAGACTAAAAAACTTCAGCATAACAGGGGTACTCATCAGCAAGTAGCTGGCAAGGCAGACAGTGCCATGTTCCATTGACTGTTCTGCCACTGACAGACAAAGTCAAAGATGACTTAAATGAGCCTATGTAACAAAAAAGAAGCCTATCTATAACAACACTAATTTATGAGAGAATGGGCTAAGTCTTTTTCTATTCTTGTTTACAATAAGATAGACAATTCTTGCTACTTCAATGCTTTTCCCAGGAAAGTGCTATTTACCTGCTGCCATTTCTGTTGCAGATAGGTATCTCTCACAGAGTACAAATACTTATTCATTTGGTCAAGAACTCCCTGGTAGTAGACCGTCGCAGAGTCGTAATTTCCCAGTAAGGCATATTCACGGGCCAACTTCACATTCTCAATGATCATACCAAGGCTCATGTTCAACATGAAGCTGAAAAAAACAGGAAACATTAAAGAAGTAAAAAATCCAACCCAATACTGGAACAATTTTTTGCATGTATTTTCATATGCTTATTACCTCATTTGGCATATCAAAATATAGATGCTAAAAAAATACAGGTTACAAAAAAAAAGGGCTTAAATGAATGTCACACATACAAAAAGAAAATTGATGTTCTGTTAGTAGAAATTAAACTTTTCATGTCACAGCTTTGTTTCTTGTTATGGAGATTCTGTCAAAGAGCCCATGTAAGATATGCAGATTTTAACGCAACTGCATACTCTTCTTACCTCTTTATTCTATTGTAAGATAAATTAGTATTTTACTGTGCCTGGAGTGTGCTGTGTGGTTTGAAAAAAACTGCAAAAAACACCAAACAAGCAATAAATCAAAGCCCTTCTTCCTAATGCATTATGTTTTGTTAATTTTTTTGCCTTAACATTCTGTGCATGTTAAGTTTTAACAGTCTGATTTTGCCTTGTGGAAAACACTATTCTTCCATTAGCTTAGTTTTACAATTCTTCCATTTTATTTAATGTTTCTTTGAAACAAATATCCACCTTCCATGCCCACCCTGCACCTTCCTATCACCTTCTTTCTTACACTTATAAAGAAACCCCTGAAAAACATCAAGGCTGTTTAAGTTACCACTGAAAGGTAAGCAAAAGCCACAATTGAACATTTAGCATGTAACTACCCATTTTATTTAACATATTGTACAAACCATGCTATTTTTCCCTGCCATTGGTGCTTGTTTGCTGTTTTTTGGAGCAAACATCACAGACTGTGACTACTTCCACTTTGCAGCACTAACAGAATCTGCGCTTTTAGACTAGAATAGCATCAAAGTATTATTTATACAAGTACAGAAGTAGTAGACTCATTCTTTACAGTGACACTGTCCATAGAGTAGTCATCCCACGGTATTTTTAGTGTCTTATACACCCCATCCCCTCTTCTCTAAGATGCACCAAGTGCCTCTGCTTTTCTTGTCTCTTACACACCAAGAATGCACCCACTCTCCTCCTAATTGCCTAACCAGGCACAGAAAACATTAAAATCAGCAAATAAAAATGCTTACAAGAGAGTCATCCCACTCTCATTCTGGTACCCGTAGCCAGTGCCAGGAAGAAGCAACTGCAGACAAGCAATTCCAGCTAAGCCCTGGGATGAAGCATACTTGATACAGATCAACTATTTAAAGAATGTAAGAGGCACTAAATTCACATGCGCAACAAACAGACTTAAGAGTGAATATATTTCAAGACCAGGTCAGGGCTGAGTTCAGACACATTATCAGAGATTTCAGAAGCCACACTTTGCACACACCTGCCAACCTACTGCTAAACTGTGAGCTCTCCATTGTAAAGAGGGGCTGCGAAGTACAAATCAAACATTTTAGGGCTTTCACTCCGTTTGCTGTCCCCTTCCCAAGTAGTTTCCTGCACAGACGCACAGCTCAGGCATTCCTGAGCCAACATCCTCTTCTTTTTTGCTTCCTTCCTCTTCCCTCCCCAGCTTCCCTTGGAGCAGATAGCTGCTGTCAAAATTTTCAGTCCAGAACAGCAAAACTCTGGCAGCAGGGCAGCTGAAGACAGGCCTCTGAGAGCCCACACCCATCCCTGCAGAGGGGACCCGTGGGGGTGAGCATGGAAACCTTTGATGGAAACCTGCTATCACAGAACCCACACCGTGTAATCTCACTCAGGCCAGAGACTCGCCCAGATGGCCATGATGGCTACAAGCTGATACAGTTAATGTGACCAGCAACTACAAAGACTAACATAGCCCAGACTCATTAGGCTTTGGAGACACAGTTTGGCTTGGGAATTCTGATGGTTTTAACCACAGGAGAAAGAGCCCGAAGATGTTTGTCAACTGCTGTACGGATCATCATCACACAGATGTTACCGAAGTTTTCCCTGCTGTACTTAGGAGCCAGCTTTTTCACTCCTGCTCATCCTACCAGATACACCTGTTTGCCTGTCCTGAGAATTCACACCGATGACTAACACTACTGAAATCACAAGTTGAGCAAGATGCTAATAGACATTTTTAAAATCAAGTAATAGCAAGTTACTAAAACCAAACTACACTTTTAAATACAGAGGGAAGTCATAGGTAACTTTGTTTTCACTGAATTTGTAGAGCAACCTAAGCAGAACAGCAATTTTATGTATCTAGAAAAAGAAAGAAAAAAAGTTTGTAAGAACAGTTTTCATCTGGAAACGTGAAAATAACTAGAATTTAAAAAAAAACAAACCCAAAACTAAAGAGGCTAAGTCAGAAACATCTGAAAGCTTAGGACCAAAAGGACAGCACTGCACATAATAAAAGGGTCAATGAGATTTTCAGGTTAGAAAGGGCAGAGCAAGTAAGGACAGAAAGCAGAAACAGAATGTAAGCAGAATAAGCTAGCAACTCGTGAGAAGAAAAAAAAAGTTTATAATGCTATTGGAATCTACCTGTTTCATCAGTGGTATTGAAAATGCCACATGATTTAGTTTAAACTAGAAAACTAATTTAAGTTGTTGCTTCATCCTGACTCATGGGAGTAGAAGAGCTTGAAGTGGATTTCAAATACAAGGCTCTTGAGTAGAAGCGCGGCAGAAAAAGCTGCTGGCTCTGCTTATGTCTGGACACGCCACTGCTGCTGCCACTTGACTTCAGGCAGTGTCAGAGCTGATACACTAATGAGAGTCCATGGGTCTGCTGCACCTGTAACTGAAGATGCTAAAGTAGTTCTAAGGGGGAAAAAGAAGAGTTAGAATGCTAATCTGAAAGTAGACAGAAGTTTGTGGCAGAAGGTCACAATATACTGGGGCAGCTCAGCAAGGTGTAGGACACGGGAGAGGTGTGACTACACATAAATCCAGAGTTAAACCAGAACTGAAGGGATTAAAACTCTCACAAAACTAATCCTGCTCTACTCAATAATTTTTAAAGTATTTACAAATACTTAGCAGTATCACATGTGTTTACAAATACTTGGTGCTATCACGTAACAGGATGTCAAAGCAGCAGGTCTGCACTTATCAGCCACGACCTTTCCATGAATCATGACCAGTGAAGTTATCTATGTTCCAACAGCCGCTGAAACAGTAAAGAGCTCATAAAGTTCACAGTGAACAGGATATAAGGAAAATAACCTAAGCGCTTTGTCTTGCAAGTTTAATTCTTCACTGTGTACAAACATACACTTCACAGTAAGAACAACCCCTCTTTACACCACCTGTGAGCATACAAGGCTCCCTGAAATTAAACTATCTCTAGGAACAAAATACATATTATCATTGACTCCAAGGACCTAAAATATTTCTAAAGTACAGATCAGCCAAGTCCAGCAAGGGTTGAACTTAACAAAAGCTGAAGATCTCTACAGCTTGTGAGAATGAGGTTTTGGAACTTATTTTTGTATTTCATTTGAAAGATAACAGCCTGACCATTATCAAGAAAACACTGGGGATACTTCATGTTTTCCACAATGACTTCAAGAAATCCTCATAAGGAATGACTGTAAGCAATTTCTGCTCACATTCATACATTAGAATACATGAAACTGTAATTGAACACTGCATCAATCCTGTAACACAAAGAAGTCCCCAAACTTTAAAAAACAAAAGAAGAGATTGATAGGCAGATATAAAATGTGAAGATTAACACTGGAGCGTATCAATTACCGTGGTGGATCTGCTGACTTGAAGAACAGCACGATCCATACACGGAAAACACTTCCAATGAGTGCTTTGCTCCAACCTTAATGTCTGGACTAAGCCAGAGCCTGAATTTTGGCAGAGCACACATGTTTCCATTATTTCAGCCTGCTATACAGGCTCTGACATCAAAGTAACCGTGTAATATTTGCAAAGTTGTCTTGGCAAGCCAGATGAGAAAAAAACACCCCAAAGTAACAGCTTCCAGGAATCAGTTTTTACAGATGACAGGATGGCCTGCATCACCTCCGAGCTCCCTTCCACCTTTAATACTCTTCTTCATAACACCCGTGGCCAGCAACAGCTGGTATCAACAAGTGATCGTGTTGATTACTTGGGAGGAAGAGTTGTCGGATTTACTGGATACTAAACAAAATGGTCTCATCCAGTTGCTGCATTTAAGAGTAACGGTAGCAAAAGAAGAACCACCAGCAGCCACAAACATAAGCGTGCCTGGCTGTTTGTGCAAAAAAAAGAAATTAAAAACTCAATCTCTAGGTAGAGATACACTGGTGGAATGTGATTTTGTGTTTTCCAGGCTAAGCCTTTCAGAAGGCTTTATTAAACATGCTACTTTCTTCCCACTTCATGGGGGCTGGCATTCTTTTTGATGATCAATGTTAAATTAACAAATTTCTCTGGAAGTTTAGAGAGGTCCGCGGCTGAATAGTTATCTGGAATTTCTGCCTGCAACTTCTCCCTGGAGAGAAAACTTGCATCATCGCAGATTACCGCACGTTACCAAAAAACCCCAAAACCAACAAAGCAGGTGGAGGGTGGAGGGAGAAGCAGGAAGCAGAGCTCCGTGCGTGGGCCAGTGCCGGCAGCCCGCGGAGCCCACCCAGGCGGGCTGCGGGGCCGGGAGCGCCGGGCGCACCTGCGGTAAAGGCAGCGGCAGCCCCCGCCCGCGAAGCCCCGTGAGGCACCGAGCACGTGTGAGGCACAGCCCGGACATAAAGAGACCGCCGACCTCCGTAGTCACGACTGTCGCGACAGCAACTACCGTGGCCCCTCGCCCTCCGGCCGCGGGGCAGAGCAGCCGGAGCTCGCCCGCGCCCGGGAACCTCGGGGTGGCCCCGCCAGGCGGGGCGCGGCTATCGCCCCCCACCCCGGGCCGCAGGTTGAGGCGGGCCGGGGCGGGCCCTGCGGCCCCTTTCGCTCACTTACTCCTCTCCGGAGCTCGCACCCGCGGCGGCAGCAGCAGCTCACGGCAGCACCAGCCACGACCCTTCACTTCTTCCGCCCCCTTCCTCCTGCAGCGGCGCTGGCCCCGCCCCAGCCCTGCCGCCACCTCCTCCCGCCGCCGGCAACTTTTGAAGGCAAATCCGGCTGCGTCACTTCCAGCCTGGTGGGACGGGGGAGAAGGTCCGCCCAGCCGGGCCGATAAGGAGCTGGTGTCTGTTTGAGTGTTAATACTAGAAGCGAAGAGCTGGTTTGGTTTTAAATTTTAAGGAGGAGGGGGAAAAGAAAATTTAGAAAGGCGGCCAGAAAAGAGCAGCTGCATTGGCCGGGAATCGAACCCGGGCCTCCCGCGTGGCAGGCGAGAATTCTACCACTGAACCACCAATGCTTGTGCGGTGGAAATGATTCTGTCGTCATCACTCAAAGGTAACAAACGCGGCCCCACTGCTCCCACCTGAGATTCTGCCCTGATGGTCGAGGGCCTTCCTCCGGCTGTTTCCTTTCCGCGACTCACAAATGAGAGTTTTGCCGAGTGAACAGCACGCACCCACTTTTATCTACATGTTCTTTGCTCGTGACTCGTCTGCACCTCTTCAAACTCTCATAGATGGTGTTTTTCTGAGGAAGAAAACGCCTCTGAGGGTGCTGAGGAAAACCTGCTGCCGAGCGGCGTCAGACTAGGGAACTGCCCTTGAGTGTCCCTGATAAAGCAGTACCTCGTCACCTGTCTAAATACTCAGCTGCTTAGCAACAAATAGGATCTAAAGGTTGGGCACAATGCAGGAGGTTTATGATAGTCCTTCAGGGTGAACTCCAAACCCCACAGCAGTATGTCATCCTTTAATTAGGTATATCACATCCATTCTTATTCGTCTTGTTCTTGTATTTCTACCCATTCTTAAACTGGCAATTTTAGTCTATCCCTTTAACGAGTGTCTACATTTAAAACAATCATTCCTTACTTCGGCTGTAAAGACACAGAAAGCTGCTGCTGAGTTTCTAAAATTTTAAGTGTATCACATGATTTGGTTGATGAGAGCTGGAGTAATTTCCTTTCTCCCCTTTGTCGGTGGGCTAATGAATAAAAAATGGTGCTATACTTCCACAATCCTCTCCCCAAATGTAGAATTAGGATATAACTCAGTCTCTCCAGTAACACATTAGCTTCTCCATTAGCACTTTGAGATGTGCACTTAAAGAATGGGATTTTCGCAAAGACAAATGCAGATGAAAGCTGTGATACATTGTCCTCTTAAGGAACAGCTTCATGATACATAATGTATGCATAACAAAAAAATAAAAATAATAATAGTAACTGATGAGATTTACTTATTTTGATGAAACAGGCAGCAAAGGACATGGAGAGAACACCAACAAATTCAACTCTCGAACATCAAAATGTATACTTTTGAGAACAAGCTACAAACATGAGGTGACAGCCAATAGCATTCCTGCTGTTACACTTGTGCCGTTTTATTGTTAAGCAGTAGAGCTGTGGCAGCATAAAGGGGACTTGTAGAAGAGGGACATCAAGAAGGACAGAAAAACAAATGCTTTTGGGCAACAAGTGTTTACATTTCACGTTTGAATAGCCAAAGTAAGAATGTGAGTTCCACTTCTTATAAAGATTCAGTGTGGGGTTTATAACTCCATCAAGTGTTACACTACAGAAACCAATTCTGAGAAAAGAACGGTTTCTGTAACTCAGGAATGTCACCAACTACCAGTAGCCAATAATTCCATTAGGCTGCTCACAAGAGCTGGAATTCTTTTTCTGAAGTAACTTTTAAGAAGGTGTCAGTGCAACCACCCACTCCCATCCCATCGGTAACACATACATTGTGTGTTCAGTCAGCAGGGCCAAGGAAGCCTCCACTGCTCAAATGCTGGGCACTGACAAACTGGAAACCTGGCACTCCTGGACGAAGGGGATGGATGCGCCAGTGTACCTACTGGAAACGTCAGCAAAGATGCACATTCTTTTCATATGAACATCAGGGGTCTTGGAGATCATGGTCCAAGCCACCAGCCCATAAGCCCCTAAGACCCAAATGTGCCTAGGGGCATTTGGAGATCACACACCACACGTGTAGATGGATTGCAGGGATGCAGAGACCTGGCAAAAGGGGATGTCCAGGTCATGACTGAGACAAGAATACTCAAAAGACAAGTGAATAACTTACTATGGCCATGAGATGATGCGGGATTGTTAAGTTTACTAGCTAGACACAGAATAAATGAACGATCTGCTTAAGCAGAGTTGTGGGATGGTCTATGTATTTAATTGGAGAATCCAAAAGAACTGACAGTCTTATAATACAAAAAAGACATATATACATATACACACGAGGAATTTGTCTATATATATCTATATAGATATATATAAATCAGTAAACTTGAATAGTGCCTTTATCATGAGCATCTTAAGGCATTCAAACATTTTACTATGACATTGACCCAATTAATTATCTTTTTGCTTTGGCTGAAATAAAGCAAACGGATTTAAAGGTCTGATCTGAAACACCCACAACACCTGAAACAAAAGCCTAATAGTATCTTCACTGACAGCAGTGTCATCTAAGAACCCACCCACTGCACTGCCTATCAGCTGAATAATATTAGAAGGAGTCTAAATAAATCATTCCCACTCACAGTTTTTGCAACAGCGGAAGATACATCAGTCTCAAAGAGACTTTCTAGCCATATACTCTATAGATTCTATTACAAATAGAGGATAGAAAAGATACAGCAAGAGGGCCTGCCCAAGGATAGAATGCCACTGAATATCAAATAGTATTTACAATACAAGTTATAGGATTATAGAACATTTCATAAATACAATTAATATGTATACAAGGACACATAAAAGAGAAACTTGTTTTCATGCTTTACAAAGTAAAAGTAACCTGAACTAAAACTTACTGCAGAATTCCACAGCTGCTGGCTAGGAGCCTCTCTTCTCCACTGCCTGTACAAACCAATCCCCATGGTAGGTCACCAGTGAAACACCCATGTTTTAAGCAGCAGCTATGAAGAATCTCAATAGACTCTGAATCTATGTATGAAACGTCAAGTTTCAAAACATGGGTAAGGCAGAGTGTGCTGGAGAGTTGTGACAACATTCACGTGTAACTAACTTTCTCAGAGGAGAACTTGGACTGTAACAAACTGCACTTTTTGCAAGGAAATACATAACACTGCAGCATATAGGTGGCAAAATTCAAACAAGGTACATTACAACTTCTAACACATGATATTAGAAAATGCCAGAAGCATCTACCAAATTCCACAGATGTGAGCACTTCCTGTATTTGTTTAAAAAAGGCAAGAGTATTTAGTATTTCAGTACTTGCACATGTCCTTAAAAGAATCAGTAATTTCCTTTAATAAAAGCAGTTGGGTTTTCTTTTTAGACCATTTACAGGACACGTTTTTATCCTTTTTTAGAATTATTTTTAAATTGCCTAAGATCAGTAATAGTATTAAACAGGAATACACCATAGTATAGTGCAGGCAGAGGAGAGACAGACTCAGATTAAAAGGCAATTTTAAGAGTCAATTTAATGAATTGACATTATTTTCTCTGCACACTTCAAAAATGGTAAGGCAGGCTTGATTAAATTACCTTTAACCAGTAATATATTATACTTTACTCCAAGACAAGTAGACCAGTTTTACTGGGATACTTACTATGAAGGAGGATAATCTTTAAAGTTTATTTACATGAAAAGCAATCTTTTTTACATAATATATAAAATGGAGTAGCTATGCACTGCAGCCATTTTATAATATTTAAGCTAAATGAAATTAATCTTAAAAGCTACTTTATTTCAACAGCTGTGGAAAAGGCAGAACAGAAATTGTTTTATTAAGCTGCAAACTCATTTTCATTATAGAAAGCAACTAACTAATTTCTTGATTGAGAAAATAACTTCTCATAACCATCTTCTAACCATTATAAACACTTCACAGTAGAAGGGTGAACTTCCACAAATGTTTTCTTCTGTGACAACGTATGTTTAAGAAGTTTCCTCACTGCCAACCTGCTGCGGTTCCTCAGTCATGACAATACAAATCATTTTTGGACCGCACTAGAAACTGGATCACTCAAATGACCACATTTACAAGAAAGGAAACTCCAAATGCTAACCAACAAGCTCTTTCTTTGCTGATCCAGTATTCAGGACAGTACTAGACACAGTTGCACTGGCACAAAGAGAGACACTGGACTGAAGCACAGAAAAAGAACAAATGGTAAGAAGCAAACAAACCAGCTTAGTGAGAAAAGTAAACTGGTAACTGATGTTTGCTGCAAGAACAGCTATGAACACCAATTTCACAATGTTTAGACAGTTGCAATGCCAGTGCAATGACACAAATAATAATTCAGGAAAGCAGTAATGCTTACATGCATGTTATTAAATTATCCATTGGAATTCAGTTCCAAGGAAGAAGAAATGTTTCAAAAGACATGAAGTTTACTAAAAATAGTGCATTTTTTTACCACTGTGTTAATTTTAGGAAAAAGGATAGAGACAAAAAAAATGATTCTTTCTGCCTCTCAACCCAAACTCCTGGTCTTGTCTCAGTGAAGCTGCTTAGAGTGATGCTCCCATCCCTGCTCCACGTAACCTCAACAGGCTCAGTACCCTCCCACCATGAGACCCTAGGAAATACCTGAGCATCTGCTGGTGGAAATTATGGAAACAGTAATGCATAAGGCAGCAGGCACAGCTGTGAGTTCCTAATTCTGTTACGAACTGGGCTGTGAAAGTCAGAGCATTGAAATGGTACTGCCAGCTCACAGACCCACGCACAGCCCTTCTCATCACTCCCTGTGTAACCAGGAGGAAAACTGCTCCAGCCAAAGGAAATGGGTCTCCCCAAGTCTCAGAAGTCATAATTTATAATCTTTTCCCATTACTATCTCAAATTTATCATAAAGACACTATTCTAAAATTTCCTTTTCAAACTACAAATTCCAACTAAAGCAGCACTGTACACACTTTACAGTTTGGTTGTAGTCAGAAAATTAAACTAGATTTCAGAAAGTGTTGTTTCTAAAGCTCCTTTTCCTCTACATCTACAGGAGAACTGAAAACAGAAGACAATCAAGTTGTTTCTGAGTGAGCAGTCCTGCTTGGAGAGTACCAGTCACACACTACAGTGTTACTAATATCAAATCCAATTACTACTTAATAAAATACTAGTTCTAGTGCTTTATCATCTTAGGCTCATACTACAGCCAAAACTAACACTTCCTTGTTTCAAAGCTGAGAACTAGGCCACTCCCACAGCAGCTGGAAGTCTCACCAGAGGTGGCTGTTTTTCCAACACTGTGAATAATAAGGCTAAATACAGTGAGAAGTGAGAGTACAGCAGCCTTTTTTTTTCTGTTAAAAAATGTATCAGAGTGCTTTATTAGTGTAAAGTAGGTTTTATATTTGGTCAATGCATGGAAAAACTGATTAAAAATTCTGAAGCAGAGATTTGTTCTCTAAAATTATTCAATATATGTACAAATAGATACCAGGCATCATCTTAGGGGGAAAAAAAAAAAATCACTATTTCCTATCTGGAGTACTTAGAGTACAGAGGACCAAAAACAATATTCAAGTAATTTTTTTTTTACCTAACATCAAATCTCTTCTAAATTAAACAATTAACATCACTGGAATAAATTAATTTTTGAAAAGGCTTTCCCTGTATTCTGGGGAAACAAAATGTACAGAGAGGGAAAGTGAAGAAACAATTTTTTTAGCATTTTAAAAAAAGCGTGCACATATTTACCCTAGCAATCTTCTTTCAATTCTCTTAAAGGAAGAGACTTTTCAAAAGCTATAGCTGCAAAATTGATTATTTAATTTTTGACCTTTACTCCTCTACTAAACATAAACCAGATCACGACTCTGAACTCCTCTACCTGCCTGTTCATCATCATCATCATCATCTGACTGCTGTTCTGAGTTTTGGGAACTACCATACTCATACTCAATGGGCTTTGGATTGTTGTACGGGTAGCCATTGTCATCAAAAAACCTTCGGAAGGTGAACTCATAAAAAGCATGTTCAGGATGTTTTCCATTTTTGTACCACCCGTTAAGGGTATCATTTCGGTTCCCCTCCTTATCGTCATCACTCCACAATTTATCTGGATCAACTGGATCAAAGTTTGACGTGTCCGTAGGATGAGCAATTTTGGGAATGTAGAAAGCTGACTGTCGCCGTAGATCACTTGAAAAATCAATTGTTTTGAAAAATGGATGAGCTTTTATTTCATCTGCACCATTTTTGCCTAAACGATCTTCTGGCCCTCGGCAGAGTTTAATAATAAGGTCGGAGGCCTCTGGAGTCAACTTAGCCTGAGGTGGAATATGAAGTGCAGTTTGCCAGTTGATAACCTTAAAAGCAAAAAGATGTGTTATTTATTTATAATATTTTAAAAAGGAAAAAACACATTAAAACGACAAAACAAATGACCACAAAGAAATAATTCAGTATGTCCAAGGTTTCTTACAGTACGGGGAAAGAATGAAGCTGCTGTTTCAGAAACACAAGGAATATTTTGTCTGGAAATCAGGCAAAATCCAGGTGAAGTTTATTCGCACTCCAAATCTAAACTAGAGTCTGGCATGGAAGACCCTTGCTATAAACCAACAAAGATACCATAAAATCCAGCACCTGGAACGTGAGATTAGGCACATGGCTTACAATCCTGAAAGAGTAAGGCAGATGAATTTTGAGTTATATGGTGTACTGTAAGGACTAACAGATTTCAGGTTTAAAAAAATCAATACTGCACTACATTTGAGCCAACTGAATGCAGTTATGCAAAAATGACACCTGCAGAAGACTGCATTGATGCTTCCTCTGAAACAGCAGGGACTCAGGAAGGAAAGGACCAAGGGCTCTGAGCTGTCAGTAGCCCTGAGCAGGCAGTCATCTGCCGCTCCTCCACGTTCCCATGCTAAGCATCTGCAGGCACATCACCAAAGGAAATCCTCTGCAGGCAAGCAGGCATGAAAGCCAAGTGGTGGGAAAAGAAGAAAACACCCAGATACTGGAAGAGGAGAAGAAAAGAAAGTGGAAATAATAACTGGAACAGATCTAAACGTGAAAGGCTGAGATGGAACGTGATTTTTAGTTGGCATGTTTACTATACGACCAGATAAAAGTTAAGAATGTGATTCTAGAAGTCCCTTTATAAATTAAGTGCACCTCCAAGGTAACAAAGTTTAAAATCTCCATAGTTTATAACATGCTTGAATAGGCAGCGCTCTCAAGCATCACTTGTTTCCATTACAAATTAGAAAAATTAAGTAAATTTTAAGCCTTTTTCAGACTGTTAATACCAGACTTTTAAAGTTACCTTCATTTGTGTTTCCAGTGGTGTTTGTGCCAGGAATGGAGGCTGCCCAACTAGCATCTCAAAGAGAATTACTCCAACACTCCACCAGTCACACAACTGTGTGTAACCTAAAATGAAGTTCAAATAAGGTAGTCAAGCCTTTGTGTAGTTTTTATCTTGAATTTCTAAGAACAAAAAAGTTCACAAGAGAATTCTATTCAATACATATTTAAGATTTCCATATTAACAACTTTTATCGCATCCTTGGGAAAAGCAGCAGTGTAGGAAAGGCGAGGCAGGACACCTGAACAGCAGTTACTTTGCAGGGAGACTGCAGTACAAAAAAGCATGAATTACCTGTTCGTAACAACACTTCTGGTGCAATGTAGTTGGGGGTGCCCACCAGGGAGTGAGCCAGGCAGCGCTGGTGCTGCCGCGCCGCCCTGCGCTCCAGCGGCTTCAGCCGATCCCCACACCTGCAGTTGGCCGGGTCACCCCACTCACTGCTGAAATCCATACTGTCCTGACGGACATGATCACCTGCCATGGAGTGACAAGGATGGCAAAATGGAGGATGATTACTTTAGTTCTTATCTAATATGAAATTTTCTTTATCCATTAACATTTCATGCTACAAGACAGAATCTGCTTCAGTTCCAACACTCAACCTGAGAGTTAAAACAGAAATCAACATCAGGATGTTGATTTTTGTTTACGATATAAAATACCAACCTCTGTGACACAACTTTTTAAAGTTGAGTTTTGACATAACTATGAGAAAATGCCAATCTCGATCCTTCTCAGATTTTTCTTAATGTAACCACATTGAGGCTACAGGGTGTATATTGTTTTTACACTTACATAAACATAAAACCTCTAACATTTAAATAACCAAAAAGTAAAATCAGATTTTAAATCTTTATCTTTTCACTGCGTAACAGTCTGGCCTAAGATAAGTGATATTTTGATTAAAAACCAATCGAAAGTAATTTAAAACTTGTTTTTGAAGGTATTTTTTATTTTTGGAAACTAAAAACAAGTTATCACATAACCTGTATTTTACCACTCTCAAAACTGTGACTTCTCTTTTGCTCCAACTTTTCCTTCAGCTGTTATTTTAAGTAATCAAGTAGGATTTCTTAAAGCCTACTTAAACCTTCTGATAAAGGAAACAGCACAGTCATCTTTCTACTCATTTATCATTTAATTCCTTGTAAAGAAGACTTGTATTTATTTCTCTTACCGCTCTGGTAGTATTTTGAGTCATGGGTCCATCGAAAACCTGTGCAGAGCCCGAAGTCAGTCAGTTTGATATGACCATCACGGTCTATCAAGATGTTGTCAGGTTTAATATCTCTGTGGATGAAGCCCATTTTATGAACGCTCTCAACTGCGCACGTCAGTTCTGCTGTGTAGAACCGTGCAAGATTTTCTGGGAAGACACCCATTCTAATGAGGAGACTCATCATATCACCTCCTGGAATGTAGTCCATTACAAAGTACAAATTGTCCTTATCTTGGAATGAATAGTACAGGCGAACCACCCACTCATTATCAGCTTCTGCAAGGATATCCCGCTCAGCTTTAACATGAGCAACTTGATTTCTAAGCAAGACATCTTTTTTCCTCAGAGTCTTGGTTGCATACAGAGCATTAGTATCCACTTTTCTTGCTAGGCAAACTTCTCCAAACGCACCAACTCCCAGGGTTTTAATTTTCACGAACATTGACTTGTCCATTTTAGCTCTTCTTAGCCGAATGTAATTTGACTCTTTCTGGCACAACATTTTCCTCATTTGATCCCGGGCTTCTGGTGACAATCCAACCTGTGCAACAAACAGAGTTAAATATGAAGAGTGAACAGTACTCTTAATTCTTGGTGATCTTCTCAAAATTAATTACAAGGCTTAGGCAAAGCAAACCAAATACTTATACACAGCACAAGAAAAAATACTTAAAGGGGTTTGGTTTTATTTTAATTTACACATTAGGATTCTAAGAAAACATATAGGAGTGATAAAAAACTGAAATGTGATCGTTTTCAACAGCAAAATGCACAAGGTGCCATGCACCAGGAGGTTCTTCAGGAGGGACTACTACATTCTTAAGAAAGGTAATTCACAAATTACTGATAAAGACCATTGCAAATTATATGAGTAACAGCGTGCATCAGCTGCCTCCCTGATTCTCTTCACAGGGTTAAAGAAAGCTAAGACATGTCTAGGAGCTGTAAGCTGCTGAGGGCTAAGAAGCTGCCATGGGAAAGGCAGACTAGCTGGAGCAGAAGTCACTAAACTTCCTGACCATGCTCTAGAATTTCAGCTGCAGGAGGGAGTATGCACTCCTCTCACTCTCACGCTTCCATGTGTAGCTACCCAAAACAGATCCTACTGGCACTGCTTCCTACTGCCCGCCCACACAAAGCCCGTGCCTCTGCCACAAGCCTGGACCTGATACTCCCTCTTATCACACAACCCACTCCTTTCTAACAGGACTTCACTCACACTCTCACTGCTGCTCTACACTCTACCTAGCAACCAGCTGAGCAGAGTACTTCCTTTTGAAGTGGCTCGCTCCTCCCCACAGTATCTTCTCTCAGCTGCCATTTGTGTACCCATCCCTATCTTGTCTGAACATCCCTGATGTTCCAGCCAATGCCACCAACATTCTGACAGCTTAAACACTCACAGGCCACACGCAACTCATCACCTACAGCATGGAAACCCTTATCTACAAGAACCGCATTGATCATTCTCATTGTACTCCAATCTGGGTGCCTCCTGGTGTATTTTTGCTGGTTTCAATTCCCTTAGAGTCCCATTCAATTTTGGTGCCACTTTTCTTGGCAAATTTCATGGCCTGGAAGCCCGTCTTTTTCATTTTAATGTGAATAGAATCTGTCTTCCATTTTTTATCTTCTTTTCTCTTTGACACTATCCCCACATAGCTTGCTGTTCATTCCTTCTTTTGTTGTCTGACAGCATTTTCAAAGTACTATATGCTCCCTTTCTCACAGCATCTCAATTATTTTATCTGCCTACCTGACTTGAAATCACCATCCCAGCAATGATTTCCAAGTTCAACCTATAGCATATTTTCTTATTTTTCCATGAACATGATGATCATGAACTCAAACATGGCATATTGAATCCCTGTAAATATCCCAACTGTACTCAAACACTATTCTAAAAGCTTTCCATTTCTTATTGTCACATCTTACCAATTTTTGATACCAAATCTTGTTGCTTCCATCTCTTTAAAGCTGCAAATATTTGAGATACTGCCTGCATAGCAGTACTCGGGACCATTAATAGGACTAAGTAACTAGTCTAGGCCTGTATAGACTGTATGTTAATAGGTGACTTTGGCCTTGCCTGACTTCCAACATAACTTGAAACAAAATATAATAGATGTGACTGAGAAAAAAGGCAAAAAAATCAATTAGATATCATCCAGTATCTTAAAAATGCTTTCACAAGTTACTATATGTTACCTATTAAAGAAAATACTGTGTTAGAACACAGAAAATTTCTTACAGGCATCACAGCAAAAATGGATGCAAAGGACATGCAATTAGGAAAATGCACACAAATGCTTGTCTATGCAAATGAAGGCTGTCTCAAATTTGAGACAATTTTTTTATAGACACCAGACAGGCAGTAGTTAGGACTGGTTGGCAGTAGTTTCAAGACTGGTATGGGAAATAACTTCGACTACTTATTTTGAATCAAAAAATTGTCTTACTGCAGGAATAAGGTTTCCTGTCTGCCAAGAGAGAAACATCTTAAGTTCTCTATGAATGAACAGGCTTAATGCACACTTCAACACAGAAAGAAGGATTTTTTTAAGACTTACAAATGTCAAGAAGACAACTGAAGACCTGAGCCTGTCGAAGTTCAGACAGTGGTGGGTAACCCTGTCAAGGCCCATCTGAACCCTAAAGTCTGCCTCAGTACAGACCCACTCGACACAAACTGAACCCCACCCATCACTGACAAAGCCAGCAAAGAATGACACCTAGATGGCAACAACCCCCTAGAAGTGAGACTCAATACAGCAATTAATCACTACAATATATACAAAGAAGAGCCTCCAAAAGCCTTGCAGCTTTGCTTTCTTCTACCTGCTTTCTAGCTCTTGCATCCTAATAGTTTTATTGTAAAAGACTAGCCCAAGTACTGCAATTTGTCATCTCTTCCCTCAACCCACTTTCATTTTTCCCTATGTGATCCACTAAACCAAATGTTAATTACAAACTCTCTCTCCGAATTGCTGTATTTTCCCTAGAACTCTCCTCAGCTTCAGCATCTACCAAAAATTAACAAACTGTCAGCTGCATAAACTTTTCTGCACACGTATCTCCAATTATTTCTAGAAAATGCCAGACACAAGAGTTTCCTCACTTGCTCTCTATCATCACACAATTTGCTCTCATTTTGCTTCCTTCTCATCTTGCTGTGCCTTAAAGGATGATTAACGTTTCTCTTTGCACGAATGACACCTATTATAATTCTCGACCCAACTCACACATCTAAATCAAACATTTTTGAGACCACTCAACTCTTAGGAAACTTGACAGCATAGAAATACATTACATATCCTAGAAACACAGCATCCTGTGAAAGTATTTTCATAGGGATGCATTGAGTTTTTTTCTTTCAAAATTCAAAGGGGAGAAAAGAAGGGATTCAATACTTGCTTAATCTTCTTAAAACTTTCTGAAAATAAATAATGATTGTGTTTCCCTGTCTCCCAAAGAAAGCCCCAAAATATACTTTATAGTTGTGGCATTCCTCTCCTGTATGCTGAAGAAAAAGCAGAGATCTGCTGCAGCACAATAACCCATCTTCTACCCTTCAGCCTGTAATTAAACATCCCGGCTTTAAATCTAGCATAAACTATTAAAAATCTAGCATTAATATTAAAAATATTATAAAATACCCCTAACTAAGGTGCTTTAAATGCACAAGAAAAGTATCAAGAAAAGTTATATCAGAGTGCTTTCAATATAAGTAATACTTATTCTGAGACACTACAGAACACAACACAGTAAGAAGGGAAAGTGAAGTTTGCAAATCAACATTAATTATGGTCTTACATTTAAGTACTCAAAAATAGCCAAAATAAATTCATGCTTAATTTTGATGCAGGATTGCATGCAAAGCCCTCTAAAAAGGGATCATGCTATTCTTAAGAAACACTGTTGCTTCAGCATCTTACTTGTCTACACAGGGATGGAGGCTACAGAGTTCAGGAAAGCTTCCCACACCTTAACAGTTTAAATCAGCTGTTAGTGAAGTGAAAAAGGAAAGAGAGAAGACTAAGAATAAAGATCTAGTAAGAGTTCCAGGATGAAATCTTGCTAACATTTACGTATTCATGATTAAGCAAACACTTAGAAAAGACTACAGCTTACAGTAAGAATTTTCAAAGAGTAACAAAACACAGATTTAAAAAACAGCATGTCAAGAAAGAGGCGTAAGCCAAATGCATACTCTCATAGAATAAATAAAAGAGAATATCATACTTACGTCAAGCTTTCAACTACAATTGTTAACAAATATATATATGTGACACATCTCAATTTCACCTTTCTGCAAATCTTAGTTTCACTACTTCTCACTTTTTCTCTTTTGAAATGACATATGCTTGTCAGCTCCAGTTTTTACCCTTTGGATTTGGTTTAACAGAACACTGAAATACTACAAATGGACCACTGACCCAATGCAGGCACAAAAAAGTTGATTTCACACGTATTCATTTTATAATTCTCCCCTTCAATTGCTCTTGTTGCAACAGATACATTTACAGTGCAGATTATAAAATAATTAGACAAAAGATACCATCTCTGTCATTCTAAAAAAAACCCCAGCTAACCTTTAAATGTTTTTTTTTATTTGAACTTAAAAAAAAAACTATCCCTACTGATAACAAATTGCAGAGTGTAAAAAATTCACAGTTTGGGTGTCTATGTAAGTGCACTAGCCAGCCTGCCACTTGTCCCCAGTTTGCCTGTACCTTCAACACTTATTTAAAACAAAAATAGAAATATTTTTTTAATCACTAAAATATTGCCTATAACTCAAAAATCAGGATTAAATAGAACCCATAACAAAAAGCTATGAGCCATGTAGCTACATCTCAGTTCGTGCAACAATTATTCTGTTTCTGCTGCCTTACTGTATGTAGGCCATATAAACTACCTTTAGACATGCACAAAACTTACTTGAAAATCAATTTCTAAGAAAAAAATTAAATACATAAACAAGACAAGGAAGAAACTTGCCACATCTCAAATACAAAGATTAAAAATAGACTTCAATACCACAGTGTACTAAAATGTTCTACTTATCTGTATTATTTAATTCTACTATTAAGACATATCTCATAGAATACAGGAACAATTTAGTCATAGATTTAGAAAGAAGGAAGAGTTTACCCGCATCATTTCATTCTCTAGTTGTTTCTTCCGATGCAAACGCTGCTGGTGTGACTTGAGTATATTCTCCACATGCTGCTCCATGAAGAATTTAAAGGCTTGAGGGGAATAACTTTGAATGCGAGACTCTCTTCTTTCTTCATCTTTCTTGTTTTTTCTAACAGGAACAGGTGAGGTTGTAATTTGTTTCTTTTCTTTATCTGCTGAATCAACACATTCATAATTCTTTTCATTCTCATCCTCCCTGGATAAAGGAGGTGGCTCCTCCTTGTTGAGCTTGGGTCCTGCCTCGTACAGATTGACAGAAGGATTCTGATGTAACAAGTGTTTTGGGTAAGGTGGTGGGGGGCCCTGGTAATTTGGAGCCTCTGCAACAGAAGACATAACTGCCATATTGGTAGAGGCACTGTCGGAGAAGGGAATGGTCTGAACAGTCTGTACGGGCTGCGGCATCCAGGAAGGGTGAGAGGGTGCCAAGGCCGTCTGCAGCTCCGGTTTCAACACTCGCATGCTTTTCACTGGTTGCTGAATGGGAGCTGGCGTTATGGCTGTCACGGTGGTGGCCGAAGGCTGGGAGCTGCCAGAGTGACCCTGCCTGCTGCCATGGTGGTTGTTGAAGGAGTTGGACCGCACGGGAACACTGGGTTGCCACGCAGGCATGTCGTGCCCATTGCCCGGCGACGACTGCGGCTGCATGGGGGAAGGCTGTGACCAGGACGCAGGTATTCCAGCTACAGTTGTGTTGTAAAGTTCCAGGTTGTGACTGTTTCTGTTTGGCACCATTATTGCCTGAGGAAGATTCCCATTGGTGTATGCTGAAGGAGGAGCAGATCCTCCTGCCTGCATCTGTAGTGCTGTGGGACTCTGTCTGTTATTTGGATTCATTGGGTACGGGGGTGGCTGGCGACTCATTGAATTCCCAGACACCACGTTCTGGTGAACTATGAATTCTGCCTGGCAATTGCCATTTTGCATTCCAGCTCTTCCTGAGGGAAAACTAAATTTGCTGTTGGCAGAACTCTGCATGATTATTGGTTGCCTGCCAATGGGGACAGCACTCATCCCTCTCTGACCCTGTGTGGATGAATTCATGGGAGGAGGATTCATAGGTGGAGGTGGATAACCATCCTGCCATGCTCCTGGTGGCACTGGAGAAATACGGGAGATCACATATTCCATGTTTCCAGAGTACCGCTTTGTTTGAGAATTTGGCTCCCAGGAAGGAGGTGGAGGAGTGGTTCCCCTGGGAGGGGGTGTCTGCCCCCGGGGAGGTGGAGGAGGAGGAGTTACACTCCTTATCTGTGGTAGAGGTGGGGGATTCACTCTTTGTCCATTGCCAGGATGAGCCTGAGCAAATGCCGCAATGCCGGATCCGGATAACGGCCTTCCTACATCAGGCTGGGAGCTGGGGCTTTCTGAGCGATAAACGACACCCTCTGCCAGGGAAGGGCCGTGCCGCTGAGGAACCAAGGACTCCTTAGAACCCTTCCAGCTCTGCTTGCGGTTCACTGGCTGCTGGACAGCCCCTGCTTCCACGAGAAGAAAACACAGCATTTACATCATTAGAAATAATTCCTATTTACTGCTTTGAATGTTTTGTTCTTCTGCGTTAATTACTACAGAAACAGGACGTGAATTCTCTAACACAATAAAGCCCAGCATGCCAATGTGCTCAGTGCACATACATGAGCAAAAAAAACATTGAAACTGTAATACCAAAAAGTGATTTTTCAGAAATCACTTTCGTAAAAAAGTGCTTCAGCAAAAATGAAAAATTCAATTGAATTCATTTAATTGAATAAAATGGTAACATGCAAAATTACTAGGCACACAATGTATTTTTAATCTGTACAAGAAACTCTCAGAATGTTCAGCACAAATGCAAAAAAAAATAGCATGGAAAAATATGTTATGTTGCTATCCCTTCAACACTTGCAAAATATTTAGTGTTGTTAAACTAAAATTTCATGGAATGCTGTAAAATCAAGCAGCCCGCTTGCACCTTTGTGTGCATACAGATCATCCAGACTTGTTATATTCCCTGCATGCAGAATTTGACTAAGTACTTTAATTTTAAAAGTTATATGTTTTTGAGTAAAAGTGTTGTAGAGACAAGAATTAAAACTGTATGAATGCAAAACTTACAAAGCTGCATATTTACTTCGCAGATGCAATTTTGCATCATATAAACAAAATATACAAGGAAGGCATAGTGCATGTAGTCTTACTGTGGTTTTTACAATGTTAACACTAATATATGTGTAAACACATACAGTACTGTAAGTGCTGAAAATCACTCTCTTCTCACTTAAGGAATGTGTTAATTACTATATTTTTGCAAGTAACAATGAAAACTATGTCTAAATGGTGGAATTTACCTATGAACTTCATACAAGCACCAACTAATCCTGCTTAACAGACTAAAGGAAAATAATGCTGTTCTTTGCTACTCCTGACCAATTTTTCCTCTACCTATATTGTTAATTTAAAATCTAACTCCAGTGATAGCAGCTCAGCACCCAACCAGTCAAATAAAAGTCCAGTATTTCTGCTGCATTTTAAAGTTACTCTTCTTTTAGGTATATGCTACTAAAAAGGCATCAAAAATGTATTAAAAATGTGCTAGCATCTGTTAAGAAAGCAATATGGCAAGTGGCAAAATTCTGACTCTGCTAGTAAAGACACAGTCTGTCCTCTAACATCTCTAAGAACATGAAGCCTGCCTTAAAAACTATACAAACGAAGCCTGGAACCAAGTAGGAAATTAAGCAGAGAGGGAACCTGAAATATAACATCCTAAAATACAAATATCGTAGTTGTATGATATATAAATACACACACACACACACACAAATACACATACAGAATGCCGTCATGTGGGAGTGTGTGTGAAGAGAGACAAAAGAAGAATTCAATGCTCAGCACTTATTTCTAAGTGGCACCTGACACAGAACAAATTACAGGCACAACATCAGCAAGGGACAGGAATTACCAAAAGGAGATCTGAATGCCATTCCTTGTATAAAATGTTTACACATAGTAATAAAACCATGCAGTTATAAAACAATGCTTAGGAAACTGATGTCAAACGGACCTGTCTTTCAGAAGGATTACAATAGATGCTTAAAATGCCGTTTTTAAAAGCAAAAAACCTGCATCTCAGCATCTCTATTCCACCGTGAGCATGTGAAGGCAAAATTTACTATGTTCTATTTTTCACCTCTAAGAATACACTCAGTGAGTTACCGAGTCACCATGGAGCCACCTACCTGGTGGTTTCATACCTGCATTTACAGGTCTTGCTGCTGCTGCAACCATCTGTTCCCGACGAGGATCCTGGTAGCTCATTTTACTTATAAATTCAATGGCAGCTTCTATACTACGGTTGTTAGTTTGCCTAAGAGCTTGTACAACCATATCCTAAAGAGAAAATTATATACAAAAATAATTTAAAAGAAAATCACAAAAAATACCAAAAATCATGGTTATTTAGCCAAATATGCTCCAGTAATATACCGAAGTAATTTTACAAAGTATAAATTTCTCTCAATTGTTTTAAAACTAATTTTAAAATGTCTTCTCCAGAAGAGATCATCCAAAATAGTACCTCAGTCTCAACATTCAGAAAAGTTAACTTGTTAAAGCACTGTAATTTGATGTAAATCATGTCATCTTGCTATTCACACAACAACTTGGTCATATACATGCATTTTTTACTGCAGTGCATTACCCAGGTAACAAGTTACATGATGACAAGAGGTCCCTTCCAACCTAAGTTATTCTATAAATAATATAAATATAGACAGTCTAATGTGAAATTTGGGTCTTTTTAGTTCAAACACTCCTCCTGATGAATACAACATTATCGGCAGAAACTGTTTATTACTTCTGTGGTAGATTTAGGCTCTGTGTTCTTAGAGATCCAAACACAAATTTTGATCTGATGGACAAACCCATCTCAATCAATGGAAAATGTATTATGGGCCAGTGGCTTTTCCAATGACTTGAATGAGATAAGGTCCAGCAACAGAGGCAGAATTCCAGAGATGGTGCTCTCCAATCTACATTGGAGAATGGGATTTGCTGACCCAAAATTCTGTGACAAATCCACAGCATAACTCCTGACAGCTAAAGCACACTGTCTTTAATGATTTGTTATGGCCATATTTTGCCATGTCAAAGCAATCACTTCAGCTCACATGGTGTTTGAACTGCTATACAAACTACAAACATACGACAGCATTCACCCCCTACTCAAACCAATGGGATACCAAAGAGGGCTCACAAGGGAAGCTATCAGTACCAACTTCAAATTCAAAGCCACATTTCTACATTCATCATTTTTAACATTCAAACACACAAAATTACATACAACCTTTGGAGCAAAAATTATATTAAGTGAACAAAACAGACCTTAAAAAGGATTTTAAAATAAAAAAACCTATACAACAAAGTTGTCACAATTTTTACAGACCAGCTGACACTAGAAAAAGCAGATACAACACTTTCAGCTCAAAAATTTGGTCACCTACGTTATATGAAGTATTCAATCTGTTAAAGAGTATCACCTTACGCAGAACATACGAGGATTGAATTTGAACCATAGTAAGCAAGATTTTCTGTAAGCTATTCACAGTAAAAAAAAAATCCAAATACAATGAACAGCATTCTACTCTGATTATTAAACATACACATATAAAACTATCTACATACACACACCTGATACTGATTGAGATCTATCTATTCCACTTTAACCTTTAACACTACCTACTGCCTGAGAGGTGGGGGGAAATAACCAGAATGTTTGTGATATTAAAAAAATTGATTTTGAAACTTTCTGACCAAGAAAAATGCTTTCCTACTTCAGCTGTATCTGTTCCCAGTGACGTAGGTGGATCAGTGCCATATGAGCTATTGTGGCAACACAACTGTAGGTTAACACATGGCAGAAAGGGCTTATGCTGGCACTGTGCCTAAAAAAAGCCCCATATAATCACAAGTGTCATGGGAATTTGCAGTTGTATCCAAGAACAAAGGGTAGAAGTATAAGGCTTCCAGACACAAAGGATCTAACAAAAATACCAACTTAAGATACCTTTCTAGTTTATTGTCCATCCACAAACTGCAAACTTCAGTTTGCAAAACCAGCTGCAGGTTCAATGTGTAAAAATGGATCTGAGAACTGATCTACTTTGAAAAAACAAATGCACACTTCCTCCTTGTCCCAAAATCCCACACAACAACAACAGAACTTCCTCAACATCAGCAACAAACCACAGAGCTGGAGCAAATTATTACAAAAATCATTTAGCACTATAAAATCCTTCCATTCTGTGTATTTGATCAAGTGAAAGGAACATGAAAAGCCACTATCAGCACTTGACTCTGGGACACTGTCGAGAAAAAGCCAGCTGACAGTTTTGGAGAAGCTCACTCCTGGTAGAGGTAGATCTCTCTGTAAATACCAAAGCATCGCAGACAGCAGAACTCATGAGCTGGTCACTACTGCAAGCACTGCACGCCTGTAAAGTTAATCCCTGTTCTGGTACTGTGCCTTTTTCCTTTGGAAAGATGAGTGGTTTGCTAGCTCTTTTTTAAACCTGCTTTTGTACAAAGGTTTACACAGAAGGCATGAAAACAAGTGTAATTGACTTTGATGTGCAGGTCCCAGTATAAATATGGGAGCTGTAAGTGTATTCATTTTTCCTTCCTGGGAACCACATTTCAGATTAATTTCCAAAATATTTGGTATTGCCTTTCAATTTAGAACAGCCATATTTTATCAACCTATTTTAATTGAGCACAACCCAAAAATACTTGGAGCATCAGAGACAAAAGCCATGTTCTAGAGAGTCCAGCCCTCTCTACCTAAAATTATAGAAATAATTAAAACAACCTACCACATAAGAACAATCTGGACAAGATGCTTAGAAAAGATAGCCAAGTCTCTCTAAATCTTTCTAGTCCCCTTCTACATCCCCCACTATTACCAGTTTCATGTCCTAATCAGAAACCTACCAGATTCTGAAGCTTTTTGCTTATCATGCTGTTCAAACATTCCCTGACCAACACCCCCTCCAACATGCATTAATAGTTTATAGCTAGCAGAACACCAAATCTTCAAAATAACTTCAGATAATCTTCAAAACACTTCACCTCATCAAAGCCAGCAGCTTGCAAGTCTTGCAGCATTTGTCGATTAACTTCTGACGTTCCTTTGACAGCTGAGGTCGCTTCGTTTGCAAAGGGCAGAAGTGAGTTTCTTATCTCCTGCAAAACCTTATGGTATGTTACAAACTTGGGGGGATTTCGGCCTTGTCTAGGATCTTCAGGTAACATTTTGCCCATGCTGTGATCAGTTTTAGCAGCATCTGAGGGTTTAGGCAAATTCCTGAGGCTCTCTCGTATTTCCTGTAGCATCTGCTGGCTGCTGCCAGTATAGCTACTGGCAGGAAAAGTTTTAGGCCTCATTTGTCTATAACCTTCTGGCTTCTCACTTCTCTTCATGAAAACATGTATATATGCAGCCTCCACCAAGGACTCGCACACACCAGAATTCAGGGAAGACTGGCTGATGTCAGAACTTGAGAAAGCAGTGGCTCTTCACTGTGAAACCTTGGTTCCTGTAGTGCCGGAGTTTGTCACAACCCAAAACCGCTATTCTGTTAACAAAACAAAACAAATCACATTTAACAGAGCAGTAGAAAAATTCACAATGTAGCACTGGTGGCAGTGAAATGTTCACATGCAGCACTGCCTTCATAGATATTTAAAGCATGCTAAGCAAATTCTTCAGGCAGTCTTTACTCAACCTAATTTACAAACCATGTTGGGTTTTTAAGTGTCTGCTAACAACTGATGTTTTAGGTGTCTCAAGTCTAAACAGTCCTGAATTGCAAAGGATGTGGACAGAGTAAAGAGCAACTCCTCCATGTGATGGACAAAGTTTCAAAGCTGTCAAGAGCAGATATGAACCACTGGTGTGTGCTACCCTAGCACTGCCATTTTGCCTCCCCTCTCTCCTGTTTCCATTTGTCACCTACATTCTCTCCATCAACACCTTCATAGCCAGAAGAGCCAACTCTACTACCCAACCAGCCAGGATATGGGTCAAATAACCTTGCTGTTCAATGATTCTGACCTCAAGCTCCACAAAGAGGTGGAAGTGAGATGTACACCAGTAAGAGCATGTAATTACAGTGATTCTATCCATTCTCTAGCAGTCACATGTGTTAAAAGTAAACACTTGCCTAGCTCATCACATGCAATTTTATGATTTCTTGTACCATCTGCCACTTGAATCTGTTTAGGGGCTCAGATTCTGAGGCTTTCACAGTCTCTTAGCTCAAGTCTCCTTGAACCAGTCTTCATCAATAGGTAAGCAATTTTTAAATTTATTTTACGTAAGGGAAAATGAGAGCAGAAAGAGAAACAAAGAATATTTTATCAGATTTTTTTTTCTAATGTAAAATTGTTTAACAACTCAAGCATCAAATTCGCTGAGAGCATAGCTATGACATTTGGTAAGGGAAACAGAATTTTCTGCCAAAAGCCAAATAAAAAACGTTTGCATTTTGAAGGCGCTGAGTCATCAGGGAAAGAGCCCCGTGTCTGCAGAGAACTCAAATCTCTGTGTCCAGGCTGGGCACTAGTTAGTACTGCAACTGCCATGGCAAAGAATAAAGCAACCACACTGAAACACTGAAGAAACTGCAGAGCATTTGCCTCTTTAGAGTATCATGAAACACAACTTTTTCAGTCTCTACTGCTTCACAGAGGAAGATCAGTTACTAAGACAGTGCAAGACAAACTAAATGTTTCAGTGCTGTCTTTTCTTCACAGGCAACAAAAATGGTGAAGCTCAACTCACACTGTTCCTTTACTACTGTGTTGCTGAATGCTTCTCATATTAGACATAAGTTAAACAAGTATCTTAATTTTACACAGTCTACAAAAAAGTCACTATTTCTTCACTCAGGCTTCATTTCTATAATACCTGCACTGTCATAAACCACTTAGTGATTAAGCAATTGAGGAAAACTACGACAAGTTAATAGGAAAAAGAACTCTCTGAAACACATGTAAATTATATAAATCAAATACTCGTGCTACCCACATATGAATAAAACCTGAAAACTGGGAAGTAATGCATAAATGAAGACTGTGAAAAGAAACACAAGGGACACCTGCTTAATCCCATTCCCTTTGGAGAACCATTTTAGAAATAACAGAATTTCTCTTATGAAAGGATCTAAACCTTAAGGCATGTAATCTTAAGGCACTCACAAGCTTTCTTTGCACTGTGACAGTTTTGAAACCTTAAATAAGTGTAGTTGGGTAGTTAAATATTTTTAATACAGTCTGATAGCATACAATTCTTCAGGGCTCACTGAATAAGGAAAAGATCATCAGGCATAAGAGTGAATTTTAATAATTAACAGTGAAATTTTGCTCAAAGTATTAAGAAATCCATAAACCAGCAGAAAGTACAGAATGAGAGCAATTAAAATGTAAATTAATTTTGGCCACTTACAAAATAATTTTCCAAACATGCCATATTCAAGACCACATTGAAAATACTTTGCAGAAAACTTTTTCCAAATAAAATGAAGCAAAAACTTGACAAAATGCCCTTACATAAGCTTTTAAGAAATTCCAAAGGCCTGGAATTCAGGACAAAACCGGTTTTTTGCGCATACATATGTTACAAACTTCATCTGGTATTTCAGTATTCACTTTATGGTTACACCTTGGGTAGCTGAGATAGACAAATCTGACACCCGTAAGAGAAATCAAGGTTAAATTAACAGGGCACTAAAATCATAAATCAGGAGCACTCTTGGAAAATAAAGCTGCACTCTAACTTAAATTTTCAGCAGCAGCTTAGGTTTGGGAGTGTAAAACAGCCAGTCCACTTATCTCCCACCACTTACCACAGACAGCACAACTGTTTGTAAGGCCACACAGCATGAACCAAGCTAAAGATCTTACCCAAATAAATAACCTTCTTTGGTGAGTTGTTCCTTTTGGCAGCACTGATGGGTACCAGCATGCACACGTGAAACTAAGTTTTAATTCTCAGAAAACAAATTAAATTAGTCCTCCAGAAAGCAGGAATTACTACAGTTCACCTTGCTTTATATATGAACCTCAAAATTCACAAGTCACCTCTGCTTATCAACATCTGCACACATTTTAAAGGAACAAAGTGTTGACTGCTGAGTAAGAAATGTATCCGAATTTTGTACTTCTAACTAGCAAATACCAACTGTATCCAAGGGAACTGACGTCTATTCCCTGTTGTAGCTTTGTGTCCTTAAATGATCTGTTTGTTAATGCAGCTGTTTCTGCTGATTAAATTCTCTTCCCTTAAAGAGTTGAAAAAGATCATCTTTCACTTCTTTTCAAAATATGGGAATACAGTATTTTCTTCTACAGGTCAAACTGTAAGCGGAAAAAAACACCTTGTTTTTATACATTATAATCATGAAAGATTGGACTTATTTATATAAGTGCTTGAATGAAAACTCAGAAGTGTTCAAGGCCAGGCTCAAGGATGAGGCTTGGAGCAACCTGGTCTAGTGGCACAGGGTTGGAAATGGATACTCTCTAAGGTCCCTTCCAACCCAAACCAGTGTGTGATGCTCTGAATGGCAACATGCAACTGTCAATGACTCCCATGATTTTCTGAGGGAAAAAATACACGGCTTTATAATCTGACTTGAACATTCCTTATACAATACTTTCAATGCTTGTATTTCCAACTGAGTACTGAATATCACATATTAATATATTCAGGCACCCTCCCTCATGTACCTATTCTAACAGTTTATTTTATACATAATCACAATGCTTCACTGCTAGGGATAAAGAAAGTAACAGAGACTTTGCAAGTCATAAAAGTAAGTTTGTAGGGACCTGGTTCAGACCAACTAAAGGAAGTTCTTTTAGGTAACAAGTCACCGAGCTGCAACAGCAATTTCCCAAAGGATGCATTTCCAACGCTAAAAGTTTCCATACGATGAGAAGAAAACTAGACCCTGAAATTAGCACATAAGCACTACATACGGTCAGAGAAGCCAGAGCTGGGAAGACCCAGAGACCAGCTGAACACTAAGAACATTGTGCATTCGCTCGGTTTGTTTCCAGTCTTACGCTCTGCTATCTCCTTTAGCAGGATACAGCTCTTCTACGTACGCATGTGTTCCCGGGAGCAGCAGGAGTTATTTCAGGCGCACCTCGGAGCTATCTTCACGGCTAACAACAGCAGGGCAGCCTCTGAGCACCAGAGCCCCACTGCGCTGGCTTCAGGCCGGCACCGATTCCGGCCTCCCAAGGCCCACGCAGGCCAGGAGGGTTCCACCGCCGGGAGGGGTATCCCGAATGTGCCCCGCTGGGACACCTGCGCTTCTGTCGCCCCGCCGGCCCCAGGCCGTGACCTGAGGTCGCTCCTGCCACGGCAGCGTCCCGCAGACGGCCCAGGACGCCGGGCCGAGCCGGAGCGGGCCCGTTCCCTCCCCGACCCCCCTCCGGCCCCGCGCACGGCGGACTCTACCTGCGGCGAGAAGGCGGCGGCGGCAGCGCCCCGGGCGCTCGGAGATCAGCCCCGCCCGCGCGGCGCCGACCGGCCGCGGCCCTTCCCTGCCTTCCGCCCTTCCTCCGCCCCTCGGCGATGCCGGCAGCGCCCGCTCGGTCCCTCCGCCAGCGCCCGCCGCCCCCCGGGCCGCTCAGTTCGGCGCCGCCATTTTGTCGGTGTCCCCGCCGCGGAGCCGCCCGGATATGGGCAGATCCCGGCCTGCCTCGCGCGGCTCCTGCCGCTCCCGGATGGAGCTGCGGCCGCTCCCGCCCGCACCGGCGCCAGCGCCCTGTAACCCCTGCGAGCCCGCAAGCTGTGACCCTGCACGGCACAGCTCGGCTCGCTTCTCCCGCGCCACTGCCGACCACCAGGGACAAATTCACATTTTCTAATTTTCCGATTTTCTAATTTTCCGATTTTCTTTTTACTCGGAGAAAGCTCCGCCGAGCCTCGTGATGCAGCTGATGCCCTTACGATGGGCTCATTACAGACCAACAGAAAGGAGAACCCACCAGGTTAGCACTCGGCGTGATCCATTTCATTTCCATCTTTTGCATTTCAAGTAAATCGGGAAGCAAAATGTAAGCTGCTCACAGGAGCTCATTGGCAGCTCAGTACATTGCCCTGCAGAGGGAGGACAGCCCCATCCAGCTCCTGCAGCCAGACACACACAGTGCGGATCACGTAAGGTGTTCCTGCCACAGCACACTGAAGCCACTGGCGCCAATGTGAATTCAAGTACACTCTGCCATGTAACATCTCATTACTAACCTGCTCCTGCACAAATACAAAGGTTTCTCCACCTTTCAGATTGCATACCCAGGCTCAATTCAAATAAGGTCCTGCACGCACATCTATTTGAGTTGCTTTAGTAACTCAGACCACTACTCTTGTGCAAAACTTTTTATTAAAAAGAGAAAGGATTCTTTGTAACAAAAAAGCAGGTACAATGCTAATAATAAAATTTAACTTTCCAAAGATTTCAATAAACCAGATGTGAATTTTTGACAAAGACTATGTCTCCAGTTTAGAAAGTCTTATTCTTACACCTGAAAACACAGCCAACACATCATGACTTCTTAATTATAAACCCCACTTTTCTGCTGGGAGATACTCTGGTGCATTATCAAGTTTTCACATGCAGCATCCATGATGAAGCTGTAAGTAATTCAAAATAATGTCGCTAGAATGCTTAGATTCCTATAGAACCGTTCACATTTCATAGCTTTAACAGTTTTCCCTCCAACTGTCATGAACCAACATTAAAAGTTATGTTCCCCTATATAGATATATAAAAAACTCAGCTAAAAAAAACCCATCTCTCTCAGGTGACATAAAAAGAATTTCCATGAAGCCCACAGTTTTGCTTTAGAAATAATACCTGAAAAATACCTTTACAGGGAAAAATAAAAATCCAGGGTTTACCTTTTCTTCTGTTTTTATGTGCATGTATATTATGGACATCACTTTGCAGCAAAGATTTTGCCCTTAGTGACTACCTTCCTGCTTGTCAAAACCAAGCAGGCAGCAGGGAAGAAATGGCATATAACCTTGCTCAGTTACCCATCCTGGAGCATCAAGTGACAGCTGTCAGAATCTGAGGTACCTCACTTCTTGCACAGTATGAGGACCAAGCTGAGCCTCTCCCACACACGCCAATAACAGACTAAAGAGTAGCATTAAGAATGAACCTGGCATTTCCCAGCAAGCTGGTCAATACTTCAAAGGGATACCGCAGTCACTTCATGCAAAAAGTTGCCTGTTCACATAAATAGCCTCTGCGTCAGTACCATACACCAGGCATGGTCCTAGAACATCTAAACTATTCACAGACAAAGTCTGATTTGGAATCAGGTTGGTGATTTCCATGCGGTCTTTGGTCGGATCGTTGCTCAGCCAGGCACTTACTACAGACTGGTTAACGGTACTGTGGGAAAGATAGGCAGTGCTTCTTCCTCCTGGAAGAAGGAAAGAGGGAAGACAAGGAAAGAAGTTTCAATTTAGTTTATATATTCTCAGAATTTGGAGAAACACAGTAATAAGGTCAGACAATGGAAATATAATTTTACATTTAAGTCAGTTTTCAGATTAGTTGAGATGTCATTTCTCTGGTCAATTAAGGAAAAAAATACGTTTAAAAATTCAAGTACTTGAACTAATTACAAAAATTTTCTACCAGCTCTGCCCTCAGTTAAGACAAATACATCACAACAGCTATGAACTCATCTCACTGAACAGACAGTGTAAATACCTGCAAGTTTCTCTAGCCAGATACTAAAGCAAGAACACAATAACACAAGTCTGTTTATAGTGCGTCTTGCCCTATTTGGGGTTTTCAGCTTTGCTTCAGTAACACCTATTCCCTACTGCTCCTCCTCCCCTACTTACTCTGCAGCAGGTGATATACCTATATTTGACTTTGAATTTTTTCCACATAACATTTTACATTCAAATTGAAGCCACACACTGTAAGAACTGTCATTCAGCATAAGATTAGTAGGTGTCTGAAGTTATGCTAAAGGATTTATACTTCATATACTTGAAAACATGCAGTACAACTTGAATCCATAATGCTATTGTTTTCATACATAAAACTTTACTTTGAATGACAACTTTGAGGCCAAAGGCAGCAGGGTGACATCTGAAAGTTTACCCACTTATTTACAGTGGCAAGCACTTAGCAGTCTTTGTGATTAGAATTTGAAAATAAATGCTTGTATGAAGTCAGTATCATAACTTTAAAATCCTGCCACCATGCAAAAGGATCCCATTTCATTCATTAAAGGTTCCAGTTATTACCCAGAATTTAAATTCATAATTCCACTGTCTCATTAACTTATAAATTATTCTGGTATTCTAACTTTGTGTAACTCCCTCAGAGACTCAATTAATGTCAGTCAGGCTGCCTCTGTTTCTTTTCTGCATACAGATGATTTTTAAGTGAACACAGTCTATCTTTGAAATCATAGATGTGCCCCTTCACACATTGGTCAGAGGGTAGCAGATTAAAAAAACCCAAATCTGACCACAAAAAGACCTGCCCAAAACCGTTTGGCGTATAAGTGCGTAGTTTTCCTCAAGTGCCTATCAGGGCTTGCTTCCCAGGAAAAGAAACCTGCTTTTAATTTTCTGCATTAGGATTGTGTTATTAATTGGGTCATGTGAGAACACTGACTGTAATGGTGTTACCAACTGACAAATTCAGTGCAGATGGATTTCAAACATTCTTACCTTGATGAAGAAAAGATGGTTTTTCAGATACATTTGCGGAAGTATCCCAGTGCCAAAGAGATCCATCTTCAGAACACGTAAATAAATGATCAGGATTGGAGGGATGGAAGTGAACTTCCCACACTGGAAGTATCAAACAAAACCATTGCAGAACAAGTCTCAAGTACTTCGATCAATGCATTTGGATAGTATGATATAGACATGCATTTACAAGAACCCATGCCTCCATCAAAACCTTTTAATTGTGTGGGTAGGAAATCTAAAGCCCCATTCTAAGTTTTTGTAGTGGTCCTGGGAAAAACATGGAATAAATCCTCCTAGAAGCTGTGCTAAAACACATGAAGGACAGGTGAGGGACTTCTTACAAGGGCATGTAGTGATAGGACAAAGGGGAATGGCTTTAAACTGACGAAGTAGGTTTATATTAGGTATCAGGAAGAAATTCTTCACTCTGAGGGTGGTGAGGCACTAGTACAGGTTGCCCAGAGAAGTTGTGAATGCCTCATCCCTGGAAGTGTTCCAAGGCCAGGTTGGGTGGGCCTCCGAGCCACCAGGTCTAGTGGAAGGTGTCCCTACCCTTGGCAGGGGAGGTTGGAAGTAAATGAGCTTTAAGGCCCCTTCTAACCCAAACCATTCTATGACTCAATGAAGTAGCAAGTATGTGATTGATTTCTATCATAGTCACAACAACTTATTTTTACAGGAATCAGAAACTTCTGATGCTACCTTCTTCTCCCCCCTCCATTTCAGATACTTACTTTCTGCTTCATGAGCATTTAGCAGGGACACTGGCATAGTACCCTGCCTGATGTCCCATATACTCAGCATTCCATCCTGGCCCCCTGTGGCCACAATATGCTGCTGATTGGGATGCCTATCCACACAGTGCAATGGAACTCTGTCACCTGCCCTGCGAAGAAGAAAAAACAAAAACAACCAAATAGCCCAAACATTAATTTTTTGTTTAGCTTCCATTTTCCCCTTCTTAATCCCTAAATTGGCATCAGGAGCTTTGACAGGCGAGGTACCAGTACTGACAGCACTTTCAGTTCCTGTAACATCTGACTACCCCAGGCTGAAGGCACATGACATCTGCTGGAAAACAGAGGTATGGCAACAACATGAAGCTACTATCAGATTCTGTGCCCTATGGTATGCCTCTGACATCTGCACAGCATCTGACAGCTTTATAGGAGTCAGAGAGCCTTGCAGGCAAATAATACTCCACATACACCTATAATAATATTATTATTCTAATGCATGATATAATTATAGTTTTAGTATATACTAAGACTTAAAAAGGGAGACCGGGCACTAACAAAATCGAGTACTAAACGACAGTCTATGAATAGCAATGGGAACTACTACACAGACAACAACAGGATTGAAACCTAGCTCATTTTGTTTGCTCACAGTACCTTGTAAGGCACAAAGTTACCATTCAAATACATTCCAAATGCCAGAAACCTTACATTAGGCCTGTAGAGAAAAGCAGATATGAACAGGTAAAGAGTTTTGGGTTGAGGTTTGAAAGATTTTTTTCTCAAAACAGAGAAGTGTATAGATGTAATAATCCTTAAAAGTTAAATCATAAAATAGACAAGCTAAGCATAATGCTTAGTCACAACAGTGGTTCAGCCGAGAAGCAGTCTGCTTTTGCTCTTTTAAGTACCAAAGAAGTTAAAATAGTTTGAAAAAAAAAATCAGTAATTTACCATCCTGTTGTTAGGAAGCTATTAAGAAAGATTTGAATCACATTATATGAAGTAGCACATGCTTTTCAGTAAACAAGTAAAAAAGTGGAGGTCTTACAAAGAAAATATTTGAGATGGGTCATTTCTTTGCTGTCTGAGGTCCCATATTTTTAACTGTCCAATAGAATTTACTGTCAAGATCTCAGTTGTGCGAAGGAAAGTCACTGCATGGAGTGTACTGCTGTCTGCATTGTCTGCAAGAGATGAGGAAAGCATTCAGGTGAACCCATGGAATGCCAGTCTCCATTTAATTGCAACAAAATACCTCTTCATAGAGAGCAGAACACAGCAGCTTAAACATGTGCATAACTTCTGCAGTTTCAGGGTCAGAGACAGTCCAGTATCTGCAAATACGCTGTGAAAAAGGCGCCCTTGCTTACTATGTGAAACACTACTGAGACAAATCTGTAATATGGTGCATTAAATTAGCTCTGGTGATTACAAACCTACCTACCTAATTTCTAAGATTTCTTTTTGTAGTTCCTAGAAGAGGAATCAATTGAGCCAAGTTTATGGTTTTCAGAAGTTTTCTTTATATGGCCAGCACCTACTGACAGGAAGCAGCTATGGAGCTTTTCATTCTGGAGTTCTAAACACAAGAAACAGTAACTCTGGCTGACAGCATTAAGTAGTTTTACACAAAAACTTTTGATTCACCAACTTTTAGACCTTTTCTGAACTGCCAATATGGTATCAAGTTAAACTGGAATTATGCTGTTCTTGTTAAAAAGTAAATAGGAAGGCCCTTTTTTTCAGTTCCTTTTCTCCAGTGCTTCTTTCTGTCAGAGTAATTTACAATGTCAAACAATTCACAGCTTTGAGGTGAAACTTTTGAGACCTTCTGAAAAAACAAGACACTATTTTCTTGGGCCTTATTTCTGTTACTATATATAAACTTTTCATCTTGATTTCGATGGGATAACTTTGTTAAGTCTACTTTCACTGCAAGTATTTTAAAATTCTGTGTGTAAGCCCATATTGAAAATATAGGTGAATTATTATCTTTCTGCATAAGAGGGAAACATTTTTGGATATTGAGACAAAAAAGTTACACTGATGCCTGGTTACAGTATTTGAATGACTTTTCTGCCTACTGCTTAAATAAAAGCAGAGGGGAAGATAAAACTCACCAAAACACCATTAAAAAGAAATGTCAGATTACTGAACACTGAGGTTCTAGAGTATTTAAAGTTTTATGGCAGACTAACACTAAGTGGTTTAGCAATGATACACCTTTATGGCTCCAAAAAATTTTTACATAATCTCTAACTTTAGAGATTTTTTTCCTACCTTAACTGACCTATACACTCTGTTCTGTAATCTTAAATCCACTCAACAATAGCAAAAATACCAAGGCATTCCTTTACAACTATTGAATGAGGTACAAGAGTTCTCTCTTCATGTTAAGGATTCAGCTTAGTGCCTGGGAAATGTCAAGGTGTCATTGAATTAGGAACCAGTAAAACTGATTGCTTACACCATAGAACTCCATCCTGAAGAACCTGAGAGCATCTTCCAAGATGTTCTCTCTCTTCCCTCTCCAACTTTTACTGTAAAATCATTAACTTAAAAATACCTGGATGAATACAGAAATATATCTGAAATATGCTTTAAGTATCTGAAGTCTGGAGGGATATAGGAATAATTTGGAACATTCAAGCTGGAATACTGAAATCAATTATTAACTGTTTCATTAGAATTAAGTTGAAAACCAAACTACTCTCCAAACTAGGCTAATTTAAACAGGTATTTTACATACCTATAGTTCTTACTGCATCTTTTTGGTCAGCTCTGAAGAGATTTATTCTACCATCTTCGCCAACAGTGACAATTTCTGGGTTGTTGCAGACAACTCCGGTACAGGCTGCTCCACCCCAAGATGTGTCTTGACCCACGTGATAATGGGCTTTGTCCCACCGGTGGTTGGCAGACAACGTCTAAGTAGTAACCAGACATGAAATTGTGGTCTTAAATAACGAACCTGATAGAACAAAGGTTCCAGAATACTCATGAAACCAGAAACAAGCTCCAGGAAAGCCTCACTATCTCATGGGAATGAGAGCCTCCTACACAAATACGAATCAAGAGATCTAAATTTTCATCAACTCTTAAGCACACAACCCTTCCACAAAACGTTAATTATTTCATCTCTGAACCACCATTTTCACATGACCTAGCAATTAGAAATAACACTACGGACTATAAAATGTCTTTCAGTAGGCAGACGACTTCAGTCTTTCCCCAGGAGAGGAGAGAAGAACTGAGGCCCTTAGAAAATAAGAGGTCAGGTTCAGATCTTGATTGCAAGGAACTAGCTTATTTTAGGTACCACACCAAATTATTAACAGACATTCACCTTTACTACGTCATTCTGAACATATATAAGAAGGTAGTTATGCATTTATTTTCAGGGAATTACAATCAAAGCAAAAGACTACAGAATTTACATATCTTCCTTCACAGGACACGCATGAGAATTCATTCATAATTTGTTAGAATTGAACATGAATCCTGTAGTTCAAGAATGCAAAAACTCTGATAAGGCAGATCCATTAATACCTACTGCCCCAAAACACTCCAATCTCTTAAAGTATGTTTTCAATGAATGGGCTGCTTGGTTACAGATACACACGAGGAGATACCCCAGTCTGTCTTGCCCTGGAATCTACTTTATGTAGCATGTGTGCAAAACGCTGTTTTCTTTTCTCGTATGTGTAAAGTCAAAGCTTTTTTTAACAGACTTTAAAAAGAAATTTATTTTGGTAGGCAGATGTTTTTATGCTAAGGTCAAAGTGACCTGTATTACAGAAAATAGCATCTTAAAGCCAGAACACATTACATACCTGGTTATTTTGATGATGACGGAATATAGTTACAGTTCCTGTTGATGACGCAACCACGATTCTCTCTTGATCCAAAAACTAGAGAGAGATAATAAGAATGCTATTAGCCAATGTTAGTACCAAGGTGGTAATTTTGATTTTAGAGTAACCTAAATTATTGGTAGCTAGAGGGGAAAAAACCCCAGTCCCACAAGAAACAAACCCACAAGGCAATACTGGTTGGTTTTGTCCTTTTTCTTCATAAGAATTTTTTGGCCAATCTCAGCATTTTGACAGTTCACTCCCACTTAACTTCCCCTAAGTGAAAATCCCTTAGAAAGCGGGGATCTCTTCAACACAGCTATTTTACCTGCATATCCATAACATCACCGTTGTGCTGGATGTCACACAGCAGATGAGGTTCTCCATGATATTCACCATTGAGGCCCGCATTTCCAAGGTCGCCACCAGACCAAATGGAGACCCTATTATCCTGAACGGAAACGACACCACATTTACTCGAAAACGCTTTTGAAAGTACCCAGCAATAAGCCTCAGCCGGGGAAGGCAAAAGGCTGCGGGCTGCGCACCGCTCCTGAGGAAGCCGCCGCCGGCCAGAGGGAAGCGCTTGCCCAGGTGGAAACGCGGGGCGGCCCCCCGGCTTCCGTGGGGACGCGAGCACGGCACGGTCGAGCGAAGGGCGGGACTGCCGAGCCAGGCAGGGCTCACGGCCGGCCCCGGCCCCGCTCTCCCGCACCGAGCGGCGGAGGCGCAGGGGACCGAGGCGGCGTGGGGTGCCGCCGCCGCCCGCCCCAAGTCCCGGCGGGAAGGTCGTGCAGCGCCTCCGGGCGCGCCGGGCCGGTACCTCGTTGTCCCAGGAGCCGGTGGCGAAGATGTCGGGAGGCTGGAGCGCGGCGGCGGGCAGGGGCCGCCAGCGCGTCCGGCTGATCTTCTGCGACACGAACTTGGCGCTCACGTCCTCCATGGCCGCGCCCGCCCCGCGCCGCTCCCGCCCGCCCCGCGCCGCGCGCGCTCATTGGCTGCGGCGCGACGGCGAGCGCGCAGGGACAGGCCGGGGGCGCGGCGGGGCGCGGGGGCGCGCGGGCGGGCCGGCCTGGGCCATGGCGGCGGCGGCGGCGCTGAGGCTGCGGGTGCCCCGCTGGATCCAGGAGCCGCTCGGCGCCAGCTGCCCGCGGCCACCTGGACGGGACGGGGTGGGGTACGCCCTGCCTGGCCCCTGCGAGCCGCTGCACCGGCGTGTCGGCTCGACGTCGGTTGCAGGTCGGGTCCGGAGAGGAGGGAATCCAGGAAGAAGCGATGGTGCCGCTGTGTTACCTGCGCGCTCGGCTGGGCCGCGGCCCCCCGAACCGTGTGTCACCTCTGCATGACACGCACCGACTTCTGTTGTCTCCAAATGAGCGACTCACACAACGACTAAGCGTTTCTGGTCTAGATCTGCTTTTACGTGTGCCCTGCTGTCAGCTGGGACAGAGTTAATTTTCTTCCTAGTAGCTGCCATAGCACTGTGTTTGGGATTTAATGTGAGAGTTAAGTTATTAACGCCCTGATGAGTTACTTGTTGCTGAGCAGTGCTTACCCCAAGTCGAGATCTTTTCAGCCCTCGCTCTGCCGGTGAGCGGGAGGGAGCATGGCCAGCACAGCTCACCCAAACTGGCCAGAGGGAGATTCCACACCATAAAACATCACACGCACTATATACACGGGGGCATTGGCCATGAGGGACCAGTATCTGGCCAAGGACAGGGTATTTGTCTTCTGTGATTTAAATTATTAAAGTTATTAAGAGATAAGTTGTTACTATCTCAACCCATGTTTTTTACCTTTGTTTTATTCCAGTTGCCCTCCCCATTCCCCTGGGGTGGGATGGAGGGTTTTGTAGGGCTTATGTGACCAAATACCTGCCTGGTAATTGCTGTCTAGGGTTAAACCATGATAATGTACTTCCAAGTGACAGCTTCCATGCAGATTCTTACCTGTACAGAAATAAACAGAATAGGGTTTTTTTGTCCCAAATGGTATGTTAAATCAAGGAGGAGCACACATGTACTTCCTTTCTAGTATTTCACTTGAGACCTAAACAACTCTGCAATAAAAAGTTTAGAGGTTAGTTGTAAACCAAAGGTTGACATGATTATGTTGTCAGTTGTCATTTCAGAGGATGAGACTAAAATTCCTGTCACTGCAGTTCAGTAAGGGACTTTCTCAAAGAGATTTTTACAGCTTTGTTTTCTGCTGCATTTTTTTCCAAAGCTGATGCTGCCAAGTCTCAGAGATTCTGTCAGATGGACCTAACAGTGGCTTGGACAAATTTTCCACTGTGTTACTACAGTTTTCCTGGTAAAGGCATCTGTCATGTTTCTTCTATGCAGGATTTTTGAGTTCCTCATCAAGTCTGCTATGCTGTTTTGTAATCCCTCAGGTGTGATACCAAGTCCATGATATTTTATGTGCTTCATGCATCTTTTGAACTTCATTTAACTTTTTTTTCCATAATTACATTCAGCAGAATCCAACACTGAACATACTCGAAAAGCTGGATGCTATAGTAGTCTACCATACTGCAAACATAGCTTAAAACAACTTTGTTGCACATGGCAGCAGCATTGTTATTCTACAGTAGCAAATGATTCTGACACCTTTTATTGCAAGTCACTGTTGATTCCAAGGATATTCTCAGCTAATTCTTATAACACTTGTGAGAAATATCAATAGGCAGCCTCAGAATACAGCTACAGACCAGATAGCTAAAAGTTGAAGAGAAAACACTTTAGGATTATTGAAAAGTTTTATTAGGCAAATATTTTTATTGGTTAGTTTGTGATTTCTGTGTGTATTTTTTGCCTTGTGCTTTTGGATGATTTCTTTCTTTGCTCAGGATTGTTTGTTCAAAAGCATTTGGGAAGTATTAAGGGAAGTAAGTTGGACATATAGGCTTATTTTCACTTAGAGGAAAAGAAGAGTCACAGTTTTTTCTTCACTGTCCTACATTTTTTAAAGAAAATGTTGGCAGCATGTTATATGACGGAAGTGAGAGCTGTGATAGATTTAGGGCTGCTTTGTAAACCTTTAAATATATTCTCTGTGCTTGATCCCTATGAAAGATGTACTGTGTTAGTATATAATTTCAGTGTCATGGCAGATTATTTAAGTAAACATATAAAAGGTGGAAATAAGCACGAGGAGAAAATACGCTTCATCTGATATTTCTGAGGTTTTCAAAAAGGATCTTAAGTCTAGACAAAGCTGGCTTTTAGAGCTGGGTCCAAACATATCAGCTGAGACAACAAGAAGCATCTATGGATTACCCTTAAATATAGCTAAAGCTAGGAGTGTGAGTGAAAGGGAAGAAAACTGAAAGCATGCCTGTTTCTTTGAGAGAAGGTCAGGGGCCTGAGAACAAAGGCACTTTCTAGATCAGTGGTTGTACTGGGGCAGGACAAAGCTAATTCTGAACTCAATTTGCTTATAATCTGCTTTCCTCCAATCATCATTGAACAATATTTAAAGAAAGTTATTTGGAGATGCCAAAACAGTGTTTACAGTAAGAATTCCTGGAGCTGTGCCCAGTTCATTCTCTTGAACGAGTACAGTCACAGTGCAGGGTGCTGCAGAGCAGATGTAACAGCAGAGGGCCAGGCCCTGAGTGCACTCAGAAGTCTTGCCCTTGGCTGGGGCTCCCATCTGGGCTGGGACACCCTGCTTTTGGCCTGAGCTGTGCTGTAGGAGGGCCTGTGCTCAGCCATATTGCTCAGACTTGGTAGCTGGCTTGACTTAGGGCCTGACTTGTCACTTTGCTTGATGGCAAAACCATTTCTGTCCCCAGCACTGCCCTGCTTGCTTTGCCTTAATGCTTTGGGATGGTGTGTCATCTGGAAGATCCCATCTGGAAGGCTCACCTTCCTTCATGAAGGCGTTCCAGTTCTGCTGCTCCCTAATGGGGAAAGTCACTGATGTGACTGAGTCCTCACTTCGTCTTTGAGTGCAGAGCTGGTAAAATGTGGATGTGGAGTTCACAGTAATGTAAACTTCTGAAATGGTAATACAAAAGGAAGGTACACACTCAACTGACTTGAGCTTATAGGAAAAGAAATTAGATGAAGGAGAGTGATTAAGTTAAAAAACAGAATGGAGTCAGGGAGAGGAGTGAGTGTAGGTGTAAAAGCCAATTAGCGTAGGGTTTGGGACATAACTGCGGAAATGTACAGCAGGAACATTTCACAAGGAAATTTCTGCTTGTGTAATGCAGAAGCAGATGGGAACAGACAGTGATGAGCAATTTTTCAAATTCTTTCTAAATTCAAAGAATTAAAAAAAAATCTAATGGGCTTATGAGGTGGGAGGAAAGGGATGAAACAGAAATAGTAGCTTGGAGGGGTTTATATATAAATGTAAGTACAGCTAGAGGACTGGGATGTGGGTGAATGTGCAGCAAAGGAAGAGGAGCCGATGTGCTCACAGTTAGTGGGATCTTCATGTCAGAACAATCATATGGTGGCCCACTCTGGCTGCTGGCATTTCTGTGCCTTTTCCCTAAGAGGACTGTCCATGCAGCAGCTCCCTGGAGAGTCTAGGGAGATGGCTCCACATGTGGAAGATGGAGGTGCCTGCACCTGACAGTGGGCGTCCAGGGACCAAGGTGCTCACATTAGTTTGGACAAGCGAGGGGGAGTAGCATACAGAAATCCTGAGTATCAGAACAAATGGAGAGCTTCCACATGAATAATGATGGCCAGAAAACAATTTTTATTTTTATTTCTGCTTGTATTTTCCTCTGGTAAAGAATGTGTTGCTTTTAATTTTGTCTCAATGGATGTGCTCCTGAAAGGTTTTTAGAATGGACTCATGGCCTGGGATTGTGGAACAGAAAGCATTGAAGACTTATGTTTGTTTACTGCAGAAATGGGTGCATCCTGCCACTATTGGTGCATGTTCGTTTCCCAGGGCCCTTCGAGGCAGCTTGGCTTGTCTTAGAGCTCCTGGAAGCCTACTAAGCCAGATGCTGTTTCCTTCACATATGCCTGGTATCCATCCAAGACACCCCAGATACTGCTAAGGCCCACACTTGTTTGAATTCTCTGAATAGTCGTGTCAAGAGCGTGGCAAATAGGTGCATTCAGTCAGAAAGCGACTGGGCAAGACTGCAGACTCCTAAGAGAAATTCAGGCTTGCTCTTGGTGCTCTGTGACAAGCCTAAGCCTAATTCAAGCTGGTCCTGGTAAGCAGCATCAGTTTGTATGTAAATGGTTTCTCTTGTGTTTCTGGTCTCCCAAGGGGGTAAGTATCCCTGGAATGCTTTTAAACATGGGCCAGCTATTTTCCTGCCAACAGCCTCTCTATGTGAGAGCAATGCAGTTTGCTTGCATCTGAAAACCGAAAATGTCTCTTGCATTTAAAACAATGAAGTATTTCTGTGCTGTACTTTTACAATGTCTGTCTGTGCTCTGTACTTGCTGCCCTTTGGGAATTCCTCTAACTCCATGACTTCGTTCCTTCTCTCTCAGCCCACTGGATGTAACAGGGAGACCTTTTATATTCTGGGACAGGCTGGGAGCCTCACACGGACTGCAGTTGCCAGGTCATGCTTAGAAATTAGACGGAGAGCACAGAATAAAGCAGTGGAACTGTCTCCAGGATTAAAAGAACCAGAGGGGAAGTCTATGGATGGGATCTGGTCTATGCATTGAGCAACTGTCAGATTCGCCCTGGACTGACTGCAGAGTAGAGAAGCTGAGTCCCACCTTCACCTCATTACCATCAATGGTTGGATGAAATAGATGTGTTGTGTGGAGCTGGAACGGGTTCAACACTCCCAGCCAAAATGGGCTCTCTCACAGAAGATGTAATCTGTGTAATCTTCCATGGTGGTATTTTAGGCTGTGTCCTTGTGTCAGAAATGCTTTTAAGAAACAATATAATACTTGAAATTATATCTGCCGGATGACACCTTATTTTCCCCAATGTTTATCCAATATATCATTGATAGGGCCTACCTATCCATAGTTATGTATCACTATTCTCACATTTCAAAAGCCAAGAACTGAAAACCCTGCTGCCTGGTACCATGTAGATGAAATACCTGTGCCTGTGTGCCTGGTTAAGATAGGAAGTGCTGCAAGACTATTCCCAGGTATGTGAAGCCCGTTTGAAGGGATCAGAAGGCAACACAAATGCAGAAGTCACAGCACTGGCAGTGGGTTCAACAAAATTGCAAAGATGGTATATGCTTTCCATTTAAACAATAGAAACGTGGATAAATAACAGGTGGCAAAGTTAATCATAAGGGAGTTTCAGAGCAGGCAGAAATACTACGTGACTGTAGGAAGTGAATTCTCTGGTTTGCCTCGTTATGTTACAGGCTGTAGGAGGACCCGAAGGTGCTGCTTTTTGGTTAAGCTTGCTAGTTCATCGTGGGCCTATGCTGGGACTGAATAAAGGCCCATCGGTATTTCCTAAATTCTGAGCTATTGACCTGGATACCTTTTAAAAGGAATTTTAATTTGTAACTTTGTCCTACGTCGTCGGCAACGTACCGGTAGATGCTCCTGTGGAACACCGGTACTTCGGCGGCGTTTAGGCAATACACGGCTATGTCAACTCTCCCTATCTTTCCACCCCGCTCCAATATTGGCGCTGTTTCCCGGGTGCCGGTCACCCCCGCCCTGCCCCGTGCCCGCCGTGGCCTGCCGGGGACACACACGGGACACGCAGCTCCCGCGCCGCCTGACCAATGGCAGCCTCCGACACGTAGGCCTGGCCCGCGCGGGCTGGCCGCGGCCAATAGGCGCGCCCCATGCAAAACGCCGCGTCGGGAGACGCCGCTAATTGGCTCCGTCGCAAGGGCGGCAGGTCGCGCGCTGGGCCGGGGCCAGGAGCTGGCGGCGCCGCCGCCACGGGGCCGTGATGGGGCTCGACAGCCCCGACACCGCCTTCTCGGGTACCCGGCGTGTACCGACTTGTGTCACGGGAGCGGCCAGGGCCGGGGCAGGGGGAAGAGTGTGTGCGCACCGAGGTGTCGTTTCGCTGTCTCATTCATTAACGGAGCTCCTAAGTTCTCATGCCGGCGCCCCCCGACCCGTCCCGCCCCGCCGCCGTTTCTGGGGCGAGGGCCGGACCGGGGTCTCGCCGCCAGCGCGCGATCCGGGGCCCCGGCAGCCAAACGCGCGGCTCGGGAGCAGCCGCTGAGCATCCCCGCCCCGGCGCGCGAGGATCTCCCCACGCGCGCCCCCGGGCGCGATGGGCGCGCATGCGCGGGGGGGCACCGCGCGGGCCGGCGGAACGGCGGCGGCGGTGGCCGGGGCATGTCGGGCGCGCGGGGCGGTGGGCGCGTGGCCCCTCCCCTCGGCGAGCGCGCGGCAGCCGCAGCGGCGGCGGCCGCGGGAGGAGGCGGCGCCTGTGTCGGCGCTGGAGGTTGTGTCCTTCCTGGGGAAGCTGCTGTGCGCAGTCGCGGCGCTGAAGGCGGCTCTGTACCTGCTCCGCAGAGTGTGCCTAGCGATGGCCTGGAAGTCGGGCGGCGCCAGCCACTCCGAGCTCATCCACAACCTCCGCAGTGAGTCCCGGGGCGGGGGCGCGGGCGGGCGGGGCCCCTGGGCTGCGGGGCGGCCGTTACCGGGCGCCCGGTCACCGTTACCGACCGCGCGCTCCCGCGGCGCCCGCCCGACCCGCCGCCAACTGTCACAGGGAGCGGCGCCGGCGCCCGGCCGCGTGTGTCCGTGTTGTCCGTTCGTTCGTCCGTCCGTCCGTGTCTGTATGTGCGTGTCTGTGTGTCCGGCCGGGGGTGTGTCCGTGCGTGCCCGGGTGCCCGGGCGGGGGGTGTGTGTCCGGGCGGCGGCCGGTGTCGCAGGGCGGGCCGGGCTGTTGTTGCGGGAGGCAATGCGGCGGGCGGGGTGGCGCCGATGGCGGTCCCGGAGGGGAAGCGCCGTGCGGCGGCCGTGGCTGTTCCCTGCTCGCCGCGTCCCCCCCTCGCCGGCTCCGTTCCCGCCGCCTCTCCCCGTCTGCCTTGTGCAAGCTGAGGCGGGGCCGCGGCGGCAGTGCTGGAGGGCCCGTGATCCCCCGCACGCACCGGGATCGGCGTCCGACTGGCTTCGCTCCGGCCGGCGGGCGGCGGGACTAGTGGTGCCGGCGGGCGCCCTCCGGTCTTTCAGGCCCGAGCTGAGCAACGCAGCGGGAGCCGCCCGGGTTTGGGAAGCGTGCCGAAGAGGCCGCGGTTGTTTGTGTTGGGTGAATGGGGCGTGTGGCAGCAGTCCCTTCTCCCCGCTCCCCGGCGGGGTCCGGAGTGGCTCTGCTCGCAGGGGTGGGCTGACACCGCGGGGAGAGGAGAGGAGCTGTCGGGGTTGCGGACTCGTGCGGTGACAGTCGAGCTTGGCCGTGGCTGCCCGGCACTGGGCGCTCCTTGTGCTCGCCGAGGGTTTGTGCTGTCCCCGTGCTGAACGTGGAAGGTGTTGGGCGGACGCTTCTTCGCCGATGTACTTCAATACATCCTGAAGTTTGCAGGTCCTGAGAGGACAGGGGGACAATACTTTCTGTATTCGGAGCTTCCATTTTTCATCTTAGCATAGAATGATCCTATCTTAAAAATACTTACAGTGTCTCTCGTCTCTGCTCCTGGCCTTTTCCCTTCCTCTTGTCAAGTCCGTGTCCTAGACGTAAAAGGATGTAGATTTGGAGCCTATATTATGGCAGTTGTCTCCTATTTTAGAGATACTACAAGAGCACAGACAAGTTCAGTTGTGTGGCCTCCTCGTTGTTCTGGAGTCATAGGAGAATCACCCTTGTTGTTTTCTCCTTTCTCCTTTTCTCTGCTTATGTTAGAGCATTTGAGCCTGTGGTCTTTTCCAGTATTTTCTTTTGAGAACTATCCCATCCAGCAGAATAATACATGCTGAAGTGACTTTCAGTTTGCCTGTAAAAAACTACAAATTATTGTAGAGTTTCATCGTTAAAATCTATTTAATAGATAGATAATAACTTCTCTAGTTACAAGAGTTGCAATGGATTTTTTTTGTTTTGTTCTGCAACTGAAAGGGCTAGAAGTACTGCTTTAGTGAAGCCCTGCACAGCAGGGGAAAAACTTTCAGACGTAAAAATCAATCTTAAGCTCCAAAATATATCCCAAAAGCAATTATTGCCAGAATAGTCTATGGCACTCAGAACCTGAAGGCAAAACCAGTTTCTTTGTTGCAGAAGACAATGACAGTTTTTCAACACATGGAAACTGTTTAGGGCGTTGCAAATAATGATGACAAAGCTAAAAGCCATTGTAGTTAGTATACAGCAGTAGTTGTATAGGAAGAGGAAAGTAAAATAGAAGTGCTTAATATTGTAATCTCAAAGTATGCACTGATGGTAATTTCCTGGAAAATTACAGTCTGTAATTTCCCTCTCTATTTTGCATATGCATGCCAAAATGTTTTGAGGGGTGTTAAACAGGGAAATAGTGGATTGGCAATAAAATATTGTGGAAGCACAGAGGCTTTTGATCTTGCAACAAGATTGTGTTGCCAACTTTAGTGGGACTCTGGTCATGGTGTAGGGCTTTATCGGTGCAGAACAGCTGCTGAATTAAGACCATAACTTTCAAGTTTTAGAGTTCCTCAGGTAAGATGATACCTTATTGCCAAAGCTGGGAACAGATTTAGAAGAAAGTACTGTTTAATGTGATACAATTCTCCCAGATATGTTTTAACAAACTTAAAAATTATTGGTTACAGAAAGACTAAAATGTTCCAGAGACTTCTTTCAGAGCAGTAGATCCGTCAATGTATTTTCCCCTCTCTAAAAGCAGCTACCTAGCATTTACAGCATTTTATGCTAGAAGTAAGAATGCAAATTGGATGAGGTTAATTTGATGTTGTCCAGTGTTTGTCGTGTGTGTAACTTAATAAATGAGTGTGCAATGTAGTGCATATTTTGCATAACTTAAAGAAAATAATGCAGGTTGCAGTGGCACTGTATATTTTCTTCTGCAGCAAATCCTGGTTGAGAGGTTCTTGCCCCTGCCCTTATGCCACAATTCTTCTCTTGACTACTCTTGTAGAATTGCTTGTGAGGGAGGCAGTGTTGTAAGACTGGGTCACTTTCTCATGACTTGTGAAACATCAAGATTTAAACTCGTCAATGTCTGTAAGCTGTTGTACTGTTATGGTTAGAGAAGCAGTGAACTTGGTTGTGGGTAAATGAGGGCTGGGGAGAATGGGGACTTAATAAACTGGTTTTGCTTCTGAATAAAAGCATCATTGGAAGACTCCTGTAGGCTACATGTTCTTTTCCTTTAAAACAGCTATATTCTTCACTGTTTTTGACAGTTACTAGTGCTTCTGTTTTGTGGCAATAAAGTTCTCCATTTCACATTTGCTTTATTGCTCTCTTCACTGTTGCTTTAACTGTAGAATTAACTTTTCTATAATGGTAACAATCATTCTGTTAGGGCAGTGACAAGTGATTTTGGGTATTTACAGTGCAAATTTAGGCAATTATTCTTTATGAGTTTTATCTTTGCTGTCCTGTCTTAAAAGGGACAAACTAATAAAGAGGGCCCTGGAACTTCGCATGTTTTTCAGTGCATGCTTAGAGAGAATGACTGAAGAATGTTGCAGTACATTGTTCTGTTGTTTTGATTTTTAACTTCTTGTTGCATTGTGAACATGTTTTTGCACAGTTAATTTGAGGCATCATAGATGCATAATATGCAAAATAAACTTGTTTAAAACACACTCTTCACAACAAAAATGCTGTCCTTGAATGTGCTGTTGCTATGAGGTGTTCAGCTGCTTTGTTTCAGTGATTCTTGAAAGTATTTCTCATTTTTTAAAAACACCTTTTTTAATCTGAATTATTCTTTCTTCATTAAAGCTTTAAAACAAATATTTTTCACCTTCACAGAGTAATTATATAAATCTTTGCCTCTTCCTAACTGAAAATAGTTGAACATGTGCCTTCAAACTTGAGTAAACTTTTCCCCTAAAATATATTTAAAGTAAGATCTTTTAGCAGTCCACATTTCTAGGAAGATATCTAAATGCAGGTTACTGTAGGGTTAGAAGTCATGCTGAACATATAAATAATTGCCTGTGTTTAATTAAGTAACTCTGACAGAAGATTCTTTTTATTATGAATCTGCCATATGGAGGTGCTGAGGAAGGAGAAAAAGATTTAGAGAATTATTTACTGTTACCTTGATTGGCTGAAAGTCTTTTGATTCCCAATCTGTAACTTTTTCCCCCCTCTCTGTACCTTCAGCTATCCATTGATAGGCCACTATTAGAACATTTTGATTTCCTTCTGTCTTTCATACTTGGGCTTTTGCCAAGTTCTTACTTTACATGCCAACATCTTAGAAATCAGTTTTTCCTTCCCACCTGAAGGACTGAAAAATTGGTTCCCTGTCCAATTCACAAACAATCAAAGTTCATTAAGTTTCCTTGTTGCGTCTTTTTCCTCCAGTCAATGTCACACTGCCGTATGGCAAGCTTGCTTTGCTTTTTTCTGTGATCATGTTTTGCCAGTGGTGTTTTCATCACATAAACGTGCTCTTGAATCCACATTTCTCAGTGAAAGTGAAGGTGAGTTAACTTGGCTGTGGCTAAAGCTGTTAGCCATCTGTGGATTTGTTGCTTGCTACATTCACTTAACCTTCCTCACCTAAAAAACTTGTATCACAAAAGTTAGCAACTCGGAATTTACAAGATGCAACAAATTCCGTAGAATTTTGCGCCTCACATAAGACCAGATTCCTAATTTTTCAATGCGAATGATGCTTCAAATCAGCACGTATTCAAATATTATCAGGGTTTGAGAATTCTGTTTTTAAACATACTAAAAATGCTTCTCCAACTGTTTTAATTATTTAGATGTTAAATAATTAAAAATGACATCTTGGCCTGCTTCATCATGATGAAGGCTTATGTACAATGAATCTGCACCTTTGGTGCAGGTTTCTGGTTGAGGACAAATCTCTTTGGGAACTGCTGTGAATGGGAAGGTATTGGGTATAGTAAGCCTAAGCTAGGTTCAGCAACCAGTAAACTTTGTTTTGTTTATTTTCCCCTGTCATGTCTTTTCCCTTGGTTTATCAAAATCTCTTCTACATCTGTCTAATTTTGCTTAAGGAAGAGTAATGTAACTTGCATGAACATGAAGAAGGGAAATAATAATAGAAAATTAGACCAAATTTAGTGACTCCCCTGTTGTAAGTACTTATGCTACCTGTTGTGTGCATTCAGTGACTACCCTTTCTCCTTCATCATAAAGAATGTCACCGAGGCTTCAGTGACTAAGCATTGTAACTTATGACCAGGTAGTGAAATGGTTGGAAATTGAACTATTTTTTAAATTAAAAATTAACATATCCACTGATATGTTAATTTAAGGATATCTAAAATTTCTTGAATTTAGTTCATGTCTCAGGTGACAGACTTGAAATCTGTGGTGCTGTTTTTTGGAGCATTGAAATTCTTAAAAAATTTTGTTTAAGTATTTGTTAATGATTTGCCCGTGTCAGTGAAATGTTTTGAAGGAATTTCTACACCCTTAATCTTTTAAGAGGCAGGCCTTCAAGTAAATCAAGACAACTAAATATCCCCGATAATAGGAAATGATAACAGAAAGAAAAAAACCCACCCCAAATTTAAGAACATTTATCACGTTTTATTGGTGTGTAAATTAAGGTTATGTTCTTAACTAGTTCTTTGTTCTTGCTGTGTTTTCCTTCATGTTAGATGGGTGTCAATGTAATTTTAAAAACATACCCATACTTTCTCAGAAACTCCCAAAATCAAAGTCCTTGGTCATTCAAGAAAAAAAAAGGACATTTTTTTTGCTGATTATTTACATCATAAATCTTTATAATGCCTAATCAATATTTTTAATTAGAAATGTTTAGTTCTTTTGTTTGATTGAAGATATATTTTTATTTTTGTATGTGACTATAATGGCATGATACAATTTTTTCCTGGTGGTCTGAAGCTGCCTAGTAATTCATAGCAAAATGGAAATGATACTGCAAATCTGTCCAAAAGAGGTCATTACTGTTGCATGTAGGCATTTTAAAAAGAGGGAATCTCCTATGGTTTAGCTTCAGTGCAACTCTCATCTTTTCTTTTAATACTACTGTTTCTTTCATCCTGATGTAGTATCAAGAGATCACTAAGAGCTACTGTCAAGCCTAGAAAGAAAATGCATAATGTTCGCATTCTTTTGAGTGATTGTTTATGTGAATGTTAACTGTCAAAATCGTGTTCTTTAGTGCTACGTAACACTTTAAGTAAATAGTTTTGTTAAATTTTTTATTAGGTTAATTTCATTAATGTTTTAATTTTTAATTTAAATTACCAACATTTGGCAAAAACTGAGTGAACTCTTTTGAAGCTTGAGATCAGTAAACTGTGGACTTCTGGACTGGCTGACTTGTGAGTTACACTTTAAGACTTCAGAACCCTGAATACTTGAATTGTGGGCTTGGGCACAAAATAGTTTTAAATGCTTGCACTGTTGAAATACAGCTTCAGAATTTCTTCCTTATTTCTGCTAGTAGGACAGCTCTTTGTCCTTTTGTCCCAAGAGTGAGGGTTATATTTTGCTGGTCTTCTGATCTTCCTCAACTTCCATGTAGTACTAGTACCTGTCTTAATGAAACCACCTTCATAATAACAAACTCTTCGTGTGGTCTAGCTGCTGGTCTTAAAAGCACTGGCTTTTCTGAAAACAGATCTGCAGGGTGGATGCGTGGAATCTGCTTAGTAACGTGTGAGATGCGCACCATCTGCCTTTCTTTACCAATCTGCTAAAGCTGTAAGTAGTTTTGCCTCAAGCCTTACTGTGAAGAGAGTTTCCTGTCTCTTGATCCAGCTAAGTTTATCTTAACCTCTGCAACATTTTTTCCTTATTATTGATGGATGTTGCCAGTTTGTATTGAACTCTTTTGTTTTGACTTTCCATGGGATGTGTAAGCAAAGTTCAGCCTTCTCAAATGCTGAGGGTTTGAAGAGTGCTTGGAGGTTGTCTCCCTCATCTGCACCTGGGTTTTAAAGTTCATTGGAAGATGAGGTTCTATGTTTTTTGCATGCTTGAAACCAACCTAAAAGTTACTTGCTTCTTGCATGTGCTGCCCAAAGTTTCTTCATTGATCTGCTGGTACAGATTTAGATGAAATCAACATAACCATCATGATAAATGCGAGTATGTTACAGAGGACTTCTGTATAAATCTGTGTGCTGGAAGGCTGTGTTAGCAGGCCTTTCTCCTCTCCTGGAGAAGAAAATGGTTAATACCAACTTCATAATATTGGCTTACAGTAGGAGGGGACAATACAGGTGTGGTTAAAATGCCTAAATTAGTTACCTGCAGACTTTCAGATCCATGAAAATGAATAGAAAATTCTTACCCGTTACACCAAAATGGTTGGGTTGTTTTTGAAGGTGATTCTTATTAAATAGGGAAGGAATACTACCTTAAAGTAAAAGCGAAACGTTGACAGGTAAGTTTGTATTTAACTGAAGCTTGAGGTTATATACTAGTTGTTGTGTTGAGCCTAGCTTATGATTCCCATGTTGTTTTACCTCTGCAGGTTTTGAGTAGCATTTAAATTATTTGAATATTGAATATTTATTATTATTACTGCTAGTATTATTGCTATCATTAATATTAGTACTCCCATTATTTTTAGTTTCTGGCACTTTGGAATTTTCATTGGATTTGATATTTGTGTTTAATTTCTGGACTTTAAGATTAGCTCTGATGGACTCTTGCTTTCCTCAGTCTTTCTGTCGTTGTGTCTCTGAATGACAGACTGTCAAGTGATTCCTTCCATTGTATGCAACATCCTGTTTGGATAATGTTGGGATATTGTGAATCCAAATCACAGTGACAATAGATGGCAGCTGAATATTTGAGGCAGATAGCTCTTAAATTATCAGCAAAGCGCAAGAAGTTTGCATGTATGAGCGGTATAAGAAACACTTGTTTACAAACACCTACTTTCAATTTCTTTAGCACAAAGAGCTTTGTGTGTTTTAGGGTCAGTGTCCATTACTGGATCTTAGGGTGCTGATGTGTCACTTCTTGTTCTAAGTGCTTTCTTTGTATTCATGTTCTACAGTGAAACCTTCCTATGCTCGTTACTTAAGTAAAGTTCTATTAACTGAACCACATTCTTTCCCATCTTTTTTCTACCTCTGCCCAAACAAAAAGACCAAGACTTTAAAAATGGCAGTTGATCAGATGCTTAAAACCAATGAACTTCACATTGCTTGCAAATCAGGATGTGGTTCTGTTCCAGCCCATTCTCCTCTTGAGAGTTGCTAGCTGGTTTGCACGGGTCAGATGGAGACTGTCATTTGACACTGTCCTGCACTATATCCATGTCTCTAAAAGTGAGAGGCATGGATTAGATGGATAAGCTATTTGACAGATAAGGCTGGATGGTAGCACTCAGAAGAGCTGTTGTCAAAAGCTTAGTGTTCAAGTGTAGACCATGATGAGTGGTGTTCCTCAGGGGTCGGCACTTGGACTGACCATCTTTGTCAGTGACATTGGCAGTGGGATCGAGTGTACCCTCTGCAAGTTTGTTGAGAGCAAACTGTCCTGGGATTGCATCAAAAGCAGCATGGCCAGCAGGTCAAGGGAGGCAATTCTGACCCCCTGCTCTGCTCTGGTGAGACTCCACCTGGAGTGCTGCATCCAGCTCTGGGGCCCCCAACATAAGAAAGACATGGATCTGTTGGAGCGAGTCCAGAGGACAGCCATGAAGATGATTAGAGGGCTGGAGTACCTCTCCTGTGAAGGCAGGCTGAGAGAGATGGGATTGTTCAGCCTGGAGAAGCAAAGGCTCCAGGAGACTTTACAGCAGTCTTCCAGTACCTGAAGAGGGCCTACAAGAGTGCTGGAGAGGAACTTGTATTCACATGGCTATGTAGTGATAGGACAATGTGGGGGAATGGCTTTAAACTGGAGGAGAGTAGGTTTAGATTAGATATTAAGAAGAAATTCCTTACTGTGAGGGTAGTGAGACTGGATCTGGGTGTCCAGAGTAGTTGTGAATGCTGTGTCCCTATAAGTGTTGAAGGCCAGGCTGGATGGGGCTCTGAACAACCTGGTATAGTGGAAGGTGTCACTGACTATGGCAGGGGATTTGGAACTAGTTGACCTTAAGGTCTCTTCTAACCCAAACCATGCCATGATTTTTCATATTAGTAATTTCAGTCATGTATCAATCTTTTGTAACATAAAGCTGTATGTGCTTTGCATCATTCTTTATGACTTCTGTATGATTTAAAAATATCAGCGTTTTGCTGAAAGTTTATCTTCCTAAGTGAAGTATTCTGCAGCGGTTATGGAGAAAGTAATCTGAGAAGAAGCCAAACTATGTGGATGCTGAAGTAGTTGTACAGTAAATGGTTTTGTGATCTGCAAGAGCACTTTTTTAATACATAAAGGCAGCCACAGGAAGTATTTGAGTAGGTGTTATAGTTTGTATAGTAAGCTTGTGTGCTGGATCATGTGGCAGTGACACATCCTCTTCTGATCTGGAAGCCAGTGTTGGTGTAAATGTTCACTGCTAGTATTTTATGGTTTGATTAGAAACGTTTTCGATCAACAGAATACCGTCAGTGATGTAGGCAGTTCTTTGAAACGTAAGCACTTCAGTAATGCATTTGTTGCTAAATTAAAGACAAAATAAAAAGATAGGTTGTTTGCTTGTTGCAAGTCCATGGTGCCTTTTCAGACTCTTCTTTCCTTGCTCTCTGACAGCCAACTGCCCAGTTTCCCAGGTTACATTCAACAGTGGTATATTCCCACCTTCAAGTCCAAGGACTGCTCTGAGCTCTTTTCCTGTTTTCATGGTGTTATTTGTGGAAAAGAGGCAGACCAGAGAGAGTTTTCAAAACATGCTCCAATTATGTCAAGTTGTCATTGCCACAGCCTCTGCACAGAGTAACTCTTGAACTTGGCAGGCAGTGCTCCACTGTTAAGTACTTACTTTTCGGCTTCAGCCCTTTGAAGCTTGGAAGTTGTGGTAAGTCTGTTTTATTTGAGTCTACTTTTTATTTCAAGCTGTCAGTGTGTTTGTGTATTATCCTTTGCTTGTAAACACTTTAATATCTGACTTGTTTGTGGTACTGATTATCAGTCTTGAAACGCAGCAGTCTTCTCAAGGAGAGTTTTCTGTGCACATTATAATTGGAAAGGATATTCTGCCTATACACATTTAATTGTGAATTATTTTCTTGCAATATACAGCTTCATTTTAAGATTTAGAAAATGTTTTTAATTAGCATTTTATTAATAGTAAATTTATATTTGATTTGGTTTTTTGGTGGTTAGAGATGACATGAAATTAGAATGTCTTCTTTGCAATATAAGCTTCTATTACTGGCTTCTTTGGGGGATATACTTGTTTTCTGGACTTAATTGAGAATTTGATAGAGACACATTCCAGACAGAATTAAGATCCTGGCAGCTGGTCATCTTGGGACTGACTATTGCAGGAAAGAAAGGATTTTTTTTTGGAGTTTGGTACCTTATAGTTGCTGTTTCTCTATATTCAGCTGTGAGACTAAGAAAAAAAATCTTATTGGTATCAACACAACAAAAATTGCAACTAAGTCAATATTGACTTTACTGTTTAGGGCTTGATTGTTTTTCTTAATTTCCACCTAAAATTTGATGTTGTTTCCACTGTATAAAAAGAAAATTTCAAAAGCAGACTTAATCTATGGGGGGATAGTTGAGAGTGTGTTGGGTTTTTTATGAGGATGTAGCATTATTCAATTGTAGAGTTTGAGGGTCGGTTTCAGATGGCTGGGACAGACGAGAGATCTCTGCAGGCGGGTTGTAGAGCATGAGGTTTATTGTAAAAGAACGTTAATGTAAGAGACCTGCAGAGAGCTGCCAGACGCAGCCCAGAGCAGGTCAGAGAGAAGAGCTAAGAGCGGGGATCTAAGAGAGTTGAGAGTGAAGGTCTAAGAGAGCGAGCCTGTCGCTTACAATACAATAAATCATCTTCTGTGTTGAATATTGTAATTTTCAGTAACCAATCTAGAACAAACTACAAATCTTACAACATTTGCATACAGCCTATGAGAACTATTGCATTACCATCCAGTGTTATATTTTAAACCTTAAAAGCTGCCTTTTGGACCTCCTGCCAGGTTGGTAGGGTCTGCTCTGACTCTTGGACCTGTCTGCAAGCAGAGGGTATTGTTTAATCAAAGGGGGATTACTTGCAAGCAGCCATGCCATTGTTTTCCAGTTGTTCAGTAACTGGGGTTTGGTATCTCAAAGCTTGTCTTCATTTCAATCTTACTTATAGTTTCTACGTTCTCAGCATTTTTTACTAGGTAATCATATTTATAAGGTTTTCCTATTTCATCTTCCCCAACATTCAATAATTGAAATAAATGGCTGACAACAGATTTAGCTTCTCCCACAGCTTCTGCTGGGGACTCTTGAGTATGGATAACTTCCTTAAATTCTAATTTACTCATGAAAAAGATGACAGTAACCAAAGGCACTACAACAGTCAGCAAATCTCATGATTGTTTGCTGAATGAGAGCATCCTGAACGCTCAAAATCTGTAGAATATTAGTAGTTTTCAGGTATTTTTTGTAATTTGCCTATCAGTGTAAGCATCTTATTTGATAGTTGTATGTACGTTGACTGGAACTAAGTTTAGTGAAAATAGAGAAGGTTCTTGGCCTTACCATCGGGCCCTGCAGTTGCACTTCCAAGCTGGAAGCTGTTACTTTTTGTTCTCTGCATGTTTATTCCACAAGGCACAAAAGGAAAGAGCAGGTGTCTAGCTATAGTTCTAGGATATATGCATCTATCTGCATGTCAAGAAATACATTACTATATTAAACCTTTTGTGAGTGCTTCTCAGCTACTGCTTTTTGATGTCCTTTCAGCCTCCTAGTGCCTTTATTTCTTCACTTTCGTTATAATCAGCCTTGCTTATTCTCCTTTTTTTAAAGTACATTTGGTTTGGAGATACTAATGCCTTAGTGATTCACAATGACTCTAAGAGTATTTTTTGGTTTCTATGCTTTGTTCACAGAACTGCTATACAACTAATACAACTAATTTCAAGTGATCAGGGAAAACTTTTTTCCTCCTCACTATCCTCTGCTGTTAGTGCCAATGTATTAATAGATTGATTTGTTTGTTTTCTTTTGGGTACAATTTTGCTCAGTAAGTAAACTTACGAACTGCTGCAAATGCCTACTGGCTCAGATTTAAAACCTTGCATTAAAATGAGTTTCCTCTAACTGGAACTGCTGTAGTGTTCAGTTCAAAATGAAGTCAAAGAACATATGTGTAATGTGTGGGGACTGTTAGGGGAGTGTAGCTTTTTCTGGGACTTACTGGATACAGAAATATTTCTAAAAAACAATATTTTAAAAAAATGAATTGTTTTCCTTAATAATTTCCTTAGAAATAGTATATTCCTTTCGCAGTTCTATGTGATACTTTGTCTTCAGACCGAAAAGGAATATATTCTGAGGAGTTACTTTCCTGTCTGAATTAAAATCTATGTTATTATGGATAACTAATTCTAGACACAGATAGTAGATAGGGAAAAAAGACAGGAAAATCCCATGATTAATTGGTGTAGTTGGGAGCACCCTGTAAACAATCAGGAAGGTCTCTGCAGAAGTTAGCCCAGTCCTGGGCACAGGTGTGTTCTGTTGGTGGTACTTCAAAAAAATCCACTGGTGCAGCCTCAGGACAATCTTACAAAAGTTTCATAATCTGATTTTCATGTTTTCGGTTAGATATTAATGTTGCTCAAATGATCTTTTTTTTTTTCCTTTTCTTTTAAAGTATAATTTTGCAAATAAATCCTTATTTAAAGAAAGTAGTTAATGAAGCAGTCCATCGTTGAAATGTCAGTTATTTGTAGTTTATATAGTCTTTTAATGCAAGTAATTAGTTAGTTTCTTCCATTTGTTTTCCAAAGGTTTCTGTTATTCATAAATGGGCTCTTCAGAACTTCAAAAAAATAGAATTATCTATGTCAAAATAAACCTTCAGTAAAACAGCAAGGAAAAGGGCTGCTTCTGACATTTTGTATGCATGTGCATTTATATTTTATTTTGAAAAGTGAACAAAGATTCAGAGTGTTTCGATATAAAAACTTTTTGGCCTCAGTCTGCCCCAGCATAAGAATCCAGATTCAGCGAGAGTTTCTTTACAAAAGGATTTTTTTTCTTTGCTAACACAAGACAAACAGATCTGGAAACTAAAGTACTGAGTGACGATGCTTCAACTTCACGTTTCTAACTTGCTTTTGTGTATTTTTCAATAATTACTGGTATAGCTTCTTAGAAATATGAAGCATATCTTGTTTGGAGCATATAGTAATACTAACTTCTTACTGACTGTATTTTCAGGAATATCAAAGGCATGCATGAAGTTGAGTTTTCCTAGGGGGTAGCTCTTTGCAAATCTACTTTCTGGTTTCAGAAAAACATCTGTAACTGCTGGGAAAGTCTTGTTCAAAATTCACTGGCTTAAGCATCATTTGATCTCTGGACCCCAGATTTAATTTTAGTATCACAGAGGAGGGTTTGGGCTGGAAAGAACCTTTAAAGATGATGTAGTCCAGCCCCTGCCATGGGCAGTGTGATGAGGGTAAGAGTGTTAGAGATCTCTCACAATGCAATGAATATGTTAACACATCTCACAGACTCCTGCACTGCCGAAGAGAAAAAATGCCTTCATTTTTATGTATTTGTTTGTTTATAGAAAATGGAATAATCAAAACAGACAAGGTGTTTGAAGTAATGCTGGCTACAGACCGTTGCCACTATGCAAAATACAACCCTTATATGGACTCTCCACAGTCTATAGGTAAGACCATCTTGCAAAAGTGATTGAGATTGTTTTCATTTGTGTAACTGTGACTGCTTTTGCCATTTATGTGTTAAGAATGAGAAAATAATTTTTTTCATTTGGAAGGTCGTTTAGTTCTTCATCAGTATATTGGATACCTTTTAACTAAGCTTCAATTTCTAGCGGAATGTAGTTGGCGTATTTGGATATTTCAGGTAGAGAAGTGTTTTTCAGCCAGTATTAATATGCGTGAATATGTGTTTATTTTTCAAACCACAGCAACTTGTGATGGTGTAGCTGATGTAAATACTTAAAAATAATTTACATCTAGTTTTTGGTAGCAACAGTGTCCCTATCTTTACAGGAATTATTCTATTCAGACCAATGCAAAGTTTTTTAAACCATTATGTGAAATCTTTAAAAATGGGCTTTAAGTGGGAAGGTCTTCTGATAGGACAGTTGCTTCCCATCCAGGCCCCAGTTTTATCTTTCCAAGACAAGAGGATGAGCTATGTAAATGTACTAATTTCCTTCTTCTTCATCTTCTCCCTGCCTTTAATAGTATGTGGTGAGTGAATTTTATTAGGATTTTGTTAGTTGTAAAGGAAACTTAAATATTTTAAGAGACATACTCAAAGGCTTATGTATGTGAGTGTTCCTCCCATTTTTGTAGGTGTTTGTTCCCATTTGCTGTTTGCAAAATACATGAGGTTGTTCTCCAGATGTTCTGTGGTTGCCATTACGTGAAACTCAAACTGACAAATTCAGTTTTTTGCATAGGGGCTGAGTGTAAAAGGAATTACGTTATTCTGGGAGACATTACTCTTCTGAATTAAACCTACTTTATCAATATGTGATATTCATTCAATGTATAGTGACAAAATGGAGATTTTAACTGAGATAAGGATAAAACCCTTTTTTTTTTCCTGTCCAGAGTTGATACAGCATAGCTTTCAGCTGATGTACCATAACTCACTTCTGATGTAGAGTACCTGGGTAACTGCTGGGGTGTGGATGTTGTACCCTGAATGAGGGTGACAATGAAGGTGTTGCATTTTACAGTCAAGGTAATAAAGATTGTAAGGTTACTGTCTGAACAACGACGAACATATTCCATTCTCTTGTTTTACAGGTTTCCAAGCAACAATCAGTGCTCCACATATGGTAAGCTTTAAACCTAGATGATTAGTATAGGTGATTTTGTAAACATCCAGATGCTTTTGAAATAAAATATTTACCCTAGTAAATTTAATGAGCAGTTGATTGCAGTGACACTTTTGTGAGCTGCCTATTGGGAAGAAGTAGAAGAGATTGATCAAGATTTTTCTTGCAGATGTACAGTAACATGATGAGGGGTAGTGGGCAAAAAAATGCAACATAGGAAGTTCTGATTAGTTTCTAGAATTAATAAAAACCTTTGAGGGTAGTTAAGCACTGAAACAGGCTTTGCAGCTTGTGGAAATTCTGTTCTTTGATATACAAAGAAGCTGACTGAACAGGGCTCTAACCAGCTAATATAAAATGCCCTTGTATTGAAAGAGGACTGGACCAGAAGATCTCCAGAGATCTTTCAAATGTAAATTACTCTGTAATTTATAAAAACATAAGAATTCAGGAGTGAATGGCAGTGATTCCTATAGTACTGTATTGCTTTAATGCCTTAAAATCTTTGGACAGGAAAAAAGATAAATTGTACTGAGTTGCAGGTTTTTTTGCCAAGTGGTTTGAGACCAGGGTGAGTGTTCCAGTTGGGATTTCAGTGCATGTATCTAACCCAAATATAATTTTTCTATGTTTCTTCATTTGAGATCAAAGGTGAATAGAAGCATGTATTTTGTCTTTGTGATGCTTGGAAAGTGTCAAAACATAGTAAAAATCTGCTTCTATTGACTAACAACTGTGTAGTTGGCTTAGAAATGACCAAGTTATCAATATAAAAAAATTAGGAATTGTTCATAGAAATGTTAATGATCTTATTCAAGAAAAGACAGAAGAAAAGTACTGTTGCTGAGGGGAAAAACAAGTATTAATTATGCTTCAAAATTTTAAGTCCTTTAAGTCATTATTTTTCCAGTGCTTAGCACTAGTAGTATATGAAGTGTTAGAGCAAAAACGTAATATATCCTCTAAGCAAATATTCATAAGGAATGTTCTAGCATTCCTTATTCTAACATAGAATATTCTAATTATTTCTGTTTTCTGGGTGGGATGGATTAAGCTGAAAGAGTGTGGTAAAGGCTGTGTCTGAAACATGAAAGAACAAACTGATTTTTAATGTGCAGCCTCAGCTTAGTTTGTGTACTGGTCGACAACGTAGCAAAGCAAAAGTCATCAAGTGTGTCTGTAGACTCCTGCATTTCATACGTGAGCCTGGCTATCTGCCTTTGTGAAAGACAACTTCTTTTTCCTATTCTTTGATTCAGCGAGTGTGCAGGTAATACAGGAGGTAGTTTTAATAGCCATTTTCCTTGATGCTCTAGAGCTACCTTCTTCCTAGCTAGCTTTTCTTCCAGCTTATTCCAATGCATATAGCATAATAATAAGGTAAATTCTTTATTGGCCATATACTGCCAGAACCAGAGTCACCAGACTTGAGGAGAAATAAACAGATTTATAGTGTCTTTCCCAATATATAAATAGAGTCTGTGCTGGAAGCTTGAATGGTCAGATGAAGCTTTATATATGGATGCTAACAAAAAAAATACACTCATGAAATTTGTTGAAGCCAATGCACTCATGAAATTTGTTGAAATAACAATGATTATATCATGTAGTTAACTCCTTCCCCCCATTTTTTGTAATTGAAATTACTCTGAAATTTCTTACACAAATACTCCGTGCATTTCTTAAAATCTCGGAAGAAATTAACATATATGAAGTAAAACAGACACTTTAAATAATTTGAATTTTTTTCTCTCTGTCTTCTCTTAGCATGCATATGCACTTGAACTTCTCTCCGAACAGTTGCATGAAGGAGCCAAAGCACTTGATGTAGGATCTGGAAGTGGAATCCTTACAGCATGTTTTTCGCGAATGGTGAGTTATTTAGTTTAATCACTTGATCATCAGAATTGCTTGAACTCGAGTGTAATTCTGAATTACAGTGCAAAAAAAAAAAGCGTCCTTAATAGTGGACCGAAGTATTATACAGAAAATAATTTGCTCTCCTGGGTGTGATTGGTACCCATTTCTTATAGTAGCTGATAGCAGATGTTCGAGTTAAATGATCCAATAAATTGTGTAATGGTGAAGAGACCATCTAGTGAGGTACTTCGGGTTTTTTGGATTGTTTTGGGGATTTTTTAATGATGGTGTTTTAGTTGTTGCGTTATATCTTGAAGGAAGAAGATGTTTGTCTTGAACAGTTCAATTTTTTTTCTCTTGTGTGGCTATGAATGTTCTCATTGTGATAAATTGTCAAGGATTCCTGTTTGATGAGAGCTTAGTGAGGCATAAAAGAATCCTGTTTCCACAGAAAAATACCTTGTGTATATATATAAATTGTCTTTGAATTTAATTGCCTTCTTTTCTTTTCTTGTTGTATTGCACAAGCATTACTGTAAGTGTTCATTTAACCTTTTATAAGTTAGATATTAATTTCAATTTTACATCTTTGCCAAGTAACTTAATCTCAGTTGTGTTATTCAGTCTGTACCTAAGGAATTTTCTGTGTTCTTCCTTATTTTACATCAGGAAAAAAAGATGAAAAAATTTGGGTTTTAGTGACTGTAGCTATAGTATTGTTGGACTGATTCATGAAGAGGAATATTATCAGTTCTTCCTTCTCTGTTCCAGGGCGTTATAATTGCTGTATGATTAGTAGAGACCTTCATTAAACTGCCAACTAGATATTTTGTTTTGTCTTTCTGCAAAGTTCATTTGAAATGTGTTGATACATATGATAAATTCTCATTTAGGTTTTTTTGCTGCTTAGTTTTCTGCATTCAAGCACCAATCTGGTCTGCAATCCCTTCCCTGTGTTAAGAATTAGCTAAGAATGTTTAGGACTGGGCAGTGCACTTGCAACAGTATTTAGGTTTCTAAGCGTTAGCTGCAAAATGAAAAAAAAATAGTTTAAATAAGTTAACAAAACTGCAGTTTAGAGGAAATCTTAAATGGCACTTAACTTGCTGCCTATTATTTTTGTTCTGTGTAGTCAGTAGTTAAGTGCTGGCATGGGAACACTAATCCTACAAGTATTAAAACTTTTGTCCAGGCTATATGTATTTCTCACTGAAGTTATGAATGCATAAAGAACTAGCCATTTTCAGTTGTGGTTGTGCACTTTTTTCTACTAAAACAGCTGTGGAAAAGTCAGATTCAGCATGAAAAGGAAATCTCTTTCCAATTTTGCTGAAGTTAATCCCTCTGTCTTTTTATTGCCATATGAATGTCATGTGCCTCTTACGCATCCTCCTTGGTGGTTCGCATTGGAATGGCTTACAGATGAGTGTCCTGAAAAATTGAGTAAATGCTTTCTTTCTGCTTGATAGCATTGCTAACAGTAACAAAAACTTGACAGAAGTTTATTATGGGAATTAATGGTAGAGTGTTTTGCCACCAAAATTCAATCGGAGATGTGCTTTTTGTGGTTATGCTGATGTTCCTTCTCAGTCTACTTGAGATCTAAAATCAGTAGCTCACATTTGTGGCACAAATGCCTCAGTGCACATAGATGACAACTTTACTCTTATGATGATAATCTTATTTGTGGTACCTCTGGGAAAGTTTTATGTTTATTTAGACTAGTAAAGTACCTTTAAGATTGTTGTTTGGATTTTCATGTTAAACTTCTGTGATAAACTTGTCTACGTAGCTTGCAAAATAAAGTTGATTTACTTTTGAAGGTTGCTGGCAAATTAAATGAATTACAGTTTTCATCCTGTCAGTACTGGATTTATGAAAAGAGTGGGGTATATTTGTATGCCTAACATGGGTATCCCAAAAATTGTGCCATCTTTCTGTTGTCTCAATTGCGTGCTCTTCACAGTTCCAGGATAATAGACAGAGGTAACTGATGAGGACTCAGAAATAGCATAATGAGCTGTCACATGCAGCAGGAGGTTCTTGTATTTTATCAGGCTATTTAATGCTCTGCCCATTTTGCTAAATTTTCATTTCTGTGACATTACTGTTTGGAATACACTGCATCTTTTGCCAGCTTATAGTACAACTGACTGCAAGGCATTCCTCCAAACAGCGACACATGGCTGTCATAGTGAAAACTTGCTCTGTTTCAAAGGCTGCGGTGATGGTCTTCCACTCAAACAAGAAAAGCTAACATTGCTCTTTAAATGTTTTTAACATAGGACTTGTTCATAATAAGACAAAAAAAATTTCCCCAGGATAACCAGTCATTAGTTTTCCATGTCTTAACAACATTAAAATGTAAAATACATAAACATAAACAATGCATTCAGATGTGTCCAAAGACAGTTGTTAGGCAGCATGGGCTGCTGCTAGGGCATACTCTGCTATTGTGTTCTTTAAGCTGGATCCAGTTAAAAGTGATTAGATTTTTTAAAATTTGGATTTGTTTTGAATTTTTTTTTCTTGGACTAAAGACAAAATTCTAGAAGAAATACCTGTAATGGAGAAGTTTTTGTTAGTAGACCTTTTTCTCCCCCCTCAGAATATGGAGATTTTGTGACCTTTTTTGAGTTAAGAGCTCTCAGAAGTTCCACTCTTTATGTGGAGGAGAGCTGTTAATCTGAAAGTAGATTCATGAATGCAAGGGTAAGTGGAAGGTAATTTGTCCCTGACTGGTAATTGCAGCATTTGCTTCTGAAAGAATAAGACTCTTGAGATAATTTAGAATAAAAATCATTATTTAATCCTTGAAGTAAGGTCTTCTCTAGAAAAACCTTAATCCTTAGTAAGTTGTGTTCAGTGTGAAAGGAAATCAGTTCTAGTCTTCATCCTTGACATTGTTACTTTTTATTGCAGGTAATGAAAACAAACATGATCAAATTTAACTTCTAAAAATTCCAGGAAGAAATCTCCACTAACAATATGACACAATTGAATCACATCTCAAAAATATCACTCTTAACAAGTATTCATAAAACTGTGCAGATACACTTTAATATCAGGTACTTCTAGCAGTCAGGATTTGTCATTTCAAGCAGTAGTTTTAATAGCATTGGGAAAATATGCTTCCACTTCGCTGGTTTTGTTTTTATTTTTAAGAAATGAGGTCAGGAAGTATAAGTACTCATTCTGAAAAATAAAACTAGCAGAAATTGTTCAACTGTGTATTTTTATTCCAGGTTGGTCCCAAAGGACAAGTTGTAGGAATTGATCATATCAAAGAACTAGTAGATGACTCAATAAATAATGTCAAAAAAGACGATCCCACATTGCTGTCTTCAGGAAGAGTGAAACTGATTGGTGAGCATCAGACTGAAATATTTACTAATTAAACTGATATTCTTTCTAGCATCTGGTTGACAATTACTGAATTGGATGGTATTAAAAGTTTGAATTTTAGAAGTTAATCCCAAGAAAGAAGAGCCAAATGAAAATTTTAAAGTCTAAGTTGTGTTTAGGACTTTGAAAAACAGTATCTTTCCCCACTTTTCAGAATATGACTTCTGGTAATCTCAAAGACTGTGTAATCATTCTACTAGAAAAGGTTAAGAGGGAAGTGGTTTTTTGGTGAAAATACTTCATATGCTGAAGGTCTGTCACGTTATATTTGCTGTTTAAAATTGGGGTTGAATTCACAACTGTTCTTGAATAAATACCCTGTCATCTAAATTTGGGTGTTTTAACAAGGCCTTCACACTTCTGATAGTGTAGTTGAGAAAGCTGCATGTGAAGATTCAAGTGGAAAAAGTATTAGAGTGGCAGTATGCACCATTGAAGTTTATTTCACGTGTTTTTAAAATTGGCAGTAGTTGTATGTTAGGGAAGTGATTGACACCAAAGTACTTTAATTCAGTTAGAGTCACTGAGAGGAAATAATGCCCAAACAATACAAAGACAGTGAATTATTTTAAATGATGTTTTTTTACTTAAAAAATATATTTGGGGAGATTTTTTTTTTCTTTGCTAGTTTGTGATTTTTGTTTGGTTATTGTTTGTTTTCTTAGAAGATGTAAGGCGGGCAGTAGGGAACTGTCATTCTATTCATTAAGTTTAAAAAAGTTGAAGATCTGAATGTTTTTTGAGGCTTCTTACAAGAACACTTGGAAAAACGATTATTATGTGATGTTTGGCTCTTAGCATAATATCATTTTGATTCATGGTCTTTTCTTGTAAATGAGGGACTTTTCTAACAGTTTTTTAAATAAGTTTATCAACACGTATGCATGTAGAAAATGCAGTGTATCTTGCTGAGAACACTTTTGTCTCAGAACTTCTTGGAAAAGAAGTTAAGACTGCTAGGGCTGTAGAGGGGGAATGAGGGAATTCTTTCCATTGATGCTGTACAAAAGCAATTTTGACTTATGCTTCTGCTCGTTCCTGAAACAAACTCTGGTTTACTCTAAGTAGACATCATTATCTATATTATTTTTGACTGTGTAGCAGGGTGACTAAGAGACTTGTGAATAATTTTGATGTGAACTACATTTTTAAAAAGTACAGATGGACAAATAAAACTTCTGTGAATTGGGTGAGAAGAATGTTTCAGTTGTGCCGGATTACGGGGAGCTCTTTGATGTGGAACAACAATCCAGACAACTGTTTCTTTAAAACAAAAAGACAACAACAGAAAACCCCACCCAAAAACCCCCATCCCAAATACTCCAACAAAAAAGTTGTGAAAACCATTTGATTGATGATGGGAACTGTACGAAATAAGACCAGGTGTGTCAGTAGCTGGCTTTTCACAGTGTGCTTCAGACATTCTATGCTGCTTTGTCATACCTCACATATACCATAACTGCGTTTCAGGAACACCAAAATTATTTTGGGTTGTCTCAGTAGGACTGCACTGAGAAGCTGGGAATACGTATTCTTGGATTAACATGTTTTTATTAGTTTGTGAGTGTTTTGGCTTTTTTTTTTTTTATTTTTTTTTTTAACTTGATTTTTATTTTGTTTACTCCTAATATCAGGAGGAAGCCTTTGAGGTGAATCTCTCAAGTGCTTCTACTTACCACACTTTGGCTCCCATTAGAGTACTCCTGGAAAGCATAGACTTTGATTCCTTTTGAATGAAACTAGACAAGATTATATGCTCCAAGAAGCAACCAAATATGTTTGATACGTGGATATTAAGACAGTAAGACTTAGATCTAGACTGCAGCGATTATCCTGAAACGCATATGTTGTATGGATGCCAAGTTCTCAGCAAAAACTTTTGCTGTACGGATCTGCTTCTATTGTACTGCATTATTTGCTGATGCAGCCATAGCCAGTGGGGATGAGAGATTCTAAATGACTGAGGGAAGTAATTTTCTTCTGTTTCTGTGCTCACGCTACAGCTCTGTGTGAAACAGGTCTGCATAGAGGCACTGAAGGCTTGAGTACTGTGATCAGCAGATCAGGTCTAGGTTTATAAACAAGCCACAGAACCCTTTTATATCAAAAAGTCCTGACATTTTTTCCTCATCACCACCTGCCACTTACCACCGCAATTAGTTCACTAACAGGCTGCATGTAACTGCAGATATGAGCAGGATAGGTGACATAATTCAGGATGTAAACACAAGCTTCAAATTTGGGCCGCTCTTTCCCCTTGGGCACTGAATAATATAATAATTTAAATGACATTGAATATATGAATCCCAGCTTAACTATTTTTTAAATCTTCTGGATATCTAAAAGTGTGTTGCCATTGTGGGTGGATATATTTCTTCTGTAACTGTAAGAATTTTTGTGGATTTTAAAAGGGAGGAGCCATGCTGTGCCTGATGCATTTGAAGGAGCATGATTTTTTTCCCCCCTTCGCTTGGGTGTGTGCTGTTTTTGAAGGTGTTAGCTATTGATTCTAAGAACAAAGGGGTTAGTTGTTTTTGGATCTGTTTTACTGCTATCAGTGATGTGTAGAAGTCACATTCAGACTTCTCTGGACAGTGCACTAGGGACATTTATGTCTCAGAATACGTGTGTTCTTCAAAAGTGGCAGTGGTTTTCTTTCATAGCTTCTTCTTCACCTTGGCAATCACTTCTTTTGCCAGCCGTTCTGGAGATCTCTGCTTCTAATGCCTGCTGCTGCACCCTGGGGAATGAGGGTCTGCCTGCTTGTGTAACTAACATAATTTTTAGCAGTATCTGTATGAATAAGCTAAAGAAGTCTTTCTCTGTTGCCGTCTCTGATGGAACAGCAGCTTGATTCAGTAACACATCATTGCTGCTTCTTTAGAAGAGGTATACAGTGCTATTAAGATATATAAGTATAAATTATATACTTGACTGCAGCGAGGTGGTTGTTCCAGTAGAACACACTTCTGCAGTCAGAAGGATTACATCCTGGAAATATTGGAACTTATATTACTGGTGATCTCTGTTGTCAGCTAACTTAGTGGACATGGTGATTGATAGGGATGAGTTCTCTTGAAGCGAAGCTTTGCAGCTTCTGCTTGTGGCCCTTGGTTGGAGCTCGTGCTGGTCAGAATTGATGATACAAGGATTTATGTCACTGACCTCTAAGAGGGTTCTCAGCTTCTGAGGAAATGTGCCCTCTTAAAGAGTATGGGTGCAGAAGGTCCTTGCTAGGGTCATCTTTTAGGGCCTCATAAGGAAGATGACAAACGCCCCAGTTTTATTTGTTTTGAGGAGCTGTCCAGGACTTCCTGTACTGTCTTGGATACCTAAGGGTATTCTTACTATCCAGGTGGCCCTCCTTATCATGGAAGTCAAGATAAAACTTGCTGGGGTACCATCTATTTTTCCTGTCTTGTGAGTTGTTGGAAGGCAAAAAGTTGTCAGATTTTCTGATTCTTACTGGGGTCTAGCTCTCCTTTTGACTTTTTCAGTTTTAATTAACCTATGATATTGGTGATTGCACAGAAGTCAAAGCTCAGCCTGAAGATGGGAAACCCCAAATTACTTGGGCTGAACAGAGGACCATGCTCATTAACCTCCATGTTTTTTCTTCTTGACTGATTATTGGAACTTCTGTAATCACAGATTATGAATTTATGGATGGTTCAGCCTCATTTATTACATTTCTTCTAAATAACTCCAAAGAGAGCCTGCCTAACTTGCTCCAAATTTCCTGTTGCTTTCCTGTAAATACTGTGGATGCCATATTCGCATCATCTTCTTTCAAAACTTAACTCGGGGTCCATTTTAATTTGTTGCATTTCATTGGCTTAAAAACCTTCCTTTTGCATAACTGGGATGGTATGAGACATCTGTGATACGGTGCTTCTCCATGAGTTCTCCACCAAAGCTGAAGCAGCACTGGTAACCTCTGAAAACCTTAATTACTCCTAGCATCTTCCAAGCAGCCACCTGGAACTTTAGCCATGAGTCTGACCTGGGTCTCTATGTCAGTCCAGTGATTGTCTGCAGGAAGAACAGAGAGGCCCATCTGCTGGAACATGGGGTGTGCAGAGGTTACTGCATTAATGTATGCATGCAGATGTGGGCTTTTGTTCCAGTTGTAGGTGTATAGTCCATGGGAATACCTCCTTTGTCTTTTCCTCACCTTTGGAGTCTTCTGATACATGCTTCCGACATTTAATGCTTTGGACTTAAGATTTGCATTATATTTAGGAATGCATGAAGACAAGGCAAAGCGCGAAGTGTGTGTTTTAAGAGGGGAAATGAGGGGGGGACACTCATCTGCACTGGAATTGGTCAGGAACATAAATTCTCCAGTATCTTTCTAGGTGGACCATGTGTTTCCAAGAACTTTCATTATAAATCCATGCTTTCTAATTTCAGATTCTTCAATAGTATTTAGTGTCTTTTATAAGCACGTGTATGCACATATGAGGGTATTTTGTTGCATTTATTTTACAAATGTGTTTATTTTTTACATATAGATATGGGAAACCAGCTGTTTTCTCTAGTCTTTTTGAAAATGTTTAAAAAAAAATGGTTTCTTGCAGTGGGAGATGGACGAATGGGATATGCAGAAGAAGCTCCCTATGATGCGATTCATGTTGGAGCTGCAGCCCCAGTTGTGCCCCAAGCAGTAAGCCTTTATGTTTTGTGTGTGTGTTTCTGTAATACTTTAGCTGTAGAAAATGTTTTGCATACATCTATGTGTAAAATACTTGGTAGCTTGCACTGCTGGGAGTATCAGTGGGCAGTGTGGTATTACTGTATGGTGTGGGGTTTTTGTCTGTGTTACAACTGGGCTTCCTGTTGGTTTGATAAAGCTGTATGTTCTAATAACTCTGCTCTAAATAAACAGATTTTAAAATGACATGTGTGCAACCCTCTATTACAACAACAAACTGGATTGTTTTATTTAATAAGATAATTCAATTTTATCGAACACTGAGTTACAAAATTTAAGTGTGTTTCCTGAGTTCCAAAGCACTGAGCCTGTTGAAAGCGAAACGCTCAGCTGGAAATACAAACAGTGCCATTTGTTTGTAGCTTTCAGAATGGATACAGGACAATTCTTACTAGAGAATCTGAAGAGTAACTAGGGGCTTGAGAGTGTGCATACATGTAGTCCATTTTTGCAGAAAAGATGTTTTCTCTTCCTTTCGTCAGGCACATGGTAATACATAGTATGATTTTGATACGCTAGATGCCAGTTAAGATTTTTGAATCTTAGTGTGGGATACTGAAAGACTGGACTTTGAGGTGTTCTAGACAGATTGGACATTTCCAGACAATGACCAGTGGTGGTGGGGGGTTTTTTGCTTCATTTTTTTTAAAGTTCGTTGTGTTTTTAGTTGTTTTTTTCTTTTTCAAGGGAGATTTATTTGTTTGGGGGTTTTTGTTGTTGTTTAGGTGTGGGTTTTTGTTTGTTTGTTTGTTTGTTTTTCTTTGGTGGGGATGTGCAGGAGAGTGTTCCCAGCAAAATGTTGACAGATGACAATTAAAAAAGTAATTGAAAGCTTATTAGTGAATGAAACAGTTCTTAATTATAACTTTAGTTAGCAATGGGGATTAAGGTTTTTGTCATAACATCTAGGAAGTATAGAATTTTTCTTGAGACTACTGTGATTAGCCTCCTTTAACTATGCAAAGAAAAAAAAAAAATCCAAGCATCTCTCACATACTGTGTTTACTTGTCACTTATCTTACTGATACTCATATATTTTAGACTAGTTTCATAAAAGGCTGTTCCATTGACAGAATGAAGGAGGAGCTGTTGGGTAGTGGGTGTATGTAGACAAAATTTTTCCAGGAAGAGAAATATTAAAAAATCACCAATCTCAAATCTTATTCTGAGGGCTTAAGGGAAGATGAGTTACTGCCAGAATTTTTGACAATAACTGTTGAACAGTTCAAACAAACAGTTTCAAAAGATTAAACCTACTGTAAAAATAATTTGTGATTTGCATGTTTCCCCCACATATACAGAAAAAAAAACTGAAACCAACTCAGTTAATTAAATTATTTTACTGTAATACCAGTTGTTGTACCATGTTGCTGTGATACTCTCATTTTCAGTGCACTTTTTATTTTTCCTCATGGAAGTAGTTATCTACTGCATAAAAGTAGATAGATACATAATGGCAAAGCTATTAATCTACTGTAACAAACTTTGGATCCAGCTTCTCTGAAGTGGCTGGTTACATTCTAATTTCTGTGTTGTGTTCTAGCTTATAGACCAGTTAAAACCTGGCGGAAGATTGATATTACCAGTTGGCCCTGCTGGGGGAAACCAGATGCTCGAACAGTATGACAAACTAGAAGATGGCAGTGTCAAAATGAAGCCTCTGATGGGAGTGATATATGTGCCTTTAACAGATAAAGAGAAGCAGTGGTCCAGGTGGAAGTGATTTTCTGTTCCACTTACTTCTTCCACACACATGCAAGGTGAAAGGGTGTGAATTTTAAGCAGATAGATTGCAAGGCCTGCCTTTGCTGCTGTCATTGCTTTCTGCTCCTCCATACCATGAAAAGTGACTCAGTCTGCATTACTACATCACCCAAAGGAGGTTATGCTAAGTTTGAGTTAAATTAAAAGCAGAAGAAAAATATTGCATGGGTTGCACTTTGTCTTTTTTGGACATATTTTCTTTAGTATTTGGTGTTTTGAAGATTCTTATTTGTTATTTTAAACACAGTATTTTCTAAGGTTAAACTTCACTTTTAATGAATTTTTTATAACTATTTTGCCCAATAATTAGGGTAAAGTGTAAAATTTTACTTAATAAATACTGTTTTGTCCTGTAAGTTAGTGGTAATTGGGTGTTTATTTTTTATTTTTCTGAAACGCCACAAATGAAGACCAATCTTTGCAAAATCCTTTGTGGAAAATGTAGATGACCTTGCAGGCACTTTTCCTTTAGCCTCCAAGTAGCAAAAAATGGAGACAATAATTCCTTCTTCCCTAAAGTATAAATGTATTTGAGTAGTATTCAGAAGATTTTCTCAGACATGTTATTAGAAGTCTGTCATCTGTCTCTTATGGGGCAGTATTTGTGTTGGCCAATACAGCAAACTCTAAAGGCCTTTCTAGAGGTAGGAAACCTTTGAGTTTGCTGAATTGAACAGCCAATAACGTAGACTTAACGCAGCTGTCAGCTTAAGCCGTGCTAGGCATTAGTATGTTACTGAACAAAGCAGCAGTGCTCTTTTGCTTTCTGGCAGAAAATGCTTGTGAATGTGTTATTAGCATTTATGAAGTGCAGAGATGTGCACTGAGCTCTGAAGACAACTCTTGAACTTTAAAGCCTAAATCTAGATTTTTGGCTTTTTTCCCTTGATATTCTGGAGTATAGCTTGTGATTTGAATACGTGAGTATACTTAGTCTAACCTATTAAAATATTCATAAAAAGTACAAACAAAGCAGTTTGCATACCGCTGCTTAGTGGAACCTCATTTCAGTGTTTCTTGGATTATATAGCCACCATGTACAAATTACTCTTAAAATAACTTCAATACTGCTTAGTTCAAAGCTTGTGAAGCATGCTTGTTATTCAAATGTTTTGTATTTGTCATGCTAATGAATGCTTTGGCCTCGAATATTGCCAGTATTCCTTCAGTGTGGTACTCAGAGGTTTCCTGCCTCTTGTAAGGCTTCGGAAGCTTTCCTTTGTGGTCGGTTTCCTCCTCTGGCAAATGTTTAAGTTTGGAGCCCACGCTTTGCTTGCTCTAAAAAAGAGAAGTAGTCTTCTTAAGCCTTCCTTCTCTCAGAGAGGTTTTATAGATTTTTCTGCGTTTCCACCTGATCTGATTATAGTAGCAATCGGGATTTTTTTGGTAGCAGCAGTGTGTGGTACCAAACTTAAAACTTTAAGAAGGGTTTCTCGAATGATAGTGTTTATCCTTTGCTATAATTGAAGGTGGGGTACTGTGTTAAGGACTAGAAATCTGAGCTTTTTGCATCTCTTCTGTGCAGTTTGGTATTTCATTTTGTCTGCTAGCTTGGGAAGAACAAATAGTTTGTCTTTGGGCCTTCCTTAGTCATGAATACTCAGGGGTTATTTTCCCCAGAAATTGTTATCAGTTTCTGTGCTTTTCTGAAACACTTCTTGAGTTTATTTATTTTTAATTTAAGAATTTACAGTGGTGTTATCAGAAAATATAAATGCTTAGCCTGAAGGGTTAATCTACAATGGCATAGAGGCTCTGTCTTGCTGTGTACATTTAAATTTCGTTCAGTCTTGGAATTCTCTGTTAATGAAAATCTCAGAAGTCTACTTCTTCTAATGTTTGGTATTTCTTTAATTGTCCTTTTTGTGATCTGAAGAAAATTCCCATTCCATTTTCTACGATAACTGTCAGTGCACTGCTTACAGGCGGTCACATCTTTCTTTTTTTTGTTTTTCCTTGTTGGTGACCCTGAAGTGTATGGCCAGCCAGCTACTGCTAAGGAAATTCCTAATTATAAGTCAGCATTTGTTATCTGTGCTGGCATCAAAGATGAAAGAGGTGATTTTTCTTCACTTTCTAGATTTCAGTTTATCTTTTCTAAATTGTTCAAGATCTGTGAGCAGAGTTCAGTTAGAGACTCCTCTGAAAAAGCATCTCTCTTTCTGTAATAAAAATCTGTAGTGTATGGGAGACTAGTTGTTGTAAACCTCAGATTCATTAAACAATACTCATTTTAAGAGTAGCTCAATTCTGTGTGTTTAGTTTGTAATTATTTTAGTTTATATTATGTGATTTCATTCCCAATGCAGGTAACTCTTTCATCACGTTGAATGAAGAATTGGTGTCCCTTCACAGAATACAATTGATAGGCCAGCAGCATTTTCCTAGGCTAGCAGACCTTTCAGTTGCCAGGAAAGAAGCTGTTTAAATTTTTGCTGAGCCATTCACGTTTTGGAGAAGTTAGTGCAGTTCTTTAATGGGTCTGCAAGGTGCCTTTGCAAAGCAGCACACCACTCTTAAGTGTTGTTTGAAGTCAAACGTGTCTTCAGGTATTTTGTATCATGCTTCACTATGAAAAACTGGAACTTGTAGCAGAAGGAAGTCTGGACTATCTGGAAGGAAAGGATTCCTTGGATTTGAATACATTGCTAAATAAAGCATCTTATTTGTGAATACTGTTAAATGTCTTTAACTTTAGTCCATAACTTTCTAGTTTTGGTTCAGTTGCGGTAGTATTTTTTTAAGCTCCAAATATTAGTGGGAATCCTCTGAAATGTGACTCCCTTGGGACATCTGAAAGTAGAATATACACAGGAACTCTGTTTCTGGTACAAAACAAAACAATACAATGTGCCAGAGATCCAGCAGTCAGTGCCCAGTTACATGAATTCACTGGTAAGGATATCCTTTCACATAAAACTTAGCAATTGTTTTGGGTTTTTTCACTGAAAAATAGGATGGAGAGAAAACCTCTTGTGTTGCATAGTCGAGAACATGGCTTGATGGCTGCTTTATTGGCAGATCTTGTTAGAGATCTTACTAGGATCTCTCTGGTTTTATTTCTCTGTGAGAGTTCACTTACTACTTATATGGAAGGACAGTTTTAAAAGTCACAGAATCATTGTATTATTTAGGATAGAAAACACCTTTAAGATCATTGAGTCTGACTGTTAACCCAGCACTGCCAACTCCACCACTAAACCATGTTCCTAAGGGCCGGTTCTGCACATCTTTTAAATACCTCAGGAGATACCTTGTCCCAATGGCCACACTATTGCCAATACAGAGGCCTAAGAGAATAACAATGTAAATAACACTCAGCAATGAGTCTCTGTTGCATTTTGGATTTGATTTCCAGACAGGCAGCTGTTTAAAAAAAGACAACTACTTCCGCCTTATATATTGTATTAGTAGAAATTATTTATAAATGCCATGATAAATTCATATTTGCTGATAAAATACAAAATTATAATGACAGTATGGCCTTTCTGAAGAAGATCTTCAGTGACTAAACTGGGGCTGTTACTGTATCCCACTTACCTGTTACATAACACAGGATTAACGTCCTTTTGGAAAATGTATTTATTAGGATATATTTTAATATGTTTCTGCTTAGAAACTCTTACTCAGTGTTTCAAGTGCCCCTGATGAGCTAATTGGCCAATTTAGTTTGAAATTAGCAGGTATTGTTTGCATGGAATTCCTCAGGCCATGCAGAATAATGAATATTGTTCAAGTTTTTATTTTACTTTGGCAAAAAGAATCTCTGCACAAAGTATTTTAAATTAAATATAAGAATTATGTATTACTGTGATGGTTTGGCCCTGACTGAATGCCAGGTGCTCACCTAAGTTGCTCCCTCCACAACTGAACAGAGGAGAGAGAATACAATGGAAGACTCACGAGTTGAGGACAGGGAAAGATCACTCACCAGTTACCCCCATGCGTAAAACACACTTGACTTGGGGATATTAATTGAAATTATTGCCAAGCAGAATAATGAGAGGTAAAACAAACCTTAAAAACACCTTTCCTCCACCCCTTCTCCCTTCTTCCTAGCTCTACCTCCTGCCCCCCATCAGTGCAAGGAGGCAAGGAAAGGGGTTTACAGTCAGTTAATCACACATTCTTCCTGCTGTTGCTCAGGGAGAGGAGTCCTTCCTCTGCTCCAATATGAGGTCCCTCCCACAGGACACAGTTCTCCTTGAACTTCTCCAGCGTGAGTCCTTCCTATGGGCTGCAGTTCTTCAGGAACTGCTCCAAAGTGGGTCACTGTTCTTGAGATGCAGTCCTGCAGGCACAGCCTGCTCCAGCATAGGTTCCTCACAAGGTAACAAGTTCTACCAGGAAACCTGTACCAGCATGGGCTCCTCTCTCCATGGGTCTGCAGGTCCTATGCAGGCTCCATCACGGGCCTCCCATGGGGTCACAGCCTCCTTTCAGGCATCCACCTGCTCCAGAGTGGGATCTCTGCATCCCTGTGATCCTCCATAGGCTGCAGGGGCACAGCTGCCTCACCATGGTCTGCATCACAAACTACAAAGGAATCTCAGCTCCAGCACCTGGAGCACTTCCTGCCCCTCCTCCCCTGACCTGGGTGTCTGCAGGGCTGTTCCTCTCACATGTTCTCACCCCGCTCTTAGTGCAGTAATGTTTTTCCTTCTTAAATGTGTTACCACAGAGATGTTGCTTCCACTCCTGACTGGCTCAGCATTGGCCAGTGGAGGGTCTGTCTAGGAGCCAGCTGGTATTGGCTCTGTAGAATATGGAGGAAGCTTCTGGCAGCTTCTCACAGAAGCCACTCCTGTAGCCCCTCCTTCCACCCCACTACCAAAACCTTGCCAGGCAAACCCAATACAATTTTGCAAAAATGCCTGTGATATGTCTTGATACAGTAGGTTACAGAAAAAAATTCCTTTATCGTTTCAATTTACTGTCAATTTTAGGATTGATCATAGCAAATAATAAATATTTTATGATAGCACTTTTCCAGATTAAAATGCTACAAGCCTAAATATTACATATTTAAAGTTATAAAGGGAGAAATTCTTGGCTGCTGAAACACTGAGTAGATGCTGTATTTCTAATTCAAAAAAGGCTATACTCTGAATTTCACTTTCAGTAAGGACAGCATGTGTTTCATAGATGAATGATGTATTGAAAAGGGAAAGTCAAATGCTGCCTAATGACAAGAAAACTGAAGTGGATATAAAAGAGTGAGACACAGACTTCAGATAGATTTTATAAATGTTTGTTCAAATATTTAATTTGAATGCTTTCCACTAAAGAGGTGGTGAGGAACTGCAAAGCTGCATGACTTACTTGTATCCCAAACTTATTGTTGATAAGATTATTGATTCTTCATTTCATGACAAACTCTGTCATTTACCTGAAATACTGCCTATTCGATTTTTTCTGAGAATGTTTCTTAATTTGTTGTTGGTTTTTCATAATGGGAAGTGTAGAATATTCATGCATATGTTTTCCCTAGTATTTTTCAAACTTTCTTATATTTTTTTCTAAAATAGTAATTTTGAGCTAATGACTTCTGAAATTTGCTTTAACTTGAGCTTACAAAGTTACTTTGATGCCTCAGTTGACAGATGAGTGGTTCTCTTGCTGGAATTCCTAAGGCCTGAGAAGGACTACTGTGGTGACTTAAACCCTAAATATATATATTGCTTGCTAAGCAGGAGCTGGTAAGCAGATTGGAAGGAGTGCATATATGAAGGTGGAGAGAAATCACGTGAGTTGTGTGAGAATCACAGCAAACAGCCGTGGCCAGAAAGAATACAAAATTAGTAGATGTTTCCTGTGGCTCTAGAGGACAACAGGATAGTTTTAACAAGGAAAGAGCGATCTTTTGAGTCTCCTTTTAAGCTTTGTAGCAGGATGGATCCTGTACTCCTGGGAGAATAGGCCTGTATCCTTATTCTTACTGGGAGCTGAAACCTGGTGGATTTCATAGTTCGGCAGCTCCCGATCCATACAGGATCAGCTCATGTCAGCTGAAGCTTGTTTGCAGTATGTATTTATGTCTGCAAACTGTTCTACATTAGGAAGAAAGCTGACAACTGTTACCTATCAGGTGATCTGAGACTTTTCTGGAACTTCCTAACACATACAATCCAGTAATGCACATAAAAGTTCAACTTCCATCCGTAGAAAATAAATGCTGTGTAATTTTAACACTTATGTCGTGGATTGGTTTGGGCTGACATGCTGTTGTTAGATTAATGAGTAGTGAATAGCAAGTGAAAAATCTCTTGAAGAAAGCTGATCCCCTTAATACGGTAAATGTTCTAAAAAACAAAACACGATAATCCTTATTTTGAATGTCATATATAGGATGTAGTAGTTAGGAATATGTTAAAGCAATGAAAAATACCAACAATTAAAACATTGCCATGTAAATATAATTTATTTTAAGTTATATATTTATATAATACTTAAATGTTTTAAGTAGAAATATCATTTTGGAAAAGAAAAACCCACACTTTAAATACTTTAAGTGCATTAGCAACATTATGCAATAACCTTGCTAATATCTGTGGCTGGGTAAAATTATTGTATTTAATAGTTTTGAAGTAAATACAGAATGTTTGTCCAGCTTACAATTTCTTGAGGACCTACCTTAGGTTTGAATTATTAAGAATTACTCGTCACAGTGAAAGACCAGGGTTTTATAAAGCTGTGAGTGTATGATAGGAGTCAGGATAAAAATCACACCCACAATTAGGCATATGAGACTAAGCCAGCAATAACAGTAGTCATTACTTACAAAGACTTTTTGAAGTTGTAAAAATTAACTGATGATGCAGCTCCTGGGAGTGTTAGGGATGAATGAAGCACTTTTCCTGAATTCACTGGCACTTCTTTTTAAACTGGGTATCAGATGCTCATTTATTTTTATCTGTTTAAAGTAAGCAAATACCCATTCTGTGAGATAGGCAAATATGGAGAGCTTCCAAACCTTTAGCTATAAACAGATTTTTCTTTACCCCTGCCAAGATGTGTTCTTCTGCCTCCTGCTTTTTTCTGCTGTCTGTAATTACTGCAGTGCTCTAAAGCTATGTGATTAGTACCTTACTATTAGGAGGCAGTGCAAAGTGCAAATAATGCAAATATTTATCACTTAAAAGATTTGCATCCCAACTGCATTAGATAGAAAACTAGTCATTTAAGCACTAGTTTCTACAGCCTTTTCAGTTGCTTTTAATATGTTTTGCATGCTGTCATTCCATGCTGTATGGAGGATAATAATGTCTTTTTAACCTAAAGGTTTTGTATGTGTGCATGTAGAACTATATTTTTGTGGGTTAGTTTGCATGATAGCTGGAAATACTATTGTCTATTGAGCCAGCAATCACATTACTGAGGTTTTTTTCTAATTCAGACACTGTTTGCTTTGGCCTATGAGGCTGATGCACCTACTAAAAGAAAAACTACAGCAAACTCATTCTGAATTTATAGATTACTCGTGCCTTGTGAAAAAAAAAAAGGCAAAACACTTCTCTTTTAGTTTTCCAGTGCTCATAGTGGTACAGTGCGCAGCTTTCAGATTTGATGGGCGTATTGCATTAAAATTCATGCTTTAGAATTACCAAAATAAATCACAACTATATGATGACTTTATGGTTGGAATATAGGTTCTATGAGTTTCTTGTTTCAATGTGTTTTAAATGTCCTAGGAATGTCCAGGACCAAAACCCTGCATTTTCTAGTTTCCTTGTAGCAATTTAGAGAGACTTCCTGATGCATCCTTTCTCCTAACTAGATCTCCTATTAGCACATACACACACACTGCCCCCAATCTTTCCATAACCTACTCCTGACTTATCATAGCTCCTTCAGAAGCTAATCGAATTCCTCTGAGAAATAAATAAACTTAGTGGTACAAACTGCATGACAGAGATGTGAGACTGTGTTCCCAGCTTTCTCGAGAGACTGCAGCTGAAGCTAAACTTGCCTTTTTGGCAGCTGCAGAGGATGGATTTTGCCAATGCTCTGTCTAGTAAGTTGGCTCAGTTGCTTGCCAGTGTGTAGCCAGCAGAATTTGAATGGCAGGTAGCTGTGTTAGTAGCTGTGCAGTGTGTGGGGTTTCCTTAAAGCAAGTGATCCATTAAATGTAAAATAGAGGGACCCATATTTCACAATAAGTCACATTCATGGGATTGCTGTTGCCTTTCCTTTGGTGTTTGTTTTTTTTCTCAAATGCTTGAAGAGATTTCTGAAGTTTTGCTGATGTGCATGAGCACTTAAATGTAACCTGATTCAATATCAAAACTTTTCAAATATGATTTCCAAGGGGAGAAGAAACATAACTGCATGTGTTTTCTTTCTACAGGGATGAATTGTAAAAGCTACATCATCTTGACCCAAACATAGTGTTACAGTGGACTGCTCATCTCCAGTTCTAAAAGCTTTTTGAAAACCAACAGCATTGCAGCTTGTTTTGGACTTCGTTATACTGTTGTTATCAGCATGGAAAAGCGTGATGTTTGTTTTATTTTTTTAGATGCTCAAGGCAAATCTGATAAAGAAATGGCGGAAAGTTTTATGTGGGCACTGTTTTATTTAACATGCCTTTATTTCACTTTCATCTGTTCAAAGTGAATTTCTGCAAAATTGCAGACCAAGACCTATAGCTTGTGAACTCTAATTTTGATGGGGGAACTTGAACACTCACTTCTCTCGGCTCCTGTGTCCCTTGGTACAACTGCTTCTGTGCACCTTACAACACTACGTAGGTAATACCAGGTTTTCTGTGTTCCAATGTCTGCTAGATGCTACTAAAAGGAGATGAACTTCCTTTCAAAGCTTTTGACATGGTGTCATAGACTAGCATGTAGTAGATACAATCAGCTGCTTTTTTACCTTAAAACCAGGCATTTGTATATATTAAATTTCAAGACATCAGAGATAGGTGGCCGCTCTTATCAAACATTGCTGTTCAAGCTGGACATAACAGACATGGTTTTCCCTTTCCTTCTAAAATTGATTAATGTAATTTTGAAATTCTGTTTTGGTTTATAGCTCAGTATTGGTGTGATACCCATGGATCTAACTCCGTAAGTGTGAGGTGAGGTGTGTTCCCATCACTGAGCAATTTACTCAATGCTGCTTTGCCAAATAAAGTTAAAAGCAAAAGGAGGGTTGTGTGCTTGTGTGGAAGATTAGGATGGGTATGTAGTCTGAGATATGTATTGCTAGGTTCTTTATAAAAAACCAAAACCCCCTTTGGTTCTCAAAGAAAGCTGCTTTTGGCAAAGCCATTTGCTGTATTAACATTCTTATTTTTATAAGTGTGGGCACCCAGGAAAAATTCTGACTTTTTAGAAAGTGAGTTCTAAATTGCTGTAAAAGGAATACATCATGCATGCAGAATAATCCTGGACTCCTAAGTACAGATAGATGCACTTGTTCAGTTTTCAAATAGAAGAACAGTTGGAAGGCTATAAACCTTTTTCTGTTTTGGTACTGTAAAATGTCAACAGCAAATTACGAAGCAGTACAGTAAGGTGGGCTGCTTTGGGAAAGGGGGGAAGTGTGTCTTCAGTCATCTTGCTCATATTTGAGCAACCAGGAATAAAGTAAACAGCATATTATCTTTTTTTTTAATGATAGGAAGGATTATGGAATAAAACAACCCATAGGGATCACTGCAAAAAAAAAAAAAACCAAACAACTTTCTATGGTGGAAGAGCAATAATTTTGTGATAGGATTAATCCCTGGAAGCATAAAGAGTAAAATTCAAAGGGCTCTGAATATGGAAAAGGAACATTTTAAATAACCTCCCTTTTGAAGGCCAGCCCTGCTTTGTTTCTCTGTAAAAGATACTATATAACTTAATTTATTTAGATGTTTGGAAGCTAATGTACCACCTCCTGATCTGACTGCAGCCTGGGAGCACATGCACAAGATTAATCTTATAAAGAAATTAATATAGCGCGTATTCTAGAAAATACAATCCAGAGAAATCCACTTGCGTCTGACAAATTCGTACTAACCCACAATCAACTGTGACTCTAGTTCTTGGTGTTGAAGTGAAATATCTTAACTGATGCATGCTAACGTTCAACCTTTTGGTTGCTGTATCTTTCAGTTTGAGTTCAGCTTTATTTACATCTTCTCACTAATTAATCAGTTAAATGAAAGATATGAGCTCAACTGTATCCAAATTCCTGTCTCTGGACACAGTGTAATAAGCTAGCCTGACTCAGAAGTGGTGTTAAAGCTGAGACCCGATGACAACTTCTGAGGGAGAACCACTTCAGGAGGTGTAAGGCTTCAGGGACCAAAGCTGGTGGGAGTAGTGCACCCATTCCACTGAAGGGGTTGATGATAGTCAAGGTACTCGGACAGAAAGGAGTATCCAGGAGTAGCATTTAGGAGTCAAAAATGGAAACTCCTCCATGATGGAGCAATGGTTCTGAAGTAAAAACTTGGAGACAAGGACAAGTTGAAATGCAGAAGACTTGAAGAGCTTGAATAAATGCTGTGTGAACTGTCTGAATTGCTACTTTGCCAAATAAAACAAATTGAGAGGAAGCTGTATCTAGGTGTCTGTCTGATTTTGTGGTTGGCTTTGTTTTTTAACCTTCAACAGGATTTCACATGTCCAAAAGAAAACATGCATAAAAATACTAGTTTGCTAACTGAGCAGAACTGTGTCTGTTTTCAGTCAATTAATGTATTGCAGCAGTGACAAAGCCTGTTAATACTACCTGGAATGTAAGTGGAGCTTTTCGTGGCTGTTGGAATTTCTCTTAGTTCACATTGGTGTGTTTTGGTGAACAGGCTCTGTGCACAGTTCTGTCTGCTGTCCAGAGTTGAATCCAGCTACCTTGGGGAATATGATTTGCCACTTGCAAGGATTGAAGTTTTATCTTTTTGTAAGAGGTGCAGTCATGTCCCACTTGGCTGTTACTATCACCTCTAAGCCAGAACAGCTTGGGAGAACAGATTGGCTGAACTCTGGGTTGCTTATCTGGCTGTTTCTGGGATCCAGACAGCAGCAGCAGACTTGGAAAGCCAATACCTGTATCTTGAAAACCCACCAAGAGTTGTGGGTTCTCCACAGAGGCGTGTGATGTGCCGTATGGATGCTTTCTGTTTATGTAGCAGGAATGACCTATTTATTTTTTCCATTCAGACTGGTCAGCTGGCTTGAGGCCACCAAGCCCGTAACATGATTTTTTCTGGAGGGAAACCAGCACACAGCGCGTGTGCACCAGCACTGCTGATGAAGCCACCTGGATGATTCCTGAAATGTTTTGTAGTCATCAAGTTTGAAATGGGCAATAATGCCTGGAGCCAGGGGGGCTCTACGTGGTAGGCTCTGGAGCTTCCAGCTGGCAGCAGTTCTCTCCACATGTGCAGTGTTTTTGTGACAGGGTGACAAGCTCCAGGGTTTTTGAGTGTGGAGGGACTGTGGAATTAACCATCAGCACAAAGAGGTAAAGTAAAATACTCAGAGGAAAATGCTGCACTAGTACTCTCCTTCCTGCCAGGAAGAAGGATGTTAACCCATTCTTACAGTAGCAGTGTTTTCTTCCTTTTACTCATTAATGTGCCCTAGGTTGTGCTGCTTTTGATTTAAATGCCGTTCACAGAAGGAGGACATGAGACAATTCCTTCTTGATTTTGACAGGATACAAAGGAGGAGCAATGCAAACCACACTCATGATTTGTAACTTTGGTTCTCTTTAGCTGACTTTGAGCATATCAAGATGTTCAAGATGTTCAAAAGATGAATAATTCTAGTTACTTTTATGGAATCCTTGATCCCTGTCCCAAGCAATGTGGAAGAGGTATTCTGCTGAAGTGAATGAGGGGTGGTCCTGGTTCAGAAAAAAGGCAGATGGTGAGGTCACACAAGCACATGGTACAGAACCAAACAAAAAAATTCAGAGGGAAAGTGTTGCCCCAAAGATGGCACAGGGGGATGCAGGAGATGATGAGCTCTGAAATTGGTCTTTTGCATTTTAGGATGTTCAGACATCATAGACCAGGAAAGGAAATTAGACTTTAAGTACTGTGATATACAATAGATGGACTCAAGCATGGGGTTTAAGTTGGTTTTATGGGTTTCTACATTTTGCCTTTGTTGGGTCTGTTTTGAGTTTTGTCCATCTGCTTTTAATTGTGAAAGGTTGTGAACTCCAAACCAGTTGTGGGAAGTGCACACTCTTAAGGTGTCATAACTCCACTCTGCCTTTCCTGTAAACAACACACACTTGTGTGCTCAGACCCCCCCAGCTGGCAAGGTTTGGGCTTCCATGCCTCAGCCAAGTCTGAGGAAATAAGCATGGACTAAAATTTGGCCTTATGCAGGCAGAGGTGATGTAAACTTTCCTCTACCTGGCCTGTTTACCTCCCACACTTCATCCTTGACATTCAGGGCTGATTCCTGTTCTAGGTAGTAGTTGTTTTACACAGCACAAATTAATGATGCAGCTGATGCACTCTGAACTTTCTTATGAAAGGCTGTTACTGTTCTCTCATGCTCTTGGCAGGGTGTTAATGAGATGCTTAGCAGGATGTGCTCAGGAACTAAAATTGTATTTCTTTAAATTATGAATCGAGTAGACATAGCTATTGCTGAAATATGTATAGAGGAGATCCAGCTGAGAATTGCCTGATCCACTGAGAATTGCCTGAAAGCTTCCAGAAGGAGAAATGAAAATAACTCACTTTGTGTCTCATCACATCAAACTTAGAACTTGAGACAATCCCGTGCCTTTTAGCAAAACTTTTTTAGCAGCAACAGATTATTTTCATAGAGACTGTTGATGGAGTTGAGATCCCACTTCTCTAAGTTTTCTTTGTAGTCCAGCCATTTTCATCATATGCTAAGGTTTCTTTGTAGTCCAGCCATTTTCATCATATGCTTCTGAGCAACTGACCTGGTAGATACTCTTGAAAACTTTTCCTAATGCTTCTGAGAGGCTGAAGTCCTTTTTTCAGTCATGTCTGGGCTTATGTTTGCATTTTATATGTTTGTACTATGAACAGGTCTTGTTTCTTGTTTATTATGTTCTGCCCAATCCCTTTTCAACTGCAATGGAGAAGGGGCATCAGATAAATCAGTAACTTTTATTGCAGGTGCCTTATAGACTAGGAGGACACTCTCAAAGGCCTCTGGTTAGGAAAATGGGTGATTCAGAGCATCTGCCAAGTCTACTGCTCTGATCAGAGCTCTAGAGGAGCTCCTCTCCTCTCCTCTGAATATAGAGGCAGCCTCAGGATAGTAATCTCTGGGGCATGGAATTAGCCTCCAGGGATGGTTTCCCTGTAGGCCCAATCTTCCATCGGGCTGCTTGCTTTCAAGTCCTTTCCAGTCCTGCACCCATTCAGGTTCCCTGCTCCCTCTATGTTGGTGTTGTCCAGTCATTTGATTTGACTACAGAAATCTTAAATGCATCTCTTTAATGCATTAGGATCTGGTAGTTTTAAGAACTGTGTTAAAATTCCTTGCTCTGCCTTCTTTAGGACAGGGTTATACATTTCTGTTGGCCAAGGAAGCTGTGACACTCAGTGCTTCACCAAACCTTTCTACCTTGTCTGGTTTCCCCCAGCTTGTTCAAAATACACTTTTCATTGATTTATGAGTGGTTTATAACTGTCAGACAGGAGCCTTACAACTGCAAAAATTAGAATTTTAGCAGGTGTATTTAAAAACTTGTTTCTGAAGTGTGCTGATCCAGTCATGCTAGATTTCTCTTTCTTTGTGTTTCAGGGCTCCAGTGCAGAGTGCAGCTCACTTTTTTAGTTTTAAGTAACTATTACTTGAAAAATATAGAGCAGGGTTATTTTTACACAAATTTTTCACTTTTTAAATATCCCCTGTTTACAGCATGTTTCCCTCTTAGCTCAGACTGATTGTGTCGTGGGCTCTTTTTCATATTAATTACTCTGTATTTATTGCCTCTGTTTGGCCTTTATGCCCATCAGCGCTTTCTCAGTCTTCTCTAGCTTTTCCCTTTGCTCTTACTCTTTTAGTTTTTGCCATTAGAAACTGAAAAACCCCAATTCCTGATGCACATGAAAACAGCCAGCACAGCCCTCAGTGATGCATGACTGTGGATTCTGTTGGGGCTTACTAGAAAGGCTCTCCCTTTGTTTTGGGGTGGCGTGTTTGTGTTGCTATTGGTTCATGCCTTGGACTGGCTCTGTGCAGTTTGGGATTGAAACTCTTACGCTTTATCTAGGATTTGAAAAGCAAATGGAGCATCACACTGACCTATTTCAGCCTTTTTGTTTTGCAAATGTGCTCTTGGAACTGCCCCTGCTATTATCCTACAGTGCAACGGAACGATTATAGCGAGATTTTCAGGCTAGGATCCCCTGCAAAAGTGGGCAGCAAGCAGCCCATATTATGGAAAAAAAATTCCTTCCTTCTAAATATGGATCAAACCTAGGTAAGTATTGTATTGTTTGCTATTGTGAAGTAATTTTGTACCCTTAAGCTGTCTGAAGGGCAAAACAGTTTAAAAAACCCAGTCTAAATGAAATAAGAATCTTGATCAACATTAAAATAAAATTTTAATGACCTCTCCTAATACACAGAGGACCAACATCCACAGGGCTATACACTCAGAGCAGTCAATATTCTCTGCTTACCTAAGATGCTGGTAAGAATAGGCAGACTGAGCATATTCACAGATATGTGGATAGACAAATGTCAGTGTTTAGGACAGGAAAACCAGATCTGACAGACTTCAAATAGTGACAATTTTCACACAGAGTGTCTCACTTCTGCTACAGGATAAATACTTGTGGATGCCTTTTGGCTCAGAATATTCTTTGATCGGTGCCTGTGCAAAACTTCCCAGCTCTGGGGTCTGCATGAGAGGCCATGAATGCAGTTTTAGCAATGACAGCCGTGAAGATGGGCCAGAAGCATTGCCTGCTCTGAGCACTCCTTTGACATTAGAGGGAGAGCCCCAGCCTTGGGAGTGGCTGGGAAGGGACTACTGAAGTGGTGTCAGCAGGAGGCAGTGGCTGGGAGCTGCCTGGGGAGAAAGGGAAAAGCATCCTGACTATGTTGACAGCATTTTCTGCTACTCCCAGGTGTGCTCTAGCTCAGTAGTTCAGTTTGACTTACTTAAAATCAAATAGCATGAAAGCTATAAATGCAAACACATGGTATTGAGACCAGTGTGTGTGTGTGTGTCAACTGCAGGAGCTGCTAAGCTAATCTGTTACTTTGCTAACTGTGTCTTGCTCTCCATCCAGCTGACAATGCCTCCAGGCTCTCTGGTATGGTGAAAACTATTTTATTTCACTCCAGCTGTGGAGCTTGCTGTTACCTGGGAAGTAACAGGCCTCAGGCTGGTGGCCTGCAGGGCAGCAAGTGTCACCATTCCCCTCACAGAAAGAAGAGTCCCTGGGAAGGCTGTGGCAACTCTAAGGCAGCACTAGCCAGACTCCTCTACCGTGCTTGCTGTCTGTAGCTCTCTGCTTGGAGGCATTCATTCTCAGCTGTCATATGCAAAACCTGTGAAGGTTTATTCCACTGGCAGCAGCACAGAAACAAAGCCTGCAGCTGGGTAAAGTGGCTGGAAAGCTGAGCAGCCTCTTGCACCACAGCTGTACTGGTGGCCTTGTGCTTTGTGCCGGCCCTCGTTGTTGTCCTGCCCCGCAGAACAAAACCAAACCTTTATTTATGTTGTGCTGCTGGCTGTGTGCCAGGGTAACAAGTTTTGGTAATAGGAGCACAGTGGGCACAGTGAGAAAAGACCACTTTTCTTGCTGCTTTGGTAAGGTGGTGAAGGATATTTAGGTATTTAATTAATTAATTACCAATGCAAATGTCAGTGATGGTAGATGCAGATGGATGCCCTGTCCTTCTCTGTCTCTCTGAAACAAGTATCTCAACAACTCCCCCCACCACACATCTTCCAGCTTCTTATAAGGCTATTACATAGAAAGGAGAAATGTACTTCTATCTGCTCTCATGATGCAGTTTTGTAGCACAAAATTTAGCTGGTAACTGAAACTACAGACAATGCAAAAAATATAAGAATAAAATAGGTTTATTAGAGCTATTTTACATAAAGTAATCAAGAACAAATGACTTGAAGAACTATTTGTATACCATGGCAATATTCTTGCTGACTCAAAGTTACTGAAGTACAAAAGACGACATACAAAACGATGCATGCCTCATTTGACTCTGGTTTTATTGGGACCCATGAGGAATGGACATCCTTGGACAGCCAAACAAGACAGACAGCACAGTGTGTGTGTATCTATATATGCATATATAACATGTACTGTACACATTTTACTGGTAACACATCTGCAGTTCACTCACACGTATCAATTACTTGCTCTAATTCTATGAGAATTTTTCTGGGGTGAGGGCAGATCACCAAAGCTTTCAAGCTTTGCAGGGAGCCAAGGGATAACCAGCAGGAATCCTACACTCCGACATCTTGGGTAGAAACTGCTGTGTGCTTCGTTCTCACACTGTGGGAGGGAGGCAGGCTGGGTGTGGAAAAGGCTGAACAAGCCCTGAGCTCCAGGGAGAGACTCAGCTTTGGGACTGTACATGGAATCAGAGAGGGGTTTGGGTTGGAAAGGACCTTAAAGATCACTTAGGTCCAGCCCCCCTGCCATGGGCAGGGACACCTTCCACTAGACCAGGTTGCTCAGGGTTCCATCCACTGCCAGTGATGGGGCACCCACAGCTTCTCTGGGCAGCATTACATGACTGCTGTTGAGCACTGGGAAGTCCAAGCTCATCTGCTGAGGAGTTGCATTTTTTTCTATTTAGCATTTAGCAAGCATGGCTGTTGGCTAGCAGCACAGAGGTTTAAACCGAGTGAAAAGAAGATGCTTTTTTCCTTAAATCCCAGTTTTCTTTGCAAAAGCTGGTGCTTAGGTAGCAATTGCTTTTAATTAACAAAGCAAGACACATTCTTTAATGAAAATAGTCTCAGTGCATCAGGTGGAAAGAACACAGGTGGTCTCTGCTGGGCAGTGAAGGAATGCATTGGCTGGAGCATCCCGGTCCCTACAGGGGTGGCAGCACTGAGAAGAGCAAGGTGGCACAGGCTTCCCCCCAGCCTCGGCCAGCACAGCTGGGCTGCAGGGCCTTGGCTGCTCCAGTGCCCGGGCCCTGGGGCACCCCTGGCCCTGGCTGAGACCCCAACGGCTGTGGGCAGGGCAAGGGCTCCCCACATCCAGTCTGGGGTCTCCCCACTTTGCAGTGTCTTCTGCACAACAATCAACTGGAGCTACTCTCTGGAGCCTGAATGCTTCTTATTTCTGAGCAAGGACATCTACCCACTTTTTATATTATCACCGAAGGGGAAGAGTATGTTCTTCATCTCGTAGGCTTCTTCTACACTTGAAAATTAAGTAAGGATTTTGATCCTTTTATAGAGGCAGAGATTCATGGACACAGGAGAAAGGGGAGAAAACAACTGACCCAAATCCAGTTTTTAGAGATACATCCCATTGATGAGGTAATCGGACTCTTCAGATGTAATGGGTCGAGCTTTTTTGAGCTTCTGTTTCACTAAGCGCAGTCTGCAAGCAACCATGAGCAGCAGCAAAGCAGTGATTGCCAAGCCTAAGGCTAAAGGTAACACAGCACCTACAATGAGGTTAAGAGAAATCACATTTTATTTAAGACAGTGAGATACTGAAATTTTTCTTTAAAAATACAGCTAGTCTATCACTTAGATGCTAGTAACTGAAACAACTCATGCTGTGAAACTAAACTACAATCATGCCAGGGACAGTTCAAAATATGTAAGTACATTATTCCATTCTTGGCCACTTTATCTGTATCTATAGCACCTGACTGAAAAACTGATGTAATTCAAAATGAATTCACGTGCTTGGTCTTACCTGTTTCTGGGACTGGGTGACCACCTCCAAGCTGATCTCTCTTTGGCACCATTATGCCATCTCCATTTTTATAATCTGTTCTTTTCCCTGAGGAGCTGTTATCTGCACAAAATCAAGCAAGATAAATGAATACTGCAGTTCAGTGACTTGGGAAGTCTTATCCACAGGACACTAGAATTAAATAACATGAAATGCTTAAACTTAGGGGAAAAACCAAACAAAAGAACAGTTTAAGAACTTCTGACTTCAACTGTATAACTTGAATTTTTGAAATAATGTGAAACTAACGCTAAAATGCAAATTCAATTTTGTATCCCAAATCTCAACCAAAAGCAAGGGCACTTTGTGCTGTGATACATTTGCTGGCAGCCTTCAGAACTGTGACAGATCTAGCAGAAACACACTATGCTACAAGATCTGTAGAATATGAATGTGAAATGTTTTAATTGGAGTGACATATAGTGGTGGGTGTTAAGGAAGTGTTTAAGTCAGTTAGCTTGGAATGTGCACTATGTGTAAGTCCCACCCACCACCACCAGCTCTGAAGAGCTGCAGGTGTCACTGGCAGTGGCAGCAGCAATGCAGACAACTGCTAATTAAAGCTTAAATTGTTTCACTGGTACTGTCACGAGGTCCACGCTAATGTCCCCACCTCGAAGCAGAAAGCAGCCTCCCAGGCACCAGCTCTATTGCCCTGCCATTTTGGCTGGGGGTGCACAAACACTAACTTCACCTGCAGGGAATGCTGCAGAAACAAGCCATGGCCTTCTCCTCGTTGGGTTCCTGATCTTGTTCTGGCATGTGAAGTGGGCTTGAAAAAAGAGTAAATGTTCTAGCCTTAAAATACCTGTATGGTATCAGAGCTGTGCAAAACCACCTGAATGTAACTGACACCAAAACCAGCAGCTGTTTCCTGCTTCTGTTTTTCCTGAATTAAACTAAATGAATATTTGTCTTTATTTTGGAAATACCCAAAAGACACCAGCTCTTTTTAAGAGCTGCTCCAGCCTGCATCTAAATGCCTGTTTTAGAAATTTGTTTCCCTGCCATTTAAGTAAAGGGAATATTTAAGCCAACTACTTGTAAAGACATTTGGCAAATATGGAGAGAAGTTTAGTGGGAAATTTTTGCAAGGGTAGAAGAATAGAATCCTTTAAATAAAGCTTGTAGGGTTTTTTAGGACTTGTGGTTGTTCTAACATGACTGGAGAGACTGTCAGAGTCAATGCTGCTCAATATCTTATCTGTTATATCTAGCGCACAGAGCAATTTCCCCAAAGAAGTTTAGGAGCCTGGCATAAAGCATATTACATGGGTTTAATTTGGTTTTCACTTTCTCTTGATTTTCTAGTCTGTTTCAAGGAAATTGCAATTTACAGCCCTTTCCAATTACCCTAAATTACAGATCTAGGTTATAGCTACTGCTGTGGGTGTCTCCGCAGTAAAAACATGACTAAGGCTTGGGCACTCAGTCAAATGTTGTAATCCCTGCCCTGAACAGCACTGCAGAACAGCTGGCATGGGCAGCCTGGGAGAGGCACAGACCCAGTGCCAGGGGAATGCAAAGCTGTTATGGTGATTTATACACTTGGGTTGGCTGTGCTGGGGAGTGCAGATCTTCAGGCTGCTTGTGATTTCAGCCCATCAGCATGACCATGTTTGCTACTGGCCACTGCTGCTTAGAAACCAGCCCAGTGCTCACTCCAGAGTGCTGTGCTGCTACTGAGTGTTTTCTGTATTCATCTGCAAGTGCAGCAGTGCCAGAATATGCAGTTGGGCTTAAGAACTTCCCTGGAGAAGGATACTGGGGCTATTTGGAGGCAGCCATGCAGAAATGCTGTGCTGGCCTTTGCAGGAGATGCAGTCTGCGTTACTTTACCAGGGAGACATATCTGCAGAGAGGGAAAGGACTCCTTTATTGACACCAAATGCCTCTTCCTCCATCCACTCCCAACTTTGAAAGAAAATGTTCAGCCTTTCAGCTTGGGCAAAAGTAAACCATGAGTCTGTTGCAGAAGATTCAGTGCCCTGAGTCTCTAAGTTGGACTCGGTGTTCCCCTGGACTTGCCCTGCTGTAGAGGAATCCCATTCTGCAGGAGTGCAGAACAAGATTTACCCATTGTCAACATAGGTTTTATTTTGGTAGGTTGTGGGTTTTTCCTCTTTATTGTGAATAGATCCCCTGTTAGTTCTGTCCCCAGACAGAAGTTTTAAACAGTCCTTAACTTGGACTTGCATATTCTCACACTTCAGTGCAAATCTTTAAAAAGTTTGTATCAAGTCAGAGCCAGGCATGAAGGGCCACTATAAGGAATGCTAAAGGAAATTTGGTACAGAGAAACTATTAAGAGAAAATGGATTCTGGAAAGAAGTTCCCCTAGTATCACCCTCATAGGCAGAAAGCTCATATATCTGCTACCAGGAACTATCTCACAGTCCAAAACATTACACCTTAGCCTAGCTCCTCTGGAGAAAAGGAGAAAAGATAAATATAGTAGTACTTGACAAGGAAGTCCCTTTATTAGACATCCTTATTGAATTCTCAGAGATGAAAGCTGTTTATGGAGAGGTAAGTAGCAGAAGGGACATGCCTTTACTGGTACTTTAGCCACCACTAATAAAAACACAAATGTAAAAAACAAAACAATGTCTCGGGAAAAACTTCTCTTCTTTAAAAATCAACTGAAAGCTCCTGTATCAAGCATCGAGTCTAGCAGCCAGCTGGAAATGCCACATGCTGTCTCCAGTAGGTAAAACCTTCACTTACTCTGCCTTGCAGTCTCTGGATTTAAGAGCATCACATTTTCCTTCCTGGATTGTATTTCCATGATGATCTGAAACTGTCAGCTGAGAATTAAGAAAAAGGTAGCCCTGAATGGAGCACTCATGAGTGAAAAACTGGAATCTGTGCTGCGACTGTAGAGCCATATCCCCTCATATGTATCTTAAGTAGACAGCTTTTCACCATAGTGACATCAAAACCACTAAAGCTTATTTTCAAAATTTATGTAAAATCATATATAAGAAGCCTGGATGTTTGCAATGTCAGCTCCAGGCCAAAAAGAACATGGTTGCCTTGGTCCCACAAAGACCTTTACAGTGACTCAGAGGCAGAGGTTCTACCCTGGCACCAGCAGCGGGAGACAGACCCTCCCAGAACAGGATTTCTGCCGATGGAATTGCTGAACTTTTGAGGCTGCTGGTATGATTTCTGCTCAGTGCAGCTTACCTCTCCTCAAAAATGCATCTAGCAATTACTGCCCTCCTGGACATGTTTCCAGGTGAGCTTCATGGAGCTGCTCCAGCATTTCTGTGGCTCTCATTGTATCACACAATTATTAGATTTGGTCTCTAACTTCCTTGAGATGACAGTGGTGGAGGGAAGTCTAATTAATGGATCTGGGTGTATTTTTAGGAATAGGTTAGATGCCTGTCTCCTTGACTCCATAAAGACCGTGCTGCTTGCCAGTGAGCCTCTCTGGACCTCCGTGAATCATTAACACACAGCATGGGACTCCTACGAAGTCTAAGTGTCTGCAGGAGAAGACAGCACCTCAGAGCATGTTTTGGCAGAGCAGTTTTTGGCAGCTGCCCTTTGGACCCATGTACCTAGCAGGTACCTAGCACCCCTTCATCTCCCACCCCATGCACCCGAATTGGAATTGACTGGCAGGCGGTTTTAAACCCTGCTGAGCTGTTTGCTGCTTTTTTTTGGTTAAAAGTATTGGGCTCCTGGGTCAGTAAAGACTGGATCCTTCTATTCCATGGGGAAATTATTAAGCATCTAAAATTAAATTTTGACTGAGCCTTGTCAAAAGAAAAATATTAAACCCACAAGAATTAAAACAGCTTGAAATCTTGCCTGTTGAAATTTAGAAGATTACAACAGGTATTGGTAGTGCACTAATCACTGAAGCCCCATCACACCTCTTCTGTTTTATAAGAATCTTTTTCTCTGCTTGTCTACTGCTGTGCAAAAGGCTACCTTTAGAGCAAAACTGGTGCAAGTAAGTTACTGTGCAATGGGTAAACACAGAAAATGATTATGCAAAAGTACTTTTACACTGCACTTCCAATTATAACCCCTGATTATCAGTTGATGAAAGGGGTGACCTCAGTTCTGGCTTTACGCCTGGATTCACAAGCGAAATGATTTTTGAGACCTACTTAGCAGCTGACTTCCCACTGGAGCCTGCAAAGCCCTTTGGATGTTTGATGTTTAGTTTGGGTGGCCCCGTATCAGGTGTCACTCAGGACTATGTGAGTGAGAAGGGTTTGGAGCAGACTTCAGAATTTTAGTAATTCCAAGGTCATCTATACTGCCAGAAAAGGGGAAAACATTTGAGACAGAGAGTTCACAGAGTGTTCACTCCCTCTGCACTCCACAGATGAAGCACAAGCACCTTGAAGGAACTTGCAGGTGCCAACCAGGGCAGTGCCCTTTTCCAGAGTCGGCAGCAGAGGGCACTGAGCACTGCTCTGCTGTAACTGGAAAATAAAGCTGGTTATAAATAGCTGTGTCTCAGGGCACATGAATCAGTCTAAACCATGAAGAAATAAAAGTGGGGGGTTTGTACTGATTTTAGGTTGTGTGCACACAGTTTTGCTTTCATATAATTTCCATTTCAGATAATTGTAATTCATCACCAATTTGATTGCAGCTTCTGAGTCTTTACCAAGGCCAGGGTTGGGGCTCTGCCTGTAACATCACACCATGACTCACTACAGGCTTGCAGCCACTGTACAGAACAGTACTGGGGAGCTGTACATGGACACCTGAGGTAGCTTGTTACCAAAGCCCGAGACTTTTCTACAATTGTAAAAGACTTCTGCTGCCCTGGAGACAGAGTTCAGAAAAAAAAAAAGCCCATAATAGTAAAGGTATTAGTTCAGGAAAAAAAAAAAAAGAGAAGTAATACTTAGCACCAGGAAAGAACCAATTACTCTCACTCAAGTTGAACAGTATTTTATTATGCTCTCCTGAAGTACTCCCCTATAGATTTAAAGAGCCTTAATCATCAGCCTACACAGCTGAACCTGTGGCAGAATTTGTATTTAGTTCACTGCACATTTTGTTCCTTAGACTGTATTATTTCCCTTGAATTCCTACATTTTAACTTTCTTTTTGCACCTACTAAAAAACAGACTCAACAATAATAAATCAAAACCTACCTAGAACTTTATAATTACAGGTTTCTTTTGTATTTATTTACATTTGAATTTTTTTCCCTCTTAGCCAGGCACCAAAAGACAATTAAATTAAATTTAAGGTGCAAGGCACCTCTTTTCTTTATGGAGAATGATTTCTTGAAACTGATTCAATTCTTACCTGGCACAAATCCACTGATTTGTTTCTTTGGTCCCTGAGAAAGCGATTGGTTAGACATGTCTACATCCACTGAAAGAAGTGGTTGATTTCTGGCAGTGGCTTTCAGGGTGTTCTCTGCAGCATTTTCCTCTGTGTTTTCAGTCAGTTCTGCAGTCCTTTGCTGGGTAGTGCCAAGAGCTACATGTGTCACTGTCTTCCGACCCGAGCTGACTATTAACAGAAACAAAAATTTTTGTACAAAGTTGAAGGGAATAGAAGTGTTCTTAAGGAAGACTTTCCAATACGGGCCCTGAGGCAGAGTAAACAATTTTCTCAGGTTCACACATATGATGAAATGTGAGTCACAGATACTGAACACTTGCTCACAGGAGTACACTCATGGCTCAGCAACTAAAACATAATGGAAGAGTGGTTACCCATTGTGCCCATTCACCCTCTGATGGTTTTTGCTCACTTAGCTGAACATGGGCACATGCTGAGGGATGACTAATGAAAGCAAACAGCGTTATGGTGAATCAATTGGTTCCCCTGCATGCTCACAGTGTTTCAGATTCTTGCAACGTGTCTAGCAGCGCTGTGAACGGTACCTCTGAAACACCCTTCGAGACAGAGACCGTGGTTCTTGTTTCTAGAATCATCATGCAAGCAAAGAACCAATCTTTTAACTGCTAAACACAAAACCTGTCACTTAGGGACCCTTGACTGTTCTAATGTGCTTTGAGGAAAATTTATGAGCACCTGCTGTATGTGGATATTAAACCTTCCCATTTGCTAATTGCAATGAAAGCCTGGGAGCAAACTGCATTCTCCCAGGGAGAGAGGCCACAGAAGCGGCATCATCCCCCTTTAGTCACTGAGGCTGTGGTTACCTTCCCAAAGTGCTGTGCCACTGTGCCCCGGCTCACTTACGATTCTGGCAGAAAGTCTCATCTGATCCATCAGGACACTGTCTCACACCATCACACGCAAATGTGATGTCAATGCAGCAGCCATCATCACAGATAAACTGGTAGCGAGAGCAAACCCCAACACAGGCTGTTGAGAAACAATTCCCAAATTACCAAAAGAGAAATCCAAGTAGTAAATATTGAGTCAGTGACTAAAATCTACAGCACTGAAGAAAAAGCAAAACCACGCTATGTCAAGAAGCACCATGAACAAGGCAGAAAGTCCAGACTCAGCTGTGTGACATCATATTGACACAGAAGCAAATACAGGCAACAGTTGTTCCTGGCACCTTCATCACCAGCCTGGCAATCTCTTTATTACAGGAACACTCAACTTGGAGGCTGCTGCACCTTACACCTTGTGCAGCACCCTTACAGTGCTTTGAATTGTGCTGGCCTAAGTTGAACAGAGATCTTCCTAAGCTTAAAAGATGCAGAACAGTCCTGAAAATAAATAAATGAAATCTCTGTGGCTGTAACTGCATCCCTCCAACACTTAATTCCTACTGCACATCCATTCAACAACAAAATATTGTTTTACATAGACACATGGGGACTATGTGGAATCTGTTAAGGCATATTTTCTGCAACCTAATTAAAATACTTAAAAAATGCCCATCATTTATTGACATCAGCAATCCATTGACTTCAATACAGCACAGATCAGAATAGGACCAGGTCACATTGTCACAAATTACTTTCACCAGAAAGAACTGACTGCTGCCTGCTTTAATATTTAGATTCCCCTGGAAATGGAGAGTATCCCTGGAGTCCCATTTTGTGTACTCAAACCTTTCCTGAAGCCCATTCTGATTCGGTAATTATCAAGTGTTTACATCTGAGCTTTTGTCTTTTCAACAGCAGTGCAGTTCATCTTTTTGTACAGCACCATCAAGTTCAGTGCTTGATTAATGTCATAAGAGCAAATTGATCTGCATAAGGGAGTCACAGCCCTTGGTTGTTATCCTGTTGTGTCCCAAATGCTGCACCATGCTAAGGGAGGCATGCTAGGAATGCAGACAACTGTTTAAAACCCCTAAAATCTGAAAATACATCTCCTGAACTTCAGCACTAGTGATAGCACAGATCTTGCATGTATTAAGGCATCAGGAACTGGTTTAGCTATAGCAGTAGCACTTGAATTGCTAACATAGCTAGAGAATTAGAAAAATAAAAAAGACAGCAAATCCCCTATGTGTTCCATACAAAAGACACCCCAGATACCCACAGCAGCAAATAAACAAACCAGCAAACCTCTCTGGCTGCTTTAGCTGAATTAAACATTAATGAACACAACTCTATCATCCATTACTGGAAAGCAGGCATTATTAAGAAGATTTTTTTGCAATATCAGCTTATTGCCACAGGGACTACCCTCTCACATAGAGATATTGTGCTGGTGCAGAGCAAGATTTTCACTGGTTCTGCTGAACATGGTGATAATGCTATTTAACTTTTCACTTTGTGCCAGAGCAGCAGATCTGCACTAACAACTTGTTAATTACAATGTAATTAGAAGTTATTACATTAGAACTGACAGCCACTGAAATCTAACTTACTTTCTACTTTTTTTTTTTCTTTTTACATGTTTCTGAAGCTCAGAGTTTAAAAATGATGGGTCAGTTCCAGTTTCAGTTTCCCTAGTAGAATAAAGCTTCAATAACAATAATTTTAGACAGAAAAACTTAAGTGCATTAAAACAAAAAACCATGCCAACTTTTAGACTCCAGATGCAGGCCGGTATTATTATTAGCCTGCCTCAAACATACTATTAGGTAATTTTAACTGGGTCTTCCCTATAGCACAGGCCCTATCATGCTGCCCACAACATCTGACTGTTATAATGCACCTGACACCTGTGGTACTATTTCACTTTTCCAAACCTGCATGCTTATTAGCAATAGGACAAATACATAGTGCGTGAAAGTATTATTGCTCTAATAGACAAGTGATGCTTGCTTTTTCCTCACTTTGAAACAGCGATTCAAAACTGAAAGAGATGTCATGAACAAGATGCCAAATAAAACACTGGAAATGGAGATTAACATTTTTGCCTCTGTCAGGACCCTTGCTCTGCTCTGAATACCATACCCTGGGCGTCAGAGGCAATAGCTCCAGTCATTTTCTCACCTGTTGCAGAATGAACCATGGGCAGAACGGTCACGGAGACGTTGTCAGAGCTCCGCTGACCTGCAGTGTCCGTCACTGTCAGCTGGAAAATATACCCCCCTTCCTGAACGTGGGACAGCTTCAGTGTTCCTGGCTGTGGCACCTGAGTAAAGACACACAGCAAAAAAAGCCATATTGGCACAATAGATGCATCCATGACCTTCTGGGAATAAGGAGCTCACCACACAGATTAAATACTTCTCTGAATTCCAGCCAGCCTACTCAAGCATGTATTTCAACATGTAACATTTGATATATATTTTTTTTTTGCATCCATTTGTAAAAAAAACCCACACTTAACATTTAGGTAGTGTTTTCATGGTATACTCAGTTACCTGGAGCTGTGGATCTCAGCACTGAAGAACAAATGGACACATACATTTAACTCAATTTTTGAGCAATAAGAAATGTAATTTTAGAGGAGAGGCAGTAAAATATTGGCCTTTTGCTCTCCATCAAGTTAGTCTGTAGACAATATAACATGGATCCACAGAAATAAATTTTCATGCCTTAATGAGAACAGGAATTTTTGATTAATATGGTTGTAGAGTCCTATATCTTCCATTATAGAAGAGTGTATTGATAAACACACTTTTTATCTCAGTAAGAAAATTTCCTACCTGGAATTTCTTTCCTTTTCTATTTACATGAATGTAGATCAGACTGCTGAGTACCTCCTGATGGAGTGTATGACCCCTCAGAATTTTATTCTTTAGTATTTTAAAGAAATTATTATGCTCTAAAAAACACCTCCTGTTGTTCATTAGGACTGCTGGGAGAGCAAATGTGGTATTTAAAACTCATGAGCCATGGAGTCCAAGTCTCTTCTCAGCGTAGAGCCAGAGAAATGCCACTGACTTCTGAATATGCCACCACTCCTCCCAGTGACCTCTGTGCTTTCCTTTTTATCTTCATGATGCCCTGAAGAATGATGGCCTGTATTTGCTTTCACAGAAACTCTGGCTCAAAACAGATAATCAGCATTTTAAAAAACCACAACCCATTACTGTCCTTAAATCTCCAGGAGCTGTGCAGCTACAGTGTGGGGGTAGCAGTCAGAGAAGCAAATTATCTAAAAAGCAATAATCAGTCACAATAGAAAAAAAATGGCTTCCTTCTACAATATGATAAGATCCCTTTATAGCAGTCCTTCCCCCTGCCTTCTATTTATTCTTTGCTACATAAAAGCAATGCAACAGCTGCCTTTTATCTTATGTAAACACACTCCCATTCTCCCTCGTAGCTATGGATTCATACATTATTCTCAAAGAATAAATGACATGAAATCCAGTAACTTCAGGGCAGTAACCAAAGCACTAAAGACATCAACTGAAGAATGTATGAAAAAAAATCACAGTTATGAATTCAACTCTAAAATTTGAATTATCATGGCTAATTGCCAGGGGACATATCTGTAGGAGAAACCCCTGTTCATTTGAACAATGGAAAAATATTTATTTAAGCATAAATGTGTGTCAAATTAATTTTATGTTAGCAAATACAAAGAAGCCACCAACATTAATGTGAATTTTGCAAGTCTGAATAGATATGACTTGTCTGTATTTTATAAAGTGACTTTGAGTAATATTAAAAATATACACTTTAAATGTTTTTATTAAATTCTAATTTTTGTCTTACTCTATGTTACTAAATTACAGATTAATTTAAAAACTATTTAATTGCTCTTTAAAGAAAATAATGCTGCAAGGGGTCAGATTAACAAGTGTTTGATAATAAAGTGTTCATTTTATTTAGATGGTATCTAGCAACTATTTCTAAAGCTTCATTTTGGTTCACACTCTCTCACCCCTACATATCCTTCCTGCTCTAGGTAGAATTCCCAGTGTGCCCTGGATATTATGGGCTGTGAACAGACTATGAGTAGAGTCTGTGGATTTGAGACATTTTTCCTTTCTTTTTCTGCTGATCCTAGAGCATTTAAAAAAAAGACTAAAATGAAGAATCCCTCTCTTCATGGGTAATTTTAATTTGAAACCAAAGTGCAGCAGAAAATGTAGGGATGACATATCTCATAAGGTCTTCATCCTGTTTCTTTGTACCTTCTCCCTACGCACTGACAGGAGACTGTTGGTGAAAATCCCTTATTATTTTTAGTAACTGAATTACTGAGGGGTTTCTAACTGGGGTGACAGAAGCTGAAAACCAAGTGCAGTGAGTACAAATAAAGCAGAGCTCAAATACAGGGGAGTATTATCATCTACTCGTTTGCTGCTGGCTGTCCCATGCCATCCAGGATAGAGATTAACTGTGTAAGCCACTAGAAATAATCACTGGAACTCTCCAGGGACACAGCGCAGTCTCCTTCACTGGAGGTCTTCAAGATGGGATTGGACAGATAAAATAATCTCATTGAGGCTCCTTGTCCCACAAACAGTTGGACCAGATGATCTTTTGAGGTCCCTGCCAACTTGGGCTGCTGCACATTTCTGTGAAATAAATGTTCGAGTTGTACAGGCACCCTGATTTTGGTGCATCCTAATCTGGCAGACAGATTTGAATATATTTAGCATTTTGAGCTGTATATTTAAAACTTGACCACAATAATCTGGAGGTATCTGGCCAAGAAGGGAACTGCTCATGTACCTGCATTTCCACTGATGAGTCGCCCTGCAGCAGTGCCCAATCATAGTGCACAATTCCATGGTCATCGGAACTTTCCCGGCCATCCAAAAGCACCCAGTCCACAGGTGACTGAAGCACAATGTCTTGTCCTGCCTTACACTGTGGAGGCTCATCGTATTCTTCCTCTTCAATAAAAAAAAAAATTAAAAAAGAGAAGATCAGTTATTTATGAGGGGAGGCTGAGTGATTATTTATATAAAACACTTTTTTTTTCTTGGTTAAGGTATTGTTTCACCTCTGTGCAACTTCCTGAAAGAGGAACATGTTCATTAGTGCACATTTTGTTAAGCAAAGTAGTATCTGCTTCGATTTTAGTTAATTGTCCTATGATGTCTTCAGGAAGTGACATTAGAAGCACATGGCATAGAAAACCTCTCTAGGTACCTGGATGTTTCAGCAATACAACAAACAAGATCATTAGCATCAGTGTACTTTCTAAATCTGAACTAAGGAAAACAGGTTTAAATATGACTTACATACAGATGGCAGTTACAGCACCTTTTTTATACCTTTTATCGTATTCTGCATAATTCTCTAGGCTTCTAGTCCCTATTTATAATACATCATTATAGGAACAAAAGAGTTACTTAGCATGAGATGGCACCCTGATGAAGCAATGCACATGATGACTAAAAATCATCAGAGACCACCAATTTTAAGTGCCTCACCTAAGACACTGAAAGCTTGGTTTTCAGAATATTTAGGATTTATAGCATTTTGCTATATTCAAAGTGCAATCCTTATTGATTAAAATTGTGAGTATTAAGTACTTTTGCCAGTCACAAGCAGCATGCATTGAAAAGGAAGGACCACTTCACATTGAATCAGTCACAGAAATTTATGCCAGCCCTTTGTTAAAGATGAGTAAGGGACCACACAGAACTCTGGTCCCAAAGGATGGAGGCACTACCCTTTGCCACCAGACCATCTTCAGAAAGGTAAACCAATGGCAAAAAAGAAAATTTGGCCTGATAGAGACATATGGCATGGCAGGAGACAGCCTATTGAGCTGAAGATTCTTTTTCTACAGCAAGGTTTTAGAGATTGAAACACCTCCAAACCCAGCGAATAAGAAGGCAGCATAAAAAATCAAGGAGGCAAACTCCTTGGAGGCAAACTCCAAGGAGCCCCTTGCAATCACCACTGATGGGAATAAAGCGCTATCAGCCACAGGTCAGCAGAAAAATCACCTCCCAACTTCTGTTTTCAACCTGCATTTAAGTTGAATGTAAATAAGCAGCACGGAACTGATATACCAGGTCAACGCTATGAGATGCTGGAGCTGGCTGCTTTCTAGAAAAAGGGGTGAAACGCTTTTGGCTTTGGGAGGGAACACAATAGGCTTTTTAAATCCTGCTTTTTATTTATTCTGCTTTCTCCATCCTTTATACAGACTTGTCCTGCCATAATGAAGTTTCCAGCTAGTTTTCTGAATGAAGGCTTTGTTATAAAAGGTTGTTTCACTGCCAGCTCCTGAATGTGTTTGGTATTAGTTTACCTTGATGCTGAATCCTCCCACTGCTCACTACTAGTGATCTTAGAGATCACTGTATGCTCAGAAATACTTTGGAATTATAAGGGAACCACATTTGTGGGTAAATGTTGGTTTGGTATTATCAAAAAGAAAACAACAGAAAACTCAAGAACAAAGTACTCTGAAAGAAAAAGAAAGCAACAACTAAAATGTGATCCCCTCACGGAAGAAAATCTTGAAATGAAAAGTTCTTTCCTAAATTTCCTAAATTCATTCACGGGGTGACAGAAGGGAAAAGAGATGTGCCTTCATGATCCTGTTGTCCAGATTGCTTTTTCAACGTAATTCAAGAATGCACTGGTAACAAAACATCAGAGCAAAACAATTCAATCTTAATTTTATCTCTCCTGGTCTATGTCACATCTGACAGCTGTTTGAATAAAAGTTCATTCTCCTTTGTGGCTTTGCTTCAGCTCCAATGTAATTGCATTAAGAAATCATAATCCCCTGTTTCCAATACCACCATCATCCACAAGGCAGACTTTTAAATAAAACCAACAGGATACAGAGCAATTTGCAGACTAGGAACTGAAATTGCCTTGCAAGTCCAGTGCTGACAGTCCCAAACACTGCCAAAAAGGCAAAGCATTTAAGAACTCCAGAATTCAAAAACTCAAGGAATTCAAGAAATTCAAGATTTCTAATAGGTAGAGCGTCTCTTGTGCAACATATTATTTATATTATGCCATAATTGCACTCTAAATTAGTTCCAGGTTTTAACAGAAATAAGGCAGTTCAAAATGAAGCCTAATTCTGCATGACTTTGATGTAAAATCTCATCTTAAGCCTTCTATCATGCAACTGCATACAGGCTTATGGAATACAATTACCCTGAAGCTGCTACATAAATAATACTGTGGAACTAATACTTCTCCTGTGGAAAATGTCAAAATCACACCTTGGGTTTTTCTGGTACCTTAAGCTTGCCTCATCCCTATTGCCATAAGATCCTTCCTTATAGCTCTCTAATTTACCTGTCCATGCATTTTGCAAAAAAATCGTAATGCCTCTACAGACTGAGCCCCTGCTCTCTCATATTTCCATTGACATTCTCATGAAACACGAATGGACCTCAAGCCTGAGGTCTCCCCTCCCAAGCGAGCAGTAACAGCAGGCACATCTGGGCATTGTTTTCATCCACACCAACACCAGGTCTTCTTCCTGTTGCATGCAGTGACTAATTTACTTCAGATGAGATCTATGGCTGAGCAAGATGCAGATAACATTTGGGAAAGTGTTGTCCACAGAGATAATGAAATTAAGTCAAAATTAGTTAAGAGAAGACTGTTTAACAACAGGAGGTGGGGGAAGGCAAATAAATTCTTTGAATCAGGTGCTAGGAAACAGATTCCAAATTTAGAAATCCAGATTTGTTTTCATCTGCAGCTGCCTGCTCTGGATTATGTTGTTCTTAAATATGCTTAAGAGTTGAACAAACTGCTGCTTTTGATGTGGCCTAGTTTCCAGAGGTGCTTATGGAGAATGTCCATGCTGCCTCTGGACTACTGGTGAGGTATCCTTGTCTTCCTCAGTCTAGCTCTCGAGTTCTTAAGCAGGAAAAATCTTGATTTGAGTAAAAAGCCATCTTAGGCAATGACATTTGGACAGCACCCCCAAGAAGAAGGGCATGTGCTAGAATCTTCAGGCTATGCACCAGGTTATGGCACAGCTGGGACCAGCACTTCATGCTTTCCAAGGTGCCAATATGCAGTTCCTGGGGAGCTGGGACTTCTCTGGTTCCCCAGGGAGTGCAGGGCTGGTGAACACGCACATCCCACTGTCTGGCTCCCAGCCACCAGACGGCTGGCACAACGCCCTGCCAAGGGCTCTGCAGAGGCTGAGGTGTTGAGGGATTGGTTTCCCCAAGCCTAAACACCCTCAAAGCCCCCACAGAATCACAGAATCGGTCAGGTCAGAAGGGACCACAGTGGGTCATCTGGTCCAGCCTCCCTGCTCAAGCACACAGCACAGGATTGTGTCCAGACAGTTCTGGAGTATCTCCAGTGACGGAGACTCCACAGCCTCTCTGGATAACCTGTTCCAGAGCGTGGTTACCGCACAGTAAAGAAGTTATTCCTCATGTTTAGCTGGTACTTCCAGTGCATCGGTTTCTGTCGGTTGCCACCTGTCCTACTGCTGGACACCACCAAGAAGAGCCTGGAAGCACCCGCTTGGAACCCCCTCCCCTTCAGGCATTTTACACGTTGGTAAGGCTCCCTCGGGCACGGCCGGGCCGCGTCTCCCGGCCCAGAGAACCCCCCCGGGAGCGGTTCCCGGCGCCGGGGCAGCCGCACGGACGGCGCCCGCTCCCCGCCGGCGGCTCCGCGGCCCTGCCGCCCCCGCGCCGAGCGCCGCCATGTCCGTGCCGCCTGTCCCCCCGCGCAAGCCGCTTACCCGCGGGCGGCGGGGCGATGCCGGCGGTCCGGCGGCTGTAGGAGCTGTAGCCGCGGTGCGGGGCGAAGCGGCAGACGGGGCGGCCGCGGTGCGTGCAGTTGAAGAGGTAGCAGCCGGGCTCGGCCGCCGTGCCCCGCGGGCGGGCGGGCCCCTGCACCACGGCCAGCGTGCAGCGCGGCTCGGCGCAGCAGGCGTCCAGGCACTGCCGCCAGCCCGACACGGCGCCGGGCGCCCGCAGGAAGGTGGCGCCGGCCGCGATGGAGTCCTTGGTGCGGATGATGGAGTCGGGCCTGGCGGAGAAGCCGCCGCTTCCGCCGCACGGCTCCCCGCCGCCCCCTCCGCCGCCCGCCGTCGCCGGCGGTCCCGGCTCCTCCTGCTGCAGCTGCCGGCGGAACTCCTCCAGCAGCGTCTCCACGCCCGAGATCTGCGAGCGCAGGTCGGCCAGCGGCGCCGCGCAGTGCCCGCCCGGCAGCACGGCCCGCCCGCCCAGCGCCGCCAGCAGCACCAGCACCAGCGCCGCCATGGCCCCGGGCGGCGGCGGCGGCGGCGGGAGCGGCTCCCCCGGGGCTCCCCCAGCGAGCGCGGCGCGGGGAGGCGCCGGCCCCGCCCGGCTGCACCAGGCGGAGCGGCCGCGCTCAGCACCCGCCGCCCCGAACAGCTCCGGCGGGCCCCGCCCCGGGACCGCCCCCACAGGGACATCCCTTCAGCAGCCGCAGCCACAGGAGGAGGAGTAAGGGGCTCAAATCGAAAGAGGAGAATTTTAGGATATATATTAGAATGAAATCCTTTGCCGCGAGGGTGATGAGACACCGAAACAGCGAAGCTGTGGATGCCCCATCCATGAAAGTGTTCAAGGCCAGATTGGACGAGGCCTTGCACAACCTAATCTAGTTGAAGGTGTCCCTACCCGTGGCAGGCGGATTGGGATTAGATGATCTTTAAGGTCCTTTCCATTCTGTGGAAGTCCTTAACATTCTGTGATTCTACGGCTCCACATGGGGAGATGACACCTGCAAACAATCAGGGTTTGGTGGGGGTCACTGAAACTGCTGGTGGTTCTGTGAACCTGGGGAAACAAAAAAATTTAAAAAAAAATAGTGGAAGACTTCATCCCAGGCATGGCATCTCTGGAAATTACAAAAAAGGAAAGAAAGCCAGTAGTCGAAAACATAGTGTGCAAAGCTGTGACCTCTTGACCTGCAAAAAAAATCCCAGATAGGATCTTAACCACCCAAAACAATGGTGAAGAGCTCCCCATCCAAGTTTTTGAAGTATTTGCTAAATGAGCTTCAGAGAAACATTTGCAATTAAATTAACCAATTAAATTGCATCTGTCACAACTTCTGTTTTATCATGAAATCAATGCTGATTCTGTAGCACAAATTAATAACAGTATTATCTCTGAAAATCAGCAATCCTTCAAAACAGCTGCTTTGTTATTTTTTGTCAGATGCATGAAGCCTCAAAGTGCTGGAATGGCACATTGAGACCTATCTACGAGCAGTGAGAAACATAAGCTTGCCAGTAAATGTGGAGAGGTGGTGATGGGTTTTGAGCCATATACTAAGGGATGTTGCCACAGGTCAAATGATAGCTCTGGGTTTTCATTTTTATTTGGTTCATTCTTCCAAGCATCGATAAGCACAGACTCATACATTTCTTAAGTTATTGTAAGAAGCTTAATAGCTGCATCAAAAATATCATTATGTCAGGATGCTTAGAATAAGTAGCAAAAAAAGAGATGCATTAGGAATGGTTTTAAGAGAGTTTTGTACTCCTTCATAATTTTGGCTTGTTTTAGGCCATGTTCCCAGCATAATTTAGAATTGCCTCCAAGACAAATCCACTTTAATATTCTGCCATCATGGAGCCTTGGGTGTTGCCCAGAAAATTCACATGCAGCTTGTAGTTTAGATTATGATTTCTTCTCCTCTCCCAAATCACAGGGCTCTAGTTCAATGATCCACTGAAGCATGTTGGCCTGTCAGCAGTGCAGCTGTTGACGATTGATTTTCTCTGACTATGTGCTCTATGGGTTTTCTAAATTTCTATAAATTATATTTTTGACACTTTCAATTTCCCATCAATTTTAGTTGAAACTGATCAATACGTTCAAAGGTTATAGGAAGATAGAAGAGCTAGACAGTAAGATGATATAATCCTCATTTGCTTTTGAAATCAGGCTAAAATGCCATAATTTTATTTTGGGGAATACTTTGGAGAGGTGATCAATCTATTCATAACAGAGCTACTGACTGTGAAGCACTGATTTGCTAGAGGTGACACTGGTTTGCTGCTGCTCTGCTGTTGTACCCTCTGATACTACTTTTGCTTCCAGAATACAAACCAAAATAAAGCTCATGCCAGCATTGTGCATGTTGAAGTTGGCAGAAGAAAAAATGCATCAGGTCATCCCTTCTCCGAGTCATTGAAGATTTGGAATTACTCTGGAACTGTTTGAGCAGAAGCTCCCTATTCTGGATCAGCACACAGCCAGCAGTGGTTAATGAGGGCCCATTTACAGGGCACAGAGGGTCGCTCATCCCACCATCCTTGTTGTATGCAGTGCTACCAGAAAGCTGATCCCTGGCTGTCAGTGGTGGTCACACTGAAGCAGCAGGTTCTTGCCAAAAACATAAAGAAAAATGGTCACTTCCTGATGCTTTATAGTGAAGAAGCCATGGTTGGACAGTATCTCCAAGGAGAGTAGATTCTTCTTCAAGCAGGTGAGCATTTCAAAGGTAGAGGGGGATTTGGCTAAAGGGAGGTCACAGTCCCGTTTTCTTTCTTCAGTGTCACAGTTACCAGTTTGAAGGTTAGTAGGATGTCAGAATGTCTTCCTAAGCTGGAATAAGGATGACATGGTTACATTTTTGTGTGGAAGTGTTGACACCAACCTCAGATGAGCTTCTAGAGCAAGAATTTCTAAGTGCAGCAGATTTTTTTTTGTGTTGATGCTGGGACAGAATTTGTTTTGTTGCCTCATTTTCTTGGCTCAGAATGTGTATGTTGTTACTCTGGCCTTGTGAGAAAGATGGCATTTGTAGTCATGCTGAGCTTTTTTCAGAAGGTGGCAGCAGTTTATTACTTATGTAAAACAGATTGCTGCTAGACATCCATGTCTGCCTAAGGGAAATCATAGATTCATAACTACTTATACTTAATTTCACATTTCTTTACTGGTTCATTGTTGTGAGTGACTCAGCTTTTCTTTGGGTTTTGGAACTGCAGATCAAAACTAATAGTTAGCTCATAGTAACACTAAAAACATTTTATTTCTGTTTCTTGTCAAATTGAAGTTTTGGGATGGCTGATTTTCAAACAGAGGGCCTTAGAAATTAATAAAGGTATTTGTCAGGTTTTACTTTTTTTTTCATTTTCAAAGGATACATGCACCTACCAGAGTTTATTGTCCAAAATCTCCACTTCATCAGGCATAGGACAGCTAAAGAGACTGCTAGATTTCTTTTCCAAAAGGGGAGATTAGGCTACATGTATATTCTTTACATCCAAACAATACCTGGCAAAGTAATACAGGATTTCAGAATTCATGAATATTCATATTTCCAACCATCTGTTGATTAGTTTCAATCTCTGTTCATATTCAAAATTCATAAAGTAGCTGAAACTATGGGAATAAGGTCTGAGTGCAGCTGCTTTTCTCTTCCTTTGGCTATTTTTTTTTCCAAAATAACAGAATAGCCCGAATTTAAAAAGAGCGTGACAGAAAGGCAATGGAGTAAGATGAAAAGAAATGGAATATGTACAAAGGGAGCAGGAAGAAAAGGCAAAGTTATATCTAGACTTCCTCATCTGAAGTGCTTTCCTATGGAGTAATGATTTTTTTTGTTGTTGTTGTTGGAATATGTGCTCAGAAAAAGAAACATATCTTCCTTTTCATTTGATGCCTTCCAGACGCTCTGCAAACAGTAAACACATCATGCAAATGTTATCTGCAGATAACGTGTTGTTGGCGTGATGTTATCATTAGACACATTTTCTCTGCTCCAGTTTGCTTGTGAGAATCTGTCGAGTAAACACCCATGATAGATACAAATCAGCCCAGATGCTGGAGTGGACTGTTGATTGACAGCTGAGTTTGAGCAATTTGCCCACGAATGAATTGAAGTGATAACCTTTTCTTTGCAGCTTGAAGATTCAGGTTTCTGACCGTGAGAGCAAGAGGAGTTCTGCATAAATTACAGAAGATAGCGTGGTAAATGTTAGGAGCGCAGGCAGAGGAACTAACTCAGGTATTTAACTCAGCTTTTGTGTTTTGTTATTTTTTGGTATTTTGCATCCCTCTCAAGCAAAATTATGTAATAATTTCAGTGTTATGAAAACAGCAGGAGAAATAATTTTTCTAATTCCTAAATGAAAAATGTAAATGTGATCAAGAAAGTGCTTCACAACATATTGATTTTATGAACACCCCATGGTTATGAAAACTAAAAAGGTATGATTGGTTCCAGCTTGAGATTGTTTTAGTCCAAGTATGGTAAACCTTTTCCTTTGCCCTCTTAAAAGAGAGAAAAATAGCCAAGCCCTGTCTTTGGAATATGTATGAGTGTGTATAATTGTGCTTGTCTTTCTACTGCTGTATTAAATATCAGTATACTAAAAATGAGAGGTTTCCTGATTGATAAAGTGGAATATTATTAACAATCCCCTCCTTTCTATATGCCTGACTGCAATTGTGTCTAACACAAAGCAAGTATTTTACTACAAAACCGGGAAGGAGACCGTGAAATAAAAGGCAGGAGACTGCGTTTTAGAGACCCTTCCCCGCTTGCAGCAGAGGTAAGGATCGGGCTGAGACATCAGGTGATTACTTCAGTGTTACGTTCATCCGTGCTGCGGCTGCTTCTCTGCCCGGATACTGCATAATTGGCTGCACAGCATCAGCCAGGCACCACGTGGTATCAGCACACATACTCTGACGGCAAAAGCACTGAGGCTGTGCCACTGGGATAAATATTCCACAAGAATAACAAAAAAACTCTCCTTGTAAGGAACAAGGATGGGTAGGGGTGAGAAGAGGGGAGCCATTTCTGTAAAGTGAAGTTACTAGCAGTGTTTATTAACTGGTGTAAGGTGAAATTCCCTCTGAGAAAAGGTCACATAATCATCATGCTCCTTGCTGCCTTCTCTTAAGTTATTACTAGGGTGACCTGACTGTTTCACTAAAATCAAAATCAGGCAGGATAAAAAGAGAGCTAATGCAAATCAAAGCAAATAAATCCTAGTATTACTGACAGAAAAATACCACTCTTACCACATATCTTTGCTGGATCTTGGAAAAACATATTTCTTTTCCACTGGAATCCACCAAATACTCCTTCAGCATCAGTCAGTGCAACAGCAGTGGCAGCTGCATCGTGGGGCATTAAAGCTGTAAAACTGCTATCTGAGAGATGAAGGACAGTTATTAAAAAAATTAATAAAGTGCTTCTCTGGGAAAGGGTTAGTAAGGATTAGAGCTGCAGATTTTAACCTAGAATTTCAGACAGTTCTCTAGAAACAGGTTTCCAATGATTTACAAACAGCAAAAACCTAATTCAACAGCCAGAGCCCAGGTTAAACTAGGAGCAGAAAAAGTAATTTGCCTTGTAAACAGCATCATTAAGAGGGGAATAGTTGGGAGAATGAAGGTGAATCAATACTATGCATTTTTTTACAGTCAGCATATTATAACCTTTGAAGGCACTGTCTCTGTCTGTATTTGTACTGTAGCAAAACAACTTGTGCTTCTAGGTGTTAGCCAAACAAAGATTTTTCTAAGCTGTGTCCACCAGTCATTGAAAAAAAATCTTACTGCATATTGAAAGTGTAGAAAACTATTTCATGTACTGTCTGAACATACACAACTGACAGCCCAAATCCTTTATGCTTGGGTTTTTGGAGGTTCTTTTTGAAATGGATGAAGCTTTGATATGCATAAAACTACAAAGGATCACTTCCCAGAAGGAAAATATCTAGCTGAAAAAATTACTCACTGCCATTTCAGCCATGGATTCTTCTGCAGCACAGCATGGTGATAATAATCAGTTGGGTAATACGCTCATGATTAGTGAGTCAATGGGAGCTGGTGGCAGCCCTGACGTTGATCAATAATGTCAAGATTTTGAAACAGGTTACAAAATAATAGTGGGCTCGGCAGATGCCACTGAATTAGCAAATACATTGGATGTAACCACCAACACTCCCTTTTCTGTAAGTTATCCCTCATGATTTTCATAGAAAGGACAAAAAGAAGCCAAATAGTTGGTCAGTGGGAGCAGTTTTACATGGAATTCTTCATTTATGCACACTTTACTCAGTATGCTCCTCTTACATTAACAATTTTGAACTTCTCAGCACTTCTTCCTTTTTGCCAGTTTCTAAACTCTTCGGTAATGTTTTGCAATGGCAGCAGATCCTTTGTATCCTGATTTTCCTACAGGAAAACATAAATATAATGATGATGTAAGGTTTAATTTACTGGCAACAGTAAAAATCATGAGCTGGCTGGACAGCTTGATCTACATTGAAAGGAGTCAGCCTCCTTCACTCCATTCTTTTTAAGGCTTCCTTTTAACCTCCATTACAAAAGACAAAACTCCTTGTAAACTCAAATCTACTTCCATTTTCCTCCAGACTCCTGTTTTCTGTTCTTTTCCTTGCGATTTTAAATAATGGTAACGAGTGCAGCAATCATTGCATATAATTTTAACCCATTGTGTTACAGCTAATAGATCTCTCAGTGGTATTTCTGAAGTAATTTCTGGGATAAAGGTTTGTCTCTTAATGCTGAGAATGCATTGGCTGGTTTAATAAATCAGCTAGCACTGGGAAAATGTGCAATTTGGTTCAGTCAGTCACCTGAGCTGCTGCTTTCCTATCCTTCTACTGTCTTAAGTGCATGTGGCCATGATTAGATGGAAGGATGATAAAATTCATGTAAAGGAATTCTGAACCTTGTTGTTCAAAAATAGTCAAAGACTGTTCTTAGATTTTCACTTAATTTTTAATAGAAGTGATAGCTTATGGCCTTGTCATGTTGGTTTGCCTAGCTAGTATTTTGTCACAGGAGAATCCAATGTATTTTTCTGTATAAAAAATAAACACCATGATAGCTGGAAGCACAACGTTTTTACTTAGTCTGAAGGTGTACAAAAAAGATGGGTAGATCCTCTCTCTGTCTTGGAGAGCAGATCACGTAGCTTGTCCTCCCAACTCTGACAAAAGTCTTCTGCTGGCTTTAGCTGTCTTTGGGTCAGATTCAAAACCTGCATCTCTTAGTTGCAAATTGAAAATGCTAATATATATCTACAAATGGAGCGTTGCAATAGAAAAATTAATTAATGTTAATAACACACTTGGAGGTCATTGTGTTGAATAATTAAATGATGCAATTAAAAATATTGTTGTCTGCTTTCTCACTCAGTACAATTCAGTTCCTCTTTTGCTGTTGATCTGACTGTGTTTGCCTTTGATTTCTGTGGTTGGATATCTGTGGGGGTTTTTTTAAGCACTCTGACTGTACAATTCTATCAGTTGCATTGTAAGTCACACACACAAATCTCTCCAGGTGAAATCAGTGATGTGGTTTAGTGGTGTTTCTTCTGTGCTACCAGAGGAGAAACAGGTTATAGGTTTCATCTATATATATATATATAGGTGTCATAACTGGCCTGTTAATTGGAGAGCTTATATGAGTTTTATCCCAAGCATTTTACTTCTATCCTCATTAAAAAAGTCTTTCTGGATTTCAAAGCAGGAGGGCTGTTAAATTAACTCAGACAGATGAGAGAGTGGGATTTTCTTTAAACTGGGCTGCAAATCACAGGTTTTCTATTGAAGCTTGAGGCAAAATGACTTGAATGCAAATAATCCTCCAATGTTCTTCCTACTGTTCTCCAGTATGTGCCTCCAAGGATGCATATGTTTCCTCACAGGTGACAAACTTGGCTAGGCAAATAACACACAGGGTGTCAGCATAAAAAATCTCAGTCATTTCATCTCAGTTATCTGTAATTTAAGTGTTCTCACAGCATATACACTGTGGTGGGAGAATATCTGCATTTTGATACAGATTACCCTGGGTAATTGTGCAATGAAGATCACTGGTTGCATTAACCAAAAAAAGTCCTAAATGTGGTATAGATTTTGTTTCAGGAGTGTAAGTTTCAAAGTTTTCCCAACACTTCAGATTTCGTTATTATTTAATTAGCACCCATAGCTTGAATACATATGTGAGCTATTGCATATTACAATTTCCAGAACTGGCTGGTAATATTATTGAAAAATACTTTTTAAATGTGCATGAATACTTTATATTACTCCAAATGTGAACTTGAAATATTGGGATAACAACCTTTTCCTCAGAGTTTCTTTACTTCTTATCTGAGCTAATCTGGAAACCTCAGAAACAAGTCCCCTGAAGCTCAGTTATATCAGGACATGAAGGTTCCAGCAGGTTCATGGTTTGACCAAACCACTTTGTCCCTTCTTGTGTTTCTTTTAGAGAGAGAAGAAAATACTTGGAAATGAGCAATACTGGCTTTTCATGTTTGTATATACATATATATATCCTGGGTTGCACCAAAAGGAGTGTGGCCAGCAGGTCAAGGGACATGATTTTCTCCCTTGACTATGCTCTCATGAAACCCCACCTGTCATACTGCATCCAGTTCTGGTGCCCCCAGCACAAGAAAGATATGGAACTGTTGAAGCAAATCCAGAGGAGGGCCACAAAGTTGATAAGGGCACTACTGCAACTCCTCTATGAAGACAGGCTGAGAAAGTTGGGGCTATTCAGTCTGGAGAAGAGAATGGAGACCTCATAGCAGCCTTCCAGTATCTGAAGGGGGCCTACAAGGAAGCTGGAGAGGGACCCTCCGTCAGAAACTGCAGTGATAGGATGAGGAGTAATGGGTTCAAACTGAAAGAGGGGAAATTTAGGTTGTATAGTAGAAAGAAATTCCTTACTGTGAGGATGATGAAGCACTGGGACAGGTTTCCCAGAGAAGTTGTTGATGTCCCATCCCTGGCAGTTTTCAAGGCCATGTTGGATGGGACTTTGACCAGCCTGGTCTGTGGAAGTTGTCCCTGCCCATGGCAGGGAGGTTGGAACAAGATGAACTTCAAGATCCTTTCCAACCCAAACCATTCTGTGATTCTATGTTTCTATTTCATGCAGGTACTGCATTCCTACTTAAACCAGACAGTGCTTTAGCCAGTGTAAAGGGCTGTGACTGAACACAGTTTAACTGTATTATGCAGTATACTTTTCACCTAGGCGGTTTTCCCATTGCTAATATTGTACAGAAGTTATTTATATCTGAAACTGGAAAACTGTGATGAGAAATGGTGCAGTTCACAGTAAGAGTATTTGATTTGAGTCATGAAGCCATTTTAAAAGGCTTTCCTTGCACAGTCAAGTTATTGTGTAGTGCATATGTGTTCAGCACTTCTGGAGTTGAAAGCCTGCCCATGTTTTTACACCTTCAGCAGCTACAGAGAAGCCAAAGGACTAATCCTGAGCCCATGTCACTGGTGCAAAGTTAGCTGTCTGAGTGAGATGTCTTTTGCTGGTAACTCATATTCCTGACTGGAACTCATATCATATTCAGCAGAGTTTCTGAGGCTTTGCTGTAAAATAATATGGATTACTTGACTGTAGAATGTCCTCATTATTATTGTTTGATTGTAAAGCATGCACACAGAGCAATAGCTCATTTTCACAAAATTACTGAATTTATTTGTTCTTCTAATCTAAGTAAGTGTTGTACAGTAGATCTTCCTGGATCTTGGGCCAGACTTCAACCTCTTGCTCTCTGCCAGTATACAGTCTACAAGTATTCAGATTCCTAATACTTAGACAAATAGTGGAATGCATACCTTTTCTTTTCCATTCTCCTTTCTCTCTACAATAAATGAAAGCCTTCTCCAAGGGCTAAGAAATTTGGCTATGTGGGACAAGTATTCAAATGTGTTGCTTAGTTAGATCAGCCTCACAAATCACACCATTGGGTCCATCCAGACTGGAATCTGAGGAATTTTCTCAGGTTCTGTATAAACTTCCTGCCAGATGGTATAGAAAGTTTGGATAGTGTGTGGGATTGACAGTTTATTTGAGAGGTAGATTAAAGTGATAATGGTATGTGCTATAGGGTTTTCTGGTATTTTTGAACAACTCTCAAGAAATTTTATGTGCTTCATTTAATGTTGTTAAAAAAGATCTCTCCTCTAATTCCTTAGCGTTTCCATTTCTATCATCAACTTTCTCAATCCAGTGGAGGCAACAATGTGTTTATCCTCTCCTTTTTTTTCCAAGAAAAGGAGTAGAAGCATAGTGTAATTTAATGCTTTCATGAATTAGCAATTTAACTACAGTGTAATAATATTTTATTCATGTAATTGTTACTCAACTCCTATTTTCAAGAAAAAACTAGGTGAAATATATTTAGGTAATTTCCATACTTCATAGAAAAATTTTTAAGCTCCTGCAGCAAAACTCTTCTCTCCTCAGTGGAAATAAAATTTCTGTGAGTGAGCATCCTCCTGGAAAGTAATAATAATAACAACGTAATATTTTTTCAAGAATAGTGCCATTAGCCAGTTAATGTTTTATTTACAGCATGTATGGCAAAGAGGGAAAGACTTTACTGTTGTTTTGTTAGCTATGGTATTAATAGAGCATTTCAGCTTTGCTTGTTCACCTTCCATGAGCTGTTGTTGAAACTTCAAGTCTGAGGATCATTTCCCTGGTGTTACTCTATATTCAGAATGTCATGAGATGGAACATCATCTCAAGGTAAAGACTGTTTAAAATCTGGGATCTGACTCTGTGATGTCTGGGTCTTCCATGGCCTCTGGATATTCTCTCCCCATTGGTCTGACCCAGAAAGGAATGGCAGATGTGCTACACATTTAAAAATTGCTTAAGGACCTGTAGGCTGTTCAGTGAGTCTATCACACCTGTCCGTAAGCTGGCACTGCCTTTGGTCAGATACCACTTAGTCATGTCCCTATTCTTAATAGAGTTTGGGATCCTGCCTTATTTTGCACCATGTGTCCCTTGATTACAGCAAATTTATCCTCCAATTCCTTTAAGCTGTTTCAATTATTTATTAATCTGTGTATTGCGTTAAAGAGCTTAGCAATAGCCTGCATGAACACCCTGTATAATTTTCTCTGTGAAGAAAGCTGCCAAATCCTTGCAGTATATTGCCCAACCGTCACCCTGCTGTGCCCCAGCTAGCTCATGGCCTTTCAACAGCCAGGCAGCCACGCTAATCCAGGCTGCCTTTCCAAAACCAGAGACATCGGGAATATACCCACACAACCCTTCAGCTTTAGAATTTGAGAAATAGCATGATGGTTTTTGTTTATTTATCTAAGGGAGTGTTATTATTTTGCAATTACGGGATGTAACACTTGTTAGACTACAAAAATAAAGGGAACATCTGCTTAAACAACTTCCAAAATCAACAGTTTCTGAAAAATGGCATGACTTTCTTTCTAAGTGAGTTCCTTCCATACCTTTGACATCCTGAAGAAAATCCTCTGTGCTGTTCTTAAAGTTATTTCCCTAGGATTCTTGATCTTGATTTCCCAGTTCTTGATCAGGCACTGAGTAAGTGGAGATTGATCTGTTGGAAGAGTCTGACTCTGCACTTTGAGAAGTAATTTGTACTAGAAATTAATTTGCATTCGTTTCACCCCAAGTCTGTATAATGAATAGTCATTGTGCCCTGTCTCTCATAAACAGGCCACCGCCCTTAAGAATTTTCTCTCCTTCCCTCCACTAGCCAGCATCACACCTCACTTCTCCCAAGCAGGACATAACCACTCTACTGTCTTTTCCCCTGCCTTCCCTTTCAGTATCTTCTACAGCATATGCAACCAAACAGGACAGACCCTTACAGTCCTTTTCCTTCCTCTGCACATTGGGATGAGGTCTTCCAACCAGATCTCCATGCTTGTGTGCCTCTGCTCTTTCAGGCCCATGACTTTCTCCCAGCTAAATGTGATCTGGGTTTAATTCTATTAAAAAACCCCAACCCCTTATTTGATTTATTCTGAATATGCAAAAAGAGGAGACAGACTTCTGGGTGTAAAGCCTTTATTATATACAGTATAGTGGAAAGTAAAGGAGAACATTAACATGCTCACCAAAGTAATGAAAATGCTGCATTTTTTCTCCTTCCCCCAAAAGGTCCCAGGGCTGTTGCACTATTTCTTGTCTAGCTAAGACAAGTTTGTGCATCCTTCAGAACTTTGATTACATTAAAATAATGTGACAAGAATTTAGAATTTTTGTTGGATAATTTGCCATACCTTTTATTGAAAAAAATATTGTAATTCATTTAGGGAATGACAACACAGCACTTTTATCCTGGTCTGCTCTGGAAAGACATAAATTGAGACCAGAGTTTTCTGCATCCCTTTTCCTGAATTGTTTGTGGATCAGGCTTGCCACAGTGTGGAGAGTTGCTCAAGAAGACTTCAGTTAAGCCAGACCATCCCTATCTCAGTCAAGCTGAAGGAAAGGAGCTGAAGCAGTTTAGCCAGGTATTGGATCTTTGCACTCCAAATTTTTTTCTGCCAACCCATTTGAACTACACAGGTTACCCCAGCTCTGTCCCTTAACCTGCACCTAACTATACCTTACAAACAAAGCACCACCCCCAAACTTTTACATGGAAACCTGCGTACTGTCCCCCCGATGCCACCTAGCACTACCTCCACACAAAGCCACCCTGTCCTCAAGGCAGCCAAAACATTCCAAGAGCTGGAGCAGCCTTGTGGTTGCCTGCACAGCATAGTTGTGTTGGCATGAGTTAAAGTAGAGGTGGGTTTGAAAGCAGGATGTCAATGTGCCATTTACTAAACAACCAGGTTCTCACTAGGAGAAGATACAGGACCTGATTAGAAACAGAGAGACACTGCTTGGAAGATGAGGGAAATGAGTGGACTCTATCAGAGTGGGAAATCTTGTGGTTCCCATGCTTCCTCCTCAATTTGAGTGCTGCAAATAATCTAAGTGTTTGGGATGTGGTGAAGCACAGTGTCATTGTCACCCCAGCGTGTTGTCACCTGAAGCCTGTAGGCAGCCTGGAGCTCCAGCTCAGAGTCGTGCCAACCTCTCCATTCTTACGAGGGTGTTCTCTCTTACACATTCGGTGATTCTGGCACAGGGAGAGTGAGTGCTCCATTATGCTCCATGTGGCTTTTCATTTTACTTTCTTCATAGCAATATCCAAGCACAAGCCTGAAGTGATGGATCTGCTATTTGCCACTAACAGCTAAGCCTCATGGCTCTCTTGGGGGAAATTGTGCATTTGGAGCACTGCTTTGTTTTAATAGGTTTTGGTTTTCTTTTAATAAGGTCTTGTTTCTGTTCTATATATAAATAAAACAAATATGTGTATATTTGTATGTATAGCCTATGTAAATGTACTTAAAGTGTGGGGTTTTTTTTCCCCAGAGAAGGCAAGGCTCAAGAGGAATGTCTCTTTTGAAAGGCAGGGAGGATAATATTTAAGGTGGTTCTTGGTGGATGCAGGAGTTCATTCTTTAGCCTGAGGCTCTGTCCTGAAGATGATACTGATAGGTGGACTTTATCCTCATGGTGGAAATTGTCACTTTATCTTAGGAATGGAGTTTTAACTGCACTCTTTACGTCTTATATAAATGCATGAGTGTTATTCTTCCTACCTGCTTTCCAACAACATGAAAAAACCCAGAATTGCTGTTAAAAAGTCTAGGCCCTTGATAACCATCATCAGCTAGGATACTGCCAGTGGTAAAAAAGTTATCAGTAAGCTCCATCAGTAGGCTGAAATTGACTTCAATATCAGCTAAATGAATTCCTGAAAAAGAAAAAAAAGCAGGTTTGCATTTGAGGCATAAACTACCTGAGAGTGAGAAAAGATTACTGTAATATATTAAAAGAAGAGTTTCCTATCTGCCCTCAGACATTGTAATTAACCTATATGAGGCCAGAACTATGTATTATACATGAGCTGAGAGCCTCCAAGTTCTTTGTAGACTAGGCAACTTACTTACTTGTGTTAGTATGGGGCTGTGTTAGCTGTTAGTATGGATTTGTGCTGAAGACAGGGTTGATAACACAGAGATGTTTTTGTAGCTGCTGAGCAAGGCTTACACAGAGCCAAGGCCTTTTCTACTTCCGTACTGCCACACGGCAAGGGAAGTTGGGGGTGCATGGGAGGTTGGGAGTAGACGCAACCAGGACAGGTGACCCAAACTGATCAAAGGGGTATTCCAGACTGTATGGGATCATGCTCAGAATTTAGTGGGGATAAGAAGGAGGAAGGATGGGATATGTGGAGTGATGGAGTTTGTCTTCCCAAATAACCATTGCACATGATGGGGCCCTGCCCTCCTGGAGAGGGCTGAACACCTGCCTGCCCACGGAAATCAGGGAATTAATGCCTTGTTTAGCTTTACTCGTGTGCACAGCATTTGCTTTCCCTATTAACCTGTCTTTATCACAACCCACGAGTTTTCAAGCTTTTACCCTTCTGATTTTCTCCCGAATCCAGCTGGTGGGGGAGTGAGTGAGCAGCTGCCTGGGGCTTGGTTGCTGGCTGGGCTTAAACCACAATACTACTTTACAAGCAGTCATGCAGCACCTCAAAGTATAGACTTTAAAGTCCTTAATTTTAAACAACAGTCTCGCAATCTGCAATTGCAATATACTGGTGTAAAATATCTTTACCATTCTGTGTATTACCTCTGTGGCGACTCATTCCTCAGTAGGCTCTGAAAGCATAATTCAAACAAGTTTGATTTAGTTTTGCTTCATACTTCTTCAGCCCAATAATATGCATTGTTACCAGGTTAGCAAGCACTCCATGCTCTTCTGGTATTAATAACATTCCCTATTCAATTCCAGTTATCTCAGTCAATCTCCAGCTTTGCAACCACATTCAGAGACCTTTTCATAATTCCCATCAGGGGAACTGCTTTCAATCCCTTCCCTATGGAAGTTATACACTGTGCATAGGATTCTGTGACACAAAATATAGATGTTAACACTTTTATCTGCTCTGTAGACGAAGCTGCAGAACTGACCCAGAGCAGGGGCACTAACTATAATGTTATAATTGCTTATCATGATCTACAAATGGAAGTGTGAAATTACAGGATTCATACTTCACATTACACTGGAAGGACATGCAAAGTGGGTGCAGTGTGAAATAATCAGGTTATATTCCTTTATGCTTAAGAAATATGTTTTAGAAATACTTTTGCTTTTAGGTAGGCCATTTTGTATACTTTGTTTAGGACAAGAATGGAAATCAAAAGGTGGCATCTCTGCATCTCTGAAGAGTTAAGGAGAACTGATATGGAGAACGCCCTGATAGCTTGGGCAAGTTTCAATTACCTGGATACTCAGTCTTGATAGAAATTAAAATACAAACTGATGTGTAAGAAGCATGCAGTGTGCCTTTTTATCTGCTTGTCTATCCTTCTGTAGAACTCTCTTTCCTGATACTACCTCCCTTAACCCCCAAGCCATGCTCACAAGCTCTAATCAAATGTGTTGCCAGTCTTGCAACATGCCCCATGGTTGACAGGTTTTGGGAAGAGGAAGTTGCAACCAGAACCAGACAGCTTACTCCTACAATAGCACACAGGCCATTTCTTAAAAAGACTAATAAATGTGCAGTTTTCTCTGGTTCTACCTATCCCGTGCTAGTAGAGTGCATGTCAGTGAACAAAGAAGGACTCAAGTCATAGAGGTAGATGTGGCTCCATACAGAAAAGTGAGTAGATGAATGGTGAAACCCTTTCATTCATAGGAATGAATCTCCTTAGACCCACAATGGACTATATTTAGTATTCTAGACTGAGCAGTGACACGCTGAGGTCTGAGGCCAACTTCAGTTCCCTTTATTTAAAAAACTGTGATTGTATGGTATCAGCTGGCACTGTCCCCTCTAGATGTGTATGTGCACAGGGGAAGAGGCCCTGAGTGCACAGAGATGGTTTAGGCTTCATTCCCCAAAGCTGCAGGTACTGCACTGGCTCCTGTGTCAGCAGGTGTTGAGGGATCCCGATGTTTTTAGGGATGCATTTGGGGCCAGACAGGGGCCATGCAACCTCTGCCCAGCCCAGAACGCCTTTATGTTAGGGAAGAGCAGAAGGCTGCTGGAGATGCTCAGCAACTCTCCCAGGATGTTTCTGTGACTTAAGCAAATCTACCTGCCCCCAGCACAGCCCCACTGCATCCAGCTGCACATTTGCATGCTGGCCCACAACAAAATGGACCACATTTTTATGTTTTCCTTGAGTTATCTAGTGTTATGAAACCCACTTGGATTTTAGAAGAGGCCATGGACTTCCTGGAGATCTGGAGTAAGGAAACAGCCCAATTATGCCTTAACCACAGATTTTCGTAACTGCAAAACACTGAGGTGTAAATTAAAGAGAGTGAAGATGAGGCATCAGACATGTGCCAGTGCCAAAAAAAAGGGGGGAAAAGCATTGCAGATGAAAACTGGAGGAGATCAACATTGCCTCTGTCAGTGCATCTCCTATCAGTGTCTGCCTTCACCAGCTGGGCAGATTCTGCACTACAAATTGTTTGAGGAACTTCGTGTCTGGCTTTGAGGGTGATTCCTTAGCACGGGCAGCCGTACCTCCACTGTCTGGGGTGCAAGGCAAAAACACACTGGGCCTCTCCCATGGACAGGCACATGGCTTTCCCTCCAGGCAGCACTCAAAGAAAAGCACAGATGGGACAGGCAAGGAGGCCTGGTTTGCATAAACCAGTCAAGGAAACAACGAGCAGAAGACTCAGCATCTTCTACTAGTGGGTCCCAAAGTAAAAGGTAAGCCAAAATTAGGGCTTTGAGTACTGGTTTGCATCTGCTTGGTAAATGATGCCCTAGGTATGAAGGATAAAGTCAGAGACCCCTCTGTTTTCTAGCCCTGGTTTGTGAAAGCGAGGAGTTCAACACAGCATATCAAGTGGCTGAGTCATGAATCAGAAGACTTTAGCAGCAGAGTACACCAATAAAACATAAAATTAAGCACTTGCTGTCTCTGAAACAGGGACTTTCCAGAATGGTTGGGAATCTTCATTATTTATGCTGCACAATTAAATATTCACCATTTCCTGCTAAATTTAGATTTATTGATGTAAACAATGATGCATAAGGGAAGAACTGGACAACTCCATTTTTAGGTATTAATAATTCAGAACCATATTTGAAAACAACAGAGGGATATGTACAGTACATCATAGAGGGTTTTATTATACCCACCCACTACCTATCCACCCACAGAGATCTGGATACTGTTTCTACTTGGAAACAATATAACATCATATCTTAGGCTTGTTTAAGTGTACAGCTATACAGGATACATTTACAAGAATGCAGTGCTTTTTGTTCAGCTGGATGACTCATTCTTTTTTCCTGCAACCAAATCAGCCTCTTATTACTTTAAGTTGGTATTAGCAAACATTCATGCTTAGGATAACAGAAACTATGTTTATCATATTACATGAAAATAGAGAAAATGGCATTCTGCAATATGGAAAATATTGTTCTGGGATAAAGCTCTGACACAGAGCTCTGAGTTTTAGTATTATCTTTAAAATCTGAATACTTTTGTTTATCACATTGTCATCATTTATCTTGCTGTCACTTAAGGGCAGGTAAAAATTCTTTTGCTTTGGGACATATCTGGTAAAATCCTTATTCAACACTGGCTATTATCTGTGTTATTTCTGACACCAGTACAGCCACAGCACAAAGACCTGTGTGGGGTGTGTGCAAAGGGCAAGAGAAAAAAAGGAGAGACAGTGGATGCGTCTCTTAGGGATGCATTTTTAATGCAGTGTAAGGTTGTAGTTTTATCTAAGGACTGATACCTTTGCTGTCATTCAACAACTTCAAGATTGATTTAGCTCTAGTTAAGGAGGTTTCAGAGTTTTTGCTTGCTCATGGTGCCAAGCAATGCCTGCAGAGACATGAGGATCACTCCTGCCTCATCTGCCTCACGATCTCCTCATCCCAGCTGCCACCCCCAGGATGCACAGGACTGAAGAGAAATTCATGTAAGACTGATTTCAGCTTTCTGGATATCAGTCGAGATGACGCTCCATAGACACTGTACAAGAGATTCAACAAGAGATTTAATAACATAAGGATCCAAATTCAAGCTGGAGAAAGAAGACGAATTTCCAGCAAGTAAATCTCAGTGACAGTCCGAATTAAGCAGACACAAAATATACGTCAAGTGAAAGAGGTAAACAGCTCAGTCCTTTCAATGAAATTGTTTTAGGTTTATTTAGGTGAAATGAAGATACGAACTTGCCTGGAAGGAGCTTTCTTTATTTTATAGCTATCCGGTTATTTTTTCTGCTGCCCAGACCATCTGTTCCATTGGTGGGTATGTCATCATTCGCACACCCACTGAATACCAAATTAATCCAAGTCACACAGCTTACACCTCTCTTCTGACTTAGACCAAACTATATTTTATTCCAGCATAAAATAGGCATCAGAGCTAAGTTTGCCTCACTCACTTCCAAGGAGGAAAGAGTGAGCTTTGGGATTTTCTGTGATCCCTTAAGGGGACATCCATAAAACACCAGAACTTTTGTAGTGGGTCCACCACAGCTTATCAGCACTGGGCAATAGTGGATGCACAGCAGGAAAAGGGATGGAGAAACAGAGCAAGGACACAGCCATGCTGCCAGACCTCCCTCTCACACTCCCAAGATCTGCATCTTTGGAAGACTCTTGAGTGTCCATACCCAGGAACTCTCAACAGATTCCCTTTATGTGAATCTTTTAAGCCCACACAGACCTTTTGTGCCTGCAGCCTCCTGTGGCAATGAGTTACACAGCTGAACTGTAGTTTGAAAAGTTACCTCCTTTTGCTTGATTTGAAAATAGCACTACTGATTCAATTTAATGCTATATTGGAAGACAGTGAACACTTATTCTCCATCTGCTTCCTTCTAGCCACTAAGATTATTTAGACATTTATCATGTGCCCTCCCTGGTTTTCTCTTCTCCCAGACAAAGGTTCCTTATCTTGTTGACCATTTCTCACACCAAAACTGTTCCAGATTTTTCAGCATCTTTGTTTTTTTTCCCCGTACACTTTTTTGAGCTGGGAGGATGGGGACAGAACAACTCACACTATTCAAATGCAGTCACACAGTAAATCTGTACAGCAACTTAATGCTATTTTCTGATTTGGTCTTAATTTTTTTCCTAATATTTGGTTTGCTTTTTAAAATGCTACTGAGCACTGAGCTGACATTTTCATAGACCTCTCTATAATAACCCCAAGATTGCTTTCTGCAGTAGTAACAGCTACTTTGGTGACTATCATTGCATATGTATACCTGGGCTTCTTCTCCCATGTGCATTACTTTACATTTATCAATATTGAATTCTACTGCATTTTTATTTCTAAGTCATCCTGCATTATGATATTCCTATGCAGCTCTTAGCAGTTGGCTCTAAATTTACTTCTTTGAATAACTCATTATTATCAGCAAACTTTGTTCCTTCATCTCATCCTACTTTCCAGGTCACTTAGGACTAGATCAATCAGTGCATTCCTGTGGGAATACACTGTATAAAATATATAATATATAATACATAATAATAACAACATGTAGTACAGCCCAATGGGACTCCACTCCTCCAGGGACTTTTTTCCTTTGTATCCTATCCTTTAACCATTTATGTCTCCATGAGGGTACATTCTCATTTTTATCTCATTGCAGTACAAGTTCTTTACCTTCAGGTAAGCTTTGTCCCACTGAAAATGGAGCTTAATGATTTTGAAAGGAATTTGAACCTTGGTTGTATCCAAAAGCAACTGAGCAAGAATAAATGGAGACAGAACCAAACTCACTGTTTTTGTCAAAACTCAAAAAATTTAATCTCTCCCAAGGATTACGAAAGAGTGCCTGAGACAAACTTCTTCTGCACAAGCAAGCCCCAAGGATGTTCACACTCCAACTGAAGATGCACAGAGACGCCTACAGAAACAAAGATTGCACCTGTTGACAAATATCTAGGTTTGTTCCACATTTGATTCACTAGGATGTACTACTGCTTCCTGGCAGTAGAGGAGTATAATTATCTGTGCTTTAGGGGGTGGATTTGTTGAACTGAGTTTATGTCAAGTGTGAGAGAGACTGTGGCCTGCAGAGATGAGGTCACTGAAATGTGTGGTTGAGGGCCAACTTCGGGACCTGCTGGCAGATTTGCAGATCTGGGAGGCAAACAGTAATGATGGCCTTGGGAAGAAAGGGCAGTGGAGGCAATTACTGAGTGAGACATTTCACAAGGCAGTTCTGCACTGAATGCCAGAGCAGTGGCGATTAGTATTAGGGGTGGTCAAACTAATAGCAACAAAATATATTTAAAAATAGGGAATTGTGAAACTAAAGGGCAAATTCGTAACTGTCACATAGGACTCCTTGTTACAAGATATTGCCAGAATGACAGTTTCATTAGAGCTCAGATTCAGCGCCGACTAAATCAACTGTGGAGTGGTAGGTCTGTCTTTTCAACTCTGCTACAGACGCTGGGAAAAAGCTTTCTCTAGTGATTATTCCCATCCAGCCTCCCTGTGTCTCTTTGCCCTAGTCCTAACCACATTTTTCATATGCTTATTCATTCACTAAAGTCTATATGCCTTTCCAGTGGTTTTCCCCCCCTTTCTTGACAAAAAGATGTTCTATATCTGTTTCCATCTTTTACTTTTAAAAAGGTGGAGTACTTCATGCTTTCAATTCTTTGAGATCCTCAGCTGAATAAGCTTAATCTCCTTGATCCCTAGATGTATCAAAGTTGGCCTTTTAGCTGGGAAGAACCGTAACTCCTCCTCTCTTTCTTTCTAACTTAAAAGTAGGTCCTTCCACTCAAAATATTGATGCACTTAAAATAAAATGTCATCAGAGCATGACGGGATTGAACTCCCTGAACTGGAGCATGAGTCAGGGAGGGTTAACAGTGAGTAAAGCTGGTAAAGGCTAACCCATTTCCTGTAAATGAGCCAGCATCTGGAAAAAGCTGTTGTAACCTGTAGTAGAAAATTTTGACTAAAACTTTGTGGCTGAAGAGTGGGTTGTGAAGCAGAGACAGCACAGTGCTGAGGCAGGGAGCTGTGGCATGGCTGTGAAATGGCCTCCCAGGCCATGGCAGCTCAGGGGCAGCTGTAGCTGACACCACAGCGGGTAGAAAGGGAGACACAGCAGCGGTCCCTCAGGTGCAGCTCTGAAAGGCAGGGCAGTGACTACTGCTTCTGAACCCAGGGAGGGGGATGTTTCTGATTCCGAGAGTCTGTGGTTGACAAGAGCTGTAGTGAGAAGGAAACTGGAAGCCCGTGGGGGGAAACTGGAGCCTCCTGTTGCTGGAGCTGCAGGCAGGCATGATGTAGTACACCTCCTCACTGTGGCACCAGTCTCTCCAAAGGCAGGGCTGGGGGGCTGTGCAATAAGGCAGCCAAACACGTGTGTCTCAAAGAGGTGTCTGCTTTAGTGCTATTAGTGAGTAAGTGTGATCCACAGGCACTTCCTACAGCCAAGCAAGATCAGGGAGTGCTGACGGAGAGGGAGCAGAAGACCATCAACATGTCCAGATGAGAGAAAAGTCTCTGAGAACAGAAATTTGACCAAAAAGATCTGGTGACCAGGCCCCAGGGGCACCCCCAGCCCTGACTGTCCCTGCCAGCCCCCAGGGGCACCCCACAGCCCAGCACCCCATGTCAGCCCCCAGGGCTGTCAGGGTCTGGCCCAGCTTTACCGAACCAGGGCTTTACCAAACCAGGCCCTTTGTCCATCCCCTGGGAGATGCCCAGGGCTGGGGCTGCTCCTGGCTGGGTGTGGGATGGAACCTAATGGAAACTCCTGGCCAGGCATTTGCTGAAGCAGGATTCATTTTTGGTCAAGAAGCTGTCTCAGCACACTCCAAGCAGAGCTGGGAGAATTTTGTAGCACCTGGGCATTGTGACCCTGGCAGTGCTGATTCATTGCCTGCATCACGTTTCTCAAGCAGAAGACAAATAAGATTATGTGCCAGGCCAAAAAAATTTGGGTTGATTCTTGTGAGCATTAAAGCTTATGGCTGCACCTGTGTACCTCATCTCCTTGTTGCTCCTGAGGAGAACCTTTCCTGCTCCCCATGCCACCATGGCTTGTGTCTGGTGAATGCTGATGTCTATCTCCATGCTTTGGAAATTTGGTAGGTGACTGTGGGGAGTAGTGGGGGATACACACAGGTGTCATCTCACTCTGCAGGAGCTGCAGGGATAAGCAGTCATATCTGATAACGCATATAGTGTATGGGTAAGGCCACAGAGCTTTCCTAGTGCTTGTGGAGCTGGGATAACAGCACAGAAGCAGTGCTCCAGCCTGAAGAGCTCACTGTGAGACAGTAGAGTACAGTCACAGAATGATACTTCAAGAGCAATTCTGTCAGCAGCTGCCTGTCTCCACTCCAAGCATTAGACTGAACTGAATTTTTTGTCAATAAAACACAGGTGTTCAGATATCTAAGCCTTTCATGCAAAAAAAAAATTGCAATTATTTCATGCTTAAACTATTTGTGTTCACACAGCGAGATGCGTAAGACAGAAGACACAGAAGTTTTTTGGGGTAGACTTTTTGTCAGACCTTTCTGTACAAAACACAATATGAAATAATTTCCCACTGCAAAACGGCCCAGAGTATTTTTTGTCATCTTTGTTTCTGCTCAGGTATCACCAGTGTCCTTTGCTGGCTGAAAGGCTTTGAGAAACAGATTGACACAGTGGAAATTCAGTCAAGCCAGATGCACATGCCTTCAAGAGAGGTGATGAATTCTGTGTTACAAGGATAAATGAGGTCAGGATTCATAAAAGAGAGCCAGGTGCCATTGAGCCATGGACATCCACGTCCTGTTGCCTTTTCCTTTAGCCTGAAGATGATTGTGTTGTTTGCTCCAGCCTGGACCAATTGCCACTGCATTTTTCTGGAGGCATGGGGAGAGGGGCAGACCTGTATCTTAGATTTTGCAATGGGTACCTGTTCTTAGAAATCTGTTTACATCTTCTCATTTTCTTAATTTCAGTGAATTTGGATGCTACTTAAAGGTTTATAACATCTATAGTTCCATTGAGAAGCTAGACACTTTTTGATGAAGAACATCCTCACTTCCTAAAGAACAAAGCAGCATGGATAAGAAATATTTCTTCAAGACGATTTCTGTGATTTGAGAGAGGAATTTACAGATGTGTTGGAGAACAACATGCAAAAAGTGATCAAGACTGTTGTATAATCAGTGCAATAATTTAAGCATTAGGCATTCACTTCAGGGAGCTGCGGGCATTAGGGTTGTGTCTCCTTGAGGAGGACATTTTTATATATCAGGGATTCCTTGGGGGGAAAAAAAAGAGAAAATGCTTGTGCACAGAGAACTCCAAGCCAGGGGTCTTCAAAGTTTTATTACAGAAAGGCATTCAATGGCCAAAGTGATTGGCAGCTGGACATATAATTGTATCCAGTCTTTATGATCAATAGAAGTAACATTGAAAATGGACTTTGGGAAAGGTAGCATGTAAAATCTCTCAGGGGTACATGCTGCTAAGGATTACTAAAGTCTCTTTATTTTCTATTTATGTATTTCAAAATGGCTAACTGTGGCTTTCATCCTAAGCAGGACCACTCAAAGCAAGTAGTGCTTTTGCGAGTCTTATTTTATCAGAACTCTTTTGCTTTTGGACGGACCGAAAATGGAAAGAGAATTGCTAATCTTTTTTTATAATAAATGTTTCACGGCTCTCAAGCTGATTCTCAGTGGGTGGAGGCAGGTAGCAGTGCAAAAAATAATCTCTTACTGGGAATTGAACAAATGTAAATATACATGTGGAGTATAAAAGCTTTCTGGCAAATGTAGACCTGGTTCCTATGACAGAAATGGCAGCACAGTGGAGTAGAGCTCCGTGCAGGTGTGCCATTTCTGACAGAAGACTGGTATCAGCAAATTCATCTGTAGAGAGCAAACAGAATGGCTTTCTGTCCCTGCTTCAGTTTGTGTGTGGGCTATTAAGACTGAAGGGAGAATTATGCGATTCAGGCACAATACGGAGCGGCCTGACAGATTGCAGACAGATGTAAGCTTGCTTTGCCTGAGCTCTGCACTGACTGAAGCTCAGATAATATATTCAGTTTCTCTGTCAGGCTTATTGCACCAAGCTCAGCATTATGCTGATAATGCAGTCACGTGGCCTCTGCATCCAAACTGGCTCGCTTCCCACCAGCTTGATGCAAACTTGCATCTGTCTTCAAAATAGGATGTAGACATAACCTTTTGACAGGCCAGCACTTCTCAGCCTGCATACTGTGGAGCTGGGACATGCTCAAAACAGAAGGGAAAGGATCAGAGGTTGTTCAAAGTCTTTGAATTAGAAGGGATTTGAAGATACGTGGGGGTACACAGGAACCTGGAAGGGGTTACAGGGAGTAGGAGCAGATGGTGGCTTGACTGACAAGTGGAGATGCAGATCTTCTAAGTATACCAAACTAAGCGGGTCCCTGGAAGCAGGAAATTGAACAGAGTATGTTCCACACAAGCTTGTTACTATGGCTATTCCCTGAGTAGCAGATCCAACCTGTGTGTGAACATCCCTCTCTATTTCTGTGCTGTGTTCTCTGCTTGTGATACAGAGCAACCAAGCAACCTGATTACTGCCATGCTGATACAGATGCTTTGAGAGATTTCATTCGCACACAAGATGTCCTTTTGTCATAAAAATGGAAATATTGATTGCTCCACAAATTATACTGATTATAAGTCAGAGCATAGCAAGGACTAGTGAGATGGCTAGAGAATATCAGAAAGAATGCACCCTCTTCCTTCTGAGCAGGAAAAAATGTAACTCTTTTATTTACAGTATTAGTCAAGACTGCTCTACGCACTCACAGTTAACTAAACTTTTAAGTGCTTTTTGTTTTAAATTTAAAGCTTCAAGGAGGAGCTGCTTTGTTTAAACTTTATTTAAAAACAACCCAATGAAATAGAGGGCAGGATTCTAATGGGCTCTATGTGCCCTATTCTGCTACAAGTCCCATTTTTGTTTATATTTGAGAGAACTACCTGTACAGCAGTTAACATGAAGACAAATATATTGTGCAGACTCAAATTTCCGCTTTTTCCTAAACAGTGCACATCTCTCCTTTAAAATGCAAATGGATTTTAAAAATATTATTATTGGCCTAATATGAAACATATTTATTCTTTCCTGTATAATGGAGATGTCTTCTAAGCTGAGGCAAATTTTGCTCAGTGTCAAAATGTGTGTGTGCACCACTTCCAGCTAATTTTCCAGAGAAAAGGATGTAAAAAGTGAAAACATTTATAATCCTTGCAATTGATGGAAATGAAAGCAGTAATTCCTACTACAATAGAAGTATGTATGTAAAACCTAACCACCAGTGAAAATATTATATTATTCACTTGAATTTGTATATTAAGAAAGTTTGACATAATTTAGCAATCATTTTATTTTTATAACACACTGTTGCAAATACAGTTATTTACAAGGCCCTATATTTAATCATGAGTTTAGTCTGCCATTTACTGTATAAAATTAATACCTTCCATGCCTCTAAAAGTTTGTACACAATTAAGCTTTCTCCAGGACCTTCAATCACTGACAAAATGTCCCTGTCGTGCTTTCCGCTGTAGCAGGACTGGCTCCTGAGATTTCTAGTGTTGAGATGCTGAATGTTTTTACCTCCAGGTGACATTTGTAACATCATGTGTTGTTTAAACAAAGGACCTTTTCAATGAATAAAAGACTGTATCTGTCTTCTATGAAGTTACCACTGGCGGTTTGGGGTCGAGCAGAGCATTCAAATTACTTAACTCTTGGGTGCTCTACCAGATTGCTATTACATTAAACTTTTTTTTAGTTTTAGTTTTTATGAAGATCTTGAAGATAAAGACATAACTTGAGACAACTTCTCTGAAAACCCAGAAGCACTTCTGAAGATGCTGATGGTTTTGCATATGATTTATAAAGCAAAAACTTACTTTTCATTTGTTTTAATTTCCTCAAGCCTCTCCTGTGGTGCCTCATGCACAGTGGAGTGTGAATATATTGTTCCAAGACTTCAAAACCACAGAATAATTAGCAATGTTTACTAACCAGCTGAAAAAGCCACTTCCCACCTGAACACTGGAATAATTGCTTCTCCACTTAAGAAAAAGAGTGAAAGGTCCATAGTTTGGCCTCACGGAACAAGTAAATGGGAAGAGAGCCTGGCCTACTTCAGCAATGGTCAATTTGTTGTGCTGAAGGCATGCTTGTGCTTCTCCCTCAGAAGGTTCCGTCTAAAGGCAGTTGTCTTTTGGCATGGTGAGAAATGGATGTCATGGAGATACACATTTAAACTGTTAATAACCTTATGTCAAGACCCTTATAAAAGCATGAAGGGATTTATCCCTTAGAACTTGAGTTAAGTACTCCACTACTTCCCCAGTGGATACTCCAGTCTTGAACTGCCATTAACCATTAGAAAGATTTTTCAGAAGGTCATCTGAAATCTCTCATGCTGTAGCATGAACCCTTGCTTTTTTCCCCATCTTCAGTCACATGGGAATTTATTCATTTAGGTTATTTTGCAAGAGTGTTTTAAATATTGAAAGACTTCTCACATCTCCCATTTTCTAGACTAAACAACCCAATTTTTCTCATAACTCCTCTTGCCTACCCTGGGCTTTTTCCCAGATCATCTGGATCTTTCCTAAAGCATATGATATAAACAACCGTACGCAGAACTCCAGCTGAGTGCTTAAATACACAACCCCTGTCTCTACGAGACTGCCTTTGTTCCTGAAATATTCAGCTCTGAAGCTACGCCAGTTATGTACATACCTACACAGCACAATGTAGAATATATAACAAAATATATGTAAGAAAGTAAAGTAGGGTTCTGTAGGAATCTTCTTTGTAGGGTACAAACTGGCTTTGGTGAATAACTGGAACTGAGCAAAACATAGCAGCAGGCATGAGGTGTTTTGTAAGACCCTGGGGCTGATATAAGGAAGTAGAATATGATGAAGCTAATTAAAGGACTTAGAGAATTAATATGCCTACTTATTTAGTACTCAACCCTTTCCAAGCACTTTGGGTGATTACATTCTACTGCATGAAAAATTAAATCTGTTAGTCTTACTCTAAGCAAAACTTAAACAGGTATCAGTGCATTGACTGTATTTTCATTACCTTCAAAGTGGGAATATCTAAATACTCAGGACCTCAGCCTTGGTTGCTGACAAATAGCAGAGCTGAGGAGTAGACAATAAGCCTTACATTTGCCTTGCAGTGAGTGTTTACTCCTTGAGCCATATTTTTGAGTAAGTGGAGATCCCTAAGGGTTCAAAAGCTTCCTAGCAGTTCATTCAGGTGTATGTTAGGAGCTCCTAAACTCAAGCTTTTCTGAGCTCAGATCAGGAGGGGAGATTCCTGTCTCTGTCACTGAACACTTGAAAAGAACCAGTAAATCTTAAGTACTTCTCATTTTCTTAGCTAGTGAGGTGAAATTTGACCAAGTGTACAAGTGAGAAAGTGATAATTGTGTTCAGAAATGGAAAAACAGTGGTGAAAGCAAGATGTAGTCATTTCACTTTTCCTGGGTTTTTTTATGCAAAGCCATTTGTGGAACAGGGAAACACAGTCTAGAGGGACAGACTCTGACTCAACAATAGCTTGCCTGAAAGGAATCCACTGCTTGCTTACCACAGCTCCCTTCTCTCATGCTTTCCTGACAGTTCACAGACTACTTCACTGCCATAAGAAACGGGTCATCTCAGCAGCACTGTAGCAAATGCAGCAGAGCAGAGCGAGGACTTGGGCTTCAGATCCTTCCCAAGCTCACTCTGGGAACCAAAGGGCAGCCAGCATTTCTCCTGACACAACTCAGTACCCATTACTTTGGGGGCAGTGGTGGTTAGGGTGGCAATCACTAAAGATATTAATCTCTACCTCATTTAAGGGTCCTACAGATCAGGAACCCTTGCTGATTTTACCCCAGCTGCCTCTCCTCCCCTTTGATTCACCCTGGAGTTAGACTTTTATGCATCCTCAAAATGGAAGCTTTAATTGTCCTTGTGTTAAACCTCATTGTGGTTACAATACATGTAATTAGATGACCTCAGGCAAAAACTGAGTCTTTCAATAAATTGGCATTATTATTGGCTGCCAGTCTACTGACCCACTGCTTCTCATCTCTTGTATTTACTCCAAAAACTGAGCAGTGATCTAAGCTGATCTGGTTTTGTATTTCAAGGGTGTGCCAAAGAAGTTTATGGAGGTTTCTACGCAATGCCCTATAAAATTTTTCTTTATTTCACATATCCAGTAGGCATATAGTAGAGCAGGCATTAAACGTAATGTTCAATACATATGGCCAAAGGAAGTGTGTTTAGAAAGCATGGCTAATAGTGTAGGGACAAATTCCATTTTGTTTCCCACAGATATTAAGGCTGACAGACTGTTAGTTGCATGATCATTAGCTAAAGTGAGCTCCACAGCAATGCTTGAGGCAAAATAATAATAATATGGTGGCAGATGAAGCAGGAACAGCACAAGTCAGCAGCACCCAGCCAGCAGTTAGCAATTCTTTTGCTTATTAGCAGAATGTTGAGTCCAGACAGAATTGTTAGATTGGGGTTTTTTATTAATTTGTCTTTCTGAATCCTTCCCGTCTTTAGATATTGCATCCTTATTGACATCAATTTTTCAAAGCAATACCTAGAGACTATGAATTTAATTTTCTTTGAACAAGCATATGAGTAAGGGAAGTTTTATGGCCTATAAGACTCTGTGTGTTTTATAGCAGCATGTCAGGTTCCTAATTACTGTTGCATATAAAAAATAATTTATGCATGTTTATTATTAGAACCTCAAAATTATGATGTAAAAATCTGTGTCCTGATGCCTATCCCTAGGATTGGAACACAAAATTACACCAAAAATCTGTCCATAAAAAACCCCTATTTTTTATTGTCTTTTTCCTTGAAATTCAGAAAAAACCCAGGAGGATAGTAAGGACTTAAATACATCCTTCATGATCTGTGTTTCTTACACTGACTGTCATAACAGTTATAGATTTTATAGGTTTGCTCAAAGTCAACCAAATGTGAAACAACCTATACAGAGTTGTGTTGGGTCCCCGAGGGACACATCCATGAAGAACCATGAAGTCATATTTCATAATGACATATCTGCAATGCATGGTTAAGCCTTCAAATTTCACAGGCACAGCAAGTTATTGTAGTCTCATTTTATTTTTTACTTTGGTTTCCAACTGAAGTCAGCCAGTTCTCCACATTATTTAAAATTTCTTCAGACAGTGTCTGGTCTCCAGCCACCCTCTCAAGAGTGAGTCAGTTCAGCAGCACCACTCTGACCACCTCAGTGTTGTGCTGTGCTGGGAGAGACTCTAAGATACCCTTTGGAACGGGTTGGAACAGGGCTACAGAGCCCAGAAAACCATTCCAGGAGGTGTGTGTGTGTGCATTGTTCAGCCTGGAGAAGGGAAGGCTCTGGGAGGACCTTATTGCAGCCTTCCCGTACTTACAGGGGGCTTATAAAAAGGGAGGGAGAGCGACTTCTTACATGGGCAGATAGTGACAGGATAAGGGGAAAGGTTTTTAAACTAGAAGAGGAGAGATTTAGGAAATATATTAGGAAGACATTCTTTACTCAAAGGATAGTGAGGCACTGGCACAGGTTGCTAAGAGAAGTTGTGGATGCCCCATCCTGAAGGGTTCATGGCCAGGCTGGATGGGGCCCTGAGAAACCTGGTCTAGTGGGTGGCACCCCTATCCATGGCAGGGTGGTCGGAACTAGATGTCCCTTCCAATCCTAACCATTCTGTGATTCTATGATTTAAATCAGACCTTCCCTTCAACACAGTGACTAGCCAAGGCATTAGAGTTACCTAATTATTTACTAATACATAGGTCTCATATATGTTGAGGAATTTTTTCCACTTTTCTCTTTTAGAAACATGTCAGAAGTCCTTTATTTTCTGATATTAACCAGGGTGCCTGCAGTCTGGTCTAAGATGAAAAAAAACCCTGGTGCTAGACTGGATTGATTTTAAAGTGATATTTGGCAGAAGTGACTAAATAATGGATGCTCCCTAATTATAGCACATGTACAAGCTTGATTTCTCTCAAGATGTATTATTAGACATTTTTCAACCACTTGTGTTTACGTTTTTATGAAGTTTCTGGGCAATAGCATAGTGTCAGGTATTTAAGCTCACTAGTCAATAAGTCATATGGCACCCAGTCTCCACCTCCCCTAGTCTCATCACAGCTTCAGTTCTGAGGTCCTGCATGTCAATAAATGAATTTAAACTGTGCCTGGAGGAAGTCTTTGAGACGGAAGCACACAGTTCGATACTGCCCACAATAGGCAGGGATTTACCTGCTCTCCTAAACTCAGAAATGTGTGAGCATTTCTAGCAAGAGTAATTGCTGATGCTAATGCAAACTCATTAGCCATGAATACTTGCATATGCAGCTTTGTAAGAAATGAAGTGTAAATACTGCTGTCAATCAACATTTTAATCGACCAAATGTTTGTGGAAAACCAATTCAAGATAATATGAACATGCTAAAAGTGAATTCGCTCTGAAATTTTGGCACTTCATTGTGAAAGTATTTGCAGTGCTGACCCATCTCCACCTGGAGTTTTATCATTGCCATAATTTTTTTTTTTCTAGTTCTAAAATTGGTCTTGTAATAATAGAAATGTGAAATTTGCTGACAGATTTCCCAGGGAGCTATGATGGGCTGAAGATGCTATTTTAAGCATCCTTGTGAGAAAAGTGATTGGTAGTACATGCACTGAGCACTGATTCAGCAAGAATTGGTGCAGGATCCCTGCTTCATGTTCAAGCTACAAGAAACATTGACGAGGAACTCCGCATAAATGAATGGATAGAAACACTGCAAGATGCTTGGAAAAGCAAATTACTAATTATGCTAGCAATAGAGAGCTGAAGATTACTCAGAAAAGTTCAGCTCTAGTCAGTCTCAACTGATGAAAATAGGCAGAGATTCAATTAATTCAACAGGGTTATAATGATTTTACACTTACTCAGGATTTGATCTTACATATAAGTGTGAATTTATTTAATCACAATTTCTGTCAGTTGAATATCCTTCCATCTTGTTTTTCTGCAATGAAGACAAAAGTGGTTTCCACCTCTATTTCCTCAGCTTGAACAAACTGGGAAAGTGGTGGGACAGGCAGATCATTTAAACCCTTTGGTAGAAGAGAGACTTCTGAAAGAGATATATTTTTTTAATTTAACATCATCTGCACCTGGAAGTATAAATTGATTTTAAAGGTGATCATCCAGACCATCATATGCTAAAATGGCCTGGGAAAAGAGGAAGTTTCAAGAGAGCTGTTAGTAGTTTTAGTTACTCTGCTGTTGAGATCTAAAGTATAGTGAGCTGACTTAGTTCCATATTTCTTCTCAGTTGAGGCTGGATTTAGCTGGAGATTATCTCCTGGCATGACATGAAGCTAAACGTAATTCAGAAAGTCACTCTCTGTAATAACTTTAGTGGTTTTGCGCTTACTTAATTTTATTTTGTCAAGATCAAATTAAGCCAATTCTAACGCATTAGGGAGGTGTGTGCACGATGAGCCTGGGGATGTGGAAGGGAGAATGAGCCTTTGGACTGCATGGATGCCAGCCCGGACAGATTTCATATTCTCTTCCCAGGGGGGATGGAAAGAATGATGGAGCACAGCCGATTTTATCTGGGTGTGATACTTACTGTTATTAAAAGGGAATTTCAGGGTGTGGAGTTAACCCTCAGAAGTCTGTGTAACTACCTGCATATGTCACGTAATATACAAATTACAAAATACATTCGGGGGTCCCTGGTGAGTCTCACTCTTTGTTCTGTCTTACAATTGCCTTTATCCACTGGTGTTCTCCCCAGTGCTATTGCAAATGGAGACGTTTAGGCCTTCTCCACACCCCCAAACTTTTCTCTGTTACTCAAGGAGCATCTCTTTCAACTTCTTCTTTCTGCTCTTTGTCTAATGTCTCATTGTTTCATGACTTAAAGGAGGGAAGTGCTTTCAGATATGCAGCCTTTGGAGAAACCAAGAGTAATCTGGGATGGAAGAGTTTAAAATGAGCAACATCCAGTCCAACACAGGGTTTATGGTTTTTTTGGTTTAGTGGATTTTGGTTTGGTTTTGGTTTTTTTGTTTGTTTGGGATTTTTTTCTCTTGTTGATTTGTTTGGGTTTTTGTTTGTTTGCTTGTAATTTTTTTTTTTTTTTGCTCAAAAATGATGTGTTTTACACCTTGGGGTACCTCACATGAATCAAGTCTCCAAAGAGTAAAAAATCAAAAACTACTGTGCGGATAATGCCCTTCAAATTTAATATAGAATAAATGAGTTTAGCCTGAAAGGGTGTTTAGAGACAAGAGGAAGAGTAAGAGTTTAGTGCTTTTCCCCACTGAGTTTCTCTTGCAGTAAAACTGCCATACCCAATCTCTCATGTCGATTTATCTCATGCCCATTATTTGCTCCAAAGTAAAGAAAACATCTTTTTTTTTCTTAGGAAGTGTTAAAGACAAAGCCCCAGTCTCCTTTTCCAAGCCTGCCTGCCTTTCTGGGCATCCTGCCCATAGTACAGGATCCTTGTTTATCCCAAGGAGGGCAAAACATAGCAAAGAGAGCAGTCCTTTCTAACATCCGCAGCTTTCCGGGCGTCAGAGGCCAGGCTGTGCCTTGGCAAGGGGCTGCTGGGAGCCAGGGCACGGGGGTGCTGCCAAGCCCACCTCCCACTGCTTCCAGAGCAGGTCCCTGGGGCAGCTGCAGGCAGAGAAAATCATACCAGACATGGAGAAGGTGAGGGAGCAGAGTGCATCCCTGCCCACCCATGGAAAACGGCAATGGTGGGAAAAACTCCAAAACAGTTGTGCCCTGACTTTAACAGCACAGCAGAATCCTGGGTTTCCCTACAGTCACGCTGGGAAGAATTCCTCTCTGGGATTGCACTGGGCAGAACACGTCCACACAGCTTCTTCTTGAAGGCTGTGGCTTACCATTTCGGTTAGATCCTAACTACATGTTTGAGTCCACATTGTTGCCTTGCCTGCCAAGAAGTAAAAAATCAAACCTCCATTTCTTTGTGGGTTATTCTTTCTTTGATCTCTGGAAACTGTACCCCTGAACTGCATTTTCAGTAATTGCAAGACTTATTTTTGTGTTGCTGTATGTTAATCACAATGAAATATGAGGAAAGCAAAAATAGAGAGAGAAGTGCATAATTATTGAGCAGAAAGAATAAAATCAAAACATTCATATCTAATTTTCTATGACTCTTGAAAACAATGGTGTGGTTTGGGGGATAAAAAAAAGTAGGAGCAAGCTGCCAAAAAAGTACATAAAAGCAAGCCAACACTGCACAAAAAGGCATGATGTTCCTTTAAAAAGCTACACGTAATCACCAGGATACCTGACTGACTGGTACATAACATGTTCTTCTAAGTAACTCTCCCACTGAGAGAAACACTGTGAGTCAAACAAGAATATACACGCTTTGGAAACACTTTTCCAGAATCACGACACTTGTTCCATTAGTCAATCTGGTATACTTTCAACGGGTAGAAAACTTGCACCTTAAAGGAAACAGTCACAGAGAAAATAGAGAAACCAGGAGCTAAGTCTCAGAACACTAAACTTCTGCAGAAAAGAAAATATGAGGACAAGGTATGGTCCTGTTGGGGTCAGGTCCACACAAGATATAGTCCTGTTAGAGGCTTTCAAAATGTTGCTGTAGTCCAAGCCAAAGAAATTCCCACTGTTTATCAAGCAAAAATAAAGCTGCAATAATCTTGCAAATAAATGAACCAAAGAGAATAAAGAAAGCTGTAGCATTCTTGCAAAGAAATAAGTGCTCATATCTTTTCAAATGTCTTCAGGTCTGTTATGCCTGACTTACTGCTGCCTTTGTATTTTCTGGGGATTAGGTTAATTTTTATGGATGAGGTTTTGTTGTCCTTGAGGCAAAAAATAGACCATCAGCATAAAAGACAGCCCAGAGGTCAGTTAAGACTCTGAATTTTTGCTCCCCCAATTGTCAGTGCCATCTGTAATCAGGATGAGGCAGAAGGGCAAGAGTTTTGGCCCAAAGTCTCAGAGAGAGGGTAAAAATTGTCAACTCCCTCCAATCAGGGCCCTTTGCAACACTAAGTGTGGGAGAAACAAATAAATAATATGAAATCTCTGTTGCTCTGCAGTGCTCTGTGGTCACATGAACAGCATTCTGTGTGGGTCTGCTGGAGTGGGTGGCAGCAAGGGGCAGGTGGAGCATCTGGCACTGTCACCTGCTCAAGGCTTCAGTTCCACTGAACTGGGCTTGCTCTGTTTCAAAGCTGCAAACCGAGCAAAATTTCCAATTCCTTTCTGAATAAAATTGAATGTGTTGTTGATGGGGCTTGAAATATTGATGAACCTTCAAGATTTTTGTTTCCTGCACTCTGATTGATTTCTGGTGCCCAGTAAATGTAAGAAAAGCCCTACACATGTGAAATGGTTCCCAGCTAAAATAATGGGGAAAAAAATCTCCCAACAACCATCAAGATCTGATACTACTTCTACCTAGCTGGCAATAGAAGCTAAATTTGCTGCAAATCAAACCTGTTCCATTATTAATAAGAACAAATGAAGTGCACATGAGAAGCGAATAAGTGTTATGGAAATTCAAACATCTGCTTTCCATGGCCATCAGAGTTTGTGGCAAGGGAAGGCAGATGAGAGACAGTACTGCTGCAATAGAGCAGCTGTGATGAACTTCCCCTAAAGCTGTCTTTGAACTGGGGTTTAAGCTAGGGATTTCAGTAAGTCTTCAGTGTTCAGGAAAGAATGATGATTTCAAGGGTTTTACTGGTGGTTGAACTAGGAAGCTGCTTTGACTCTACACAGTGCATGCTCCTGGCCAGGCCTCAAACATGCAGGATGTCCCCAGTGAAGCATGGGACAAAACTGCAGCTATTGAAGTACATATTGCTGGCTTTAATGCTATCTTTGGCTGAGACACAAATTGCTACATTTGAATGCATTTGGCTTTTGAAATTGTGTCAGAACACCTTAACCATGTGTTTGGGTTCACACATCTCAAAAATTGCATATTTGCTCAGTCTTTTTCCCACAGACACTAAGGCTGAACAAAGAGAGCCACATTGTAGCTCCAGGCAGCAGCTGAATTTCTTTTGCACAGCTGGAGTTTTGCTGTTGACTTTGGTGGGGCTGCCTTTCATCCTGAGGCTTCACACCGGGCACAGAAAAGAGGAGCAAGGTTAGAATGGACATCTGAAGAATGGGTAGTGGGAAGACTTCTGCCAGCCATGCTGTGACCTGCCTGAGTCCCTGCATCCTCCAGGCATGCCAGAATGCAGTGGGCATGGGTCTAGCATCACAGCGAAGTAGCAGTGGTTTGGACATCCAAAGTTGCCACATGGCTCTACAGAGGGGACTGACATGACCTGCCCTAAATCTGCTCCAGCACTGCTCTGCTGTGAACCTTCTCCCATCTGGGCTGGGAGAGCAGGACCTGTTGGATGTTGCCGGAAACGAGTCAGGAACTAGTTATAAACAGAACTGCTTTTGGATTATTTAATGAATTTCAGGGCCTATTTATACTTCAGGGTTGTTTTATTTGCTTTCACTTGATTCTAGCTCAAACTTTTTGCCCTGTTCTCCCCACACCCAGCTTGAGGCAACCTCCAGGTCAGAGGTGATGATGTAGCCTTTCCCTGACACGAGGCAGGGTCTTCCTCTTACATGAGTGCCAGAAATCTACTTTTGCCTCCCTCCCTGCTATGCCCTCTGAGAAGCAAAACACATTTCCAAACCCCAAAATGTATTAATGAGAACTGTGCTTTTATAATGATCCTTAGGACTTTTCTGTCATTTTTCTAAATTGGATGGCTACATTACCTCAGTATGGCAATTAATGACAATTAAATATAAATTGAGAATGAGTATCTGCTAACTTGATATGATGTAGTCCTACCAGGCATTTCAGGCTGTTTCCTATGGAAATCATTATTCTTCAATTACACTATTCCATCTTTGTCAGCTAGTGTCTAACCTGTGTATGTTGCTTTTCAGACTAAAGAAAAGCTTGGCATCGTAACAGGGAAGAAACATGGCATCTGCAATAAAAATGCCAAAACCCTGGAAGCTGCTCCACAAGCCTGAGTACTGTGTGCAAAGCAGATGGTAGGAAACTGAGCACATAAGAAAATTCACGAGCTGTGTTGCATGTGTCTGCATTGCTGCATTTTATTAAAGGTAAGTTTTCTTCAATGTGTGCAATATACCAAAATATGTATTAAAGCTCTGGCAATGCTCTCTGGAACAAGTGCCATTCTTAGCATTTGTGCAATAAAATAAAGCAGTAGAGAGAGAGAGAAGATCGTTGTGAACCATAAGGACGATTTGGAAAGAACATGAAAAATGCTGCCTGTTCAGCAATGAGGAAAAACTCCAACTACTTCACAGGATGCAGTTTCCAACCTTCATCCTGTGTAATGAAGTGAGCCAGGTTACACATGGGAACAAACACTTATTTAATAAATGTTACCATAGATTTTCCAAGTGCATTAGTAATCCAATAAAATAATTCCCATGCTTCAATTAGATATGTGTGTATTTTTCCCCCTACCTAATCAGGACAAGCTGAATTACATCAGATGGGGCCATCATGCCTCCTTAGGCACAGGCTGGCAGTTGTAAGATAGCAGAGCACTGCATTCCTGGCGCAGGCAGAGGACTATAACCTGTTGAGTCAAAGTCTTAATCTTTTCTCAGCTATGAGTCAGTGTTGAAATGACAGTCAGAACATGCACAGGCAGCAAGAGAAAGATTTGTTGTGGCTAATGGGAACAGTAAGGGAGAAAAATCTTCATCTGTCTTTATCAAAAATGTGGAGGGCTTTGCTAAGAAGAACTAAATTTATTGACAGTATTCATAAGAAAATTAGAAATAAACAACCTAAACATGCTATGAGAGGGGCTTATTTTAAACCTTCTATTAATTTTTATAAGTATGCTGTAAATGTTTTGACATAAAACGAAACATGTCATGTCATGTTTATTTACGAACCTGGAGGATTCAGAACTCACAAATCCCATAGCTAATAGAGGAAAGATGGAGATCAGCTGGGTAAAAAAATTAAACAAACACATGGTAATTTCTGAATTGCTCAATGGAAAAAATCATTACTGCCATTAATACCCTATCTCTTACAAAAAGAACAGTATCATGCAGTGTAATATATCCATCCAGGCGTGGTGCAATAGAGAGGACTAACAACTCAGAGTAAATTCAGAAGTAATTCCTCCATTTCCCTTTGGCAAACAAGGAACACATGTTTTTTAATTTTCATCTTTTTTAGAAAGATTCCTAAAAATGTGACTCACACTAGCACTCCAGCACTGTGCCACCTTCTTTTGAAGGATACAGGGATGTGCAGCATCTGCTATCAGGTATATTAGACTAGAGATGAAGCCAGGCATGTGTCTTTTCATTGAAGCATCTCTCTTTTTTTTTTTAATTACGATTTTATTTTAAATTTTTTTTCTTTTTCACTAACAGACAGTAGGCCAAAATTCTATGGCCCAAAATCTAAGGGAAGAAAACTGAGAAAGCGTAGCAGGAGACACTGTCTCCACCCATGAAAGAGTGCAACATTTCACTTAAAAACTCATAGAAAGGCTGTTTAATAGTATTTTTCATAATTTCTGGCAGAAGTGTTTTAGAGTGTGATGGGGCTTACTAACTCCTAAGGAGAGGCATTTGTTTTCCACTGCCTAATGAGCAATGCCACAGTCAAAAGACTCGCATAGAAAGATGGAGAGGTTGACTATAGGATTGCTGCAGTCATCCTAAAAAAGTGCCTCTTCCCAGGAGGCTCCTCTGTCCACTCTAATGCCTGCTGGGGCAGCCCCCACAGCATCTGCTGAAGTCAGGCTGTGAGAAGTGGGCTGTATAAACCTAAATAAAATGCTGCAACCACATTGCTGAGCTGCTCCTAGCTCTCATTCACAATCAGCAGAAGCAATTCTGAATGAGGCTCACTGCTTCAGACTCAATTTGGGCAACTTCTGCAAAAGCAAGATGTTTGTTTGGCTTCCTTTCTGAAATGCCTCCTGTACTGTGTAGAAAATGTAGCTGCCTAACTGTGGGCTTGGGATTCAGCTCTGAAAGGGGAAGGCAGTCAAAGGGGATTTATTAACTTTGCCTATAATTGCCTCATTTCCTAGTGCTACAGAACTGGACTATGTATCATACAAGGAATAATTTAGATGGATGTATATAAATGTACTGTTGCTAGAAAAAATATCAGTGTGAAGTGCACTTATATATCAAAAAACAGCCACAGACAGATAATTCAACAACAGGGCGTCAGAGCTGAAACACCATTTCACACAGCAGCAAACATTGGTTCAATCTTCTTCATACGCTCTGCCTCTCCAGTTTTTTCAGACTCACCTTCCATTTTCTAGAACAGCTGCTTTAGATACAGCCTCATCATCAGAAAACACGAAACTTAGCAGGTGTATCTGATCAAATTCAATTTCTGACTGGTTTTTCTTTGATTCATTAAGCTCCCATTCTCAGGATGATCCATGGCAGATTGCAATCTTTTCCCATTTACAACATACCAGGGACATTTAATTGTCTGCTCTGTTGAGATGAATTACTAACTTACTCAGCTACAGGAGGTAGCACACATGTACATGTCATTTCTTCAAATGCCAAGGGTTTTTTTGGAGGTCAGTCTAGCGAGTTTTTGAGAATCAATAGAGAGGGGAATAGGAATAATCATTAGAAATGTCCTGAATGATTAATGATTAATTTAACATTAGCTAGAATGCCACATTTAAAAGTAGGAACATACTACCATTTTTTAAGTGCAAAATATTACAAACATACCTCAATACCATGCCTTTTGCATTGCATAGCACCAAAATTTAAGTAGCTATAATAACTTCTTTCTCATAATTCACATTTTATGTAGTAGTGTGTGGTGGAGGGGCATTTGCAGGCTATGGGGCAGATGAAGATTGAACTATGTAATAAAATTCATGCATAAATTACTAATGGTATCCTATCTAAGGCTAATATATTGACTAACCCTCCTGTGAACATCAAACAGGTCAGTGCACTAAGAGGTTACTAACTAGCTGATGCCTGTGGTGTTTTTCTTATGGGGGTTTGAAAGAAAAAGAAAATAACCCTGACATTTTTTCAGAGTATATTTTCACTACTGCAAGAAACATATGGGTCCATTTTGCAGCACTTCTCTGAATTTCAGTTTAGGAAATAGTTTTATGAAGTGCTGATACCCAGACTCTCAGTGGTGCTTAGAAACATGTAAAGCCAGAATGCTAAAATAGCTTTAAAGCTGACTACAGTTAAAAGACAGTAACTAGCTTTTATGGAACCTGACGGTGTTTCACTCACCTCCCATTACAATTAGAAAGTTAAATATAGGACAAAATAGGTAAAAGCCCCTACATCATCTCTGAGCTACCCAATCCTTTGAAGCTTGCCAAATGGAGGCGATCTGGACAGGCGTTTAACAGATTAACCAATATGTATATTTGTACAAGAAAAGGAAGTTTTGGAGCAGTCATGTCATTGTATAAAGCTTACTGAGCTGAACTTCCTGGAAAATGACTTAAGCCTAAGTGGGGGAGGAAATGCTGAATTGTGCCTTATACTAAAAATTACTTCAGACAATCTCATTTTTTCACTTCAGAAAATGTTCTTACATGACCATGATTTTTTAATCTGTGCAGTGTTTGGGACAGGGAGTTTCTCTTGCTACAGATTTGAGAAAGTATTTAGGATAATGGGGCTTTCATCTTGGTAATACTGCAATGAATTATTACAACTGTTTTGTATTTATGATCATCTTATGCATGCACATACAATGTTTCTTTTCCTATGTTGCTTATACAGAGTTACTAAGTGCAGCAAAATTGCATGAATGCCCCAGAGCTTGTTGTTGTACACATAAAAGCTTATTCATTTAAATTGCACATATTTAGAGAGGGTTTTTGGATTCTCCTTGTTAAAAATAGCTTGGTACAGAAATACCCAGAGAAATTAGGACTGGAGGGCACTTCTAGGCTTGTCTTTAAAAGAAATGGGGTCATGACCTCTTCTTTCTCTTATTTGCCTGAGGGCAAATACCATGGTGCAGAGGAATACTTTCCCCCATGTATGAAAGCCTTGTCCATATTGGATGTTGGGGACAATCTCTGGAGATTATTTCCTCAGGTCAGTGACCAGGGCAGGGCTGAGCTCTAATGGGGACAACCCTGGTAGCTTAGTGAGGAGCTGGGTATCAGTGCTTGAGCCTTCTCCTGACCCTTGAGAGCTTAGGGGGATGGTTGAAGCCTGAGAGACTCCTGGTTCATCTTGTTGCCTTCAGGCTGGATAAACTATCTCTGTAGAGAAATAAGCAAATAATAAATATTTGCCTTTTTCCTTATGAAAAACCTCTGAAGATGTGGATTACACAGTCTCCCTAGGCAGCATATTTTGTCATGTCTCTATCCCTACTGTCTGAAATTCTTTCAGCACATTTAATCAAAATCTCCATTGCTTCAGTTTAGGCTCATTATTCCCTACACTCACCACATAAGATCCAGAGCACATTATTTCCCCCAGATTTATCAACACATCTGCATTCTATAAACAAAATATTTCTGTTTCCTTTAGTCTTTCCCTGTAGGATATTACAAAAGGGGTATGTCTTTTAGATGTCAAATCATTCCAGTTTCTTCTCTTCAAATTCTATCAAATTGGTCCAATCTTTTCTGGACTCTCACAGTCTTAACAAGTGAGAATTAAGAGCCCCAAGCCACAGAATCTTGCACAGTAAAGTTACCTCATATCTCATATTCATGACATTTTTCTTTATACATTCCACTGCAATGTAGCTTTTTTCAGCCTATCATGTTTTTTACTCATGTTCAGTCTGCGATTCAGATCCCTTGTTGGCCCTTGTTGGTGGAACTGCTGTTGAACTCACATTTTCCAATCCTGTATTTGTGAAGCTGCATTCCTTTGAAAATGCAATGGACTGTTTGCATTTTTTTAATTGAATTGCATCCTGCGATATACATATAAAACTGATTAACTGTTTTTTTTGCAGTTCTACATATTGCTGATCACCTGTCCTCAATCCTGAGCCCTCCATGTTTTTCATTTACTAGATTTTGAGTGGTAACTCAGAATATCCAACACCTTGAAAAGTGTGTTCAGCACTCCTATAAAAATCTTTCAGAAAGGCATCTAAGTAGTAGAGCTTGTTCTACTTCTGCTCCTCATTTTGTTCTCTTTTCAAGCCCTAGCTGATAGCTTTCACCAGCAAGACTTTCTGATTGTTTATGCTTCCTCCGTCAAAATGGCATTTAGCTTGAAAGAGCATGCACTAGGATGGCATCCATTACTTCATGTTTTTAATGTGCTCTTGGCATCTCTTGTTATAGTCTGAGAGGGCACAGGCTCTCTCTATGCTAAACAGCTCAGCAGGGTTCCTGCTTTCCCAAAGGAGGTAACCAAGGACTTGGGAAGTTTAGCATGTCTATCTTGTACAACAACCAAGAACAGTCAGGTTTTAGCTGCCAATTTTCACACAATCTTGGGCTCACTCTGCATACATTCTTCTGCATTAAGAATGCATTAAGAAGCAGGGATGAGAGGACCTGAAGGAAAGCAGGACTATTGGCATCAAAATGTCTACATCATAACTTTGAGTCTAGCTTTCTTTTTTTTTTTCTTCCCAGATTCAAGCACCTAAATTCCATCACTCACCACTAATTGTCAAGCAAAATGGATAAACCACATTACCTCCCTCCTTTACAGGCAGGCCAAGTTATGCAGAATAACATATTATCATTCTTCATCATTTCTTGAGTGCAAGTGAAATGGAGTGTGTAGCAGAGGTGACAGGTACCAATCTGGGAGATGACTGATCCTGACAATTATCAGTCTAGATATTAATGTCTTGCTCTCTAATCCATATTATCTTTTAATATTTTTGTTTATCTCTTTTTATGAACTAACACAAATACTTTAACTCATTTTCTCCCTTTGCATTTTACCAAAGGGTTAATACTTCTATGTAAGCAGAATGGGATTCAAGGGCAAAACAACAATCAATATTACTAGAGGCTGTGGGATGTTAATTGTCCAGCCCTGCTTCCTGGTTTGTTTTGCTGTTGGCTCTTTTTTCAAATCTTTGCCTTTATTGATTCCCTACCTCCCCACTGATCCCTTCCAGAAAAAAGGATGGCTGTCACATCTTTCTAAATAAAAGTGACAGCTCTGATGGTAGTGCTCAGGTGAACAATCATAGGCTATTTGTAGCAGGAATTGCTGATGTTATTGAGGGCAAGTGCAAGTAAACAGAGGTTACTCACTTCTTTAGTTGCTACCTATCCTCCACATGAAGTGCCAGGACAGCAGTCTGTGCATCCTAACACATCTGATCAGCAGGCACCAGAGATGCTCAGAGGTGTTGTACCTGACACTTGAGAGCTCTCTGAATTTCTGACTGCTTTCTGAGACACAACAGTGGGCATGCAGGCTGCCTGTCCTTGCACACTGGAGCCCTTCCACAGAGACCTCCTGCTCTAAAGGACCCAGCATCCTTTCCCACTACTGCTGCTGCAAGAGCAGCTGGAGAGCCAGAGCTGAACATCCTGGATCCCATGTGAACTGCCAAGACAGACAATCATAAGGAGACTGAAAGTCAGGTTTCTGTCTTCTGAGGGCATCAGCTGGGCAGCCATCAGCAGAACTGAGGGAAGGAGAGACTGCTCCTATGGACAGCTGCTGTAGAGGGGTCCTAATCAGTCTTCTTGTCTGGGAGCAGCTACAGAGATGTATCATGTGGTCCTACACCACGTGTGTAAGTGAGAGTTTAGAGGAATTCCACCACAGAGATACGGCTACCACTGGCAGATTCAGGGCATCATGCTCTCTAGCCACTACTGGCATAGGGAAGAAGTGAGGCTACAGTCACATTCCATGCTTGGAGCTCTGCTCTGAGACAGGAAGAAATTGTCATTGTGCACATTTTGTAGGAAATAATGACAGTATGTGTAGAAATCTATTTTTCCTTCGATTTTTTCTCTCTCATGTAGCACTTACCTTGTATCTGAGTGTATCTTGGCCTGTGTAACTTAAATATATCAAATACTCCTCCCGAAATCCAAATATTCCGAAGTTTCGTTATCACAATCTCAAGCTATAAACAGATAATATTATAAGCAAAAGGGATCAGAGCAAACACTTCAATATAACAAATATTTGCTTTGTGCCATTATTTTATCTGACTCCTATTATTAGAATTGCTGTTTTGACCACAGGTAATACAGCAGCAAGTTGAGCAATGAGCCACTATTCTCTTCACAAGGAAGAACAAAAGACAAAGCAGCCCTTGGCAACAAACATTTCTACAAGGCAGACTGTGATGAGCTTTGTAATAAAGGCAAAACAAACCAAAAAAGTAGGGGTTTGGAGCATCAAAAGGATAACTGCTAGAACAAAAAGTCGGCAATGCTGAGAATGATAGATTGACACAAACACAGTGTCTTTGGAGTATGGAACATCAATATCCCAAATAGATGAAAAGCAACTGTAATAATATATCTGGAAAGACAAGAAAGTTATCAGTCAGAAGGAGGGGCATTAATTAGGACATGCAAAGTAGAAAATCACTTAGAGACACAGAGCCCATTAACAGCTCATAGCCTCAAGTTAAATTCAGATAGGAGACTCAAAAATGACACTTACACATGGTATCTGACACACAGGGGGTACTGCTGTGATGAAAGTAAAACTTAGTTCTGCAGTGGTTTATGAACTATGGCAGTATCCCCCTGCAGTGCTTTGGCTTACTGATAAAGAGGATGGCAACACTGATCCAGACAAGGCAATGCAGAACCATGACCCCAGTATCCACACCACAGGGGTGAGACCTCCTCTGAGCTGAACGGGATGTCAAGGCTCCTCACTGATTAAACACTTTTCTTACAGAAATATAACATCAAATAACTCAGGATGGTGTCTTCAGACTTCTCAGATGCCATCACCAGGCACAAGACAGATTATCTGGTTGATGGAAGTTTCCAATAATCATGCAAAAGAGAAGTCCTACAACAGTGAATCTCACTGGTGAGCCTGGAGCGAAGTCTCACAGCTCACCAACAAAATGCCACACAGAGCTTTTGAAAGGCAGGGTCAACCAGTAGGCAAAGACTGTGTGGCCTTGCAAAAATAATGGAGTCTATCATTACACGCCTAGGAGATTCCCTGGCAACTCTTAACTTGAGTATTTTGTTAACAAGCCAAGGAATACAAGGATGAAATGACTCCCATGATTCTGAGAACATGTAAAAGCAAATGTGCATTTCAATAAGGAAATAAAATCACTAACTGGTGTGTACTTTGCAGTTTTAAACAATTCTGGGTTGCTGAAAATCTCCAGCTTTGAGTCTTCCACTCAGCTCCTAATTTCTTTATTAACACATAATCATGTGAGGTAGAAACTATCAGAACTGCACTCATGTGAATCCCTGAAAGACAAATACCTCAGGAAAATAACAATTGCTGAAGAGAATGAAATTTCATGACTGTGGTGGTGCATACTGGTTTATTTCAGAGTCCAGCAACTATTATTTCTGAAGTTGTTAAGAAAAAAGCATGGAAAAACCTAAGAGAAGTTGCTAGGAAAAAACGGAAAGCCATGGAGAAGACACAAGCTGCAGGGATCCTTCCTTCGAGCAGCCTCTGGGGAAGGAAAAGCTGTGGAGAGCAGCATTACAAAAGAGGTCTTGGTTTTGGCCAGTGTAGTGTTTGACAGCATAGGAAAATGGGTATTCAGACTATCACTGGAGATAACAAATCTAAAGTTAATTTCCTAAATAGCAAGCTTGCCTGGAGAAGAACATTTTAGCCACAGAAATGAGTCAATGCTGACATTTGTGGACAGCACGGATGGGAAGTATCAATTTTTCAGGAAGAGAATACATGTGCTGAAGGGTTACTAAAGGTGAAAAGGCTCAGGGTCTTGAATCCTTAAGGGTCACTGCCTAAGCCTCCTGAAAAATTAGTCCATATGTTCTGTATTATTTTCTTTGACTGGAAAACAGATTTAGACTCTACAATATATATATGGGAAGTGGATACAGCTTCATGTTGCTTACATTCACAAGAGATTCCCACATCCACTCTTTGAGAAAGAAACTTAAGGAAGTGCAGGTTATGCAAGTGCTCCTCTGCCTTCGGTGTTTCCTATTTCATGTTGTCTGTTCTTTACTTATCCTGCCACCTGATACAATACTCTTGTGAGAGAGATCTAGACATGATCACACTGAAAGAGCCCAATATTTCAGAGGTGTAGTATTTTATCTCCCCTTTGGCTTTATTGATCAACCGTTAGCTTTAGATTAAATGCTGCACTGTGATTTTGGTTCAGCTGCTGAAAGAAGCTTGTCTATGAAGCCTAATCTCTTATGCCCTGAATTCATTCCTTAAGGTAGATCTAAAACTAAGGCTGAAGTGTTGGGAAGGATTGTTCCTCCCTCTGCCACGTCAACTCTTGTCTTTGTTATGGGTGTAACCATTAATGGTTCCGTTGTGGTATGGAGAAGTATTTGTGAGGAAACTTCTCTCTCCAAGAAATGCTCTCACATGCCTCCAGCCACTCAGGAGTAAAGTAGTGATTGTGCCCACACTGGACTGCATTGCTCATTCCCAGGATGTTAGCAGATCTAAACGTTTTTGCTCAACTTTGACTTTTAAACAACTAGTTCTTTCTTTCAAATGAAGCAAAATCATTGCAGAAAAGATTCTTGGCAGCAGTTTTTGCTCTAGCTTCCTGAGGAATGCGCTCGCTTTAAAAACTGAATGAAAAACCAATGGCACAAAACTGCCTCATGACAATGCTGGCAGTTCTACCAGTTTCTCATCCACCCACATTTACCAAGCACTATGCATTATGTTAGAACTGTAACTTTGAAATTATAACCTCTGAGGACATGCTTTTTAATCACCAGTATCTAATTTTCTACTTTCAGGGTGTTGTAGAAGCGGTATGTGAATAGCGGGTACCAGATTTTAAATGTCTGCAGTGATTACAATATCCTGTTAATGATAGTATCGGAAAAGTCCTTCAGCTGAGACCTTCTGGATTCTCACACTCAAATAAAATATTTTAGCCATCTGTTCACCTTATATTTGCAACAGCAGAGAAGAAAAGGCTCAGTATTTTCTAGTCAGCTTAGGTCCAGTGTGGAACACCTCAGTGTTCTTTCGGCTCCAGAAAACTCCTATTATGGTGAAAGTTTGGGTATTCCTACTCTATATCTCATGGAATAAATCCCAAGTATGATGCTTAATATGACTTTAAAAAGCCTCTTAAGCAATATTGATCTTCTTTCACATTAATCAATTTTTCTCAGTAACTGGAAACATCAACCAGCCTATAAAGATGAAAATGTTCCTGCTCTGAACAGGAAAGTTTCAAGTTTTGTGGCTGAGAACGTCAGCACCAGACTTCCAACATGACATGCAGAGCTGAAGACCTAAATTATAGACCACTCCAAACACAAAAGTTTAAAAAGGAGCCACTCCCCTCTTTCAAAAACTTTTGTATTCTTTTTGGTTTCTCTAAGAACAAGTTGTTGATGATGGTATTTTCCTACTGCGTTTACACAAGCCTAGAGTTATAAAAGGCAGGCAGGCAGCACTACCCAGCTGGAAGTTGACATTCACTTGGATAATGGCTGCCCTGTGAATAGGGCAGGCTTTTGCATAAACTCAGATTTGTGGGATATGACTTTTTCTCAAGCTCTGCCTGCAGCCTGAGCTTCAAGTGTGATCTACACTGGTACCTAGTTGCAATTGCTCAGTATCTCTGAAAATCATGTGGTCCCTACACACCGATAAGGAGCTTAACTCCATATGCTTTGCTTTGAAAAACTAGTGCTTTTTTAGATGAAAATCTAAAAGCTATCATAGCATTTCAGACCAATAGTAAGATTTTATCAGATTATGATCCCTTTAGTGGCACAATCTCTATTTTACCTAAATAGCCTGATGATGCTCAAACGTCTCATGCAAGCCTCTTCCTCAGTGATGTGTCACATGCTGAGAGCAGAAGCTGAAATGCCACTGCTGCCACATGGCCATGTCAAACAGCAGCAAGGATCTGACTGAAGCAGATATACCCAGGCACATGTGGCTAGCGATCCAGGACTCCTTCCCCTCTGCTCCTTGCTGACTTAAGACATTCATCCTCAGGGCAGTGTGGATAGGAGATGGTTCCCACAGCCATATCGAGGCTTGGGACACCAAGCACTTTAAGTCCCAGGTCTGCAGATGCAAGAGGCTGACTTCTACCCCTTGCCACAGGCGAACCTCTTTGCTAATGGCGATAGCCTGAGGTCCCTAACCAGCGCCTATGTTATGTTGGCTGCTTACTTGCAGCCATAGGCACATTTTGGTGCGTAGGATGGGCCATCAGTGATTTCACTCAGTATCTCCTGAGAGACACGAAGATGCTGAAAGCACTGATGCTAACCTGGGTGTTTTAGAAAGCCATCACCACATGGCTAATTGTTACACTGATTGTTGGTAGCCTGAAATATTTGCTGTTTGGGTTCACCATCCTAAAACCATTCATGCACACCCACGCCTACAAACACCACGAAGAGAAGAATACGATCGCATTCGGGGTTTTAATGCTGCAGGTACACAATGTATATAAACGTGGTGTGCGTGACGGGGCAATACTGCATTTCGTTATAGAAAAAAGCCATGAACTACCCAGTGAGCGTATGCTCCCGGGGAGCGCCCTGCCGCGGGCGCAGCCGCTCCGCCTCCGCCGAGGAGTAGCCTCCCGCGCCTCGCCGGCACCGGGGCGCCCCAGAGGCTCCGCCGCCGGCACCGCGGCTCTCTCGGGGTTCTTCACACTGCGCTCCAAGCTGCTGGCGCGGGGCACGCAGTGCCGAGCCGAGCTGAGCCGAGCCCTGCAGGGCTGTGCCAAGTCAACCCGTGCCGCGCCGAGCCGAGCCCAGCCGCCCCGCACAGCCCCTCCTCTGTCCCCGCCCCAGCCGGTCCAGGCCCACCCCCGGCGGCGGGGCCGCTGCGCCGCCGAGCCATGCGAGGCTTTAAGCGGCAGGTGCGGGGGAGCGGAGCACACGCGCAAGCGGCGGCTGCTGCGGCCCGGCGGTAGCGGCGGCGGGCGCCTTTCGGCTCGGCGGGAGCCGCGGCGGAGCGGAGCATGTCGGTGGCGACCGGGGGCAGCGAGGCGGCGGCAGCAGCTGGCGGAGGCGGCGGGAACCGCGTTTTCTTCCAGAGCCCCCGCGGCGGCGGCGGGAGCGGCGGCTCCTCCGGCAGCTCCTCCCGGGAGGACTCGGTGTCGGCAGCGGCGGCCGTGGTGCAGGTCCAGCAGCGGCGCCACCAGCAGGGGAAAGTGACGGTGAAATACGATCGGAAGGAGCTGCGGAAGCGGCTGGTGCTGGAGGAGTGGATCGTGGAGCAGCTGGGGCAGCTCTACGGCTGCGAGGTGCGGAGCCGGGGTCGCGGGGTCCCCGGCGCGGTTGCTGTCGCCGCAGTCCCCTCGCCCGCCGCTACCTCCCTCGCCCCCCGCATCCTCCTCCTGCCCTGAGTCGCATTTCGGCGGTGGGCAAGGGAGCGCTGTGACTGCCACCTCCAAATGACATTCCCGGTCCGCCGCCCCCACCCTGCCGCTGCCCCGCGCCTCAGTGGTGCCCGGCTCAGGGAATGGTGGAAGGTGCCCCATGTCCTATAGAAAGGGTGTCCCCCGTGCCTTCCCGGGGTGAATGGGAGGGGACCGCCCTTTGGGGACGGGCGGTGGCTGCCGCACGGTCGGGCACGAAAGGGTCTGTCTCCTCCGGGGGTGGCCCTGTGGCCGCGGCAGGTCGGGGGTGCCAGGAGGTTCGCCCGGGAGCCGCTGTCCCCGCAGCTTTCCAGGGCAGGGCGGAGCGGGGCGCGGAGGCGCCTTCCACGGGCTGGGCGGGCGTCGGTCTCCGTTAGACGCGAGCTGGCCCAGCGCCGGGAGCCCGGCGGGTCGGAGGGCACAGCGGTGTGCTGGGCGCAGGGCGAGCGGGAGGGAGCGGGACCTGCGCGGCGGCTGTGCGGAGGCGGCTGTTGTAGAGGAAGGACTCCGCTGCGGGTACGGTCCCCTCTGGAGCCTGGTTTTGCGTAACCCCGACCTACAGGAGAGGAGTAGATACTGGCTAGGAAATCTCAGTGAGCAATTCGGACATCATTAGGACGAGAATCGAAAACACTGGGGGCTTGTATGTGCCTGATTTGTAGCTATCAAACCTGTTTTTCTGTTACTCTGGGCAAAGAGTGACTATTGCCAGAATGAATTCTCTTTTGTAGAGGACAGATGAGCAGGAGGATGTTTCAAAGGAATGGCAAATGTTGTCTTCCTCGTGGAGATAACGATGTTGTAAGTAAAGGAAGTACCAGTACTTCGTTTTGTCAAAGCTTCATTAAAAATGTAGACCTTCTAATCCCCAGTGGATGGTATCTCCCGCCTCGGGTATTTACTCTTAAAAAGGATCAAAACATTAAGGGTAAACTGAGGTTCACACATACTTTTCCCATCAGTAGTCTTAATGCGCTTTCGTTAGAGACTTCTGAAGTGAGATTTGTTGAAGCCAGATGTGAACTTTGCAGCTAGCATGTCCAGAACCCAGCATCTCACACCAGGGCTCCTGAGCATGCTGGAGCTGGGAAGATAAGAGCTTGACAGTCCTTCAGGTGTGGATGTGAAAATGTAAATAACCTGGACAGAATACCTAGCATGCATAATACAAATGTTTAAAGAAACTCCTTTAATCTCAAAAGTGGTTTATTGGCAAATTTGTTAGAGTGGCACATAAAAAATAGCACATGGCAGGTTAAACCTCCTTAACTGTTCACATCCATGAGCTGTGGGAAGGAAAGATACAAATAGAAACTCTAGTTAATAATAATTTTAAAAAAGCAGTTGTTAGTCTTCATCTTGGTGTGACTTTCCTCTCAAGTCTCATGACTTGTTTGACCACATAGCCTGTAGGCTGTGAGGATTTTTCTGAGGCCGGAAGTGTTTACAGTTGTTTGCGTGAACTGATGATTCTGTGTCTGTGCAAGCTGATAATGCAGTTAGTAGCTGTCCTGCTGGATCTGTCCTGTGGTTTGGCTCTCACTGTTCAAAAGCACCAGGCCTGTTTGGGCTCTGTGCTTTTGACATAACAGGTGTACTTGTTCTGTTCATAGGAAAGGATTTGGTACATAGGACCAAAGCAAAGCCCAATGGAATTGTTGCTGCTCTTCACAGTACTCAAATCACAGGCTTGTTGGAGGAAGATCTTTCATTCTTTTCCTTATTATAGTTGTTGCTTCCAACTAAAGTAGAAGGAGGTCTGCTTTAGGTCTCCATTAAGGCGGAGACCATATACAGCTGCATAAAAATATCTTTTTTATGATTTTGTTTCTGAGGTGACTTTTAGGGGGAAGAGTGGTTTAAAATAACAGAACAAAATGGTTTTAGATTTGAAGGCCAAGGGCAAAATGTTTAAGTCATCTTCTGCTCTTCTTTGCTTTTATGCATGAACTCTATTGAGAGTCTGCACAGATGATGGTAGTGAAAAGGTCAAGCAATTAATATACTATCAGAATAAAGTTGAAGATGTATGATGTGTGTAGTGATTAAAGACAATAGCAATTTAATGCAAGATGCTTTGCTTGAATCTGCTTGAATTACTTCTAGGCTTAGAGATGTAGCTCTCAGGCTGAAATTTAATCACCTATGCAGACAGTTAATAACCCTGTCTGAGGGCAGGTTGGGAGGGGGTTGGGAATTGCTCACTTCAACTTCTGTGGAAGATCTACAATGACTTCCCAATGCAATGACATTTAAGTTCTGGAATGATCTAAAATTTTTCAGGTTGTCAGAAATAGCCATTGAATTTTTAATCGTGGAAGAGCTAACCAATGTCAGTGTTTCATTGCTGTTCTGATTCAGAGCTCTATTTCTAAGGAGCAGTGCACTTCATTTCTGGGAAAAGCAGAAATAAGTAGAGGGTGCTTGCAGTGTGGTGCACTGAAAGTCTGTAAGACTTGCATGTCTCTGTGGGATTGCATAAATGTAGTGCCTGCTCACTGTTTTCCATTTAAATGATGTTTGCTATTATGCTGAGATTCATCAGTAAGTGGATACTTGCAGAAAGACTCCCTTTATTCAAAACTAAACATGTATTCATAGTCTCTCAAGTACTTGCAAGTTATGTCAGCTATAAGCCTGTCTTGGCATGGCGACAAAGTTTAGCAGATGGGGTTGGGAAATAACGAGACAGGTTTGTTTGTGTTCTTTTTCTAGTGGATCTTGTCTTTACTGGTACATTTTTAATTTTAAAACTTGGATGCCAAGCAATATAATGGTGTTGGGAGTGTGGCTTAGAAGCAGCTACTTGAGACTATTTTTAATGCAGATCTCAGTTGTATGACATGAAGATTAGCTTTAGAAAAGTTACTTCCACATGATGCAGACTTTAGGGGTAAAAGACCCTTTACCTGAATGGTAAAGGTTATCAAGGTAGAAAACTTTAATAGGACCAGAGAGACTTAAGCAGGATTTGTTTGGCACCAGAACCTGTCAAGCTGACGTGCTCAGGTGAGTGTCAGTCTGGCAGTTTGCTTCTGGGACTGCTTCATTAAAAAAAGAAAAGGTTTTATAACCTGTTTGTTCTGGTTTCCGTGAATGCTGAAACTGAGGTTATAGTTGCAGGTTAGTATATTGAAAGTGCAATGCCTTAATTGCAGGACTTGACCTGGCTTCAGTGTTGACCTTTACTAGGTATCTTAGTACTAAAAATAGTTTCTCCACAGATGCTTTGTGTTTTGGGCTAAGTCCATTACTGGTTAAGAATTGCAAAATAATGCTGCACAGAACAACTTACATCATCACTATTCATTCCCTAATGGTTTGCAACTTGTAGTTCAGCATGAAAGTGGTGACAGACCAGTTTCCCAGATGTATAATCCATGTTGTGTGCACCTGCCAAACTTGTATGACTTTGTATATGAAAAAAAGAGACCACTGGACTTGTCCCCAGAAACCATTCAACTTTGCAGGTGAATTTCTGTGCTCTAGGGTCCTGTCTATCCAGAATTATAGCATTTGCTATAAATGGCACACAGATTTTTGCGCAATAATGAAGAAAGATTTTGCTTGTGCCGTGGGTTTGTTGCTGAATATTTTTAATGCAGAGATTTGCATGTGCAAATCAGATGAGCCCCTAGACTTTGCACTCTAAAAGCTGAACATAAGACTTGCTTTCTGAGATATTGCTGAGCTTAGCTGAATAATCAACTGTTTTATTAGAGTATGTCTACTGATGGATGAAGTCAGTGCTTAACAGAGGATATGATGTTGGTCTGCAGGTAACCAGGATGTTATGTCCAAGCTTGTTATTTTTCCATTCCAGGAATGGAAGTACCCTGAGATTACGTTTAAAAATTCACTGTACAATAAAATACATTTCGAAAAGGTGCCCATAAAGACCCTTCAGGCATTTCCTTTAAGAGTACAAAACCATGCCAGACTGAGAATTCTTGTGCGTGAGATTTTATTCCATCTTCTTGTACAGGTACTGCGATGACAAGAGTGGCATGTAGCTCTGAAATGAATAAGGGATTTCATGTTGGCAGTGGAGTATGCGAGGGAAGGGAACAATTTAACTCAATCCCGCATGGATTGAGAGCCCCTTTGCCAGGTTGCTCAGTGACTGCAGCGCCGGAGAACACCCTCTTTGTTTGTTTTTCTGAAAGTGCTGGGATATGCTAACATTTCCCTCCACACATTCTGTCTTCGCCAAAACAGCCTGGTCAGCATGCTGCTACGACTGCCATGTGGGGATGTGGACCTGATGGTATGATCAGGTACTACTTATGCCTCAGGCTGTAGTGAGGTAATGTTTGAAATTCATTATTCATTTCTCAGAAAGGCATTTGGTAAGAAAATTCACTGAATAAAACACTGCAGAAACAAACTTTTGCCTACAGTCTCACTCTTTGAATTGACTTCTAACTTGGGCTAAGATCTCAGAAATGGTAATTGCATGTGGATTCCTTTCTCAGTGCATCAAAAGTTGGAGTCTGAGAAGGATCTGAGAACTAGAGAGGGTGTCACTCCTTTAAAAAGATGCAAGTCAGTAAGGGAGCGTAATAAAGGATTTCTTTCTTTGGGAGATTGAGTATTAGAGTTTAGATGCATTGGAGTAAAGTAATGGGAGGTCCACCAAATTGCTTAGAAGTTTATTTGGATTATTTCTTTTGGACAGCTGTTACATTTTGTATGGCATGAACTTTGGTGCACTCTCTTGAGGGCAGGGATGTTGCTCAACATAACTCTTGTCAGTTGAAGAGTTGCTGTGATCAAAGACCTGTAAAGGACACAGACAACACAGGCATAGCCAAAGTTTATTCTATCATGTAGCAACCACAAAAAAGTATTTGAATCCCAACAGCAGAAAATGGGTAGCCTAAAAACTGCATGTTGATTTAAAACGAACCTTGTAAAATGCATGCACTTCTTTTCACAGGAGTGGGCTTAAGGACCTGTGAGGTTACCAAGCACCTAAATGTGATAAAGCCAGAGCCTTTTCTTTCTAAAGGCACTTTTAAAAACGTCACCTTACATTTTAAAGACCCTACTCTAGTAGGAAACATACCACCGTTCACTTACTGAACTTTCCTTCTTTTTGCATGCAAACTGTGTACAACAGTGCAAAGGAATTCAAGAAGAGAGAAGTTCATCACAGTCAAGTGCAAGGTTCTGCATGGGGGTTGAGGCAGTCCTAACCACATATACAAGTGAGGTGGAGAATGGACTGAAATCAACCCTGAGCAGAAAACTTGGGAGTGTTGCTTCACAAGTATCTCAACATGAGCTGGCAATGTGCACTTGTAGCCTTGAAGGCCAACTGCATCCTGGACCACATTTAAAGCAGTGTGGCCAGCAGCTCAAGGCAGACAGTTCTGCATTTACTTCACTCTTGTGAGACCTCACCTCAAGTACTGTGTCCAGCTCTGGGGCCCCCAGCATAAGGACATGGAGCTGTTGGAGTGAGTCAGAGGAGGGCCACAAAGATGATCAGGGGACTGGAGCACCTTTCCTGTGAAGGCCAAGAGTTGGGATTGTTCAGCCTGGAGAGAGAAGGCTTCAGGGAGACTCAGAGGGGGCCTGCAAGACAGCTGGAGAGGGGCACGTAGTGAGAGGATGGGTAGGAATGGCCTTAAACTGACAGAGGGCAGGCTTAGATGAGGTATTAGGAAGAAATTCTTCACTGTGAGGGTGTTGAGGCACTAGAACAGATTGCCTAGAGAAGTTGTGAACTTCCCATCCCTTGAAGTGTTTAAGTTGGAAGTTGGATGTGGCTGGCTTAGTGGAAGATGTCCCTGCCTATGGCAGAGGGATTGGAACTAGATGAGCTTTAAGATCCCTTCCAACCCAAACCATTCTGTGATTCCAAGAAAATTATTTTTCTGCTATTTCATCTTTGTTTAGTCTAGATGTCATTTCTGCACTGGTCGTGGTTCATTGTTTTATCTGAATCAGCAGCAATATTCTTAACTTTCAATTTAAAGCTTTGCAATACAGATTATCTTTCAGCAGCTATTCCATAGCAATTTTTTTGTCCTTTCCGTCTCTGTTCAAGATTCAACTAGTCTCTTTACTGAAACAGTAGGTGTGGTGGTTTTATAACAAGGTGAAAAAATAATTGATTGCTTAGCTCACTTAAGATTTTATAATTGTACTTCTTATTAACAGTAGCTTCCAGTCTTTGTGGCTACAAAGACTCTTGTGCCTTTAGGCAAATTGTTTTACATAGAGCCGGTACTTGATTATCCAGGGTAACAAAGGAGAGGAGGGGGTGGGTGGGAGAACATGGATACAATGGAAAAACTGTGGGTGAAGAAATGTAAACTCTGCTACAAATCATGCAGTGAAGGTACAGCTGAAGGGGAAAAGTGGGAACTGGTCATTAATCTACCCCTTTCTACCGTGCAGGTTTATCACAAAAATTCATTCTATTGCTTTTGGACTTGATGTAGCTTGGATGTGTCTGTACTTGTAGCACAATGAAACTACAGCACAGATGATCCATCCACAGATAGCTGAGAACAGGTTAAGTTGTGCTTTGTGGAGGGTGCTGGGCTGACTTGAGCACTGTTGGTGCTTTGAAACCCTGTGTTATGAGAGAGTGAGATCTCTCTCCTTATTCTCATTAGCTGTTCTAACCTGTGCTGTTCAAGCAAATGCCTGAAACAAAAATAACCCTGTTTAAATTAGGAAAACATCTATTTCATGGAATGTTTGATTCTTCTTATAAGGCATAGGGAGTATTTCTAAATAAGTCTTGTATCTAAATAAAAAGGATGTGAAATTAAGTCTTAGTTCAACTAGAACAAGTAATGTGATAGTTTACTCTCATGACAACCCTAAACTCATTTTCTTTTGATTTATACCTTGCAAAGGCTGGCTGAGCTCCTGGTTGCATTCTCATAATTCTCCCTTTAGAACAGGTTATCAGTCACTTTAAAAACATGGTAATGGGACTAAAACCCAACCAAAAAAACCTATGTGATTTGTAGAGTGTAGTACTGTACATAATGTGTACATACTTTACATCATATTCTGACAGTGCAGGAGGTACCGATTGGGGGGGGGGGGGGAACTATCCCATCTCTAACCTGATTCAGTCTTAGTTATGGTCACCTTGTCCCTTGTCACTACAGGTGATAAAGCAACAGCAGCAATATCAATCCATTCTTCCAGCCTTGTGTCTTGCCTGCAGCATTCAAGAGCCAAGTTCTCATTTTTCCCTGCTTTACATCTAACTCCAGAAACTTCTGTTTGACAGCACAAATTGAATAGGTTAGATGTGGCTATCCATCTTTGTCACCACAACTTTTGGCTGCCTGTTGTAAAACATTAGCAGCTTCTTTTGCTGTTCTCCCATGTGACACATGGAATTAAGGAAGTCAGGATTTCTAGAACTTATTATGGTGGAGAAGGGGTATAAAATCTTTATGTATGCAGTCCATACAGCAGCAGTATGACTATATTTCAAAGGCTAGAATAAATTTAGCCTGTTAAAGATCTTCTTGGAACAGGGAATTGTTCGGGCAGAGGTACACACTGAAACAAATCAAATCTTCTTTGAAGTGATAAGTGTTTAATTCTGAGGATCAGATTTCATTAGCAGAACTGTTACCTCCCCTCCCCACTCCACCACTCCCTCCCACCCTGGAAGCATGGTGTCTATTCTAGGAACCAGTTCAGCACGGCATCCTAAACCGTTTTCAGGGAACACACAGATCGCAGCCCCAGAAGGCATCTTGTATATTTTCAATCCATGTGATATTTATCAGTAGCATAAATCGAGTGGATCTAAATATAGAGAAAAATCATAACATAGTACTATAGGTCTTTAATTATCAGAGTGCTTGTAGATAATTAATTCAGCGTGTAAAGCAAAGGTAGTATAGAAGATAGCATTAATTAAGAGGCCTAATGGTAAATAAGTGAATGCAGTGGTGCTAGTCTAGAGGTGACATTTGCAGTGGGGACTCAGAAGAGTTCATAATTTTAAGTATGCTGCCAACAAGAAGATCGCACACTTCGGTCCTCTGTGTTGGGCTTCATAAGTGCAAATGATGGCACAATCAATGCCTAATGAAAATCCTCTTACCCGACTGTCTTAATAGGATTACTTTCCAGAACACAGGACTGGGAAGGATCTCCTAGGTCACATGGTCTGCATTCTTATTTGCAGATAAGCTCTTTGCATTTGATAGAATTTTTTAATGGAGTAACTCAGTTATATGTTTATTTCCACATTATTTCATGTATTTAAATATGACTTTTAAACCCTCTAGGCACTAAGATCTTTCCCACCCCTTCCATAAAATATAGAAAGACAGAAACAAAAGACCAATAGTTGCTTGGAATGAGCTTGCTTGGACTTTCACTCTAGGGTGACGTTTAAACAGATTGTAAATGTGCTTTACTGCCTGTTCTTACTCTGGGCATCATCAGACTTAAGTGATGACCACAGCTGAGGGACAGAAGTATTAAGAGAGTAATTCTGCGGTAGATCATTTACTGCCTTACAACAAAATCTGTCTTTTGAGCAGATGTCTGCAGACTCTGGGAGAAATATGCTTACTAATATTTCATGGAATTAATTTAGCACTCCTTACAAAAAAAATGTTAGTGGCTTAAGATCCTAACTTATTTTAGCACTTGAATGATAACTTTTCTGAAGTAGATATCTGAATTAACTGTAGCACAGTAGAAGTGCTTAGTTTTACTTTAGGTCACTGGTATATAACATTTTGACGCACTTTCTTTAAAAACAAAAAATGCCCTGAGCCTTTACAGTTGGTTGCTTTACATTTTAAAAGATAGTACCTGAAGCACATAGTGCATTTTTTTTGTCAGAAAAGAAGTCCAGAAGTTCTGGAATAAACTGTTGTGTCTTTCTGTTTTTGTTATGCTGGTAGTAATCATGCCGTTTTAGGCTTATGGTCAAATTTTGTATTTCTGTTTTAGGTGTGTTGAGGTAAAACTGTTTAGTCTTCTTTTTTAAAACATTAACTCCCTAGAATTTGGGTTATCTTAATATTGAACACTGCATCCTTTCCGAGTGCAGAAACTGGTGAGGGGAGGAGTGCTGGTGGTAACTAGCTCCCTGGCAGCCAGAAACATTCCAGCTCTTACTTCAGCTGTTGCTGTAGTACTGCCTAGTCTGCTTAGCTAAAGATTTAATCAACTTGTGTATAGCTAGCCAACTACTTTTGTTTATTAAACCCAAACTCTTAGGCAGAAGATTTGCTTTAGTGTATTGCAGTAATTATGATAACCAGAGAATTAATTTATATGAGGAAGCAAGGTATCAATCTTCCAGTGTTTAATCTGGAGACTGTTTTGTCTCAGGCTGGGGGCAACAGAGGCTTCCAGGACTAGTTCTGTAAAAATCAACAGCTAAACAATATTTCTGCCTTTTTTTGTTTTTTTTTTTTTTTCCCCAGTATGTCTCTGAACACTTTTTCATCTTATTTTTTTAAAAAAGTTCTTATCAGATTTCACCTTAAAATATGTAATGACTGCATTTGATATTAGAATTGTTAGCTCTTACTCTTGGTTAGTAGTTTGCAGTGCATTTAATGTAGCAAGTGGAAGGAGGCCGGACTATGTGCCAAAATACTTCTCTGGGAATCTGACAGTGAGAAGAAGCACAGGAATCAAATAGGGGTCCTCTACAGTCTTTAGTTCCCTTCTATTTTTGTCATCCTTGGTGGGATAGTCACAGCAGGTTATCCCACCTCCTGGATCTGGAGTTGTTTGCGAATTCATTTTAAAGATCCCTCAGGCACTTTTCCATGTTTTGCAGTTCGGGGACTTGCCTGTGTAGCCAAGTGGTGTCTCTGGCCCCCAGGGAAGAGGAGTGTCTGCATTAAAGCATGTTAGAACTCCTGCTGATATTTCTTGACACCAGTGGACCAGAGCCAAAATGCAGTGACTGCCAGTCCCTGACCTGCCTGCTGCTCCAAATGAGTATCTGGGGGGAGGGAGAGTCATCACTGCATAGAGCACACTGCTGTGCCCAGGCACCACTTGAAGGAAAGACTTGTTACAAACCATGAGACACTCTCTGTATCTCTTGCATACTAAATTTCTTCAAAAATATTGCATTACTTCTAGGTTCTGCAGGATGTGAGTGCAGTTGTTTTGATACCACTGAATAAAAGATTTCCCCCCATGCCCCAGAAAACAGACTTCTTGTCTCCCATGTTAAATCTTAAAGGTCCTAATACTTCTGGGAAAAGAAATATTAATGATTGAAAACTGTCTCCTGTTCCAACCAGTAACACTTTAATTGGCTGGTAAGACAAAAATGTGGTGAGAAGACTGAGTGTGTCAGATGCTTGATGTACCTATACTGTATGACTTTTATTGCAGAAGTCAATTTACACACAGCTTCTCAGTGTAAAGAAAATCGATACTGGAGACTAACAGATTGTTTTTACAGGGCTGCTGAAACTGAGATGAGGAGAGCCATTTAGAGGCCTCATTATATCACGTGCTCTTTCCTTGTGTTCTTTCAAACAATCTGATGGAGTAATTAATCCTTGAAATGCCCCAAGAGGCAAACCTACTTAATTGCACTGCTGTTTAGCCTAAATTCCCAGACTGCAAAGGACCTGGTGTTGATCCAGTTTGATCGAAACTTTTTCATGGAATATATATTTCTTAGGCCTTTTTCATCTTCTCTCTTAGAAAAAGGCAATCAATCTGTCAAATTTCACCTGCTGCAACGTGGTCCTAGTCATTACTGCATTCTTCCTGTAGGCAGAATTATGTACAAACTGCAGAGAAGCCATGAGCTGTACCTGTATTGCTTGGAGATGGAGAGTGACCTGCTCTTGTGAATCAGGCAGAAGTAGGTATATCCTGTGACTTCTATGTGGAAAGTCATTTCACTTGCACAATCATAAAAGTAGCAACATTTAAGCCTGGTGGCTTGAGCTCTGTGCCTTTCCAGCGTGTCTATGTAACTGATTTAGTGTACAACACGTATTTGCTAATACGAAACTATTTCTGTTTGATGTGAAAGTGGATGATGACAAAAAACATGATGTGTCCTTCCTAGCTGCTTTGGAGTATTTTGTTTAACAGAAATGACATTGAGGCATAGACTTAGCACGTCCTATTTTTATATTGAGAACATAAGGCATTTGTTTCAGAGACAGAACTTGATTTTCAACAAATGTCTTGTTGTTGAGATTGAATCCATGTTATGGGTATGGTTAGGAAGTGCTGAATGCTTCTCTTCCTCTGCTCAGTATAGTCCGTGATCATTGCCTCATCTTCATTTAGCAATTTCACACTCTAGTGATTCCTTTAGACTTCTGTAGAGATGCACAAATTAGACAACAATTCCTTAACCAGCATGTTCTGGATATATTTGGATAAGTTGAAGTTATTTTGACAGTTCAGTTATGAAAACAGTAAAATAGCCGTGTTAGTACTGAAGAAGATAAAATGAAGTCTGTGACTGGGTATCAGTTTCTTCTCTATGCTTACTGATGACACTACAGTTGCAGAGTGCAAGGTTCTTTGCATAATAAGCAGAGATTTAAATTTTGTAAATTTTGTGTTGTGGACAAATGGAATGCCTGCTATGCTCCACTCTGACTGGCAGTTCCTTTTTGGAGAAACAGGTATTTTGGTATCGTAAAATCTTTTTCCTGTAATCACATCATCTCGCCAATGGATTTTTTTTCTGTGTTGTGCTAAAGATGATAGAGCTGCAGCTCTTGTAGCAGGGGATTGACTTTAATTATCTAAGTTATGGGCACAATGAGGTGGAGGGTTCTCAAAATTCAGAATCTTGTGGCATTTGCCCTTGGATTTTGTGTGATGCTTGTTTTTCATCATTTAGTAGCAATGGCATGAATCCCAGAGAATTCCTCTGCTTTGTGTCTTGCCCACACCCCCACCTGCTGGCTATATCCCCGTGTTCACTGCCTGTGGCTCTAGGGTAGTTTATCCTCTTAGGATGCATACCACAAGGACAAATCTCCTGCCTTGAGAACTGCTCTGAAATACAAGTGCTAGAGAAGTTGGAGTGATTTCTAACTCTTTTGGAAATCCTTGTCCTAGCAAGTCATATCTGTCCTAGCTGTCATAAACACCGTGCCTTTGACTAGTGGAGAACAAATACACCTCTCTCCTCTAGAGCTTGCTTCTGTCTCTGCAATAGGCAGTAGAATGACATCCACTGCCTCTGAACCAATGGGAAGTGCTGGGTTATGAGGGCCGGGTGGGAAGAGATTGAAGAAGAAAGTGGAAACCTGTGTGGACCTGTAGAGGTAGAACTATGGTAGAGATGGCAGTATGCGTGTATAAAGTGTGTAGTGGGCTGTGTGCCTTCTCACCAGGTTTTACCAGGTGATTTCTTTCACTGGTGTGTACTTGAGATCCAGGCGTGTGGGTGTATGTCTGTTTGGCCAAATTCTGCTGGCTTGCTTGTGCCAATTTGATAAATGTAAGTAATCTTCTTGCTTGCTTGCTTTCTTCCTGTGCCCTCAAGTCCCTGATCAAACTTGTCCCCTCTGTCTTACTCTGCTAGAGACTCACAGAAATATTTACAGTAGTGGAAGAGAGAACTTCAGAAATCAGGGGTTGTAGGGACAAATGAGATTGACAGCAGTTGCTGTAAGCTTGCTTTTCTTACTCTAGATATTGCTCTTTGGACAAGTAGGAGCTGGAATTCTGTATTTTAGGAAGAGTTGTTTGAATAATGTTTAAAGTAGTGCCAGTATTGGAGAGTCCACTGGAGGTGAATTAGAGGGAGAATATGATCGCTGTCAACAACTCCTGGTATTTTTACAATTAGTGAGGATGTCTGTACATTTAACTCTGAAGACACATGATGTGCTGAAATGCTTCTAAAGCATTTGTCCAGTGTTTTTTGTAACTTGTACATCAGATCTGGGCAAGTGTCTTCAGATAAACTTGTACAGTCGCCCCCTCACTCCAAGCCTGTCACCAGTAGGTGAAATAGTCTTTCTAGATGGCTTTTCCTCAGATGTTTCTGGGATGATGGGTGCTCAGTAAGATAAGTTGTTCATGGCCAGGAGGACTTTTTTTATGGAACAGGAGATACAGGTTCAAATGTCTGAGGTACAGGCTACAGCAAAAATGAAATTATTATTTTGAATTGATGTTCTGCGCTCTCTACCTCTTAAAGGCGTGTTTTGAGGCAAATTTTTAGTAGAGGAGATTTTCCATTCATGAAACTCAGCTAAACCCTTAATTTTAGTATTCCACCTCTGATACAGATGGTTAATGTTAGAAAATTGCAGTCTTCCACCATTACTGTTGAAGTGACCTGTTCACCATGTCACATTATGGCATCAGCTTTTGTTGCAAGATACCACTATTTTCTCATCCTTTTGACATTTTAAAAAGATTTTTACAAAAAGGCAAAACTTGAACCGTACATGCAATTATTTCCATAGTTCTGAACAGCAGAATTAGGGATGTACTTCAGAAGCACTGTAACAGACTGGCTGGCTATGCCTTGGAAAAGCATATTTTTTCCCTTTTCATTTTCACAGCTGCAGTGTTAAGCATAAAAGCAGTGAAGTTAGAGTATGTCTGACTCTGTCCTCCCACACTGGCTTGTTTTTCATGTTGTGTGATTGTTACTTTTAGGAGTCATCCATGTTTATATGGGTTTTGTTTTTTGTTTTGATTTTCAAATGGTCAGTTAGCAAATCAACATGAAGAAAGTTGCATGAAAGCCTAGCCAGGGAATTTCTTGCCCTGGAAGACAAAATACATTGACATATATAGACAAGGCAAATGCAGGAAAGCCATCTGTGCGTTAGCAAAGACTGACTTGCAAGGTAGCTGTGTGCAGAGCAGTTGGTTTTCAGCTCTGCTGCTGTAGAGGAGGAGTCTTTTCTTGCTATAGGCTAAGGAGAAGGGGAAGAGTAATAGCAAGTGGAGGCTGTGTGTTACTGGAGAGGAATTAATACGTGCAAAGATATTCTTGTTTGGCATTACTCTGACATTATGTTGGAGATATTGCAGGAAATGAGACATGGAGTGGAAGCTGGAAGAAAAGGAGTGTGACTTCTTGTCTCCTTTCTTCTGATACACAAATTCTCCCCTCTCAAATCTTGTAATGCCCAGTATAGAGCAGCAGTGGTGCTGGAGCTGACTTCTGGTAAAAATGCAGCTGCAGAGCAGTGGTATTGCTGGTGAGGTTGTCTGGCAGTGAGGGGAGAAAAACCTGGGCACCTGTGAAAAAGGAGGATGGTTGTGAAATAATAGAATTGTTTAGATTGGAGAAGACCTTTAAGATCATTAAGTCCTAACACTGACCTACACTTCCAAGTCTGCCACTAAACCATGTCCCTAAGTGCCACATCTACATGTCTTGTCAATACCTCCAGGTATAGTGACTCAACCAATTCCCTGGGCAGCCTGTTTAAATGAATGACAATCCTTTTTATGAATAAATTTTTCCTAATACCCAATCTAAACCTCCCCTGGCATGACTTGAGGCTCTTTGCTCTTGCCCAGTCAGTTGTTACTTGGGAAAAGAGACTAAAACTTCCTTTCAGGTACTTGTAGGGAGCAATAAGGTCTCCCTGAACCTCCTTTTCTTCAGGCTGAACAGCTCCAGTTCCCTCATCTGCTGCTTGTAAGTCTAATGCTCCAGACCCTTCACCAGCTCTGTTGCCCTTCTCTGGACATAAACTGAACATAGGATTTGAAGTGTGGCCTCCCCAGAGCTCAGTACAAGGGGATGGTCACCTCCTTTGTCTCACTGGTCACACTATCCCTGAAACAGGCCAGGATGCCATTGGCCTTCTTGGCCACCTGGGCACATGCTGGCTCATGTTCAGCTGCTGCTGACCAGCACCCCACAGTCCTTTTTAATGAGCAGCTTTCCAGACACTCTTCCACAAGCCTGTAGTGCTGCATGGGACTGTTGTGACCCAAGTGCAGGGCCCAGTACTTGGCCTTGTTGAGCCTCAGCCCAACAATCTTGCTTGCCCAGATCCCTCCACAGCGCCTTCCTACCTTCCAGCAGATCAACATTCCTTCCCAACTTAATGTTATCTGCAAACTGACTTGAAGGTGCACTCAGTCTCCTTATCCAAATCCTCAGTAAAGACATTAACCAGGACTGGTCCCAGTACTGAGCCCTGAGGGACACTACTTGTGGCTGGCCCGTGATCAGCAGCAGTGTCTGGCTCCCCAGTGCTGGGCAGCAGGTGTTCCTTGCATGAGCTCAGCTGGGAATGCCTCTGCCAAAACTGACTGCAAAAATGGTATTTGGTGGAAGATCTGCTCTTCAGTGTTGGTCTTCAGTGGTCAGGCAGTGCTGCCTGGGGCTCACTGCAGCATGCAGCCCTGGGCCTTGCTGCAGGGCACCCAGCACGCTCATGCCACACCTGCTCCATGGGAGCTGCCCAGGGCAGGGAATGGCAGCCAGGGCCTGTCCCACCCCCAGCCAGGAGCAGACAGCCAGGGGTGCTAGGGCAGCCCTGCCCTGGCTGTCTCCCTGTGGCTGAGCCAAGGGCAGGCTGAAGTGTGGGTCTGGCTGAGCAAGGCCTGTGGCTGGGCAGGGCTGTGGGGAGCTGGCCCTGCTGGGGCAGGGGCTCATGGCCCTGGCAGCTGACATGGGTGGCCATGGGGATGGCCCTGTGGCCTGGGCACTCTTGTTTGGCTTCTTGCTCTGGCTTGCCTGTGAGCAGAGCCTGTTTTAGGGTACATTTTTATATGAGCCTGTGGGCTTGGGTGTTTCTTAAGGCTATTGGGGGCAAATACAGGAGGTTTGTCCTTGAAGGGAGAGCTCCAGGTCTGGATTGCAGACTGTAACGCAGGGCTGTGGGTTATGTCAACATGTGTGTCATGACTGAGCAGTTGAAGATGTCAATGCAGACCCACCTTTGTTATCATATCCAAAGTGGCCCTGTGGACCCTGGTGAGAAGGTGTGTGTCACACCATTAATTTAGTTTTTATGTAAAGACTTGTTTTTTGAAGTGCCTTTGTTCAGCCATGAAACCCATTTAAATGTCAACTTCTGAAATCGTGTTTCTTACTTTAATTTCCTCACATCACAACAGTTTGCTGAAAGATTTTGCTTGCTACAGAGTCTTTGTTGCTGAGGCTGAAATAGCTCTAAAAGGCAGAGCAGGAGACAGGAAGGGAATCAAGGGGCAGGTTAAGCCCAGAGTCCATCAATGCTGCTTGGAGGCCCTGCAGTCCTGTTGGGGACTGGGGGCTGGCTGGAGGTGTTAAAAGGAGGAAAGAGGGTAAGGGCATGAGTACTATATCAATCAATCAATTGGATCCACTGTTTCTCCAGAAGCCAGCCATGCAATCTCCTCCCATCACTGTCATGCAAGTGCAGTGGTAGCTAACACAGGATTAAAGGAAGTACAGAAGCTGATGACTTTTCTGACTTTATCTTTGTAACATTTAGAGTACTACCTGACCTGAAAAGATTTCTGCAAAGATTCCTGTAGGTAAGAAAAAAAGATTAAATTTGCTGGGCAATAGGTTCTTTTCAGTAATGTAAGCTGGTCTTGATTGCTGCTGTGTTAATAGTGCCTTGAAGAAGACTATCAGCAGGCTAATGTCAGTTTCGAAAACAAAAACTTACCCTGCATCATCCTATTCATATCCAAAGAGATGAACATTTCCAATCCTAATGATCCATTTAACTGCCAGGATTAACCACATCTCAAGAAAAATTACAGGCAATTATAAAGGAAGAAGCCTGTTAATGTAACACTGTGGCTGTGCAATTGAGGACAGTCAAGCAACTGGAAGACAGATCTTCAAAACTGAGGTTAGTTTTCATTTGACTCTTAGAGAATTTTATTCTTCCTGTTTCCCAGATAAATATTTACATTGCTTTAATTCTGAAGCACAGTCTGAAGTGCTCAAAGGTTAATGAACAAAGCTTCAGCACTGAGGGCTAGCTAAGTATTCTTCCATGTCAGAATGGAAACAATCACTTTATTACTTGCCCAATGTCACACACATACTTGATAGTAAGATCCTCCTGGAAGGTTGTTGGAATGATTCATCTGTTTCAGCTGTGTTTAATGGTAGGACCACCTCCATTTACTATTTGTAATTCCTGAGTGTGGAGTTCCTCACTCTCTTGAGAAACAAACTTCCTTGCAAATTGCAAACTTCCGCAGGGTAGCAGTCTTGTAGTGTACAAATGAATTCGGTGTTCAGCTGGCATGTTTCTTTTGTGTGCAAGACAGCCTTGCATGTAGAACACAGCCAGATGCAGAGCAGGTGCTCTGACCTGGGCTCCTGGATCCAGTGCACTCATAAGCAGCATGGATCTCTGTCCCATATGCCTGTTGCTAGGACTGCTGGTGTCATATTCTAATGGATTTTTTTCTACATTAAACTGAGCTGCTTTTTATTTCCCAGGGAATTGTGGGAACCTGTCTGTTCTTGGCACATGTTTTGAGGGGGAAGGGTAGAAGATATTGTGGGAAAGCATCAAATAACTGGATTTGCTTTAGGGCTGAAATCAAAGGGCTATAATCATCAAAAGGTGGAAGAGAACCAGCCCACAAGAAAGCAGCTGTGAGGGTTTTGCCTGTAGCTCCAAATAGGCCAGGGTGGCTGGGAGTGGTGCACTGAATGCAAGGTGGACTGATTACTTAAATGAGTGAGTGGGAGCTCATTTGGAGCAATGCATGAGTAAAGGCCAAAGCTGACTTGGTATAAAACAAAATGTTGCAAGAAGGCCAGAATAGTTTCCTATGAATAAAAAAGTTCAAGGAAACAAGGATACCATTGCCTTGGCTTCTAGGGCAATGTGAAGATGCTTTGATACAAAACTTTGGCCCAGTGCTCTTCTCACCGAAGCCAGATTGAATGTATAGATAACGTAAGGCACCAAGCTGCTCTTACCGAGAGATTGGTAATTTTTAACTGCAGCTTGTTTCTCTGTACATTTGGAATCTTGTCGATTGGAAGCTTAACCAGCTATTAATTCTCCTTTGGCCCTATCTAAAGTATTTCACGGCTTCATATCAATATTCCCTATTTGAGTGCATACATGGATTCTCAGTTATTTAAAGTAGTTATTTTTTCTTTGTGTGTACTTTCTGTTTGTTAAGAGCAACAGCATGAAGGAACATAAAAATTAACCTGCATTCCTCCGTGTATTTTCATAAGGAGTTACCCAGATCTACAGCAGAAACCACAGTAGGAAACGAGTTCTGGTCTGTGTAGAAACAAGGTGAAACTGATGTCCTAATTTTTCTAATTAACTACATAATCGTTTAATCCCTTTGGAAAATCATGGTGTAAATTTGTGTATTTTGGTTTTGAATATTTTTGTTTTACAAAATATCTTATGGTTTGGCTTGTCTTTATTCAGTGGTAGATGCCAAAGGCATTATATAAAGCATCTTCAGCATTTTTAAAGTGGAATAAATGTATAAGTACTCTTGGCACAGCCATCTCCTACTTGCAGCTGAAGGTAATGGAGATTTTAAACAAAGGGATATTGGGTATGTTTGATTTCAGTGAATGGCAATGGGTTCTGCTACTTTCTTTCAACTCTGTATTACATAGCCAGAAAGCTTGTGTTAGGCTCTTTCCTAGTCACAAAATGCTACATGGGTGCCTGTATTCTGCTGTGCCAAAATGACCATTCCATAGTAAGTGGATTTTATCCTGTGAACTCTTATTATGGAAGGCAGCACTGTTTATTATGAATGTAGGATTTATTAGTGTCCTGACTCCTGTGCTTGGCACCATGTGTGCAGAACCGAACCATTTGTGCTTTATCTAAGCTACCTACCTGTGGGAGGAATATGGGTACAGTGTCTTTTACACGTCTTCTTCAAGCTGTGAAGATGCATTTGAGGGGGTTGCTCTATCTTTTGTCTCCCAAACCATCTGGGTTTTAAAGAATTTGACAAGGACTAAAAGTAGATATTTGGCAGCCTTGGGCAGTAATGAGAAGTGGGGTCCTCAAACAGTGTCCAAATGTCGCTTTTTTAGAAACATCTCAACCTTTTTTTTCCTTCAGAAAACAGTTCTCACTCCTCCAACCCTGTATGTTGTATTTGAACCAGCAAATAGAGGCCTCATAAATGGCCCAAGCTTTCTAAGCCCTCCACTAGAGGAGTCAGATGTTTCCTAAGCTGTTGCTTTGACAGTGAAGATCAGTAAACAGGGCATTACAAGGGTGGAAAGTGTTTGCTGCACTGGAGGAATTTCTAATGCTCAGATGTGCTCATTGTGAAGACATTCTGAAAGTGGTGAGGTGAACTTTAAACCCTGTTTTGCATCAGCTATTTGAATGATTAAGAAGACTGGCACCAAGTGAAGGTCAGTGGGAAGGAGCTGATGATACCACTTTGTGCTGACTGGTAGGACCCTGTGCCAGCCAGTGCCTTTTCTGAACTAGGTTTCAAATGCTTTGATTTGGTTTGCTGAAGCAAAGTTTGCCTGTGGAGGTTGCATATGGGTGAAGCCCAACTCTGTTCAGTTGGAGCAAAAGGTCTATCCAGGAGCTTGGATTAAGGCCAATTACTGCATGGGAAAAATTCTCGTTCTCCTCCTGTATTTTTGCATGCTCATGCAGCCTGACCAGCTCTTGGAAAAGCACTGGTGTTTCTTTAGCATTTGAGGGTATCAGTCGACTCATCCAAACTTATAATTTGAAACTGGGTATTCTATTATTAGCTGTAGCCTGAAGTGATTTTCAGAATCCACCTGTCACTTTGATTATGCTTACTCTTCATTTGTTTTGTTTCCTTGTTCACTGATAAGAGAAAATACTAAAGAAATGTGCATCCCAAGCAGCTTGTGGCTAATGTGGTATGCTAACGTATTTTAGAATGCCTGAAAAGAGTTTTAAAGGAAACTGGCAATGTAGGTTGCACAGAGAGCGATTGCATGCAACCATGACTATGCATGGGGAGTCCTCTGTGGCTCAGGCTTATGATTCAAGAGGAGGGAAAAGAGGGTTTGGAGCTACCTGAGCACTGATTTACCACTACCAATTTAAAGCAAGTCCTCTTCCATTGCAGAAAGTCATCTGAATTGATGCTACAAGGTACTTAAAAGCTGAGCAGGACCGTTTTTGTTTTTTTTTTAATGGGCATAAACACTTTTTCCAAGCTCAGGACAGCCTGCTGAACTCATTCAAATACAAATACTAAAAGCTGCTTCTCTGGCCTATATGAGTTTGGATTGTAACTAGATCAGGGTTGGCTGCATTTTAAAGGCATTAAGTTTATTTATTTCCATTATTAAGCTAAAATGGCGTGTTAGAAATATTTCGCAGAAAAATTTGTCTGTGTGTGTCTTCTGCCGTACTAACTCTTATCACCCTAGCTTGAAATTGGCCAGAGAGATAACACAATGATAACTGTAGAATTAAGCTACTTATTTTCACAAAACTTCCACAGCCTTTGAGGATCTTCATCCAATGGAAAAAAAGAACTTCATCCTTTTTTAGGTGACAGTGAACCCACACAGGTTAAGTTGTTATAGCTTCTTATATATTCTTGAAAAGGCTTTATTTGGGCACCTGAGAATCCAGACATCAATTACAGGAAACCCACACGTCCTTAGCACTGGTGCTTCCCAATCCATGTCTTTGTTTCTGCTCTGTGTAAGAACAGACATAAGGAATTCAAACACAAATGTGATACACAGCTTCTTTTGAGTAGCTCCTTTGTTGGATACTGACAAACTACTCATGGCAGATTTATCTTTATTTTTGTTTTGATTTATTTATTTATGGTAGACTATTCACTTTGAAGTGGACGTTTTATTAAAGAAAATTACCTGCTAGCAACAAGTCCCACACTGATGTGAAACCTTGTCAAGCTACGAGTCATTCCCTGGATCTGCTTTGTTGATGTGCCATTTTATTGCTCTTTGGTGTGCCACAATGTAAAAAAATCAAACCACAAACAAAGAAAAGAACAAAATGATCCACCTGGAGATACACCACCTCACTCACCCAAACCCCTGTGATCCTGGATGGTAGGCTGGGAGCTAGGTGAGTTCTTGTTTTGTCTACAAGAAATCTTGTGGAAACCAATTTTTTTGGGATGGATTGGATGTAGTTAGTGCTGAAAACTACTTTGACAACTGAAATCTTTTAAAGTGGAAAACAAAAGAAGCATGAGACAGTAGCAGCATGGAGCTTCCTCTCTTATCTTTTTTTCCCAGGAAGGGAAAGGGAGTGCCTTCCTTTGATCTTGTTACCTTCCTTCCACCTGATTCTGCGTGTGTGTTCATGCAGTTTCATGTCTGGAGACTTGATTATCATTTCTGGTGTTCCTGAAATATCTCCCATTTGAGAAAATCTGTAGGTGGAGATAGAAAAGCCTGTGAGAATCTGGAGGATCAAAGATTATAGGAGTTATCCTCATTAAAATGTTTGTGTCCAGGCTGATCTCTACAAGGGCTTCAAACCTTAAGATTTTGTATATTTGTAAAGAAAATAGCCAGTTAAAAATAACTTTATTGTTTGTTTAATAGAGTATTATACTTTGAACTCAAAGTTTCTTTGAACTGGTCATTCTGTATTAAACATAGACCAGCACACAACTGGTACTTTAAAAATGCACAGGAATGCTTCTGGATTCCTTTTGATTGCAGCAGTTCTGTAACTGTGACCGTAAGCTCAGACTCAATGTTTGTGGAAGGTGTGTGGTTGCTTATGGTTATTGTTTTGTCCCTAGAATGGAAATAGGCTGCTTGCAGGTATTTGGTTTATATGCAGGTGTTTTGTAGGTGTGGGCCATATGAAAAGGAGCTCCACTGAAGGACTTTATTATGGATTCCTTGGAATTACTTCCTTACCTATGCCCTATAGAGTAGTGATGTTATATTTCTTACATGTACTTCATTGCCACTTTAAACTCTGTGTTTCAGAGTATATGCCAAGTACAGTGTCAGTGAGAACACTGCTGTCCTTTACACCTACCATCTTATTTTAAGTTGCAGTGTTTAAGTGCTTGAAGTTTTCTTCTCCTGCGTTACCAATCCTATCTTTTATTTCAAAGGTGGAGTCATGTGAAAAGAATGCAAAATAGTCAGCTCTTTGTCTAAGATGTACTAGTGATAAAAAGCTGAACTGTGTTTAAGAGCTGGAGCAGAAAGGATGCTCAAATTGTATTCGTTCCTTTTCTTGGTATCTGGAAGTAGAAAATAATTTTCTACAGAAAAGACTACTACAGTATTTTGAGTAAATTAATTAAAATCTGTCCAGGTTGAATGTTTGACTTGAGAAAGGTTAGGGTTGTGGAGTTTTTTTGGTTTTGGTTTTTTGTTTTGTCATCAAAATTAACTTGTTTTAGGTGGTCAAGGTAACCAATTGGTAGTGCCCATCTTCAGAACTTTTGATGTGGTAGTAAAATAATGAGTCTTAAAATACAGTATAAGAGATGGAAAAATTAAATTACATTAGTTGTGATTTGTAATACACGTCTTTTGGTCAAGCATTATGAGGAACACAATCAGCCGCTTTTAAGACAGTCTGTCCTTAGTCCCATGTTCTGACCCAACCTTTATCATGGTACACTGGTTAACTTCATCAAGGTCTGAAGGAGAGCATTGTCTTGAGATTTCTTGGACTAGGATGATGTTGTATGTTGCCTTCAGAATCAAAACTAGCAGCAGGGAACTTCAGCTACTCCTGTAACAGAAGGATGTACGTCTTCCGTGTAGTTATATGAGAGATACCATTGGTAAGATTCATCTGCTGGGAGACAGACCTTTGTGCCGTAGTGCTTGATGCTCTCTTACCAGTCTCCTGTTATTTACTGTAGATGGATGATTGCACAGTTGTAGAATAATTGAATGGTTTGGATTGGAAGGGACCTTAGAGATAATCCATTTCTAACTCCCATACTGTGGGCAGGGACACCATCTACTAGACTGGGTTGTTGAAAGTGCCATCCAACCTGGCCTTGAATACTCCCAAGAATGGCACATAACACTTCAAGGAATGGGGCATGATGCTATTTCTATGGTAGAAATAGAAAGCCAGGTGAGAGAAATCCCAACTTGTGAGCCCTGGGCCTTGGTTAAAAAAAAAAAAAAAAAAAAAAGTTTGTAGATTAGCTTTAAAATATTGCCCAACATAAATGATTTTGACCAGATAAAGTTCTCATTCTTCAAGATATCTGCTCCTGAGTTAGATATGACTTTTTACATGTTAAGTGGTTTTGTGTGCATAGATTTTAGTTGTCATGTCATGAATGTGTGTATTTGATAGCAGAGGTGAAGAATGGAGAAGGCTAACCTCTAGGTGTTTCCAAGAAGCAAGATAGGTAAAGGAAAGTGAGACTCAGGAATGAGCAGCTGAAGTGTGAATCCAGGTAAATTCTTTGAGTGGTTCCTTGAGAGTGTGCCAGAGGCTAGAAACTAGCTAGTGTTGTCCAGAAGGACAAAATGAATGTTAATCTCACCTGATGACTTGCTCAAGCTGTTCTGGCTCCTTGGCATAAATATATTGTATTGGCTGAGTTCAAGATCTAGAAATTTTGAGCCCATATTACACAAATCATGAGGTAATTTAGAAAAACAAAGTTGGTCTGTCTCTTGACTCCTTAATTGCTCTTGCCAGCAGCTTTTGAATGATGCCAAAAATCTTATTAAAAAGGCTTTGGCAGTTGTTACAGGACCTTTTGCAAGACAAAGTCACCATTAATTAAAGCCCTACTGTGATAGGCACTTAGTTGCAAACACAAATGAGATTTAGTACTGCCTGAAGAATGTCTAGTGATGGTGACTGCAATGCACCCAAGTGAGATGGTGTTCGATCCATCCAAAAGCTGTTGGTAGTATCCAGCTCTCATCTGAGGTGGCTGGCCTCAAAATAAGATATTAAAGATGAGCACGATTTTGGAGCCTGAAAATATTCTGGGTGACAGAAGACTTAACTAATAATATTTTGTTTGTGAACACAAAGGTGGCTTTCTAGCAGGACACTTCAAACTTGCCTTTCATGAGCTTGCAGAGACAGGAGAATCATTGGGCATCATCTCAAGACTGTCTAGTAAAAGTTCCTAGTTTGTCTTTTAAGTAAAAAACTGCAGTTTGACTTCTAATTACAGTATTTTTCTGATGCTCTTTCATGTGTTCTGGGGCCTGAAAGATACGTTTAAGCTTTTAACCTCTTCTCATGGGAATTTTCAGAGATTTGGGCTCAAAACTTTTTAATCCTAAGTAAATTTTAGCTCCTGCAGCTAGGTGTGGTATTACAGCAGAAGATACGTGTTGTTTTTGGCCATTATCTGGCCAGGGAGCAGTACACATAGGCATAGTCTGGGTTCCTTGTGGCCCTGTGAGTAAAGCATGATGGAATTTTGTTAAAATGTTAAAACAGCTCTGGAGATGCCTCAGAACAAGGCCCCTACACAATGAGTAGGCAAAGAGGCTACTGTGGTACGAAGAGGTGGATTTTAGCAGAACAAAACCAGATGTAGCTGTACATACTACAGTAACCACATCCTCTAATGTGGCAAAGCTTGTGCTCTTTGCTGAACCAGACTTCAACTCTAGTTATTTGTTTGGAGCGTCTGTCTTTGTTGTGAGGATCAAAGTCCTATCTGGAGGTACATGTGAGGTAAAGTGTCTGAGATTGTTTCAGAGTTTGTATGACAACAACATTTTTAGTGAAGAATGTATTTTGATATTTGACTTGTTAAGCACTCCTTTTAATAAGACTTACACTGTGTCGGTTTTCCTGTTTGGAATTCAATGGCTGAGGAGTTGATACTCAATTTCAATCCCAGCTCTCCTGATTTATTTGTTACACATTTTTAAATTTTTTATTTTTTTAAGATGCAAACCACAAGTTAGTGGTTTCTTGGTGTAATGCAGATTATACTGGCTGTTTTCACATTTTTGCAGCTTTTAATGAACTTGAGCATCTCTTAGCATGGTGTCTGGTATGCTCTGAATTTCGGGATTGGAGCCTTGGGAAAGTTACTAGTTTAACCTTGACTCTTTTGATGCCAGCTTTTCTAGGAGGAGAAACTGAGCTGAGGTTGCTGAGATTTAACTTAAAAATTTTGGAACTAGCAGAGAGCTGTTTTGTGTCTCTTCATAATAGCTGGCCCTGACTGTTTAACAGAGCTTATTGACCATCTGCTTTGTCTAGTTTGCCACATGGCCGAGTAACAACTAAGCCAAAATACTGGCTGCACAGTGTATTAATTAAACAACTTGCTTGTGAACACTATCAAGATACTAATTTGATTGATGTTGTACGTTTAACTTGAAGAGTTTTGTCCTTTCTCTTGCTGCAGTTGCTGGGTACTGAGCTGAAGACCACAGGATAGGTGATGTTGGAGTCCCTATTTGTCTCCATGCTTTCTGTCTTCTGTTAACCCACTCTAAACAGATGGGATCTGGAGTATATTACAGTCTTGTTCCCCTGCTGCTACTTCTGACTGCTGTTCTTTGCCTCTCACAAAGCTGGTAAAGCAACAGCTGTTTCATAATTTTTCTGTTTGAAGGGAGAAACAGAAATTGGGGGGGGGGGGGGGGGGTGGGGAAGACTGAAAAACCAGTCATCTTGCTTGCATAAGACTAGAGAGAAATATTATTCTTCTCTCTTTTTTGGGAGCCAATAACTCCTCTGAGAACAGATTTCATGTTCTTCAGTGTTTGTGTTCCTGGAAATACAAATGGCTTTCTTCAAGGTGAGAGGAGAAGTTGAGAGCTTTAAGCAAATAGCACTGGTTCTGTCTGCATGCGCCTGGCTGGCGGAACCTGACTGTGGGCTACTTGTTAGTGTGACTAATTCTGCTCAAAGGCACAGCCCCCTGGGAAAGCAAATTTTAAATCCAGGCTGTGCTGGTGGCAGAGATGTGTAACATGCTCTCTAAAAGGGATGTGGTAAGACTTTGGCAATATCCAACAACTGTCTGCTTGATCAAGGGACATGCTGTAGGTAGCATCTCTGCATCTAGAAGCTGAATCCTGTTGAGCTTGTTATAGTGAACAGATGGCTTGTTAATATGTTCTGCTGTGCTATAGCAAGCCGTGCTCCTTCAACACATTGCTAGCTACACTTTCACTGCAGAAATTTGTGTACCTTCTCTTTCTTCTGGTAATTTTCTGTAACAACAGGTAACTGTTCATGCATATGTGGATGTAGGTGTATATTTGTGGTCTGTTAACATGGTACTGAAGGGTTAGTGTATATATATGTGTGCACTGTATATAGTATGCTCTTGAATGCATGAAATAGTATTGCAATTCAGTGTAATACCAGTCTCAATGAAGTTACTGTTTGGCTCTATTTTTAATACACCTAAGCTGCTGGAAAGGCTTTGCGTAGTATGGAAAGAACTTCAGGAGAAAACTGAAAGACTGCTGTGCTCATTTGGGTTCTGTCTGAAAAGCTGTATCTAGTTGGCTGCAGACAAAGCCTCTGGTAACACACCTGTGTTTTGGCCTTTGGAAACTCAGTGCTAACCAGAACCATTGCTCTGCCTTCAGGGCTTCCAGGAGTTGCAGAGGATCCCAGGTAGTTGGTGTGTGTGCTGCCCTACAGAATCAGGAAACTATTTAAGAAATGAGATCTTGAGTATTTATGTGAGTTCTCTCCTTTCTGGGAATCTTTGGTATTCCTGATAATTGAAGGTGGCGCCTTCCGGCATTTAAGGGATACTTGAGAAAGTTACATTCCTCTTAAAATCGTCTTCTCCTTCTCACATATTTTTCTTCTCTTTTTTTTTTTTTTTTTTTTTTTTTTTTTTTTTTTTTTTTCCCCCCTATGTGTTAATTAAGATACTTAAGAGTAATCTTTCACTCTTTTGTAAACTTGATAATGCGAGGGTTATAACCCCTCTGCCAGGGCTCCAACCCTGGAAATGAAGGGCTAGGCTTGATACAGCTTTATAAAAGTAGTCTTTTTCTGGAGTTGTAGTTCAGTCATAGGAAACATTTTAAGCAGTTGTTTTCTTTAGCACATACATGGAGACGGTACAGCTAAGAAAAAGAAGTGGAGGGAAGAAGTGTTCACCCTTCAGCAGCCTGTTGGAGTTCTCTCTCTACAGTTCAGCCCGATTGTAATTTCTCTGGTTTTGCTATTGCCAGTCTGCAAGTTCATCTATTTTAAGGGCCCTCATCAGTCCTGGACTTGCTTTGTTTGCCTGCATCATCTGTCTGCTACGTTGATTTGTGAGGACTAGCAGCTGTTGCATGAGCATCTGGAATTTTTATGGTTGTGCTGGAAAATATTGCCTGTTTGTGTATCTGAGGACCAGAGGGACGCCTCAGTGTTTTGGCCCCATTCTGTTTTGGGCTTGCTAACACTGTCATGATCATGTATCTCACCACAGTTTTTCGTTATCCAGTGTGAAAAGGTCTGTCACATGTTCGCTGCTGGCAAGAGAGTATGTTGTGGAAGATGATAGGCTCTTTAGCATTTAAAAAGTAAAGCTGTACGTAAATTAGAAGCTTCAGGAATTACTTAGGTTTTCTACTTTTATACAAAGCCAAAACAACAAATATCTTGCCTTACAGTATACTTCTCTCCTTCTGTATGCCTTAAATTACTTTTCAGGCTATCGTTATGGAACTACAAAGCTTTTATTTCTTAAAAAAAATTTAAATACATGCATGTCATCATAACTTATTTCTTTTGGAATGCCACTGGGAAGAAAAACTCACTTTTTTCTTCAGCCTGTGACAATTTCCAAAAATGCATATGATTAGAGGTTGCTGACAAGTCCTGATTTTGCATGTTTGTGTCTCTCTGAAAAATGGAGACAAATGTTTTCAAATGTATTTGACATCTGCTTAAGAAAGATAAATCTTGAAGTGAAGTTGAAGCAGGGGAAGAGAAGAAAATTTTAGGCTGACCCCAGCAAAGTGAGTGTTGAGTTGAAAAAGTGTACTGTTTAGGGGTCAAGGGAGCTGAAATGGGAGTTCTGGTGCTACAGGCTTTCTTGGAAGGCAGTTAGGCTGATATCTGTTCTTAGAACAGTTGTTGCAGATCATCTGCAGGCTCTGCCAAAGGACACTTGCTCAGTCTGCATTTTCAAGATGGCAAAACAATTTATAAGGTTTGCTGGCTGTTCAGAGTGCAATTCTTTGGCAGTGAGCAAAGGTTAGCTTCTCTTGGGGTAGGTAAATGTGCCCATAGAGAGCTTCATAGTGAAATGATTACAAGGAATGGGAGGAGCTGGGAGTCAGAAGGGTTTGCTGGAAACTTTTGTATTGCTTGGGCTTTGGACTTCTTCACAATGAGTTCTTCTCTTGCATTTGTGCTCTGGTGTCAAGGATGTGCTCTTGATGTGGAAATAGAGTGTCTCCTTCCAACCCGTTTTTGGAGACTCTCAGGAAAGTGTGAAGGTGTATACTTGAAAGCAAATGAATGTCAAGGCACTTTGACAGACTCCTGAGAGCTTTTAAATGGAGGTATCCTAAAATGGTAACTAAAACTTAAATTCCTTTCAAACATGCTACATTTGGATATAATAAAAGGATTTTGGAAAGAAAGAGTGTTTCAAATCTTGTTGGCAATTAGATATTGACTAAAACAAGATAAAAATGACATGACACAGAACCCATGAGCACAGATGTCAGGCAGTGAAATGTGTGAAGGAAGGGTGATGCATGGTGGAAATGCCGGTTAACAAACCAGCTGGGAAGATAACACTTCAATTCAAGAAAGAGATCTGAATGATTCCATTGAAAATCCCTATTTTGGGAGGAATTCATACAACATTACAATGACATAGAATATAGTCTGAATTTACACATTCAGATTCCCCTTCCAGCACTTACTTGTTTTCTCTGTCTTCCAGAGATACAAAATTTTCAGATAAGGCATTTATTAAACTGTGAAGTGGTAATTAAATGGCTTTCTTTGTGTATTTCTTACCAGCTTGGCCTGTTTTGTCTGCAGAGAAATATTGGGCAAAGCTGGCTTTTTCTAACTCAATAGAAACATCTGCATTGGCATCATGCTGACTCTTCCTTAGAAACTAGGCAAGAATTTCCCAGCCAGGAGAGGAAAGCACAAAGAGGTATTCTGCATGCTAAAGGGAACTGGCCTTTCTTCTGTTGTACTGGGCAGTTGCATCAGTGTCACAATCAAAACCATCTGATTTTTAAGGGCTGTCACAATTTTTGCTGAAGTTTTCAAATACATGTAAAAGATGAGTAAATAACAAGTTGTATCTGACTCTCAACTTCCTTTTCCCAAATAAACTGATGGAAGTATTTAAATGAATGATGGGGTCATGAACCAAGCAAGGCTTGCCAAACTGTTTTTTGGCCAGCTGGGAATCCCTAGAAGCTGTTCTGTTCCAAGTCAGAGCCAATTTTGGTTATTCACTGTTGGATGCTTTATGGCAGGGGTTCTGAACAAGTGCTTCCTAAACAGCTGCTCATACAAGAACTACTGTGTATGGATAGACCAGAGTCAGTACTGCAAGTGTGTGACCCCTGACTAGTGTTTCAGTCACCCATTCAAGCAACAGATAAATACCAAACTAAAAATAGCAAGTCCAGGGCCCAGGATAAGTATTTTTAGTCACCTACATAACAGGCTCTTTTGAAAATGTTAGAGCACAGGATACCAAGAAACTGATTTGATTTTAAAAAACCCCTAAGTAGTGTGTGCGTGCATTTGTTTTACCTTTACAAAATTCCATTTAGCAGCTAATTAGAGTAAAAATTACTCCTGTTGTTTCTTTGCAAATTACTTCCTTAGCTTCCATATAATAATGAATAAATAAATTTAAAAAATCCTGAGAGGGAAAAGATCTTGAACAGATGTAGGGAAAAGAAAAGTAAAAGGATCTGTTATTTAAAGTAAAAGGATCTTTTATTTATCTTTCTTGGCCAAGGCACCTGCACAAGCCTCCAATGCTGTTCATGGAGTTGCATGCTGCATCCAACTCCGTGTGAGTTACCTCCCTGCTGCTATGGGAGAATGCAGCCAGTGAAATGTGGCAGCCAGCCCAGGCATCTAAATAAAGAGGCATGGTCTTCTGAAAGAGCACAGAAAGCCTTCCTTCCAGCAAGAAAACTTGATGGGTGTGCTGGTGACCAACAGTAGGCAGTGTGTCTGCAAGGCAAGCATGGCCTCAACTGAGTTGGCAGAGTTCAAAGTGCAATAAAACTTAGTTTTTCTCACAACATATTTTTCTTTCAATAGCAGCTTTGTGGCCCTGCTGGCAAGCAGGTTGGAGAACTGTGGAAAGAGAGGAACCAAGATTTCTTCTTCTGCAGAGGCACTTCTAGAGTATTTGACTGAGGTCACCATGTCACCATTTTCATATGGTCTATATAAACAGAAAGGCAACTCTGACACTAGTGGTCACATTGATGCAGAAATGTAAAGTGAATTTTATTGGCTAGTTTGCCCTTACTGATTAAATAGAGCCCCGGATCTGTATTTGAAAATCCCGTTGCCACCACTCCTGGGTGTAGATAGGCCCAAAGCTACATTGAAACATCTTGCAGAAAGTATGATGCTTCTTCTGTTGCAAGTTGCTAATATTGTTAGGCTCTACCTTCAAGTTGATATATCAATGTCTTTTCTTGTTCTTTTGTTGTTTGGGAAGTGGTACCATGTTTTATTTGAAGCTTTGTTTTGGCATAACTGTGTGGCACTGAGGCTGTTTAGGTGTGATGGGTAGCATCTGTCTGTGATGCCGTGGAACACAGTAGCACAGGAGTGGTCCAGATTTTCCATTGTTCTAATTTGGAAAACCCATAGTTGCATGGCTTCTATATATTGAGTTGTTCTCTGAAACTGGCCCTGCCTCCCTTCCCCTGAGTGACTTCAGTAAGGATTTTGGCAGTGCTTGTACCTGTCTCACTGTGCTTTAGCTTAACTTCCCCTTTGCCCTCTTTCAGCTGACTTTTTGACACAGGTGGCTGTCTCATTTTTCCCTCACTCCTTATACAGGGTAAAATGTTATGCTAACCATGTTGTGGTGTAGGACCTAACAGCTGACTTAAATTTAGTGCCTGTAGCTGTAAGGAGGTTGTCTGGAGGAAATCATGGAGTGTTGCCATCGTCTTTCTGCCCTCCAACCTTCTAATTGAAGGAAAGGCAAAACTGCAGTAGCATCTGCTAAGACAGCAGCTGCCTCTGTGGTGAATGTCAATGCAGGCAGGCTTGTGTTCTGGGGGAGGGTGACTGTATTTAGGGAGTCTGGGTGGGGAGACCTGTGCTCTGGATGTGGATGGCCTTTCCCTATCCTCTTTCACAAAGACTTGCCCATAAAGGGAGCTTTCACAGAAATTCCTTCTAGGGATTGATGTTCTTATCTCTGCCCAAAACCTTGATCCCTCCTTGCTGATAGAGGGACCTGGAATGAGGGCACAAGAAACTTGTGTCCTTTTGTATCACCTGAGTGCCAGGACTGTAATGTTGCCATTTTTGTGTACTTGCATGCTATTTTACAATAAAAACTTTGGGGTGCATTTGCTGCTTTAGAGGGGCTGACTCTTTGAATGGAACTTGTAATTGGAATAGCATCTGTCTGTTTCATCTGCTCCACTGACACTTGAGAGCCAAGAGGAGAGGCTCATCTATGACAGTGCCAGCTTGAGACAAACAACAATGGTTTACAGTGACTGAGGCAAGAGAAAGAGCCAGCTTGGGTAATGAGATGGAAGAACTTGGCTTGAGTGGGTGATCTCCCCCTGATTATTAAAAATATCAGTTGTTAATTCCTTTAATGAGGTTCACAACTAGAATTTAAGTGTTTTGTGTGTACTGTATATATCCATTGCCATGTTAGTATATTTTTCACTTCTGTTTGAAGCCTGAAGCTGCAGCTGTATCTGACTGCTGGCATGTACATGGACATTAAGATGCCTTTATACTTGAGGGATTCCCAGAAATTTTCAAATGCTTTACATCACGTTTTTTTATTTGTAATAATTTCTGAGTAAGAAAGTTTGAGCTGTTCTTGGCTATTGTTAAGTAACATTGACATGCAGGATTAGTGTTCCAGTTTGCTTAGGGTGATATCCTTATATAGGTATTGTCCTGCTTGACATCATTCTGTTCTGAATTCCTTCCTCCTTCCCACCACCTTTCCAGCTGGTTTGAAACCAAACCTCACAAACCTGTGACCCTCATGACTTACTCTTTTTAGGCAACTTGAAAAAGTACTGATTGACGAGTCATGTTGTCAGGTAACATAGCTCACAGAGTGAGCATGTTGCTGTTGTTTGACTCTAAATCTCTAAATTTGTTGTTATGTAGACTGATTAAATCAAAACTTTGTGTCTCTCCTTTTTCTATAGGGAACATACTCCTCAAATTGGTCTTCTACCTGTATGACAGGAAAAGATAATGGAGATGGTGATGGTTATGGAGGAGGCCAAGAATTCCTAACAGTGCTCGTTCAGGGAAGGCTGTCTAGGCTGTGGGATAGGCATGTTTTTTTAATTATCCAGGGAGTATCCTTTTAACATATAATCCTATGCTTTTTCTTATAGTGTGTCTGTCTGGGAGCAACACACACCTAACTTGCATACTGGCCTGGATCTGGGATGCTGTGTGGTTATGCTTTAGATCTTGGAGCTTGAGAGTGCTCCCTGTTCCCTGGCTTCAGACATGAATCTCCAACAGATTTCCTAGTTGAGATTTCCTTGTAATATGATGTGTACTTCCTAATATATGCCTGGGGCTCTTTCCCACTTATCTACTAACCAACACAGAGTGAATTGGCAGATGCAGACAGGCTTTTTAGCTGTTTCTTTCTTCTCTGAGCCAGGTGGATGTGGGTAAGCTTTGGTCTGGGAATCTAATTGCTGTGTTAATAAACTATGGCACTTGAATATAAATGCTCTGCCAGCAGGGTTTGTTCTCTTGGTTTGAAAGCTGCCCTAATGCAGTTATGTTTTCTGGACCATGCAGTTTGTGCACACTGGCTGAACAAACTGTGGTCCAGCTGTGCCTGCCTATGTAAACACCATCACTGTGTATTTAAATATCTGTCCATCTTTCTCACCTTTTCTGCAGCTTTGTTTCATCCTCTGTGTTGCTAGACTTTGCAAATTCCTAGGTAAGCTCCCCCCCTCCTTCACAGCTAGGTTTGTAGTTCTCCATGCAGAGCTCCATAAGCGTTGTTCTTATCATTACTCTTGATTTAACAACTGGTAAACACATTTAAAATGTTGAACTTGTCCAAATTGAAATAATCTGAGCTGAGGAGGTTCACAGTATGTGCCTGCCTCAGCTGGAATATCTTGGAAAGCTTTTTAGGTAGGACTTAGGTTATTTCTCATGTTGAGACAAAAATCAGGAGGGAAGAAAAAGTGGTTTTCCACAGTGCTTGAGGACTTTGAACAGCTGAGTTGAAACTCTGGTGTGTGTAATCTTGGAAATTTAGGTGGGACCAGATTTGCTGTGCATTGGAGATGCCTGTGGCCAGCTTATGAAGTGTTCTCAGTTTAATCAAGCAACTCCCCTCCTCTTTCGCTTGTGCTTGTCATGTGCCTGAACTTGTTTAAGTTTGGTAATTAGCTCAAAGATTGTCATATGTGAACAAGCTTGCTCCGTGGGGAATTAGAAGGGGCTGGGCTCTTGCAGTTTCATCTTGGCAGGGAGTCCTCATCACAGTGTCTGGGAGCTGAGTTGCTCCTTTTTCTGCTTCTAGCAGTTCTTTCTCTGGCCCTCAGTTGCAGGGAAGGGGTACAAAGGATGGATGTAGAAGCAAGTACCTGAAAAGATAGGAGCAGAGGTGGTCGGAGTTTGCAGGAAACAAGATGTTAAAGTAAAAGCTGGGATCTACATTTTTAAGAACAGGAGTAGAGGGCTAGCTGTACTTGAGGATACAAGTTAGACTGTTGTTCTCCAGACCGAGAAATGTACATAGGGCTCAGACCTTTCCCTGCTTTACCAGCAGCTTCAGGGGCCCTTGTGTTTGCAAAGTGTTACCTCCCTCTAGTGGTGTGTGCACAAGGCTATGGACTGCCAACTTTGGGGTGAGGGTACGTCAGATAAAGCACCGTGTCCTTGACTTTTATCCAGTCCTTCATACCATGTTATGTAGGTGTAGATTCATTTGGGGCACCAGTGAGGATACTGGGCAGCTTGCATAAGCCATTCTGTTGACAGGTATGCACTTAGTGTCCCTCCTTTGTCGTGTATTTAACTGGAACCATGTGATGTCAGACTTGAGGACAGGCTCAGCACAGGAAAAGGTTTCTGTTAAATAGCCACACTGCCACAGTTAAATTAGGATTATTCATAAACAGTAGGATCGTTGACTCAAAATGAGTGGACAAATCTGGTAACTTTGCCCTGAATGTCTGCACTTTGATTCAATAAACAGGAGTGATAGAGGAACATAGACTTGCTGTTGGTGGAAGAGGCTGCTGCTCTGGTTAGAACAGATGGGGTACAACATGGGTTTTTCTACCTCTTAGTTGGAGCCAAGACTGGATGGCATGTGCTTAGGGATATCGTTCTCTGTATTGCCTTTGAGATTTCACATTCAGTGACTGGTTGCTAATGAGATAAGATCCTGATGGGGGAGAAAATAATATGTAACTGCATGCTAAAGATTGTATCATACTGGGAGCTGCATCCTAAATGTGTTCACTGATTATCAGTTGTACAAACTAAAATTCACTGTTATATGAACTGCTTCACCTGGACCAAAATAAATGAGAGATAATTTTTTATTCATGTCTAACATCAGATCATGATGTCTGCTATGGCATTACTGCTCTTAATATTTTAGTATTGGAGAAAACATTCTGTCATTTAGTAATTGGGTTGTACCACCGAGGGTTCTTGTTCTTACTGCAAGTTTCATGAACCCTGGCACTTTTGAATACCTTCTTGCTGTCTTCAGCATCCTTTCCTTATCTTCTCTTCATCTTACCAATAATAGATGGAACAGTCTTTTTGTCTTGCAAATAGCTTTATTTTAGCTATATATTTTGAGTCTGCACTGAACTAGAATTGACTTTAAGTACAAAAGAGCTTTCTTTGATTCTGGATTAATAATTTTTGATCACTTAAGCTATTCTTTTTTTTTATTTTCACTTTTATCCACTTTTGCCCTCATGCATAAGTCCCTCCAAACAACTGAATGCTTTGAAACAAGCAACACTAGTTTTTCTTTTGTGTTTCATACAAACTATTTAGACATATTAATTTACCTGGACTAAAGGCAATCCATTCATAATCCCACCAGGTTACATATGCAACCAATGACTTCTAGTCCTAGTAATTTATGGATTTTTTATTATCATCCTTAGATTTGAACCATGTCTTGCAGTGCCATCCATGTCTGCAGATGAACTTTAGAGCTGCCTGTATTAGATGCCCAGCAGATGCCTGTTCTAAAAGAAATAAATATTTTCATATATTAAATGGATATTTCCAGAAAAACTGGTCCTATTTTCTAGTTTGGTTTTGATCACTTACTGGCAGTCTTCTAAGACTCTGAGAGAAATGCCTGGTTCATGCAATCTGAAACTTTCATACGTCTGAATTGTATTGTCATCTTTCCTTCCTTTTCCTTCATTTTTCCCTTGTTATGCTATCCTGCTGTTTCCAATCTCACTATACAAATGATGGCTTTAACTTTTCTTGCTGCGTTTAACTTCTCCTTTCTTCCCCAGATTTAAAATCTAAAGTAAAAATCAAACAAGCCTATTTAATTATTTCCCAGCACTGCAAATGTGATGGTGCACAGTGAATGACAGTGAGGATATGGGATAATAGGCTAATTTGCCAGTTGGATTTATAGTCGGAAGTTATCCATAGGGCAACTGTTGCCCCTTAAATTTTAAAGTTTCCAATAAATGTTTAATTATTAGATACTTGGAGTGATATAAGACCTGCTTTTGCTGTACTGGAGGTGCTCTCCTCAGGGTCAGCAGACTGTAGTGTGCAAGTGTTCTTCAAGATGCCCCTGCAAAATCCAGTCCTTTGGCTTAAGCCACTGTGGGAGCTGGTTTTGAAGGCCTTTCTGTGGTCTCGCTAATGGATGTTCACCTGTTTCTGTACAATTCACTATTGCCAGCTGGCAAGGTTGTATGTCTTGAACTGCTACAACTGTTTATTACTCAACATGTGTCTGTGCCCAAGGACTTTTGCCAGTAGCCTGCAAAGAATTCATGCAGCCTAAAGAGTAATGTGGCTGTCTTTCCATGCAAGGTTGAATTTAAGCTGCATTAAATATCATGGAACTTGTCTTTGATATTTTCTGACTTTTGAATAATTAAGCAGAAATCAGCTTATGTTCTGCCCACATTGTTATATGAAGACTGCAGAGGGTACTTAAAAGGAGAGTGTCCATCCTCCTCTCCCCCAAGAGTTTCAGTTGGTAGATATTTCCATCTGGAACCCCCACACCCCTTCTATTTTAGCATTTCTGAGGGCTGCTCCCTGTCAGCACGCTGCTAGTGGTTTCTGCCCCTCCCCCCCCCCCCCCCCCCCCCCCCCATCACCTGCTGTTTGCATCACTTAGTCTCCCTCTTACTGGAGCAGAACTGGTGGCAGTGTTTGTATTTTTGCACAGCCTCATGACAGTAACAAGACCCTCAAAATACTATCCTTTGGCTATGCACAGACCCTTTCAGGCTTGGCCCAGCCCAGTCTTTATCTAGCTGATGAATTGTAATTGAAGCAACCAGACTAATCTCACCAATAAAATTCGTCAAACAGAAGGCATGACTTTGTCTTTCCTCCCTCTGTCATTACAGCTGTTGTGGAGTGGTCAGGCTCCTGACTTAAGGGCACGTTTTTCATGCCTAACATAGAACTCTTCAGATCATGCAGGCACAGTAGTTCAGATGGAGAAAAGATGTTTTGATTGTTTGTTCATTCAGCCAAAAATAAGAGGAAGAGTTACCTTTTTGGGTTTCCTCCTCCATTTGTGTTGTGTATCAGAGTTCAAATCTGCTGTGAAGTGAAGAAGATACACATGATCTTTTACAAAAAGTGTAACTTAATTGAATGCCATTGTGTCAGATATAATTATAGTTCATTGTTTCAGAAATATTTCTAATTTATTTTTTGTTATCACTTTCTGTGATGTACAGGAGCTGTGTTACCTCTTATACCAAGGTTTCAGTGAACTGCTGGTGCAGTTCCCCTCTGAGTTGATGGCACTGTGAACCTTGAAGATGTAGGAGAAAACTGACTTAAGAAGATAGAGGGAAGAGGGAAACAAGCAAGGATTTATTCCACTCAACTTGGTACCATTCAGAGTAAAACTAACCTTTCAGGGGCACTGAATTTCAATGAAGTGTGATCATAAAAAAGCATTATATACCTTCTAGGTAATTTCCCCTCACTTACGCTTTTCAACATTGTTTCAGTTTGCTAGAATGCTGCTCCAAGAGACAAGAGTTCAAAATACGTATCTGACAAAATATTCAGTGTGCTGAACAGCACTTCTGAATGCAGACAGATGCACAATTGCTATTTGCACAGGTCAATAGATATGTCTTTTGATAAGTTTACAATATTAGCAGTAACTCCAGGTACCTTGTCTTAATAGTATTTAGGCTGAGCTGCTTACATAAAATGTTTAGGAGGTTTACTACCTGTGTGGGGAATTTCTGGTTTTTGGTGTGATATGTGAATTAGCATAGAGTTGGGATAGTAAACTACTAAGTACCTGTACTGCTGTTATGGGTTATTCTTTATCCTTTCCACTTCTGATGGCTTTTACTGAATATATAGCCTATGGAAGACTTCTCTTCCTCTTGTTTTAATTGCTAATGAATCTGTTGCATTAGGTTAGAAACTCCCATATTGCCAGATTGTGTAACAGTAATTGGTATCTTTACTTTGTCTCAGCAAATGTCCATGCTTCCTTTCTGACCAGGCTAATTGGGCAAAGGCTGTGCTTTGTGTATTTTTGTTCATTGGGTCTGACTGTCGGTGTGACTGTGCTATCATGTCTCTGCACCCTTTCCTTCAGAGATGGGGAATGGGGAACTTAATCATCCAACCTCTGTCCTTCCTCTTCACACTCAAAAAGATGTTGAACAGTTAGCATTTTAGCTGGAGTTTGATATAGCTGGTTGTTTGCCGCTTTGGTGCTTAACTTTGCTTAGATTAACTTGAACTAATTTATCCTCATTGCTAATGTTTACCCAGTAGAAGAATAATTTTGGTATTATCTGAAACTGTTGCTATTGGAGCTGTTAAATTATTTCACAATTGTTGAAACTTCTGCACCTTGCTAGAACCACCACATTTTTGTTGAAATGCTTCTTTAAAGGATCATTAAAGTGTTGGTGGAGTACAAGAGGGCAGCAGCTGCTGCTGTGATCTTGTTTCTTCATCCTGGCTCTTAAATCTGCCCTTCCCTTTGGAGGCCTTCAGGTCCCTGTTTTCATTACGTCGGTGCCAAAGTGATTCTGCATCAGTGAGTTGTTTGGTGGCAGTGTATCTGTTGGAGAGGACAGTCTTGCAGTGCCCATGTGTTGGCTTAGATGAAGGAGAGGCAACAGAGGAGCTGTGTGCCATGGCACTGAGGCCACTGTCAAGGCTGGACTTGGAGTGGGAGAGAGGCTGAGTCCTTGTGCAGCAGGGAACTGCATAAGAATTTTAATGAGAAAATGTATAAAATGGCCAGCAGAATATTTTTGCATAACTGAAAATGCAGTAAGTGGTGATATCTGTGGATAATGAATTTTCATTTGGATTCTAGAGCTCAGGGGTCCTTCAAAATGTGTGGACTGTTGCTCTGACTCAGGGAACGAGGCATCTGATGTGTTGGTGATGCAAAGAAAGAAGTGTGTGGGTGGAGGAGGTTTAAGAGAAAGTCTCTAAAATACTCTATGCCTTAGGCTTTGTGCTTCACTACAGGTACTGAAAATCTGAGTTCTTCTGATGGAGCATGTATGTCATCCTTGTGAGACAACTTTAAACAAGGGAGATATTCCACAGTGTAACCAAAATAAGCAGTCCAATCAAAAATTATTTCAAAACAATTTTGTAGCTTGCTGCAGTTGTTACCTACTTCCTCTTCCTCCTTCTACTTCTTCGTCCTCTTGCCTAGTAGTGTGAGAACAGCATGACTTGTCTTGCTGGCCATGAGTTAGTAATACATCCTGGCTGTAAGCAGAGGATTACTTAAGAGCTGTCACCTCCTGTGAGGCTGGGGCTTAGCCTGATGCTGGCCTGGGAGCAAGGAATCAAGCCACCATCCCCTATTGATTTCCTTGTCTGGCTCCAGGAAGATGGGTTTGTGTGCTATCTCTAGGCTGCTTTTGGGGTTAGTTAAAAGATAGCTCTATGGGCTAAGTGGGTATTTTTGCATTTCAGGAAGAAGAAATGCCAGAGGTAGAAATTGACATTGATGACCTTCTTGATGCAGCCAATGAAGAGGAGAGAGCTCTCAAATTACAGGTAATATTATTTTATAATTTTAAATCAGAAGGTGGCTGAAGTAGTGCATCTGGATCGATATCTTGTGGTTGATTGAATCCACTGTAAACACAGAATTAGAATGGAGAGATTCCTAGGTCTAGTCTAGCATAGTCTACCAGACTGTTCAAAGGAAATAAAAATCCTTCTACATAAAAAATTTCTGGAAGGTAGGTGATAACACTGGTAAATAAAAGTTCAAAGAACCTGGTAATAGAGGGAAATATGCTAAGCTAAATTAGCCTAATTCTAATTTGTACAAGTATATAAAATAAAGAACAGAAAATGTAGAAAAATTAAGAACAGCACATGGAAAAAACAATATGACTGAGAGTCAGTTATGATGATGAGATAGTTTCTGTGATTCACTTCAGCAGCAGAAATGTGTATACAGACCAGACATCTTCCCTTGTGCTTAGACTACTGGCAGTTTTTTCTGTCTATACTAGATAGAAATCGGAGCCCATCAGAAAGAAAGTTCAAAGAAAGGATAAAATGATCAGGAACAGGAATTAGTAGGGAAATTCAAAAATTGTCTGCTGAAATTACACAGTTCAAACCAGCTCTCTAATTCTTTGAGTCCTGCGTGAGTAGGAGTTAATGAATGGAAGAATGAGGGGGAGAAGAAAAGAAACATCATTGTCTTAATATATATTCTCTCTCTAAATCAATACATAAAACCAACAGGAAATGTCTCAATTTATAATCTTTTCAGATGCACTAAGAAAATGAAAACTGTTCCAGAGTCATGGCTTGCCCTCAGCTTGCTTCTGGGAGGTGACTAATGTGGTGCTTTGATGCAGCACATCTGATTTTAGAGCCTGTTTAGCACCCTTTTCCCGATGCCCACTGGCCAGCCACAGAGACGTGGGGCATGGCCCCAGGCTGTTTGCTCAGTATTCATAAATAGCTTTGCTGCTTCTGCCTAAACTAGCTGCAGCAGCCCCCTGCTAGGAATAACTAACGTGTCTATTTCTGCATTGCAAAGACTCTGATGTCCTCACAGAAAGCTCCTTTCACGTGTCTGTTGCTGGGACAAATGTTCTTGGATTTTCCTCCTCTTCTCAGTTTCTCTTGGAGACAGGGATTTTGTAACTTCCTACCTGGAGAAACAAGCCATTATTTCTCTCCTGGTACAAATCATTCCGATCCACCTAGGGAGCAAAGGTGACTTGTATAACTCCAGGTTTTCAGTAACACCTTCATTCAGTGGTTCCTGTTCTTGCTCCTTTTCTTTCTCCCTTTCCTTGCCAGGTTTCCTATCATGACTTGTTTATGTTCGCTGTTACTGTGTATATGGATACTGACACTTTCATATTTTGCTTCTAGGAAACTCTTGTAGATTGCTACAAACCAACAGAGGTAAAAGACTTTTTTAAAATGTTATTAACCTGTGGAAACTGTAGTTATGTTCAAGCTAAAGTAACTTCATTTTAATTCTTATGATAAAGTAACTACAGATGAATATTAATGACTAGCTGATAGACTTGGAGCTTTATATCCTGAAAATGTTTGTGCCTGTCACTTAGCTACAGTAGGAATGTGATTGTACCCTGTGAAGGAACTGCTGGTCATGCCAGCTGAACTATCCATGTTGTTTTCTGTAATGTCCTTACCGACTATACTGACTTTTAAAGCTGCCATGTTATAAGAAAACTAAACACAATTCTCATCAGATGGATAAAATTTTTGCATGTTGGTCTATGTCCTTCACTGTGAAATCATCTAATCTTATCTAGGACAATAAAATTTATTTTGAGAACTTTTATACAGATATGCAGCTCAGCTGATTGTGTGGATAAATAAATAAAATAATAAAATTGAATAAAATTATCATCTTGAATAAAATTGTGGGATAACCTGTACTAGAAGGATTTAGTTACGCAACTTTCAACTTGCACATCTGTTAATGTGTCCAGTGCCAATATAGCCTGCTTTTCCTTCAGTAATGTGTGCTTACTAGGAAGAGTACATGTGGTAAAAAAACCCCTTGGACTCATTGTAAAGAAAAAAAAAATCCAAAGTCTAAGTCATGGGTCAGTTTGTTGGTTCCATTAGAATCAGTTCTTCCCCAGAAGTGGCTGCTGCACAGTATTTAATAGAGAGGTTGGCTTCCAGAATTCCTCTTGTCAGAGACTTTTCAGCTGTGCATGAGTAGAAGCCAGGGGTTTGGTTTTGAAACAAGGCTGCAAATAAGTTGGTTCTTCTGTAATATCTCCAGCTGTAGCAACATAAACTGGTGGGGCTTAAGGATGGTCAGGAAGAGCTGCTGATGCAGTTGAATAGGCACTTCCCAGTCCATGAGATACTTCAAGGCTTTTCCATTTTTATTGATTCCTATGGTAGATTGGGAAGATTCTCCAGAATTTCTATTATAGTTGCTGGTACAAACATTTTGACAGTGCAGGGATTTGACCCAGAAAGACTCACCTGATAAGACCTGTAGAGTTTGTTGTGTGTTGTATCTTGGTTGCCTTACAGCAGGTAACACATCTCCCATTATGGAGATGCCATAATGTCCAAGTCCTCAACTGTCTCACTGTAGTAGTGCTACACTACAGATAACCCTTCAGTCTTCTCCAACCTTCTTTAAGCAAGTGCCATTGAACCCTGGTGGTTCTTCTTAGGGACAGGTGGGAAGGCAGATATGGCATGTGGAGCCTGATGTGGCTCTTGTCACAGGCTAGTGAGAGAAATCTGGGGTCATGACAAAGTGGGAGGAACAGGTTGTCAAGAGTTTAACAGTCACTCATGTGCTGACCTCTTATCTCTGTGTTATCTGAAGGCAGAGGAAGAAGGCAGAGATCAAATAATTACTCTTCTTCCTTCTTCATTGAGCATGTCATAGGAATTATTTTTCTTATCTCTGAAGCTTGACACAATGCAAGGACAAATTTCAGGGAGCTGATAAGGGTACTTGGCAGATGTCAGTGAGTCTTCCACCGCAAACCTTGGTCGTAGAACTACAGGAAATATTTGTGCCATACTGGTAAATTAAGTTGGTGTGGAGTTTGCAGGAAACAGCATCCTGGACACATGTCCTTGTCTGCCCTCAAGGCACCTGGGTCAAAGTGAGGTTTAATACTGAACTGGTGACTCGTGTCTTCAGTCCTCTGTGGATGAGAGATGAGCAGTTCCCTTATCTGGGAGAATATCCATCTTCCTTGATAATCTTTAGAGATAGCCGATTTGAGAGGGTGCTTAATCCACTCACTCTCTACAACTACCTGAAAGGAGGTTGTAGGCAGGTGGAGTTGGCCTCTTCTCCCAGGAACTAGTGATTGGAGAAGAGGACAGCCTCAAGCTATGGCAGGGGAGGTTTAGGTTAGACATTAGGAAGAAATTCTTCACAAAAAGGTTGATAGATATTGGAATGGGCTGCCCAAGAGATGGTGGAGTCACCACCATGGAGGTGTTCAAGGAAAGGTGCTTTGTGCCATGGTCTAGTTGACAAGGTGGTGTTTGGTCATAGTTTGGAATCAATCTCAGAGGCCTTTTCCAACATAATTGATTTTGTGAGGATAGTTTCCAAAATGAGTCACGTCCCAGGACTGTTTTGCAACAGCAACTTTTCTTCATCTATGGCATGATGAGCCCAGTAATACTGCGTGGCTGCTAACTTAGGCCACTTAAAAATAGTGATTTTTATCCTGCCAGGTGTGGACTAAGAGGAGCCTTTTAGTTGGCTTAAACTTGCTATATGAGGGTCAACACCTTGTCTAGAAAATTTGCAATCCTTTTATATTTGCAGGCCATTCAAAACTATTGAGGTAATTGGTTTGTGAAAGGATTTTTAGAAGATTTGTGGAGAATTGATATGAGCGAAAGGAATTTCTCCTAACCAATGAAATACAGTCTGCCAAGGGCGCTAGGGATTTTATCATCAAGAGTTATACAATTTGCACAAGTTAATAATCCCTAACTGGGGAGAAAGTTATGTCATATGATGTCCCTACTATTCAGAACATAAAGAAAAATAGTACAGGCAGAAAGCTTAATAACTCGAAGCTCTTACTCAACTGTTAAAAAAATCCCTCTAAACCTGCAAATGTATATCTTAGTCAGTTTTGCTTAGTCTCTTCCATTTAGACTAAAGGTTAAGGAAAGACTGAGGAACTTTTGTATGTATCTTGGATTGACTTTTCATCAGAGGAAGCTGAGTTATCCAGGTCACTTAAAAATGGAAAGAGTTCCCAGCCTCTTTAATAATTTGGCCAAAGATAATAGCTGACAGTAACTTATGAGGAACTATTACAAAACATTTCTTGTAATGGAAATACAGCTAGACTGTTGAATGTGCTTTAAAATATTAAAAGCTTTTCTTAGGTAGCAATTATGGCTGTTTTAATTTGTATGGAAATATGCTTGATGTGGGATCTTTATGAAAAGACTTACTATGATATAGTATCTGCTAAATCAGTGCCATAATCAAATTTTGGAGCTGGGCTTTTGTAATTGAAGAGGAGCAGGGAGCAGTGTCCTCTTCCTGCATCATCTAGAGCCAGTTCTTCATACAGTCCCACATGTCACTTGTGAAAAATCCCACTCTTTTGTCAAATTGCTGTCTCAGTTCTGTCTGATGTTCTGTCATCATCTGATGATGGAGAATCTTACTGTTAGCAGTGAGTATAATAAATTTAAATATAATCTCTAATTTTGTTGATGAGGTTTAGATACCTCACAATAGACTTTTATTTAGGATAGAAAGACAGTTGTGGTTGTGAAATCAATGAGGTTTTTTCAAGACCTATACTTTGAAGAAGACTGACTAAATCTGTCTCGCTGTTATCTCTGCTATTGGTAACAACAAGGCCACTCATTTAGACTGGGCATTGGAGAAAATCTGAAATATTTGTGTCTGATGTGAATTAGAGCTTCCACTAGTGGGACTGCCGGAGTGATGACAGGAGAAAGAACAAGGAAACTCTTAAACTACTATGGGAGAGAAATCCAATGAGTGGGCAATTTTTATGCTTATTGACTCCAAAAGATGCAGCTGAGCAGCACAAGGTCTGCAGCTAACGAGTGTTTGAAGAGAATTGGATAAATTAGATTTGCAGTTTATTTACTTCTTTCATTTCTTATAGAAATATACAAAGCTTCAGTAGAATGGGCTGGAGATCTCTCCCAGTCCGGCAGGATTAAATCTATTTTGTTAGTACAATTCTTCACTTAGTGCAAAACGGGAGGAAAAGGAGATGAAGTTGCATCATTAAAGAAAGTTGCATTGCTGGAAACTGCTAGTAATATGGTTGCAAACAAGCTATGTTGAATTGTTGTGCATATTTTCTGGAGAACTTGGGAAGAGATTTAAGTTACTGGCTACTCAATTACTTCAGTGGTTGGACTATTTCAGCAGCTTTTAACACTTTTGAAAAGGCAGAGATGCATTTGCTTAACTGTATGTTTCTCCAAGTTTAATTCCTTGTTGGAGCAAATGACAGGCTTGTGATGCAACTTTTTAGAGTGGCCTAGTCATTGTGGTTTTTAAAGATAAAAGCTGTTTTGTGTATGTATTGACATAATGTATGTTTTTAGTATGCAGGCATGAATAGGAAAGCTCAATGCTTCTGGAAAAGAGCCGCATGACTTTTGAAGGACCATGTGTTTATTTTCATACTAATATGTTATGAATTATTTCATGTTAATGTTACTATTTCTTTTTTCTGTGCAAGTGCAAGGCAGCAATATGTAGGACACCCACAAGAAGCAATAGTCACTACAGATGTGTCCTAAAGCCTCAGTGCAGTGTGCTGCCTTACATCTGGGCAAGCCAGGGCAGCTGATGGGTGGTAAATTATTAAGTCACAGCAAATGTATTTTGTGTCAATATCACTTGAAATCAGATAGGACAATTTGTAGAGACAAAAAGTTAGAAAACATGCTTATTTAAAAGCAATATAGGCAGATGCATTTTGAGTCAAACATTTCTTGTTCTTGCATTTGACCACTCAATTCAGTGAACTAAAACTTTTTATGCACCTGCTGAGATCTGCCCTATATTGTACTACAGCATTGGAGGGAATTAAGTTTGCTTGTTTTAATTTCTGCAAGTACTCATGGATACAACTTACAAATACCCATAGCAATATCAGAATGGAAGAGCAAGTGGTGATTTGACAAGAATAAGCTGTGCTTGTTTACGTGCTGCTGAGTTGGAGAATAATTGGGCTGCAAGTCTGCTGTAGCTAAGCTGTGTGGTATGTAGTTAGTGCTTTACACAGAGCTCAACAAGAAACTAAATTGCTGCAAAAATTCATCCTCTGGACACTGACAGTGCTGTGGCCTCCCTGGAGAGGGCATGTTGATGGCATTGCTCAGTGAGGCTACAGACATGCTGCACTGGTTCTTGCTAACAGAAGGTATCTTCTGGTCCCATTCTCTCAAAGCAGTTTTGACTGGCTTTGGGGGGCTTTGAGCCTGTATGGAATAGAAGATGTTTGGCAGTAAGATGGGTAGGGTTTGCTCCCCCCGCCTTTTTTTTTTTTAATTAGGTATTATTTAGGTTCTTTCCCAGGTAGCCATGGGATTGCTCTCCAAGCTGACTTTAGTTTTACATCCAACCAATGAGGCTGTCTCCAAGAAACAGCCTTGGGCAAACAGTTAAGGAAATCTTGGTTTTTGACCTGGCTACAGGGAAGTAAAGCTATGAAGAAAAGCTGACTTAGGATTCATTTCATGCTCTAGTGAAGCAGGAGGACTACAAACTCTAAATTTTAGTTTGAAAACTAGTCCTACCACATATGTACTGTTTGAAGAAGAGAAATCTGGAGAGACAGAGTCTAATTAGTCTCCAGAATTCATTGGAAGACTTGAATAGGAAGCCTGGAATTCATTGTCTGTCAAATGACCTCATTAAAACAATGACTCACACCACCAAAGCAGAGAGGTGATTTCCTCCCCTTTTCTGAATTATCATTTTGCCTTTGTTTTTTGCTTTTATTTTTTTTTTTTTGCTTAAGGCTGAATATAGATGAGTTCAAATGAACTATAGATTTAGTCTGTCTCTCATTAAAATTTGCATTTAGAATTAGAAAGATGTCTTCTAGAAACAATGATTTAGTGTTACAAATTAACAAGGTTTTCAGTACTTGTAACAAGGATGCCTCCTTGCAGAAAATCTGTGAAAAAGAGTTTTTAACTAAGCTTGCATACATTTTTGCACTTTTAAAAAATTTTATTTTATTTACCAAGTCACAAAATGCTGGTATGAGATTTTTCTTGTATTAGAGGTGCATGTAACCTGTGTATTCCTGGCTATAACCCTTCAAGAAATAATGAATAAGTTCTTGAAATCCTTAGCTGAATTATTCTTGTTTTTTAACTCCATGAATTAAATCAGTATATATAGGTAGATAATTCAACCTGTGCTAAAGAAGTACTTTCAGCATAGATTAGTACATGATCAGCTTTCAAATGTCTGATGCTAAATTTCAGCATATCTTGTTGGAGGGATTCAGTAAAATGCTCAGTGTAAAATGATTTTTGTGTAAAAGGTGGAGGTAGATGTGGGTATTAAATCTTAACTCAAATGGCCACAAGGAACAGCACTGCAATATTTGAGCAATGGCTTAAGAAAAGAAAATGGGTGTTACTGACATAAAGCTGAGTTGGTTAGTTATAAAGTGAAGGTTTACTGAAATGCTGTGAAGAATAGTTGCAGTTGCTTCAGATCTCCTTTAGGAGGTTGACCCCACAGTTTGGTTTATTTTGGCAGCATTAAGAAGTTTCCAGGTGGTGTTAAACTTGCCTGAAAACTTCAAGAAAAATCTTGTTTTGCAAAAGAAGGCGCTTGTGATAACTCTTCAAAGTATAAGGGGAGGAATTCCTCACTCTTGCTAAAACATCATATTAAAAAGTAACTGACCCCTGGGTACATTTCATATCTAAGGGAAACTTGCTCCAGACTCTACTGAGTTGTGGGAGAATGGGCAGAGAAATGGCAGGGTGGGATATCCCAAATGACTACGGAATGCCATAGATGTCCGTGTCCACTTTGTAGATGCCCCTTCCTGTAAGGCTCTTACTTCTGTGAAGCTGCTGGAGAGTTTCCAGATGCAGTGTCTTCTTGTAGAATATTTGTGGCTTGAACAGATAATTAATAAAGTTTTTCTAAGGGCAGAACTGTACTTCAGCCCATTCTTCTTTAAAGCTGTCTTAATCTGATGTTTTGGCATGGGACTATAGATTTGGTTGTTTGTTTTTTTTTTGTTTTTTTTAATGGAAAGACTTGTTGAAAGGCAATGCAAATGACATTAATCCCAAGTAAAAATCTTCTAAGATCACTTTAGGGAGTTTATTTCTCTAATGATTTTACTGCAGGGCTTTATATAAGTTTGATAGTAAAAAATCCTGGAGTGTGTTTATGTGTTTCAGGCAGCACCATGCCATATAGTTTGGCATTATCTAACAGGTCCTTACAGTGATGATGTGATGATATGGAACTAATGCAAAGTTTGTTGAAAGCTGTGAATTTTTAGAGTAAGCATGTCTTCCTTCCTCCTTTTCCTGATTTTTTAGTGTAGTACTGGACTGTGACAAGTTTAGAGTTGATATTGTTGCAGTGGTGTCTTTCACACAGTGAAAGCCTGTGTGAAATAAGATAGCTACAAGAGGATGGAGGGAGAGGATTTGAGGGTCCTAAGAAACCTGTTTTTCTGATCATTGTATTAGGCTATCTGTCTATCCAGACGGGAAGCGTGATACTGATATGCACAGATATTTCTGAAGTGGCCTGCACTTAGTTCAGGGTGGAGATCCCACTGTGGTGTAGCTGCTCTGCCTTTGCTGCTGCTCATTGCAGCCACAGGTGGTGTGGATACAACAATAACCGTGGTGCAACAATACCTGCAGCTCACTATAGATGTGCATAATCTGTCAGGAAAGGAAATCGGTTTGTTGGAACCATGGTCCCACCAGGAAAACCTGACATATTTCTTAAATTCAAATACACATTTACACAGACTTTACTTATACAAAGTGTAGCACCTTTTAATACATGTATCAGTGTGACGTTTTTTGAAAGGTGGTGCGTTGTCATTTAGGTGATGACTTTGTTCACTGGAATTTTTAACTTCAAGCATTCATCCAGGAAATCATGCTTTTAGTTGTTTCATAGAATCATAGAATGGTTTGGGTTGGAAGGGACCTTAAACGTCATCTAGTTTGACTGCCAAGGGCAGGGACACCATCCACTAGGTTGCTCAAAGCCCTGTCCAATCTGGCTTTTCACATCAATCTGACTGACTAATTATGTTCCATGTTTGCAGCTAGCTGACTTCATAGGAGCCTTTCTGTAGGTGTAATCATAGTACTGTGGATAAGCATTATTTTCCCAATGTGAAAGTGAGGCGGTAATTTAGCTTTAAATTCACCTGCAAGAAATTGTATACCAGATTTCAGAGAATGATGCAAATCTGTAAGCTTCTGTTCACACACAGTTTAAAAAGAGAAAATCTGCTGAAACTGGGGAAAATATCACCATGAATCAAGGCCTGGTCCATGAATTGGTTTATTGTGTTCTGGGGTTTTTGGGGGTTCTTTTGGGTTTTTGGTTTTTGTTTGTTTGTTTGGCAAAGTAGTGCCATTCAGTTAGCTCTGCAACCAGTTTCACCCATCAGAAACCAGTGGTGCTGCCTCTGCCTCCTTGTTCCTGCCTTGCCTCGGACTGACACAAGTGTTGGTGTGGGCTGAGTGATGGGCCTGGTCAGAGGGCTGAGCCAGCTTGGAAAGTAGCAGGGCAAGAGGAAAAACAGCTGAGCTTTCAGCCAGATCAGCTTTCTTGTACAGCTGAGTATGCAGCCAACCAAAATACTAGTTCCAGCATGGGGAGTGGCAAGAGAAACACCTCTTTTGGCAAGAGTGCTGATTGCTGTGCAGATTTAAGCTGTGGAAGTCTGCTTTGACTGTTTGCATTGTATCCAGCCATAGGTTTTGCTTCATTCAAGTAGTTGGTAGAGGGCCCTGTGCATCTGAGAGATGGCTTATAACTGAGCTGGCACAATCAAAAGGAAAAGCTCATTGTTCACACCTCTGCTGGATGGGAAGGATGTGTATAAGGTTCCTGGTGATCAGGCCAGGGAAATTCTAGCTTAGCAGTAAAAGCTTAAAAAAATTTATAGTTTGCATTTAAAAAAATTCCTCAGTTATGGTATTATGGCATCATTAAAATTACTCATATTTTCTTTTTTTCTTCCTAGGAATTTATCAAAGAGCTGCTAACTCGGATAAGAGGAATGAGGAAACTCAGTCCCCCTCAAAAGAAGAGTATATAAATAACTCAAAGTAATAGCACTCTGTAAAAGACATGGCAAGGGAAATGAGACTTTGAATACAAGACCTTTATTAAAATAATTGTCTTTCTCCACAACTTTTTTGATTTTATTCAGTTTTGACTCAAGGAATTTTTTTGTGTGTTTTAAGGGTTCTTTTTTAAGTGTCAAATTTTTTTTTATCAAAAATATCAACAACTTGGATGCTGCTCAACTTTCACCTGAGGATTACTGAAGCAAGTGAAGAATCCAAGAGTTAGTGATGAGGGGCAGCAAGCCTATGTGGTGAACCAGAAGATCTTGTAAATTTACAGAGCTAGGAGACTTCTCCTTGCAACTAGTTGGATAACGTTTCTTAAGTTGGTTGTACATTTAACTCATGGATGTCAAGTTTCTTGTGCTTGTCTGTACATAAATTTTAAAGTGGGTTGTGAATACTGTTTCACATGGATGGAAGGAGAAATTTGTTATAGTAAATTATTTAAATGGTGGTTATTGCAAATTTGCTACCAGAAGGTACCAATTTAGATTACTAAAATGAATGCTGCCATTTTTCTAAATACCCTTAAAGCAGCCCAGTGAAGAATCTCATCATATCTCCTTGTTTAGACTGCAGCATATGAAAATTGGGAATTTTAAGGGCTTAATTTGTAGACTTAAAAGTTATATGATTGACTTTGATGCTTTGCCAGGATCACTTCCTCTCCACCTCATGGTGTCTTGGAGCTGTGCTAACCTATACTGAATATGAGCCTGGAGTGATATCTAGAGAAATGTCCATCACCATTTAAAAGCTGGTTCATGCTGGAGGAAAGGCAGTGATACCAAAATGAATTGCAAGTACTGTATTGCATTAAATGATGTGGTCTTAATAAAATCCAGATTCCTCTCCTATAAAGGTAGACAAAGAGTAATACAGCCTTTGTTTATGGCTCTGCCCTGAAAACTGGGGAGATTTCTTAACTTGGGCTCTCTTACTTGTAAGAGCAAGAATAGAGATGCCTGCTCCCTTCTGGAAAATGTCCTAACTAGAATGTTTGATAAGCTACCATTTACTGGTAGGTGACATTAGTCAGGCATTTTATATCAAGGGTGCTCTGAACATATTTTATTTTTCAAAAGAAGTACATGTTTGTGAATTTTATGTATACTGGCAAGCTTTTTTAATGTATTTAATTTTGTAATGTTTACTGATGATTTTATTTACCAGGTATTTACTCAAATAAATGGAACAACTTGTGACTTGTTACATGTACACTTTACAAGACTACTGTTGCTGAGTAGGTTTGTAAATGGAATTGCTTGTCAAAAAGAGAAGTCTGTGAAGTGGTAAGTACATGGGAATCCAGCTGTATTGACCCAAAATGGCTTTTAATGTACTCACTATCACTCAGCCCTTGCCCAGTATCACTCAGACTCCTGTAACCTGGTGCACAGCTTCACTCTTAAAAGTCTCCTTCAGATGAGGCCTTCCTTCCCTGTGCCCTAGCGAATTTAAAAAGAAGTGGGGGGAAAAAAACTTGGAAATTCTTTCAAATAAATGCTGATAAATTCAGATAACTATTTTTGTCCACGGGAGAGGGATTGTAGGGGAGGGCTTAGACTGGATGTCTCTTAGTTTCCTAGTGAAGGTGTAGCAGAAGGGGATCTTTCAGAAGGAGACACTCTACCTTTCTTCCTTTAGGCATCTTTTTGGATCCTCAAGAAATTCCAGCACCAGCATTTTAGATTTAAATCTTGTATCTTGCTGAAGTTGAAATTTAGCTCTGGTTTTCTAAGGAGTCACCCAGCAGATTTTTTTTAGAATTGTGAAATGAAACTTGTACTTCAGAGAAATCGGGGGAAGCTTGAGAATTCGTCTGTTTGTGTGGAAATCTCCCACTGTTGACAGTGTTGTTGGTGGGATGTCCTTGGATCTGAAAGAGCCACATGTGTCCAGTGTGTCTTGCCACAAGAATCCTTGGTCTGTGCTCCTTGCAGAGGATCTCATGTAGCTAGATCTAAATGACCAAGTTTGTGTCAACATCACCCTTTGACGGAGAGAATGTTACAGGAAAAGTTCCTTAGCTGCTTTTGTTAGATTTTTCACTTACCTCTGGAGGCAGAAATTGGTGGTGGTATAAAAAGTATTAATAGCAAGTCTGATGTTTGAGTGAGCAGGTACTTTTTCTGGAAAGCTTTTTTGTTTGTAAACCACTGAGAACCTTTTTTCAAACTGAAAACAGTTTAGTATGTCCACAATGGGGGAAAAACCTTTTGATTTGAAACTTGCTGGCAATTCTCATGTTTAGAGTTTTGGAGTCTGAAACAACCCACAGTTTGAACAATAAGGGTTTTAGTAATTTTCACATCCACAGGTGCATTTTGTGACTTCATTGATAATTTCCAATATTACATTTTTCCTTTATAGAATTGGTGGGCCATATCAGATGTCAATTAATGGCAACTGTACCAGTTTTCTCATTACCTACAGCAAAAAATACTATCCACAAATATTTTTTCTTTCATATTGTTTGACTAAAAGCTGCCCACGCAACTGTGCACGTGGCATATTTGTGTCTTTTATCCTATTCATCATGCACTGGCGGTGTACCCCTTCTAAAACTAGTAGGGTTTGGTGGTACACTTAGAAGTGGTGAAGACTGGGACAGTCCTTACTGTTTTTCTGCCTCATGAAGATGGGATAAGTCACTTCTGAGAAGGGTTTCCTCTCTTCCAGCGCCACAGGTTTTGCTGTCTTAGAAGTGTCAGTGAGCAAAACCAAGCTCTAAATAGCTTTTGTTTGCAGCTGGCCTGATTTTCCTGGTGACTTACAGGGTCTCATCCTTGCTAATTTTTGCTTAATGGAGCTACTCTTGGTCTTGGTGTTAGTGAGGGGAGAATTGACCCATTCACTAAAGAATTAATTGTGCTTTATGTCTTTATACTGTGTGGGTGTTCTTGGCTCTGGGGCAGTATTCAAGGAGCATATAAATAGCACACTATTACTGAAACAACTTGAACTTAAATCTTACAGCCCAGTCTCTTCACTGTTTTGGCTGGACAGTTTTCATGAGAAGGGCCAAGTTGCCACAATGAGAGCTTCCTCTGGGCTTTTTAAGTGGTTAATAAAAGAAGCTGAAGTTCCTTCTTATGAATACATGGTGAAGCTGAGGTTTTTGTTTTGGAATTGAAGTGCCTCTCCAGTGTAAAAAAATTGCCTGCAAGAGAATGTGTTTCTGGAGTCTGCTTCATGACATAATTAGCTTTTGCATGTTTTACAGCAGAACCTGACAATTGGCTTAGAAAGAAAAGGAAAATGCTTGTGTAATCATACTTAATGTGCCTCGCGAGGCTGCAGTGACAGGATAGCATATTCCTGTGGCACAGAAGGAAGGACATGAGCCATTTGTTTGCCAGCCACATTGTTGTTCCTTCCCCCCAACGATGGGGTTTACTCCTGAAGTTGCCGTTCATGCACGGAACATAAGACAGAATGTGGAAAGGAGAGTTTCTCTATTCTCAGAGAATCTGGCCAAGAAAAGCAGGAGCAAAATATCTGCTCCGTTTGTGCACTTGAAACTCTTTGACACAGAGTCTTAGTAAGAATTCTCAGTACTTTGTGCTGGTAGGTGTAATAGTGTATGTGACACTGAAATTACTCAGCAATTATTTGTAAATGGTTTTTCAGATTCAAGACGGTCTTAATGTAAACACGCAGCTCTAGGGTAAAAAAAAAAATATTGCCAGTCACATCAACAGAAGACCTGTTTGACTGGGAACCAGAAGAAAATGCAGGTGTTCTTCTGAACAATCAGTTGAACTTAGAACTCTGGTGAAGTGCTTGTAGCAAAAGGAAGAATTGCTTTTTGGCTGATTAATGTTTGTCATTGCCAGCATCGGGCACAGTTTGTATACAGGTACTAAGTAACCACATGCAATACTTTTTAAAAGGTGTTGAGATTTAGGGAGGAACCTAGAAAAGAAATCAGAGGTTGGAAAGTTCAGGAATAAACATCACTAAGAAAATTACCTGTTAGGAAAACAGGAGAGTCTTGTGTTACTGCAGATATTTCTGTATGGAAAGACAATAAGAGATGTCAGTGTTTTCATGTATTGGAGAAAAGCATGAAGAGGAAGAATACCTGGAAGATAAAGGAAGGAAACTTGAAGTGTTGAAGAAAATAGAGCATCTGATGGTGATGAGCCCTTTGAACTTGATACTGTGGAAATAGGTGAGATTGACATCTGTTAGTATTTACAAATTGAAATTGGATGCTTTTCTAGATAAGTTGTCATTGGATCAGTTATTCAGTTTCGGTCAAGGTAATCAAAGGCCTTAAAACTCCAGACTTCCGCTTCATGGGATTTTGTTTGTTTGCTGTTATTTTTTTCTATGGTTGTTTTTGGGTTTCTTTTGGTTTTTTGGTTGGTTTTAGGTTTTTGTTAAAGCAGAGGAAACTAATAGGAAACTGATTTCTATCTATTATGGCAATGCAACTACAGGCTTATGTAGTAGTCAAATCAGATTACTAATACTAGCTACACATTTTATATGTACCTCTACTACTTTTTATTTGACTTTCATGATTCTGGAAGTAAGCAAATAGTAATTGTGAATGTAATTAAAGTTGCTATTGAAAGCTAGAGGGAAGTTAAAGTGAAGAAGAAAAAATGTGACAAGAAAGTGCTTAGTGCAGTAAATTTTATTTTTGCTACTGGAGGATTCTGTCATCAGTGTGTAAACAGAGTGTTTCTGAAGATTTGAAATTGCTATTTATAATAATCCAACCTAGTACTGATGGGGTTTTATTTGTTTTGTGGGTTTTTTTTGGTGGAACTAATGATCAAATTCTGTGAACTTACACTGTTTACAGACTTCTCTGTTTTCCAACAAAAACTGACATTAGTTGTTTAAAGAAAATGAGCTATTTTAAAAATTATTTTAAAAAATTTATGTAAGACTGAAAATTCTTTTGGAAATGCAGCTAACAGGTTTGGTTTGGTAGTAAACTCAGATGTCTAACTGAATTGGTGTTTTAGTTGAACTTTTTACCTGCTAAGATCAAAATCAAAAATATCCTGTGGTAGCCCTTAGAAGAGGTTTCAGTCTGCCTAGCTGTATAATACTGGGGTTGGACTTGAAGCCCATAATTACTTGGCAAAAAATGTGGGAGCTGATCCTTTTCAAGGACAGAGACTTGTTTTACTAGTCCTTCTAGGGGACAAAGGGGATGAGAGCACAAGACGCTTTCCTGCCTCCTTAAAGGAGGATCCTACATCACTGTCAGCAAGGCTTTGGTTCTTGCCCAGGCTTTGTGGATAAGTTCATGTCCCCTCAAGCAGCCCATAGTCATCCTGGGCCTTGTGAGACTTGGAGCGGTGTGTATTGTCAGATACATGGAGAAATAGCATGCAGGTCTGTGATGGGATTGTGCTTATCCAGGATCTGTTTCCCTTCCTGTTGCTTGACCGGAGGCAAAGCCAGGTGGGAATAGCGTTTATTTAACATACTGATCTACAGCAAAGAAGGAATCCCAGTAGGGGTAGGATGTTGAAACTCCCATTAATATTTGCTAGTAAAGAGATACCAATCTATGACAGTCGTGGCTGTGCAGACCCTGTCACGAATCTTCTTAAAGCTCTGCCTGAAGCTGGCTTTGGGTCAGAGCCTGCCTTGCTATTTGTTCTGACTCTACTACTGCAGTATCAGGAAGTCTCATAAAGCAAATGAGAAGGCTTCCATGGGTGCTTGAGGCTTGTCCAGCAACCAGTACCGAGCCAAAGCCATGTCAAAACTACAAAGAGTATGCCACGATGGTGCTTGAGACAAAGGCACTAGAACTGACTTGGAAGTGTTCAAGACCAGGTTGGATGGCACTTTGAGCAACAGTTTCATACCTAGTTTCTGCCACTAACCATCCTCAATGAACTGCATGTTTTCTGTTGCATCTTTTTAGACTTAACTTCAAGTCTGCCAATGCAATAGTTAATAAATCAGTTTTGGTGCCCATCGTCTCCTGTACCTCATGATGTGTTTGCCTATGGTCTGCATTATTTTTCCCCATTCCTTCAAGTTTAACAGCTTGATTATTTATCTTGGGGATCTTTTACTACCCAATGGAAATGTGTCATGGTGCTATTTCTGCCACAGTGTTTCTGCTGTCAATACCAAGTCAATCCAAAAGACTAGAAAGGATGCTGTAAATTTTAATGTCTTCTGATTTATGGCCTCATACTGCTGAAGTTTACTCACTTTTTGCATTATTTCTTTATTTCCTTGAGTAGGTTTTCATCAGTGTGTGAATGCAACTCAGCCACATACTGTGAGAACAAAGCTCCTAGAAGTAATCAACCAGTTTCTCTTACATTCTGAGAAAGAAATATGAATGTGGTTTTTATTTTTCCCCCCATATATCTGGGAGATGCATTTGCAGTGCCACAGAAGTGTTCTTGTTTAGAAACTTGAGGGCATAGTGTAAGTAATGAAACAAGGGCTAAATTGTGGCAGACACACAAACTCACCATATGGACACATTCCTTGTGTTCTTTAGGAAAAGAAAAAGTAAACCCACATCCATGTCTCCTGAGCTCGGTGCTTGTCAGAGAGTAACCTACTTCTATTGGGCTCTACTGGGCTTTATGCTGAGTCCAGGCAGTGTCCCTGTGGAGAGGTGAGTACTGGTCTGTGAGGAATACTGAAGATACGAGCACATTTCTGTAGCTGCATACCAGCTAAATTGCTTAATCCTGAATCCAGTGTTTGGGCTGTTAAGAAGCCAGTGTTTCAGGCAGAGCATTGGTAGGATGTGTCATCACCCTTTTTCATTTTGCGGTGACTGTGATGTGTACAGTCTCTGCTGCCACTGCCTCTAAGGAATACTGCAGTTTTTCAGGCATTAAATTAGGAGAGAGCAGGTTTTCATTCAGGAGGTACAGTAGTTTGTTACCAACCCACACGTACTAATAACTTCGTTCCTCTGATATATGTACCTAGAAAGCAGGCCTTTCAAATAGGTATAGCTGTAAATATGCTGTTACGAACAGACAGTATCTCGTTTTGTGAGAAAATGAAGCTGTTCAATGTTCTTTTTTCTGAACTAATTTAATTCATGCCTCCTAAACTCCAGTTAACCTTTTAATATAGGTTTCACAGTCATCAGAAAAGCTTTAGCATGTCTGGGGAATTTTTCTGGTGCTGGTTTAGATGTAGAACCAGACACAAAACGATCCAATATTGGAAGAAGGCTATAACTTGTTTGTAAAGTTCCCTCTTTAGAGTTGTCTCAAAGGTATTTCTGTTTCCATATCAACAGTGTACCACAGTAGTACATGTTTTATAATGGTAAATCCTTAAAATTTTAATAATTTACCTCAAGTGTCTGCTCTTCCTTTTGTCCTCTGATGTGCCTTGGCCAAGAGTTGATACTGAAAGCATTGATTATTTCTTCATCTATGAAGTTGTACATTCAGCTCAGTACTTAATCACTTTGAGGCTGGTTTTTTTGTGCTTGGCACAGGGACAATGTGCTTAAAAATATATGTCAACTCCTCAAAATTAGAAGTTTTAATGCCAGGGTTGAGTAAAGTCTAACATTTTCCTCTCTTGGTTATCTTTGAAATCTGAAAAACCTGAGTGCTTCCTGAAATTGGTATGATTTTTTCAGTTCTAATCTTGTTAGCTGCTTCCTAATTTATTTGGTACTTGTATTTTTTTACGGTTTTTCTTTATAGTATCCACTCTAACAACTGTTTGTCTTCCCTCAGAATTCTTCTCTTGTGCTCTCATCCCTTTTGCAACAAATTCAGGTATGTCAAGATATCTACGCAAGGATTCAAGAAAGATCAAATAAATCAGACTAACCCATAGCATTGCTGTGTTTTCTTTGCTGGAAAAAGTTAGGCTATCATGCCCAGCCCACCCCTGATTTTCACATCTTCTCCTCCTTGTACAAGCAGATTCTTCCCTAGGAGAGTGTGTTTATTTTGGTTGTTTAAGCACCCAAAATAAAGTTCTTAAAACTCTAGGATTTGGTTCAAGTATCTCAGATGGAGCTCATTTTTGAGGCTGGCTTTTAAAAAGAAGAAATAATTTTGGGGCTGTCCTTTATATCCAACCACTGAGTCTTGTTAATTGGAAATTGTCAAGCAACTGTCAAATATGCAGGGGGGCAGGGACCCCAGATCAAACAGCGGGGATGGAATATGCTGGCCTTTCACTTCTTTCAAAGTTTCCTCATTGTCTGAACCTTGCTCATCTCAAATGCTCAGGAATTATAAGATAAGTAATATAGGCACTCTGAGGCTGTGGAGTCCTGAATGTTTTATAATGCTTTGATTGTTCTTGAGTTGCTGTCTCAGGGACCACTTGTAATTTGTTCATACTGTTGATGGGGGACTGAAACTTCCTTTTCAATCTCCAGCAATTTCAGGAACAGAAGTCCTAGGAAGGATGCTGGGCTTGTGATGAAAGCATTAAAGTAAGAGACAATCAGAGAAATAACATTGGTAGATGCTGGAGCTGACCTTACTCTTGATCTGCTGCAGTCCCCTTTTTGATGCATCTCATGTAGCCCATGGAGCTCTCCCTGTGCTGGTAGAAGCTCGGGCCTGCTCATGCACGAAACCCTCTGAGGCAGACAAGCTAGGTGAAATTAAAATATGCTGGTGTGTCTTGGCATTAGGTGTAGTTTCCTCTTTATCCATTTCAATGCAGGAAAGCAACCTTCCTTTAAAGTAGGTTGATGATGAGGGCTTTTATATATCATTTCATCCATGCTTTATTGCAGTACACAGGGACCCTGGTGGAAAAAAGCAGTTCTTCAGTGATTACTAGAAACAACCAGCTCTCTTTCCTTGGTATAAATAGTTGAGGACAGAGAGAAGCAGGCTCATTTTTAATATGTGTTTAGATTGAAAGTGAGTTACAGTGGAGCCTAGCTAACACCCCAAGCAATTATACTTCCAAATTTTGCCCTTTGGGGACAGAAAAAGGCTGTCAAATCCTGGGCTCTCTGCAAATCAAAAAAGTCTTTTGAGTTCTTTTCATTTTTAAAAGGGTCACTTACTGAGAGCAAACAACTCTAATAAATGAATAGTAGTTGATGCTCAAAACTTGGCAGAAGGTTTCAGAGCTCTGTAATGGCATTTGGGAGATGGATATACAGCTTTCTATGCCACTTTTGTGAGGAGCTCCATAGGGGGAGCAAACTGAAATGACAATGTTTTAATTATATCCTTTTTCTGTAAATGACAGATGAGGTGTGGGATTCTATTACCCACAGATCTTTCCCTCACGATCTGGGACTGCCGTACTGCTGAGGGGAAACAGATATCCAGTGGTTACTTTCTGTATAGAGCTTTGGACGGAGATTATCTTACAAGAATTGTATGAGTGCTGTTGGGAGTTATTCAAATTAAAGAGCATCTAATTCTCCAGTTCATGGGAAGCCTCCCCCAGTTAGGGTAATGCAGGGAATTGAAAGGGTTCCCAGAGAAAGACTGGGGCTGCGTGCAAGGGTAGGTGATCCCACTGGTTTGTCTGGTGTCAGACAACTTGAAGTTGAGCCCAAGGTAAGTGCTACAACAGCACATGGAAGACTTGAAGTTATTTACTTAGACATAGCAAATGACTGAGCTCTTGTATTTAAAGACTACAAAATACTTCCCCCCCCTATTTGTTGGCATTAATTAAACAGAATTTAGTTCTTTACTTCTTCTATTATTCTGGTGCCCACTCAACTGATCAAGTCTGAGATTTCTGTCCCATCCATCCTGTTCCGACCTAAAAATCTCTTACTGTCTGCCATTTTATTGTCTGTCTCCCGCATTGCAGATCATGGAGAAGTGTTTTCCACAAGAGGGTATAAAACAGCATTTTGCATTAACCTACTGCCATGAAACTGGATATTAATTCCTACTAATTGCATTATCCCTACATGGATCATGACAGTGTGCTATCCATCACTGCTTAGGGAAAGAAAGAGACTCCAGTGAACGCAACCTGTCTACTGGCTCCAGTTGGGACTCAGGTAAAACACAGATTCTCACATGCTCACACCTAAAGCGGTGTCAGCAAGTCCCATGGCTGAAAGCCTGGGCACGGGTGATGCTCCCTCCCACAGATCTCAGGTGTGCCTGTCACTGGTGCTTAGTCAGCAGCAAGGAGCTTCCTCTCCTCCTCGCAGAGCTCTGGACAGTCCATGTGCAAAAAGCTTTGTATAAGACAGTCTGGTTTTTTTAGGAAAACAAACACACAAACTCTCCTGCATCTAATATTAGATGACATTGTCAAAACAGGTTGGGATCAATTTCTTTGAAGAAGGAAAGGAAATCCTGGTGTCCCTTGTAAACTTCAACAGTAGTTCTTCTCAGGACAGATGTTTCCCAAATGAGGCACTGCTAGTATCTAATGGTGTATCAGTATTTTTCCTTCCTTATTCCTTGATTGCTAGTTCCCTAAAGGAGTGGAGTTGGTCCTTTCAGCAGCTGACACGTCAAAAGCATTCAGGAGGAAACTACAGGAAGCTGGCAGTGACTTGGAAAAATGAAGCAAATCTGCAGGGAATCTCTTGGCTGATTCAGTGGCTTTCTAACATCTTTCCCTTCCAGCTGGACCTGCCTCCTGGTAGCAAAGGCCCTGTCTAGGCTGAACACATCAGAGACAGCACACTGCCTCTTTAATTTCTGAGGATTAATGAGGTTTTACTCCTTAAGGTAAACACCTAAATTAAGGAGCTTTGCTCACATTTCTCTATCTTTTTCCATCCTCCATCACCTCTCAGTTATGACTCACTGGCAGGAGTCATAAATAATGAAGTGTTTTTTAAAATAACTCTGAAAAAATTGAACTGTGTAGTATAAGATCACTTGTGAAGGGGGAGATGTGGCAGATGTAACAAGTGGGAATCCTGCTGAGGCACTGTTGTTGTTTGGGTATATTTCAAAGGTTTAAATAGGATTAAGGTATTTATTATTATTAATGGGAAAATAATCTTTATCCCTCCAGAACATTAAGAGATACACTGGTTTTTTATGACATAGAGGAATACTCTATGGGCAAATACAAGGTTCTTGTAGTCTAAATAGTCAAGTTTGAAGCTTATGCAGACTGAGGATTTTTTTACTAACAATATGCGCTGCTCATTCTGCAGCAACCTTGTTAAGGCCAAAGGCTGAGACATTCAGAATTAACTACTGATTTGAAGTGCCTTGATTTATTGGTGTTTCAGCATGGGACACTTTAAATGGACCTTTATTTTTAAAGTAATACTCTTCACAATGTTTCACACCTGGAGCACTATAAATTGGAGGCTCCCTGCTTGCTGGCCATTCTTGAAAACCTTTGGGATATTGATGGATGAATGAATGCCTAGGTAAGAAGGTCTGTGACTGCTTGGTGCTATAGCATTAACAGAGAATAAAAAAATAAGACAGGCTTTACGGTTAAATAAACTACCATGTTCCCCATAAAAATCTTGGGTTAAATTAAAAAAAAACACCCTCTCATACCACCTTACTCCAAGAACTCTTAAAAATTGGGTAGGTAGCATTATGTAAAATACTCGTTTCACACTGACCACTGCTTCCTCTTTTGTCCCAGGTGTGTGTGCAGCACTTTCTGCTATTTGAAGTGGAGAGAGGCATTTTGATGTGGTTGCCTGCCTCAGTTCAGGACATATGAATATATTTTGCTGCAGAGCATGGTCTTCCTGGTGTGTGTGGAGCAGAGCAAGGTCATCTGGAGCAGCCTAAGGAAGGGAATAAATCAATGAACCAAGCAAAGGCAGTCGCTGTGACTAGTTAAGAATGAAGAGTCAGGCTTGGGTATGCAATGTTCACCATCAGCAAACAGAGCTTGAAATCCTCAAGCCAAATGGTGCATTTCTGAGTTTAGGACAGGCTTGGAGGAAGCTGAGTTGTTATTGGATTTCTGGATGCTGTGGTCTGAGTGAAGGTCAGCTTCAAACAGTGTTTGCTGACAAGTGCAATAGATGGGTTGCTGTGTGAGCTGGCTTTAATGGATTTGAATGAAATAAGAAACGTTGGACCCTGAGTGTTGTTAAAGGGTTTTGTGTATGAAGCCATTATCTCTTGGTTTTGTAGCCTCACTGTTTTTGCCTGGCTGGGAGATGGCAGAAAACCTTGTGGAGCTTTCTGACCCTAGGGGGTAAGAAGAGACCTGAGTGCCTCACTGCAAGATTTCCAGCCCAGTGAGTAGCCTGAAAAGAATTGGATTATTCAAAAGCACTATTAAAACACTATAGATACTCTGAGAAAGAAGTAGCACATCTGAGGTTTCTTTGGTGCTTAGTCTGGTTTTAAATTCGTGTATTGCTCTTTTTTTTTTTAACTGGCTGCTCTGGTTAGGTAATGCTGCCTTGACATACTTGCTTTCAGATGTTTGTAGCATGTACTGGACCAGGGCTTGATCCAGCTCAGTAGAAAAGTAAAATAAAATATTCCTGACCTGTTATAAGAGAAAGTCCCAGATTGCTCCTTGCTGTGCTTGCCCCTGTGGGGAACTCCACTGCTTGTCCCTTCAGGCTCTGGTGGCTGTCCTTGCCATCCCTCACCCATACCCTAACCTCTCCTGCTTTGGCAGCTCTTCTTTGCCCACAGGGGAAGGTGATTGAACTGCCTCCTGCCTCAAACCCCTCCTGCCCCCAGGGTTGTGTTCAGCTGCAGCATCTCAGTGCTGTTCAACACTTTGAGGAGGATGCGCAGGTCTGTGGCCGAGCTGGGGGCTGGTGCTTACAGCCAAGCACCTGCACAGCATCCTCCTGTGAGAAATTACAGGGATCTCCCAAGCTATTACAGCTCTGATGCACCTGGGTGGTGTTCTGGGGATTCCTCATTTGGCTGGGAGGAATTCGCAGTACAAATAAGCTTTGGCTGCAGTAAAGAAAAAAAAAATGCAGTTGATAAAGGATCTTATCACCTCACACTGTGATTTAGGCTTGCTGTTCTGCCAGCAGTCTTCTGTGTGGCCTTGTGAAAGTTGCTTCTGTGCATCAACCCCCCTTGCAGTTGTGGTCCAGAGCTGGTTTTGTCACAGGGGTATTGTCAGGATAAATGCAGCTGAGGCCACAAAGCATTGTGGTGACATGAGCCACTTCACTGTCTTGATTGAATGCAATAAACAGGATATCTAAGTCACCTACCTCACATCACAAGACATCTCACTTTCACCTTGATGAAGTAGGTTTTCTTAACTTGTCTGGAAATTGTGTTGATATTCTAAAGCAGAAAGCAAAACCAACCCCAAAGTCCAGCGCATAGAGACAAGGAAGGTTATTTTTAACTGTGTGGGAAGTGCTGTACTTACAAGGCTAATGCTACCCACGGGACGTGCCTTGCATTTTGCTTAACAGAAGCAGAGCCCTCTCGAGTTACGGAGCTGAAGGGGAATAGCAAGCTGGTGTGCTAATAATTCCCATGTAACTATTTTTAAAGTTCTGCCTGAGTTGTTTGTAGCATTGTTACCCAGCAGTGCCTCCTGATGCCAGGTTACTTCAGGCAAAGTTGGTGTTTGTACTTAAATCTGTATTAATTTGCTTGCTTTTTGTTTGCTTCCCTTCCCCCCATTATAGTCTTATTAAAAAAAAGATAAACTTACAGCCAGAAACCTGAATTTGACAAAATTCAAGTTTGTTGTCTTGTTCAAATACCCAGAGATTTATTTACAGAGTCCCAGCACCTTTCACCTGCCTTTGTAGCGTTAGTTGTGGGTATACAAAATTACTTCTGTGAATTTTTTTTTGCCTTGATGGCTCAGTGCTTTCCTAGTCAGCTTGTATGTGAAAACACTATTGAACACGTTCAGGCAAGCTGATGGGTCAAATAATTAAAGGTGCAGAGCTCCTTTCTACATGCCTGCCCTGGTCCCCAGTGGAGGCTCCTGGGGAGGCTTGATCTGCTGCTATGGGGCTTGGTGGAGCCTCTGCTCTGCTGGCAAAGCTGTCTGGGAAATCTGGTTCCCTTGCACAGGTTCTGGTGATAGGTACCGACAGCAGTGAGGATGCCCCTGAAAGGAGAACTGCTGGAGGAGCCAGCTAGGCTGTTATTAGCAATAAAAGCGGAAACATTTGTGAAAGTCCCTCAGAAAGAATGCGCATTTTCTACACGAGTGGGGAAAGCCAAGTACAGCTTGTCCTCTGCAGTAACGCTGTTTGTTACCCCTTCCATGCACAGGGAGATCCCCGCACATCCCTTGCCTGTCAGGCTGCTGGCGCTGTGACAAAGCATCACTTACCTGGAGGTGGCAGGACTGCTGACTGCTGCCGTGTTCCTATAGTGACAAGCAGCCTTCCCAGGTGCATGGAGCAAGTAGGGAAGGGGAAGAGATGAAGGGGAAAGGAGGCTGCTCATTTTGGGGGTCTCAGGGGCAGAAGGTGTGAGAGGGAGAGTAGGGAGGTGGAAACAGAGAGGTCCTTAGGTGTTGTTCAGTCTTGCCCTAGCATCAGAAGCCCCTTGCTGTAGTCTCCCATCTGCCAGCACACAGAGGTGTGATATAAAGGTTATGCCAATGCACTATTCCAGACTTCATTTTTATTCCAGGGGGGGTTAAATTATTTATGTGCAGCATAGGAACAGCTGAACCTGCTATTACAAGGTACCTTGTAAGACCTTTTAAAATATTTAGTACTTACTAACAGAATGAAGCAAACAGACATGAATAGCTAAAGTGTTGAAGACGGACTCAATTTTAAATAGTTAAAACAGATTAGGCAACACTTCAGAAGACAAGTGTACAAAGGCCATTTGCCTCATACCAAGCGGTCTGCACAGTGACAAGAGACCATCTGGCTGATCTGGATTTTTATGTGGGGCTGACTGCTCAGTTCAATGGACAGTGCTCTTAGAATGACGATCCTGTAGATTCAGCTGCTTGGCAGCTCCTGGATCTATCTTTTGGTCAGCCACAATGGGAACCAGGCACTTTTCTTTATAAAGATGCATCTGCTGTGGGCAAATCTCACTGTGGTATGTCCTTGTAGACCTACGCTGGAGCTCTCGCTCTGCCAGCTTCCCTCTATTTTCCCTTCTGTGTAGGTGGATGTTGCCAAAGCGAACGGATAGCGATCGTGCTTCCCCCAGGCAAAGAAAATAGAAAACATTCTCTGGCAGCTTTCTTGATTTCTTATTCCAAAGTTGTGTTTATCTTATCAATATTCATGGTGCTCTGTATATTCTCAGGGTATCTCATAGGCCAGTGTGAGGCTAAGTAGATTCAGGAAAGTTCTGTTCTCAGCGGGGGTTGTGAAGCAACTGGACTTGCCCAAGATAATGCAGAAAGTACAGGTCAGGGGGCTTTGCCTCCAAGTTTGCTGGGTATGTTATTCTTCCTGGCTGCTGCCACAGGAGCTCAGCATGGTTGCTGGTGGCATCCAGAAACAGCAAGGGGCAGCCGTCTGCGTGGCTTTGCAGCACCTGGGTGGGAGGAGTGGTATGACTTACTGACCTCAATCCTCCAAGAAAGGCCAATGACTTTTGTAGAATAAAACAGTGAGCTTGGGTCCCTGCTGGGAAGGAGAAAAAACCAAACAAACTCAACACCCAGCTCAGGCCTGGATGCAGGAACAGCCCTATTTAGAGCATCTCCTCTCTGTCCACAGAAGCCAAGGGGCAGGAATAGCTCTACCAGAGTCAGAAAAGGTTTTGACCCTGTGGGTGGACTGAGGACACATCCGCACCTGGATCTGGACTGCCAAACACAGGCTGCCCAGGACAGCTGCCAGCCATAAGGGTCAGGGATGAGGTCAGCACAGAGCACAAGGGAGAGAGTGAATGTGTCCTAGGGAAACACTGTGCTTGAGCTTGGTCTCTCTCCACAGCAGGAGGGAAGATAATGTGTGACACTGGATTGCTCTGCAATAAAATTGTATGGACAAGAGCTTGTGTCAAGCCAGAAGAGCTGTCTGAGAAGAAAGACGAAGATAGGAACTGATTGTGTGAGAGAGTTGCAGGGGAGAAGCATGTGAGCAGCAGGAAACAGCTTGAGATAAAATGAAAAAAGTGGAATAGAGTACAAGCAAGTGACATCAGATGAAATAAAACTCCAAGTAAAAATCTTGGCAAGGACTGCAAAGCATAAAATGAGGTGTGGCTGAGGGAAAAGAAGATATAAATATTAGAAATAAATTAAAAATGTCCAGGGCTGCAGAAACAGTGGAAGATAATACAATAACATTAAATAGAGGAAGCTCTAGCTATTTGCTAGGATAGACCAGTGCTATAGTTATTTGAGTAACACAAATACACTTCAGGGTTGCTTAAAAGGATTATATGGCCAAAGCATAGTGTGTGCTGGCTGCAATAGATGACACTAAATAATTACAAGTGGGAGGGCTACAGTTACTAATTATTGAAATTTCCTGACCCTACTTATGTAGATACTCATTTTGGTTACTTATAACTCTAAGAAGGTATGACTGGGCTGTAATTTTTCGTACCAGCTGTGTGCCCCAGGCTGAATGTGTCTGAAAAACAGCATTTCAAGACTACTGGGACATTTCAAGACAACTGGGACGAGACTTGGGATCATAAAGAAGATAGAAGTGGGGACAGACAATAGGAGTATAAAAGCATCCCCTGTGTGCCTGGGGATGAAATCAAGAAGACAAAAGCTCAGCTGGAGCAAAGACTTGAGGCAGGCTTTTAAGGGTAACAAAGAAGGAATCCTGCAGGTATGGTAGCTGCTAAAAGAAATTCAGGGTAAATATGTATGTGCTAACAGAGAGGGAAGCAGCCATGTTTGACACAGAAAAGGTTGAACTGCTCAAGTGCTTGAAAAATAGTTACAAATAATGCAGGACCCAAATCCCTCCCCATTATATCAAGGGATGATGCCCACAGACTGCACCATGGGATGCTTGGGTTGGAGCCAAGGTAAAAGGAGATGTGTACTGCACAGTAAAGCTACCCAGAGGGGTTCTGAAGGTTTTTGGGGCTGAGATAGACAAAGCTGTGACTGACTTGATGTGGCTTTGCTGATAGCCCTGCTGTGAATGGGGACTGGACTGCCTCCCAAAAAGCAACTCCTTGGTGCTCTGAAGCTGTGGTGGAGAGTGTTGCTGTGACTACGCTGGTAAAAGGCACAGCGACTTTTTATTTGAGAAGCTTTAGTATCTCTGAATTTTAGCTTTGAAAGACAAGAGAGGTCAGGTTTTGAGTCATGGTAGAGGACCCAAAACACTGTCCACCAAAGCAACCTTTACTTCTAAGTCTGTGATGACAACCTGAGGTTTTCCTCTTTGACTCTTACTCTGCTGTCAGGAAGCATGTGCCTTGGGCAAAATAGCCCATCTTTTCTGGTGCTGCAGATGGTAAAAGAAGCAAACCAGGTTTGGCTCTCAGTTGTGCTTTTCTTCCAAGTGGCAGCAGTCAGCTGTGTGTCTCAACTCTGGCAGGGTTTGCACTTATTTTTCCCCATTTGACATCTGAATGCTTCTGACATGCTTGGAGATCTGATAGGATGACAGACTTGAAAAGCACTGGAGGAAACATCTAATTCTTTCTCTGGAGCAGGGATTAAGTTGTGCCTCATGCAGAAAACTAAAGGTGAAACCAAAATAACTGTGAAGTAACACCCAACAGTTCTGTGTAGTTAATAAATGGAAGAATTCTGTGGAAAAAGATGTCACATAATAAAACCTGTGCAGTAAACAAAAACAACTGACGCAAGTGATGGTTTTTTTTCTCAGATTTCAATTACCCATGCAGTGGCTGGTGCCTGGCAGTCAGGTTTAAGCAGGAAAGATCATTGCAGCAGTCTGGCACACCAGGCTCTAGCTTGCCCTGAAACCAGGAGAACAGCATCTTGATAAAAACAATACTGGTGTATTTGTAGACCCACCTTTTAACTTCGCAGGCCCTTGGCATGTGAGGAATGGGTGTAGGCAAACAGGAAACGTACCTGTGTACCTTCTGTCTGTGAGGCAGAAATGTTACTGATGTAGTTACAGGAATTCAGAGATGAGGTTTCAATGTAGTGTGTCAGAGAGACAGAGCTCAGCCAAACAAGCTGAAGATTTTAATCTTAGCACAGAGTAGAGGATATTCACTTGCTGCCTCCTGGAATATCACTCTTGGCCAACCTACAGAAGGGAAAATCCTTACACAGGTTTAAAGTCAGGAACCAGGGCAGAAGAAAGTGTGCAGTTCTTGGATTGGAGAAAAATCGCCAGAGGAACTTGTGGGGTCTGAGCAGTTCAGCAGATTTTTATGTGACCTGGAAAAGGGGTTAGCTGTGAGCTGCCAAAATTTGCTGATGGTATTAAGTTGTTCAAATTAGTAAGAAGCAGAACCAGCTGTGAAGATATGTAGAAGAACCCTGTAATAGTGGGTGACTGAGCAAGAAAAAAAATTGCATATGACATTCAGCATAAATGAATATTCAGGGATGCATGTAAGAGCAAAACAGTTATGACTCCACATATGAGATGATAGCCCTGATAAGACCTGAGGGAGCAGGGAGATATAAATCAGGAACTTGATCTGGGATTACATCAAACACCTGACACACTGGTAGTGATCAGCACTCTGTGATGGTTAAATAAAAACTGACATATGAAATGTTAGGAGTTACTAACATGTTAGGGAACAAAACCGAATATACTAGTTTTGGTAAAATAGCACTTTCTGCTCTTACTTCAGTAGACTGGTGTCCCAGGCTTTTTCTTGAAGACCAGATGATGAGTGTTCACAGCCTTTGTGTCATGCCCTTGTCTGAGAGAGAGAATGGGGAGGGCTAATAAAGGAGGGGTTTCTTCTCCCAGTATGTCATGTCAATTTTGCTTTGATATCAGGAACTTGTTCCTATGTCAAAAGAAGCCAATTTTGAAATGTGTGGAGGAACAACATGAGCACTCCAATAACTGCTGTGGGGGGAACTCAACAGCCCCTACTCTAGTTCATCTGACCCCAAAGGCTGCATGAAGGATCCCTGTTAAATGCTGGAAGGGCAACATAGGTGAAAACTGACACTGGGGTGAGGTTATAGCTCAGGATTATCTTTAAAAAGTTGGAATCTTCAAGAAGATGCCATAAGGGGTTCTTGAAAGAATGGAGTTGAATAGCGTTAGTGGAAGGAATACTTGGAGGTCATTTAATCTAACCACTTTCTAAAACCAGTGTTAACCTCAACATCAAAATAGGTTGCTCAGGGCCTCTTTGTGATGCAGTCACTGTGTTGTGCAGTTTCAGGGTTCAGCTATGGGCTAGTCCCAGTGCAATGAGTCCTGTGTGGATCTCTGTGTCTTGGCCAGGCTAGTGAAGAACTAATCAATCTTGCAAGGGCAGGTTTTTTTCTTGTATCCGTTCACATTATCTGTTTTTCACTGGGGTTGTGATGTTGGTAGTTTAGGCAGGATGTTGAGATAAAAGGACAACTAAATTGGCAGCCTGGGCTGGGAGGGTTAATGGCAAATAGGTGCTACAAGGAGAGCACTTCAGGCACTTGAGCCTGTCCTGAGAGAGAAGTGATTGGGTCAGGCCGTCCCCAAGGACACTGCACAAGGAAGACTGAGGAAAATTAGCAGCTTTTCCTGTCCATGAGAGCTAGTCTTTGCCCAGCTCTTGAGTGGCAGGAGGACACTGGCTGTTTATCTTGTGTTTTCTCTGGTTGCTCTGAGAGTACCTTCCCCAACAGGCATAACCTCGGGGCCTTGCTATCTTCAGTAGGCTTTAGGTGAAACTTCTTACTGGGCTGGAAAAGTCAGCTCTTGCTCCCTGTGGGTCATTTATTTTCAGCCTCCCTTACTGCTGTGTTGACCACTGCTTCCAAGGTAGGTTTGTATTGGGTGTGAGGGTCAGCATGTGGGGTTTGGGGGTGGTGTTCAAAGATAGTAGACATGTGATGGTATCTGAAATACTTCTTTTGACTGCTTTCTGTGTGGTTTGTTGAACAGGATGAGGAAGCACAAATGAAATCTGGTACGCTGGTTGTGTCATGTTCCTTCCTAGTCTCTGGCTCAGCTTCCCAGATGTGTTCCTGCAGCTTCTTGCTAGTGAGCTCGTATAGCAAGGTGAAGGCTGTGGATGACCTGAGGCTGAGGGCTGTGGCAGGACAGTGTCCCAGGAGCTGGGCACAGGGGGCAGCCAGCTGCCTGCTGCTCCCCAGCTGTTTTCTCTGCTGTGGCCCAAACCAGGGCTCATGGGCTGGCTTTAATATGTGCAAGCTTTCTGCCACCTGCTCACAGAATGAAAAATTAATATGCATATCCACTGACTAAATTATGCTGTACACTAATTCCTGAAGAAAATGTTGATAAGAGTGCTTTAAGAAAGGCTTTTTAATATCCTTTCCAAGTGACTAAAGGAATTCCAATTAGACCTTACATGTCATTTTCATTTCCCTTGTCATTGCTGTCTAATTCTGAAAAATGCTTCCATCTCTCCTGCTTTCATGTATCATCTGCTTTTCTTATTTGTCCACCCATAATCCTGGTGGGTGACATGACAGCTATTTCCATGGCAAGAGCATTACAAATTCTAATAATATCTTTCACTGAAGTAGCACTTTTATCCCTGGTGGAGCTGTGCAAAATGAAGTTTTATATACATCATTTCATCACTTCATATGGTTTTCTAATCTTGCATTGTGCAGCTCCTGGTTACCACATTTCATGTAACTTGCTGGAAAAAAGCCCCACAACACTCCTTTTTTCCTTTGTGGTTTTAATCTAAAAAAAAATCCTTTTGGCTTGGAAGTACGATTTATTTAGGTTTTGGATTGGAAACAAAGCTTTTCAGCCTTTAAAATGTTAAGAAAATGTCCCTATGTGCTAAAATAGGTTTATTTTGGTTTGTGTAACAAAAAGTAAAAACTCATCCAACCCCTCTGCGTTTTAGCTAGATAGCTTTGCATTTGATTATTTCTATCCCATGCATCTTTACTCTGAAAAGTATTTTGTGCTGAATATTTTATATTAAAATATTGTTTTACCTGCCATTGAAGTGCAGCTATTTTTTGCAGGGGGTGTGGCCAGTGCTGAGCACTGAGCTGCAGCACTGCGCAGTAGCTGCCGGAATGCTGTGAAGGGAGCACAATGCCCAGGCATCAGGATAGAGAGGATTTGTGTAGGCTGAATGTTAATGACTCAAACTGCAGTTTTTCCAAGGCATTAGGCTCAGCTTCTCCCAGGATGGAGGACAATGAACAAGAGATCTTCCTGGCCAAGTATCCTGGTTTTAGTTCAGCACAGATGTGGCAGGAAGGTTGCTGCTCAATGCTAGCAATAGTTTGTTGGGGTTTTTTGCAGTATCTGAGATTTCACATCCTTACTAATTAAAAATATGTCTGTGAAATGAAGGAGTAATGAAAAAAATGTACAATTACTTCTTTGGGAGTTGGCTTAGGACAAAAATTATATTTCCTAGAATTCTCTAATAGTTCTGATCAGTGACCGAATATATGTTGTTTAAATTGGTAACTACTGCTGCAGCCTCCTCTTGAGAGGAGAGAGGAACTTGAGTTCATTTGTTGAAACTCTCCTTTGCTACATTTATTCTCACACAGTACTGGGCTTACCCTTGGCTGGTTTCTTACTTAATTGATGTTGATCAGTAATAATTTCACAGAAGGCAAAGGACTGACACTGCAAAACAGTGCCAAAAAGAACTAAGAAGTGCACAAGGACTAAAAGCCTCCTTGTGCATTACTTTATTAATATGCTTGAGGACTAAGAATATCATTTGAGTCAGTAAAATGTTCAGTGAGTCACTGCTTTATAGCCCCATCAACTTTCCAGGGGTGGCTGTGCAATTTGTATTTTGCCCCTGGAGAATCTGTGAGCTCAGTCATGTCCAAATCAGAAGTACTTATGTATTTAGTTTATATTTGAGTTCATTTTTATTAATCCGAGGTTAAGTATGGATTGCCCTTTTACGCTGTGGCATTACATCACTTGAAGGAAAACTTTTTTAGTTGTTCTATATTTTGCAATGTACAGCTGCGAGTATCCCATAAAGGGGGTATTTCACAAGCAGTAAGTACGTGCTTTTTGTTAAGATGTGCACAAAAGACATCAGTGAGTGATGTTTTAAACCACTGAAATCTAAAGTGAATACTCCATGAAATTCCGGGGGAAATCACAGCATGACCTCTCCATTGCTCTTGCTGACCTTGGATCCAGGATCCAAAGGAAAACACATGTGCAGTGGCTTAAAGGAAAAGGAATTATACAATATATGAGGGCATGGCACAATGTACTGTAGCACTAGACAGTGTCCTTGGTCATGCAGGAGAGCATTTTTGAACAGGGGAAAAATGTTGCATTTTGAAATTGATATTGTATTTGAAAGGGACCTGCAAACACGGCAGCGGTGTGAAAATGCAAAGAAAATTTGATTACATGTTAAACAGCAAGGCTGCCTTCTTTTGACGCTTTTGTGCAGATGTTGAATACCCTCAAAAGCAGAGAAGTCATTCTATGAAGCCCTTAATCAGTATACTGAAAGTTACAGGTTTAAAGAACACATAATTATGATGTTAGAAATAGTTGTTTATGATATTTTGTTTGAGATCCCTTATTTTGTGCTTAAAATAACATACAATGAAAAAGTGTTACAAATCTAACTTCAGAGAACTTGTGGCTAATAACAAAAAGTAATAGATAACATTCTTGATCTCAGGGATACCAAAAGTTCTGGATGTGATGGTCAGAACTGTGATGTAAAACCCCAGATAATTCTAGGATTCACCTAGATTTTTGGGAACTTTTTTCCTGCCCTTCACTGCTGCCCTACTTAGAATAGCTGATTCTGCCACGGAGTGAATTAGGGGTAACACAAAAGAAAGGATCAATCAGGCCCAGAACCTCTGGCTGCCTTCTTTTGCACTGCTACTTCCATTTTCACTGCTACTGTAGAAATAATTTTTTCTTTTTTTTATTTTTTTTTTTTTAAATAGCAGTTGTGTCTAGAATCAAATTGATTGAGTATATCTGCTCTGGAAAAAATGCCTTTAGTTCTTCCTTATTCTTCCTTACTTTCCTCAGAGGAAGTACCATCTATTGTCTACTGTAACTAGCTGTGCCAAAACATCTCTCTGTTTCCAGTCTGGGATCCCTTCCCTGCTGTTCCAGGGCAAATCTCACATTCCTCAGCAGCTCAGTTCAGTTGCCTAAACAGCAGCCATCTAGTGCTGTTTAAGTGCCTTTCAGTATTAGCAGATGTGACACAGAGTCTGTGCATAGTCCATTCCCTACAGATGAACAGGAGGAGCAGGGTGCAGTAAACTCTGGTATCTTAGGGGAACTGGGGAGAAGTTGTGAATGCCCCACCCCTGAAAGTGTTCAAAGCCAGGTTGGATGGGCCCTGAGCAACCTGGTCTAGTGGAAGGTGTCCCTGGTGGGGGGACTTGGAAATACCTGGTTTTTAGAGTCTCTTCCAACTCAAACCATTCTACGAATCTATGATATTTAGATGCGAGAACTGGTCCCACCCTCTCCTGGTAGTATCCATTGTGCCAGAGTCAAAATGAGGACCACGTGGATGGATGAACCTTGGCCTTCTAGCTGGATGCTTGCCTTGCAAATCCCAGTGGCAAAGAGCCACAGAGGAGGTGATGGAGCAGAAAGGTAGGATTAAAGTGTTTTAGGAAATACAGACACTTCTGGGACAAGAGGGACCTGAGCAGGCTATGCCATGGTTAAAATGAGGTCAGGCTGTGCCTCTGAAAAGGCTGGAGGGAAATAAACAGATTGGAATGAACAAGGAAATGAGGCTGCCTGTGGTCCCTCTTGGCCAGCAGTGCTCCGTGACAGAACTAGGGAAAAACAAACCCATGCTTTTAGAGCAGTGCTTAGTGTTCAAAAATGAGGATGGGAGAATGAGCATTCCTGGGCTAAAATGGCAACCCTGACAGAGCAGTCATCCCAGGGACACGGTGGGAGGAGTAGGATCAGTGGGATATGGTGTTGCCAGGCTACCAATCTTACAGGAAAAGAAAACAGGACATATTGGTGGGGGAGTGACGTTGTATTTGAAGGATAATATGAAGCATAATGGCATAAAAATGTTCCAAGGAAAAGAGGCACGCAGTGGAACCCCTAATTAATTGAGACATGGAGAGACTGTACTGACAAGCCCCTGATTAGGGACAGGGACTGATCATCATAACAGGACTGGGCAATGTGAGGAGAGAGAAGGTGCTAAGGTGTGGAAGTAAAAAAAATTTGACGTGTAGCATTTCCTGCTGTGTAGCATAACTTGCAGGAGAAGATGCTGATCTCTCTTTGGACCCAAGTGGTGCATGAGACCTACTTCAGGAGGTAGCTGTCTCAACGTGATTAGATTTCAGCAAAAGCAAGCCAAGTGAATTCAGAACATGAATATTTAATTTCAAGACAGGGTGCTCTGTGGAAATGAGGCAATTTGTCGAAAGAGAAAATAAAACAACCTTGAAAACACTAGTCTAGGAAGTGAGAAAATTGAGGCTTCTAAAAATTACAGTATTAGAAGTTGAGGTGAACTTTGCATTACAATTAGAAAGAAAACAAAAATCCAGTAAAATCCCTTCAAGATCTAATAAAGAATTTGAGGCTCACAAAGAGTGGATTGATATTTAAAAAATGGGAAAATTGCCCATATGATGAGAGTCCATAAATTATGACAAGTAACTAGGCAATTAGGAGGACAGATAAAAAACCCTTAAAACTTGAAGAGAGCCTTGCTAATGATGCTTGAGCTGTTAGTGACAAATTCTTCAAATGTATAAGAACTGGGAAGCCAGACATGGTGTCAATGGGACCACTTGCTAGCCAAAGGTGAAAGGTGCTCTCAGTGTATCGTATCCAAGAACCTCACTCTATTTGCACATGTCTTTGCTGCTGGGGAGATTCCTAAACCCAGTGATTTTTTTCACAGCAGGAAGGTCACGGCACCCAGATGAGGTTTGACTAAGCAGGTAAGTTAAGAAGTTCCTAGGACTAGCCTGGACTTCTGAAAACAGAATAAATTCTGTGATGCAGGGCACTGTGCAAAGTGCAGAGCCTTTGTGGGCTTCTGCAATGGCACAGCAGTCTTTCTCCTCTTGGGGTCTACCTGCTTATAATGCAGATAAATGTTTATTCTTCCTTTCTCCAATTTTGTCTGAACACTGGACAGAGGAAAAACTGTATCTGATCCCTGAGAACTTATATCTGGTTTCCCCAGACTGACAAATCACCAAATGTAATTTGCTTGCTGATAAGGGTTGGCAGAGATGTCCCAGCAAAAATGATCTTACAGAATCCTTCAGAGCAGCATGTGTTAATGGGGCTTTAATTACCCAGGCATTTGCTGAAAACAAACATGACAGAACACAGATGGTTCATCCAATTTTTAGTGCACGGGTGGAGAGTTGTGATACCAGGTGGTAAAAGCAACTGGGAAGAAAAGTACTTAAAGATTTATTTCTTAGTAGAAGGAAGAGTTGAAAAGTTTATGCTAGAGAGCAATTAATGTGATGGTGATCGTGAAATGGCACAGTCTCTGATCCTCTGGATGAGAAGAAGTGACGGAACAGTCAGGGTCCTGGACAATGAGAAAATTACAAGTGTGATACTGGTAATTAAAAAAGGGGAAGCAGGTGACTTATTTTCAATCTGTCACTTCAGTTCTCTGATAAATTCTGAAACAAATAATTATGTGATATTTTGTAGACACCCTTGAGACAACAAAATAAACAGGATCCATTATGAATTTGTCAGGAACAAAGTGTTAAACCAGTCTTATTTCATTTTCTAAAATAGCAACCCATTGGCAGGTAAGAAAGAATCAGCAGGAGCTGGCATTTGACACTCTTTCATACATCCTTATAAGTACACCACAGAAAAATGGTCAAAATGAAATTGTTGAGGTGTAGAATCAAAATTTATAAAGTAACCATTTTCTCAGGTGGTGTCAAAGGTTTGTAGTCAAAGTGATAGAATGGATCAAGTGGGGATTTGGGTAGCATATATTGGGTTTTCCCTTCCTTTTAGGATCCCAAAGCATTTTGGTAACTTGAAGGAATTGCTGGGAAATGAAGTGAGACAGTTCAATAGGAACAAGTTCAAGGTACTACCTGTAGGTAGTTAATAAAGGGAAGCAGTCAATATTTGCCCTGAGGCAGTCTGCCAGCATGTGCACCAGTCGATGGAGCCACGAGAAGGGAGGTGAGTGCCAAGGCAGCAGCCTGCCACAAGAGGATCTGGGGCTTACAGAGAAGCACAGGATGACCTGGATCAGCAGCTCCATGTGCAGAAGACCAGTGTTGCAGCTGGTGGGGGAAGGAAGGTGAAAAACTGGGAATCAACCAACTACCTGCTGCTATTTCTGAATAGGCCAGGGCAGGAGCTTTGCACTTCATTTTGCGTGGTCAGAATGAAGAAAAATGAGAACTGCCTGGAAGGATGAATTTTGTAGAAACTGTGACAATTATTAGAAGGCTAGCAGATGTCACCCACAGGGTGAAAGAATGAGGTTGGTTAATCAGAAGGAAGGAGGTCAAGGGGAACAAGGAAGCAGTCTGTGTATACATGAAAGGCTCTTGAGAGGATGAGGAAAATAAAATATTTCCATAGTTATGGTAGCTGGGGCAAGGGGTAATTTTGACTCTACTGGTTGTGAAGCAGAGATGATTCAAACAAGACATAGGAAAAATCTTTCTAAAAACAAAGCACTGGAATAGATTTCAGAGAGGCGGTGTGTGTGATTCCTCATCACTACAAGTGGTTAGGGCAGATTAGCCAAATCTGTCCTGGAAACAATAGAGGTACAAGGTGATTCTGCTGTGGGACAAAATTATTCTGAGACTTAATTTTCTTCTTATCCGATGTTGTTCTGACTTCGTATTTTTTAAATTAGAAACCTTTTCTGAACTGTATTCCCTTCCTCTGTGCTCTATTTAGTGTTCTCTTTGATGTGATATGTTCTTTGAATAGTGCCGCTGATACTTTTCTGCTCATCTGTTTTACGCAATTCAGAATCTTATAAATTGTTTGCGTGAGACTTTTATTTCTAGTCTGCATTAACAACATAATATTTGGCACAATAATCACTGAAGAGCATGATTGCTTCAACAAAAGTCTTGGCAATTAGTTAAGGAATTAGAAACCCCTTTCAGTGCTTGCTTTCTGAGTACCCCTTGGCTTTTTTTGGGATTCTACCCTTTAAATATTTTATTCTTCATCTCTTCTACCTCCAGCTGTTGTATGCTGTTCTCCAAAGCGAGTAAGTTTACTGGGAAGGCATTTCTTATTCTCTGTACTTGCACGATCCTGTTCCCATTTTAAGCACACTGCTTCCCTCAGTGTTGCCTGGCCTAGGTAAAGGAGAAACCCCACGTAATTACTTAGTGAATTTGGAGAGGGCTTTATGTTGTTGGTAACTGGGACTAATTTAGGCTTTTGCTGTCTGTCTGAGCAGGAGTTAAAGAGATAAAAGGCTGCTGTCTGGTCTGCTGTGTGTGTAGTTTTACTCCCACAGGATATTTTTACCTTTATTGACGAGCATGTGCCCACCCATTCTTTCTGTCTCTCTTATTAAGAGAAGACAGAGCAGTGAGTCAACATGTTTCTGTCTTCTGTTGGGAAGTATTGAACTTTCCACAAGGCTTCATGTTGTGAGATAGCGTGGTGAAGCATCTATTCCTGTCACCATGACCTGGAAGTTTTCTTTGAAAAAATTGCTTCCAAATATGTTCAGCCATTTAGTTCTGCCTCTGAAAAAAACCACCTTTACATCTGTGAGACACAGGGAACCTGTGTTGGAGCCACCTGTTTTAAGCAGATTCTCAAAAAGCCATAGGGGGGTGCCCCACCACTCAGATGGGGTGTTTCCAATTGAAGGATGAAGCAGGAATGGGACTTCTGTGAGCAGGAAGCACAGGCACTCTGGACCCTGCAGCAGGTAGAAAACCACATCTGTGCTTCAGCCACTCCAGCTCTGTGTCTGGATGGGTTGTGATGTCTTCCAGAGAAGATCTCAGTTACTGGTCACCTCAGCAGCCTTGGGGATGGCTGGCTGCAGCTGCAGCCCTGTGCTGATGGAGGCTATAAAAGACAAAACAAGCTTGCAGAAGGGCAAATGAAAAGATTATAGTATTAAAATATTTGCTTTTCCCTTCTGTCGGGGTTTCTCTTTTCTGGAAGTGAATGGGATGTCCCTAAGAGATCTGGCTCACTTGCAGGAGGAAGTGAGTGTCCTGCTCTCTGCAGTATCCCACACAAGGGCAGCAGCTCAGGGGAGGACAAGAAGACAGCTGGGCATAGAATAGCCAGAAACAATTTTAGAACTGCTGAAGGCTATGAAAAATCTTGTCTCTGTCCTGAATGTTAAATTCACCAGTAAATCCCTCTGGGGCCATTGCAGGCAGCCTCAGCCCTTGGGTTTGGAGTGGCTGCTCAGACTGGCCACCGTTTTCCCAGTAAGGCAGCTTTTCATGCAGGGACACATGGGCTGGGGAGGGTTTTATTCTCTGCTTGGTCCATTTGTTGCACAGCTGCACTGAATGCAGGCCCACATAAGGTTCAGCAGAGTGGCTTTGACTGCAGAAAGTGCTCTGCTGTAGATGTATGGGTGCATCTGTTCAGTCTCCACACTGCAGTGGTAATGTTCATCAGGGGTGTGACCCGCTTGGCAGATGCTGTTGATTTGGAGTAAGCGTTAACATTGATGCCTTACTTATTGCTAGGTTCAATCAATGATTTCAGTAATCAGGGAAGAATCAGTGCTTATCTATTATGATTCCTCAGCAGAGCAAAGTATGACAGACAGATAATAGACCTTGATGCATAGTGACCCTTAGTGTCCTTAATAAATGCAAATAAATCATATTCCTTATCCAAGGGCAAACTAGACAGATAGCTACCAAAGGAAAGGATTAGTATCCTTGCACTCCAAATTGTGCCAGAAAAAGGTTTTACAGAGAGCACATGCACCCAGGCTGCTCCTGGTGGGACCAGGGAATCGTAGTGTGGTGACCAGGATGAGCATGTTGATTGCTAGCAAGACAGGAGAACAGAAGCCAAATTGGTGTGAGCTCCTGTGGAGAGAGGAAATTTTTGATCACTTGTTTTCCATGAGTTAGCTCTTCTGATGGTTTCAGTCTTGGGGGCGAGGGGGGAGGATGACAGTCAGAGGCAGCAGAAATTAAATTACAGCAACTTGGGATAGCAAAGTAGCATTTGACGTGATTTCTGAGGCTGAGATTCTTACAGAGATCACAGCTGGCATCAAAACATCTGAGCTTGGTGAAATCAAAATTATTTGTGTTGCTTAGTTCTTTGCAACAGGGAGTTGAGTTCCTTACACTCTAAAAATATTCAAGACCTCCCCCCACTTTGAACAGCATCATTTCAACATAAAATATTTCCCTCTACACAACTTTATTTCTCAATGGAGGGGTTTTCTTCTGTAGACGCTCTTTTAATTTTACCATACAAGAGATACATCAAAGCATTTCCCCCTCTAACATTCATTATTTAATATGATTTAAAGAGGGAAATACCCGAGGTCATTCATGTGTTATAACAAGATGCTCACTCGATGATTTCAGACAAGCGTCTCCATTCTGGGGTTTTGCTTTGATTAGCACCCATTACAATGCTTCTGTGAATGAATTCTTTTAGTTCTCAAGAATCTCATGCTGTTCAGCCAGTGCTGTAGGAAAGAAATTGACCTCTTCTTTCAGTGTGTGCATTGAAGTATAGAGCAGTGTTTTACAGCGTGCCTTAGAAAAAGCAAGAAGTCAGAGGACTTTGTGAATTGCATTCATAAAACCACTGGACTGGCACTTTGTGATGCTCTCTTCTGGATGACCCACTGTAATTCCAGGCATAATCCCTCCTGCTAAGAATGCCATCCTGTGTGATTTAACCAGATCTGCTCCCATGCAAGGCTTGCTTCTGCCTATGTGAAAAGGGAACCAGGCACAAGTGTTCGGATTTCAACATAGAGAGAGAAAGGGGTTGGTGCAGGATATGGGGCTCAGCCCATTCTGTAAGAATGCAGAGCAGCAAGCCACTGCTGGGATCCAACAGGGATGGGGGGAGGGTGGGTGGGTGGGTGGGTGTGTATGCAGGTGGATATGTAGGAAATAAGGACAGACTGATTTTGTAGGAGGACTGCTGCATATCCAGAACTTGCTGTATGTTGACCTTGGGATGCACTGAAGGCTTCCCCTTCTGAAGAGATAGCACAGCCAAATTCAGGAACAAGATATACATTCTGTACATATTTAATCACATTCAGGCACATGAATGGGTGAGGTGTGCTCAAACCTCTGCAGCAAGAAATGATACGGTGCTTGTGTCACCTTGTTAGGAGCTTTTACCTTTTCTTGTTTAAGTTCCTGTATCTCACTTGTTTCTGTATTAAATGTGGTGCTGCATTTTCTTACCATGTTGGAAAATGTTCAGTGTGCTGTTCTGTACTTTTTTTTTCATCACAAGAACACTGCTTTAGACTTAAATATCTTCACTGAAGTATTGTGAGCTATATGGTGTCAATGACTGCTAAATAAATGAAGCTGTAGTTCCCTCCACAGTAAGTGTGAGTTATTCCAGATTTTGCAGGACCATCTGTATTCCAGACTTCTAGCTGAATTTAGTGCAGAATATGTTTGACAGACAATAGTGTTATTAGACAAATTAAGTGTTAGCAATAGGCTGTCAGCTTAATTATGGTAGCTGGCTGCTCTTAAAAACACAGTGAGCTGTTTGGGATGGAAGTGTCTGTGTGATAACCTTCTCTAACTTCTTGCAGATCTTGAAGTGGGTACAGCAAGGCAGGAAAATGCCTGTGGTAAAGCCCTGCTCAGATGCCTTGTTTATAGGTCCCTATTAGCATTTTCTGTTTTGACACATGAAATAACCATTGACTGAATCACAGGATGACCTCCTCAGCTACTGAGCCACAGCTCTCTGACAGGGCTCTTGGAGATTGTCTGCTGTTCAGTTGGCTTGGCTGTTTTTTTGTTTTCTTCTCATCAGCCAATTCATATCAGATGCCCTGTGTGTTAACATGAGGCCAAAATGGTCAGGAAGCAAGATGTGCATAAAGCATCCTGGAGATGTCTTATGCTCTCTGTTGGTGCTTGAAAAATGTATTGATTCAAAAGTGAGCTTGTGGCTTTTTCCATGGGCCTGTGCCATGGGATTCACTTGTTCCTACATTCAATTGCAACCCAGCCAAACCCTATCTGCCTCTGCACAGTCTTTTCTTTGCTTGCTTCAAGGACCTGAGATGGAGATGAACTTTCTGGTAGGAATAACAAGGCTCTGCAGTGAAGGCCATCACTAACACTGGGTTTCACAATAGGAGTGGTAGTAGAAGCATGTTACACAAGCGTCTTATATTCTAAAGCAATTATTATAGTCCTGTTTTTAAATGATACTTGCATAACGTCATCTATTGGATTTCAAGACTAGGGCTAAGGCAATATCCAAGAACCACAAAACCTGACTGTAACAGGGTGCTGCACCCTGGGGAGCGGGGATGAAACTGGAGGCTCCCTCAGGCAAAGTTCCACCATGTGTGTTCAGGAAGTGACCTTGTGCCAGCTTCTTGACTGGCTGTGCAGACACATGACCAGGCTTTTTCCCCTGCTAAATTCTCCTGACAAACTTATATTCAATGGCAGTGAGCTATGCTGTCTCTCCTAAACAGAGCTGAATGAAACCTCTCCATCTCCTCTTCATCTCATTTCCCCATTTATGTGAAAATATCAGGTTCCTCTGGCATTGAATTTCTCCCTCCTTCACTAATGTTAGTTACCATGGGGACTGCTAATAGGAGAAAAATCAGTCATTTGCCCAAGTAAAGGATGAAAATATTTCAATGCTATGTTCATCTTATGCACCTAATATCCAGGTTCCTGAAGGATGGATGTATGAGTCAGAATTGTTGTGTGAACAGCCTGTAAGTGCTGAGGAGGGTGCTGTTCTTGCCTTCAATGTATCTGGCATCATAAAAGAGTGTTCTGGTACTTTAGCTGCTACGTACTCTGTGCCATATAGTACAAGGATTTCTCTATTAAATAGAATTTTTCCTCAGTTTCAAAATACTAGTAAAATGCATATATGTCAGTTAACTATGACTGGCATTTTTAGGATAACAAACAAATTCTACAAAGTTTCAAAGAGAAAGAGTACTCAGATCTTAACCAATTACTTGATTTGACCTGAAGTGAGGCAAGAGGCAGATTCCCAAGGAGTCCCTTGAATGTGGTGTCAAGTGCTTTTATGTGGAGGCTGCTTGTTGAATGGCACTAGGCAACTGTTCAGAAATCTGAAATGACTTTTTTTTTTCAAGTAGAAGTTGTAGATGACTGAAAGAGATTTCAAGTGTGAAATTTCCACTTTTCATTAGTGTGTAAGGTTTTCCTCCTTAGTTGTGGCTTTCTTATAGAGGACAAATTAAACAGAGAGAAGAAACTGCTAAGAAAATTTTCAGAACAGCCCAGCACCAAAGATTTGGTATTTGACTGGGGCTGCTGGTAACTCTGCTAAAGAATTTGGTATTTGGCGGGTGCTGCTGCTGAAGAATGTGGCATCCAAGTAGCCACCCTGTGTGATGTGATGAAGAGGAAGGGATGCAGCTCTGTAGCTTGCCTCTGCAGACCTGTGCCACACTGCCATGAGGCAAAGTGAGGTCCACCCTCTGTCTTTGGTACCAAGTTTGTTCAGGCACTGATTTTGGGTAGGTTGTGGGTTTGGTGCATGCTGAGGGAGTTGAGAAGGAAAAGGATGCACGTTGAAATATTCTGGTTCAAGCTTCACCTTGCCCTCGGGATGCTTTAGGTGTGGGGTTCTGGTCTAAATTAAACAAATGGTACTTACAAGGTTAAAAAATTCCCATGTCCATTGTCTGTCCAATCCCCCCCCAAACACATACACACACATACATATATATACACACACAGAGAAAAAAGGGTGCAGTGGAGGAATTTGTACTAAAAACTTTCTCTTTTTTTATACCCATCACAATACCTATATCTAAAAATGTGATTTGGAGCTCTGCTCTTTTCCAGCAAAGCAGAAAATGTATGCATGCTTTACCTGCTCAGCCCTGTTTCAGTTCTATATAGAATTTCTTTCAGCTGACCTTTCCCAAGTTGGCATTTATATTTTGAGGGATTCTCCTTGACTATCCTGCCTCCTTCTGTCAGTAACATCACAATGAAATGACTAAGCCAGCATGGAGTGCTTCTTCCCCTTCAGACTAAGGCATAAGTAAAAGCTGGAAGTTGTGGGAAACGTTGTCACCCAGATTGAAATTAGTGAAGACAAGGCCCCACATGCCAGACTGTGAGGGTAACAAGGACTGAGTGATGAAGGGCAGGGTTTCCAGGTGGAAACCTCTATTCTCCCTCTGCCTGCTTTTTCAGGGGGCTTGCAGCTGGGGCTGCAGCGTTACTGCTGTGGACCTGTCCACTGATGCAGGATAAGGTGCACTCCTCAGTTGTTCTGTGGGGTCCCACCTAGGGCCTCTCACATCCCCTTGCCCAGTCCTGCAGTGAATGCTTCCAACTGTAGTTCAGCCCAGGGAACCTTCAGATCCAAACAAAGTCATCCCAAGCTCTAAAATATTTCATTTGCCCCTTTTTATAGCAGGAGGAGAAAATACGCTCTTGTGTGGGGTTTTTCCAATGTGGGTGGTGATGGAACATATCCTGAGCCAAGAGCACTTTTACAACCCCAGCTCTGCCCAACGTAGCTGGTTTGAACGGCTGTTCCGAAAGAATTATGAGAAATGTTTATGGGGTTTTTCGTTATTGTTGCCTGCCTCTGTTATTGATATAAAGCTCCGTTAAGGTTTTCTAAACGTACAGTCTTTCACTTTTTATATAGTAAGAATTAATTCTGATTGAATACTTTGCTTCACTGAACTGCAGATAAGATGAATGGGGAGCTGCTGGCTAAGAAAAGGCTCTCACAATGTGTTTTAGACCTCTGTGTCCCTGAGCACTTGATCTATTGATGGGTTTTGTAATGCTGTTATCCTGCTGATCTAGTTGCAGGATTTTACCTCACGCTGCAGAGCGCCTGCGGAAGAAAAAAGGGAGGAAGAAGTAGTGGTGACCCAGTTTTTCTCACGTGTGCGCACATGGAATGCCCTGGATGCCCTACAAGCCATTTTTTGTGGACAGTTTTCTTTGAACCGGGGTCACTCTCAGAGTTTGTTACTCCTGCTGATGTTCTTGAGGAAAAAAGAAGCAGGACAGAGTGGATGGTATGCTCTGCATTTGCAGCATATCCTGTGAAGTTTTTTTTAAATATCCAGAGTTGTGGCCCTCATACTGCCTCATAGTAGGTGAAACTGTGGTTTTCAGGCTGCTTTAGGACTGTCTTCAGATGTGTGTCTTGAGGCTTAATGCCCCTTGGTGTGAGCTGCGCAGAGTGAGGGGGAAAATTAGTTTTAACAGTACTCTTTAAAAAAATGTGGTGGCTAACCCTCAAAATCCTAATGCTGAAATTGCATTTATCTTCTTCCAAATGCTTTCTCAAACCACAAGCTTAATATTTGCTTGGAGGGAAACCAGAGATGTTTTTAACTGGAAGAGACCAGGCTGCAGGGGAGGGGCATTTAGCCCAGGACCATGAGCATATAGTGCTGCTTCTTGGCTCCAGCCTCCCTGAAGGGAATGAAATGCAATGTATTCACTTTGTCCCTGTACCATTGCAGCAACACAGCCAGTGACAGCCTCATTACCTCCTGGAGCCCTTCCATCTTAAATATTTCTTTAAAACAAATACCTACAGGGCCAGATTCCAAGTAGTGTACCCCTTCTTATTAGATATACACCCATATGGATAATTTACATTTCAGGCACTCTCATTGGACATTATGCTTAACTAAGCAAGTGGTAGAAAATCCAAAATATTAATTTCCAGCATGATATCCAAACTCTGTGCGAATAATGAATGTTTTGGTCACGTGAGAAATCTGTTCTCATGTCACGGGCAGGGGCTATTCTGATTTGGGCCCCACTGTGCAACGTGTGTGAAAAATTATGCATGACTGGCCCAAAGTAAAGTCCAGACCAAGTTCATAGCAACTGCCATTTGTATCAGTGATCACAAAGTTGCAAGGCTGAGGCATATCTTTCAGTGTCTGTTAAAATTATTGTTCTTTCTGTCAGATATAAAGTGCAGTTGACACCTACCTTGATGCCTTCAACAAGTTTCCACAGCCGGCATGTGAATACACACATATCAATCCTTCCCGTAACTGGCTGGTTGCCAAAGCAGTTGAATGCAGTCACAGCCCTGTTTGAAGCTGGACAAACATCTTACATCTTCTGAGATGCTAAATAAGTCATGAGCAGTTGCAAGAGTCAAACTAGCATTTATCCACCCTCTTGAAAACAGTTCTTGGAGCTCTTCAAAACTTCCCAGCACTCTGCCTGTGGGTTTCCTGCAGGGCTTCTTGCAAGGAGCAGAAGATCTCTACACAGTCATTCTGAGGTAGTGCTGTGAGGGACAAGTATCTTCACTAATGTTTTAGAGCAGCAGCACTGCATTGGTTGCAAAGCCGCATGCCACTGTTTTATGGTTTGGTTTTCTTTTTGTTTCTTATTGCCTAAATAAATTGATGCTATCTGGTGTTAAGGTAGATGGCCAAAAAGAGAAGACCTATCAGGAGTCATCAGCTTGCCTGGCCTCCCCTTCAGCAGCAGTGCCCTGAGACATCCAGCTTTGGTGGGTCAGGACGTTGGGGGAATTACATGAACTGCCTGGCAGGTCTCTGTGCTCTTTAGCCACGAGTGTTCACAACTCAGATCAGAGGGTGAGGATCACGGGGATGAGTCTCTGTCACAGGCATGACCTTTACATGCAGTAGCTGCCTGTGTTCCAGAGAATACGGTACGGATGCGCTGTAGCACAAAACCAGACATTTTTGAGTGCATTTCAAAGTTGGTGCTTGCCAATATAGATGGTTCTTTCTGATCTAGACATCAGCCTTTGAAATTAAAGAGAGAGCTGAATGAGCTTTTCTTGTAAATGGGGCAGTTTTTTACCTCCCTTCCGTGGGGCTTCCCTAGTTCCTAATTAAACGCATGTTAAGCTAGAGCAAGAAAAATGTCTTTTTTCTTTGTGGCTATTTATTGTGATCATCTATTTTCAAACAACTTGAAATAGATAAAAATTACTGAGACTGCATAAAGGCATTTTGCTCTTTTGTGAAATTTCATGGAATTTGGCCTGTGGGTTTAAGAAACCCATAACACGTGCACACACACATACACTGGGATTGCACTGGCTGTATTTCCACAAAAATTTAGGTTAAGAAGGTCAAGCCGTGTTCAGCCCTGAGGTCAAATATCACACATTGGAAAATGTGCCTCTCTTCCTGGTTTACTTCTAAATGAAAAATATTGTTTGTTTGGAACTTCTAACAATTCCTAGCACTGCAGTGTTTCCCTACTTTATTTAAGGTTTTCTGCAATTAGAAGAAAATGAATAATGCAAAAATGGATTTGCAAATTAATGGGTTGAATTTATGGTGCTAAAAATGAGGCTGCATTATGAATTATTCATGTATACCTGAATGAACACTATCTTTTCTTAAAACGTTTGTGAGGTCCATAAGATTCAGAGTCTCTTTCCTCACCAAAATAGTCTTGTTTGGTAGCCAAAAATAACAGCATCAAAATCACATGAGAATAACAAAATCTGAGATGAAATCGGTTTTATGAGTCATATTCATTAAATATGTAGAAACACAATAACCTGTTTTAAATACAGACTAAATCTGAAAGAAAAAAATAGTCTAAATATTATACAAATCAATGTGGATGTTAGTCTTTGTAGAAAAGAAAGGTTGTTAGTGGGTGGCATGAATTATTTGTTCAGAAACTTGCATTAGAAGATGTTTAAAAAGGCTCAGCATATTTTATAAAAGTGCAGAAAGCCTATTCCAGGACAACTAGTTGAATGAAATTGCCAGGTTTGGCATTCAAGTGCCCTGAGGACATCTACTCAGTACTCAGCTTCTGCAGCTCTTCACATTGGTGTCTTTGGCCAGAGCCTCCAGAACCACAGGAAGACCTGACAGAGGTGACATGCTGAGTCCTCACTTCTATCCTTCAGACCTGAAAGGGAAAACATTTAGCACTACAAGAATGTGACACATGAATGTAGGTGTACTGACAGACCATCTTCACGTTTGTATTTAGCAGGAACATCCTGTTAATCAGACACCAGGCAAATCCAGAAGTCCCTGCCTGAGGTGCTCCCCTCTACTTAGTGCCCTCTTTCAGGGCTCTGCACCTGAGTGACATGGTGAGACTACCTCTGTGAACTCTTGGAGGAGGCAAAAGGCCTAGAGCTTTCTCCTGGTCTCTTTTGTATGTGTGTGGATGTTGCGGTGGTAGAAGCCACCCAGGGGGTGGCTGAGGAGAAAACAGATAGACCAGATGAGTGGTGGGAAAACACCACTGTGTAGCATCTCCCCTGTGGGTTTAGAATGGTTTCTCCCTATTGCCGTTAGGCTAATTCTGTTATGGCAGTTGGTCAGTTGCTCCCCACCCCTCCTTTACATGATCATGTCCTTCCAGAATGTTCCTCCAACCTCAATGCCCCATTGGCCTGGCCCCCTTCTCCCGTCCCCCGCTGTTCTCTGGTTGGCTCCCCCTGTATTGCCCCTCCCCTGTTCCCCCCCAACCCTGTCCCTGATGGCTGGTTCTCCCGTATAAAAGGTGATGCTCTTCTGTGTCTGCTGTGCTTTTGTCCCTGGACCCTTCCGAGATCAATAAACTCGGGAACCCATACAAGGGACCCCTCTCGCCTCTTTACTCAGTGTCCGTCTGCTTTCTTTGAGGAGCGTCTGTGGCTACTATCTCGCCAGCAGGGCTGCAGCCTGCAGTAAGGATCACCGGGATCCTTCCGGGGGACCGCCGAGTGCTGGCAAGAGCCTCGGGCCGGGGGCCCTTTGGAATACACGGGGCTGTGGGTCTGTCCAAGACCCTCAGAGGAAGCGTTACATTGTGTAACCTTTTATTCTACAAGCCTGAGTATATTTGTAGAGAGAAAAGTGGGCTCAAACCCTGATGCTTTCCAAGTCATCATTTAGGATTCTCCTATTTAAAGCAGAGCAGTCTTATAGTCCTTTGGGTAGCCTCTGCGGACGCTGGGCTTGTTCAAACCAGCTTCCTGAGAAGTGGAAATCCCGAATATTCTATGAGTTTTCTTTCCAGTAAGTGTTTCTAGCTTCCCTTCCTCTGTAACTCCTTCCTTTGGGGCAGAGTGACTCAGGGCTGCTACTGGTAATGAGCAGGCAATTTTGACTGATGAACACTTCACACTGATTCTGTGATGCTGGGGTAAAGAGCACAGACAATTCCCAGTGTGCAGCCTAAAAATGTGCTTCACTCAAACCTCTTTCTTCACACCGATAAAGGGAAAGGAAAAAAAAAAGGGTGTGAGGTTAAATACTGTTCTACTTTAAGGTTCTAGCTTTCAGATACATCCTTTTCATTAATAAATATCACTCTGTTTCAGCAGTTATCTGTGCAGCTAGAGCACACCAGGCTTTTCTCAGTGCTGGAGTCCCAGTTTGCCAGGTGCTGGGCAGTGAATGCCAAATCGTTTAGAGCCTAGTGAAGCCAAGACACTATGAATGGACAGAGCAAACTGCTGAAAAGAAAGCAGAAACGTGAATGGAAAAAGTAGCTGTGGGAACAGATGTACATTTGCAGGCCAGCAGCAAATGTAATTAAGAGGCTTTGAATGATCTGTACTTCTTGCATACAAACATCACCTCTTTAACTTGCTTTACTCACTTTCTCCCTAGATGTCATCTAACATGGCACATCAGATGGACAATCAAGTAGAATTTTGTATAAAAAGAATTAGAGGAAAATAATTATTCTAATTGTTACATCTGGGAGACTCTTTACATCTGTTTTCACAAACACGCATTAACAGGAGGTTTTCCAAGTGGGGAGAATTTGGTTGATGACAAGATATTGCTCTGTCAACATCACAGGATTTGATGAACAGCTGCTGGTTGTATTTGAAGCTAGACGTGGGGGAGAGGAGCAGTTTTAGCTCTGGACTGGTAACTGCTGAGAAAAGCAATAATGTCTAAATCACTCTTTCTAAAATGTGGTGGCTTTGCATTAGGGACACTAACTCTGAAACATCTCGGTGCCTTTTTTCCCATTTATAATGCTAACCCGTTTCTGAGACACTGGCTATAGCTTCCTTTTCTCTCTCTTCTCTTTCTCGTGATGTTTGTCAGTGCTTTTACAGCCTTTGGCAGCTTCCCAGCCAGAGCAGGTTCCCTGCCAACAGGCTCCCCTCATGGCAGCTCGTTTTATAAAGGGCTGACTGCTTTGATGGATGATAAGGCTAAGGAGAATGAAGGAACAAGGGATTTTTTTCTTTCTCTCTTTTTTTTTTTTTTTTTTTAAGGAAAAGGTCCCTCTCACTTGCATCTGAAAGACACATTGTAAATAGAGTCAGCCCAAACCTTGCAAGCTTTTATCAAGAGGGAGCCCATTGGGGGTGAAAGCTGTTCCTGTGGCACTCTGTGTGTGATATTGGGCGTAGGAGGTGGAAATATTAAGACAAGAAAGGTTAGGAAATTAATAGGAGAGCAAATTAGCATCTTAGGCTGTAAGGGAAGAACACAGTGAATGGAGAGAAGGGAAGAATAATCAGTCAAGGGAGAAAACTGGAACAAAGAAGAAGTTGGAAAGTAGAAATAGAAACAAAACTGGTCTGGAAGCAGAAGAGAAGCTGAAGAGAAGTGCTGGAGGGAAGCAAGGTTGGTATATATGCAGCCATGTATGCACACTCAGTACAGCAATAAGGAAGAGCTGAAGCCAGGATGAAAAATAAATCATTAGAAAAGATTAAAAAAATCTTTTTGTTGACCTCCCTTCTCATCAGTCCGGCTGGTACCTCTCAACATCGAATTTAATATTGATGTTTAGTTCTGCAGGTATCTGGTTGATCCTCAAAGGCCTTGATTATATCCATCTTGTGGAGATCTGCCTCAGTGCTCATAATTATTGTGGACACAGAAGGAAATACATGTTTTGAATCAGTCCAGTGTTACCTTCATTTTGTGTGTCTCAGCTGGACTCTGATGTTGGCAAGTACTTCAGCTTTGCCCACCTTACCTTACCTTACCTTATCTTATGTTGTTTATCAGCTACTCACATCTTAAGAACTTCTAGTGCAATGTGAACATCTCCTGTGGATTATCTTTCACATCCTCACATAAAATAGTATGTTCCCTCAGTGTCCATATGATCTTTCCACAGCATCAATACGTCACTTCATTGCCTTGCTCATTCCAACAAAACTTAAAGTATGAGTGTGATTACTCAGGAGCATGTAAATTGTAACTTATGGGAGAGACCTCTGTAGATGTCTTAGCAGAAGCAAACCCATCCTATATGCTTGTATGCTTGGGTAAAGCTCTCTTGGGTCTCAGTCCAGACTGGCTCATTACAAACACTGCATTTACAATTGCCTTTCCCGGGGCAATGTGCAGCACATTAATGGTTACTTTGTTAGGACTTTTTTTCTCTCTCTTTTGTTTTTCTTTTCCCCCAGCTGAGGAGGACTGCAGAACTATCATTAATTTAAGGTAACTCGTAAGTGTCTAGTAATAGAGTTATTCTGCCTTTTGAACACCTTTCTTATCTTTGCCAGTAGCTCTTGGGGCATTCCCATCCCATTCACATTTACTGCGATAGCACAGAGAAGTGCCCTCTGAAAATGACGTATCAAGTCTTCTCTATTCCACAGTAGATTTTCCGTCTTTCTTAGGTACCACTGATTGTGTTCTCTGTTTCCATGCCAGTCAGTGGTGTTGCCTATCTTCCTGCTGCAGGCTGTGCTGTGGAGGTTGGCACAGGCTCTGCTGCCTGCCTGTGGCCAGCAGGAGTGGCCGTGGGCCCTGCTTTGCTGCAGGTGCCTGAGGCACAAGGAGGGAGCGATTCCAGTAGAGAGGGATTGAATTGGGTTGAAGCAAGTTGTGCCTTTAAAGCACCATGATATTATGAGTACTCATGGTGAATCTGGAAAAAGGTCCCATTTTTGGGGTGTTTTTCCCCCCTTTGTTACTGGTTGCACTGCTACAGTGATTGGATAATGTGTTTATACCTCAACCTGGTTTGGCTCTTGTTACCCCCTACCTGCAAAGCTCTGTCCCTGCTTCTGTCTTTGATCTAGCCTAGTTTACAAACCAATTTCCTTAGTATATAGACAGAACTTTTGATGTTTAAGAGGCAGTTATCTGCTTAGTCACAACTGAGGTTTTATGAGACATAAGCACTGACCTGGACTCTGGACTTTTCAAAACCAGCCCTTGATTCCAGTGAAGGTGGCAGGTGCTGTCCGTTTCATGTTGAAATGTAGGCATTCCAGCCTAATCTCTGAGTTGTAAATGCATGCAGATCCTTCCCATCACTGCCTGGGTGCTGGAAGAATCATGTTTTCTGGGATATGCAGACTTCAGTTTCAATGGGTTTGATGTGAACATCTAATCTAACCTCCTATACTTCAGGCTTACTCCTATAGATTAAGCCTGAAGGTCATGAAAATAATATAAATTAGTTTAAAAAAATATAAGAGTAAAAGTGAAATAAATGAGTTAAGAAAATTCTAAGAGTAGAAGTGAAATTCAATGGGTTCTGCCTGTGCTTATTTTGTGAATCTTTGCTTCCTCTATCAATCAAAAAGAGATTAAACTTCCTCACTTGCTTAATACTTGGTTAAACATTACACAGTCCATTGGCTCCAGATAAATGTGTCCCCAATTACATGGGACTTCTACTAATAGAACTTGAGCTAAGTAGTAGTCATTAGAGTAAATCAAATACCCCAGTAAAGTGGCTTCAGCTGAAGTTAGGTGCAGTGTAATCATGGCCCTCAGGGCATGTGGCTTGACTGCTTGCAGCCTTGCACGTTTCGTTCCATAAATGCCATTTTCTAAATGAAAAATGTCTTCTTTCTTTTCTTTTTTTTTTCCTGTGGATCCTTTCAATTCACAGTAAAGAACCTCAAGTACTTTTGGAAACCTCCTTGAGGGAATTCTATTTTTACTGGGATTTTAAAAAGGGAAAGAAATGGGAAAACAGGAAGAATTACTGTGTTTCATCTTGCTCACCAAAATCTCACCTTGTTTGAACTCAGCAGTCAGAGTATATTCAAACATCACAGAAGCAGAAAACGTTCAAGTTTGTGGAATAATAGCCTTAAAAAATTCACAGAGTGCTAAATATTGGATGAGTAGATGAATGAAACTTCCAGACCTAGAATGTGGAAAGATTAGTCAAACTTCCCAAAGGAAATGCAGCTTGAGCAGCCACACTATCTTTTTGAGCTGCCTCTCCCTCCTCCCCAGGTGTAATCGTTGAACCCACCAGTCACTCGAGTAGATCTGATGGAAGCATGGGGTTTCAAAAGAAATGGAGCTGTTCCAAGTTCCGTGAAGGTGGTTAGTCAGAGGAGAGGAACAAAGAGGCTCTGCAGGGGGGGATAGAAGCTTCTCCATGCAGCACATGGGGCTCAAACCCCTTGCAGCAGGTGCTGCCCTCGGTTCAGCAGCCAGCAGGGAGCAGGACAAGGTGGGGGGACATGGAGAGAGCCAGGTGTGTTTGGGGTGGCTCCAGGGGGCCACTTTGGTGGGGGAACCACAGGCTGGAGGTGGTGTGTGGAGATCAGGAGGGTGCATGGGATGTAGAACATCAACCACCAGGAAACCAGCTTCATTAATCTCATTGGGAATGGAACAACTTACCGCTCCTGTGTGAAGGAAGGGAGAGGGGGAATGAATCTCTCTGCATTTATATGAACAATTTTCATGTGTAGTTCAACACTCAGGAATGCAAAACATTACTTGAGCCCTCCTCAGCCCCTTCCCTGATTCTGCAAATAAAGTAAGACGTCAGAAAGAAATTGGGCTGTTAGAGCAGAGCAGGCAGGACTGGGAAGGCACAACTGGGAATATGCAGGAGGCACCTGGGAAGGCCTGGGCACTGCAGCTCAGTGTGGTGCTCCTCAGTCACTGCCTTTGCTGTGCTGGCCCCGTGGCAGCCACTGGTCAGCTGGCTACAGGGATCACCTGGCACCACAATCAGGATCTGTAACCACATCAGGATTCTTTTTTTTAAAAAAAATCTCTTTTCTAGTGGTTGTTGGGGTTTCTTTTGTTTTGTTTTGTTTGGGGGTTTTGGAGAGTTTTCGGGGGGTTGTTTGGCTTTTTTCAGGGCAAGAAGGTAGGATGCTGCTGCTGCTGAGCAGGAACAAGATGTCTTCCAGTTACAGCTGCTCCTGCAGAAGCTCTGTCTGATGATGTTTTGTTTATCTTCCTTGTGAGGATTGTGAGAAGGGAACCAAAAATTTCAAGTGAGCCCTGCTTTAAGGGATAACCTCTATATCTCTCCTTTTGCATCAGAAATGTGCAAATAGAAAATGACAGCACTATTTTCCTTTCCTTCTTTTCTAGCTGCAGTGTGCTTTCTCCCCTGCCTGGCATACTGATTTGCTTGAGAATCCAGGCAGCAATCTGGTGTAGAAAGAAATCATTAAGTGCATGCAGGCTTTGCTCAGCACTATGTCATGACTGGACTCGTACTAGAATCTAATAGTTTTTTCCCCCACATCTCAAAGTACTTAATGTGCAAAATGGTGTCCCATTTCAAAATTTTCTTTGTTTTTTCAACTTTTAAACAAAGAGAATGACTGAAATACACTTCACAAATCACCTCATAGATGTCTTAGAGATCTTCCTTGTCTTTATGTGTGCCACACAGTTCTTTCTCAGGCATTTTTGCATACTTGAGACAGCATGTTGCAGTGCCAGGAGATTCTGGCTGCAAGGCCTTCATTTAAACTAAACTTTGGCAGTAGCAATAAAGCTTTATGCAAGCCTTGAAATCATCAGGAGAGTAGCCTAGATGTTGTAAGTTAAATTAAAATTATGTTTGTGCTCTTTTGTGTTGGTGCTCTTATTTCTGAGCCTGGGAGGTGTAATCAAGTTTGCCTTTGGTATGAAAGTTAACAAAAAAATGCAATTCAGACAGAATTGTAAAATGTTTGGGGAAGGAGCCAAGGAAAAGGGTAGATTTGACACAGAACTCCAGAGGTGACTCAATCCATAAAGAAAGATGGTGAAATTTTCTTATAGAAGACAGAATTTAGTTCTTTTAGAATATAATATTGGTGATGCAGATCCTGGCCCAAGGTTCACCCAGCCCACTGTTGTTTCTGACAGTGTCCATAGGTGAAAACCTATGGAAGAGTCTGAGCAAGACAGGTGTGTGTGATACTTGATGTTCTCCCAGCCTTCACCATTTTGAACTCAGAGACTTCATGGTGAGATGTGGTCCCAGAGTAGTTCACCTCTGTGAGAATGTGTCCTGCCTTTCCTTGAAGCCACAAAAACTTGTACCATCTGTAGAGCCCTTTGTCAAGGAGTTCCTGCTGCCCTTCCTGCTGTTATTTTGGCTCCTTCAGGCTTCAACTGATGACTCCCTATTGCTGGTACTGTTAGAGAAGCAGACAGTCAGTCTTCCTGAAGACTTTTTTTGTATACCCAGAAGTCACCACTTTCACAGGCTGATGTGTCCTACCTCACTCATTTGTTCCTTGTACAGCAGCTTTCTCTACCTTTGATCTTCTCTTCTGCCTTTCTCTGAACATTTGCCAGTTCTGCTATAAAGCTTTTGAGGGATTTTCTTGCTCAGTTTATAAGATTCCTCTGCAATTTTTCACAGTTGGTGCCAGTCCTTTCTATCCTGAGCAACTTAGTATTCTTGATAAGCTTTCTTACTTCACCCTTTTTAAAATTCTCTATAAATACACCGAACAGCACAGACACCTCTTGAACTGTTGCTTACTCTTTACTGAGAAAATGTTGCTACTTTATTTCCTAACTGGGCAAAAACCTTCCATAGATGCTGAGCTTCTTCTAATGCTTTGAAAGAAGTTTTTGAAAATCAAGGCAGTCAGTGTCAACCGAATTACTCTTATCTTCAGATTTGTGGATCCCTTTGCAGTTCTCCAGGGAGAGCAAGAAAGATCTTCTCATTATAAAAGCCCTACTAGCTCTTTGTACTCTGATCACCCCAAGTAGCTTGTGCTTCTCTAGTTGACCACTAATTTTTTTCACTATTACAATTCCTCCTAACTTGGTTCAAAGCTACTTTTCTCATATTGCTTCTGGTGATTTTTTAGGAATTGGTGTCACTTTGGCCCATAGCTGTGACTGAAGGTTGCAATATATCCTGGAGCTGAAGAGATGGTCTCCAGGAACTCAGCACCCTGCTAGTGTCCTGGCCCCATGTCTGACCAGTTCGTGGGACTGTTCTCAAGTGACAAACTATGCTCAGAGAAAGAAAAAGTATTAAAGCATAGACAGGTAAGATAGGCTGGGTGCTCACATGGGAGGGGAGCGTTCAGTCCCTGCTGTGCCACAGCTCAGTCTCTCTCTGCCTCTCCCTGCATGTGCTGTGGGTGTAGTGGTATTTTCCCAGCTCGTAGGGTTAGGGTTGGATAAGTAGACGGCAAGAATCTTATTTACTACTGGAATCTGTGCCATAGTAGAGCCAAAAATAGGTGGGTGAGTCTACTTACAGCACCAGTGGAGCATTGCTAACCTTGTGTGACAGAGAGAGGGCAAACACACTATGAATGTGTTGTGGAGAGGGAGTGGGAAAGCCCTGGCTGAGCACAATAGGATCAACCTCTCCTTATGGAAAAGGTGCTGAGTTCCCTTGTCAAAACATTGCCTCAGGCAAAACTTTTTGAACAGGTCATTTTTTTCTGACTTGACCCTTTGTGTGTGAGCTTTTGGGCCCTGCTTAGGTTGTAAACCCATACCTTCAGACATTCTAAGACTTCAGCTGGAAGTTCTTCATGGTCTGAAGAGGAAACTGGGATGGTAGAAAGGACCAGGCCTTGTGAAACACAGAACAACAGAAAGGGACTGTCACAGAGGAGCATGCTGGCCACAAGTCTGCAAAGAGTAGTTAAAACCGGCTGTAGAAGTTATTCCTTATGTTGCACTACACCTCTAATTTAAACTTTCATGTGGAAATTACTTTCAGTGGGTAGTGATTTGCAGAAAAAAATATTGTTCTACTTGTTATTATGAGAGATATCTCAGACTGTCTGAGGGACATTGAACTGTGTGCTCTCCCTGCTTCATGCATTGTGCATTAGTCCAGCTACACCTCACAGAGGCATTTGCATGAGTAATTAACTGCCATTTCCTGCAAATCAAATTACTTGGAATTAGAATTTAAAATTACTTTCCAATTACTGAGCCATACTGGTTAGTGAGAGCAATGTTTTTGCTGTACCACATTTAGAAAGGGCAGAGGCTCTTAACTCTTTCAAGAGAGCAATTATTTCTGAGAAGCACAGTGTGTCCAGGGATCCCAAACTTATTTGCTTTACACTGCTAACAACTGCTGGAGCTGGCGATGCTGTTCTCACAAGTGAGACAAATTAATTTGCTCCTTAAACTTTATGAGTAGAACAACATAAAATTTCCTTTATTAGCATCACATTTCTAGGACAGTTGTACGGGCTTCAGTACAAAGTTGGTTTTTGTTATTAAAGTATACAGCAAAATTGTTCAGAGCCTTTTCATGACAGGCTGTACAACTGTATGTGCAGATGTATATATAATTCTAAATTGAGATGTCCCTATTATCACTTAAGAGTATAAATTTAAATTGCCTGTGGGAATGCTGCACTAATATAAGAGAATAGGATTTCCTAAAAATATTCTTTGAAAATGTACAGAGCCTGAATTTCCTCATGTCTTATGTCTTACAATGATCAGAGAAATTGTCTTTCTATCTGCCTGAAAAACAACTAAATAATAAAAGGGATTATGTAAAAATGATGGAGCTAGGACATCATAATTTAAAGCTGCGCTGTGGGGACTTTGGCTGGCATCAATGCATTGAAGAAAATAGATGTATTCATGGTCTGTGATTCCTGCAAACCAAGTCTTGCACGCAACTTAAATGACTTCCTGGCTATCTAGAGTGGTTTCACAGAGTCAAAGCCTTATTATTAATGTCTGCTTGAAGTACACAGTACCCTGTTAACTGTTAATAGAAGTCAATGAATCCTAATTGATTCAGTGACCAGGGAATATTTGATGTTCAACATCATAAAATATTATGAGAATGGACATTAATTTTTGCTGTCTTCTGCCTAGGAAAGGAATGGATTTAGTTAAAAGGAATACTAGAAGTACAACTTGTTTTTTCAGTGTTATATAAAAGCATGATGACATTGTGTAGCTAACTTGAACTGACAAGAGCAATGAAATGTAAGGTTAAGATTCTTACTACCTTTAATCTTGCTGAGGCTGGAGGTACTGCAGTGCACTAAGCAAAAATACTATGGAAATAAAGAGACCAATTATAATTGTAAACAGGAGGGTGGAAAAAGGAGAACTTGACTCGTTTCTTATCAGATTTATTGGCAGACTTAGAATAATCATAGAATAATCCCTTCTGAAACCAACAGAGGTCCCCAAATTAACAGCAAAAAGAGAATTTGCCTTAAATTTGTTTCATCTCATCCCAAATGTCACCTTTAATTTACCCTATCAAGTTAGGGGATGAGTTTAAGGAGGAGTGATGACAGGAGAGGCATTTCATTAATGCTGCCTTCTTTTGCTCAGGCCAGACTGTTCTGCTTTGGGGAACCTGCAGTGCTTCCTGGAGGACAATCATGATATGGGAGGTGGCTGCTGAAGGTGAGCTCCTCTGCCAGCTCCCTGACAACTCGGGTTAGGGTTTCTGACTCTCTTATGTCCTAATTGTAAGGAAAGGCAATATTTGTGCTGTTAGAGTCTTTGGACCTGTGACGGAGGCTGAAAAGGGAAGTGTGTTATGAAGCTGGACATCAGAAAATAAAAGAAGAGGGAAGAGATGGGGGAAGTGAGAGGAAGATGAAGCAGGATAGCATGGGTGGATAGAGCAGACAAGCAGGCTGATGGTAAATGAGCAGGGCTGTTTGCTGCCAAGCAGCTCCCAGAAGGCAACTTTGAGGAAGAGAGATTTGTCTCTGTGAGGCTTGAACTTACTGCCTCCCCCTGGGCTATGGCTGAGTTTGTCAGCTTGTGTCAGCATGTTTTCAGAGTGTCCTCAGAAGGGTTTGATACAAGGGTAATGAAGAATGTGGAAAAGAAACCTTTTCTTAAGCTGCCTACTAGCACAAGAAGCCCATCAACCAGAGGGTCATGGTGATTCAAGCCTTTACCTTCTGAAGGGAAGGCTGACATACTTTCGGAGATCACAGTGATCTGCCAGAACCATTACCATGAAAGGACCTTGTTTTGAAAGAGATGAGGATTTAGCATCATCTGAGGCATTTTTTGCCACCGTTGCCAGGATGCTGGAACAGCTGAACAGTTGCTTGGATCTGTCAGTTTGGTGTCTGTTCAGAGGCTCATCACAGAGTTTTGGTGGACAATTAGCTCCCTGAACCTTCTCTAATAGAAACAATGCTGGGCAGAAACCAGACAGGACAGTGCTTTGCAATATATTTAGACAGTTAAATGGTTAACAACAGAGCTCCTGTTGTGATTCAGTCATGCCAGCAGCATAATGCCAGCTTCTGTCCTCATCTGACACTTTCATGCTGCTCGGAAGGAACCGCTGGGGAAATATGCTTTCACAGATTGTTAGTTGTACAGCCATGGCCCTCAGAGCCCTATATAATAAGGCATTGGCTGAGGAAGGGAAATAACCAAGTGCTGGTCACATCCCACCTCTATTCCTGCTATCAGCAAAACCTCAAAGGCAGCTGATACTGGGTGGGAGGTAAAGCTTCTCAGAGGTCACCTCAATTAACATCAGGGCTTGGACAGGGGCCCCGCCTGGTTTCACAGATAAAGCTCTGCTGCTTTTTCATTTACTGAGATGAACCTGACTAAAATGAGCAATTGGGTTCTCATGCTGCAAAAAGCCACTGACAAAGCTCTAAAGTAGGATCCTGTGTGTGTGTACCTGCTGGCAAAGTACAGGATGACAGACTACCTCACAGTTAGCAGGGGCAGGGCTAATCTGTAGCATAGAGAAAGCAGTACATAGGTCCTAATTATTTTTTATTTTGGAGTGAAATCACACTGAAAAACAAATAGTTGCAGTCAATACTGAAAAATGAGCTTACTTATCTTTTTGGACACAGAAGATGCTCCGGCATTGATTAACTGTAATGGACTGCAGGGCACTGATTGCAAGGTAAGATATGATTGATTGCTGGTGCGAAGACACTTGGTATTGGGGCAGCACCTTGGCAGCCTTTAAAAGAGCATCAGCCACATGTTTCAGAGCTGTCCCAAGCTGAATTCCACGTGCAGTGCACAGGGACTCTGTTGTTGCTGCAAGATAATTTGGGAGCATCAGGCAGGGCAGAAGTCTGTTCTGTCCCTGTATTGGCGACAAGGCAAGGTGAGGGTAAGGATGCTGGCAGAATGCCTGGATCACTCATTTATGGTGCACATTGTATTTTCCAGAAATATCCATTCATAAGTTTTTAAGTAAAGTAACCTCTATGGGGTCTGAGTTTCTTCTTCTTCATATCAATGACTATAGTCACAATATATCTGTGATATGAAGAGTTTCACAGCGGATTTTGTCTATGCAGTTAGTCTGATCTTTTCAATGAATTCAGATCCCAAAGATCCAGAGAGAAAATTTCAGATAAGCCTATTTCCAAGCTCTGTATGCCTAAATCAGATCTAAGCCCACTGGAGAAACCACATGCCAAGTTCACTGGCTGGTAGAATAGCAAACTTCAAGCACTTTAATTGTCCCACACAGTTGTATTTTTCAAACAATCCACTAATATCCAGTTTCAATTTTAGAGAGCAATTGTCCGTAAAGAAGTGTTAGCTGAGTATAGTGATCTGTTTGAACAGTGCTGGGATTTTGAACGGTCATTGTAAAAAAGGCTGCTTTTTTTCTTTTTCTGAACCAGTCAGGGAAAGCTGCAGTTTTTTTCTCTAGGAGGGAAGACGGTGAATAATAATTACCCCTTGGCAACCTGTCAGGTGGTGGATTGCAACCCAAGAGAAGTGATTTGCTGATTATCTGATGTGACAGGTTAATAAACAAATATTTACACATAGGGTAAAAGTAACAGCAGAGTTGGGCAAGAGATCTGCATCTCCTAAACTCTTAGGTCAATGATTTGTGTGGGAAAAATGTTTTCCTTTCTGGCCTTGGCGAAAAGGGTGGAAATATCTTTGTCAGGTAATATTGTTTACATTCTCTGTGTGCTTGGGATTTCTCTTTTAAAAGGTCATTCAAGATGAAAACAAGATTGGCAATTCTGGCTTCCTTGGCTGACTTTCCAGCCAGGACTGCTGTGGCACATGCTGACCTGACCACCCAGCTATCCCACCCTCCCTGGATACCAAAATATTTGACATTATTAGACACTCTAAAAATGTCTCCCATGGTGTCTGATGTCTCTGTGGTTTATCTGAAAGCTGGGTCAGCATGTGTGCTGATCTGGACTGTGTGCATTGCATGGGCATTCACTTCCCAGCTTCCCTTCATAAGCAACAAGTGCTGGAGCAAGGGAGAGGGAAATACTGAAGAGTATCATCCTTGGTGCAGGTGAACCTGAGTCCCAGTGACAGCTGGTACTTGGCCACTGTGAGAAGGGAGGAGAGGTTTCACTTGGAGGTAATTCCAGGCGCTGCAGAGTCTCCTTAGGGAGATGCTCTCTCTTAGGCTGGGTGAGGAGCCTACACGGCAGCTGCACCATCCAAGCCAACCCTGCAGACAGCAAGATGTGACTCTTGTGAAAGAGAGCAGCTGGAGAGGGATAGAGCTTATGATGGACAGACCCACCTTAATGAGAGGACATTGTGGATGCCCTTGGCAGTAAGGACAGGGCTTCAGCCTTGTGATAGATTTCCTCAGGGGGCTAGGAGATGAAACTCATTCAAAGCATGTAAAGAAGAAGAAAAAAAAATTAAAACAAGCAACCTACAAAAAACCTGAACCCTTTGAACATTGCTATTTATGATTACACAGGAATTCAAGGCTTCCTTCATGTTCATAGCTAGAAACTGTTTTCCTAGATAAAGTTTTAGAGGCTTAGATGTAATCAGCTAAGGAACTCTTCAAATAAGCTAAGCCATGTTTTGATTTGGTGCAAATAAGAAGTGAAGTAATAGGAATAGCTATTCCTGGCACAGCTGAAGCTTTGAAATGCTGATTTAATATGCTCCATGCTGCCATTCAGCTGTCCTGTCATAGCAGTATGGAACGAAAGACAGTTTTCTTCTCTGTGAATATACAAAAAGAATATTAGCAATTGGAAACAATCCAGCTCTAAAAAATAGGGGAGATAATTTTTGTCCTCTTTTACTTTTTACTTTATAATTTTATTCTTTCCCCCCCCCACCCCTGTATTTCTTCTTAGCATCAAAAAGACAATAACAGTGTTTCTTACATCAGCTACAAAGGGCATCCAGTTATCATTTCCCTACTGCTATTACCTCACTTGACATCATGATCTGAAAAGTCTGATCATGTGGGGCACGACTATAAATTTGCTATAAACACTCATTCTCCTGTGTGGTGAGCTGACAGGGAAGAGAGATCTGGGATGATGCCTGTGCGGCAGTCAGAAGCCCAGGCAGAGCAGGCATGGGCTCTGTGACCCTGGGGATGAAGGCTGGGGAAGTGCAGCTGCAGGACTGCCAGCATGAGGAGCTGTCAGGGTCTTTGCCCAGGGTTGTGGGGAAGCCTTTGGCATGGTGATAACAGTGCTGGCTCTGATTATGGAGCTGGTTTAGGTCTATCTGTGCATATGCTTCAGCCCCAGACCTTGGGCTGTATGGTCATACACAAACTGCCTTTTGAATTTCTGTCTGCATTCTGCCCCTGTCTTCCCCTCTTTGGCCCCATGTGCAGAGAATGTTTGCAGTGATATTTTATCTGGAAGAGGCTATTTGCAGCCTGCTGGCCATTGGGAGGGAGCCATTGCTACCCCTCCTTCCTGCTCCCTAAACATCCCTATTTTGAAGAGGTTTTAACAGTCTCTATCAGGTTGTGTGCTCCCATGGGGCTACTCAGGAATGGTCTTTACTTTTCCCCATCAGCTGGTACCAAAGGTAACTCACAGAATAAAACAGATTTGAACATGGCCTATTATGAGTCTGTGCCTAAAAGTGATTGTGAAAAAATAGTATTTTGTCTTTATGTATTTATGTGGCCCCAATTTGGGGCAAATAGCTTCCAGGAATTCCAGGCAGGAATCTGGCGGACGTTAGTAGTGCTGCTCACTGAAGTAAAGCTGCATGGCTGAGTTTTCAGAAACTCACTCCTACAGCTTCATGGTGGTGAAGCATATTTTATCTTCTGCTACAAATCTGGGAGCAGATAAGTCTCTGGGTTAAATTTAAGTTTTTTTCTGAAATCAGAAATATTTTTAGGAGCACAAATTTTCCTGTTGAGCACAATTAATGGTTTATCTGATAAGACAGATCCTAATAAATGAATTATTCTGTTTAGAAAGATACTAGTGAATCATGTCTATAGTAAGGTTATTTCTTCTGCCTGTAATACATAAACACAGGGAGTTTGCAAGTGAAGGGTGCTATACTGAGGACAAATGGAAAGATTTGCTCTCTTGCATGGTGCTCTGCTGTCTCGTGCTTTCGTTGCTATGGGATGTAATTCTATTACCCACTGTACTGTTAGATTTCAAAAGGGTAGTTCATAAGCACTAATAACATTTGTGGAAATCTGAGCTAAGTTAATGAAAAAGATAATCAAATCTAATGCTACAGGGCAAGATATCTGATATCTCCAGGGGTCATAAAGAGATCATACAGCTGTCTCAGGGCAACGGGTGGTTGTACGTGAGTGGAAGAAGAGGCAAGAGGCAGCAGAAAAGTGAGGGTCACCTTGCTGAGAAGCACTGTGTGCTGGTCACTGGCAGAGGCAGGAGCGGGATTGCTAGATCTGTCACAGAGATGGAGATGCTTATTAAGCTAATGATATTTTTAGTAATGCCAATACCTAATAGATAAGTTTCAGCTGATCCCAGACATTTGTCTCAATGTGTTGATTGGGAAATTGGATTAAGTAGTTCATGCATGGTTCTGCCTTTCCCACAGCAGGCATATACTGAGCTGGGAGCTGACCAAGGATGGCATTGATATAGACTTTGGAATTTTTTTTGGTAAACGCAAGCTTCAGTCTGAAACTCAATTCTGAAGCAAATGTAGTATTTTATTGCATCTCTAGACAATACCCAGTGGTTACTTTTTCTTGCTTCTAACTATAAACACTGAGAATTTTTGTGGACCCTTTTGTCACCACATATTGCTGTATCACTTGAGGGTCTGAACAGTGGCTTTGTGTTCCCATTTTATCACCTTGTAGGTTGTAACTGATAATGTTCAGCAAAGGACATTTGCAATAGGAATTGTAGCCAGCACCCAAAACCACGTTTTCTGTCACAGACTCATGCTGTATTCATTGGAAGTACCTCCTTCATCTTACTCTGCACTTCTGTATGTTCACTGTGACCATTCTTTTATTTTTACTACTGTTCTCTTTAACACAGATCTGCTTGTCACTACAGTAAGGTTTATGTCGTGGTTTTGTCCAAGGACAGGTTAATTTTTAGCAGTAGCCATGAGGTGGCATAGCCGGGGCTGGGTGGGTGTGTCTAGATTGTCACTCTATACCACACACTTCATCAGGGGGAGGCAGAAGGAAGGGATTCTCACTTCCAAGGAGGATGATGTGTCTTACTGACATTGCCAATGTATTTTTCTCCATTCCTCTGGCAGCAGAGTGTAGGCCACTGTTTGCTTTGACCTGGAGGGGCGTGCAGTACACCTGGAGCTGACTGCCCCAGGGGTGGAAGCACAGCCCCACCATCTGCTATGGGCTGATGCAGGGTGCACTGGAAAAGAGTGAAGCTCCAGAACACCTGCCATTCTTTGGTGACATCATCATATGGGGCAACGTGGCAGAGGAAATTTTTGAGAAAGGGGAGAAGATAACCCAGATCCCCCTGAAGGCTGGTTCTGCTACAAAACAAAGTAAGGTTAAAGGACCTGCCCAGGATACTCAGGTTTTAGGATTAAAATGGCAAGACAGACGTTGTCACATTCTCACGGACATGGTCAACAAAACAGCAAAATACCAGCCATGTCCCCACCAGCCAGCAAGAGGGAAACAGTTTTCTTATCTCATTGCTGTTTCCAGTAAATTTTTCTTAGCTCAGGATATCTGCCTTTTGTCTGTCTCACTGGAGGAAAGAGGAGGAGAAGAGTGGCTCGTGGTTCTCATTTTAGTGCGAGTACTAAATTAGGAAATTCCATTCCTACACCATTCTCATACCAAATCCTAGCCATGTGAGGACATCAAGTGCTATAGCCTGGGGGTGCATATGGCCAAAGGCATATGATTAGGAAAAACAGGAAAGCTAAGAACTGCACGAAAGTGTCTTCCTAAATTAGATGTTTTAACTACCATACTTTGCCTTTGATATTTAATCAATTCTGAATAAATATGTTGGATCCCTTTTTGAATGTCTAGATGTTACTAATTTTCTGTAGCACCCAATAAGAAGTCCTAAGAGTTCTCCAATAGAGAGACTTCTCAGAGTAAAAATGTGTGATAAGCAGATGTCATTTGTTGGCTTCAAGTGTCCTTGCACCCTACAATGGCCCACCACGCGACAGTCTCCTGCCTATGGGTGATTATTCGGTGACTGTCCCACCATGGATCTGTCCGCTACTGGCATCTACTCATCACGTTTTTACTTTGAGAAAAAAATTAATTTATAAAATTATAAAATAATTGATAAAATAATTTGATACTAGAGTACTTCATCTTTTTTCTTCAGAAGAACAACAGCTATGCACAGAATTTAATGGGAAATATTGAAGAAAGAATTTTGGGGCCAGAAGCTTTTAGGATGATGATCTATACCTTGTAGGAGTGCTTACATGTTTTTCACGCAGTAGTAGCGGAGTGCTTTGAGGTTCTCAATAGTTGTATTTCTATCAACATTTTCTGACTTCTTTCCATGTTTGTCAGAAAAGCTCTATTAATTTCTAGGAGTAGGGTTATTCGTAATGTTTCTCCTGACGTCTTCAAGACTCAAAAACCCCCAAAAATTCAGTTTCTAGTCTTTATGGTTTACTGTAGAACAAAAGAAATAATTGGAATAAATTTTCTTGAATTTATCATGAGAATATTAATGACATTTCTACAACACTTGGATTGAAAAAAAATCTAACAGAAAAACTGATTGAAACTTACTGTACAAAAATTAACTGCTTCCACTCACCCTTTCCCACAATTCTTCAAGACATCACCATGTTTCTGTTTTGAATATCTACAATATAGAGTTATTTAACCTAAGTCAGGTTTTAATTAAACAAGGTAGTGTGGGGTTTCTGTGGGGCTGAAGTTCAACCTAACAATTTTCAAAATGTAACCCCAAATAGATTTTGCTTAAGTTAATACCAAAGGGACTTTTATTTAGCTTTCTTTCTTCCTCTGTTCTACAAAAGAAAAATTAATATCAGCTCTAAGGAAGTAAAAGTCATTCGGGAGCAGTGAGCCATTACAAAGTTTCCAGCATTGCAAATAGAGGTAGTTATTTTAAACAACATCATTCACCCTTCTATATTGCTTCTCCCTCTTTCAGCACAGACCTGTCTCTTCATAGGATGGATTCTCAGCTGCAAAGCATCCAGATCCTAATTTATGTATATGTGAATATTCAAGGTTAATATGTTCCCCATGGGAGAAACAGTCAGTGCCATTCAGACCACATTCTGTTTTCCTCCCTTGCCACAGAGTAGGCTGTTGAAAATGTGTCTGATGAAATTGCAGGTTCCTTCTCTAGTCTTATGAATTAATTTAATGTTTCTAATTGGGATTAGGTAAAGTACCTCTCCCCATGACTGGACAGCCAGCAGGTAGGACAAATGAGTTTAACTATCTACTCTAAATCAAGAAGAGAGTGGATAAATTTACATATTTTCTTTTTCCCCTGCATTATAATTGTTTCTATTCCTGTAGAGTGTATGGTTTTTGGGGCTTTTTATACCCCAAATCAATGACCAAAGCACCAGGTCACAAATTGACTGGAGAGTAGGGAAGACAAGATTCATGGCTTGGATTTACAAGCAAATTGTCCTCTTAGCCAGAGGTACATGGAAGTTTATTGCCAGTTTTACTGGATTAGACTAGATTACATTAGGACCATAAGTACATCTTTTGCATGTCCTCTTTATTATATCTCTGATGGATTTCTGCAGCCCCTTGGCTGGTTCTGGGGCTACCCTTCTTACACAGATCCCAGATATTGCCTATAAGGACCAGTATCTACAGGCAATGAGGGCCTGTGTGTTGGAGCAGGATGCAATGCAACAGCAGTGAAGTATTTATTCTATATCTGACCTGGGCAGCTGAGAAAGCCCAGCCTGGGTACAAGATTTGAGGCAGTTTCACTTTGCCTCTAAGCATGTCTGGACAATACATGCCCAGCTGTGAAATTTGCTTGACCTTGCCCTTTCAGTACAAGGAGCTTGTGCCAAAAGAGGATACACGTCTGGACTGTGAGCCAGACTTCCATCGTGTGTGGCCAACCAGTGTCGTCACACATACCCCTTCTTGTTCAGCAACCTGGTCATTAATCTCTGCTTCCCAATGCACAGACCAATCCTCAAGACATCTGGCAGTATCTGCTGGAGCTGGGAGGTGAGGAGCCCTTGGAGTGACAGTGTCAAATTGGACAGTGTCAAAAGGTGTGCCCAGTGCTGCAGAACTGGTGGGATGAGAGATACGAGTGGTAGGGTATGGACTGAAAACCTGTCAGGATGGAACCTGTGCATACCCCAACTTCTCTCTCCCCTTTGTATCCTGGTTTTCACTTTGAGGAAAGGGGACTGCAGTGACCCCCTGCAGGTGCCAGCTGAAGTGCTGAAGTGCCCTGGGACTCACTGTCTCCTGGGATGGCTACATTCACAACTGCTCCCACTTATCTTGGGGGGGCTTGTGCAAAATGCAGATTGTCTTGCCAAGGATGCTGGACATCAGAAATGGCCCTGTGTGGCATGAGATAAGGCTTGGCAAGGATGGTGCTTAGCAGGAGCTAAGAAGGGCTGATGGGCACTGGTGACTGCATGCAGAGAGTACCCCTGCACCCTGCTCTCCAGCACCGCCCTCAGCACCTGCTGCCATCTGACTTCTCATTATCCAGTATGTCCCAACAGCCCCAGATAAAGCCAGCAATTCAGTGCTGCTGTGTTGGTTCAGTTCCCAAGCAGCTGGCTGAGGTAAAAATGGGTTAAGCATCTAGAAATTTATCATTATTGGATTATACCAGGATCCTATCAGTTTTTAATCTTTGATAAGATGCTGAAACATGGCTTCAGAATTCAATGCAGCCCTCACATATATTTTTTTGCTTTGATTCCTTGAATTCTTCTTATCAGTTCCCCCAGAACATCCAGGGCTCTGTGAATTGTCTCACGCTTTATACAGAGGCAATGCTGCCCCTTTACTTATCTGTTCTATTGACCTGTTGACATAGCTGAGGGTGGTGCTGCAAACTGATTTACGATTGATGGTATTCTGAATTCCTTGAACACATGTAAAATGCTGATTTTATGAGTTAAACATTGAAAGGTGCCATTAGTTTTTAAAAGTCATATTCCCACTTGGCTTTTCTCATAATCACTGTTACAAGGAAGATTAATGGGATGACCATAACAATAAAATTGAGGGGAGAAGGCTTTTGCCTCAGTCTGGAGTTTTGAAAGACCTTGGGGTTTTTTGATGTATTTTGGACTGGACAGCCTTTATGTGTACGGTCAGTGCCTCTTCTTTCTGTTTATAAGCAGTTTCTTTTCAGAAAATCTATAAATCCGGGTCTGGAGCTTTTTTAACTGCAGGAGCTGTTTATTAACAGCAGGAGCCCATCACAGATGAGATTGTGGGGGCGGTGTCTGAAAAGTAGAAGCAAGATAGGGTGGAGGACTGAACCTTGAGTCCACCCCTTTTTGCTTACTGCTTTGCTGCTCTTTGCTCTTCAGTCTCTCCTTTTCATGAGAAACTACTGAACTTGGAAGAAAGGCTCCACGTTTCCATAGCCATGGCACTCTTTTCTTCCCTCACCCCAGTCTTTATAGCCATTATATGTGTTTTGATTGGGGTAATAATGAAGAAGATGAATGGAGAGAAGGAAAAACGTGACACTAAAAGCAAGCATCCATCTCGCCCATGGGTGGATGAAGATTTAAAAGATGGCACTGACCATCCCTTAGAAGAAGAAGGTAAGAAAAATCTTATCCCAAACACTTTTGTTACTTGAATTTTATCTGCTGATATGAATAAAGGAGTATCTGGACTTCTCCACAGTGACAACAACACTCAGTGCAACACTGCTGCTGTGCCCTGAGTTTGTCAGCTCCCAGGAAGGAGGCAGTCCTCATGTCATGTCACTCCAGTGAAAATCTCTTCCCTCCAGACCCCACAGATCAGAGTGCGAATATATATATATATATATAATATATTCTCAGAGACTCCTGTCTGTTCCTCTGTACAGCAGATCTCAGTCCTGTGGGGGACTCTATGGACAGTGTAAGGAAAGAAAGGCGATCTTGCTGAATTCCCCCCAGTCTCTTCCCGGGCCTTATTAGTGTGAGCAAAGGGAAGACCTGAGCAAAGTGTTTCTAATCTGCAAGTCATCTCACTTGCAGTGCTACATATTTGGTCTCAGCACTGCTAAAAAGTTGGAAATGGGTTTATTACTGTTTTAACAAAGGTCCTCCATTTGTGGCTTCTGAGAATGTCAATGACAGCTTTGTTGGGAGCTGTGTTGATCAAGTGTTTAAGAACAAAATGTGGTGATAGTAATAATCTGTTCACTCAGTTGCATATTTGAACCTGTACAGAATGCCCTTTATTTTCAGTAGCTATTTCTGATTCACAGCTTGGACACAAGTCTAAGCACATAATGTACCCTTTCTTCTTCTTACTTCCTAACTACCCTCCATAAACTCACTTTATTTCCTTGTGAAATAAAAATCTACAGAATTCTGTTCCTGTCGAGTTTTTAAAGTTGTAGTTAATACAGCTCTTTTTTTTCCTTTTTTTTTCTCCCTCAAGCTGGTTTCAAAGGCTTTTTGAGAGGTCTGTGTGGGTTTTTTTTCCCATGATGACATTTTCCCTCAGTCTGCTTCTAGGAATCTTAAAACTTACACTGTTCTTCTGCACATAGACATATTTCTAAGAACCATTATAGCTCTTGTCTCAGTGTTCAGTGTACTTTGAGTTAGAGTTGTTTATCAGTTTCTGATACCAGGAAGGGTTGATACCAGGAAGAGTTTAAACCCTGTTGACTATTTTCCAAATACATAAAATTATCCCATAATTTCTTTGTCTCTAATGGCTTACTAGTTCAGTTAAATTGCTGCAAATTAAAACTCCTGTGGGTAGTTCAAATGATAATCTACAAATTATCATCTTGGACTATAGCTGTTTGTGTCAGTTAAAAAATGTAGATCCTCTGCATAAGCAAACCTGTTGGCTCTTGACAAGGAGCCTCACTGCCACACTTCCATATATAAAATTTTATTCTTTTATGTGTTAGTTGCTTCCCCTGTTATTCAGGTGCTAAATTCAAAACTATAGTAGTTTAAAATTGCTTGCAAAAAATTTTGACAGGTAGACATGCTGGTACTGCTGCTAAGTTTTATTTGCTTTTAAATAAAACCTTTCTCAATGTACCACGACATCCAATATTACATTTTCTTGCTATTTTGCTTTTTGTAACAAATAATCATCTTTCTCTTAATTGTGTGTGATTCAAATGCAATTTCTTTGTAAAATAGTCATGTCTTTTATCTCTAGAAATATTGAAATAATTTCATCCTTTGTAGGAAACTTTTTCTTCAGTAGGGGAAAGCCCAGCCTAAGTGAGAAGAGTGGCAAGGAGGAGTACAAGAGTTAATAAGGATCTGCTACTTTGCTAAAGCCTTAATTAAGGATCAAAACATGTTAACCTAGTTGCCAGTGTTAAAATTTTCACTGACTGCACTAGGTGCTGAAATGGAAACGTGGATGTAAAAAGAGATCTTTTAATAGTAAAGAATACTTTGCCTGCTGTGTAAATACTGCTATTTTATTAATGTATCTTACCTTATCAGACAAGCTCAGTTCTACTTTAATGTCTCAAGCTGGCTTGTGTTTAAAGATAAAGTTCCCCTGAAGAGAATTTGAGTTAGGTAACATGAAACAGTCTTAAGGCCTTGTCTAAAGCTAGAATCTAGGACTGTCCCAGGTGAATAAGCTGAATTTTCGACAGCCCTCTGAATAGGAATGGGCAGCTGAAGACCAAGTCTTTTGATTCATGTCCCTGACTAAAGCAAGGTCTATTTGCTGAGAGAGTGAAGCACTCTGCTAGAAAAGCACTGACCTTACTTGCAGACATCAGCCCCACAAGCCTTCCCTGAAGCGGAACCCTCAGGGATGTTTCCCATGAGGAGGACATACCTTTGAGCAGCAGAGCATTCAGTGTAAGCAGCTGAACTGCTTGGGCAGACTCAGTAGGGTCACTTACCAGCAATGAAGGGTAGAATGGTGAGGGCCAAGTGTTCCTGAGCTTGTCTGTGTTGTGCTGTAGCTGAAGAGATGGATGTTTCTCAGACCAGCCAGAAACCCAGTTCTTTTCTTAAGTGCAAAGCATTCAGCCCATTTGTTTAATGCTTTAACTGGCAGTACTTCAGATTTGTTTGCATGCCCATCTATCCTGTAACTTTTTTCTTCATTTATAAGATCCAGAATGAAAGATTGTTGTGCTGTGGATTGGCAAGGACACTGATGATACACTCTACTTAAGGACTACAAACCAATCATAAAGTCCCAAATCTTACGTTTCTACTGAAACTGCACTGCTGGTTTCTTGTGATACTCTTTATAATAGACCTGTCCCACTTAAAAGCATTTCTCCTCTCCCCAGTTTCAAAGACTTCCCATATCTTAATAATACTACTACTGACATGAACGAGGCAGTAGCAATTCAAACTTCCTTTTCAATGACAGTTCATATTTTAAATCATTTAGGAACACAGGACTTAGATGCACACAATGTATTACTGTGTGTATCTTCCTGCTGCTGCAGATACATCCAGCCTTTGTCATCAGCTGAATGAACATGAAAACTGGACTTCTGGGACCCTTTTTCTTCAACCTTGCTGAAAGACTGATCCAGAATTTCATACTATGGGTTGAAAACCCTCCTCTACCTTTCTTCCTACCCAAACTTACGTAATACTACTGTATACGTATTTAATGTGTTCCATCCTCTTGATTTTAAAGGATTCTTTTCTGGCCCTGGTACTCTCCTGCGGTTTATGGATAGCAACCAGACTGCCTCTCAGCTTTCCTTATACTAGGTTTTCTCTTTATATAACAGCCATGCTATTTGTCTTAAGATCTTCAGAAACCTTCTGCTACTATATTCCAGTTGAAGTAATTTTTACAATATTTTGATGCTGGGTTCTTTCGTCCAGGGTTTGCGCCTCTTCAACTTACTACTTCTTTTGCTTAAGTTTCCTGACCCACTCTTGAGGTTTCCAGGATCAGCCTGCTAGCCACTATTTATAACCCACTAGTAGGGTAATCCATCTCTTTTAGCTCCCTATTAGTCACACTCAGTTCAGGGTTGGATTCACTACTGGGAATCCTGTAGTGGCCCATTTTGCAGCAGTCTGCCATTAATCAGACAAAAAACCTACAGGGTCAGTTACCCAGCATTTAAGTCCAAAAACATGAAAGCTTTCTTTACATATATAGAATTTTTTTTCTATGCATCATGTCTTTATACTGGAAAAGAGAATTAGAGAGGAATTGTATGCTTAGGAAGAAATTCCCTAAAGAAGAAATTTGTTTGGTCTTGACTGGGGTTTCTCAAGGATTAGTCTCAGGACTAATTGTTAATATTATCTAGTAGTCTTTGCATAAAACCAAGGAGAGTACAAGTGAAATTTCTTAATGACATACAGCTAGAAGCTAGCAACACAGAGAAGTGTCAGTGTAGGTAAAATATGTAGCCAAACAGAAGTGAAATGACAAGTTATTTTTCTCAGTGTGAGTTTGTAATTAAGAACTTCAAACTGAGGTAAAATTTATTACATGATTTGCAGGCTGATTATAACCTGCCATATGGACTGCTGGGAAGAACATAGTCATCATCCTAAAATGTATCCAGAGAGGAATTTCTGATAGAGACAGAAAAATAGTACTTTTAAAATGAGATTCCATTTGGGATGTCTGAGCCAAAACCATTCAAGATTTGCTTGAAAAGCAGGAAGCTTGATGACTTCTGTTAATGGGCAACAGAATTGATGGCAGTCTTGAGAATGTGGCTAACAAGATAATAGACTTGCTAGCAGGATGTCTGTTGTCCATCAAGTGGTGGAATAGAGATGTAAACAAGACACTTGTGGTATTGTATAACGTGACCGTACAAACAGGAGTATGTCTAAACACAGCAATTAAAGATATAGAGAGCATGCACCAAACAGATGGTGCTGATTATGATTTTAACTTAGCATATGGATAATGTTAACTGCTAAGAAAGAATGGCAGACACATGGTGGAAGAGAATATATAATAGATTAATTTATTTTTAAAAAAATATTGCCAGGAGAGTTTTGGTTTTGCATGTCAGTTCCCGCACTCCTAGGTTTTTCTGCTTCAGCCAGTATTCCCAATGTTGAATGTGTTGAGGTTTTCCATTCTCTTTAGCCATCTCACCTTTGTCCCATGTTCAAAATCTTTGAAAGTACATTTCTTTTTTCACCTTCTTATTAAGTTGAACTATTTTGACCAAACAGCAGCTGCACTTCTCTTCTACTTAAATGGGTGTAGTGGGTTCAGCAAACCAGGACAATGGGAAACCCTTCGCACACCACAAAACAAGCAAGCACTCATCAATATTTTACTGAGTGTAAACCACAAAGGGAACATTATCAAGAGGCACCCTTTTACTTTTTGAGTGTGCAAGATGATCACAAAAATAATTTTTGCAAGGGCTCACTGCTTTCCATTAACCTGGAGCCAGGTCCTTGCAGACTATGACTAAGAGTGCTTGACACAGGCATGAAATGCTAAACAAAACAAATTCTCAAGGTGAATTCTTTCTACGCAAAATGAAATGTGTGCCGTTTGGGGACCAGAACCATTCCATTTAGATTCAATGTAAGCAACTGGATTTATTTCACCCCTTTGCAGAGGCTGAGCCACACTTGTGAATATTTCACTGCTTTTAAAATGAACAAAAAACCAGCCTGGTCTCTAAGGCAACTGCATACTACTAAAACACAGAAGTAATTGCTGTTTGAATTTGTGCTAGAGATTGCTATGATTTGGGAATAATAGCCTAATAGCGACAGAAAAATAACTGGAATATTTTTTTCCTGATTCAGCTCTCTGTAGCAGATTGCTCAATACTATTTACTAGTCAAAATGTAGTATTTAAATGGCTTTAATTTCCACATCATAGCTGCAAAAAAATGCTGTCCATGCTGATTCTAGGAATACAGGGAAGAAAGAGGCCTAAGAGACAACAGAAGATTAATTTTGTGATATAAACAGTCAGATTTCAGTGAAATAGAGAATCATTTCAAGTTCTTAAATTAAAGACAAGAAACACAATATCCTACATTTGATATGCTGTTATCCTAAGTATAGATGCCTGACATCCATTTCCTCTTACGCTCAAAGTATCAGGAAACCAAAGAGCTTAACCACAAAGTCGCATTTCTGCAGAGCCAAGGCTTGCAATGGTTCATGTATGAAACATGAATATGGAAGAAGTTGACATTCAGCTCTTCAGAGATTTTACACAAATTGGTAGTTAAGCTCTCTCCTTAACTTCAGCAATTTAATTGTTTTTTTTTTCTTATTAAACTGCTCAAGAAGGAGCACACATGTTCACATTTACTTGCTGAGAAAAGTGGAAGCCTGTCCACTTTTTCAATGCTGTTTCAGCTTGTAACCCATTTTTACAGGCAGGCTTGCAGGCTGAAGTGGAGAAGGCAATGACTTCTTTGTGGATCCCACTTGCTAGAGCCAGCCAGGACCGTCCTGTCTCTTGGTATTTAAACAAGGTGTTTATTCGGTAGCTGGAGCTGGGGATCAATGAGTTGTGTCAACTGGAACCTCAGACTTTGCCTTACCAGTGGTGTAGAAGATCAGTGTATGCCAGTGCAGGACAAAGTGTGTCATGGTGAGAACGCCAAGAACATCAACAGCATTCTCCAGCAGAAAAAATCGCTAATGATTTGTATTTTCTTACAGAGGGTGATGAAGAATGGCAAGGACTTGAGGAAAACATTGCCCACGTCCCCTTCACTGGCGAGCGCTACTCTGAGGCTGAAATGATCAAAAGGTCACAGACCTTCTACGAGCTTCTAAATAAGAGGCGATCTGTCAGGTTTCTCAGTGATGAGCCAGTCCCCAGGGAGGTTATCGATAATGTCATCAGAACAGCAGGTAGGTACTGAGTGGTTCAAGGTCTGGGGAAAAAAAAGGATCAGTGTTGCTGTTCAACTGTGTAGCTGTGAAAAGGTGGTGTGGAAAAGCCAAGGGAACTGGCATTTTGCTTATGGTTTTCCTTGATTCACCTGTAGCTGGGATGAGTTAGCACCCATTGAGTGATTGGGAATTACTCAGCTTGAACAACTGTATATCAGAGACTGGGTTGGAGTACTCTCAATTCCTTTGTATTTGCAGTTCACCTATAAGGGAATAAGAGCATTTCAACAGCATGAAACAACTTCATTTTCAACCTTTAAAAGATGCTACTTAAAATAAAATTTATGTGTGGTTTATCGAGACATCTTTCAAATAGAAATATTGAAGTGTTTTCTCAAAAATGTCAAGCCAAGTGTACTTCACATGCTATAAAATTTAATGTATTATGATGATATTTATCATGTGCGGGTTTTGATTTTTGGGGTCCCCCACAAACAAATAGATGAAATTATCTCTGCCATGCAAAATATTTCAGTTGATATAAATGGTTGGTACTTAATAAAGGGAAAGAATTTCTGTCTAGAACAAAATACCTTTTCCAGTCCTTCCAACAGCAGTGCCAGACCTCTGTTGCATATGATTGGAGTGTTATGCTGAGGACCTTCATTGAGCTTATTTGACTGAAAGTCAGAAATCGATTATCTTTGTTGTTGTTGTTGTTGAGAATTTATGTGTTTCAAATCATTACTGTTGTGTCCTGGCCTAATCTCGTCTCTGCTTTAGTAACATTGACTTCAGCCAGGAGTGATTTTGACCCTCATTATTTCTCTTATTCTATGAGTCAGCTGCTGCTACTATAGAAAATATTCCCAAGCTGCCTTAGAGAAAAGTTCAGACACTTTAGCAGAGTTAATAATCTAAAGATTCTCCATATTTGAGGTGCATTATTTTCCCTTTAAAAACTGTAAGCAGCTTTGTTACTGCACAGTAACGAGTCTCCATCTCCCTCTAATTAACTAGGAGTCATTAAAATACTGAGCATGTTTTGGCAAATGCAGCAAAGCAAACAAGCCTGGTGTGCAGATGAAGTACTTAGTAACCCTGAAAGCTTTGGGCTGTGTGGAGAAAAAGAAAACAAAGGCAAGCATGAATGCCATCCGTTTTTACCCAAACCTGAGGAGAGGCAAGATTCACAATATAAAAACATTTTCATGCATCAAGATAGTTCAAGCTGCTTATTCAATGTTTCTTGAACTAAAATAAGTCCTTGGTATTGTATGTTTTTAAGATCTTCAAATATTTTTAAATATGTATGAGGGACCAGAGAGATCTAAGCAGTATTCTCAATCTATATATCTGTGAACCTGTGCAGATATATATTCTTCAGCTTCTGGCTTTTAACCCCTAGGCAGTTAAAATAGTCTCCAGTGGTGCTGGTGGGTGAGCAAATACAGATTTAATATGTGCACACCTATAAACACCAGCTGTCTTTGGACAACAAACCCAAACCTGTAAGCTGTGGAGCAGGTATCTGTGTTGTACAACTCCTTACCTTTGTCAGTCAGTGACAGGTTCCTGCAGGTGGTCACTTAGCCTTGTTTTTCTGAAAGCCATTATTTTCACCCTTTAGGTAAAACCATGTGTCAGAGTTGGCTGTGCATTCAGAAAGAGCTCTGCTTTTGGTACAACACTTTGCAATAACATTACTGTGTTCATATCTATTGCACTATGTTACTGCCTCATCATAAGAACCACCAAAAAAGGAATTTTTTACAAATCCTTAATGCTGGCTTCCTCTAAGATGGCAGTATGAAAGGACTAACCTCTGTTCTTCAATGGGATTTCACATTCTTTGAGAAAAAAAAATGCCAGAACTTATCTCAATCCTTTTCTTCCCATCTCATCCACTTGCTTTCCCTTTGCTCAACTGGTCAGCCTGAAAGCTCACAAGGAAGAGCTGATATCTCTCACTTCCCACCCTCCTACCTGGGTTTTCATCTTTTTCTGTTTTTGTATGAAGGTACTTCACCTAGTGGAGCACACACTGAGCCCTGGACCTTTGTGGTAGTGCAAGATCCAAATTTAAAACACAAGATTCGTGAAATTGTAGAAGAAGAAGAGGAAATCAACTATAAGAAAAGGATGGGAGACAGATGGGTTAATGACCTGAAAAGACTGAGGTATGAAAAGTCAATTAGCTAAGGGGTGTGAAGAGAGCTGTTGTTTCACTGTAGGAAAGACTTCTACGATTTTCTATTTCTTCCTCCCTCTCACTTTTAATATTTTTCTAAAATCCATGTTTGGAAACAAAAACTTATAAATATGTGTAGAACTGTTCCTTGGTGGCTGGTTCATAAAATTGCTTCCAGTAAAAGGATTACATGCTCTCCATTTTGAAAGTTTTCCAAGCACTTGACTCCATCATTATTTTTTCCTATGTAACCTCTGTGGCTGAAACTATTGTCCCAGATTTTTTCTGTTGTTTGCCAAACAGTCGAGCTCCCAAAGTCACTGGAAGCTTTGCTACTGACTGAGGAAGCCCCAAGGCTTGTCCCTATCCAAGTGCTGAATTATGCAATATTTAATTGTTCCAAATGCCCTCTGAAGTCTGACAGACTTGCTTAACTTCACACAATGGGAACATGTCAGCTGAGTCTTGGCTTGTTAAATGGAGCAAATGCACAAAGATTTGTAGGGTTGACTTGCTCTACTTGTTTGATAATGTTACTGTTTTTCAGGTGCTTAGGTGCTACGCAAATTTATGTGCTATGCAAACAGCTAAATGCCAGGAGGGTTTATGTTTTGAGTGAGAACAGTAGAAAGCACTCATTTCCTTGTCTAACACCTATGTCATGATTGTCATTTAAGAATTTGGGAACCAAATGAAGTGTATCAGGGATGAAATACCCAGGAACAGAATAACAATTAATTCTGTTCAATTTATAGGTTTAGACCTGAGACAAAAAATTTTTGAACTTTTCTGACAGCAGTCTTCCCTGCAATGACAAAAAAGTTGGCACTGCTGGTAACAGGCAAATCTGCAAAAATCCAGGAATTAAATAATCTCAAAAGCAAATGCTCATGAGGCCAGTTCCTAGATAAAAGGTCAAGAACTATCTTATTTGTATGCAATTCCACCCTTCAGAGTGAGGACATCAGCTCCTCAGCCAAATCTGTTAAAATTGAGACTTCTATTCAAGCCTTTTTTTCTTTCCAAAATGTTTCTATTTAAGCTGATAATACTTAATCCTTTGCAGCTAATGTTCTAAGGTTTGGTCTACTGCTAAAATTGTCATGTACCTTTAGTGCCCCTTTGCAGACAGTAAATGTAACTTACAGGAAAGTGAAAAGGTTGCAAAATAAATGTCTTAAACATTCTTTTGCAGAACAAACTGGATCAAAGAGTACTTAGACACTGCTCCGTATCTGATCCTCATTTTCAAGCAGGTGTACGGGCGGCTTCCAAACGGCAAAAAGAAGACCCACTACTACAATGAAATCAGTGTCTCTATTGCCTGTGGTATCCTGCTTGCTGCACTGCAGGTACGTTGACAGAACCCACATGCTGTGAGTCAATATATTACTTTGGATTACATACCAAGACTATTCTGCCCAAATGAGGTTGGAACCCAATTTGGATTTTAACATTTTCAGTCTCCTGGATGACTCCAATTCCTGGCAATATGTCTGAGTTTTGAGTTTTAAAGTTCTTCTACACATGTCTATATCTGAGAAAGTTATTCCTATCCTCAGTACTGGTTATCAGGAAGAAAAATAAAATGTAGCTTCCAGAGTTGTCACTCTTCTCTCGGCACAGACTTCAGCCCCTGTGGTTTCTGCCTTATGCTAACAAGGCTGACAGGCTCTTCAGACTACCCAAGCATGGCTGTGCAGTGCCACACTGGCCCCTTCTATTCAGTAGTCCCTATAAAACAGCTTGATACCAAATCACTTTTAGTATACAATGCTGAAAAAAAAAATCGGCTATATTCCACGGAACAGGCTGTACTATTTCAGTCAGTCTTTCTGAGGCATTTCTGAAAGTGAACTGATCTCTAAAGCCCAGCATGTTTGACACTAGCCAGTTAGATTTTCTCAGTGGTTTCTCAGTGCTCAGTTCTGCTTCCTGCATCTGATGTACTCACACAAGTGTTAAATAGAGAAGCTATTCTGACAGTTAACCTGGCCTGTCAGCAAGATAACAGCAAGGTGCCTCCTCTCATATTAGGCCAATTTCCTATCAGGCACTGCCATTTCTCCCGCATTCTGTTTTGAATGACACTTGCTTCCATGCATTGCTGCTCCTCAGGCACCATTCAGCACCATCACTATTAGCTCTTCTTCTCTTGAGAAGATCTTAGAGAATACTTAACATGACAGGTGCATTTCCTGGGCACCTCTCCCTGACTGACTTGTATCTCAAAGCCTCCCAAAATGCTTGCATTACATAGACAGGGAGACTGAAATCCACATGTGCAGCTCTCAGGAAGCGACTCAGCTGTGTGGTCATTCCTTGGATGATGTCAGCTCCTTATTGTTTGCCAGATTTTTTTAGGGTTTTTGTGAGATTTTGTATGAGAGGAAGAGTGATACATAGACTTATTTTGGGATTGTGATGCAATCCTTAACAATGGCCACTGTAAGAGATGCCAATAGACTCCTGTGACACCTTTTGAGGCAGAGCCTGTGACCCTGTCCCTGTGAGGTACAGCTCCTGAGAAGGAGCAAGTGTACACAAGGCTGTAAGGCTTCTTCCTTGCCATAGAGGCAAGAACAGAAACAGTTCTCTGAATGAACCAGATCACAGAATCATGGAATAGTTTGGTTTGGAATGGATGTTTCAAGGTCACCTAGTCCAACCCCCAGCCTCATGGGATGACATTCCAATCATATTCCCATAGCTGCCTCTCAGCTTCCCTGTGGTCATGGATTCCCCATCACACTGATCCCGGCAGGCAGGCTCTGGCTGTACAGCACACAGACGTGGCAGGCAGACTCTGCTATTGCTGTGATGGAGAAATGCTCTACTTCTCTATAAGCACAGCAGGCACCTTTCATGGTACCACTGAAGCTGTAAATCAGGTGTTCTAAAGCCTGCAGCAGGGCTAACGAAGTAGCATTTCTGGACTAGGCAATAGAAGGATGTGTCCAGGTGTGGTGGGAACAGCCCAACACAGAGCACAGATGTCTGTCTCACTGTTGCTGTCTGTCTTGCTGCAGAACGCAGGGCTGTACACAGTGACCTCCACACCCCTCAACTGTGGCCCTCAGCTCCGGGTGCTGCTCCAGCGCCCAGCGAACGAGAAGCTCCTCCTGCTGCTCCCTGTTGGCTATCCCAAGAAAGATGCCACTGTGCCTGCGCTGACCCGCAAGCCGCTGGAAGACATCATGGTGGTGATGTGAGCCCAGTGCCAGGAGGAAGGAGAGCATCCCCACTGACAGCTGGAGTTGTCACTGCTGTTCCTGTGCATTGTCCCCCTATGTCACTGCTTCTCTGGCTGCTTACACCTCTATTTCTTTTAGTGCTGATAATCTACCAACAGCAGTAAGCAGTCAAGCACTGTGCCTTTGACAGCTGCTGTTACCTGTCCGACCAGGGCATTGTTCCAAGGGATATGTACAATGGCATTTAAATCACCTCCAGCACTTGATTTTTCTCACACATTGTGGGGACAAATCTCTCCTTGAACTGAAATGTATATTTTCCTTTTACTTTTGTGATTGCCATTACACAGTTATTTTAACTTAAGAATTTTAATGAAGGTTGTATTAAAAGATACAAAGAGGTCAAACTCAGCTGTCCTATATTGGTCAGTGTGTGCTGTTTAAATGCCCCTTCCCCTTCACTGTGTTCAGCTATGTGTAGAAAGATGCACTTTTCCTCGTATATGGTAGGATTTCTCTACTTGATTGATCTCAAAAACTTTCTGTACACCAGACTTCCTTAAGCTATTGCGGCTACAAGTGTCTTAGTTTGGGGAAAATTTAGTAGGAACAAGGCATACAAGTAATTTGCTTGTTACCATTTATTTATACGCGTTCCAGGCACGGTTAGATCACGTGGTAGCTATTAATCATACCCCGGTACTTGCTGCTTACACTGGAAGCAGCGTAGAAGGAGCTACTATCCTAGTTATCCTGTACCAGTTTAACACCCGGAAACTGAAACTGCTTTAGAGACTCTGACACGTGAGAGGTGCTTTCGTGCGAGCCGCAGTCAGGGATTTGGGAGCGGCGCGCTGGAAGGGCTGGCGCTGCCGATGCCTGGGCGGGCAGAGCCCCCTCGTGGGGCCGCGGGTCCCGCCGGCTCCGCCAGCAGCGGGAGGGGAAGCGCTGAAAGAGACGCGTCCTTCCTGCACGACTCTGTTCTGGGGAACATCTCCCCACCCGGATCTCTGCTGCATCCAAAGTCAGGCAAAGTCAGCCAAATCGGCTTCAGCCCTCCTTGAGGGGTGAGATGCAGGAGAGCAGAGCTGTGGAAAGGGACCTGGAGGTCCAGGTCGATGGGAAGTTGAACACGAGTCAGCAGTGCCCTGGCAGCCAAGAGGGCCAACCCTGTCCTGGGAGGCATCAGGCACAGCATCGCCAGCCAGGCAAGGGAGGGGATTGTCCCACTCTGCTCTGCACTGGGGTGGCCTCACCTCGAGTGCTGGGGGCAGTTTTGGGTGTCACAACATAAGACATAAAGTTGCTAAGAGAGCGTGCAAAGGAGGGCAACAAAGAGGGTGAAGGGCCTTGAGGAGAAGCTCTATGAGGAGCAGCTGAGGTCATTTGGTCTGTTCAGTCTGGAGAAGAGGAGACTGAGGGAACTTCACTGCAGTTACAACTTCCTCACGAGGCACTGATCTCTCCTCTTGGTGACCAGTGACCAGACCCAAGGGAATGGCCTGAAGTTGTGCCAATGGCAGTTTAGGTTGGGTATAAGAAAGAGGTTCTTCACCCAGAGGGCGGCTGGGCACTGGAACAGGCTCCCCAGGGAAGTGGTCACAGCACCAAGCCTGAGAGAGTTCCAGAAGCATTTGAACAATGCTCTTGGACACCTGGTGTGACTCTTGGCAGTGGTGCTGTGCAGGGTCAGAATCTGGACTAAATAATCCTTGGGGGTCCCTTCTAACTCAGGATATTTTGTGATTCTGAGTTAACTCACTCCTCCTTATCTGAAGTCTAATCTGGTCTTGAGAAAGTCTCAGCAGGGGGATTGGAACTACAGGATCTTTAAGGTACCTTCCAATCCAAACCATTCTATGATTCTACAAGTCAACTCCCATTTACCATCACTTGTCAGCTGAGCAAGTGGAGGGGATAATGTTTTGCAGAGGTACAGATTTTGGCCTCATCAATGCCTCTGTCATCCAGCAGGAAAAACTATTTTCCTCATTGACAGACCATTTTGCTGGTATTTAGCAGATATGGCTGTGTCTTCATCTGTTGTACTAGGCTGTTTCACATCCTCAATGGTACAGCTATGGCAGGAAATTTCTTCTAATTTTCAAGGTCTAAAAACTAGCAAGGGAGATAGGGATGAGCTGGACTAAATGAAGGCTGATCAGCTGCAGGTGCCCAGTTATCAGGCATACATATTAAAGTCACTGCTGCAAGTTTTCCTTCTGTGCAGATGCTGCTCTGCCCCATCATGTCCCTTCACAAGCAGTTTGTACCTGCTGATACAACTATGTTTTAATTCAGAGTTCACATCAACAGAGGGAGGACTGAATCCTTGTCACATTACAATCTTTCCTACAGAAAGAAACTCTCAGCTACAGAAATAAATTACTTCTGCCTGGTCTCAGTCTGCAAAATAGATGACACTCAGAGAAAGTTTACTAAATTAATTCAGTTTCAAACAGCGGGAACTTGCATATGTAAGGCTATTTCTAGTGTGGTTTCATAACTAAAAAACAAAGAACTAAAGCAGTTTAAAAAATACACAAAAATTGTCACAATAACAAGCATTGGTATATACCAATATACCTCTTCACACCAATGAAGAGTAATGGTTGTTTTTTCCTCTATGTGTTAATTCTGGAAACTATGATACATATAGTAGTTGAAAAACTCAAGCCCTCACACCTACTAAATGGGAAAGATTCTATCCAAAAACATTTCTACAATCATGAAATGTAAGTAAAATAAGCTGCTTTTTTCCCTCCCTTTTTCCCTTCCTTACAAATGCTTATTCAAATGGAAATCCTTCAGTAGTATTACTACTACTGATGATACTGCAGAGTCTCTTGTATATCATGTTAGGCTCCTGTTGTGACAAGCCTACTAGGAATTGCCACTGTTCTCTAATAAGTGCAGTCTTTACTAAAAACACAATTAAATAATAATAAATTTTGCCTTTCCATGCAGCACACTGTTGAAAAAAAAAAGGTTAGCATTTAAATAGTTCTATGTTTAACTAGGGATACCTGGTTGGCATTTGTTCAACTTTAAGGTAAAAAATGTTTTTTCTGCTATCTAAATGGACTTTCCCATGTTTCCACTAGTGTCCATAGCCTGTTGGCCTGATGCTGTGCATCTCCAAGAGAAGTCTGATTTCATCTTCCCTCTATCTTTCCATCAGGTAGCTGCAGACAGCAACTAGCTCTCCCCATTTCTGGGATCTCCCTTCCTTGAACTATGTAGGCAAATCTTTGTGTATTCAAGGACTCTCACCATCTGAAATTTGTCAGACAAATGCTCTTGAAATCAGGTGCAACACGGTGGGTTGCATGACAATCCAGATAATTAAAGAAATAAGTGTCACATTTGGTGGAACCACAGCCAGCTGCCCATCTCCTCCCATTGCATGGATGACTGAACTGGCGTTGGTTTCAGTCTGCCCTTGAACACTGAGCTGGAAGATGTTGCAGCTGATGCTTCGTTAGCAAGCCAGCTGGCTGTGCCATGAGGCAGGGAAGCATTACACCTAGAGCAGCACCACCTTACCCATTCTACCATCTTCCTTTCAAGCCAGGTGAGCCAGAACCCAAATGATGCTGCTAGAAAGTAATTATTTTTTTTTAATCTTAGTGATTCAGAGTGTGAGGTCTGAGGACTCAGTTACGCTGGTGTGTGTGCCCATCTCCTCCACAGCTACATGATCAAGTTCAAGATTCCCATAAATTAGCTGGGCTGTAGCAACCATGTAAGTGCTCTCTGCTTGATGAAAATAGCAGGTTGTTAGTATTTAGCTTCTTTGCAAACAGTCTAAAGCTAAGTGCTGTTATCTTGAATTTGACAGAAATAACTGTTCCCAGGCACAGTTACTGGGTCTGAGCTGGTGCACAGGGATATAACAGGCTACAGTTTATCAGCTGTGTATTTGATAATTTCTTACCATACAAACTCTCACTAGTAAAATAAAAGTAAAGCAATTTCTGGGTGTGAGGAAGTATCAGGTTGGTGCTGCATACCCCAGATGAACAAAAGCTCACAAGCTCACCCTACCTCAGGTTGTGGTTTTACTCTGATTAAGCTGCAACACTTCAAAGACATCTAAATAAGTAGGTGTGCAGTCAGCATGTGATTGATTTATTTCTTTAATTGCTACATAGATCTCATGGCCCCATGAAAAATCAATCTTGAGAAATAATCCAGCCTGCACTCCAAGGCAGGATCAGCTGTACTCGATTGCCAGGTACTGACAAAACATGAATCCACAGCACTAATAAACTGCTCCCAGCAAAAGACTTGAAAGAAATTAAAATGCAAATGCTAATTCTGCCAGCACATACAAGTCCTAAGAAGTTTTTGTTTTCAGAAGGGCTCAGCCTTGGCATCATGTTGTGCCACTGATGAGACCTCCATGGAGATCGGTAGGAAGAGGTTGGGCTGCTGCATTGTTTTTGAAGATTTCCACCCACCTGAGCTTAGTCAAAGTAGAACAGACATTGTACTCTTGACTTAGAACTCCCAAGGAATTTAATTATTTTTTTGGCTAACATTACCTATATCAGGCATCTGCGAGAGCCAAGCCTTTGCCCATATAGAAAGAGCTCTCCTGTGCTCGTGGAGTGTAAAAAATGAGAACACTTAATGGCATGAGAGCTGGGCAACAGGTCCACTCAAATTTAAGATGGAAGAGAGTAATTGAAGCTTGAATCAGTGCAGCAGCATGTTACAAGTGAAATATCACATCCTGTTCCAGGTTGTGTGTGTGTATTAACTTAGCTACAAGATTGGAACTGAGGTGAACTAATTCTGGTAGAAAAACAAAGACATTCCAAGACCCAGATAAGACAGTGTAAGACATGGGAAAATGGTGCTGATCAGCAACGTGGATAATGACCATGACCCCAAGGCATCAGTTACCTAGTTTTGTGAGATGTAGATTTGAGAGATGAGGTGTTTGAAGGATTTTTAAGAGAACTCTTGGAATTTTTTATGAGGAGCTGCCCTGTGCCTGAGGGTAAGTTCTTGCCTATTAATTGAGGGTAGGATCTTGTAACTGAGATCCCAAGTGACTCAGCTTGAAAGGGTGAGTCCAGAGTCCAGCAGTTTTGGCGTATAATGTGACAGCGTTGGTCAAGTTATCCTGAGGAGCACTTCTCACGCATACCAAGTTCAAAGTGTGAATATTGGGAGCCAGATTGACAAAAGCACAGCTTGGAGACCCACAACAGTCACAGATATGCTTAAAAGAAAGGATCTGCCTATTTTTCAGTTGTATATGCAGTAGGGACGTGGATCTGTAGATTATGCACTGGATTTTAATGAAGCTTTTGTGTCATTGTTTTTGTAGTGCAAATGGTCCAAATGTCAGAAGGCTTTTAGCATCTTCAGACTATTCCTTTAGCTCACTCATATGATGTCAGCTTGGAAAAGGCTGTCACAGCCATTTCTCTGTGAGACTAATGCCAAAGTACCGCTCTTGGGTAAAGAGAAATATGTTCCCTAGCAGCTTGCTGTGAAAGAGATTTCTATGGAAGTAGCATTACCAAGCGGAAGGGTTAACAATGACCTGCTGCTTTTGCCTTGCTGGGGCAAATAAATATGAGATGTGATGTAAGTCACCCCTTTTTTCAGTCTGAAGATCTTAGTCTGCTTTCAGTACTAGTGCACCATCAAACTTGTTCTTTGTGGTTTATGACTGGGGAAATAAGAAACAGAGCAAGACAAGCCACAACTACCAGCCAATGTGTAAGTGGCCACACAAAGGGGTCAAAGAGCTGAGGAGAAAAAGAGCTTTGTTATGCTGGCCATTCTGTTTGTTCCTGCTTGTGAACTGTTATGCATTACATTTAGATCTGACTAAATTTCAGGAGACTAAGTGACCCATGAAAAATCTGTGTCACTCCTGGAATTATGTGTTAAAAGCTACTAATGAGTGATGACTTAGCTGCTTCCAAGCAGGACTCTTGGGGCACCACTCCTTTTTAGTACAGGGTCTTCTATTTCTCAGGGTACTTTTTAGACTTAATACAATACAGCAGCTGATTCTTTAATATTGGTCTCCACTTTCCTTTTTGCTGGAAAATTGAGATAAGGCATATGATGGGAGAAGAATAATTTTAAATCCAGTGAAATATAAATATTGGTCAAAGCAAAAAGGTGATGTAATCAATAAACAAAGTGATGGACATTTTATATAGTATTATAAATTTAAATGTTAAGTAATCACATACTTTACAGTTTTGCAAAATGATATGAAGTAAGAGAATCCTCAACTTTAAACTAGGGTGAATTATCAATTAAATTTAGTAGTAGCTGGTCCTGCAAAGGGAAGAAAAACAAACTTCAAAATGAAATATTTATAAATGCATTATCTATTTAGAAATCAAAAGCCACTGAAAATATCGACTCATTTTGATTAACTTTCAAGAAGCATGAAAAGAATTGTGATTACTTTCTTTCACTGCTTTGGAGACCAAAGCAGCATATGCAAGTATAATCACTTGAAAGAAATTTAGGATCTGTTTCATGCTGAACTGTATTTCAGACTGCCCTTGAAATGAGATATTGTATTTCCAAACAGTCTACCAGGATGTCAAGGCAACAACTGATCATCTTTATGTAGGATTCCAGACTGTGTTTCAGTAAGGACATGTTATACGCTGAACAGGGCATGGTGGCTCATTTCAGTGAGATCTGAGAGACAAACATGATGCACAAACCTTAAATATATTGTGCTTTAAATGTCTCCGTTTGCAACAGCAGCACCGTAAATCAAAGGTGGTCAAAGCATGGTACCTGACAGGGAGATTTCTTGTTGTGAGCACTAACTCTGGCTGTGCAAGAATGTGTGAATGAGTATAGATAAGAGGTTTATGCATATAGTGCATGGATAAGGACTGTGGCACAGCAGAACTATTCTTGCCTCATGTGATACAGATTGGTGCTTCCCAAGTGGCTGCAGTTTTGCCACTTTTCCAGGAAGGCAAACACCAAACATTGCTGGTTTTGGAAGGAACAGAATTAAATAGTGGAAAAAAGCTCTGAGATCAGAAGGATTCTTAAAAAGTGTCTTGGTTCTTATCAGAAGATAGGAATGTTTTATACAGGATAACCTCTAACTATTGCTTCTCCCTGATACCTGGTACAATCTGAGTGCATTCATGATGAATGAGCAGCAGCAAAATAATATCTGCTTCTTGTTTATCCATTTTCTTATGGCTTTGACCTCAATTTCTCTCTGTCCTTCATTTCACATCTGTCACCTCACAGCATATTTTTGCTGTAAGTACTTTTTTAGCTTTGAGCATGGTGTTCCTGTTCTTTAATGGAACAAGCATGAGTACTACGCAAAGTATGTTGAGCTGGCAGAAGGGTCAGGAAAACAGCAAGCCAGGTCAAGAGCAAGATCTCCATCTTTCTGTGCTTATTTTTACTGTGATTTTTTAAAATTTATGTGGGTATAGCACTTGAAGTCCATTGGATATGTGACAAAAAGTGGTTCTAACTCCAAAGTTTGTCTTCCTTTTATCTGGGTTTGTTACACTATCTGTTTATAATTACATGACAAAAGACAAGTAGACGTATGAATGAGGTAATAAACAAATGTTAGAGCAAACTCCTGTCAACTGGTGTCTATTTTAACTGCCAGGAGAAATCTGGCAGGCACCTCCTTTCCTGCAAATCAAAGTGAATAAACACTCTCTGTGAATATTACCTTCCCATTTAATTTAGTAAATTGTTGATGAACAAATTGCAAAGTTCAAGAATGTAATTATTTGGGATTAGTAGAGAATTTCTTTAGCATGTAATTGATATTCTGTGGATCATTTGATTAGCAGCTGAAAACAGTTTGTAATTGATGCTGTAATTAGCCAGCACAGTGCTCACTCCATATGAGACTGCAGTGTTATAAATTTGGGTAGACCCAGAATACAGAGCAATGCAGCTTGACTGCTAACTAACCTACACAAGACAAATATTTTACTGGAGACTACACTTTCACCTGCAGGAATTGAATACAGAAGATTTGCAACCAGGTCTGAATCAAAAATTGCCTCAGAATTCGCTTACCTTTAATTCTGTGCTGATGTCAGATGTCTGTGGGTTCCCACTTTGTGGTTTTTGCATCTCACTGGTGGTGCAGGGCACAATGGGCTAAATGTGACTGATTTCTGAAAATCCACATGGAGAGTAGCCATGGATGGTGATGGATCCTCTGCATAAATGCCTGCTATCTGTGGGGTGTTCCCTCAGAGCACAAGGGTCCCTCTTGACTGAAGACTGTGTATTTTCACCTGCACAATTGTGTAGCAGACCTGTAACATGGGAGGAACATGTTTCCCTTCTGTCCCTTAGATACAGGGGAGCAGAGTTTTTCTGTGAGCAGCTAAATGGGGAAATACTATTTTCTGCATGGATTATTCAGAGTCAACTGGTGTAATAAGAGACAGTGTTGCCTGCAGGCCAGTATTCCTGTCTAGAATTAAAATGCATTTTGTAAGAAAAAAGTAAATTATGTTTTAAATAATCTTTCTTTTTTTCAATTTGTTTGTGAACTGCATAACTAACCTGGCACTCCTGTTCTCCTCTTTAAGGGCTGGATACATAAATGCAATTCTATTCTTTAGCTTCTCAGAGAAAGTCTATTCATACAGAAGAGGCCTTCCCCTAACCTTTTGTAGATACAACCTTTTTTTTTTTCTTCTTCTTTTTTTTTTTCCTATCCGCAGCTGCCCCTAATTGGCAAGAAAACACATGAAGTACTCAATTACTTTTGCTACCATTGCCTTTGTACCACTAGATGGCACGAGAACACCATTCAGGAAGAGAGGCTCTTTGCCTGGAAAAAAGTTGGGTCCTTAAGTCCTCTTACTTCAGTTACCTATAACCAAACTCTGTTACCCAAATCACAGATCTCAGAATACGCATCTGAGAGTTGAAAGCTGGAGTGTTATCTGTGATCAAAAAGGACTGCACACAAAGACTACATTTGTCGCGCACTTCAGTAGTTTAAGAGTTGACTGTAAATGCAAAGGGTGCAACACATTTCATCCAAGCTCTGACAGGCTTGTATGGGTGGGATTTTTATTTTGTACCTATTCACATATTGCCACGTGCTTTGCAGTGATACAAACAGTTTCCCATTAGTCATGTCAAGTTCACAGGTGTCTTCAAATAAGAATATGATCTCTAATTTTCAGCCATTTCCTTTAATTGAATTAATTCCCCACATATTTCCCTTCCTCCCTGTGGGTCTTCACACTCTTCTCCAGATCTCTGCAATCCTGGCTGGCCAGCAGCTAAGGCATGACACGCAGACATTTGTCTCTTGAGAAGCAGATCCAACTCCTGTCTGTCCAAAGGCTCTTACTTGTTCGTGAGAAACACAAGGAAGGGTTGTCCTCTGAATAAAGATTGAAGACTTTTTTAGTTTCTGCTGTTTGCCTGAGATAAAAAAGAGACCATTCCTTCTTTCTTTCCCTTCAGATATGGATAAGTCATGAGGGAATTATGTAACATAAGAATGAGAAAGCTGTGGAGAAAAAACTTTCCCTCTCTCTTCTCCCATCTTATCTCTGAAATAAATTTTTACTTACTCTCTATTTAAAGGATTTTTGAATGAGCTGTGTATGAAAATCAGAACTCTCTCTGTTTCCATGAGGGGTGGGAAAATTAAGCGTGGAGTTTTAGACAACTTGTGAAGGTGGTACAAGTCACATTTTAATATGAAGTGTGGTGACCTTAGAAGCCTAATGGCAACACAGAAGGGCAAAAAGGTCTGGAAGTGGAACACAGGTTTGAAGGCATATCTGTAAGGCTGTGTTCAGGCTGGATCAGTTATGTTACAACAAAAATTGTGTTTTGGGGAAGGTAGGCTTGGGTTTGCCTGCAGGTGTGGAGGAGTTGCTCAGTTGGCCAAGCAGTGAGTCAGTCAGATGCCAACATCAAGTGAAGGAACATTCTCCTTATGGAGATTCAATCAGGTAGCTAAGACACAAGACTGGAACTCCTGTCCATGTAACACTGGATAAATCACTTCCCATATTTTTCTGTCAGTGCATGAATGGTGGGATTTCTGCTGATAAGCTACAAAGGAAATGAAGGGGGAAAATTACTAGAGCAGCCCATGATAATCTTGGTCTGATAATCTCAAATTTGCTGCTTACATCAGTTTTCCAGCTTATCTGTGATTAAACCTTATCTGTACTTGATCATTAATCATGAATGTATTCTTCCTGTAATAGTCGTGGATGCTGAAAGGGTACCGGGAAAGTAGGAGACCGAGAAAGAATAGATAAACACTGCATAAATACTTAAACACTGGACAGGCTGGCAGCAATGAACTTTGTGCACCTGAGGAAGAAAAGATTTTATGCTTGAACTTCAAATCTGTCTTGGATGCTGCTTTCAGAATTTCAGTTACCTCTGAGGAGGATTCCAGGTGTCTACTTGAAAATAGAAAGTGTTCCTAGGCAGGAGTTTCTGTCTATATTCTGTGCTTCTGTACTCAGAAAGAAGAAGAAAATTTCTTACAAAGGCAAGGCACTAGGTGGAATAAAAAGTTTTGGGGTTTTTTTTTAAGATAGATTCATACAAGTTTAATGAAAGCCTCCTTACTGTGTTGTTTGTATAATGGTTATATAGATATGACTGAAATTTCTCCAATTAATGTGAGTATTTTGTGCTTCCTTGCTGTGTAACCTAATATACACTGCTTTGCACTTTTTCACTAGAGGCAATGCAGAGCAGTTGATAGAGAAACTGACAAAATACCTTTACTTTTTACCTTGAAAGAGTTGCTAAAGGGAAAAATTGAAGCAGAGGGAGCACTGAGAACTAAACAATGAGGGGGTCTTACGAATTTATGGCATATGTGGTAGAGAGTGGTTACTGTTTTGCAGAACTACATTACTTGAGAGATACAATTCCACAGCAATTTTACCAGCTATGCTTTGTTATTTTCATAAATCACAGCAACAGGAAATTATTAGCTGTACATGCCCTTGGCAGCCCCCCTGCATGCATCCCCTTACTGACTGCACCTGGAGCTGAGAAGCAAGCCTGCCTTGGGTAGTGTGGTTATGCCTGATGTGGTTAAAATTAAGGAGCAGAAATCAGAGCGATGCTGAGGACTGCAGGGCTGACCATCAACTCACCCAGACTAGCTCGTGGCTCTTGCTGAGCTTGCTTGTGCTGGGTATTGGGCATCTGTCAAAGCCTGTGGTGGTGCAAGGCAGAAGGAACAAGTTCTCCCATGTGAAGAAAGAAATGTGTTTGGCTGAAGAAGGAAATAAATTACTGATCCCACAGTCTTTAAAGATGAACTCCTATGAAAGACTGAAGTGTTGATTATTTTTAGCAGGGAAAGGCCTAAGGGGAGGGCTTGTCAAATAGATTAAACCATTGTTAGGAGCAGAGCAGGATTCTCCTCCATCACTTTCCATCACACCTGCATCCTGATGTGAAATAAAAAGTGCGTGCATGGTGGCGAGGGAATGTGGAGGAGGGAAAAGCTGCACTTGGGAGAGCTGAAGTGGTAGCAGTTAGTGATGGAGTCATTATTTCTTGTCACTGCTTTTACCCTATTAGCTTCTCTTATGCTGATTTCTTTCTGTTAATCCTCTGGATAGCCTCTGAAAGTTGTTTATCATCCCAGGGCAAAATGGTTCCAGCCTGCTCTCACCACTTTTTTTCCTGCACGCAGTGTTGCTGATGTGTCTAAGTGTCCTGAAGAGCCTGAGGACAGAGTGGGAGGATATTTTGTCATTTTTGTAATCTCTCTGGGCCCGTGACTCTTGCTCAGCCCTGTCCTAGTTCCCCCTGCTTCTCCCAGGCTGTGAGAAGCAGTGCTGTCATGCTACAGCAAATAAGGTACTGCAGTACTGCACAGCTGCTGGGCATTCATCCGTGCTGGGCCAGGTGCTGTCTGACCTTCCCTTTGGGAGCACGTGTTTGAACACTGCTCAGAGCAGTCTGGTCACAATGGGATGGCATGGGTGCACTGGGCAGGGTGGAGTATTATTCAATGCTGCCCTTTGCCAGCTAGGTTTTACTAATTTCCTGGTTCTGCTGCATGACTTATCTCCCAGACAGAAGGAAGAAAGGGCTGGGAGAGTGTGTTTGCCCCAGAGAGAGAAGGTATTTGGGAGGACACTTGGAGGTTCAGCCAGGTGTTGTGACAACAGAAGCTGGAGCAAGAGTGTGAATATGTGAAGTGTGTTCAGAGACTGGGAATTGTAGTATAACCCCATCTGAGTCTCTCTCCTCTTCTACCTTTCTATTCAATTGTTTAGGTCAGCCTTCTAAAGAAGAAAATCTTTTAGGTGGCAATCCATCACAGAAAACTTCTGTGACTCTGCAGTCCTGGTACCATTCCCTAGTTTTGTATTGTCCTACAGATCCTCTGCCTTAGGGTCTTTGGGTCTAGAGGAGGAGGCTTGAACATAACACAGTACCATATATTTCCTAATAACTAAACTTTCAGGGAGAGGAATCAAAGAAATATACAAGCGTACAGACCTGGTCTCTTTAGAGGCCTATCAACCAAAAAGTGAGATCTACTGGGACTCCCAGGTTTGAGTGGAGAGAAGGTGGCACTGAAAGCTGTCTCTCTTAATAGTCTTCCTGAATGCTTCAGGAAATGCACCTCTAAACATACTCGGATGATCCCTCCTCCACAGTTTTAACTTCTTACACAGCAGGTTAATCTGACTTTGGGAAGCTCTTGTACTATCACAAGAAAACATTTTTATGCCTTGTCTGAGTATTCACTCACTGTACTTCATAATATGAAAGTAAAGATGAGACCCCCTTCACAACCTCTGAAGGGCCCCATGGTCCTAAGTGTGAAAACCCTCTCCAGAAGTGGGAGGTAAATGGCTGAGCTGTATGAAACTGAACTATGTTCTTCCCTGCCTGATGTAGGCAGCTTGTTTTTCAATTGAACTCCATGTTTTTGTACAGTAAATTGCCTTCCAGTAATCAAACAAACATTTACAAGATTATATACACAATTTCAGGCATCTTCAAATCCGTCACAGATGTCCTTGGGGTTTTGTATGCTCAAGGGAAAGCTTTGGCTTTTAAAGATGGAAGAAACAGGAAGAAGATGGGAGATGAAAGGGGAGAGGCTAGTTGCTTTCAGAAATATGGGAATTATCAGACCGAGCCAGACTTAGACTGTGTAGTCTGGCTTGGATACATAGAGTGCAGAAGGGGACTTTAATTATCACTCAGCACACACGGGAGGAGTGCATGTCTTCAGTCATGTAGGCTCATGGTGTCTGCACAGCTGAGCCGTCTCCCTTTGGAGCCGGGATCCCTGCAAGCAGAACTAGATCTTAATTACTCTGGCTGTTCCTTCTGGGAAGGGATCCACACACTGACGGCTGATATCAGTCTGAGCTAAGGGAGGAGCAGGGAAAGAGGGAGCTGTTGCCTTACTGTGGAACAGCTGCATTTTGGGCTCGGTGCCAAAAGTGGGGGAGGAAAACTTCTGGAGGCCTAAAGAGATAGAGAAAGGCAAATCCCTCCAGGTCTTAGGCTTCAAGAGACCAACGCCGTGTGTGGGCAGGAGCTGGGACGCTGTGTGGGAAAGATTTGCAGTTTCAGTAGGAGTTCCCTCCCAGGTCTTCATGCAAACCAAGTCCCCTAAATCCCAGGCTTTATCACAGATGGGATGGGCTGCAGAGCTACAGCCTCCACCCCTTTCCACCCACTGGCACCAGATACTGATAACCTCTGGATTCAAAGATGCACTGCCTTTGGCACAGAGGGTCTCAGAGCCAAAACCAGCAGTGTGGCCATCTGAACCCCTCCTCAGCAGCATGAAGCAGCACATTATGGGAAGCTTATGCTCAGGGCACAGAACTTGGCAAGTCAGTGCAATGTAGCTGCCACAGCTCTCAACCTTGCGTGCTTTATGCTCTGTTGGGTGCAAGACAAGGGCGTTCCAGAGGGGCAGGTAAATGTAGGGTTCAGTAATACTGGCAGCTGGCTGCTTGCTCTGAAGTGAGAACACAAAGACCGTGTATTGTTTCTATTTTAGGGTGTTTGATCTCAGAAAAGCACTTTGCAGCACTGCACATATGCCTGGGCTTCCAGTGACTTCATTTAGAAGTGTCCAGCCACACCTGGAGGGAGCTGTAAAGTGTGAGTTGGGATGACAGCATCTTTTGTAAACAATAGGATTTCCTGGGATTATGTTTGAACGGTTGGCCCTCTTGGAGAGGGGGGGAACATATTAGGTCTCTGACAAAGTAATGAGAAGACTTTCTGTGCTATGTAATTTATAAGGCCACTGGCTACCATTGAGCCAAAACCCTGCTTCAAATTGAATGGGTCAAGGTTATCCACGTGGTCCTGTTGAATAAATTCAAATCTCATGGGATAAAATTACATTAAAAGCTTTAGTCAGTTTAAACCATGTCTCTGTCATTCTTATTTTTGATAAGCATAAAAACACCCTGTAGTGAAGCCATCTAACTCTGTGTTACTTGCAGGAATGTGTCATAGGATTATGTTGTGACCAATCTAAGTGCTTTTTTAATGTCTCACAGCTTTCTGGTATATTCGCCATAAAACTTTTTTTCATTTTTTTGTGTTTAAAATTTATCCTGTCTGATCAGGACAGGATAAATACATCTTAATGAACCCTGTAATGAATATGAAGGTGCTCTGGCAAACCAATTTAATTTTCATGAATCTCATTGTTAGAGGAATATATTTTTAAAATTGTGTGAGTCCTCTTTGAGGGCAAACACTTGCTTTGAAATTAAAGAAATATTCTGTGAGTATGATGCTTAGCCCTTGTACAGTGGCAGTGACCATGCTGTAGTAGCCCTATTTGGTGGTATGTATAAGCTTTCTAATGTACACTATAAATGTGATATCAGCAAATAATATGTGTAGCTTCAAAACAAGCTTTGGCAAGCAATCAGTCTGGCAGCAATTGACTAAACAGTCAGTGAAATAGAAACAGGAAAGTACACTCTTGTTTAAATTTGCCCTGTCTGTTGGTGGAAATAGTCCTTGTGGTAGTTGTCCAGTTGTGTTACTGAATTCCATCACTGCAGCAACTTACAGGCATTTTCATTAGCTGGGACCACTGGATATAATTTCTGAAATTCTGAGAAGTGCTTTTAAGAAAAATGTTTTTTAAAGAATCAGTCTCACTTGCCCCAGTGATTGTGGCTTCAGTGCATTGTGGCATGGCTGCTATCAGCATCAGGCCATGCTGACAGGCATCAGGAGCTAGGAGATAACCAGGATCTGTAGCATTGCCCGTAATATTATTGGAAATCTGTCCTCCCTAGCATGTGCACTTTCCCATTGTAAGAAAGGCTATCAGTTTTGATCTCCTGAGCTTTTGCTGCTTTTAAAGTGGAGGGACCGAAGCGTGCCATGGATGGAGTTCAAGTGGTTCTTTGTTTTAAGCAGCCATTGGATCTCAGCAAACATCAGAGAATTTTAGGGTACCAGACATCACCTTTGCTGTCTGAGCTGTATGTTTTCTGGCATGAAATGGCAGAGATAAAATCTTCTTTTCCAATATAGTGAAATGAAGTATATTTTGGTTAAGGCTGGTATTGTCAGGAGATAACATTTACTTGAAAATGAAGGTATATTGTTATGAAAGTATATTGTTCTAGCACAACATAGTGTAATTTAAATAATTTACAATGCGATTTCTTCTGTGGTTCCAGTATGTAAACTAAATCAGAAAATGATGTTTTGGCTGGTGCATTCTGTTTCAAAACTTTGAATACTGCAAGAATCTGTAAGCAAGAATTCTCATTTTCTTGCTTCATGTAATTTTCATAAGTAGTGGTGCTACGCCTCTTTTCCTCTCCACCTGAATAATGTCTCTGACTTTTCTTTCCTGCATCACTCTGGAAAAATATTGTAGTATTGTCATGTTCAATATACTTGTCTCAGTTTACCTGGTTTCACTGTACCAGGCAGATGAATGAGTTAGAGTTTTGTCTTCTCAGACAAAAGCTGCCTGAGGGAACTTGAAGTTCACTGCTTTGCTCTGTACCTAGATGTTCACTGAAGGGTAGTTTTCTTTCCTGAAAGCATCTTGTTTAGCTGTAACAAATTAATCTTTGTCAGTCTTGCCTTAAGGGGTTATGCCCTTCCTCACTGTAGGTTTAACCTTGAGTGTGAGGACATGATAGCGGAGCTCTCTGAATCAGAGCGTACCTGGGATGTGCAGGAGGAGATGGGCTTTGAGTCAGCAGAGGATATGCTGCTCAGGGTGCAGAGGAGCTGGTCAGAATCCCTGCTTTTGGTTGGGAGCTCACTGCAGAGAAATGGACTGCCTGTCTCCCTTCAGGTAAGATGACTGCTACTCAGTCCTGCCTTCCTGGCATGGGACCATGGAGGCCAAATTTTCTTTCAGCCTATGCAAGTCATGATTCTGCTTGTTTGCTTCTCTGTGTAGGTTTTTCTTTCAGTCCCATCTGCTGCCCTTTTACCTCTTCCACTATCTTTTCCAATGCGTCATTCGTTCTCAGTGCCCAGTTTGGATCTGGTGATTCATGTATATGCTTCCCTGCTGAATAATGAGCACAAGCCAGAAAAGTCTACCTGCTGACTAGTGACTGCTTCTTTCCTACTTTGCCTTTTTCAGAGCAAGTTAAAGTCCAGATTTTAATGGAGAGAAGGGAGAAGAGTTATGCAGTGCCACCAAATTGAATGCCACCTTCACTCAGCTTTTGTGCAGGCTTTAAACAATGTTGAAAAATACGGAAACCTATAATGTTTCGACAATATCTAGAGGCTTTTCTTTAGATCTGATTATCACTATTACAGTCCACAATAACAAACTACATCATAACTTGGTCTGCTTGTTTTTTAAACCAAGGTTTAGCAGTGTTTTGTTTGTTTCCTGTGGTGACATATGAGGGGTTTCCACGTATGGCTGCACCATCTGAAAAAGATGACATGGCTGAAATGGACCTCATGTCACAAAGTCCACAGGAGTTTGTGTAAATGTGGATTTCTCCCACATCAGTGCTCTGTTCAGTGCATGGTACAATGAATTTTCCTAGTAATTGTTCTGTGATGGCACAGGCTAGGGATAAACCAACTGGAAGACTGGAGAGTGATTCCCAAGTCTTGTGTAAGGAACTCTGTTCATGCTCTTTTTTGACTCCATTCATGAGCCAGTTTCCACATCTTTCTCTTCATGTTCAGACTTTCAAGCTTCTAGAAATAAACTCAAGCACATGGGCCTGAATGGGGTTTCACCATGCTGCAGTCAGGCAGTCATGAAATCAAAACTAAAGAACATGCCAAGTAAAACACCCACCCCACAGGCTAGATGTAGAAGCTATGCATATTTTTGCAAGAGGAGTTGTCCCTCCAAGTAATTCTTTACTCCAAAATCAGAAACCTCAAGTCCCTTCTGAATGGCATCCACCAGGGTTTGGGCAGGGACAAAAGCTGGGAGCTGCAGTGCCTTCAGGGAGGTGGCTGTGACTTCCAGGCATTCTCTGCTCCTGAAAGATGGAAATTCCTGTCATGCACAGAGGTAATGTGCAGCTTTGAGCATATGGAAGGTGGGAGCTTTTTGCCTCGTTGAGAAGCAGTATGTGATTTATCTCCAGTTTGGTAGGGAAAAGAAATTCTGGCGTGCCTTTCTGGAAAGGTTGCTGGGCCCTGACCTCCTTTGACCTGATTTAATTGAGGATTTTGCCAAGCTTATTACATGGGATGTTCTTTGGCAGCACTGAGTGAACAAAGCAGGCTGATCACAAATTATCATTTACACGTGCACAGAACAAAACATAAAAATAGCTCTCAAAAAAAAACTTCCTTTTCACTGACATATAATAACCTTCCTTTATAACCTGTCATAGACCTCAAGATCAGTATGACAAAACATCCCAGCTTCCTCAGTTTTATGTCTTTCCAGACACATTACTAACACAAGGCTGAAAAATTTTTAAAAATGCACATCCTTTTTTTTTTGTTCTGTTTTTTTAAAACTACATTATTGGTTCTACAGATGTACCCATTTTGTGTCTGCCTACTAGTGATGTCAGCCTATATTTACTGATGCACTTGCTTTACCTTTTACATATTCCCACAAATTAAATACATGGGACATACTAACATACTTCCTCATATTTCAGAAAAGGAGATATAGAAATGGGGAAACTTGTGTGAATATTAGGCTTATGTATTGCCCATCAGGCTCTGCAATTTTGCCAGTAAATTCTAAATTTGAACCAAATTCAACAGAAGTGGAAATATCTAAGATGATAAGCCCCTAAGAAATATCATGAAAATTCATTGTGAGGAAGAAGACCAAAGAAAAGTTTGAGTTCAGTCCTTATCTTACTTCTATGATGTGCAAGTGTTGCTGTCAGCACTCAATGCTCTAAATCAGCTATGACCTGTACTGCCTCTTGCCCAGCCAAATGAGTAATATGTATGGCTGAGAAATAGAAGAGTTGTGAAAATCAGGGCTAGAGCACAGAATTAGTGATACTGAGAAACTAGAATGATAACTGCAGAAGAGATTCTGGGGATATAAGAGCAATCTGATGGTACAGCAGCAGCTATGATAAGTGTCATGGAGAAATAAGTCTTTAGTGACCATGTGGATAGGCAGAAGACAGGAGTGCTACCTGGATAGCAGCTTGGATCTCTAATACTACTTTCTTCTTTACATGTTTGCCCCTTTAGTCACCCCGTCCCCTTATCTTCTTTCTCCCTCCTCTGCTTGACAAGCTTCCTCACTTACGTCACAGCCAAGGTAGTCATAAGTCAGCTGAGAAATGAGGAATGAATAATTTCCTTCCCCTTGGGGCACTAGCACGCCACTGCTATGAAACACTTAGGTCACCTGTCTTCCCAGCAAGAGAGCAGCAAGGACACCGTGTAACCCAACAACTTCAGCGTGTCTCCTCCCTTTGGAACAGCCACTACAGTGGCTACTAGGTTGGGGGGTTTATATTCTTGGAGAGTTCTGCTAGCTTTTACTGGCAAGATTTTTTTTTCAAGTAAAATTTTCTCACAAACTTCATGTTTTCAGATACTTCTATAAAATCCTATATTTTTTCCTGATATGCTGCAACTCCTCTGAGCTGATAGTTGCATAGACATTAGATATCAAAAGCTCTAAAACTATATGAAATTTTAGAAAAAAATGAAAAATACAGACTCACAGAGGAATTTTAAGGAGAGGTGAAAGGAGAGTTCCTAACAGAGCACAAGTTCACAGCAAGGCTGGTAAATGTAAGAAATGTAGGTTGCATAGCAAGCCTGGCTTTGGAGAAGTCAGTTTGTCATTCTGTGTCTAGTTTCACCTAGTTAGGAAAGAGGTTAGCACTCCTGTCTTTGGAAATGCAGTGTTGCTGGTTCATTTATCTCATCTTTTCAGAGCATTTTGTGATGCACAGCTAGAAGGCACTGTAGAAATACAAATGACTGTTTGGGAAGAAGTACAGTTCTGTTACCATCTATTCAGCCCCTGTGAGAGTGCACCAAGGTCTCTAAGAGAAAATGGAGTTCACTGGATGAAACAAAGAAAGAAGATAATGGCAGAGATGGATGAGGAGAAGAGGGAAGTATGCAAGGTATAAAGAAAAGCACGGGTGAGTGACATCTGCCTGAGAAAAAGAAATTGGATATGGGTGAGGGAGGGCACTACAAATGGAAGGGGTGTACCCACCCAGTGGTACTGTCTACCTGTCCTTGCTGGAATGCAAATGTGAAGTGGTATCTGAATACAGAGATGGTGCCAGTCCTTGTCAGAGAGAGAAAGCTTCAAGTTTAACAGTTACTGGCATCCTTGTGTGCTCTGTGGCTGCAGTGCAGCTCATGTGCCCTGAAATAAGAAAATTGTTTCACAGCCTTAGGCTGCTCCTATAACACAGTGAACTTGACACAAATCTGTTCCAGCGTGACCAAGCTGGAGGATGTAAGAAACAGCACTTGTTTTCCTGCCTCTGCAAACTCATCCTGCTCTCTCTCTGACTTGCCCAGTAGAAACAAGTTAATTTAAAAATGGCCCTAAACTGTAGCCCTTGAGATTCATGACAGACCTTAAGAGAATTTCCTCAGTGTAAGCTGAGGTGATTTAGAGAGATTGCCTTTCCTTAGCTGAAAATATTTTAAGAACGTGTTAATGGCACATAAATTAAAAAGGGATTGAAGGCTGGAGCTTTAACACCAATGCCAGAGGAGGACAAGTCAGTGCAAGATCAAGCAGTTGTGGAAGTAAAATCAAAGCAATGTCAGACTGATTAAGAATAAACCACATCAGAAGTGCAACTGGTAAGTGCCTTAATAATTTAGAGTCAAATAAAGTAGGGTGTTCTTTAATACCACTTCTTGGAGAGATTTTTTGTGACCTGGTTCACAATGGAAGAAAGTCCAGTACAATAGGCTATGGTCCTCAGATGAAAGATGAAGACTGGACTTATCTGGGCTAAATGGGGACATACATGGGATGTCTAGTGGCTGATATCATGTAGTTCACTCTTCAATAGCTTTTTTTTTTAAATTCTCCTTTGCATCTGTTTCAGGAAGTGTCTTAACTACAGCAGTGAACAAGCTTGTATTTGTATTTTTCCTGTTTCATTCTATTCCATAGAGGGCTGTGTTGTCAAGGAGCTCTAAAACCTGTGCTCCACATTTTTCAGTATGGAGAACACTTCTATTTGCTGGGCTGGCAGCTTCTGTGTAAGCTTTTCAGGCCTTTTTAATCACTCTGCCTCCCATAGCAAGCTAGTGTGAATTAGTTCTTCGGGGCTCATTATCCAGACTCTTTTACCCCCCTTGAGAAGGAACAAGAGGTACTGAAGAAAGCCCAAGGGGATATCCTCTGCTTAATGAATCTCTGCTGTGCCTGTAGAGCTACAGTGCCAAGAGGAGGATGGAAGGGTCATGGCTGGGATGTGTCGTGTTCTGGATGACAGTGCATGAGTATGGATCAGAGTAGCCATGAAACTGCTTTGCAAGACACTGGAAGTCAAGTTGGCTCTGAATGATACCAGGAAACAGAAGGATAAGGACACTGAAAACTTCCTTTACCCATGTCCTCATTTAGGCTGCAGTGCTGAAGTCACTGACAACTGAAAGATCGATAACTGGAAAAAGGAAGGAAAAAATCCAATATCTCTGCTTTTTCATGGTGTTTTCTCTGATTCCAGAGAATCTGACCTTAAGCAGCATGCCAAGGCAGGGAGGCAGGGCTCTTCACAAGCAGCAGCCACCCTAATTGACAGAAATGTGATTGTATGCCCTTGTACTTCCACTGATGGATTTTACTTACCCTGATGCTGCAGATTTAGAGTGAGGAGCTATCATCTGAGATTTTGAATGAGGGTGTTTGCCCCTCTTGCTTGGCAGATGTGGGAGCAACAAAGATCCACACTTTTACAATGGAAAAAGAATTCTTCCCTGTTCTTCTTTGTAGGTGTTGCATGCTGATTGCAAACCTGCTGAGGTTTGCCTTTATAAGGCTCTTCTCCCCCATTAACTGAATCATCTTAGGTGCAGGAGATAGTAGGAAACAAAGCACTTAGAATAAACGCTGAAGCTTCAAACTCAACACAAACCTCCCTGTAGACTGGATGTGCAAGCCACTATTCCAGGTTTTTACTTCATTGAAACTCCAGGGATTTGGACTCATTAAACCTGCTAATCCCAGGATTACTTTTTAATTGCAGTTTTTAACTCATCTGTTGTGCTACCTGTTGCTCCATCAAAGTTGCACTCACGAGGAAAAGCACGAGAAAAGGAACCAAGGGAAATTCGTTTCTGTGGTCAGTCACTGCCTGGAGCTCTCTCACTGCCTTTTAAGTATCTTGTGAAAGCACGACTGAGACTGAAACAGCTACATCTGAACAGATTAGGTTGTGAACATCTTTATGAAGATAGGGAGGTTCTCTTACAGGTAGAGTGTGTTCTTGCAGCTAGCTGAATCCATATGAAGAGTGCAGAGAGGCACAACAGCTGTGCACAACTGCACCACATTCAGCAGCAGAGTGAATATGAACAAGGCTCTCATTTTGGTCTCAGTTCTTTCCTTCTCTCCCTGTTGAATGAATAAATCTGCTTTGTTGCTGTTTATGTGATACAAGTGGGTGAGAATTAGCAGTTTGGAATTACTGGTTTGGGTTATTAACTTGGGTTCATGAATAAACAGAATGACTGCTGCCAGGGAATCATGCATTAATTATCCTTGAGCAATGCTGATGGAGGAATGATAGGGAAACAGCAAATATACTAAGAGCTTTTGACTGTTTTATTATTATTAGAATTGCTAAAAGGAAAAAACTGGGAAAAAAGTGTTTTTCTTGTCTGCCTCTGGACTATACAGGGGGCTGCATTTCAGGCACCTTCTCTGGAATGTGAATGACAGATGTGTTGTAGTTATTATTTTTTTGTTATGATTGTTACTAGCCAGTCAGACTCCCCTGTGGAGAGAACAGATCCCACGGTGATATCTTTTGCCCTGGACATCCACTTGGCTTCCATGAAACTGCTAACTGTGGCTGTCGATCTTTGTGCCAGCCCTGGTAATGAAGTAGTTAAGTGAGACCTGCAGAAAACCCCAGAGAAATGCACTGATTAAACACTTCAGTTTTATCTTCCACTGTTCTTCTTGCCTGGTCTTTTTCACCTTCTTCCGGCCTTGGCAGTGCGTGCTTTTGTGTTTTTTTGAAAAAGCTGGATGGGAAATTAGTAAACACTTTATTTGGTTCAACATATGTTAAGGAAGTGGAAACAGCTGGGGGCCAAAGGGAGAATGTGGCTGGCAAGGCAGGTTGTTATTTTTATACAGAGATGTTCAGTTAGGTCTCTTTGTGTAGAGATGTCATTCCACTTGGCCCAATTTTACCTCGATGCCTCCTATTAATCCTCTTGCCTTTGAGCATTTTGTCTTAGTAGTTTACACACCTGCATTGTGATCCATTGCAGCTTCTCCTTATCTCTCCCTTTCCTCAGCACTTTTCCTTTTCCTGTCCTACAGCAGTTGCCACTCCCACAGATACCAGGGGCAATGGGAGGGGTCTGGCCCAGTTTTGTCTGTCCCCTTCCCAGCCCTTCCTCTTTCCAAGGGCAAGAGAGCCTAGGGTGAAAGCTGATCTGAAGGAAAAAAGCCAGCCAGCTTCTCCCAAGTTTGAAGAGACAGACCAAGGATGAGTTGAGAGGAAATTATTAGGCAGGGATTATTAGAATGGGATTTCCATGGTGCCCAGGGAAATGGTCTAATTTAAGTAATTTGCATGAAGTTATAATAAGACAGGACTTAAAACTTCAATCATATGGATGATATTTTCTACTTTGTATTATTACCAGTAATTATATATATGTATTAAATTATTATATATTCTAGAGTGATAGGTGATAGAGCAGGAACTCATAAACACCTATTTTGTGGCAGGAGAAAGCCCTAAATTATTCCATTAGGAAAACAGAGA